>JAUDYM010000001.1:0-2672783 GCA_030407015.1 Armillaria fumosa
CCCTAACCCTAACCCTAACCCTAACCCTAACCCTAACCCTAACCCTAACCCTAACCCTAACCCTAACCCTAACCCTAACCCTAACCCTAACCCTAACCCTAACCCTAACCCTAACCCTAACCCTAACCCTAACCCTAACCCTAACCCTAACCCCTAACCCTAACCCTAACCCTAATCCTGAATCCAGGTGTCAGGACATACGGCTTCGTAGGGTCTTTGAGATCCCATATACAGACCTGCAGCAAGCTCAGACTAAAAGCAGCTACACCGACCGACGGCTACGAACCTCTCCATTAACGGCGCCCGATGACAAGAGGTGAGTCTGCAGGGGATTAAAGTCCAAGGCTCTGACCGGTCCAGTGTGGTTGGTATTCCGTAGGATGAGGGACTCGCTGGAGCTGTACGACGCGTTGAGCAAGGGAAATAAAGGGCCACAGCGAGGCAACGCAACTAGCACCAGCAAGAATCTTCGCTGGATCCCACAACGCCAGCTCTCCGTTCTCCATACCAGCCGCAATGACGCCCTGTGGTCGACTACTGTCGAGGTACCCCCATGTCAAACAGCTGAACCTGTATTGGCCTCATCGGCGGCGACCTAGCGACCCAGCAACGAAGCAGCGTACCTAGCTGTATCCTTCATAGCGCCTTTTGGTCCCGACTGACCCTGTATCCCCAGGTCGAATTCATTTTTGTCGAGAAAATTGGGGGCCCAAATTTCGAGCTCGCTCTCGTTGCTGAAGGACTCGTCGAGGGCGCCAGCGACCGTCCCTGTCGCTATGAGAGGAAGAGGCGAGGACGGTGACCAGGTAAACGTCGAAGTCCGGTGGATTTCCTTGAGTTTCATCGTGATGGAAGTAATTCATGTAATAAGACGCCGGTCGACACGTCCGTGGACAAGTCATTGAACCCGACCCTAAGACCTACACGTGACCGTTGCCACGAGAGTTTCATCATTGTTTTGGTCTGTTTTGAGGTTTTCCTTCCATTCGTTCGATTTTCCGATACTTATGCCCGATTCCAATGTCGAACTCCGCAGAGCGATCGGCATCGACGTGCTCCTTAAAGAGACTTATGCACTCATAGTCTTCCTGGGTGTGTCCGGAGTCTCGACTCAAAGATCAGAACGACGGTCCCAATTAGCCCAAGGGGGTCCCGAAAATTGCATACCTTCCATTGACCACACCCTTGGTTCGCGTCGTCTCGCTGCCAGACGGCGTAGCGAGCTAGCAGGACCTCGATGGAATTCAAGACGGTCGCTGGATAGCGCTGAGCAGAGTACCTGTGAGGTGGCATCAGAGCAAAGTCAGAGTCGATTTTGTGCCAAGGTGCGTCATTTCTCTCTTTCTTATCGCTGTAGCTAACCTTCTTGGCATTGGATCGCAACAGGCGTATTCGCAGTGACAGATGCAACCTGTATGGCCCGAAGGCTAGCATTCCCTTACGGCACACTCGCCTCCGACTTCAAATCCAACGGCGAGTTTGCTCCACGAGTCCCGCTACCTTTACGACCGTATTTACTGCAGCACGCACACCAGAAGACATGCCAAGGACCACTTTTGTCGTCTTCACGCTCGTCATTTACTCGCTTTGGGTCCCATAGTGTGTTATTTATGTCTTGTTTCTTGCTGCCGCTCATTAATTTGTATCAGAATGTTACAGGTTCGTCACCAGTAATCAAGAAGCAACATGCCGATATTTCATCCATTCCGCATGCCCACTAGCCTAGCCATTCTCCCACGATTCGCAGGACGACTTTCATGAACGCCCCCCCTCAAAACATAGGGGACATTGATCTACCCCCGGTACCTCAGCTACGGTATATACTACCGCAAACCACTACAAGACACGACTAGGATCATTTTCAAGGTCACCGTATTCTTCGTTTGCTTGCCCCCGTCATCGAAATATCCACTGTTTTCCACTATGACGACCATCGAGTCCGACCGCTTCAGCACGTCTAACATAGCTGTGGCGATACCGAAACCCTTCAGACAGGCAACAGCTGCGGAGTAGATTGTCGTTGCATTCGTCATCACAAGGTCAACACGATCCTCCTCCCCTCTGACGACGACGACGAATTCTCTGGGCCTTCAACTATTCCAGAAATGATCTCTCCCCCGCGAACACTATCTAACGTTCTGAGGTACATCGTTGGATTCATCATCGCCACCGTCATCTTGATGTCGCCGACGATTTTGACAAGATTTCCCCCCTTCCCGGCATCTGATGGTGACTTAGCCCATACTCTACCATCCAGCACAGTGGGGACGAGCGCATCGATAGTATCACCAACTAAGTGGGCCATCATCACGATGCTCTTCTCTAGTGTCATCGCCTCTCGTGTGAATCGCGTTCACATGCTCAACCCCCTTCTACTACCAACAGCGCCTTTCTCCCTGCATTCACGTGCGACGGAGACGGCTCTTTTCAGGAGACAACGCACGAACGCAAGCAGGAGGACCGTATCAACTGTCCTTGTCATCATCGCCCTCACGCTGCCGCTGCAACGTCTTATAGCTCCTACTATCTTAGACTTTTCCACCCACAACGATAGTTTCCAGGCTTCAAACAGTCATATTAACCACGAGGCCGTGACAGCAGGAAAGGTCCGTTCGACAAGGCCATCGCAGTCGACGAATCTTATGGGAAGCTTTCAGCATTCCTGGTGTGCTCACCGGGCGCAGGTTTCCGAATCCAAGGGACCAGCAGTACCTACAACAAGTAGACCCTCGACTGTTGTTCTTTGTCTTCAAGACATCGCCATTTCGCACCACGCTCAGATGCCCTACGAGCAACGGCGACACATACTGACCTCGGGATCCAAACGTTCGAAGGAGGGGATTTTCGAGAACGGAACCGGAGGGAATACGAAGAAGAGTGCTCCAGGGCAGGCACTGTGGGGTGCCGTTAATATGGATAATTGATGAAGGGTTACGAGACAATGGAAATCGACACTCCCAACGAGCGACGCGGGCGGGAGTATGCCCTCAAGCACCTGTCATACGCCTTCGAGCCCGACATCTTCGAACTCGGTTTCCTCCTCGACATCTTCGACGCTCATCATGTATGTTGCTGACACATCTTTTTGCCCCGAGTTTGCCTCACATTTTTCCAGAATGGCTAGCAGTACCATCAGCTCCTCCACCGTCTCGACTTACTCCATGTCGAGCTCGACATTTTCAACGACGTCCCCGTTGCCCTTGGCAATGTCCTCGACGCTAACCGTTTCCTCGACGTCTTCTCTCCCATCTTCAACCATGATGACCTCTGTCGTATTCACCACCGCCCAAACTGACACCACCACGACCTCCGACAAATAGAGCAAGACATCCATCACCACCATCGTCACTCCCATCACCAGTCAGCTCGCCACATACACGACAAATATGCCCACATCCCAGGCTACCTCCGACTCAGGTTTGAGTGGCGTCAGTCGTACGGCCCTTATGGAGGGTGTCACTACCGCCTTGCCGCCATCACCCTCAGTGCCATCTTCATTGATAAACGCGCCCAGAAATGGCCCACCGTTTTCATCCCGTGGATTCCAACGCTCTCAACATCTCTTGAAACCCGGGGTTCAGTAAATCCTTCAGATGCCATTAGGCATCTTCGCAGACGCGGCATCAGATAGTCTTCTGACATCTGCTGCGCGACCAGCTATTCAGGGTTGCTGATTCATGGCACGCCGGCAAAGTTTCGGTGGAAAACACACGGTATTGCGTCCAACAGTGAGTACAAGTTTTCTCCACCTCATCATACACGACTAATAATGCAAATAGCAGCGTCACGACGAGATGAACAAGTGTGTACTATCAGCACAATTCTCGTCGTTGTCGGAGTGCCGCCGCCATCGTCGCCGCCTATGTCACCCATCCACCCTCCTTCGATGACATTACTGACGTGGGATGCCTTTATGTGATCATTGTCCGTCACCTGGCGGTCAGTAGGGTATAGCCAACGATGTCCGGTAGTATCTACTCGTGGTGAATTCGTCAACGTGTCCGTAGAGTACGCCCTCCGTGCTCTGTCTACGATTGGGCAATAGTCATTTCTTCGTTCTCGAGTACACCGACCTGAGGAAATCAAGGTAGGCACCTTATCTGCTGCAGAACTGCCGCATTGAATCTAGGGGGTGCTTCTAGATAGCAGAGGTAGACGAGACCTGAGTTTGTGATTGTGATGGTACGTCGATGGACCTGAACGATGCGGTTTTACTCGTCGTCAAATATCAGGCCGTCTTATGATGTCGCCTTTTTATAGTGATCGTGATACCGATACAGTTTCGACGACGGCGATGCAAAGAATTCGACCTCTCGGGCACTTGTTGGAAATGGGGATAGGCTATGGTACGTATCATTCTTGTCTGGGTTGTTCAACACTTATCGAGGAATTGATCTCATTTGGGACACGCATATAATCAGGTTACGGCAGCATTCTCTGCATGTAGGACAATTATCAGTGATACATATGTAAAGTTCCACGGTGCTATCACTGGTACGTACGTCACTCATGCTTCTGTCGCATTTCTGATAAGTAATTCTTGCTTTAGTATCTCGACTTAGTGCTCATCTATATAGTTCCCCGTAATTTTGCCATGTCGTATCATGCTGCCTGTTCAATATATACATTATCACAATTCTCATTGTGAAGCAAAACGGGAAAGTCCGCAGCTCAGAAAAAAATGTACGGTAAAGGCGTCAGTTTGTTATGATCGAGCTAGTTTATTAAGTCACGTAGAATACTTAAGTGACTTGTAAATAGCTACAAGATTGAGTAATGCGAGTTCTTTACCAAAAGGAGTCCGAAAGATTGAAGAAAAGCGTTCAGCGTATTCTTCAGTGGTTCAGCAAGCGTTTAGCGTAGCTGACTAAGTAGAAAAAGACAAGCGTTCAGCGTAGTCTTCCAAACTTAGGTTCACTCAAATGAGGATGTTTCAGTAAGAAAGTTAGATAGATTTCGTAGCTAGTAGATACTGTGTATATATACTACATTTATGGTTTTCTAATAGATTCTAGAAGGTAAGAGACTACGCAAGAAAGATAAAGAAACGTATAGAAAATATACTACTGCGAGAACATTCTTGATGGACGAGCGGGCCGTTTTCCGAAAAGGGAAGGTGCGGATTCAAAGGTAGATATCCATAACACAGTTGGGACCTTCAATCTCCTCGATGCCGTCGCCGATTTCACCAGTGGCAGAAAAGATATCTAGAAAAACGAAGGAAAATGCTCACGGATCCTTTTAGGGAACTTTTTCCGCCGGCATACTGATACTCAGTACAGTACGAAGGATAGACTCTCTCAGCGTGCATAAAAAAACCCTGCCAGATTATACTGTTGGTGGGGTTTGACCTTTTCCTTCGCGTCCACGACTCCACGCTGAGTTTCACAATCAGCCCAAGTGCTTAATCGCTGCCTCTTTTCTTTTGTAGTATTCGAAACCCCTCTAAAATCCGGCGGCGACAGGCAATTTCCCATATAATCTGTCGGAGTGGAATGGCATGGTGAAGAGTATGGGGTCTGCCGGTCGACTCGTCCGTTCGTTCGTCATATCATTTCAGAATTTAGGGCTCACCACTCCATGGACGGGGTGAGTTTAAAAACTATTTTTATGCTTTTCCGCCGAGGCTGACTAGACCTGCCTATGCTCCTAGACCTCCTGAAATCATCATGACGAGACGCTTCCCATTCTAGTTCTCGAATACCGATACTCCTCTTGAAAAGCGAGAACGAAAACGCCCGCCATACGGCTATCCGGTTATTTTTTTCAGCAGGCTTTGAAACTTCTTGGGAGGAAACATACTACGACTTGCCGACTATAGAGGAGGATGTACTCCATAGGCCGAGAATACCTTCCGCTCCACACGTAGCTCTCATACTACGTATCCATCAGCACACAATGCCCGCCTAGCATGAAAATGCCACAAACTGAAGCACTAACGCCCTTTAATCTGACAGAATAATACCGTATTATGTGACTATGGATGCTGGATAACTCTATTTATCTCTCCATTCCGGCCGACGCTCACAAAATGACTCGTGGCTATCCGATCTACGTTTTTCAATTACCGTCTGTCAGCGCAATTTTCAGACACTCTTCATGATGTAACAGGCTCTTCCACGCTTCCACGCTTCCAGGGCACACGACAGTGGGTCTGCAGCACGTGAGCTTTATGCAATTTGTTCAATTCACTTGACTTCAAATGCTTACTCCAACTACAAAGATCTACTTATGCGTGCAGTGTTTTTGTATAAAATAGCATCATCCAAGTCAGACTTCACGATATGCCTTGTATCTCTTTGTGACTGACGACGCCTTGACTGGCATAGTGTTCCTCTCCTTTCAAATTCATTCTCCGAAGATCAGTACCAAGATGACGCAAAGAGATCGACGAACCAAAGGTCAAGATCCGGATCACCATGTTGCTGTACCGGTGAGGATGACCCCGCTGCATTTCCGAAGATATCCACTACCCGGTCGATTTCCTGGTCGCCAAGTAGACTTTTATCTCCTTCTGTACTCCATCCCGCGCGGCCGTTTGAAGCGCCCCTCTCTTTCACCCGCCGGATTAAACACAGAGCCACGATATGGACAGGTGCGCGGACTATTCGTGCGTATAGTCGATGTCCGATGGTTGATAAAATCATGTTTAGATGATCGGAGAGTACTGGGTTGCAACGCATTGCTTCAAGTTGTCCTCTACACCCGTCTAATTCGCCAACGATGTTTTTGCTGCGAGTAAAGGACATTCTCAATGTCGCGGTGCGTCAGTTACCCTCATCTTCTGAATGTAGCCAGGTGACGGGCGTCACAGCTGTTAACAACGTTCAGGTCCACCGACACGCTGCTAGCCCAACTATTGGACTTATGGGGGAACATTTCGTTCATTCCTTGGATATTCTTTTGCTGAAGCGCACGGTCACCGTGTCCGTGTAGAATGGCATCTTCTAGGTGAGAAATCTCAATACATCTTAAATTTCTATGTGAACTTACAGCGGTTGTACTAATATGACACGCCAAGCTCGCACACGAGACCAATGTCAAGACGCCGGCGAGATGTAGATGAGCATCCCCACGACGATGAACCCGCGATAGCGGTAGATTTGCCTCCAGATGCTAAGACGAGGGTTATCTGCTAGGTGTCGTATAGCGTCCGTGAAGAGTACGGAAGTAGTGATCCCAGCCACTCACCATTGAGCGCAGGCCGTTCAATCTGGAAGGTCAACGAGTGATAGAAGAGACAAATCTTCAGCTTGCCGTCGTCTGTTGGTCCTTTTTCTTGGGTTGATCATTATAATGGGCACTGGTTTCATCTGAAGGCTAGCCCTTTCAGAAGGGAGAAACGATGGCACGGGCTCCGTTTATCCCTGTTGTTCAAGAGTCATACCGCATTGGTCTGCACCTCGATGTTACTCAACAATGCATTAACCGAGGAGTATCGATCAACCTTGTCATCATTTCTTTGTTCCTCTACGACGTTTATATGATCTCAATTTTGAATGGGGATTTGTCCCTGGTTCTGGGGCCGGTGTATACCTCAACGAAAGATATGGCTTAGGGAAGGTGTTATCGTATACCCACGGGCCACCTCTTGTTCGTCTGAGTCAACCGAGAGCTGCAAGGGGACGCGAGAATAAGACACATTCGACTCTCTTTCCAGGGGGTAAGACATTTTGGTATCAGTAACGGAGCACCACGACCGTTATTATCAAATGTACAGAGATACTGAAAAAAGTAAAGACATAATACATAGCTATAGCTCAGCAACTTTCATCCTTGAAGAACCAGACATGTTAAGAATCAGGGTATTTCGAGTAGTACACAAAGTAATAAATACTCGAGTAAAACCCAAGTTATGAGCGAGGATGTCCGTAAGCCGAGTTCCAACCACCAAGAGGGATCCGTAAGGGTGTTAACAAGCGCTAGGCGTAGTTAACGGGGCGTCAGCAAGCGCTAGGCGTAACTAACAAGGTTTCTGACAAGCGCTAGGCGTAGTCAGGAAGCAATTCAATGGCAAGCGCTAGGCGTAACCGATCAAAGATGCTTAAATCACACAGTTAAGTGGACATTGATGAGTAGTGAAATTAGATTAAGATCTAAGCAATACAGGCAGTCTTTTTTATACTAGAGTCTTTGAGTCATTACAGCTGTTTTACTTATTATGCGGAATCCCCGTTTTGAAAATATTATGTGCTCATGTTTGGATCAGACGGTCCCGGCTTTCTGTCTTCCCACCACAATCCCTCGATGTCATCCCCTGCACGTCCCCGACTATGCTACAATGCTAATTTCCTGCATCTGAAGACACTTACCGGTTGTACCTACACTATCTACCTAATATACCATATGGGCGGGACCCTGGATGCATGACGAACATGTCAAATCTGAATGCTTGCTTCAGCTCTTGCATAATGTTGCCAGTCGTGGTCCTAGGAGAATACTTTGAGCATCAAGGGATATTCCATTCTTTCTCCTCCTTATTTTTCACTTCCTGAAAACTGCCTCGACTCAAAGTGCACATGTCTGTTGACGTCGGAGTAGGTGTGGATGCAGCTCACTGCAAAGGTTCATGGTTAAATGACAGTGAATTTGTACTGAATAGATATGTATCGAAATGGATGCTCTTGCGCACTGTTCATTGCATTAATGGTCAAACGTATCAAAGGAGCAAGGGCGTGATGGGGAACAATGAACTGTGTCCATAAAAAAAAGCAAGTTTCTTGCTCGCACTGGGCTACCTGTTGATCCAAACAAGACCACATAGATTTTTCAAAACGGTGATTCCGCATAATAACGAAAAGAGCTGTAATATACTACAATTTTCCGTAGTATTCTAGTATCAGTACGAAGAATCAAGAAAGTAATAGAAAATACCAGCGAGTCATCGTGAAGACCGAGAAGCCCGAGTACAGGCAGGTGTTGACTCATGGCTCGAGTCGGCAGGTACCCGATATCCATAACAAGACACCTGTTACACCACCGAAAAAGTTCTAAGTCTACGTATCAGTATGAAAGAATAAACATGGAGTACATAGTTCCTTACCCAATCACAACTATCCGGCCGATCGAAATGATGGCCTTCATAGTCCATGGGAGTCGAAGAACACATGTCCCCCCCGTTATCCCATGGCGGCTGATAGTTTCCCATATGCGCTTCGAAAATCATCAAATACGTGTAGCCGTATAGATATAACAGACCTACGCGGTAATGTGAGCCAGTGGATGCGCATCCCTGCAGAGACCGCCGCATATTAAGTCCAAGAATACCAAAGGAACTGGAGAGAGACGTGCCTTATCCTTGAAATCCTCCCACGTCGTCATGCAACGCGGGTCATTCGACTCGACGATCCAATGGCCGTAAACCCTAGCGGTCCCATAAATAAAGCTAAGTGAATCAGATATCTGGAATTGGCGGTTTGCTTCACCTATCCATCCACGTCGACAGTACAATATGCAGGCTTCTTGAAAATATTCTGCCAATGGTTACGGCCTTCTCGTTACACCATTTCAGACTGTCCTCGCCATTAAATATGCCCCACAGCAGAGCAGAGTATTCACGGGTGTTATACCGGAGGCATTGAATTGATGGGGTGAGTTCCGTCCACGTAAGGCCGTCGAGAATGTTAAGAGAGGATTCACCACTTAACCAACGTCGGTTAAGTGGTAAATCCTCTCTTAATAGAGAATGAGTCGATGCCCCATCTTTTCATGTAGGTAAAGCGTGAAGATGACAGCAAGAATAGAAAACGCAAGTATTGTTCGAAGAGTTTTCCTTCAAATTAAAATTTAGTTATACAGTATTGTAGAATACAAAAGTACTGAGACGCAACAAGTTGACGACGCTGATGTAGCTTGATAAGCCCTAAGCGAGCGAATATTTGGAGACTGTTCAACATGCTAACTCTGAGATTATTGACTCACTCCCTGATTTCCCTTGGAACCGTGTACCTAAAAGAATTTTCTGTAGAGCAAGGTAAAGAAATACACGTGCGAAGAATAGCAAGGGTACTGACCTACAGAGATACAATGGACTAGTCTCGTTCACTCCACGTTTTATATATTCACTGTACTGAGGCGGATGACCGAAACGAGAAGTAGAAGATATCGTATCTGAGTTTCGTGGTGCTGCGAAGCTGGATCCGGACTTTCGGGCCATATTGCCGGTGATGTCAGGTTAGGTTACCGGCCGGTCAATTTCACGTCACCCACCATTACCATCAAAATTGCATCTCTCCCGTTTTTACTGTCTCCTTTGGCAATCCTAATTCCATGCGTTGTTCTTTCCTCAGCTCATATCTTAAGCTTAAAATTGGCCAAACTTCAGTCCTGAAGTCGTGATGGTGCCAGCCGTTCTGACAACTTCGAGATAGCATCGTCGTAGAGAGGGGATATTATCATCACACATTCTTCTTACGATTCGGCGGTACTCGTTTCATTCGTCAATGGTCCTATTTTTCGCGAAACCTTCGCATCGAACGTGGACGGTGCTTTGTACTATCGAATGGGAGCAGACTTTTACATTGTGAGGTACGTCTGCGAAATGTAGGATACCCTTGTACTCATTGAATTGGATACCAGGCTGTCTTTGTTGTCGCCTTGTGAACGAATGAAGAACGCTAATGAATTATCTTTATCTCAATCTCCACTCCGCCTTTGAGCTCTGACAATCGACGAAGGAGAATATTTCACGACCCCTTATGGCAAATTTCACCCACTCCTATTGTACACTCGCTGCTCACCAATATAGAGGCGCCATTGCGCGCAGATTCCTTTCCTATCACATGTTCTCTTGGCATCGATATATTCCTGCCATCTTGCAGGACATTTAACATGGTTGTCTCTGGCAGGCTGGCCTACACTCGTGAGTTGGGACTAGGGAAGCCTTGGACTCGGATGTGTGACTATCCTCGACTGTATGGCGCCATCAATGTTCGAGCAGGAGCAATGGCCCTCTGGAGAATCCTTTTGTCCAAAGATTGGCTGACGATCGCGCATTGTCGTGTATTTTAACAAGCCCGGTTTGGGCTAGATGTACGTAAGTCACTCTTTTCACTTAACAAGCGTCGGCTCAGCTGTCTCTTGACAGACAGTAATCCTAATCAATGAGCTTCCTTCTCCATGCGTCGGCTTCCGTCCTTGAGGATTTTTCCACGCAATACAGTGTTTGCCAACTCTAATTAAAGCGCCAACATCACACACCTGGCCGTCAGGCTCGATGCTACTGCCCCCCATCAGCTCTGATCTCCGTTACCCTTCCTTATGCTATGCCAAATACAGATGACGCTGCAAGATATGAACGGGGACCCTGCCTACAGGTCCGTTCTCGAGTCCATCGCGTCAGTAGAACGTAACCCGACGTCGAGTTGTACTCCCTAGCGCGTCAGAGACTATCAATTGATTCAACTATTAAGAAATGCTTTCAAAGATAAAGACGCTCCAATCTCGAACACCTCCTTAAAATCCTATGAACCATTTAAAATATAGAATATGCCGGCTAGGGTCTCGTTGCCGTATTCTCAGTGTCATCTTCATCCCATGTCCTTCCACATTGTGTCTGATATCATTTTAAGTCTCGGAGCTGGTCTCATATGCCTTTCGACAGTGCTCTGAACATCGACACCCTTCACTAGAGCAGTCATATGTAAGAACTCTCGTACCTTTCCCCATCTCATGACTAACGGCTTTGTAGTAGTCAGCATGACGTCAATAAACAGCCTACTCACGCTTTCCTCTGTGATTGCTTGCTGGCCTGATACGATTGGGTATCGACATCCAATCATTCTCCCAAGGTCATCACTCTACTGTCCACCAACGCCGTACCAGCGACCTTCCAAGCTGCTCAGTTGGAGGCTTCTATCGAGGTCCTCGACGCTCCCATCTCCGAGATCCAGAGCGAGATTGACCTACTCCGAAACGGCGTTGCATCTCTGGAGGCGAAGATGGCACAGCTTAAAGAGATTCGACGCAATTGCCGTGCGGCGTTATCCCACATTCGTCACTTACCCTCTGCCCTAGACGCCCAAAGTGCACGCTGAAAACATTGCCACTGAGCTCTACCACGTCTTTAGATTCAACGTGTTCAAGATTGCGGGAAGACCATGCCATCTCGGCCAGGTATGTCCTCAAAGCGTACCCAGAGGATCTGACGCGGCAATTTTCAAGCAGGACGTGGTGCAAGCAAGATTAGAACATTAGGCTGCGGTCGTCGACTAAGGTTCTCTGAGGCTGTCCGATTTTTATGTATGTCAGCTCATCCCTTCATATTTCGTTACTGACCTAACTCTGGTAGGAAAGTGCAATCTGATTCTGCGATGTTCGAAAACTATCAATTCACGTGAGTTTCAAAATGCGCTTCTGGAGCCTGGCTCTCAAGGGTAATCTCAACATAACCCGGTACTTCTCCGTCTCTCCGGTTTACACCCTGACTTCGGAACGCGACGATCGAGTATTTCCCTGATGTGTAAGACATCCTATTGTCAACGGAGTAACTATTTTTGCTCTTTCAAAGGCCAAAATTCCGAACAGCGAAGCATCGTCTTCCGCTCCGACATCACATTTTTCTCCCTTCTCTTCATGTTGTCCAAATGGTACAAGTTCCTTGTGTTAGCAATGACTGTCTACTGACTTTTCATATCCGTGCGTTTGTCTCCGGGCATCAGGAAGCGATGGAATGAACACCATATGTATACGTGGGTGCACTGCGCCTGTACTCCTCCGTGCTTACTAGTAAAATCAATATCAATCGAAGATCACCCCTTCGGGTATCGCGTGGACCCCGTTGCGCAGTTTCCAGTGGCGTTTTAATGACGATCTTACTCACCCTTGATCTCAGAAGTCCCAGGAATCTGGTAAGAAATCGGATGGAAGTAGCCTTCAGTATCCAGGAACAAGAAATCGGACATCGGATGTTGGTGATATCCTGCAATCCCGCTCTTTCTGAGTCATTGACTTGGACTCATATTGGTTACCAATCGTTTCACCCTAGGTCTGTTCCTCGACGGAGCAAGCGCCAAAGCCACGACGAGCTTCTACATCATACATCGTATTATCTCGAAATCCTCTTCATCTACATGTCCGTACGTCAATGTACCTCGCCCTCCTGAAACAACTTTGAACACGACTACTGTCCCATACCATAGACTCGATACATCCTCAGGGTGGTGCCATTTGTGGTAAAAGTCCGTCATTCGGTTAAGACACTGTCCTTTTGATTTTGCGTTCGCAGAGAACCAGATAATGTAACTCTGAGCTCCAGATGAAATCGTCTGGTAGTTCGCGAGGTGCTCCCCTGCATACCTCGATAAGTCGGGTGTGGGATATGGGTAGCTGTACGTGCATTGAAAGCTGACACGATTCACCCCGTTGCCTCCTGGCCAACATGAGCAGAGGTTATTGCCAAGAAATTCGACAAATGCGTACCTAACGGGGGATCAGGGAGGAACTCGTACCCGTATGCCTCGAATTTCGACATTATAATTGGAAGAAATTGAAGGACATCTTGGGCTTAAATACTGCAGCCATGTAAAATCCGAAAGGCGGTATGAATTTGGACTGAGTCCGACCTGCGCGTATTCTTTCGTGCGGGTACTCACGCTATACAATAAGATAAGATAGAGTTCGGTGACGGAGATGCACTCGGTGCCGCAGGATGGTTACGACAGACGTACACGAGTTACGAGTTACGGGTATAGAAATAACCACGGGGAGTACTCGTACCCGTGGCAGAAACTTTAGTAGGCATACGAGTGAAAAGGATATTTGACGTGTCGAGCATATCAACAGGAGAATTTGATATGTATCCTGGCTATCATCCCGAGGCCGTGTACTACCCTTGGGAAGACAGCCCCCCTGGAGATCCCGTTGTCACAGGATGTCTGGTTGCCTGACGGTGCATAGAGTTATTAATCTCATGCTTTTGTTAGATTAAAAAACATAGTTCAATGTATTGAACGCACTCACGGTATTCTATCGTGTGCAATATAATTGATATAGCGTCAGTAGTGAACGATCTTCAGAGATGACAGTCGCAGAGAACAGATCCAAGATGATAGTTGCGGCCTCCTCTCGGTGAGTTTTTGCGTCGCCATAAAGATGGAAGTTTTAAATGTAAGGAATTACGTACTTCACGCACGGCCGACAGAGAAACTTATTAGTCACTACATCCAGTGCGGGCTTCGCGAGCCTGAGGGATCCGCATATAGTTTCTATGACCGGTCAGGGTGTTCGAATATGCCGTTATGATCTGATGGATAGAGACCACACTGATACTGGTAATCTAGAAAGTATCGCGGATCATGGATTGGTAGTGGATTGGAGCATGGGAGCGACTACCTACCCTTAATACTTCGTTCCTTAACCATCTTGTGGCCTTGCTTCCAGCCCAGGTTGATACAATTAGCAAACGCCCTGTACTAAGCAAAACGAACAGTGAGGTAATAATATAGATCGTTTGGTGATCATGGAGTGCCCTCCCTCGTGCGTCCCTCAGCGTTCAACCGCAAGTAAGTAATTGGAAGGAAGATCCTTCCGGTCACAGTGACAGTTCCTGTCAAGGGCCATCCGCGCCGTCCCGGTCCGTTCTCCTTCTTTAGGGACCGATGTTCACATTGCAGTGTAATATTATGACCATCGTGCTCTATGAGTAGCCACGTCTCCGAGTCTCATCCAAGTCTTATCAGCGCAAACTTGAAAAAAGGGTGCGTTGCCGCTTTTTTTAAATCTAGTGTCCGTTGAACTTGGATGAATTAGCCTTCATTAATCATTCATCACATGAACGGAGCTTGTAAGAGGGAGAAAGGTCAGTCTCAATAAATCTAATATTCACGGGCCATTGAAATGACAGGGGGCTGATTTACAATCGCGCCCCGATGGCCTAGCCTTCAGTTCCTTTGTGTCGCTTCTTTTGCTCCGTACGGAAGATTGTATCCCAATCGATGGGAGAGATATGCCTCACAAAAACGACTGTAGCGTTATACACGCACGAAACGGCACAATTGTACCTGTCAAGTCCTTCATCTTTTGTAATATTTTATTTGGATGAATGCTGCTAATAGTATACATGATCTATCTCAATTCCTGTTTTGTCTATGGGAACGATTGACAGCCGTTCTTTTCCCATTCATCAGCACTTGCCGAGAGTGATGACGACGTCAAAGAGATAGAATGATCTTGATAGCACTGATACGTCGTTGATCGTGTTCTTCAAGTTTCGAGAAAGGGAATCATGAAATACACAGTATTGA
The DNA here is from genome assembly GCA_030407015.1 of Armillaria fumosa. Lineage (NCBI taxonomy): Eukaryota > Fungi > Basidiomycota > Agaricomycetes > Agaricales > Physalacriaceae > Armillaria > Armillaria fumosa. The sequence goes on from JAUDYM010000001.1 coordinate 15,243, forward strand.
ATCACGCTTACATGTCGGTTCCTGAAGTGAGTACTGGTTCTTAAGTTTAGAATACTGAATTACACATCTACCGACACTGGAACCAACCATATCTTGCAGTATCGTCGCTAAGGAATCTTTAGTTGTTACGACGCTTCTACGATGCCGTTGTCTTATCATGTACATAAAAGGCTAGCTTCAAGACGGAATAGAAATACTGCGAGATGAAAGTTCATTCAGTAACGTATTTTTAGGACGTTGAATACTATTCACGTTGTTCCATTTCGTCGATTTTGCTCACTCATATCCCAGATTGTATTGCGTCCGGAATTCGTTTGCGGTGGAATATCTCATGTGGTGAGCACTTCATCCTTCGTGGTGGCTCGTGTCTCTCCGAATACAGGTCACATCAGATTTTACTGTAAGCGCCGACGGGGTATATCCATTCCTCCTCTACGCCACTGGAAGCAACCACGCGACCGTGGGGTTCCATCCCTCTCTGGCCGATATGGTGAGTGGGCTTTAGAGGTATATGGTTCTATAGTTCGTCATCAGTGTATGGGACGGAACCCCATTCATCACCGATGCGAAGGATTCTTGGGAGGATGGGATGGATCGTAGTGAGTATAGGGGAAGATCAAGAAGAGAGAGATCAATGGGTACCAATTCCAAGCCAAAGAATCCATTGGTCAGAGTTTCTTGCCGCCTCATAAGCTCCTTTCTAACCTTTCTGCTAGCGAGCTGAAGCTGCACACGAGACAACTTTTCACTGCCAGTTCTCAGTTTCTTATGTTCGTGTTGTTTCTCTTTCTTGTCACACTGTAGACATAAAAGACCAAAGAATAAGCAATGGTGGGATGGAAGACCGTTGTTGCAACGGCGTAAATTATGTCGTGGAAAGAAAAGAAAAAAAATGAATGTAATTTCATAGAAAACTAAGGAGACGTATTAACTCCACATCTACGGCATTCTCTGTACGGCGTGGAGATATAAGACAAGAAGGAAGATCCGCGTTATGTGGAGAAGACCAAAGACCCTTGACACGAGAAATGAAAAAGATGCCTTTCTGAGTCGTCGCGGGATATGCTTGTGCTTCCCCACAACAGTTAGGTCGAACACATTATACTATTACGATTTTACGTCAAGGAGTTTAAGAGGACCGGCTTTGGAGTGGGAACATAGCGGCCGCTATGAACCGTATTCACCAGGAGAAGCAGAACTGACGGGTCCCGAAGGTGGGGATGATAAATCATCGTCGCATACTCGACGTAATAGGAACGAAGGCAGCTATTGAATATGTCGGGAGTCAAAGTGAAGACCGGGTATTGTGGTACGTTCAGAAGCTATGAAGTCGTAGCTAGGAGGATTCTTCCCATCACGTACTGGTCGCACTTTTTTAAGGACAACGTAGATAAAAGTGCTGTTCCCGGAAAGATCAGATATTTGTAGCATGCAACGAAACTGGCATATGCAATACCTCATGAGTACTAACTATGGATTCGACCTCCCGACACATAGCGAAACTTGGGAAATGCGTGGATGATGGCATTGACAGCCACTACACCATTGTATTCTGCAAACCTAGTACGGAAACCAGTTATCATGGTACATTTATTGGAACGAGACTCATCTTGAAAGTACCTTTGCTCCGAACATCGCCTTAGGCCATGTATCCAAGAGGAATAAACTCTCAAGAGAAGGGCGTTAGTATCTTTGTCCCACCACTCAACTGGTCATGTCACTTCTTCCTCCTGGCCTGTATGAAAGAGCGTCGTCCTTAGATCCCCGGTTCCTGCGAAAAGGAATGGTCCTTACACATAGTAACTATCTGTCTATGAGATTGTTGCGCCGTTATTCCAGGACAAGCACTGTCTCTCTTGAAATCTACAGGGAAGTACGGTAATCTTGCACATAGAGTAGTCTACGCCAAATAGACCATACGCAAGATCAGATTTATTCGGTGGAATAAAATGCAATGGATGACCAGGGAAGGACTCGGCGGGTAACAATAAACCCTTTTTGTTCGGGTTATATATTTTTGTCGTGGATACGAACGTTGCACCAGACCAAAAGGGTAACGATAACAGCCATAATTGCAGAACGGACGACTGGACCATCGAACTGCGAGATACACACGGGCTTCTTTATCATTTCAAACACTAGTGAATGTGAAGTGAAGTTTCACCTACCCATGTTGCGCATACAATCCATTTATCCTGATGAAGGAATGTTGCTTTATCCTGTGGAATACCAAGTCAATTCAGCTGAACGCAAAATTGAACCACGTTTGGAATACCTACCGAGTCCTGAAACGCGGAAGATCTCGCTGTAGCACCATTATCAATGGTCATAGCTTGGGATCGAGCCGCAAATTTCTTGTTCGACCGCCTACAGCTCATTAGTATCCTATGTTGACTTGACGTTCACGTTCTGTCTCAGCATTACCATTCGGCCGCAGTGCCGTTCAGGCCCCGTCATTTCATAAGTTAATATAGCTGATGAATACCATGCGTTAGATTGGTATTACCGCCAACCCAACATATCAAGAAGGAACCAAGCAGAACGGCGTGATCCAGAGCGCTGCCATGGCAAGGCGTCCCGTGTGGTCCCAACGGCTTGTACCCATTTGGTCTCACGACTCGGTACTTCTGGGCGGGCTTTACGGGACACGTTGGAAATGATTCACCGCCATGTTCAAATCGACAAGCGTAAGCACATTGTGCGAGAGTAGCCGCTCTGGAAAAAGTAGACCGAAAGTTCGAACGCTACGCAACGCTAAGTCTGCCACCGAGGATTTATTACATGCATAGTAACAGCGACGCTGGAGGATACAATGAGGAAGCAGAAATTTCACATCGCTTTCGGTCTTTGGAGGTCAGAGAATATTTTTCAGAGAAACACGTGGTTCGGCTACCAAACGTGGCGTGTCAGTCACGTGGTAACTATCGGGCTTCTTTTCCGGGAAAGTCCGCTTTCAGTTTGAGTCCCTAACCCTCGTATTGTTGTAGCTGCGAACCTGTTTTAGGGCATCAAAGGACGTCTACAGCTGTGTTATGTCCTATTATCCGTGTCTCTGGATGATACGAACTCCAATACTGAGCGGAATCGCGCACCCGCAATCACATACTCCAAGTTCAAGGCCATTGATTGGCTATATTTGATCTCGTAAACACAGAGAGCGTTACATGCTTCCTGCAGGTCTCTACACACGATTCATGCAACACCTACAGTTGCCTGGCGATATATGCATCATAGGCCAATGAAATCGAAACGGAATTCGAACCCCGCGCTTAACGAGTGTCGATAAGGTTCCGGACGGTAAACACCTGAATCCTTGGCTGAGCGCACTTGTCATTATCTCTCTTTAGCCGCTAGAAGCCCTAGATACAGAGTCAATACGGGATGATTGGACCGGAACTGCCGGCCTCACAACTGTGGCGAAACGGAAATTTTCTGATAGTCATCTTCAGGAAGGTTTTAGAGGGGAAACGCCTGAGAAACGCCTGCATCTCAGATCTCATCGTTACAGCCGAGAGGCTGCCGGAGAAAAGGACCACGAGAACTGTACCAGAGTTACTGTTACACAGCCTTTATTACCGTGTGTCCTCTGCGGGTATCCAAGGTTAATCAATAGCGCCGGAGGCTGCCATCTCCTCCTTTGCCAAGTTCCTGATGACTGCGGCTGCCATACATACAGACGGCGGAGACCGTGCAAACGTAATGCGTAATTACATTGCTGCCATTCTTCGTAGAGACGGCTCATCTCGGACAACGGTCGAAATCTCAATACGCATGATTTTCAAGACTATCAAAGCAATGTGCCATCCCGCTATTCGCCATGGAGATGAAGCGCGCTCTGAAAGAAGGTGGCTGGCATGTGGAACTATTTCACGGTGCGTAATCCTCGCACATTTCCCTCCAAACTGTCTAATCGACATATTCAGGACATATGCTGCCGTCCTACCTCTACTCTCGTTATAGTAGTGGGCCTTATCTTTCCCTCCGCAGCGTTCCATGTACCTGTAGATTCGTCATTCAGACGCACCGACATCATGTGGGTTGGTGACGCCAAGACATACGGAGACGCCGCTTATATCGCGTCTCACAGATGTTTACGTCCCTCCTCGGAGTCGATCGCCAGCAGACGATGACTTCCTTTTACGATAATATCAAAGTTCGAACAGACTTCGGGCGGATTAAGGTTCTTGACCAACCTTCCCCGTTCTACTTCTCTTACCCTGCTCGCTTCACAGAGTAAGACTCTCAGATCATACCCGAGTTCAAGCACCTTGGTGTACCCAAGAGTGATTCTCCTTCCTGACGCAGACAGTTACGGTAGACAGCGCTCGGAAGTTTATCGTCAATGACATCATGTATCTTCTGGCCCCACGGACCAGGACATCTCGCAATCGCTGAATACATCATGCGTTCATTACAATGTATTGCTGAGAATGGACTAGGGCATAGGCTGAGTCTTCTACATATGACGATGTCATAATATCGTCTGCATTTTTAGGGAGATTCCCTCCTATCATCGTCTTGTCACTGGTTATCGAGATATCTGCATGATCAAGGTGACGAGACCCGCGTAGGACTTTAGTGCTTGCACAAGTCTCTGTGAGTCTAGTATTTTTCTTGTACATGCATATATCAGACCATTTCTGCATTCGTGTACGCAGAATTTCCCCCTTGGTGCGAACTTCATGGATTCGTCCACACTTGCCCTCGCCATTTGTCGATGCCCTGAAGCATGTCTGTGATATTGGCCATTTGCGAACGACTCAAAATAATAACATTCGTCAGAGTACCGTCGACGCCGTATCCATCCAACCGTTGTTCTATCTGGTTTGAACTGCTGTCGTCCACTTTGGAGCGTGTAAGGACATAAACTGGACAGGATATTACTTTTGAATCCATTGAGCATAGTTCCTACAGGTAATAATTTGAACGCTTCTGTTCAGTATTGAGACACATGTGTGGCTTATTTTGAGATGCGTGTTCTTTGTATTGATTATAGAGGTGCCTGATTCACTCACAGTCCAGACTGTGAAGGGATCACAAGTCTTTCGACCTCAAATGGTACTATATTCTTTGTGATACTAGAGATAACTAACATTCACATATTTATAGCTTTTCCAGATGATTACCTTATTCTTGAGTTGTAGTAAGTCACGGAAATCTCTCCGGCAAACTCAGAAAAGTAGGTCAATTTTCAACAAGAAAATAGGCAATAGCCTGAAGTATTGTTGAAATTACACTGGTTATTAGGGTACTCTGAACCTAAACGCGTCAATATGCGCACAGACGCAAATTAAACTCTCGCAAATGCAGCCGAACACATCCACGTAAGTGTCTAACGCAGAATTCTCCCTCGCTGCTTCCGAAATCCGACGAGCAGTATCTTCGAATCTCGTGCTCCTCAGTACGGACATCGATGATATGCGTCCACCTCTATTAGAAGAATAAGTTCAGGGACAAATAGTACCCATTTGTTGCCGAATGTTCCTGAATCACTAAAGATATCTCGTCATATCCCTTGTCTTGTTGTTTCTACTGAATCTCCAGTTATTCAGACTTCTTGTAAGGAAGAACACGAAGAGGATGGAAGACAGTGATGGGTACCAATTCGAAGTCTATACCAAAGCTAATGGGCGTGGCTTCTCTCGGCAGCGCAAGCTCCTTTAATTCTTCTGCTGCGGACTACTTCATTTTACGTTCGTCCGCAGCTGTATTAACGATGTCACCTTTTAAGTGGGGATTATCAATTTCTTATTCATATGTTGTTGCTCCATCTGGTCACAGTGGAGTCAGGGAATACCAATGGAAGACAGTGGGTAGACCTGTGCAAATTGGACGCAGAAACCGACAAAAACAACTAACGTAACTCCACAAAAAATAATAAGACGTATTAAGCCCACACTAAGGCAATACACTATCGTTTGATGTGTGGAGATCAGAGATCGAAGGAAGATCCGCGTTATGTCGAGATCACCTTTGGAGCTAAGCGGCGACATCTGACATATGCTTAAATGAAACTTGTGCCTTCTCAGTGTCGCGGGATGTGATCGTTCTATTATACAAGATTTAGATCAGTCACGTCGTCAGACTAGACATGCTGCGGCCCTACGTCAAGGAGTTAAACAGGATCGGCCTTGAAGTGGAACCAAGTGGGGTCCGTGGGGTCCAAGTCATGGAATATATTTACCAGGAGAAGCAGAACCGCTGGCGCCGAAGGTGAGGAAGGGGTAACGTAATGCCAGGACACGAGATAGTAGTCAAACTGTACTGGTCTGCTTCAAACCCCAGTTCGTTGTGGGAGGAACAGATATGAGCGTCCTGGTAGTATACTCTAAGAAGATCGGGAAAGCATGCTTTACGACGTTCTAGAGATCCGTTCAATAAAGTCAAAGAGATAACACTTCGCAACGAAGTAGAACATATAAAACAGGATCTTTGTAGAGGATAAATGTGCATACACAGAAGAGCGGGAATTTGTGGGACTCGCGGAGAAATTATTGTTAGACTGTCGTAGTCGGAGGTTTCTTCCCAACGCTGGCATCGTCATCTGCTGATTACTCTGTTGAAGAACCGGAGCCGTGTACTTAGGATACTTTGTCAACCTTGAAGTTTGATTGCCCGAGTCAGAAGCAATAGCATAAGAAATTCGTATTGCACTTATGTGCGCATCGGTTAGGGTCTGTGAAGGGCTAATGTACCGAAATATTTCGCATTAGACTAAGCATGTCATTACAAATGGGACAAGGAGCGAAGGGATTAATTGTGCGTATCCCAATCGAAACGGAAGGTTTACGAAGGAAGGCGTTGGTCCAGACTGGTTGAAAGCAAGGGAAAATTAATGGACAATGGTGGGTAGATTAGATATGGTCGGGGAAGGAAGCCGGAACAGGTCGTCATATGCGATCCAACAAGTCCAGTTTCGAAACTTAATAAAAAAGGGTTTAAAACTGCTATTTATGTGAAATGGAATGTTTGATTACTTATGCAAGAAAACTTGTATGTGTGAAACCTGTGCATTCCAGCTGACTGGGAATCGATCTCCCGACTGGAGGAAAACTTCCTAAGTTCCTGGGTAGATAGTACGGACGCCCACTGCGCCATCATTGCCCTGACTACAAAATATGGAGACTCCCTATCACGGACACGCCTTTATTAGAATCAGACTTAGGTGGAACGTATCTTTGCTCCAAACTTGAGTCGTTGAGCTGAAATAGCGAGTCATTCAGCTGGATGGAATGTACTATGAAGAGAAGGACACGATGTTCTCCCTTTATTCTATCATTAAACTCGCTTTGTGAGAAGGATACGATGGGAATAAAAATTCACGAACCAGACAATAAGTACAGACCAAACCATTGGACCATAACACCGATATACATCGTTTCCACAGTCAAACATGAATATAATACGGCAAGATATTGAAGAATTCAGGAATATCCACGCACTGATAACTTCACATATAACTAGCGATCCAGGATAAGCACCAGAAAAATCCGCAGTTTCGTATGAACGGCCATCTATACTGCGTACAAATGAGATGGGGCACTGGATGAAAATCCCAAGCTACACAGAATGTAACATCTGCAATGTGGAAGACTGCGTGGAATACATAGCTCTTGGAATGTGATGCCCCAGGTCAAGAGATAATCTAGAAACTAACCGGAAAGGAAAAAAACCCAATGTGGCCTGATATGGCATACCGCAAGAGGCCGTTGAGCCTGGTTTCTTAGTGGATACATTACTTCACAGCCGCTCGCACGAACACGGTGATCATTGACATTCAAATTGTCGACGCTTCTGTGTTTGAATCACGTGACGTGTTGTGTTCCATTTTGGGAAACTCGTCTTTCCCTCCGCCCACGAAGTTGGCCTGTTGATGAATCTTTTCATTCTTTTCAGTCAGCAACCGTAAGAAAACGCATTAATCTGGACGTAAATATGTGTGTCCGAAGACAGAAGGACAATCAAAGAAGAATGCTTGGTGTGTGATCACAAAGCGCTCAGCCATTCATCGATACCAGGTGTGACGTTCTTTTTTGTTGCTTCTCTGTCTCAAAGTGTATATAGCCCTCTTCAAAGATCAGAATATAGTAGTACCTATAATGCTACAAGCATACTTCGGCTCGTCGGAATACGGCCCGCTAGAAGGACGCTTATGCCGTTTTGGTGCTAGGGATCATCTCTTTTATTCTAACTGAGATAGTGTCTTCTTGCAGCAGAAAAAGCAACATATTACGTGGTATGCCTCAGTTATATATAGAGTATACGTCCAATAACACCCTTACCCGTGGATGTTTCCCCCGTGGTCGAATCTATTCCGCCCATCATCACTAGCCAATTTATACAGAGCTCACCCATAATAATGCCTCTTCTTCTCTGTCACTTAGAATAAAATGCTGTACTGGATAGCTAATACCGAAAGAATACTGGTTCGCTTTTTTATGAATTAAGTATCACTCTGTCATTCCGGCGCTAACCGTCCATGTTAGTGGGTGATCCTTTTGTCTAGCGCTTCCTTGTCTGAAACTCTGATAGCCTCCAGGAAGGACCCACCTTTACTATATCATCTCTAGGTTTGTGTTCGGTCGGATCTACTCTCATGTGTCTTCCTTACCTGTGCATGTACCGGTCACGGGTCCAGCTCTTGTTGCTTTGTCACCACAACTCGTCTCTATCTTCTCATCTATTAAGTAACGGCATATATGTATTCATGTTATATGGCTGCCCTGACCGTTACGACAGGCCCATATCGACCCTCCCTCGTCGCTAGACGTCGTTAACATGGCAAAGAATGATGCTTGATCTCTCCAGCACATTTTCCTATTACCGACGTAAGCTCCTAATATGATTGCCTTGTATTTTCAGCTTGCCGTTCAGTCTCGACACCAGCGCGCTTAGTTCTGAGCCGCAATCCCATCACCATCAATGTACAGCTATCTGCGTCACTGATATTTCTTTCATCGTTTGGCCTGACTACACGAATCTCAAGAAATGATGCTTTGATTCATAGCTTCCTCGCTTTCGGCGTTTACTGATGCGTTTAATGTACCACCAGCCTGGCGACCGGTTAACTCGTCGGCTCGGCAGCACGGTCTCGTAGTAGTCATGGTACCGGCTGTAGCTCGTTACTTTGCTTGCATCCTATATACCACAGTGCATAGTATAGCCCTTGAATACCGAATGACACCTATTACCAAACTGATCTTACACCACTTTGTTGTTCGAAGAAGGTGGTTTTATGCCTTCCATTCTAAGTATCATATCTTGCTGCGCCGATAGTTTTTGGTTTGTTCTAAAAGTAATGTATCACCATCGGTTGGCGGAGGACCTTTAAAGACACCTTGGGCTCGTCGTATATTTCATCAAGAAATTCAGCTTCAGACGTTCATTTCACCGTACACTCCCAGGACATCCCTTTAACAGAATAGTATTCTATTTCCTTTGCGACTGGGCTGATTGATTGTAAGTACTATGTGAAGACTAACGTCGTTCCTTCAAGAGAAACCATGGTATAAATGTATGAGCCCTGACCGGATCAGGGGAAGGTCACTGGTAATTGCATCCTCTTTTGCTACGAAAAATTCATCGTTGTGGCGGGTATGCTATATCCATTACTGAACTGATACCCCTTGCCGTAGCCGACCCTCTGCAAGGTACCTACTCACAAAAACGCATCGTCCAGGAGTGTTAAAAGCGCCATCTGATTTGCTTGTAACAATAGAGTAGTTATGCGAGCCGGTCAGAATTTTGATGGAAGGAGAGGATGACATTGTCGTCTACGCATTACCCGTATGACCTGATGAAAAGGTTCCGAAATATAGAATCAAAATGATAATATACGGGACGTCTCATATATCACCACGGAATCGAACGTTGCTTTCCCCCGGTAATCTCCAATGATCTATGTGACGTTGCAACGAGAGTACTGTTGGAGCATCAAGAAAATTCAGTACGGACAATCGAGGAGAAATATTACTTATTCTGTGTAAATCCAGTGGGCAGACGGGGATGCACACATTAGATAGGGCAGATAAAACCCGGATAGAGCAAATCAACGTGTGTTCGGAGCAATCAATAGATGAATTTTCCTCACCGAGTCAAGACCCGCTAAGAAATCAATTGGTCCTTTACCCAGGATTACTAACCCTCACCATTTGAGTGACTAAGACAGTGTCCGTCCGATTCCGTCGGTATGCTGACAGGATCTAGGTCTGTTCACCCCGTTTTCAAGATTTGACACACTTGATATCAGTTCCGTCTGAGCCAGCTCCAGGTAGGTGTTAAGGTTCACCTTTCCGGATTGCGCGCGCCAGTCCTATAGATCCCTGTTGATCGGCTAGCATAGTAAGAAGGGAGATGTATAGTAAATCCTCAGATACTGAATGGTACTAGAATAAAAAATAGTTCTACCTTCAGATTGTGACCGTACACTCACGATTCGCTCCCAACTACTAAGACGTCTCAAATCTTGCCCAAATCTCTTAGAATGTACCAAAAATATCTGTTGATGTAAGGCTATTTTTGTCTCTTTGGACAACCTTCAAATGGAAGCTAGTAAACGGTATGTTGGATGTCGGAACTGCGCTGGAAACTAAGCGCCCCGCACTGGTTGACGTCCGTCTGGAACTTGATCAGCTCTAGTTCTACTTCGGTCTGGCTCCAGTGATTGTTCTAGCAAGCGCTAAGATGAATTTCTTTACATCTTTTGACATATTGCACCGTTATTGATCAACCTCACCTTGTCTTGTTTCCTGGCGTGCCAGTTTGCGCTTTGAAAGCAACCCTGAAATAAGGAGCGCGATAGTTGCCATTTGAGTGAATGGCGGACAAGGAGCGGATATCTATTCATCATTTTGGATTGCGATTACATCCGCCCAAAGTACCGCTAGTCCTCAATGTTGGATACCAACGGCAAGCCTCCGACGTTGACCAACGTAAGTCACTAAAAGTGGAATCTGACTGCGGGACAACTGTTGCTGATTGCTTATCCCGAAATTCAGGGGGACACTATAGCTGATCGTCACATTTAAATTTCCTCATCTTTATTCAGCGTAGTCCGGGGACGTTGGGCTAACAACAGTTGAATAAGGCGGAGAACTTGGTTCAGGCGATGTGCCGGCCCGGTCTGAACCCTCAACACGTGACGTAGATGACTTCGAAATTTTTTGATCACGCCGCGACTCTTACCGTCTTGCTGTGTATGATGCGCGCTCGTAGCATGTCTATGGATAACTCCATGAATGAACTTGATGGATCCAGTGAGCTATTCACTTTTGTTTCCAACACGCCTGATTCCCGCCACAGTAACAGTCATGACTTTTAGAAATGCTGTGGATACCCGTGATGTTGCTTGAACATCGAACTTTCAACAATGAATATGTTGGGAACTCGTTAATACATGCAACACCTGTCTCACTGTATGATCGTGGCGCGTCCCCCATGCGGTTTTCGTGGGTTTTCACTTCGCGCCCGGATGATATTGGCTAACTATTTCTGTTTCATTGAATTCTTAGGGTTTTGATTATCCATGTAAATCTATGTTCCGGTAAAAGATTCTTTGTCCGTTAATCACGTCAATGTATTGACGCAATCAACGAATAGCCTCTTATCACGCATCGTGATGATGCGCGATCCGGCCGGAAGATGCTATTCTCCCTCAATATTTTTGGATGAAAGTATAGGACTGACATTTTCACCGGCAAAGGCCACGTACGTTTAATTGGTTGAGCTGTCTTAGTGTCCAATTTAAATGGCCTATGCCATCTCGTGCTAACTTACCCTTATCTACATTTAGGATCTAAGCCCCCGTTCTCAGACCAAAGGAGATCTGTTCCGTCTAGCTACTGGAATGACGCTATTACCTCATTATCATACAACGGTGAGTGATGAGATTCGCATACATCTTCGGTCAGCAGGCATGGTATGCTTTCTACCAAAATCCGTATAAATGTGGACGGGGAAACAGCTCACGATAAGGACAGTAAGTGGTATCATACGGAGCAAACTTTTTTCACTGAGGTATTGTAATAGATATTAATTTACGATTCTAGGTCAATGACTGCAGAGTCACCTGCTTGATTTCACGCGTTGTATCCACCATTGCCGCGGAGATTCTGCTTCCAACGGCTCCAATACTACCGACGTTTCAGATGGGGCCCCATCTGCGCTGGCACGTATACATTAATCATGGAAAGTGGTCACCCTGTCGACGGTCGACTAGAGTGACCATCGTTATGAGTATGATGCGCCCAATCCGCAAGCTAGTTTTTCCTTCAATTAGAATGTATAGTATATCCCACCAGTCGCCACTTTCTGACAGAATTTGCTCTCCCAAATAGAAAACTGCCCGCTTGCGATGCTTCCTACATACCGTCTGCTTGTCATGAGCATACCATCAAACACTTATTGATCAAAGGTTATTAATATTGTCTAATCATCTACATTTTCCAGTGTTCGAAGCTTAATGACGCGCGCTCGAAGGGGTATTCTCCTCCCCAGGATTCGACGTCCAACAAACTTTCCTCGACAGCATTCTGGAGCTCTTTCACCGCTTCGCGCGCTTTGGCATAGTCATCGACACGTCCTCCTTCGAGCTCTTCCTTCGAACTCTATAAACTCGTGATATCAGCTTCCTGTATCAGCCATCATTCCGGCGCGAATTGCTCACTTGGATGGCTTGACAAATATCCGCATCGACATCTGCCAGTATATCCGACATCTGGTTCTCCGCGTTCCATCGAAGTCCGATGGTCGCACGGACGACCACAGCGAGCACTACCAAGCTCGCGAAGCCCAGACCAGCGCCAAAGAGGCAGCGTGCGCGACGCAACGTATCCTTAAGGTTGTCAGAAGGACGCATGCTTCCGTCATGGGTGTCTCTCTTAAAAAGAGGCCCTTGAACACGCCCGGTACTTGCACCGGATTGAGTCAAACGGTTGCGCGCGGCCGCGGAGAAGGTGGAGCCAATGCTTGGTATTCCGGATCCAACAAGATCTCGGACGATTGTTCGCAGGCTGTGTACTAAGTCAGCCTCATTCACTGAAAGTCGAGGAAAATTGTACTGACTCGTCGACCTGCGCATTTGCGATAAAGGTATCTACCATCAAGTTTCTAGGAGAGCAGCCTCGGCATCAGCCGCGGTACTGTTTTCACCTCAAACGATGCTTACACATGTCCCAGTGCTGGTCGCACGGTTAGAGATGCATCTGGAGCAGGCATGGCGTATCCTTCAAAGAGTGTGTGAATTCGATGTCGTTCCATCCATGGGTCATATCATCTTATAGGACTTGCCCATCTGCTCTGTCGGAGTTCATGTGCCGGAAGCTCGGGGATTTAACCCCACCAAATGGGCTTCCTTCATGATCCCGCCGCGGCGCAGTTGAGGTCATTCATCGGTAAATTCTATGATGACCGCAACACTGCGATGTACCTCAGAATCAGAATCTCAAGTCTGCTCGTTGTATTCTGATAACTGGCTTGCTATAATTTGGACTGTCACCCTTTCGATGTCACAACTCATCCCCGAGGGAGACCGACCCAGCCTTTTATATAAATGCTTCGCCTAAGGACACGCATTTTGGGGTTGACATTTCACCTTTCTCCTGCTTGAACCACAGACAGTGTCGTTGCGCTTCTTCTCACCAATGACATCCTTCGAAACATTTCGGCTTGGGCCCCTTCAGGTCCCTCGATTATGGACTGGGCTATGGCAGTTATCGAGTAACGCCTGGGGAAGCACTTCTGCTTCCAAGATCAGACAAGCGATGTCCCGTCACGTTGAATCCGGGTACACTGCTTTTGGTATGTTTGTTCGCATCTGCATCTGTTCATGATACCCGATACTGATCTAAGTGTTATAGACATGGTATGATACTTCGTCGGATCTCTATTGATCTCTCTCACCATCCTCCCTTTCCCCGTATATTACAGGGTGCGGAATTTCCCTGTGACTTTTACCATCTTCGAATTTGAACCACGTAATTTGGTAGCGGACCACTACGGCAGTGCGGAGATTATATTTGTAAGGCAGTCTTTTGTATTAATATCTCACTAACTCCTCGAACAGGGACAGTTCCGACAAAGTCATCTCTGTCCGTCAGATATTATTGGAGCGACGAAATGGTGCGTATTTAAGACCATCACGCCCACCCGAGATGTGGTCGAGGCCGCAGTGCGAGAGCGTCTTCAACGGATGCAAACAGATCACGTCGACCTTCTTCAGGTACAGGTGGACCCTTTTGACGTCATGCCCCTACCCAATCCTTCTTTCCGATACAGTTCCACTGGCAAGAATACGGGAATAAGGATTACCTTCCTACGCTACAAATCCTTCAAGATCTTCGAAATAATGGCTTGATAACGGCGATCGGACTTTGCAATTTTGACGCTGTTCACACGGATGAGATTTGTACTCAATTGGGACGAGGTGTCATTGTATCTAATCAAGTGCAGGTAATGACCCCCTTACCGACAGATACTGGCTACTAATAATTTGGATCACTCTTTGCAGTTTTCATTGATTGATACACGCCCTCTTCATGGCATGTCTGATGTCTGTGACAGACACGGCCTTAAGCTCTTGACCTACGGCACCATTGTGAGCATCCTCATAATATCTGTTCACTATCATGATAGAATTGTTGTTTCATTTAGTGTGGCGGTTTTCTCGCTGACAAATGGCTTAATCAACCAGAGCCAGATTCCTATACTGGTAATCTTACACCTTCTCAAAGAAAGGTACTTCTCCCTTTAGTATTTCTACGCATGTCGCATCACGGACCTTGTCATACAGTACCTCGACATGATCGTGAAGGCATGGGGGAACTGGACTCTTTTCCAGTCCCTTCTTTCGGCTCTTCGCGTCATCGGTGATCGCCATGGAGGAGTCAGCATCGCCAATGTTGCCACTCGGTGGGTATTGGATCACCACTTCGTCGGCGCAGTGATCATCGGTAAGTAATGTTCTCCGATTATCATTTAATTAAGTATTTGGTCTCATTTACAAATTCCAGGAGCACGCTTGGGTATTTCCGAACATCCGGCGGACAACAGCCGCGTCTTCGAATTCGCTTTGACCGAAGAGGATCGTGCTGCCATCGAGACTGTCCTGGAGTGCTCAAACGGTCGTCGTATGATTAGCACCATCGGAGATTGTGGGGCTGAGTATCGTTAAGATACATATCTTCGTATAGCTTCGTGTGGCTCTCAACTTATAGAATGATTGATGGATATCGGATTTACCTTAACATCTTCTATAAGCTGTGAAAATCACCGCCCTGAGATTCCGTCCATGCGGAGCATATGTATGCCGGTCATAAACATTCGTTTTGAGGGCGGTGAATGATCGATCAATCCAGGTACCAACCTCCATGGGATCGTTTTGTACACAAGATCCGACCTTCCAAGCATGACAAGAGCACCACGTTACTTTCGGGATGTTTCAATGTCTGATCGAGAGCCCCAAGTGCACCCGTTCCAAATTATACCGGCCAAATACAGCACTGCCAATCTAGAAAGTTCTATTCATCGTCTGAAAAGGGTGCCCTTTTGGATCCTAGATCTCGCTCGTCACATGGAAACTCAGAGAAAATCATTTACTCTAACTCGTTTCAAAGTGAGTGAAAAATATTCGAAATCAGGAGGTCAAAGGGGGAACGAAGCGGTGCACAACTTTGATTTGATGTAGCTTTACTAGAGGGAAAGAGATTATTGTCGGACGACGTAAGTTCTACGAATGCAGCGATTTTGGGTGTGCGTAATTTTATTATATTCATTATACAATACAACGGCTACTATCAAGGTCAACCATCTTCCTTTAACCAGGAGCAACATGTACTTTTACTCAATGATCAATCGGCACCTCATCCATTGAAAACCAGAGTCGAACTATTGCAAGGATGTCTATAATTCTGATCAAAATTTGGGAAATTGAGGACAAGGCCACGTTGAGATTTGTATTGGCCACTAACCCGCCTTGTCAGATGAGTAAAAAAAAATGCCTAGCCGAAAGATAAGTGGTGGGTTGTTGAGAGAACGTGGCGGCCATTGCCTAATGAATAAATTCGATCATCACTTCAATCACATGGATAACACTTCCCTCCACATGTAATGCGTACCTTGTGCCATCACCAGCCTCAAGACCGCGTCCATGACAACAAACGCCATTATATTGATATATATTCATGTCTTCCAATTCTTCCATGTCACCCGTACTGTGATGGACGAGATTGATGACGATTGATGCAACGACACACTTGCCACCCAGAACTCGCAGTCCTTCAAATCCATTTGACACTTAGAGACTGAGAATGTACGTATCGAAGCCTTAATCTCTTACCGGGATCTAACATATTTGCTTCGTTACTCGGTAGGTTGTATGTTACTTGCCAACCCGTCAATACATTCGACTGTTCTTGTTTCCTTACCTTCATCCCCGGTGGCTCAAATTTCGGTCTGGTGAGTCCACTGAAATATTTCACGTAGATAAATGCGACCGTTTTGCTACTTCTAGTGTCTTCGGCCGTGCCAGTGTCCCGTCTCATCAATTGGAAAATGCATCCAACTTCGGGAATCGTGATGTCGGCCATCCGAGAGATATAAAGGAATGTTTCCCGCTTCATCGGGGATCACCCCTTTTCTTGTCCGAGCTTCTTGCCGTATAGTAGATACCAATCTGGTATCGACTTAGCTCAATACTTCGATGCGTGGGATTCCATGCTCACGCGAATGTTCCAGAATCTGTTCGTGAATAATTGATCGGGCATTCGCAAGTCATGGATTATTTTCTGGTATTTTATTTTCTCACGTCACCCTTCTTTTTCATCTACACCTCCCCAATCCTTATGAAAAGAGGAAGAGTGACGGACAAGTCTCCAAAGCACTTATAGAGAGCATAGCTTCATGATGCCTAGATTGGATTCTGTGCTCTCGGAAAGCGACGATATCGATGAGGTGAGTTTAGTGATTACTTTGGTTCGGTTTCACTCATTTTATGCCCAGCTTCGCTTCAGCCCGAATGTAATCAACCCAAATGTAAAACTTGAAGCGGGGCAGGGACTTTCGCTCCCTATTTCTCCGAGGAAGAAAGCGGAAGTATACCTGTACAAGGACGAATGCACTGTGAGTTTTTGATGCCGGCTGCTTAGTCTGTCACCTGAGTCACTTTATACGATCAAAGAGGATTTGGAATGCAAGCAAGAAAAGACTTGGATATCGACCATGGGATGGCGAGGAAACTTGGGACAACTACTCCGACGAAGTCTTGAGTCCGCTCAAAGAAGCGCTATTGAACGAGAATGATGAAGTTATCTATGCAGCACGGGCCATGAACTATGGTGAATTTCATCGGCTGTTATATCTCGCGTATCCATGGCTGCGGTCCTTAGAAATCCGAGTGAAAACGGCACGTCGGGACGGACCTGTGAACATTAGCGATTGGTCTTTGAAGGCGCCCAAATTTGATAAAGGAGTAAGCCACCCCATTTACATTGATGTACTTCTTTCAATGCTAAGCATGTCCAGTGCTTCAAATGCCAGATAGCCGGACTGCGCTGTGAAGCAAAAGCGATTGGGGTGCCAGTCGGCTCTCCAGAAGGACGCAGGAAATATAAAGGCCTTGGCTGCAAGTATTGCATTGCTTCTCGAACTTCTACAGATTGCGATGCTTCAATGGATTGTTGGGATTCCTCTCCATCTAAGTATATACCCTTGACTCCAGAAACGCCTGTCAGGAAGCAGAAACGCCGGCTGGAAGAAGAATTTGAAGAAGAGAGACGCAGCGCCCAGAGAGTGCGTGGCCCAGAGGTCTCCCGTGTTGACGATAGCTCGAACGATCAACCGAGGCTATCTACAACGTTTTCTCTGTCACAACAGAACAATCTTCCACACCATAAACCAACACCATCCACTGTCGCAGCGCTCTACAAATCACTCGATACAATCAGGGCAGGTTATCACTTACTTGCGGACGAGATGAAGGCAGAATGCGCAAGACTCACTGCAGAAGTGGCATCGATGAGGACAGAATACTCAGATTTGAAGGATGAAAACGAGAAGATACAGCGAGAGCTTGACGAAATGAGGAAATCGGAAGCAGCTGCCAGGGACGACAGTCGAACAATGGAGGAGAGCTTATCGACCATGAAAAGAATGGCAGGAAAAGCGGAAACGGCGTTTGCGAATCTTGAGGGTCCTATGAAGGAGCTGTTGTCGCGGATTTTACAGCCGTAAATTGTATTTGCAGCAAGGAATACTATGAAAGTAACGCTAGCTCACAATATGTGGCTGAGCTTCCACGAGAGAAATGATGACATCTCATCTTGAAGGGATGCGAAGAACGCTGATGTAAACATTATTACAATGGTTTATTTTCCAGTCCTTTGCAGTTTCCGCAAGGACTTTATCGGTCCTCCTGGAGATGCTTCATCTTTAGTCTCCTCTACTCCTGAACGCGGCAAAACTTCAGTTTCTAGGTCCTGCAAACAGCTCAGATCTAGGAACCGTTCAAGCGGATCGTTCCAAAAACTTTCCGTACACTGCCGGTCATGTATATCAGGGAAATTCTTGGCAGGTATGAATGTTGTCGGTGGAGGAGCGGGATGCGGTAGGAATGTGGTATCTGCTTTCTCGAGCTTCAGCTTCATTACCTCTGCCTCGAGTAGTGAAAGCCTCTGTTCCTGCGCCTTGAAACGACTATGGAGAATTTCAAGGAACTCTGTCGATATCGGATCATGTTTCTTGTCGGGGGATATAATGTGTGTATCGCATGATACTGGTTCGGTGGAGCGCGGTATTTCGGGCGACACTGGATCAATATCCATGGTATTTAAGCGCAGATCGACGTGGTGGGAAGATACATTCCCACATGCAGGTTCCGGTGCTTCGAACCCTTGGCCCCAAGTTCCTGTTTTCTTCCAATGGGCGAGGCTTTGCAGGGCAGAGAGAGACGATGGAAACGCATTGACTGCATCCCACACCCAATTATCCTTATCTTTCTTCAGGCCATCTAACCAGTGATCCAACGAGATCCCGCCCTCTATTTGCTCTTCGTCAAGTTTGAATCCTTTATATCCTTTCAAAACCCATCTTTTCCAGTCTAGATGGTAATCATGTGAGTGTGAGTGTCGTGTCGAATTGTGTATCGCATGACACACCGAGCTTCACGGGATCTTTCTCATACTCTTCGTTTCCATACATATCCCAAAACTCTTGTACCTTCCCTGGATTTGAAAGAAGCCACCCCATGCGATACCTCACCAGAGCCCGATCAAACGTCTTGCACCGCCACGTACGCTTCATTCCGACGTTCATAGCTCTCCGAGCTTCGCACAGCAGGGTATCGCACAGCCTGGAGATATGAAGTATCCCCCCTTTGTATTCGTTCCATTCTTTCTGCCGGATATTTGTGTCGACGGAGAGAACGAGCTGGAGAGACGTCCACTGGAAGTTGGCAGCGAACATGAGAGGGATACGGTATGGAGTAGGAATGATTGTTGTTGAACCATCCCCAGATGTGATGGTGGTCCACCGCCCTCGGTGAGGCGGTCTACCAGGAACGGAGAAGGAATGCGTAATAAGGAATTTGATGACATCCGTTGTTGACCAATCAACGGCTTCCAAGTATTCGAGTTCCGCAGGATGTCGCCAGCCATGCATATCGTCAATTTTCGGAGAGAGGGAGCGCAAGAGAGGGGGGATATTATCGTTGTCAGAAGGCTCTTCCTTTTTCACGGTAGTATTAACAGCGACGACATGAACAGATTGATAGGTTTGCGCCTTTTTCTGGCGCACTCGATGGACGGGGTATTCCTTTGATCCGGCAGAGTCATCGGGAATTCGTACCATATTGCTTGTATACACTGATTGCGGGCATGATGAGTCAAGGATTTAGGTTGGATTTAATCACTACAAGCTCACCGTCTACGATATGATAGCCTGTCAAATGAGATTTGTTCCAAATTTGTTGCTTTCGATTGAGGCCACGGAACGGAAATATACCACGGTCCGCAGTGAAAGTGGATGATGGTAGAAGGGAAAGGCTGGTGGACTTCCCGAAATGGAAGTCATCGTCGTGATTTCGTAGCGTGGCCCTCCTATCGTCTGCCCTCAGACTCAAATGAATAGAAATAAACTATGCCTCTGTCCGTCTGCAAGCACAAATTAGGGTCGAATACGATATTATAAAGCGTGCTAACGTCTCGGAAATTCGGCGTAATGATACTTGGTTGCGGGGGACATAACCGAATAACCTACATGCATGGAAAAGTGGACGACCAAATGTGGGACCTGTGAGGAAGAACGGGAAAGAATGTAGATTAGATCAAGTCGTCGAAGAGTAGGGTATAGGGTATACATGTACACCCGGCACACCAATGATAGAAAGTTAGCATTAGCATATAGATACCGACAGTCCGCAATTATCAGGCACATACAATTATTAGACACTGCAGTACATTCATATCTTACAAATTTCGCTAAGCGCCGAGGCAAAATCGCTCCTATCAAACAAAATCGACCATGCCGAGACTCGAACTCGGAATCTCTAGCTTGGTTGTACTTGTTAAAACCGGAAACTAGCGCGTTAACCATTACGCTACACGGCCACTAACCTCTAAGGGTCGCCGTTAGAATCAATACACCAAAGTGGTTGCGTAGCTAATCACAAATTCTTACGGACCTGAGCATCTTACGATAAGACAAACATAAACAACTGTGACTTCCAATTCAGATCGCTGCTGCTTACTCCCTCAGAGCCTTTAATATTTCGTTACTCAGGTACCGAAACGCCCCATCCTCGACTTCCGAGGGGAACATCTCGGTAAACGGGCCCCTGCGAACCCCATGCACAAAGTACTGCAGTCGTCCACTGGCATCCGTCATAATTCCCAGATCCATCCTGCAAAACTTCTCTATTGAGAGCGTTTGGCCCTCGAACCTCCGCTTTTCCACCCGAATCAGTTCGGCCAGGGTACCTTCGGCAAAATCCCTCATCTCAGCATCGGCCTGCTCTAGCGAAACCCGGGTCCCACCTGACCTGTGTACGAGCTGGCGTTTGCCTCTGTGCGCGAAAGTGCTGCAGGCGGATTAGTGATCCGCGAAACAGCGAAATGATCCTACATACTTCATCATTGCCAAATCCCAGCCCTTTGTTCTCAGCCAAACAGAACGGTATGAATATTCATCTCGAGAGACCCCGTGGACCTCCCTCAACCCGACCTTGTCCATCGGCATTACATAAAACACGCACTTTACCTTCCCTTTGATCATAAAAACATGCCATTCGACGTGACGATCCAGCGAGCGAATATACTGCTGCTTCAACCATCGATACTTGGGGTGCGCCTGCAGTTCGCTCGGCGTTACGCACGCTTGGACGTGAGCAAAATTGTGACTGCCTTCACGCTTGAAAATCCAAGACCGGATATCTATGTCGTCGTCGTCTCCATCGAGTGAGAGGACATGGGTTTCTGGTCGTGGCGTTATCGTGGTGTACTCGGCGATGTTATCGAGGTCTTCGATGACGTCGAATTTCTGTCCGGCACGAAGCAGCTCATCAACGCTTCCAAAGTTGGCTTTAAGTTTACCCAAAGAGTCGAGGAAGCGCTGGCGTACATCGGGGTCTTTAATCCCAGGGACTGTATCACTAGGTGTAGGTAATGAGTACGAGGAGAAGAGGGGGAAATGAAAGCGTACAGAGCAACAGTTAAGTCTACACCGCCCCAGATTATGTCTGCCTTGACGTTGCCCGCTATGGCTCTTTCAATGAAATCATTCCATGACATGAATGTCACGTCTGTATAGCTCCTACGAGACCAGTAGTACCCTAAAAGGACCTGCAGCAGAATACCATGAAAAGGAGGTCCGGAGATAGATCGAGATTACCCACCAACTGATGTATCCAAACGCCCGAATACCCTCGTCTGGGCTTAACGCCATCTTTGAGGTCCCTCAGCGGAATCTCATGAATGAAACCCTTGATCGCCTTATACGTAACTAAAAGTTGGACATCCGTACGCGGCAAATCGACTTTCACCCAGAGGGAATTTGAATTGACGATGGTATGAGTGGTGCCCCACACCTTGGCAACTAGAGAGAACGAGTTGGGAGGGCCGGGTACGACGAGGATATACTTGACCGTCCGGTCCACTAATATCTCCCGTACCACTGGCGGGGCGATTTCTCTCCTTGGGCAGTAAGGAAACGAGGGATCCGCTAGAAAAGAAAATGAGTTAAACCATTCTGATCTTAAAATACAACTAGGAACCTACAAGGTGCAGGTTTCTTCCTAAGTGCGTCGACCAACTCGTCAGCGATGACACCGAGAGTATCAAAGCTGTCATCGATACCGTGGATTGGGACGTTAGCGCCCCTGGCGACACTTACAACCCAGTATTGCAACTGACCGGACCTTGATGGTCGCATTACCGAGATGTCGAGACGGCAGAGCATCGCAATGGACGGAATGTGCCCTAGAATCTCCGTCTCTCGCTGGACCAGAGCAGCCAGGGTACGCTCCGCAAACCCAATAAGCTCTTCATCAGAACGAATCCGGGACTCTTCATCGTGAGCAGTCAAGTCGGGGAACTCATCCTCATCCTCTGGTTGCGCTCTTAGCCGTTCCCTTCAACACGATCAGCAAAGAATAGATGAAACAATGTGAGAGGGAAACGAACTCAAGCTCAAAAAGCGGACACCGGCTGTATTGCGTCTCAGCAACCCAACTATTATCCAGCTCCTTCCTCTTCGACACCCGCACTTTCACTACCTTCCCACCAACAAGAAACACCCGCCACTCGATATTGTACGGAACAAAATCCTGTTGGAGCCAACGGTACGTTGGGTGCTGTCCGTCCCTCATCACGGAACGATAGTTTGACGACTGTATTTGCTTTGGCAGCAAAACGTGGCGCTCGCAATGGGAACCTTCACGTTTGTAGATCTGTCCCGGGAACTTCCCACCTGCTACGGAAGTTTTGGGACGTGGTGTTGAGGTCACAGACTGCGCGATGGAGTCGAGGCACTCGATGACGCGCAATTTTTGGGCGGCGTATTCCATCTCGTCAATATCTGGGAAGACGGCTGTCCTTTTGCAGAGTTCGCGCATTCCTGAGACAAACGTCATGAGACGGTCAGGAGACGCAAGAGAAGGAAGCAAGGCGCTAGATTTCTATCAGTGAGGATATCAGGACAAAAAATCGGTACTTACAGGTCATCGCTCGAGGGGTCAGTTAGACGAGCTATAATGCAGGTATACTGGTCTAGCTTCTCAAGCTCGGATGGAGAGCAGACCTTTTCGATGAAAGATTCAATACTGCATCTCGTAACGGAGATGAAAGGCGTATCGGGGAAGCGAGTAAGCAGTAGCGTCTGTTTAAATTGATTAGTCGACAGGACGTGATTGCAGCAACAAGATCCACTCACCATGTAATGCGCGTACCATTGGCCCCATTTCTGTCCTGTTGCCAAAACTGGTGCTTCTCCCGGGGCCAATCTGAGAGGATAAATGAAACCGCGACAATTCTCGTCATTCAGAAGGTCAGCAGAGAGTTTTGGAGAGCAGCGCATGTCCTCCCACTCAACTCCGAGACGATTTTCGTGGGTATGCCATGAATTATGTGGTCCTTTGTCAGGTTTTGGTCCCATTACAAGCAAGATAGAGACTTTGCGTTCCCAGGGCATGTCGATATCCTCGTTGTTAGAGTGGTTGGTAAGGCTAATAATAATAGTGATGTTCAGTGATGTCTACCGGAGCAGAGGGACCACTAAATACTTACCTTGGTTGACCTGACGCGTCGCTTAATGGTGAGGGTAGCGCAGAGTCTATTTGAGGAGATTGCGCTCGGTCACGGACATCATTGTGCGACGGAGACTCAGAAACGACTATATCCTCCATTTCAGAGTGAGTTTCCTGTGTACCCAACACTTGAAACGATTTCAGGGAGAAATAAGAACGCAACTGTGTGGACACACCTGTAGTTGGCTTTGGAGAATTGTCTCCGACTTCTGGAGAAAATGTCTCTTCCGATATCATTGGTTCCCCTCCATTCGTGTCTAGGTTCGGAGGCGAGTCGATGGAATTCAGACTCGAGGACATGCTTTCTCGTTTCTTCCCAGCATAAGTCGAACGTAAAATGCCAAATTGATGGTAGCTGTTTATCCTGCGCGTTGCACGTGGTCACTGTGTTGGAAAATACCCGGGCCGAACATTCCGGTCCTTCACTATCATCTTTCCCCCCGGGCCACTTGGTTCCTTTTTCGGACCCTGTCCGGTTATCTATTCAGCATCTGGCGGCGACGAAGGACTTTATCGCTGTTAGAGATAAACGCAGGACCCTGGGAGTTGCCTTATCGTAGCACGCGTCATGGGCACAAAACTGTTGATATATTTGTGCTTGGATTCTCAGCCTGCACCATGTGGATGGAAGGCAACTGCCAACCCTGAAGAAAAAGATATTCGTTATCGTCTTCCTTCTCTGTAACTCCTGTCATGCTGGTGTACCTCCTTTCCATCTTCTCGCTTTTCAGCTCCAGCTTTGCCTCACAGACTTTTCTCACGCTGAACACATCCACTACTAGGGACCCGAACTATGGACTACGCAGCCTCTCAACGTACCCTAAATCACTCTCGCTTCTTTCTCATGACCATTTCGAAACCTTCGACCATCCACTGTGCCCTCAGCACTCTGTGAGGATCAAGAAAACTGACTTTTGCGACCACACTGTAAGGTACGCCGCCTCCATATCCCAATATCCAGTCGACAGACTCGAGCAAAACCCTAGTGCATACACCGGGTACATTGATATCGAAGCGCGCCATCTCTTCTTCTACTTCTTCGAGAGCAGGAGCGACCCAGACAAAGACGATGTGATATTCTGGACTAATGGGGGTCCGGGTTGCTCGTCGTCGTTGGGTTTATTCATGGAATTAGGTATGCCCCCTTCCCCCCAAACAAAGAAATCAGCGAGCTCATCCCGCCGACAGGTCCTTGTCGGGTCCTCGATTCTGACGGAGCCAAGTATCATCCAGAGTCTTGGAACACTAACGCGAACATATTCTTCATTGATCAGCCTATCGGTGTAGGATTCTCCTATGCTGAGTACGGCGAGACTGTTGTCGGTACAATTTATCGTGTTGTATTGTCGATAGCCTGATACGTATTTGCTTATAGAGCACGTCTGAAGAAGCCGCGCAAGATGTAGCTGCCTTTGTCACCATTTTCTTCAGCAATTTCGACCAATTCAAGGGAAGGTCTTTTCATATGTCGGGCGAATCATACGGGGTATGCTTCGTATTTCCTGTCTTCGGTTACCGCTCATTCATGTCTAGGGAAGATACCTACCTCTATTTGCCTCCGCCGTATATGACAACAACGCTAAGCTACTAGCTGCTGGTCAGACACCTATTAACCTCACTTCCGTAATGATAGGTATGTCTTCACTTTGTCTTCCACGACAGTATGGGTATTTAATCGTAAACCCAAGGAAACGGTATAACGGACAGCATCACGACCCTTCTATCCTACTTCGACATGCAATGCACCGCAGCCTCCGTACCCCCAATTCTAGACATCGGCACCTGCGTGAACATGAAATCCACGGTACACCTCCCGTCATCGTCCGTCACTTCCTCTTAACATCTCCCCAGCTATCACGATGCGAAAAATGGATGACCAGCTCCTGCATCGACCAATTCGACTCCATCAACTGCGGCGCCGCGTACTCCTTCTGCAGCTCCGTTTTCAGCGCGCCTTACCGCCAGACAGGTACGTAGCATAATGCTTTCTTACGGATGTTCTAAGAAGTTCCTAGGTATGAACCCATACGACATGAGCCGCAAATGCGATGGGGATATCTCCGAGACGCTCTGCTATCCCGTGACAAAGTCCGTGTCCCCCCACCTCTGCATTCCCATCCATTTTTTCCTGACATCCCACTACTAGGTACATCCGCCAATACCTCGACGATCCCAAGATCCGCACCCTCCTCGGCGTCGACCCCTCCCTAACTTCCAACTTCACTTCCTGCAACAGCGCCGTAGGCAACGACTTCCGTGCCGCTCAAGACACTCTTCACCCTACCAAAGCCTACGTCGCCGCTCTCCTCGAACGCGGCATCAAAGTGCTCATCTACGTAGGCTCGTACGATTGGATATGCAACTGGGTCGGGAACGAGCGGTGGACGCTCGCACTGGAATGGAGCGGGCAGCCGCAATTCGCGGCGGAGGAGTTGAGGGATTGGTATGTCGATGGAAAACCTGCTGGGAAGACGCGGAGTGCGAAAGGGTTGGTATTCGCTACTGTTCATGGGGCGGGGCATATGGTGAGTTCGGCTTTCTTCAAAGGTGGGGTGAGCTCAATTTCCATTAGGTCCCTTACGATAAACCGAAAGAGTCGTTGGAGATGGTGCAGAGATGGCTGCGTAGGGACGAGTTCTGAATCAAACAGTAGCTTCATTAATTCAAGTGATATTTGCAAGCGAAATACATGCGACTGGTTCTATTTCGTAGCAGTTAAAGCTTAACCCTGTGCCTACCTCACTTCATGCACCCAAAATAGAAGACGTTCACCACCCAAGCCGCCCGAAATCAGTTAAAACGTCACGCGCAGTATCCGCTTTCGTCCTGAACTTCACCCCCAATATCCTCGCTTGCTTATCAGTCCGGTAGCTCATCAAATACTTAGCCCCCGCCCCTGCGCCTGGCACACCTATAGGCAGACGACGCGATGGGATAGGCGACGGGGTTAGCGAATTCGCGACATCGACTGTCAACTTGTCCTTCAAATACTGATACGCAGGAATGAATGCTGAAACACTTACCCCAATCCTGCCATACGTACGGCCCAGCTGACACGATGATCCTCTCACCCCCCGCAGCCTCGACGAACAAAGCCCGGACGTGCGCCTCTGCTAAATCACGCACGTCGACCCAGCAGTGCCCTTCGGTGGCCATGTCTTTGGTGCTCATTTTCCCACTGACAATGATGTTGTACCATTCGTTCGTCGCGTATCCAAGTGATTGGGGGTTGGGTACTTCGTTGATGAAAGGCTGAGGATTGATTAGCATATGGAAAAGGGAAACGACGCAGAGGACTCACTCCGTGGACCTGAAAATGGTTAGTGAGTTATTATGGTTGGGGCTTGAGTGTGAGAACGCACGTTGGGTGGAATTATAACTGAGAGATCCCAAGGTAAGGTGGCTTTGTGTTTGTCAAAGAAGTTCCAAGCAGCTATTGTTCATGATAAGATCTCGGTAAACGAAGCGTGAGGATAGTACCAACCCTTTTCCGCCAGACTCTTAGACGCACAATATTTCGCAGCAAAAGAAGCATCACTTCCTTTCTCCTCGACCTCACTGACCGCTTGCTTATTCCAGTCCTCCTCTGAGAACACCGTAGGCTCAGAGGGAAAATGGAATACAGCGGTGCACGACGATGTAACGACCACACGTTGAACTTGAGTTCTACAGTAACACAAGTAAGTAAAACCGAATCGGAGGAGAAATGTGGGACATTCACCCAAATTTGGCAACGCTGGCCAATAAGCCGAGTGTACCTTTGACAGCCGGACCAATGACCTCTGATTACGAAGAGGTTACTCCGAGTAAAGGAAGGGTGCTGTATCCTCACCTTCTGGATCCACGGCAGTCAAGACGACTGGCGATGCGGTGTGAATGACGCCGTCGACGTCCTGAACTGCTTTATCGAATGCACCGTCCTGCCACACGTAAATGAGTACATGGGTAAACACCGTATAGATGAATGATGGTGTACGCACCGCCATAATATCGGACACTTCGACGAGCTGGAACTTCTCATAGGGAGAGAAGAGCTCTTTCACATACTTGCCCTTCTTCTCGTTCCGCACTGTGCCGCGTACAGCTACACCCCGTTCAAGCAGGGTCCGAGCGATCCATGAGCCGATGTATCCGTTCACCCCAGTGACTAGGATTTTCGCATTCGAATTTTGTTGAAGTGCGGGCATGGTAAGAACAAACTAGTATGCTCGGAAGGACACGCGTCATTCATGCCGAATACCTGGTTCTGATTGATCGAGGATTCAGATATGCCGTTATGGATGGTAAGCAGCTCTTGTTCAAGCGAAACTACAATTGAGATATTGTGGCTACCGCAAAATGCGTCGGCCCGGGTATGCTTTATTGGTAATGCAAAAGGGCCGTAGTACCTCCAGATAGACTGATTGTAAAGAAGTTAGTATCAAGCAAAAAGGGGTCGGGCATTGAACAATACCACGACCTGCCACGACGTTTCATTGACGCGAACCAGTCACTGCTCCGTTGATGTTCAGATGCTTCTCTCCAATGTTCCTCTGCCTGTGCCACGTGATGAGCTTATTCAGCAGGACAATTTCCTTTTCCATCGGGAATCGGGTTTTCTACTGACTACTAAGGACCCTGATGCCGTGAACAACATAACTTCAAATAAGTGTGTGACTTCTCGAAACACAGAGTACCTCTCTGCCGATTTCGATGTCTCCGATCCCCCTAGTCGAGCTGAATAACGCTACCAAGATACCAATCATAGGTACTGCCTCCCGTGCTCGACGATATGGTGCAATATAACGCTCATATGCCCAGGTACTGGTGGTGGTCCGAGCTCGATGACAGCTGAAGCGTGCGGGGCGGCTAAGAAATGGATTTTAACAGCGATTCAGGTGAAATTTACCCTGCTTGTATCGTCTGGACTGGTCGGCTAAAGGACGTCAAGGCGGGGTATAGGCACATCGACACCGCCCTCATCTATGGTCTGAGATCAAGTTTCGCGTCGTGTGCTCCTTGATTGATATACAACCACAGGCACGGAGAAAGTCATCGGCGAGGCGATCAGAGAGTCTGGGATTCCCCGTGAGGAGTTTTTCATCACCACCAAACTGCCGTGCGCGCCCTTGCCCTTCTGTGAAATATGTGTCAACCGATCTCTTGTCTCTAGGTTCAATTGCCAAGATCGCGTCGCGGAATCATTCGACCTGAGTCTCAAGAACCTCGGGTTAGACTACGTTGACCTGGTAGGCTTTTCTTTCCTCAGAGAGAACACCGATCCGAGTACCCTGATAGTATCTTATGCATTGGCCCATGACTATCCCTTATCGAGGCAAGCCAGAATATACTCTTTCGATTCTTCTCTAATAGTATCTCTCCCAGACGGCTGGTTCGATATTCCGCGCGGGCCCGACGGCTCTGTGATCACAGTCGATTCTCCTACCTTCAACGAGTCTTATGCAGAAATTGAGAAAATATACGCTAGTGGGAGGGCGAAGGCCATCGGAGTAAGCAATTTCTCCATCAAGACGTACGTCTATTCTTTCTGTGTGCCCGTGTACTTATACTAACAGTGACGCCCTCAGTCTTGAAGAGCTCCTCAAAACGGCTGCAGTCGTTCCGGCAGTGAACCAGATAGAGTTCGTATGGGCGCGACGATTGTCTGTCTGGTTTTAATGACTATATTTCAGGCGACACCCTTATCTCACAGAGAGTGATCTCATTGCGTACCACAAGAAGAAGGGCATCGCCACGGAAGCGTATTCCCCAGGGGGTGAGCACGCCATTCTTCCGTTTTATTGCCTCTTTTCATCTCCGCGCAGGCCACAAAAACACCGTCCGAGAAGACCCTATCATCAAGGAAATCGCAGCGAAGCACAGTGTATCACCCACGCAGGTCATCCTCGCATGGCACACCGCCGGAGGCGTCATCATCGTACCAAAGAGCGAAAACGAACAACGGCAGAAGGATAATTTAACTGTCAGCAGTCGCGGTTATCTGGTGAATTAATTCTGATTGGCCTTGTTCCTTTTAGCTCCCCACGTTGGATGAAGACGATTTGAAGAAGATAGACGGGATGGATCGTGGTGAGAGACTGTGCAACAAGGTTGATGAGAATGGAAAGGTCTGGGGATGGACGACGGAGCGGCTTGGGTGGTAGTCGTGACAGGTAGCTGAAAACACAATGTATTCTTTCCAAATTCTTTCTTCGATGTACTTCTCAATGAGTTCCTATTCTGCGCGACGTACCCAATAGCGTGATCATAGGGGTACGAAGCTTCGTGGCTACAGCGCCATGCCATGACCATGGGCCTCGATGTTCTACCCGCAGTAGCTCGAACTTTATCTGAACCTTTACGTGCACCTCTTGTTATAGAGATCGATAAAAAGTCGCCACCAAAGTCAAATAATAATTCTAGCACAAAGGAAAACACACAAATCTTTCTTGTACATTCATTCTTTTCACTTTCTTCTAATCGAGCCCCTCGTGCGTTTGCGAGGGTTCTCTGCTTTCCCCGGAGTCTCCATTGCCCATTACTTGAGCCGTTCGTGCTTAGCGTACTCCAACAGATGTCATGAATAGCCACCAAAGTTTCGAATGGGGAGTCATCCGAGCATCGGGTGCTTGAAGTTTTCTTGCAATCCTCTCACAAGCTAGGGTCCCTTTTACACAGGTTTGCTGTGTGCTATACTTTGGGGATCATGATGGCCGAGCACTGATCATTTGTTCTGCAGGCTACTGTACCCTAATTTCCAAATTTCTGCGAAGGAATATGATACTGATACCCACGCTGTTCAGCCGCTCATAGACCAGTTGCACGCCCTTTAACTCTCCAGAATTGTGTTCGACCAGACACCGGGGAATAAATATACACTCCTCGCGTGAAATGGAGATTGAATCGATAGTTGAAGTAGATGAATACACCATGCGTCTACCTGATTTCTTATACCCTATTACTCCGGTAATTTCAATCTTAGCCTCAACTCCATCTTGACAACTCCTTTCGGCATCTCGTTTCGTGGGCGCCAAGTCCTGCTCTGGCAATCCTTATATTTTTGCTCAAAGATCTCTCTCTACACACGGAATACTTATCGTTCAGCACAACTTCGCCTTTTCCCATCGGCAATCGGGGGGTTTTCTGCTGATTACAAAGGACCCAGTCTCGTTACCATCCTATCTATGAATATCGTCGGCCTGCCGCGTAGAAGGGAATGTCACAAGACTACAAAGGACCCTGATGATGTGAACAAGTTCTCGATTGAACCGTGCCGGTTAACCGTAGGTGCGGACTTATATACGGCAGGCTTCTCAAAACACACAGAACCTCCCCGTTATCTTCGATGTTTCCAATCCCTCTCGTTGAGCTGAATAACGGTACGAAAATACCAATCATAGGTACAGTACTTCCATCCCGGGTTGGTGCGCGACAATACTGCGCAATGTAACACTTTTATATCTAGGTGCTGGCGCCGCTCCTAACCCGTTCACAGCTGAAGGCTGCGAGGCGGCTAAGAAATGGATCTTGACAGGGATTCAGGTGAGGTTTACCTAGCAGCCACATTCGAGCTCGTTGACTGAACGTTACCAAGGCGGGGTATAGGCACATCGACACCGCCCAGATTTATGGTCTGGGACCCATTCCATTAGTGGTTTTATTACAAAGATTGAACGATCATAACAGGTACGGAGAAAGTCGTCGGCGAGGCTGTCAGAGAGTCTGGGATTCCCCGCGAGGAATTCTTCATCACCACCAAACTGCCGTGCGCGCCATTACCCTTTCTCATAACCCGCTTCCACTGACCTCTGCTTCTTAGATTCAACTGCCAAGATCGCGTCGCCGAATCGTTCGATTTGAGTCTCAAGAACCTAGGATTGGACTACGTTGACCTTGTAGGCTTTCTCTCCTCTACGAGAACACCGATATCTGAGTACGCTGATAGTACCTGATGCATCAACCCATGACCATCCCTTATCGAGGCAAGTCAGTGTAGACCCCTTCCATTCTTGCCTAATCATGTCTCTTCAAGAAACCTGGATGGATTTTCCGCTCGGCCCCGATGGCTCTTTGATCACACTTGATTCTCCTACTTTCAATGAGTCTTATGCCGAAATTGAGAAAATATACGCGAGCGGACGGGCTAAGGCTATCGGGGTCAGCAATTTCTCCATCAAGACGTACAGTGTGTTTCGTTGTGAGATTGCGTATCCCTACTAACAATCGGCACCCACAGTCTTGAAGAACTACTCCAAACGGCTACAGTCGTTCCGGCAGTGAACCAGATAGAGTATGTATCAACGCGATCATTAGTTAGGCAGTTTTAAGGATCACATTTCAGGCGACATCCCTACCTCGCACAGAGTGATCTCATTGCGTACCACAAGACGAAGGGTATCGCCACTGAGGCGTATTCTCCCGGGGGTGAGCACGCCATCGCACTTCATTGGGTCCTCTCATCAGATTCCTCCATGTAGGCAACAAAAACGCCATCCGAGAAGATCCAGTGGTCAAGGAAATCGCTGCGAAGCGCGGTGTATCGCCCACACAGGTCATCCTCGCATGGCACATCGCGGGAGGCATCATCATCGTACCAAAGAGCGCAAATGAACAACGGCAGAAGGATAATTTAACTGTCAGTCGCGGTTCTCTCTAGTGAATTAATTCTGATTGGCCTTGCTCTTTCTAGCTCCCCGTCTTGGATGAAGAGGATTTGAAGAAGATAGATGGTCTGGATCGCGGTGAGAGGATATGTAACAGTCTCGATAAGAATGGGAAGATCTGGGGCTGGACGAAGGAGCGCATGGGGTGGTAGTCGTAGTCGTATTTGGTAGTTACAAAACAATGTAATCACTTCGTCTTTCTACTTCAGCGATAGGCAGTCTGAAGGGAGAGTAATTAAGGATATCGCCGGAATGGGGAATCTTATCGGGACCAGGGTTCTGAAAATTGGAATGCTATTGTTTCAGTCTTTAGTCTACTGTCAGCTTTGCATTTATGGTTATCTCCCAATAACTCAATCCTAGCTTTGCGAGTGACACAATCATAACGCAGAAAAGCTTTGTCACGAACTCAAACGATAATTCTAGCGCAAGGAGAACATACAAATATTTCTCGGTCATTCATTCATTTCACTTTCATTACCTACCACCCCCTCCTCTCGAAGTCAGCCAATGTATCCTTGGCCGTCTCCTCTTTCGTTCGCAGAGTAAGTCCCAAAATCCTCCTCTCTTTCGCAGTATCATAATTAACTGGATACTTCGCTGTCTTCCCAGCACCCAGAACACCTTTTGGAAGCGTATGAGATGGGATGGGACTGGGCGAAAGCGTGTTTGCTGTGTCAACTGCAGTGCTTTTAGATAAGAGAATAAAACTTGAAGCAAAGGGAAGACGAACTCCAGTCCTGCCATACGAATGGTCCCGCGGATATGATGATCCGCTCATCTCCGGCAGCAGGGGTCTCTAAGGCGCGCACATGGCCCTCTGCGAGATCGCGTACATCTATCCAACAGGATCCTTGAGTAGCGAGGAATTCCGGGGACTTTCCACCCGAATCTGCCTTAGCAACGATGCCGTACCATACCCGGGCGGACTCGTTAAGGGAATCTATGTTCGACGCATCATGAATGAAAGGCTATGAAATAGTCAGGGCGTCGTTTCTTGAGTGTAACGAGCACTTACGCCAAAGACCTAGGGAACAGGAATATTTGAACAAATGCGAGAACATAAAGCAAAATAATGCGCACAAACGGAGGGTTGATGACGGAAAGATCCCACTTAATCTCAGATTTGTGGTCCTTGTAGAAGTCCCAGGCCGCTAAAGACAACACATATAATTAGATAAAGAACTGCACGGAGGAGAACTAATGTAACCTTTCTCGGCCAAGGTTTTCGATGCACGGTATTTTACAATACCAGCAGCATCCTTGCCTTGCTCCTCGACTGCTTTGATCGCCTGCTCGTTCCAGTCAACTTCGGAGAACACCTTGGGCTCAGGCGATACGTGGAGAACGGAAGCGCACGAGGAGGTCACGACAATACGCTGGACGGAGGGGCTGTGATACATTTCGATATTAAAGACTAACAGCCCGTAAATATTATCAGACGCGTACCCATTTTTGAGTGCACTAGCTAACATTCCCGCAGTACCTTTCACCGCTGGTCCGATAAGCTCTATCCAGGTGATGTAAGTCAGATATCGCGTAAATTCCGAGTATTCCATACCTTGAGGATCCACCGCATTCAAGTGGAAAGGAGATGCCGTATGGGCAATCGCGTCGACACCCTTGACGGCCTCATCAAACGCGCCTTCCTAAAAATCAGTGGAAATGAGCGGCTCGCCTAGTATATTTCGCACTGAGACGCACCTTGGTGATATCTTCGACGACAACGACCTCAAAATTTCCACCGTATCCTTTGAATATCTCAAGCAGATGTTTCCCTTTCTCCGTCGAACGAACGGTGCCTCTCACTGAGTATCCACGCTCCAAAAGAGTACGAACAACCCAGATCGCGATATATCCATTGGCTCCGGATACAAGGACCTTCGCTGCAGACTTTGCTTGGATGGCGGGCATCGTAGTGGTGGTAGAGAAGAAAGGGTGAGTGCTTAGTGAGCAGGATACAGGACGGATAACGTCACGTGGAATAACTTTTTCCCGCGAGTCAACATCGCGATCGGCCTCACTTGGATCGGACGCATACGTCCGAGAGTTTATACTTGCAGTAACATAAGCTAAAGGATACTGGCGCGTGTCCTTTACAGTTTTGGGAGCAGTATATCACCACCTCTTGAAAATCTAGCGGGACTGTAGGTAGTGCCCAAATGTCGATTATAACGTCGATATCGCAGTTTGCAGAACGTTCGAGATATACGAGCAAGTTTGGGGACTACTGCCGACTCTAGCTGGATAACATACGGGATGATCCAGTGATAAATCTGTAATGGTGATGCCTGTCCATCGAGTAAGGTACGCTTCGATGAGGTCTCGCCACTGCTTGCATACCAAAGACAGTCTAAATTGACTGGCGCGCTTCTAGGATCCTCCTTGTTGTCTTCCTCAGTGGATACAACCATAGCAAATATTTCCTGAAGGAGCTCACAGGGGAGATCGTTTGTGATGTCTAGCTGTAGCTTCTTAGCAGGGTCGTCGCTATGCCCCGACAGTTATAATCTTCTTTCTCTAAGGATTATGAGTTACAACCATCAACCACGAAAATATGTACGTACTGATGCTATGTAGTATGATATATCTATCGCTCAGGCGACTGCCTAAATCTGAACCATGCCCGTCGGCCAATCCTGCCATTTCAACGCGGCTAGCCGACGATTTGTATCCACACTCAATTCTTCGTATGGATTGAGCCTCCCGATAATAACCTCCTTCAGCTTCCCATACACTCTACGCGTCTCCACCATGTCCATCAGCGCTTTTTCCAGCTTGCGCTCGGTATCCTCCCTCTGCCAGATGAACTCCACGGCCTGGAGATCCGAAAGGAACGTAGGGTTATCCTCAATATAAGCAGCCAATGTCTGCGAGACAGGACAATACGGGATAAAACTGCCGAGCGCCGGATCCCGGAGCTCAAGGCGCGTTAAGCCAGGGACGACCGAGAGAATGTCGATTAGACTTGAAGCTCGGATTGGAACTTTCTCCAGTGAGATTGAACGGAGAGACTGTGAGCATGCGCTAAGGACATCAGTCACGGATTTCTCTGCAAAGGGGTACTGGATGATGTTGCTGGCATATTTCAGGGCGAAAGAATGCAGACATGGTAAAGAGAGATTGGATAAGTAGTACTTCACCTTGCCCTGGCAGGTATAGTCAACCCAGAGGGTCAAGGACGTTAGAGAGGATAAGGAAAGGGGTGGTAGGATGTCATATTCGCGGGGATCTACGGATGGAGCTGAGAGTATAAGATCTTGAATATATGGGAAATACCGACTGAGAGCGCTCCGTATCACGAGAATGCTACCAGACACGATATCACCTCGAGTGGAAGAACCATTAATGGCCAATGAGCGTATCTGGTTGAAAGGAAAGTCGGGGTGTGAAAGTCCATGTCCAATGCTATGACAGCAGTCGTGGCCATGGATGTAGAATTTGTGAAGATTGGAAGCCAGCGCAAAAGCAGGCATCAGGGAACGAATTGGAAGTCCCGGAAGCACTACGGTATCCAACGCCTTCAAGCACTGA
Organism: Armillaria fumosa; assembly: GCA_030407015.1. Classification (NCBI taxonomy): domain Eukaryota; kingdom Fungi; phylum Basidiomycota; class Agaricomycetes; order Agaricales; family Physalacriaceae; genus Armillaria; species Armillaria fumosa. The sequence continues at coordinate 51,207 of JAUDYM010000001.1, forward strand.
GCTCCCATATCCAACAAGCGACACAGGTCCTCTCCTTGCCACGTCCTTAAAACACTGAGCTCCTTCCACGCGCTGGCCTGGCAGAGCAGGGAAATCTGCCTATCGCTAATTGAGAAAGTCCACTCTGCCGGAGGAGAAGTGTTCGGCCGTAGCATAGGTTTTGTGCTCCTGCACACGAAAATGCTAATTGATTGGCTCTGGGAACGCTTAACGTAGAGATTCGTAATCCCTTCCTGTCTCTTGGCATGGTGAGCACGTTCTTCGGGTCCTGGTTTGACCCCCCGCGGTGCTGGGATTGAGATAAGGACTGTGATATTCGTCCACAGGCGATAAGAGGAAAGCGCCACTGCTCGCCAACGTGAGCAGACGAGTGACAATTGCAGAGCCGGGTAGGGATACTTAGGACATCCGTTTTGGGGCTTTTCGGTACATAAATGGAGGAATATGTCCAACAAGACATCGTCGTTCAGGCGGGAAATAAAGTTTTCGTTGGACATTACGAAAAGCCTTTCCCTTTATCCAAAAAAAGTCAGCGTGGGAAGAAGGGGAGAGGAAAGAGCAAAAGACACAAAGAAGACTTCCGAACGAGGGGCAGATACTAGAACAGTCCAAGGGATTGACTAGAAGGGAACAGAGTAGCTTTGGTGCGGCGTAGTCTCGTAAACCAGACTCTAGGATCCGTATGAAGAAAAGTCGTTCAAATGATGCGGGGAGCGCTACTTGAAAGATGTGACTGCCAAATCGGCACGGCGCAACCAATGTAGGAGCGGCTTATCCGGGACGCTGTCCGGCATGAACCAAATCGATCGGAGTTTCTACTTCAAATCGGAGGCTAAATTAGCCTCAGTGTAATCTAGACGAACCTTTCTGGAGTCTCTGAAAAACTCCGAACTTTTGGCCACTAATGCCATAGCTTTCCTCGAAGTCTCTTTTCTCCCCTCTCAATAGTTTTTCCATCAAAAGTCTATGCTAAAGGATTCCAGTTTCGATACTTTCTACTAGCTGATACGGCGGAATCACTGAACATGGCAGGCTTCCGCCACTGATCAGAATCATCTTGGTCCTCACCTGGTTTTGCGATTCTGATGATGCGAATTCGCCAAATCACATATTATGTGATGCCTAGCAGTTTCTGGGTTACCTTCGTCAATGCTTTTCAGCTACCCCTCACGTGTTCATGTCTGCTCCGCGCGCGAACTGATATGCGAGGAAAACGACTACAAACGATGTACGATTTTACCTTCGGCAAAATCGCCGGGCTTCCCCTTGGTGGTATAACCTACATATTTTGCTGCGTTGGAAATGACTGCACACCTTCCGGTGTCCATGCGTTTCCACTATTCTCTCCTGACGCAACATAGCTGCCTACCAGCAAAGGCTATATACCCGGTCGACACTAGAAAGTCTGACGGCGCCCTCTAATCTAACACTAGCGACGTTTACTCACAAACTGTAAAAAAGAATAAGAACCCGGCCCGTCGCTCACTCCGTTTCTCACAGGACATCCACATTACATGCAAACATTCTTTTCATCCATCAGCTAAGTTGCAGTACTTCCAGCGAACATTCACGGTGCCAACGTCCTCCTACTACTTTGGTACTGCTTCCTTTACCTCCCCGCTTAGCCCTCGGCTACGCAAACATTTCCATTGTCTCATCCTGCGCGCCACGTTCGTTAATACGTAGGTCGTTAAGAAAAATGAAGGACGGATTTCTCGAAAGGCGTCACACTCGATTTGGCCCCGCACGAAATCACGGTATCTCCGTCACTACAGCCGATTCCCGTCATGCGTACCGTGTCTACGTCGTCATCATCTAGGGAACATCCCCAGCCTTGACCAACACGTAGCTCAATTCCTCGCAATGCCCAGATTCTTCCCTATCACGACTTCCCGTCCTTATCTCGCATGTACCCTCGCAATTTGACCGGACCCGATATGAATCTCAGCCGAGTAAAGCAATCTCGGCACCGGAAAATCACACCGGTCGACACTATAATCGCGCTCCGTTGCGTGATGCGGGATATAAAAGGGAATACCTACTGGTGGGCGTTATCTCTCTCTGTACCCTTTCTCTCACTCACTGCTCACCATCCTAGGGTCTCAACGGTATTCTCTTCGAACGCCACAAACACTCATGGTTGTCGCTTTGGTCTCGCCGTGAATGTTTTATGGCGGAGATCGAGGCCATGAGTCGTGGCGGCCGCAAGGGTTATCGTTCATTCTCTTCGGACGTTTGAGTGGTCGGGCGGGCTTTCTTCTTGGGGAGTCGTTGGTGCGTGTTCATCGGTAGTTCTAGCGCAATCATTTGTTGGAGTAGCCGTGTCTAGTTCACCTCCTCATAACTGCGACGAGTTTCAACTCTGTACTTGTTCGAATACTTACGGGGCAGCATATTTACACGTCATATCCAGACGGCCTATAATAGGTCCAATCTTCTTTTAATATCAGGCGCAAATCCATGTGGAGAGAAGGACCCTGTTAAAAGAAGATAAGACAGGATCAGTCACTCATGTCGCTCGATGTTTTTTTAGCGCGATATGCCGTCATTTCGTATCAGCAGGTGAAATCGCCCCGCGATTATGAGTCGCTCAGATAATATATCTGTCAAATGCTGAATGGAAGACATCACGCGAGGGCTGATTCGAAAGATAATAAAATACAGTACGGTGCACCAATACAGTTCCCGTAACAACAGTAGCAACGAAGTAAAGAATGTCAGATAAGGCGAAAATAGAAAGATAGACAGTAAAAGTACAATGATATGAATCCGCCTAAAGTCATAAACGACTATCAAACAGAGAGTAAAACGCCAACATCATCAACCACCGAGCACAACGGAAAGCAGAAAATCACCTCAAACTTCTCAGATCTTTTATGACGTCCCGTATATCCGTCCTATTCCATTCGCCGCTCCAGGCCTGCTTCTTCTCCCTCCTTCGAACGAACCCATCAAAACGTTTGCCAGAACCGTAATTCTGTAACTGTGGTGCTGTGGAAGGGCGCTTAGGTCGCCGAATGGGAGCCAGGACAGGCTGGAACGTATGAAGAGCGGGCTCCTCTCCGTGCTGCCGTCGCCGGACGGTCTCGTAGTGCACTTTTCTCGGCACCAGCTTAACCTGGAGATTCACAGGCCGCGATATGACAATCACTTCCGATTCGACCTTGGGTTCATGCGTCGGTGCTGGCAGTGGTATAGGGGTTCGAGGTGGACTAGGATGGGAGAGAAGGCTACTGATGACCTTCCTCCGGAGAAATTTGAGAGCAGAAAGAAATGAACGTGGTTTTTGCACGGGAGCAGGAGGAGAATAGCTTGGTTGGAAGGATACGGACTTGGATCGCCTAGCACTCGAGGAGCGCGAGTCAAAAATCGCAGACTGAGTCATGAGTGATAGCAGGAATGACGTCCAATCGAGCGCAAGGTAATATATAAGCGAAAGTATGTTTGGCAGAAACATTGGTTTGGAAGCGTATTTCCGCTAGGACAACGGAAATAGAAATATTTTGGACGCCGGGAACCAATCAAATCGTTGCTCCAAGATGGCATAGTGAATGATTTTGGTGCTAGCGGCGCCACCGATCTAATTGAAGATGCCGCGCGTATTTCAAAGATGCGATGAGCGAAGGAAGGTGACAATATTATGGTTCCAGGACATATGCCACTGGCGAGACGAAGGAAGGCTGCTGTATAAAGATCTTAGCGGAATGGAAGATTGAGGATTTCATCGATAAGCGCTCTAGGAACGTCGATGCAGTAAATATGAATTTGAACGCGCTTCAAAATGGGTTCATCGAGACTTGAATGAGAAATTATGACACTGAGACCATAATGAATACGAAATTGAATTGAATAGCAAACGTCAGTCAGTACCTTGGCCTTGATCATTGCTTCGGGAATTTTGTTCACCGCAGTTACGCCGCACAGCAGTCAGAGTGCGACGGCACATCGATTCAGTGATACGAAGAGAGATTCAGCCGCAAGCGGAGATCCCATATTCCAGTCATAATGTGGAAAAAGAGAGCTAAGCCTGAGGTGACAAGGCTCGCATCGTGACCAGGCAAAGACCAGGCGGTGACGTTGTGGTCCCGGCCCGGAGCTGCCGTATGAGTTACGTCACATGACGATGAGCGACTTTTTTTAAAACTCATTGTACAGAGACGCAGCGGCGCCTGCTCGTGGCTGGCTTCAGTAGCTAACGTGAGTGCCCATAGGGATAGTCGGCGCTTTAATGGTGTAGCTTATAGTATCCTTGCACATTGAGTGCGAGTCTTCAATGGTGCTGAGGGGGTTTGACTTGGATTTGACGCCAACATAACTTGGGCTACGGGCGGTATATGGAGCCGTTTCTTTCGGTCTACTCGTAAGCGTTGGTATGGCCATCCTTCCTCTTTCCCTCCTTCTCTTCCGCCTCCGACGTGACTGTAGTCCCACCTAGTCCAACCTAAACACTGCGTTCAAATTACTCTAACTTTTCGAAGTGTTGATTGTCTGCAATATTTTTCACTTTACCTTGTTCCCACGCTGATGCTTTTTTTTTGCTTGCAGGATAGCGCTTTTGCAATCAACAAAAATTGTTTTCCCGTCTCAACAACGACCGTGACGTCCTGCTAGAAATATTCCTCTATTTATGCGCCAAAAAACCCCCAGAATGGACTCGGATATCCCACGTATCCCAACCCCGTTTGCAATTTGCACTGATTCGCTCACGTTAACATGTGTCGTTGCTTTGCTTCTATCTCCAGTGGACGGATATCACAATCCTTATCTTCTCAACCCCAGGGCCGCGGGATGGTGGTCCAGGACCCGATGGCCTTGCTCGCCATGCCATGGTTCAGGAAGAGATTGCGACTCTCTACGCCCAGCACTCCCAGAGCCCACTAATCAGCATCTTTGTGTACAGGAGTACAAAATCTCCCAATGGGTTGTCTGAGTTAGCGATAGGCAGATGTTCCTTCTTTGCCGGGCCACCGGCTAGAAGGAGATCAGTATCCTACCTATGTGGCATGAAGAAGACTTATGTCGCTTGTTTGAAATGGGAGGTCGGTGTTTGCTGTGGATACGGTAACGCTCTCCGGTCTAGATTCAAGGATTTACGAGACACCCAGCTTCCAAGTTTCGAAAACTCTATCTGTATGGTCATGACTGCTGTTATAGGTGATTTTATAGGCGGTAGCATGGAATGCTCTTCGGTGTTTCCTCTCTATTCAAGACCTTGTACTGGGTCTCTCTTTACCCTGTCTGCGTTCTTTCGCCCTGAAATACGTCGACAACATCGCCCAGTAGCCCTTCGCAAGGGACTCACTCACTGGTATCCGTGTACCATGCTCACAGTCTCTTCGTCCGTTTTCATAGGAGAAAATCTCCATTCGGGCTTCGAGCCTGATCGACATTCTTTCGGTACCGGTCATTCCTGGCTTAACGCCCCCGAACTCCGCGATCTGGTGCTCGGCAGCTTCGTATTGTCCTATCTCACAGATATTGGCCATTTACATAGAGACTAATCCCATAGTCCTTCTTGACCTCGAGGCTGTGGAGTCCGTTTGGTAGAGGGAGGATACCGGGCGCAAGCTGGAAACGGCGCTGAAGGAAGGTGCTGTCGGGAGGCTCAATCCATACGAAGAATTAAATGTGGATACAAATCGTCGGCTGGCGACATTGAAGGGGCAGGATTATCCGGGCGTTATCTAGAAGTTTTGGGAAGTCTTCCGAGCCACACGTATCATCCTACATACAAGATGTCCCACTATTTTAAAAAAGTACGTACATAAACGTTTGGCTGACGATTATAACTCATTCTTCTCAGAAAAATAACATTGATACCTGGTATAGCAACGGCCTCACTGTTTAACAAAGGAATCTTATTGTTCTCGACAAAGGGTTCGTTGTCAACAAAGTCTTATGCCACCCGATGTGAACTCCCATCGTACTTATATATTTACACCCTCAACGAACATGAATGAACTGCACCCACTGCTACCCAAAACTACGAGTCTCGAAATCTGTGTACGTCTTTTATCCTAATGGCACGCATGTGTTAACATACTCCTAGGATGAATTCTCTCTCGAACCAGGAACGGCACTCTGATGTTGGCTTACAACGAGACCTCGTCAACGATCTCCCATGCGAACTCCTTCAGGAAATATTTTCCATCGTCGTATCCACCGAGAATGACAACGAGCAGGATCCTAGAAAGCGAGCCAGTCAATTCAGACTGTCTTTGGTATGCAAGCAATGGCAAGACCTCATCGAAGCATGCCCTACTCTATGGACAGACATCACCATCACAGATTTCTCACCCGACCATCCAGTGCGCTACCCAACCAAAGTCGGTAGTAGTCCCCAGTCCACGTTCCCAAAACTTGCTCGAATTCTCGAACGTTCCGCAAACTGCGATATCGACGTCAAAATCGAAATTTGGGCTCCGCCTAAAGTCTCGCTGGATTTTCAAGAACCGGCGATATACCGCTCCCAAAGCAGTAAAGGACACCGGCCATTCTACTTCAGCAGCGAACACTCCCGGTTCCTCTCCTTGCTCCTCAGCGCACATGCCCACCGCATCCGAACTCTGGATGTCATTACGAGAGATTGGACTACCCAGGTCGACATGTTCTATGCATTCATAAATAAGCCCATGCCACGCTTGCAAGATTTGCGACTTCGGCATGAGAATCTGGACATTACAAACGAGGGACTGACGTTGATGAAATACCCATCTCACCCATCTCTTCCTTTGGCACAGTGGCACAGTGTGATGTACCCCTCCCTTCGTAACTTCTCTGTACAGGAGATGCCACTAGACTCCTTTTCTTTCGGTGGTCGTATCCAAAACCTGCAGCTAGTCGGCCCATGGAAAAACCTCCCTACACCATCCGAGCTTCGTCTGGTATTGTCTAACCTAGCCGATACCCTCGAAATTCTGACACTCGTGCGTGCCATCAGTAAATTCGATCATGGGGATTCGCCAGTCCCTCAGGAACGTCTAACCCTTCCTCATGTTCATACGTTCTCTCTTGGATATGCTCAAACGATCAAAGAAGTTGAGCTTATTCTTCAATTCCTCGACATACCTACTGTTCGCGACCTGAGTATCAAAGACTGTCGTATAGGGCGGTTAGCTGCCTCCGACGAGGCGTTCATACACATCATGAAGCACCTTCCGTTGCACCAGATCGTCTCTCTGAAACTATCGAACATTCGTTTCGAAGTCCGAGAGGACTACATCACATTGCAAGACGTGTTTGATGGAAATTTCGGTGTCGAGGAGGATCTGCCCATCCCACTGAGGTTCATTCGCAAGCTCACAGCCGTCAAGCAACTCTCAGTGAATTCCCCGTGCTCCATATTCATGTACTTCGCGGCGTACCCGCAGACACTTCGCCGAGACGACGAGATGGTGCTCGATGACCTGGCTCGGCGGATCAATTTCAGCACCATCGAGACAATGAACATCAAAGCAGATAACTGGGAGATCCGGGATTGGGACCCTGCCTTGAGGTTCCTGCATAACCGATTTCAATGGGCGGACGCACAAGACGGCGTTTATCACGGAGTGGTGATGAACAGGTTAAAGATCATGTTACCATACGAGCTCTGGAAGGTGGCTCATTGTACTCAACCCTCCCTGGAAGACGCCATGAAAAATCAATATTCTCAGCTCGCTAAATATTTCGACTTGGAATGGGTGCTTGATGACGATGATATGGAGGAGGATGGCAATGTTGGCGTACCCTGGTGACTCACTGCTACGGGTCATGGGAGTTCGGATGATTCGTGAAGCCGTCTACGTCGAGGGTGGCTCAGTGTTTCTACTTTTAGTACCAGTTCATTCATATGGTTTATGGTTACTAAAAGCGATGATGCTATTCGAGACCAGCAAGCCCGCGATCTCTCTCCAGTATATCCTCGCTGTACAGCTTTAATCATAGCTTTGTGCCTCCTTAATTCCTTGTCGCGGGACAAGTACAGTACCCTATAGCCATAACCTGCTGTTTTTCTTGAGAGCTTAATCCAATCCAGAAAGGAATGGCGTTGATCGATGAGACTGGAGCTTTAGCCTACCAGAAAGCAATACAGAGATGCTGAGGTCAGATCGATCACCACGAACGCCACTTGGGCCGTTCCAAGATCCTCGACGGACCTCTGTTCGAGTGGCACAAGTCGGCTGAGACCAACTTATTATAGTAGCTGGCTGCAACCGTTTACAACAAAGACAATTTATATTCCTGCGATTATATTAAGTGGCATTCATTACAATGTTCATTGTTTGTTTGCAAATAGGGCGGCCATATAAAGATGCTTCACCAGAGGGCGTTGGGCGTCTTTTCTCTTCTCATCTTCCCTCAAACTTGATAGTCCACCGAGTCGTCATGATGCAGAAGTAAGCGTACACTTTTTAGAAAGCTATGCTCTTTTGACATCCATTCTAGCATCTGTGTTGTTCCCCAGCTCATGCACCAGCCATCGTACAGTTACATTGCGAAGCTCCCCAATGAGCTTCTAGTCGAAATATTTAGCATGTCCATATCAACAAGTGGTCGGGTCGACTATCCTTTCCTCCTCTCCGTCATTTGTAAACGCTGGCGTTCCGTAATGATAGGCTATTCCCCTCTGTGGACACGCCTCTATATCACCGAATGCTCGCCAAATTACAGCACGACTGCCACGGCAGTCATCCTTGACCCCGACTTGGGACCTAAGGCAGTATTCCCCCGAGCAGCCTGCTTTCTTGAACGTTCATCGCCGCTGGATATCGATGTAATCATTCGCATAGGATCTGCACCATTTCCTGACTCTACGAGTCTTCAGCCATCACATATGGTTTTCACCGACCGACACTTTCTGTGCCTCTCTCGACTCTTGGTCCAGCACGCGTATCATATCAAACATTTTTCTGTGGATACGGGATTTTGGAGCTCCCATGTTAACGCCTTAACAGCATTCCGTAACGTTCCAATGCCTCGTCTGCAGAGTTTCGAGATCTGCCACCGGTCCATGAGCCAAATCGCCTTCGAAGAAGACTTTGAGGATGACCTACAAGAGGGAGAAATAGACGTCCTCCAGCACCCCGCGCTTTCATCCATTGAAGATCAGATTCTGTGGAACCAGTGCATGTACCCGTCCCTCAAAGTGCTGGATTTGTCCGGCGTTCCATTTCGTTGGCATCTTTTCTGCACCCGAAACCTTACCAGACTATGTCTTCGGTTTCAGCCATATGAAGAACGACCGTCGGCCTCGATTTTACGTGGCATTCTAGCTGGAAGTGTGGATACATTGGAGATTCTAGAGCTCAACGGTGTTATCTCCACTGACGCACCGTTAAACGATTTCGGCCTTCCCAATAGGCGACTCACTCTTCCCCATGTCCGTCATTTTACTCTTGGGTACACCACCCCACAGGAGGTTAGACTTCTATTCCAGTACCTCGACCTCCCGGCTGTCGATGACCTGAATATCAATAACCTTGAAGTTGTTTGGTGTAGTGATTCTACAGACGCCATCGAGAGCATTATAGAGAGCCTCCCTTTGCATCAGATCCACACGCTCACACTCGACCGTGTGTGCCATGGGAATCATCGCACAGAGATTCTGCCGATTGTTTGTACAGATGAAGACAGGCTTCCTGTCTCCCTGCGATTTATTCGTCGCCTCACTGCACTCAGACACCTGCATCTGTATTCTCCTTGCAGCGTATTCATGGAGTACATGAACTACCCCATCAATCTCAATGACTTAAACGACAAGGTCCATATTCGTCGTGATCTGAACATGTCCAATCTCGAGACTTGGTGTCTCTCCGTGTCGAACAAGGCGCCTTGCGTACGATCTGCGAAAAACATCGGGTCATTTCTTCGCCAGCGTCTGGAGTACTGGAGTTTAGACGGAGTCTACCACGGACCTGATATAATGAAGGTAGATCTTCGGTTGTCGAGGAGCATAAGGTGTCAGATCCAGGGTATCGAAACATTGCTGCCACGGGCGTGGAAGGTGACTTGCCTAGAGTGACGCAAACCAATTCAGCGATACCGTAGATATGGGGATTGTATACTTTTTTCTCTCCGATATAATCGTGCTATTGCTCTGTAAATCTACAGACGGATCACACCTCTTCGATCAACAGTCTCGTGAATGCAGCTCTGAATCCAAATGTAGTCGCCATCATCTCAACGAGCTCCTGGACTAGGGAGAGTGATCGAAATAGCTTGGCAAGCTGGAGACAAACACCCGTAAGGAGAGCATTGTCCTCCCTAACTTCAGAAATATCAAGGAAATGTGTCAGGTGGGAAACCGACACCTACTCATATATAGGTCCTGCATTGGTCTGAAGTAACGCGATATCCGAGTCCGCTGAACTCCGGAAACTTCGGGGGCCGAGGGCTGAATTGAGTCCTGTAAAAAGTTGACAGCTATTTCCAACGTTTTGCGATGTCGATTAGGATCCGAAGGATTGTAGTTTTGCTAGTATTGGACAGTCCGACGCGCACTACTTCGACCACGGGCTGAAACAAAGCGTAATTTTCCACCATTATCTCTCCAAGCCTCACAAGCGATTTCGAAGAATTTGAGAGCGCATCTCTCCGGTATTCAACAAAATAATGATCAATGAGGTCGCTAAGGGTAAAGAGAGTCCTGGTGACACTGACTTTGATTCATCCGGGTCCATGAAAGTCGAAGAAAACCCAAATTATACAAGAAAATTTTTTTTTCGAACGTGGCGGATTTTGCAAATGGAAAGGAAACGGATGGAATGGAAACAGCAAGGAACGGCGAGTCAGCGACGTTAGGCTTGTCAAAAATTCGAAAATTTGTCATGAACGCGTCAGTCACATCACGTGTCGTGACGTTCCTTAAACAACGCGCTCAAGACGCGCGTTGTCCCCAACCTCGACTCGTCGTCCAGTCTCTTCCACCGCTTCGATGTCAAGAAATTAGAGACATTTATTATGTGCTCATTTTATACGCCAAAGTATCTTGTCCCTATTGCCCTCAGTATTACCGTGGAGAGCGCTCTTTCGTATCGCCGGTCCCGGGATTTTCTTGCAGTCGTCGAACGATCATTGCGGCCCGCCGACTTCTGCGGCAATGTGCAATGTCTAGACTGACTTTCTTCTCCCAGAAAGTTCCTAACCGCTCATGATCCGAGTACATTGTCAAATATAACGTTATTTGTCGCCGGGTTCAATAAGAGTAGATCAATGGGCTTACCCTCCGAACAACTAGCCTTGCCGGCTCCTCACCGTCGTGTACCGCTCTAAGTGCTACGCTGTGAAATGGGTGATACTTGAATCACATCATGGCCTTCATGTCCCTGTCAGTTTTCATCGTTTTTGCAAACGGGCTCCATAGGAAGGCGTCTAACTCCGTAAACGGAGCCCCATATTCCATCTTCCCATTGGCAGTCTGAGTAAAGCAATTTCCTACTATAACATACTTCAAAGTACGTATCTCAGGCTACAAAATCCCTAAAGACGCGAATTAAGTGGTAAGAATTCATGACAGACGCCAATTCACGCACCATTTTCAGATGTTATGATTCCTAATACACCCCGGGTATCAGCCCGTAGGGCACTCTCTGGTTCCACTCAATCCATTCATGACCGAACCTCTTGTGGAGTAACTGATCCTCCACGGAGACCCTGAGCAGAAGACTCGCTATAACGGCTGCAGCAACGAGTAACCAATACACGGCCAAAACTTTCCCATACCACATGTCGATCAACCCACATTCCATTACCCAGGACCCGGTTGATTGGCTGCACATTGCGCCTAGAATTGTTAGGATCATCCCCGTATAGCTAGGATGCCTGACCACGGCGTAAGGTCCGTGTGTGATCAAGCGATGATTCTTTTGTATGCTGAGTTCGAAAGTGAAAAGGCGCCCAAGGGCGTTATAACAGTGTAAACGAATGACCGTTCCTACAACGGTGAGGACGTTCCCCAAGAAGAACAGAGGGGTAATGGCGATTCTGTCTGAATTGCCATTGAAAGCCAGTATTGATGGGATGACGTGAGAGGCTGGCAGAGATGGGAAGCGGTGGGCAAGTATGACGGTCGTTTCAATGATACAGATGGACCAAGATATAAGCTAGAACAAGATACCGATCGCACAATGAAGAAAGACGTTATTCAAGTAGGCGACTTACTCGCAAGAATATGCACGGCCAAGCAAGACTCTTGAGAAATTTTTCCCTCCAGTCGGGAACAATATGTTCCACCGAGGGAAGCGGATTGTTGGGAGGCGTCCCTGTGATGCGCATGCCGATTGCGTCTGAGAACAACAGGGGAATTTTGAGCAGAGACATAAGGAAGTGAGAGAAAGTAATCAGTAGGACGCACTTAAGTATCAGCCCGCTGTAAATATCGCAGAAGCGTAACGCGAACTTTGCCTTTCCATGAGTCTTAGGAGTCGCACGAAGTTCAAATGAAGGTTCAAAATGTACAGACACTTGAGTGATGACATCGATGGCTCCCCTGTTTTTTGACAGTGGCAATCTGGCCCTGCAGAATGTAGAACGACAACAGAACGAGGCCCTTGTCTTTGACTACAATAGATCAATTCATAGAGTACCGTGTTTTGCCTCAATGCATGTCTAGAGCTGAGCTGAAGACCGGACCGAAGTAAGGGAGTTTGAAAAGCCAAGAGGTGAGAGAGTGGTGGCGGATCCGTGGAATACGATTTGTAAAATGATATTCATATGTATTTGTGATCCATGCGTGTGAGGGCACCCATCTCTCACCCGCTTCACAGATGTGCCAGTTTGTAGCAAATGGTGCCTTCCTTGTATACGGGTGAGACAACCATGGGTTCCAAGGGCCTGGGATAGAGAAATTACTTACGTTTGCATGAATACGAAAACAATAATAGCAACAATGTACTGCCTAGTAGATCGTTTAGCGGCAGGCGACGACATACAGGTCTAGGTCTGAAAGATCCCAAAAGTCAAGGTATAGATAGATTTCTTGTCTACACAAGCTAACTGCGAAGCTGTTGGAAAGAAATGAGAAAAAAGTATCATAGGTGCGCTACAAAAGCTAGAGAAAAATAGGCTGTTCAAGGTCATGACAATTTTAGAGAATACAAGGTTTTAAGAAAAATTTGATAAGGTTGCTCTGAATGGGAGCGTGAGCCTGTCAGTGACGTACAGATCGATATTCACAACAAGACAAGCACCTTGGGACGGAGCTTTTATAACATACGCGGTGGAGCCTGACAGCAAGCGAAGCTAGAACCTTCCCGACGAGGTATCTAATCTATTTAATCTGCAATCACGCAACTTCGTTGACTCCGGATGAATTTATCCCAAGACAGCATGGTCAGTCGCTCAAGTTCAAGGTTTAAGGGCACAACAAACTTTATGGCATATCGGGGTTTTGATGAATCTCGTTTCTTTTCTTGTCAGTCTATCAGACGCGCATAATGAGAGCTGTCACAATGAATAAATATCTGATTGATATCCAGGGCCCCCGATATCACGGATACGACCATTCGAGCTGAACTGTAATACATATCGAAGCTATAGCCAAGTATTCGCCGTAAATCGGAACATCATTGAGACGTGTACTAGTGCTCGACCCCATTAATATTAACAGTCGTCTCCATGTACAATACGAAGGCAAAACAACGAACCGGTGGTGGAAGATATCTTCCCTTCCAATGAGAGCATCTGGAGTTCATTCCAGTAATTATTCAGTCAGCCATTGTAGACTCTAGTCAGGTAAACAGGCTGTTGACCTGGTGGACTGAGACGTAAAGTGGAGACAGACACCGACCGGATTTTACCCGGGTGAGAAACTTTAGAGATATAATTCACCGAAAGTTGATGTGGTCTTCGACAAATGTAACCGTTGCCACGATACGGAGAAAGTGAGATCAATTCTGGCGGAACATCGGCCCGGTATGAGCCCATGGCCGAAACGGGTAAAACTTTTTCCTTCCAACCACCATCATCCACCATTACATCCCGCTCTCCTAGGCGGATGGCTCTACAGTGCTGCAATGTTGCCGAAATATGACTGCTTTGAGCCCAGAATTTAGCGAAAGGTGGCTTCCCCCCGGCCTAACGCTTGGTTCAAAATTTGTGCTTTCTCCTCGGCGACAACGGTGGCCAAACGAGTCCTGAATGGAGAGGCTTAGAGAACCTATAAAGCTTGACGAACAACATTCCAGCCTTGTTCGAGCCTTAAGGTTCGATAACTAGTGCACGACCGAGGATCTTGACTTAGAACTGAATTGGTGGCAGGTCTGCAGGTAAGGAAGACCACTTATCGCCTACAAATGCTGTATCTCACTAGCTAGATATCAGTTTTCTGTATTATCCTGTAGTCACTATCGCATTTTTCCTCTACCATGAGAGAATGTAAATCTTGACGACTGCTCTGTATTAAATTATAAGTACTTTGACGATAGGAAGTCCATTGCATTTTTTTCTGATGCCCTTCATCACGGATCCACCAATCATGCTATAAGGTAATCGTTTTGTGCGCCTACAGAGCTCAGTAGGATCTGCGCAATATCCGATTCTACGCTGAAGATGATCCATGCTGACGCCCTGCCAAGAGATATTTACGTTCTGAAAGCATCCACTATTGTAAGCGAACTATATTTACTTGTTCTCCCTTTTTCATTTTTTGCGCTAGTGCTTGGCGAAAACTGCGTGACATCGCTCCAGTTCCGTGTCATGCGCAGTCTCGTATCCCCCCGCATGGAAATGTTAGTCTCGGCGACAATTGCCATCTATGTCTGTCTATTCGTTTCCTTAGGCGAATCGTCTTGGCTTGCTGACGTTTTCTTTGCTATTGTTCCAGCATCCTGCGGAAAGCCTCTACGATGATGTTCCAACTCCACCGAGTCATGAAAGTGCATCTGTTGGGCCATGGCACTTCATAGGCAGCACAAGTATGTGTTAATTATCATCCTAGTTTTATGTGATCTTATCTCAGTGATGGAAGTTTCCTAAGCTATCGCAATTGCTCCGAGCTTTCTGCCGAGTTGCTGTCGATGCTTAGAGGGTGAAGACTATCTGCGTACGGTACGTATGCACCGATTGCCTTGGAGTCGATCTGACTTTCTGTAGCATAGTCATATACCGCTGCAACATGTTCAGTCCTTGTCTAAGACTGTCGCCTGCCCTAGCTGGCGGCATATTCCGTTGCCCACTGTAGCTTCTCTTCTCAGTCGACAGTGGATGGGCATCTTGGCAGTGCCTAATTGCTCCTTCCGAGGCCGCCTGCTTGTAATCTCACAGTCAAGCCGATGCTTTAACCGTTGCGTGGATCGCCCTTTGCGCTTAGAAGTCGCGCCATCCAGCAACAACGTAAGCTTATCACCGTCGGACCTCTCCTTCCTTGCTAGCGTATCCTTAAATCTGCCAGTCGAACCAGGACCAGCCTTCAACCATGGTTGTGGTGTTCACCCGCTCATTCGCGTGCGTTGCCCGACAGCATGGCATTCATATCGTGCGCTATATCCCTTGGTAGTAAAACCTCCATGTACTGTGACAGCTGCCTAGGAAATGTGCATTGGGCTCCACTCACCGGTTCGTATCTGCTGTTTCAAGGGGCCCTTTCTAGTGTCTACTGTTCTTCGTTAGCACGTCGACCAGGAAAGTGTTGATCCCGCTTAAAGCGCAAAGATGTCGATGTCGACGCCAGCCCAATTTCCGCCTAGAGTGTATACTTCGATACTGTCCGGGTCGGAAATTCTGTTTCGCTGCAAAAAGCCCGCTCAAATGTAGTAAAAAGACTGCATACCTATCTCCCAAGGTGGACACTAGCAGATCTTTGCTCGCCTAATTTCTAATTGTTGTCTTTAGCGTCTTCCTGCGCATCTTTCTGCGAAAGGCCAAATGATCGGATGAAGTGGTCGATCTACTCCGCTTTGCTTTTTTCGTGCAAAGTCCGTTCAAGATGCCACAGTCCTTTGGCTTTGACCATGGTCCGAGCCGGCTGGTCGTTACATGCCACTTGGACCAACGGGGTACATAAAAGACTTCGAGGTTTCCTTTGGGTCCCACATTCAATACTTCTCTCTTTTGTCATGCCTTCCAAAAAGAAGACCAGTTCACCAAGGCCTCCAAAGAGGACGGAACAAGTGGTCTGTTCGCTTGCCTTTGTTGCTTGGCCTTCGTGCTGATCGTTCCCTAGGTCGGTGCCGAGAAGACACGTCGATATGTTCGTTCTTGCTTTCCTCGGCGACGCGAAAACTAACAGCCACCCAGGCATCCTACAAGCCTCCGCCCCCATCTAATCCTGTATATCCGAGTCTCTCCCCCTTGGAGGCTAATGGCATAGTTTCAGACGGCCGTAAACGTTCCACTCGCCAACGCGTTTTTCTCACCAAGAGCCGACTTGAAGTCCCAGTCTCAGATCGAGAGGAAATACTCTTCGATGTCCCTGTTCCGCAAGTGGATCTCCCGGAGATGCAACCAGAGATAGAGCACACCGTTCTGTTCTCCACCACTATTACCACCTACCCAAGGCACGACGTATGTTACTCGTTGACAGATGCTCTTGCAAGGAGATGCCTCACAGAACCCTGTGCTCCTGCTTTTGGAAACCTCAAAATCGATGGCAAGTCTCAATTTGTATGGCATCTATCTGTAAGTAGGTTAGGCTCTCACCGGAGATGGATGCTGAATTTACACCCATACTCTAGTGGCCGGGATACAATACGAGAAGGATCATAACCTTTTCTCCTCAAGATGTAGGTGGTACACGCCAAGATCTTGCATACTTTCTGGCTCGTCATGTAAAAGACTTCATCGTAGCACGTTCCTCTACTTTGTGTTTCATCGCTTCCCTGTTGACATGTTAGCTCTAGGAATGCACTACAGGTGTGCTAAAAGGAGCATGCGCTGACCCCAACTGGGCGATAACGGCGGACAAAACCCTAGATGATTTCGGCATTTCATCCTTCTGGAGTCCAGACAACGTGACATGGCGCGTCACGGTCACCATGAAAAGGGACGTCGCCGACGAGGTTCTTTTTTGTCTGGACAAGACGACGGAGACGGTGGCAAAAGGTGCGCAAGAGACCAAGCAGAAGAAGGCACGAAAGACTCATCCGGAGGACGAATATTGCCATCATTATGTTGCAGACGTCGAAAAAGAATCTTCTAGACATTCTAGTAGTTATCGCTACTACTAGGAGTACTTGACCATCTCATCGATGATCTTCTAACCTATACATCCAAACGAGCCATTGTGATACTGTAATGTTTTTATAAATAACGCCGCACAACCTATGTCCGTCCAGAATAGCTATTTACCGAGTCCAATATGAATGTGCCTTTCATGACGGAAGAAATCCGCTGATACTCGTATTCAGCATTTGTCAGATGGATACCAAAGTGATTCCCACTGCCAAACCCGGCACAATGTCTCATCATTTCGCCGAACATCTAGACCAATGATGTCTACCCAACGCTGTACGCTTTCTTCAGCTCGCTTGACAGCATTACGCCATTGTCCAATATGTGTCGCGGGAACACACTTAAACAGCATAAGAATCCGTGTAACGACATCCGGAGTCGGCTGTATCTTCAATGGCGCCAGACCATCGTAAAGGGGTTGAGGAACGAATACCAAGGCAACATGCGACTTTGCTACAAGGTGATGTAGGTTGTCCCTTGAAAGATTCGTCAGTTCAACGAACTCCTGTGATAAGAGGCGAGTATACGATATGAAATATGCGCGCTCTTCTGCTCCCAGACCTACGGTTCGCAACACTCTATTGAGATAGGAAGCGACTGACCCGCGGGGTAAAACAACTGCGTGATAGTCGTCTAGCCATCCAGGGACCCCCTGGACGGAAAAATGAATTAGAATGAAGACGAGGGTTGCAGGGGAACCGTACGCTTCGCGAACCAAAGTCCCACTCTCCACTGCGATTGTCAGGCGTAGTAGGGAGAACGTTCTTCTGCACTCCGACTTGCGCACACCATTTGGTCCGGTAATGATAATATCGGGGCGCACATTTTGGCGCCACTTGCATCTGACGTTTCTTTATTGCAATGGGGAACATCCAGGTCTGTGCTACATCCCTTTGGACATTCATCTCAAGCTGCCTTCCAGAGGGAATTAAGATTTGGATGATTGGGTATTGCTTTATTGCATCGGACTTGGTCTCGATTTCGATGTCGACTGATGTCAGTTCTGGGAGCGCATGAGTCCACGTAGTCGGAGGAATTTCGACATATTCGCCCTCGCATTCTGGGAAAGCGTTCGTTTTTAAAAGCAGCGTTTCTTTCTTGAGCTTGGGGAAATGGGTTGCAATAGCATCTATTGCTTCCTAGTATGATTCAGAGAGGATTCAAAGGCCATAGGCATCGCGAACTCACTTCGTAGGTTCCCAGCATGGACCTCGGCAGTAGTATACGTTTGTCTATACTCTTTATTGTCAAGAACCTGTATTTTCGGCCATCGAACGAGTTCTTAAATGGATGGGAGCGATCAGAAAGACCCTCTGATGAATTGGCTGTGAATCTGACGACGGGCGGCGGCGAAACGACATCGTCCACAACATAAAACACCGCAAGGCGCTTCACCATGTTATCGTCAAAGGATGCATCAACATCAAGGACTCTTCCTTGGTAGAAGACGGATAAAATCGACTGGTCTTTGACAAACTCGGATGCATATGCAGCGAGATGCGTTGATATTAATTGGTCTGGCTGCGCCTTGAATGCGAGAACTCCCCCATATGCGTCACGAAATGATACCTGAATGTCACTGCCTGAAGAAACTTCCAGGACAGATCTTCCCCTCGTGTCATCTTCGTCTTTTTGTAATATATCGTCCTCTTCTTCTTCGTCATCACTCAAGCACCTGGAGTCATATGGACACAGACCTGATGTATGTACGATCAGCTAATAGCGAAAGGCAGAACATTAAAGAACCCACTTGTCTGTGCCACCGATCCGACATCGCTAACTCGAATAGAGGTAAGTTCTGGCAAAATATCAACCCACGACACGGCTGATAGAGTAACATGTCGGCCTTCGCATTCAACAGGACTATCCGTAGTGAGTCTCATTCGGTGTGGCAGAATTTGGGGGAAATGGCACGTCAATATCTTTATTGCTTGCTGTATCATAGTCTGGAGTTGGTATCAGAGAAATTTAAGAGAAATACACGCACATCGAAGGAGGTACTGAGCATCGACTTTGGTAAAAGAAGCCTAATTTGGCCATGAAGCACTACTAGGAAACCGGGGTTCATCTCTTCCTGGACTGAATCTGACAGTGGCATGATATGCACAAACCAAGATTTCTCTCAGTCGAATCGTCCTGTGGATGCAGGTTGACCGTTGGATGCAAGTCGATCCTGGTCCGAGGTCGACAAATTTCATGCACGTGCCATTGTCCTTTGCTATGGAAACCGGGCCGAAATCGACGCCTTTTTCAAGTCGCTCACTGACATTATCGTTTCCTTCCAAACAACTTCCAAAACTTTCAAGTTTCTGATACGGATTATTAAGTATTAAAGGTGCGCCACTTGGATACTAATACGGGTCCCAACTATCATACAGGTTCTTCCACCGGCACCGGCATACTGCTTAGCGCTAACAAAACGTGAATTACTTATCATATTACAGGATGAAAATCCTCCACGCCTGCCTGATTATCGATCATCATTCAATCAGGGCTACTGTGCATACCTTTAGTCTCTTTGACTCTCACATATGACTGCTCGCGGCGAATCTTGATTAAAACCATTGCACTCTCCACAAGAGTTGACATCGGTCGAGGAGCCATCACCAGTTTGAAGTGTCGCAGTCAAGTTCATCCTCCACTTACACTTGATTTCTCCTCGGCTTTGGCTGATCCGAGTGGTGTCAAACAGCTCTTGGTCCGTCAAGCATCACACGGCGTCTAAGGTATACCTTGTCTTCCACCATGGCTGCTCCATTTGAGTTCTGAAGAGCTCATGTATGCCTTGATGCATAGGATACAGAAACAGTCTGTGAAATCTCTATCTGTATTTATATATCTTGCTGAGTTCAATTCCTACAGCTCCGCTAGATGGGATACCGCCAAAGTATGTGGCGTTCCTTCACTATGATTCAAACCTCAACGATTCCTTAGATAGATGCTACGGAGAGGCGTCTCCAGACCGCTGCGGCTGTTGTCAGAGGTGCCCGTAATTCTCAGCAGCCTATCAACCGTATTCCACCAGAACTACTAGCGCAATAAACCTCCCAAAGCGAGGAGGGATGCTTGAGGAGGCCCGAGTTCATGGTCCCTACCGTACGGAAGTGTTTCTGACGATGATTCTGAGGAGGATGACTGTGAAGATAGGCTGAAACCGAAGTAACGATGCCGCAATCGGATGGTC
This sequence comes from Armillaria fumosa, assembly GCA_030407015.1. NCBI lineage: Eukaryota > Fungi > Basidiomycota > Agaricomycetes > Agaricales > Physalacriaceae > Armillaria > Armillaria fumosa. The sequence continues at coordinate 71,539 of JAUDYM010000001.1, forward strand.
TACAAGCCTTGAAAAGACGTGTTAAGAATGTTAGTCAGATGAAGAGGATGAACTCGTATGCGCGGTGGACCCCGAAGGAATGGCCCACACAGGCTTATCTCTGGAAGAAAGAAAGTTAAAAAAGAGATTTTGGGTGGTAGCTTCTACATCAATGTGCTTCCTCTTACTTCGTATCGCATGAACTTTTCAATATAATCCTTGTCTGATTGTAGTACAAAGAGAGGATACTGTTCAACCATGATACCGACGATGAATTATAAACATGCCACATAGAATTAAGCACCACTGAGGTGATAATATCAAAGGTATGGCAACGAATTCTTCCGGTCGTTCGAGCCGACATCCTGAAAATTTCACAGAAGTTCGCAAGGGATGAGAAACCGCCAGGATTCCGGGACGAGTTTCCAAATTAAGAATCATCGACACCTTCCTCCTTCCTTCCTTCCATGACGATTTCCTATCACGCTGGCGCCAAACGAGAATGTCACGAAAGATGGCTCTTCATAGTGGATTTTTCATTGTATATTTCTGTACGTCACTCGAATTCCAGACTTTTTTCTTGGGTATGATCTTGAACCCTACTTTTATACTCACAATGAAACAAAGCAAGGCGTGCTCAATTATAAGTGTATCCACCAAGAATACCAAGTCTTGCGGTCCAGTTCTGCTTTTGGTGATATAAATCTCGAGCCAACGTGATCACAGATCACGCCAGTACAGTGCCTCACTAGCGCCTCTTGTTCCTTATCCTGCACCATGGCGGCGGCTGCATATACAATGACCTCTAAAGAGCTCATGGATGCTTTAATGTGTAGGATACAGAGAAGGTGCGTGTTTCAACCAGTGGCAAGGATACATTTCATTCACATCTGCTATTTGCAGCGCGGGCAAGTGGAATACTAGCAAGGTCCGTGTAGCTCCCTCTGCCTTTTCATCGAAATCCAAGTCTATCTTTCTTCAGCTAGAAAAAATGGAGAAACGTCTCCAAACAGCTGTCGCGGTTGTCAGGGGGGCCCGTAATTCCCTCCAACCGATCAACCGTATCCCACCTGAGCTACTCGCTGCCATCTTCAGCATGACACAGCATCAGCTTCCAGGATTTCTCCCTCTCTTAGGGCTACAGAGCCCTTATGCTAAAGCTATGGACTGGTTATGCGTGCTCCGAGTATGTCGCCATTGGCGCGGGATAGCCGCGACCTTCCATTCTCTTTGGGCCACCATCGACACCGAACGCAGCCCTTACACATTCTTAAAACGCTCCGCAGGCTCTCTTATCACAGTTGTCGCTGGTTTTACAAAGCCCTACTTCGATCGGCAGTATTTGACGGCCATCGTTGAGTCGTTACCCCGCATCCGTGAACTTCATGCCGACTTTTGGGAGACTGGATCCCTTCTCGGCTCATCGATCTTCCTCAGCGATACCAGTGCACCAAATCTAGTGAGCCTCTCACTACTAATGAACAAGGAACCTCATTTCATCGGAATGCAACCTACCCTTCATAAGCTCTTCAACGACGAGATGCCAAAACTGAAGCACCTCTGTCTTGGATATTTTACGTCGTGGCCAAAGGATTATTTTACGAACCTAACACATCTTTGTTTGTACGACCAAGATCAGTCATCGCGCCCTTCGACATCCGCCTTCCTCGACATGTTGGAAACATCACCCCAACTGGAGACGCTCGCGTTAATTAATGCAGGGCCAACTCGTTATATTTCCGATGATCTTCCACTAGTTCCTCTCGATCGTTTGGTCGCCCTTCGTTCTCTTCGGGAACTTAGCATGAATTCCAGTCATGGTATTTTTGCCATTCTACGTTTGCTATCGCATCTTTCCCTCTCCAAACACGCGAATATGTTTTTCTGGGGCTCACCACTTACCAACCACGAAGAGGAGCTTTCCTCACTCTTTCCTTCCGATATCTCTCACCTCGAAAATCTGCAAAATATCACCGAGTACCGCTTAGTAGAGTATTGCAGCAATCGTTCTGCGAACGACATAATCGGTGTTGTCGATGGTGTTCTGTTCATCCGAGGACGTATTTCCATCCCGCAGCTCTCAACCATCCCCCTTCGATTCCCGTTGAGTAAAGTGAAAACATTACTCTTCGAAGCTAGTATGTCACATACTAGCAATAACCCAAACGATTTTCAAGCTGAGACAGTTCGTCGGATGTGGCGGGACACATTCGACTATTTGCCATCCATGGAAAATTTTGTTATCCGCTCCAACAGCGTGGAGAAGACGAAACGTATCTTGGAAGGTCTCTATCCGCGTGGTGAAGGCAACCTCGAAGTCCCATGCCCCCATCTCAAGTCTTTGCGACTAGAGAAATACACTGCAGACACGTCGACTTTTCTAGCATTCTTCATCGCGGTATTAGCCCAAGAACGTCATATAGAGTCTGTTGAAATCGTTTCTCTTGAACGGCGCTCCGATGCTGCTCGACACGGTGGCTGGGGTAGCGCAATGGACGCTTGGCCCGCGACACAATATGGAAGCGACTCGGATTCAGATCCTGGAGAGAGAGACGCCGAGGATGCTGAGGACGAGATTGACGATGAAGGGACAACATTGCGATCTGATGGGATCGCAGCCTTGAAAAGGAACGTCAGAGATGTAAAACAGATGAAGAGAACAGGAGCATACGCCAACTGGGCCCCGGTGGAATGGCCTACAAAAGCTTATTTGTGGGATGAAGAGTGTCGCTTAAGGAGGGGAATTACACCCATGTGGTAGCTTGGCGTTTGTTCCCTTCAGTTGCTTAATCAGGTGTTATCTTGAATTCTGGAGACGATTTCCGGACATGGGTGGCTATGGACTGTCATTTCATAATAGGCTGCGCTGATAATATTTCACGTAACTACGCATTGGTCAGTTGGTGTTGGCCAAGGTTTGATTATCAAATTGCATTAGGACGTAATTTACCCCGCTGCGGGGTCCGGGGGAAAAAGGAATCTGTCCTACGGGGAAAGGTACCCTGGTTTGCAGCGAGGCATCAAGCATACCTATTCCAGCGTTGAGAATTTCCATCTGTGCGCCACTGTGGAATATGTGAACACCGAGAAGTAGAACCCATGTAGAAACTAAGACGAGTGGATGATACGAAGTATGAGATGGGAATCCAATCCTGTCAACTACAGCACAACATTTGATTGATTGAAAAATAAATATGCATTACAGAAGCTCCTGGTTTACTAATACATTTTCAGTTTCTTGATCACCAACGCTTAAGCAGACTTCGTGAGGTCGAAGACAACACGTCCAGCGACCTTTCCAGCGCTCATTCCGTCGTAGACGCTAGAAAAGTCATGAATTAGAATCCGATTTCCTCAAGAAGAAATGTAAACTTACTTCTGGAGCTCCTTGAGGTCCTTGGAAACGAAGTGGACGGTTACTTGCCCACGAGCAGCAATGTCCAAAGCTTCCCGAGCATCTTGACGGTTACCGACGTACGAACCGAGAATGCTGATGCTCTACGAGATCGTTAGATATCAAGTCAAATTGATCAGACTAGAACGTCTACCTTGAAGACGGTGAAGAAGATGGAAGCGTTCAAGGTAGCATCTCCTGGGAGACCGACAGCCATGAGGGTGGCACCAGGGCGGAGGTAGTCAATGGCCTGGGTGTAGCCAGAGCTCTGTAGCAACACGAGTTAGTATAGAAATGTACCACAAGAAAAACAACTCACATGCGCAGCGGTGACGACAGCGGAGTGAGCTCCGAATCCACCGGTAGCAGCCTTGACATCCTCAACGATGTTCTTCGACTCCTTGAAGTCAATCCAGACCTCAGCACCGAGCGACTCGCAGAGCTTCTTCTTCTCGGCGCCAGAGTCGATGGCGATGACTCGGAGACCACGAGCACGGGCGTACTGAACGGCAAGATGGCCGAGACCTCCTCCGGCACCAGGGAGGACGATCCAGTCGCCTGCACTGGTCTGGCTGTACTTGATGGCGCGGTAAACGGTGACACCAGCGCACAGAATGGAGGCGGCAGCGTCGGAGGGGAAGCCCTCAGGGATGGGGGTAACGTGGTTGACATAGGAGACGACGTATTCGGCGAAGGTACCGTCGACGGTGTAGCCACTGAGCTTGCACTGAGCGCAGTCTGCGAGTATCATTGAGAGTTAGTAGGGAAGATAATAATGGGGTGAGAATACGCACTTTGTTCACGACCCTTTCGGCAGTCCTCGCAGTTCAAGCAAGAGTCAGCGAGCCATTTGATACCGACGCGGTCACCGAGCTTGACGGGGCTAGATAAAACAGGAGAAAGATGAGTCGATGACAACAAGACAAGTAAATAATACTTACGAAGAGTTTGTGTTGCTACCGACAGCAACAACGATACCAACACCCTCGTGTCCACCGATAAGGGGAGTCTTGGGTGGGACGGGCCAGTCACCGATAGCGGCGTGCAAGTCCGTGTGGCAACAGCCTGAAGAAAAAGAGGTCAGATTAACAAAAGCAAATCAACGAAAGGAAGGGGCTTACCAGATGCCTCCATCTTGATCAAGCATTCTCCTGGAGCAAGCTCATCCGCTTGCTTCACGGGGTAGTCGTTCTTGATCTCGATAGAGCCTCCGGTCTTTTGCACGATGGCAACTTTCTGGACTTTAGGGATCTGGTAAGACATAGCGACGAAGAGCTGAGTAGTGCGAGACAAGTGGATAGAACTGGAGAAGGAGTTCTTGTTTTGCCCTCTCAGACTTACGCGCTTTTAAGAAAAACCCGTTCAGATACTCCTGACTCCTATACGGAATAATTATTGGGGTATCTCATGGTCCCCTACCCCACGGGGCCTCAGCTGACCCCACATCCCACCGCTCAACGCGACTGCAATTGGTTTTCGGGCTTCCGTAGGGGGCGCGTATCTACGGATTTGATTTAGAATTTACGTTCAGTCAGGAGGCGGCTGATAGCGCCCTGGCACTGGAGGGCCTGGTCATTGCTTCTTCTCCCCTGGCCTTCAATGCCTCAAGCGCGATTCAGATATGAAAAAAGTCGTGTTCCAAGACCCATACCTTGTTCCTTGAGAGGAGAAATCCGGCTGAAAATTTACAACCAAAAGCGCATGAAAAAGAAAAAATGATCGCACTTTGGATCGCGCCAGACATTACCAAGAAAGATCGTGTCAAGAGATTCGGATCCGGACAGGCAGTTGGACCCTGTCGGTGGATTTCCAAATGTGGAGTGCAATTCTGTTTTGGATGAGGCGGTACACTCGGCCCGTTTCCACGTGTTGAAGGAAGCTCAACTCGCGACCACGAGCACCTGTAAGCAAACTGGACACAAACTCTTCATCGTGATGCTAGATCCATCCACCTTTGATAAGGTCCCACTTGAGGATTTACTGGATGTTGTGATTGATCGGATTGACAAAACGTAGGTTCTGTTGTTTCATTGAACATTCCCAAGGCACTAAACGTCACTTCAGAGCAGGGAAATGGACTACGGATAAGGTAATCATTTCAATTCTCAATTATACCTGCAGGTCCGCAAATACTTACTGCGGTCATCAGCTTGACGCAATCGAAAGGCGACTCCAGATTGCGGCTGCAATGATAAGAGGCGCTCGTAATGCCCTTCAGCCAATCAACCGGCTTCCCCCAGAGCTCCTCGCCATAATATTTTTAATGAGACAAGAGCATCTCCCCAGTTTTTTACCGATTCCTTGTGTGGGCATTTACAGGCCGAGGCATTACCGGGACTGGCTAAAAGTTCTGCACGTCTGTCGTCATTGGCGGGCTATAACCGCCACATACACAAGGCTATGGGCAACAATAGACACCGATCTGGATCCTGCGACTTTCATACGGCGTTCTTCTAAGGCGCCGCTTACCGTCTATGTTGGCATTAGAAGCGGGAAAATAAACCAATCTGACCTCGAAATCATTCTCCGCCAGACTCGCCGTATCCGTGAACTTCATATTGATGCGTTTAAATGGCAGACTTCGGCGGCACCGCTGTACGAACTTCTCAAAAAACCCGCAAAAAGTCTATTGAGTCTGACGATCTTGATCGACGGTGATCGTAATTCCACCCCTCATGACCTACCGACCCTCTTCAGAGGGAGAATGCCCAGGCTAAAACAACTCTGCCTGGAACATATCTCCACCTGGCCTAAAACCCATTTCCAAAATCTTACTCATGTCTGCCTTTATCGACAAGACCGTGCATTCAGACCCTGTACGAACGACTTTCTCGACTTCTTGGAAGGCTGCCCCTTGTTAGAGGAACTCGCGTTAATTGACGCGGGTCCGACAAGGTCGACAGCTGGTGACGTTCCGGCTGTCTTTTCCCACCGCGTTGTTCCGCTAAATCATCTACGTGAGTTGAACTACGGAAGTTTGGGATACGCCCTTCCCATCACCCGATTGTTATCTCATCTGGCCCTTCCTGCATCTGCGTCCATGTATTTTTGGGGTGCTCCCCTGCAGTTACCAACTGAGGAGCTCTCTCAGCTAATACCCGATAAACCCTCACACCTTCACAATCTATGTAACATCAAGGAATGCCGGCTCATTCGTTCATTGCTCTCAGTCGGGAGCTCATACCAACTCGTTGCGGTAGTGGATTCCGTGATCTATATCTGCGGCCTATTTTCTCCTCCAGAAGTGGTAGGAATGATATCACATTATCCCCTAAACGACGTTGACACGCTGGTGATCGAGGAACGCCTCCTCAATTCCTTCAGTAATATCACCACCACCATGTGGAAAGATATATTCGGTTACTTCCCCAATCTCACATATCTCCGGTTGCGACCGTACTGTCTACCATCCCCCACGCGAAATATCCTCTCTGCGTTATATCCAACACAGAATCCAGCGGGCAGCGCTAGCGAAATAATCTGTCCGCTACTTAGATCCGTGCAAATCGAAGGCGGAGATGACGCCGTCCCTGCTGCGTATATTGCTTTGTTAGCCGGGGCTCGCAGGGAAGAAGGAAGCCCCATAACTGACTTGAAGATATCATCCTTCGACCCTCGGAGCCTTCGTCCCAAACCTCCCCCGCTTTCCTTGCGCTCTTCCTCCCCGTCCACTCATAGTTCCGCGTCCAATGCATCTGATTCCGATTCAGATGACTTACCAGCTGGCGAGGAGGATGTCAACATCCTGAAGGAACACATTCCCAACGTTGAAGTACTCAAAAAGCAGGATGTTGTCGGTATGTTCCCCCCGCGATGGCCGACTCGAGCGCACATGTGGCACTTGGAGCATACTAATCGACGAGCGATGGCTCGATGGTGATCTTATCGATAAGATCAGATCAGATAAAGATAGATACAAGCATCGGACGATGATATTAAATTAATGTAAAGTGCCGTAACCTTCTAGTAGTCTATCTATGCCCTCCACTCTCTTGTTGAAGCGCGCCTTAAAAGGTTGAGGTGTAATGCTGACGCCGATGCTGACGAAACCGTTGGGATCGATAGGTTCTGAGGTCATCTGGGTTATGTTGAACGCCCATAAAATTAACGCCGTGTTTATGAACAGAGATCTATAAATAATCAGAAACTAGGCTGAGAGAGAAAGCGTCTGTACGCACTTGTCGGCCACATGTTGTCCGGGACAAACCCTAATGAAATCCGTCAATTATGACAACGCCTCATAAAGTAAAGACAAACCTTCTGCCAAACCCGAAATTGAAGAAGGGAATGTCATCTTTAATTCGTCCAAGATCATCCAGCCAACGATCTGGGTTGAAATTGTCGGGATCTTCAAAGAAAGCTGGATCTCGGCAAATCGACCTCGTAACGATAATATGAATAAAACCCAAGAGGTCATGAGAAAAATGTGCGTACCAGTGATTACCAGTGACCACAGTCCCTTTAGGTATACAATAGTTTTTCTGAAAGAAACAATGAAGATAACGGGGCGACGCAAGCTGGCGGTGACTTACCCAGTAAACGTCCCTTGACGCTCGATGAGAAAAGCCTGGAGAACATGCAATCAGACTCTACCGAGTCCGAGCGTAATGAAATCGCCCACCACTTCCACCAACTGGCCGCCAGCGGTAGGTCTCCAATATGAAAGCCTTCACTCTAGGAAGGGCAGCACAGTCCTCGAAGTTCGGCGCTTTGGTAGCATCTGAATACGAAAGACAACATAGACAAGGGGATGAGAGCGTACCGCGATTGCATCCAACGACTTCATCGATCTGCTGCTGTACTGCACGCTGTGCGCCAGGGAAGCATGCCGCAGCCATGATAACCAGACTAATCGCGCTCGCGGTAGTAGCGGACCCAGCACCAAACATAGTGCCAGCGAGGTAGACCAATTCATCGTGCTTCAGCCCGAACTCTGCCTGATGCTCGATAAGGTACTTGGCGAAGCATGGTTGTATGGTGTCCTGAAGATTTGGTCAGACAGAATTATGATACTAACCACGAGACGAAAATATTACGATGTTGTTCACAACGGTATCCATCTGACTTCGAAACAGCGCTAGTTCCTCGGCATGCCACTTCCTAAGCTCTTTGCCATAGAAAGGCACGTACCTGGTGAGGCGCTCAGTCCCTACGACCATCCAACTCGACGAAACCATGCTGACCTTAAGAAAGGATACTCATCAACCTTATACTCTCCCGGTCGAACCGCGAGTCCAACCCTTTGAAGGCTACGCGCTACAGCAACGATCTCCGGATCATCAGACCGACCGGGTGCCGTCCTCCCGTATGTCAAAGCCAAAATCAATGATCCAGCGTACCTACGGCGGACAAATCGAAGTTGTCGGCTCATCATAAATGCAACTCCAAGACAACCGCTTACCGTCTGGCATGGCACGCATGACTATCAGGATCCTCCATAAGGTCCAAAATGACGTTTTTGGCATAGCGCATCTGGAGTGGCTCATAATCGACCACTGCCTTCGCCTGTAAATGTGTATGCAACGCTCTGAAGCGAGAGAAAGATGAGAACTTAGCAGAGAGACGTTGTAAACCTTAGAGAAACTAACTTTCGAAGCTTTCTGAACCTCTTGCCAGAGTTAAGAAGCAGGATCCTCATGCCTCCAGAGACCATTTCACTAGCTGCGACCCACTTTGGACGGTCAGCAAGTGAAGCACCCTCCTTTTCCATGATATCCATGACGGCTTGTTGTCGACCAATGACAACAACTGTCTGCGATCCCGACTTGAGTGTAACGGTAGGGCCATATTCTTGAAAAAGTGTTTCCAACTCCTGAAACGACCTAAAGAACGTTCATCAGCCTCATATTCCGCCTTGAGAACAAAGACGCACGCAAACGAAGTAGTCGATCTCCCAAAATCCCAATTTCCTTCAGGACCTGGGGGTAGTGGAAGTCTACGACGCTTCCGCGACACTACCGTAGTAAAGTAGACGAGCGCGGTGGCACATAGCGCAAGTAGGAGAACGATGATGGACATAATTGGAAATCCAACAAAGGACCATTTAGCTATTTAAGCCGGACATTTGCTCGCGTGGCGAAGAATTCCGACTCGGAAGTAGGGTCATTTACCCGTTACTTCGCTTTAGTCTGGGCAGTGTTAATGTAATCTCAATGAAGAGGCCGTTAGATAGCCCTCGCAACACCGTCAGAAGGGAAGGAATCTTCCTAGAGGATCTCTGTTTTGATGTCGAGTACACTGCACACGTGAGAATGTCGACACATAGGTGAGAACATAAGAACCTCTTCAGGAGAAGTCGACAAACCATCATTATGCCAACGCTAATGGGTCCGACTCGGAGGGATGACGACACATGATGCTTCAGCACTTTGTATCCTCCTCTTTAAAAGGACTCTAAAGTCGAAAGCGGAAAGGCCGGGTAGTGCGTGTCGCCTTTTTGAGGTACAATCGTGACGGTTCCTCCGACTCGGAGAGAGAATGACATAGTCGTATTACCATTTACGGAATAATCAGTCATCGAGGAAGGACTTCCGAGGAGAAAAGATGCTTGGTTGACGAGTACAATGTCGCTGCTTTTAGCTGCTGGATTGGATGATACCGCCGAAAGGGTAGAAGAGAGTATCTTCGCGGGAGGATTCAGCACTGTTGAAAGAAGTTAGCATCAGACATCATGCCATTGATAAACTAGCAATGTCGGATACACTTTAATTCAGCTCATTGGAACTGGCTTCCCCACCACGTCTTTCTGGGAATGTGTGTGAAAAGCGGCGCCATCATCGTGAGACTGAGCCAATGCCGCGGTAGGTAGATAGATACCGCTGATTCCCTGTCGAAACGCCAAGAAATCACTGGATACACAGACACCCCTTACGTTTGAGCAGTAGTCGTGCTCAAGCATGCTTGACATTACGTGTCTCTTTTCGTTCATAAGAAATTTCTCACAAACGAGGCAGCAGACGGACGCGTTTCCTAGAACCGTTCAGATGAAGAGAAGCGCGAACCAGGGTTGTAAGAGGATAGATAAGTCAGCAGCACAGAATATGCCTCGAGTCTTTGTCCTTTGTGGGTACCGTGACCAAATGAAAGGGAAGGAAGGACCTGTCACGTCATAGCGGCCAAGCAAAGTAAAGAGGACCGGGCCGACCTTCCACGCTCTGTCATTTCCAACTCGTACTTAGTTGTGCAATTGTGCCGGGATATGAAAACCGAGTTTCTCGACACGTTGCTCTCAATTTTGGACCTGAGAAAATTTTGTTTGTATATAGATGCTATATCTAAAGACGCTACAACCGCCAGAACTGCACAATTGTGAGATGTCATTGCATGGTGCAGGAAACGGTGGTGAGAAATGGGTCACTGAATTACGTTGCAGCAGCCCATGACTGCATATAGCCGAAACATGCAGAATGGAAGAAGCTAAGAGATGCTCATCATAAAGGCATTCTAAAGGCAAATCTCCGAGGCGGCAGAGTACATGAAGACTGTTGAACGAAAGATCGAGGGGAGAACCTGTTCGGAACAGAACTTAACAGCATGCCCCTTCAGCGCAGCCTACAGGCCCCCTTTGACGCTCGATTGTTTTTTGGATTATGGATGACCGCGGATTGAGTACGTCGAAAAATTTGTGTGCTTCTTCACTATCTACATCTAATGTTCGTTTTCTCCCACCGATGAACGTGATGGCAGCCTACGATCATTTCCGTAGACCTTCCTTCCCCCGGGGATCTTTGCTGTCCTCTGGAACTTATACAGCCTCTCAGATTCATTGAATGCAGTTCCCAGCGTCACATCTTTCTCGCCATGATCTAACCTTTTACTAACATGCCTGCTTCTGCCTGAGCAACCGGATGACCGTCCATACAAGCCTTACGCCTCAAATGTTCAATCAAGCGGCTTTCCGTCGGATCTGTACTCTCAACAAGCCGTTTGCGGGTCAAGTATGATGCCTCCGACTTACCGAGCACACAGCAAGGAAAGGTCTGCGTCACGATCTCAGATCTGCTAATGTTCCCTTACGATCTCATGCCTTCTGTCCAATACCAACGCCCATTTCTTAGAGCTGCAAGCTTATTCTCCCCTTTTTTGTATGTTACACTGAGATGCATTTCAAAGTTTTCCATGGGATATCCATTTGACCTCTACCGCGGATGTATGATTTTCCGATACCGTAGATGATCCTCGCCGACAATATAATAATATATAGGGAGTCTCGAGCGCGGCCGATATGATCTTTCGTAAAATTCAATAACCGTTGAACCTGTCCTGATTTTTGTCTTCTTGCCAAAGAAAAAAGAAGGTTTCTTGTCATTTGGCTTGATGCGCTTGCGATAAAACCTCCGGACCTAGAGCGAGTCCCCGTCCTTTCGCAACAAAATATTTATCTTCCTGTATATGTTTATAATCTCACCGATGCGGGACTCAAGTGTCGGGAAAGAGTTGAAGACGAGAGTGCGTGTGATTTTAGACTCTAAAAATCAACGCGAAAGAGCACGGTCTCCGTATCGGGAGTTCATGCCCATTCGTACTAGCGCTCAGTAAGTACTTGAAACGTTACTCGTTAGCGCTACAGACATATCGACCGTGGACCAGCCAATCACGTTCCTACCGAGGACCAGTTTCCAAGAATCGGCCCATTCATCCTGTCCATTCCAAGAAAAATGCAATGCGATTGTAATAAAGATCATATGATAATGTACAGTGCATGTGAAAAATACAGCTATTTGTTACGCCCGCGGAGATAGTAGGTAAGTGGGGTAGACTACTTTTCTACCCAAGTCCCCAATGGCCAGCGACGGGCCCAGGGTAAGTAGGGAGGGTCTGGAATCGAAGACAAGAGAGTTCGTTCCTTTGTTGTTGTTGTACCCTAATCAGAGTAGATTGTAAGCTATGCACTACCCCCCTTCACTGTGCTTCTCGCTGATATGCCGCTCAAGTGTGCTCTGCGACGAATAAAACTTGCTGAGGGGACATAATGGACAGCGCCAGTTACTCCCACGTCCATGCTGTCGCACCTCGTGCCTCAGCCGGTCGTGCTTCCGTGAGAAGCCCTCGGAGCATCCGGGGATAGTGCAGACAAACGGCTTGGGATCGTTGGACCGACGATGGGTGAGCATGTGTACGTTGCGAGTGTAGCTTCGGGTGAACCAGCGTCCACATTCTGGGAAGAGACAAGGATGGGGGCGCAAAGCGTTGCCTTCGGTGGGTGCTGGGGCGGTGGCGGGAGCAGGAGGGGAACCGAGCTGAGGCACCCGTTGCGTTTCTTCTTTGGGAGAAGGAAACGCTGATGGGGTAGATGAAACCGCAGGGGATGTAAGAGGAAGATAAGAAGAATGTGTTGAAGAAGAAGTAACGTCAGAACCTGGAGAGGGAGGAAGATATGAACTCGAGACGGGAAGGGGGAACTCTGGCAGAGGCTCTGATGTATCTGGGAACACTGTTATATAACGATCTTTACGTCAGGGACACGACGCAGGGGTATCAAATGAAAATGACGAACCAGGGCTGAAGTCCGACCAGATCATTCCGTTCAAAGAAAAAATATCCATGGACGAGAACGCGTCAGGCATCTGGCATTCTTGCTGGTTCATTGGGATGCATGATGTCTCGCCCGGAGGCGTAGGTAGTTGTATTGGATCAAGAAAACTCGAGCTGGGATCGAGGAGGCTGTCTGTGCAAGCCCTGAATGAAGTTTCAAGGGGCGATACAGTTGCACTTGGAGGGTGCTCCATGAGCGACTCTATAATCGTCCGTCAGTCATGCTTTATACCGAACAACGAAGAGATACATACCCTCCTTGAAGTCCTCCTGCCAGTCCCAGGTAGAACTGAGACTCTGCGATGTCGTCGTCGTAGAGGCACGACTCGAAGCCCACATAGTGAGCTCCAGTCCGTTGTCGCCCTTGGTAGTAGCGAAGTGCAGTTCTAAGTCAGAGGGTGGCAAAGGCGTTCCAAGCCCGGATTCGAAGGGCTTCATATCGAAAACGACAGCGCCATCCGGAAGTGATACTTTGAGTAACACTTGGTTACGGGAGAGGTCGTTCAAAGGTAGGGCCAGGGTCATTGCGGTGAATCCGAGGGGATGTGAATGAGCAAACGCACTCTCAAGCGGACGCAGCCATAGTTATATGTCCGTGGATCCAAGGACATCACGTTCGGGGCAAACATCGAGAACCAAGTCCATGATACGCGAGATGACAACAAGTTAGCCGACACCCAGTGTAGATTCGATTTGGCGTCCAAACAAATGAGATATATAATTTGGCGTATTTTTGGCATTTGGAAGGAGAAGATGCCATTGCGCTGTCGCGATTATAGGATGTAAATGGAGTCTAAAGACAAAACGAGATCGTGAGAACACAAAACCTCTGTCGGAACACCTCGGAAAATATATCCATGGCTTTTAGTGAAAGTGACGGAGTTCCAATTCAAGGGTCTAAACCCCCCTCAAGGCAGGCAAGATTACCAAACTCGATATCCTTTTTAGTCATTTCGTGCCGCGCTCATCACTCGCTTTTTCGCTCCGACTCTCCGGACCCTTAATACTTATCATGAGGGACTTTGCGATTCGGGTCCCAAGCTATCTGACGAGTATAATCCTCCGTTTCTGCGATTCGGATAACAGCCCTGGAAAGACCTGTACCTCTCGAACGGGCTTGATCTCGGACAGGTACCCCGACTTGAATCACACCATTGTACTAACAGCCAACCGACGCTTGGGTCTCCCCTCAGCGACATTTTAGGTATGCTCTTTGTTTCTGTTTGCATTACAGGGCTTACCTTGGGCAGGGAATTGATTGGCAGAGCATGCCCGTCGAATATAATGATGCCTCTCGATGTCTGTTCTAGGCGCCACGAGATTGGGATTAGTCTATGCTAGAATCTGGTCTTCTCGTGGGATAAGTATAGTTCAATGTAAGTCGAAGTTTTGTTTCCACCAGGGTGTACCGTGAGTCTCAGCTGGGACTCGAGCGTCGCTTAGCAGTGCCTGTATTGTCATGGCATGTCCCGAACTAAGTCAAGTCACGGTATTACACCTCGCTTGCTAAACCCGTCCCTGCCAGATTTTCATCACCATGAACAACATGTGATTTTCTAACCCCCAAGTGTGGCGCGCCCGAATTTTCTTTGCTCCAAATAGCGTTCGTCACAGACTAGTAATATGGCCCGAGCGTTACAGACGCCGAACTTGTGATTATTTTCTTGTTTCATGCTGAAAATGTTTGCGGTGGTCAGGTAGAATTTCTAATCTTGTCTTCGTCATAAAACAGAGCGTAGTGATCGCTCCGCTGCCAGATTACTATGTTTCAAAATTCAAACAATGCGTTCCCCCAACTTGCGCCTCTCGACCCCAACCAAAGTGGGGGCGCCGATCTTGTTGTTCTTCCGTTTATCGGAACATTCTGACGAAAATCAGGTCCAGAGGGCTTACCTCCGACCTTCCACGGTCCCTAAGGCCTAATTCGGGAACGCTCTTTTCACGAGCAATCAAGTTCGTTGCCAAGCTGTAATTTACGTACGTTTTTCTCTCCCGATTGAAGTAGCACTCTAAATTATTCCGTAGCAGGTGATTGTCCTTCCTCCAACGTAGCGCTTGAAGTATTACTGGATAATAAGCGAGATTGTATATCGTCCTGAGATATCATTGCAGCGGCCAATGTGGTAATTATGTACGTTTTCCTTCGTAATCCTATAAATGCACTGAAGTGATACATGAGTCATTCAAGTTTGGTGACTGTGCAAAGCTATGCGTCGTGCGCCCAAATACTACCGGCTGCGGCAATAGAGTGCCAAGGCGCGCCGAGCACACGCATCAGAATATCAGGAACCCGGACGACGGAGAACCATAGGGATTCGGGAGAGGACAGGACGCTGATCAGTATCCCATTATAAGCTAGTAAGAGCCTAAGTCCGCCGGACCCTGCTAAAAATGAATTTACTGGTAGTCTTGTAGTCATTCGGAAGAACTACGCGATTTCTATTGACGTTACTATGGATTCTGCCGTCCTTACGCATCCGTTTGACGAACGTGGTGACGATATCGTTTCCGTCTGAAGTCTCGCACGATACTCCCTAGACCTGGTGAAAAAGAAGGAGACATCTGGCCGAGTCGGGACACGTTTTCAAAGGCGAGTATGATATCCAAGGACCGACTACCACTCCCGGGAGGTCTTCTAGACCCGCGAACATGTAGTTCGCCCGTGTCCGATGCAGGAGACTCAACCTACTACCGGATATATCATTGAGAACGAAGAAAGAAAAAGAAGTACCCAGCAAGCTCGTAGACAAATCAAGCGCGTTCGTAAGAGATAGGTAAATGCACGTGCTAGTATTTGCAGAACAGGGGTCGGAAGGGATAGTGTGGGGGGAGCAAGAAGAGACAGCATATCCGTCGGGATTAATGGACTACAGAATCCAACGTCTAGCTGAAAACTTGAAGGGATGAGTACGGTAATGGTTCAAATGTCTGAAAGAAAAATGTTGCACTGGTGATTCCAAATGTATGGACCGCCTTGAGATTTTGGTCATTCTGAAGGCTACAGATTTTAAACACGAGAGCTTGAAATCGTTCCGAACGTTCGCCTGTAGTTCTGGATCAGTTCATGAGATTTTATGACGTTTTTATACGTCTCTTACCCGCACAATCGTCGGTAGACAGACAATGGTCTCAGACAGCTGGCCAGGATCTAAACGTACCTACTTGCAACCTACTTGGCCCCATTTTCGTCAATCGACGCGACTTTTTACAGCCGCTTGCATACACCTCAACATTTAGTGATAGGGGTGTTTTTGTTGATCATGAATGACGGACTTCGCCATAAACCGTCTCCTCAAGTTCGTCCCTAAACTATAGTTTATAACGGAGTCCTAATCACCAATGTTGCTATCGCTCGGCTTTGGTCAGCTTTCCCTGCCAGAGATGAGCTGCCGAAATAATTCTCGGCTCCGCTCCGCTAGTTTTGCCACGACTCGACTCAGCTCCGCTTTTTCCGGCTCATTTCCATCAGCTCGGCAGCTTTCGCCGCAGCGGCAAGACTACTCTCTTCGCTCATCCGATCGCATGCCATAAAGGTGTATGCAGACAGGTGTAAAGTAGTTTATGACTATCTTGGCATTTTCGGGGAAGCTCCATCTGACGAAATGCAATGTTTCTACTGGCACGCAAGGAATCATTCATAGATTCTTGTTGAAGTTCAGATCTCTAGGTTCCTCTCTTCGCTTTTGACAGAGTATATGTTTGATCTCAATATTTGGACGGAAATTGCGAATAATTGGCATACACTTCTCGAGCCATGTCGATCCCACAGACAATACCTGTACCCTGCACTGGGCTTTAGGATATACGTAAAAGGTTCGCTCGTAAGGATTCCTACCAGTTTTCCTGTTCGAGATTCTTGCTATGTCAATGCATGCATATCCAACAGCAAATGAGTATGCGGTAGCAAGCGACAACGCTACATTTCAGCAGAAAGCCCCCGACTGAGAGCTGAAAACGTGCCATATCAAGGTACTCGTATCTGTTACGTATGAGATCGAGACTGAACAAGCGACTAGACGCTGAGAAGGATTGAAAGGTAGGTACTTAAATTGAAGTTTACGGTTTCGGTTTACCGTCAGTTGAAACAGTGGTACGGCCCCGAGTGGAAGTCGGGCTTTATGTTGTTTGCCTGCTTTTAGATGAGTATGCTAGCCCAGACTTGACAGATGTGTGAGGTAACAAACGAGATCACCATAGAAATGTACGCCCGCTAACGGACGATCTGATCTTACAGTCGACGTCGAGATCAATCACCCAACGGTAAGGATCTAATGAACATCGCGTCACCTGCTGAGCAATAATCTCAGTGTCGACACCAGCGCTTAGTTGGAACTATTTCTGTCGCTCTTGGATTCCCATGATGGGTAAACGCCGAACGCAGCGCTAGATGACAGGCGAAACAGATACAATGAGACCAGAGTAGCGACAAATACGGCAGGAACGACGCTACCGCAGAGCAACAAGTGCCGTCATGCCACCACCCAAGCGACCTCATCTCGCGTATTCTCGTCATGATAAAGGTCCCTATGAAACGAGGGGTCTCGCGACAACCATCCGCCAAATTTACCCCACATCGATGTCGTGCTCGGAGAGCATTGTTCTTAGAAGGTCTGCCACTTGGGAGTGGAGGTTCTCTATAAAGCGTTCGGATGTCGTCAGTGAAGGATCTCGATGATGTCTACGACACGCACTTGTCCGCTTTAACGCCGCAATGTATTCTGTATTTGCCACAGTCATTTCTTCTTCGAGCTGTTGCAGTCGTTTCGCCTGGACGACGTGAGTACGGAGAATAACGTCGTGGTACCACGTACCTGCTCCTCTTCCTCCTCCGGCTGCGGCAGGGACTGTATGAGGTATTCCACTTGTTTCGCCTTGACCATTAGGTCCGTGACCAGCTCTTTCTTATTTGCTATTAAAAACGGCACAATTAGCACATCGAAACATCGAACAGGCAGCACACACCCTCAAATACCTCCTCAGGATCATACTTATCCGGGTTCCTCGATTTCGTGACGGGAACCTGCGAGCTCACTTGCAAGAAATTGGCGCGTGTAGTGAGATAGGCGATGCTATTGGACATGATGGTAAGGAGCTGCCCTGAGGTCAGTCGGCCTAGGTCAAAGGGGAGAAGCAATGGTACATGCCTGTTGTATTTCATCTTGCAGTTGCGTTATACGGTCCATGTGAGTTAGTTCCTGGTGCATCGCGCGATGCGCCTGCAAAAGAAGAAAACAGGCGCCGGCGCGGTCGCGTCGACAGTTGGATGAAAACTGTAAGCGCCCATGCGGAGAGTGAAATTTATGAATGATGTAATCAATTAAGGGTGGTCTAGACCTCGCCCGTGTTGTTGATGATGATGATGATCTGGATTGGTGACCCGCAACACGCCTCGTGATGGGCGAAGACGCGGGGGTATAGTACTCTACTGTATGTACGTCTATACCGCTGCTTGTTTAAACTACTTATTCTAATGTTCAGCTCTAAGGAATGTATAGCTATGAGGTGGAGTTCTATGTAACGTTTTCGTGTTTCTTTTGTTTGCGCTATGGTCTCGCCCGTGTTGTATTGGTCTCAGGATTATGAGTTTCCCTTGATGCATCAGGGGAAAGCAGGTGCATGTATGTAAGCTAAAAGTTAAATAATTAAGGATGAGAGGATGGGAGGTGTTCATGATGACAAGAGTTGCCTCAGTCATCGCAGATCCCCCTATATGCAAATGGCGGGCACCAAATAAGTAGACATCCTGGCAAGTATATCAGAACTGTTCCCTTCCGACTAAGTTATGTATAAATCTTGTGGGCTTTTTGTACACAGCTTGATCAAAGGTTTGATAGTAGTATTCGTTTTATCTGGGAACGATTCGAAAGTGATCTGAAGCGGTGGTTTAGGGGTTATGACATTGTTGGTGCTTTATGGCTATTTCGGCGATCTCGGAGGCCATTTCGAACTTGACTTTATATAAGATCTTCACAGGTTTAAAGCGCAAGGAGATTCTGACTTACTATCGATCGCCTAGAAGTGTAAACAGAAATGTCGAGTACTGCTAATTCATTCAATATCACACCGTTCCACTAGAAAATTTGCACAACACACCTTTCTAACCTAAATTTTGTCTCTGTAAAGACTTGGATTTTTTCGTGTTTGTTAAGAGGGATGCCGGGATGGGAGTCAAAATAGCAGGGAAGTGTAAACGTGACGACCTGTGACCCACGAGGAGGAAGTTTTTATTCTGATCGCTGTCCCTAAGAAGGAAACTAACTAGAGTCCGTACTATGCATGCATTACTACCGAACGAATGTTGGGCCTCACTGATACAGTCACGTCCCCACAAGGTACGGCCTCTCAGCACCAGCATCAACGCCGTGAGTTTTTCAATAGATATGTACTAGTGTCGTGCTGTCAAGCGGCTACAGTCACCTCCCCGCAAGGTACGGCTTCTCAGCACTAGCGTCTATGCCGTGAAATTTTAAAATAAAACTGTAACAGACGTGCATTACAGATGGGGTGTGGTGCCCATTGGTATGTACATCGGAAACTGCTCTAAGACATAGTATATATGTTCTCATTAAAAAAAAAATAGGTGTTGTATGTAGACTTGGATTAGATCTGTAACTGTTGTTTTTGTCTAGTTGAGCACTCAAAAGAAATCTTGAATATAATTTACGGACCAACCAGAAGAAATAAGTACATGACCAGAAAGATATAATGCAAGAGTATTACGGGTAAATTTTGTGGACAGAACGGTAAATAATTACGGTCAGAAGATGGATAACACATCTGCCGTTTACACTTTCAGGCGATCGATAGTATTGTTATTGAGCCGAAACCCTGTAGATTTATGGCTCTCTTGATACAGCACATGCCTTGTCAGTTCATACAAATATATTCACAGCTCTACTGGAATGTATCTGATATTCCAACCTTCCTTCCCCTTTTGATGAAGGTAAAACAGCCGTTGAATCTCCTGAACTCAACGCCAGCATCGAAATAAATATATATATTTACCATATCTATGGGAATCGGAAAGGAATAACAGCACCATTGATCGTATGTGCAAAAATAGTAAACGTCCGAGATGCTTGAATGGACTCTAAGAACAGACTGTCAGCCAAATCGCATCACAGCAGGAGAACGTGAACACAAACTGCCGCCGGTAAGCTGTTCATACCCATCCGGATAATAATCCACCCACACATTCGTGATCCCACTTAACTCCGAGCTCTTCAGCCGCTTCTCAATGTGCCGCTTCATTGCGCCGGAAGCAGGGGAGAGTGTCTTGAACTCGAGGTCTTTCATCGCGTCCCAGTTGGTCAGCCGGATGTCCCACTGCGAAAGGGCCGGTAGCGCCGCCGCCATGTCATTCCAGATGGAGCCTTGGTTGTAAACGAGGTAGAACCCATCGCTTGTTTTGGAGAACGCGATGGTGATGGTGAGGGATGACAGGCTGCTGGGTACCGGTGCGTGGCTGAGGAAATTGATGAGCCAGTGCAAGGCTGGGATGGGGTTCATACCCGGGATATCGATCACCGTAAGGGATAGATGCTGCAGTTGTGAAAGAGACTCGTGGCAGGGTGTGACTGACCAATCTGCTGGGACTTCGTACAATGAGTACAACGGATGCAGTAATGTGATTGTATGCAATACCTGTCTGAAAGTCCTTCGCAATACTTGGGCCTATGCGCAAAGAATTGACCCGACCGCCGTTTTCTGAAAGCCGTTTCAGGATAAGTGGTAGGAAATCAACAACGCTGATAGAGACCGTTAATTTCAGGTTATGTGAGCACATGAGTGGACACATGTCTGGCTTGGCTGCTATCCGAATAGCGTTCATAGAAGCCCGACAATATATTTCCAGAGTATCCAGAACAAAGCCGTACTTCTCGACCGTAGGAGGTGGAGTGCAGAACCGAGGAATGGAGACATCCGTCAAAGAGAGGTGCTTCAGGTTCGATAGTCTCCGAAGAAATCTATCAAACTCGTGGTGACTGGGGAAGGTGACGTTCCGGAGGGTAAGTGATGTGATGTCAGGAAATTTGGCGGTCACAAATGTCGCAAAACCATCTATGAGTGAGATGCTGCGTATGTTTGGGAGTAAACCCAGTGATTCCTCCATTTCCTTGGTAAAATCCGACACGTGGAGGTCCTGAATATAGGAGAGGATTCTAGGGGACTGGGAGCACAGCTCGACAAATCTCGGGAGTAGGTCGTTTCGGAGGGAGATGGTACGAAAAAGATACGAGCATGCTCTGTGACTGAAGCTCCTGGAAGCAGAATTAAGCGACAGAAGTGCAGTTCTATCGTCGCAGAGGGTGTCGATGATACTGTCAATGAGTTCTTGAGGTAGATTGATTGCGCTGCTGGACATATTAATGGAGATATCCTGTATTCACGTTAGTTTGGTTTATTTCACTGAAGGAAGAATTACACTTGAAAATTCAGTCGTATGTCTGGTGGTGGTAATGGGGAGAGTGACGTGCTCAAGCTTGACGCCCAAAAAGGACAAAAATAGGAGGCCGGCTTAATGAATTGCGGCATATCACGTGTAGTACCGCAATCGCAAAACAGCCGAATTCAAGACTGATCACCTTGGCCAACGCAGAAAGAATTTAAACAGAAAATAGCATTATAGGTCATTAGAATCCAAAATATAGTGAAGGAGTGTGCAAACAGAAAAGCCACATAATGATCAGAGAATGGAAACAGATGCAGATGCAAAACGAGAAACAAACAAATGAGCGAATGGATCAGAACCTTCTTGCCCCACCTCCACCAACCAGTCCCTCTATTGACTGGTGCTCCAAATCATTCCTCGCCTTCAGAATCGACGCATGCATCTCCTTCATCGCATTGCCCAGTTTCACTCCAAAGCGACTGAGGATATCCTTCTGCCATGAATCGTACTTGGCGTTCACCCGTGCCTGCACCTGTTCGTAATCGATGACACATACGCCGAAGCTCTTCTGAGTATCCGAGGTATCGAAAGTAGAGCGTGCTTTCTTGATCTCCGTCAAGAGCTGCTGCCAGTGCGCTAATGAATCTCCCAGTCGATTGAACACGTATTCAGCTTCGAGGTCCCATAGCGACTGGAATTGAAGCCACTTCGCCACGTAATCTTTCAGTTGTTGAACTTTGGTTTCGATAAGCGTAAATGGACGTTCTAGGGTATCTTTGTGTAGCTGGGTGAGCTGTGGGGAAGGGAGTATCATGCATGAACCACAGCCTGAGGATCAAAGAAGCATACCAGAGATGTATATGTTGTTTCTGACAGAGCGCCTCCTTGCATCTGCAGACCAATTTCATACCGTGAGCTTTGTATTCGCTGTAGTCGACAAACGACACCTAGGCACAGCAGGTAAGGATCGAGGTCCAAACGCAATAGAAGAATCGCCCTCACCCAGCCACTTATGCAATTGATGTATCCAAGAAGCGCGCGCCTGTTCTATCGGCGGGTCCAAGAAAATGACCTGGTTCTGTATACGTATTTCATGAACAAGAGGTTTCACAGTCATGTTGGCCTCCAAAAACTGGACTTATGATCAACACGGATGGCACACACTGAGATGAGAGTATTATACCTTCTCCTCTTTCATGCGCTTATCCCCTCGCCGCTTGTTCGTGATATCCCGCAAAGGCAGCGCGTCCCTGCGCGTATCACCATCGTCCGTCCGGTTGAATTCTTGACACCATACGTGTATGACCTGCGTTAACCGTTGTAGAAGAATCTTCTCGATCGACTTGTCTAGCTCTGCGACCCAATGGTCCAGGTTTGCATAACCTTCCAAGTTCAGCTGGTCAATCTGCATAATAGCGTGAGCGTGTGGGGAAGAACAATGCATATAGTGCACGCACAGCAGCTTGTATCCGGCCCAACAGCTCAGAGAACGCCTCGTGGGTATACGAGCAAGTACCTAAGTCTTCAACAGAGCGCAGAATATCTTTGTATAGGTCGATGACATTATTCGTCTTGTCCTGCAAAGTGGAACAAAATCAACCCTATTCAGACGCCGTCATAGATGCGAGTACCAACCTGCAACACCGAAATGACGCTAGCGAACTCCCGAACGAATTGCATATGTCGGTTGTCACGCCCATCACTGCCAGTAACATACCGACCGGTGTCATACTGATTCACAAAGTGATCCCATCGAATGTTCATCCCTGGTACCCTTGTCAGGGACGTGCTATTCATCAGAGAGAAAACTCCTACCCTTGTTGATCATTCGCTGGGCCTCGTTCCGATATTCCGCAACCAACCACTCAATTCCTCCATTCCGCTCGACCAAATCAAGGGTCTGACCATACGTCCTGACAGTCTCCATCAAACTCACGGCATGCGGGTACACCCTCTTCGCATCCTTCGCCATATTCGTAATCGTATGCGGGACTTGGAAGCCTAACCACAGTAGGTTCCGCACCTCTTTGAACAGCGTGATGATCTGAGGATCAAAGTTCACCGCTAGTTGGTACGCGACAGCCCCACCTCCACCGGCCCCGCGTAGCCGCACAATCTCAAACAGCCGCCCATCGACGCCCATATTCCGCCGGTTGATATCGTGTAGCCACGCGTCGTACACCGATCGGGTGTCCAGTTTCTTGCGAAATGCACTGCTCTCAGACTGAAGCTTTTGTCCTTCGGCGTAAAGCTCCCAGCCTTTACCGAGGACGTCTTCTACCCGCTTCATATAGGTGAGGAGCTGTCGCTCGATTTGGCGCGCCCATATTATAGCACCAGCGATAGGTGGTAGGTCACGCATTTGGGACATGTGGTAGGCTTCGGAATAGCGGTACTGGGTTTTGAACTGCAGCAGAACAATGAGCCTAGATTTAGCAGAGGAATGGAAGGCCAACCTTATCGTGTAGATGTTTGATGTCTTCTTTCACTGAATCTATCAACTGGGTCTGATATTCCTGAATGGCGCCCCGAATCTAAACAATCATAGATAAGCTAGAGATCAGTACCGTATATCAAAAGAGAAACTAACCTTTGGCCGCACGAACAGTGCGTTAAACTTCGAGAACACCCGGAACATCTCATTAGCATTCCTCGCGGTCCCTAATCGATCTCGCAGTCGCGCGATTATCTGGTTCTCCACTCTTGAAACACGTTCATTGTACGCGTTCTCAGCGGCTACCCAGATTTCAGTGCCCTCTGCAGACACTACGTAAATTGCAAGTCAACAGGAAGGCAACAAAGAAACTAACCAACAGAGACGTCCAGGACGTCGATCCGCTTGACAACCTCATACGCCTCCTTCACTTCCTCCTCCATATCCATCCCTCCTATCTCCATTCCCATTCCAAGACCCTTGGTTGGACCTGTCATAACCGCCAGCTGTTCATGCTGCTTCCGCCAGTCCCTCAGATATCTCATTCGTTCCTGCAGCTTCGCATGTGCAGGTATCACCTTGATTGGTATAAACCGCTCAGAGCGTTTCCTCGTCACTTCACGTGCGACGTTTGTGAACTCTTTCATCAAATCGTCCCACGTCCGGAAGATATTCATCGTCTGCGCAAGCAGGCGGTCGAAGGTCTCGTAGGGTGTATATGGTAGGCGGTGAGAGGTAAGGATACGGAGCAATTGGTCATTGAAGTCGCGAGAGATGGCTTCGACGAGGGGGAGAGCCCGTCGGATGGGGTAGGGGGAGAGTCGGAGTCTGCGGTTGATGTGCCCAAAAATGAGAACGAGGGATTCTTGCACTTTGTCAAGGTCAGTGGCGGAGAGGAGTTCATTGAGGGGGAAATCTTTCATTAGTTGGTTGTATTTGTGGACTAGAACGATGTCGTCAATCAGAGTACTCTCGTGCAGAAGAAGACATACCGAGATCCGTAGCATCTTTTAATCCCGTATCAGCAACAAAACTGACAGTGGCGCGGAACCGTTTAGCATTCCTCAGACATTCCATGACCATGTTCACCTCCTCACTCCGTAGCTGCGCTTCTATGCCCTCCAACGCTCGCTCGAGACTGAGCCAGAAATTGATTTCCTGTGACGCAGTCCCTGAGCTGACGTCTCTTGACAATTTAGTAACAACTTGTATTGCTTTGATCCATGAATTGACGTGTCCATGTAGCGTGTTGAGAAATCCGCTGTCGTTAAGAATCTTGGCGGGTATATGAGAGATGTTTGGTCGCACCCCGTTTGCCTGCGCTTGCTCGACGGCGCGCTGTATCACAGGATGTATCGTTAGATTCGTTTCCGGTATTTCTACGTTTTGCTGGAGATGGAGAAGGGAGAGTTCGAGTTCGGCGAATTTCTTCTTGGTCATAGGTATACCTGCAAGAGATTAGAAAGTGGAAAGAGATGACTACAAAATGGTTCTTCACCCATCTTGCCCTCTCCACCATCCTTTCCTCCGCCACGAGAGCCAACGAACGCATCAAACCATGGTTTGACACCACAGCTCACGACTGCGTGCAGACTCTCGTATGGCGTCTCGTCGCCGCCGAACAGGTTCAAAAAGTGAAGCTGCGTCGCCAGAGGGACCATGGGGTCAAGTGTCGGCCCGCGTTTTATCAGTGCCAGTGTCGTTACATGCGAAGGGTGATACGTTAATTGCGGGGTGAGCTGGTAGCTGTATGTCTGCTCGGCTTCCTCTACGAAGAAATTAGGGAAATGTGCACAGACTGGACATGAAATACGCACCTTCGACTTCATCTTTTGCTTTCACGACATATACGACCCCTCCCCCTTCCGAGCTGAATCGTGCTACGCGCTCGTTAAACTCATCATCGAACAGAGAATCGAGCTCCGCCGGTGTCGCGCCAATAACGGGTGGAAGCAATGCTAGAAGGTAGGTGCGAAACACCTCCGGGTCGAATGAAACGGTCGGCTCAACGGGTGGGGGCTCATTGGTATGTCCATTGGTCGGAGGCGTCGATGGTGGCTCCATGGTGATCCTACCACGAGGTGGAAGCGATTCGCAAGACGACCTGGCCGAGTTCCTCGCGCTCTTCGACGAGCTCGAGCGGGACCAGAGCCCAAAGGTGGTTGCAGCAATTCGCCGAGGTAGAGTACGACGGTAACTCGTGAAATAATGCTGGAAAAAACCGTGTTCAGGATCCATTTTTCGGTCGTGACGGTAGCAGGAGACCTACATTTAGAAAATATGTTTGTATCACAGCTTAAACGAGGCCACCACGCGTCGCCGTGCCGGTAGAATATTTCGACGTCGTGGATAGTGGCAGGGAAGGGTTTATTTGGCACAGGATCTACAGAGATACAAAGCACAGCCACATCGGGTGAGGTGCGGTTCTCGGGCCGTCGTGCCCAAAATTGTATTCATTACCTTCAACTTGCTTTTTACTTTCCTAGGCACGAAGATCGAGTCAACACTTGGTACGATCTCAGTCGCAAGAATATCAAATCCCATTGGACTCCTGAAGGCTGACATATTGCTAATATACGATACAGAAAAGGAGATGCGAGAAATAAAAGATGCGCTCAACCGCGAGCAGAAATCATGGTACTTATCAACTCGAGAAAACAAATCAAGCTCTCGAACTGGTACTCCGACTGGGCGAGCAACCCAGGATGGCCCGAAACATCTCCGTACTTCTCCTCGAACTGATCTCAGCGACCCCCTAGTTTTCATTTGTCCGGTACAAAGTAGAAAAGAGATCAAATAGGCATACTAGAAACTCTTACGTCCTAAACATCTGCTGCTATTGAGGATACAAAGAAATTCGTATGGGGAGCTCGCTTGGTCGCAAAATAGTAAGTACTATCGGCTATTGCCGCTGGCCTAGAAAGGCACGAGCTGTTTCTACTGTTCGAATTGATCTATGGCTTCGACATCGACCACAACAGGGAACATCGAACGTCCTCCATTCATCATCTTTGGATACGGGTCTCTTATCTTCAAAGTACCTTTATCTCTATCACTTTCAGCTGACTACTAACAAGCGTAGTCTCCTCTACATACCATTGCAGAAGGCAGGCACAAGCCGTATAGTTGGATTGCGCCTACTGATGTTTAACAGTGCCCGGTTTCTTGAAAGGACACGTTCGTAGATTCGCCCAGAAATCGCACGATCATAGAAGAACACCAGAGGTGATATATACTGATCTATTCGAGTGCTGGATAGCATTTACGAAGGCATTGCTAAATCCCGGACGCGCTGTTACCCTCGTGCACATAGAGGACTGGAACGAGTTTTCTAGCTCTGTTTGTTTCTGTTCTCATTCGACATATGCATAGCGTATGTCTCACATCCTGTCTGCGGTTTAGGATCCATTTCCTCACGAGGATGTTGTTTGGGGTAAGGTTCTCAGTGAAGGATATCTTTACTCACGTTTACTTATTGTGAACCTCAGGAATTGCGTGCACCATCGACCCAGCTTACGAGTCTGAGGTCCGGGACTACCTAGGTACGCTTCCTGTGCTTGGCGCCTTTCTTGTGATTACTAGTGAACTCAGACTATCGAGAGAAGGCCGCGACACCGCTTTCTCATATCTAAAGGCTAACCCTTCGGGCTAGGATGATACTCTGGAAACCATCGACGTATACGGTGTTGATTCCGCCGATGGTAAGACCGACAAGGTGATAATACATAGCGTGAGTAAATTTTTCAACTCATCGCGTCGCTATCGCTCATTCATGGCACCACTGAAATCAGGCGTATGTAAGTTGTCGAGCCTTCGCCTTCTGACACCACAGTGAATGCCCTGATGATAGTGTTATGCCGAGCGATAATCCGTCGTTTAGTAAGCGTCACCTATTCTTATAGTCCTTGAACCCGTCTCTCACCAACATGATTCGGTTGGTGCCGATCCTCTACCCATCCTTGCAGTGGAAATCCGTCGGTGCCTACGGGTCTAACAAGGTAGGCTATTAAGTATCTTACGCCGTCGTGAATGACAACTGCGGGCTTAGGACTACCTCTACGACTTAGCCACGGCTGTACGGCGGCTCTCACCAGATTCGCATGATTCAGATCTCTTTGCTCTGGAGGTATCTGTGGGTTTGACGTGGATGTATTCATTCTGAAAGATGTCTTGACATGAAATTGTTCGCTGCTTGGACGCGTGCGAGAACTATACTCGCCAAGTACAAGACAGCTTCGGAAATTTGTTGGAAATACAATGTAAGGGATGCGAATTTCCATGGAGTCAGTATTGCATCATTTCAAATTTAGCTATGTTTACATACAGTGTGCGGGCCGCTGATACGTATGTGCTGTTTTCGGCTCTTTTTTCATCTTAACCTTTACTTTTTACCACTACTTATGTCGTGCCTTTGACCTGCTCTGCTCTAGCAATATACACTCGAGTCGTACTCAGTCTTGGGTTGAAGACCTTCCTGGTGGTAAATGCTTTGCATGCAGTTTGCTTCTACACCATGAGCCAGATGTCACTGTTGAAGTGAGCTCTGTCATTTGTACCCTTTTGTTACTCCCCGTTGGCTAGTTTGAGCGCGTCTAGACTCTGCCTCGAATTCAAAATGCAACTCTATTTAAACTGGACTTAATAGTCAATGCTCTGCGGTTGAATCTAAGAGTATGCACATCCATGTGCGCTGCCGGTCAAAAATGCAATTCAACGAATCCAAAAAGATCTCTACCACCATCAATCTTTGAACAATGGAAAGCGAGTCACTAGCCTTATACAGACAAGGGTTGTTTGCTCTTGTAGGCTTATCTAGACTACAAGGCAGTGACGACGCCCTTCGTTTTCTTCCTCAGATGTATGAGGAGTCCAAAGTGCAGAATAGAATCCCGCTGTATGTATGCGAAGCTGTCGCGGATAGGCGTGAGTCGCTACCTATTCTAGCGAATCGTATATTGCACTTATTCTTCACGTCGTTACAGTTGTCTTCGATGTATTTGAACAGTAGAATTTGGTCTACATGCGGTATCCTCAAGTGACAGAATGCTTGCGTCGCTCGATTGACGCGGAGTCGATTCCCAACTTCCAGGTAAGTCTTCCATTTAGAGCCAAAAAACTACCGACGAGATTCCGACTGTGATAGGTATTTACTACATCACAGCGACGCCGATATCAGAATGGGACGCACTGCTGCCGCGCGCTTCAGCGAGCCATGCAAGAGAGCAGCGTAAAGTACGTGTCAACCCTAGCAGTGACGGAAGCTTATGGCACGCGCCAGCCGTTCTTTATTGGGCAATATTATCGTTGGCTTCAAGTTCCTCCATCACTGTCCTGGGCCTCGTCTTCTTCCAGCAAACTCGCAGCTCGAACAGCGCTTGCCGAGCCCTGAGAAAGCTGGGACAGAACTGTTTTTACATGACTAGTCTAAAGCACGTGCCAACCACAGCACTCCGCGTACACCATCGCTGTCATCCTCCCATCCCGCCCTCCTCCGTCATTGAGCTAGGACGTCATCGCGTCATCATGCGCACAGACCACCGCTGCCTGCCCTCCCAGGGTATAAAAGGCGCCCACATCCACGAAGCCGCCCCCAACCCTTCTTTCTTCCCTTCCCCCACTATCTCTGCTTTCTCTCCCTCGCCCTCGTCGCGTCTTGGCGCGCGCTAACTACCAACAAGAAGCCATTACGCTCACCATTCTATTCATACGTACTTATGTAACCCTCGCCCGAAGATGACACGTCGATGTCAACAAGATGCCCCGACTTCCGTAGTCGCCGACATCATCTCTTCCAAGGACTCCGACTCTCCGAGAGAGGTCGCCGAAGACATCAAGGAAAACAACAATAGACTTGTCCAACCCTCTATCCACAGCTCAAAAACGCCTAACGTAGAGGTCGGGATCTCACCATCAACAACTGTGTCGTCAGTTTTTCATCACTGCTCGGCGACCATCAACGTTTGTGCCGTCAGACGAGAAGCTAAAAGAGAAGACAGTCCGGCTGCGTGCATGCTTACTCAATCCAGCTTTTTTGAGCCACATATAACCCCGTTGATAACCAGAACAATCTAGAGGACCAAATAGACTTCTAATGTCTACTTCTACCACTTTGTGATATCTACCACGTCTTCAGCCTCTCCAAATAGACTCGTTTTCTTCACCTCAAACCCTCCATCCTGCGCATCATCCACCTCCACTACTTCCGATGAATACACATCCGGGAATTCTCTCTTCAAGAACGCCAACACGTGCGTATTAATTGCCTCAAATTCTAGAAGGAATCCATCGTGCCCGTCCGGCGAAGGAATGATGACCAGCTCAGCCTCCGGAATGTGTGCAGCGATTTCACGCTGCTCCGTCGTGGTAAAAAGACCATCCGTTTCGACTCCGATCACCAGCGCGCGCGGCGGGAGGGTAGAAAGTACTCGAGCGAGCGTATCCCTTCCCCGCGACAGATCATGCGTATCCATCTTTCGCGTGATGTGAATATAGCAGTTTGCATCGAAACGTGCAGTGAACTTGTCCCCTTGATACCGCAAGTAACTTTGTGCCGAAAAGATGTTCGGAGGTGGCGAGGGTCTATTACGTGAATTTCGATGTCCGTCATTGTGGGCTGATACTGGATCGGGCGACTGGGGGCATGAGTCGTGCGAGAGCTGGTATTTCCTGCCGAAGCGGCTCTCGAAGGAATCCCTCGAACGGTAGGTGAGCAAAGCGGCCATACGCGCTGCCGCGAGTCCGGAGGCTGGCTGAGAGATATAGTAGCCGTCATCGTAGTGGGGGTCGCTGTAGATAGATTGGCGCTGGGCTTCCCCCCAGCTGATACACCATGCAGAGTGACGAGCAGAGGTGGCCAGAGGGATGACGTGCCGGACATAGTTCGGAGGTGTGCACAAGGGCCATTCGAGCACGGCCATGCCTCCCATGGATCCTCCAATAACCACTGCGACGGAGGTCACACCTAGATGGTCTAGGATATTTTTATGTAGCCTAAATGTATATTAGTGGAATAATTTCTTCAGAAAAGGAATAATACGCACCGAACATCGTCCCGTATGGTCGACGCAGGGAATTCCGGTCCGTATGGCTTCCCTGTCTTGGGATTGGTTGATATTGGCGACACGGTGCCATATGGTGATCCTATGACATTCGCACATAGAATAAAGAACCGTTTCGGATCGAAGGCCTTTCCTGGTCCTATTAAGGGTCCCCACCTGCAGATCAATTGGTCATTGCTCAATATTGGCGATCGAGGAGCTCACCAGTCCTCTACATCTGCGCTCCCAGTGAACGCGTGGCAGATAATCATCACGTTATTTTTTGCCTCGTTGAGGCTCCCCCAAGTCTTGTACGCCACGGGTACATCCTGCAGCTCTGTACCACATTCAAACGTGAACGATGGGACGATCAAGTGCGATTGCGAAATCAGGCTGTCGAACCGCGCCATGCTCCGGAGCTGAGGCAACCGTTTCGAAGAGAACCAGTGCCGGAGTAGAGGTGGATACGCATACGGAGATCAGATATAGATTTCGCCACCAAGTGCTTTTATTACTCAAATCATCGTGATTCATCGCCGCCCAAAATAGGAAATGGCCCGTGCAGACATTCTTGATCGGGAAGTGGTCTGTGCACGACCTCCGGAAGAGTATATAAGGCAGGCTCCGACGACGTCGGTTCTTTATCTCTTGTGCTAGGGTTTACTGTCACCAATGAGGTCTTTACCGAGGTACAGTTATTTTGCTGATTGCAAATTATACATCCGAACCCGTCTATTAGCTTCGGCTTTTAGCAATTTTTGGAACTCCCATATCCACTTGACTTCCTGTGAAGATGTGACGAAGCATCTGAGGAAGAAAAGTGTAGTTAGTGTAGTACTTTCGAAAATGCAGTTGTTTCGTTTCGATACTTCGCGGTGTGCTGTCTGATATGGCTAGAGAGTTTGGATGTGTCGTAAGTCTGGTTACGGAAATTTCTTGTATAAAGGACACTGATGGAAGTCACCGTGTCTCCGACCTCTGAGAAGTGGATCATTATCTTGCCCTTCGACCTTCATGGTGACTTCTTATCTCTCCTCAAATGACCTAACTATGTCTTTACAATTGGTTCACACCACACCAATATTGATGAATGGTAATCTAGCAGAAGTCTATGCTGGATATGGCTCCTGTGCAACGGCCATGTATTTCCAGTTCATCAGCCCAAATATCACCTGGGTATGTGCTTAATCCTGGTTTCGCTCTTACATACGGGCTCACCGTCGTGCACCGGTGTATAATCCTCATCTCCGACAGACAACAACCATGCTACATGTTCACTGTTACGAATCGGGCCACTGGGATGGGAGATATCAAGCGAACTCACAGATCGTAGATAGTAATCAGTCTACAGATAGCATATTACCGATTCTATGCAACGTCCGGTGTGTTTTTGTTCTGTTTATTTGCGACCTCGTCGCTGACATGTTCTTAGAAGGGGCGTATATGGGGGCATGAAGGGTGGTGCCCTAGCGCTCAAATCAGTATAAGGCTCAGCGTGATCTTGGGACACCTCGTCTATCAAGCGAAGCGAAAAGGCATATTTCTGCCCCGAGGAAACTGAATGTATGGTTGTATGCACGCCGTTTCCTATGCAACGTCTGGACTTACATTCCTTAGCCTTGGCTGATATCTACGCATGTGTCCACGAAGGGCTCTTGAGTTCAAGATATGAAATGGGTTAGACAACTTCGGTCCCAGAGCCGAAGAAGTTTACTCGACCGAACGATGCAGTGAGTAATCATGTTGACATCTGCCTTGGTCACATTCTAAACCGGTCCTCCTGCAGAGGATCAAAGTGTTCTTCTCATCATGGCGGGGCCGTCAGCCGCTTCTTTATGGCCACCGTCATCCTACGCAGTGCACTGAGCGCAATATTCCCTGAATACGATCAGTACAGGAGTCAACGAGCTTTGGCAGCGCTTATGCTGGGGTCGGAGTAATTGTCGATGCCTGTAGGCACGCTTGAACGGCTCGCTCCTCATCCATAACAGCAATCAGTCTAGTGCCCATGAATCCTACGTCTTCCCAATGTTTCACCGACCATTTCCACGCGCGGGTGATCGTTGAGTCATCCCCCCAGACTCGAGGTACCCAGTCCTCGTTCTTATAGAGGATTTCGCCCATTGAGATCCGAGGAGCAAAAGTCTCCCGGCCGGGTTCATACATGCCACCGGCATCATTGTTGGCCATAGCACGGGAAGTCACCTTAGCGTATCAGCCTGCCTATCGAGCACCCTCGACCTTGGCGTAGACTGTTCTGCATCTTCCAGCCTCGCACATACTTGGTTCTTAAATCTTGCGAGCATCTATTTCTGGCCACTCGACAGGTGATTGCTATGGATATCGGGTACCTGCCGATTTGATCCATGAGTCAACACATGCCTGTTGTCGGTCTTCTCGGTCTTGACAATGACTCTCGTATTTTCTGTTACTTTCTCGATTCTTCGTACCAATACTAGAATATTATGCAACATTGTAGAATAAGTCACCCAAACATTCCCTTATATAAAGTCGTAGATAAACTGTATTAGAGACATTCTAAGTTAATTTTATTACTCTTCGACGTCCACTTAACCGCTTAACCGTGTAATTTTAGTGACTTTGATCGGTTACGCTGAGCGCTTGCCAGTCAATTGCTTCCCGACTACGCTTAGCGCTCGTCGGAAACCCTGTCAGTCGCCCCTAGCGCTTGTTACCATCCTTATGAATTACCTTGGTGGTTAGAACACGGCTTTCGGACCTCCTCGCTCATAATTCAGGTTTTACTCGAGTATTCATCATCTCACGTATTGCTTCAAATTCCCTGATTCTTAACATTGCTAGGATACAAATACTCCTCAGGTCTGCTTCCTCACCTGTACCTGAGCCATGATCCTTAACGTTGTTTGCGTCGCCCATACCAACTCGTTGCGGTTCTGGACAGATTCCGAGGAAGCTACGTACGGCGTGCTCCGTGGTTTACCGTGTTACCTTCCATGGAATAAGGTTGTTCGGGAGGATGTCTTCTTACATTTTAGCATGAAGCCTTCGGTGTTAATCACCCATTCAACACCTCCAAAGAACGACGGCTAAAGGATCTTAGACTCATTAGATTTAGCGTAGCACACATTCAATATCTGCACCTTCAATGGGTGTGTTATGTTTCTCGATATCGGTTCAATAGCAAATTTGCCTTTGCGTGAGGCCTATAGCGATAACATCTTGTCAATGCATTGAGATAGATTCTATTGCGAAGCTGAAAGCGTCGTCATCACACCTACCTTCGGATAACAGCACTTATGCAATTTGAGCAAAATTCGCTATCGGCATTCACGGCTTCGTCAGCATCCGGACCGAAAGGTGGAAAATCTTTGACGCCCCTATTTTCCCCATTTCCTTTTGCAACCCCGCGTGCCAAGACCTAGAGCCTCTTATACTCTTCTCCATTCTCCCACAAAGCTCACGTTCGTTTCTCTCGTTCGCATCTCATGAAATCTCGTCCCATTCTTCTTCTACTTTTCAATCGCCTTGTCCATGCCCTGCCGTACTTCAGCCAGGGGCCAACTATACAGAAACTAGGGAAACATACCCATGGTGTCGAACCTGGTTCGCCAGAGTTCTGGTGGAAGATCATCATAAGTTCAATACTCGTACTTCTGGGGGGCGTATTTGCCGGGTGAGCTCGCTCTAACGTCTTAAAACTCCTCCTAATGTCACTGCCTAGCCTGACTCTCGGTCTAATGGGTCTCGACGAGTTGCACCTGCGCGTGCTGGCGACATCTTCAGAGAATCCTGTCGAGAAGCGAAATGCCAAGAAGGTGCTGTCGCTCATGCGGAGAGGAAGACATTGGGTGCTGGTGGTGCGTTTGGCACCTTTCATCACTGTATATATCTGACATTGTGCAGGTACTCCTTCTGGGGAACGTCGTACGTCTACCCCGTTCTCACTCCGCGTAATCTGGACTGAAGGTCTCGCGCTCACAGATAGTCAACGAAAGTTTGCCGATTTTCCTCGACAGTGTCGTACGTGATCCCACAGTTTCGCGTCCCTTGGCTTGGCTAATGACGGTAGATCGGCGGAGGTGTAGCCGCGGTAGCGCTTTCCACAACGGCTATTGGTGAGTCACTACCTCTCGTCCTGTTTCCATGCCTGACACTTCGTTGAAGTGATCTTTGGGTACGCGTCTTATCATACCTCGACCAGGGCTCTTCCTCTAACATACGCGTCGCATCAAATTTTAGAGAGTACGCCATCATCCCTACAATCAAGATGTATTCCTTTCATTTATACATGCCACAGAATAATTCCTCAGTCATTGAGTGTCCGCTATGGCCTTGCCATCGGGGCCGCGTGTACTCCGTTTGTCCTGGTGCTAATGTATGTCTTCGGTGCGTGATGATCCGATACCTGGACCGTCCATCGGCTCACACCTCATCATAGCCCCCATAGCATGGCCTATAGCCAAGCTACTTGACCTCGTCCTTGGCGCGAACGAAACCCACACCTACAAAAAGGCCGAGCTCAAGTCGTTCTTACAGTTCCACCGCACGGGGGAGGAACCGCTCAGAGAGGATGAGATATCGATTCTCAATGGTGTCCTGGAGCTCAATTCGAAGAATGTCGAGACCATCATGACGCGCATGGAGGTGTGTACGGCCGTTCTCACTTGAGGACCTGTATGATGTACTTATGGTGTTGACACAGGATGTAGTCACACTGAGCAGGGACACCATACTTGATCACAAGATGATCGACGCAATGTACGTACCTTTTACACTTTCTATGACAGCGGCCGATCATTATACCAGTTTAACGAGCGGATACTCGCGCTTTCCAATACACGAACCTGGGAATCCAATGGCTTTCACAGGCCTATTGTTAGTCAAGAAGGTAATTTCTCCTGCCGATATGATAGAATTCATGCTGTATCCAGACTTCCTTCTAGCTTCTTACATATGACCCCGCCAAGGAGCTTCCGGTGTCAAGCTTCCCTCTGTCTATCCTTCCTGAGGCGCATCCTTCGATCAACTGTTTCCAAGCACTGGACTATTTGTATGTCCGTTGCGTTTGATACGACAGGAATACTAATTCCCTCCTTCAGCCAAACCGGTCGTGCCCATCTAATTCTCATATCCCGTACCCCCGGTATCGCGGGCGGAGCCATCGGAGTAATCACCCTCGAAGGTTCGTACCATCCATACCTAATGAAAGCCTGCCAAGTAACCGAATCATCTCTAGATATAATCGAAGAAATCATATCTGAAGAAATTGTCGACGAGACGGATCGCTACGATGATAACGTGCACAAAAGAAAGGCAAAGCGTATGACCACTGCTGCTATCATGAGGGGGTAAAGCATTCGTAATTTCATTCTGATGGCCATCCTAATAATTGTTATCATAGCATCGTTGAGCGTGAACGGGGTAGAGTCTCAGTAGTTGGTACACCTAACGATCGGACACCTCTACTTGGCCGCGATCGGAGTATTGTGATAGACGTGGACTATGGAACCGGGGGAGCAATCAGTGAGTCTCCGAGAGGGGAATAATACTTCGAGAAGTGGTAGCACACAACGTCGAGCTTTGTTATTTTTCATAACTCTTGTATACATTTCTGGGTTTTTCTGCGGACCTTGTATTGCGGGATAGTACGTGTCGTGGTCAAGTCAGTGTTTCCAATCCGGTCGACCTCCTGTGAATCGGACTGGAGTTTCGGACAGAAAAGGGGTATTGTTCAGATTTGCCGGATCTTGGCTCGAATGACCGAACATTCGGTAAAAATTCAAGTATGTTATAATGCATACAACGAGAAGACCGCGGAGGTTTACTGCCTC
Source organism: Armillaria fumosa (assembly GCA_030407015.1). Lineage (NCBI taxonomy): Eukaryota > Fungi > Basidiomycota > Agaricomycetes > Agaricales > Physalacriaceae > Armillaria > Armillaria fumosa. The sequence goes on from JAUDYM010000001.1 coordinate 108,122, forward strand.
GAAACATGTCGCAGCCGACGAGTGTGCTCTTACACTACCTTTATATTCCAGTATCCCCACCCTTGACCTGGCCATCAGTGACGTCGCCGATAATGATGGTCCAAAGTGTCGGCATGCAACGGCGGTGGAGAATGGGTTTGCACGAGGCAATGAATTCGACCATTGAGAGCAGCCCTGTAAATAAAGGCGTTTTCCAAGGCGGAAGCCAGGACTAGATCGACTCTCCGGGAATGGATAAAGGCTTGGACAAGTCTATTCTTGTTCTCCTTGACGTCTTCGGTAACCTCCCTTGGGAGGATCAGGATCCTTGGAAGAGATAATGTCGGTGACGACGGGAGCCGCCGGGGCATTCAGCATCTTGTTGGAGCGTAATGGCTTCCTGTTGGTAGTTAGCGCGCGCCAAGACGCGACAGGGGCGAGGGAGAGAAAGCAGAGATAGTGGGGGAAGGGAAGAAAGAAGGGTTGGGCGGCTTCGTGAATGTGTGAGCCTTTTATATCCTGGGAGGGCAGGCAGGGGTGGTCTGTGCGCATGATGACGCGATGACGTCGTAGCTCAATGATGGAGGAGGGCGGGACGGGAGGATGACAGCGATGGTGTACGTGGAGTGCTGTGGTTGGCACGTGCTTTAGACTAGTCATGTAAAAGCAGCCCTGTGCTAGCTTTCTCAGCGCTCAGCAAGAAGCGCTGCTCTATTCTTGAGCTTGCCGGAAGAAGGCGTGGCCTGAGATGATGGATCAACTTGAAGACCGACGACGATATTGCCCAATAAGGAACGGCCGGCGCGTGCCATGTGACTCGACGCGCTTGCCATCACTGCCGTGATTGACACTGCTGTCGAACCTGGCTCGCTGAAGCTCGCGGCAGCAGCGCGTCCCATTCTGATATCGCCGTGACGCAGTAAATCTCTATCACAGTCCGAATCTCGTCGATAGTTTTTTTGGCTCTATATTGAAGACTTCCCTGGAATCGAGCGATGCAAGGTAACTTGTGGATATCACATATTGACCAAATTCTACTGTTCAAGTACATCGAAGACAACTGTAACGATATGAAGAATAAGTGCAATATACGATTCACTAGAGCAGGTAGCGAACGAATAGAACCAAAACGCCTATCCGCAACAGCTTCGCATACAGTGGGATTTTCTCTTTGGGCTCCTCATTGTATGCGCCAAATGATTGCATGCCTGAGAACAGTGAATCACGGGGAACACGCCCACCGTAGTTGGCACGTTGATAACGAGATGCAAAGGAATCTGTTCAATGGAAAGGTGCTCAGGTTTATAGATACAACCAGAGCTCAATCAACTCACTGCGTTTTATACCCGTATTGTTACCGAAACCCAAACATCTTACAAACCAACGTGCAATTGCCAACGGAATGCGTAGAATGGCCAGTGGAATACTGATCAAGATGGAACATATCTTGAACGGCCACGTAAGGACTACTGGTTGCCAAAGCAGGAATACACAGGCGGCAGCGTAGAATTTGGGATGGCTCGATGCTATTATTTGATATTAGCTCTGCTCAGTCAAGATGTAGTGACGATTCCCACCCAGCCGGTCATTGAGAATTAGAGCGCTCTCCGCAATCTCCAGGACACTGTTCCAGTCGGAGGAGAGTTCGTTTTTCCACAAATTGGCTGTGAAAGGGTCCATCAGTGGTGATGGTTATAACGAACAAGTACGAATGAATAAAAGTGCAAACCTGAACAGCACGTGCCTTCAGGCGCCTATCGAACAAGTCACACTTCGATTCGAAGTTCTATGTTTCTGTCGCACTTTACCTGCCACCTGAGGCTGTCAACACAGTACGTAGTGCTTAGTCAAACACTGTCGGGCGTGGACATTTTGATCATGCGATGGAGCGAGCACCAACGTTTTACACATAGTACTGGCATAAAATGCGGACCAAACAGTGCTTCTTTGAACTTTCGCGATTCGTGATATCGCCCATTCCGACACGAGCTGTAGATCTCGGAGCGGGGACGCCTATCATTTTGGGGTGATCCAGATACGCATTTGATTATTGATTACATGACAACGGCTCGGAAGACATGTATAGTCCCTTCACTGCTGCAGCGTTAGCTCCAGAAATGCCGTCCGTTTCCTATGAGCGAACTCCTTGAACTCTATATTGCAACACTCATCTGTGGCCAAGGCAAATGATGTTCGTTCTACAGCCAACACGTCCTTCTTCGCAGAGACAGGAAAAACCAACGTCTGTGAGTCCAATAGCCGCCCGATATATCTATCACACCCCGAGTCTGACTCAGTATATAGGTCACGACGGCGCTGCAGGTAACGAATGATGCTCTGATGACCGTTCTCCTCTTTCGTTGTTATAGACAGCCGCTTAAGTCGAGGAACGACGAGAGGATTGTACCCAGTATCATCTGCTCCTTTCGGAGATGAGGACAACTGAGGGAAAATCAGCGATAAGAGGAGGTCTGGGTCTGGGTTGACGAGATGGAGGGAGGTAAGGACCTTCAGTCTTTGCACGAAGCGCAACACGGCGGGGAGTTCGTGGTCCTTAACTAACCCTTTGTCAACCTCTGAAGTGGTCGCAACGATCGACTCCTCCCTTGAAAATCTGACGCTTCGGATGGAGAGGCAGAGGAGCTGCTGCAAAGGCAGGGACTCTATCAGGTGATTGAACGCCGCCGCCGTCTTCGCATACAAGACAGCTTCACTGTCAACGGGAAGCGACTCTCTCGGAAGAGTCGGCATGGTATAGTGCAATTCTAGTTTCTTTAAAGAAGGTGCGTTGAAGCCGGCCACAAAAACAGAGACTTCCTCGGGGCCGGTGAAACCAAGTTTGAGCGAGCTCAACTGAGGGAGGCTCAGGTCTACCCGCGCTCCAGTCGAAGGCAAGGCACCTGAAATCGATAGGGAGCACAAAGTTGGGCTCCCTGAGAGGATATCCCGCAGCTCTTTATGAGTTGGTCTGTGGTCCCAAGGAATGTAGCCGATCGATAAGGAGGAGAGGTTAGTAGCGCAGAATCGGCCCCATTTATAATGAGCGCCTTGAATTTCGACGTCACGGAGATTAGGATATAACAAAGACCCGGAATACCGCAAGGTATCCCTATTGTCCGGAAGGTCCATGCCACCCAGAGAAAATAAGGACAAGGCAAAACAAGGGAACAGAGCAGTCTTGGGATGGTAAGTCTCTACAAGCGATTGAAGGACGTGAAAGCGATACTCCAGATTAAATCCTTGGAGTATCGGCATCGGCACGTTCCTGAAATGCTGCAAAATGTACTGCTGGACCATCCAGCTCGGACATATAATTTGAAGAGTCCTGATTCGTCGCGCATTCTCAACGAGGGCCAATCCGAGTAGATCAACATGGTCAAACGTGAAAGGAAGATGTTCGTCGCCTTCCAGCGGGGCGACGAAATCTCCTAGCACGTCTAGACTAATCATGACATCGATGGCGCAAGACTGTGAGCGCTCGAGGTACAAGGCGACTACCGGAAAGGCTCTGGCGCGAGATCTGGCATAGCGAGACGAGCTGAATGAATGCTCGTCGACGTCGATTTGGGTCCAAAATAGAGGCGAAAACACGACGAGGTAGTGCCATCGACGGCTGATCCAGGAGAGCGTCAATGGCGAGGTAGCATCGTGGAACATGGGTGGACTGATGAGGTGTTCGAAAACACAGAGAAGAACATGATCGCAAAGGCGATCGATCAAGCATTCATCGCAAGGCGGTCTCATCTCTTGCTCCATCGTCTATCACATTTTAGCCTCCGTAGAAAATGAGAGCAGAAAATCTTACCTAGCTCTGACGTGATCTCGCTGACAAGCAGGCTGATTTTCAATAGGGACAGTCTGAGACTCAGATTAGGGCCTATTATTTCGAGGACGGAGAAAACGAAGGGCACCAGCACTGCTGCCTCGGGGTTCATATAAGCCCACAAGAACAAACAACCCTTGTCTGTATAAGGCTAGTGACTCGCCTTCCATTGTTCGAAGATTGATGGTGGCAGAGATCTTTTTGGATTCGTTGAATTGCATTTTTGACCGACAGCGCACATGGCCGTGCATACTCTTAGATTCAACCGCAGATCATTGACTATTGAGTCCAGTGTAAATAGAGTTGCATTTCGAATTCGAGGCAGACTCGCTCAAACTAGCCAACGGGGAGTAACAAAAGGGTACAAAGGTAATATGAAGGAGCTCACTTTAACAGTGACGCCTGGCTCTTGGTATAGAATGTGACTTGCATTTCCAACAAATTTCCGAAGGTGTCTTGTACTTGGCGAGTCTAGTTCTCACGCGCGTCTAAAGAGCGAACAATTTTCTGCCAGGACATTTTTCAGAATGAATACATCCAGGTAGTAAACCTACAGATACCTCCAGAGCAAAGAGATGTGAATCATGAGAATCTGGTGAGAGCTGCCGTACAGCCGAGACTAAGTTGTAGAGATAGTCCTAAGCCCGCATTTGTCATTTGCCATAGCTTAAGATGCTTAATGACCTACCTTGTTAGGCCCGGAAGGACCGACGGATTTCCAGATCGTTTCAGCAAGGATGGGTAGGGGTTCGGCACCAACTGAATTCTGTTGGTGAGGGACGGGTTCAAGGATTATAAGAGTAGATGACGCTTACTAAACGACGGATTATCATTTCGGCCGACATAGCACTATCATGAGGACATTGCTCACTGTGGCATCAGAAGGCGAAAGCTCGACAACTTACATATGCCTGATTTCAATGGTGCCATGAATGAGCGATAGTGACGCGATGATTTGGGAAATGTACTCACGCCATGTATTATCACCTTGTCGGCCTTACCATCGGTGGAATCAAGACCATGTATATCGATGGTTTCCATAGTATACCCATCCTAGAACGAAAGGTTAACCTTTGGGTACGAGAAAGCGGTGTCAGGACCTTCTCTCGATAGTCTGAGTTCACTAGTAAGCACAAGAAAGGCGACAAGCACGGGAAGCGCACCTAGGTAGTCCCGGACCTCAGACTCGTAGGCTGGGTCAATGGTGTACGCAATTCCTGAGGTTTACAATAAGTAAACGTGAACAAAGTATAGTCCTCCGAGAACCTTACCCCAAACAATATCCTCGTGAGGAAATGGATCCTAAACCGCAGAATGAATGTGAGAAATACGCTGTGCACGTGTCGAATGGGAACGGCGACAAACAGAGTCAGAAAACTTGTCCCAGTCCTCTATGTGTACGAGGGTAACAACGCGTCCGGGAAACTGCGACGCCTTCGTAAATGCTGTTCAGCACTCGAATAGATCAGTATATATCACCTCTGGCGTTCCTCTATGATCGTGCGATTTCTGGGCGAATCTACGAACATATCCTTTCAAGAAACCAGGTGCTGTTGAACATCAGTAGGCGCAATCTGGCCATACGACTTGTGCCTGCCTTCTGCAATGGTATGTGGAGGAGGCTATGTTTGTTAGCAGTCAGCTGAAAGCGATAGAGATAAAGGTACTTTGAAGATAAGAGATCCGTATCCAAAGATGATGAATGGAGGACGTTCGATCTTCCCTGTTGTGGTCGATGTCGAAGCCATAGATCGATTTGAACAGTAATTGAAATAGATCGTGCCTTTCTAAGCCAGCGGCAATAGCCGATAGTACTTACTATTTTGCGATTAAGCGAGTTCCCCATACGAATTCTTTGTATCCTCAATAGCAACCGATGTTTGGGATTCAAGAGTCTCCGGTCTGCCTATTTGATCTATTTTCCGCTTTAAAAGAGAGTCAATAACGAGTTGTCTGACCACAGGTCTGCGGCGTCCTTCTCTAGAGATGGCAGAACCACTGCTACACCGTTCATCCAAAATACATGTGATATAAAAAATGAAGCACCTGGCTAAATCAAGTATCGCAACTGAAGCAAAACCGAAGCCAGGACGGAAGAGATCAGTAAGGGAAAATTCGAAGCTGACGAGTGTTTTTAAGGCGTGCTACATCCCACCATGGTTCCATAAACTGGATCTTTACTGGATGAAATAGCTGATTCGACTTATTATCGTGCAAGATGAAGTTGGGCGAATGTAATAAAATTCAAGAAAACGAAGAAAGCAGGGAAGGATCTTGAAGCAGAGGCTCAGGCGAGTAAGAGACAGACGGAGATGTCCTCATCTGTTACAAATGATGCCATCGGAGATTCTTTCCATGCCTTTGATTCTAGAGAGGACTATTGCCCCAATGTTTCTGTTCTCTAGACGTGTCAGTAGACCGAAATTACTAACACCCTCCGCAACGATTCGTCAGGTCAAGGCAACTTTGTTATTATAGGGTCAGTTCGCAATTCATTGTCCTAATTCAAAATTGGCAGATAAAGAAAGCCTTTTCAACGCCATGTTGTCGACAATGTTTGAGTGGTACCCGACGATATGACTGTAGCTTGACGGTTCGGATCAGATTCCCATACCACCTAGGGATTGTTAGTATCAGACTCCCAGAGTGATTGTATTACTCACCGATCCATCCGTTTCCTTCCGTATAAACTTGTACTGGAAGACTGTACCTGCAGGAATGCTTACAGTAGCCTCCCATACGGGATAATCGTTCGCAGAAAGAGCAATCTTGTAAAGAACATACGTTGGTGCCGGAACAAGAGAATTGATTAGTAGCGCTTACCGAGGATGCAGGCGCCCAGTTCCCCAGTTGTGAAATACTACCCACAACGAAGATGTTCTAGACAAATATAAGTTGTGAAAAGTAGCTTCGACGAACAAACACTCACTTCGCCGAAGGTCGTAGTCGCAGTCTCGGAAAAAGTCACTGCGACATTACCGGAGGAGCTGCCAGATCCGGACCCTGTACCTGAAGAGTGTTATTTAAGCTGTATTTCGCATGCCTGGATCGTTGGTACCTGTTGCGCCTGTATGGATGGCCACTGCACTGTGAGCCGGAACTGTTGCGGCGAACGAGCCGCCGGAAACGGTGAAACTGAGTGAATGAAAATTATTAGAGACAATGGAAGCCTCTGTGGGAGAGACGAACATACCCAGAGCCGGTACAAGTACCATCAGAACTTGTTCCGCTGACAACATCGCAGTACGATCCGTCAGCTAACGAGGTCGTGAAACTCGAACTCCAGTCGGAGGCTGCGTTGTTGATGGCTACAAAACCAGCGGACCCTTGAATAGATATCAGGGATCGACCACAATACGACCATAGAATATGAAAGTCACCTCGTCCAAAAGCAATTTGCGAAGACTGGGGTGAAACCCAGTCTGTTAATGCAGCAGAGCCTACATTATTCCGAAACCCGACCATGCCGGTGAAGGCTATCCAGCGATGCTGGCAATACCATCCGTTCACTCCTCCTGTACCTGAACAAGTTCCCACACCTGGCAGAGAGCAGTTAGCGGCTTCCAAGGAGATGGCAAATGTAACTTACCATTATTAGGAGCGCCATCATCCGTCGTTGAATATTGGTAGCTGGAAAGAATGGTAGGCGTTCCATATGGGTGTGCAAGGGAGAATATTGTAGCGATCTGGTATAGGGATCAGCTACACAAGTTCAACGCAAAGGCAGAATAAATACAAACCACGTAGGCGTTGTTGGCCGAGTTGACATTGAGAGAATTACCGTTCTGGAAAATATATTCAAGTCAGTCGTCATGAGGGTTTTAATTATGGCGTACCCTTTCGGTATCATGATTAGCTACAAAGACATTGGCTTGTGATCCGGAGATCCAACCTACGTTAACTTCAAGTATCATGAGGTGTGAGTAAAAATGGGGTACTAGCCTTGACTATCCAGGTTCTCTAATCCAGAAATGCTGCCACCTCCGAAGGCATTCTGGAGAGCTGTGGTGTAGCGGAATCTATAAGAAATTTAAGGCAGGTTTTGAAGAATTATTTGGACTAGCTCGTACTCTTGGACGTCGCCAATGCCGACATATTCCGATGGCTGAACAGCCTCACCAGCTCCCCAGATGACCTCCTGAGTAATGTACGGCGACGATGAAAATCGGCTTGTGATATTGGCAAGATCATCCGCCGCAATATCTGGACGGGCTTTATGTTAATTTCACCAAGTTAAGAAAGAGCTTACGCTTGGCTGCATCCAAACGAAGTCCATCGACTCCTAGAGAAAGGAGGTCGTTCGCATACTCAGCTAGACGCCCACGAACATATTCCGTTTCAGTCGCAAGGCTGGAAAAGATGAGCCTGCGTGAAGAATTCACAGATACGCGAAATGTACTCCGCGAGGCCATCCAATTGGCAAGTTTGTACTTGTGCCCGACTTGTGTAATCTTCGATATCACCGCTGCTGGTGAGGGTACAATGGTGGAAGTCCTGTCAGACGAAAGATTAATACCATGAGCACGAAAAAGGCGTAGATCGTACTTGGTACTGATATATTCCTGGATATACCTATTGAAAGTATCAGGGCCCGAAGACCAAACGAACGTAAAGTGATGTCAACGAACATAATGGGTGTAGGTATCACCCGCAACCCCGGTACCCGAGTCCATGCCGGTCATATGATTGAAGATGGTATCTGCTGGCTGTCAACGACAATGCAATCGGAGCGATGAAATGGACGAGTTATACCTGCGATTACTTTGACACCCGCTGCATGACACGTCGTGATCATGCTGGTAGATTCCTCAATAATCGAACGACGACAGTATGAAAGACTCATACTTTGCAAATTCGTCCCGGTCACCACGCTTAGAGGTTAAAGTGTATGTGACCGGCTGGTAATCCGTCCACCACTGGGTGCCGGTAATGTGTTCCTCCGGCGGGCTAACTGTTCAATTGAAGAAAGGACCATAAGATAAATGATGACCAAAGCTTTCCTTGTACGAATCCATAACCAGCGGGTCCAATGAAATCAGTACATTCAGAGGCTATGCTGTCCCAACTCCATTCGAACATCTGGATGATGACCGTGTTGCTCCCTGAGGGAGCACGACGCAGAGACGGTAAGGCGAGAGCGCACGATAAAAGAATGGGATAGATCCATAAGACAGGGAGCATGGCAGGCAGAATGTGAGGGCGGCGAAATTATGGACCATTATGGTAGCCTTTAAATAAAACGTATCTGGCTTGTGAAAAAGCAGATTGTGAGGAAAGGTGGGGCTATCCACGTGTATCGCTCACCGTGGCGAACGGGACGAAACGATGATTGGGTGCTATATTGGTTGTCGAAGTCGCTTCAATGCCATCGTCGACATACCGTGCCGGCCTCCTGATACGTGTCGCTCCTTTGAAAACCGTTTTGAGAGCACATAACTGAAATGCGCGTTAAAGGGTACAGGGATAGTTTCTTTCGGACCTTACCTTCCGACGAAGCACATGGCTATCGCGAATGTTAATCATCATATGGTCCTCAGACTAAAGGCTCCCGGGTCATTCGACTGTCAGTATTGCGACCGGACCATCTTGGTGAGGTCACGATTAGCGATGGTGCGCAAGAACCAGTCCACAGTCTGTCATCTGGAATGGTCAGATATGCGTCCAAAAGTACTACAAGTGATCAGAAGCCAGATAAAAATCAAATGTTGTTACTGTTCGGGAAAGGATATATCGGGGCGGTGGGAGCGAGCTACATGTCAATATAACTTCGACATAAGTCTCGGGGGTTTTTACGGTCGAGTTTGTGATGATAAACCAACTGCTTCCATCCCGAGTCGTACTTCAGCTTCTGATGTTGATGCAGCCAATCGTTCTCTGGGCGACGGGCATATCAATTTCTACCAATAGAACAGTCAGCGTGCCATTTCAGAGACTCAAAAAGACTACATTCAGTAACCAGTGTGGATAAGTTAAACTGCTACGTTGAATTATCACAGGGCAGTTATGATCGTTGAGAGGCCAACGCTGATCGATGATCCGTTAGATGGAACGGTCATATTTGTTTCGGTTTTGTTAATACTGAGCATGACATAGGCATAATGGTGGTGTTGGCTCACTTGAACGATATTGAAATGTTCGCCAGCTGTATTGCTAAGGTATGCAGGGCAGGTAGATAGCTGAAGAACAATGTTGAATGGTCCGAATTCGTTCGCTGTGTGAACCACGTGTTACCGAGTACCTGAATTAGCGCAAACAGGGAGTTGGTAGGCTATCGAATGACGTCGTCGAAGTGAGTTGCCCAAATCGGGACATGATATTTCCAATCGCAACGTAAGTTTCTCAGCCGACGCGTTTGCGCACAGACCTCCTCGCCGTTATAAAAGGACAACCATCTTCGCTCCCTTGTTTCGCTGCCTCTTTCTTACTCCCATCTCCAGACATGCGCGCGCGCCCTCGGCCGCTGTGTCCTGGCAGTCATTTGTCTGGAGATTTCTGCGGGACATTGGCCCAACAGCAGGCCCCCAGAAGCTCCGCCAAACGTTGTCTGGAAATTTTGTACAAATTAGACCTCAAATATGCAGCGTTTGGGTGGTAAAATATGCTATCTCGGCACTGCGATCGCATGAACAACGATACCCGGTACGCCATTGGCTCTTTATTCGGAAGATTCTGGGAACCTCATTCGGTGATACAGAAAAGCCAATGGGGATTAGGACTCTCAAAAAGGTATTATGCATTAGTATCATATCTGTATGGTGACTATGTTATAGCGTCCGGCTCATCCTCCGTTGCCTGATCCTACTAGTAGGAGGGGGCCGTGAGGCGCGCCCACCGCCCCGTCACCGACTCGGAGCCCCTGGACTCGGAAAATTTACATCCTAAGGATATTATGTGAAAGTCCGACCCGTAGTTCACTATCTGTCCGTCAACAAATTCAGGAAAACAAAATCCCTTTAAAAATGGTGTGGACTCACTTTCAATTCTCCATCCGATGAAATGTTTTCACAAATTCAAACTGTGGCCCGGTTTCCGGACTATGTGGATACCGCGTGTATTTCTCGACAGTGCGCCATTCCTCAGCAATAATCATCAGAGCTTCCTCCCCATCTCGTGCTACACCGCTCTGCACTAGCCAGCACCCAATAACCATCCCCGTCCGGCCGATACCACCTCGACAGTGAACCGCACAGATCCTTCCTCGCTCCTCGTTATCCCTCAAGACGTCCATCACGCGATGCATGTGCCCCACGCTGTCGGGCAGCGATCTGTCACGTATGGGGAACCGATGGTACTCAACAGTCGCAGGGTCGATCCCCAGTAGTGTCGCGCGCGCAGAAAGTATGTGCGTGTAAGGCTTCAGCTCGCCAGACTCGGTGAGATCGATGAATGTCCGAACCCCCGCTGCGAGCAGAGCGTCAAGCTTGGGTTTATACGGAGTTTTGGGCGTCCATGGATATTCACATGCCACGAGAAATGGTGTAGCCCAGTAAGAATTGGGTATTGGCCGTGGTCGGATTGCGGTGATGGCCAAAGGTCGTGACTTGTCCTCTGAGTGGAACTCGTGAGCGGAAACCATTGTTTTACGAGAAAATGGGGGTTAACTATCAGGGAACCGAGTGCACCCAATACTTATAATACCTCGACTTTGGCCATGTGACAGGTCGAGCGCAATGAATGCGTTTTACTCGTCGTACCGCTTGCTTGCATGTCAACGTAACGGAACGTGCGACTATCGTGAGGTCTACTGTCAAAATAATGATTGATACGCATGTTTTGCTTCGTGCTCCACAGAGCCAAGTCATTTCTTCGAGAGTGGCTTATCCTGTTCTGTACTTTGTTGTATTGATGATCTCGGATTTGACTCGAAACGTGCCACGATTGGCAGACTGAGTTGCGAATGATGAAGTTGACTACCAGCCGCACGCCTCCTACAGTCGTTTACATACAGTCATGTTTTTCTTTTACGAACAGAGAGGGTTCGGGGCGATTGGAAACAACTATGTAAAGAGCATGACAACGCTGTAAGTTTTGTGAGAGAGAGAAAAAAGCCGCTGTTACAAATGTTTGCACACATGAGCTTGACAGTGGCGTTCTTTGTGAGTGGAGGGAGAGTTTTGAACTTTGCCATGAACATGATTTTGCGTAGTCCTGTGACAGTACCTTCTGTGTGGCAAGCCGGTGATAGAAGCTCCTGGTGAACTTGGTGGCAGGCGCTAGGGAAGACCAGACTGGGGGGGCACACTCTCACTTTAAACGCCCGTTGGATTCCGACATTTGTTATCATGTCTGTTGACAGTTTGCCTCATAGATAGGAAGGTAACGAGACGGTTTTGCGGACTTGACAGGAGTTTGTGGCAGTTTAAGGCCACTTCGGAAGCCAAGTCTGACTAGCGCCTCTTTCTCATTCACACAGCCGCCGCTAATTGATTGTATGCCAACGGCCGTAAAACACGCAGTTTGCTCTATTTTTCGCATGCATATAGGCGCTGGTCACGTAAAAGAATGCAATGTATTCGATCTACAAACTACTCTACATTCAGAATTTCTTTACAATAATTATATTCATAGTTCAAAACAGATTTAAAACGTACACACATCAATCCGCCTCCGAAAACAATGACAGCGAAGATAACAATATAAGTAGCATATGAGGATAAGTAGCATTCGAAGTCATAAAAAGACAGAGATCACCAACTGCTGACGGTTGCAACCCTTCTTGTTCAAGAAGTAATATTGCGTGCAGGGCATGCGGCGGAGATAGTATAAGCTGGAGCAGAGCGTCTCTTTAAAGCCTGATCTGTCGGGCGGGTGTCGGCCGACCTTTCGGACGAGGTCGGCTGAGCCGAAGAGATTCGCTACGCCTGCGAACACATTAGTCTCCAGCAGAAAAAAAGTCAAATGATCAAAGCGCACATCATATTCATCTTAGATGTATTCTCCTTCAATTTTGTCGGTGTCTTCCCATTGTTCCTCTTTGCCCATCCAAGCGCAGTACCAGTACGCCTCGCAGTGGACCCTACCCGAGGACGGGTAGCTGCCGGACCCCACGCGTTCTCCTGCTGAGGGTCCTCGATCAAAGGACAGAACGGTTTAGAAGCTGGTGAAACGGTCATCATGTCGGCATGAGGAAGGACGTCTCTGAGAGGAGAGCTCGTGGCATTACGATACACATTGTCCTGTTGCTTCGTGATGAGCTCCGGAGATGCAGCAGCTTTTAGTACTCTTGTCGAGGGATAGGGTGAAGCCCTTGAAGATTTCCGGGAACGGACACGCTTTGGTCGGAGCTCCGAAGGTAGCGGGCCGTAGTGCTGAATGGAATATTCTAGCAGCGCTTGCATGCCTGCAGGATGTTTGGGAGGATCAAAGCCTATGGAAATGTCAGAAATCATATGCTCGTCCACGGGGAAACACGTACACTGTAAAGCATATAAGGAAAAAGGTGTGTCGATCCATACACGTTTGCTCTCCGTTACCGCTGATTCCGCTTCGTCACGCAACTCGTAGTACCTCCTTAGAGCAAGGATCCCACGCTCATCATCCCACGTAGCGGTAGGAGAATGAATAGACGCTGTGTCTTCATCTACAACAAATACTGGCTGGATAGCAGCAGGACCACTGTTCTTCTGTGTGTCAGGCGAAGACATAGGAGAAGCCTCTTCTTGGATCGTCTCGTAAACCGCCGACTGTGAGGTTTGAGTATGCGAATAGCGTCGACGATGACTATGTCCTTTGGCTCGGGCACGAACTCTATTGCGCTGGTTGCCAGACATAGGATGCGTAGCATTTGTGAGCGCAATGTTGATCTCTTCAAGATCGATGCTCGATTCTGATCCTTCCGACATTGACCATCCGTCAGAAGGCGACAGAGGAGGGGTATCCGAGCCGGATGTCCCGGAATTCGAGGTGCATGTGCTTGACCTTGACCGAGATAAAGGATCGGGTCTGGTGAAGACAGTCGCACCGACTACGCGCATAGATTAAGGCAACATATCGTGCAATCCAAGAAGAAAAAACTCACAAGAAAAAGACATATCCTCCCCTTCGGCAACAAGACAGCTTTCCTCCAAGCTACGCCTATCCAAAAGTCCATGCTGGGCTCGGATCATTCGCTCGCCTCCGAACTTGTTGGACTCGACAGTAGAGGGAATAGACGGCTTCATGACAATCCGGGCTTTCACTGCACCCTCTTCTACCTCACCCTTCATTCGGAACTCCGAATGTTTCCTCTTCTCGACACGTACGCAGGGTGACTTGTCGATATCCATGATTGACCCAATGGACTCTCGTCGTTCATGCTGGCCTCCGCCAAGCATCTGAGGACATCGTCGTTAGTAATGAATACCAATCAACATAGGGAATCAGGACATACACTAATCATAGTATCATCCTCTCTCGAACTATCTACGCTCCTATCAAGCATGCTCAGCATCGATAGCGGACGGAACACCGGTGGTGCAAGGTATGCTCCTTGACGCTGATACTCGTGCCCACGTCTAAATATTGATTCGTTATCCTCGGTCGACCCCACGCGTGTCTGATCAAACAAAGAGTCCACCACTTCAGACCTGGGGCCATCAACGTCCATGATTGAGTCGAACGAAGACTTCGCGGTCTCTGAAGGGGACGCAGAAATTGAAGTTAACACACCAGGAGGAGGGTTATCGAACATCTTGTCCCCGATACTAGGCCGCACCAAATGCATTGCCGCAGAGAATGTACTCGCCGTCGAATCCTGAGGGCGAGGATACTTCGTCCAAGCAGCCTTCTCAGCGCTCGCTCCATGCATCGCGTACGAGCTCGCAGCCGAGCTCATACTGTTTACAGAGTCGTTCCTTCCGTGTCCACCACCGAACTCGACACCAAAGCTGCGATTGTATCGGCTATTCGGAGGGAATTGCGAGGAAACGGAGAAACTCGACTCATTCTGACGGTCTCCGCGACCAGAAGGTTTGAAGTAGAAAGTGGACGCGTCACTATCAGCTCTCCTCCGCTGCCCACGAAGAAGGAACTCAAACCTATCCTCTGCATTCGTTGACGTCGATATCGATGGAGAAAGACTCTCCGAAGAGGGCATCTCCTGTAGACTCGGAAGGCCGCAACCACCGTAATTGAATGGATCAACGACTCCGGTGTTGATGCCACGTCCATAGGATGGGACTGAAGCGAAACTCATCGCCGATTCCTGTCTATTATGCCTGCTATACGCAGCAGCAGAAGGAGGATAGAATGTAGGTCGATTATCAGGGAATTCGAAGCCTCTCCTCACTTCCTCGAAAGAGTCAAGGCCGGTGAAACTCGATGCAGAAACTTGTCTTGAATGCGCCTGAGAAGCTCTCCTCGATGACGAGTCGGAGTTCACCCGCAGGCGGGGTCCCTCCGAAGCCTTGGCGAGGATAGACTTCAGGACAGGATCGTCTTCCATGAGGCCTCCCATAGACAGTGAACGAGCGTGTGCAGGTGGGGGTATGATATCGGATAGTGTCATTGGCTTCTCCTTTCCCTCAGAACTGGGAAGAGAAGATCTCGAACCCCCAAAATTGAACGACTCGTTGAGCTCACCATCTGACGGACGAGAAGTAGAAGACAAGATACTCCTTAAGAACCCATCGTTCTCCGCGCGACTGCGCTCCTCAGCGGCAAGACTATCCGTCATAGACAGAAGACTAGGCTGCACCATATCACGGATCTGCGGGGTACTGTACATGTCGAAAGACGATCTGTTCTTTGACATATCTTCCTCTTTGTGCAAGAAAGTGGGCTCTTGTACATCCATAATACCAGTCACCGAGTCGGTCCACTCCTGAAGATTATCGCCAGAAACTGGAGGCGGTGGGAGAGGTGAAACGGGAGGAACGTCAACTTGTAAGAAGCCATCCTTGATAGGCCCTGCAAAGTCGTAGCACAGATCAATCTTTGCTGGAGTCCGGAACGCGTTCTCCAGCTGCTCCACGAAGCTATGGCGACCAGAGTCGCCCGACTCATTCAGCTTCTTTATCTCGCCCGTGAAATCGAACGACATATTCGTGTCTTTCTCCAAGGGTTCTATCTCTGCATGGTGCTCCTGTTCGTCGATGACTTGGGCACGGAACACTGGTGGAGGAGCCGAAACGTCAACCTCCATTTCCTCGTCTACAAATGAGAGACCACCCAACCGATCGTTGATGAACGACAACCCTTCGTCGTGGTAATCCATCGGATCATCCACACCACTCCCTTTGGCGCTTTCGGCAACGTCGTCGTAATCCATGGTCTCCTCCTCGGCCTCCACTATCGGAGATCTCTTCCCATGCAAGATGAATTGGAGCTCATCCGGAATATCCGAGTCTGGATCAGATACGTCTACGTCCTGGGCATACGCGGAGACGTCAGAGCCACCCATGGTTCCTCTCATACCAAGCATCTTGCGTGCACCCGGTGCGAGAGGTCGCCGGAAGGTCGTATCATCGTGCTCGGAACTAGTGCGAGATACTCTCTTAACGGCACCAAGCGACGCCCTTTTGCGCATGAAGATGGGATGATTCTCCAGCTCGTTGGACACCTGCGAAGACGTCGAATTCCTAAAGCCAGTATTAGACGACCTGAACGTTGCCGGAGGAGGTCGTGCTGCTTTCTTGACGCTTGGTGTGAGACTTTTCGCGACGGCTTTCGAAATTCTTGGCTTTGCAGGTCTGAGCGGTCTCAAGACAGGTGACGGATCTGGGAGAGGACCAGGTGTCAGCGTCTGCTCGTGCGTCTTTGCGAATGTCTTAGGTGGTGATTGTGGTGGAAGCGACGAGGGCGGCTTGACTAGAAGAGAGCTATCAAGCACCGGCAAGGGAGCGATTTGTTTTCCAAGTCCTAGCTCACTGACAGACCTCTTCACAAATCCTTTCCCGCCCTTCTGCCCAGATAGAACAGTCGGGGAAGGAGGTGCACGCACGGTAGCCTGCGCATACGGGCGCAATGAAGTGACCGAGGGGTTTTCAAGACGCGGCGTCTTAGCCCTCACCTTCGTAGGACTCGCCTGGGGCTCTCGTGTGTTCCGTCTAGCAATCGGCGAAGGACCAGGTGTCCTACAGGGTGTAGCTTCCAAATCCAATGTATTGATCAGCATTGCGAGATCATTCGTGACGGCGTCGAGAACCGATAAAGCACCTGTGAAATAATGTTCACAACAGTTAACGAACTATGAGAAAACAAGGACATACCGTTGTCATGATCCTCGTAAATTCCCTGCGGCCTGGCTCTGCCAAGAAGCTGTTCAGATGCAGGTCTTGGACGAGCTCGACGAACAGGTGTAACCATCAACGCTTTGTCCGCGGCAGGATCCTTGTGTCCATCATACGTCGCGGTTTCCACTGTCACAATTGGGCACTCCCTGCCGTCAACAGTACCGGACGATCCTTTCTCAACCTCTTTACCGATCTCCAGGAAGGCGTCAGACAATGGCATCCTTTTCCTTCCCTCCGAAATCCTCCTGCTCTCTCGACTATCCCTTCTCTTCTGCTCCTCCTTGATGCCTCTCTTGACCCCCCTATCCCTGTCCCTCAGGTCCCTGACCGTCTCCAGTCCCACTTCATCCCACTTCACCGAAGCGCCAGAACCTGACGAAGCACGAGAGGTGCCGGAGTTTGGTGACATCGGATGAAGTGAAGACGCTGTCGACATTGCTGAGCTTGGCCTGCCCATGGCCGCCGCAGAGTCAACTGTAAGCCTTTTCTTATGGATCACCGAAGGAGGGGCTAGAGACATTGTAGAAGACGCCGTCGACGCGCCAGTAGGTACCTTCATCGTCATAGTCGAAGGGAGTCCGAGTCCAAGGATACTTCGTTTCTTGCTGTATCCAAGAGTCCGTGTGACTTCAGGACTAGCCGTCAATGCGCCGGCCTCAAAGCTGCTAGTCGAGTTACGCTGGTGATCCTTTGGCTTCTTTTTCTTCTTTTCCGCGTCTTTTTTCACAGCCTTCGGCTTCTTGGGCACGTCCTTGTGCTTGGGCGCCTCGTTCTCATTACCTGGATTCCTTAGCTGAGCCCAGCTCCCGATGCGAGCTAGGGAACGCATAGCTCGCAGCGCAATAGAACCCTGGTGTGTATTTTGGTTCTGACTGTTGGAAAGCGTAGGTGGTGCAACGACTCCACCAAGCGTCGGTGTTCGCGAACGTGGCTGAGGCTGGGGAACGATTTGAGGAGAAGATAAATTGTTGGTCTGATAGGTAGGACTGAAGGTGTTTGTGGCGGAGAGTAGCGTCCCGGAGTCAAGAGAGTTAGAGCGCGTTCTTGCCTCTTGCGGAGGTGGTGGTTTGAAAGGCTCCGGTGCTGAAAATGATGCCATGAGAGGTTATTAAAGCAAGATCACCGAGAAAACTTACTTTTCGACCGAGGAATGACGTTAAGTCGTTGCCAATCTTTGCTCTTGTCTTTCGCTTTATCCTTCTCCTTCGAATCCTTCCGCCCTCTTCCCATCGCCCACCACTTCTCCTTGGCGCCTTCTTCTTTCTTCTCCTTCTCCTTAGTCTTCGTTTTAGCACAGGGCACATTTGTAACCTCCGCCATTGGGCCGTCGCCCCACGTCATCCCATCCAATGCGGCCCGAGATTTCTTCCTCTTCACCAAAACAATTTCTCCGATATCAGGATCTTCAATAGGATCCACGTAAATTTCAAAGCCTCCTCTAGCAGATGAGGAATCACCGCCGACCCGCCGAACAACGTCAGAAAAGTCCCGGGTCTTCTCCTGCTCCTTGACAGTACCCCCAACACCGAGTAGGCCGAGTTTGGACTTCTTGGGGACGAGGCGTTTATTGGGTGTCACTTCTGTAGGACGTGGGGCGAGAGCTGAGGCATTAGCGTATGCAGTTGCAGGCAGTGAAGCCCAAGACGATTCAAGAGAATGATCTGCAGACGTATTCGGCTCAGAAGACAAGCCCACCGCAGAAGGTATGGCGGAAACGAGACGAATGCTGGGGACATCCGGTGGTGTTGTTGCTACCGTTCTTGATTGTTGAAGCCGAGGATGGCGCAATGTTGTCATGATAGTTATACAGATGCGAAATCGTCAAAAATCGGAAAGAATTTCGTAAAAAGATCAAGCAGAAAACAAATGTCGTAAGTCGAAATATGATTCGTTAAATGGGTCGTGTCGGGTTGTTAGTTGCAGATAGGCCGTTAATGGGCCGTTAGTTCGATAAACGCGTTAATTGTTGGTGAGTTTTGGTGTATTCTGCGAGTCTAGAATATCGCGTAAGAAGCCAGCTATATACGATACCGAGAAAGCGCTTACATATTTGTCACGCACCTTGACTATACATATCCCAGGAAGGATATTGCCTCTAGAAATCTGAAGACGCGAACGAACCGAAGGTCAGACGGCGATGGCAAGCATAACTACGGGACGTACCAATTCTCGACTTCTGCTGACACCAGACGCCTCAATATCAGGCGCCAGTCCTTCGCGTCGCAAATCGATAACAAAACGTCCGTCCTTCCTCAACTTTGGATATCTTGACGCGGTCAGCATATACAAGCAATGGCAATCGAGAGGGAAGGCAGACGCACCTGATCTCGAGTTGCCTCTACGCCAGATGCTCAGAAAATCGGCTGCCGATCCCCGAGGGTGATAGTTGAAAGAGAACCAGCAGCGATGGGCGGACGGGAGTTGAACTTACATCACGTGATGGTGACTGTGACGTTATATTTTAGGTTTTGTAAATTTCAAATTTCATGTCAAGCGTAAATGAATTCTCGCTTAATCCATAAAGCGCACGAACGCGGTACAGAAGATAGCTGATATAACTTCAAGAAGCTACTAGCAGCTACGCGGCAAATCGAGATGATGCACGACGCTGGAAAGGTCTAAAGGGGACAGTCACGATTAGCCGCTCTGTGATTCAACTGTGATTAAGTTCGACGCTGTTCCGAACTAGTGATCAATCAAGCAACAATCAAGGGACGGGAACATCCGCACATACAGCTGAGCAATTTCTGGAATCAAAGTTTTTGAACACTTTTCTCGCACCGAAAAGAGCGCTCAAATGTCAAATCAAACTTGCTGCTATTCACACCTTTTCATTCTTCGCCCCTCCCTTACTTCACAAAGACATATTTACCCATTATCAACAGTGCCGTATGACTGCATAGCTAGAATCGAGTGACGAACAACATCGGAGCTCGGCATTGACAAGCACTCGTATATTTTGATCAACTCCGAGAACGCGACCAAAGAAATTTTGGCTCAGAAACATCCAAAAGAAATCGGAATAAGAGGGAAAATATGTATTTCCGCTCTCAGAGCTTCGTGCCGTGACGCGCAACGGTCGAACTGAATACAGTAATACCTGTCGCGAAGCTCGTGTATGAATTCACAGCTGATTCAAGATTGCGTACGTAACAATACATTGACTGTTAACGAAGCTTGGCCATGAACAAACATAAGTGGATTTCCGCCTCCCCTAGAATTGTCTGGTTTGCCTGCCTTTTTGTCGATTCTTTATGCAGTCTTTTTAGCGCGGCTTATTCTTTTCATGACAATTTCTGCTATTATGTTACAAGAGCGGTCTTCTCATACAACGTGCGCGCGTATTGGTTCCTTTCGGCTCAGACTCTGTGTGTTACAAATAAAGCTCACTCGAGCCGACATTTTCCCTCACTTGTGGTACCGGAATTTACCGTACGGCCGATATCTGGCTGCTGGTATTCTTTGATCTTGGCAGTTCTCGATATCAAGAGACAAGGCCGAGTCATCACAAGTCGTTATACAGACCCGGGCTCTCCCAAACTTCTGATAGTCAAAGAGCTAAAGTGCCTTCCAGGATCATCAAAGATAGTTCAATAGGGTGATCTCGGTCAATTCGGATTTTAAACGCAGTATGTATCGCGGTTGATAGTGCAATATAAAGTCTACCCGAGCTAGGTTTCCCCTGAATACAGATATGAGATAAGATAACTTTTCTGAGGATACGTCGACGGTTGTACTAAACCCTAAGGTTCACCTGATTAAAGATGCTGACGAGTCACGACAAGTACAGGTACACACGGAATTGTCGCAAAGTCAGAGCTTCAAACGTGTTAAGCTTCTGCTTCGAATGCACCCAGAGTAGCAGGATAAAGTATGAGCCATACTGTCCGTGTAGTTGAAACATTTTCTCCGCATCTCCTGCTCTACCGTGCAAGCATACAAGCATTGGGACACCTCTCCCTCTCCGATATCACAAACGGCTAATGTACAAATATACGAAACGCGTCTTAATCACTAAAATAAAGGGATATAACAGTATGAAACCACGAAGTCGAAGTAACGAAAATTGGACAAATGAAAGGTATTTTAATCGGAGGGCAAGATGGTATCGAGAGAAAGTTCGACATTGGCGCTTTGAATAGTCAAACTCTCCTGTTCTCCGACAACCTCGTCCTCGAACAGATCAACATGAACCTTCTTAAACGACGAGACATTCAAGCTCGAAGCTCGTGCGCTTACTAATTCGGAGAGCTTGAGAAAATCTACTCCGCGACAATGCAGTTCTTCAAGCGCCGGACAGGGTCTCAATGCATCCGGTTTCAGCGCTTCCAACAATATGACATCCGCATCAGATAGATGCATTGTCTGCACCGCCGGAAACCTGCAAAGGAATATTCGCAATGTGTCGCTGTCGTCACAACGAATTCCATGCAGTTCCAGCGTCAAGAGCTTGCTGCATGGAATAGCATTGTGGTCTCCTGTAAACCAATCCAGAAGAATCTTGGCATCCGGTAGACTCTCGGCGTCACAGAGGCTCAGGCTCCTTGACACATCCTCTAGGGCCAGTTCTGCTAGAACCGGCAGCGCCATATGCTCCAGCAACCGGATCGCATACTCCGTATCGACGAAACCGAGGGAGAATCGAATCAGGTTGGGCAAGCAAATAATGAGTGTCGCAGTGGAATTCAACACCGCAGAATCGTCGAACCTAGGCCCCCACCCAACGATAGAAAGATACTTTAAATCTGGACATCCTTCCAGAATGGTCCTAAACTCTTGGAAGGTCGGCATGACGTCGCTCGCATGGTACTTGAGCTCCAAGTCCAACAAATTCCTCAGCCCCGCCGATCCAATCCAGTCGACGTGCACTCCCACAAGTCCTACTTCCCTCAACATCCTGATCTCTTGGCCGCCAAAGAGCTGCAACGGCTCCCTCAACCCTGCAGGCTCGAACGTCTCCCCCTTTCCCACGAAATACGCGTTGCAGCGCGACAATTTTACCGACCTCAGAGTCGGCATTTCCACGTGCTGAGTCTCTTTCAAGAAGGTCCACATCGGTGCCCACGTATCCGTGAGGAGGGTCACGCACTTCCATCGGTTCGCGTGCGGCAGGAGAAGGCTCAACACCGCCTCCATGTCCTCTGACCCAAAACCATGTGAATACTCGTCCCAGTCCCAAGCGGGGTCGCGAAAGTCCAGGTACAGATTAAGGGGATAGACCTTTGAGCGGCGGAGACACGTTAGGGCATGCGAAAGTTGTCCGATGGAGGTGGGGAACGTGACGGTAATGTCCGTCCATAAGCTACCCATAGAGAGAGCGACATTTCGCCAACGCGAGCAGACGTGCGAGAGGTGTACCGCATTGGTTTGGTGGGAAGCGTAGAGGAAGATATATGAGAGTAATTCGTTGGGTACACGTTGAGCAAAGCACGAAGCAGTATTGAGGGCCATGATCCTCGTCAAAGGATGGAAGGATATCTCGCTTGAGATGAAATTGTCGACTTGGGATTGCCTTTCTGAGCGAACAATGGGTGCAGTGGCCATTGTCTGGTGTTCCTTATTGGGGGTAAGTCAAGTACATAAGGCAAGAACGACAGTAGCAGCTTACAACAATATGAAACAGGAAGAGAAGAGGTGCTGTGACGAGTCAGATAACACAGCTGAAATAGTGCTGGAATTTATCTATCTTCGGTACCGGCTGTTACCTTCTAAAATCCCCACGGTTCGTTATATAGGCGCCCACAAATACAAGAAATACTCCCGTTAAGGGGATAACGTTCCAGCAGAGGTGGTGTGATGCCGCGAGGCGAACATCATGCATGGCTAAGCGAAACGTTGTATGCACCTGTATATTACAGTAGGTCCTCCTAGACTCGGCAACGCGGTGCCCCTGCCTCGAGGTGATGGCTGTCTCAAAGCCATACCGTGTTTTGCATTTATCACCTACAATTACCTCAGCTGAGAAAGCCAGATTATCACGGGCGCATCAGATCTAGTAGGAAACAGCAATAAACACCCAAGTATGAATCGCCGTTTCGACCAAGAGAGGAAGTTCAACGTACGCCACGTACATTGCATTGTCTTGGTAGCTCACGGGAAGAATTAGCTAACACTGAAGGAGTTAAGCGAGGGCATTATCGAATCTGAAAACAAGTGCGAGCCTCGTTTCATCCCTATTGGAGGGCACGTAATAAACAGGACCGAACAGGGACAATTACTTCCTTCTGATTGGACATTTAGAACCTCGGCCTTGAGAATGTGCAATTCAAGGCCCTGATCCCTGAGAGGTTTTTCCGTGGTTTAATATGAGGAGTAATATAAGCTGTGCCTGAGTACAAACGACGTCTACACCTTGCACATGCTGGTTAAAGTTATCGGGGAGAGGGTGTGAAGGAATATAGCAACCGCACTGAGCTGAAAAAGGGATAAGTAACAGCTCTCATAGACACTGGTTTACAAATAAACTGACGTTGGTCCGTTCGATTGCTTCCGCAAATCGTTTATGGAAAGGCACCTGTCGCTGGATGAGTAGATACTGAACACCTCCGATGCATCAACGCACCATATATTCAACCAAGATAGGTGACTTGAACAATATACTTTATCCCGAAGCACGCGACTATACAGATTGCACGTCGGAACATCGTCGGACCACCGAGTACGATCGTCACCGTAAACGGTGGTTCAGGTGATGTAACCTCTCTTGCGGGGATAAGGGTGTATACCGCTTCATCACTATGTAGGGCAAAATGAGGAGTGGCGAAACAAGATATCAAGCGCTAGCTGGTTTCATCGAATATAGACGGACTTCCGCACGCAGTATCGCTATTATTAACTTGGGAGAAGAAAAAGTAGGAGGGAGCACGTACAAAAGCAAACGACCATAGGTATTTCAGCGATCGTCATTGTGATTCCAGTGAAAAGGGTGAAAACAGCAGTGAAAACTATCAAGGGTGGGGACGCGCTCGAGTGGATGCAGTGGCTCTTCCATTACGAAAAGACCAGATGAAGACTAACTCCCAGGCAGATGACAGCAGGACCTAGTACATTGACCCCCATACTTGGACGACGGTGATAAATCGCACGGCCGCATGGCTATCAAACGGTGGGGCTCTGAGCTAGCCGTCATGTTTCATTTTGTATGTTCGTGTTGCTGCCAATTCCGCCAATCGTACTAGCTCCATAGAAAAGCCAGAGTATTGGAATAGCACGTTCAACAAGGCAAGGAACTGGGGTAAGAGAAATCATCGATCATCGTTAACATACCCTGGTACACAATTACTCGGTGAATCGGACCAAGAAATAATTGACTCCGACGAGCTTCAGTCCATACCTTTTTCCGAACTCGATCGGATTCCAGCTACGTCTTTGTTCCAACTCTGCTCCGTATTCAACTGCACCCTGAGGGATAGAAAAACTGGGTGGCTCTTCGAACAGAAGGAAAGCTGTAAACGGTGATCAGCATCGCGTTAACACTCGCAACTATGCACGAACTGTATCTGTGAAGACCAGTGCCGGGGGGAGGTCCAGGAGGTCGATAAGGCGTTGTGGATAACTTCGTCTTAATTCCAGTGAGATTGGTCACTTCAGAAGCGCTCTCCACAGGTGACTTGACACCGGTAATCTGCATAGCACGTCAGATTTCCGAACAGATAAAGCTTTCGGATGCTTACCACCCAATGCCTGAAGTGCTTGAACTTTGGTTCTGCTCGGGACGGCGCATCTGGATCCACCATGACAAGTGTGTACGTAGGCTCTCCGTCGCTGCTAATATTATTCTGCATCGGCGTGAAGTTTATCTCGGGTTCATCAAAAGCTTCTTCGCGAGTGAGTACAGAGCTCAGCAAGCCCTCCTTGCCGGTGGGATAGATGATTGTGAATAGAACCGAGGGGGTGAAGGCTTCAGGGATAACGTCTGGTATTATCTGCCCTCGTTCGAGGACTGTGACCACAGCCGATAAGGGATCGGTAATCATATCTAGTAGGAAATAGTACGTTGTCGATGAGTGCTGATTATGCTGATTGTTTGAGGGTGATGAGGCTGACCTCACCACTGTCTTATCAGTCGTTGTAAGCAGCCTGCCGGACCGAATACCGGCCCGAGAAGAATATTTTAAATTGCATGTTTTCTTGTCCGTCTAGTTGTAGTTAGAATTCGTTGATGCAAGCAGCAAGACAGAAGCAGGCAGAAGCGCCGGTGTCAATGATGAAGCGAATCCGGGTAATGCAGTAATCCTTTGAACGCAGAACGAAGCTTCGACATCCATAATATGTGTTTTTAAGGTCCAAAACCAAAGAAGAATTAGATGGAGGATGGGAGTTTCGCTTGAAGTAGGGCATAGATCTTTCCAGCGCGTACAATGCCTGTTTGAGTCAGTTTGTCATTGTGATACTTGGGCGAAGCTCTATGGCCTTCACGATGAATTAAAGACATAACAACAGAGCAATCCTACCCCCTCACCTCTTTCGAAAAATGACATTCCTAGCAGGAGGAGAAACAGGGAGCAACAGAATACAATTCCGAGCTGTCGACAGGAGGGGACAAGGAGAAGATAAATTATTTCAAATTTGATAGCCTTGTATCCAACACGTGATCTTGACGCGCTTTGTCACCAGTATGTGCTCACTCATAGATACCTTGAACTCACAACATCCAGCCACGGTTCTATCGGTGGTGATGAGGACTACTCCTGCCGCCGCTTCGGCGCTGCGACGTTATGGTTCCTTGTTGCCTGCGCTGGTGGTGACGGCGAGGGCGACTCCTGCCGCCGTTTCGGCGTTGCGACGTTGTTGGTTCTTGTTGCTTGCGTTCCGTTGGTTTGGTTTCGCTGGTGGTGATGATTACTGCTTCAATGGAGTCCATTCTTGTTGCATGCGACCTGGCTGTCATTCTCGATACCGGTCTCTCATAGCGCTCCTCGACATGGCCGCACCGTCGTCATCTGTTTCACCTGCCCTCATCAGAACGTCACAAATACGCTCTAATCCGCGAGACGCACTCAACAGTGTGATTACACCGACGTGAGCCTTTGTGGCCACAGCGCATGGGACTGCCATGTCAGGGCTGTGGGCCCGGCCGTTCCGTATTGGGACCTTGCGCCGGTACCATTACAGTCTCCTCCCACAACACCGATACCAGAGTCACCGTGACGACCACTGGTCACCACTCATCAGATTTGACAGGCCCTGTTCCAACCGTTGTTGGCAATCATCGAATCGAGCTCATTCTCCACGACAATGTTAGTTTGAATCGTGAGTATGAACTAAACGACTCAACAAATAACACTGGCAAAATTGTCTACGGCAGCTGCAAATACACCATGGGGGTCCGACTCAGAGCAAACTGCAGCGGTTGATTCCGGACATCAACGGCTACTTGTTATTGCTATCCTGTGTTTGTGATTCCACACACTGCACAAGAAGAAAAGCGTCCTCGATGGACCAATACAGAGGTTATGTAAGTACAAACAGCAATTGTTTCCCCGTGGCTTGTGATTTCATTTCTCCTTAAAAGTGTCAACCTTTGAATTTTCTTGGTCTTCTGGTCACTTGCGGTAGTTCTCGGAGGCATATCTGACTAGCCCGATGTCAGATGATGGCTGATCGTTGCCTATAACCATGACCTCATGAGGATC
This sequence comes from Armillaria fumosa, assembly GCA_030407015.1. Lineage (NCBI taxonomy): Eukaryota > Fungi > Basidiomycota > Agaricomycetes > Agaricales > Physalacriaceae > Armillaria > Armillaria fumosa. The sequence goes on from JAUDYM010000001.1 coordinate 134,770, forward strand.
CTCTAGGTGCAAGACTGTCCTAGGCAATATTGGCGAAAAGACCATATGATGATTAACATCCACGATGTCCATGCGCTCACAAAACATAAGGTTCGGAAAGAGATTACCAACCCTGTGACTGAACGTATGTTTCAGCTCTTGCTAGTCGCAAATAACCCTGTAGGAGAGCAACCGCTACTCTTACTGCACTATAGTCCGCTGTTTGTTTTATTCAAAGAACTTCAAGCTTCGTATAACGAACAGCATTGTTTCATTACCGATGCAACACATTCAGTAGCCCACATGGATTTCCTCACTCGTGCTCATGCTAACTTTCCCACAGCATACCAGGGACGATGTATATAAACCCAGACTCGACAAATCGCAAAGGCATTCTGCTCGATTACATTCGACAATGCTCTTACCCTTGTCAATTCTTATCATTTTCCCATGCATCTTAGCTTTACAACCTCTCGGTCGTTCTCCTTCCGGAAACAACACGGTCATCATCCAGATGTTCGAATGGAGCTGGGACAGCATCGCCTCTGAATGTACCAATTTCATCGGGTCCGCTGGCTATAGTTTTGTACAAGGTAAGCCCCTCAAATATTTTGTCTTTCCTTCTAACGTTAAGCAGTTAGCCCACCGGCGGAGCACATTATCGGCTCTCAGTGGTGGACGGATTACCAGCCGGTCTCTTACACTTTGACTTCAAAGCGTGGTAATAGAACCCAGTTCGCGAAGTAAGGTCTTTGACTCTCTTCCTTCTCACGACTGACACTTGCAGCATGATAACAACATGTCACGCCGCGGGTGTTAAGGTCATCGTGGGTATGCTTGGTTAATTCGGTTGTTCCGAGAGTATCACCACTGAGTACTGTATAGATACCATCCTTAATCATATGGCCGGCATGGATTCAGGCAACGGCGTTGCAGGGGATAGCTACACACACTATGTTCATCGACCTGACTCTCAATTTGCCTCAGTTCTCACTCCACTGATAGGTGTACCCCAACATCTATCAAATTCAAGTCAGCCCTCACTGGCTATATCTCGTTTACTTACTCATGTTCTTAGGACTTTCATCATTGCGGTCTCACGAGCAACGATGACATTCAAGACTACACTAGCCGTGCACAGGCCCAAACCTGCGAATTAGTCAACCTCGCAGAGTGCGTTCTTTCTTCTTGTATCTTCCAACGCTCATGTATCAAGCTTCCTATAGTCTTGCAACCGAGACAGAATATGTTCGAGGGCGCCTAGCTGCATATGTAAATGATCTTCTTTCTTTGGGAGTTGACGGTCTTCGTTTGGACGCGGCAAAACGTATGTCCTGTCCTTTCTGGGGTTCCTAAAGAGTTAATTTAATAAACGACTAGATATTGACACGAACGACATTGCCAACATCAAGAGCCGCTTCACGTCGTCTCCGTATATCACACAAGAAGTTATATGGGGAGCTGGCGAACCCATCCAACCTTCAGAATACGTCCCAAATGGCGATGTACAGGAGTAAGAACCCTCTGCCCAGTCGTAAAATCCAGCCTTATCTTTTGTCGATAGATTCAGATATACCACGGCTCTCAAGAACGCATTTACGGGCGGCAGCATCTCCAGGTTGCAGAATCTCGATAGTCAAAGCTAGTACCACGTCAAAGTCACACATTGTAATTCCTAATGATAGCATAGGATGGGTATCCGGATCGCAAGCCAATGTCTTCGTAGCGAATCATGATACAGAAAGGGTAAGTTGGTCGTAAGTATGCGGACTGACCTGACGATCTTTCTCAGAATGGTAACTCTCTCAATTTTAATTCGGCGAATAACGCCTATGTAGTATGTCTTACTATATGTTCAAGCCCTTAGGCTCTGGCGTATAAGACTAATTCTTGTCCCAGCTCGCTACAATATTCTCCCTTGCATACCCATACGGAACGCCTACTATTCTTTCCAGCTACCAATTTTCGTCAACAGACGATGGTGCTCCTAATAATGGTGCATTAGATTTTCTGTTTCTTCGGGAATTTTTAACTAACCCTTGGAAGGTGCGGGTACTTGTTCAGGCACAGGAGGAACGAATGGATGGAATTGTCAGCATCGTTAGGTAGCCTTCACTGGTATGGTCAGGTTCCAGAATAATGTAGGCCCTGCTGCGTTGACTAACTGGATGTCACCTCAATCCTCGCAAATCGCTTTCGGACGAGGTCATGTTTATCCTCAAAGTGTGACCGCTTTAATAATCTGTCATTTAGGATCTTCTGGTTTTGTTGCTATCAATAACGCAGCTTCCAACCGGACTACAAGTTTTACCACCTCGTTAGCAGATGGCTCTTACTGCGACGTTATCGGCGGCAAAAGCTCCAGTGGCACTTGCACCGGCTCGGGGTACGGCCCTTCTCCAAAGAGGTCCTTCGTATGGATTTTTCTAAGATTCATCGTATCTGGCGGTTCGATATCCAGAACATCCACCCTCCTGCGCATCGCGGAATTCCCTGCTCTCACGGACTTATCGCTCCTGCATCTGGAAGGCTGTCTCAACGAGGACTACCAACACCAATGCGAGATGGTCGAGATTTTCCGAGAGATGACGGACAAGTTGCCCCTGCGCCAACTGACATCGCTGTACATGAACACCGTCTCTTTTCCGAGGGAAGACTTCCATTCCACAATTGCCTGGGACGCAGTACGGAACGGCACTGTTACTCAAGCGCAGTATCCCGTTATTATGCGATTCATCTCCGAGCTGACCGCGTTGCAGACGCTCAGGCTCGTCCTGCCAGACCCGTTATTCCTCCAGTCCATGGGCTATTCGCCGCCGTCTTCTATGCTATTCCTGCCGTCCCTCAAGAAACTTAGATTCGAGACACCGATCCCGAAAGATTGCTTGCATATTTACAATTATTGGCGCCGTCGCATCGCGGCGCTGAATTTTTTATTGGGGGGAACATTTACGGGTCCTGGTCTTGAGAGGTTGGAGCTGGTATTCCCACATACGCAGGACAATGCAGGACTGACCAGGTGGAAGAATAACCCTCAGCCGTATGCGATGTCAATGGATGTTGAGTTTCAGAGAGAATGTATCCCCTTCCTCATAGGCGATGAACTATATATGTATGACTCAGACGAGGATGATGAGACTATGGAAGAGGATTAAGTCTAGACTCTTTTTGTGTATTTCTTTCCTCTCTATTACTGTCGATTACCGACATTCTTTTGTATTTCTATACCATGATAGTTACATTATTCATATTTGCTTCCGAACTTCATCTTCTTATGGTCACCAAAATACTGCGTCGTTCTTCTGCCGTCAACCGGTGCCTAGACGTCTTCAGTCAACATGGCAAGGCCATGATGTAGCAAAGGGTACGTTGCTATGTAGCCCGACCATGCCGGCCGGTGAAGGAATATCCAACGATACAGGCTGGAATATCCGATTTCGGTTGCTCCGGTATCTGAGCTCTGAGTAAGTACCCGGATAGAATTTCAATTTACATAACAACTAGGAATTTCTACGAGAAGAAGTGGTTACCGTACTACAGATATGAAAATGGAATCATTTCGTGCCAGCATGCTGCATAATTCATCTCTTGTGTGGAATAGACGCAGTCGACGATCCAAACGAATTCAATTGATACACCTCATCCGACGCTTGGGTAGTCTTTCCAACTATCTTGGTGTCCGTCACACCAGAAAGATCAACGTGAGTAGACTGATCGACATGAATACCGATTGTCGACTGCGTGTTTGCGATCGTAGTGAGATCATGGCTTTCTAACCCAATGGTCGAGAAAAGATTGGTCTTCTTCGGTCTGCCACCTCGTTTTCCAAAAGTCGTAATTGAAAGCGGTGAAGTGTTCTCTGTCTCTGAATCTGGCTTGAGCCTGAAGATGAATGCGATGACTACGGATAGATTTGCAACCAGGAGACTGATGGACGTCTGAGAATAGTATTTAGTTGAAATCGGCGCTAAGGTGAAGGAATGTAAAAGCATACCTGAATCGTCGCAGCCAGGGCCTCTGAGAGCCCACCGATACGAAATACGGCATAAGCATGATAAAGACTTACAGCTGTCGTAATCAGCGTAGTCCCAAATACAGCCATGAGCCGGATCTTCGTTGAAGATTCGAGGTGAATGCGCCACAGGAGACGAATGGGGGCGACGATCAGGATCGCATCCGAAACGACATCGACTGGTTAAGAAATGTCAGAGATATTGACAGATAACAGGTTTGAATGTATGCACCAGTTATCTGGGCAATAGCAACGTTCTCCCCAAGCTTACACTGCGGAAGCGGTGCGTCCTTCCAGCCTGGCTCTTTTTCGCAGACCCACCAAACTTGGGCGAAAAGAATGATCCAGGCGAGCAAGAAAAGAATTGATGTGACTGTGAGGATTCGTCTCATTTGTCCAACGGAAAGCCGAATAATGGTAAAAAGGATGGAGACACGGGCTGTCCTATAAGGGAAGGTTTAGTTCGGCAAACATGTTTAATATGTCATTGAACTTTCCAATTGACAGCATAGAAGAACTGGGCACACCTATCCCAGTGTCTGTTAGCTCGGATTCCCGAATTTAGCGAGACGGACATACATATAGTAAACACCGATTTTAACGTTCTGCGCCAGCGAAGCTGAATGGATTGTGAGAAAGGCTAACTTTGTCGCGATAGAACAGCGAAACCTACCAGGATCCTTGACGTGGAGGATGACAGCAACTGCAAAGATGACCGACAGCATGGCGGAGACAAATGCCCAGGCGTCATCCCACCATAGCTTCCCCCTTGTATATCGAATATACAAACGGAAGAGTGTGGTGACTATAGCGACGACGGGGAGCACATAGACTGCAACTAGCGAATAGAGGCTCAGATAGGTGTCACCGGCAAGAGTATTGACTACAGACCACTTACTGCGAACCTGTGGTATAGTGGGTCCGGAAGACATGCGATCTTGAATCCTTGGAAGCTGCAGAATTGAAAGTCTACCTATATATATCACATAGGGCCGGTCTTAGATTTCCAGTTAAAGCCATATGAATCAGTATCATGGCGCTTAATATTCCGGCCTGGATGAAAGTCCGAGTCCACTTAGTGGAAACTGAATAGCACCAGCCGTATCCCCGGCCTCGTATAAATGAGTGACGTTCTTGGACAATTGGGCACATGCAACATTCTTGCTACTTTTAGACTCCATAAATGCCCCAGAATGACGGAAAGTGTTGATCATCTGGTCACAGTGTACTTTCTCGGTGAAAGAAGTACATCAAAGTGTAATCAGGGCGCTATCAAGCCCACTGGCCATGATGTCCGCGTTGGTCTCGAATCATCCATCTTGATACTGATGCTTCGCTGATGGTGATGCTGGTACTCAACGGTGAGATGGGAATCAGAATCTATCTACTCTCGCAGTAAATGGCATCCGTGAACGGCGTATCAAAACGTCGAGTCAGTGTGACCAAACTTTGATCAGCTTCGATACAGCAAAGTCGGCATTTCCCGGTCCTTATCCCCCACATATATATCTGCGTGCGCCGTGAGTTGATCAGCTACTACAGTACTCCCCAGTATGTCGCCTACATCTACTGCTCAGCTAGTTACTTCCAAGGACGGCGCATTGATATATGCTGATGCCGCTGGTGACCCCACCAAGCCGTGTCTCGTCTTCTCACACGGCCTTGCCTTGAGTGCCGCCGTTTTCGATGATCTTTTCGCCAATCCAAAGTTGACCAAAAACTTCTACTTGGTTCGTTGTTCACACGTTCTTTGGAATCTTTTGAATTTATCCATTCTTCCAGGTCAAATACGATATGCGTGGTCATGGGCGAAGCGCGATGCCAGAGTCCCTGGATGACTATTCCTCTGAGATTTTTGCAGAGGATTACAAGGCTGTAGCGCATGCGTTCAAGGTCAAAAAGCCAATCTTTGTCGGATGGTATGGACTTCGCTCTCGCAGTTGAGATCCGCGTAACTCAAGTAATTCTCTCTTTCAGGAGCCTCGGATGTGCATCGTTTCCCTTCCATGCACACGGTCGTCGTGCTCATACATTCATCTAGGTACCATTGTATGCGACATCGCTTCGCATCTCCCAAAGGATACTCTGGCGGGAGTCGTCTACCTGGCGGCATTGCCCTTCATCGGACCAATCATGGGCAGCGTTGGGACTTCGACCGTACTCGGTTTCCTTCCTGGTCTCTTCAACGCAGAAGATGTCAACGTCAACGCGAAGACCACCATCGAGTTTGTCGATTCTCTTTTCACCGATCCCAAAAATGTGCCCTTCAATTTCAAGACGGCATGCCTCGGGAACGCTCTGCTGCAGCCCCCGAAGGTGTGCAACAATGTACTCTCACGACCGCAGGATCCGGCGAAGCTATACGAGCTTGGGAAGGGAGGACTCCCGATGCTGATCTTAGGAGGTACAGCCGATCAGCAGGTTAAAGGGTCTGTTGTGGTTGAAGAGATGAAGCCCTATTTCAAGAATATGGATGTTTGTATGGTTGAAGGCGGTAGTCACGCACTTTTCTATGACAACGAGGCCGAGGTGGTCGACAGTATTTCTTCTTTTGCGGCTAGAGTTTTTGGTGGTAAATAGTAGTCGACCCTCGTTATATTCAATGCGTTGAACGAATGTGACAATGTATCTAATTTCTCTTCGATCCTCGGCGTGCCAAGTCGAATCAAAGAAAACAGTACTGAATTGATTGGACTCGGCGCATTCGGCATGTCACGTACACTTTAGGGCAGGGTTTACACCCACGCGAACCAGCAACTTCCGAGTTCTCGTGGTTGTCACTTGTCCAAGATGCCCAAACAGGATTTTATATGCTATCAACTCGTTTTAGCCAAACGGAAATAGCTGCTGATACCAGAAGCCATGTTGACGGGCCACAGCGCCTATCTTGAAGATGGGCAGGACGGACGTAATGATCCCCTTTGACTGCATGCGTCTCCCCCGGGTGGGAGGTAGGATGATCCACTGAGGCTTTATACTGATTCTGATGTATCCGTGAAGGAAAAGCCAGGGTGATGATCATCAGTTTCTCCTTCCCATGAGTTCTCACTGGCCGATGACTGTATTCAAAGTTCCATTCTCAGAAGCGCTCGCCATCTGTATCAGATCCTCTTTCTTTCTCTCCTATTTGATCCGGGTCGGGCCACTCGGTTTCTCTGCTGGCTTTGGACAAGGGGTATCGACATACACTGCATTGCCGTCAACTTCGCATACAGATAAATTCCCTCTAACTAGACAGTTTCATTGTCCACATACCCATATTCCAAATGATGGCCACCAGTGTACTCGGAGACAGGGCTACCTTGAAGCCAATAGAACATGTCCCTCGAACCTTTCATAATTTTCCAGGATCGAAATATGTCTTGCCTGCCGATGCCGCAGAGCGCGAAAGGTATGTTATTAGTTCAAGAGAAGACACAATGGATGTTGATCATGATTTAATTCTACAGGCTTTTATTACAGCATAAAGTACTCAATCGTGCCTTCCAAAATCGGTTGGTTTTGGCACCTGTCGATCTCAATAAGGCTCAATTTGTCCTCGACTCTGGGACAGGCGCAGGTTCGTACAAGGTCGACACTCTGTATTCGTGAATTTTGATCTGAAACCAATTGAGCAGGAGTTTGGCTGGCCGACCTTTCTCTACGAATTTCTTCGTCCTCCATTCTCCATGGATTTGATATTGAGGGACGTCTTTTCCCATCCGGTCCCGCGGGGATCGTGTCATTCTCAGTCAACTCCGTTACAAGCTTACCGGCAGAGTGGAGCGGTCGCTTCGACTTGGTTCACCAGCGCTTGCTCCTCGCTGCGCTCACAAACACAGAATGGCCAAAGGCGATAGAGGGCATGTTTAAAGTCCTGAAACCGGGCGGGTGGATTCAGCTAGGTGAAGCTGGACCGTGGTACGCCGGGGAGGAGAATACGAAGCTCGTAGAGCTGATCAGGACCCTCTTCGTGTCGCGCGGACTACTTTTGGACATTGCCAATGATTTGCCAAAGCTCTTAAAGGAGGCCGGATTCATCAATATTGCCATCGAGGCGCAGGATGTGCCTCTGGGAGCGTGGGCAGGCGACGAAGGCTGTGAAGGAAGAGATAATTTTATGGGAGTCTTCAGAGGGATGAAGACGCCCATATTGAAATCTGGAGGGCTTGGAATTGTTGATTCAGAGGCTGCGTTGGACAAAATCTATGACGACGCTGAGCAAGAGTGGAATGAACACCATGGTGCTACGTTAACCTTTTACATTGTGTACGCTCAGAAGCCCCTCGATTAGATATTTAATAACAGTAACATTGTAGGGGTTCTCAATGTTGATGCACTGTGGTGGTAGGAGATTTCTGCGGCGCGATTTCTGTTATGAAGCAGCATTGATGCTACCATTGTTTTCGTGCCAGTGCGTTCTACTGGAGTGCGCTTTGAACATGTTATGATAGCATTCAACTTCAAGATATATCAACGAAACTCCGGGTAGACTCAGGGCGTCTATGTAGTGATCGCAGCAGTGAGGGAAGTGAGAGAAGGAAACCAATCGGTTTTCAGTACTTGAAGTTCATTACACGTTTAGAACAAGCCTCCATCAAATTTAGAGGCCACACTTAAGGTAGAATAGGATCATATCGTGCTAGTGTACATTGTGAGGGCCAAGGTAGTATTCGATGTCCACTGTTTATACACGCACCGTAGGCCCCCCTAGCTGGGCCTCAGTGAACTTGTGTACAGACGGTGGAAACTTGATTCCCAGCGTTCTTGTGAAATCAATCAACCTCTGGGAAGAAAATCTATAGTATGAGTTTCAATTTTTTGGTATGTTATTGGCCTATTTCAACATGTCTGTAGGGCCGTACCACGATCTATCATTGGCTTATCATCATAAAATCAGGTTGAGCCCAGTGTCGGCGATGATGTGGTACCAGCGACGGTGTGGTTTTCCGAAGCTGTTCCGAAGGCGGGAGAAAGTCGGACTGACCGGTATCTCTGAATAGAGCTGCACGGGTGTAATAGTGGAATGAGTTGGATACTTGGCCGCTCTGAAAGGAACATGCTGACACAGTCATGATGATGATCAAGGTCTCGCTGCCTGCGGCTCTCAATAAGTAGCCGAAACAATGCTGTAATTCAATTCACGATCAAAGTATTGCGACAATGTATTGCACCAACAAACCGGTAAACATCAGGAAATAGGAATAGAAATTCCGTATTGATGCATGCTTCACGCTTACATACATAGAGTGATATCCCATGTACAACTCGGCAACTTGAAAGTTCCCGGGGTTACAGGAAGTGCATATGGCCGCTCTGACATCCACTCGCCACTTGGAGAAAACGAATACAATTTATCCACAGATTAATTATATACCCAAGATAAAGAAACAGGAAACCAGATGGATATGTATGGCGGTGGTCCGGACTCCGAAAAACAAAACATCTCTTCCACGGGATTGAATTTTGAAGCTTTATTTTTGCCGTTCTTTCAGAGTGAGAAAGGGAAGCAGATGAAATAGTTGTAATCTGCAGAAATAAGTCACTGAGATTATTTTGGACAGATTTTGACAGCCTGGAAAGAGCTGAAAAGTCGAAAGTCTCGAAATATGTTTCAATTTTTGGGAAGCTAGAATGGATATAAATGAAGCCACCGAAAATTCGGCCTAAATTACAGTACAAGTCTGTACTGACTCCCTAACATGAGATGATTCCATCAATTTGGAACTTGGAAGAAAAACTGATTCGTTGAAACTTGGGTCCCCTCGTGTTCAACGAGTGAAAGCTACTTCACCATCACGATGGAGTAAATAGCACGTATAAATGTATTCAGTTGCTTAGGCTCCCATTTTGTTGGGGAGAAGTCAAATTTAATTAGTACAGCACCATCACCGCTCAAAGCAATGGTGAACCGCAGTCATCCAGTGCACACGAGATCATATACAGCATTTCTCGCTGATAGAATGATTTCTCCGCTGTCAAACCATGTGGAGCCTGTGGAAAAGCTCGGGAAAAGTGCGAGATGCAAGGACACTTGGATAGTGATGAGAGGTCGAGAACGGTCTTCCTGCACAGCAGCAAAAATGGTCAAGCGACAACTCGTGGGAGAACATCCGAGTTGACCGGTGCACCGTGGACAGCGCTCCCGCTACTCTGTTCGTGCCCCATCTGTACTTGTTTCATCGAAAGATGTCAGATTCTAGTGACCTACGTTGCAAGTTTGCGTTACAATCTATGACTTTGTTTCTATGCAAGAGTAGTATTGTACACTTTGAAACTGATAACCTGTTGATGGTCAGCATCGTACTTTCCATAACTGAATATTTCGATATCACCGTGTCCGTATGATCCTGCATAGATGATTGCAACAGCAGTTCAACGACTGTATATAAAACTTATTATCGCATCCCCTCTAACAACAGGATATCATGGTTTCCTGGAAATCTGCAGGAAACGGGACCTTGGAAGGCATTCCCAGTGTCTCGGATCTCAATGTGCGCCATCCTCAAACTAGTTATAGACTTTTCTGACTTTCGTTAGGCGTCCAAGCTCATTATAACACATGCAAAGTCTCTCAAGCCTGTGCCAGCACCAGAATCGCAGGTGTTCGGATCGGTGGGCGACGTGTTGGAGCTCACTTAGATCCCACATCTCATATGTTCTTAGGTAACTACAGATTATATGCTCGTTGTGAGTTTCGACCCTTCGACCGGATGGTCTGCGCCCGAAATCAAGCCTTACGCACCACTGTCGTTGGATCCGATGAGCTCTTGCTTCCAGTACTGCACTAACGTCTTTGAAGGAATGAAGGTGAATCTTGAAGCACACCTCGCTATTGGTTAAGCTGACTACGTATAGGCGTACATAGACCCAGATGGAAAAGTGCGTCTCTTCCGACCACAAAAGAACATGGCGCGCCTTGCACGGTCGGCAGAGCGCTGCGCACTCCCAGTACGTTTTTACGTCGCCTATATCAACAATCATCGTAATGAATTCGAGCATAGCCATTCAATCAGGACGCCGTCTTGACATTGATCAAACGCCTCGTCTCGCTAGAGAAACGCTGGATTCCCGCTTTCGAAGGGTATAGCCTCTACATCCGACCCACCATTATCGGCACGCGCGCAGCACTAGGTGTAGTAGCCTCTGACTACGCCCTGCTATACGTTATCGTTACTCCTGTGAGACCCTACTTCACTGCCAAGTCTATTTCAGTCCTCGCTGTGAGTGACAATGTTCGCGCGTGGCCCGGTGGGACTGGAGAACACAAGTTAGGACTCAACTATGCATCTGGATTTCTTCCCCAGCGTGTTGCGGCGAAGAAGGGGTACGACCAGATCTTGTGGGTCCTAGGTGACGTGGTTACGGAAGCAGGGGCGATGAATGTGTTCGTCGCTATCAAAGGGGAAGATGGGAATGGATTCGATGTCGTTACTCCGGAGCTTGACGGGACTATCCTCCCCGGAGTGACGAGGATGTCGGTGTTGGAACTTTTGCAGAAAGCGGGGACGTCGGTGGTGGAAAGGAAGGTGACGATCACAGAATTGAAAGCGCTGAGTGCCCAAGAGAGATTATTAGAGGTGTTTTTGGTGGGTACGGCGATTTTGGTGACGTCGGTTGGGAGGATTGGACTCGAAGGTGGAGAGGGAGATTTGGTGTTGCCGGGACCATCGCCTGTTGCAGCAACAATGAAGAAAAGGCTGTTGGATATCCAACAGGGGAGAGAGGAGTACGAGAACTGGAGCGTCATTTGTGATGACAATTGAATATTGAAGTCTATTCGCTTGCTAAGCTGAGCGTTATAAAACTATGTAGAATGTTCCATAAAACTCGTTCATATGAAGTAATTATGGGTACAAAAGTCACGCGGCATTATGCCGACTTGAACCTCCGGCACTCTTCTCGCAGCTTCTCACGATATCTTCAACACATAACAGCTCCCCCCGTCTACATATGCGTGAATTAGTCACGCGTTCTGATGGCGCTTGTTGTCAACAATCCATCTATTGAAGACTATCAGCCGCACAATGCTGAGCGAAGCCGGTCGACAACTCACCTTCAAGGTCCGAGGTCTCACCTATGAGAATGATGCAAAGAAACGAATTGCATGTTTGCGACAATCTATTGGTGACGTGGACGGTGTGCCAATCAATGAATATAATATTCATCTAGTGAGCGAATAGACTTCAATACTAGTGGGTGAGGGACATCACATACGTGTGGCATGGCCGAGTCCTATAGTCTAAAATATATATTATATCTAGATAATACTATGATTCGAATTAACCACACATCTTTGTATGAGTATATGACGATATTATCTTTCTTATTTAATTTATTTTGATTGAATATCTTTCTATGAGGTGATCATATCTGACTAGAGAAAGGTTAAAATCCTCGTAAGCCCCATGACCCTCGTCATTCTATGTTGACGAAGTCGTTAATCATTTGGAGATAGTAAGGTGCAGTTCCGACCATCAATCTTCCATTGGCTTCATCATGGGTTTCGAACTTCATGAGCTTCCCTTATATTCTCACACTGCGAATAAAGAATTCAGTCAGCCCTGGTCCAAAAGATAGTACAGATGCCGTACCAGAAGCAAGCAATTGAGTCCGGTTAGTTTGGTCAATCAAAAACAATTCGGAAAACAGCACCAAGTTCCCCAGGTCAAGATATCAGAAACTAACAGGCAACAAACAAAAATCACTTGTAGATTCCTTCTTGGTAAAATAGATACATTTTTCCGGATTAAATGGGCGAACACTCCCGCTTCAACCAACCCAAAGCGCTCTTGTCGTCTTGCAACAACGGCGACACATTTGCCAGGCCTCTTTGTGATAGTCTGACCAAGACGATATTCTCTATCCGAATGCCAAACTTGCTGTCGGCACGGTAACCGGGTTCATTCGACACGGTCGTGTCAGCTTGAGCGGATTCGCGTTTAAACCTAATCATGGATATTTCAATCTCAAACCCTGAATTCAGGGAACAAGAACTGACTTGTGTGTACCAATACCGTGAGGTCCTTCGTGGACATTGAGGACTCGGAAGTGACCTACTTCATCGCCGGTACCGTGTCTGTAGTCAAGTCTGTCTTCCCACAGAGCTCGTCGTGTCCATGAATCACTAAAGAGGGTAAACGAGGATCTACCAAAGCATCTGGCAGAGACATACATAGTGTAGCCAGTCGCACCATTGGGGAATACAGCAGTATCGATGGCGATATGACCCTGGAGACCTCGAGTGTTGGCACGAATTTGTTCTGGTTTCGGTGTACCATGGTGCTTTGCGTGAATCGTCAATATTAGCGTATACAAGACGAACATCACGTACCCATGTCCGAGTTACGTCAGTGGTGCCGTCGAAGAATTGAGCTGCACGATGAATGTTGTCAGTGACAAGTCCAGAGTGATACCCAGACATACCTCCTGAGTCACACTAGTAGACCGCCTCCTTGTCAATAATGGCGGAATCCTTCGCATCCGGAGAGTAGTGTATGATGGCTAGTATGATCAGACATTTTGTTGCCCATAACGATTTGCACGACCTTACCAGCATTGGCACCAGTTGACGAGATCGTGGGAAGTTCAACCCCTTGAATAAATCTTGCTCACTGAAATCATCAGACGACATGTTTACAGAATACTAGGGCGACGCACGCTCGGTATTATTCCAGGATGCTTGTAGCACCGCATAGGCCCCCAAAAATGGCGCACCGTTCCAACAGTCTCAGCGACTGCTAATCTGGATTTATCCGTGACTAGAACCCTGCTATCCGATTTGAACTCTTTCAAAAAAGTCCAAAATCCCTTGTAAGATTTGACATCGATATCCACCGGGGCACCGTATTGAACGAAGAGTGTCGTGATGTCCTTCGTGACGACCGCATACGCAACGAACACCGGGTTGAAGTCGATATCCGATCCACGCAGATAATGCAACCAAGCGATTTCGTCAAGAGCTGCGAGTAAGATGGCCGTGCACTGTTTCTTGTTCAGTTCGTCACGCAGACGCCCAAGTTTAGATTCGTGTAATTCGCCAGGATTTTTTCCTCGACAGGGACAATAGGATTCTTGGGTCGTGCAGGTCGGTCTATCCAAATTTTATCCATGAAATTTTGAGGTAAGGAAACGAGGGGTGATTTTCAAGGTGTCAGATTCGTTGAGAGAGAAGCAGTGTCTTCAACGGTGATGAGAGTCGCGTCGATACCGATCCATGAGGATTCTTCGAGATGCTACCATGCTACGAAGGAATGGTGATTGAGAGTAGTGAAGATACACACCTTGGCCAGGTAATCTTGCCGTGTCGGTACATCTGCAAAGATGTGAGTTCGTATTTTCTTGTAGTTACCTAAGAACATATGAGATGTGGGATCTAAGTGAGCTCCAACACGTCGCCCACCGATCCGAACACCTGCGATTCTGGTGCTGGCACAGGCTTGAGAGACTTTGCATGTGTTATAATGAGCTTGGACGCCTAACGAAAGTCAGAAAAGTCTATAACTAGTTTGAGGATGGCGCACATTGAGATCCGAGACACTGGGAATGCCTTCCAAGGTCCCGTTTCCTGCAGATTTCCAGGAAACCATGATATCCTGTTGTTAGAGGGGATGCGATAATAAGTTTTATATACAGTCGTTGAACTGCTGTTGCAATCATCTATGCAGGATCATACGGACACGGTGATATCGAAATATTCAGTTATGGAAAGTACGATGCTGACCATCAACAGGTTATCAGTTTCAAAGTGTACAATACTACTCTTGCATAGAAACAAAGTCATAGATTGTAACGCAAACTTGCAACGTAGGTCACTAGAATCTGACATCTTTCGATGAAACAAGTACAGATGGGGCACGAACAGAGTAGCGGGAGCGCTGTCCACGGTGCACCGGTCAACTCGGATGTTCTCCCACGAGTTGTCGCTTGACCATTTTTGCTGCTGTGCAGGAAGACCGTTCTCGACCTCTCATCACTATCCAAGTGTCCTTGCATCTCGCACTTTTCCCGAGCTTTTCCACAGGCTCCACATGGTTTGACAGCGGAGAAATCATTCTATCAGCGAGAAATGCTGTATATGATCTCGTGTGCACTGGATGACTGCGGTTCACCATTGCTTTGAGCGGTGATGGTGCTGTACTAATTAAATTTGACTTCTCCCCAACAAAATGGGAGCCTAAGCAACTGAATACATTTATACGTGCTATTTACTCCATCGTGATGGTGAAGTAGCTTTCACTCGTTGAACACGAGGGGACCCAAGTTTCAACGAATCAGTTTTTCTTCCAAGTTCCAAATTGATGGAATCATCTCATGTTAGGGAGTCAGTACAGACTTGTACTGTAATTTAGGCCGAATTTTCGGTGGCTTCATTTATATCCATTCTAGCTTCCCAAAAATTGAAACATATTTCGAGACTTTCGACTTTTCAGCTCTTTCCAGGCTGTCAAAATCTGTCCAAAATAATCTCAGTGACTTATTTCTGCAGATTACAACTATTTCATCTGCTTCCCTTTCTCACTCTGAAAGAACGGCAAAAATAAAGCTTCAAAATTCAATCCCGTGGAAGAGATGTTTTGTTTTTCGGAGTCCGGACCACCGCCATACATATCCATCTGGTTTCCTGTTTCTTTATCTTGGGTATATAATTAATCTGTGGATAAATTGTATTCGTTTTCTCCAAGTGGCGAGTGGATGTCAGAGCGGCCATATGCACTTCCTGTAACCCCGGGAACTTTCAAGTTGCCGAGTTGTACATGGGATATCACTCTATGTATGTAAGCGTGAAGCATGCATCAATACGGAATTTCTATTCCTATTTCCTGATGTTTACCGGTTTGTTGGTGCAATACATTGTCGCAATACTTTGATCGTGAATTGAATTACAGCATTGTTTCGGCTACTTATTGAGAGCCGCAGGCAGCGAGACCTTGATCATCATCATGACTGTGTCAGCATGTTCCTTTCAGAGCGGCCAAGTATCCAACTCATTCCACTATTACACCCGTGCAGCTCTATTCAGAGATACCGGTCAGTCCGACTTTCTCCCGCCTTCGGAACAGCTTCGGAAAACCACACCGTCGCTGGTACCACATCATCGCCGACACTGGGCTCAACCTGATTTTATGATGATAAGCCAATGATAGATCGTGGTACGGCCCTACAGACATGTTGAAATAGGCCAATAACATACCAAAAAATTGAAACTCATACTATAGATTTTCTTCCCAGAGGTTGATTGATTTCACAAGAACGCTGGGAATCAAGTTTCCACCGTCTGTACACAAGTTCACTGAGGCCCAGCTAGGGGGGCCTACGGTGCGTGTATAAACAGTGGACATCGAATACTACCTTGGCCCTCACAATGTACACTAGCACGATATGATCCTATTCTACCTTAAGTGTGGCCTCTAAATTTGATGGAGGCTTGTTCTAAACGTGTAATGAACTTCAAGTACTGAAAACCGATTGGTTTCCTTCTCTCACTTCCCTCACTGCTGCGATCACTACATAGACGCCCTGAGTCTACCCGGAGTTTCGTTGATATATCTTGAAGTTGAATGCTATCATAACATGTTCAAAGCGCACTCCAGTAGAACGCACTGGCACGAAAACAATGGTAGCATCAATGCTGCTTCATAACAGAAATCGCGCCGCAGAAATCTCCTACCACCACAGTGCATCAACATTGAGAACCCCTACAATGTTACTGTTATTAAATATCTAATCGAGGGGCTTCTGAGCGTACACAATGTAAAAGGTTAACGTAGCACCATGGTGTTCATTCCACTCTTGCTCAGCGTCGTCATAGATTTTGTCCAACGCAGCCTCTGAATCAACAATTCCAAGCCCTCCAGATTTCAATATGGGCGTCTTCATCCCTCTGAAGACTCCCATAAAATTATCTCTTCCTTCACAGCCTTCGTCGCCTGCCCACGCTCCCAGAGGCACATCCTGCGCCTCGATGGCAATATTGATGAATCCGGCCTCCTTTAAGAGCTTTGGCAAATCATTGGCAATGTCCAAAAGTAGTCCGCGCGACACGAAGAGGGTCCTGATCAGCTCTACGAGCTTCGTATTCTCCTCCCCGGCGTACCACGGTCCAGCTTCACCTAGCTGAATCCACCCGCCCGGTTTCAGGACTTTAAACATGCCCTCTATCGCCTTTGGCCATTCTGTGTTTGTGAGCGCAGCGAGGAGCAAGCGCTGGTGAACCAAGTCGAAGCGACCGCTCCACTCTGCCGGTAAGCTTGTAACGGAGTTGACTGAGAATGACACGATCCCCGCGGGACCGGATGGGAAAAGACGTCCCTCAATATCAAATCCATGGAGAATGGAGGACGAAGAAATTCGTAGAGAAAGGTCGGCCAGCCAAACTCCTGCTCAATTGGTTTCAGATCAAAATTCACGAATACAGAGTGTCGACCTTGTACGAACCTGCGCCTGTCCCAGAGTCGAGGACAAATTGAGCCTTATTGAGATCGACAGGTGCCAAAACCAACCGATTTTGGAAGGCACGATTGAGTACTTTATGCTGTAATAAAAGCCTGTAGAATTAAATCATGATCAACATCCATTGTGTCTTCTCTTGAACTAATAACATACCTTTCGCGCTCTGCGGCATCGGCAGGCAAGACATATTTCGATCCTGGAAAATTATGAAAGGTTCGAGGGACATGTTCTATTGGCTTCAAGGTAGCCCTGTCTCCGAGTACACTGGTGGCCATCATTTGGAATATGGGTATGTGGACAATGAAACTGTCTAGTTAGAGGGAATTTATCTGTATGCGAAGTTGACGGCAATGCAGTGTATGTCGATACCCCTTGTCCAAAGCCAGCAGAGAAACCGAGTGGCCCGACCCGGATCAAATAGGAGAGAAAGAAAGAGGATCTGATACAGATGGCGAGCGCTTCTGAGAATGGAACTTTGAATACAGTCATCGGCCAGTGAGAACTCATGGGAAGGAGAAACTGATGATCATCACCCTGGCTTTTCCTTCACGGATACATCAGAATCAGTATAAAGCCTCAGTGGATCATCCTACCTCCCACCCGGGGGAGACGCATGCAGTCAAAGGGGATCATTACGTCCGTCCTGCCCATCTTCAAGATAGGCGCTGTGGCCCGTCAACATGGCTTCTGGTATCAGCAGCTATTTCCGTTTGGCTAAAACGAGTTGATAGCATATAAAATCCTGTTTGGGCATCTTGGACAAGTGACAACCACGAGAACTCGGAAGTTGCTGGTTCGCGTGGGTGTAAACCCTGCCCTAAAGTGTACGTGACATGCCGAATGCGCCGAGTCCAATCAATTCAGTACTGTTTTCTTTGATTCGACTTGGCACGCCGAGGATCGAAGAGAAATTAGATACATTGTCACATTCGTTCAACGCATTGAATATAACGAGGGTCGACTACTATTTACCACCAAAAACTCTAGCCGCAAAAGAAGAAATACTGTCGACCACCTCGGCCTCGTTGTCATAGAAAAGTGCGTGACTACCGCCTTCAACCATACAAACATCCATATTCTTGAAATAGGGCTTCATCTCTTCAACCACAACAGACCCTTTAACCTGCTGATCGGCTGTACCTCCTAAGATCAGCATCGGGAGTCCTCCCTTCCCAAGCTCGTATAGCTTCGCCGGATCCTGCGGTCGTGAGAGTACATTGTTGCACACCTTCGGGGGCTGCAGCAGAGCGTTCCCGAGGCATGCCGTCTTGAAATTGAAGGGCACATTTTTGGGATCGGTGAAAAGAGAATCGACAAACTCGATGGTGGTCTTCGCGTTGACGTTGACATCTTCTGCGTTGAAGAGACCAGGAAGGAAACCGAGTACGGTCGAAGTCCCAACGCTGCCCATGATTGGTCCGATGAAGGGCAATGCCGCCAGGTAGACGACTCCCGCCAGAGTATCCTTTGGGAGATGCGAAGCGATGTCGCATACAATGGTACCTAGATGAATGTATGAGCACGACGACCGTGTGCATGGAAGGGAAACGATGCACATCCGAGGCTCCTGAAAGAGAGAATTACTTGAGTTACGCGGATCTCAACTGCGAGAGCGAAGTCCATACCATCCGACAAAGATTGGCTTTTTGACCTTGAACGCATGCGCTACAGCCTTGTAATCCTCTGCAAAAATCTCAGAGGAATAGTCATCCAGGGACTCTGGCATCGCGCTTCGCCCATGACCACGCATATCGTATTTGACCTGGAAGAATGGATAAATTCAAAAGATTCCAAAGAACGTGTGAACAACGAACCAAGTAGAAGTTTTTGGTCAACTTTGGATTGGCGAAAAGATCATCGAAAACGGCGGCACTCAAGGCAAGGCCGTGTGAGAAGACGAGACACGGCTTGGTGGGGTCACCAGCGGCATCAGCATATATCAATGCGCCGTCCTTGGAAGTAACTAGCTGAGCAGTAGATGTAGGCGACATACTGGGGAGTACTGTAGTAGCTGATCAACTCACGGCGCACGCAGATATATATGTGGGGGATAAGGACCGGGAAATGCCGACTTTGCTGTATCGAAGCTGATCAAAGTTTGGTCACACTGACTCGACGTTTTGATACGCCGTTCACGGATGCCATTTACTGCGAGAGTAGATAGATTCTGATTCCCATCTCACCGTTGAGTACCAGCATCACCATCAGCGAAGCATCAGTATCAAGATGGATGATTCGAGACCAACGCGGACATCATGGCCAGTGGGCTTGATAGCGCCCTGATTACACTTTGATGTACTTCTTTCACCGAGAAAGTACACTGTGACCAGATGATCAACACTTTCCGTCATTCTGGGGCATTTATGGAGTCTAAAAGTAGCAAGAATGTTGCATGTGCCCAATTGTCCAAGAACGTCACTCATTTATACGAGGCCGGGGATACGGCTGGTGCTATTCAGTTTCCACTAAGTGGACTCGGACTTTCATCCAGGCCGGAATATTAAGCGCCATGATACTGATTCATATGGCTTTAACTGGAAATCTAAGACCGGCCCTATGTGATATATATAGGTAGACTTTCAATTCTGCAGCTTCCAAGGATTCAAGATCGCATGTCTTCCGGACCCACTATACCACAGGTTCGCAGTAAGTGGTCTGTAGTCAATACTCTTGCCGGTGACACCTATCTGAGCCTCTATTCGCTAGTTGCAGTCTATGTGCTCCCCGTCGTCGCTATAGTCACCACACTCTTCCGTTTGTATATTCGATATACAAGGGGGAAGCTATGGTGGGATGACGCCTGGGCATTTGTCTCCGCCATGCTGTCGGTCATCTTTGCAGTTGCTGTCATCCTCCACGTCAAGGATCCTGGTAGGTTTCGCTGTTCTATCGCGACAAAGTTAGCCTTTCTCACAATCCATTCAGCTTCGCTGGCGCAGAACGTTAAAATCGGTGTTTACTATATGTATGTCCGTCTCGCTAAATTCGGGAATCCGAGCTAACAGACACTGGGATAGGTGTGCCCAGTTCTTCTATGCTGTCAATTGGAAAGTTCAATGACATATTAAACATGTTTGCCGAACTAAACCTTCCCTTATAGGACAGCCCGTGTCTCCATCCTTTTTACCATTATTCGGCTTTCCGTTGGACAAATGAGACGAATCCTCACAGTCACATCAATTCTTTTCTTGCTCGCCTGGATCATTCTTTTCGCCCAAGTTTGGTGGGTCTGCGAAAAAGAGCCAGGCTGGAAGGACGCACCGCTTCCGCAGTGTAAGCTTGGGGAGAACGTTGCTATTGCCCAGATAACTGGTGCATACATTCAAACCTGTTATCTGTCAATATCTCTGACATTTCTTAACCAGTCGATGTCGTTTCGGATGCGATCCTGATCGTCGCCCCCATTCGTCTCCTGTGGCGCATTCACCTCGAATCTTCAACGAAGATCCGGCTCATGGCTGTATTTGGGACTACGCTGATTACGACAGCTGTAAGTCTTTATCATGCTTATGCCGTATTTCGTATCGGTGGGCTCTCAGAGGCCCTGGCTGCGACGATTCAGGTATGCTTTTACATTCCTTCACCTTAGCGCCGATTTCAACTAAATACTATTCTCAGACGTCCATCAGTCTCCTGGTTGCAAATCTATCCGTAGTCATCGCATTCATCTTCAGGCTCAAGCCAGATTCAGAGACAGAGAACACTTCACCGCTTTCAATTACGACTTTTGGAAAACGAGGTGGCAGACCGAAGAAGACCAATCTTTTCTCGACCATTGGGTTAGAAAGCCATGATCTCACTACGATCGCAAACACGCAGTCGACAATCGGTATTCATGTCGATCAGTCTACTCACGTTGATCTTTCTGGTGTGACGGACACCAAGATAGTTGGAAAGACTACCCAAGCGTCGGATGAGGTGTATCAATTGAATTCGTTTGGATCGTCGACTGCGTCTATTCCACACAAGAGATGAATTATGCAGCATGCTGGCACGAAATGATTCCATTTTCATATCTGTAGTACGGTAACCACTTCTTCTCGTAGAAATTCCTAGTTGTTATGTAAATTGAAATTCTATCCGGGTACTTACTCAGAGCTCAGATACCGGAGCAACCGAAATCGGATATTCCAGCCTGTATCGTTGGATATTCCTTCACCGGCCGGCATGGTCGGGCTACATAGCAACGTACCCTTTGCTACATCATGGCCTTGCCATGTTGACTGAAGACGTCTAGGCACCGGTTGACGGCAGAAGAACGACGCAGTATTTTGGTGACCATAAGAAGATGAAGTTCGGAAGCAAATATGAATAATGTAACTATCATGGTATAGAAATACAAAAGAATGTCGGTAATCGACAGTAATAGAGAGGAAAGAAATACACAAAAAGAGTCTAGACTTAATCCTCTTCCATAGTCTCATCATCCTCGTCTGAGTCATACATATATAGTTCATCGCCTATGAGGAAGGGGATACATTCTCTCTGAAACTCAACATCCATTGACATCGCATACGGCTGAGGGTTATTCTTCCACCTGGTCAGTCCTGCATTGTCCTGCGTATGTGGGAATACCAGCTCCAACCTCTCAAGACCAGGACCCGTAAATGTTCCCCCCAATAAAAAATTCAGCGCCGCGATGCGACGGCGCCAATAATTGTAAATATGCAAGCAATCTTTCGGGATCGGTGTCTCGAATCTAAGTTTCTTGAGGGACGGCAGGAATAGCATAGAAGACGGCGGCGAATAGCCCATGGACTGGAGGAATAACGGGTCTGGCAGGACGAGCCTGAGCGTCTGCAACGCGGTCAGCTCGGAGATGAATCGCATAATAACGGGATACTGCGCTTGAGTAACAGTGCCGTTCCGTACTGCGTCCCAGGCAATTGTGGAATGGAAGTCTTCCCTCGGAAAAGAGACGGTGTTCATGTACAGCGATGTCAGTTGGCGCAGGGGCAACTTGTCCGTCATCTCTCGGAAAATCTCGACCATCTCGCATTGGTGTTGGTAGTCCTCGTTGAGACAGCCTTCTAGATGCAGAAGCGATAAGTCCGTGAGAGCAGGGAATTCTGCGATGCGCAGGAGGGTGGACATTTCCTCGATGTAGGAAAACCCGACTTTGAGGGTGTGAACGGCAGGAAGGGACAGTCTCTGGGTAGAGTGATCCACAGTGGCGTGAAGGCAGCCTTTTAGCTCGAGAACCTGCAGAGTGTGTCGGCTGTTGCTCAATATAGCTTGCAGAAGCTTATCGTTAGCTCGATAGTTCATTGGTATATTCTGGAGCACGAGTTCTACGAGGTTGAACGCGGAGAAAAACCACCCGTGCGGTGTCCCGTTGAGGCGAAGACGGCGCAGACTTGGAAAGCAACGTTGACCAATCCCCGCAAGTTCATTAATAGCAGTGTAACCACCACTATTTCTCGTGAGAATGCTCTCTCTGGCTTGTATATCACGTTCATGCATGAGAGGATAGTCCTCCGACAGATAGAGATCAGCGAAAATGCCGTATTCTACATCCCAGCTCTTGATGGCGGTGAAATGACAGAGCTTCCATTGGTTGACGATCATAGTGTAGATCTCCCATGATTTTGTGTGGACAGTAAAGCTCTCGAGACGGTCCAAATGGCGGAGAAGAATCATACCAAGAAAAGCGGCATGTTGGATTGTGAAACCATCGGTGCAAGGTTCTGAGTAGTCGTATGAATCCTGAACGCTCTCGTAACGAGGAAGTCCGGCATAGTTAATGGAGATGTTCAATGGAAGTTTGCCAGAGTTGCGGAGATAGACGGAGAGTGACGGGAAAATATCATCGGCGATCGCGCCTGCAAAACAGGGCCCAACTGCTGATTTATTATCGAGTTTGATGGTCGTCCAAAGCTGCGCTTCGGAGCTGACGATCGCGCGACAGTCGCTGGAGACATGACTGAGAGCCAGCGGAACCTTGCAGTCAGGCCCGTCAAATGTAGCTATGTGGAAGATTTTGAGGACGAGTTCGATGGGGAGGTTCCCAAGATAAGACATGTCTATTGAGTGGGTTAGTGATTTACAGAAAAGAACGTTGACGGGAGACGTACTGAAGACGAGAGGGGAAAAAAATGTAGATGAGTGCAAGCGAGGGTGGGATCAAGGTATCGTCTCCGGGACGAGGGGATATGATGGCCTTAAAGTGAGGACCGCTGATATAAAAAGCTCCTCCGGCTGCCACAAAGCTACGCTTTAGGTCCTAATATTTAAAAAGACCTGCAACAAGACAATTAGTGCGCAATCTGATCGGACAATTATTGTTTCGCATTGTGATTCCCTTTCTAGTACAGACACTAGACATGACAATGGGCGCGCAACTGCAAGACCATGACTCACTAGCCACACGGTCTGGTGGCGCTTGTCGTAAACAAGCCATCTATTGAAGACCATCAACCGCACAATGCTGAGGGAAGCCGGCCAATAACTCACCTTCAAGGTCCGAGGTCTCACCTATGAGAATGATACAAAGAAACAAATTACATGTTTGCGACAATATATTGGTGACGTGGACGGCGTGCCAATCAATGAATATAATATTCATCTAGCGAGCGAATAGACTTCAACATTCAATTGTCATCACAAACGACGCTCCAGTTCTCGTACTCCTCTCCCCCCTGTTGGATATCCAACAGCCTTTT
This sequence comes from Armillaria fumosa, assembly GCA_030407015.1. NCBI lineage: Eukaryota > Fungi > Basidiomycota > Agaricomycetes > Agaricales > Physalacriaceae > Armillaria > Armillaria fumosa. The sequence continues at coordinate 158,854 of JAUDYM010000001.1, forward strand.
CTTCATTGCTGCTGCAACAGGCGATGGTCCCGGCAACACCAAATCTCCCTCTCCACCTTCGAGTCCAATCCTCCCAACCGACGCGACCAAAATCGCCGTACCCACCAAAAACACCTCTAACAATCTCCCTTGGGCACTCAGCGCTTTCAACTCTGTTATCGTCACCTTCCTTTCCACCACTGATTTCCCCCCTTTCTGCAAAAGTTCCAACACCGACATCCTCGTCACTCCGGGGAGGATAGTCCCGTCAAGCTCCGGAGTAACGACATCGACTCCGTCCCCGTCTTCCCTTTTGATAGCGACAAACACGTTCATCATCCCTGCTTCCGTAACCACGTCACCTAGGACCCACAAGATCTGGTCGTACCCCTTCTTCGCCGCAGAACGCTGGGGAAGAAGTCCAGGGGCGTAATTGAGTCCTAACTTATGTTCTCCAGTCCCACCGGGCCAAGCGCGCACGCTATTGCTCACAGAGAGGAGGGATATCGGCTTTGCAGGAGTGTGCTTGAAGTAGGGTCCCGCAGGAGTGACGATGATGTACAGAAGGGCATGATCAGAAGCTGCTACGCCTAGAGCTGCACGCGTGCCGATGATGGTAGGACGGATGTAGAGGCTATATCCTTCGAGGGCAGGAATCCAGCGTTTCTCGACTGAGACGAGGCGCTTGATAAGCTTCAAGACGGCGTCTTGGTTGAATGGCTACACCCAATTTTTTAGAATGGCAAGGCATATCGACAACGTGAAAAACGTACTGGGAGTGCGCAGCGTTCCGCCGACCGTGCAAGGCGCGCCATGTTTTTTTCGGGTCTGAAGAGACGCGCCTTTCCGTCTGGGCCTATGTACGCCTATCATAAATACACGAGATCAACTCAATGAACAGAGAGGAGGGCTTCAAGTTCCACCTTCATTCCTTCAAAGACGTTGGTGCAGTACTGGAAGCAAGAGCTCATCGGGTCCAACGACAGTGGCGCATAAGGCTTGATTTCGGGCGCAGACCATCCCGTCGAAGGGTCAAAACTCACAACGAGCATATGATCCGTAGTCACCTAACAATAGATAAGATAAGGGATCAAAGCAAACTTGAACACGGCGCCTACCGATCCAAATACCAATTGTTCGGGTGCAGGCATAGGCTTGAGAGAATTAGCAAGCGTAATGGTGAGCTTGGATGCCTAGGCGAACGTTAGAACGGTCTAACACTAGTTTGACGCTGGCGTACATCGAGGTCGGGGACACTGGGAATGCCTTCTAGGGTCCCATTTCCTACAGATTTCCAGGCGGCCATGATATCCTGCAGTCAGGAAGAAGGTGATAGTAGGCTTTTATATCTAGGTGTCGAGTCATTCCTTGTTCGAGTCATCTATCAAGGAACGAAATTTGATATGTGTCGGATTTATCGGGCGACAAAAGGGCGATGTTCGGCTGTGTATAATTCGAAGCTTCGGATTGGAGGAGAGCGGTCATTCAGAATGCTTGCTTGGCGATCGAGTGTCAAGAGCTGTTAAAATGACTTGCAATCTTCCGCTTTGATTGAATACGGGTCGCACATTGGTGAAGGTTGAATCTTTGCGTTGATTCAGCAGCTATAGAAATTCCATCCTTTTAGCGCAAAATACATCTCGGAAGCAAGGTACCACCGAATAGGATGAACCTTATGAGCAATAGTACTCAGAGAACTTCCATAAATAAGTCCAACAGATACATGCGGCGCTGATTGTACCGATCCCGCGAAGTTCGCAGAATTGAGGCTGAATACCAGCACCGAGTAGTGGACTTTGCGCTGTTTATCGACGTGTCGCCACGAGAAGGAGCTGTTTCCATCTTCTGGTCTAAGGCTAATTTCCATTGGTACCTATCGACCTTCCTTGAAATGAAGAGATTTAGATAGCGAATGGACCGGTGTTAGAAGGATCACAGACCAGGAAAACGGGAACAACTTGCTGGCTAAGTTGATAGATACCGTGACACTGGTCGTTTCGGCAGTAACTAGATCAATTGATAGAGGCTGTTCAACCGCTGCGCCTTAGTTTCGCATACACTAGTAGATGCAGGGACTCAATGGAAGAAAGCCGTTCATTGACGAATGGTTGATGCGCGTTTGTGCATTTATACTTGGCTTATACTTTATTATAGGTGGGCAGTCAAGCCTGATACGCATTGCATGAATCGACTGCCCAGATGATAAAATAAAAAGACAAAACCCTCACCTACAGACTCCAGAATCCTTCACCCAAATCAGTACATATTCTTCGATATACTCCTACAATTCCTGCAGATTCAAAAATCATGTATTACTGTAGATATTGATGGACAGAGGCTTACTCACGACACGCTTCTCATCAATACCTTGACCAAAAACAGGCTACCCTAGCGTATCACGTTCCCTATCGCCCAGGGGCCCACTTTTACACGAAGAGCTGGTTATCAGACACTTGGCAGGTCTAAATTCAAACAAGGAGAGAGGATAACATCAGATGCAAGAAAAGAAAAGGTCGAGATGGTAGCAAAGATGGTGGAGTTTCCAAACTCGGACACATACCGAACCGAACGGGTGTTTGACAAGTCATGTGATTACTCAAGAGTTTGAGTCTTGAAGTGTTTTGAATTTTCTAGTACTCTTGACGAAAGTTTAGAAGTGGAAGATAGCTCCTATGTCAGCGCGACCCGTATGTCAGACACATGAACGAGTTCAAGACGGAGCATTGGCTCGGCATGTGGTCGGAGTTCTAAAGGTTCTCATCGCGGCAGGAGCGTGCCGACACAATATCAATTTTGGTTTTTAGTTCTCAATTTCTCCCAATTGCAATCGCGAGCAGCTATGCGACTACAATTGAAAACACCCGAAAATCACACTCAAAAATTTCGCAAAAATTCTCGTCAGTGGTTACTTCGAAAGCGTAGGTAAGCCCTAAAAGGCTCGTGAATGTCTGTTGCTCAGAATAAATTAAGAATAAATAGCGGCATCATTTATTCTCCTGTCATTTCTATCTTCAAGTATGTAGCTCTCTTCGTCCGGTAACCTTCAGCTTGTCTAATCTATCATTCTGCTAGCCGCACAGTGAAGATATCACTTCCGTCACTCAAATTTAATTCAAAAGGTCCGTACTAGGATGTCCCGTGATTCTCGGTTCGCGTCGCAATCGATCCTTTGGGAATCATACCTCGACTACGGAATAAATCCCTGTTTCATCCGCTCTACTAAAATCTCTTCCCTTTGTAAACTCGCAGGTAGTATTCAAGTGCAGACATATGATTCTATATGAGCGGACTCTCGTTTCGACAGGCCTACGGAGCATTGTGCCCTCAAGGATCCGGGTGTACCCTCCAGTAAATTTGAAACGACGGTCCAACATGTCCTATTACGAGCATATTCTCTTTCGTACATATTCAGACATATTCCCAGACTTAAAATTCCGTCACGATGGTCAGAAACCGCCACTCACGGTTGCGAAGATTTCGTTTGCTGTAATAACATTGCATCCGCTACATCGACACGATCCTCAGCTTCGTGTGTAGGCTGTAGTCTGTAACCGGCAATTCTAGTACCATTATACCAAACTTGTTTTCATTGCTGACATCATACCTCGCGCAGGTATCAAGGAGTGGGAGCTGCCTCGGTCCTTCTGTATTGTCACGGCATCCTTCTTCCATCCCGGACCATTTACTGGTTTCCGAGCCTCGTCATCGGATCATGACGTCGACGATCGTCTTGGCTTCGTGTTCACCTCATGGCGTGGTAAATGCCGGGCGATAGTACTTCGTGTCGTGTGGATAAGATCTTGTTCTGTGTGCCTAGATGTCAGCTTTGCGTATCACCGCTCGTCAGGAGATTGCGACCCTGTGCTTAAGTATATTGAGTGTTATCGTAGACCGCTGCTCAATCATGAACGTGTAGGTCCACGGGTCATATTTATGTTAACGACTACTTCGCCATCAGATCGTCGGGGGCCGCGATCACAGCATGTTACTCCGTCTTCCGCTGTCTCCATATCCCGAATCTCTGCGTGCAAAAAGTGGAGCAGACACCATCAATTTCGCAATTTCATTGGGTGATACATCAGATAGCTACTCCACCAACGCTGACGCTGAATCTGATCCTCATTGTTGCAGGATAATTACGGCTACCATCAAAATATTGGTAAACATATTGAAGAAAAGTGGGACTGTATATCCCTTTTCGCGAACGACGCGCGGATGCCGCGAGGCTGAAGACAGACGCCCTGGCTATGTTGAGATACATATAATGCGGGCGTTACTTCCCTGTTATCCACTCCTCTTCTCATAGTCATCTTCCAGTCATGGTCTCAAGTAAACATGTTCACTGGGACGATTCAGTAGCTGCGGAGGAACCAACGAAAGTGTCGGTATTTCGGCACAAACGTTCTGCAACAATTCCATCCTCCACAGCTACTACGCCGCTTCGACGGGTTCCAGTACCCTCTACCTATTTCTATCGACCATCACCGGTTTCGTCACAGCAACCTATTCTCTCTGAGCTACCGGCAGCCAATCCCACCACCACGACAGCTTCGTCTGTTCGAGACATTCTCACTCCTTCTGTACCCGTATCTAATCACATACCGCCAACACCGTCACAAGAGGATCTCTCATATAATAGGACTCCCCTCTCTTCCGCTCATACACCGTCGTCTCACCGTCCGCGAGCTAATTCTTTACCAACTGCTCATCAAACTCGTCCACATCCGCCTCATGCCTCGACATACCCCATCACCGCATTACCCCAGCCACTAATGCCACCCGTGATACTCCACCCATTCACAAATCAACCTCACCAACCACCGCCTCAAGACTCTACTAAGACGTCATCAGCGCATGTATTCCTACCCTTCCTGCGTCAATCCCCTCCACAACAAAACTTTATTCCCTTCTCTAACCGTTCACCAATACCGCCGCTTCCACAAGCACTCACCCCTTCGTGGGAGATCAATCCTTCGTATACCTCGTCGCCAAGTGCTTCCAAGAGAATTCTACTACCCTCGACGAAGCTCTCGATACATCGTTCTCTCCGTCTAGGAACATGCGAGCCTATAGATTTCTTCGCTCCCCAACACATTCGTGCCCACGCCTCTGTTGCATCAGATCCCGCATCTCAGCCTCCCCTCCCTCGCCTATTCATCCTCGTCGACACTGGCTCGGACCGGTTCAATATCGAGGTAGTGGGACACCAAGGATTAGGCTTCGTTACGGTTGATAACGTGCTAGCACGGGCACAGATCGTGCTAAGGGAACGGCTCGATCCACATGCCCTTGGAGGGTCTTTCGTAGAGAAGTGTGGGTGGGGTGGGTACAAGGAGAAAAGGAGCAGTTTTACGACCCTCTGTGTGGGTCTGACTGTAAGGGAAGACGAGGAGCCAACGAAGTGGAAGATGCATTTGAAGAAGGTAGATGCATCTACGAAGTGACACCGAAACCTACGAGATCAGGGCTTGATGCCGCGGGAAGATCGCATATGCCGCATGTAGCCCCACTTTACCCTTTTACTTTCCAAGCCAGGCGCTTTTCTATATGTAGCATCCCGACCCAGTGTAGCAAATAGTCAGAGTTCCATTATGCCATGCACAAATACTTTTTAATTTTTACAATATCGCCAAAGCATTTGGCGGGCTCGCAATCCCGCCCGGGACGTTCAAGTTCTGTATCGTAAAAAAGAAAGAAAATCTTCTCAGCCGGTGACACGTCTCCGCCAGCTCTTCGAGATCTAGAAGCTCCACTGAAAAATATTCAGAACGGAACTTGTACATCGAGATCGACTTCACATACCAATACTCTGCCCCCATCCCCCAATAAATACCTGATGCAAGTTCCTCCCCGGCGTTCCATCAATCGTCGCAGTCAACGCCCCGGGCTCAAAAGCAATATTATCAGAGCCGACGATACTCAGCTTCTTATTCCACATCCACTCGAGCATCTCGTCGCTCGCTTCAACACCAAGAAAGTCAAAGTGGTCTCTGAATGGCAAAATCTCCTGGTCCCGCTCGGAGAGCTCTTTATATTGTTTCGTCATAGCAGTCCGGACTATTAAAAAATCGCCCGGTTTAGTGAAGTCTGGAGGTAGACCCTCCCAGGCAGCGACTGCATCGAGCTCGGCTGCAGTGATACCTTGTTCCTGGGACGCGGTGAGAATAAGGGGAAGCTGAGACGTGAAAGAAGGCCCTTACGGAGAACGCGCTGAATGTGAGATTCTGGGAGTCCATCCATCCGGCCCAGTCGAGGAGGATGGCACGACCAGCAATCCCCTTTTGTGCGGAGTCTAGGCAATTGTGAGCCTGAGAGAAACGGAGAAGCTGACACGGGACATACTTTGAATCCCAAGCGTAGTCACCTTGGCGGGCGACATGATGTCGCTAAACGAAATGAGGTCGTTGTAGAACCTGTAGGCAAAATGCAATTGTATAACACGATCAGATAAATAAAACGTGAAAACGCACTGGTATGTAGAAACGTCCCCATTGGTGGAATAAGGATAATGCCTAAGTCCATCAAACTGAGTCGAGACTTGCGTATTAAGTGTCAGTACATCGTCTTGGTATCCAGAAAGAGGAATGATAGCTAGTCCAAACATGAGTATTGTTCCTGAACTTTCTCACAGCACGGCGACGATGACCGTACCGTGAGTCAAGCCCTGACGCGTCTTTGGGAGTGGAGGGTTGGGCATATCAAGTCCCAAGTTCAGACTGATTGCAATACCCTCCCGAATCTCTGATTTTGCAGCTTGGATCGTCGCTGGAGTAATATGATTAAGGGCGCCAAATTCGTCTTCGGGGCCCTAAGTAGTGACAGGTCGAGACACAACACGTCGCCTAGGGCAAAGAGACGTACCCAAACACCCCATGCAGCTTTGGTCGGAAAGGACGGATGCAGAGGTAGCTCCTGGTAAGTGGGCCAGTTTGCGTATAAGTCTGATGAATTGTATTCTCTTGCGACGAGATACCGTGCGCTTGGGATTGGAGTAGCAACGCTCCGGGGAAGGAGAAGTATTGCCGTGAAAAGAGCGCAAAGAACGTCCATGACAGTGAAGAACAGCAGCTTGAGCTACAACCCAAGACCACGGTAGGCTTTTATATACCGGGATAAGGATCGACAGTGGGATAAAGATCATTTCATCCGCAGGCTGTTATGCTGTCAGCGCGATCACGCATCGGACCAAGACGATTTTTTCTTCGCATCCGGGCTAAAAACCTGTGGATGAGAGCGGGAGTGCCAAGAAGGCCCGCTTTGCATTTGAAGCGATCCATCCGCCGATGATGGAACTTTCCCAGACTCCCTGAAGTAATGTTCTGCACTGACACCTTACTCTCTTTGGCTATTCAGTCGTTTCCATCGTTTCAAAAATTAACGACAAGACTAGAACAGGTGAATCCTCATTATTCAAAGACCTACTCAATATTTGTAAAATGCCATCTATGTGTTTCAATGTCCACATGGTTCCTCGACATTTTTTGTTGGACGTGATCGCCGCTGTGTAGCGATGACATAGCTGTGAAATTGATTGTCTAAGAATCGATACAATGAACTCCAGACAACTGATGCTTACTGCGTCATTTACGGGCAGCAGCCCGAAGAGGTCCAGGTGCATCCGAAGCTCCAAGAAGATTAGCAACGACGGCAGCACTCTCCTGGCTTCGCTTGAGCTTTTCGTACAGCACTTGTACGGATTTCGACACGTCGACCATCAACTCCTGCTCACTAGGGACGACTTGTGGTGCACCCGACTGGGGGGGAAACGGCAAAATAGGTAGCGCCCCCACGCCTGACTGCCGCATGACATCGGAGAGCATGTCAAGTGTCCGTTTCAACGCAGAAATGTTCGCTATTGAAAATCAGAATGTTATGGTCATACCTTAATAGTAGGATACGAGACATACACTCCGTCTGTGCAGGGCTACTCCCTGGATGATAGGCATTTTGACTGGAATGATGTAAAATGAGTGCGCTATAGCAACAGATGAGAGGTGACCGTACATGCCTGCCAACGCGTTCGTTGCTTCGTTTTGGAGATTTATAACAAGTCTTCGCACAACGTTTATGTTATGCTTGAAAAGTTCTGGAGAATGAGGGTCAACTTGTTGAAGTGTCTCTGGAGCGAGAAACGTGTGATGTTGGTACTGATTTATGCTTGAAGAGTAGTTCACGGGTAAAACAGGTCCGTATACAGCTGCTGCATTTATTGCATCTGCAGCAGGTATCGTTGAGGTGAACCCATCAACCATTTCATCAAGGTTGGAAGTGACGCAGACAGCCTTGGAAATATACAGGTACAAATTCTGGCCAGACATCGGTCCGATTCTTCCGGACAGCACTTCGACCATAACTTCAACAGTAGAATCCATCTTGACATTGTCAATTCTTGCCCCCCTCACCTCCTGACATCCTACTATTACTAAAAATACTTGACAGAAACGCAAGTAATAAATACAGTTTATTTCTTTGATCTTTATCTGACTTTTTCTATCTGATTCTCCAACAGATCTGAACCAGTGTCGACCTCAACAGACTCCGAGTCGAATACGCGATCTCCCCCCTTTCCCCCCTCCGAAACGCTCATTTCTGTCATGTTGGTAGTCTCCGAGCTTGTAAAATTATGCAATCAGTAATCCCCCCTACCGCACGCCTCCCTCCAATCAAGAAAATTACATGCCAATCCCCCCAAGATCTCTCGCAATGTCTTCTATACCTTCGTTCAATATACAACCCTCCAGTTCGAGGATCAAAGCGCCGTCGTCCGGACTGCAAAGCAGACTTTGTCCTTGATGCATCTGATAAATGGCGCTCCGATTCTTTCGAGCGCTCGTACGCAATCCGATGGCTCACAGCACTCGTCTCGCAAGTCGAGTTCTTGGAAGAAGAGCTGCAGAATAATGTTCTCATCGAACAAGCAGCTGCGCTTCTTGCGATCTGCTCTGGAACCGCAGGTGCAGGCGTCATCCGCCGTGATTTTGTCTTCTCCCCCGGCGCCATCGAAGTGCGGCTGACAGATGTGCCCCTGGAGAACCAGGATTTCGGTAGCGTGGGGGCGCAGACATGGGGCGGGGCTTGTGTACTTGCTGAGGCCATCGTGGAGGATCCTGCTGCGTTTGGACTGCAAACGGGAATACGTGTTTTGGAACTGGGCGCCGGGACGGGCCTGGTTAGTATCACTGTGGGAAAGCTCCTGGAAGGAAATGTGAAGATTGTCGCGACGGATTTCTACCCGTCGGTTTTGGACAACCTCAAAGCTAATATCGAGCACAATTTCCCTCAGCCTGCATCGGTCGCTATTAGCTCCACCTTTTTGGACTGGGCAGAGAGCGACAACCATGATGACTCGCTGGACATGCCATTTGACGTTGTGCTAGGAGCAGATATCGTTTACGACCCTCAGCATGCTGTATGGATCAAAGCGTGTCTTCAAAAGTTTCTGCGCAAGGGTGCAATATTCCATCTCGTCATCCCTCTCCGACCAACATTTGCGAAAGAATCAATCACTGTAGAATCAGCGTTCCGGGATGGCGACTTGGTCGTCCTTTCAAAAGAATCCATAGTGTGCGATGCAGAGAATGGGATCTCAGACGAGGTGGTGGAGTATGCATATTATAAAATAGGTTGGGCTTGATAGATATACAGAACATATTATACTACAACTTCTAGATCGTGACTACACAAATTCCCAGGAAAATGATACAGATTTTGGAGAAAAAATTTAGCAAAGCTGAAGGAGTATAGCCCGCTCTTCACGTGAGGCATACAGAAGAATGAACGGAAACCCATCCTCCTTTCTCGTGGCGACGGCGTCGCGCACTTGTTGTGCATATATATGGTTGTTGAACCCCGGAGAAATCAATTTCCATGCCTCGTCATTGGTAATCCACGTGTTAGTCCTGGCAAGGGCGACGAGTGTGGCGGGAGCGATGTCGACTACGATAATGGGCATGTTGCTCATAAACGCCCGGTGGATCTTTGTTCCGAGTTCATGAGCTAGGTGATTATTAGACAAGAATATCGAAGAAAGGCGGCTGTCACACCTCTATCCTGAACGATAAGTTTATTTCTTCGTAGTCCTTTCTTCACTGTCTCGGCTGGTAATACAGCTTGAAGGTCCAATGTTGTGGTCTCTTTATTGGCCAAAAGGTTCTTTCCTTCGAAGAACGTGGTCGCTCCACTTGTTGCCGAATCTGCACGCTTCTGTGCGGCAATAGCTTCTTGCAGATGTGCTACTAGCTCTTGGCGAGGTATCAAAACTACTAAGACGGTCAGACGCAGGCGAGGGCAGGTAACCGAAAACCTCTCACTATCTTCATCGTTGTAGTTGCCAAAAATCGCGTTGACCTTGATACCGGTGCTCTGGTCTCTCTTCGGTTTCGGGTTAACGGTGAATCTGGAATTTGATAATAAGATTAAAAGGTCGGGTTCATAAGCCTGGCAACTCACAAGATACCCTCCCGTTTGCAAGTATCCGTGACGCTGGTCTCGACATTCGTGATAGCAGATTCATACATGACATCCGCGCTGATATTGTGTCTCCATAGATACGATGCAAGCTCGAGCCGATCCTGGAGATATCCAGGATGATACGATATCACATACACGTCACATCGTCGTGGACTCCAGTATCCAAAAGACTTTGCCTCTTTGAGAAGTGACTTGACCGACGAGCTCTGGAACGACGCCACAGCTGCAGTAATCTTGTCGATGGCAATCTGTAGTCCAATAGCATGAATTGACTCTGCGGTCGGTTTGGGAGGAGAGAATTTCGTGATTAAGTTGTCATATCTACAAGTATGTCAGAATGGGAAGAGAGATGGTGATGACGAACTACTTGCCTTCCACCCGCAGCGAGAAGCTCAATACGCTTGCTTCGTCTGACAACCTCCACGAGGATGCCGTGCTTGAAGTCCTTAAGATGGTTTCCCACCATCAACGGATAGAACTTGATTGGCCTCGAAACACCGGCGAGAGAAGCAGTCTTCACGACTGTCTTGATTTCTTCGATTGCTGGCCGTATCATTTCTAGAAGAGGCGATGAGAGTTTATCAAGCCTCATGAGCAATGGTTCCACATCCTCGTCTGTAGCTGCTCATCAGGGAGTGTACTAAATGCATATCTTGAAACCTCACAAGTATCGCTGAGAACTTCGAGCTCATCGGCAGTGCTTCTCAAAAGTCCCTTTTTCAAGAAAAGAGCCCTCTTCTGAGACGTCGACGACTTTGGCTGATCGATTATTTCAACAATCGCGCTCTTATGTGCAGTAGGTAAACGGCTCAAGACCGCGTCGACAACTAGAATTACGATTAGCGAAAAAGTGGCCTCCAGGTCAGAGGAAAACGCACTATTCGAATGAGAAACATGAATCTCATACATCTGGGCAAGATTAGGGAAGGTATCAAGGCAATTATCTGCAACAGCAAGGATTTCAGCTCCCGCGGCCACAGGTCCTGACATTAGATCAGGCGTAACGATATCGAACACAGCTGCTTTATGGGGCCTTGGATGTCCAGCTACCGCTCTTCAAGTAACTGTGAGCATTGATGCTGATGATTCGAATAACAAAGACATACTGGGGTCGATACACATCGGCGATATGAAAGCGTTTGATCCTCGTAATACCCCCGCGAGCGGCAAGTCTTGCGAACGTAACAAGAAGACTGGACGGTAGCTTCACAATATCTCCGTGCCGATCAATAAAGACCGCATGGTCCTTGTCGTCCTCCGTCGAGGTGATGGGCATTAACAGTGGAGGTTCCATATCAACCGCTCCGCGTAACCTGAATATTGCTGTGAGGTGATCTTGAACCATCCCGTTCAGTGATGCATGTTCTGGTAGCTCAGCTTCATGGTCATATAGAAAGCTTCGGACTGGTCGAGGAGACTGTTTGAACAAGGAAGCTAGGACGGCTTGATGGTGTGGAGAATCCGGCTTTGCTGCTCGACCAAACATGATCAATAAGAAGAATGGTAGCGGAAGAACGGCAGGCGCTTACTCATCATCTTCAGAGCACCCTTGAAGTATTCATCTTCGAGTCTCGAGGGCAATAACGGACTTTGCGATAATTCCAATGCCGTAGGTCGATCTTCAGGCTCATGCTGTAGCAGCCAGGTTATAACTATAGGTGCGTTCAGTGACGTATTCTGCAATAAATAGTCATTGTGATGACACACTTTCACGTTGAGGTAACCTTAACACGTCCCATGAATCTGGAAAGACGATTTCGGGGCGCCTCAAGGCCTCGATGACACTGATACGTTCGGAGCCTGTCGTGAAGGAATAGTTCATCTCGAAGAATACAATCTGAGGACACAGTGATGAACGGTTGGGACAAGGCATGGAAACAGCAGAGGGCTTACTCCCAGACTATACATATCGGCTTTTGTATGATTAGTCGGTCTCCTTCGACGCGACTGGACTTCTGGAGCGATGTACAGGCGCGTGCCGACTTCTATTAAAGGCAGCGTATTATCAGTGTGCTGCGAAATCTGAGTACAGTAATAAGACCTACCCAATGTCATGTCGGTTTCTTGGGCAACGACCCGCGGTGAAACGTCTGACGGGTCCACTGCCGCGAGACTAGACGTGGCTAAACCAAAGTCACCAACTATAAAATGACATCAGCGATTTCTATCACGCCATTGAAGATCCCGCGTACCCTTGCAGTCGCCTTTCGCATCTGCAAAAGCCAGATGAAAACTCGTTTTCAAATGTGAGAACGGCAGGCACATACCGATGAAGATGTTAGTCAATTTGATGTCGCGATGGATCTAGGCAAACACAGGTGTGAGCATCCTTCACAAGAACGTTCTGTGAGCGCGCTTACAATGCCAAGAGTGGACATGTGCACCAGTGCGTCCACAATCTGCTGAAACAGCCGCCATGCCTCAGATTCTGATATACCTTCATCGACTCGCTACAGAAACATCGATGTGAGCTAATGTAAAACTCTCGAAGAAACAAGCATACCTCTTTCAAAGTCTGCCTCTCCACAAACTCCATCTGGATATATAATGTTCTCTGCACAGACAGCGGAGGCGTCACCGACCCCAACCCTTGGTCATTCTCTTCGCCCGCCTTCCTGAACAACCCTCCAAACGGAGTTTCATTATCACTATCCGTATCCTCCTGCGACTCGGACGAGCCTGTGAAATGTATACTAGGGAAGCTCCCCCTCGAGGTTCCACCCAAGTCGTCGAGATCATCCATATTGAATATAATGGGCCCACTAGGCTCACGCGATTGGATCCTCGATGGGACGGAGGTCATTCCGTTTTCGGTACCATTGGAGTGAGAATAGGAATCGGATTCAGACTCGGACTCGTCGGACGCCGCTGTTGACGTAGGTTCGGCAGTTTCGACCCAGGTAGTATAGTACCGCACAATAAAGCGATGGCTCAGTCGACTTAAAGCGTTCACCTCTCGGAAAATCTTGGTGTCGCTTTGCAAGGTTCGTAAGCGAACTTTCTTGACTGTGGTTGATGACATGTTAGGGAGAACAAAGGGTGTGAAGGTGATAAACAAACCGGCGTAGACACGATTATCGATCCTATTACGAGCTTTAACGACAGATCCGAAGGCTCCTTTACCCTGTACAGGTGGTTAGTCAGATCATGTCAGAGTCAAAGTTGCGAATACTAACCAAAAGTTCCAACTCTTCCCAATCTTCTTTCCAACGGCTAGCCTGGCGAAACATCGGCCCTCTGAAGTAATCGAATTCTGGTGATCCCGAAACAGCAGCATACATAGGCGTTTTGGGCTCTGGATGTGCGTTAGTCGAGAAAGGCGTAGCGCTGAGAAATTCTTACCAGACATGGATATTGAAAGACTTCGTTGAGTTCGATGCAATGACGTTTCAGCGAGATTAGCCAAGAGGGTTAAACATGTAATATGGCTCTTCTTAGGAGGGACAAGCATGTTCATCGCATGTTTCTGCAGAGCTGGTGGTATGGTCGCTGTGAGACAAGGTAAACACAGAGTCTGACATGATAAATGGATATTCTCACAAGACCGAAGGGCGGTGTGGACGTCAGAAAATCGTTCGGTCACATCAAGACCCAGGAGCATCTGAAGGAGGACGACACCAACAGCATGTATGTCCCTTTGATGGGTGTATAACAGTAGTGATTCATTCTTGGCGTCCTTCGATAGCCTTGTAGAGTTCACATAAGGTCTGCACAGACGTCAAAGTAACAGGCACTTACCAAGCCTCCGGCATGACACGATCTTCCGGAGGATTCATGTAGCCGAAGGCGTTCGATCGGTGTAAGTCCAGTAGTCTGGTGTAGTATCCTACTTTGGTGAGCTTGATAAGCTTCGATTGTGAAGGGCAGTTTCTGGAGACTAGACCAATAGACGTCGCACTGATACCTGCATGACGACTCAGACTTGAAATGAAAATTATTGCAAGCGAACGACTAACCTCGATGCACTAGGTCACAGACGTGGATAGCATTGAGTCCAGAGAGGATTTGGGCAATGTAGTCCTAGAATATCATGAACAAAAAAGCATGCGCAAGCCATCATCAAAAGACGCATACTGAAACTCGGTCTTCCCGAAGGGAATCACAGTCATCTAGTACATCTTTCAGGGAAAGGGCTGGACTCTGTTCCGACAAGATGACTAGTTGCGGGGCCCCGCTCGAGTGTGGGGCCTTCAATTTGACAGCCAGTACTCTGACAACATTGGGATGGCGGACAGACTTTAACCTGGTGATTTCTTCCTCAACTTGCTTGACCTTCTTCCTGCCTGGAGATAACGTGAGAGGGTAGGGTAGATGGCTTCAGACGACGACCTACCTTGGCTTGTCGTGTAATAATGGGTGCCAAACGTAATAACATGGAGTTCAAGCGGGAGGGTAGCGTTAACATCGTCACATACGGGATCCGCGCCGTATATGGTGCCGAGATAAGCTGTTTACAGGAGTTAGCTGGATGCTGTGATGGTGGAAAACGGGTACCATTTCGTGGATGGAAGACCTTGACAGTATTAAAATGAATACCATTCATTTCAATGTCCTCGTCGAAAGTTTCAGTGGGCGTATCACTGGAATCGGGGACTTCAGTGGCCTCTGAATTGGCACGGTGACGAGTTCGATGCTGCTCCCTAGCTAGCTGTTGCTGTTTTTGAACATCCGCGTCGAATTCGCGTGCGAGCTTGTCCATTCGTTGCTTCTTTTCCGTCGCCTCGCGTTCAGCCTGTTCTTGTCTGGCCTGGAATTAAAAATCAGTGGGGGCTCTAGGGGAAGTGATAGGCTACGCAACCCGTTCTTCCTCCGCTGCTCTTTGCTTCATTTGCAGTGCCAACGATCCAATAACCTCCGCAGGAGCTGCGACGTTCTCGCTCAGCCAATCTTGGCAAAATGTGACGATCTATAAAGAAATTTTGAGACTAGTGAAGGAAGACTAAGCTCACATACTTACCTGAAATACCATTTCAGTCCGTGGAGATGCTCGAACCTCATTCTGGAGAGCATGGTTCAATTTCGTTATTTGATCATGGTCCAAACCGCGTGGTTTCTGTACGGTAAAGTTGGGGTATGTGAGAGTAGGGTATGTTTTCGGAAACCTGGGGAAACGTTTTCATTAGCTGGACTACGACATGCCGTTTTTCACATACTTGACATTCAAATCGAAACCAATGTTCGCGCGATCCGGATGGCGTACACAGATAGTAATTTCTGGCAGACTGGCTGCGCCCTACGACATGTTGGTATTGGAAGTGAGTTAAATAACAACTGGCTCACTTTCCAAGCCTTTGAGGGCGGTATTAATTGAAAATCTTCGGCGTAGATGGATTGCAGAGCAGTGAGTTCGTTCTTCTGTAATTCCTCTGTAGATTCCATGTTGGACGTTGGGACAACGTGACTGAGTAGGGGAGGGCCCAGCGGACCTCGGCAGCTCAGTTCATCATGGCTCTACGACTACCTTGGGCAACAACGATGGTGATGGTGGTAAATGAAAGAGAATGAAAGAGAGATGCATTTGGACCTCGTTTGATGGAATTATGTAATCATGCCTGTTTTGGTTATCCACTGCTTTATCTTACGATCTCGCACGACCAGTGACGACCTGGTATATAAATATTTTCTGGGCCTGGCAATTCCTAGAATAAAAAGGTTTGAATATTAAATATTGAATACCGGAACCTTCCCGCCAAAAAAAGAAAGAAAGAAAGAAAAAGAACAACACGAGTTACACGACTCCACCACCGCAGAAAATTAGCACTCAAAGGCCCCCCATGGGAACGCAAAACGGTCACAAGGGTATAATTACATCACGAGATTTTCTGCTGTTGATGAATTTTCATCAAGACCTGCTCTAAGACTTGCAACGTGGATCGACATGAGGCTAAGCCCGTTCCTAAATCCTGTTTGGCAGGGACTTGGAAACCCCAGAAGCGGCAGGCAGGCAGCGCAGACGCCACGATCGCCACATCCTCGCCTAGACGTTACGACCACAAAGCGACAAGCTAATTAGTTATGTACAGAGCAGATAGGTGCCCTACAGAAAAGAAGTAACATCAACCAGGGTCGTCTTGTGCATCCGACGTCATCATGGAAACTACGGAATCCCCTCCGTCTTTCATTCCATTAAGCTGCGCTTCTCAGAAAACATGCCGTACCCATATCGTAAATCTGGTTCTCCTGCTGCTAGAGCTACGGGCTCAAGGGTCCTACAATTCCCGTGTGATAGTCTGAATGCTCAAACGGCCGACCTGAGCGCTTACAGGTAGAGGGAACATACTATCCGTAACCAGCATCCCTAGTAAAACAGTGATGCTACTTGCCGCAGCCCATGCGACCGCAAAACTCCGAAAACCCTTTGATCTTCGAATAGATTGCACTAGTGAATGACATTATATCGTACTTTGATTATTTGTATCAGGATGCGCGGGAAGGATGCTATCCGGCGCTCCAGAGGAAGTAGTATTCTACTAGCCACGGCGCCCTTAACTTCATTACAGCACCTCAACCTTGAGCGGCATTCCCTTCCGCTCGACGACCCCTTCCTCCTCTTTTGTCGCTACTGATGGAGAAATAATCTGCGAAAGATTCCACACAATCACATCATCCGTCGAAGAAAACCGGAACCTGAGAAGAAGGGTCGCCAACAGAACCTTCATTTCTATTTGAGCGAACCTATAACCACTGGAAAATATAAAATGTCAAACAACTGTCGAGAACATACAGCCCGCACAGACATACATGCACGAACGGCCCCCTCCAAGGAACGACAGCCTAGACAGGAACCGCGAACATCGCAGTGGTGAGTAATCGGAAGCAATAAGAGCTGTGCATAAGTATCACCCACATGCCAGCATAAATCCCTGGTAAAATCCGTCCACCAGGTGCTTGCTCCCCGAGCCATCTTTCCGGTGTCCACATCTTAGCATCCGGACCCCATATACTTTCGAGTCTGTTCGCTCCAGCGATACCCACAAACAGTGTGGTCCCGACGGGAACAGTTACGGAAGCGGAAGAGTCCAGATCATGCACGTTCGGAGAATACATCAGTGATCGTTCTTTGATAGCACTGCAGGGTCGAGATAATTAGCATCATTTATTGAGTGGATGGACTGCGTGGTTGTAACATACGAGCGACGGACGAAAGGAACCGGAGGGTATCTTAAAAAGTCGCATAAGCCGTAATCACACTGGAAGGCGGGAACGGACTTACAATCTGAGTGTCTCTTTGATGACGGCGTCTAACCAAGGAAGCTCACTTATCTCATCGTATTCGAGCCTTTCGCCGCTGTGCTTCAGTTGCAAAGCAGTTTGCAGCTCATCCCGAACCTTGTCCTGAATATCTGACCTGACAGAAAGGAGATAAATAATTCGCGAAAGAGCACTTGAAGTCGTGTCCTGTGCTCCGAAAATGAGGACTCTGTGGAGCTCGTTGGTAAGAACGTGAATGCTAGCAAAATGAAGCAACAAACGTCATCTGGCCAGTAAGCTCGTTCTCAGTCATCTTGGCTTCCTCAGCTGCCTTTTCGTTAGCATCCACTACAGGGAAAATAAGCTCTGAATACTTCGAAAAGGTAATGGGATGAAATAACCCACGTAAAACACTGATAATATCTCTTTTGCCCTTGACTTCCTCACGTCCAATTTCTTCCCTTTTTGCCAACAAAATTTCCCTCGCCGTGTTATGCATTACATCACTAATGCTCTTCACCTTCTGCACTGCCCGGTTCGGTGTCCATTCCACCAGCCACCTCCTGAAACCAGGACCCCCTAGCTTAGACAAGAATGGGGCAAACTGCCGAATCAGCGAAAGCGAAAAGATCGTCGGTCTGCGGAGCTGTCAATATAAGAGAAGAGAAGGTCAGATGAGAAGATAGACCCACATGAGCTCCTTGATAGCCGATGTATATGGATTGTTTACTCGAGAGCTGAGAGGATCGAAGCTGTAGCCTAAGACGGTCTGCCCGATCATTTCAAGCGCGACACGCGACATCCACTCGGACATATCAAGGACAGGGCTCTCTGCGTGCTCGGTCTCCATGACGTCTGACAGCTATATCAATGAGAGCGTTGAGTCAAAGCATGGATGCGGGGAACTATCCACCCACCTTGTCGGATATTCTGTAGAATACCGGCATCAAGTCCTTCAGTTGTGCTACAGAAAATACAGGATTGACTAGCTTTCTTTGTCGTTTGTGCTGGTCCCCTAGTGCGGTTACGGTGGTAAGGTTCGCATAATTACAGCCACTTTAAAGGCTACTCACCGGTAGTAGCAACAAGGCCGGGCCCAAAAATAACTTTATTGGTTCTGGATGATTCATATCAGATTAAGCCCGCATGATCAAAATGTAAATCAAAGATGACGCACTCGATGAACACATCTGTTTCTTCGAAGGCGTCTTGGTCTTTGATAAGAATACTTTGAAGCGCCTTAGGATCTGAGATATACAATTGCTCGTCCTAAATGAGGGTATCAAGTTTTAGCTCAGACTGACTGGGCCAGAACAGCCGACCGACCCCGAAGAAACCGTGAACTTTAACCATGCCTCCGTATTCGTCAACAATTTGCTGATGGAATGGGAGTCCTTTCGCATTGAAGAGCTGCCCTAGGTTACCTGTAATTTTTGCTCAAACCTGGAGGATTTAGTGAAGAGTGGACAGTGCTTACCCATCACCCAGGACTGAGACGGGGGTCCGTTGATATGTCGAAAAGGAGATCTCTTGAAGAAGGAATAAATGAGGCGTAGAACGATATATAGAGCATAGCTTAGTGCGAGATAAGAAACGAGAGGCATGGCGGGAGTAGTTGACCTATGTTGATTTCAGGTTATATACCTTTTCGACTGGCACATCGGAGGACCGAACCCGAGCGTATCATGGGTATTGGGTAAATGGCGGCATCTACGGGTAAGTCGGAAGTGCCTACGATGATACAGCTGGCAAATTCGAACTGCCGGCGCCTACATGATCAAAGGATCAAGTAACGTTGGACATCAATCATTCGGCAGCGGTCTTGACAGCAGGTGGGGAGAAAGAGGATATCCCCAAGTCGAACGAATACCGAAAACGCATTGAGCGTAGTTCCGAATCATGTTCTAGATCTGTGAGGATAGTGCAACATCACTGGAAGGAGAACTGACATAACCGGCTTGTTTGCCGGCCCTCGGGGCCAGTTGCCCTTGAGTTGCCCTAGATGAAATTGTCTCAATTGGGAAGGGATATATAAGGGTCTCGATACTTGTATCGACTCTAATTAAAAAACATGTTTCCGCCGAAAGTTCCGTCCAGTCAGACCTTCGGACCGATGTTCCGTATTATCACGTGACACAATAATTAGCAACGCGTCGCGTTTGCGTTTCTGTTTACCGCCTTCAACACCTTCTCACTCTCTTCCCGCTTTCCCGAAAAAATGTCAACAGTGAAATACCCGAAAGTAGCTGGTAAGTCATGTAGCGGATT
Organism: Armillaria fumosa; assembly: GCA_030407015.1. Lineage (NCBI taxonomy): Eukaryota > Fungi > Basidiomycota > Agaricomycetes > Agaricales > Physalacriaceae > Armillaria > Armillaria fumosa. The sequence goes on from JAUDYM010000001.1 coordinate 178,762, forward strand.
CATCAACCACTCTCTGATGATCATAGGCTACGAACTCGTACAACAAATTGGTGGAGGCGGCTTCTCGACGTGCATGCTTCGATTTTTTCTGACATTTCTTCTGTTAACACGTTTATAGCGTCTTTCGTGCGGTTCACTTTGAAGAACACCGGGTGGCAGCTTGCAAGGTGATCTCTCTCACGGACGCCACGACCGAAAAGGAGCGTAAGACCATCGACAAGGAAATGCGCGTTCACGCCGCATTAAAGCACACAAATGTGCTTGAATTTTATAATGCGGTAGTCGTGGAAGCCAAGCATAAGCATTTGTATCATCCTGGGATCTACATGTTGCTTGAACTTGCTGCAGGAGGCGATCTTTTTGATAAGATTGGTGCGTCTCTGTCGTTTCTTCATCTTTCAGGTACTTATTATGAATGGGAAGCTCCTGATGTTGGGGTAGGGGATGAGGTGGCCCATCTATATTTCAACCAATTAGTCACAGGGATGGTGCGTTCATCTGGGTTTTCTCCCGATGTCAGGGCTTGAATGTTGCATTCATCCCGTAGGACTACATACACAGTCAAGGCGTGTGCCACAGGGACCTCAAACCTGAAAACCTGCTTCTTGACGTTGCAGGGACCCTCAAAATCTCTGATTTTGGACTGTCGGCGGTGTATAGGCTGAAGGACTCCGGCAAAATACGAACATTGACCGAGAGGTGCGGAAGCCTTCCTTACGTCGCTCCTGAAGTACGTGCAGATCGTTTCTCTCCTGCCATCTTCACCTCATGTGATTCTCAAGCTAGCTTCCGATGCACCTTACAAGGCCGAGCCTGTTGATGTGTGGGGCATGGGTGTCATCCTTTTCACACTTCTCGCCGGTAGTACGTTTGAACGATGATCCCCACTCCGGCGCTTGGATGTTAATGATATGCTTAGACACCCCCTGGGACGAACCCACAATGAACAGCACAGAGTTCGTTCGCTACGTAAATGGCGAAATATTTGATGATCCGCTGTGGTGCCACATTCGTGGCGATGCCCTCTGTAAGCGCTCTGCGGCCAATCAGATGTAATATTTCGAATTGAACGAAATGAATTTTAGCGCTCCTCACTGGCCTTTTATGTATAGACCCAGAAGAGAGGCTGTCGATATCCCAGATCTATCAGCACCCCTGGTGTATGAGGTGCCCCTTCAATCTGCCTGTCACAGATGCCATGCTTACATCTATCTAGGCCTAGCCAGCTTGCTCAAAGAGGCGCCTTGGCGCTAGCCGATAAACTTACTGAGACGCTCAGAAACAATGGCGACCTTGGCCTCGCTGCTCCCAATTTTGCCCGACCAGAGTATGTCTCTCTCTTTCCCATTTACTGGGACGCCTCAAATAACTCTTTCTCAGAGAAGAAATAGATGCGGATGGAGATCAAATGATGTTCTCAGCTGGCCACAGCTCACAGTTTACTCAGTCGTTGATGCTCTTTGTGCGGCTCTTCTTACTAGACTAAAATCTTCTCATATTAATATTTTTTTCTAGTCTCAAACTCAATCCGGGAATCGTTACACACCTCACCTCACGCGGTTCTACACGTCTCTCGGACCTTCTTTGCTACTGACTCTGATCCAGGAAAGCCTTGAGGAACTCGGGGTCAAATGCAAACCATCTCCTGATAACAGCGACGATGCACATCGTCTTCGCATAGGAGGTCGCGATCGTCGAAAGGAGATCTTCAAAGGCTGGGTGCTGGTGGAACGGTTTACATATCGTGGAAGTGAAGGAAGCTTTTGTATCATGCAGAGAGATGAGGTCAGTGTCACCTTCCTTGATTCTGGCATCTGCTGACTATCCATCAGGGAAATCCTATATCGTGGAGACAGCTCTGGAAAGCACTGATCATGTCGCCATCCTTGGAACCGCATGTTCTGCGAAAATGATGATCTAATAGTATGAATACGGGAGATATATGCAAGACTACATTTATTAAATTTATATGATTATTTGTTTCGCTCATATGTAATATAAGTTATAATGGATCAAGCACACTGGCACAGAATGTAAGTAATAATTCATAATTAATAATTTGCTCTTACGGCAGCCATTTTAGGGACAAAATTTTTGATCCGCGTTCCTCTTTGGTTCGTCCGCAACAGTGATGAATGTCGACTCTGTTTACCTCTTAGAAGACGAACTTTCTCTGCGGAAGACAAAACGTGTTTCCTACGGTCATTCTTGGCCTTCTCTGACCCACTATGATCAACTGTGGACACAAGAGACACGATGGGGACTCTATACCGAATTCAAGGAAATCAGCGAGCATAGTGGGGAGACGACTATAATAAACGACGAAACCTTCAGATTCGCTCGTATCAAAGCATTCTTTCGTACATTGAAGGGGTTTTATACGGTGGGTCGCCCGTGTTGCTAGGTAATTAGGAAATGTGACTGAATGTGATATAGGGCCGCTCGGATCTGACGGGACGCTCCTGTGCTGTATTTGGCTCCTGCATTCTTAATTGACGGGGAACTGACCTGAATCTGGCAGCGCTTCGACTTTCTCTACGTGCGCTGGGAGATACTGATAACGGAACTAAACGCTCTCACTGCCACCGTCGAGCCATACCAAGATGAATGGGAGGACTATCTTGGCAAAAAGCACAAATATACAAATTACAAGATGAACAATGAGGAACTTTGGAAGAGCTTTCAGGAAAGATGGCTTCTTCCAGAAAGGGTAGATTATGCGACGTTGATGGACATGGCTGGTCCGTGAGCATCTGAACGACTATATGGCTACGGTATTTCTGATGATGCTCATATTTCAGAGTCTGTGCGTTCAAGGATTGCGGATGGTGTACAGCCAAAATTCCAGAAACTTTTGCTATATGACCTTCCCGATGAGCTGCTCGACGCGATTTACAGGCATGCAGACTTAGCCAGTGCTCTCCCTCTATCTGCTACATGCCGTCGTATGCGTACTATATCTTTGCCTTTTGTTTACACAGTGAGCTGTTTCTATAGCCTGAGATATTTGTGGTTCTGACTCTCAATCCTGAAGTCTCGCGATCTAGGTCTGCGTCGATCGCTGAAATCCATGATCATGCGCCAAGATGCTGATGCGGAAGTACGGAAAGAGCATGTCATCAAGGTCCTACTGAAGGCTTCCATCCGAGCACTAGAAGACGCTCATTTCCTCCTCACTCGCCCCGACATCACCTCCAAATTCCAGAGCATAAATGTGTTCAATAACTGGAGCAGCAACATAGGTCTTTACCACCCGGACTTTCCACCCAGTCTTTTCCTTCCTGCAATTTCACAGTCAGTGTGTGCAGTCCTGCGCCATACAATCAATGTGACCAGCCTGTCCATGTTTGGTTTTCCCCTCCAGGACCACATCTTCGAAACCATCGCCACACTACCAAATCTCCGAACTCTCAAGTTAACGGGCTGTCCTGTTGAAAGCTTGATGACTTCCCCACAGCTCGTTCGAGTCGAAAATCTCGCTGTACATGTCCTAGACGAAGAAGACTGCTTCACATGGGAGACTCTCGCCCTCTTTCCGAACGTTGTCAATGTCTCATTTCTTGACACGTCGAGGTCCATGATGGAAATATCTGATTCTGTCACTGTGAGCCATTTTGTACAATTGACACGCATGTGCTTGGGGAATCTTGCCGAGTCGGTCTTTCCCGACATCATCCATTTCTTGCGCCATACGACGGAGTATCACCTGACACAACTAAAGCTCATATTCACGCATCCCATTAGCGATCACAAACTCTTTGTGCTCCTCGACGAATTGCAGCCCCATCCCATGGAAACCCTTATATTAGATGGCTTGTTGGAAGGAAAACCGACTATCATCGGGCACATATCCCGTTGTCTCCCTGGTCTTACCTCGCTATTCCTCTATCGGCGAGAAAGCCAGCGTCAACTAGACACTCGGATCACATGTTCCTGGCCTCTTCCACCATTCGAATACGCGCCGTACTTTCGCTTGTTCTCCAAGTTGCGTTATTTCGAGTGGAATTGTGCCCGTAATTTTGGCGTCACGAGTTGGTCAATACTGGTCTTTGAAGGGAATGGCAATTGCGGTCCATGTGGCGCCCCGTATGAGATCTGGAAGAGCAAAGACGAAGATACAGATAATGACGATAGCAAGCACTTCCTGGCGTCGATTTTCGCTGCATATATCCCTTCTTTAGAGAGTGTGACTGTGGGAAGCGGCAGTCTTTCTCCTTTAGCTTCGTGGAGTATAGCTCGCAGCGGTGAAGGCGTGACAATAGAAGCGATCTCGAGGGCAAATCTTTATAGCTCAATTGAGGGAATATGGAACCCTACTGAGTGGGGAGCTGGCGTGGAAACCTGGTAGTCTCTCTCTGTAGTACATGTGGATTTGTCATAATATAGAGACGGTATTTGAATAGCTAGACGTTGTTTAGATGCGAGTGTAGCTTCGTTGGTCATACTACCAATTCATGATTCTGCACCTAACTGATTCTGGCGCTCATGATGACCTCAATCACGACTCACTATCAGGGCTACCTTCCCGAGGTCATAGAACCAAATACATGATAGACTTGAATGCACAATAGAGAAATCTTGATATTGTTAGACGTTGAAACGTTGATACTTTATGAACTACATGGATCTACTACGGAATATGATCCTCTGTCGGGCCGAAGTCCGGTGGCTGTGATGCTCAACCTCTCAACCTCCATCAGGCAGGGCTGAGAGTCCAGCCGTTGTCTCGCTGTCGAGGCGGCGGAACTATGCTTGTTGCCTCTTCTACGCCTACCACCATGCAGGCTACTCAGTACTTGTTAGAAGATGAGGCCTCGCTGCGGCGCCAAACCTATCATTCTGTATCATGGCCACCGACCACAGTATTCGACAAGGCTATATACAACGGCAGCATGTCATACAAGATTTTCAATCACTTTGACGAGGATGGACCCATCGACGTCTCTCAAGACAGTGATTTCAAGGTAGCCCGTCTGGAGGCGTTTGTCAGGACCATGATAGGTTTTTACTCGGTGAGTACTCTTGCTGCTGCATCAGGAAGGAATCAAGTCAGATAAGTAGTTTGTAGGGCGACTTGGATCTCACGGGCCGACGGCTCTCTGTAAGCGCAATCTTTATCTTCAAAGGTTGCGACAGTTGTTCATAATATTTGAAGAGATTTGAATTCTATTCAGTGCGCTGGTCACTCTTTCTTGCCGATGTGGAAGCTCTTGCCCCGTTTGTGCTGAGATTTGAACGTGGATGGACATTTGAGGATGAACTTGCACTCTTGGCAGGCCAAGGTCGCTCGCTTGTGTATTATGAGATGCAGAACGAGGAGATGTGGGAAACTTTCCGGGAACGATGGCTTGTACCTAGCTCATATGTTTACGAGGATGTGAAGGATTGGACGGGTCAGTGGAAATTTTAATCATGCCCACTTCCGAAATCTTATTCTGCCATCAGATAGCGTTGTCAAGCAGATAACAGAGTCCAAGGGCAAGCCGAAGATCCAGAAGTTATTTCTTCTCGATCTCCCTGATGAGCTGCTGGATCTTGTGTTTCAGCAGGGGGGCAGTAATGTTGTGCGTCTTCTGACAAGAACGTGCCGACATATGAGGGCCTTGGGAGCACCATACATCTACCGAGTGAGTCAGCATCGGGTGCTACCCTAGCGGAATCTAGCGCTAAGGGAATACCCTCAGTATCGCTCTATGCGTTTGTGCATGCCTTCGACCAACGCGATGACCTTGATAGGCGGATCTCCCATGGAACAGCAAAATCGTGTGTTCAAATGTTATCAGCAGTCTCTGGACAACATGCACAAAGACATCGCATTCCTCACCGCGCGTCCTGATATCACAAAACAGGTCGAGATTCTGAACTTTCATAACTCCTGGGCTGGCAGCAGCAGGTTACCAGCAAACTTTGACACGCGCGACGATTTATCATCCGTCATCGCTAGCCTATCGGTCGCCTGTCTTCATGGCGAAAGTGTTACCGAAATCACTACGTATGGGTTCGTCGTCAGTCGGCACTTCCTTCGAATCATGTCAACTCTTCCCAAGCTACGAAAGTTGTGCATAGATCGATGCACATTTGGTGTAGCCAGTCACGTTGAGGCTAAAATACTAGCTGCTACCCAGCTTTTCAATCTCGACAGCGTACGCCATCTTCGGCTGGCAATCTCCCCTCTCGGTGGACACCAAGGGACAGAATGGACTAGGTCCTGGAACATCCTCGCATTCTGCCGCAACATCACGTCTCTTTACATATTTTCTCATTCGCATCAGCTCGATCTCACCGCCTTCAGCCTATTAGCTGAAGACTACTGCTTCTTTCACATATCACGCTTGTGCATGGATGGCGTCTCGACTCCATCTGTCAGTCTTCTTCGCAATTGGCTTTTAACCTTGAGTGGCAGTCCCAATATCACTCATTTCAAAGTTCGATTTGCTGCTGGCGTAAAAGATGCAGAGGTGCTGTCTCTATTAGATGCGATAGCACCTCAACCTCTGAAGAACCTGGTCCTTGACGGTTTACTAGAGGGTAGCACGGATGTCTTTAGTCACATCTCGCAACATTTTCCCCAGTTGACTCATTTACTCCTTTTCCAACTGTTAAGTCCGCTCGGAGTCCCTGCTGCTTGGCCTGAACCACCGACTGCGTACGCTTCCCAGCTAGCCTCTCTGGCTCACCTTCGCTACTTTGGTTGGAACCTTGGAGAGGGGCTTTGGTTGCCACCGATACCGTTGGCTGGTGCCGTTGCAGAGGAGACTGATGCAGACGAGAGCGCCGATAAGGAGGATGTAGATGACGATGAGGCTCCAAGTGACCCAGACGAAATCGCCGCAATGTTTGCCGAGCGCTGCGCAGCTCTCAAGGTGTTCGTGCTTCATGATATATCTTCGGGGTGGGATATTTGTCGTGGAGATGATGGTCGAGTGACATTGAAGAAAATGAGCGACTTTAGACGCTGGGAATCCATGCCCTGGAATCCAGAATCGACGTGAGGGTAAAATTAGGTTCTTCATAGATAGCATAGGCAAATCAATGCAGCTCAAGTATACACGGCTTGAAGCTTGAAGGGCGCGATGTCGTGCAATCAAACAACTGGATCGATGGCGCTAAGGTTTTGGTCATTTATGCTTATGCTTCATACATCGAGTGGCATAATGTCAACGCCAGGGCTACCTGGCGCCATCCAGACTAGAATACTTTTTTTTTTTTTTTTTTTTTTTGAATCCGGTTGGTATGCTATTTACCATTATCCTACACACAAGCGTATGGTGGGATTATGCTACTTGGGTCTGTCTCGTCTTCTCGTTCTTCGTGCCTTTGCATGTTAACAAATGAGCTTCTCTGAGCTCACTGCGACTTGCGTCGCGACCGCCTTCCTGTTTGCCTCGGCTATGGGGTGATAAGGTGGTGGTTCTTTCGCCTGCTCTCCCTCACTGTGCACCCAATGGTTCTGTCTTCTTGAACACATTATTCTCCAGTGTCTTCTTCGGCAATATCAACATCAGGGAAGGTTCCGAATGTTGGCTCGAAGCGGCGAGTGCTGTTGAGGTATTGAATTAGGTGGGGGATGTTCTCTCGACATACTAAAATGTGTTTGACAGTCATTGCTGTTCCTCGGGTGCCTATTGATCTCTGTAATATCTCTCACTCGTTCTGGTATGCTGGGCAGCGAATGAGATAGTGGTGGACTGATTTGTTTGGGTATGAACATTTCGGGCATGCAGGGGATTCGGCGCATTGGATGTTGAAGAGATGACGGTTGAGCCCAATGTGTCCGGTTCGTAGCTGCACCATTATGCTGGTGATTTTGCGCGGCATGGAAGTGGCCAGTTTCCTATACCAGCGTGCAGCTCGCTGAGCAGTCGCTGAATCGATGTGTCGAAACCTGGAGTAGCGGGGTGACTTCCTCCAGGCTCGGTCAGCATGACTTTTCTGCTTTGCATAGAACTCTCGGAGTAACGATGATTTGTTATAGGGTATTGGTTTTCGTAGTGGCACAGGAAGTTTCTGCAGCTCACTGCCATCGCCTCGGGCTGCCATTTTTGCTTCTTCATCCGCTGCTTCGTTCCCTGTGATGCCTTGGTGTCCAGGTACCCATCGAATTTTAATGGAGATGTCTGGATGCTGTCTCAGTACCATGTCGATGCATTTGTGGAATAGATCAAAGATGTGGTGTGATGCCGTGGGTCATGAGAGAATTGTTGCTTGGATAGCAGCTGTGTTGTCGATGCTGAATGTTGCTGTTTGGACATTTCTCATGCCTCGGAGTGGTTCTGTGCATAAGGTTAGTGCCAGACCTTCGCCGTCATATACTTCATGCTTCCTTGCTGATCCTACCCTCAATCGTAGTGTCTTCACTCTTCTTCCCCCCCTGAAATACCACTGCCGCTGCACCTATGCCCCCATCAATGCCAGATCCATCCCCATATGCCTTCACATCACTGTTGTCCATCCTCTCCATTGCTATTGCCTCCTCCATTGATTCTGCTATCTCGATCTTGACTTTTGACCTCCAGTGTGGCGGGAACCGCACTGCCTTGATTGTTTCTGTCTTGTCGGGGTGGATGTTGAAGTCTCTTGTGAGCTCGTGCATTGGTGATCGATGTCGTCATACATATCTGTTTGCTGCTTGACATATGGGCCTGTATAGTGGGTGTTCTGGAGGTAGACATGCCATGCGTGCAAGTGCTCGGTGCCGATACACCTCTACCTGTCCTTGCATGGGAAGGAGGTTAGCATGTATGTCTAGGACATCTGCTGCTGTTGTTTGCATGCCTCCTGTTATGAGGATGGCTGCCTTCCTCTGTATGGAAGACAGACAGTTCACCGTGCGAATACTGCTTTTCCCATCTTTCCTCTTCTTCTTCATTCTTTTCTGTGGGTTTAGAAATACATCAGCAGCATATAGAATTCATGGTATTGCAATGGAAATATAGGTTAGTCGCATGCTTTCCCTGGTGACTCCGGAGCTCATGCATGTGAGCCGCCGAAATTGAGTTATCCAGTCATCCGCCTTCTTTACGGCAGCTGCACCCTGTTCTTTCCACCGTAGTCCTGCATCTATGTAGACTCCGAGGAACTTTGCCACTTGTTTGGGTGATATGAGGTGCTGTCCGATCCGAATTGGCGATCCCATATCTGGTTCTCGGCACCTGGTGTTGCTTCCTGGCTGGGGAGTTGTCTCTCATGTTTTTGGAGTGAAATCGACGAGTTGGAACTTTGCAATTCCATACTCGCAGTTGTGTTCCCTTGCCCATTCGAGAATGCCACCTTTTCGCTCCATTATGTCCTTGATCTTTTGGTGCGTCTCAATGAACGTCTTCCCATGTACTAGAATGGCCTTGTCATCGATGAATAGGTATCCTTCTTCATCCTTCTTGAGTCGCTTCACCGCACTTGAGTTGTAGATAACATAGAGGATCTGTGAAAGGGGGTCGCCCTGATCTAAGCCATTGGCTATATCAAAGATGATGGACTTGAAATCGTCAAATGTCATAACGGTTTTACATCCTCCAAGTCTCCTCTGTAGCCATTCTGTGTATGGGGCAGGTATTCCCAGTGTCAGCATTTCATGCACAAGCATGTCAACATCTACACTCGGGAATGCCCCTTTTACATCAAGAAATAGGACTGTTACAACTTGTCCTTTGCGCCATGCATCTTTGATGGTAGAGACTAAAAGGTGAATGGAGTCGGTTGTGCACCGCCCTGGGCATCCCCCAAAGTGTCTGTCTGGGAGCAGTCCTGTGAGTTCGCACCAAGCGACGAGGTCCTGATTGAGCGTAGCATGCAAGCCTCTGCCCCATCTGTCCGACAAGATGATGGGTCGATAGGCATTGGGGTCCTCATAGTCTGGCTTCCCTGGCTTCCACAGGATGATCGTGTTTGTTGCACTGAATATTTCAGGGTATTCCTTGAGGGTAAATGTCGCCCGATATATGGGTCCTATATGTGGGGCAAGGAGGTCAGCACACCAAGAGAGCACACAGTTCGGTACTGTGCCCGGCTTTGTAGCCTTGAGAGGTTTCATTCTCCTAAATGCCTGCTCTACCTGTTCATCCGTAATTAGACAGAACTCCCATGCTGGCGGTGGGTAGCAGGTATCATCCGGTACTGCTGATATAGGTGGTTTGGGAGGGAAGAAGGTAGATCGGAATACATTACCTTTCTCTTCATTCTCTTGTATTCTGCGAGCTGGTTGTCCCTGAGCCTTGACGACAAGATCTGGAACCCTTGCTCGCCCACCATCCGATGTTGGCTGTGATATGAAGCTGCATATTTCCCATATACTTCTGCTTCCAGCCTTTTCTAGCCAATCTATCCAGCAGGTAGTCTTGGCCTTTTCTATGGCCTCCACATATATGTTGCATAATTGTTTCCGCTCCTCATGTACTGGGTGGTCGGGGAATGTCCTAAACTCATATGCCTTTCTCTGCATCCTGCACAGCTGCTTATGTAGAACTGTCAGTTCCGGCGTCCACCAGCGTTTGGCATATGGGCTGGGCTTGGTCCATGGGACATATTTGTCGATGGCTTCTTGTACAATGTTGTCGAGTTCACCTAGTGTCCTGTACATCTGTTCCTTGTCCTTGATTTCAGATGGTGGTGAGAGTGCGTTGAGTCTTTCCTTGAGGGTGTCATAGAACTTCTGCCATTCAACTCTGCGGAAGTTTCTACGTGGCTCAAAGCTGCTGCGTGGGGGGGATATGTTGATAGTGGATAGGATAGGGAAGTGATCAGTTCGTGGTGGTTGCGCGGCATGATCTACGGTGCATCTGATGAATGATGGTAGCAGTTTGTCGGAGCAGAAGATGTTGTCTACTCGGGTATAGTTGCCTGTAGAGAAGGCACGAAGTGTTGGGATGAAGGCAGGGAGCGGCATTTTGAGATGGTGGCGGCCAACTAACTTTAGCAGGCAGCCGGCCCTTCGTAATGCTGCATCTGTGAATAGATGTGAATTTCGTGGCTCATCCCACAGTGGATGATGAGCATTCCAGTCTCCTCCACATATGAAGCGGTAGGGTAACCCCCGTTCATCTCTTCTCTGTGTTGTGAACCTCGCTAGTATGGTATCAATGAGCTCCCATGTTTCTGTAGAGCCGCCATCGCTGTATACATTTACGATGATGAGCGACTCCGTTGGGGTTCGCACAGTGATAGCTACAGCATCTTGGGTTGCCATAGGGATGCTAGACCACGCATTAGTAGAGATAGATCGGTTGATTAGTGTCAGAGCTCTCGTATGAGAGGGGTCCTCCCCATGGTTGGATGGGTATACTGTTATCCATCCCTGTGTCGCCCTCGACTTGCCCTGTTTGCTGATGTAGGGCTCCTGTATCATGACAATGTCGTCGTCCATTTTGATTTGGTGTAAGAGGCTGGAGTGGGCGAGCAGTGATTTGTTGACGTTGAGTTGGTATAGTTTGAGCCTCGTTGTGTTTCCTGTAGTGTTAGTATCGGGTTCGGTCCTCATAGGTCAATGGACGGTGTTGGGGATGTTTGTTCAACTCTCGTTTTGCTGTTATCCTCCTCATTGGACGGTTCGTCGTCCTCCGCTACTGGTGTTCTGTTTGTTGATGTTGCGCTGGCTGACCGTTGGCTCCTTGCTAGGAATTGATTGAGCGACGGTTGGTGATACTTGCTGGGTCCCGCAAGTGGTGTTAGGTTGGGATTCGGTTTTCTGGTCTTGGTTTGCTTGGTGCTGCCCCTGTCCCTTCGGCCCCGAGTTGGGTGAGATGAAACCATAATGCTGCCCAAGGACGTCGCCGTGGCGCCGCCTTGGGAGTTTATTCGTTCTGCACCGTCTTTGTCCCCCTTACGTGGGCGTGCGTTCTCATCTCGTTTCTGTACATCATTGGTAATCCACGTAGTAGGGTCCTCAGTAACGAAATATTTATATTTTGACTCGGGGTGTCGACTGCGTAAAACATCTGTAGCTCTAAGGAAGGAGGGACAAGAGTTACGGTCAACGGCTCCATGGCCCGTAATTTTACAGTTCACGCAGTGGAACTTTTTGCGATCTGTAACAGTACAGTCTCTCGTCGCATGACCGCCTGCGCATCGTCCGCATTTTGTAGCATTCGGGCACGTCTTTGCATCGTGGTCCCGAGGTAGTATTGAACATTTTACGCACCTGGAAGCATCCGGCAGCTCTTTCCTTGCCTGGAGCTCTTTACCCTCGATGATAATGCCTTCTCGGATCGCTTTGTTTGCTTGTTCCCGTGAGTCGAAGCCTACCACTAGGTGCGCCTCTCGTTGTCCTTGTTGGTGGTGTTCAACTGGCTTGAGGAATTGCACGCTGCGTATCGTCCCGATAGCGAGTTCGCTGCTGGTCTCGATGTTGCGCCAAGTATCCCTGTTCTCAGTGTCAATCGTTGTGGGTGCGAATGGAACAATCACGTTGTTCAGCTGCAGGCTGAGGCTATTTCCTTCACCCACGGCTTGCGCCATGTTCTCCAAGGCTACGGGCTCTCGTAGCCAGGTGGCAGCCTCGTCAGAGTTGAGGGTGTAGATTATACCTCCGTTGGCGAGTCTCCGTGCTCCGACAACAGAGATGCCATCTGGCACCAGATGGAGCATGTCGCCGGCAGTCGTCATGGCTGTGGATAGGGCATCGTTGACTTCTTGTACTAGCTCTTTTTCGCTACGTCTGGCCATTGCCGCCGTCGCATCCTCTGTCACGGGTTTGACAATGATGCGACGGTTTGCCAGCCTTGCCTTTGCAATGACGTCGGAATGGCGTGGGTCACTAGCGAGTGAGTTGGTTTTGGCAGTAGCATTGGCATAGGAGAGTGGGGTGGATTGCGATTGGAGTTGGGTTGGGGTGGGGTCTCGTGCGGGGTGTGGCTTGGTGCTGCGGAGGTCTTCCACTATGGACTGAAGTGACAAGACGTTTTGCTTGAGTTCCTGTAGCTGCTCGTTGGCCGCGTTGTCGTTGGTGTCCTGGGTTTCTGCCGTTGTTTTGAGTGTGTTTGCTGTCATCTGTAAAGATTTGAAGTTGTCGTTCATCAAGCTAGCGAGCGCCATCGCGTCTTGTGCTGCCTTGTACTCCTCGAGGTCCATCCACGCTTCCAGGATGTCGACCGCATTGGCCATGGTGCGGTGTTGCTTCGTTGTTAGGTTCTTTGCTGGTTTCATCTCGTTCTTCCACATGTGCCGTAGCACAACCATGACGTCGAATATGGCACTCACAGCAGTACCTTCTATCTCCACTGCTTTGCCATAGTCTTTTATTATGCTCTCTGCCACCACTTCTAGCTTCTTCATGTGCCTCTGCTTTGCTTCCATCGATTTTGATGTTGTCATTTTGAAGCTCGTGTCGCCGAGCTCGTCTGGTGGTTCCGGGGTTCCGGACATTGTTCTGTATGCTGTCTTGCTGGTAGTTAAGAGAATACAAGCAGTATATACGCGTATCTATCCTCGTAGCGCCCTCCTGATTCCCTTCGAGCGGTGCTAGTGGACCGTGGGAAAATTCTAGGTGGTGGCGGTAACGGATCAAGAGGCGTCCTCCACTAGAATACTTGAAAATCGTCTTCCCTGTTCTATGCTATGCTATGCTATGACCTCCAGGGTCATCCATACGAAGCGGTTCAATTTGTCAAGAACAAAGGCCGGCAGTGGCGTAGGACAATTATGCGGCAGAGGCCACCATTGTCCCCCGTGACACTCTTACCATTTCTGTGTAATGCCACAAAGGAATAAAGCAACTCATGTTTTTAAAAAAAAAAAATTCGACCAAGACAATCAAACAAAGACAGGACTGAAAGGCAAGGATTACTTTGTACTCGTAGATATAAATATCAAGTGTGCAAGTAATGGTGAAGAGCCTAACCACATCTTACGTCCAAGTTCTGTTACCAAGATAATGCCGCATCACACATCTCCCATCCTCCCACCCATCGCAACTCTGGCCGAAAGCGACTTCAGCGACTCCGAGACAGAGAGCTGTCCCAGCATCCCTAGCAGCCCGCTCTCCTCCGACTTCATGTCGGGTTTCCTTAACAGAAAAGACCGCTTCAATGACGACGATTACGACCAGCTTGAGCACTACAATAATGTCCAGCACAGTGACAGATACAAATGTCACGACGATGGTCGCGACTTCAAGCCCGACGTCAGGTTTGATGCCCGCGAAACTGATCACTTTAGTGGCACCAGGGCCACTCCCATTGCACAAGTCGTTGTGCTTCCTGAACGCAAGATTGACCGTCGCGATACCGCGCCGATCCAACGCGACGTCACAGACAGAACCGTAGGAGGCACCAGAAACGGCAACTGGAACCTCAATTCCAGTGATGACAGCTATAGGTTTGTCAGTAATGGTGTCGAGATAGCCGACCGCAACATTATTGGCAACCGTGAGGGTATGATCACAAAAGAATATAGGTTCCGCCACTACGACGTTAAAGTCTTCTCGTCGGATAACACCGCGCACTGTTACGCTCCAGGCATGCAAACAGAACCTACGGCCCACATTCCCCCTTCGAATTTGGTTCTAGACCAATCCCGTCGCCGAGCGCGCGCGCGGTCGTTCACCTATGAGCCGACTATCTTCCGATGCGTCAAACCCGACTGCGAAGAGCACTTCAAAACTCTTGACGAGGTAGTAGCGCATACGCCTGCGCATAGGGGAGAGTTTGGGGCGAAGGACAGTGTGCGGTGCGCCTGGCCTGACTGTGACTGGACTAGTAACATGGTGGGAAATGCGAAGAGGCACTTCTTGGTCATCAAGCATAAGGAGAAAGGATACGAGTGCGATGAATGCTCCGAGATGTATACAAGGAAGGACGCGCTGAAGAGGCATCGACTAAGGAAGCATGTTAATCAGACGGACGAGGAAGCGGCGTTAGACGGGATGATGATGTTGCTCAGGGATTCGGAGGACGGATATTGAGATGGACGTGCCAGAGATTTTATTGCAGTGGACTGTGAAAGAAGTACAACAAACCATTAGCTGTATTTATCACTAAAGATTTATTTGAACCTTACCGAGATGATGGATCGTCTCATTCCAAATGCATTGCCAGTAATAGATTGTAAGGGGCAAATGGTTTACAATTTGAGTATATGACGTCCCAGAAGTTTAGAAACGCAAAAGCTTGGTGACCTCATCGCAGCTGAGCTTTCATCAAACTTCTCGTCTGTTTCCGATACACGTAGCATGAGAAAAGTGGCTTTGTAGGTATACCAAATAACAACTTACCATCACTGGTTTCGTGACGCAGACACGGTATCCGTTCATCGCGATTTTCATCGAGTAAAATGCCGAACAATGAATTAGAACGAACGCTTTTTCAATCCATCCTTGCATATTCGGGACAGTAGTCTTGGGCGCTTAGAATGCATTCGATCCTTCTACGGGCTCACACGGTCAGCTTCGATCCATCATCAGATAGGCGCGCGACCTGCCTTCTCCCTTGACGGTCATCACTCCATAATCTAAGATGAGTAACCACCACACAACCCCATCCTCTTCATCTCGTGGTCGTGGTATAGGTTTTATTCCCATCGCAGGTGGGCGCCCGGCTCCGAAACGGGATATCACCGACGGCTTGGCCGCAGGTCCCATCTCAACATTAACCGTACCTGCTGCGGACGAGGAGGTTGCTGCGATCAAGGATGTGCAATACATCGGGTCGTATAATTGGACGGATAACACATCGCCGACGATCTTGGTACCAGGTATAACATCACGTCATTCCCAAGCGCTGAGCGCTGACTGGGCGTTGCCCTAGGCTCGCCGCGGATCTGGAGGAACAAACCAACTCCATTTACCGTCCCCGAAGATTCTGGATACCAATTCTGCGACCAGAACGGTTATCGACTCCCAAATGCTCCGCTGTTGCCCGTCCTCGTTGCCGTTGATAATGTAGCATCCAGGTCCGACATCTCTTCGACAAAAATCGACTGGCCCTCTGTCGATTTTATGATCGACAGAAACGGGCTCCGCAAGCTCATGGGGTGGGTCGGCGACAGGAAACAGAGTTTTAGGATCGATCTGCAGCTTGCCGGGGAGAAGACGGTATTGTGCAATCGGTGGGAGGCGAAAACAAAGATGAAGAAATTCGGTAGTTATGGCTATTCGTTTGAGGAAGCGATCACGTATGTTGCTCCTGGCTGCGAGGCGGGTGCAAGTGGGCATCATAGAATCATCACATATGTGTGTGCGCAACTATACCACGAGCTTTGATGTTAAACGGGCTATTGCAGGACTTCGATGGTCTCAAGATGGTGGTCCGCTTCGAAGTCGACGCGTGCTTCGTCCCAGAAGACCCTCCTGTTGCATCCGTTGACGAGTTAGCGACCGAGGTCGCGTCGAAAGCGACCCTGTCCGAACGCCCGACATCCACATATGTCGTCGACGAGACGACCTCGTTGACCGTGATTGCCGCCGGTAAACCCATAGCCAATGAATCTACTGTCGAGTTAGCGACAGCGAAGACCGGCAATGCAATGCAGTGGAAGGAAAAATATCTGCAGCTGTACTTTTCACAGACTCCGGAACTGTTCATCGGTAAACAAAAGAATGGCTGTTTTACCGAAGTTTCCCGAAGAACAATGCAGAGCCTATCGTACGTCGGGGACAATGTTCAGAAGAGGTTGGGGATGCTGGGGAAGGCATTGCATAATATCCAGGCTCTAGTGGCCGAGTCCGGATCGGCGGGGCGGTTGAGCTTGATTGGGAAGGATAAAGAGCTCCTCGTTTTTAAGAGGGTTGCAAGTGATATTTGTTTGCCGGATGAGTACTTGAAGAGGTTTGTGCGTGGGGGATAGATAACATGGCTGGAACTTGAGATGTATCTGTCGAATGGAGATCGCTTGGTAATGAAAACCAGATGTCGGTTAAACGGTTCGCCCGAGTGAATAGGGCAGTCAGTAGGAGTGCTCGCAATAACATGCCGGACACAATGTATATGCCCACGCCGGATGAGAACGTAAGAGGTGCATGGGAGGATGAAGAAGTAACCGTACTCAAGAGCAGCGGCGGAAGCGGCCCTAGTACCTTCTCCAACGAGGATTCCTTCGGGTTGCACGGAAATCACACTTTGATAGCGCTTCAATTCAGTTGTTGTATGGTGATAACGTTGAACACTCACGGAGCATAATTAAAAAAGGAAGATCAACTTGAGCATTCGTCCTTGAATATAGTCGCAGCGTGGTGCATAGTGAGAACAACATCCTGACTGGTGTACCTGAACCAGTGTTGAAATTAGCTCAGAGGCCAAGGCTTGCCATACTAGCCCGACCGTTCGATAGCGTTTTCTCCGGCACAACTGCAACCACACTGCGGGCCACAGCATGGTGCCAACGAAAAGTCAAGACCCTCGTCCTCGACAGAGATGCACTGCAGGAAATCCCATGGGCATGATGAACACTTCGACCCGGAATCTGAAGGAGTCTCGGGCCATATAAAATCCTGAGGTTGACGCCAAACTTTCAGGGGAACTTCATACGGTGATCACGAGTGGCAAAGACTTGGACCGTAAAACCACCCATGACACTGCGCTGGTGTATACCAGGGAACAAGAGCGACAGACGAAGGTCCGGCCGCTCCACCCTGGCTCCCACGACGTGTCAGCCTGAAGTCTTATCTCGACTTCACTTGATGTTGATGTCGACGAGCGAACCAAAGACAAGAGTAGTGCCGAGACGAAAGCCGAAGGAGGACATATTATCAAATACACGCTCCGATTTCGAGGTACTGTTCATATTCCATGAGGAGCAGATCCATGTTTGGTGCCTTAGACTGAAGACAAGCTCATGGAGGTGAACAGCACGACCTTTCGCTACAAAGAAGGGGCATTTCTAGATAAGCCGGAGGCACCCATTGCGTGTAATTTGACTGATTAAATGGGAACAGCAGTGGGGCATATGTAGGAAGGCGCTTCTTAGCAACATCTGGAGAAGAAGTTTCGGTGCCAGCATTGTAACAAGACCTTTAACGGGCCGGACGCTTTTTGAACGGCACGAGGTGGATCAACAATGCTCTAAGTTGCTGAACGGGAAAGTAATTTGTTTCGTCGAGTACATTTATCTATGCAACAAATTATGAAAGACTGATTGATTTTGGTTCTATGCAAGGCGTACCATTCAAAGCTTCGGATAGCCTCCAGCTTTCTCGGAAACCTGAGCCCGGCTCAGCGGCGCCCTGCCTTGTTGGGCAATGTTGTTTTCCACACACGGGCGCCCTGTTTTGCGCAATGTGGTTGAATTTGATGTGTGGATCCTAGTCCACGCTTTGGTTCCGTTACTCCGGAGGGAGTTCAGAACGCTGAAGCTGAAGCTTCGTCCCGTACAGATAGCACATAAACAATAATGTTCTTATTGCTACCGCGCAGGTAAACGTTATGTTTTCATTTGCGAGTCGCCGTTGAACCACGTACCCTGTGTCGAATATCTGCGTTTATCATCATGATCAAAATATGGTCATACAGCACATCGTACGTGCTATACCTTTACCAGAATGTCAACCAAGACCTTGGCTGAGACGATAGATCATAGGCATCAATATTCTTCATTGCGACATCGCAACTCATTAAATGCATAAGGTGGTCATGCACCTGCTGGCAGGTGGTTTTTTTCTGAAATTCGATGAAATGGGATACAAGGAGGGGCACCGAGAGATGGAAACCAGACGCCAATTAATAGTGTTAGCAGAAGCTGTTGAAGTGACTGTTTGAATCATGGTGTTATGTTATGTTTGTGCATGTTATTGTTTGGAGGCGCCAACAGGGACCCACAACTTGCCTGGTTAAGCCATGACCTTCACTACTGCGACATAAGCTTCCTTCTCTCATGGTCTTAAGTCGGCACAGCCCAACTTGCGGTAATTTAGAAGGCACAGGTGATGTTCGTTAACCCTGGTCTCTCAATTATCTTAATGCCAACGGATATAATGCTGCGGAAAGCCGTCATCGCTCCGAATCGTAGAATCCAACGAGCTGCCTTTGTAGCGCCCGGTATGCGGCCGTCTTCTCAGAGGGCGATAAGTATAATTTGACGGTCCATTGGAACACGAGGAACAGCTGTCAAGAATCCTAGGAGATACCCGGAATCTTTGATGCTGCTTTTCGATGCTGATTTGTTATGCATATGGCCTGTGTATGTTTTCTTGAGTACTATGCTGAATCTTCTTTAGATTCTGATGGGCTATCCATTTAGATTATAGAGACAGTGTATCGATCTGAACGCGGGAGAAATGACTCATGTTTCCATTCTGAAACCCAAATACGAGTCGTTTGAACCTTATCTCTGGCACTGATGTTCCCCTGTCGAGATTGTCATGATGGAGACTCATATCTCAAAATTGTTGCGCAATGTGGTTACTCCCGCAAACGCATGGTCGCCTCGATTTCTTGTTTACACGTGATTTTTGACGGGCAAAAGCTGCTATATTCCCACCACTCCCTCCCATCGATGCTTTACCTTTTCTCTTACGGAATTTATTATGTTCTCCAACCTTTCTGCCAAGGAAATCGCCAAAAACTGCGGCCCTCACACCTCTTCCGGTTGACATCCGTCCGATGTGAACATCTAAAGCTTATGGTATGCGAACATGTGCTATCCTTATCACACTAATTCCGATGCCGCAAGCTAAAAATACGAAATATAAGATATCATCTTCCTACGCGGAAACTCTTTCGAACCTTGTGATTATGAACGACCATCCAGTACGAAGCCCCCACTATTCGCTCGCCAAACTTAATCGTTCAAGTTCATGCGCGCCATCCACCGTTCCTGACATTGAAAAAGATGCAGATGAGAGATATCAGCAAGAGACTATGACAGGTGAGCTCTATGAGAATAGTTTCCCTGCCGTGTATTCTGAGAATGATAATAAAGCTGAGTCGATATCGGTAAGTTTCTCTTTGTAGTGCTCGTATATATCGGCTTTACTGATGGTACAGGCCATCACCGGTGCGCAGTTCGATGATCCCAACTTGGACCGGGACCATATGTTGGCGTTTGACGACGAAAGCCCATACCCCGAGGTGCGATCAGCCGTCGCCAATACCGACGATCCCGATATGCCCGTAACGACCCTCCGAGCATGGATTATTGGTCTAGCATGGGCTATCCTCATACCAGGCATCAACCAATTCTTTTTCTTCCGCTATCCAAACATCGATGTCACGGGGATTATTGCACAACTTTTATCGTTCCCTATAGGTCAAGCTGCAGCTGCGTACATTCCCCGGCGGAAAGTATTTGGAATATCATTAAACCCTTGTGAGCTTGAAAGACCTCAAAAACACGCACCTACCTGATTCCATTTCATTTAGCGCCATTTACGGTTAAGGAACATGTTTTAATAACGGTATGTCGATCGTTGATCGCTCGGCGGCTGAACATATCTAATGCATTCACGCTTCCTATCACAGATCATGGCTTCGGTTGGTGCTGTGTCAGCATATGCCACCGACATCATCGCCGTTCAAAGAGTTTATTACAACCAACAGTACAACTTCAGCTGTGCGTTCTCTTCTTAGCCAGCTCTTCCTCCTTTAAACATAATTTCTAGATCAATGGTTTATGGTCATGTCAACGCAACTCATCGGATATGCTATTGGTGGAGTAGCGCGACGATTTTTGGTTGCTCCCCCGTCAATGATATGGCCTGCCAATCTCGTCAACTGTGCCTTGTTCAATACACTACACTCACAACAGTATGCCGGCATCGGGAACCGTGGAGGTATTAGTCGAGAGCTGTTCTTCGTATATGCGTTCTTAGCCTCTTTTGCCTGGTGTGAGTATGCCTTTTACTCAAAGGCGTTCTAGTTAATGGACTCTCGTCAGATTTCTTCCCCGGGTACCTCTGTGAGTACCGTAGGTTATATAATAGGTCCTGCGTGTTTCAAACTTTGTTGCAGTCCAAGCGCTTTCTTACTTTTCTTGGATTACTTGGATTAAACCAGATGACGCTGGTAGGTCATTCATCGGGATTCGCTTCGTCTGTCTTCTAATCGTATTCCTTCAGTCTTGGCTCAGCTTTTTGGCTACGTCCATGGCTTGGTACGCTACACAACCACTAGTAGTCCAACCAGAACTTCATATACATGTACAGGGAATGTCAGTAGTAACATTTGATTGGGGTCAAATAGCGTGAGCGGTCTTCTTGCATCATAGAGGCCACCCGCTTATGGATTATTGCGGCGGTAGATACATTGGGTCGCCCCTCGCTACGCCCTGTGTGTTTAACCCACGTAGCGTCAATCGTCCAGCGCTGACTGCATGGACTAGGGTGGGCTGAAGCCAACATATTCACAGGTTTCGTATTCTTTTTCTGTGAGTCAAATTATTAACATGATTCTGCGACGAATCAAATTAACTTGTCCTTTTTTTCAGGGATTTTAACGCCGATCCTCTACGTATGTAATTGTTCTATGGTCGTTAAGCCGTACAGGAGGCTCACCAATAACAAAGTTCACGAATACCTGGCATGCCAAGTACATGCCGTAGGTCACCATCAGCTGATCATTGTCGTGTACTCAGTGTTTTCTGCGCAGGATATCTTCACGGTCCTCTTACGATAACCAAATGCGAGAATACAACGTTACCCGGATCCTCAGCCAAGACTCGACATTTAACGCCGATGCGTATCACGACTATAGTCCCCTTTTCATATCGTAAGATTATTCAAGTCCGACCAACTTTTGTCCCGCTGACGATTTTCTATAGAACGACGTTCGCAATTTCATACGGGTATGCCGAGGTTTCTGCCTCAGGTGACGATGGACTGACTATCCATTTAGCCTGTCGTTTGCCGCAATAACTGCCACGATAATGCACGCGATCCTATTTTTCCGAAAACAAATGTGGATACAGTCCCGCCGTGCCTTGCACGAGCAGCCCGATATCCATGCCCGTTTGATGTCCAAGTATAAACAAGGTGAACTATGACCTTGCGTGTTTCCAAGTTCAGCTTATGAAATGTTAATCTGGTCAGTACCGGACTGGTGGTACCTTGGTATTTTCCTTACGATGTTCATCCTCGGTGTAATCAGCATCGAGGTGTGGCCCACGTACGTCTGCTGCGCACTGCATTCTCTCGGTACCTCTAACCGACACTTTCTTGACAGAGAGATGCCGGTCTGGGCATTTCTTCTAGCGCTTGTTATCGGTCCGTGTATTTCCCCGCCGGTCCTGCTAACGACTCGTCAACTCCATCCCTTCTAGCTTTCACATATGTCATTCCTGTGGGCATGATACAGGCTATCACGAACCAACAAGTTGGACTGAAGTGAGCTGTCTGCTTCGATTAGGTGTTCCTAGTCTCACAGGCACCACTTAGCGTTATCACCGAGCTCGTCATCGGATATGCTCTTCCCGGACGTCCCGTCGCCATGATGATGTTCAAGACTTGGGGTTACGTTGTATGCTGCTTCCAATCCCACATCGTCGCTATTGGCTGATCCGGGGCCTAGACCATGGCTCAAGCACTAACGTTCACCTCCGATTTCAAGCTTGGGCATTACATGAAAATCCCTCCTCGGTCGATGTTTTGGGCCCAGGTTCATATTTCTTGTCCTTGTATTGATCGCATTCTGATGGAAGGCAGGTCATAGCGACTACCGTCGCTGGTACCGTACAGCTAGGAGTCCAGTCCTGGATGTTCACGAACATAGAGTAAGATGATTCTTCCCTTTTTTTGTACTTCACTGATCTGAGTGGTAGGGGAATGTGTTCCTCTAACCAAAAAGACGGTTTCGTATGTCCGGGTACGGAGGTATTCGGGACCGCAAGTATCATTGTGAGTTGACATCTATTAAGTGTTCGCTGTCTAGATACTACTGGGTTAATATTTTTAGTGGGGTGTCATCGGCCCGGGATTGCAGTTCTCCAAAGGACAAACATATTAGTATGGTTGATCTTTGTCTCTGATCGTTCTATACTAACAGATTCGTCATACAGTCGTAAGATGTTGATCAAAACGTCACTAATTCTTTCTGATCTTCCTCCTTGATAGCTCTGGTTTACTTCTTCCTCATCGGGGCCATCGCTCCCCTGGTCGTATATTTCTTGAGCAGGCGATACCCGAACAGCTGGTTACGATACGTCAAGTATGTTCCTTTGTCTAATCACTTCACAGTGTCGTTGACCCCAACTCCAGCTTGTACGTCCTTTTTATCACAACCATGTTCATCCACGACATCTGATGGCCGTGAAGCCCGATTATCTTCAACGGAACTGGATATATACCACCCGCCACCGCTATCAATTACGTTCCTTGGGCGTGAGTGCTTCTAGGCTCTTTTCCGTCTGATGAGAAATCGAATACTTTTCGAAATAGCGCAGTGGGAATGTTGTTCCAATATTACATTCGAAGGCACGTAACTCTTCCTTCCGAGATATCTCCTTTCCTGCTAACATCTTGTATCTCAGACGATACTTCTCCTGGTGGACGAAATACAATTGTGAATCCCCTTATCGCCCTTGAAGTCAGTAACTCACTTATTCAAATACAGATGTCTTATCTGCCGCCCTTGACGCTGGGACGACTGTTTCGATTCTCGTGATATTTTTTTGGTAGGGAACGATTCCTACACCAGACCTGAGAAATCTCTGACATATAAATAATTAGTCTGCAATATCCTAGGAACGGAACGGTGAGATTTCCGTTTAACCTTGGGATCTTGTTCCTGAGCGATGCAGATCGGCTTGGATACGATACAATCGTGGTGGGGAAACACTGTCCCCTTCGAAGGTGCGGATTATGGCCCAGGTGGGATTGGCACACCAGTTATGTCATTAGCACCGGGGGATACCTTCGGGTAAGGAGTTCGCTGTACAGCCATTTTATGCTGACCTTTTTCGTCGTGGTAGGCCGAGCATGTGGTGAACAGAATCAAGCGATGTGCTCTGTCTCTACCCATGGCTGGCATTTAGGGCTAGCTTGATGTATAACGGGTTATGCAAGCTGTACATGTAAAATAAGTGTATCATTGTTGCATGTTTCTAACCGTAGGCCAGATAGAACCTCCGATGTATAACGGATTGCACAAGTTGAATATATGAGATAGTTGTTGTATTGTCGTTTTGACTCATTATTCCGCTATATTTTCGGTCCTAGGCTGGTCTCCGTTCACCTCTTCCCGGCAGATATCTTCGCCCAGCTCTGCATGGAGAAGGAGAATGCAACACGTCGCACTACCTGCCTCCAGAAAACACCGCCGCATACCAACCGTCTCTGGAGTCCAATGCAGATATCGGGTCTAAGGCAAACCGTACTGGGTTGGAGACATCGAAATTGTTCTACGGAGGGTGGGCTTTAGCGCGTACACATTGTCGCTGGAGTTTTTGTTGAACCCCGAGGATATGGACTAGCTCATGGGGTCCATCCCCCAGAAGGGCAGAGTGGGCGCACGTCCCAATAGGATTGTCGTCTCCCTTGGAGCCTATACAAGGCAGATTTGAGCAACTGAGGGGGAGGTAGAAATGGAGGCATGACCGTATCAGTTAGGCAAAATATATGTTCAGTGACGTAGCGTAGTGTAGTAACCACGCATGTAGTATTGACCCTGGTCCGTTTCCTTCTAAAGTACATCGATCAGAATTTTAAAAAAACCCCTCTTCCTGTTAAGAAACCCCGCTGGTCATCTTTTCCATGAGTCTTTCTCGTAGTTGGAAAAGCTTCATCTGCTCTGCGCGCGCGTCGCGGAGTTGTGTACGTGCGAGTTCCAGATTCTATTGAACGATCGGTAAGTACAATTGTAGGCTTGAAGGAGGTCCGTACCGGCGACACGCCCTTGAACGTCTTGATCTTGTTCCGTTTCGCCTTGATCAGCTCTTTGCGTTGTTTGATACGGTCGGACTGGGCTATAAGGTCGGAGATCGTGACAGACGGCTCCGATATTGGCAACGTAGAAAGTTCTTTGCGATATTCCTTTGCTTTTCGGAGGAGTGCTTCCCGTCTGCGGGTGTTATCCTCCATTGACTCACCGGACTGAATGTCCGATTGAAAATGTTCCGTCCACCTGTAAATTAAACAGTGCAGGGGCGTTTCAATTTGAAATAGAATGGGCGCACTTTCGTATCTGATGATGCTCATGCTTGGCTGCGGCTAGATGAGCGGTGAGCTGTCTCTCGATAAACGCCAAACGAAGTAGAGTTTGCTTCAAGGAGAGTTGTTCCTCTGAAAGCTGGATGAGGGCACGCGAATAGCTTAATATTGTGAGTATTCCATATGCGGGGCACGTCAAAGAATTTACTTTGCAAAAGACATATCGTCGAGGCCCAGAATTTCTGCTACCGAGACCAGCGCCTCGAGTTTCTGCTCGAGTTCATCCGGTAGATCTGCAAAAGGGAAGGATATCAGTGCTTTGTCAGTGGCCTCCTAGGAGATGCACCTACACTGAACAACCTCCATGACCATGAAAATGATTTACTTCCGCTGTTGTGAGAAAAAATAGAGCGAGAGACCGAAAAACGCCGACGGCAAGGTCACTCGACAAACGCGAAGAGTAACAATCACCACGAACGCGACACGTACACAAGTACAAACAAACACAGATGTCGTAAGCTTTGTTGATTTTCAATCTCCCGGTAACATTCGAATGCTTTCCATTCTTGTTCTCGAACCACCATCACGATGAAAGTCAACGTCAAATCCTGGCATGCCGTTGCTCAATGGCAATGGGACACCGGCAACGACCAAGACGACGACCCCGAAGGCGATGTATGCGGGATATGCAGGGTGCCCTACGAAGGCTGCTGCCCAGCTTGCAAGGTGCCGGGAGATGACTGTCCTCTTAGTACGTTCCTTTGCCTCTTTTGCTTTCTTTGCTGAAGATTTCCTCGCTCCAGTATGGGGTGAATGCAGCCATGTTTTCCACATGCACTGCCTCCTGAAGTGGATCTCAACGTCTTCATCGAAGCAGCAATGCCCTATGGACCGACGGACGTGGGGTGTGTCGTCTTTGTTTTCTCTCGCATCGCTTTTTGCTCATGCTACGTTGCAGTAACTGCTGAACGTAAAGTCGGCGGCTCAAAAACATGAAAACCGGTGCCACAGGCATTCGCATCCACGCATCCCCATCGTTGTATCCATATACACTGTATTCTATCCACTTTTATCGCCCTCGCTTCATCTCCCCGACCATTCTCACCTACGCCTTTCGCGTTTGTACTTAGATACCCCCGCGGATTTTCAAGGGTTTTCAAAATCATTCAATCTCGGAGTTCTTGGTTTACCTTTGTAGTTTATTGGCCCACACTTATACGGTAATGATACAATGTACTTCTATTATCCCTACTCTTCGCCGTGCAGACGGTGCAGACGGAAGCAACACGGAACAGGACGCTGGGTCTCAGGTGGCTATGATCAGGGTCGTTTATATTTCAACTGTTTCCTATGATTTGTTTTCTAACTGGCAGGTACGCCATCATTGCGTCGTTTGTCACGTATCCGAGCTAGAGAAGAGACCAGTAGGCGCCGCTGTCGTTATCTTCATGGATATATGCTGATCCAGAATATGTGCTCCAGGATCTCCAGGGCTAGCTTAGCTATGCTATGAGTCACAGGGTTCTCTGTACAAGTGTGCATGGTGAACTGCGTCATATATCAGACTCTAACACGATGCATAGGCTTTCTCTCAATGCCTTGACCACCACCGTGGACCATATATCATACCATAAGCAGGGTATGAGGTCTCGTGCTAAAAATTGTATTCACGCAAGTCAAATCAGGCTGCTTCAGTTTCATTAAATGCTCAAGTTTCGTCCCCAGGTAGATGACTACGTTTTTAACAGCAAAATCGGATCGTAATCACCAGTCGGTCTTTGACCACAATCTGGCACACATTCAGGCATCCATTGCCGTACTACATAATGCCATTCCCGGGGAAATTTGAAACACGGCTCTCCAGGCCTCGACATAGCTTCGCTCTCCAATGTGGAGCATTCAGATGCCAAAACGGGTACATCTAGTTCTCGACTTGCTGAATGGGGACCGGCAAGGCGTCAAGGCGTACCCATTTACCCATCGGCACCGAGGTGCTCGAGCTGTTCATATTAATAGGTGCCTGAGCCAACGCCATTGCACTTCGCACCTTCGCTGGACTCCAGCGCCTGCCGTCTTCTGTAAATCACACTGTTTCTTCACGTGAACCTTACTTCTTACCATTCACCATTGTCTCCATTCTCCTGGTTCAGGAGATTCAGTGCGACCAGACAAGCCGGGTTAGCTTCACAACATTTTCAAGGCATCCAAACAGTGCAACGACTCGTGGCTATGCAAGAGAAAGAGCCTGATGCAATGGGCCAATGATCATGAGGCTATTTCGGAGTCATGTCCGCCTTATGTCGGATCTTCCGAAATAGTCATGCATTTGAAAGGTCTGCAGATCAGAGCGCGTCCGCAATGGCGCGTCAGTCAGACAGCGGCTTCAATTGATGTCGCGTGAGCCATTACTTTACACACGACCGCGCGAAAGGAAGGATCCAGACGTGTGGACTATTAATTGTCTTGACATTCACTTCACCTTGTTGCCGCAGGCGGTAAACTGAGACGAGGAAATCACTGTCCAAGGATGATCCGGAATGAAGCCGGTCCCGAGGACAGTGGTACTAGGGCTAAGGATTGTGGCGCGGATTTTACGGCAAGCTAATAACTAGACAAAAGGGAAATCCAGATATCCAGACAGGACAGAATATTGAATCCGTAAAATGTAACGAGAGGAGCAGTCAGTTGTGCCGGTCAGAGGGACATTCCTTTTAGGTCACATGCCCCTGTCAGTGGGGTCAGCTGAGTTGAGGCTGGACTCAGACCCTTCTTCCATTACCACCACCAGCTTGCTGACGACTCTTAGATTCTTACGACTAGATTTCCCTACTTTCTATATTTTGTCAAGAAATAGAGCCGACAAGCATCCATCCATACAACGAAAAGGCGGCACCGAACGGAATACCCGGCTGCGTGCGTGTTTCACGACTTTTTACTGGTTTTTTTTTCGGACTAAAGGCGTTGTTCCTGTGGCAGCGAAATAAAAAGAATTGAAGATTTCTAGAGTGCTGGATACTGAGCTGTGGTTGCTGCCGAGGACCTATCTGACCCCTTCCACGTTTTGTGCATTAGTATGTTTCTACCCTTTTACATCATCTCGTGCGCTGAAAAGGCGCATTTTCTCAGGATCCAGTCACAGGATCGACTATTGGAGAGAATATTCAGGTAGAGCGGTGGCACTAGTTCGAGATTTTCGTGCGTGGCATCATCACTTTTTTTTCTGTTCTCCTATTGAAAATGGATCCAAACAGAAACTGGCGTACGAGCAACGTAAACAGGGCACCTATATGGGACCGACGACGAAGGAAGAAGAGGACAGGACCAATCGCTTCTTGGGTACCAATGGTTCCGATGCCGGTTCTGGGCCTGTGCGTGAGCGTGCAGCAAGTCAGCCGCCGCGTACATCAGGACAGCAACATTTCTTCTCGTCGCCGTCACAGCAACCCTTCGTTCCGTCGAGCATCAACGTAGCCAGTTCTCCCTGGTCCAACCAGCGACTATTGAGTCCGACTCGTCAGATGCCTACCCGGAGTTCGTCCTTCTCCAATACAAATCCGCAACAGAGCCAGTTCGGTACTACCATGAGGGAGAGAAGCTTTCCTTCGACTTTCGAGGACGACGAGTCGGAATTCGAGAGTTTCGACGAGCGGTATATCCCGACTTCGCTGTCGAGGGGGAGGACGTACGCGCAGGACATCTCTCGCAGTCGCTCTCAGTCGCTTGCGGCAGGGAGACCTACTCCGATAGGCAGCCCGTATGTTACCACTCCTAGCATGGCGAGCTGGAACGAGTCAATGTTATCCAACCCGGTCAACATACCTGGTCGATACGGCGACATCAAATTACCAGGCTCTAGCCGGTATGGTTCAATGGGTAGATCCCCTATCAACGTTAACGCTTCTTCTCCTTCTCGGCTTGTTAGATATGACATCTCCAATATGAGCCCGTTCGTCCGTGACGTGGGTCAGATTTTGTTGGATGACGGATCTGCATTCAGAGAATTGTGGTCCGGAATGAATCCTCCGAGGGACGAGAATGGCGGTGGTGGCAGCGGAACGACCAGTCGAAGGCATAGCGTCAGCGTCGTGCAGCCAAGGCGAGGAGCGATTGTTGGTTTCAACGCACCAGGCGCGGAAGATGTCGACGACCATCCACCCTTCTCTCCGGCCAACAATTACGGCCACGGTGGACTCATGCTGTCGGATGAAGATCTTGCAGGCGACCTTGGATTGCTTAATCTTAACGATAACCAGTCTCCATCGCAGCCGACCAGCCAACCATCTTCTCTTCCCATTTACGCGCCTCTGTCTCGTAGTCCGCCCTCTAATGACTTTGGGTATCCACCGATCAATCTGAGCAAGCGGTCGCCCAGTGATGCAAGTGAAGACCAGTTGGAGTCACGCTATCGACAGCAGCAGACGTCTCAGCAGCAGCAATCTTCGCGGGAGCTCACGGCTAGATTCATACCGGGGCAGGGGATCCAATACTACCCTCAGACGACCGGCTTCTCTTCTCCCACGCGTGCACGGGCCCCTTCCTACTCGAACACTGCCACCTCACCAACCTCGACTCGAGGACCACCTCCCCAAGGCCAGCCTATCCACCACAGGCTTCCTTCTTCGGAGCATGAGCTAGGGAAGGGTCTTCCTCTCCATTCCGTGCCGTCTTCGTGGCCGCTATACATCGTCGAGTTCAAGGCTGGTCGAACAGATCTTTTCTACCTCACGGATCTAACGCAAGACATTCACGTTGGTGATTTGGTTATGGTTGAGGCGGACCGGGGAAAGGATTTGGGCAAGGTGGTTAACGATAGTATCACTGTAGAGGAGGTGGAGGCATTCCAGAGAGATAGACAGGGTTGGGCCGAAGAAGATGGTCCTGTGAGTCCCGGAGGGGGCGGCAGTGGTGCTGGCGGTGGTCCGTCCAAGAAGGAGATCAATCCAAAAATGATATATGGGAAGGCGTCTTCGCATGATGCTCAGTACGTCCGGTTCCCCTTGTCTACGAATAGCGCTTGACAGTTATCCTAGGTTGTTAATGTCCAAGATGCAAGACGAGGCTAAGGCTCTGCAGCTGTGCCAGAGCAAGGTGCGCGCCAAGAAGTTGCCGATGGAGGTCGTCGATGCCGAGTATCAGTGGGACCGACGCAAATTGACGTTCTACTTTATTGCGGAGAAGAGGATTGATTTTAGGGAGCTTGTCAGGGAGTTGTTCCGGTAAGCGATGGCAGTCTGTTCTGTTGGATGCACTGCTCACGAAAACCTTTTTTCAGGCTGTACAAAACGAGGATATGGATGGCTTCCCTCCAAGGCGGTGCCGGAGGGAGCTACGAACAATAATCATGCCAAGCCATAAGAAGTATACCACCGAAGTTTCTCGCACGCTCAAAAGCCTTCCTCCTTCCGTTTTTCTCTTATGATATTCTTGATATATATAAATTTCTTCTGCATATCTGGATAGACCATGCATGCACTTTATTCTATTATTTCTTGTTCTGTATTTGTATATGTATAGTTCCTTTTCGTTCCCTCCGTCTCTCCTGCCTACTAACATGGACCTCGTTATTGTCTGCTTTGAGACTTCACGTGTACAGTAGTCCTTCAAGTTCCTGCGTCTTGATTTTCTCACCTTTTTACGTTTTGACTGGAGGGGGTTCGTTGCGGTGATGAGTAAAGTAGGATAAAACTACATTGTATTAGTAGCTGTATAGCTGTTGGCCAATAAAGTGCGAATTAGTAAACCAACCAACCAACTGGCTATTGCGGAGATGTTGTTTCTTACTTCTTTTGATTTGATGTTTAAGAAGCAACTGTTGCTCAGTGTGTTCTCTTCGGCTCATGAGTTGATGTCAACGCGCACTATTACAGAAATTTGGAATATTTCTGGACAACTAATAAAAACGTCATTACATGACCTTGCGGGATCTGATTCCGCAAAAGTGACAAAAATGCTGCGAGATACCCTCATCCGGAATTTACAAACCTCTTCAAATAAATCTCCGGCAAGCAGCTCGCAGCTGATGACCTCTCAAAAACCAGTAGATCCCTATCCCTCCCGATTAAGCTCAACCGGCCTTCTCTCCCAGATTTGATAGCCAAATCCTGAATATCACGTAGAGCGTTCCCCAATGTTGCTAATCTCCGTTGAACGCCATCTTCAAGAGATGCCATGCTTTCTATGGTTCTTCGCTGCACATCCGTAAAGCGCCCATTGTGGTGCAAACCAACGATGAGCTCCGGTGTCTGGGAGAAGTATAGTTGCTGATACTTGGCCTTCAACCGACTGGCGGGGTCTTTCATCGTTGTCAATTCAATGACAGACTCGTTGGCTACGGGCTTTCCGGCGTGAATGACGGTCAAGGATGTGCTTTGGTCGACGGCGTGCGTCGATGTGGTGGATTCGGACAGGGTAGCCATTGATGTAAATTGGGAAGACGGTTCGTCTATGGACGTTGAAGGAACATTGTGCGGGACGTGGCATGCGTCAACCTCGTAACGGACCACCATCTTGAGACCAGAAAGATCCTATGACGAACGGTTAGATGACGAGAGGGCGTTTGGAGTACTTGTACTCACATAAGTAACGATCCTATGATTCCCCGCTGAGCTCCTCTCACACCCAGGAGCAGCATGCGTCATTGTATCTTCGAAGTTGTAACCATACCCACCGAACACCCTCAGCCTCGATTTCGGCTCCCATCGATTACACAGCACCGTCTTCGTTCCCGCAAGCTGCAAGTCGATCCTGAAACTCTGTTTTCTTCCACCCGCCCAGTCCAAGAGCTTGCGTAACCCGTTTCGGTCGGTGATGAAATCGACCAAGGGCCAGTCAATCGGGATTTCAGCTTTAGCCGCCATTTCGTCAACAGCAACGAGGATGGGCAAGAGTGGGGTACTGGGGAGGCGATAACCGTTTTGATCACAGAAGCGATTCCCGGAATCAGGACGAATGGTGAACGGGGTTGGTTTGTTTCGCCAGATTCGGGGAGAGCCTGAGCGGGCGATCGATGAGGGGATACCTAGTGGGTCGATCGAAGAACTTCTACTCACCGGGCACCAATATCGTTGGGGAAGGACTATCCACCCAATTGTATGACCCGATGTACTTAGGATCTCTGATGGCGACTTTTTCCGTCGACAGAGGCACCGTTAGAATAGTAATAGGGTCCGCGCTTAGGCCGTCAGTGATTTCTCGTTTCTTCTTCTTGTTGCGATTTTTGGTGGTCGTGGTAGAACCACGACCGCCACCGCGACCACGGGCGCGAGACGAGGACGAATGTGTGGAGAGATTCTCCATAAAGTTCAGAGCATTGATGGGTCATTTACATCCATCTGATGAAGCGAAGCAAACCGTGAGAGCCTGTCTACATATCAAGCAGATCCTAAGCGCCTATCATTCCTCGTGGCGATTATGCCGCTACGGATGCTCCTAATGCACGTCGTTGGCTATTTTTGCTGTTTCCGAATATGACGAATTATGAGACATAGTTGCGCATCTAAGCAACAGACGGCGCCTTTTGCTGTATAGCTCTGAAGTAGTATATAGCGGCGAGTGCTACCGTGACTGGCACTCGGCGCGCACAAAAGGATGGCTCCTCACACTATGGTTGTCACGAAAGAGAATAAGTATCTGAGCCTGAAGTATCCAACAAGGTCACCGTACTAGCAAGGCGGAGCTAAGCTAGGTTTTGGTCGTCTGTGGAACAGGATAGTCAGCATGGGGTAGAAGTATGGTGGCAGCCTTACTTGCCTCGGAATGTTCAAAGAACGATGATTATGACACGATTTATTTGCTTCGTACCATGGATATCTATATGTTGCATCACGGGAGAGAGGCAGGGACTATGACCCAAATGCCTCTAGAAACCGTTCCATCGTCATCCCGGTAATGTACGTACGACGCGTGAGATTGTACAGCTGTAGGAAACGAAGGAAACATCGGGTCGCTGTACTAATGACTCGATCCCTCCGAGCATTCTGGTTACGCTGAATGTCGAAGTGAAGACAAAGGGTTTGCAGGCAACAGGTGCTCGTGATGGTAGTTGAGAGCAAGGAGGCGTGGGAAATATTCTACAGTCCTCGTACGGCCACCGCCTGCCTGACACAAGCGAACTGTGTCCATTCACCTCAATGTGACAGAGTCTTTGCCATAGTAGTATAGGTTGAAGGTGCGTACTATTTGTCTTGACGAGACCGCGTACCCAGAAAACTTCCTCAGTGACTGCGCCCCGGAGCAGCGGCCCGAGAATTCTTGTCGGAATTCGGCATGATGTCACTCCGATGTCTAAATCAGCCGACAACGGTGATACACATACCACCATTGCGCTATGGACAGCATCAACAAAGCCAGAAAACGTACCCAGTCGCCGTCTAAAATGATATTCTTTGGCTGCCTTACATGCACGCAAATCCACTCCAGCGTAATATTTTTGTGCCGACAATAAGCATTAAGGAATCTTACCCCATATCTAGCTACAGAACATGGAGCATCTGCTTCTCCATGGGTATGTTCGCTTCAGATGATGCTATGATACTATGAATCTCATAGTTCCCTGTAGTGCTCATACTTGGAAACTCTTGCTGCAGCGGCCTGAGACTTCACTGGAAAGCTACAGCAGCATGATCATGCCCGTCTATCTCGCAGAGATTCGCGCCGCTCCCTGACGCTATTTTCAAACTGGAAAAAAGAGATGCAGAGCCAGTGCTGTTTATTGTTCGCGCAGAGGATGAAGATAACAAAGGGAAGACTGCCCAGAACCTCCTTGATTCATTGGACCCTCGACAGATGCTGGTATGATGTATGTGCTTTGCGAGCTACTGTCCGCATGGGATATTGTGTCCAATTTCGTTCGACGTAGGCAAGAATGGATGAGCAACACGAACTCAACGACGAACGACTTTCACATGCTTTTTGCCATTCGTTCATTTAGTTCAAGCCTATAGGCCCGAGTGCTACAACTATCCGAAGTGATTAATCCTGATATTGGTGTTCGATTTTCGGCATCTCGTCTTCCTCCGGACATTTTAGAGTTGACCTTTTGTCAGATCTCACGTCGTAGTGCCCTTTCCAGCCTGGGCTTTACTCTCTTTCCACCACCACGCCCCTTCGTCTTGCGGCGTACCTGGATACCAGCGATGATGGACTTCAGTACTTCAAAGTGAGTATCCGTTTCTGCTGGTTTCCCCGTATATTCAACTTAATTTTCACGATCCCTAGACGCAGTCAGCTGACTTTCACTTCGTCTAACAGGTATATGAGTACGAAGCTTTCCGAAATCATATGTGGTCTGTTTGTCATGAACCAGCGATATGGATAGCAGCGGCAGTGTGATTTCGCAACGATTTCAAGACAGTATGGCACTCCTTCATCAGCCCCTTTGGCAAAATTAGGACCGAACGCTGCGAATCTTTCGAAGCCTGCCTGGCAATTCACATCCAGTCGAATTTGGATTTCCATGCTTATCAAACCTGCATATATGCGCTATATCAGCGAGGCTTCCAAGGGATGCAATTCTGCCTAGGAAACAGTTCACGATGATACTTCTCCAATACCATAGTGTATCTTGTGGGAAGATAACACTAGTAGAAGCATCGATTCCTAGAACCGCGCATATGAAGATCATAGGAGTCCATCAGTCCGTGGATTCTCTTCCCATCGCCGATGTACGCACTTTGGTGGCGTCCATTTGTCAAGGGTCTGTTCATGTCTTCGATCCAAGTGCTAGCCTGAGTATGTACTCGCGCGTGCTTTGATTGATCTTAGTAGTTTCTTCTCAGCATTCCACAAACGAGGTGGAAGAATTACCATGTCCAGCGCCAGTCAAGGACAAGACTTGTTCGCCTAGTAACGGCGTAGGAAAGTCTCCGGTTTCCAGATACCCCAAGATGCTATTAGGCGACATAACCACTATCCGAGGCAGACGAAGGAAAAAAATATTCGTCGGTCGAACAAGGTACCGAACACCCTGATATCGGTAATCATCCCGGTCGAAATCGAGGTTTGCGGCGCAGCAGACTGCAGTGGATCCTCGTCTGGGGAGACGGGGAGCCGCCAATCGGCCTAGTACACACACACCTGGATGAGTCAGATATATGAATATCGTTTGGTACTGCGCTATCCTTTCCTTTCCAGCCTAGCAACTGAGATTATTAGTAGATGATCCTATAGCGGTATCGGCTCAAGTTCCCGGCAATACAAGTTTCTCTTCGTTCCCTACGGACCGATTCTCCATGGAAAGAGCCCGGGATCACCTTAGATGGAGACAATGCGGACCGAGATTTTTTTGTAAGCGTCACCATTGGGCGCAACAGTCGCTAGGTTGTGCCTTTACAGCCCTCACCGCTATCTACCCTTTTGAAACAGCACTCGTTCATGTATGGCAAGAGGTGGTCGACACCCTACACGTGTGCATATTCGCCTCGACCCATTTACAGAAATTGAACCCGACCTCGCCGCACAAACTCAGATGTGGACACCGAGTTTTCCTACTTTAGGTTGCCGAGACTATCGTGCCCTCTGCCCTGGGCGTCGAGACGAGTTACCTGAGGGTTATTGCGTCTCAGTGGTGCATGCTTTTCTGCATCTTTTAATATTATAATGTGTGTTCCGTGGACTTGAATGATTTACAGCAGGTCAAATGACGTCACGCGTCATTAAAGTACAGGCAAGCGCTCACGACATATTCTGAGTCAATATGAATTTGATTTTAGCCTTTCACAGGTCTCATTCACAGCCCTACTTTCCGCCTTTTGGTAACCTAACTACCTGCCTGCCTGGGTTTCGGACGATGCATCTTTCCGTTCTTTTCTTTCCATCCCAAAACCAACCCAAAACGTGGGTCGACATTGGTTTGTACGTCAAAGTTGACGTCTTCTATATAGGAACAAAAATTAAAATGAAGTGAACACGGCCCCGAACTCAAACGTCCGCTCAACGGACATATTCTTCGAAACGAGTAACGACCCGGTTGCGCCCAGAGCAGAGGCTGTGTGTAAACAAGGGTTCGCCTCATCGTCATGTACTAGCAGTGCTTGAACTCCGACTTATGACTCCGCAAAATTCTACTCACTCCTGAGTCTAATCCCTGGGCCCTGGCTGGCAGTTGCTTCCTTTGACCTTAGGGGAATTACGGTTACGCCGCACGTTGCCAAAAATTGCTATCCCGATATCGGTTTCGTGTTCTTCGAGGGATGGTGGAATGAATGCGCCCTTCGGGATTCACAGATAAGGATCCCTTTCGGCATCGTCCGTTTTTTGCTTTCCTTTTTGTTCCTTTTGATTGTTCACGGTATCAATGCAGGATTCGCGTGCCACATGCTGCAGAGATACCGCCCAACGCGCTCGAGCTTTGGGTGATGGAAAGAACAAGGGAAACGGCTTTTGTATGTTGCGGGCTGAGAAAGAGTCCTTCTTTACGCTCTCATTGGACCGCGTAAGGAAGACTATTGTTCTTCGACCCTTACGACACTGCGCTACTGCTGTTACAACCCCCTTCCTTATCGTGAGCGCGTAAATCGGGAATCCCATCCCTCCGACAGCTGTCATTTTTCCCATTTCGTCCCGACATCGCTTGCGGGGGCTAGATGGGTATACAGAAATACATGGTACATTGATTGAGTTTTGCGTCTATGTATGGCAAGGGTATGCAGTTGGAAAGCAGGGAAGTAGAAACTAGAATGAAAGGAGAGACTATTCCGTTTTAATGTTAATAATGAAACAAGAAGAGGGGGGTAAAAGATATAATAAGATAAATCCGAGTCTTGAAAGAATGTGGACGAAACGTCTATTGGTGTCGTGTCCTACAGAAGATGTCGATAATGAGTGACGGCGAACAGGAATGGAAGAGAAGGAGCAAATCACCTTAATTTAGAAGTAAACGTCCTGCAATGTCTCGTTAGCAACAGAGGATACGACCTACGGAACGATGGATACGCACTTCAATATCACAAATGACAGTTCAATACTGAGGAATGTCCGCCTCCTCGACTTCTTGATATCACGGGTATCCACATTGGACGCATGTACCTCCTCTTGCGTGCACGTCGCCTTTGGTTCATCTGCGTCCCCAGCCGTGAGTCAGCGATAACGACCTGCAGCAAGCCACAAACGCAC
The DNA here is from genome assembly GCA_030407015.1 of Armillaria fumosa. Lineage (NCBI taxonomy): Eukaryota > Fungi > Basidiomycota > Agaricomycetes > Agaricales > Physalacriaceae > Armillaria > Armillaria fumosa. The sequence continues at coordinate 215,873 of JAUDYM010000001.1, forward strand.
GCACCTGGGTCGTCCAAATTAATAACAGCCGATATCCTCAATGGCGACCGCTTGGCGCCTCCGCTATTGCGATTCAGAGCAGCCAGGCTCCGTTGTCTCCGAACAGGGCTCCCATTGCGCCTGCTCCTCCTCCGCTGGAGGTACCTCCGATCCTCGAACACATGCGGAGCGATCCCGCTGATGACCTCCCGGGACGTGGGCTTGAAGTTGGCAATCGCAGCGGCGAGGGTAGCCTGGTCGTGGATGTCAGCCATTGTAGAGTGTGGTACAGTGGTGTGGTGTGGTGGTGGTGGTTAGTGGGAAGAGGGTGGGAGAAGTACCAAATCAATAAAGAATTTCTCCTGGCTGCGGCGTTGCTTCCAGTCGCTTATTAATAGCCCTCACCATGCCTGGTGCCATCGAGCCACGTTTCCCGACATTAGCCCCGTTAGCTACTTGAGAAAGGCGGTGTGCTATCGTCGCCGACGGTGGCAGCGGTGAACATTCTCACGTGGTCGTCGTTCTACTTTTCCTCCGTGTAATATGTAAAAGGAGAATTACCGGTTACCAAATGACATTGTTTTTCCGTCATAAGCGAGGGCACTGCCTAATACTGCTACTACGCGTCGGCTCCACGAAAAGGAGCTAATATTATGTACAACCTGTACATCAAAGCTTGAAGCTTGATACACAGGTATCGAGTTGAGCGAGGAACGTTTATCATCGAAGCTCGACCATGCCTACTCAGTGAACAAGCCACGTCAAGTATAATTGACCTATGATTGTCTAGCTGCGTCGATAACAGATGAGCGTCGAGGGAGATAAACAGGAACAGAGGTGTTATCTAACGGAGAAACCTATGGTCACTGGTAGTAATCTTTACCAACACGCGCTGTCATCCAGGCGTATAATAAAATCCATTGAAACAGGCATCAAGTCAACAGGGCGAACTTTCATATCCGACAAGGATGGACAGCGTACAGGCAGAGAAGATGGGGTAGAGGGGATTATCAGGAGTAGGTGACTCCAGGCCGCGGAATAATTCGGACTGCTTATCTTGTATCTATTGCGCATCACTGATAACTCCTGGGGGCGAAGGACTTTACGTGGATCAGGTCAAGAACACGATAGTACTGCTGCCGTGCTTTATAGTCAGTTTAGACTCCGCGGAAGTGAGTGGATACAACACACCCAGCCAGTACGTGTAGACAGCACCACAATCAAAGCAATTGACTTGGTTTAGACATGAAACGTTCGCAGGGATTTAAGAATCAAAGATATGATCCCGAACCATTTCGAAGCTTCGATCGTGGATAGCCAAGAGCCACCGTAAAGCTACTTTGAGATATTGCAATTAATGACGCGTGACGTCATATACTCCGAAAATGTGCAAGCAAGGGCCGAATATATGTCCTGGACGTTGTCCGAAAACATGCACATAATGGGCATTCCAATATGGCGGGAACAACGTGCAATTAAACGCAAACCGGTCAGACGTCCGAAAGGGCGGCAGGAAGGCAGATATCGCAAACCCCATCATAGAACGACCTTGGCAGGGCTTTCGGCTTCTATATGATGCAAAGTAAGATCGTCCAGACGCACGTAGATCCTGCAAAGGGCCATGAATCTAGTTGTCTGTATGGTAAAGATGGGAGTATGGACATCGAGCGGCTAGGGGACGATCGTTGTTATCGCGTCGCAGTTGGAACCAGAGGTGGACAAGAAGTGAGAGATCTAGCCCTTCTATGGCATGAAGAATGGCCGCCCGTTCGCTCTCCTACCTCCATTTGCAACTGGGATCCTCGTCAAAACTCGGACCGAAGCTGATGCGAATGGGGTAATGGGTTCCTTAAAAGCTGCTCCGCTTTGGATCGCCCTTGTTCAATGATCAGCTAGGCGAATCAGGGAGACTGTGCATAATGCAGTCAGATTTGTCCCTGGAAAACCGGTCCAAAAACGACGAATATCGTTTCTAGCCCTTTCTCCAATATAATATGTATTCCGGCTCGAATGTCCGGTTGACTGGTAGGGTATTCTTTCTAGCGGCGAAGAGTGAGGACGGAGCTCTGTAACGTGCAATGACAGTAACGGACATATCTGCCCGCAACACCACATACAGATAGTCTATCGGCCACTTCCTGAAAAGGGGGCGACGACAATAAGCAGGTACCCGACGCGGCAGTCGTTGGTTGATTGGGATATTAGGCGTCACTACTGTTGAGTGAACAGGAAGGCTTGGGTCTGGAGATTTCTCCGGGAGGTAAGAATCCGCCATGAGGTACTAGTGTCGCGTTTTAAGGCGCATACATGCATATACTTGAAACATTCAGGACCGAATAATGTTGGAACGATTTCGAAAGCATCGATCCGATGTCCTTGACAATGCTGCTCCTTTGCTTCCCGCGAAAGACTAGTATCAGGGGTCTGTACAGCGCATTAGTCACAGAGGTACCATGTCGAGAAAATGCACGCACTGGACCATAGCATCCGATGGCTTGAGTGGACCGCCGAATGCGTGACAGATTCTTCCCCAAAAACCTAGCGACTCGTTGCATTTGACAGTGTCCTTTGAGCTCAACGGGCATTCGGAAAATCTAGGCGATACAGATGATATCAATTCGCTTCACCGTAGCGAACATGGAAAAGACGTACCTGCAGGGCTTCCAAAACTGACATAGGAATGATTGCAACCCGCCTTCGAGATTACCCTTCGAAAGCCGGAAGACTGGAAACTTCCGTGGAATTGACTGTCCTCATACCGGTATCGGAAAGATCTGGAAGGCTCTCATGCTAGAACGAACTCGCACTAGGAGAAACTAAGAGATGTTGGGAAGAATGGGAGTCTACAGGGCACTTGTTTATGTTCGCGACATGGATGTGTAGGATCAAGAGAGATGGCAAAATATTTCCCACGCCATTTTGCTCTCAACCACCACGATCGACTCTGCACCTTCAAGGATTCCATTCTCTTTCTTTTTCTTCCCCCTCAATCGACGCGACTTTGAGTCAGGAGGAAAGACGGCTGCAGCCTACCGACTATTCATGTGCCGTAGCCTGAATATCACCATTCTATGAGCAACTGTTCATCTTGGTCACGGTACAAAACACTACCAGGAAATGTAGCAAGGTGGTTCTTGGTGTTTAGGTTGGATATGAGGTCTTGATGTATTTGCTGTGGTATCTGCAGGTCCAGTACAAAAATTCAAGCTCCAAAGGTCGGTCCTGACACATCAGAAAAGATATATTTCTCTGAAACGAAGACAGCTTCATCGTCGAATCGGCCTCGGAGCATGGGTATACAATACCCCGAAAAAGTTCCTGCGAAAGGTTATGCACGGCTTGGGTCCCCAGCCATTGCAGACAATCTGCCCTCCACTCCCATTCGACGACCGGCAAAAAGTCGAGATAACCGGTACTCGCTACCTCGGCTCTTACAGCTGGCTGAAGGGTAAAAAACCCACAATTCTCGTGCCTGGTGCCCCCCGTATCTGGTCCCACAGACCGACACCCTTCACGTTGCCCCCGGACTCTGGCTACCAAGCCTGCGACTCCAATGCGCTCCGGCTGCCCCCGTACCCCCTCCTACCCGTCTTCCTCGCCGTCGACGCCTCTGACTTTGACTGGGCTTCTGCGGACGTTGTCGCAGATTGCCACAGCCTCCTATGCCTTACGGCATTTGCCAACGGCCAGCGACGCGACTTTCGTATGGACTTGCAGCTCGCGGGGTCCAAGACCATCCTGTGTACTCGGTGGGAGTCTAAGGTTCTCATGCATGCTAACCTAGGCGGGTATGGCCGCAACTTCGAGCTTATGCGGACACGCCCTGCGCCTGGGTGTGAGCATGCCGGATCGCATCATCGAGTGATCACTTATGACCTGGCGGGGATGAAGTTGGTCGTGAGGGCCGAGGTAGACGCGTGTTTACCTGGTCCCAACGCCAAGGCTGCCTATGCGCAGCAAGTCCCACAGTCGGCCTTGGTAGAGCTGACGACGAAACGCGGGTCCAAAAATCGGGCATGGGGGTACAAACACATGCAGACGTGCCTCTCGCAGACTCCCAACTTGATTTGTGCTGTCCATCAGAATGGGGTGTTCAACAAAGTGGTGAAGAGGAAAAATCTGGACAGTGTAAATGGCGATAGGGAGTCTAAGCTTCGGCTGCTCAGGGGGGCGTTGGAGGACATTCAACAGTTGGTAATCCGCTCGGGGCTCCGAGGCAGGCTGACGCTCGTTTATGAGGATATGGTGATGAAGGTTTATCAGAGGAACCCGGAGAACAGCCTTTTACCTGAAGAGTATCTGGAGATGTTCCAGCCGAAGACTTCGGTTTTCATCGACTTGTTAGACAGGTAAAGTTCTCGCTGTTCCTTACTTTTGCTCGATTCTCACAATTATGACCCTACAACAGCTCACGAACACTTTCGAAGATCGAAGCTATCTAAAGGAATATCCCTAGCGTCCTTCTATCATACCCGACGAACACTGACATGTCCGAATCTATTCTTCCTTTCATTTCAGCGCTAAGTAGCGTCGTCGTTCTGTCAACCCATCATTGCCCTTTTTGGAGGACGGAGCCAATCCACGACTTCTCGTCCGCTCCTTCTCCCATAGAAATTTCGCCCATGGGACTTCTCATTCCCTGCAGCTGGATCGCTCCACACGTAGGCTTCCCACCGGAGACAGAGCTCCAGCCATTTCAGTCCATTCTTTGCTACTTGAATAGCCAGCATGAGCCTTCAAGGAATATATGCTCCCTTATTCATTCGGTCGACGACCTTGCATTTTATTCCGGATTCCTCTGGCGTCCGCCGTTGGGTGTAACGACTGGCAAAACCCTGGACGAAGTACACGCGTTGGCGCCAACAGTAGATCCTCTGTTCATATTTCTTAACGCCAGGATACCGATTCTTCGACAGATAAATCGTCTTCTGGGGCGAACTTTGACCGCCTTATCTGGCCCAAGGATCAGCTATCAATCTGATGGCACTGGGGCAGGGAGCAACACACAATGTCCTTGTATTTCATCTGTCATAACCATAGCTGGAATGTGTGAGATACTCGTGGAAACAAAGTACCTTTGGAAGACAACTGTGGCGCATCCTCGAGACATTGATATAGGCGATGCATTGGAACATCGGCAAACACGCGTTGCAATAGAACATTTTATCGATCAACTTTTGACCTCAAAGACTACTACTACTATTTGCATAACACCAAGACGACAGCATTGTATTCCACTTTTCAAACCGTCAAACCCTCAGCAGCATCAACAGCGCTGGCAGACGCTTCTGCACCCTCAGCCAGAGAAACAGTAGGAATGACGCCAACGGGGTTAGAGTTGCTGGTGTCGAAAATGGCGGTGGTGTCGACTCCGACAGTGATGTATCCAACGAGACCGTCCTCGAGGCTGTCTCCGAGAAGCTCGGTAGATACGAAGGCGCTGTATCCGTCGCTGTTGGCTCCGCCGATGATGGTGTCCGCCTAGATGAGGGTCAGCACGGGTGCAGTTAAGGAAGAGGATAATAGCGGACATCGTTGGTAACGCGGTCGAGGGTGCTCAAGTGAGGAGTGTAAGCCTCGATTTCGTATACTTGGTTAATGAGGGTCTCTTCGAAGAATAATTGGCTATAGTGGATGGGGGCCTGCTGAGAAAGACCGCAATCGTGAAAGAGCGAGTGGTGCTCACCCGACATGTTGGATGCTAGAGGTAGCGAGGGTGTTGGTACCGTCCTCAGAAACGGACCCATTGACACTGGATATACGTTATCGTGTAAGTGATAGGAACTTGGCAATAAAAGAAATCTGACGAACTGGACAGCGATGTCTAAGTTGAATGTTCTCAGAATGCATTCAAATCGGAAGAGAAGAGCGCGAGCTTACGGATGTGGGTTGTACGCGAAGCATAATAGCCAGGGAAGATAGTAAGGAACCTGGTGGTAAAAAATGAACAACTCGCGAAAAGGAATGTAATCTCAGAAGAAATCCGTACTCTGCTATGCCATTCTCGTCAGTTGCAGTGAATCCACGGAGGAACGTCGTGTCGTCAGTGGTTCCGTCTGCGCGGAGTGTCACACCTAATAATTATACAACCAGATAGTATTATTCGGTGAGCAATTTCCAGGCCGAGATACGACGAACCATCGTAGGGCTCGACAGTGTCCGGATTAATTCCGGTGTATCCACTGAAATGCTTCGATTTAGAGCCAGGTTCAGGGCGGAAGGATTTATGAATGGTTACCTATAAATACCATCTGCGTTGCAATGCTAGAAGGGACAGTAAATTAAGAAAGGGAGGGAGGAGTCAATGCGCGAGCCTACCCAGAAGTCAATATAAGCACCCTCAATGGGCTCGCAGGTATCGACATCGACTAAGAATTTAGTGGGTTAGAAAAACGCGCCAGTTCAATGTCAGAAGTAAAACACACTCAGTCCAATGTCCAGGTACAAATCGATGCCCTCAGCACCTTCACGAATATCGCGGCGGTACAGTTCCCCTGAAAGAGTTGCATCGGCGACACGTTATGCAGCAGTTCATACAGGAATCACGCACCGTCAACGAAGTAGGGTCCAAAGATAGTATCTGGGGACAGAACGCAGGTGTCGTTCTGGATGGTGGGGTACTTGGCCCTCTTGTCCAGACCACGCGCAACGAGTTTGGGGGTGTCCTCGCTGAGGCGGCGCTGGAGGCTTCGCCGACGAGCATCAGTGAGGCCGCTCGCGCGCCTGGAGATGGAGTCGGCGCAGTTGCCTACCCCCCTGCGTTTCACTGTCACGGAACCAAAGATCAGAACTCTGGCTCTAGGGGGAGACGCGTTAAATTACCTGCAGCCTGTACCGTGGACGATGCCTTGTGCGGGTGCGCCGAAGTCGACGAAAGGAGGGAGAGCGCGAGGGTAGCAAGAGCGAAAACCGAACGCATCTTTGAGTTGAGTTGGGGAGAATTAGTTGGTTTTTTTGTTGGTGATTTTTGGGTAACTCGTCACGTCTCTTTTTATAACAAAGAGTCGCGCCGCCACCGCGGGGATTGTTGTGATCTGCCTCCGAGCTGCGCTTTCCAGCCACATGTTAGCGTCGGGAAGAAGACCGCTAATGTGTGCTTTTTGATTGGTCGCTCGAACGAGGATCAGAGAAGAACATTCCGTCCACACTTATTGCGCAGTGCCAAGAGTGCGATCATTCGCTGATCGTCGCCACCTACATTCCTAGAAAGATGGTGAAAACCGAGATTGAGACTCAGCATCGTAGCGATCCCAAGGGAATTGACACAAGCCAGTCAACGCTGATGGAACTGTAATAAAACCATGAAAAACTCACAATGAGAGCTGCGCAGGATTTTTCCTGACGGTTGTCTGGACTTGTCTCGCCTTGCGATTCGTGCCCCGGACCGACGCATCGCTATCGAAAACACGATCTCATGACTAGGAAACAACAGAGACGAGTAGTGTGCAAGTAATTTGCCGAGCCTGAAGGGGATGACCAGGTGTGGAGAACAATCGGATTCTTTCAGCTTGTACAGCTCTGAATCCGTACCTTGAAGTATTTTCGAGGCTTGAAAGACTGTTCGACAGAATAATATTTCTACCTCAGGTCGTGTGGCTGCCCGAGTGGTTCAAAAACTTGTAAATACACAAACCGAGCGGTGTCGCGGGCCGTCGGCAGAGGGATGACTGCCTGATGGCAGAACTATCAGGGACAAGTCGCCTCCGCCATAGGGAAAAATGGCTCATCATCCGAGACTGCAGAATTCTGGTTGTAGTAGTCGGCGCGGAGATAAATCTGTGCCGCGGAGGCATACACCTGAGAGTTTGGTTACTCTTTCCGAGTCAATTTGCAACTTTTTCAATATACAAACGACACCATGTGTTAGGAGGAAACATATGGGTTGATATTGTTCCCCTGGTGCCGGAGATAACACTGTATGGCGCTGGCCCGGAGAAGAATTTAGATATCAGGAGTCCGAAGCCCTACCTGAAGGTAGTCTGTCGCGGTCGTCGGTGGAATTGCGTGAATTGAGTACATAGCCACTGGCTATCATACGGAAAGAGGGTGCTAGATTTGAAGCTGAGTCCATGACGATGTCAAAGAATGAGGGGAAAGTACACCGTAGTCCTGAGCGACATAACGACCTTCAGGAACAGACGATCTTGTTCTGCTATCACAATCCGGCGGGCACTGGACAGTGGAAATATCTCGACAGTTCGTGTGTGCTTTCTGTATTCTCTGGAATTTGTCCCGCACATACAAGTACAGTAACTAATGGAATGGATAAGTTAAACTATAGAGCCCGAAAAGAAAGTTGAACGAAGGAATTGGCGTCAAGGATAGTGTTATCCAGATTGACGTGGATTGCCGGAAATCAGATGAACGAGTGGATTGTTGCGATTAAACCGATGAGGACAGCAACACTAGAAACTGACATATGGTTAAGCGCGATTCTGTGTGCGCTATTTTGGGCTGCTCCGGGGCAGAGCGACCCTTTGCTATCCAGATATTGCGCGGGCAAGATAACCTAGCCACATTTTGTCAGGTAGGTTTGCGGTTGGACAGTCGAACTTACTTGAGGCAGGCCATACCTCGACTCGACAGTCAGGCTACCAGTAACCGGGTCGACATTGTAAGACTGGCACGTCAGTACATCTATCAAAGTCTGCCCCTTCAAAAAGAGACCTGCATCTCCGGGTACGGTCCATGTAGCCGTACTGGAATTACCGGCATTCGTAAGAAGAGCAAGGAGAGGCGGCTTAGATATCGCTATCGTATTATCGTTTGGTTGAGGAACGAAGGTCATCTGATGAGTAGTAAGCTTGGTGTATAGATGCGAAGAGCCAGCGTGATTTGTCCTACCTGGGTGGTCAAGAAATTCCGCTTTGAACTGATGGCAAGCTTCCGCGCCGCATTCAAGTCAGCGATCTGCTGCACGAGCGGCTTCTGGTAGACGTGATAGTCACTCGACCATAGTCTACTCCGAGCGGAATCAAATAAGTGTAAATCAAATGAGATGGTTCGTACGTACGATTCGTGGTTATTAGGGACAGCACCACCTTGAAAACCCTGTTCCTGTCCTACAATGTCAATCAGCACTGCAATACATTCTTCAAGAGGGTGGCGTACCGTAGTAAACGATAGGTATGCCATCGTGAATGAACGGCCAGGTGATTGCATTCTTGATCAGTGAATCGTCCTTTATGAAAGATGGGAAGCGAGGTTGGTCATAGTTCTCCACAAAAGACCCCGTCATGCACAGCCCGCTGGCATACTTTTCCTGTGACTCAAGGACCGTATTCATGAGGCTGTCGAAGTTTCCTTTCGCCCCCGAAAAGGCTTCTGCAAGTGTGAACCAGGTCGGATAATCGAGTACAGCGTCGAGGACCTCTAACCGGATACTTAGGTCCGTGCATGAAGAAGTAGGGACAGAACCACAAACGAGTGTAATCACTTGTATAACTGACATTGTCGCTGAGAATCTAACATTAATGGTATCAGAACGAATTCTTTAGTTCACGAATGACATACTTCTCCCATGGCAAAAACGCCCGATGCCCCAGTAAAGTCGCGCCAGAAGGATTGTCGAATATACCGAGCAGCCGAAATTCGCAGACCATCGATATTATACTCTAACACTAGATCTGCGATCCAGCTCCTGAGCATCTCGAAGTTCGCTGAGTTTTCGGTGTCTATATCGAGGAGTGGAAGACTATAAACAGGAGTCAGCACTTAGAAGACGTTTATCATTATACGGTGCGAACGTACCTGGCATCTCCGAGCCAGCATTGTTCAACCTCGGTTTGGTTTGATGCATCGGTTATGAAACACTGAGGATGAAAATCATTCGCTGATGTGAATGGAGCAAGAGAAGTAAAATCAAAGGATTGTGGAATTTTTTCTGAAATGTTAGTTGGGGGAGCCGCGTAGCTTGATACGTTAAAATGAAGGTGTTAGGTCTTGAGTGACATCAGTATTACGGACGTACTGGTTAACAACCACGTCAACCATAAGATACATATTTCGATCATGTAGCGCAGAACTAAGCGCCTTCAAGTCGCCGGGTGTACCGAATTTTGGATTGAGGGTGTTCAAATCTCGGGTCCAGTAGCTTTTGAGGGTATCAGCATAATAACAAAGAGAACAAATGCGTCATGCTTGCCCGTGGTATGCGTCCCCATATGCTGTTTCCTCTTCAACGTTCGCAGAGACGGGAGAAATCCAAACCGCGTCGAAGCCCATGTTTTGTATGTAGTCGAGACGATTGATAAGGCCCTGCCATGTCCCGCCACAATATTTTCTTGCACTGGGATCACAAGGACTGGCTAGCCCGTTCGTGGTTGCGAATCTATCAGTTACAACCTATTCAGAGAAGGATGAGCAACACTGACCAAACCCTTCATTGGGTCTCACCTGGTATATTGACCTCGACCGCCAGTTGGCGGCAGATGCTGCAATTGCCGACGCGACAAAAAGGAGCGTAGCCGTGAAAGAACAAAACAGCATGACGGGTCGAAGGTAACGAGGACTGAGGATGCTGCTTTAAATGGCCATTTTAGTGTTCGATGGCCAGCCAACAGAGCATATTTAGAGCACTAAGGTGAACAACGAAGGTATGGTGGATACCAGAAATTGAATCATTCGTCGCGAGAATGATCACATGCAGACACAGTCCTTCGGTAGATCTGATTTTGGATGGGAAGAAGTATCATCACTCTGGGGTTGTCGTCAAGCATTTGTCCGTAAATAGGGCACGGGATCTTGGACGGCTACGGAAGGCGAAGAATCTCTCTGTATCTAGAAATACAAGGCGAGAAGGGCAAGTAGAAGTAAATCGAAGGATGCAACATAAATAGTTGGAGCCATATACTCCACAGTTCAACGTAAACTGGCCTTCGGGAAGTGAAGTCGGCCCATTCGACAGACACTGAACGCTTCGAACTATCCTTCTACTCCGCGGTTCAGAGCAGCCTTGACGTTCTTGAGCTTCATAGCAAGGTTAGCGTTGCCGTCACATGAAATAACGTCAAAAGTGGCACGGAAAACACCGTAAGGGTTCGAGCGCTTTGAGTGATTTCCCATCGCATATGAACGTATAAAGATGAGAAGTTGATTGGTCACCATCTATGCGATCATATTTACGCATAAATCGGTCACCGGGTCCAATAGCTATACTTCGGAACTGCAGATGATAGCTTCAGTCTCCTTCGATCGGGGCTTGATCGAACATTTGAAAGCTTCCGGCATGCTTATGCAGAATCATTCATCAATCTATCTGAGATTTTGAAGACAAAAACGTTGCATACCAAACTAATCCTGGGCGAACCTTGTCATTAGGTTCTATGACCATCCCATCCTCGTCGACTGCTTTTGTGATTTCGAAACCGGCAAGTATCGAAGCAACAGTAATCCATACAGACGAGTAGGCCAAATGCCTTCCCGGACAAATTCTGCGAAGGGTTTTCGTTCAGGCAATCGTTTGAGTAGCCGAGGGGACGCGTCAAACCTTCTCCCAAAACCAAATGCAGCTATTGCGGGATCCTCGACTGTAAGATACAGTCGTCCGTCTTTCATGAATCGGTCGGGTTTGAAGGAAAAGGGGTCCGGATACGCCACCTGTAGATGATTCATAAACTTAGATGCAAGCGCTGCAACAATCACGGCAAAAGGCGAGCCTCATCGTGCAGGATAGCCCTGGATAGTCGTTGAACAGAATCATATCGTAGTCGCCTAAGGCTCACGTACCAAGTATTAGGAACGACCACGGAACCAGCAGGAAGTCGATAGCCTCTGTACACATCATCCGCTTCGAGAAGATGCGGAATTGCTATCAAATATCAATGAGATACACATGTCCGCATGCCCAACGACCTCACCGATGGGAGTGACATTTCTCCATCGCAACACTTCTTTAACGATCGCCGTGACATAAGGCATTGATTCTTCGTCCTCGAACGTAGGGAGTCTTTCTTGGTTGAGAACGCTGTCGATCTCTGCTTGGCCTTTTCTTTGTGCTTCCGGGTTAAGCAGTATTCCAAGAATAAACGTTGCAATTGCGGAAACGGTCTATGTAAGGGAGGGTGATGAAATGTGCTTTTAGGCAATAAGCATATGGGATTTACTGTGTCCGACCCAGCTTCAACGGCGACAATCAGCCCCGTTGACATCAGCGTTGATTTGAAGACACTAACCGGCATACATAGTTCCAGCCGTGTTCTTGACGATCCGCTGTTGAGACGCCACATCTTGCTCGGGACCTATCCTACCTAAATTCGACGAGGTGAAGGACGGTCTGTACGAACCATCAGCCTACACATAGGAGTGCTGTTACCACTATGCGAATGTAGTAACGATTACACAACTGACAATGAGGCGGATCGCCGTTTCATATGGCATGTCGACCATCCTTCGCGCCAACACTTTCCATTCGTTAGCTTTGCGCTGGAATCCGGCTCCTGGGACCCATGCTGGAGTGCGCTCAGTAGTAGGTCAGATGGGGAACAACGAGCAGAAGTTACCGGGTACGTATTTCAAAAAGGGCAGAGAATCCTGTTGAGTACGCATGAGTCAATTGTCGTCCCTGAGAACAAGAATGTTGGCATACAACTAAAAAAGTTCCCGGTATAGCAGCCATCGCGATAGTGTGCAGCGCATCTTCTGCAGCGGTAACGAAGGGATCACCCTCCGGAAGGGTATCAATGCCGTACGTGATAGACATAATAATACGAGCAGCCATACTATTCAGTGCTTGGTCATTAGTATAAGAACATCACGACCATGGATAATTACTCACTAACGAAGGTGTGTTATGAAGTCTTCAGGCCTGTCCAACAACCGTTGTGAAAATTCGCGAGCGGCGTAGAGTACCTGGGGACGGAAGCGCAATGCTGCTCTGGCGTTCAATGTCTGCTGGAAGAGGCGGCGATGGGCACGCCTAAAACGCACATCAAACCTGTCGTCGAATAGGTCACGGGAAAGCTGACATACCAATTGCTTCCTAGAAAGACTATTCTCAGAAATGCCGAAGTAAACGACGAGAGAACGGCATACCGTAGGGCATGAAGCCAACTAAAAAGTCCCAACCCATCAATTCTCTGACCATCGGGAGACGAGCTCTACCAATGCACTGACTTAGTTATACACCAAAGACAACATAATAAGTGCCTACCTGCTTGAATAGATTGATGATCGCTTATCAAGAAGGGCAGAAGCAGCCTCCAGTGAGTTGAGGACAATAACAGAAGTCCCAACCACGTCCAAATGTATGATATCGGAATCTGCATCAAGCTCAGCGCTTCAGTTTCAATTCTGGACACAGAAGATAATATCACTGTGCTCTTTTCCCCATTTATAATATGTCTCCCATTCGAATGACGTTGGCATGTCTTTGAGGTTCCCGGTGAGGAATCGCTTCTTGGGACCGGGAGGTAAGGGGAGCTGCCATGACTGGGATCGCCGCAAGTACAAAAGTACAGCTAGGGAGATGGAGATGAGGCTAGCGAGGATGTCGGTGTAAGCCATAGTCGTCGTCACCATTCAAGGTGTGAGAGTTGATATGTTACGTGAGAAGCCAGGGCACACAATGACCGCCTCCGGGCCTCCGAAACCAGCAGACCAAAACGTTATCAGCACATGTCTTTCGAAGAGGTGGAGCTGAATCGCCCAGAAGTAAATTTGGACTGCTGCCATTTAGACTACGGGGAGTGTTTGAAATGGATATCTTGATGAACGTTAAGCAACTTACGAAATCGTTCTTGGATCTGTCCATCTACAAGTTATCTCGGAGTGAAAGCCTTGACCAATACGAATACGTTGACAGAGAAAAGGCTTCTGTTACTGCCAGTGGACAAACCGAAGTACCCGCAACCATGATCGTGGTACAACAGAATCTGGACCTAGTACCCGGTCTTGGGTTTTATTGGGAGAGAAGTCAGCCATCACTTCTAGAGATGATTCCATTTCGAGACTGATATAAAATTGAATGCGAATCACTGGATTTGCGGACACTTCGTAATTTCATGGTCGCCGTTAGTCTAGGACGAGATCGAGAGGGGGAGGGGGGGATGTTCGGAACTTAAACTTTATGATGGCCGGAATCCGGCACTGTGGGCGCGCACGTCCAAACTTGGATTTCACCCTCACCACGATGTCGCGTCGTCCCTCACTTGCTCTACGCACTTGTACTGCCTTTTTAGACATATTATTATGATCTAGGATGATATTATGGACTCTCAAACAGTAGATGACACATCCATACACGGACTTCTTCGTGCTAATCAGGAGAATTGACAGAAGGGTATTAGGGAATGTAACAGATGTAGACAGATCCTCTGAGGGCATATATATATGATAGACTGTTTTGAAACGAGGGACAATTATGTGCTCTAAGGCATTGAAGAGATAGAGAGAGGATCAGTTGCCATCTATTTTGGGACGCGATTATGGCGCACGCAAGCCATGCCGGTTCGGCCTTCACATATTTCAAGTAGCGCTCGCCTCCCCTTCCGCCCCCCGATCTCGTTCCAGACTCTACATTAGTTGAACGACTTTTCTTCATACGGATCGTAGAGTCTGGTTTACGAGACTAGGTCGCCGTACCTGTAGAGAAAGCAACTTCGGCAAACCGGCACTGTCAATTCCACGTGACTGTCGCGTAGCGACTTGGAGCATTTGAATTTCCTTGATAAATCTCCAGATGGCCCTTGACCATCTTTGGGGAGAAGCGCAAAGATACAAAACTTCCCACTCGACAGACAATATCGAATAGCCAAATTCCTTGGTAAAGTTATGATCAGTAGTCGTCCTTGATCGATTATTCAATGCTCGGCGACCTCGCTTAAAGCGCCTCCGGCCTGACTTGACCCTTCACGGATATTGTCACGGAGCTCTTCTCGTTCACCTTTGCCTCCTACTATAATCACATATTGTAACATTACTTTTGACACAACAAGTAAATGGAAAGTCTACAAAACGTCTGAACGGACACCTGTGCTCCTTATTCATCACAGCCGTCTCAATCTGTTCTTGAAATCCAACAGATGGCTTTTGGATGTATGGCCCTCCTCTCTAGGACTACGGGAAATTTCACGCTTAGCAGCAGCAGCAGCAGCAGCATTTGGCACCGCTAACGTCTCTCCACCAATCTGGTCCACGAAAGACCACGTTATGTTGATCCTCCCCAAAGCCTGACTGGCGAGCATGCTGAACGCGCTCGGAGAGAAGTCGAGGCTCCAGCGGAGTTCGCAACCCGCGCAGCGGTCGACAATGGTTATCTGCTCGGTGGATTTATTTTGGTGGGTTTGCGGGTCCGTGTCTAGGTCAGAAAGAGTCAATGAACGGGGGATCATCTGCGAGGAACGAGTACGGACAATGGGCCACGAGCTTCTTCCCGCAGATAGGGTTTCTGGTAAAGACTAGTCAGAATCACACTGTGGAGCGAATCGCGTAAGGAATGAGTACGTATTCGGGTTGCTAGTCGTCGAACCACTGTGAACATCGCGTTTAGTGATCGAGTAAGTCTGATGTAGAAGGGATAACATACGGGAAATAATCGAAGAGCAAATACGAGGCAGCCGCTATGAGGTCTGTGTCAGTATTGTTCCGTCCGCAAGCGCCCATGCCGGGAGAGTAAAAAGTTCCTATAGGGCTTATCATTTATTTCGGGCAGTATATAGTGGGTGCTTGATTTACCATCTCCGGTGTGCTCTCCGTCTAGCGGTTCAACCCCAATACTGCCGGTCGGACTACTGGTAGTACTCGTCGAAGTCCCAGTACTAGATATTTCGCTGGTGACTGGAGTAGTGTAAGGCTGACCGGTATTGGGATCGATACTTGTAGTTTGCGGCCAAACCTGGCTCCCTGGGTCTCGTTGGCGTGGCAGTCTCACGGAAACAGCGCTGACCGCCCCAGCGAGAAGGCTTATGAGAAGGTAAATTCGAATGAGAAGGTAAATTCGAGAGAGATTAACGGAAAACATCATTATGTCGTTCCAAGAGAAGAAGGTGAATCTTGAAGGAAGAAAAACCGATTGGATGGTACCGCCGGCGGACCTGGGGATGAGGCTAGCTGAAGTGCGTTGGGGCTAGGGATTGAGTTTTATACCAAGGGGATGTGATGGCCGGGAATGCATCGGTCATGATTCCAGAGAGTAACTAGGCTGGAGGGGTAAGCACAGCAAAAGCAAAGGGTACAATCTTGGGTGTACTGTTGAGCTCGACTAGAGTCGTCCTGCTGAGGAGCGGTGGTTGCCTGCCAACACGGCGGCAGCACGAACAACCTTCCCGACATTTCGACAGCCGCAACTCGGGGTCGTTGATCCGCCTCTATTTATGACTAGGTAGGTAGTGTCCACACGCTGAAAGGAGATAACACTGGCTCTGCTTTCGGGGCCATGTTCCGGGACAATTTCGCAATATCGACTGTGATACACATCAATGCGACTCGGATTGTAAACCGTGAAGTGCGGCCAGGAATTTGAATATCGGATCAACGATATTCGTAGTTCGAAGCGACGATATGCGTCACAGACCAGGGTAAGTCTTAGCAGGCGGATTCTGCCTGCTAGACGATGAACGAGAGAGTAGAAAGGCCTGTGTCATCCCTTTAAGTGAAGGCAAAAATGTTTTGCTTCGCAATGCAGACATTCGACCGGCCCATTGAGTCAAACACGTCCGCTTACGGAGAGCGCCGCGCCGGCCAAGAGTGCGAGTCGGGAGGGACCACCACTCGGCAATCCAGGGATGCCTATCGATGTAGAGAAAAAGGCAATGCCTCGTAAAGATCAACCAGCTCTAGGCGGCATTCAGATGTCGATCAATCAGGATGTGAAATAAGCCAGCGCGTGAGCGCGAATGGGTTGCGCCTGGCGTCCGGGACGGTGAGGTATATCTTCACGGAACATTCTTCGCACGACAACCTGTCTCAGGAGCCGCACTGAGATACGAAATCTTCCTAACCATGCACGTCCCACCCGAGCTGACTGACCTCATCATTGACCACCTCGCACACGACCACCGCACCCTCGCGTCCTGTACCCTGGTCTGCAAATCCTTCTTCCCACGCTCTCACACACATCTCTTCAGCAGAATAACCATCGGGCATCCATCCCAGCCCAAGTCGGCGAGGCAGTTCCTGTCGCTCCTCCCTTATGTCGGCGCATTGGTCAAGTCTTTGCGGATCGAGGCGGAATGTGGGTTTCGCGATAAGGATGAGAGGGACTTTATGATGATGAACGACCTGATCGAGGAGCTCCTATGGAAGACAGCGCACGATAAACAATGGGTGGCGTACGATACTGCCTTGCCAATGATCCTTGCGTCGCTGCCGAACTTGGTCTCCCTAGAGATACGTGCCCTCCGATGGAGGAATCCTTCCCGCGTACACCAGTGCACACCGTCATTCGAACACACCCTGGCTGCCGTGGCACCTCAGATAGCAGATCTCCGGCTGGATTATGTGCACTTCGACAGCCTCACAGGATTCTTGAACATTTTGTCAACGTTTCGAGGGCTGAAGAAGTTAGCGTTGGGTGTGATTATGGCGCCGCCGTATCCGGTGGTGCTTCCGGCAGAGACGACGGAGCCCCTGGAGATCGAGGAGTTGGAGGTGAATATGGAGGGAAGCGCGAGCGTGGTTGAAGTTTTGATGGCAGCTCCGTGGGTGATGGCGTTTGGGAAATTAAAGAAGCTGATGGTGAGAAGATGCTACAGGGCACAGATGGAGCTGGTCAGGGCAATAGTGGATCTGTCGAGAGACTCACTGGAGGAATTAGTTGTCGACGATTGTGTGTTGCCGAGTAAGTGGTCGCCATCATCTCTTCAGGCTATGCCGTGTTGACCAATGACACAAGTCAATCGATGTCCGCCGTTAGACGTGCACCATTTAAAGTCGCTCTCGGTAACGCTATCGTCGAATTGTTTCCCTAGGTTGATACCTTGGTGGGCCGGGGCACTGGGAAGGGGGGAAACATCGAAGATCCAGTATGTGACGCTGACGGTGGAGCATCGTAGTCTCGCCAACGTAGTTCTGGACAAGGAATCATGGCGCGCCTTGACTCAGGCGCTAGAGCATGACCGAATGGGCGCATTAAAGCGCGTAGACGTCATGGCAAAAGCTTGGCAACGGTCGGATGAAGTTGTAAAGGATATCGAGAACGTGATTCAAGAATCGTGTGTCTCCCTGATATCCAGAGACGTTATTCACGTCTGGGATAAAGAGCACATTTTAGTGTAGCAAGGATCGAGGGGTCCACGGAACGTGTATGAATCAGGTCCTGCTTATATTCGGTGAATAAGGAGAATAGTCAGGGAAGAAGAGGTACGCCTACGTACATAACACTCATCGCCATCCTACACACATCTGGATATCAATGAGTATGAGGCGCATACATACGGTAAAAAGCCAACGCACTGAGTGCAAATGGCTCGATTTTCAGTCAAAGATATCTTTCCCTCAAGCTCCGTAGTTTTGACAGTAGATGCTGGATGCAGCGCTGTGCGATGAGATGAGCCCATAGTGAAAGACAGCTTGATGGACGTCGACAGGTACGTACTTCCTCTGCGTTCTGCTGTTGCCGTACAAACCCAGTCCTTCTCGACGATCCAAGGTACAGAGTAGACATGACGGCGATTCTACCTAGGTAGATACATGAGCAGACGATTTAGCAAGGAGAAATCAAGACGCACAAAGTTCGACTTCCTCTTGCATTACTCCGACTTGCCATTAACTTCCGACACGCCATGACTCGTAACCAAGACGAATCGCTATTTCACGCGTCATACAGGAGTCGGCGTACTCGAGGAACGTGCCAGCCTTCGTCGCAGTCCATTGTCCTCCGACTAGAGTGCATACACGAGTAAGAGTCGATGTTAAAGTAGCAGTAGCAGTCATCGATGAAGCTTCGAGTGACGATGGGAGAAGAAAAGAATAAGAGTGGCGTGGGAATCTCATCACGTTTCCCCAAATCTGATTCCGCGGCACCTCATTTACTACCACCACATATCATACAGAGATCTTTTATTTACGGCAAAATATGACCACACTGAAGCACTTCCCGCCCCTCGAGTCTGACCCAGAAATCTTCAACGAGCTCCTCCATCACCTCAGAGTCGACACCAAGCTCAAATTCATTGATATACTCTCCTTGGACATCGATCCTGATGTTCCCAGACCAGCACGAGCGCTCATTTGATCTGCCCGTATAACTTCCCTCGCAAGTCTGATGAAGAGATACTGGAACGCGTAGCGAAGAGCCCCTTCGACCCGAGAGTATTCTGGATCCCGCAGTCCATCCGAGAGGCATGTGGGCTACACGCGATACTGCACTCTGTATGTAATAGTGATGCGAGGAAACATGTATGTATGTTCATTGTTGTTTTCGCTCCATTTCCCTGATGCGTGTTACAATAGGGCTGCGCGCCGTAGCCGTATAATACGGTTATCGGTAACCGTGATACGGTATACGGACCGACGCCGACAGCCCAAATGACAGCTCTTGTACGGTACGGAATACGGTTCTTCCGTCTCCGTCATCAGTCCGTGGATACGGCCGTCTAACGGCGTAATACGGCTTTACTATGAGGTACTTCAAGTCACGCCATTCTGTCGCGAATAGCGGGTTTCCACGTGTTGTAGGTAGAGTAGTAGTGAGTACCTGTACTAATAATAGACGTGACGGTACCTTACGGTACGGTATCTTACATCAGCCGGCATCTGCTTGGCCGCGACTAGTCCTGCCGAACCTGCCAAGTAACACCAAACATGACTACCTGTGATGGCATCGGCTACATGGTGCATTCATTCCATATCGGGAGGATGGGCATATTCAGTACACAAACGGAAAACGTGTATCATAGGGTGCCGAGTATGCACGACATGGCAGTGTAACGAGCATGCCACGGACTCCATGGACTTCAACCTTCAACTCATCCAACTGGCTCCAACTCACTCATTGGAATCCAATGGATTCTGTTTCCCAGTTTCTATTCCATAATTCATATCTCTATTTCACATACTAATTTCACATATTCATTTATCACACCTAGAATCCGTTACGGTAGTGAGTAGGTGTTATATCGGAGTCCACGGAATACTTGACTCCTCCAGATACAGAATATTCCAGACTTATATTATTCTAGCCTCCGATTCCTCGGACTCCACAACAGTATATAAACTGTAGAATTAGCAGTACATACTGCAGTTCGAATATCAACTTGGTTTAGCCCAATACTCTCATACTCACTATCTCTGGCCTTCAAGCCTAATCTCTCCCTCTCACTATAAGTCCGCAGACTCCGACTCCATCAGGACTTCATCTTGATCCTGCGGACTCCGTCCGTAATCTATCTTAGGGCTATGATCCAAGGGTGACGTTGCTAATAGCTTCGCCAAGCCCACGCACTCCACGGAATCCTCAGCATGCATTCTAATCCTTTCATCTATTGGCACAATCCTAACAGGCAGTCATAATGTGTAAGAAACTTTAAAATATAACCTCTCCAAGATTACATTTCCAGATCAATTGCCATGTCTGCTTTGTGATCACCTATTTCGTTTTGTTGACAATGTTCCGCTCCTCTCACCCCAACCACCACCATCCCCACTATTGGTCCCTCACCGCGACTGTGCATAGTGTCCAAAAACATGGGTAATACTTACATTTTTTGATGCATCATGTTTTAATGTGGCTGCATATCATTAAAATACAATAATTGTGTCTTATAGTCTATGTATCATAGTGTAGTTATAGCTCATTGTCGTTCGCAATCCATCTCCACAGAAAAATCATTCCCAACACATTCCAAATTTGGCCCCTCAGAAATTAGGGCCAAATACATTTCTTCTGCTCAGAGTACTGATTGATTAAGTGATCCACTTTCAAACCTAAAAGCTTGTTTTATTGGTCTCCCACGACTTGATTAAGCTCGACATTCAAAGTTTTCTTTATTGGTCTCCCATGACTTTTTAAGCTTAACATTGTCAGTTCTTTAACAAGCCAAGAGGCAATCAATTCTGATGCATGGTGTTGCCATTAGATTCATGACTGTTGTAGCGTAGCATAGTTATGCACACTGATGAGCCTCTAGGCTCTGTACGCTCAGAATTTCACAAATATTCATCGTAATAACCCATATAATTCTGAAAACAGTCCTTTCAGTCAACCAGTGAAGAGGCTTGCTGTGGGCACTTGTGGAATGGCATGCAGAACAGCGTGATATACACACTAAACCTCACACACACTCACACAACTACTCAATCTAACAATCACCCTCAAAAGTGCGATGGGGGGAATGAGATTATATCAACTCTGCAACTACTAGTGCTTCAAATCCAGTAAAGCTCCTTATTATCTCGACGCTATACAGTGTTTACTCTTTTCCAATTGATCCTAAACCTAGGAACTTTTACAAGAAGGTGTTACTTCGAGGCACAACCTTCTAGGCGAATGATAATATTCAAAATACACAGGACACTGGTCCTACAACAGAACGGAACACGATACAAGTCGAAACAACACTGAGCTCACTCTTCTAACCACTCAGCTAAGTACTGACTTAGTGAGCTCACTACATGTCAGTGTGTAGGGTTATCCAAAACTGACTCAAATGACAATATCAACCACAGACACTTCAACAGATCTCGGATTCAGAACAGAAACAGATTCAGAACAGAACAGAAGCAGATTTCAGAAACAGACCGACAGAACAGAAACAGACCAGCAGAAACAGATTTCAGAACTTCCACTTCAATTCATACTCTAAACAGACTCAACAATGCTCAGATGGAACAGAACAGTGACACTGATTCTTATTCACTCGGAACTTAAGCACATAAGTCAGATTCTGAATATATCTCGATTCTTCTAAGTGAACTTGCAGGTTTATATACGACACTCGAAGCTACAAACTAATCCTTTGCCATAGTGCTTGCTTTCCATGTGCACACCGTAACTCAGGGGTTCGAAACTTGTATACTACCCTAATATACTGACTATTTATACTAGAACAAGTTACTGATTACAAACATCACACTAGTACCCAGGTAAAATAGACTCCTATGCACACAGCCCACCGCTGCCACAGTTCTTACTTGGCTACCAACTCAGAGTTTCTTTATATAGTATTGTTTCTATAGTGAGCTCGCTTAACTAGTAGCACGTGCTCACTACCTATAAGTCCGAGGACATATCAAAGTGACAGCTGTCAGCTATCCCAGATCTAGTGTTAGGGCCGACTCTCATGTGACTTGAAGTCGGGTGATTGCTAAGCTGTCTCGCATTCGGACAATCACTTTGGCAACGCCTCGGGTGATCTCAAGGTGATGAAAGAGGTGCTTACAGAGAGGCTCTTGGCAAGCGAGCAGACAAGTAAGATTTATGTGTAGGTAAACCTTAGCTTGAAGCTGAGGTTGTACAGTGAAATTGTAGCTACTTAAATACGAAAGTGTAAGTACTATTAATAGGTATGAAAGTTTTATTGAAGTTGAAAGGCATGCTGGTCAGACGACAAGCACGCAACATCATGCATTGTCCATCATGAAAGATTTATTGAAGTTGGTGTGGTGATACGGTGGTGATAGTGTGTAAGCATGATTATGCCAATAAGATGAGATAAGACTAGAAAAAGGAAAAAAGTTAATAAATCGTAACATTACCCTCTCGTTAAGGCAGTCATCCCAACTGTCCTATGTCCTCTTCCCATGTTTCGTTGTCTTCCTCCTCTTGATCGCAGAGTATGCAGTCTGTGACTTCCTTTTCGCTTTCTCGCTCCCAGTAGTCGTCAATGAATGACTTCCAGATTTGTCGATCGGGCTCTTCAATCCAAAACTTCTTCCCATCGGTTCGTTCTACTTGATAGAACATGCTCCATCCACCTGTGGTTTTGTTCTCGTGATAGCTGCGGTCGACTATTCGTTTGACCACTTGTTGGGACCTGTCAATGACTTTACGTGCAGTAATGACAGCTTGCATTTCGGAGATACTGTCCTCATAGTCTCAAATGGCTTCTTGAGTGTTGGTCATGTCATCTTCCCATACCCATGAGTTGTGTTCTCGGGTCCAACCTTTCCACTTGACGAAGTAGTCTGCGACCAGTCGTGATTTTTGTCCTTTCTTGCCTTGGACTCGTCATGTATGAGAGTCCAGGACTTCTTCGACTTCGTATTCTTCTTCATCTTCGATGAGGTCTGGTGGTGGTGCAGGGGGCTGCTCTTGGTTGGGAAACGCCGGTGGTACATATGGCATTAGAAGCTTCTCATTGAAGCATGGGTGGATTTTCCAATGTGGGGGGAGTTTCAGTTTGTAGGCGGAAGCACCGGTTTTTTCCAGAATCAGGAATGGACCGACGCGTTTGTTGTCGAGCTTCTTTTTGGGTCGAGGAAGGTGGAGATTAGTGGAGTCAAGCCATACTCGGTCTCCGATGGCATAGTCCATGGCATCTTGTTTCTTCTTGTTGTACTGGGCCTTCATCCTTCCGGCCGCTTCTTCTAGTGTCTCTTTTGCTTGGCGATGTACTTCTTGCATGTTTTCTGCGAACGACTTGGCCGACGGGTTGGTGAAGGCGGTTGTCTTGATGGAATCGGGTAGGACATGGGGGTTCATTCCATAATTGGTGAAGAACGGTGTCTGGCCTGTGGCCGAATGGGCTCGGTTATTGTGGGCGAACGCTGCTAGTGCGAGCCACTCGCTCCAGTCTGTTTGTCGGTGGTTGATGAAGAGTCAGAGATACTTGTTGATCTCCTGGTTTGCCCGTTCTGTCTGGCCGTCGGTCTGGGGATGAAAGGCGGTCGAGGCATTTGGGGTGATATCGAGGAGTTTGAGGAGTTCCTTCATGAACTTGGAGACGAACTGCGGTCCTCGGTCAGAGATTACCGTTTTGGGCATTCCATGGCGAGCGTAGACATGATCGTGAAGGAGTTTGGCCCATCCTTTGGAAGTGAGTTCAACATTGCAAGCTATTGGGATCATTTCTTTTGAGAATCTGTTGACGATCACCAAGATTGCATCATAGCCATTGGACTCTGGGAGTCCGGTGATCATGTCAACAGAGATATGAGTCCAAGGTTCGGAAGGAATTTCGTTGGGGTGAAGGGGGGCGGCTTTAGGGTGGGTATCTGTCTTTGTCCATTGGCATGCTTCGTATGCCTTGACATATTTTTCTACTGTTTGCTTGAGTTTTGGCCACCAGAACACTCTTTGAACGAGTTCTTTGGTTTTTTCAATCCCTGGATGTCCCGCCGTGATGTGGTCATGGTGGGAGGCAATGATCTCTCCCCTGAGTTTGTCGTTTCGTGGAACGTAGATCCGTCCATCGTAATAGAGGAGTCCTTCCTTCTCTGAGATACTGCGTTCATGATCAAGAGAGTTTTGGATCCCCTGATCCCACTTATCGTGATTGCGGGTGATATCCTTTATGTGCTGGTGGGTTTCACTGACTGTGGGCATAATCATGGCCCAGAAGTGTTCGGGTTGAAGGACTACTACGTCGTCGTTATCCTTCTTTCCTTGATCGTGATCGTCCTGACAGCTGAGTAAGTCCGCTTTCCGGTTGGAAGCTCCTGTAACGAGCATGCCACGGACTCCATGGACTTCAACCTTCAACTCATCCAACCGGCTCCAACTCACTCATCAGAATCCAATGGATTCCGTTTCCCAGTTTCTATTCCATAATTCATATCTCTATTTCACATACTAATTTCACATATTCATTTATCACACCTAGAATCCGTTACGGTAGCAAGTAGGTGTTATATCGGAGTCCACAGAATACTCGACTCCTCCAGATACAGAATATTCCAGACTTATATTATTCTAGCCTCCGATTCCTCAGACTCCACACCAGTATATAAACTGTAGAATTAGCAGTACATACCTCAGTTTGAATATCAACTTGGTTTAGCCCAATACTCTCGTACTCACTATCTCTGGCCTTCAAGCCTAATCTCTCCCTCTCACTATAAGTCCGCAGACTCCGACTCCGTCAGGACTTCATCTTGATCCCGCGGACTCCGTCCATAATCTATCTTAGGGCTACAACCCAAGGGTGACGTTGCTAATAGCTTTGCCAAGCCCATGCACTCCGCGGAATCCTCGGCGTGCATTCTAATCCTTTCATCTATTGGCACAATCCTAACAGTATATTCGAACTCAAACCCTTGAGTTGAAATTTTTATACATATCCAATACTATCTTCAAGCCTCTTTCTTCCTCCCTCTCCAAGTCCAAGGGTTTGGGTTCTAACTCAAGCTTTTCTGCAAATTCCACGGATTCCATGGGATCCTTGTCTTCATCCCCATCTACCAATCCTATCTACTTCTCCATGAATGACAATGCCTGTATGTTGCAGGATTTCATGACCCTGCTCCGTGGACTTGCCACCCAAGTCAACAACCCTCCTCAGCGCCCAGTCCATACTAAGGTCAAGGTGCCTGACACCTTTGATGGCTCAGACCCGTGGAAACTCAAGGCTTTCATTATCTCCCTCCAGTTAAACTTCAATGACTGACCTGATGCTTTTACATCAGAGGCCAAGAAGGTTAACTATGCCCTCTCCTTCCTTTCTGGTATGGCTCTTGACTGGTTCGAGCCTGATATCCTCCATCCTAACCATGATAACCCTCCTGCATGGGCATATTCCTATACTGCCTTCATTTCGGAACTCCGGACTAACTTTGGTCCATTTGATGCAGTTGGAGATGCTGAAGACCAGCTCAAAAATCTTCAGATGCATAATGAAGACTGGATTATGAAGTATATTGTCCAGTTCAACCAGTATGCTGCTATCATCGGTTATGGTGATAATTCTCTTCGTCACGCTTTCTACCGTGGTCTCTGCCCCCACATCAAGGATGACATGTCCCACCATGGAAAACCCAATAACCTCCGAGGAATGCGAGCTCTTGCCCAGGAGCTTGATGCTTGCTATTGGACTCGCAGGGCCGAGGTTTCCTCGGAAAACCAGGACAAGCCCTCCCATGACATCCACAGCAGCATATCCATGGGTTTGGATTGCAACTCAAATTCACCCACGGATTCCACGGTCCCCGATTCATCTAACACTGACTCCATGGAATCCTTCACCAATTCCTCCCCTGCTTCCAAGCCCTATGCTTTCAAGTTAGGCATACCTTCCATCACCTCTGCCTCTACTGATTTGGCTCCCATGGAGTCGGAAGAATAGAGCAACTGTATATTCTCTGTGCAAGGACAGAATTGCATTGACTGTCACTGTACCTCGGAAATCGTAACCCTCAATGTTGCTGCTCTTTAACTGTCAATTCTGGATCTGAGATCCTTAAACCCCTATGTCTACTCTTCATTACTTGGTCTGGTTGATTCCAGCCCAAGCCAATGCTTCATCGTTTTCACAACCTTTACATCACTCTCATTCCTGCTGTTCAACCTTGGACTCTCAGTGGCCCCATTGGATTCCGCATCTGTCTGTTTCCCATCAGGAAACATCATTTCTAATTGACTTCCATGTCACTCATCCTGATTCATCACATAATGCTGTCTTAGGATACAACTGGCTTTCCTGCTGCAATCCGTTGATTGACTGGGTAAAAGCACAGTACCATTTTCCGTTCACCATTATTGGATGTTTCGTTCCCATCTAGCACTTCCATGGCTGCCAACACATATGTGCCAGTCTGCTCAGACCCTTCCGGTCTACTTCATTCCTAATTCAAGACTCTGTTGGGCCCCACCATTGTTATACAGCATCAATTATCAAACTCCCTCTAATCCACCTCCCTTGCTTCTTGATCCATTCCAATTTATCGGCCTTCGATGATTTCCGGTTCCTGAATTTCAAATGGAATCCTAGGAAACTATTGCAAATATATTCCCTAAACAGGACCGGAATCCATGGACAATTTCCACCCTCATTGCCCTGGCAGAACAGGACCACCATCCAAGGTCACCATTCGCAAAGCCTCATTCAAATCCACACCTATCACTTCTTGACTCATCTCCATCGGACTCCTGCGGATTCCGCTTCTCCAATTTCAAATTAAATTCTGGAAAAATATTGCAAATTCACTTCCTAATTGGGAACAGATTCCGCAGACCTTCCATTGTCAACCTTATAATTCTTGGTCTACCTCCAAATTCCTTGGAATCCATCAGACTCTAGATTTCATTGTTCCTTCACTGTCCCATTTCAGAATCCCTCGGAATCCTATTCCAACCTTTTTTTAAACTCCAGCACTCCTACCCCAAACATTTGCCTAACAAAAAATCCTCGCAATCCTCGGAGTACTATTCCAACTCTGTTATAACAAACCTCTAAAAATCCTCGGAATCCATCGGACTCTGGATTCATTGTTCCTTCAGTCCCATTTCAGAATTCCTCGGAATCCATGGAATACTATTCCAACTCTGTTATAACAAACCTCCAAAAATTCCTTGGAATCCATCGGATTGTATTCCAACCTTTCCAACTGCTCTGGAGCTCCATTGGAATCCCCTTTCTTCTTGCTATTGAGACAGCACTCTTGAGGGCAAGAATGCTAAAGGGGGGATACTGTAACGAGCATGCCACGGACTCCATGGACTTCAACCTTCAACTCATCCAACCGGCTCCAACTCACTCATCGGAATCCAACGGATTCCGTTTCCCGGTTTCTATTCCATAATTCATATCTCTATTTCACATACTAATTTCACATATTCATTTATCACACCTAGAATCCATTACGGTAGCAAGTAGGTGTTATATCGGAGTCCACAGAATACTCGACTCCTCCAGATACAGAATATTCCAGACTTATATTATTCTAGCCTCCGATTCCTTGGACTCCACACCAGTATATAAACTGTAGAATTAGCAGTACATACCTCAGTTTGAATATCAACTTGGTTTAGCCCAATACTCTCGTACTCACTATCTCTGGCCTTCAAGCCTAATCTCTCCCTCTCACTATAAGTCCGCAGACTCCGACTCCGTCAGGACTTCATCTTGATCCCACAGACTCCGTCCGTAATCTATCTTAGGGCTACGACCCAAGGGTGACATTGCTAATAGCTTCGCCAAGCCCATGCACTCTGCGGAATCCTCGGTGTGCATTCTAATCCTTTCATCTATTGGCACAATCCTAACAGCTCCAGGCTTATGATGTAGCGTAAAGTGGTATTCCGCGAGCTCCGTAACCCATCGGGCTTGGCGACGGTTCAGTTTCTGTGGTTGATGGAAGTATTGAAGATTCTGATGATCTGTCCAGATCTCAAAGTCCTCCGCTGCTCCCATGAGGTAATGCCTCCATTCTTCGAGGGCGAGCATAATTGCCAGGAGTTCCTTGTCGTATATCTTGTAGTTCCGCTCGGTGACAGTGAGTGCTTTAGATAAGAATGTGACTGGTCTCCACTTCCTGTCCTGTTCCTGGCTAAGGACAGCCCCGATTGCCCCTTCACTTGAGTCGGCTTCTACTCAGAACCTCCCATCCTCCTTGGGAAGGGCGAGTACTATGTCCTCGGCCATCTGCTTCTTCAGGTGTTGGAAGGCCTCATTCCGAGCTGTGCCCCAGGTCCATGGCGCATTGCCGGTGAGTTGGGTCATTGGACGCACGATCTTGGAGTAGTCCTTGATGAACTTTCGATAAAAGTTCGTAAAGCCCAAGAAGGATTGTAGTTCCTTCTTCTTGGTGGGTGTGGGCCACTCGGTTATCCCTTTGACCTTAACTGGGTCCATTCGGATGGAGCCTTCACTGATGATGACGCTGAGGTATTCGGTCTCAAGGACCTCGAACTCGCATTTCTCTGCCTTGAGGAAAGGTTTGTGTTCCCTCAAGTGTTGAAGTACCCTCTTGACAATCCATCGGTGTTCTTGGAGATCCTTGGAAAAGATAAGGATGTCGTCCAGGTAGATCGTCACCTTGCCTTCCATGATAAGGTCATGGAAGATGTCATTCATCATCCACTGGAAGGTCGCTGGTGAGTTGGTTAACCCAAAGAACATGACTGTGGGTTCGAACAGCCCTCGATTGGTACGGAAGGCAGCCTTGGCCTTGTCTCCTTGTTTGATCCTGACATTATTGTAACCCCATTGGACATCTAGTTTGGTGAAGTACTTGGCACCGCGGAGTTTATCCATAAGCTCAGAGATGAGAGGCAATGGGTATCGATTTTTAATCGTCATCTCGTTGAGCTTATGATAGTCCTGTACCGGTCAAAGGGAACCGTCCTTCTTTTTGACAAAGAAAAAGGGGGATGCGAAAGGGGACTTGGACGGACGGATTCGTCCCGATTCCAAGTTTTCGTCAAGGAACTTATCCAGCTCTTCCTGTTCGTGCCGATTGAGCGGATATACCTTGCAGTCAAGTGTAGACTTGGCGTTGGGGATCAGCTCGATTGCATGATCCCAAGGCTTGCAGTCGGGTAGTTTGTCGAAGTTCTCCTTAGAGAAGAGGTCTTCGAATTCGTGGTATTGGGGCAGTACCATTTCCTCGAACATCTTTTTGGTTCTCCCTTTGGCGGCCTTGGCTGCTAGGTCATTGGCATGATGTACCACGTGAATCTCTAGCTCCTCCTGGAGGTCAACCATTAGGATGGTTTTGCCTTCTTCTAACTCTTCGTCCCATGGATCCTCTGGATCGGCATCCAGTAATGGGAAGGGGTTCTTCTGGCACTGACACCGGGCAAAGATGACCTTGCCGGAAGTCCAATTAATGACTGGGTTGTGGCGAAGAAGCCAGTCATGTCCGAGAAAGATGTCGCCCTTGCCAATGTTGGTGATGGCAAAGTCGATCCTTTCAGAGTGGCCTCCTATGGTCATCCGTACTTCCACAAATTCGGTGATCTCTCCCACCTGTTACGATTTATTGACCTTTTTCACTTTTTCTAGTCTTATCTCATCTTATCGGCATAATCATGCTTACGCATAATCCCCACCGTATCACCACCAGCAGCTTCGATAAATCTTTCATGATGGACAACGCATGATATTGCGTGCTCGTCGCCCGACCAGCATGCCTTTTGACTTCGACAAATCTTTCATATGTATTAATAGCATTCGCAACTCAGTATTTAAGTAGCTACATTTTACTGTACAACCTCAGCTTCGAGCTAAGGTTTACCACTACCAAATCTTACTTGTTACTCACTCGCTGAGAGCATCTAATTAGTTCGCGCCTCTTTCACCACCTCGGGTCATCCGCGGCATTGATTAAGTGATTGTCCGAACACGAGACAGCTTATCAATTGCCTGACTATGAGTCACGTGAATGTCGGCCCTAACAATTAGCTCGAAGCTTCCCTTCACCCTTCCATGACGCTAGACGCAGGAAGGAATCCATGACCCTTCAACAAACTCCCAACCTCAACGAAACCACTAGGAACGCGGCCATAGGAGCCTTCATAGGGGCAGCAGCATTCGTAGGACTTGTCATCTTCGCTGCCATCATATATTTCAGAAACAGAAGCTGGTTCGAACAGCATGGGCTAGGACCCAGAAGACAACTTACTTACCCCCCACCTACCCTCCCCCGATTCTACATTCCACCCTATCAGCAAAATGGTCAAGTTCAGCCCATTTTCACGACATACAAGCCCTACAGAAGGGACCAGTACTACACGCCCCCAGTCTTGCCGTATAGGCAGGACAGATCAGGAGCCCCGAGCCCCGAGTCAGATGCCGGGGTCTATCATGGAAGAGGAAGAAGAAGTCCAAGCCCCATCGCTGGACCTTCTGGAACTAGGCAGTCCACTAGGACAGCATCTCGCTCTCCCTCTATCGAGGGAGACATCACAGAACTTATCCGAGCCTACGTCGGGCCCGGCACTATCGAGTATGACGAGACAGAGTCGCGTCGAAGCAGTACAAACGTACTTCCAACCGAGGGCACTGAGCCCGCTCCCCCTAGCACACCCCCTACCGGTCCGACCCTCCGAGTTACAAACCCTTCTCCGCCTTCAACAAGCAGCTCCATCATCGCGACACATATCGAGGCCTTCTACCACCAGAGGGACACCCCACAGTTACACCGCGACCCCATTCACGACCTCGGGTGGACCCCCCCCGGTACACCAACGACGTCAATTGTATGGACCACGTCCTCTCCTGCCGATTCCTCAGACTCTAATACCAGACTCCCCCGCCCCGAGCAGCCACAGGAGCAACGAAGCAGCTCAGATAATGAGCCCCGGGATGACGACGAGTTGCCAGTACGTGCAAACGCTGACGACCTCAGGAGAGGAAGACTTCAGATCCGCGAGATCGGGAGACCTTCCTACTTCCGACGAAGAAGAGCTTGGGAGACTGAGAACGCCTTCCGACTTCGACGACTGGAAGAGGACCCAGAACAGCAGCCCAGAGACATCGGAGATGAGAGGAGAATGGCAAGGAGAGAGCTCGAGAGCAACCCGTTCTACTTGGGAGCTCCAGCCCGAGCTTGGACCTCCCTTACCATACAGCAGCGAATCGCCTTGGGACCCTATCGTGCCCAGGCCTGGGCCCTTAGAAGAGAGGACTACGTCAACCGAGGAGGAATTGACGAGTCCCTTGACGAACATCGGCAGCGACTACACCTCTTTCCAACAGAGGAGCTCCACCGCCACGAGCAGGACTACGGCCCCACCCCTGGAGTCTATATACGGGGTCTTCGACCAAGAACAGACGAAGAGGAGCGAACCCTCCAGGGAAGATTGGAGGATATACTCCGAACCTGGAGGGCCGATGAGCATGAACGAGAGCACCTGGCCTTCGTACGAATGGCCCAGGCCAATGCCAGACGAACCGCCCAGAGAATGGCGGAGGAACGGCAATCCATGGAAAGGCAAGAGTAGGCTGTTCGCCGGGTCTGATCCAGCAGGACCTAGCAAACCCATGGAGACGGAGGATGAGCGACGAGTACGGGAGGCCCAGGAAGCTGAAGCAAGGAGACAACAATTCCAGGCTGACAAGGATGCCTTCCCTGACCTCACAGCAGGGCTGGTAGCCCAATTAGAAAGGGCCAGAGCATTCGCCCTCGCCCACAACCTGCCGATCCCAAAGGAACTCCAAGACGTGCCAGATCAACCTCAACCCCAGCCCCAGGGCCGTCCCGCAGCACTGGCACCCAGACGATATGGGAGCCCCACGCATCGAACCGACAGATGGTCGGTCCCTCGTCCACCCCCCAGATACGATCCTCCCGACCCGCCATACTGGCCCTCCGGCCACGCCGAAGAACAAGACCCCTGGCTCCAGGTAAAACCAACGCTGATACGATTACCTGCCAACTTCCAGGGGAAAAGTAGCGACATCAACCGATTCACTGGGGCCTGCGAAGACTACTTCGCCATCTTCCGCATGTACTACCCCACCCACGCAAACAAAATTCTATTCGCAGTATCACTCTTCAGCGAGAAGCCACAAGGTTGGTGGTCGCAGTACCGATATCAATTCTGGAGTAACGACGAGGAACGATATCGTTACTTTTCATGGAACGATTTCAAAGCCGCCCTCAAGGTAGAGTATGGAGACCCCACGCTCCAAGAAGTCATGGAGCGTCGCATGAATGAGCTCAAGATGACAGGAACCGCCTCTGAGTACTTCAGACACCTCGAAGAGTTGGCCCGACAAGCCAACCAGCTCACCGATCTCGGACCTCGCAGTGCCATCATCTGAGCAGTCCATCGGGGAGTACCTGAATCGTACACCGAGTCCATCGTGAACCTCGGTGTCATGATCCCTTCCACGTACCCACAATGGAAACAACGTATTTGCAGCATATTCGATGAACGGGCACGAAAAACAGCATTCGATAAAATCGGGTACGTCGACCGCCCAAAGAACCAATCCGCCGGAAGCTCCAACAAAGGAACTTCCGGCGCGACAAGTTCCGGGGCCGACAAACCCGCCAGCAAAGGGTCATCAGGAGGTTCGTGGACTACTTATGGAGGAGCTGGGGAACCCATGGACATAGATCGCCTTTGAAAAGAAGGCCGATGCTTCAACTGTGGAGGAAAAGGTCACATGGGAAAAGATTGTAAAAAGCCGAAGTGGCCACGAGACCCAAAAACCGGGCGCTACTCATCGGTGCAGCTTCGCTCCATGTTGACCGAGGCAGAAGATCTGGAAAGAGAGCACGAGAAGGAAGTACACGGGCACGGTCACAACGAGAAGGTCGAGGAGAAGACGCCCTCGACAACGAAGATTGAGGAGGTAAAAGGCAAGGCCGAGAAGTGAGTGATTCCACTTCCTCGGCCCAATCCTCCTCTGGTGGTTGGTCATCGAGTCCTGCTGAGTGGACCTTACTCGATTGTATTAATTCTTTACATACGTCTACATTTGTATCTGCGCATTCGAATATACCCGCTTCGATTTCACAGAAGACCAAAACCACCCGAACAGAATCACACCCAATCCAGACTCCACCTGAAAAGGCATATATAATCCCCCAGAAGCGAAACGAGACTCACCCCCCTCCTTCACTCACACTTTCTGTCCCAGAGTTCCTCACCCTCCAGGATCTTCAGACTCGATGGGGACCAGAGTTCATCCGAACTATGTCAGGGATCTCCCAGTCCTTAGGGACGAAGGAGGTGCTCCCTGAACTGGCCGAGCCCGTCGTCGCTGAAGAGGACCCTCAAGACGGAGGCGGGAGTACGAGGTCGATGCCTGTCGGCCATATCCCCAATGATTCGCCTCATGCTCAGGGATCGCCGCAGATACATGACCCCCTCTCCTCCTGCCTGGCAGAAGAAACGATAGGTTGCGGCCCTCGTCATTCTCTCAGAGATGTCACACCGATCGAGATGGCACCCCTTTCGTCCACGACCCGAATGGAAGAAGATGCCTCAAGAAGGGATAGGGATCCGGGATGGGCACCAAAGGACCCAACGCTAGTAGGGGAGCACGGTTCATGCGACAAGAAGGCGACGTGCATGGCTCCTCTGATTTGTCTCGACAAATCCTTCGGTCACTCCAGGGGCGACCTACTCCCCAAACCCCCGAGTCCCGGCGAAACAGCCAACAGTGGGCGACCTCTGGGGAAGGAGCATGCCCCAACCAGGGGAGACCCTCTTAGGCCCCCGACCCTCGAAGGATCAAGCAGGGTTCCAGCGTCGGATGCGCGGCGCCCACGGGCCCGGAATACCACCCTCGTTGAAATCCCCAACGAGGAGGACGATACAGCCTTCAAGATGGCACAACATCGAGAGCGAGTCAAGCGGGAAAAGAAAGGGACCGAGGGGCTTCTCCCCTCACTCCAGGATCAAGAGAAGCGGGAAGAAGAATCGATGAGGGCGAGGCGTTCCGAACAAAGTCCAGTGAGTGTTTCCACCCCGAAGTCCATCTGGTTCAAGCCGTTTGGCACGGACTGGACCCTTCGGGCCATCATGGAAGCACGCACAGATTTGGAAGCCTTTGCGTCACTCCATCTCTGGGCCCATAAGGAAAAACTCAACGAGATCAACGATGAACTCCTCTCCTCGTTAAGAAAGGGGGGAGAGTGCGCGCGAGAAGAGCTTTATGAACTAGGACAACCGATTCGATATCAGCGCAGAGTGAGCACAAAAGGCGTCCGAGAGCTATTCCTCGACGTCCAACTCGAAACGCTAGAGAACTGCCAAAACCTCAAGGCCCAGGCGCTAGTCGATAGTGGATGCACCGGGAGCACCATCAACGAGGCCTACGTCACGAAGCATGGCCTCGTCACCAGACCGGCACCGGCCCCCATTTCGGTGTATAACGCAGACGGCACATGCAATAAAGCAGGGGAAATCACAGAGTTCGCAGAAGTAAGGATGACCGTGGGAGGCCACAGTGAGAGGATCGACTTTGCCGTTACCAACATAGGCAAAGGCGATATCTTCCTCAGACATGACTGGCTCCTTCGCCACAACCTGGTCATTAACTGGACCACAGGTAAGGTCATCTTCGCTCGATGCCAATGCCAGAAGAACCCATTCCCACTCCCAGACACCGACCCAGAAGACCCGTGGGATGAAGAGTTGGAAGAAGGCGAAACCATCTTAATGATCGATCTTAGGGAAGAATTGGAAATCCATGCGGTACATCACGCCAATGACCTGGCAGCCAGAGCCAACGAAGGAAAGGCCAAAAAGACCTTCGAAGAAATGGTCTCGTCCCAATATCGCGAATTTGAGGACCTATTCTCCAAAGAGAATTTCGACGAGTTACCCGAACGAAAACCCTAGGACCATGCCATTGAGCTGATCCCCAACGCTAAATCAACCCTCGACTGCAAGGTCTACCCGCTTAACCGCCATGAACAGGAGGAACTTGACAAATTCCTCGACGAAAACCTCGAGTCAGGACGTATTCGACCATCCAAATCGCCATTTGCCTCCCCTTTCTTCTTCGTCAAGAAAAAGGACGGGTCCCTCCGACCAGTTCAGGACTACCGAAAACTGAACGAAATGACGATTAAGAATCGATATCCCCTCCCGCTTATCTCTGAACTCATGGATAAGCTTCACGGCGCCAAATACTTCACCAAATTGGACGTTCGCTGGGGATATAACAACGTCAGGATCAAACAAGGAGACGAGGCCAAAGCCGCCTTCCGCACCAATTGAGGACTGTTCGAACCAACAGTCATGTTCTTTGGACTCACCAATTCGCCTGCCACCTTCCAGTGGATGATGAATGATATCTTCCACGACCTCATCATGGAAGGAAAGGTCACCATATATCTCGACGACATCCTTATCTTCTCCAAGGATCTACAAGAACATCGACAAATAGTCAAGCGGGTCCTTCAACGCTTAAGGGAACACAAGTTATTCCTGAAGGCCGAGAAGTGCGAGTTTGAGGTACTAGAGACAGAGTACCTCGGCGTCATCATCAGTGAAGGATCGGTACGAATGGACCCCGTGAAAGTCAAGGGGATTACGGAGTGGCCCACACCCACCAAAAAGAAGGAGTTACAGTCCTTCCTGGGCTTTACGAATTTCTATCGAAAATTCATAAAAGACTACTCCAAAATCGTACGCCCAATGACCCAGCTCACCGGCAACGCACCGTGGGTGTGGGGCGCAGCCCAGAATGAGGCATTCCAACGCCTGAAGAAGCAAATGGCCAAGGATGTGGTGCTCACCCTTCCCAAGGAACAGGGAAGGTTCTGAGTAGAAGCCGACTCTAGTGAGGGAGCCATCGGTGCCGTTCTTAGTCAAGAACAGGATGGGAAATGGAGGCCAGTTGCGTTCCTCTCCAAAGCGCTCACCGTCACTGAGCGAAACTACGAGATCTACGACAAGGAACTCCTGGCAATCATGCTTGCCCTCGAGGAGTGGAGGCATTATCTGATGGGCGCTGCAGAGGACTTTGAGATCTGGACAGATCATCAAAACCTACAATACTTCCGTCAACCCCAGAAGTTAAACCGTCGTCAAGCCCGATGGGTGACAGAACTGGCAGAATACCACTTCACTTTACACCACAAACCCGGTGCCTCCAATTGCAAGGCTGACCTGTTAAGTCGAAGGGACGACCACGATCAAGGAAAGAAGGACAACGATGACATTGTCGTCCTTCAACCGGAACATTTCTGGGCGATGGTTATGCCCACCACGAGCGAAACTCACGAACGAGTCAAGGACGTAACCCACAACCATGACAAGTGGGACCAAGGGATTGCCAACTCCCTCGATCACGAACGGGGCATCTCAGAAAAGGGAGGACTGTTGTATTATGATGGACGGATCTATGTACCCTGTGATGACAAGTTGCGCGGAGAGATTATCACTGCTCATCACAATCACATAACGGCCGGACACCTAGGAATCGAGAAGACCAAAGAACTCGTCCAAAGAGAGTTCTGGTGGCCAAAGCTCAAACAAACGGTGGAGAAGTACGTTAAAGCATGTGAAGCATGCCAACGAACCAAAACAGACACTCACCCGAAGGCCGCCCCTCTTCACCCCAATGAGGTGCCATCTGAACCGTGGACCCACATATCGGTCGACATGATCACGGGACTACCCGAATCTAACAGCTACGACGCCATCCTGGTGGTCGTTGACAGATTCTCAAAAGAGATAATCCCAATCGCCTGCAACGTCGAACTTACCTCCGAGGGATGGGCCAAACTCCTACGCGATCATGTATACACCCGCCATGGTATGCCCAAGACAGTCATCTCAGACCGAGGACCCCAATTCGTCTCAAAATTCATGATGGAACTCCTGAAACTCCTAGACATTACGCCCAATGCGTCTACCGCCTTTCACCCCCAGACCGATGGCCAAACCGAATGGGCCAATCAGGAGATTAACAAATATCTCTGACTCTTCATCAATCACCGGCAAACGGACTGGAGCGAATGGCTCGCACTAGCAGCGTTCGCCCATAACAATCGTATTCACTCCGCTACGGGCCAAACGCCCTTCTTCACGAACTATGGAGTTCACTCGTGAATATTACCGGATTCCGTCAAAACGACTGCCTTCACTAACCCATCAGCGAAGTCGTTCGCGGAGAACATGCAAGAGGTACACCGTCAAGCAAAAGAGGCATTAGAAGAGGCTGCAGACAAGATGAAGTCCCAATACGACAAAAAGAAGAGGGATGCCATCGACTACGCCATCGGAGACCGAGTATGGCTAGATGCAACCAACCTTCATCTTCCCCGCCCTAAGAAAAAACTCGACGACAAGCGAGTCGGCCCATTCTTGATACTAGAGAAGGCTGGCATCTCCGCCTACAAGTTGAAACTACCCCCGCACTGGAAAATCCACCCACGCTTCAACGAGAAGCTATTGACGCCGTATGTGCCACCGGCATTCCCCAACCAAGAACAACCCCCCGCACCACCACCAGACCTCATCGAAGACGAGGAGGAATACGAAGTTGAGGAAGTGCTAGACTCCCGCACACGTCAAGTCCGAGGCAAGAAAGGACAGAAATCTCGACTCGTAACCGACTACTTCGTCAAGTGGAAAGGTTGGACCCGAGAACATAACTCATGGGTCAGGGAAGACGACATGGCCAATGCCCAAGAAGCCATCAAAGACTATGAGGACAGTCTCTCTGAAACACAAGCCATCGTCACTGCACGCAAGGTTATCGACAGATCGGAGAAGACAGTGAAACGAATAGTTGATCGCAGCTATCGAGAAAACCCAACAATGGGAGGATGGAGCATGTTCTATCAAGTAGAACGAGCTGACGGGAAGAAGTTTTGGATCGAAGAACCCGACCAGGTGGTTTGGAAACCATTCATCGACGACTACTGGCACAGAGAAAGCGAAAAGGAGGTCACAGACTGCATACAGTGTGATGAACAAGACGAGCCCTAGGGCAGTCGGGACGACTGCCTTAACGAGAGGGTAATGTTACGATTTATTGACCTTTTTCACTTTTTCTAGTCTTATCTCATCTTATCGGCGTAATCATGCTTACACATAATCCCCACCATATCACCACCAGCAGCTTCGATAAATCTTTCATGATGGACAACGCATGATATTGCGTGCTCGTCGCCCGACCAGCACGCCTTTTGACTTCGACAAATCTTTCGTATGTATTAATAGCATTCGTGACTCAGTATTTAAGTAGCTACATTTTACTGTACAACCTCAGCTTCGAGCTAAGGTTTACCACTACCAAATCTTACTTGTTACTCACTCGCTGGGAGCATCTAATTAGTTCGCGCCTCTTTCACCACCTCGGGTCATCCGCGGCATTGATTAAGTGATTGTCCGAACACGAGACAGCTTATCAATTGCCCGACTATGAGTCATGTGAATGTCGGCCCTAACACCACCTTATTGCATGTTCCGTCGGCATTGTAGACGGAGATTGGGGTGGGTGCCTGTCGAGTGATGAGTCCGTACTTCTTGATGTAGGTCTCACTTATGGTACTCCCGGTGCACCCACTGTTGACTAGGGCTTGCGCTTTAAGGGTCTGGCGGTTCTCCAATGTCTCAAGCTGCACGTCGAGGAAGAGTTCTCGGATGCCTTTAGTGGACACCCGATGCTGGTAGCGAATTGGTTAGCCTAATTCATAGAGTGCCTCCCATGCGTGTTCTCCTTCCTTCCTTAACGAGGCAAGGAGTTCCTGATCGATCTCATTGACTTTCTCCTTATGCGCCCAGAGATGTAGCGAGGCAAATGCCTCCGAGTCCATGTGTGCTTCCCTGATGGCCCAAAGGGTCCAGTCCATGCCAAACAGCGTGAACCAGGTGGACTTCAGGGTGGAAACACTCACTGGGTCTGACTCAGAACACCTCGCCCTCAATGATTCTTCTTCCTTCTTCTTTTGCACCTTGGTCTGCATCATCTTGAATGACGTATCATCTTCCTCATCCGGGACCTCGATCATGGTGGTATTCCGGACCCGTGAACATCGCGCATCTGATGTTGGAGTTCCGCTTGATCCTTTGAGGGTTGGGGGCCTTCGAGGGGTCTCTCTAGTTGGGGCATGCTCCTTCCCTAGGGATTGCCTGCTGCCAGCTGTTTCATCAGGACTTGGGGGTTTGGGGAGTGGGTCACTCCTGGGGTGACTGGAAGGCTCATCAGGACAAACAGAGGGAGTCGTGCATGTCACGTTCTTGTCGCATGAACCATGCTCCCATGTTACTCCCGGGCCCTTCGGTGCCTGTCCCGAATCCCTATCCTTTCTTGAGTGACTACCTTCTTCCATTGGGGTCGTGGACGAAAGGGGCGCTATCTCAATCAGCGTGACGTCTCTGAGAGAAAGACGAGAGCTGCTACCTTTCGTTTCTTCTTCCAGGCGAGGGGAGAGAGAGTCATGTATCTGTGACGACCCTCGAGCACGAGGCAAATTGTTGTGGGTAAGGTCAACAGGCATCGACTTCATGCCCCCGCCTCCGTCTTGAGTTTTCCCTTCAGCGACGATGGGCTCGACCAGTTTGGGGAGCACCTCCTTCGTCCCTAAGGACTGGGAGATCCCTGACATAGTTCGGATGAACTCTGGCCCCCATTGAGTCTGAAGATCCTGGAGGGTGAGGAGTTCTGGGACAGAAAGTGTGAGCGAAGGAGGGGGATGAGTCTCATTTCGCTTCTGGGGGATTTTATAGATTTTTTCAGATGGAGTCTGAATTCGTTGTGATTCTTTTGGGGTGGTCTCAGGGGAAGTGATCAAAACTGGTATATTTGGATGCGCTAAAACTGTAGACGTATGTAACGATGTAATACAATCAGATAATGTCTGCACAGTGGGACCCGATGA
Source organism: Armillaria fumosa (assembly GCA_030407015.1). NCBI lineage: Eukaryota > Fungi > Basidiomycota > Agaricomycetes > Agaricales > Physalacriaceae > Armillaria > Armillaria fumosa. The sequence continues at coordinate 255,962 of JAUDYM010000001.1, forward strand.
CCAACCACCCAGAGAGGAGGACTGGGCCGAGGAAGTGGAATCACTCACTTCTCAGCCTTGCCTTTTACCTCCTCAATCTTCGACGTCGAGGGCGTCTTCTCCTCGACCTTCTCCTCGTGACTGTGACTGTGCTCCTCCTTGTCATGTTCTTCTGCTTCTGTGAGCATGGCGCAAAGTTGGGCTGTCGAGTATCTCCCAGTTTTCGGGTCTCTAGGCTGCTTTGGCTTCTTGCAATCCTTCCCTAAGTGCCCCTTGCCTCCACAATTGAAGCATCTACCCTCCTTCTTGAGGTGGTCTATGTCCATCGGCTCTCCGGCTCCTCCATAGGTAGTCCATCCTGAACCCGACAATCCTTTGCTGATGGGTTTGTTGGCCGAGGAACTTGTTGTGCTGGAAGTTCCTTTGTTGGAGCTTCCGGCGCTTTGGTTCTTAGGTCAGTCGACCTGGCCGATTTTGTCAAAGGCTTGCTTTTGGGCCTTCTTGTCGAAGATACTGCAGATGCGTTGTTTCCATTCTGCATAGGTTGATGGTATCATGACTCTGAGGTCAGCGATGGAGTTGGTGTAGGAGGCGGGTATGCCTCGTCGGACAGCTCAGACTAGGGCACCTCGGGGCCCTAGGTCGCAGAGCTGGTCGGCTTGGCAGGCCAGTTCTTCCAGTTTGCGGAAGTATTCGGCCACTGTGCCGGTCATGCGGAGGTCGTTCATCCGCTTCTCCATGACTTCTTGGAGGGCAGCTTTGAAGTCGTCCCAGGAGCAGTATCGGTATTGTCCTTCCACATCACTTCGGAATTGGAGGCGATACTGGGACCACCATCCCTGGGGCCTCTTGCTGAAGAGGGAGGTGGCAAACAGGATCTTGTTGGCATGGGTGGGGTAGTATGCTCAGAATATCGAGAAATATTCCTCGCAGGCTCCCGTGAATCGGTGGATGTCATCCCCTTTTCCTTCAAAGTCAGCGGGGAGTCGGATCAGGGTGGGCTTTACCTGTAGCCAGGGAGCCTGTTCATCTGTGTCCCCTGATGGCCAGTCTGGTGGGTCGGGGGGGTTGTTCTTGGGTGGTGGCCTTGGGACCAACCACCTGTCGGTTCGATGGGTCGGGCTTCCCCACCTCTTGGGGGCTGGGGCAGCAGGTCACCCTCTACGTCTGTTCGGGTCTTCTAATTCGGGAGGGAGGGGCAAACCATTGGCGAGTGCAAAGCTTCTTGCTTCCAACAGTTTCTGGGTGAGGTCGTCGACTAGCCCCGGGAAAGCTAGTTGCTTGTCCCGGTGTTCCTGTCACCTGGCCTCTGCCTCTGCTTCTTCTGCTTGTCGTCATGCCACCTCGGGGTCGACATCAGGGAGGTCGACGGGGATGTCGCTTGGCCCTGCTTGTCCGGAGCTGGCAAAGAGCCTACTCGTCCCCTTCCAGGGCTGGCTCTGGTGTCTCCAGTCTGTCAGCGGCGAGTCTGGCATTGGCCTGGGCCAGCCATACTCAGGATAGTTCTGCACGGTCGGCCTCATCTCTTCTCCAGGTAGCGAGTATAGTTGCCAGTTGGGGGTTGAGGACTCGCTCCTCCTGCTCTGTTCTTGCCTGTAGATCGGGGACGTGTACTCCTGGGATGGGGCCGTAGTTGAGTTCGTACCACCATAGTTCCTCATTTGGGACGAGATCGAAGCGGTGTTGATGCTCCTCCTGTGTCTCATCAACTCCTCCTCTTCATAGGTAGTCTGCCCTTCGAAGGGCCCAGGCCTGGGATCGATAGGTCCCATGGGCCATTCACTGGGATAAGGAGAGGGATGGCCAGGCTCTATCTGGAGTCCCCAGGTGGAAGGGACTGCTCTCGATCTCTCGAAGAGCGAGGCGTCGCTCGCTCCTGGGATCTCTGGGGGGGGCATCTGGGTCCTCCTTGCGTTGTCGAATGCTGTATGCGAGCGGGGATTCTCCAGCTCTTCTTCTTCGCTGGTATGAAGGCCACCCGATGTAGCGGATTTGTAGGTGTCATCGCCGGAGCTCATTATAGAACCCTGGGTCATTGCGGTTGAGTGAGGCCGGGGTAGAGGTTGAGCTGGAGGGGGTGGGGCTGGCGAATGGAGTCTCTGCTCCTCTTCCTCGAAGGATATAAGGTTCGGGGGACTTGGGGGCGGGGGAATTGGGATCGGAGGAGGAGAGTACAATTGCCAATGTAGGTGTGTCGAACGTGGTCTGGTTTCAGTGGGGGCGGTGAAGTCCCAAGGGTCCTGGTAGGTGAGCCCTTCTCCGGCTCTCCTCTGAATCATACTCTGAAGTCGATCTTCGTCCCTCTGACGAAGCAAGTGAGGGGGTGTCAGGGGTGGGTTCGTCAGGATTGACAACCCGTAGGGTCGTCTGGGGGAGGGTCTCACTATCTGGTCGGGCAGGTATCTGTCGGAGGCTTCGCTCCAGCTCTCTCCTGGCATCCTCCAGGGGTTCTGTTCCAATTCCATGATAGGCTCTAATGAGCTCCTCGACACTTTCCTCGTAATCGGAAGTGCTGCTGGCATCCTCAGAGGAGTGCCGGGTTCCAGAAGGGCCAGCCACTGGGCTTGGCGTTCTTCCTCTTCGTTCATAGAGGTCGGAGAAGGGGCCCTGAAGGTCCCTGGTCGGCAACTCTGGGGGCATCCCGTAGGACTCCTGTCCATAGATGGCATAGCTCATGGGGTACGCCGGAACATTGTAGGGGGGATTGTAAAAGTGGGGGAGTGTCGGGGGTGGGTAGATTAGTCATCCTCTTTGAAAGGTGATCCCGTGGTGTTCAAACCACTCTCTGTTTCTGTAGTAGATAGTCGCAACTGCGGTTGTCGTTCCAATTACTCCTGCTATTGTAAAAAGGGCTATAGCAAGGGTACTCATTGTTTCTGCAGAGAGGTCGGGGGTTTGTTGTAAGGGCATATGGAATCCTTCCTGCGTCTGGCATTGTGGAAGGGTGAGGGAAGCTTCGAGCTAATTGTTAGGGCCAACTCTCATGTGACTTGAAGTCGGGCGATTGCTAAGCTGTCTCATGTTTGGACAATCACTTTGGCAATGCCTCGGGTGATCTCGAGGTGATGAAAGAGGTGCTTACAGAGAGGCTCTCGGCAAGCGAGCAGACAAGTAAGATTTATGTGTAGGTGAACCTTAGCTCAAAGCTGAGGTTGTACAGTGAAATTGTAGCTACTTAAATATGAAAGTGTAAGTACTATTAATAGGTACAAAAGTTCTATCGAAGTTGAAAGGCATGCTGGTCGGACAACGAGCACGCAACATCATGCGTTGTCCATCATGAAAGATTTATCGAAGTTGGTGTGGTGATACGGTGGTGATAGCGCGTAAGTGTGATTACACTGATAAGATGAGATAAGACTAGAAAAAGGAAAAAAGTTAATAAATCGTAACATCTAGCCTCATCTTTGGGTTATTGTTTCTCTCTAGAAGGGATTCTCGCATGCACTGAGCTCTCAGGTTGACAAGGCAATGTATACAAGTCACTCGGCACTCTGGTATTTGGCCAACACTGCTAATCAATCCGTGTCCAATTTTATCATTTATCTTATCTCACATGCAAGGTTCAGACCAGCTTCTCAGGTACAGTACATCATTTTAATTTAACAAGCGCACCGTTTTCATTAAGTGCAATCATATAGTTCTTCAAATTAAAAAGCAGAGCTCACTAGGTAGACTAGACTGTAGGCACTAGGACAGGGGTTTTTGGTCTTTCTGCCAAGTGTGCCCATCAGGTACATGCTATGACTAAGTCCCTGGTTTATTCTGTCGCGTCAAATGTCACTTTACTGTCTATTTGTCTTGTCGCGTTGTATTTTATTATGTACATGCTGACATATTAGCTCCGCTCACTGTCTATATAAGTCATATTGTCTAATCACTCAGATTGCAAAAATACATGATTGGATTGTCTGCAGTCGCAACAACAGTGTTCACACTGAACAACTGCAGTGCATTATTTATGATTCCATACCCTGCCTGTGTTGACTGACCTGTCTTTAGATATGATCTTGAATGAGAAAGTAAGGCATTAGGCCCTCCTTCAACAGATTTGCAGCATGCCAAAGTTCTCGAGAAAGGGGCAAACCTTTGTCAGCGGATTGAAGCATGGATGGATGTTCAATGTGTCTACATTCCAGAAATCATGTGTTACGATTTATCCATCTTTTTCTTATCTTATCTTATCTTATCTCGCCCCACTTTCCCATCACGAGGTCAACTTACATTCACAATCCATGCATTATACGGAGTGCAGCCTTCTGATCCCATCTTTCTCATCTTTTCATACTATTATTAGACCCAATGTTTAGTATATAAGGACCGCTAAGTCTACCATGTAACCTTAGCTTCAAGCTATAGTTCAATCAACTCTATCTTGCTGACTCACTCGCTGAAAGGCTACCTAATCGTACCTTTACCGTATTCTGGACTACTACAGGGATCTCTAAGGTGACTGCCCGAATGCGAGACAGCCTTAGACCTACCCTTGTCCCCTGAATATTGGTCTGGGTCTAACAGTTAGCTTGAAGCTTCCCTACCATACCTCCTAACCGCTCGACGAAGGAGGCTTATGCCTATTGTTCAAGATACCACCCCATGAACCACCATCATAGTATCGACTGTACTAGGGACCATAATTGTTGCCCTAGCAGCCGTATTATTCATTTGCCCTCAATACTGACAACAGAGGCGATGACCCATTAGGACCTATCACCCCAATCTCCCAAGGTACTATGTCCAACCCTCCACCCCAGAAGAAGGGGTTCATGCAGACCTTGAAGGACAAGGTTCTGCCGAAATCCACTGATGACACAGCATCCATACGAACAGTCAGGACCCAGTCATCCTGTCGATCCTATCGGGATCCCAGACCACCAGAACTGAGTCCTCTGACACTGCCACTAGAGCCCCTCCTGCAATCCCCCATTATGAGCCCTCTCCAACTGTCTCCTACAAAGACGTTATTGAGGCATATGCAAGAGGATCCAACTTTGGAGTCACCAGCAACGAGGGAGATGATAGAGATGCAGAAGAATTTAGCCCAACAGAGCTTGACCTCGAGGTCACAGAAAGGCGATGAGAGGCTGCCGAAAGAAGAGAGGTTGTATCGCCCAGACCCATTCTCCCAATATGACCCCCCGCAGCTATCCTCACCCAGGCAGGGAACAGGGGCCGAGATAGAAGGCCCACTAGAAGAATATATCCCAACCTCCCCTTTGAGGAAAGGATCACCATATGAACAGAAAGCCCCTCATCCCAGGCACCAGGTCCAACAGATGAGAAGGGAGAAAAGTGAAGGAGACGTCGACTCCAGCTCGTTGACACATACTACAGCTCAGCAAATTGTACTCGACTGGCAGGAGAGTTGTGTCAGAGGTACTGAGACAGACTCCGACACACTGCATGGGCCCAGCAGGACGCCGTCGCAGAGCAGCTCAAGATCAACTATCAGCAGTGGGAATGAGACCGACACCAGCGGAGATTCCAAGAAAACCCTTTCCATTTCGAGGGACCCAAAATGGAGTGGACAACCCTCTCAGAGAGAGATCAATTTGCAATGGGACCCTGGCTCACGTTTGCCTGGGAGCTCAGACTACAGGACTTTGTCCGAAGAGGGGGATTACCGGTCTCCACCGATGAATACATGAAGGGAACCAACCCCAACTACCGAATGGTGGGAGGAACAAGGAGACCTCTCTCTCTGAGATCCATGGGAAGAAGAATCCATGAAGACCTCCGAAGGGAGTTACAAGGCCCCATTCCCCACAAATACCAAGGGACGCTGCTCCATCCCAGAACCAACTCTGAGCAGAAGGAGCTTGAGAGGACCCTGGATTGGGCCCTCGCAAACCTCGCTGCCAACCAAGACGTGGCCGAGAGGGTACGGGAACTGGCAGAAGGGGCCACTAGCAGGATACCCACACCCACTCCCTGACGCTCCCCCTCTCCAGAGGCAGGACTGAGCTCCCAGACCCGGCGCCGGTACACTATTCGCCAGAGCAGGAGCAGGAGGCGGCGAAGCAGGACCCTCAGGAAAACAGCCCGAACCAGTTAAACTGAGCTCAGCGGAACTAAGGGCCAAACAAAGGAAAGAGCAGGAGAAAGCCCAAGAGCTGTTCGAACAAAGGACGGAAGCAGACAAAGAACTCCTCAAACACTATAAAAGGTATCCACATACCTGTCCCCCTCGACCTCCTGGGGAACCAGGAGGTGACCCCGATGACAACCCCTTCGACAACCCAGACTGATGGTCGATCCCGTATCCCCCACCTGACAGGATGCCTCCTGGGCCCCCCCCAGTATGGCTGGCAGGGAACATGGCAGATGATGCCCCCTTCCTTGGAATAAGGCCAACCCTGATCAAAGAACCCTCCCCATTTGACGGTACCCATTCGGAACTCAAAAGGTTCCTGTACCAATGCAGCAGCTACTTTGAAAGCTACTGCATGTACTACCACTACGAATCCCAGCAGGTAGCGTATGCCACCTCTGCCCTCATTGGAGCCACCCTGGAATGGTGGGTCAACCTAGTTGACGACTACTTCAGCCAAAACCTAGGAAGGTTCCGATACCCTTCCTGGGAAAGGTTTGTGGAAATGCTTTCCCGACACTTCCCCGACCCGGCCATCGAGGATGTCCATGAGAAGAAGATGATGGACCTCCACATGGAGGGAATGACCGCCTACCAGTACTTCCAGAAATTGGAGACAGAGGCGCAGATGGCCAACCGAAGGCGTGACAAGAGTGCAAGAGGCCCCCTGGTCACCACGGTACAGCGGGGGATTCCATACAGCTATTCCCGTGCAATCGCTGACACCGGTTTCAACATCCCCGAAACCTACCCGCAATGGAAGTTCTGGGTTACAACCATGTATGAAGAGCGACAGAAGCGAACCCTCTTCGATCAAGCACATGGGGGAGATAGGAGAGAAGGCAAGAAGCCTGACAATCGACCAAAAACCCAGGGGCAAGGAAGTAGCTCAACATCTGCATCTGCCCCTCCTGAAAGGAAGACCAGAACCAGAACTACCTATGGAGGAAGCGGACAACCAATGGACATCGACCGGTGACATGCTCTCAGAGCGTTTACGTGTGTAATTTCGCAAAATGTATCAATACATACCTTTTACAAGAACCTGTTACAAGGACAAGGCAGAATAGAGAAGAGCGCGATGCTACAAAGTTGTGCAGTCGAATATATTAAGTGACAATTGGTAGAGCACATGCTCTAGCTTAGAATGATACTACCTGAGGTCACACTAAGCATAAGAGCTCAGTGCTTGATACTGAATGCACTAGGAATGGACTGGAGACGTGCTCTAAAGAATTAATAAGAGACATGCATGATATTAAGAGAACTACGTGATGCATTGATCTATGATGCGCAAGGCACAGATCGACCAGCAAGTTGCGTGCGAAATGAAATAATGTCTGAGTACGAATAAACCCGAGAAAACTGACTTTGGCCAAGGAGCATGAGGCCCAGGCATGGAACGGGTATCCCCACCAACCAAGAAAACCTAGAGTAATAAGATTAAAGGAAAATATGGCCCTTATGATAGGTTGCCACTCCAAGGAGATAACGATTAACGTGTCAACACACTGCGTGCAGTGCTAGACGACTCCACAACCACGAGTGAGACCAAGTCTGGGTCCGAGTCGGATGTTTGACTAAGTACCAAGTGATGGCATGCTCAGACGACATGCATGGGATGCAAGGAATAGAAGGCCACAGAAGAAATAATACTATAATCGGTTGTATTAATTTGTAGATCATAGAATGTATAAATACAGTAGTATAGAAGTAGTGTACAAGTTTCGGACCCCTGGTGTAATGGTGCAAAGCTTTTCAGCCACGTGCTCTAGCATCTGGAGTTGTTTGTAGCTTCGAGCAAGAGAATATAGACCATCTTTGATATAAATTTGAGTGATCCGAGTCGCGAGCGAGGCCAAGAAGGCTAGTGAGGCACTCCGTACTTAAGTTTCATTGATTGTTTGACTGCGCTCTATACTGAGAATAAGAATATAGTGTCTTGGAGGGCACTCTTTCGAGTTCTTGAGGTTTCTGTGTGATGCGAGGCATTACAGGCAGCAGAGGTTCAAACCCTTTGGTCTGGTTAGTGCTCGCTTTGTGTTAATTCCGCAAGTTGGCAAAGGTTCAAACCCTTTGGCTTGTCGGACAGGGTTTTCTGTGTTTATTTGTGTTCTCTGGATCGCATAGGTTAGAACCCTGTGGGTCTACAATTGGTTAGAAGCTCGAGCATGTAGGTTCAAACCCTGTGGCTCTTGTGGATTGTTTGAGTGTTTCGGTTTCTGCTTAGAGCGCGGTGCTTTAAGTCATGTTTAGTGTGTTGTTTGTTGCTTGTGGTGACTATTTGAGTTGCGCACGGTGTCTAGAGAGTTGTGGTTACGTTTGGCGACATTTGGGTATTGTTATACAACCCTTGCCTTGAGGCCCGGCAACAGAAGTCGCACCTCTTGTCTGAGAAAAGCCTTTGGACTTAGAGAAGTCTAGATTTTATACGAGCACTATTGCTCCGTGTGCATCTTAGAAATATTGAGAATACAGTTTTATTGGTTCGCTACTTTTATCGCATCAGAATCCCCCACAAACTTGAGTGTGTTTGTGTGTGTAGTGTTAGGTGTGGGTGTGATCAGTGTCTTCGATGCTGGTGCATTTCTAGCTTGTGCACGCAGGCAGCTCTTCAGCACCTATTCAATATTCATGCGCTGTGTGGATTGCGATGCTTCCAAAGTTAGATCTCAAAAAATGTTGTTTAATATCATACATTAAATCTATAAACTGCCCACTGCACTTCAGGACATTGTTCTACAATCTTGAAGATATTCACGTCGATATAGGAAGCTTTAATGCAAGATAGAATTCTAAGGAACGACCAATGAGGGCTGAAAGATTTCATATCAGGATTTGATGTGCGGAAGTCGGATATTATGACAGTGCGGTTATAGTCTTTGGCAAGCAAGACAGGCTGTCTACAATGTTGAAGGTGTTGAAGGCATCCAGACCTGCAGATGGCCCAGTGTCATTGATTGTGAACAGAAGACAATGACATGTACTAACCACTAGTCAGTTCGTCCAAGAATTGAATTGAAGGGCTCATAACCAATCAATTCACAAGCAATTGAAACCCATCTTTTCTCACCTCCAGATATGGATCTCCGACCTACCAGCCTGTTCAATCAATAAAAAACCTGTATGAAGCCCAATATGCTTACCACTATCACCGATTCTCATGTCTTTGATCTTTAGAATTCCAAGCTTGGTCAAGGTCTCTAGTGTTCTAAACTTCTTGGCCTCAAAACTCATATCTCTGGGTAATCGCAGCAAGGCGCTGTATAGCACCGTCTCATACAACATCAGTGTGCTCATGAGCATGTCTTCGTGGTCCATGAAACTGGCTACACTTTGGAATTCAGCATCAGCTACCTCTCTGCCATCCACGAGTCACATTCGAGTCAATGAACTTCAAAAGAACATGGGCACTGTGAGAATGTGTACGTACCAGGAATTAGGCAGTCAATGCCTCCCCATCCTGCCGGACATTTGCATTGACCATCATAAGGGTCGCAGTTGCCATATTGACTGCAGGTGAATGCAGGTAGTAAACAATTGAAACAGGGTGGGCACTTGTCTAACAAGCAGTTAATGGATAAGAAAATATTAGAGAATGCTTGATAGCCTTACCTGGCAGATGGACAACAGTAAGAGCCTAAGTGAATATCAGTTCTGATTCGCGAAAGAAGTGCTGGCATACAGAGAGACTGGCTGGAAATTGGCGCCACTGACAACACAAGAAGGGAGAGCAACGCGACGGGTAGCATCCGACACAGGTGGTGGGTGAACCTGTAATGGCTGATTGCATCTGATTGAGCTGTCTCAGCACAGGAATACTGAGATGCACTATCTGACTAAGCCATCTCCATACGTTATCACTGAGATGGAGCCATCTCAGCATGGGTGCCTGAGTGCCACAAAAATGCCGAAGGTTCTGAAAGTGCCTTGGATGTCGTGTAATAAACGCGGTGTGTTCCCCAGCAGTTAGTATTTCCTATCACAGATCAAGCTGGTCACTAGAAAGTGTAGGGAGTAAGTAGCTGGATAGTGGATAGAAAGTCAATGAGTGGCTATGCTAGTACCGGTGGAAGTAGCTAGAATGTCCCTAGAAAGTAGCTAGCTGGTGCCTGGGGTCCCTATCCTGTCCCTAACGAGTTGCCAAGTGTTTTAAAAATAAACACAGATGAAAACACCCTTTGTGTTTTTCATCTGTGTTTCCATTTGTAATCTCTTTCATCATTAGGCAATGTGTACTGATGAAAACACCCATGGTGTTTTCTGCTGTGTTTATAAAAATAATACCGGGGAATAAACACTGTTGATAATTACTAAACCTGTTTAATGCCATGTGTTTTTTGGTAAATGACAGATGAAAACACTGACGGTGTCTACACAGGTGTTTTCTCCAAAGATACAGATGTAATTACCATTGCAAAACACTGAAGAAATGACAGGCCATGTTTACAAAGGTGTTTTGTTATGTGTATTTTTAAATTAAACACAAATGAAATTACTTGAAAGTGTTTACATCCCTGAAATTACTGATCAGTCACAGGAGTGAAGGGCCCCATCGTAGAATTGAAGCTACAATGCTTTCAAGGGGTAATCCGCCTTCATACATGCATCTATGTCCAAGCACAGTAATTTCTGCACAGCAAAGATAGGCTTTCTTGCCAGAGAACATTCCTCCACAATATTTCATGCATTGAACAATTCAATTGAGATTCTGGAAATGTTCCCAGACAAATCATCTAATGCCATTATTTAGGGCAATGGTCTCATAGCCATCTTTAGTTTCATATTGGGTGTCTGGTCCTCTAATGGGAACATCATCAATATAAGGAATGGTGTACTTGGGAATTTTGGGTTGTAGAATGAATGTAATGTCATCATGGAATATTGGAACAGAATTTGTCCAACCCATGGGTAGGGTAACTAGTCAGAGGGCTCCATAAGGAGTTTGGAAAGTAGTGAGGTCATGCAACAATTCTGCTAGTAGTCTTTCATCATAACCAACAAAAAGATCTAAAGTAGCTCCACATGCACGACTAGCAAAATGTTCAGCTAAGGGGTCTGTCGCTGGGGGTAATCCTGAGTGGGTGATGGTAACTTTGTTCAACAGTTCGAGACTATGGACTATTTGAAGACTCTTTCCATCTTTCTTGAGAACTGTAAACCATCGAGAGCGATAGGATGAATTGGAAGGTTCATAGACACCTGTATCGATTTTTGTCTTAATCATTCAACAAACTTTGGCATAAATGCCTGGTGGTATGGGAATATTGTGAAGTACCCAAGGCATATGTTTGATAATGGGTATATCTATTGGTGGGAAGAAGTCTTTTCAGAAACTTCCTCTTTCTGAGTCCTCCCAAGCAAAAGCTTTCTCTTGAACCATCATAAAATGATGCATAAGCTTCATTTCTTCTGGCCAGAGAAAACCATCATTATGGATGGAATCAATATATTCTTTGCGTTCTTGAGTATAACGATCAGTGGGTATGAATGGCGGTGGAGTAAGAGACAATGTTGGTATATCGGCCAAAGGATCTCCTTTGATATTGCAAACAATTCGAAATTTATCAGGCAAGGTAGCAAGGACCGGTTTCGTTTTCAAAGCGACCGGCTTGTACTTCTTGCCTGCATAAACCGAAACTGTCTTAAAGAACCATGGCTCATAGGATTGATCTCCAATTATATTAGATCCATATAAATTGTACATGTAGTCGTGTGGTGTGGTAACAATTTTGGTAATTTCATTCAAAAATTTGGAAGGAATAGCATATAGGGGAAGTAAACAATCTGAATCTTTTGGCAAAGGAAATTCAGTATATGGGATAATATCTTGAACGGTTTCTGAAGCTTGGTTTGACCATAGTGATTGTGTAAATGTAGTTGGTTGGAGAGGAATTTTATTAGGGTCGCAAGCTGATAAATATTGTGCAGAGGCACATTCTTGATCAAATTCAGAATGAGAGGCAGCATAGGCAATAATTTTAGGCTGATTTGCATCTAATTCAATGACGAGGGCAATCTCCTCTATATCATCATTGGTTTCTTCTAGTCAATTGTCCCATGAAAATGGAACGTGGTTGATAATTTGAGGATGACCCCAAGGAATTGTCAGGATAGTGGCTGTTTTGCTGGTATTCGGATCATGAATGGTAATGGTCTGATCTTGTCGGAGTAGTTGAAAACAATACTCTGCATCAATGTATCGAATGGTCACCTGAGTAAAATGTCTGTCATAGGCGGATTGACAAATCACATGAACTTGAAGGTAAAGGGTGATATCCCCAAACAAAAATGCAATGTTGTGAGCTAATCCCAAGGAATAATTCATAGTTCCATTGGCAGACTGCATTTCCAAAATGACGGTTGGATCATAAATTAACCCCAATCATAGACAAATGGCCTCGGACATGGATATGACTTGAGATCTGGGATCAATAATGCACTCAACTTTGAGCTGATGATCCACAATGGGAACAATGGAACATAAGGCTATCAAGTTGGCTGCACACTTCAAGGGACTGATTTTCTCTCCCTTCTTGATGCGAGCTTCATATGGGTCGGGTACTACCGATGATCCTTCTGGGGGTCCTTGTCGCATGCGCTCTGTACTAGTTTGTTCGAGAGTCTGGGCAAAATTATCCAGCATCGAATATAACAAAGTAGTAGCTTTGCTGCTGCCTTGACTGTCCTTAGCCTTGACCGTTATTTCTACGGTCTTGGATCTGGTGAACAGTAGAGTTAACTCCTTCTGGAATTGTTCCACAGCATTAGGAACTTTGCCCTTTGTGTTATCCTCTTTGATCATTTCCCTGATTGCCAGTGATAACGAATATAACTCTTGATGTGACAATGTGATTGTGGAGTCCAAAGCGCGCTCGTAAACTTCTCATGCAACATGCAATCCTTCTATCAGGGCTTTAGTTCTATAAGCAGGCTCATTGTCTTTATGCTTGCAGATGTCTGGCTTGGCACCCACTGATGAACCTAAACTTCTGTGGCAACGGCAACACCAAACTCGAAGAGTATTTGGTTAAATGATGAAGCAACACAGTTATAGAGGTATTGTGTGTGCGAGTATGTTTGGGGCACCTCTGTGCACTCCAAGAAATTCCTCTAGACGCAAGAATACACTGTGATGCGATAGTCTAACAGGTAATACCCTTTAGCAGTTGAGTACTAGTTATGTAGGCTATATGCTGGGATTGATCTCGAATATACGAGATGTAACCAAAGCCGGTATGATGTGAATACCAAGAATTGGCAGGGAAGAAGGAAAATGCGACTAGACACTGGCACTAGACGATGATCCTCTGAAAGAACAATCTAAAAGAAGAGTGTTGAATGTACATTGGCAAAACCAAAAGCGGCTTTGTAGTTGTGAATGCGAGAGTGAAAACGAAGTCCTGTATTGATGGTGAGATTGCTGGTCCTATACAAAATGATGTTACTGAATATCGAAGCCAAAAATGGAGTCTACACAGAGACTCTCTTATCCTATGTCAATGTCAAACCTATAAGTCCACATGGGGACTATCCTATCCTATCCTATCCTATGGCGATCCTAAATGAAAGCTGGTTGAAATGATCCTATGTCAATGGTACTGGTCCTATAAGTCTGCTTGGAGACTACCCAAGTGGGCAGCGATACTATGTTGAAAGTGAAGACAAATTAAACTCCTATGGTGTGAAAGTGAAGACGATGCAGCCTATAAAAGAGAACGAGACGGAATGGGGTACATGATACGTGTAGTAGAGCAACAAGGTCTTATACTAGCATTATGGCAAGCACTTGGTATAATTACCGGTATAAAACCATCTGGAGATTGTATTGTTGAAACCAGCAGTGATATGTGGTCGAGAATATGAAAGAACAAGGGGTGAACAAAGCAGTCAGATGGTATGAACCAGTCTTAGGCTTATAGCGACATGTATAATGTGCAAAATGATTGATTGGTTGAGCATATATGGTTACAAAGAAAGAGGTTACAAGGTATAGCCATTGGTGTACCAGTTGGTGTTCGCTAGATTGTGTAGTCTCTAGTCTGTACTTTTTCTACAATATTTTATCTCACTTTTATACTACCACTCCTACTTTATTATTAGTTTCTACTTAGTAAAGCTGTAAGACTGTGGTTTGGTAAGTATACAAGCGTCCACATGTAAAACCGAAGCTTTCGGTAACAGCTATTCATTTGCATTGCTGAAGGGAGATAAAACACGTTGATCCTGGGTGACCGAGATGCGGATACTAGGATGCTGTTTAACTGCAGACTGTGAGGGTATGGCTGTTGTACTGAGGCATACTAATGGGTTAAAGGTTTCTTGAGGTCTTGGCATAGTTATAGCCTTAGTAAACGAGGGCTCTAATGACCATGGTCCACAAATATCAAGGGGAAGCAAATGTCAGTGTGTATGACATCATATAATTGCATGATCAAATCAGCAAGTCAAGCTGTGATGCATAGTTGATGTGATGTTGATGCAGCATTGATGTGGTTATGCCTTTGTGTATAATGGCTGGTGGACTGAAAGGACTGTTTTCAGAATTATTTGGGTTATTATGATGAATATTCATGAAATTCTGAGCATACAGAGCCTAGAGGCTCATCAATGGGTCTTGACCATTAAACCTCTCCTCAGACACTAGCCTTGCATGCCAAACCTGTGTGATGTCTTGATCCAGGCGCATGGTCATAGCCCTGCAGAGAGCCTCAGGATTCGCACCCTCCATGTGCAGTATCTCCTCTCACAATACTACCCAATCCTCCTTGGAAGCCATTGGGATAAAATCTTGCGGATACTCAATCACATCGCCAGGTTTAAAGTCATCCACCAAATCATCCACACAGGATCCGATGGCCTCTATTTTGGCCTCCATCCTTTCGATCTTCATCTCTATCATATCAATACACAAGCTTCCATCCTGTGTCTTTGTCACAATTGCCAGACCCTCATACCTCAGGTCTTGGCAACCTAACTACAATATGGAACTTCAACTTGTTGGGGCCCACCCCAAACCTGGCTTATTACTTCAATTTTGAGATGTTAATTTGAGAGAATATATATTTAAAGTATTTGTACCTGGAAAGAGACCTCAAATTCAATGTTCAGAAGTGCAGTGGGCTAAGTGCTACATAGAGTTGTACATTTGAAAAAAGAGGACATATCCCAAACCCACATAGGTGACTGACTGGCCTTGAGACTTGTTGATTGTTATTGAAAACAAATTGAAAATGTCAGCCTGACTGAAAATTGTGTTGGAGATTCACCCCATATACCATAAGTTTCTCTTATCTTATCTTTCTACTTACTATATTGATACACACTCCTTTGTTTTAATCATATATAGGTTGACTATAGATACCATTGTACCTCAGTCATTTCACCCAGCATGTCTGACTGAGGTATGTATACCTTATGCTTATTGTTCTACTCATTATTTACACCACTCCTTAGTTTACTGATTATATTCTCCTTGTATTAGGTACCATTGACTCAATGCAGTTGTTTCATCCATGTTGTGTCCAACTGCTTCTGATTATATTCTCCTCATATTAAATTGATGACATGAAAATGCAACATGTTGGAGATATTATCCATACACTATACTATTTCTTTACTTACCAATGCTCATTCTTTCTTACCATACCTCCTGTCTTCCAGTCTATCATTATATAGTCTCACTGTAGTTACCCAGATACCTTATTCTTTTATACCTCTGTTGTGCCAACTGAAGTATGTATACCTTTACTGAAGCATGTGAGAATCATCCATGTCCTATTGCATAGGCTATTCACTGGATCTGGATTGTGTAGGAGCATAAGAGGGCACTGACTCTGAGAGCCAGCTTTGCACATAGTAATCCAGAGGCATTGAAATCTTAATGGAATTCAACTGGATAATAGGGGTATCCACTGTAGCATATATAGTTACAGCTGTATTATATCTGTCCTGTACACCATATACAGATGGCATTTAGAAGGACAATTACCTATAATGGGTGAGTTTTACTGACTGTCTAAATGTTGTATTTCATTAATTTAACTCAACATATAGCCAAAAGAATGGGTTTACACCTCATTTTGGCCTATCCATACAGTACCTCTTAATTTTTAAAAGGTGTATATACACCAATAGTTATCTATAAAATCATAAATCAGCCTCAAATATAAATAGTCAGCTTTCATCATTCTGCATTTATGCCAGTCAAAAAATCTCACTAATTTGTCCATTTTCAGGATCCAAAGGGCCTCTGACAGTAGTATAGATATAGTACCATATAGCAATGGTGCAAAGCCCTATTGTGAATATTACATAGAGTATGTTCAATGGTTTCAATATCAGAGCAATTCTGTATTAGTATCTCATCTCAAATGATAACATTGTTTTGATAAAAAAGCTCTGCCAGATATGTCTCTCAGGGCTTTGCACCATCTGTCATCATCCATAAACTATATAGCCAACTTGAAGGAGGCTGACAGCTTTGGACTGAATAATTACAGCTGTGGTGGTTATTGAGTGACAAAGTGCTCATATCATGTGCTTATGATGCAGTGCATAGTGCCATTTTCTTCTCTCTTGCACCTCAGTCATTCTATTGAACTGACTGAGGTGAGAACCTTTTTATACTTTGTATTTCTCTGTATCTGACACATTGCATAGTATTACTTCTCTGTGTACAGTGTACAGTTTTTAACAGTGGTCATATATATGGCTATATTTGTTGGTACTTGATAAGCAACTATAAATAACTTGACAGGGCTACAGGCACTCATAGCATTGGTATGTCTACCATGCATGGGAGCTGTATTACTGTACAATATGATTATGGGCATGCAGCTCTTTATAAATGCTGCATGTTCTGTCATTGCAGGAGTTACTTGTTCAACCACCTGCCAAAAGAATAGCTGATATTCTGGAAGTACATGTTAATACATTTTTTCCTAAGCACAAACAGCTGCTGTAATAGTGTAGCATACCAATGTTTTTCCTCCACCTTGGTGTCAGAAAGAGCCAGATGCCTGAAAAGGCAGGTGCTGGAAAGCTGTGATCATGGCAGTGCTGAGAGGACCAGTCCATGGAATAGCTGGTCGTGGCAGTGCTCACTGGGAAAGACCAAAATTTCAGAGTCTGCTAATTTTACATAAGCAAATATGATTGGGTGCTTGTGAACTGTCTTATTATATAGATGCATGCAGGCTGTGAAGGAGGTCAACCACCTCACCCAACCCTGCAGACTCCACTTCATTGAAAAAATCACATTTTCCCTTTCAGATCCTGCAGCACTCACAGAAGCATCCCTTCTTGGCAGGGAAACACCAACTTCTGTCAGCATGGCACCATCCACACCTATCTAAAAAACCAGTCAGCAACAACCAATGGATACCATCGGAAGACTCACCTTTGCTAAAATACTCTTCATTCTCTGATCCAGGGATGGGATCATTGGCCTTAAATCTCTTCAGAGTCTGTCCATCTTTGTCATGAGGACCCAATGGGCCCACAGCACCCTCATCTCCACTTCCAATCACATACTCTGCAGACCTAACTTTTCTTTTTCTGGTCGGCACTGTAGCAATAACCTTACCCTTTTCTTTTTGCCTCATTCGGCTCTTGGCCAGTTGGTTTCTTGCCTTTGCTTTGGGATCCTCATCATCCCCTTCAGCCCCATCAGTCCCTTCATCTTCCAGACTCCTTTCCTCCATCTCCATCTCCTTCTCCTTCTGCTCTGCCTCCATGGCATCTGCAACCTCCTTCAGCCATAACCTCTCTTCTTCCTTTGCTTTCTCTGCCTCTCTCTCAAGATGCTCTTGTTCCACCCTCTTCGCCTCCTCTTCCAACTTCCTTGTTTCCTCCGCGGCCTTCTTGGCCTTCAAATTGGCCACCTTCCTCTCCCTTTCTTCAGCTTTCCTTCTCATGGCATCTGTGGCCTCCATAGCTTTTTCTGTCTTGCACTTTTCCACCTTCCAGTTCTCATGAGCCTCCACAGCTAACCGATATGTTTTGTCCTCAGTGTTGTGATCATTGTAGAAAGCCTTGAGCTCATCGGGATCGACGTTATCTAGCAAAGGCAGGGCAACATACAGTTTGAGGGTTTGTGACTGGTGGTATGAAGTTGAAGGCATGATGGACAGTGAGGAAAAGATTTTGAACTTAGAAGGTGGTGGTTCAGGTTTAAGAGGTGAAAATCATGTGATATACCTGCACAAAATTCCATGCAGCACACTTGGCCATTGGGATCAGTGCTCTTGAGGGCAAGAACACTAAGGGGGGGATACTGTAATGAGCATGCCACAGAACCCATGGACATCAACCTTGGTCAATCTTCAATGGTACCAATTCATTAATTGGAACCTGTCAGAATCTGTTTCCTGGTTTCTATCTTATACTTCATAAATCCATTTCATTTACTAATTTCACATATTTCATTTATCACACCTAGAATCTGTTATGGTAGCAAGTAGGTGTTATATTGGAGTCCACGGAATACTCGACTCCTCCAGATACAGAATATTCCAGACTTATATTATTCTAGCCTCCGATTTCTCAGACTCTGCACTAGTATATAAACTGTAGAACTAACAGTACATACCTCAGTTTGAATATCAACTTGGTTTAGCATACTCACTATCTCTGGCCTTCAAGCCTAATCTCAATCTCTTACTACAAGTCCATGGATTCTGACTCTGTCAGGACTTCATCTTGATCCTACTTTGTCTCCATCCTATGGACTCCATCTGTGATCTATCTTAGGGCTTCAACCCAAGGGTGACATTGCTAATAGCTTTGCCAAGCCTATGCACCCCGTGGATTCCTTGGCATGCATTCTAACCCTTCCTTCTATTGGCGCGGTCCTAACACCATCATAGTTCCTCTCTTCCCAGCATAGCCAAACACAATAAATCCTGCAGTAAACCAACTACCTCTTCAACCACCTTCTCCACCTGTTCCCTCTGCTTCCAAACCTCTGAACACCCTTGCATCTGGAATGCTCTCCTGGCATGATGAGAGGCTACGAGACCCAAATAATTGAACTCAGTCAGGATGGGGTTTATGTGTCCAACAGGATCAAGACACAACTCAGCACTAGCTTCAGCATACACTCATGTGATATACTCTGAAGGTGTCTGACCTGACATGAGCTTCACAAGCCTGGCTAAGACATCACTGACCTTCTTGTCATCCAGACTCATGCCAGCATGTGTGGTATGCCTATGAGAAATTAGAAATGACAGAGACACAGCTGCTCTCTTGAGAATACGTACCCTGACTCCATCTCATCAGCCTTGTAGCAAACCCATTTTGGTTTGATTTTCATCCTACTTCATGTGTACGAGTGTGCTTTGTCATTGGCATCATAATAGCAGCTACAGACTTTGCAGCACACATATTCTTGGTTTCTACATGATGATTGACTGTGAGCACAGTTGTAATAAAGATGAACATGGATCCACCAACCAGGTATAGCAGGCCTGCTGATTGGCAGCATGTGCAGCAGCATGCACTTCAGGAGTGTAGTACTTGCAGGGTCAGCCCTGACCATGGCAAGCTAGAGGAGAGGTGAGAGCATCGCATGTCTTGCTGTCAACTTGCATCTCTCCTGAAGGCAATGATAGAGAAACCAAATGCAGGCAAGAAATCCCTTTTTGGAAGGTATGGTCCATGTGTTGACCTACTGAGAATTATTCCTTGCAGAGCCATGAGGTCATCATGCATACAAAAAAAGTACGTTACATGAAAGTGTGGGTGCAAGAGGACTCCAGTGACATAGGCAATGCACAAAGATGAAGTGAAGAAGGGGGCAACAGATGGTGGTGGAAATCTAGGATCAGTAACCATGTATCAAAGTGGAATGATGTAGTTACTCATCTACTGACTTTAATATGATAATAATTTGAATGGGTATTTTGGGGCCATCTGGTATTGGGAATTGTCAGAAATTGCATGAGTGATAATGTAAGTATATACCAGACATGTCCTGCATCATCCAAGAGGTGTGTAGATGCTGGAAAGAAGGGGAGAATGTTGTCAATGGCCTGTGGATAAGGGTTGGGCTGACCAATGGTCAGCTAGGTTGGTTAGATCCAACCAAAGTGATGGAACAGAGTTCAAACATCACTTCCGATCATACAGAGACCAAGTGATGAACAGGGCAGAAGGGGACAAAGGAAAGTGAGGTCAGTAACCACATATCAAAGTGAAATGATGTATCTGATCATCTACTGACTTTAATATGATAATAATTCAAATCACTATTTTGAGGTGATTTAGGCCTGATAACCCAAAGAAAATGGAAGAGTGACTATGTATATGTGTGCTGAACACATCCTGTATCATCTGAGGGGGGTGTGGACATTGGCAATAAGCTGGGAACATGCCAGTGCAATAATCAGAGTCCATGCATGCAACACCAGTGACATGCTTACAAAGTGTCTATGCATGTAATTTTGCGATATGTATCAATACATATATCGTATAATGGCTGGTTACTGAGATAACAAAGAATAGCTATAAAGCGCAGTGAGATGTGCATAGCATGCAATATAAAGTCACGTGCATGATGGTCTTGAGTGATGATTGGTAGAGTGCATGCTCTAACTTAGAATGATACTAGTGAGGTCACACTAAGTATAAGAGCTCAGCACTTGGTACTGAATGCACTAGAAACAGGCTGGATACACACTCTATGGAATTGATGAGAGACATGCATGGTACTAAGAGAACGACACTGATGTATGATGCACAGGGCATGGATCGACCAGCCCACTGTGCACATATATGAAATAATGCCTATGTAGGAATAACTCCAAGCAAACCCAATTTGGCCATAGAGTGCAGTGCTTAGGTTAAGCGCAGGTAACCCCACCAACCAGAGAAACCTAGAAACTCAATATAAGAATAGAATACAGCCTGTATGACCAGTTGTCACTCCAGGTATCCTCCAAGGAAATGACGAGTGACATGCCAATGTATAGAGTGCAGTGTTATACACATGGAGCATAGTGTAGGTGGAGTCCAAACCATGAGGAAAACAGAGTCTGGTCTCAAGATGGGCCTCTGACCAAGTGCCAAGCCCCAGCATGCTATAACGATGCATGTGTGTTGTGAGGGATAATGTTCCGAGGTTTCAACAGTACTATATTAAATTGTACCAACTTGTAAGACATAGAAATGTATAAATACTGTAGTGTAGCTATAGTATAAAAAAGTTTCTGACCCCCAGTGTAATAGTGACAAGCTTTTTGGATACGCACTCTAGCCTTTGGAGTTGTTTGAACCTTGTGCTCTGTCCATTATTGGTGAGCTAGAGGTGTTGAACCCCAATTGTGACAGTGTGAGGTATTCTAGCTACATGCTCTAGCACTTGGAGCTGTCTGTAACTTCGAGCGAGAGAATACAAACCATCTTTGATATAAATTTGAGTGATCTGAGTCACGAGCAAGGCCATGAAGGCTAGCGAGGCACTCCATACTTAAGTTTCATTGATTGTTTGACTGCACTCTGTGTTGAGAAGTGAGAGATTCATGTCAGTGTAGGCACTTCTCTATTGTTTGAGGGTTTCATGTGATACAAGGCATTACAGGCAGCAGAGGTTCAAACCCTTTGGTCTGATTAGTGCTCGCTCTGTGTTTATTTCCACAAGTTGGCAAAGGTTCAAACCCTTTGGCTTGTCAGATGGTGTTTTCTGTGTTTATTGTGTTCTCTGGATTGCATAGGTTTGAATCCTGTGGGTCTATGATCAGTTAGGAAACTCGAGCACGTAGGTTAGATTCCTGTGATTCTTGTGGATTGTTTAGTAGGATTCAGTTTCTGCTTAGAGCACAGTGCTTTAAGTCATGTTTAGTGTGTTTGTTTGTTGTTTGCTGTGACTATTTGAGTTGTGCATGACTTCTAGAGAGCTGTGGTTATGTCTGACAATGTTTGAGTATTGTTATACAACCCTTGCCTTGAGGCCTGGCAACAGAAGTCGCACCTCTTGTCTGAGAAAAGCCTTTGGACTTAGAGAAGTCTAGATATTATACGAGTGCTATCACTGTGTGTGTATCTTCGAGATATTGAGAATATGGTTTTATTAGTTTGCTACTTCTATCACATCAGAATCCCCCATGAACTTGAGTGTGTTTGTGTGTGTAGTGTTAGGTGTGGGTGTGATCAGTGTCATCGACACTGGTGCATTTCTAGCTTGTGCACGCAGACTCCACTTCACTGGTACCTAAATGGTTGATCAATCAGACCAATTGCATGCCTTCTGATCTCGTCACATCAGTCCACATCAGTCTCAGCCCATGGAATACCATGATTCTGCAGTGAGCTGTCAATCATCTCTGCCCTCTCATCTCTGATCTATGACCAGCTTTTCAGTTGTCCCATGCAATCATTTTTTCTCTGCAACTGAAACAGGTACATGATTATGCTGCAGCATAGGTAGGAAAGGTGGTTGCAATTACAAGCAGAAGAATATTTCATCCAATTCCCTGAGTGGAGTCCTGAGCCAGAGGAAGAAGATATATTCATAAGTGTACATCCCATGCATTACTTCTACATGGAATATATATAACCTGTCTTCACAGTTCATCAAACATATTTTTAACGACCTTGAGGCAGCCAAGTTAGCATGACAGAGGACGATCCCCAACTACGATGTGTTGGGCATACAGTGACCCCACAGTCCATTGGGATTCTGGACCAGCTATATACTAACTGTGGAATCACAGAACGGTAGGGGGTGGGATGATCTACCAGGGTGGGGAGCTGATCTGGATGCAGAGGGGAACTTGGATGTGGGATACTCAGATACTGGCTCAGTGGAAATATTTACTTGCAAGGAGGGTCTGCCAGCATCAGATGCAGCATAAAAGTCTACTCAGATTTGGATGTATGTCTTGTAAATATATTTTTTAAATATTACAGATTAGATCCAGATCAGATCCTGGCAACTGTACAGCTGGCCTCAGCCACCCAGCATTTGCCAAGACATGTTTCTTTTTGTCCAGGCCTGCACTAATACACAATTTCACATACAATGCCAAAAGTAGGACCCAGATCACTTCTGCTGACATACTGACTGATGCCATCAGAGACAGAAATCTCAGCAATCTCACTGTGTTCTGTTTTTGTACACTGAGGAGCAACATTGTTTCCTGCACAAAAGTGCCATCTTCCACAACAAGGCCACCAAAAATGGGGGTATAGCTGCCAAGCAGAGATACCTTATGAAGTTTTATATGGAGTGGTTTGAGAAGTTCCCTGAAGACACCTGTTTGACCAGGTTCAAGCTGGAGGCTGCCCATTACTATTAGCAGCAGGTGCATCATCCATCCTCTCTGTCACTTCAGGGAGTAACCTATGCTAGGATTTGTTGAAGATGCTCTGGTGGTCATACTGGATGTGGCCACATAGATCTGACCTGAACCTTGAGAGCAACTCTCTCACAAGCGATCTCTACCATATGGTCCAGCTTGCTGAAAATGCTGAGACTAAGCATGAGCAGGCACCTCCAGCTGAATCATCCTACCACACACAGATCCATATGGCAGAAGAAGCCAAGCTCAATGAGGATGCTCATCATCGTGTGGGGAGAGCTGCCATGACAGATCCCATCAAGACTGTGGCCTTCTGTGCCATGCTGGAGGCTCTAGTTTACACCGAGCATGATGACAATCAACTAGAGGACAGTGACAAGGCTCCCATTGACCTCACCAAGTTATAGTCCATGTATTTTGAGTCTCGCAATAAAAGCCAGCAAGTGAAGAAGCATGGATACAGAATTCCTTGCAACCAAGGTTCCATGGCATCGTTGAGAACCTCACACTCAAAGTCAGGCATGATACTTTGGAGCCATTCCCTTTGAGAGGGGGTGAAAGTGAGGGAGAGCTGGTATCTCCATGTCACAAAATAGGACATGCTATGACATGACATCCTGGATCAGTGTCATCTGACCAGCATAGTGACAGCACATATTCTGCTGATGGGTGAGAGATTTCCCTGTTATCCAATCAGTGATTGGTCAGACTTGTGGTGCATCATACAAACTTTTCCTTGCCATTGCTGGTGGATTCGACTGTCATGTTTTATTCAGAAATCTTATGCACATGTGGTGTCATTTGGCAACAATGTACAGGTCAAAGGGTTGTAAAGCAAACACCAGCAAATCTGAGGTTAATTCATTGGAGACCAATCAAATGTTGCGTAGAGGCACACATAAGCCCAAGGTCATCCGACACAATGAGCACAAGGCACCGAGAATGTTCAGCATTCCAACTAGCCATACAATCCATGTCTCCTCAGAAACACACTTGGTATGTGAGGTTGCCCGCCCACCCTTGACACAGTATCTCGATGAGAATACCCTGGCTTGGCACATGATTGTGGATGAGGATATCTACATGGATCAGGATGTATGGGAAGATGCCCCAATGGATGACATCCCAGTCATTGGATGAGCCAAGAGATACACAAACTCAGTCAGTTGCCTGTGTCTCCTACAGCGTATTTGACATTAACAGTCTTATAGGATGAACCTATGTGGCAGTGGGTAGGACAGGGCATATCACCTGGCTATCAAGAAGAGTATCTGTGGGAACTCCTTTGTGCAGAGGGTTGGACTGGTCTTGGTGACATGGAAAGCTGTCTCAGCTGTGCCAACGTGCTTGAAAGTAATTGCACTTGGGATTGCACACCTGTCATCAAGTGTGATGAATGTGGGGCCAGCCTACTGGAGTGCATGTGATGCAGTTTGATCCATCACAGATGGATGTCTTTGCATAAGATTAAGGTGAGTCTTCAATTTTACCTATGTGCTCCAGACTGAAATAGGTTCTAGGAATGGAACAGAAAATACTTTGGGCAGACATCCCTCAAGGATCGCTGTCTGAGGGTGCAACTGGGTCATCATGACATGACCTGCTGAAATCCTTAGCCAGCGACACATGACTTCATGGTTTTACATGTCAATGGCATTCACAAAGTCATGGTAGATTGGTGATGCTGCCTGGATTGGGCACCGCTTCGAATACAGTGTTTGTGATTCAATTGGTATCCTGCAATGAGTTTGCATCCAGGTAGTTGCACCACTGTGTCTGTCCTCCACCATTTTCATACACTAATGCTCGCCAGAAAAGTTTCTGTGTATGAGTATTATTGTGGTCTCATTCATATGACTGATAATATGGAGGTGGATTTGCCTAAGGTGAGCTTGTCACCTTGCTACAGGTCCCAGTGAGACTGACCCCTTATGTAGACGCAATATTGTACCTTCTTTCATCTCACACATCAATTCCATCACCTTTGACTGATGAAACAATTTTCCTGAGGACACATGGAGTATGGCATTGCATCAATGAATGTGGGTCAATTAACTCTTGGATGTCTTTCATGTCCTCATCCAGGTGTTAACCTCCCTGAAGACTGGAAGGATAACACCAAAAAAGAGGAGCAGTGAGCATCTTGTGCAGAGTATGGGAGTGGCTAACTGATATTTGTCAGATGACAGCTTTATCCACCAGCCAGTGTTAGCTGTGGACACCAATTTCAGGATGAACAGCCGAGACAAGTTGAGTGAGAAGGCTGATCCTGGTTTACACACAGGTTTAGCTTACTATGTCAAGCATGACGATTATGTGAAGCATGTCCACAAGTATGCATCGCAGAAAGATGTATGTGTGTCCTTTTGCCTGGCCAATACCTGCTGAAATTATACAGATCAGCAGCTGTAGCAGCTTTCGAACACTAGCTCATGCAGAGAGCAAATATAACAAGGGTCTCCATGCAACTGACATTGGTATATGTGTATGCATGTGACACGAGATAGTTTTACCTTTGGCAGCTGGAGATTTACAGGTCAGAGAAAGGTACGTGCTAGAACAAATTTAGGAATACCAAGCTGATGTCACAACATAGGTATTGCAACATGGATTACATCACTGGATCTGTGTCGAAGGCCTTCAATGGATGCAAGGAGATCTTTTTTTCTTACGATATCTCTTGTCAATGAAAGGCAAGGCCTTGAGATTGCATGCAGAAACTGCTGTCCAAAGCCCGATTTCATGATGACCTGGCTCTTGACTTCAGTGTCCCCAAGCTACACTGTAAAGCACACAAATATGCATGTCAATGTCAGTTTTTGATGAATCTGAAACCGGGGGTTGGTCAGACAGATGGTGAGGGTGTAGAATGGACATGGGATGATATGAATCCATGTGCATCATCCACAAAGGAGATGGGTCCTGGAGCCCAGCACAATACTATTGATGATCAGTTCAGAGGTTATAATTTCAGGAAGATGGTGAACACTGGTAAGTTTGTTTCATTCAGATTGATGGATTGTTAGTCTTACATTATTGCAGGTGATTTACTCCATGAAAAGTTGGAATGTGCTGTGCAGGAGTCAGCAAGGCAAGCCACAATACATATCGCTTTCACAGAGTCCCTACCCACTGACAAGAACTGGGTGCAGGAGTGGACTAGGCAAGTAGAAACATGGGAGCAAGATTCAGATGCAACAAACCCTTACTTCAAAGAAGCGAAGCATGCATATCTCTTGTGCAAAATTGAATGAAGACCTTATATCTAGTTTCAGATGCTTCTGAGGCACTCATGAAGCATTGCTTGAAGGAGGAGGACTGCATTCTTGCTGCAAAGGGGGCAATGAAACTCCACTCCTGTGGTCCCACTGCTGCAATGGGAATGGGCTTATTGATTGAGGAAGCACAGTGAGTTTCAGTCAGATACACAAGGGTAACATTATCTAATGATCACAGTTTTGCCAGGTGACATCTCATTAAAGATTTCAAGACATCGTCTGAGGATCCTTTAACATTGACACAATGCAAGGAGCAGCACAACCACTGGGTAACACTGAGATGGCAACTGACACAGTTCAGAGACATGCAAATGGCATACATGCCCATTGTGGCCTCTCTGTTGGATGAGAAACCTGTGCAGCTGGGTGGAAGTGATGTTGAACATGAGTCTCTGCTCTTACCATCAGTGCTGACCTCCCAGCAGAGGGTCGAGGGATGTAGAGGTGGCATTGAGATGATTGAAGAGCAGTTGCATAAGGCACAGTGTTTAGATGCATTAGATGGCATGCATGGAATCATCTGGGCACAGTATGATTCCTTTGCATATCATGATAGAAACATGTGGGGGCAGGTTTACATGACATGTGCGATTGCATTTATTGAACACCTCAGAAAATGTCTGGATATAACCATCACCAAGTACAATGTCACTCGAGCAGCTCTGCTCTCATTGCATGGGCCTGGAGAATGGGAGAAGAGACTGAGGATCATGACCCAGGCAGATGTTACCAGCATAGAAGGAGCTGTGTTTTCTATCAATGATGGAGTGGAGGAGGATGTCACTTGTTACTGCAAGAAGAAGAAGAAGAAGAAGAAGACAGCAACACAACAGGTAGTGGGGGAGGCAGAGGGTTTCCGAAAGGTCTTGTGGATATGGATGATGGAAGGGTCTTTTGATCATGCTGATGACAAGGAGACGAACACAGGTACAAATTCTCTTGATGCATTGGTTATGGTGCTGATGCTGTCCTTGCAGTGGTCTGCATGGAATGGCTCAAGAGTCAAGCTCAAGTATATTGATGGTGTGAAGAACTCCTTTTAGTTAAGGCTGACATGAAGAGGATGTTGCTTGTGCTCAAGCATCGCACATTGCAGTGGGAATGCTGCTGTGAGAACGTCAAGAATTTGAAGGGTAATGCCATCCTTCAAGAGGGTAGATGAGCATACACAGAGAGACAGGCAGATGTTTGGCAACGATTGGCCATGTCTTTCCAGTGGAAATGGTTGCAAGCATGGGCCTCCACCAGGGTGCTGCGAACTCCTTGCAATGCAGATGAAGCCTGCATATGAGAGGCTGAGGAAGAGGCTGCTGCTGAGGAAGAGATTTCAGAAGAGGATCTGGATGTTCCTGTAGTTGCTGTACATAGCATGTAATGCTGTAGTTGCCACCAATTTTTATTGTTGCCTATTTTGGATGGGGTGTTCATATTTTGGGTGTCAACTTTTTTTGGAGCTGGGATAGATGCTAACCATGCTTACTAACCATGCCACTGTGGATAATTGGCATATTGAGGCCATAAAAGGGAGCAGTTTAGCACCTAGTGAGCCATGGATAATAACCATGGAGGAGGCTTTTTCCATCCTGGATATAACCAGAGATTGAGATGCTCATTTACAGCCAACTGTGAAGGGCACTTCTGTGTTGACTTCAGCACTGGTTCGTCTCCTTTTTCTCCTTACTGTTTCTTCTTGCTAACATTTCTCTTTCTCTTAGCCAGTCTTAAACTACTGCAAGCAGTCACACAACTCTCTGTAGAGAGCCCACACACTCAACCTACAACTGACTTAGTGGTACTACATTTCTGGGCAGCAAGAATGGAATCTATCCACCTTGCTCCAAGTACCATTCTTCAGTTGTAGTCTCTTGGAGTTCTGACTTGGTGTCATGGGGTTTTCCTTTTTTGAACAATATATATATATATGCTTTTATATATACATCATCTCAGTTCCATAGACATGACTTAGGTACTTAGTATAGTAACCAGTCCTCTGTCTTTCACTTACTTCTTTTGTAAAATGAACTAAAATAAACATCACCCAGTAAAGGGCCTGCTCAGTTTTCCTGTGAGATTTTGTAGGACTTTAAGAAATTTCAATCACATGTAAATTTTTGATTGAGATGAAATGAGCCTGGCAAAACCCTAGGTTGGCAGGGTTAGAAATACTAAGTCTCAAAGTGGTAGCACTGACAAATTCCAAGTCCCAGCAGCTATAAAAGCTTGTCTGGTTAACTTAAATTTTGTACAGATGGGTCGTTCTGATTGTCTGGGTGGCCGATTCCTTGGTCACTCTTTTGATAGTCCAGAAATCACCCAGTGGATTGCTCAAGACTGCCACTTGCTCTTATGTGAAGCCTGGCAACAATTTCCTCAAATTGTCGACCCCAACATGCTTTCCAGGTTACTCCAGCCTGAAATTCAAGACCTTATTGACTTAGTACATCCTTTCCTGGTATGTTCTTTTTATATTTTCTTGCTTACCCAGCTACCAACTAACTGTTCCAGGCAGGCTGCACATGAGCAGTTCTATCCTTGAGATGAAGGGTACTTTTTGATGTGCTTCCTGGCAACTGTCACATCGCTGGCTAACAACCTGGGTGTTAGGGCCGACGTTCACGTGACTCAGAGTTGGGCAATTGATAAGCTGTCTCGCGTTCGGACAATCACTTAATCAATGCCGCGGATGACCCGAGGTGATGAAAGAGGCATGAACTATTAGATGCTCTCAGCGAGTGAGTACAAGTAAGATTTGGGTAGTGATAAACCTTAGCTCAAAGCTGAGGTTGTACAGTAAAATGTCGCTACTTAAATACTAAAAGGTCGGTCCTAATAATAGCTACAAAAGATTTGTCGAAGTCAAGAGGCATGCTGGTCGGACGACGAGCACGCAATATCATGCGTTGTCCATCATGAAAGTTTTGTCGAAGTCACTATCGGTGATGAGGTGGCATTATGCGTAATTGTGATGACACCGATAAGATATGATAAGACTAGAAAAATGAAAAAAGTCAATAAATCGTAACATTACCCTCTCGTTAAGGCAGTCGTCCCGACTGCCCTAGGGCTCGTCTTGTTCGTCACATTGAATGCAATCTGTGACCTCCTTTTTGCTCTCTCTGTGCCAGTAATCTTCAAGGAAGGTCTTCCAAATCATGCGATCCGGCTCTTCAATCCAAAATTTCTTCCTGTCGGTGCGTTCTACTTGGTAGAACATGCTCCATCTGCCCGTAGCTGGGTTTTCTTGATAGCTGCGATCGACTATTCGTTTGACGGTTTTCTCTGACCTGTCGATGACTTTGCGTGCGGTCACGACAGCTTGTGTCTCAGAGATACTATCTTCATAGTCTTTTATGGCTTCTTGGGCATTGGCCATGTCGTCTTCCCGGACCCATGAGTTGTGTTCTCGGGTCCAACCCTTCCATTTGATGAGGTAATCTGTTACTAGGCGAGATTTTTGTCCTTTCTTGCCACGGACTCGGCGTGTACGCGAGTCTAGGACTTCTTCTATCTCGTACTCCTCCTTGTTTTCGATGAGGTCTGGTGGTGGTGGGGGAGGTTGTTCTTGGTTGGGAAACGCCAGTGGTATGTATGGCGTTAGGAGTTTCTCATTGAAGCTCGGGTGAATTTTCCAGTGTGGGGGAAGTTTCAGCTTGTAGGCTGACAAGCCGACCTTTTCCAGGATGAGGAATGGGCCAACACGTTTGTTGTCGAGCTTTTTCTTCAGGCGGGGAAGGTGTAGGTTCATTGCATCTAGCCATACACGGTCTCCGATGGCGTAGTTGATGGCATCCCTCTTCCTTTTGTCGTATTGGGATTTCATCTTGTTTGCAGCCTCCTCCAATGCCTCCTTCGCTTGGCGATGAACTTCCTGCATGTTTTCTGTGAACGATTTTGCTGATGGGTTAGTGAAGGCGGTTGTTTTAATGGAATCTGGGAGTACATGTGGGTGGATTCCATAGTTCGTGAAGAAGGGCATTTGGCCTGTGGCTGAGTGAACACGGTTATTATGGGCAAAAGCTGCCAGTGCGAGCCATTCGCTCCAGTCCATTTGCTGGTGGTTGATGAAAAGACGGAGATACTTGTTGATTTCTTGGTTGGCCCGTTCCGTTTGGCCATCGGTCTGGGGGTGAAAAGCAGTGGATGCGTTGGGCATGATGTCAAGGAGGTTGAGGAGTTCCATCATGAATTTAGAAACGAACTGGGGTCCTCGGTCAGAGATAACTGTCTTGGGCATGCCATGATGAGCGTATACGTGGTCTCATAGAAGTTTGGCCTATCCTTCGGAGGTTAGTTCTACGTTACAGGCAATAGGGATGACTTCCTTTGAGAATCGGTCTACGACGACTAGGATAGCATCATATCCATTGGATTCTGGTAGTCCGGTGATCATATCTACAGATATGTGCGTCCAGGGTTCGGATGGCACTTCATTGGGGTGGAGAGGTGCGGCCTTTGGGTGAGTGTCTGTCTTCGTTCGTTGACATGCCTCACATGCCTTGACGTACTTTTCTACTGTTTGTTTGAGTTTTGGCCACCAGAACTCTCTCTGAACGAGTTCTTTAGTCTTCTCAATTCCGGGGTGTCTGGCCGTGATATGGTCATGGTGGGAGGCAATGATCTCGCCTCTGAGCTTGTCATCTCTGGGAACGTAGATTCGTCCGTCATAATAAAGGAGCCCCTCCTTCTTGGATATTCCTCGCTCATGGTCGAGGGAGTTTTGAATTCCCTGATCCCACTTGTCGTGATTGCGAGTTATGTCCTTTACTCGCTGGTGAGTTTCACTGGTAGTGGGCATGATCATCGCCCGGAAGTGTCCTGGCTGGAGGACGACAACGTCATCGTTGTCTCTTTTGCCCTGGTCGTGATCATCCCTTTGGCTCAACAAGTCGGCCTTGCGATTGGAAGCGCCGGGCTTGTGATGCAGCGTGAAGTGGTATTCTGCGAGTTCGGTGACCCATTGGGCTTGACGACGGTTCAACTTCTGGGGTTGTCTGAAATATTGGAGATTTTGGTGGTTGGTCCAGATTTTGAAATCTTCTGCCATGCCCATGAGGTAATGTCTCCACTCCTCCAATGTGAGCATGATTGCTAAGAGCTCCTTGTCGTATATTTCGTAGTTTCGCTCGGTGACAGTGAGCGCCTTGGAGAGGAATGCGACCGGTCTCCATTTTCTGTCCTGTTCTTGGCTAAGAACGGCGCCAATGGCTCCTTCGCTGGAATCTGCCTCTACTCGGAATCTCCCGTTTTCCTTGGGAAGTGCAAGCACTATGTCCTCGGCCATCTGCTTCTTCAGGCATTGGAAGGCCTCATTCTGGGCTGCTCCCCAGGTTCAGGGAGCGTTACCCGTGAGTTGGGTCATTGGACGTACGATTTTGGAATAGTCTTTTATGAATTTCCGATAGAAATTCGTAAAGCCCAAGAAGGACTGTAACTCCTTCTTCTTGGTGGGTGTGGGCCATTCTGTGATTCCCTTGACCTTTACGGGATCCATTCGTACCAATCCTTCGCTGATGATGACACCGAGATACTCCATCTCTAGTACCTCAAATTCGCACTTTTCGGCTTTCAGGAAGAGTTTGTGCTCCCTTAGGCGTTGGAGTACCCGCTTGACAATACGTTGGTGTTCTTGAAGATCTTTGGAAAAGATGAGGATATCGTCTAGGTAGATGGTCACTTTTCCTTCCATGATGAGGTCGTGGAAGATGTCGTTCATCATCCATTGGAAGGTAGCCGGCGAGTTGGTTAGGCCGAAAAACATAACGGTCGGTTCGAACAGGCCACGGTTGGTTCGGAAGGCCGCCTTTGCCTCGTCTCCTTGCTTAATTTGCACATTATTGTACCCCCAACGGACGTCCAATTTTGTGAAGTATTTCGCTCCCCGGAGCTTGTCCATGAGCTCAGAGATGAGGGGTAGCAGATACCGATTCTTGATTGTCATCTCATTGAGCTTCCGATAGTCTTGTACAGGTCGTAGGGATCCATCCTTCTTTTTGACGAAGAAGAAGGGAGACGCAAAAGGGGACTTGGACGGACGGATTCGTCCCGATTCCAAGTTTTCGTCGAGGAACTTATCCAGCTCTTCCTGTTCGTGTCGATTGAGCAGATATACCTTGCAGTCGAGGGTAGACTTGGCGTTAGGGATTAGTTCGATGGCATGGTCCCAAGGTTTGTGGTCAGGTAGTTCGTCGAAGTTCTCTTTGGAAAAGAGATCTTCGAATTCACGATATTGGGGTGGTACCATTTCTTCAAACGTCTTCTTGGTCTTCCCTTCGGTGGCCTTGGCTGCTAGGTCATTGGCGTGATGTACCGTGCGAATTTCTAGCTCTTCCCTGAGGTCGACCATTAAGATGGTCTCGCCTTCTTCCAACTCTTCGTCCCATGGATCTTCTGGATCAGCATCTGGCAAGGGGAATGGGTTCTTCTGACATTGACATCGGGCGAAGATGACCTTTCCGGTGGTCCAGTTAATGACAGGGTTATGGCGGAGGAGCCAGTCATGTCCGAGGAATATATCGCCTTTGCCGATGTTGGTAACGGCAAAGTCGATCCTTTCCGAGTGGCCTCCTATTGTCATCCGCACTTCCGCGAACTCGGTGATTTCTCCGGCTTTATTTCGGGTGCCATCAGCATTATATACCGAGATGGGGGCAGGGGCAGGTCTGGTGATCAGGCCATGCTTCTTGACGTATGCCTCGTTGATGGTGCTCCTGGTGCATCCACTATCGACCAGGGCTTGGGCTTTGAGGGTCTGATGATTCTCTAATGTTTCGAGTTGGACGTCCAGGAATAGTTCCCGGACGCCCTTGGTGCTTACTCGTCGTTGATAGCAAATCGGTTGGCCTAGTTCATATAGCCTTTCTCGGGATTCCTCCCCCCCCAATCTTAGAGCGCTTAACAGGTTGCTATCGATCTCGTTGACTTTCTCCTTGTGGGCCCAGAGGTGGAGTGAGGCGAACGCTTCCAAATCCGTGCGTGCTTCCATGACGGCCCGAAGGGTCCAGTCCGCGCCAAACGGCTTGAACCAGGTGGACTTCAGGGTGGAAACACTCACTGGTTTTGACTCAGAATGCCTCGCCCTCATCGGTTCTTCTTCCTTCTTCTCTTGAGCCTTGATAAATGAGGGGAGAAGCCCCTCAGCCCTTTCCTTTTCCCTCTTGACTCATTCTCGATTCTGCGCCATCTTGAAGGCGGTGTTGTCCTCCTCATCAGGGATTTTGACGAGGGTGGTATTCCGGACCCATGAGCCTCGCGCATCTGAGGCTGGAGTCCCGCTTGATCCTTTGACGGTCGGGGGCCTTCGAGGGGTCTCCCTGGTTGGGGCATGCTCCTTCCCCAGAGATTGCCCACAGCTGGCGTCTTCATCAGGACTCAGGGGTTTGGGGAACGGGTCGCCCCTGGAGTGGCCGAAGGACCCATCAAGACAGATCGAGGGGGTCGTGGACGTCGCGTTCTCATCGCATGAACCATACCCCCTTCCTAGCGTCGGGTCTTTAGGTGCCTGTCCCGGATCCTTATCCTTTCTTGAGACATCTTCTTCCATCTGGGTCGTGGACGAAAGGGGCACCGTCTCGATCAGTGTGACATCTCCGAGAGAATGACGAGGGCTGCAACCTTTCATTTCTTCTGCCAGGCGGGAGGAGAGGGGGCCGTGTATCTGCAACGATCCCTGAGCGCGAGGCGAATCATTGGGGATATAGTCGACAGGCATCGACCTCATACTCCCGCCTCCGTCTTGAGGTTCCCGTTCAGCGATGATGGGCTCGGCCAGTTCAGGGAGCACCTCCTTCGTCCCTAAGGACTGGGAGATCCCTGACATAGTTCGGATGAACTCCGGTCCCCATCGAGTCTGAAGGTCCTGGAGGGTGAGGAATTCTGGGACAGAAAGTGTAAGCGAAGGAGGGGGATGAGTCTCGCTTCGCCTCTGGGGGATTTTATATGTTTTTTCAGACAGAGTCTGAATTGTCTGTGATTCTTTTGGGGTGGGTTCGGTCTTCTGTGGAATCGAAGCGGGTATATTCGAATGCGCGGATACAGATGTAGACGTATGTAAAAATTTATTACAATCGAGTAAGGTCCACTCAGCAGGACTCGATGACCGACCACCCATGGAGGATTGGGCCAAGAGAGTGGAATCACTCACTTCTCGGCCTTGCCTTTTACCTCCTCTATCTTCGTCATCGAGGGCGTCTTCTCCTCGACCTTCTCGGCATGACTATGTCCGTGTACTTCCTTCTCGTGTTCTCATTCTAAATCTTCGGCCTTGGTTAACATGGAGCGAAGCCGCGCCGACAAGTATCTCCCGGTTTTTGGGTCTCGTGGTCGCTTCGGCTTTTTGCAGTCTTTTCCCATGTGACCCTTTCCTCCACAGTTGAAACATCTTCCTTCTTTTCGAAGTCGATCTATATCCATAGGCTCCCCGGCCCCTCCATAAGTGGTCCACGAACCTCCCGACGTCCCTTTGCCGGCCGATTTGTCGGTCCCAGAACTTGTCATGCCAGAAGTTCCTTTATTGGAACCTCCAGTGGATTGGTTCTTGGGACGGTCGCTGTATCTGATTTTGTCAAAGGCCGCCTTGCGGGCCCTTTCGTCATAGATGTTGCAGACGCGTCGCTTCCATTCTGGGTAGTCGGTTGGTATCATGACGCCTAGGTTCGCGATCGACTCAGTGTAGGATTCCGGTACCCCTCGGCGGACTGCTCGAACGATGGCACTTCGAGGTCCGAGGTCAGTGAGCTGGTCGGCTTGGCAGGCCAGTTCCTCGAGTCGTCGGAAGTACTCGGATGCGGTTCCCGTCATCCTGAGTTCGTTCATCCGCTTCTCCATTACTTCCTGGAGAGCGGGGTCTCCGTATTCGACTTTTAAGGCGGCTTTGAAGTTTTCCCAAGAGAAGTACTGGTAGCGCTGCTCAGTATCGCTCCAGAATTGATATCGATACTGAGACCACCATCCTTGAGGCTTTTCTCCAAAGAGGGAGACGGCGAAGAGGATCTTGTTGGCGTGAGTGGGGTAATAGGCTTTGAAAACGGCGAAGTAGTCTTCGCAGGCGCCGGTGAAGCGATTAATATCGCTGCTTTTTCCTTGAAAATCTCCGGGCATGCGAATTAGCGTGGGCTTTACCTGGAGCCACGGGTCTTGTTCTTGGGCCACACCAGAGGGCCAGTATGGGGGGTCAGGGGGGTCATATCGAGGGGGTGGACGAGGGACTGACCATCGGTCCGTTCGATGAGTGGGGCTCCCATATCTCCTGGGAGGCAGCGCAGCAGGTCGTCCTCGAGGCTGGGGTTGGTCGGGGACGTCCTGGAGTTCCTTGGGGATTGGTAGGTTGTGAGCTAATGCGAATGCTCTGGCCCTCTCCAGCTGGGCCACTAGTCCCGCAGTCAGGTCGGGGAAGGGGTCTTTGTCGGCTTGGAACTGCTGCCTCCTTGCTTCTGCCTCCTGCGCTTCGCGTACTCGTTGCTCATCTTCCGTTTCCATCAGTTCACTGGGTCCTGCTGGGTCGGATCCGGTGAACAGTCTACTCTTGCCTTTCCATGGATTGCCGTTCTTCCGCCATTCTCTGGGCGGTTCGTCAGGCATTGGCCTGGGCGGTTCGTCAGGCATTGGCCTGGGCCATTCGTACGAAGGCCAGGTGTTCTCGCTCGTGCTTGTCAGCCCTCCAGGTGCGGAGTATATCCTCCAATCTTCCCTGAAGGGTTCGTTCCTCCTCTCCTGTTCTTGGTCGTAGACCTCATATATAGACCCCAGGGGTGGGGCCGTAGTCCTGCTCATGGCGGTGGAGCTCCTCTGTTGGAAGGAGGTGTAGCCGCCGCCGATGTTCATCAAGGGACTCGTCAATTCCTCCTCGGTTGACGTAGTCCTCTCGTCTGAGGGCCCATGCCTGGGCACAATAGGGTCCCAGAGTGATTCGCTGCTGTATGGTAAGGGAGGTCCAAGCTCGGGCTGGAGCTCCCAGGTAGAATGGGTTACTCTCGAGCTCTCTTCTTGCCATCCTTCTCTCATCTCCGAGATCTCTTGGCTGCTGTTCTGGGTCCTCCTCCAATCTTCGAAGTCGAAAGGCGAGGTCGGTTTCCCAAGCTCTTCTTCGTTGGAAGTAGGAAGGTCTCCCGATCTCATGGATCTGAAGTCTTCCTCTCCTGAGGTCGTCAGCGTTGACGCGTACTGGCGACTCGCTGTCGTCCCGGGGCTCATTATCTGAGCTGCTTCGTTGCTCCCATGGCTGCTCGGGGCGGGGGAGTCTGATGTTAGAGTCTGAGGAATCGGCGGGAGAGGTCGTGGACTGTACAGCTGACGCCGTAGGTGTGCTGGGGGGGGGGTCCACCCGAGGTCGTGGATGGGGTCGTGGTGTAACTGTGGGGCGTCCCTCTGGTGGTAGAAGGCCTCGATGCATGCCGCGATGATGGAGCTGCTTGCTGAAGGCGGAGAAGGGTTTGTAACTCTGAGGGTCGGACCGGTAGGGGGTGCGCTAGGGGGAGTGGGCTCAGCGTCCTCGGTTGGAAGTACGTTTGTACTGCTTCTATGCGACTCTGTCTCATCATACTCGATAGTGCCGGGCCCAACGTAGGCTCGGATAAGTTCTGTGATGTCTCCCTCGACAGAGGGAGAGCGAGATGCTGTCCTAGAGGACTGCCTAATTCCGGAAGGTCCAGCGATGGGGCTTGGACTTCTTCTTCCTCTTCCATGATAGACCCCGGCATCCGACTCGGGGCTCAGGGCTCCTGATCTGTCCTGCCTATGCGGCGAGACTGGGGGCATGAAGTACTGGTCCCTTCTGTAGGGCTCGTATGTCGTGAAAATGGGCTGAATTTGACCATTTTGTTGATAGGGTGGGATGTAAAATCGGGGGAGGGTAGGCGGGGGGTAGGTAAGGTGTCTTCTAGGTCCTAGCCCATGTCGTTCGAACCAGCTTCTGTTTCTGAAATATATGATGGCAGCAAAGATGACAAGTCCTACGAATGCTGCTGCCCCTACGAAGGCTCCTATGGCTGCATTTCTGGTGGTTTCTGTGAGGTCAGGGGTTTGTTGAAGGGTCATGGATTCCTTCCTGCATCTAGCGTCATGGAAGGGTGAAGGGAAGCTTCGAGCTAATTGTTAGGGCCGACATTCACGTGACTCGGAGTTGGGCAATTGATAAGCTGTCTCGTGTTCGGACAATCACTTAATCAATGCCGCGGATGACCCGAGGTGATGAAAGAGGCGCGAACTATTAGATGCTCTCAGCGAGTGAGTACAAGTAAGATTTGGGTAGTGATAAACCTTAGCTCAAAGCTGAGGTTGTACAGTAAAATGTCGCTACTTAAATACTAAAAGGTTGGTCCTAATAATAGCTACGAAAGATTTGTCGAAGTCAAGAGGCATGCTGGTCAGACGACGAGCATGCAATATCATGTGTTGTCCATCATGAAAGTTTTGTCGAAGTCACTATCAGTGATGAGGTGGTGTTATGCGTAATTGTGATGACACCGATAAGATATGATAAGATTAGAAAAATGAAAAAAGTCAATAAATCGTAACACTGGGCCTGGCTTTCCAATCAGAACACTGGTTTTCCTGGAAGGTTAACGATGCATGTTGGATGATCATGTTAGTCCAGGTATGTGTTTTTACTATAATTTTTGCTTACATAGTGTCTCACTGCAGATCTCAGATGTCCCAGCCTTGTTTTGATCCCTTGGATTTATTTTCTGGTGAGACAGCAGTGCCGTCTTTGGGCATGCTGTCCTCAAAGTGTCCCAGGCTGCAACTCACTCCTTCCAGGTCCTTTAAACAAGGTCTTGACTGGTTCCACTTCTATATGTTAGCTCTAGCAGAGGACCTGACAAAGGCAGAGGTTTGTTGTATATTTTCCCCAGTAAAGTTATTTCAGATCCTGATTCTCCTGGTAGACTGTTCCTGATGGCACAGTCCATCCATTTGATGTAAATGAGTTCTTTTAGCTGTACTTAGCTTAGGAACTCCATGCTCACCATATTACCTTGGCTGGAGCACTCAGTATTTGAAATAAAACCTGTATTATGTGTGAACATGTAGTCCTGGTTCCTGCATTTTGACAAGTGGTGACTCCTACTAATCTACATTTTCTGGTGAGCACTTTCTTAAATAACTAAGTGCCTGCTCATTGCCCAGTATGAGTTCTCTCTTTCGTGCATTCTCCTTTGCTAAGGAGCGGATGCCCTATTTTGATAATTTTCTGGGTGACATTCCTTCCTTGCTAAAGCATGACCACCATTGCTTACTGCGATGGGTACAAAACGAGTATCCACAATTACTGGATTTCTTTCTTATCGCATACTGGAGCCAGGCTGAGATTTCTTCTCTGATCAGACTCCTACATCCTTTCCTGGTAAGTCAAATTTATATTTAACCATTACCCAGCTGATGTATCTGTCTCCTATCAGGCAGCTCATGCTGAACATTTTTCATATGACACCAATTCTGCATCTGTATGCTTCCTCTTGACCATCACTGCTATTGCCAACAATCTAGGACCATATTTTATCAACTCACATTGGGCATGCTGGATGATCCAAGATGTATATTGTCAGGTGCTTGTCTTTGATGTACCATCACTTCTTTCTGTTTTTATCCTTACTGAAGGCTTTACTTAGGAACTTGATAGGCTATTCACACCACATGACCAGCTTCTAGGTGATAAACTTCTAAGTCTCCCTGAGTATGATACTGTGCCAGACTGCTTGGTTGAACCCATTGTCCTAGGAGAATTTGTTGCTTGTGGTCTCAATGCTATCCAGCTTAATCCTGAAACCTTGCCACTGCATATCAATGCTGTCTTTGAATCAGTAGGACTTCTCATTGTTCTGCAGTTACCAGGCACTTTAATTCCATTCTGACAGTTGTACCAGGTGGGAGCTTATCCAGTCTGCTACTTTCCCCACTCTCATTCCAGAGGAGTCCATATTCCATTTGAAATCTTGTGAATAATGTTGTTATTCCTCTGTAGAGCCAAAACTTGAATAGAAATAAATCCCAAATAACTCTAAGTTCTCACCAGATTTTTCTGATCCTAAGTCCTGATGGGCCCTGTCAGCTGTCATCTGTCTGTAACCTCAAGGTCTTTCCAGGTAGAACAAATATAGAGTTCAGTACTCCATTTTCAGTTCCTAGGAATTCTTACTGATGCCTCATGGTTTGCATCCCAATTCCAGTGATACACATGTTGTGTGTCTACCCTTAGATTTTGCAATTTTGTATGAGATATATACATACCAGAATCTATATCTACTTGAGTACGAGAGCTATTGCTGAGACTTCAAGCAGATAGCTAAGATTCTGTGCAATGAGAGAATATACAGAGTCGAAATACAGGACTTAGGAACAGTACCTTGAAGGATTGAACCTACCAGCCTGAATATTCAATCTGTAATCAGTCTAAACAGGTGAATATATGCCATAACATCCCACTCATGCACGATCTACTTAAACCAGAAGTATCTAGTCCCTTAATATGGTTGACTAGCCCCCAGAAGACATGAATAGTTCCCTAATACAATGATTAAGTCCCCAATGTGGTTGACCAGTCTTGACAGAAGGGAATATTCCCCTAATGTGATTGAATATCTGTGACTAGTTGCCTATAGTTTGCAGAATATTCCAAGGCAGTTCAAGCTCTAGTGAGAATAGATAGAAAGGCATGCAAAGATTCACACTCAGAAGCAATACTTTCCCTAATGTGGTGGAATATTTATCCTCATATTGAAGATATGAAGTGACTTGCCATTACTATCGCTTGATAGTGACTTTGGATCTATAGATGCTCTGCAGATGAGCCACATTCCAGAAACATAGGCCTGCAAGCCATGAGGCTCACATCAGTGATCAGAATATACACATTAACTGATCGATCGATCAGGAATATTCCACTGACCATAGCCTTGACTAGTTGCCTAGATATAGAGAATAGTGATGCATTCTATGATGTAATAGCCTGGGCAGAGGGTAAATTGACTGGTAATCAAGCTACTCAGCTTTGCAGTTCCAGAATATTTCCTAGTTTGGCAAAGAATGATAGAATATTGTGATTCAAGCAGCCATGAATCATCTTGGAAAGTGCACCAGACAGTATCTAGACCATCTCGACCAAGGAAACCCTCAACCCAGTAGTACATACCCTAGACTCAGTTGGATATTAGCTTATACAGTATGACTAGATATCTGTGGTAGATTGGACTATGTACAGTATATAAAGGCCTCCTAGATGTAATATATGGGAGGCAACACCCTCCCCATGATTTGACCTTATAAGTACAGTGCTTGGGGGCCTTAGAGTGGAACCTTGGAGTGGAACCTTAGAGTTATAGATTAGTTTGTTAAGTCCAGGAAGCTTTCCATCCCTTAGAGTTGCATCTTAGCCAGTGAGCAGGGCGATTTGAAGGCCTTTGTGCATATTCCTTGGGTAAGATGAATATTCCTTAAGTCCAATAGAAAAAGATAAAAGAATATAAAGAATTATTTGAATATTTTCAAGTTTGAATCAGCCAGTGCACCATTATAAAGCCAGTGTGCTATAGAATTCAGCCAGAGTGCCATTAATCTCAGAATCCAGAATATTTCAAGTACCAAGACAAGCAGTCATCATTAATATACTTTATTTTCTCCCAAACCTATTCTATATTTGCTAAGTCAAATTGAATAGCTTGGATACCTTTAGAATTGAAAGAACAAGTCATATATTTGAGCTTCTTGCTGGAATATTTGCACACTTATCAGAATATTTAAATTTCCTATCAAACTAGTTGGTTTGCAGAGGTCTTCTATCAATCTCAAAACACCTGAACTTATATATTTGGTGATTGTGAAGTGCAAGGATTGCTTAGGGTTGAGTATATATGAGTTTCACTCACTGTATATTTGATCTAGGTTTTTCCCTGCACTGTTACCAAGCACATCACTGGGAAGTAGTGCCTCACTTTGGCATATTCTTTCTTCCAGGCTAAGTTCATTTATGCAATTTACTGCCAGGTAGCCACAAAATTACATTTGCCAGTTGCCTAACTATTCCAGAATTATTTCACTAAGTCATGTCTGACTGCCTTCAAAACTAGATATTCCTATCAGATTATCAGCACCCATTTTTATGGCACCCAAAACCATGAAAATCACCCACTTTAAGGCTGCTCTTGGGATGCTACACTTCCAGGTGAAGAATGGGACTTATATTCCCACCATTCTCACTGAACTTCCTAACCTGGCTGATGGTACTCCTAAGGTGTCATGAGTTAATTCACTTGTTACAACTTTGCCATACTGATATTCCTTACTACAGCAACCACTGTTCAAGAATGAGGACCGGTTCATGAAAGCCTATGCTGAGGAGTCGATTTTACTTCATGAGGGAGCATTTGGTGCTCGCTGGGATACTCAGAACCAGAAGAACCAGCTTGAGGGATCCTACGGTTCCAGACCTCCTGACAATTCTTTGTTGTCAGCTCGTGCTACTGGGTGGATTCATGCTGACTGGGAAGAGAAAGCTGCCACTGCTGCTGTTCTTTGTCCACCTGGTTCACTTACTGTGAGTGCAATCTCCATATTCCTGATTACTGTTTTACTTACAAATGCCTCAGAAGGAGAAGCTCAAGAAGGCAGGCAAAATTGTCAAGTTGAAAGCTACCATCAGAAATGAGACTGACCTGGAAACTAATCATGTTGACGAGGACATCAAGATGAAAGGTGGAGAGGAAAGTGTTGTTCTCAAGATCAATAGTGATAAATCTGACAATGTCAGCAGCCTGCTCTGACTTCTCAACTAGTGATGCAGCTTTCTTATGGTATTTTACAGATGAGTCTGGATGAAGAGGAGCCTGGTGAGTCATAGATGATCTTTATCTTTTCTAAGTACTCAACCAGGTCTACAGCTCACCTTACAACTCACAGTCAGATGACCTGCAAGCACCACTGTACTAAGCATGCTGCTAGCTATTCTCCTGTGGTGCATGTTTTCTGCTATTTCCTGCTTTCTATGTTTACTGGGAATCCCTGTTAGTGAGCTGAGGAGTCTGCTCAGAATGCTCCTGGTGACACAACTCCTGCTTTTCAAAGATGTCCCATGGTAACTCTTCTTCCTTACTGTGATGTACCAGGACTTACTATGCATGATCCTTCTTATCAAAAGGCAGTGGAACTCCTGGAGAAACAGGACTGAGCACTTGCTGCTCACAGCAATAAATGCTTGCATCAGAAATTCCAGGCTGCATCTCATGGTGACCCTCCCAAAGAGAACTCAGTGTTTTTTATCACTTGTAAGTTTTTTTGGTAATCATTTCCTTCCCTTCTAATTAAGTTTCTCAGCTTGGGCAGCCAACTTTATGCTTACAAGCAAACACAAGACCCTTGAGACCACTCTGAAGACCATTGCTGCTAGTCACCTAGGTGGAGACAAGCTGGAGTCACTTCAGATGTAAGCCTGGCAGATCCAGTGCAAACTCAAGCTTCTTGTTCACCTCCTGGAGTCAAGTATTACTGTGTATCAGTTCTGCCTTAAACAGCAAGAACTTATTGCACATAAGATTGACTGGCTGTCTTCAACTTAACTAGATTTTCTTCCATACCTATGCAAATATTTCCATAGCAACTATCTGAGCAACTTAGTGTTGTACTGTAGATAGTCCTGATTGAGTATAATTGTACTCTCAGCATAGCAAGAATCAAACACATATCTTTCCCTGTCTCGAACTTCATTAATTATTCT
Source organism: Armillaria fumosa (assembly GCA_030407015.1). Classification (NCBI taxonomy): domain Eukaryota; kingdom Fungi; phylum Basidiomycota; class Agaricomycetes; order Agaricales; family Physalacriaceae; genus Armillaria; species Armillaria fumosa. The sequence goes on from JAUDYM010000001.1 coordinate 299,315, forward strand.
TCCAGGAGCAGATCCAAAGATTCATAGTTTTCAAGCTTGGGATGTAAATCCACAAAGTCATCAGATATGTTTTCTTCAGGCTCATGAGAGTTTGTTAACTGATCCAGGGTGGACTTGGACATATCTATTAAGTCTTCTATATTACCAAGTACCTCAATCTTCTTCCTTGCTAGGAATGGTATTACCTGGAAGGCTCCGACTTTGAAACCCCATACTGCACCATTCATCTCAGCAACAATGTATGATCCTCCAGTGGTCCTTTGGATTACTATCACCAGTCCTACATACTGGGGTCACATTTTTCTGCCAACTGACTTCTCTATCATCATATTCCTGACTAAAATCAGGCTGCTGGGTTTGAAGTTCAGCTGCTTAATGGTTGCCACATGCATTTTTGCATATTTTATGGTTTCTTTCACTTTGATCTCATGCAACTTATCTTGCAACTCAGCCATGTCAGATGCATGCTTAGCCAGTGTGCATGCTCAATACCCTACTACTTCTTTAGTGGTAAGTATTCTACCAGGGTATTTAACCAACCAGGTAGCTTCTACTACATCCAAAGGTAATACCGGGTAAGCACCTGTCACAGCAAAGAAGGGTGAGCAACCCATCCTTTTCTAACTTGTCACTCTATCTGACCACATGATATGATAGAAATAAGCTGCCCATCTGTCTGCTACACCATTTGCTGCTTTGTACAATGCATGGTGAACATCCAGGTGAGGTCTTTCAATCTTCCCATTTGCCTGTGAATTATACCCAGAAATTTGTATACCACAAATTCCATAGGTAAGTTCTAAGTATTCCATGGCTTTTAAGAAAGGAGCATCATTATCCATTATAATTACAGAAAGGCAGCCCCACTGGCAGAGGATGTCTCTAAAGATCCACTCTCCAATAGCTTTCCCAGTCTCTTTCTTTAACTTCACACCCTCCATCCAACTTGTCAAGGCACATCTACCATGCACAATATATCGATATCCAGAGAATAAAGGCATATGCATCATATCAGCATAGAGTACTTGGAAGATAGACAGGGTATGTGTCACCATAGGTGGGATCTTTACTTTCTTGCTTTGTCTTTCCTGGCATATTACACAAGTCTTGATATACCAAGCAATATCCGACTCCATCTCAGGCCACCAGAAGTGTTTCCTGATGAGCTGGATAGATGCATAGACACCATGATGTCCCAGGTAGTCATGTCCTGACTGCATGATATACATTCTTCTCTCTTTGGGTATTACAAGTTTATAAGTGCCTTCCAGGCTCTTCCTGTACAGTTTTCCATCTGCTTCAAAGAAATGCATTGCAAATCAGACAAAGTTCCTCAATTGAGAGTCAGCCAAACCTGGTGGGGCAGTTAAAGGGTTTGCTAGCCAGGCTGGAATTAAGTCAAGTCTATCATCATACTGTTTTCCAAACTTTGATCTATGATTTTCCAGGTATTCTTCTACTACAGTGTACTCTTCTGCTTCCAGGATGACTGGTGCTGAGTATAAGGTAGCTACCACTTGTGCTCCTGAGTCTCAAGCAAATTCTCGATCGACTGCCAGGTCACTTAAAGCAAGCTTTACTGACATATACCCATGCTGAGTATCAATATGGTCTGAGAATTCTTCAAACTTTAAGGGTGCAGGCTGCTGATTTATATTATAGTCTAATGGCTCATGTTCTTCTTCTAAATCCTCCAGGCAATGTTCGTACACATCATCTCCAGGCTGGAAATCCTGCCAGAAAAGTTCATCAGGTCCATGAACTTTACTGGGTACATACACTAGCTTAAAATGAAAGAGTAGAATTGAGTCTATCCATCTATTGATAGCTGCATTCAGTACACTATCTGGGTTTCTTAACATCCCAAAGATGTACTTCATGTCCGTTTCAATAATGAGGTTCCTGGCTCCTCATACTCAATTCTTACATGTGATTAGTGCCAAATGTAATCCATACAATTCTTGTTTCAGCTGCAAGAAGTTTGCCTCCCACTCATTTAACATTATAGAGCCAAATCTGCAGTAATAGCACTTCCAGGAATCATCTGGGTCTACCTGACAAATGTAAAATCCAACAGCTCACCAAGATGTGTCTATACACAAGAGAATGGGCCACTGGTAGTTGATGTTTCTCAATGCCAGGCAGGCTGCCAAAGCATCTTTTAAGGCTTGCATCAACTTTATCTGTGCTTTACTCCACTGGAAGGGAACTTTCAACCAGGTAAGACTAGTCAATGGTTCCACAAGCTTAGAGTAATCCTTGATGAAGATCCAGCAGGTTCCTACAGTTTCTAGGAATGCCTGTACATCACCTAACTCTTTGCAAGGTCCTCAATTCATAATGACTTTAGCCTGCTCCATTTCTGGTTTTCTACTTTCATAGGTACAGCAGTGGCCAGCTACAATGATCTCCAATGCACACAGAACTGCCTTGGATCCTGAAAACATTCTGCCACAGTACTTCATACATTGCATAATTCTATTCAATACCTGGAAATGTTCCCACACAAAATGACAGATTCCACTGTTTTCTGGAATAGCTTCATATCCACCACCTGGTAACTCATATCTTGTTTCTGGATCTCATACAGGTACATCATCAATATACAGCTGAGTGAAAACATGAATCTCCTCTTGCAAAATAAAGGTTATGTCATCATAAAATATAGGAACTGAGTTGGTCCAGCCCATTGGTAAGGTTACCAGGTGCAATGCTCCAAACAGTGTTTGAAAGGTAGTGAGGTCTCTCAACAATTCTATGATAGTTCTCTCATCATACCCAACAAACAAGTCCAGGATGCCTCCACAGGCTCACTCAGCAAAGTGAGCTGCTAACTCATCAGTTGCAGGTGGTAGCCCAGAGTTTGCAATGGTTACTGCATTCAACAGTTTCAAACTATGTACCAGTCTCAAACTCTTTCTGTCTTTCTTCAATACACAAAACCACTGGGAACAATAAGAAGAGTTAGAAGGTTCATAAACCCCTGCATCTATCTTTGTCTTGATGATTTTACAAATGTCCACATATATGGGCACCAGTATAGGAATGTTCTTCAGTACCCAGGGTGTATGTGGTACTACCAGGATATCAATAGGTGGAAAGAAGTCTTCCTGGAAGTGACCTCTTTCAGAGTCATCCCAGGTGAAGCCCTCATTCTGCCTCATCATAAACTGGTGCATCAGTTTCCACTCTTCTGGCCACAAGAACTCCTTCTTGTGTATGTTATCAATAATTGATTTCCACTCATGTGTATACCATCCAGTGGGTTCAAAGTCAGCCAGGTGAGTAGGTAGCTCTGGTATTCCCTCTAGAGGATCTCCCTTAATCTCCCTTACTATCCTGAAATTAGATGGTAGTGTTGTCAGCACTGGCTGAATTTTATTGGCCACCAGTTTATATTTCTTGGTTACAAGAATTGCCTCCCACCAAGATGAATCATCCAGCAAAACATCCCATATTGAGTGTGCATCATCTAACACTTCCTGGTAATTCCAGTTATTACTTGCTGCACTTCTAGCTGCTTCCCGGTGAAGGTTACTCTGTCTTAAATCAAATATTGGTACTGTTTCTTGCAATTCCTGCACCAGGATACTTTTCCCAGCAACAGGGTTTACTTTCTCATACTTCTGTGCATAAAAGGCACTAACCTGGTTGAGGATTTCCTTGGATTTCCAGGTTTCATCACTCACACACAGATAGAAGTGTCTCAAATTTTCTGGGCTAAACATTTTTTTTTTCTCTGGTGGCTCTGCATAACTTTCTATAATAAAGTTACCATCTGCATCCCGAGCCAGGATGACTGCTAGCTCTCCTTGATCAGGTATCAGATCCTCGAGCTCTGAAAACCCAACTCAGGTTCTTGTTGCAAGATCTGAGGAGGCTTTCCTCATGGGTAGGTGTGAACTTTAACTCACTTCCTGGTATTCAGGTCAGTGAGTATCAATATCTGATCTCCATCTGTAGTGTTCTTGACTTCACTTTTGGTAAGAGTATTGAATGAATATCCCAACAACAACTCATATGCCAGGTTAGCTAGCACATGGACTTGTAGGTATATAGTCACATTTCCAAATAAGAACACAACATTTGGTACCAGTCCCAAAGATTGCTCAACACTCTGGTTAGCACTTTCCATCATAATGAAGACATCTGGGTCATATTCCCAACCCATCTGTTTGGCTAACTTGACAGAGCAGAATACAATTTGTGAACCAGAGTCACATAAACATTCCATCTTTCTTCTTCCTGACACTAGTGGGTAGATGGCTCTCAAAGATTCAGATGAAGTTCCAATAGCAACTATGGGTTTAGGTTTCTCTCCAGCTGGCAAGCTCTCTAGGTATTGAACTACCAGATCTTGAATAATTGTCGATCCAGCTGGGATCAAGCCTTCTTGCATAGTAGTGACATAAAATTGTACTGGCAGCAACTCGTTGATGTGGATACATCCTTCCAAATGAGATACCTCATCTTCTACAGGTGGCAAAGATTCTGGGTCCTATTTCTGGTCCTCCACCTCTACTTTGTCTTCCTGCCCAGTAATGTTATTGACTATTATTTGCTTAGTCAGAACTCTCTTGGGAGTTACATACAACTTCATCTTGCTGCACATACTTGGAGATGCAGCTAACCAGTGCTCCACTGATAGAGTCACAGGCACTTTCATCATTTGGTTCCATGTCTTGTTCCAGGTTACCAGATTGTGCTTCTACTGTCTTTTGGTATGCAGGCCTGGGTTTCTTGACTTCGCCTGGAAGAACAGAAACTTTATTCCTAGTTTCATTCACATCAGGGAGCAAGTTCACATCCAGTACCAAGCCATAAGGATTTTCTGGAATGGAATACTTGTCATTCCCAGGTCCCACAATTACCAGGGGCATCGATCATGATCAATCTGCCTTAGGTGGATCAGCAGGCTCAAGGTTTTCAACATTACTGCTTGGTTTATGGGTATATTTTCTTTGCTTAGATGACTGGGCTTGCCAGTTCTCACTTTCCACTCCTTGATTTTGGTTTTGTACATCCTCTGGTGGAACTACACTCAACCCAGCAACACTGCTAGTCTTATTTGAATGTATTCCTGCCTTCATCGAACTATTACAAAAATCCTGGGTATCTTGAGAAGGATCATTCAATTGACTAGCTTCCTGGCTATGCTGGGAGTGAGTCTTAACCATGGAGTCCCATTGAGGTCCTTCCAGGTACTGACTTTCCAGTGCCAGGTATGCAGTTTGCTGTGCAATTTGTTTCATAAGTGCCTTCAGATGGTCAAAACTATGTTCTTCCTCAGCTATTTGGTGTGACATAACATATTGTGGCACTAGGCCTGACATCTGTGGTGCAGCCATCAGATTTTGACTTTGAGGTCGTTTTGACTCAGCCTGCCTCTGATGCACATAGTGATGCATTATCCTTGCTTTCTGACTGAGTCTATGTGGTTCCCTGGGTATACTCGACCCATCCTTCAACCAATACAGATTCTGAGTACTGTTGATATGCACTAGTTCACCTGCTGTGATCATTTCCAGCTTAGAGGGGCAGTCCATCTGGAAGTGTCCAGGAAGTTTGCAGAAATGACATTGCCTGGGTGGGACACTTGCATTTCCATAACCTCTGGTCCTAACAGAACTTTGACCTGGAAGAGTAATACTAGAGGTTGTGTTCAATTGAGCTAATGTCCTCTGCATTTCTTCATCCCATTTCCTCTGTCCTTTGATCTGCTTTTCCAGCATCGTAGTCATAATCTGGTTGCTATCCACCATGCTTACCAGATAAGAAGTTAACTCTTCTGACAAAGCTGGGGATTTGTTTACTGTGGGTTCTTGCTTGATGCTGACAAGACCAGGTTTACTACTGAGAACAGGCTCCTTTTTAATGGGATTGACCTGTACCACTGCCAGGTTGAATAAATTGTTGTATACCACACCAGGTCCTTTAAGAACATGCTTCCCAGCTTTGAAAACTTATTCCAAAGTCCAGGGGTCCTTAGAACTCCTAGCCACTGCACCTGCTGGTGCCAGGATAGAACTTAGATGATCTCTCATTCTCTTCCAAAAAATGTCCTCCTCAAAAGGCGAGATGAAAAGACACACTAAGTCCATATTGGACATTAACTTGTCTTTTTCCACCTGGTTACTTTTGGCTTGGAATTCTCAATGATAATTAAGGTAATCACTGGTATCTAAAATTCCAGCTCTCACATATTTCTTGGTTACTTTCAACAATCCATGATGAGCATCTTCATTGTCTTCTTCTGCTCCATAATAACTACTCAGAACTTCCTTCTTGAAGTCCTTGAATGTTTTCCTGGATGCAAACATCGGGAATGCTCTCCACTGATCCTCAATGTCGGTACTCATATAACAAATGGTCCAATCTTTCTTCTTGTCATCATCATCAGCTCCCATATGCACTTTAAACATTCCATCCATGATCTGGAAGTGTTTTCTAATTGCCCAGAGGTCTGATGAGTAAGGCTTGGGTGCTGATGAACCTAAATACTCCTGCAGACAGAAAACACAACACCTAAGTGGCAAGTATAATCTGTTACAGAATCTGAAGGCAGGTTCTTAGTGAGTCTAGTCATGCACCTCCATGCAGTGACAATAGGTCCTAAGATCGTAGCTTATTCAAGGCTACTAGTTGTTATGCTTTCGAATAACAGCTTTGCAAAGCAAAATCAATGTGCAAATCACTTTAAGAAGAGAAGAGAGTCACAACTGTGGGTGTATACTGAGTGGGGCAAGCTATATGCTGTGTTGTCTGATGATGTTGGAATCCTGGCTACAGTTCCAGTTGTAGTTTCTGTTATAGAAACTTGTTATTATTATGATTTCACTATGTGAAATGATATCTGTGGGTGTTAGAAGCTAAAGTGCAATAACTCTATCTATGGATTACCCTTTGAAGTCTTCTGGTGTAGGTACAAGTGGTGTGAGAATGCCAACAAAGGTGAACTACAGCCCTCTTAGTTTAAGGACTGAAGCTGAGTTTTGGTGCTCAACAATTCAATATGGCACACAAGTGTTTTATGGTTCAGGAAGAATGTTTACACTAGTGTATTGAATACCTGTTCACAAAGCTGAACCTTTTATTCTAATGTGTCCATATGCCTGCTTAGGTACTCATTATGAGTCCTTAGCCATGCATGGCCTTCATGCAGGCATACCATATGATCATATGGTTGATATCACATATGCAGGCTAGATTCCTATGGTATCATAGAACAATGATGCAACCTTCTGGAGGGATCGGACCAGATATTTTAATGAGTGCACACACCATATTGATATATGCATCATTGCTTCGCATAGCCATGTGCTGTTAATATATTGAAGCAATTCAACCTGCACTGGACTCACAATGGTTGATTTACTGAAAGTCCATGCAGGGGAGAATATTGATAAATTTAAGTGTGTACCCACGATTTCAGAGCGCACAGAGCTGTGGGGCTCATCAGTGCATCTCACAATGACTCCATTGGCATTGGTCTCTTCTGCAACATTCTGATACTATTCTGATTACTAGGGGGATTTTGAGGTGGTTGTGGGTTCAATTTCTTGATGAAGTTACTACCAGGCTGAGCACTACTTGTAGAAGTTGAAACACTGGGACCTGGCTCTGGACTAGAATTCTCTGCATGAATGCAGGCAAGGTCCTCTTCCTGCTGAGCTTGATTCCTATGAATTTCTTCCTCCAGGTCAATACTCAATCGCTGGATAGGTTGTCTACAGCTTGGGATCTGAGCTTCACCATGGGCTACCTCTTTAAGGTGATACTGTTGTCTGACAAGCCTTTCTGCTGCTTGGGCTGCCTTTGCTTTTTCATGTTCAAGCTTTCTAAGGGCTCTAGCATGACTAGGGTCTGGTATCCAAGATTTGGAGATCTCTTTCATGTTTTCGGATTCTAACTCAGTACAAAAGCTTTTCAATCCAGACTATCACCTCCTTGCAGTGGGCTCCAGATGAAAGGGCTGGGAATGGTGTGGGTGTGTGCAGCTGAACTAGCACACACTCCAAAACACACTTATCTCCAAACCCAGCAAGTTCATGGGGGCTGAGTAAGGTCTGTAGTGACTAGCTTTGTACTTTGATAGTTTCCTGGGTTGCTGTTATGATTTATTCGCTTTTTTCACTTTTTCAGACTTATCTCATCTTATCAGCATCATCATGCTTACACACTATCACCTCATCACCACCGATATCAACTTCGATAAATCTTTCCTGATGGACAATGCATGATATTGCGTGCTCATTGTCCGACTTGCATGCCACTTAACTTCTACAAAACTTTCATAGCTATTATTAGTACCGACTCTTTAGTATTTAAATAGCTATGCTTCACTGTACAACCTCAGCTTCAAGCTAAGGTTTACCTACACATAAACTTTACTTGTCTGCTTGCTTGCTGAGAGCTTCTCCAGTAAGTGCCTCTTTCATCACCTCGAGATCATCCAAGGCATTGCCAAAGTGATTGTCCAAACACGAGACAGCTTAGCAATCACCTGACTTTGAGTCACATGAGAGTTGGCCCTAACAATTAGCTCAAAGCTTCCCTCACCCTTCCATGATGCTAGACGCAGGAAGGGTTCCATATGCCCCTACAACAAACCCCCGACATATCCACAGAAACAACAAGCACTCTTGCCGTAATCCTTTTTACAATCACAGGAGTAGTTGGAACAATGACTGGAGCCGCCGTCATCTACTACAGAAATAGAGAGTGGTTCGAAAGACACGGAATAACATTCAGAAGAGGACAACTAATCTACCCACCCCTGGCCCTCCCTCACTTCTACAACCCTCCTTACAATGTTCCGACGTACCCCACGCACTACCCCATCTATGGACAGGAGTCCTACAAGACACCCCCAGAGTCGCCAACCTGGGACTTTCAGAGCCCCTTCACTGACCTCGGAAGAAGAGGAAGAATGTCCAGCCCAGTGGCTGGCCCTTCCGGAACCCAGCACTCCTCTGAGGATGCCAGAAGTACTCCCTCTTTCGAGGGAAGTATCGATGAGCTCATTAGAGCATACCATGGAGTTGGAACCAAACCCCTGGAGGATGCCAGGAGAGAACTGGAGCGAAGCCTCTGCCAGATACCTATGACCGAGGTCAGCCAGTCCTGACCAGATAGCGAGACCCTCCCCCAGGCGACCCTACGGGTCATCAATCCTGACGAACCCTCAGAGGCCACCAACACCGCCTCATTGGATTCGTTAAAGGGAAGAAGAGGAAGGTCATCATACGACTCAGAGGAGAGTAGAAGAAGGGCTCACCTACCAGGGGACCCTAGACTTCACCGCCCCTTCTGAACACAGACCACATTCGACATGCCTATGTCGACAGTTGTACTCTCCTCCTCTGATCCCAATTCCCCTGCCACCAACTCCCCCGAACCTGATAGACTTCAAAGAAGAATTAGAGGTAGAGAGACTCCTATCCCCGAACACCCCATTGACTCTGAGCCCAGCTCGCCCTCCACCCTGGCCTCGCTCAACCGCAATGACCCAGGGTTCTATGTAGAGCTCCGGCAACGACGCCTATGAATCCGCTATGTCGGGTGACCTAGTTACCAGCAACAAAGAAGAGCAGGAGAATCACCGCTCACATTCAGCACACGACAGAGAGAGGAGGACCCAGATGAGCCCCCTCGCGATCCCGAGAGCGAGTGATGACTGGCTTGCCAAGAGATCGAGAGCAGTCCCTTCTACTTGGGGACTCCAGATCAAGCCTGGCCATCCCTCTCCCTATCCCAGCGAATGGCCCATGGACAATACCAGGCCCAGGTGTGGTCCCTTCGAAGGGCAGACTATCTACGAAGGGGAGGAGTTGACGAGACCATGGAGGAGCACAGGCATTGCTACAACCTCCAGCCCAACAATGAGCTATGGTGGTATGAGCTCAACTATGGCCCCATTCCAGGGGTATACGTCCCGGACTTACAAGCAAGAACTGAACTTGAGGAACAAGTCCTCAATCAGCAATTGGCGAATATACTCACCACCTGGAGAAGAGATGAGGCCCAACATGCTGACCTATCCTGAGTATGGGTGGCCCAGGCCAATGCCCGACTCGCCGCCAACCAATTGGAGGTGCCAGAACCGGGCTTGGAAGGGGACGAGTAGGCTCTTCGCCGGATCAGGACAAGCAGGACCATCCGACGTAGACGTCAATGTCAATCCTGAAGTAGAGCAGTGACAACAAGAAGAAGAAGAGGCAGAGGCAAGATGACAAGAGCACCGGGATAAGCAAGCCGCCTTCCCAGGACTCGTCAACGAACTAGCAAAAACCCTGTTGGAAGCAAGAAGCTTTGCACTCGCCAACGGACTACCCCTCCCTCCCGAACTAGAAGATCCCAATAGGCACAGAGGATGCCCAGCCGCCCCCACTCCCAAAAGATATGGGAGCCCAACCCACCGAACCAACAGGTGGTCGGTTCCAAGACCACCACCCAAGAACAACCCCCCTGATCCGCTGGACTGGCTCTCAGGGGAGGCAGACGAACAGGCTCCCTGGTTACAGGTGAAGCCTACTCTGATTCGACTCCCCGCAGACTTCAAGGGGAAAGGCGACGACATTCACCGCTTCACCAGAGCCTGTGAAGAGTACTTCTCCATCTTCAGAGCCTACTATCCGACACACGCCAACAAGATATTATTCGTGATGTCTTTGTTTGGAAAAAGGCCCCAGGGCTGGTGATCTCAGTACCGCCTCCAGTTCCGAAGCAACGCCGAAGGTCGATACCGATACTGCTCATGGGATGACTTCAAGGCTGCCCTACAGATCAAATATGGAGACCCCGCCCTCCAAGAAGTAATGGAGAAGTGGATGAACGATCTCAGGATAACCAGCATGGCAGCTGAATACTTCCGCAAGTTGGAAGAATTGGCCTGCCAAGCTGATCAACTCCGCGACCTGGGACCCCGAGGTGCCCTGGTCCGAGCTGTCTGATGAGGAGTACCCACCTCCTACACAGACTCCATCGCCAACCTAGGAGTCATGATCCCCTCCACATATGCAGAATGGAAATGATGCATATGTAGCATCTACGACGAGAAGGCCCAAAAGCAGGCCTTCGACCGTATCGGCCACTATGACAAGTCGGCCAAGGACAAACCTGCCGGTAATACCTCTAAAGGTAGTACCGGCGCAACAAGTTCCTCAGCCGACAAACCAGTCAGCAAAGGGTCATCGGGTTCAGGATGGACCACCTACAGAGGGGCCAGGGAGCCGATGGACATAGACCACCTCAAGAAGGAGGGCAGGTGCTTCAACTGCAGAGGAAAGGGACACATGGGGAAAGATTGTAAGAAGCCAAAGTGACCCCGAGACCCAAAGAATGGGCGATACACAACAGCCCAACTTTGCTCCATGCTAATGGAGTCCGAGGAGCATGGACATTCGCACGAGAAGGTTGAGGAGAAGACGCCCTCGACGTCAAAGGTAGAGGAGGTAAAAGACGAGGCCGAGAAGTGAGTGATTCCACTTCCTTGGCCCAATCCTTCTCTCTGGGTGGTCGGTCATTGGGTCCCGCTGTGCGGACTTTATCCGATTGTAATATAAATTTACGTACGTCTACAACTGTCTTGGTGCATTCAAATATACCCCTTTTGATCACTACCTCCGAGACCACCCACAAAGAATCACACCCCATTCAAACTCCACCTAAAGAAATATATAAAATCCCCCAGAAGCGAGAAGGACCTCATCCCCCCTCCTCGCTAACGCTTTCTGTCCCAGAACTCCTCACCCTCCAAGACCTTCAGACTCGATGGGGACCAGAGTTCATCCGAACAATGTCAGGGATCTCCCAGTCCTTAGGGATGAAGGAGGTACTCCCTGGACTGGCCAAGCCCATCGTTGCTGAACGGACCCCTCAAGACGAAGGCCGAGACATGAGGCCGATGCCTGCTGACAATGTCCGCAATGATTCGCCATGCGCTCGAGGACCGTCGCAGAAACACGGCCCCCTCTCTCCCTGCCTGGAAGAAGAAGTGAGAGATTGCGCCCCCCATCTGTCTCCTGAAGACATCACACCAGTTGAGACGGTGCCTCTCTCACCCCTGGCCTGGGAAGAAGACAGTCATTCAAGAAAGGATAGGGACATGGGACAGGCATCAAAGGACCCGGAAGTAATGTGGAAGTACGGTGAAGAGCTGCCTGTGTGCACAAGCTAGAAATGCACCAGCGTCGAAGACACCGATCACACCCACACCTAACACTACACACACAAACACACTCAAGTTCATGGGGGATTCTGATGCGATAAAAGTAGCGAACCAATAAAACTGTATTCTCAATATTTCTAAGATGCACACATAGCAATAGTGCTCGTATAAAATCTAGACTTCTCTAAGTCCAAAGGCTTTTCTCAGACAAGAGGTGCGACTTCTGTCGCCGGGCCTCAAGGCAAGGGTTGTATAACAATACCCAAATGTCACCAAACGTAACCACAACTCTCTAGACATCATGCGCAACTCAAATAGTCACTGCAAGCAACAAACAACACACTAAACATGACTTAAAGCACCGCGCTCTAAGCAGAAACCGAAACACTCAAACAATCCACAAGAGCCACAGGGTTTGAACCTACGTGCTCGAGCTTCTAACCAATCGTAGACCCACAGGGTTCTAACCTATGCAATCCAGAGAACACAAATAAACACAGAAAACCCCGTCCAACAAGCCAAAGGGTTTGAACCTTTGCCAACTTGCGGAATTAACACAAAGCGAGCACTAACCAGACCAAAGGGTTTGAACCTCTGCCGCCTGTAATGCCTCACATCACACAGAAACCTCAAGAACTCGAAAGAGTGCCCTCCAAGACACTATATTCTTATTCTCAGTATAGAGCGCAGTCAAACAATCAATGAAACTTAAGTATGGAGTGCCTCACTAGCCTTCTTGGCCTCGCTCGCAACTCGGATCACTCAAATTTATATCAAAGATGGTCTATATTCTCTTGCTCGAAGCTACAAACAACTCCAGATGCTAGAGCGCGTGGCTGAAAAGCTTTGCACTGTTACACCGGGGGTCCGAAACTTGTACACTACTTCTATACTACTGTATTTATACATTCTATGATCTACAAATTAATACAACCAATTATAGTATTATTTCTTCTGTGGCCTTCTATTCCTTGCGTCCCACGCATGTCATCTGAGCATGCCATCACTTGGTACTTAGTCAAACGTCCGACTCGGACCCAGACTTGGTCTCACTCATGGTTGTGGAGTCGTCTAGCACTGCGCGCAGTGTGTTGACACGTTACTCGTTATCTCCTCGGAGTGGCAACCTATCATAAGGGCCATATTTTCCTTTAATCTTATTATTCTAGGTTTTCTTGGTTGGTGGGGATACCCGTTCCATGCCTGGGCCTCATGCTCCTCGGCCGAAGTCGGTTTTCTCAGGTTTATTCGTACTCAGACATTATTTCATTTCACACGCAACTTGCCAGTCGATCCATGCCTTGCGTGTCATAGATCAATGCATCATGTAGTTCTCTTAATATCACACATGTCTCTTATTAATTCTTTAGAGCGCGTCTCCAGTCCATTCCTAGTGCATTCAGTATCAAGCACTGAGCTCTTATGCTTAGTGTGACCTCAGGTAGTATCATTCTAAGCTAGAGCATGTGCTCTACCAATCGTCACTTAATATATTTGACTGCACAACTTTGTAGCATCGCACTCTTCTCTATTCTGCCTTGTCCTTGTAACAGGTTCTTGTAAAAGGTATGTATTGATATATTTTGTGAAATTACACACGTAAACGCTCTGAGAGCGTGTCAATGGTTCATGCGACAAGAATGCAATGTCCATGACTTCTTCCATCCTTGACAGGCCTTCCAGTCACTCCTGGAGCGACCCACTCCCCAAACCCCCGATTCCTGATGAAGCAGCCAGCAGCGGGCGATCCCCAGGGAAGGAGCATGCCCCAGCTGGGGAGACCCCTCAAAGGCCCCTGACCACCGAAGGATCAAGGGGGGTACCAGCATCGGATGCACAATGCCCACGGGCCTGGAAGACCACCTTCATCGAGGTCCCTGATGAAGAGGACAACATGTCATACAAGATGACCCAAGCCAAGGCACAAGCGAAGAAGGAAGAAGAACCATTGAGGGCGAGGTGTTCTGAATCCAGTTCAGTGAGTGTTTCCCCCCCAAAGTCCACCTGGTTCAAGCCATTTGGCGTGGACTGGACCCTTTGGGCCATCAGGGAGGCATGCACTGATTCGGAAGCCTTTGCTTCGCTACATCTATGGGCCCATAAGGAAAAGGTCAACGAGATTGACGATCGTTTGCTAGATGCCCTGAGATCTGAAGGAGAGGGAGCACGAGAAAGGCTATATGAATTAAGCCAACCCATTCGATATCAATGACGAGTGAGCACCAAGGGTGTCCGAGAGCTATTCCTTGACGTCCAACTCGAAATGTTGGAAAATCGCCAGACTCTCAAGGCTCAAGCCCTCGTCAACAGTGGATGTACCGGGAGCACAATCAATGAGGCCTATGTCAAGAAGCATGGCCTCATTACTCGACCTGCTCTGACCCTGATATCGGTCTATAATGCTGACGGCACCTGAAACAAGGCTGGAGAAATTACGGAGTTCGTCGAAGTAAGAATGACGATAGGAGGCCACAATGAGAGGATCGACTTTGCTGTCACCAACCTAGGCAAAGGAGATATCTTCTTGGGACATGATTGGCTACTCTGTCACAACCCTGTCATTAACTGGGTCACCGGCAAGATCATCTTTGCCCGATGCCAATGTCAGAAGAACCCATTCCCACTCCCAGATGCCGATCCAGAAGACCCATGGGATGAAGAGCTAGAAGAAGGTGAAACCATCTTAATGGTCGATCTCTGAGAAGAGCTAGAGATCCATGCGGTACATCACGTGAATGACCTAGCTGCCAAGGCCGCTGAAGGAAAGACCAAGAAGACCTTTGAAGAAATGGTCCTGCCTCAATATCGCGAGTTTCACGACCTATTCTCCAAAGAGAACTTTGACGAGTTACCAGAACGGAAACCATGGGACCACACAATCGAGTTAATCCTGAATGCCAAATCAACCCTCGATTGCAAGGTCTATCCCCTTAACCGCCACGAACAAGAGGAGCTTGATAAATTCCTAGACGAGAACCTTGAATCCAGCTGCATTCAACTGTCCAAGTCCCCTTTCGCATCCCCCTTCTTTTTCGTTAAAAAGAAGGATGGCTCCCTCTGACCCATACAGGATTATCGAAAGCTCAATGAGATGACAATTAAAAACTGATACCCACTTCCCCTAATCTCTGAGCTCATGGACAAACTCCACAGCGCCAGATACTTCACCAAGTTGGACGTCTGCTGGGGGTACAATAATGTATGGATCAAACAGGGAGATGAGGTGAAGGCTGCCTTCTGGACCAATCGAGGACTATTCGAGCCCACCGTCATGTTCTTTGGGTTGACTAATTCCCCTGCCACCTTCCAATGGATGATGAATGATATCTTCCACGATCTTATCATGGAAGGGAAGGTAACGATCTATCTGGACAACATCCTTATTTTTTCCCAGGACCTCCAGGAACACCGACAGATCGTCAAAAGAGTACTCTGATGCCTGAGGGAGCACAAATTCTTCCTCAAGGCCGAGAAGTGTGAATTTGAAGTCCTTGAAACCAAGTACCTCAGGGTGATTATCAGCGAAGGATCAGTATGGATGGACCCTGTTAAAGTCAAAGGGATCACGGAATGGCCGACCCCCACCAAAAAGAAGGAACTACAATCCTTCTTGGGCTTTACGAACTTCTACCGGAAGTTCATAAAGGACTATTCCAAGATTGTATGCCCGATGACCCAATTGACCGGAAACGCCCCCTGGATCTGGGGGGCATCCCAGAACGAGGCCTTCCAACACCTGAAGAAACAGATGGCCGAGGATGTGGTACTAGCCTTACCAAAAGAAAAGGGAAAATTCTGAGTTGAAGCTGATGCAAGCAAGGGAGCCATAGGGGCCGTACTCAGTCAGGAACATGATGACAAGTGGAGGCCCATCACATTCCTTTCGAAAGCATTGACCACCACTGAGTGCAACTACAAGATCTATGACAAGGAGCTCTTGGCAATCATGCTCGCACTGGAAGAATGGAGGCACTACCTCATGGGTGCAGCGGAGGACTTCGAGATTTGGACGGACCATCAAAACTTGCAGTATTTCTGCCAACCCCAGAAGTTGAATCATCGACAAGCCCGATGGGTCACCAAGCTTGCGGAATACCACTTTACATTGCATCACAAGCCCGGGACTGCCAACCAAAAGGCTGACCTGCTCAGTTGCCAGGATGATCACAACCAAGGGAAGGAGGACAACAACAATGTCATGGTACTCCAACCAGAACACTTCTGAGCTATGATCATGCCCACAATGAGTGAGACCCATCAACATGTCAAGGATGTTACCCGAAACAAGGACAAATGGGACCAAGGGATTGCCAACTTGTTAGACCATGAGCATGGCATCTCCGAAAAAGAAGGACTCCTCTACTATGATGGGCGCATATACGTTCCCCATGACAATAAACTACGCTGATGAACCTAGAGACTCCTGCAGGCAGAAAACACAACACCTAAGTGGCAAGTATAATCTGTAACAGAATCTGAAGGCAGGTTCTTAGCGAGTCTAGTCGTGCACCTCCATGTGGTGACTATAGGTCCTAAGATCGTAGCTTATTCAAGGCTACTGGGTGTTATGCTCTCAAATAAATGGTTTGAGAAGCAAGCTCAGTGCGTGAACCTCTTCAAGAAGGGAAGGAAGTCACAACTGTGGGTGTATACTGAGTGGGGCAGGCTATATGCTGCATGCACCTGGTGTGTGTCGAAATCCTGGCTACAGATTCAGTGAGAAGACTCTCTATACAAATCTATGAAGCTGTTGCTCTATGTGCAAGCAAGGCTTTGTCCAAGATGATGTACATGCAAGCAAGATGAAGTTCTCGAACTTATAAAGCTCAAGAAGATTCTAATATCAAGCAAGTCAGTACCAATCTTGAGTCGAACTTAACTGGACAAGCTTCGTGAACCTCCCCTGCTATAGGAAAGGTAGCTAAGGTCCTGAGGTGTCTAACTCAATGAGAGTTAAGTGGTGTTGTTTCCTAGGCTTGGAAACAGTAGTAGTAGGTGTTAGTGGCTAAAGGCTTCAATCCTAGCTGCGGATTGCTCTTTGAAGCACACAGGTATGTTCTCGAACTTAAATTGATGAGAATGCCATGCAAGGGTAACCAGTAAAGGTTTCCTGGCGAGGTTTTTGGAGCAGAGGAAAGCTTCGCGAAGTTATAAGTGACTTTTAGTGAATATTGGTTCACTAAGTGTTATTTCTCCGATGGACAGCAGAGAATTACAACTTCGAGAAGGTATATCGGATGTAGGAGGTGTAGAAGGCAAGGAACAAGTTCGAGGACTTTCTCTGAAGCTTGTGTCCTAGTGTCTCCTCTCTCTAGTCTCTCTTGGTCTCTCTAATTCGACTTTCTACTTATACTACTGAGGAAATACTTGTATGTAAGCTACATTTGTCCTTGCCTGGTTGATTCGCAACACAAGCAAACTATTAATCATCCAATGAAGTATTATTAGCCTTTCCTTACTACTACTGTGTTGAAGACAGTCAGCAATCAGTCAGCAGCTGTGAACTTCCAACTGTGCATTGCTGCACATAGCATGTGCAAGTAACTGTGCATTACTGAGCAAAGCTGATGCTGCATGAACCTTCTGAGTAATTCTGGGTGTTTCTAAGCCTCCTTGCTTCGCGAAGCAAAAAGCCTTGGTAATATCTTGATTGCTGCTGACTGTAGCAATGAATAAGTTCGCTAACTTTGTCATTTAACTTGTGTAATAGTTGCGCAGCCATTCCAATTGATCTGGCATAGCCATAGGCTATTTCTGGAGTGTCTTTTAAATAGGATTGATGATCAAGGTGCCTGCAGATCATGGTGCCTGCAGATCATGGTGCCTGCAGATCATTGCTGTGCCTTGATATGAAGTTCAAAGGAGTGGAGTATCACTAGATCTTTACAGATCCGCGAATTTATGAGTGCACAGAGCTGTGAGGCTCATCAACGCAGCGAAATTATCGCTGCCCATCACAATCACATCACAGCAGGACACCCAGGAATCGAAAAAACCAAGGAACTCGTACAAAGAGAGTTCTGGTGGCCAAAGCTCAAGCAGACAATAGAGAAATATGTCAAGGCATGCGAAGCGTGCCAACGAACGAAGACAGATACTCACCCCAAGGCCGCTCCCCTTCACCCAAATGAGATCCCGTCCGAACCCTGGACCCATATATCGGTCAACATGATCACTGGACTACCAGAATCAAATGGTTATGATGCCATCCTGGTAGTTGTCGACCAGTTTTCCAAAGAAATCATCCCAATTGCCTGCAACGTCGAGCTAACATCTGAAGGCTGGGCCAAACTCCTACGCGATCATGTATACGCCCACCATGGAATGCCCAAAATGGTAATCTCTGACAGAGGACCTCAATTTGTCTCTAAATTTATGATGGAACTTCTCAAACTACTTGACATCACCCCAAACACGTCTACAGCATTCCACCCCCAGACAGATGGTCAGACGGAACGGGCTAATCAAGAAATCAATAAGTACCTCCGCCTGTTCATTAACCATTGCCAGACTGACTGGAGTGAATGGCTCGCCTTGGCAGCTTTTGCTCACAATAATCATGTCCATTCAGCTACAGGACAGACACCATTCTTCACGAATTATGGAGTCAACCCTCGAGTCCTGCCAGACTCAATCAAGACAACCGCTTTCACCAACCCATTGGCAAAATCCTTCACAGAAAACATGCAAGAGGTACATCGCCAAGCCAAAGAGGCACTCGAGGAAGCCACAGGGAAAATGAAGGCCCAATATGATAAAAAGAAGAGAGATGCCATCGACTACACCATCAGAGACTGTGTATGGCTCAATGCCACCAACCTTCACCTACCCCACCCCAAGAAGAAACTAGACGACAAGCATGTCAGCCCATTCTTAATCCTCGAAAAAACCGGTGCCTCCGCTTACAAACTTAAACTTCCACCACATTGGAAAGTTCACCCACGCTTCAATGAGAAGCTATTGACACCGTATACACCACCAGCATTCCCCAACCAAGAACTGCCCCCCCCACCACCACCTGACCTCATTGAGGATGAGGAGGAATACGAAGTTGAAGAAGTCCTAGACTCAAGAACGCGCCGTGTCTGTGGCAAGAAAGGACAAAAATTGTGCCTCGTCATAGACTACTATGTCAAGTGGAAAGGATGGACCCGGTGTTGCGACTGCAGACAATCCAATCGTGTATTTTTGCAATCTGAGTGATTAGACCATATGACTTACATAGACAGCGAGCGGAGCTAATATGTCAGAGCGTACATAATAAAATACAATGCGACGAGACAAATAGACAGTAAAGTGACATTTGATGTGACAGAATAAACCAGGGACTTAGTCATAGCATATACCTGATGGGCACGCTTGGCAGAAAGACCAAAAACCCCTGTCCTAGTGCCTACAGTCTAGTCTACCTAGCGAGCTCTGCTTTTTAATTTGAAGAACTATATGATTGCACTTAATGAAAACAGTGCACTCATTAAATTAAAATGATGTACTGTACCTGAGAAGCCAGTCCAAACCTTGTGCGTGAGATAAGATAAATAATAAAATTGGACACACGGATTGATTAGCAGTGTCGGCTGAATACCAGAGTGCTGAGTAACTTGTATACATTGTCTTGTCAACCTGAGAGCTCAGTGCATGCGAGAATCCCTTCTAGAGAGAAACAATAACCCGATGATGAGACTAGATCTGGGATAGCCGACAGCTGTCACCCTAATATGTCCTCGGACTTACGGATAGCGAGCGTGTGCTACTAGTTAAGCGAGCTCACTATAGAAACAATACTATATGAAGAAACTCTGAGTCAGTAGCCAAGTAAGAACTGCGGCAGCGGCAGGCTGTGTGCGTAGGAGTCTATTTTACCTGGGTACTAGTGTGACATTTGTAATCAGTAACTTATTCTAGTATAAATAGTCAGTATATTAGGGTAGTATACAAGTTTTGAACCCCCAAGTTATGGTGTGCACGTGGAAAGCGAGTGCTGTGGCAAAGGATTAGTTTGTAGCTTCGAGTGTCATATATAAACCTGCAAGCTCACCCAGAAGAATCGAGATATATTCAGAATCTGACTTGTGTGCTTAAGTTCCGAGTGAATAAGAATCAGTGTCGCTGTTCTGTTCCATCTGAGCATTTTTGAGTCTGTTGAGAGTATGAATTGAAGTGGAAGTTCTGAAATCTGTTTCTGTTGGTCTGTTTCTGAAATCCGCTTCTGTTCTGTTCTGAATCTGTTTCTGTTCCGAATCCGAGATCTGTTGAAGTGTCCGTGGTTGATATCGTTGTTTGAGTCAGTTTTGGATAACCCTACATGCTGACGTGTAGTGAGCTCACTAAGTCAGTACTTAGCTGAGTGGTTAGAAGAGCAAGCTCAGTGTTGTTTCGACTTGTATTGTGTTCTGTTCTGTTGTAGGACCAGTGTCCTGTGTATTTTGAATATTATCATTCGCCTAGAAGGTTGCACCTCGAAGTAACACCTTCTTGTAAAAGTTCCTAGGTTTAGGATCAATTGGAAAAGAGTAAACACTGTATAGCATTGAGATAATAAGGAGCTTTACTAGATTTGAAGCACTAGTAGTCACAGAGTTGATATAATTTCATTCCCTCCATCGCACTTTCGAGGGTGATTGTTAGATTGAGTAGTTGTGTGAGTGTGTGTGAGGTTTAGTGTGTATATCACACTGTTCCACACACTATTCCACAAGTGCCCACAGCCAGCCTCTTCACCAGGAACACAACTCCTGGGTATGAGAAGACAATATGACCAACACAAAAGAGGCCATACAAGACTATGAAAATAGCATTTCCGAAACAAGAACTGTTGTGATCACCCACAAGGTCATCGACAGATCTGAAAAGACACTAAAGGAAATACTTGATCATCATTATGTCGATAACATCATCTCTTATCAAGTACTTAGGAAAGACGGACGAACCTTCTGGGTTGAAAACCCCTCCCCAAACGACAAACATTGGAGGGATTACATCAACGACTATTGGAGGAAGGAGTATGCAAAGGCACAAGAAGAACCACTGAGTGAACCCTAGGGCAGTCAGGACGTCTGCCTTAACGAGAGGGTAATGTTACGATTTATTCGCTTTTTTCACTTTTTCAGACTTATCTCATCTTATCAGCGTCATCATGCTTACACACTATCACCTCATCACCACCAATATCAACTTCGATAAATCTTTCCTGATAGACAACGCATGATATTGCGTGCTCGTTGTCCAACTTGCATGCCGCTTAACTTCTACAAAACTTTCGTAGCTATTATTAGTACCGACTCTTTAGTATTTAAGTAGCTATGCTTCACTGTACAACCTCAGCTTCAAGCTAAGGTTTACCTACACATAAACTTTACTTGTCTGCTTGCTTGCTGAGAGCTTCTCCAGTAAGCGCCTCTTTCATCACCTCGAGATCATCTGAGGCGTTGCCAAAGTGATTGTCCAAACGCGAGACAGCTTAGCAATCACCCAACTTCAAGTCACATGAGAGTCGGCCCTAACAGTTGCACAATATACAGATTTTAAAGGTCTTGTCTGGCCAGGTAAAGGTTTACAGAGTCCAGGACTCTAAGTTCCTGAAACACTGACACAAGTATCCACTGAGATATTAGGTTCTGCACTGAATTGCAAAAACCTCAGAACTGACTGACTGATATGGACTGACTGGCTGACTGACTGTTACTGATACTGGGACACAATACAATTCTGGTTCTTTCTGGGGTGCTTGCAAACATGAACTTAATCATTAAATACTTTCTATACTGGTGAGTCTAGGACTTGAAGCTCTAACCTAGATCTTGCAGGTATTTTTACCATAGCTGGGGGCCAGAAGACTTGCCCAGCTACCCTATTCTACCTACTTTTATATTACCAGGTCAAGTTATTTAAAGAGAAATACAAATACTTAGTACATTACATGATATAAAGTAAACCTCCTAGCCTATCTGACTAATGCTTGGTCATGATGTGCAATTGCATCTCTGATCAAGGTATAATACCTTTCCAGGTAGGTTTAGACCTGGCCCTGGTAAGTTTTACCCTACTGGGAGAGTGTTGCATGCCCAGGTGCCAATACCTGCACCTACAATGTTATTGCTTGGCTTTCCACAGCTTTATCAGGTAGAACATTCTACAGTTCCAGCCTGTTAGCCAGGTAATCTTGCCTTCTGGCCAAATTGAGCCAGGTAACATGTATGCCACATGGCTGATCCTGGCAAACTCCATGCATGCAGTTCTGTGTCTGGTAGTGTTGTACTGGTGCTCATTTCAAAGTTTGCCAGGCACCCTTTTGCTTCTGGTTTATTTGACTAAGTTCCTTTGGCTTCTTGCTGGGCAGTTTGGTAGGATTATTTCCCATCCTAGTCTGCTACATAGCAATAGTGTTTTCTCACTAAATTCTTACTAAGTTGTTGCTTACAGTTTATTTAGGTAGAAAAATGCAATTTTATTGGGTTTACACCAGTGTACATGTGCCAGGTGCATCACTTCATGGTCATATACTGTATACAGTATGGTGCACAGCACTAATTGATAGTATTTTACTTAAAAGTAAATATCTTCATACTACACACTATCTAAAGAGTACATGATTCAGATGGTGTATGTATGTAATCTTGACAATGTATAAGACTTGTGCTACTTCAAGAGAGTCCCCAATATCTTTTGAGATGTGCATAGCCTTTTTCAGCTTGGCAGTGACTTCTGAGTTTTGATTTATGATTCACAAAATATCTCTCAAGTTTTGCAAACACCGTGCTGCTCCATGAGAGTCACCAATGTCTTTAAATATCTGCATAGCTTTCTCCAGCTTGGCAGTGGCTTCTGAGTATTGATTTGTCATTTGCAAAATATCTCCCAAGCTTTGCAAACACCATGCTGCTCCACGAGAGTCACCAATGTCTTCAAATATCTGCATGGCTTTCTCCAGCTTGGCAGTGGCTTCTGAGTATTGATTTGTCATTCTTAAAATATCTCCCAACCTTTGCAAACACCATGCTGCTCCAAGAGAGTCACCAATGTCTTCAAATATCTGCATGGCTTTCTCCAGCTTGACAGTGGCTTCTGAGTATTGATTTGTCATTCGCAAAATATCTCCCAAGCTTTGCAAACACCATGCTGCTCCAAGAGAGTCACCAATGTCCTCAAAGATTTTCATGGCTATATATACATGTTCTTTTGCCAACTTGTATTGGTTTATTTGTCCATATCTGTTACATAACAAAAGGATTGCAAAAGCATATAAATTTTGCATCTGTTTTTGTCTTATAACAGATATCATGTTTTTTAATAGTCTATCTGAGTCTCAGTTTAAATACTGAAAACAACAAAACTTATAAATTGTTATTAAATGTTTTTCACTAATATCATTATTCAAAAGCCCATATGATATCCATTCAATATTTTTAGAATGTAAGATACCAAATTTTGTCTTATCTCCTGAACTTGAATGATCAAGACTGTTGTTATTTATTTCATTCATATAAAAGAGACAAATTTGACTTTTTATATCTGTATTTGGAGTCAGAAAATATGTCTTCAGATATTCCTGAATAGGTGATAATAGTTTTAATCCCTTCTTGTTATCCTGATATATAATTCCAGATTGTAATAATCGTGATATAATCAAAGTTTGTTCAGAAATATTTGGTAGCATTTTATATATTAAATTGTCCCATGTTGGAATCCCATTGGGCAAATGACACATTACACTCAACAGCTTCAATGTATCTGGCTTTGATGAAAGCAATGATAACTGAAGAGTTATTTTGATTGAAATATCAACACTTGATAGTCGATGAGCTTGAGCTCCAGGTCTGTGCAATAATAAAGTTTTTTCTTGATACCAGCTTTTTAAAAGTATTTTTGGAGAAAGAATTTTAGCTTGATAAGCCATTAATGTAATAGCTAATGGCCATCCTTCTAGCTCTTTTACCAGTTCTTTAACTGCTTCATCATCACTAGTATGTCTTGAAATAGCACTAAAGATATCTAGTGATATAGACTCATCCACCCGTGATAGACCATTGTGTGGTAATATTAACCAATTAACATCTTCAATTGGAGCAACACTTCCTCTCATAGTAATCATCAAAGTAATCTGTCTTACAGATTTCAACTGTGCTAGAAGCATTTGAATACTGTTCTGATCACTGCTTTGGTCCCAAACAGTCTCAAAGTTATCAAAAACCAAAATTGTTGGTTTAGATATAGTATGCAACTGTTTTACTGCATCACCACTCAAGTCCAAGTTCATTAGCTTCATCACAGTCTGCAGTAGAATCTCCACACTAGAATTAACACTGCAAACTGTATCACAAGGAATGAAGTATCTACAAGCCTTATATTTGGCTTGTACAGCTTCATCATTCAGTATTCTCAAGGCTAGAGATGTTTTGCCCATGCCTCCAAATCCCATAATAATAATGGAATCAGGAGAGCCTGAAAGAAGATTGGTTATGCCTTCTTGGACTAAGTCATCTCTACCTAAGAAAACAGATGGAGCTGGAGGAGGAATAGCAGAGAGCATAATGCTACTAATTAATGGACTATCATGAGAACTATTATACTTTAGAGAATATGCAGAGACATACTTGATAGGCTGCCTGGAAGGGCTCATCTATAAGAATATCAGTATACATTGATATAATAAGAATAAAATATTTACCAAATGGTTATGAATGTCAGTAACCTTTGCATCTACATCTACAATCTTGCCAACTTGCCTGGCTGTAGAGAGTACAGCAGTTGTCTTGAGAGGAATTAATATCCCTCATGGGTCAAAACAGTATAAACATACAACAAGCTTGTCCCGAGCATCCTTGACATACACCTTGTGCTGATTGATACGATCCAGAATAGCCTTGCTCTGAAATGTTTTCTTTATCTTTTCCCGGAGCCCAGTCTTCCCATAAATCTTGTTCAAATCATCCTTCAAAACCTCAAGTTGACTGATGATGGTAGAAATTAGTCCTTGTAGTCTTAACAAGATCAGAGGGAGAGACGGACCTGACAAATTCGTCGCCCATTTGCTGTACACGCACCAGCGGGCGAGTTGAAGTATCTGTTGGGGATCCGCCTTCCTGAAGCAACTTGATCTCCTCAGAGACAGAGCGGAGCATCTCGTCGAGGTACTTGATAGTGTCCTTGACCTCATCGCGAGCTTTCTTATTAGTCTAAATAACATGAACCTTTTAGTATGCAAAATTGTCCTAAAGCGGGATAGCTTCGCACCTGTACCAACTCCAGGATCGGGAGAACAATGTTCGCAATTGTCTTTGCGATGCCCGTGCGATCGAGTTCGCCCGCACCAGCAAGCACCTTGAAAGTGAGACTGGCAGTCGAAATCCAGTCAATATCATCAGGAGCCAGATTCGGAGGCGCAAGGATCGCAGATCGATCCGGCGCAGCCGTACTTGGAGACAGAGTAAGAGGTTGAGATGGGGCTTGCATTGTTGCTATTGCGATATACGGTCGATGGTGAGTGTACTAGTGGAAGAGGCAAGGCTGTGATATGAATCTGATGGGGGCGAGGCAAGTTTCCCCACGCTCCACTTCCAACTACGACCTTGAATGAAACCGATAATATTTGTGTCGTGTCATGCGTCATTCCTTCTCCGGCGAAGAAGCCACTTTGCATTCATGAGTCAGAAACCACAAGATTTTGCCGGAATCCGAGGCGGTGACGAGGGCGGTTGAACGCGGGTCTGTCCTGAGCGAATCAGAATTGCATAGTTCGTCCTTTCTTGGTTTCCCTTCTCTGCGTTCTCATTATGCGACAGAATCTCTACTGCAATGATGACGGCCCCTCTATTCTTCCAAGATTCCCCTACTCAGCTTCCATCGGCAACAAGCAATACTTACCAACGACCATGCTAGGCCCTCGACGTCGCCGAAGCATCCAAGAGGTCCTCAGTAGCAGGGACCTCTTTTCCTCCTGTCAAACGCCCTGTGTTCTTTCTCACTCTACCGGTCGGCCTTGCCCAGTCCTGCTACCTACATTCTTGCGCCAACGAACATCAATCTAGGCGACGTTGTCAGCATTAAAGAAAGCAATTGCCAGAGCCTCGCTGAAGGGGATAGGTTCAATGGCATGGTCAATCAACTCTTGAGGCCGACATTTCTTCCTCGGCAACACCCAATACACGTATTTTGGATGAAAACGATGGTTGACTGAGATGACTGCGATGATCTCCCTTTCGACGTTGTGCTGTTGTAGGCTTTCTCTTCTTTCCTCGTCGATTTCTTACTGAAAACGCAAAGACCGTTTGCCGTTCACCTGTGTTCATGAATCCAGACCTCGGCCGTACAAGGACGAACTCTGCCTTCCACCGATTCATGCCATCGTCAGCCTCTCAGCTCGCCAGCTCAATGTCGGAGATGCTCCTGGTACTCGGATGACACGGTGTCAGCGGGACGCTATGTATTGGGCTCACATCTTCAACTCCTACGAGACACTACGCGTGGACAATCCCCCGAACGCTTGCAACAATCACGCCATCTCATCTTCATGTACCCGCCGTGTTGAAGAGATATCGTCCAAGGATACGCTGCAGCGCTGAAGGCGAGGATGTTTTTCGCTCTGAAGAGACATACAGTGCGTATCTTGTATGCCTTCGTTCCAGATCTGACGCGTGACGTGTCGTTCTGCCAGGCTCGGAGAGAACCATGTCAAAGGATCTTACCACTCCAAGACTAGCATCCGTATCTCGCCATTTTGCTTATTGCAACATTCAACCTACGAATTCCGAGGGCATTCATTGCCCAGACAGGACACCATTGCCTAGCGTCGCCTCTGTAATTTCTTCATATCTCATCCCTTCGAATGCGCGGATGTCGGAATCGTTATCGTGTTCTTACCACCATAATTGTTGAGATATGGGGAATCACCGTGGCTCGAACTGGTCAGAAGAAGGGAAAGGGCCGTGGGCTGAGGGGTTCGACAGATACGCCATCCGAGGCTTGTTCTACGTGGCTCAATCTCTAGGTGCTCGCCCCTTCTTTCGACGGTGTACCGTCGTGGCAAGGTGACTGTTTCGTACGGATGGGGAGACGAGCTTCTTGTCAGCTTGTTGCATAGCTACGATGGCGAGACACAAACTCCATACAAGCCGTGTTTGTACCGGATCTGCACACGAAGATATGGAGTTCATGGCTCGTAGTGGGCTCTGTGCCATTATCAACGAGTCGATGAATATCCAGTTCGGACGGAGGGATACTTCCAACGAACCGTTCTACCTCGCCGACATTTCGAAGGCATCGATTAGCGTTGGTGAAGACGGCGTCGTTTTAGCTTGCTGGAAGGACACCCGCCGTACGTATCCTATCTGCTTGACTTCTTGGTTCGATCTCACACTTCGCTCCAATAGGTGTTGTCTGTCTGAACGAAGGAGATACGAGCGAAGTTAGCTGTATTCTAAATTAGGGCCTCTTCTCAAACACGGACAATAGATCTGGCCGTCAGGGAGGCACAGCTACGAATACAGTGTCTACACACTTTTCTACGCCCGTTGTCATTCCCTCATGCGCCAATACTCCGTTCCCCCAGACTGTGTTTGCTGCGAAGCCTTTTGATGAGCGTGGGTTATAATTTCGTGGCAAGGGAACCTAAAGCTTACCAAGGCTGGTACCACTTTCCCCCTTGTCCGACATCGTGATTCACTTTCCCACCGTCTGCGCTCATGCCTCCTCGCTCCGCACCATCAACAGACCCCTGCCACGTTAGTCCACGACGGAATCACGCCTTGCTCATTATTGTTGCTTCTAAGAACTGTATGCGGGGAGTCGGCAGTGGACGTCGTACGAGAACGGAGGCTTCAGTGACTGCCGGCGGTGCGTATGATTGAAGACTAGCATCGCCCAAAGCCAAATGCTTCTGTGCAAAAGCGAAAAGGTATAGCTTTGCTTGAAGGGGGAGCAGATGGAAGTGAAGAAGGTGCAGACGTCGGATGGATGCGTTGTGCCTTTCCAGTACTCCGAATCAATACACACTAACATGAACATACTTTCTTTCACATACCCGGGCCATCAGACTAAGCAAATTCAAAATTCTCGTTCGAGAATGCGCGACGTATTCTGGCGCCGATTCAGCATGCTTGAGCGTAGACTGTTCCGTAGTTGCTGTATCGCTCGCTAGCAATAAATCCGAATGATAGGAAATAAAGAGGAAGATAAATATTGTTACGTCAGGACGTAGGACGGGTGAATATTTTGTGCGTTCCCACGCCATGCTTCTTTCTCTTCGACGATCTCTACACGATACCAACTCCATTTTTGAACACTCTGAACTGTCGCTGGCACTCGACACGATGAAATCTTCTGCGGATCCGGAGCTATTCCCCTTTTCCTCAAGTGCGCTAGCAAGAAGAATCGATATGTTTTGATTATGTTCGCACAACGACTCGAACAATGGCACATTTCTCGAATCGTGTTGCCGGTGATTTGACCGCATATGCCCGCCGTTAGGTGGACGCTAGCTACGACGACGTCTGCACGCTTATTCTCGTGTGCTCCACTTGCTCGCGCGATGGCAACGAGTCCACAAACGCGTTGGCGATGCTCCTATATTCGGCGGCTACGCTGGATCTACGATGTCTCCGAGATCGAGTTTGATTGGTGCGCATTCAACGGCTGGTATAGCCATTGTTGATACTCAATCTTCACTGCATCAGCCCTGACCTGCTCCGTCTGCACTTCAGCGCCAAGTCTGCGGAGTCGCCATGGGCAGCTCCTTCACCTTCGCTTCCCTTCATCTTCAACTCCTCCAACTTCTCAACATCCTCTGTGAAGGGCCGTTGGAACCCAGACGTTACATGCATGATCCCCATATTGCAGGAAGGATTCAATTTTCAATGGTGGTACTGAAGGGAGGGAAAGAAGGGCTCGTGCACATACGGGCTGCACACTGATAATCCATTTCCCCCCTGTCGCGTCTCTTTTACCACCACCTCCATCGCTGTTGGAAAGAGCAACAAGAAAAGAGCCGTCGTCGTCCTCGCCTTTTTTCCAGCACCCTTCCGACATCGACCTCCAAGTCTCAGTCCACAGTAATCGCCACCTTCTTTCCACGTTTGCGTGCAAATACCCTGACGGGGAGTACAAGACCGTATTCAACTTTGTCCGGGTATATATGCGGGTCACTGAGTACCATTGTCGGTGTGTGGTGCGAGCCTGAATTGTTCATGCTATGAACGTGGAAGGTACTTGCAGATAGGAAATGGGATGGCGTCTAATGTCTGGAGGTTGAATAAGAGATGGAGAACATCATGGACGAACTCCTTCACCGAGTACGTCCATCTTGACCGTCTACCCTCATTCTAAGCTAACGTTTGTCTCCAGGTCGACGTACATCGTTCTAGTGATACCGCCTCCGCCTACTCAAAATGATACCAACTCAGAGAGGGCAGTTGGCAAAGCCCGGCTGAAGGAGAAATTACAAATCAGCATGGAAATTTGAGACATGGTGTGGCCTTCCTGGGTTCATGTAAGCCTTCCCTTTTTGCCTTGTCGATATCTTTCGTCTCATGCACTTCTCCTCCAGCCGTTCAGCGCGCATCCAAAGGGCATCCAAAGGGCCTGGCCGGCGGTCGGGAGCCTCGAGTACCGATACTCAGCTCACAGGCCGACGTGAATGACAAAAGTGTTTCACAGAGCAGATAGCTCGTGCCGGCAGAGGTCGAAGGGATTGCATCAAGCTCGTTGGTCGCATCGTTTCCTTCTACGTGAATACGATGCACGTACGACGATCACAACAAGCCTCATCGCTCACACCATGACGGCCGTCGTTACCAGGGGACGTCGTCGATCCATCCAGCCAAGGATATGCCGTGGTGATGAAAAAGATGCCGCCATTGCTGTGAAGGGACGTGGTGCCCACCTCGGCGTTTCGACATCGTCTCTAGTAGTCGGGGATCGATCACTCGGAGTCACGGATAGCATCCTACTCCCAAGTTCTGGTCGCATCTATCTCCCGTCAATCTGGTACGCCGCCATGTCCTCGCAGACCTATCTTCAACCTGCGACAAGAGCAGACTTCATTGGCTTTTCTCCTCTCATCACATACCCCTTCGAACATATGGACGCCGCCCCTAGAGCCTGTACTAGCTACGCCACTGTCATCAAGATACGGAGGACCAGAAAGTTGCTAGTAGCGATTACGCATACACGGCGTCGTAGTGGAACCGTATACTGCTTTCGCCTCTCTCCCGTTGCGCCATCCCATCTTCACGTACCCTTCGTTTTGATTTCATTTCAAGACCTGACATATCGTTCTGCAAGGCTCGACGATAACCGTGTCGAAGGATCCTGCCATATCCTGCCGTTTTGCTTATTGTCACATCCAACCCACAAATTCCAAGATGCGCTTTCACCGTTAAGCCAAGAGTGTGTTCGCCGGCGTCACCTTCGCAACCTCTTGCTATCACATCCCCTCGAATGCGCGGACGAAGCCGTTGTTATCACAAGGCGTATGCCCTCCCCACCGTAGTCGTATGGGATGTAAAGGATCCCAAGCCTTTTCAAACTAGTCGGAAGAAGTGAAAGAGCCACGGACTGGATACAAACTCAGAGACGTCCCTCAATCGACAGGCCCTCGCCCCTCCTTTCGATGGAGTACCGTCGTCGCCACAGACCTGCTTCGTGTGGATGGGAAGACGATTCTTTCATCAAATCTGCGAGCCAGAGTTCTCCTCTCCCAATACGACCTAATCAACGGGGCTCGGTGAATGCGGAGGCAGCGTCAATTCGATAATCCCGGCGGATCTGTATCTGACGGACACATTGCGGTTACGACTCGGTTCTGCTCCACCATCAACAATGCGATACATATATCGACGTCAGTGCATGTTAGAGTTATTACATCTCGGCCAGGAGGGTTTCGTTCGTTGGGTTCACGGACACGCGTCCTGGTCTGGCGCCGGATTGACGTGTATTCCAATTTCCTAGCTAGGAAACGAGAAATGAAAAGAAAGATCAATACATTTTTTTGTGTCGCAGGACGTCGTGACAAAAGTGAATGGATGGAAGAAAGGTACATCTTTGATCTGTCTTCTACTTCTTGCTGGCCAGAGCTATATGTTCAACTGTATATGTCGTGCTCTCCCATATGATGCATAAGAAAGGTGTATGCAATGCTGTTTTTGACCACCCTCTTTGATTTCATGTTACTGGGACAAAAATATTTTTAGAATTTGCAGGTATGTCTTGTGAAACTTCCCTCTTTTCCCTTTTCTTTTTCTTTTTCTTTCATTTTTAATCTTTCTCCAGACTGACCCACAAGCATCAGTAGTGAGCCAGTTGATTGTATTCATTTAAAGCTTTTGTTTTATTTTGTCTTGAAAATTTCCAACCCATTGTAGGGAATTCAAACTGAAATATATGAAGTGTTCTTTCCTACTTACATGACCTTGTGTTGGTTTTTTCCTAATCCTTTCTTAGGCAACATCACTGACACAAATCAAATCAATTTCTGAAAAAATGTATAGACAACTTCATACATGTGGCAAAGTTTAATTCATTCTATGCTTGCCCCTCAGACAAGGGGGCTCCGGAAAATCAGCTACACACATGACCTACATTAATTTGTTTAAGGCATGCTGGACCCCCCCCTCCCTCCCCCCTTGCCTTTTATGGTAGTAATATAACTATATTTGGTAATGCTATTACACCTGTTTTTTAACTAAGTCCTCCGGCGACACGAAACATGAAATCCAGCATTTTTTTGGCAATCATCATCGCAAAACCATTCACTAAGTGGTTTTTCTAGTAATCCCTGACAATGTAAGTGATACTACCATTGAAAATGAGCCCAAATCCATGCATAATACACAAGTACTCACCTTTAGGGAACAGGCAGGTCCGCTACACTCAACCCAATTCATTGAGTCATCAATTAGTAGCTCGCATTCTCCACAACTAGCTATCTCAGCACCTTCCAAAGCTTCACCGGTGCCAGGAAACCTTCGTTTGCATGACATACGCAGCCCACATAGCCGAGAGCCAATGGTTCCAGCTGCCATTGTGATTTCCTCCATTTCGACAACTGTGGGTGGTGTCAGTAGTACCTCATCGCCATCACTCATAGTCGCTGTATCCCCAGATACCATTTCGCTGGTGGAAATTGGATTTGTGTCAGCGATACTAAGAATAGGTGTGTTGGGATTGTCAGAGGCTTTGTTGACTTCGAGTTGCCTCGATCCATAGTCGATTTCATCCATAGAAGCGCTATATTTGTCATTATCCATGTTTTTGTCGTTGAAAACATCGGAATCCTCATCTGAGTCAGAGTCGCCATCCTCATCAGTGTTGTCACGAATATTTAGGTCTGTCTGTGAGGACAGCTCATCCAGCGGAGCAGCTACATCGAGAATACTATTATCTGAATTGTGTTCGGCTGCCGTTAATCTAATGAAGTCCTGTTAGTCTATTAAATGAGCTAAATAGAGAGATCTTTGTACCGGAAAGCCATTCCAGTACCATGTTGCTTTGAGATATGAAGCTTGTTTCCACGTCCATTATGCTTCTTTCTGCTTTGACGTGGGGTACTCAGATATTCCTTCTTCATCAGAGTATGCTCTTCAAGTGAAATCCCCCAGAGATCCTCATATAGCATGATATTAGCTGTTGGATGACTGTGAGTGATATGCAGGTGTAGATTATACTTCCAGATGGCATCTGCATAATCCGGACATAGAGGACATCGCATGGGACGGTTGGTGCATGGAGATCATTCCATAGACGTCTCGCATGTAGCTAACTTGATAGACATCACAAGTGGACATGCTGACTTTTTCAAGTCAATCTGGTCCGCTTTATGGCGTCAATACAAGCGGATAGTACATGTCCCTGTACTGTTGAGACAAAATCCACAAGCTTCAATGTTGCGGCAGGCTGGATCATGAAGCAGATGAGCACTACAGTGTCGTATCAAGCCTGGACCGCTTAATTCAGATAGGATAATCCGCAGACAGCGAATGCAACGAGCTTGATCCAAGGTATGTAGTCGATCTGGTGTATGTGTCGTCTCTCCCCTTTCGCAAATGAAACATGCATCACCTGTGGAGGTAGATGTGTCAGAGTAGAGACAAGTTAATAACAACTCACATACCATTCGAAGTTCGGTATGGAAACGTTGCACTTTGGACAACTTGTGGAAGAGACAACAGGCTATTTTTCAAACGTTCGTACAGCACAGCAGCCGTTGTATGCAACTCAGCTGTCCTGAAGCTGTAAGTCTGGAAATTATCGACTGGTCCCGTAGTAGTTGCGCTTTGAACAGATGGATTAAAAACGTCGATCCAATGTCCATTGAACCGTGACCGAAAAGCAGATACTTGTTCAAACTTTCCGTTCCACTCCCAGTCGTCTATATTGAAAGTGAGCTCGTCATCAGTGCAAACGAGCTGGAGAATCTTCACATCCACAGATGTCGAAGGCTCATGTAAATGCTCCACTGGGATCGAGAGAACTGGCTTGGAGTCCTGCTGCAAACCGACTATCTGCACAACTGCTAGAAACACAAGATTCATGCAACGAACCAAGGTCACAGCCGGGTCCTCGACGTGCAGAACCTTTTCGAATTCATCATGAGAGGTATTGCCTTCTAGACAAGCTGTTGCGGCAGCCAGTTTGTTTTCGAGTGATTCGTTGTACTGGGTGTATCCACGAACAGTACGGAGGCAGTCCTTGGAGATTCGGGCTGTCATGGGGTCAGAATAAATTCGCAGCACAGTTGCCTTGTGAATCCGCTTTCCCCTCAGTAAATTCTGGGTTCCCAGAGACTGAATCGCTGACGACTGAGCAGGATTGATAGAAACCCATGGCTCGAATGCATTTGACCTGTCTGTAGGTTCAGAATTCAGGCTAGGAGTGGGCATGGACATTGCAGCAGCTGCTGAGGTGCAAAGGTCATCGAGGTCCACCTCCACTCCATCGTTCGAATTCTCCGATGTGTTATCGGTCTCATTATCGAGAGTGGTACTCGATGTGAGCAGTATTTCATCCTCAGCTTCGTCAAGTTCACCCATAGACAAGGCTCCGTCAACCAGAATGATTTTCTGGTTGCCAAATGGACACAGAATATCGAAACTGCCAGCATCCTCCATGCTTTCAAAGGGTGGCAAAAGGCTGGATGCTTCCAACTCTTTCTCAGCCTGGTGCCTTCCTTCTTTCCAGCATCGCAACAAGGTCATGTTCCACACCAAGACATCACCCTCCCATGAACATGGGTTTAAATGGTCCATTGTACGTGCGATTTCACTTCCTTGACTTTGCAGTGTTTGGACTTTCAAATGGCGAGACTGCCCGCCCCAATCTGGGTGCTCCTCCAAGATCTTGACACAACTCTCTGCGCCGTTAAGTCGATTTGTGAGTTGAAGCTGGTCGTTGCCGGAATCTCCACCTCTCATGGTCCGACATTGCCCAAAGACTTTCTCTTCACCATCGGTTCCCAGTAGGATAATATGACATTTACTGAGCGGTCTGTCCCACTGTGCCTTGGCGACAGTGAAATATACGTTCTTGACCATGCTCTGAGTATTGTAACAGAGCTGCACCGGAATGAAATTGCCCTTGTCACGAGAATAAACTGCAAGAATGATATGTGCAGCAGCGCTCAAATGTGTCAGTTGTTCTGAAAGGGAGAGGCTGACGTCGAGGTAAGCGTTGAGGAGGTGATGATATAGCCGTCCTAGAAGACAAATGATACGCCGAGATGACTGGACCGAAGGAGGATCATCTGCTTTCGCTGGAGGAACCTGCGATATACTATTGAGTAGCCGAAGCATCAATACGACGTCCTGATGGTCATTCGGTGCGAGGAGGATCTCGACGGTTGTAATTGGGAGTCCACAATCAATAAGATATTTCTTGAGAATCGACATGCTGATATGAGTTCCATCGACTGTAATTCCCATCTGGCAAAGGAGTGTGTTGTGAAATCGCTTCAGGACATGCTTCCAGTCGAAATCACAGGTGAGATCATCAAGACCACACTTCCGATTGAACAAGCGAAGAGGGGAGAGAATGGGGAAGATTGTAGACTGTGGTTGCAATTCAGATACCAGCGTGATTCTGGCAAATGCATTTCATCATTGGGAGTCACCATCTGAAGCTATCGAATACAAACGTCTTCCAAGCAGTCTCTGTAGGACATCTATGGCCTTGATGCATCGTTCAATTAACGCCTGTTGCATTTCCACAGTTCCCTTAGAGCAAGTACCGGAAATGATGAATGGGGTGAAGCAGTACTCTTGCGGGCTTTCAGCAAGCATAAAAAATCCAATTACAGTTGCCTGTTGGATTATTCAGTGAATAAACATCGTTTTAAGTTTTGTATCACTTACCAGGCTTGCAAAATGAACTTCCTGACGCTGAATAGCATCCAATATAGCGTCAGCGTCTGCCAGAGACCAAAATTGGAGGGAACACTTGTGTCCATGCTCCCAACATATTCCAAGGATATTGTTGGTCCTCTCGTCCCATCTAAGCCTTTCTTGAAGCTTTATCTCATCCATGGCCATAACCACACCGACATAGACATTAGACAAGGCAGCCGACGCCTCTTGCCGAGCCTGGAGGGAAGGTAAACCTGAAAAACTCACTCTGAGATTATATTCGATCTTGTAAGTAGTCGGATCGGATGGTGAGGCTCGTAATGGGCGAACATGGATGAATCGGCGTGTTGCTGAAATGCTCGGTAATCCCATGGTGCGAAATGCGATTTCAGCAGCAGAAGCCCCACCTAATTTCCAGATTAAATAGGCACACTCAAAGTCTGTCCTCTCGTAGCCTCTAGGACTATAATTCTTCTGTACGGCACGGTCAACCTTTGTGAGTATAGCGAACACACTACCACCTCTCTTGAGCTCTGAGGTGATAAGTTTACGAAGCCGTGGGATGTCATGGGTTCCAATGGCAACTGAGAATCTCTTCCATGCTTCGAGTTGAGTGTTGCGGATGCCGAGTTTGCATGCTGCATTCAATGCATGTAGCTGCAGCTGATTGATCTTTTCATTCTTCTTTTGAAGTAGCGAAGTTAGATGATCGTGCGCAAGATAAGACCAGGGTGTAGACTCATCAGCACCATCAAATGACTGATGTTGGATTCCCATAACAATTGAATGGTTGTGTAAGTTGCTGCAGGTTACACACAGTTTATCATTGTCTGACGCAGGAATAAGGAGGTTTTGTGAGCACAGATGGGAGCGCAGAGTGATAGCATTGTCCACAACAGAAATCGACCACGGTACATGCAAGTGGTTGTTCTGATGAATGGCGAATGGATATAAGGTGAGCGGTGAGTCGCTATCTGGAAAGTTGAGTTTGTAGCTGTGGCATTTGATCTCCTGGAACTCTGGTTCAAACGACGAAGGCACGACCCCAGCTGTCATGCAGTCCATGATGTGCAGCGACGGTTCTCTCACATGTGAGCATACAGGGACATCCATGGGAGCGAACAAATCAACATCAATGATCTCATGTTGATCATCAATATCCACACGTTCATCAGCACCATTCTGAGCCGACGTTGAGGAGGGTGAAGCAGGGCTGTATTACAGATGAGTATTAACTGAACTCGCAGTGAAGAAAAACTTACATTAGTCCATTTACCGCTTGGAGGATTGTATTCAATTTGCCTTCGAGCAAGGCTCCATCTACTCCAAGATTGACAATACTGGACTCTATCCAGTTACAAAGTCCCTCAATACCATAATTACCTCGACAAATCAAGCTCTGGATAGTCTCAACACTCATGTTATAGCCGAATAGTGGGGTGAGAGCATCATGAACATACACCCATGCGTCACCGTCCCTGTCTTCCATTTTGGGACTGGGATTCACAGAGAACTGCGCAAGCTCATCGTCTGGTGTTCCTACATCCACGGAATCCAGTAAGAGAGGGACCCTATCACGGATCCTCAGGAGTAGGGCTAGCCCAGGGTCCAACAGCGCAGGTAGTCGTGTTCCTGTCATTGTAGGGCTGCTGATACACGATTCTGCAGTGACAGATATCCATTCTTGAGGGTCCGATGCTGAGATATTGGCGCATGTCAGAAGTAGCACAGGTGCTCCCAATGAGGTTGCAGAGGCAGACGATGTTGCTGTACTGGTGGGAACGCTCTTGAGGGAATTTTGAGTCTTGAAAAAGGTTGTAATTGAGACGTGTTTCTTAATAGCTGCGCTCTTGGAATGTTCACGGCTTCGTAGGTGAATAGTCCAGTTTTTTTCGCCACCAAAGGAGATGCGTATGTCACGTCGACACTCGGGACAAAATCGCACGCTTGACGCGTCGAATGTGGACTAGAGGCGGATTTATGATAATATCAATCAAGTAAGTAACGTGAGAAGGCATACGGCACGCTTACCGGTTGTTTCCCCTTCTTTGCCATCAGGGTTCTTCGAGATCAGAGCGACGGTCCGCAAAGCCTGGCCTGCTGAGCAAATACAAGCATTACATCATCAGGGGAATTTCTCAATGCAGTTGTTCCTCAATTGTTCCTGGCCCAGTTCCGGCTGGAAAATGGTGCGGAAACAAATAATTCCACTCAAGATAGCACCATTTACAGTCAAAATCAAGTCAAAATGCATAATTTCTATCAATATATACTACAAAATTTTGGTATGTCACTTACACGTTTAAGGTCTACCCCCCTACCCCATGTTCCGGTTTGCTCCGACGCAATCCCCTTGCCCTCAGATCTCGTGTTTCCACTTTGCTAAACTTTTGTTTCCCCAAAACTCCATTTCCCTTGATCTCAAGTGTCCCTTCCTTGACCTCCTGATCCATATGAGAATTCTTGTTGCAACACTCCCACAGGTGAGCAGCAGAGATAACAAGACCTTCATCATTGCTCTTCTTCTCATGGAACAGGACATCTCCTGGGATGACAATGTCCACTTGGTCCTGCTCTGTGATCTGGAGGTATTATTAGTCAGTGTTTCATGATAGAGATGATCCAAGAGAACTCATACCTTCCACCCATCAACCAGTTCACAATCAATGAAGGTCTGGTCCTTGTGATCTTTCGAAGGCAACATCCGGAACTTCATGAACTCAGCTGGTTCTGATTCTGGAACTATCTTCCAATCACCATCACCCTTACTGCCATACACCTTCCCATGCTCAAATGTCTTCGCATCAGCATCATTGAGTATTCCTGAGCCACCAAATATGCAGGGAATGACCTCTACAAATTGCAATTCCTTTGGAGAATATACATTGATGCCAAGGGCAATTTGTAGGTGACCTTGTAGCCCTAGGACCAGTCGGATGATGCCCCACAGAAGCTTGGTATGAGTCTCGCCATAGCTGACCTCAATCGACACAGTGGGAAAGCCAAAGCCTTCACTCTCCCCATCACGGTTGTCATAAATGTTGACATCCGGTACCTTCATTCCATCATAGACTGGAACGGTGGTGGCCCCTATTTTAAGCTCCCTGGGATTCGTCCTCTTGCCCAGTGACCACATGAGTTCATTGAGAAAAGCCCCATGCATGATGGTTGGAATAGTGACGACTGCCTTGTTGCCTATGAGCTCCCAGCTAACAAATCTTGTCAAGAAATTCTCTTAGATCAGGAAATTTACTCACTTCCCCCTGTACACTTCAGTCACAATGTCGAAGTTCGCTCTGAACCACGACAATGAATCAGGGTCCAGCTCTGTTTCCAGAGTGGCCCCAGATTCAGCCTCCTTAACTTTCTTCAACCAAGATAACATGGTTGTAGGAGGATCCGAAATCCAGTCGGTGCCATCGTCAGAAGTTTGAGATGAGGCTCGCATTGTTGCTGCTGCAATGGCGAGTGTACGGATCGAAGAGGCAAGGCGGTGATACAAATCGGGCAAGGCGAGTTTCCCCACCGGCTGTCACTTGATCACTTTCAACCACCATCTGAACCAATCCGATATCTGCGTCGTGTCCTCTTCCATTCTTCCTCCAGCGAAGAAGCCACTTCTGAATTTGTAGTCCAAACCCTACAAGATTTTGAGGGATTCGTGGTAATGGCAATGGCAGTTGAACATGGGTCTATTCTGGGCGAATCTGAACTGCATAGGAATCATGCGTCCCTTATCGGTTTCCCCTCTCTACGTTCTCATTATGTGACAAAATCTCTACAGCGACAATGACGACTACTTTGTTCTTCCAAGCCCTGAAGGCGTTCCCCTAATCCTGCATCAATTGCCTGCCTCAGAGAAACCTACAGCGCAAACTCTGCCTTCTTCGAATCCATGGCTTCATCACCTGCTGGACTCGCTGACCACAACTATCGACGCCAGAGGTGCTCGCAGTGCTCGAATGGCCTGGTGCCAGCGGAACACCATCCCCGCCATTTTGAAGAGATCCTGGCCATTTGTTTCCAGTCCAGGATACGACGCAGAGGGGAAGACGACGATTGTTTTCACTGAAGAAACGCGTATCTTGATTGTCTCGACTCCCGTGTCTAGCCCTAACGTGTCGTTTCGCCAGGCTCTGCGATAATCGAACGGACGAATAACTTCTCTTCCCCCTACATCCATCAATGACATCCCGCCATCGCACATGCCATATCTCGATCTATGAACTTTGAGGCGCGAAGAACTTGAATCTATTCACCTGCGTCTCTTCTAACCCCATCATAAATCTCCCCAAATACAGGATGCCGTCATCTTTGTTGCGAGAGCTTATGCTCTCCCGTCGCCGCAGGCTGAGAATGATTTCGTTTCTGATAGACATACGACGCTAGCGACCAAGATCGCGAGTAGGATCATCAACCTTTTCGCCATGTGTTTCAACCAGATTAGCAAGAATAATCCTTATACTTTGATTGTGGTCGAGCACAATGTACGACTCGATCTCGAATACGGCTGGCCATGAAGTTATCGATATTCGTCACACCTGGGGGACGTCCGTGTACAACTAGACGCTACTATGGTGGTACCATACCATTCGACGCGCCCGGGCCTATCAGGGTGTGCTCCACCTCCTAATCCAGGACGTGTCATGACGCTGTGCTACCAGGGATGACTATCAAATCCCCTCCAAAGCCCCCGCACAAAGAAGCACGTGGGACGTTCAAAGGATTTACGAAAGGGGATTTAATATTCCATTTGGGTGTTAAAAGATATCAGCTTGTGGGGCTGAATCTATAGTGCGTCAATACAGATACAGTCCCATACAATGTATTTTGCAGGGCCAAATATATCCTTCTTTTTCATTTTATCGTCTTGAGGATGTCTTCGGGGATAAAAGAACATACCGACAGCACAAGGGCATGCCAGACCAGGATGTCGTCAGCGAACCAGTCCTGGACTATTCTTCCTGTAAGACGAAGATGAGCACTTGGCAGTGGTGACGTCAGTACGTGCGGGAGATTCGAGGGAAAGAAGGAATGTCCAAAAACGGACGGCACGCGCCTTTTTAGTCGATACTTCCATTTCCGGTCCATGCTCCGACTTGTTTCCCGTCCTGGCGTCCCCCACCTACGATCCTTCGCCACAACCTCCGTCGCCATGGGAAAGAACAACAAGAAAAAGAGCTCTCGCCCATCTCACGATCTCATGACCTCTGCCTTTCCCCAGCACGCGTCCAGCTCCAAGTCCACGATAATCGACACCCACACGCATTTACTCTCGACATTTGCTTTGTATCGCTCAAAGTATCCTGACGGGCAGTATGAGACTGCTTTTGATTTCGTCGAGGGTGTGTATGCAGGGAAGGGGGTGGAGACGATAGTCGATGTGTGGTGCGAGCCAGAGGTGTTCATGCTAGGGACGTGGAAGGAGTTGGCAGATGGGAAATGGGAGGGCATCCAGTATCGATTTGTCATCGGTGCGTATCTCTACTGTTTCCAACTACGTTTCTGATTAGATGCTCCAGGCGTTCACCCGTACGTCCTACGCCTTTGAAGCTTTTCCTCTCGATAACCTCCCCTCAGACATGAAGCAAAATTGTATACCCCAGCCATCGAATCCGAGATTCTCACTGCCCTGTCACATCCTTCCTGTGTCGGCCTTGGGGAAATCGGATTAGATTACCATTACACGCTCTCGCCGCCAGATGTCCAACAACGGGTATTCGCCCAGCAGCTACAGATAGCCGTAGATCGCGGTATCCCCATAACAGTCCATACACGAGAAGCAGAAGAAGACACGGAGAGAATCATGAAGGAGATCGTGCCCAAAGATCATCGGGTACGTCTTTTTCTCTGTTAATACCAACTAGACTGACTATATGCGCGACTACAGGTCCACATACACTGCTTCACCGACACCGCCGCATTCGGCCTCCGCCTCCTCGAGCACTTCCCTAATCTCCACATCGGCGTAACCGGCGTCGTCTGCTTCGCAACGAACCTCAACACTGCCGAGCTCCTCAAGCAGATGTCGGCTGATGACAACAAGCGTATTCTGCTAGAAACTGACGCGCCGTACATGGTCCCAGCCAACGTCTATGGCACATTGGAGCCAAAGCAGTCGAGGCTCCCGTTCTCGCATTCGCTGATGATTCCCTGGACGGCAGAGTTTGTCGCGGGCGTTATGGGCGAAGGGTGGGATACGGAGAGGGTGTTGGATGTGGCGAGGGAGGGCGCCAAGAGGGTATATGGGGTGTAAGTGTGGCTAGTGACCACTCATGATGCTGCATTGGCTCGCTGAGCAGGCGAAGGCTTGAACTCTGAGATGGTATTGATCACCGTTAACATTCTTTTCTTCTAACTTCTGACTTACATTTCCACAGGTCACAGATTATGTTGTTAGACAACGTCGAATATTCTATCGCAGTTAGAGAGGAATATTCGTTTTTCATACCAGAAAATTTCTGGCTTGCTTGATTGATTTTCTCAGGGTTCAGATTGTCGCATCTGCGTACTAAACATCGATGGCGAGGTACTCCTAGCGTTCCTGATGCATCTTTCCCAGCCTTTGCAAACACTGCGCTGCTGCGACGGATTCTCCTTTCTCTTCAAACACCCGCATCGCCTGTTCAAACATGGTCGTCGCCTCGGGATATTTGTTCGATGCTTGAAGCATCTCTACTAGCCTCTGCAGACACTGCGCTGCTGCGACGGATTCTTCTTTTTCTTTAAACACCCGCATCGCCCGCTCGAACTTGGTCGTCGCCTCGGGATATTTATTTGATGCTTGAAGCATCTCTGCCAGCCTCTGCAGACACTGCGCTGCTGCGACGGATTTTCCTTTTTCTTCAAACACCCGCATCGCTTGCTCGAACTTGGTCGCTGCCTCGGGGTATCCCCTCTTGGCTTGCAGCATCTCTGCCAGCCTCTGCAAACACTGCGCTGCTGCAACAGATTCTCCCTTTTCCTCAAACACCCGCATCGCCTGCTCGAATTTGGTCATCGCCTCGGGATATTTATTCGATGCTTGAAGCATCTCTGCCATCCTCTGCAGACACTGCGCCGCTGCAACGGATTCTCCCTTTTCTTCAAACACTCTCCTCGCCTTCTCGAATTTGGCAGTCGCGTCGAAATATTGATTTGTTGCTTGCAGCATCTCTGCCAGTCTCTGCAGACACTGCGCTGCTGAGATGGATTTTCCTTCTTCTTCAAACACCCGCATCGCTTGCTCAAACTTTGTCGTCGCTTCGGGGTATTCCCTCTTGGCTTGTAGCATCTCTGCCAGCCTCTGCAAACACTGCGCTGCCGCGACGGATTCTCCCTCTTCTTCAAACACCCGCATCGCCCGCTCAAACTTGGTCGTCGCTTCGGGATATTTATTCGATACTTGAAGCATCTCTGCTAGCCTCTGCAGACACTGCGCTGCTGG
Organism: Armillaria fumosa; assembly: GCA_030407015.1. Taxonomy (NCBI): domain Eukaryota; kingdom Fungi; phylum Basidiomycota; class Agaricomycetes; order Agaricales; family Physalacriaceae; genus Armillaria; species Armillaria fumosa. Next base: position 342,240 of record JAUDYM010000001.1, read on the forward strand.
GATATATTCTCCCTTTTCTTCAAACACCCGCATCGCTTGCTCGAACTTGGTCGTCGCTTCGGGGTATTCCCTCTTGGCTTGCAGTGTCTCTGCCAGTCTCTGCAGATACGAGGCTGCTGAGACGGATTCTCCCTCTGCCTCAAACGCCTGCTTCGCCTTCTCCGGCCTAGTCATTTCCTTAGAACATGGACTATGAGCTAGCGGGTCAGTCGGCGTATTCATCAAGGATTGGTTATCCTGAATTTCCTCACTCAGCATCTCATCGAGGAGAGCAATACTGAAACTCACACTCACCCTTTCAACACCTGATGCCCTACCTGCAAGCGCGGGACTGGTGTTCGAAATCGAGCCGGCATCGAGCCTTGGAGGAGTAGGGATTGCCGATGCTGCTGTATTTGGAGACTGAGCGAGAGCCTGCCATGGGAGCTGCATTCTTGTCATTTGGCTGTACGGTCGATAGCGGGTGTACGAGTGCAAGAAACAAACACGTTGTGGGGTTATGTTATGCATCCGATAGCCGTAAGGCAGGCGTCACTCGAGTCCTGCCTATCGGTTGGTCGGTTACCGGCTAACCTTGAGTCATCGATAGCAATGATCGCTCAAAATCGATCATGGTTAGCGATAAGATGGAAAGGTTGAATTTTCTTGTACTAGTTTTCGGATCGAAGGTGCCGCGATCATCTTGAAGGATTGATAGTCGTTGATGTAGACCATGTATCTGTATCCTAGTAGTTCGTATCGCAAAGGGGAAAATCCTCAATACACTGTTCGAAGCACAAGAGGCACGACGGATTCATGAATCACTAAGATATCCATTTATTTTGTATCGTAGTACACAAATGAGGCTATCTATGGTCGCCATCCTGAGCTCGGTCATACTACCCGCCTTACTCTCAACGGAACCTTCGCGCCCTCCTCGCCAACGACTTGTGGTCTAGGCAAAACACTCCCATGATGTTTACGAATAACGGTCTCCTTTCCGCCAGGTAACTCAAAAGTAAAGTTCCGCACAATGACAAAGAGCGCGGCCTATGAAAGCACCAAATCCTCAGCAAAAGGTCATAATCCGCTTTCTGAAAGAGGTATACTCACCTTGAACTCGGCTAAAGCGAAGGTCTTCCCGAGACACGTCTTGGGCCCATCTACGAACGTCAAGAGATGTCGATGACCCTGTATCTCCTTCGCTCTCGGCGTAAAGTCCTCCAGCCACCTCTCCGGTCTGAACTCCTTCGCGTCGGGGCCCCAGAACTCCTCAGAGATATTCAGTGTTTCAAGGGTAACAGTGAGGATTGACCCTTTCGCTACAAAGATACTGTTGACGGTCTTTCCAGACTTTGTCACTACCGGCGTAGAGAGCGGAAGCACGTCGTCCTGCGTTGCCTGCCATAAAGGGAGTAATGAGAGACACGCGAAATATTGCAGGATGGGATACACACCACCCTTGTGGCCTCTGATACGGGCGGGTGCATTCGGAGGGTCTCGTGTACGACTGCGTCGAGGTATGGAAGGCTCGAATTGAGCTGCTCCCATGTCGGATCGGTCGTCCCGAATTGCATCAGCTCATCACGGAGCTTGGTTTGGATGTCAGAGTTCTTGCATAGTTCGATGAGGGCCCACTAGGGTGGATGTTAATTCCGTTTGATGGTTAGGACATTGCTAGTAGTGCTCGTACCGTGAGACTGACTGGACGAGAACGATTCAGAAAATGTAGTCTTGTCAAGAATGGCGGCTTACTGCTTGTTGTTTCATAGCCTGTAACGATAAGCCTTCAGGATAAGTGAATAGATATGTGATGCTCACCCGCTATTAGCAACATGTTCTAAGGTTCAGAGACTGTGAGCAAGAAAAGCAAAGGTAAGACTTCTCGTACCATCTGCGGAGGGTACCATTAGCGAAGGGTAGCAGATTGATATCAGATATACCTGAGCTATGATCTCGTCCCGAGACATGTGAACGTCCGCATCATGCATTTCCGACTTGACTGGATACAAACAAAGTCAGTCTCCCATAGGAAGCCGTAGTAGCCACACCCACGTAGCAGGCCCATTATAGATTTATCCTCCTCGTTCCCATGCTCTTTAGCCTTAGACAACAGCTGGTCAGCTACACCAGAAAACACACGGTTCATATCGACTATCGCCTCTTTCCTCTTGGAAGGCAGCCGAAGGACGGCGGGGAACATCGTACCGGCGATGATGACGAACGCGAAAAAGGCAGCGCCACCGCTCAAGTCCACACGATCGAAGATTTGGGGTTTCCCCTCGATGGCCCCAAAGTCGTGAGAAAATCCGGCTATGCCGATGCTGTCCATCCTACATAAGGGGGGAGAGTAGGTTGGCTGTGGGGCGCTATGGAAGTTGGATGGTAGTCTCACGAGATGCGGTTCATCCTAGGCGACGGGTATCAGTTGGCGGTCATCGTCCCTCGGGGAAGGTCAATGACATACCAATTTTGCACATCAATCGTAGCGGTACCGTCATTTGTCTCGAGAACAGCATCCCAAGCAGATGTCGTCTGGATAGAATATACATCATCCGATGAACGCGAGGATTATGCGCGTACCCTGTGAGCCGAATCATAGAAGATGTGGGTAAGATCACGTATAGCCGCGTTGCTGAACGCCGGCGTGAGAAATTTGCGCTGCCTGCATGTGTTCCGGTCAGCAATCAACCGCGCGACGTGGAAGGTAGTGGTTGCCTTCGGTGGAGTTCCCCCTCCGCCCATAACAAACTTCTCCCAAACTATGAGTCAGGACACATCAGCGCACAGTCGCTAAGAGCCGAACAGAAAAAACGGACCATAATTTCAATAAAGTTGCGGGACAATTGCATCTTGACGTATCCGAAACCCTCATTCGCGTAGAGGTGCGCCACAGCCTTCGGATCGCAAAGAACCAAACTCTGCTGTCCTAGGAATCCAGGGAAACTGAAGACAGAACCATACTCGGATGCCCATTGCTCGTACAAGAGACCTGCATCCTCGGCGTCATGAATAACACGACCAAGCCCAAAAAGCCAGCTTTGGCTCGCAGGACCTCGCAGTTCGGTGGTTATGCCGCCCTTGCGGTTGGTCGAGATCTTGTAGATGAGGAAGACAGCGACGAGAAATAGGCAGACGTCGGTCGTCGATATCTGGTAAGCTGGCGCCATGAGGGTAGTGAAAGACGAATCAGCAATCACCCTTTTCACACCCGACCACAGGGATGATCCGTCGGATGGTTTTAGCCCGGTCCGGGATAGCGACAGCCCCCGACAACCCCGTTGGCATGTCCGGATCCATGAATGGAGTTCCAAATACCGCTACGAGTAGCGAAGACGTCATAGTCCCAGCGATTTTGAAGGATCGAGCTAGGAAGAGATTGGATTTGGCCTAGTGTGCCGAATTCTATGGAGCGCAGCTGTGATAGCATATTCCCTCGGTCGTCATGTACACCACGAGCTGGATCACGAGTTTCCCTACAATCTAGTGTTGTGCGGATCGCGCAGAAGTCTAAAGGCTAACCATAACTCGTAAAGGCGACGGACGTATCGCTTATCCTGTCATTGCTGGTGAGCAGAAATTTGAGACGGTGCTCCTGTTTGAATCACGAATCCCATATCTGAGAGCCAATGAAAATAAGAAACGGGAGCATCACGCACAGATTTACCAGCTCTGGTCAATTGGAGGATTGCTTCTTATAGAAAACCATAACACGGGATGGGGCAAAGAAGTCTTCGAAGGCTGACTTCTAGAGCTGCCAACTAATACTGCGATGGCATATGCATCTTGAGAAAATCGAGTTTGATAGCGGTCGGCAAGAAGAAGCCGGACTCTATAAGACGACTGAGCTAGCATCGGGAAGAACACGAGTAGCGCGCCTACTGACTCGCATCAGGTTCTTTCTCCCGGTATTTTGGCAGATGAAAAATTCTTGACGTATCGTGCTAGGGCATTCCAAGCATACGCTGTTAGTGCTTCTTCTTCCCAGGAGGCTATGACTTTTGTATATAGGAAAGACCGAACTAGTGGACGCGTGAACAACGTAGGGCACTTACGCTGTGTCCACATTCCCGATGTCGCTAGATGCTTAGCGTTATGCTTTCGACGAGCCTGTGCCACAGGAACGGCTGCGCGGCTGCGAAAGCATCGAGTGGGGATTGGAAGATTTTCGGGCAGTTTCTATGCAGTCGTTTGATGAGTGAATAAACAGAAACCAGAACGTGACACGCATACCTGTCGTTTGACCAGATTTTCTACGGCGGTGCAAGCTTGTAAAACACCGAGGAGATCTTGGATCGTTGTATCGTTTTCCTGTGCCTAAGAAATGATTGAACACGGAAGATGGAGCAGGTGTGTGTTTCCATCAAACGAAATCATCTGATAGCGAAGAAAATTTGGTGCAGAGTTCAAGTTAATCACTGTTAATCAATGTCTCGGTATTAATATCGGAAGCCGCAGTAGAGGGGGTTGCGGTGCAAGAAGTGCCGGGAGAAGAGCATTGTCCATCGCTTGGGAGAATAAAAAGAGGAGCGGGAGAAGAGTGTTCGGATACAACGAACCCGGCGAGAAGGCAGGTTTTGCTGGAGAGAAAAGGCTTCAAACAGAACGGGAGACTGATGAATGCTTGACACCGTATTGGACGATATGATGGGACCTCGTTGGGACCTGTACCAACTGATATCATCAGTCCAGGGCCAGGATTTTCGCAAAAGAAAATGAGACGCACCGTGTGGAACCTGGACTCTATATCCAGTTGGAAGCGTAGGACCTTGACGATAGAGGGGCGAGAGAATGCCATGCGATGATTTGAGACTGACTGAAATCCCCCGTCCCTAGCTGAGATGGAAGGGTCCAGATCTCGACATGAACGTTACGCAGTACGCAGGACCTGACAGGAAGTTACCGGTTTAATATATTTTGGCCGGCGACCCTAGATAGATATTGGAGGTGGACTGACCCCGCCAGTAATTAATATTCTGCTGGGGGTAAGATTGTCAGGGTTGGCAGGCTGTGTGTGCTGTAAGAGTAACGTACGCATTATGTAGTCGACGGAGACATTATGCAAAGATCCACATTGCCAGGAAAGGGCGCGACCATTCTGCATTTTTCTCGTTGCGACGCAGGTGCCATGTCCATCAGACGTGGATAGATCCCTGGATTCGGCTAGCTGGGTGACGATGTCAGAACAGCAAGTCGCGCCACCTCACCTTTTCCCTGTCGGTGGCTCGGTGCCGGAGTCTGCTCTCACAGGCTTCTTGATCCGGGCATCGATGTTATACAGCCCAAAAGTTCATTAATGCACGTTTCATAACATACAAGTAAGAGGAAGAGAAGGAAATTTATTGGGAGAATGAAAAAAATTGAAAGGGAAATCTCCGCCGTCGTGGTTGCCACAGGAGAAACGCCGACCGTCAATGCAGGGAAGCGACCAAAATGGGCTGGACTCCAAAAATAGAAAAAATGAGTGTCGCGCCAGATTAGGGCAGGCACGCTTGATTTTCCTGGGCTTCGTCTTAGCCTCGTCCTTCCTTTCCTTCTTACTTCCATGTCCGTACAGTGATTTTCTTCATTTCCCCTCTATATCCCCAGCATTCCTCCAGTGATGACCGCCGTAGCCTCCTGCTCTACCAACCTCCTGGCTGCCCCCACACCTGAGCGCGTCGTACGCTTCGATAACCAATGCATTCTCATTCCAGAATGTCACGGTCGTTCCAAACGGCCTATCGTATCGATGGTGACCAAGTCGTATGCCTTACCACTCTGGAAGCGCAAGTCACCAAGCCCTAGCCCCCTAGACGAGAAGGAGAGGGATACAGAGATGATTGAAGACAGCGACTCGTCGTCTCCAGAGGGCATCGTCTTCAAGGTCTCCGTCCCTAGGTATGCACGGCCATTTCTATTACGAGAATGTTTACTCAATATCATTTGTATTAGCTTCAAGACACGTCCAAGACGCGGACGATCACACACAGCGGAACCTCTTACCCCATGTCTCGTGCACCGTTCAGCGGCCAACCAATCCCAGCATTCACCGCCTCCTTCGTTCCCTTCGTCCCGTCCGAGAACCCTCAAGCGATCCCCTTCCCTACCCATTCCACCTGCAAAACGTATCACCACCGTACCTCTGCGAGCCTGCTGTCCCAACTGCTATCCCATAACCGAGAAATCACTCAAGGAGGGCGATAACTGGGAGACAAAGTTCTCCACCGGTGCACGGAGACGGCGAAGCACAAGTCTTGACGGTATCACAGCCCCGTTCAGCCTTGCTGACGTCGAAGAAGCTTTGTTCCGCGTTAACGTAACCGTCGACGAGGTGGATACGCTCAAGCAGAGACGGTCCCAGGAGATCGCACCCGAACCTGCTCCTGCACCTCACGTCGAGGTAGAAGACGAGGACCAACTCTTTCCTCTCCCTCTACCACGTCGTTCGCCCAACGACTCCCCCATTCCGAGCCCAAAAGCTTCGCCAACGTGTTTCTTGACAGCAAAGAACGTTTCTGAAGAATGCATCATTGGGAAGAGCATTTCGAGAAAGAAGGACCAGCGGATCCCCGAGGCCGTATATCCATCCAGGGAGAGCTCACGCTCTAGCTCCAGTCTGAGCCTCGGCGAGAGCATCCTCGGGAAGAGCATCTCGAGAAGAAATCTTTGCGAGACGACTTCGATGACCACGTATGCCTCGAGGGAGGGCTCGCGCTCAAGCTCCAATCTTAGCCTTGGCTCACAGGCCATTCTACATACCCGCGAGAGACCGTCTCCCCCGTCGTCCCCATCTTCCAGACCCTCGCCTTCCAAACATCGACGGCTGGTGTCAGATACCGCCATGTTCAGCTCTCCTCCTCGAGCGCCACCATCGCGACCTTTACCTCCTTCATATTCCCATTCTCCGACGTCCAAGCGCAGTTGGTCTGCGGTCTTCAAAGGTGTCGTAGCCACATCTTGACGTTCACCGCTTTTCTTTTCTGTTTACGATACCCATTTCTATTGTACCTAGTTTTCACGTAATTCCTTTTGCTGTCGTCCGTTCGCTGTCTATCTATCCTTTTTTTCTTCGTTCCGGAGTACATACATACACACATCTGTAGCCTAGCATCGAACATTGATATCCACAATAGCATGCAATATTCTCTTGGACATTGGGTTGGCAGAAGACTTCGCATTCCTAAACAGCTATGAAGGTCAACTGATGTGGCTTCAATACAGCTCTCATACCAAACCCCTTGATGCATTCCTTCGCCGTGTCGCGGAGTGTTTTTCTCTTCGTCTCCCGATGAGCATCGGCAAGCACTGACATCATTTCACCAGCACAGCCCTCTTTGTAGAGCAACAGATTATCGGCAAGCGGAGCTTTGATATAACCCCCGTGGAATCTCGTCGGGGAAATGCAGATCGCGCAACTCAACGGCGACGGCATAGACAACGGCGTAAATCACGGCGCAGATCACAGCGTATTGCAGAACGGGAAGTCCAGGAAGAGAAAATGGATGAGGATGAGGATGACAAGGACGGTAAGGAGGACGACAAGGGGGGACAAAGATGAAAGCAAAGAGCAAAAGAATGGTGATGAAAACAACGGTGACGACGACCGCGGCGGCGACAATGACTACGATGAAGAGGACTATGAGTCTTTGAAACCATTAATTGTCGTCGAAATCGCCTGGTTGGAGCCCACTGAAAAGCTCCGACACGACTTAATACAATATTGCGTTAGAATGGAGGCCCCCGGTACTTGGGTCGTTGGCTTCAAGGTCCATCCATGGTCTCGACACACTCACAAATATTGAAGTCTTGTTGTATTCCTGCTCAGGTGGAGGTGTCCTGTCATACAGCGAGGCAGAATCCGTCCAGAGGTACAAATATTATGCCAGGAGAGAAGGAGGGGAGTGGGAACTACCCGAAGAACTTCACTCAGTTCCGTTACTATTTGACGTCGAGGCAAACTGGTAATTATCGATATTATGACTGCTCCTTCATAGCGGAATGGACGGTACGGATTTTCATCGATGATCTACGCAAGTACAACTAATGATAGTATCTCCAGATCACTAAAGAAAAGAAGGGAAATGCTGAAGATATTCACATACCTCTGGAAGGCCACGATCCTCTGGTAATTAATGCAGGCAAGCTTTGGGGAGAAATGTAGTCCAGCTACAACCAACATGAGGCACAGATGCGCGCGTTGGAAACGGACTCAGAAACGGACACACAATATGCACATTCCACCCCGGTTTCTCATCAGTGACCTGAAGGGCACGAAGAAGCAGAGGTTAGCATAGTGTAGACGTAAATTCCCGGTGACTTTTTTCTATATTCTGTATACCTATGCCTTCCGGACTCCTACATGTACATTTTGTGTTGCCTTTTTATACAGCAATTGATAAATACGTATTCTACAACAGAAATCGCACACACCAGCGTGCCACACCCAGTCAAGGCAGCTACCAAGGAGGCTTCATAGAGGAATATATGTATGTTCATGGCCCTGAATATACAACTCAATCTTACCTGGAGTCTGCACCTCCTTCGTCTTCACCTCCTAGGAAACGTCATACCGACCTGCTCACTCTTCGGCATTGTCGGTCTTCTCTCGACCACACCAACAGTTGATCAAAGACCTGTGTCTTCCTAGCCACGATGGCTCACACCTGTACCCCCGTAAACGCTTCTCGAACAGAAGGAACGACGTGATTTCCAGGCATGTGGAGATAATGGAGATGAACATTTGCATCTAGAGCAGCTGGAGAAAGAAATATAATTGTCGAGTTCGCGTATCAAGCCATTTGTTTGATGAAGCTATTGAGAGGAGCGCTACGAAAGAGGTCTGTCGCATATTGATCGATTATGGTAGTACCGCTCTCGCGTCCTTCAATGTTGTTACCCGCTGAAGCTCATCAAAATTCCTAAACGATTCAGCAGTAGTAGGTCGAGGTATTGAAAAGCGCGAGGGCGATGCACGAGAGAATCCCGATGAGCACAAGGAAGCACGCGGAGATTGAATTTTGGTCGCATTTTGGAGGATATCGCAAAGGTTGTTTCCCTCTTGCAACCAGACATGGAATCAATGTCTGTAGGAGAAATTGTGCCGGAGAGAACGGGACCTATGTCGTTCATCGATGACGACCTGAGCAAAACGATACTGTCTCGCACTGCCAGCACGATGGCCCTCAGATACAACAAGTCGTTCATTATTTCGAGGGGCTGCCATTTGTGAATCAGGTAACTCCGATAACCAAGGAAGACGATGGTTCAAAGCCTGCGAATGGTCACTCCTGGTGGAATGTCATGTCAGGACGAGACGAGGCAAAACGGAAAGATATGTACAGTATCTTTGGACAGAACATCTTGACCCTATGACAGTCCTTGACCGCCGAAATGCCATGGAAAGAAGAGTACGCCTGTCAAGCTCTTTGGCATGCATCATTCGATAAAACTTCTGAATTTAGTCCCAATGATTTGTGGTAGATGTAATTCGCATGGACTGATTCGTAATATTGGATAGGCACCACATCCATCAATACGACGTTCCAACTTCTTCTCGGTGTCTGCATATTCCCCCGCTCGACATCGAGCGAGCCAAGCCATACCCATTCCCTGTTACAAAAAACAATCTTGGTCGTGTCAATCTTCTCCCACTGCCAATAGTCGGTCAAGAACCACGTTTCGTCCGGTGGGACACGATGTCATGCTGGATCGGGATGGCATGTATCAGCAAGGGCGGGCTGACGCGATAGGGATGGAGGGAGGAAGCGCGAGCATAATCAACAAGCCAGAGGGCTACCATGTCGTAAAGTTGGTGCAAACGGTGTACAGGACGAACAAAGTCTCAAGTGCGGTAAGCTCTGGTTTCTTCGCCACGACATTAATCCATGCCCACTAAACTACTTCGGCGGTGAACACGGCCTGGGCCGCAGAGCATGGGCGCACGGAGGAACTGTAACGTGCCCTGGAACACGTGTAGACGTCGTATTCACAGCTTTGGGTCCTTTGGGATGATGCAGCAACATGTTGCTTTCCCTCGCAACTATCAATGCCCGTCTCGGAGGGCTTGGTTTGGAATGACATTCTTATCGTTAGTTCTTTCGTTTTAGAAGACACTGTAAATATCCATAGGGATGAGGCATCAGGTGTCGTCAACTAGTAAAGCACATATAATACGTACGGTGGTTATCTTTCCAGCAATATAAGACTGAGCTTCGCTTCTGGTCCTGACGGACTCCATCCAAATGTCGACGAGTTTAAGCGGTTCATTACAGTATCCTTCGTGACTCCGTCTGGGCTGACGGAGGTTTACATGTATCGTCTTGTTGGTGGAAAACCGAGTCATAAACGCCGTGTCTCCGTCATATGCATATCTGGAGGAGGTCAAGAACGAGATCTATCTTCAACGTTGACGCTGCCTCCGCATTCACCGAGCCTATCAGCTGCACATGAAGCTTTGATTTCTCTGCATAGGGAGATAACGAATACGGTTCGCAGCGTTAATGAGAGAGAGAATCGCCTCCCCCAACCAGGTGAAGTAGGTCCGTGGCGATGACAGTACACCATCAAAAAAAGGGGTGACTGCCTGTCGATTGAGCGGTCGCGTAGAACCGGGATTTACTATCCGCCAAACCCCAGCCCGTGACCCTTTCCCTTCTTTCGACTAGTTTGAGAAACACTTGAGATCCTTCACATCCCAACGGCTATAACTGGGGAAAGTGCATGGGACATGTCCTAGCGATAACGATTCCGACATCCGACATCCTTACATTCGAAAGGATGGGGTATCAAGAGATGGCAGAGGTGACGCTAGGGAACGGTATTCTGTTTTTGCTATGAACGCATGCCTCGGAGTTCGTAGGTTGAATATGACAATAAGGAAATTGGCGAGATATAGATGGTCGTCTTGGAGAGGTTAGATCCTTCAGGCTTCAACGTGGTTATCCCCGAGCCTGACAGAAAGACACGTCAGGTCTTGAAACGAAAGTAAACAGGATACGCACTGGATGTCTCTTCAACTACTTTGTCTTCAGCTCTTCAGCGTGTCCTTGATCGACATCTCTTCAAAACGGTAGATATACAAAGATGGAACTGCGCGATTCTTGGGGGGCTCGTGCGCACATAGTATCTCGTAAGAGGTGACGATGCGAGCTCGATACATGGTGTTCCGCTGGCACCAGACCATTCGAGCACCGCGAGCATCTCTGACATCGATAGTTGTGGTCAGCGAGTCCAGCAGCTGATGAAGCCATGGATTCGAAGAAGGCAGAGTTTGCGCTGTAGGTTTCTCTGAGGCAGGCAATTGATGCAGGATTAGGGGAACGCCTTCAGGGCTTGGAAGAACAAAGTGGTCGTCATTGTCGCTGTAGAGATTCTGTCGCATAATGAGAACGTAGAGATGGGAAACTAATAAGGGACGCACAATTCCTATGCAGTTCAGATTCGCCCAGGATAGACCCATGTTCAACCGCCATTGCCATTGCCACGAATCCCTCAAAATCTTGTAGGGTTTGGACTATGAATTCAGAAGTGGCTTCTTCGCTGGAGAAAGAATGGAAGAGGACGCAACACAGATATCGGATTGGTTCAGATGGTGGTTGAAAGTGATCAAGTGACGGCGCGTGGGGAGACTTGCCTCGCCCGATTTGTATCACCACCTTGCCTCTTCGATCCGTACACTCACCATTGCAGCAGCAACAATGCGAGCCTCATCTCAAACTTCTGACGATGGCACCGACTGGATTTCGGAACCTCCTACAACCATGTTATCTTGGTTGAAGAAAGTTAAGGAGGCTGAATCTGGGGCCACTCTGGAAACAGAGCTGGACCCTGATTCATTGTCGTGGTTCAGAGCGAACTTCGACATTGTGACTGAAGTGTACAGGGGGAAGTGAGTAAATTTCCTGATCTGAGAGAATTCCTTGACAAGATTTGTTAGGTGGGAGCTCATCGACAGCAAGGTCATACTCACTATTCCTACAATCATTCATCAAAGTCTTCTCAAAGAACTCACCCGATCTGTGCACACTTCCACACAGTCTGTCGACCTTCAGATTGGGTCTAGCGACGTTCCAGTCTACAATGGAGTCAAAATACCAGATCTCAATATTTTTGACAAGAGAGATCCAACTGAAGATGGCTATGGTGTACCTACAGTCTCTTTTGAGGTCGCCTACTCCAAAAGTCATACGAAGCTCCTGTGGGATCTTGTGAGACTAGTCCTCGGCCTACATGGCTACCTACGGCTCGCATATGGGGTGAATTTACACTCCCCCAAAACACTTCATTATCTGGAGATTATCACCTTTGCATCCGGTGGCACAGGAACTTTGCATGGTGCTGAGGCAAAGAAATTCCAGCATGGAAAAGTATATGGGTGTAATTGTGATGGTGTTTGGAAGGTTGTTCCACAATCGGAACCACCAGAGTTCAAGCGGTTGAGGATGTTGACTTCCAAAGATGAAAATAACCATGCATATGTTGACTGCAAACTCCTTGGAATATGGAAGGTATGCATACTCTTCAATCATCTCTAATATGAACCACTGACTAATACTACCTCCAGATTACAGAGCAAGAACAAGCTGACATTGTTGTCCCAGGGAAATGCCTGTTCTGTTACGATTTATTAACTTTTTTCCTTTTTCTAGTCTTATCTCATCTTATCGGTGTAATCACGCTTATGCGCAATCACCATTGTATCGCCACATCACTTCGATAAATCTTTCATGATGGACAACGCATGATATTGCGTGCTCGTTGTCCGACCAGCATGCCCTTTGACAAAACTTTCGTATCTAATAATAGTACTCACGATTTAGTATTTAAGTAGCTACGATTCACTGTACAACCTCAGCTTCGAGCTAAGGTTTACCTACACATAAATCTTACTTGTCTGCTCGCTTGCTGAGAGCCTCTCTGTAAGCGCCTCTTTCACCACCTCGAGTCATCCGAGGCATTGGCCAAGTGATTGTCCGAACGCGAGACAGCTTACCAATTGCCCAACTATGAGTCACGTGAGAGTCGGCCCTAACAATTAGCTCGAAGCTTCCCTTCACCCTTCCATGACGCTAGATGCAGGAAGGATTCCATGACCCTCCAACAAACCCCCGACATTGACGAAACCATCAGAAACGCGGCCATAGGAGCCTTTGTAGGAGCAGCAGCACTAGTCGGATTAACCCTCTTTGCCGCTGCCATATATTGCAGAAACCGAGACTGGTTCAAACAACATGGGCTAGGACCCAGAAGACCCTTAACCTACCCCCCACCCACCCTCCCGACCTTTTACATCCCACCCTATCAAAACAATGGTCAGATTCAGCCCTTTCACCCGACATACCAGCCCTACAGAAGGGACCAGTTCTACACACCCCCCGTCACGCCGAATAGGCAGGAACGATCCAGAGCCCTGAGCCCAGAGAGCGATGCCGGGGTCTATCATGGAAGAAGAGGAAGAAGTCCAAGCCCCATCGCTGGACCTTCCGGAATTAGGCAGTCCTCTAGGACCACATCTCGCTCTCCCCCTATTAAGGGAGACATCACAGAGCTTATCCGAGCCTACGTCGGGCCTGGCACTATCGAGTATGACGAGACAGAGTCGTGTCGAAGCAGTACAAACGTACTTCCAGCCGAGGGCATTGAGCCCACTCCCACTAGCCCACCCGCTACCCATCCGACCCTCCGAGTTGCAAACCCTTCTCCGACTTCAACAAGCAGCTCCGTCGTCGCGAGCTGGATCCAGGACTTCTACCGCCAGAACAACGCGGGGCTATGGGCCCATCGTGACCCCCTCTATGACATTGGCTGGACCCCCCCCAGCACACCTACGGCGTCAATTACACGGTCCACGTCCTCTCCCTCCAATACCACAGACCCTCCTACCAGACTCCCCCGTCCCGAGCACTCCTGAAGAAGAGATAGCCCGGATACTGAGCCCCACCACGACAGCGACATCTTGGATCAGTCGCCAATACAGGCAAACCCAGATGACCTCAGAAGAGGACAACTTCAGATCCGCACTATCGGGAGACCTTCCTACTTCCGACGAAGAAGAGCTTGGGAGACTGAGAACGCATTCTGCCTACGGCGGCTGGAGGAGGACCCAGACCAGCCTCCAAGACCCCTTGGAGACGAACAAAGGCTGGCAAGGCAAGAGCTCAAGAGCAACCCGTTCTACCTGGGAGCTCCTGAACGAGCCTGGACTTCCCTCTCTGTACAGCAGCGAATCACTCTCGGACCATATCGCGCCCAGGCCTGGGCCTTTAGAAGAGAGGACTACGTCAATCGAGGAGGAATTGACGAATCCCTTGAAGAACATCGACGATGACTACACCTATTTCCTACAGAGGAGCTCTACCGTCACGAGCAGGACTATGGTCCCACCCCTGGAATCTATCTATGGGGACTATGATCAAGAACAGAGGAGGAGGCACGAACCCTCCAGGGAAGATTGGAGGATATACTCTGAACCTGGAGAGCCGATGAACATGAACGAGAACACCTGGCCTTCATACGAATGGCCCAGGCCAATGCCCGATGAACCACCCAGAGAATGGCGGAAGAACGGCAACCCATGGAAAGGTAAGAGTAGACTGCTCGCTGGCTCCGGCAAGGCCGGACCAAGTGAGCTGATGGAAACGGAAGATGAGCGATGAGTCCGGGAGGCACAGGAGGCTGAAGCCAGGAGGCAACAGTTCCAAGCCGAGAAAGACGCCTTCCCGGATGTCACAGCAGGGCTAGTCGCCCAACTACAAAGAACCCAGGCCTTCGCCATGGTCCACAACCTACCTATCCCAAAAGAACTCCAAGACGTCCCCGATCAGCCACAACCCTGGGGGCGACCTGCCGCGCCAATCCCCGTGAGACATGGCAGCCCGACCCCCTCCCAGGTATGATCCCCCCGATCCCCCTTATTGGCCCTCTGGAAATGCCGAGGAACAGGACCCATGGCTCCAAGTCAAACCAACCCTGGTACAACTCCCCACCGATTTCCAAGGAAAAAGCAGCGACATCCATCGCTTCACCAGAGCCTGTGAAGACTACTTTTCTGTCTTCAAGGCCTACTACCCCACCCACGCCAACAAGATCATGTTCACCGTCTCCCTATTTGGGGAGAAACCCCAGAATTGGTGGTCCCAATACCGCTACCAGTTCTGGAGCAACACCGAGGAACGATATCGGTATTTCTCATGGAACGAGTTCAAGGCTGCCCTAAAGGTCGAGTACGGAGACCCTGCCCTCCAAGAAGTAATGGAGAGGCGAATGAACGAACTCAAAATAACAGGAACCGCATCTGAATACTTCCGATGTCTCGAGGAACTGGCCCGACAAGCTGACTAGCTCACTGACCTCGGACCCCGAAGCGTGATCATCAGGGCAGTTCGAAGGGGAGTCCCCGAATCATACACAGACTCAATCGCAAACTTAGGCGTTATGATCCCCTCCACCTACCCCGAATGGAAACGATGAATTTGCAGTATATTCAACGAAAGGGCTCGTAAAACAGCCTTCAATAAAATCGGGTATGTCGACCGCCCAAAGAACCAATCCACCGGAAGCTCCTCTAAAGGAACTTCCGGCGTGACAAGTTCCATGGCCGACAAACCTGTCAGCAAGGGGTCATCAGGAGGAGGATGGACTACTTATGGAGGAGCCAGAGAGCCCATGGACATAGACCGCCTCCGAAAGGAAGGCAGGTGCTTCAACTGTGGAGGAAAGGGACACATGGGGAAGGACTGCAAGAAGCCAAAGCGGCCCAGAGACCCAAAAAGTGGGCGATATACGACGGCCCAACTTTGGACGATGCTAACAGAGGCCGAGCTGCACGAGTTGCATGATAAGGAGGCACATGGACATACCCACGAGGAGAAAGCCGAGGAGAAGACGCCCTCGACGACGAAGATTGAGGAGGTAAAAGGCAAGGCCGAGAAGTGAGTGATTCCACTTCCTCGGCCCAGTCCTCCTCTCTGGGTGGTTGGTCATCAGGTCCTGCTGTGTGGACTTCGCCCGATTGTAATACTTTTTTACGTACGTCATTGATATCAACGCATTCGAATATACCTGCTCTTGTCACACAGTCACCGAAGACCACCCCAAAAGAATCACAAAACATTCAGACTCCGCCTAAAAAGGCGTATATAATCCCCCAGAAGCGAAGCAAGACTCATCCCCCTCCTTCGCTTACACTTTCTGTCCCAGAATTCCTCACCCTCCAGGACCTTCAGACTCGATGGGGACCAGAGTTCATCCGAACAATGTCGGGGATCTCTCAGTCCTTAGGGACAAAGGAGGTTCTCCCCGAACCGGCTGAGCCCGTCGTCGCTGAACAAGGACTTCAAGACGGAGGCAGGAGTACGAGGTTGATGCCTGTCGACCATGTCCCCAATCGTTCGCCTCGCACCCAGGGATCGTCGCAGATACACGACCCCCTCTCCTCTCGCCTGGAAGAAGAAACAAAAGGTTGCAGCTCTCATCGTTCTCTCGGAGATGTCACACCGATTGAGACAGCGCCCCTTTTGCCCACGACCCCGACGGAAGAAGGCATCTCAACAAAGGATAGGGATCCGGTGCCGGTGCCGAGGGACCTGGAAGTAACGTGGGAGCACGGTTCATGCGACAAGAACGCGATGTTCACGACTCCTTCTGTTCATTCCGATGAGCCTTGCGGTCACTCCCGGAGCAACCTGCTCCCCAAACCTCCGAATCCTGATGAAGCAGCCAACAGCGGATGACCTCTGGGGAAGGAGCATGCCCCAACCAGGGGAGACCCTCTTAGGCCCCCAATCGTCGAAGGATCAAGCAGGGTTCCAGCATCGGATGCGCAGTGCTCACGGGCCCGGAATACCACCCTCGTCGAGGTCCCTGACAAGGAGGACGACACGTCATTCAAGATGATGCAAGCCAAGGCACAAAAGGAGAAGGAAGAAGAAACGTTGAGGGCAAGGCATTCCGAATCAGACCCAGTGAATGTTTCCACCCCGAAGTACACCTGGTTCAAGCCGTTTGGCGCAGACTGGACCCTTCGGGCTGTCAGGGAAGCATGCACAGATTCGGAAGCGCTTGCCTTGCTTCACCTCTGGGCTCATAAAGAAAAGATTAACGAGGTGGACGACGAACTTCTCGCCTCACTTCGGAAAGAGGGAAAGCAAGCACGGGAGCAGCTTTATGAGTTGAGCCAACCCATTCGATATCAACGCCGAATAAGCACCAAGGGCATATGAGAACTATTCCTCGATGTCCAACTCGAGACGCTAGAGAATCGCCAGACTCTCAAGGCCCAAGCATTGGTGGACAGCGGATGCACCAGCAGTACTATAAGCGAAAACTACGTCCGGAAGTACGGACTCATCACCCGACCTGCAGCCGCTCCGATTTCGGTATACAATGTGGATGGCACCAAGAATAAGGCAGGAGTAATCACTGAGTTCGTGGAAGTACGATTGACGATAGGAGGACACAGCGAAAGAATCGACTTTGCTGTCACAAACATCGGCAAAGGCGACATCTTCCTAGGACACGACTGGCTTCTCCGTCATAATCCGGTCATCAATTGGACCACCAGCAAAGTCATCTTCACCCGATGCCAGTGCCAGAAGAATCCATTCCTGCTTCCTGACGCTGACCCAGAAGATCCATGGGACGAAGAGTTGGAAGAAGGCGAAACCATCTTAATGGTTGACCTCCAAGAAGAACTAGAGATTCGTGCAGTACACCATGCCAATGACCTAGCCGCCAAGGCCGCCGAAGGAAAAGCCAAAAGGACTTTCGAGGAAATGGTCCTGCCCCAATATCGTGAGTTCCACGACCTATTCTCTAAAGAAAACTTCGATGAACTACCAGAGCGAAAGCCATGAGATCACGCCATCGAGTTGATTCCAAACACCAAATCAACTCTCGACTGCAAGGTCTATCCCCTCAACCGACATGAACAGGAAGAGCTTGATAAGTTCCTGGACGAGAATTTGGAGTCGGGTCGGATCCGCCCCTCCAAGTCCCCCTTCGCCTCCCCCTTCTTCTTCGTCAAGAAAAAGGACGGCTCTCTCTGACCCGTTCAGGACTATCAAAAACTGAACGAGATGACAATCAAAAATCGATACCCCCTACCACTTATCTCTGAACTCATGGATAAGCTTCGTGGTACCAAATACTTTATGAAACTGGACGTCCGCTGGGGATATAACAACGTCAGGATTAAGCAAGGAGACGAAGCCAAAGCTGCCTTCTGCACCAACCGAGGGCTATTCGAGCCAATGGTCATGTTCTTCAGACTCACGAATTCGCCGGCTACCTTCCAATGGATGATGAACGACATCTTCCATGACCTCATTATGGAAGGGAAGGTTACCATCTACCTCGACGACATCTTAATCTTCTCCAAGGACCTTCAGGAACACAGACGAATCGTAAAGCGGGTACTCCAACACCTGAGGGAACACAAACTCTTCCTGAAGGCCGAGAAATGCGAGTTCGAGGTACTAGAAACAGAATACCTTGGCATGATAATCAGCGAGGGATCAGTACGGATGGACCCCGTAAAGGTCAAGGGAATCACGGAATGGCCCACACCCACCAAGAAGAAGGAATTACAGTCCTTCTTGGGCTTTACGAATTTCTATCAGAAATTCATAAAAGACTATTCCAAGATTGTACGTCCAATGACCCAACTCACGGGTAATGCCCCCTGGACCTGGGGAGCAGCCCAGAATGAGGCCTTCCAATGCCTGAAGAAGCAGATGGCCGAAGATGTAGTGCTTGCACTTCCCAAGGAAAACGGGAAATTCCGAGTAGAGGCAGACTCCAGCGAAGGAGCCATTGGCGCCGTTCTTAGCCAAGAACAGGACGGAAAATGGAGACCGGTCGCATTCCTCTCCAAGGTGCTCACCGTCACCGAGCGAAACTACGAGATATACGACAAGGAGCTCTTAGCAATCATGCTCGCGTTGGAAGAATGGAGACACTACCTCATGGGCACGGCAGAAGATTTTGAAATCTGGACCGACCACCAAAATCTCCAATATTTCCGACAACCCCAGAAGCTGAATCGTCGACAAGCCTGATGGGTCACCGAGCTCGCGGAATACCATTTCACACTCCATCACAAGCCAGGGGCCTCCAACCAAAAAGCCGACCTACTCTCTCGACGAGACGACCATGACCAAGGCAAAAAGGACAATGACAACATCGTAGTTCTCCAGCCCGAACATTTCAGGGCCATGATTATGCCCACCACCTCGGAAACTCACCACCGTATCAAGGACATAACCCGGGATCATGACAAGTGGGATCAAGGAATCCAAAACTCCCTCGATCATGAACGCAGAATCTCGGAGAAGGAAGGACTCCTCTATTACGACGGGCAGATCTATGTCCCCTGGGATAATAAACTTAGAGGAGAGATCATTGCCTCCCACCATGATCACATCACGGCGGGACACCCAGGGATTGAAAAAACCAAAGAACTCGTCCAAAGAGAGTTCTGGTGGCCAAAACTCAAGCAAACCGTAGAAAAGTACGTCAAGGCATGCGAAGTGTGCCAGTGAACGAAAACGGACACTCATCCCAAGGCTGCCCCTCTCCACCCCAATGAAGTTCCCTCCGAGCCATGGACTCATATTTCCGTCGATATGATCACCGGACTCCCAGAATCCAACAGCTACGATGCCATCCTGGTAGTTGTCGACAGATTCTCAAAAGAAATGATCCCCATTGCCTGTAATGTCGAGCTCACCTCTGAAGGATGGGCCAAACTCCTACGAGACCACGTCTATGCCCATCACGGCATGCCAAAAACAGTGATCTCAGACCGAGGACCCCAGTTCGTCTCAAAGTTCATGACAGAACTCCTCCGACTACTAGATATTACACCGAATGCATCCACAGCCTTCCACCCCCAAACAGACGGGCAGACCGAACGTGCCAATCAAGAAATCAACAAATATTTGCGTATTTTCATCAACTATCGACAGACCAATTGGAGTGAATGGCTAGCTATGGCAGCATTTGCCCACAACAACTGAGTTCATTCGGCGACGGGCCAAACCCCTTTCTTCACGAACCATGGAACGAACCCCTGGGTCCTACCAGACTCCATCAAGACGACCGCCTTCACCAATCCGTCGGCCAAATCATTCGCAGAAAACATGCAGGAAGTGCACCGCCAAGCAAAAGAGGCATTAGAGGAAGCCGCAGGAAAGATGAAGACCCAGTACGACAAGAAGAAAAGGGATGCCATGGACTATGCCATCGGAGACCGAGTATGGCTTGACTCCACCAATCTCCACCTTCCTAGACCAAAAAAGAAGCTCGACGACAAACACGTCAGCCCGTTCCTCATTCTGGAAAAAACCGGCACCTCTGCCTACAAACTGAAACTTCCCCCGCATTGGAAAATCCATCCACACTTCAACGAGAAGCTTCTAACGCCATACATACCTCCGGCATTCCCCAACCAAGAACAGCCCCCTGCACCACCACCAGACCTCATCGAAGATGAAGAAGAATACGAAATCGAAGAAGTCCTGGACTCCTGTACACGCCGAGTCCGAGGCAAGAAAGGACAAAAATCACGACTCGTAACCGATTACTTCATCAAATGGAAAGGGTGGACCCGAGAACACAATTCCTGGGTCCAGGAAGATGACATGGCTAACGCCCAAGAAGCTATCAAAGACTACGAAGACAGCATCTCCGAAACACAAGCCGTCGTGACTGCACGCAAAGTCATCGACAGATCGGAGAAGACCATCAAACGAATAGTCGATCGTAGTTATTGAGAAAACCAAGCCACAGGAGGATGGAGTATGTTCTATCAAGTAGAACGCATCGACGGGAAGAGATTTTGGATCAAAGAGCCCGATCGTGAAGTCTGGAAGACCTTCATTGACGACTATTGGCACAGAGAAAGCGAAAAAGAGGTCACAAACTGCATACAATGTGACGAACAGGACGAACCCTAGGGCAGTCGGGACAACTGCCTTAACGAGAGGGTAATGTTATGATTTATTAACTTTTTTCCTTTTTCTAGTCTTATCTCATCTTATCAGCATAATCACGCTTACGCGCAATCACCATCGTATCGCCACATCACTTCGATAAATCTTTCATGATGGACAATGCATGATATTGCATGCTCATCGTCCGACCAGCACGCCCTTCGACAAAACTTTCATATCTAATAATAGTACTCACGATTTAGTATTTAAGTAGCTACGATTCACTGTACAACCTCAGCTTCGAGCTAAGGTTTACCTACACATAAATCTTACTTGTCTGCTCGCTTGCCGAGAGCCTCTCTGTAAGTGCCTCTTTCACCACCTCGAGTCATCCGAGGCATTGGCCAAGTGATTGTCTGAACGCGAGACAGCTTACCAATTGCCCAACTATGAGTCATGTGAGAGTTGGCCCTAACATGTTCCTTGATAACAAGGGAGATGATCTTGTTCTCTCTGCTGCTCAACTGTGGCATGATGCACAAGATTGCATCAGTCTCCAATGTGGGATCAATCTGGTGAAGGCTGAGATACAGGAAAGGGGAGAATGTAAACAAAAATTTAGCGATCTTGAAGTGGACTTCCAATCTGTGCATGGCAAGCATGGAAAGGTATAAACTGTGTAACATGTACTGTACATTTTTTCAGAAATTGATTTGATTTGTACCAGTGACATCAGGGAGTTTAACTGAGAGCAACAATTATGTCAAATGAATAGGAATAGTCATAAAACAAAAGCTTTAAATGAATATGAATCAACAGATATAAGATTTACAAAAGATTTATGTCTTCCCTTGCTCTGAAGTTCTCAATTTTAGTTCTTGTCTATGAATTATACACCAATATTTTCCAGGCCTTCATGGGTAGTATGGAATTTTGCATTTTTTTTGTGAATCATAGTGATCCAGTTCCCTTTCCAGAGTTTGAATCTCCAGTTCAATGCTGTGTGTTAGAACTCATGGTTCATGAGGTAAGCAATCACAGAACTAATGTTCACGGCAATCGCGCTAGCGATGCCCTACATACTACAGGCTTTTATACTATGAAGATTATGTAGAATATACTAGAATAATCAGTAATCTGTTACTAAGAAAATGAGTAAGCGTCTCGGGGAATATGGGCAGAACGAGCTCGAATATTCATGCAAGCTCGAAACCCAAAAAGGAAATTCCTTATTCTAACATGCTGTTCAATACCACATTGTTTTATCTGTATTTGCTTTCCCAGTGAGCATATTCAATGTTGACAGACTGCCAGCAGCAATTTAGGATATGCTTGTAGGTGATTTTACAGTACATGGACTTCTAAATTTTTCCTCATGTTTTTTTGGTAGCTGATCAACCTATTTTGAGAAAAACTTATGTTAGTCATCGAGCTCGATGAGCAAGGAATGCACTTCAGAAACATCGGCAATATGGTGTGAGTCATCGAGCTCGATGACAAAGAATGTACTTTCAGAAACACCGGCAATATTGTCTGAGTCATCAAGCTCAATTTAGGCTCGGGCCAGCTTACGGCCGGCCTGGGCTTGAGCCTGAGCCAGCACATCACTAATGGCAAAAGTCCAGCAAATGGTTGCTGTCCCCTCAGGAACTCAAGGCTATTGACACTGTCAACCCAGCTCCATTGAAGAAACTTGCAGGTGCCATATAATCACAGCAGTACTAGTGTTGGTGGACAATCTTCTACTGGTTGGGGCATGCAAAGCTGGTGATACTATCCTTTTGTCTTTCTCGCAATTGAGCTCATCTTCCTTCAAGTTTGACAAGAGGATTGAACAGACACAACAGACTTCACTCAATGGAAGGAATTTTCAGTATGCTATGTTCAGCAAAAAGTCAGACAGTGCATTGTTCTCCTTTACTACTGTCTCTTCTAATGATGGATATGCTATAATAGAGCAACGAGTATGCCCTCCAGACTTCTACCTCGATGATGTCAAGTCCGCCCTATCTCTTCTGCATCCTCTCAGGACAAGGTGATTGTGGTCAAGCAGAATAATGATTGCGGATACAATTAAGTAACTTTAAGCAGTCATATAAAATAATAAAATATATGAATATAGGACTCGGTATATGTGATGGCCCTCAAACACTAGTCTTGAGTGCTTGCTGAACCTGCGCGGTTACTCAGCTTACTATTGAACTTATCAGCTTATTCTTCCGAGGTATAGTTAAACTCATTTATTCTTTCTATATATGGTGTACGTAAGTATCCTTTCCCGCTACTTATCCCTCTCGTAGAAATAGCCTTATTCATGCCACGCACCCTCCATTTACTCATCGCCCATCGGTTCCTCTCCATCCGTAGAAGTCGAGTCAAGATCGTCGGAGGATGGATCGTCTGTCGAGGTCGAATCATCTCCAGAAGATGACGAACCGCCCCCGAACGACGACGAACCACCCTCAGACGATGACGAGCCGCCCCTGAACGATGACGAGTCGCCGCCCATAGGGTCACTGCTGGAAGGGTCACTGCTAGAAGGATCGTCGCCCAGAGGCGATTCAGAATCAAGGCCGCTTCCGGGATGGCACTCGCAGGTGTACTTCTGCTTCCCCCCTTCTGCGCCTCCTCCACCACCACCCATTCCACCCGACTTCGACCCCGAGCCAGTTGAGCCACTGCCGCCGCGACGTCTCATCGAGGTGGTGTCCATCCCACTACCACCGAGACCGTGTTTGCTGCTCGCAGGCTTGCAGGTACACATAAGTGTCGTTTGTGATGAAGAATCCGACGTGTCCAGGCTCGAGTCTGAGTCTCCTGCAAAACCTGGCTTAGAACCACCGGAGCCACCGGGAGCACCAGTGCTACTGCCGCTGCCGCTGCCTGGCTTGGAGGGAGAGGTTTGCCGCGCGGCGATGCCGTTGGCGTTCTCCATAGCGGGAAAGGCATTGGCGGCTGCCAGGCTAAGCGCGATAGCTAGGAAAGAGATCGAGATGGGTTGCATGATGGAGAAAGATGTGAGAAGTGCGATGAAGAAGAGGGCTTTGGTTGTCTATCCCTGGCCGGCAGGGAAGAGGTGAACGTCAAGTTGGAGTATTGGGTTGCATGGAACCTGCTTTTATATGATTTCGGTGGGACGATAGTAGGTGGTGGCGATGCGGCAGAGTGGGGAGAGTGCCATCAGCAACCGTGCTGCCATCGTGATAGGTGTACTGCATCGTGACCGTCTCTGATGAAATGTAGATATATGCCGTCAGTTATTCATCCCAGCGGTGTTGCGCAATCCCTGCCGTCTAAAGCACGTTCTTGATATCGCTGTTGTCCCCGCCCGTCGGTGGCTATGCAGTCAGAACTACAGGAATTCGATGCGCGTCTGAGACGTGACAAGGCGTCGCTGCGGAGTGCAAAGTTGAGCTCGGAGGAGAGTCAGGGTGCTGGTGATGACCGTTTGCGCAGGCAGAATTACAGGATGTAAAGTGAGATTGCGTATTTGAGGCTGGAGCTGGACTTGGCATGGGCGTTGGGGTTCGGCGGTCAGGCAGCACCGTCAACTGATGGTGGTACTGACAACTCCAAAGTGAATGCCTGCCGGCAAGTTAATAAAAAAGTCTAAGTAAACGGAGGGAACGTACCAATCACGAGTCGATGCTATCCCGTCTCCCATCCAACGGTTCCTTCCATGTTCCTCGCATGAATGCGTCTAACTGTTACACTTCTCCGCTCTTTTACCCGCATGCACGTCCTTGACGGAAGCGAACGCAGTCGCACATGACTGTTGATTATCGCCAACGGGGAGGTCGACGCATGCTGGGAGAAGGCGGGGGTCGTCGATTCGTGAGGAAGACAAGAGCTTCGCTTGGAATATACGACGTTGTCTGACAACACAATTTGTAACCTGCGAAAAAATGAGGTTAGAGGTTAGAAGAGAATGGTGAGGATGATCGATACCATCGTAAGAGTTCGAGCCTTTGTTTTTTCAGCCAGTCGATACAGTACCAGGAGTGGCAACCAGCTGTGATTACACCCCATATACCCTCTTGGCGCCCTCCCTCGCCACATCCAACACCCTCTCCGTATCCCACCCTTCGCCCATAACGCCCGCGACAAACTCGGCCGTCCAGGGAATCATCAACGAATGCGAGAACGGGAGCATGGACTGCTTTGGCTCTAGCGTGCAATACACGTTCGACGGGACCATGCACGGCGCGTTAGTCTTCAGTAGGATCCGTTTGTCATCATTCGCTGCCATCTGCTTGAGGAGGTCGGCCCTATTGAGGTTCGTCGCGTAGCAGACGCCGGTCAAGCGTGGAGATTGGGGAAGTGCTCGAGGAGGCGGAGGCCGAATGCGGCGGTATCAGTGAAGCAGTGAATATGGACCTGTTGCGTATAGTCAGCCTTGTCGATATCGAAAGAAAGCCGAACATACTCGACGCTCTTTGGGGACGATCTCCTTCATGATTCTCTCCGTGTCTTCTTCTGTCCTGTGTACGATCTGTTATGTGTATATCACGATTCATGGCTTTCTGTAGCTGCTGGGCGAATACTCGTTACTGGACATCTGGCGGCGAGAGCCGGATCTTACAGGAAGGAAGCGAGAATGCAGTGATAATCTTGTATTCGACGGCAGGAGTGTACGGTTTTTCTCCGTGTATTTTTCTTGTTGTTCCTGGCCATGGCAATAGAGGTGGTTGTGAAGGATCAGAGGTGGGAGACGCGAGGGCGGGAAGCAAGTCGTAGCATGGTCCGGAAATGGAAGTTGTGATCAAAAGTGCTTCTTCCCTTCTCCCTTCAGCCTTTCGAATCCTTTCCAGCGATGTTCTTTCCCTCTCTCCATCGAAAGTCCGAATCTTCACCAATAATGTCAAAATCTCTCCTCGGTCGCAGGCGTTGTAGGGTGCGTCAAATTCGACGTTCGTTGTAGCCCATATTCTCACTCTGACTTGTCAGGTTCTTCGCGCGCCAACGTTCAACAGCGAATCACTTTCTGCCTTCGCTGTACCCTGCAGAGACGTACTATGCGTCCTTAGACTCTTTCATTACTGCTTCACCTTCATTACCTGCGATAAAATCACTGCCACAACGACGGCAACTCTGTTTTCTGTGTATCTTTTTCCGACTCGAAGCCTTTACGTGTGCACAATACCTGCACATGTACCACTCTCTAGCGAAGGCCCGGCTCGTGGTTGACGCAGCCAGATCACCAGAATGACACCATACGCGATTTCAGGTCCTCATCCTCCTCTTCCTCGATATCGGATACCCCGCAATCTATCCACGAATCCAAGGCCTTGAGGGCATTTTTCGGCCGCAGTGACCGATCTGTTCTCGGAAATTTTGAAGACAGGGATGGCTGTCAGATACGTCGTGGACCAAGAGGCGGAAACTATTCCCGTATGGTGGTTATCTTATCCTTTTGATTCCGGGATTTATATCTAACCCGTTCAAAGGCCTCTTTCCTTCCCTACCCTTGGAGCCATTGTACCTATGGTAACCAGCGCAGCCCTCGATTAAAGAGCGTGGGCTCGTGCTGCACCCAAGGGGTCCCGTGGCCACACATCAAGCTTGTTGTTCGCGTCTTTGTCTTCTAGGCGGGAGATAATTTACATACACGTTTACAAAACTGGGATGAAAATACTTACGGTCGTTGCACTTACGGAGACGAGAGATGGAGAGGATAAGTTATTTTCATTGTGAAGAAATATACGGTGTGTTATTGTTATAGTCGCCCCCATGTGTAGATCTGACGCGTCGTTAACCTGCTTAGAAAGATGTCAATATAAATCAGTCTTCATTGTATTATCCATGCATGTCGACCCATAAAAACTCGTTCCAGCATGCGCTGTCTTTTTCGGTCATAGCATTCATTGGTTATGAAAGAGGACATGGTCCTTGATCGATTATCTCTCAAATCGCTCCTTAAACTCGTAGTCAAGACATCGATAAACAGCGCCTATTCCAACGCTATAACTTCTCATAGTTGTGACACGTCACGCTAGTTTGACATACCATGCCTGCGCGCACCATTCTTTCGCTGCGTTCATCAAGAGCTACGGCCTTGGCATTCGACAGATGGAAAAATCGAGGCTCGTTGCATAAAGTACCGTCTACGATGGAACAGAAGGTTCTCCCGTCAACGTATACATCATTGCGAAGGGACGATTCACAACTTCCATCATCGGATGCCTGCCTCCCTGCACGAAGTCATCGAGTCGCTCGATAAACGTCTGTACCCACCGGCTTTGCATGTGAAGATATATCGGTCTCTATCCCACTATTAACGAGACGATGCACATATAAACCTTAGTTCGGGTCAACGTTCACATCCCTTGGAACCTCGAGGCGCGATTTCGCAGCCAAGGACCCACTCTGTTCACCTACCTCAGTTCCTAACCGGGGAAAAGACCTATGGCATACATCGGATCCGCTCGAATTCTTGCGTAGCTCTAATACGTGGTTCTAGTACGCATTTTCTAAACGAATGACATCGATAGCACGTCCGGTTACTAAACACAAACATCGTTATTACGACATATCTACTGAGCGTCCCGCATACACCTCGTTTCCTGGATCTATTGTCAGCTGGGTATCCCGTACCCCAAGTCTGATTACCGCCGATGGGCATGGATCTACAAGGGAAACCACAGCTTCTTATCTCCTAGTTTGCGATCTCGCCCATTCATTAATGCGCCAGCCAGTCCATGAATTGGCGCCTGGTCAGTCTGAGAGAGGATCACGTCAATCATCGCTGGCCTTGCGGGTCTGGCCTGGAACGAAGAGTCTTGTGAGGAGGCCGTGTGTAGCAGAATAAGCGGTCGTCAGAGAGAAAGAATGTCTGAGGCATAGACGTATCGGTGGAGCGCCGGTGGTTTTTTGGGCGGGACCCGAGGACCTGGGGTGATGATATGGACGTGCTTCATTCGTCTGAACAACCTGCCTAGCTTTTATTTGGTTTATAATATGTTCAGGAATCTAAGGACTACACACATACCCTCCAGCGTGATACCAATAGCTTCCAACTCGAGCCTTCCACCGGCGCTTAGTTCTTTGATGTCTTCGCGAGCGAGGTCGAGGTCTGGCTCGCCTCGTCTGACGCCAACTCGTCGGTTTGACATGTCCGGGTGCCGTTGATGTTGTAGATGACATGTTTCCAGTCCCTTTATCCTGTAAGACCTACAGTCAAAGACGAGAAGATGAAAAGGAAACAAACATTCGTACTTCATGCAGAGGGACAAAAGCGAGGTATCGTCCTCCAACATTCACAGACTTGAAGCATCTGAGATTGACGTGCTCCCGCGGCTGCCAATTCAGCAGTGGGCTTCTTCAATCTCGCTATCGTCCTCTCGGGTACAAACAATCTCAGGGCTCAAAGAAAGTCGAGAGGTCTTGTGAACCAACTGCACCCTGAACAGTCAGTCGTCGACATGCTGGCTTCGAATTGACGAGCCCAGCTTGCAAGGATCGTATCACCCGTCTCCCGTATCAGAATGTGGACGCAGTTTTAAGAGGGCTGACGGTATCGTTTTATGTACTCGGAGGTAGTCGTTCATGATGAACGTAAATCTGAGCGCCCGTGTTGAAAGATGACGAGAAACCTGTGTCCCCATTGCCCACTATCCATGCCAAACATCCATCTCACGGCCGTCGGCGACATCCAGTAGCGCATAGCATCGAAAGGAAGGAGAGGAGATGCTGCCAGTGCAATGCCTTGAACGCGTAACTACCACTGGAGTAAACTACTCCTACCGACCTCGATGGCTCATTGTAAGAAGAAGTGACAGTGGTAGCAACATTATCTACTAGTGCATGAGCCCGAAGTGATAGCGAATATGCACATTCCCTCTGAATCCTTTCAAACTATCGTGATCCTGATCATCACAGACCAGCTGCGCCTCACTGACATCAGCTGCAAATGATGTCGACCCGGGATAACGAGGGTCAAGAAATATGGCTGTCAAACTGCAATGGCGTTACAGAGTGATAAATGCCAATGGAGGTTGCAAGGATGCATGGAACAAGAGGAAATGAACTGCCACGGTTCCTTGAATGTCTTGTCACCTCACCAACGACTCGCAAGGTAAGACGACTTCCCTGGCCAGGCAAGGGACTCGTGCTATAGGCGAAAATGGTGCAATATTGTGGAAAGAGAGAGGGCAGCCATGTGAGACATGGCTGAGACATTGCAACGAGAACATTGTCCAAAGTCAACTACGAGCTCGAGCCAAAATGGAGCGTTAACGATGAAGAAATGGTGAGCTATGAGGTCTTCGTGGTGGTAATTGCTAGTGGAACCTTTGCTCATGTCGAAAATGACTGGTGAACCAATGAGATGTGGGCACTGGGTACCATCCAACGAACCATCCTACTGGCAATCAGAACAAGGCTTCAGTAGGTGTGCCACGAGTTATTTTATGGTAGTGATTTTGGTCGTGGTAGCGGTAAGTGGTGGTCCGCAAGGGAGAAGGCCGAGAGGGGTACGGCCCGATGCTCCGTTAATCCCGGTGTTTTCTTCCCACGCTGCACGTCTTCCTTATCCCCTGGACCACTGTCAGTGTTATCGTTGTAGGACGCGGGCACAGCTATATAAAGGATAGTACCCTCCTGCCTACCTCCCTGGAATAAACGTCGAGTACCGAATTCAAGGCGGATACAAGACTTAATCGTCTTCGCTTGATGTAACACGCCGTTTCTTCGTATCGCAAGTCAGTTTGTTTCAAAGCACAGGCTCGGATTCATGAATTTTAGATAGGATACAGAACAAACTCTGGAGCGGTCGCTGCTCTGAAATGACCAATCCAAGAAATATCCATCTTCCGTCCTTCCTTCTCTACTCGCTTCCTACATCTACTCATCCATCGGTTCTTCTCCACCCGAAGACGTCGAGTCAAGATCACCAGAGGCTGGATCACTGTCCGTCGAACTCGAGTCGCCTCCGGAAGATGACGAATCGCCCCCGAACGACGACGAATCACCCTCAGACGATGACGAGCCGCCCCCGAACGATGACGAATCGCCGCCCATAGGGTCACTGCTGGAAGGATCACTGCTAGAAGGATCGTCGCCCAGAGGCGATTCAGAATCAAGGCCGCTTCCGGGATGGCACTCGCAGGTGTACTTCTGCTTCCCCCCTCCTGCGCCTCTTCCACCACCACTCATCGCATCCGAATTCGGCCCCGAGCCCGAAGAGCCAGTTGAGCCACTGCCGCTGCGACGTCTCATCGAGGTGGCGTCCATCCCACTACTACCGAGACCATGCTTGCTACTCGCAGGCTTGCAAGTACACATCAGCGTCGTTTGTGATGAAGAATCCGACGTGTCCAGGTCCGAGTCTGAGTCTCCTGCAAAGCCTGGCTTAGAACCACCAGAACCACCAGGAGCACCAGTGCTACTGCCGCTGCTACTGCTACTGCTGCCTGACTTGGGGGGAAGGGGTTGCCGCGCGGCGATGCCGTGGGCGTTCTCCATAGCGGGCATGGCGTTGGCGGCTGCCAGGCTGAGCGCGATGGCTAGGAAAGAGATCGAGATGGGTTGCATGATGGAGAAAGAAGTTGCGAGAGGTGTGATGAAGAAGAGTGCTTTGTTTGTCTATCCCTGGCCGGCAGGGAAGAGGTGAACGTCAAGTTGGAGTTTTGGGTTGCATGGAGGCCACTTTTATACGATTTCGGCGGGAGGATAGCAGGCGGTGGCGATGCGGTAGAGTGTGGAGAGCGCCATCAGCAACCGTGCTGCTATCGTGATGGGTGTGCTGCATCATGACCGTCCCTTTGATGAAACGTCTGTTTATGTCCGGTCAGTCATCTATCTCGTTGGTATCTCTCGCTTACTCTTTACTCATGATATTACCCCAGACCGGTTCATTATATTCACTAACAAGTACGTCTTCGACGTCGCTCCTCAGAACCATCACTTCCAACGTCGTCCGTAACAAATATGATGATCATTGTTTGACCTTCCGGCCATAACTGAGACGCAATGCATCATATCTTGTTGTTATCTCATTGTCCAGCATCAAGTCTACAAGTAAACTACGTCTCAAAACCGGCTTCTTGACACTGGCCAACTTGCATCCATCTTCCACGAGAAAGGGTCACAGTAGACGCGTTATTCCGTCTCGTGAACTACTTCACTCGTGGTAGCTGTACAATGCATCACGGTCGCCACCCCTCTGTCTCTCTGCAAGACGACTTAACGCTCAGGTCCCGATGTTTCCTTAGCTGCTAGCAACATCGTTGTAAACGCCAACCATCATATTATGTACGAAAACATCATGATTTCACGCTATATACAACTAAGCTATCCCTCAGATTCCATTCTCATTGACACCGCCCGTCTGGATGGGTATCCCAATGCGCGTTCTGATACTCGACTTGGGCGTACACGTACAAGTGTACTCCCCGCCAGCATCATCTGAACCCGTCGCTCTTCCTATGAGTGACCCCGGGGGTGCGTAGTTGGTGCTAGTGGGGAAGGTGGCGGTACTGTCGGGGGAGGTCGTTGTGGGAGCATCGGTCACCGTCGAACTGGAGTGGTCGACTTGTCTCCATCCGAATCTGACTGCACTCGCAGAGACGGTGAGCGCTGAAATAAGGAGAGGGATCTTTATCTGCATTAGTGGTATTCTCTGGCCAGCAGAGGGAGTATGCAGTACAGTTTGCGGAGGACTCATGCATGGCCAAAGGCTTTATATGCTTTGGGTGGGAAGCGTTGGCTTGGGATCGTTTCATTCCATCCGTTTCTACGACAATGCTGTGCAAACGCGTAGCGTTCGTCATCTGTGGTATTTTGGGGACGTAGCATGGACGGATAGCACGTCTCTAAGCAGTGGGACGTAGATTAGTGTTGCATGGAGACATCGATTTTCTACGTTACCTGTTGTCCCAAAGTAAGAATCCGCGGTCTCCTTCATCCTTGCTCGAACTGGAGTGCATCTATCTCTGGCACTGCGGCCGGAAATGATACTTGTATGCAACCTCATACCTTCTGCTACAACGTGGATGCGGCACTTGA
This sequence comes from Armillaria fumosa, assembly GCA_030407015.1. Classification (NCBI taxonomy): domain Eukaryota; kingdom Fungi; phylum Basidiomycota; class Agaricomycetes; order Agaricales; family Physalacriaceae; genus Armillaria; species Armillaria fumosa. The sequence continues at coordinate 374,135 of JAUDYM010000001.1, forward strand.
AGGTGATCCACTACAGTGAACAAAATCAGTGGGTACGGCGTCGGATGACTTCTTCACTGACTCCTCCTTGGCGACCTTGCTAAAGATACACGCGTCCGGTCGTAGCGAGGAGAGGTAGCTATATCCATTGATGGAAAATGCCTACACACCTTTACGGCTCCTGTTGCCCTCGCAATCTCTTACTTGAAACTGACGACTGCCAATATATAGATTATAGCTCCAGCCACCCATCGAGGTATGGATCAGAGGCGAGGCTATGTACGAGGTCTATCGGTACTCGAAAAGAATGACACTGACATCTACTCTAATCTTGTAACCTTTAAAGGAACCCGATTACCCAGATGCGCTTCGCCTTTCACAACAGGCATGATTGCTTGCGCGCCAGGGAACTGCTGTATTACCACGCCTTCAGGCAAGCTGAATTCAAAGTTCTGAATGAGGTTCGCCAGAACGGTTTGCATCTCCATAACCCTGCGGTTTATGTTCAGATACCAGTGGACCAGGTCATGAAAGAAGAAACGTACGCAAATCGCCACCTGTGTAAGCAGAAGGGGCAGGTTAGTGAACGGCTATTGTGAAAGATGGCTTTCAAGTCGGTAATTACCCAATACATGAACGAGAACCAGAGCCTAACCATAGCAATAGCATGAACAGGCCGATTCGATTAAATTGAACAATTGCTTACTGAACGACATCCTAAGATCTTGAATTAGTAATTATCGACTAAAAACACTGGATCGTACTTACAAATTCCCATACACTCCCAACGATACAGGGATACTTTTGTCCAGGAACCGGGCTGGATTCCATTCTTCTGCGTCGGCACCCCAGATCGACGGGAGGCTAAAGTTTGTAGAAATAAATACACAGCGATGCCAGATCCGACACATAGGACAGACATACCGGTTATACAAATACGCAGAACAGAAGATTGCCTGTCCTTTAGGAATTGCCAGTGTTTTAGACCCGGTCAGAGGTAGAATGTCATCATGAGGAGCAGTACGTGTAGGCGTATGCACGATGGGATGGAGACGAAGAGACTCCTACAACGAGAAATTCATAAATCCATGCACGCGAGGAAAAGTGCTTGCACAATCACTTTGATCACAGCGTTCAAGAAGGGCAGAGAGTCGTAGTCATCATGGTAGGAGTGCTTTACTTCTTCGCGTATTTTAGATTGGTGCTCGGGATGCGCGGCGAGTTCATACAATAACCAGGACAGATTCGTAGCTGTTGTCTCATGTCCGGCAAGTAAAAAGGTTCTGGGGGGTAGAAGATGGTCGTGATCAGACGGACACGAATTAGAAAGTAAAGGCGACGAACATGAATTGGAGCTCAATTTCATCGTCCCGCATTTGTCCCGTAAGGCGTGCCCTTGCTAAATAAAGAACATGAATAGCAGCGTATTCGGTTATACCTCTAGACTTACTTAAAATATCAACAATATCTTTATCCTCCCCATCCTGCACCCCATGGGCAGCCAAGATCTCTCGAGCAATCTTTCTGGCGATTTCACCCACGCTAGTCAGCTGGCGAATTTCCCTAGTCGGCAACAACGTTAAAATCTGCAATACCGAATTCGGAAGCATCCGTATCAGGGCTACGACCATGAGCTCTACAGCTGATGGATTAGCCTGCGAGGCCGTGCTGTACTAGGATGTCAGACGTCAAGGTCGAGATAAACCAAATTTGCCACGTACAATAGATGCTTCATAGCTACCTCCAACTCGGTATCCCGACCGTCCAGCGATCCAAAATCATATCGAAAAGCACCTGTTGGAAGGTTAGACCAGCTGCTCATCAAGCCTGTTGATACCACTTTCTTAGTCCAATTATATCAAGAGAGACCCTGCTCATCCACTGGACGACATCGATTGGTTCGCTGGTAATACATCGCCTCATAGCGGTTACAACCTAGGAGACGATGGTCATTATCTTCCGCGGACGCTGGTCGGTATGACAAAAATAGAATTACCTTATCACTGCACTGCTGAAATATAACCTGACAGTGCCGCAAATTGGCAGAGGAGAACGCAGGGTTGAGAATCTTGCGTTGTCGGTGATGTTCTTCCTCTTCAAGAAAACAAGTTCTAGCTGAGATAATATCATTGTGAAAATCCACGCACTTTCGGCTACGATAAGTCCTCCGAACCCTCCCAGGATAAGACCGAAGATGAAGTTTACGTCCGAAGTTTTGGGATAAGGGCGTGAGGGATGGAAAATGTGTTCGAGAGCCTTGGGATCGGACACTACCAAGAGGTCTTGCTAGTTGCCGCTATCGGTTTCAACTAGTATAAAGCCAAGGTTAGAAAGCGAGCTTACACCAAAACAGCCTCCGATACGATAGACGTTGCCATATTCTCTGCGCCATTTCGTTTCGAGATCTCCAAATTCTTCTTGACTGCGAAGAACAAGTTCATGGCCTGGTCTTGTTTAATTCCATGCTTTAAGCTAGATAACGTAAAACAGCTTACCTAGCCAGAAAGAAGCAGAAGGTGGCCCGTTGATGTGTTTGATGGAGACTCGTTTAAACCACCAGCGAAGCCAAGCGACCGCGACGATAGAAGCGAATGCGATGGAGAGAAGGGACATCGTGAGCAACCATTTTCACGGGTGCTGAAGGGGAGTCCGTTTTATATAAAGGTCTAGTCAGCGGATAAGATCACTTCTATCAGATCCGCACGGGGTTCATTATTGTTCGGAGAAGGATGTTGGCCATTTCGTCCTCAAACGAAGACAGGAAGTTCTGCGGGTGCTATGTAAACTCCTGCGCGCTGTACTCCGAGCACTTGCGCTATTGGGATATACGGCAATAGCTCAACGATGAACTGGCTCGTTTTCTACCAGAAGAACCAATCTAAGTTGTCCTTGCCGAGTGAATAACATGCCATGTGAGACTCCGGGTAGAGTGACATGATCCTTGCATTGAGAGGCGTACATAGAAGTACGTTGGCGAACTTTTGCAACGAAGTGACGTCAGGCTCTAGAAGGAGATCAGTGGCCCCGGGTGATGTCCCCGACGCTCGGTATTTGGATCGGAGGATAATTAGCAATTCCATTTCAGTTGGTTCAAGCACAATCCCTCCGATGTGCAAACTGAAGCGAAATTGTTCATAGTAAAGAAAGTCAACTCCCGATACATAGGAACGTATCCAGTATCGGCTGGCCGGTTAGAAAATCAATGCGAGAACACTGAAAAGAAGGGGTCGAGGAACTTAAGAGTGTTTCAAACCCCGACATTGCGCGCGTCCGTCTTGTGATGGGGCTTGTGACACGGTAAGCTTGAAAGTGACGATAAAGTGCTGCTGCGAATCTCTGAATTGCTTCAAGCCTAATGATTTACCTACATTAGACTAATCAAGATTCGACAATCATATGATTATCCAGAAGAAAAGAGAAAGTAAAATATTGAGTCGACCCAGGTTCGAACTGAGGACCTTCTGTGTGTTAGACAGATGCGATAACCAGCTACGCCATCGACCCCCGGAGGTTGGGTTCAATATTGATTACATCATTAATGACCCCTGCTATCTGTGACTATTCAGATGTCCTCTGAAGTAAAGAAATCCGATGGTCAGATAAAATTGCACGGAACTTGCATGATCTTTATTACTCCGCCCCCATAGCTTGGACAGATGTTACAAAGCACGAGTAAACCTCAGAGTCATGCATACACCATTCACGGTATTTCTAAATAGTAAATAGGAATAACGACCTGTACACTGTTCGAATATGTATGATAGGTATTAGGAAGGTAACAAATAGCTGATAAAAAGTCCTTCCCGACTGACGGCCTTGATCCGAGCGTATCGACAGGCAATAGCAACCATCCGACTACCACTTTTTGAACGGGTGCGCCTCGGTATTGAAGATATCTGAAGGGAGTACCAGTCATGCGCTGAGGCAAAAGAGAAAAAGGAATACTAACAGTTATCGATGCTCATTTTCGCAGGATCGTCAAACGTCAGGTACCTTCAACGAGTAACTCAGTCTCCACGTCTCGAAAAAGCAAATGAAAAGATATTCACAAATACTTCAACACTTCCGCAAACCAAAAACTTTCCATGTTATCGACTTTATCAGACGACTGGTCATCGACATTAGAAATACCATCGTATGCAATATCTGTTCGCAGGTATTTCTGGAAGCTGTCGACTGCCTTGGCCGCGCGATCGAGATACTTGGAATCACCTGTTATCCTCCAGGCATAGAAGTTAGATTCGAGGACTTCTGGTCGAAGGATATAAGAGGAAGTTTTGACGTAGAATCCATGTGCATTGTAGAACGACCGTTGATCCGATGTGAGGAATCGGTCGCTTTCTCCGGGGGTAATGTAAGCGAACGTTTCAGGACCTATCCCGGTACTTCCGGGGAGGAGCACATCATGATGAGTGCAGCGCGCCGTGCGTGACATAGAAATACGCACGTTGTACTGGCGTACGTGTTCCAACACCCATCCAATAGTTCCAAGGCAATATCCACAATAGTCTGATTCTGAAGGATAGTTCCACCTTGAACGTAATCTCAGTACACAATATAATGGTAGAGAATAAGACAATAGATTCACCATACAACCAGTTGCCTGCATGAAAACAAGTCAAATGCGAGCCGACGTCGGAATATTTGTTGAATGAGGCATCGAATTCACGAGTGTACAGATGATTGCTGACAGTGGAGCGCTAATACTGTGAGCTTAACAACATGCTTCGTCTAGAGACCCGCAGAACCCACCGATAACAGATGCCGTATAGAAGAATCGACAGCCTTTTCCCAAGTATTGATATAAAGATGGTCCCCGGGGCCAGCGAGCTGAGGATACTTGAGCAGGTATTCAAAGTAGCTGTCAGAGCCGCCGCCCCATGTCTCGTATTTCTGTTTAGTATCTTGTAAAAGAGGTCATGGGTGGAATTACAATGTATCCCCCCACAAATTTCCCTGAGGATGGATCGATGTTTTGCGCGGCGAGACCTAATTACCGTTAGGCGATGCATTGATACAACTGAACGTAAAGAACCACCTGCGAAAGGAGCTTCCTGATACCGGAACCGACAGCGTCAGAAGTCGCGTTTTATTGAACAAAAAGCGGACTCACCAGACCAGCTATATGGCGCATAGCTTTGTCGGCCAGCCTGTAGTATGTGTCGTTGCCTGTATATCGGCTTAACGTCGCCCACTCCATGAGTAACTGAGATCATGCTGGGCAATCAACACACTCAAAAGTAGGTAACTATCATATACGCACCGTCCCAGCTTCTGCGATATTTGTCTGCATAATCGAAGTTAGTGAAAACTCAAGGAAAGAAAATAAAAGCACTCACTACTCCGACATCAGGCTTGTTTGAAGAGAAATTAATCCGGCCGAAAGGTAGTTCATTGTTCTGTAACAAGGTGTATGAATATACTTATTTGCAAGAAGACGAAAATCAATCACCCCGACCCAGGCATAAGCCATCTTATTGGCCAGATCGACAGCTTTCTCGAGAAGAACGTCATCCTTGCCCCCACGAAGAGCATACACACTAAGAAGGCTCCCTAGGTACCGAATTGTCGTCTCAAAGGTACTGCAGGAAATATTGTTGAGTCAACACAGAAACGAGGATCAAATGAACCGTACCTGACATGATCCGCAGTATTGGATGAACGAAAATCGACGGTACCAGTGTAATTAACAGCTTCATTGAGGAGGTCCTATAGGTTGACTGAGCAAGAATCCAACGCGAGACAGGGTAGGCGCATACATCCAGGCGCATCACGTACTGCAGAAGTGATTAAGCACCAGAGGCGAAAAGCACTGAGCAATACAAGCACGTACCATGGTGCTCATAGCATCGATGACGGAGGCACCCCAGCCGTTCCGACCGTCAGAGTACGACCGTGTCTTAGGAGTGAGATTATCGTGGCCCTAAGCGTATTTCCTTCGATCCAGTCAATGAGAACATAGGAGACAAAAAATGAAATTACTTGTAAGCGGCATAGCTCGTCTGGAAAACGCCCTTGACCAAGTCGCGGTACTCTGAGGCCAAGGCCGGATCAGGAAACCTGAGCCCAGCTTTCTGCACTGCAGAAACATGCATCGGCGTAGCTGAGATTAATGAGAGAATGGAAAGAACGACCGCACAGCGCATCGCTGGAGATAGATAACGAGAAGAATGAAGGGCTGTCTTTTGCAGTAGCAGGCAGCACTGGTAAACACGCACAGCGCGTCGTACAGCGAAGGAAGATTGGCGGTGGTGGTGGAAGGTAAGGAAGGAAGGTGGCTATACCGCGAACGCGTCAAGAATCCTCCGCGGGGGCAGATCGAGATGGCAATGATCGCCCATGGATGTAAATCGACGATGACATCGTCAAGAATCGTCATTCGAAGTCTCTCAGAGTTAGCGGCCAATTAAGCTCGCTCATACCCCTAATAAGAGTGAATACTAGAGAGCAAGGTATAAGCGGGTTACGCTCGTATGTATGCGCGAAATCTGTCGAAGGAGGCTTGGAAGACGCGTAAATGTTTTGGGAATTGATGAGGATACATTTAGCATCTCGGTCCAGCCTTGTCCAAACGTAGCATATTCGAGAGGCCACGACGTTTTGCGGAACCGGCTTGTGCATGCTGAGCACGGCAAAGAGCATTGATGTGGAACAAGAAACAATAAATTTAGCCTACATCCACCTCCCGGAGGATCGGTCCGGGAGTGTTTAGGATATTTTAGACAAACTTTGAATTCACATTTCCCGCAGAAAACGCTGTTAAGTATGCATACGATGAACGGAATTGGTGCCAGACAAACATTAGCAGGAGCGGTTGACCTCTCACAACCAGTCAGTGCTGTTCAATATGCCTACGTAGCAGGTTATGAATTCGCGCCATATTCCGTTATGCAGATTAATGCTCGACGATCCAGGATCCAGGATCGTCGACTTGTGCAGCAGAGTCGTCGTGGAAGACATCACAGTCACGCAGTATGCCGAATCGGAGGAAGCCGGAATCGGAGTTCTAATCGCAGTTGACTCAAAGTGCGGACTCGAACTGGCATCTGTCTGACTCGCATCGTGATCGATCTTGAAATAACACTGTTTGCGAGGCGCGTGTTTTCATTTTATCCTGCTACTAATCGCGTCAATCGACTGATTCCACGCGATTAGAACACCTCCTCGAGGCCAACGAGACGTATACCACAGCTCTGCCCTCCCACAGCTTCAACAGCATTCTAATAATACCCATCTCAAATACAGAAATGCTGTAGACAGTGCTTCCAATCCTGTCTGCGTTGGTACGCGAAAGCCCTAATGCAGGCCTGTGAGGTGATATAAACTCTAACGCACGCTGTAAACGCATGTCTGCCCTTCAGTGTATATTTACCTGACGCGTACCGTCTCAACCCCTTGCCTCTCTCCCATGTCATTCTTTCATATCTTGAAAACCGTACGTCCGATACCGGATTTCCATCACCCATCCACCCGTTCTCTAATCCCCAACCGGCAGATCCTCTTACATGGTCAATACGCCTGCATCTACCCAGCTGCTTTTGATCCAAAAAAGGAACGACGTACGTCCTGTCCGCATCCTCAACACCTCTCTCTCTCTCTGAACTGGAGCCAGGCCAATGCTACGACTGGTTTTGGAGCAAGGTCCTGGGCGGTGGGCAGTCCGACACGATAACGCGTGTAGAAGTGACGACTTCCGACAAGGTGGTCCTGAGATGCGCTCTATTTTTACGTAGCCACGATGATTCGGATTCGGATTCGGAGTCTGATATGGTATGCGATTCCCCCAGGTTCCAGAGTCTCGTTAACCTCCAGCTCTGCAGCCTCCCCTCGCCACAGTCATTCTCTTCCACGGAAACGCGTGCCATTGGTGGGACTGCGCTTCTCTTGCTCATGCATTTTATGCAAGACGCTGTAACGTTCTGATGGTTTCCTACCGAGGGTAAGTATGATGATTATCTCACTCTAGGTGTCATGTCCTTATTCTGAAAAGATACGGAACCTGCGATGGCTCTCCTTCTGAGAAAGGTTAATACAGTCAAATTTCCCTCTTGTCTCCCCGTCAATTGAACATGGTAATCTAGGTCTGACGGAAGACGCTCAGGCGGCCTTGGATTACGCGTTGGCTGATCAGCGGCTTTCTCAAGTACCAATTGTACGCGTCTTTCACACGCGAGCGTAACATTGTGGCTCACCAGGAACTCTGAAGATCGTATACGGCCACTCATTAGGTGGAGCTGTAGCCATCGACCTCGTCAGTCGAAATCCCACCAAGGTGCGTTCCCGAAGCATTACTGACCCTTTTACCTAACCTATCAATACAGGTATCCGCCCTTATAGTAGAAAACACGTTCCTCTCCATACCCAGCATCGTCCGAGGTTGGGCCGTCCTCCGTCACTTTGCTTGGGTCGTCCATCAGAAATGGGATTCCGAGTCCAAGATCTCGTCCATACCTGGGACGTTGCCGCTGCTCATGCTCAGCGGACAGATGGACCCCGTCGTTCCCGAAACGCATATGAAGAAACTGTGGGATCTACGCTCACCGGGTGACTTGGATACGTTCAAGTCTTTCCCTTTGGGTGAACATGGTGAGGGAGCCTTTCGCCTTTTACAGGACGAGAACGTGCTGATGATATGGCTGTAGAACCTAGCGCGGCCGAGCCACATTATTGGAACACGGTCGAGAGGTTCCTTACTGTTGCACTCGAGACGCGGAAATCTGCTATCTCTCCTTCATGAGCAGGCCTCGTGAGAGAGCGTACGTTCTCAACATTTACCGTTCTCATTATATGTATAGTAACCAAAGCACCTGTTAACTAACATTATCTGTACGCAGTACATATGATACATATACGAATCCGTCACAATGCTACATTACTTGAAACTTGCGACGCACTAGAATGCACTGATAACGTCCCACTCTCTTCCGACCTCCTACTACCACCATCAGTCGACGGTGCCGTCTGACTGCCGAATCCCAACGCCCACGCCAAGTCCAGCTCTGCCCTCAAATACGCAATCTCACTTCGCATTCCATAAATCTGCCTGCGCAAACGGACATCACTAGTACCCTGACTCTCCTCCGCGCCCACCTTTGGACTCCGCAACGACGCCTCGCGTCTCAGGCGCGCGACAAATTCCTGCAGCTCTGACTGCGTCGCAGCTGGCGGGAGAGGGAAGGAGAGGATCGTCAAGTTTTCGTTGGTCGTCGTAGAGGACAAAGACGGGTCTGATGTCTCCAGACTCAGACTCTGCACAGCAGTGGGAACGTCTGGCGTTCTTCTGGATATCAGCGAGAAGTGCCGGACTTCTCTATCTGATGCCAACGTTTTAGGCGATGTAAAGGTGAGACGTTGATCGGGGGTTACTATGATGACTGGCGAGTGTGGATCAGGGTTGGGAGGCGGTCTCGTATTTAGCCTATCACTTGGCTTCGTACGCGTGCGTTGGAGAAATAGATATAGAATAATTCCTAGGACCCCGAGGAAAGAAGTCGCCCCCAGGGCGAGATTGATCATCTCCACTATTCTGGCTGCGGGTCATTCAAACTAACATCAACAGGTGGCTGGACAGACTCACTGATCTATAGATGCACTGCCAGTTGAAGAAGACTGCGATTCGGAGCTACTTGCCCGAAGATCGAAAGGTTCGCTCTCAGCGATAGGCGTGTCCGAGTCTGCGTCAGGCCTGAGCATCTGCACCATTAATCATGTCAATAAAGAATAGAAGCGACTGACATACTCTGTGTGAAGGAGTGCACGAATGATACAGTTCCTGTGTCAGATCCGTCAGAGAGAAGCAGGGACAAACTCTCACGGGACCCACCCTAAAGAAACAATTGATATATCTTCAGTCGTGTCGGATGTAAAATTAGCAACATCGGAGACGGAATCGTCTGTTTTCCCATTATTCGTGCAGTACATGTTTAGGTAGAAGTCGGATGGGTCGCCCGCCGAGTAAGTCAGTGATACGGAGACAGAGTCGCCCGTCTGCACATTTTCAGGGACAGAGGTGGTGATATTGAGTCCAAATGACCTGATGGGAACGGATCTGCATGAGGCACAAGGATGAGAAGTAATATTCTGAATACAATTGCAAAACAACGCACAATAGGAGCGTGAGCAATCCATACATGAGCTTTCCACTGGAAACTAGAAAAGAACAAAATGTCAAGTGGATGTCTGAAGATAGGGAGCGTCAAGGTGCAGAGCAAGGAGCGGCAGGGAAGTGCGATCTAGTGAATGGGAATGCTATGCTTATATATAAGGGGGCAGGATGGGAATATCACAGAGATGGTTGGGAGGACACTGATCATCTTTCTACATTCCGTGAGACCATTCAGCTGTTCTGAAGAGATATGTTTGCCGTTTTCTCAAATTGAGGTCAAGTCTCGAAAGAAGAGCAAGCATGAGTAGCGACGGTATAAGCAATGCATGTCACAATTGCGACAGAGACGCCGGCTGCTATGGATGTCGGAGCGGTTGAAGATCGAGCTCCTTGATGATACAGCTTAGCCTTGTATACAAGTATCAGCGATTGATATCACTCACTGAATCAAGTAATCATCGGTTGGGCGGCTATCTTATACCCTTTGATATCTTCCTATCCATCATTAGCCCAGAATGTTCAAACGATATGTAAGTGAACAAAGCTATGCGCATCTCTTTGAGGTGCTCCGATGTTACGAATCTAACACGAATCCGATGATAAAGGCCTGGAGCTGCCAGCCGGACTCTGAGGGAGTAGTAGGAGGAGCATAATGGGAGTGCAATAGCATCAGTGAAGGGGCATTACCACGAATGAATCTGCTTAGTAAAGAGTCGTTATGAAGTTGGAACTTGACAGGAAGACGCCAAGGGAATGATGTTGCGCCGGGGTCGGAACGAGTTCGGCCCGAAAACCCCGAAGATTGCTACCCAGCTTGTAAAGTAAGGTGCGAGAAGATGGCTGTCGTCTTAGTGCGTTCCTTTTCCTCTGAGCACTTTCTTGTCTCAGTATGGGGTCAAAGCAGCCACGTACTCCACATGCCCACCGTCCCGTGACTCGCGTCAAGTTCACGACTCAGACCAACCCTCCGCCTACAGCTACATCCCCGCTTACCTCACACGTCTTTACCATCATCAATATATTGTCATTTCCTATCTGCTCAGCGTCGTCAGCTTTAAATTCGAATGTAAGCACAGAACACACCTAATACAAACATGGTACGCGAGGAGCGCTAAGTAAGGCCTCGAGTCAGCGAATATCTGGCAGGAATCCAACAAAGACATACCCTTCAACCATGGCGCGCGTCTTCAGACGGCTTTACTTCCAGCCCCAACTCCTTGGTCAGTACAGAGTCAAATCTCGATTTACACTCCATTTATCTTGCAGACGTCCGTTCCCGCATATTCCTACATCCTCTGCTAACAATTTCCCTAACCATTCTTTTACCTCGCACAAGCCAAGCCAGATCAACGATTCGTTAGTATATTGACCGTTGGCATGAGACTGCTCATAGACCAGCCAGCCGTACCCGAAGTGATACCGCCGTATCCACATAGCTACTGGCAGGACCTGCAACCCAGCGTTAACTAGGATAGGTATCAGGAGTCAATGCACGTCCTTAGCCTGCGAATACCATGATACACGTGCTTTGAAGGTATACTTGATGGTCAAGGTTGACTGCCTTCATCATTCACAGTGATTCCCACTACGCCCAGACATCGGCCAGAGATCGAGCTTTTGACCTGGCGGACTGTCAAGTGCAAATCTCAGCATGCGAGGGTCGAAGTACAGAACAGAGACTCAGAAGAATGAGTCATTCAATTTTTATCAAGGCGAAGAACTGGTAGTAGAGATACAGCATGTACACTTGTTCTGAACGTCAAGACAATCAACTGTACCAAGGTTTAATAAACATTCGAGCAACAATATTTTGCACATACAATATATGCCTGCGGGACTTTCTACCAATGCAAACGATGATTCGGGCACTGGTACCCATCAGGGTTCTTGAATAGATACAATTGGTGGTATTCCTCCGCGTCCCACCAAGGCCCGGCCTCGACTATCTCGGTGACAATCGTCCTCCCTGACGGCGTAAAATGCTTCTCCTGCACCTCCTCCGTCACACGCCTCGCAACGGCCGTTTGTTCGGGAGAGTGTGTAAAAATGGCAGAACGATATTCTATCGGGATATGAGGAGGTGCCAGAGAAACTGAATGAGGGACGTACGTGTACCGGTATCCTTGCCTTGGCTGTTCAAAGTCGTTGGGTCATGTGTGCGATAGAAAAACTCTATCATCCGTATTAGGTGATGCTTGACATCGAGAAGGATAGTGACATACCAACGAGCTCATCATACCCCACCACAGCTGGATTGAATTCGATGTTGACCGCCTCCGCGTGGTCCGTCGAGCCTGTACAGACAGTCTTGTAGTCTGGGCTCGTCGCGTCTGCTTTACCACCAGTGTAGCCCACGTTGGTGTTGATAATCCCTTTGCCATCGGGATAGTGCTTGAGGAAGATGTGCTGGACGCCCCAGAAGCATCCTGAGGCGAAAGTGGCGATTTCGGTTGACATTACTGGTGAAAGTTGGTTAACAAGATATCCCTCCCAGTAATAGATATACTGGGCGCATGTGAGATGAGTAATGCACCCAAGAAATCACTGCAATTCGCGCCATAGATGACAGAGATGAGAAATATATCCACGTGCTAGCCAATATGTCCTTGATTCTGTTCGTCACTCCTAATTAGGTTTGACACTGCAAGGATTTGATTGTTAGTTATCCGCCTTACATTTTTTTAATTGACAACTGCGGTAAGCGGAATCCATCCTCTCGCTGAGAGGGTCCATCGTTTGCTGTATTCTGACATTGCTTGAAGGTAGAAGAAAGATAAGGGCGGGATAAAGGTGGTGGCGATGTAGACGATAGTATAAGTTCAAGCCGTAATTGAAACTCCGATGCCATCTTTTGCCGTATTGGCGCGGTCGTTCCTTATTGGGACACTTGCTCTTCACTCTTCGTCATCCGTTCTAGTTCTTCCCTCTTGGCCAACAGTAAAGCATTCACTGATTAGGACAGTATTGTACAGAAAAGGTCAAGGTAACCAAATTCACCTGAGTCATAATCAGTGCCCAAAGTCTTCGATACAGAAGTACTGATACACGAACCATGAACTCGAGAAGCGAACGGACGGAATGCAGAGCGCTATAGACACAAGGGCATATCTCATCGCATATACACCCTGGGGAGACTAGAAAAACTTTACAGCCGAGGCTAGCTTGAGAGAGTGCTTCTCAAGTGCAGATTTGGGCGGAAGTGCATCAGGATATCGAGCTACACATACACAATCATCGGTATCAATCAGCCTCATCAGGGAAAAATAACAACAGACCACATCGGAGCACCCCTGGCTCCATTTCAACTTTCTCGCCTTCAGCCTTCAACGTATCCTGAGACTCAGCTAGGCTCTCGTCAAATTTGGACCGATCTGTGGGCGCTCCCATTGCGAAGGGCGAACCATTCTTATTTGTTCCGACGTAAGTCAAGTCTCGCGGTGGATACAAATGATAATCCCAGGCATAAACCCAGCGGAATCCGGCACACGGAGACATGACTTTCAGGACCCTCACGATTCATCGTTCTTTGCGTACATTTCTCATAAAAGGCATTCCACTCGAATCTTTACCATGGTGCTGGAGGCTATGAGGGAATGGACCAGTCTCCTTCGATTCCGATACCTCATTCACCGCACGCACTGCAATATTGCTACAGTGAGCCTTGTCAGAAGTAGAGGAATAGAGATATAAGCCTTACGGTGCTATTTGTGGATAGCAGATTTATGATCGCCAAATTCTTCGCTGCATAGTCAAGGTGGGCGTCAACAGCCTGAGGCGAAAGTCGGACGTACTAGCACAAGCTACTGGTCGCGTCCGTTACAGGCATCCCAAGATCTATCGTCCTTCAAGCTTCCTCATGGTCCTACTAACCAGTCCCTGATGCGCCCACACAGATGGATATTACCCTGGTCAATAATGCCTCGAGGCTGATACCACGCTGAGGGAATTTTTAGTTTGTCTTGAACGCCCTTGGTGTCCACCAGTCTCTTCCATACATTGATGTCCTCGTAGTGCCGAATTTCTCGGGCCCTTTGGTCCACAGAAATATGCCCCTTTTCATCCCCGAAAAAGGAAAGGCTTTCCTCGAGTACCACACTGGATTGGATGGCTTCCCAGCTCCTTGACCCCATTTACAACGAACAGATCTCTTCTCTTTACGTGTGGGAAGCATCATACTTCAGTCGACTGGAGCGGCTTGAGGTTGCGGAGATCTCGGGCATCGGGGACCTCACCCCCCAGATCTCCTTCCAGAGCCTAACGTCACTTCGTTGCACAATATTCGAGACCCCTCTACACTTCTCAAAAGCAAACAAACATGTCGATCTACCTGGGGTCTCGTATGATTGCTCGCGGTCAACTCACAGATGCTAACTGCATGTTGTTTCTCTCAATAACGCAAGGAGGCTCAATCGGGTATCAAACGAGTCCGCTCATCATCACACTATCGCGGTATGTTCCGGCTGTCGGATGACGCTGAAGTTCATGAATCATACAGTGTGGAGTGTTCCGTAGGACCCGCAGAACGTTCTGCTTTTTTCATGATCCTCGTGTGACGGCCCGGCCAATATTGTTTTCCGAACAAAAATAAGCATAATGCGAACCTGGCAGAAGTACTTAATGTGTCCAGCTCACCGGACACTTCTATAAATTAGACTCCCCTTCAGCACTTGTGAAAGTGGTTGCTTGTCAATGTCCCCCTTCTACATCGCATTCGTTTCTATCGTCGCGGTCGCTTGGCTTCGCTGGTGGTTTAAACGAGTCTCCGTCAAACACGTCAACGGGCCACCTTCTCCTTCCTTCTGGCTAGGTAAGCTGCTCTACATTACCTAGCTTAGAACATGAAATCAAACAAGACCAGGCCATGAACTTGTTCTTCGCAGTCAAGAAGAATTTGGAGATCTCGAAACGAAATGGCGCAGAGAATATGGCACCGTCTATCGTATCGGAGGCTGTTTTGCTGTAAGTTCGCTTTTTAACCTTCACTCTATACCAGCTGAAACCAATGGCGGCACCTAGCAAGATCTCCTCGTAGTATCGGATCCCAAGGCCCTCGAGCACATTTTCCATCCTTCACGCCCCTATCCCAAAACTTCGGACACGGACTTCATCTTCGGTCTTATCCTGGGAGGGACCGGAGGGCTTCTAATCTCCAAAAGTGTGTGGATTTTCGCAATGATGTCATCTCAGCTAGAACCCTGTTTGTCAAGAGGAAGACCATCGCCGACAACGCAAGATCCTCAATCCTGCGTTCTCCTCTGCCAATCTGCGGCATTCTCAGGTTATATTTCAGCAGTGCAGCGATAAGGTAAGTCTATTTTTGTCACGTCGATCAGCGTCCGACCGTGGAAGATCATGACCATCATGCCAGGTTGTAAACGCTTTGAGACGATGTACCACTAGCGAACCAATCGATGTTGTCCATTGGATGAGCAGGGTCTCTCTTGATATAATCGGTCTAAGAAAGTGGCATCAACGGGTTTTATAAGCAGCTGGTCTAACACTTCCAACAGGTGCTTTTCGATACGATTTCGGATCACTGGACGGTCGAGATACAGAGTTGGAGGTAGCTATGAAGCATTTATTGTACGTGGCGGATTTGGTTTCTCTCGGCGTTGACGTCTGATATCCTAGCACAGCACGGCCTCGCAGGCTAATCCATCAGCTGTAGAGCTCATGGTCGTATCCCTGATACGAATGCTTCCGGATTCGGTATTGAATATTTTAAAGTTCTTTCCGACTAGAGAAATTCGCCAACTATCCAGCGTGGGAGAAACGGCCAGAAAGATTGCTCGAGAGATCTTGGCTGTCCCTGGGGTGCAGGATGAGACGGACAAGGACGTCATTGATATGCTAAGTAAGTTTAGACGAACTGATATATTTCCAAATCTGTGGACGTTCATGCTCTTGATGTAGCAAGGGCGCGCCTTACGGGACAAATGCAGGACGATGAAATTGAGTTACAGTTCATGTTCGTCGCTTTTCCTTGTTAGTTAGAATCTATCTGATCATGGCTGTCTTTTCTTTAGAACATTTTTAATTGCCGGACATGAGACAACGGCTACAACTTTGTCCTGGTTGCTTTATGAACTCGCCGCGCATCCGGAGCACCAATCTAAAATACGAGAAGAAGTAAAGCATTCCTACCATGATGACTATGATTCTCTGCCGTTCTTGAACGCTGTGATCAAAGTGGGTATGCAAACTTCTTTCCTCGCGTTCACAAATTTATGAATTTCTTATTGCAGGAATCTCTTCGTCTCCACCCCATCGTGCATACGCCTACACGTACTGCCCCTCATGATGACGTTCTACCTCTGACCGGGTCTAAAACACTGGCAATTCCTAAAGGACAGACAATCTTCTGTTCTGCATACTTGTATAACCGGTATGTCTGTCCTATGGGTCGTATCCGGCATCGCTGTGTATTTATTTATACAAACTCTAGCCTCCCGTCGATCTGGGGCGCGGACGCAGAAGAATGGAATCCAGCCCGGTTCCTGGACAAAAGTATCCCTGTATCGTTGGGAGTGTATGCGAATTTGTAAGTACGATCCAGTGTTTTTAGTCGATAATTACTAATCAAAGATCTTAGGATGTCGTTCAGTAAGCAATTATTCAATTTAATTGAATCAACCTGTTCATGCTATGCTTAGGCTCTGGTTCTCGTGCATGTATTGGGTAATCACCGACTTGAAACCCGTTGTTCATTCACTAACCCAAGCCTTCCGCTCATATATAGGTGGCGATTTGCGTGCGTTTTTTTCTTCGTGACCAGATTCACTCATATCTGAACATAAACCACAGGATCGTGGAGGTACAAACAATCCTAGCGAACCTCATCCAGAACTTTGAATTCAGCTTGCCTGAAGGCGTGGTAATACAGCATTTCCCGGGCGCTCAAGCAATCATGCCTGTTGTGAAAGGCGAAGCACATCTGGGTACTCGGATTCCTTTAAAGGTTACAAGTTTAGAGTAGACGACAATGTCATTCCTTTCTGGTACAGATAGACCTCGTACATAGCCTCGCCTCTGATCCATACTTCCGCGGGTAGTTGGAGCCATAATCTATATATCGTATATCGGCAGTCATCAGCTCCAAGTAAAAGATTGCAAGGGCGACAAGAAGCGTACAGAAGTGTATGATACTGTTCCATCTATGGTTATAGCTGCCTCTCCTCGTCGCGATCGGACGCTAATTTGAATCGAAAGATCAAGAAAGAGTTGGTTCTCATGGTAGAGATAATATTGAGGCCGATGCGGTGTTGGGAATTTGTTGCTATACCCAGATCTGGATTCTGGATGATAGATTGACTGCAACGTCATGGAATTGTGTATAGCAGCACGAACTTCCAATATCACGGAGATATTTCCTTTCCAGACGAACATACAATGGTCAGAGTCAAGAGCTACATGCCGCTAACATCCTGAGGACTCCGAATCGGTATCGCAAAAAAGGAACAACGCACCTCGACGATCTCGTCTGCATATGGATGCGCCCGTTCTTATCCTTCTTGTATGTCCGTAACTTGAATTCTTGATCTACTAAATCCTCCCGGGGATCCCGTGTCGCGTATCCTAAACCAGATCCTTCGGGTCCTGGGTCGCCGGAGAAGCAGCAACCTGTGAAGTACACAAAGTTAGTACCGTGATTGCAATAATTATGGAGTGGACGGACAACAGCAAGTGATGAGGTAGGCGAAGCCCATGGCGACATCTCCCATGATAAAATTGGTGGTTTGAAGTCAAGAAATATGACAGTCACGTGGTACACACATACGTCACGTACTTTCAGAGTCAAAATAGTACCAACGCCACCGTTACGACGAACAAGAAGATGCTGAGGTAAAGCTGTGAGTACATGTCGCACATCATAGATAATGAATTTACCTGCTGTCACATGGAATCTCTAGGCGGACACTGAGCGCTGAGTAGTGAAAATGAAATTGCAGCCTGAGGATGAGAGCTTGAATATTTTCCTGACTACGCTCCACGGTTGGATACAATGCCCGTGCTTGCACGGATATCTCTCTGTGCGCCAGACGGACTTGTCTGGGCATGTTCCTTGGTAATTCTTTCAAAGTTCGACAGCCTCGAATAGTATTGCGGGATCTGCGAACTTATTCAACCCTCTACCGATACGAGTATGCGTGGTTTCTCTGGTCTCATGCTTCACCGTGAGAAAAAACGTGATGGTGACTCAGTCTGGCTTTCTTCTTCAGTGGAATTCTATTCATTTCCGATATCTATCATGGACGGCAGCTTCTGGATCTTATCTCATCCAAAGATGTTCTCTTTTCCATTGGCAGAAATCATTTTGTACTCCGAATGATTATCACGAGACTCTCAGGAACGTGGGCACTTTGGAACCTGGGGCTTCGTCTCGTGGTCCTACAGGCACCGTAGGATCTATAATAATGAGAGGGGTAAAAATATTACAAATGAACGCGGAAATAGATGCTGATTCATTTATCTATCTTCTATCTGGACAACACCGGTCTCTATGGCCTCTCACGCTATCTGCGGACCAGCTACTATCGGGATTTGTGTCGAACCCCGACTTCCTCCACTCCGACTTCCATCACTGTTCTGTTTTGTGCAAATATTGACATCCGGAGTGCGGGCGGTTCCGGTGACAAAGCACTGAAGGCGAAACAAATGCATGGAAAATCGTGCTTCGACTAAGCTGTGCTCTTATCGGAAATCTTCCAGAGTATATAACGAGGATGGAATTTCATGTAGCACCCAAAGCCTCGGTAAATCATATCCGACACAGTTACAATGACTCTCTTGCACGCGGATCCCTTTACTATCCAACATCGAGGACTCCAATCCTTGCCTTCTTATCTGTCGAATCTAGTTGGTATGGTATTTTGCATACTACGCTCACCGTCCCCGCACTAATATATTCCTTCATTCGTTCCTTCAGGCCGTGTGCTTGGACTCCCAAATCTTTCACCGAAGCAGACCACTGAAGATACAATTCGATCTTTTCTGCGCCGCTTTGACACCACCGACTTGCCGTCTGTCGATGATGCCGCACTCGAGGATATTTGTATCAAGGAGGCCGAACGTCGAGGATATGCCGTTGATGTGCTCATGCCGTACTTGACGGTTGGGCTCAATATCACCGCTGCGGCGTACCGCCATCTCGCCAACGTCAAAGTCAAGATATATATAGTCTTCTTCACTGCGTTCGCGACATACTTTGACGATGTCTATCCTGATGACCCCGACGCTCTCGTCGGTGTTCCCAACTTTACCAAGGCGAGTATAACTACTCTTTAGATGAATTTCATTAATATTTTCCACTCAGCACTTTGCCTCCTCGGAGAAGCAACCGACAAAGATGTTAGACGACTTCGCGAACGTCCTAGCGGAGACTTCTGAACTTTTTGGCGAAGTCGCTGCTGACTTCATCGTCCAAGCAGGCCTCAGGTACATCACTGGGCTGATTTTAGAGATTCGTAGTAAATCTGAACCGGTGAGTAACCAATTTTCCAGCAAATGGTCTGTTTACTCATCAAAAACTGCAGACTCATAAAGTTGACCGATACGCCTTATTTCTTCGCGATCTCAGTGGAATCGCTGAAGCCTACGCCATGTTCATCTTCCCTGAGGACCTTCCGTATAACCTATACGTCCAAGCTCTTCCTCTCCTGCGCGAAGTCATCAACTTCACGAACGACATCACCTCGTTCTACAAAGAGGAGTGTGATAATGAAACGCACAACCTCATTTCGATTCTGGCTGAATCCCGGGGAGAGCCAAAGAGTGAGGCTCTTCATTATGTCGTAGAGAAGTGTATGGAGGCACACGAGAGGACGATGCTCATCTTGTCGCCGCACCAAGAAGTGCGTAGCAGCTACGAAAATTTCTTGAAAGGATATTTGGCATTCTATCTGGGTGCGAAGAGATATAGGCTTAGCGAGTTAAACCTGTAGTTACCACTCGCCATCAAAACGTGTATACTACTTATCTCAATTTTTGTACCACGGCCGTGTAATACTATTTACCTACTTTCCTTACGCCAGTTGGCCAGATTGGGCATGTTCCGATTTCCCATTCGACAAATTAATTACTTATTTGATGCCCGTGAAGAGATCCAGAGATGGTTCCCGTGAATCGAAGTGCAATTACAGTCGTGTCTAGACTCAAGGTCTATTACTTAGTGTGATGGCCATTACCCGCAGGGAACAATAAACGTGGCCTTGCGGCTGGGCTGAGGCCTGGCGGCGGAACCGACGACACCGAAAACGCCGATTACTATGAATCTTCAGCGTATCGCCATTTCGAAGAGACGAGTTAAAATTCTGGCAAAATCCTGGCCTAGTTGATACACATGTATAACTTCAGAACTTCTACTTCATGAAGTTATCATTGCCTATTACCAACCCTCCACTGATCATCTAGGGTCTTTTGACGGAGACAGGTAAACTTTGAAGAGCACCGCGACCCTTTCGCCTTCGGTTCTTTTCCAAAGGAGCTGACCCGACCTGTATTTGTGCTAAATCCTTCATGGAGAATTCGCATAGTGCTTTGCTGCTACCACCTCACCGGGGAACGGCCGATGGTGGTGGCGGCATGATGGTATCAAAGACTGCGGAAAGAATACAAGACCGCTTTGTCAAAAGAACGAATAGAGAATGAGTGGTACCTTGAAAATTGAAATCTCCGGGCAATGCTCAACGCATGCATAATACTGTCAAAAGTTTCCCCAAATTGAAACTGCATCAGGCTTCTTCGTTTTGAGGACATCTCGTGATGGTTAGTAACGAAGCATGGCGATCAAGGACGGCAGAAATGGATTTTACTTCTACTTGTCGTGTTATTGTCCAATAATATAAACATTCTATCCTCGTACTATCGCTTTGAATGATTTTTACGAACGCCATCCTCGTTGTTTATTCGTTTTGTTAATATTTGGACAACAGACAAAACTGGTAATATTTAGCAACCTTATTATGACAAGCGCGTGAATACGAAGTCTGCGACACCCTAAGTAGGCACCAGCACTTGGACCCTGGGGAGAGGTAAGGTTAGTTTGTTCATAGCACATCAGTGGGTAGAAGATTTCCCAAAAGTAAGGTATCCACCACTTGTTACAATGGGTAGGCGGTAGAGCTACGATAAAGTCGGTATGGTCTGCATTCTGTCTGTCTCGTAGATATGTGGACACTATACTAAAATGTTGCCGGCTACGGCGCACGACTGACACACCAGGCAGTCGGCGAAATCTTGGATACACGGAGATGAACATCTTTCCATGCTTCCTCCTCTTGCTAGTCTGAGAAAACCGTATTAGATCAGAAAAAGGACCTGAAACGCATACCTCAACTTGTCCGTATCTGGCGACCAAGCTTGCCGCGAGCAATGGATTTCACCTATTATTGAACTTGTCATTATCAAGCACTGGGGGTTCGCTCTGAATAACTTCCTCCAACAGAGCACAGGGTCGGCTATACAATAAATTGACGTTTTCACTCTTCCTGGATTCGAGAACGCCAGTGAAGTAATCCATGCCTCCCTCTATTGAGGTAGTCTGCAAGACAGCACTGCGAAGAGGATGTGCAAGGTCCTCTTGTCCGCCAGTATGTACCATGGCATTCGTGCATGCTTCAGGCGACATTGACGCTTCTGTCGAGATGAACAATACTAGACGCTCTAGTAGGGGTTTCAACCTAGGAAGGCCACTAAACACTTCATTCAGTGCCTCCCACGCATCTTAGGGTAAATTGAAATACGTAGCTATAAGTGAAGAAGGCGGGTCTAGGATCGCAGAGAAGCTGATGTGGATGGGCGTGAACAAGGTCAGGTGCAATAGCTCAAGCCATGGAAGATTGAGGTGAGAGAACATGTTGTATGCGAATGATCTATGACTATAATCCAATATGTGAAGGGGAATCACACTAGTCAAAGTTCTGATATTCGTAGATGTACGTGCATACCAGTAGGAGCTCTGGGGAGGTGCTTCAAAGCAGCATAGTGGTGCTCGTTTGAGTATCTGGATGTGTAGCCACTGGCAGCAATTTGTCAGAAAGCAGGAGAAACTCGTAAAAATGTTTTCTTCGAAGTGTTTTAATCAGGGGGCAAGCCGAAAGGTATTAGATGCACAAGTTTCCATGTAAAGTCTATCCTCTAGGGCCTAGGCGATTGCAATACTTACCCTGTACACGGAAAGATGTCGGAAAGAACCGAGTGGAAGGGAAACTGACTCTTTCATTACAGAGACCTTGGGTGAGACCGTCGCAGTTGAAGACAACATTTCCGATTCTGATGGGAGATTATTCGAAGATCTTCAGCTCTGAATGTTCTAATTTCTCT
This sequence comes from Armillaria fumosa, assembly GCA_030407015.1. NCBI lineage: Eukaryota > Fungi > Basidiomycota > Agaricomycetes > Agaricales > Physalacriaceae > Armillaria > Armillaria fumosa. Next base: position 396,540 of record JAUDYM010000001.1, read on the forward strand.
CGGGCAGCGAGCTGCAAAAATCAGGGATGAAAGCTGAAAAGATGGGATCGAATTGTGATTGGTCTCGGATTCGAGTTTGCATGATGTCCTAATGTAGATAACATTAGCTGTCGTTTCGGGATTTGTATATGGCATGGGTGAGCAAAACGAAGTGATCTTAGAGCCAATCAGAGGACATTACGTTTACGTCACGTGTTTTGACTCGGTGACACCTTACCGTGGTACTGGTTAGTTTGAGCTCGATCCTCCACTCCTTCTATGATTAAGTCGAACGAAGTAAGACCTCGATGCCCGACTCGGAGACCGCTGAGGCCGATACACGGGCTACCCTTCTTGGGTTATCTTGTGTGTGTGTGTTCACGGCTCGTGCCAAGTTTCCGATGCCAGTGTCTTTTCTTCCCAAGGTCAAGTTAACTGTTGATAGACTCGCGATATGTGCGGCTGTTGCTCATACATTCTGTATGGCTTACAAAGTGTATGATGCGCAGGCTTCGGCGTTATCCTAGGTGTTACGCTTTTCACGTTAACCGTTGCTGATCCGGAGTTCAGTTTGAACTTTTTTTTTCGGAACTGCCCATCCCAACTTGCGATGAATACCGCCCTCAGTGTGTCCAACCCCAGGGAGATCGGAGATCTTATGGTTCTACAGGTAGTCTTTGTTCTAATATAAGAAAGAACAAAGGCCTGATGGGAGTAGTGATGGGAAAATTCTCAACCTTGACAAGCGCGGTGATACGACTCCTGTGTTATCGTATGAAAAAATATTTTCCTGTTTGAGCTGGAAGACATGATAAACAAACACTGAAGATAAAAACAACGAACATCTTGTATAAGTGTGAGTATCTGTTATCGTAAATCTTGAGACTCTGCCGATTGGTGAAATATAAGCCGCACTGAAGCATAAAGGAGAGGTCAAGAACACTCGGCCACCCGTGAAAGCAAGGCTTACCTCGTTTCATGCTGATGTGACCTAGTTTATTGAATAGGATATGAACGAAATCGTCTCCTTACGATCTACACATTCCTTGACCTCCGGCGAACAATGAGTCCGACATTGAATATCAAAGAATCTTGTTCCTGGTCTTCGTTTTCATTGCAAAGTCGAGTCAAGTTGTCACCGATTGGATGTGTACTACGCAGGTATGTAACATGCCTAGCGAGAACGGACCTCCCTAATCCCCAGATTCAGCAGATCCATTTAACAAAGACTACCGCAATCCACGGTACTGTACGATGAAACAAGGCTTGCAGCGTCCAGCAATGCAACACCTGTCATCTGCGCACTCTTATGGTTCCAGTGCCTCTTTCAACTTCTAGCGGGCTGTATCATTACGCATTCGTTATCGAAGATGTCAGATACACAGGGTTGACACATACGCCATATGTCCTCTCGAAATAAGCGGAATCCCGGAAGCCTATGCCATGTTTGTTTCCCCACAGAGCTGCTGTATATGCGTCCAAACACTCCCTTTCCTCCACGTTCTTCAACTTCATGAACGACATTACCTCGTTCTACAAGGAGGAATGTGAAGGCGAGACTCACAACCTAGTATTCCTCTTGGCTGGACTCGTGGAGAGTCTAAGAGTAAGGCTCTTTTTACGTGGCGGAGAAGTGCATGGAGGCTCACAATAGGTCATTTGTTATCTTATTGCCTCAAAAAGAAGCAGCACAGAGATATAGAAGGAATTTGTGTGCGTGTCTTTGACGTACTATCTGGGAGCAAAGAGGGCGAATTGAATCTGTAACATGATACTCGTAACACCAAACATTACGTGTAGCTACGAGTGAATCTGGAAACCGTAATAGTTCTGATTGCAGCTGAGTTACAAACCCGTCCCTTCTTATTTGATCGTGTAGTCCAAAGCGGTTGAAAGAGACACAGAAACGTTATGTAGAATTTCATCTCATAGCTATACATCCCTTAGAGCCGAACATTAGAATAGGTAGTTTAAACGAGCAGCGGTATAGACGTACATACAGTAGAGTACTATACTCCCGCATCTTCGCCCATCACGAGGCATGTTGCGGGTAACCAATACAGATCGTCACCAAAGCGGTTGATTCGGTTGAATATACTCGATCTCTACGTCAGGAATCCTCGGCCTTTATTTTTTCAACTTCTCCAGGGTTGAACACACGACTCGATTTCGTGTGAGGCATCATCTGGCAGTCCATAAAATAGTTGAATATGGTTGAATAACGGATCGCGCGTCTGCGTCATTGGACTCAAGAAATTAAATCACCGCTGTGCGGCGGAAATCTTCCCATTCAATGCACTTGATGGCCGCAGCTCGAATGAAGGATGGATTTCAAATCCGAACGGTGGATCCTCAAGCGGCAGAGATCTGCAACTCCGCACAGTCTCTCGCACTGCAAAAAATCAGGAACACAAACCGAAGAGATGAATTCGAATTGTGATTTGTCCAGGCTGTTTAGAAGTGTAGATTCAGTGAGTTTTGACGAGAGGCTTGCACTTATGGCTGTTTATTTGACATACAGGGAGGGCACATGGCAGCTGAGAAGTCATATATTGAATTTATACAGTGAATATGTGGCAAGCTTAGAGTTACTACGTGGGTTGTGCGGATGTTTCCTGTGATTTTTATTTTACGCCAATAAAGCGGTATGGGAACGGAATAGGATTCTATGATCAAGGAGAGAGAACAGAAATCAGGAGCGCAGAAATGAATATACAGATGAAGGAGGGGACAAAGATTGGGAAAACGGATAAGAAATAGTTCAGTTCACTGGATGGTCGAACCGTTTAACTGGATACGTCAGAGTTAGTGTCGTCGCTGGACCTGGAAGGATTACCCCGCTTGCGTGGGCGATGGCCTTCAGGATTCCTGGCATCGACGACCCAAAAACCTCCTTTCATAACAGGCTCGTTTGGGGAAGGTTTAGGTTGACTGAAAAGATCATTTAGGCTCAAGGCGCCTCTGAGTGTGGCCTGGAAGGAAGTATGAGTAGCTATATGGGGAGAACATCGTTTTTCGACTAACCATGAAATTTTTGTCAGTGCGGAAGTACTCGAAACGGGCCATGACCGCATATCCGATCTCTTGAACCGTAGCCTTGCCGTCCCGGCTGCTGTAAATGGCAACGGCTGCCATTTGCTTCATAGAGTAACTTGGCTTACTTTGCCTAACGGGCTCATCGATGAGAGAGCTGAGATGGATTGGCGCGTTTGGCGGAATTTGCACGAGGTTTCGTATACATGGAGCTGGATCAGGAAGGCCGTATAGTTGAGGGTAGGACGGAGGAGGGAATACAAGAAGTCCATAGGCTGTCATATTTCCTGGTGTACTGCCTAGGTAGTTTGCGGAGGAGTGTGCGCCGTGTCCATAGCTCTTTGAAATGAATGAATGTTAGTTGAAAGGATCAACATCTAGATGGGAGAGAGTTACTTACCGTGTAGTGGGACATATTTTGCGCGCTGGGGTTCGATTGAATAGGGTTCGCATGATATGGATGGCGGGAAACGAAGGCATTGTCCGCACTTCGGCCGGCAGTGGTATTGAATCCGGCTTGAGAAGCTGGATGGGTAGAATACATGATTCTGGATAGAAACGTGAGCCCGTAGCCTCAACAGAGGTCGCTGACACGTACAGTAATGTATGTGCAAGTGTGAAAGCAAGGGAAAAGGCAGAAGGCAAGGGGAGAAGAGTAGGAGATGATAGAGCGATGTTGTGAAGCCACTGTTGGGTGTACATTGCAGCCCCACGTCGAGTCTTTTATAGCAAAAAACCCTAGGCGTTGTAGGCGCACCATAGATAGCTATTTAATCGCTATACTTGATAATTGGTTCCTATCCGATAACCGACGATTGCCTCCGAACACTAACCGATCAAAAACATACCCTATGAAGAAGTTGATGAAAAGGGCACGAGGCAAAAGTTTCCATAGATAGATATCAATATTGATGTTAGTTGGGGTGTGTGGGTGTAGCCGAGGAGCCGTAGTCAAATAACCATATTTAGACCATCCTAAGAAGGGATCTTTATCTAGGATCGACTTTGCGGGTGGTCACCCGGTCACACAGCATCAAAAAAGATGAGAAGAGCACATTTTAATGGCCCTTTCATTCCGTACGACCCGACAAAACGACAAAGACTCGAGGGTCGAACGCCAGAAAGGTACAGCGCATGTCGAACGAAATAAAGACCTATATGACAGCAGGTCATGACCATAGAAAATATGCGAATATTAATGTACTGCCATACTACGGCAGTCTCGAGCTTGGACTATGAGGATCCTGTATCGTCAGTTACGGCCTGTCCGCTTTGAATGTGTTTGTTGGAGCAAAAACATCATTGAATTAAATTCATACCGAAATACTTGTCTAAGAGTTTGTACTATTCGGTTTGAGGAAATTTTAGGAGTTGGGATCCACCGTTTCGTCAAGTGCGAAGTATCACGTTTGCCCGCGTATTCATCCATTGGCAAAGGGTCGCTACAAACAGGCGAAAGTTTCAGGCAGAAGGGGCACGAACATAAGTACGTAACACTGGCGACTGTGCCAGCGTGTGGCCCCGACAGTTCGGGATGTAAACGTGATACATCAGGCGTCGAATTCAAGGCGCTTTCAGTACTATGACCAGCGATCCCTGCCACTCGTTGAAGAACGAGGCGTTTCGAATCTTTTCTTGCTTTTGATGTACGCGTCAATGTTCGAGCACTCTGTAAATAAAGGCCATCCTGGCCTGTAAATGAGTCATGACACGTCTGGGGCTCGCGTCCATGTTTGAAAGCCGGCACCAAGCGTATTCAAACAACATGTCTGTGGCGGATAAATATCGCGTCGCCTCAGGACCTTCGACTTCGGCTCGAAGACTTATCAGACGCAGACTTCTGCGCAGAACAAGACATTATCTATCGAAGGTGTCTTCGTACGTGATTTCGTGTGCAACATACACCATCTTAAATAGCGAAACGTTGGGTTCCAATGAAATAATACTATATTGATTTAGCAAGCAATATAGAAGCAATCAGGGATTTACCAGGGCGATATCACCACACACACGTAGAATAGCTCTAGCTACGGTGAGAAAGTACACTAAAAAACACGTAGGCTGGCGTCCCGTGGCACTTGCACCGCTGATATAATTAGTAGACCGTCCGTCTTGAACGGCCCGATAATTTCAGGCGCGTTCGAACGGCCTTGGAGAGATCAAACCTGGATATCTCCTGGAAAAAAACTACTCCCAAGAGATAGATTTAGGTGTTCCAGCGGCTTCTACTGCACCGCGCGCAACTCTCAAAGTGTTAGTTCAAGTTTCACGGGGCGTAGGGAGCATCTACAGAGAATCCACCTAGGTACGAGTGTATAGGCACTCCTACGCTGCTGCTGACGTCAATGACACTGAACGTTCTCTTGCACTGGAACGCGCTCCATATCCTAGTGACTGGAAGGCCCGCGCTATTGAAACGGAAGGATAACGTTTACTTCGAAGGTGCTGAACTTGTTCTGCGTTCTTTCCGGCTCGAAGAAATCCATTGCTACCGGATTCTTCACAGCAAAGTCCCGACCTCGAACCGGCGAATGCGACGCTGAGAGGAAATATTAGTGTATGCTAAAGGGGAGGAAAGGATAGATCGACTTGTTGACAGAAATCGAAGATAAAGATGTCTGTATTCTTTCCATTCCGAAATTTTCGCGACTTTCTTTGCGACTGAAAGTAGAGGGGTGTCGACAGTGACCTCGCTGCCGAGTCGGGTTGGAGAACGCGATTTATGTTTTAGGGATGGAATGAAGCGTTGAACGTGACTCAATAATCTCGGCATTACCTGAGTCTTTAAGACCAACGAAATCTTTGCGAGAATGCTGAACCATGCCCCTGCGGATTTGAGGATGCTCGGTATCTGATAACAAACACAGATACGCCGTGAGTGACCTATGCTGTTCAGGGTAAGAAAAGAGACCAAGATTTTTTTTCGTGGCCATCAAGGTAGGAGACAACATTGAGCAAGCAAAGAAGCATGACGAATTTGAGCAAGCTATCATGCTGTCCCTTGTCAGATAACAAAGAAGAAAGGCTTGGCAAAAATCTAGTTGCTTACAGTGAACCGTTCCCTACAGTACTGGAATCATTTGCAATGAGCAACTGTGTTCATCAAGTTCGCCTATAAAATGTCTTCTTCCTTTACGCGAGAGAATAGACTATTGTCATATCCCTTTTTCCCTTGGCGCAGTTGGTTCCGAGAACAACATTCGTCGCTTTGAGGAAATATGACGGGCGCTTGCCTAGGCCTTAGGCCATATAGAGAAGCATTCAGCCATGGATCAAGCCAAAAAAGTGGATACACAGACCTGGACACCATTACCAAAATTCTTCACTGTAACTTCCGGCCACTCCGTCGTCATGGTCATTGTCTCTCCCTCACAGATATCGTTTTGTTTTGTACTACGTCATTTGCCGACAGTGGTGGAAGGGTCTCGTCAAAAAATTATGGTGGTGATCATGATGGCGAAAGCAAGGATGTTGCATAGACCAAACAAATACAACATCCTCCGATGTCCTTGCCTTGTCACCCCTAACCATCCCCACGGCTGCAAGACGCGCTCTAGTTTCACAAACGTTTTTGTTTCTGTACACACTGCTCAGTACGACATGGTTGCAAGCAGTTGTACGTCTGAGGACTCTTTCTCCCCACCCCCACTTACAACGTGACAGGGGTCGCCAGTATCGTGGAATGGACTGTATGCGACGAGGATTGGCTTGGTCAATAGGGCAATATTGTGTCCACCAGTGATGTCTCCGTTGGCGATGATTTGCAAGCGGCACAAAGGTTCTTGTATTCCTCGTTTTGCCATGTTGTGACCGACGGGAACGACGATTTCCTTCATACAGAAGCCTTGCTCAGCACAAGCAGTCGAGGTCGATTGGTTCCTAGGCGCCCATTCGAGCCTACTCAATGTCTCTCTTGTCTGCGGCCTCACGGGGAATCGCCTCCTCCGACCCAGATCCCTTTCTTGACTCTAGGTGGCAAAACTAAGCAATCGTCAGAGAAATGAGGATATCATTTGCTCTCGACTTTCAAAGTAAGACGCACTTTGCATGGTAACGTGCATTTTCTGGCCGCGACCTTCTAACGAGCACGCCTGTAAGGTCCTTGCGACATGACCTGATTCACTCTCAATACCTTGAAAAGAGTACGCAGTACCACCACCTTCTTCACACTATGCTTATACAGATATACTGGTGAAAGGAAACGCGCAGGTTATCAGATGATGTTCGGACCGGGCGCTACGTGCTGATGACCCTGCCCCACACGATTTGACAGGGAGCATTTTCCAGGCCCAGAGTCACCCTTGTCAAGAAATCGCCGAGTCGGTATCTCCTTGAAAGGACTTCTTACACCTGTACCCATCAGTTCGACATTGCCCTCCCCAAAACTCCCGCTGGCCTCTCTCTTTGAGCCTTATGAATCTTTGTGTCTGATGTAATCTGGCAAGCCCGATGACATCGACGCAGAGAGAACGACGCCTGCTTTTGAAACATCTGATCCCCCGGATATTGTTTCCACGTTCTAAAACTGTAACGGCGTCTCCCGATGTTGCGGTCCCTGTCCAATCCGTCCCTATATCTTCGATATCCAACGGGCATGTCAATACGGGTGACGATGTCCACCCAAGAACGAGAGTGCTTAGTCGTTTCCCGTCTTTATCGATCGGCCGGCGGCATAGAGGTATCCCTCTTTCTTTATCAAACTCTTCAGACAACCTGAGTGTTGAGCTCAGTTGCCCCAAATCTCACGCTGCCGCGACGTACACTACTGCAGGCATTCGTACATCCCTTGAAGATTCTCGAGAAGACTGCGGAAGGCATTCCAGTCCCAGGTTTAAAGGGTGCAGTGGGCGCACTTGTGGCGATTGTCGACATCATTCAGGCAGGTCGATTACGCTTAATGATCCGGTTATCGATGGCACTGATACCGGACGCTAGGAAACTGAACAGAACAAGCGGGATCTTCAAGAGATTGTTAATATGATTGAAAGGCTGGACTATCTTCTATCGCCTTTTAGGACCTTTCCAGACAGGAATATCGGGATCCCCGGGGCACTGAAAGAACATATCGAAGGATTTCAGAAGTTCGTCATATAATGACTTTCCTTCTCTCAGAAACTCATTGCCCACTAGCGATCTTGTGTCAATAGAAGACACGTGTCGAAACCTCCGCAACTGCACTCTTGTTGATGGGCTTCTTTACTCGTCGGAAGACAGACAGATCATAGCAGATGTATTCCGACAGCTGAGGTTCTTGTTGGACAGTTTGTTGGTGAGCAAACGCACTCTTCTTGTAAGGGCGAATCACTGACACGTAGTAGACCGGATCTGTGCTTCGCATCGAAGTCAACATCTCGGTAAGCCTAAACACTTCGAGAAGCTTGGTTTAGCTTACGAATCATGGTCAGAATATACACACAGATGGTGAGCCTACCGTGTCTTGATGACAACCTGTCTCAACATACAATCAGTACATTCGTTAATCATCAACGCTATTCCTCGTTCCCAAGCCGCACGATGGCGGAATGGAACCCCGGGTGAGTGTTTAGAGGGCACCCGAACTGCAATTTTGGAGGACATAATGACTTGGATAATGGATGGGTCCGATACGCGCTGCGTTTGTTGGTTAAACAGTGTCGCTGGTGCGGGCAAAAGTACCGTAGCAAGAAGCGTCGCGCATTGGGCAGCGGACCGAGGCATCCTTGGGGGAAGCTTTTTTTGCTCCAGGAATGACTCGCAACAAAAGGATGCAAGGCTTGTCATCCCTACCATTGCTTTTCACATTTCCGAACTCGACATGGCATTTCGCCAGGAACTTGTTTCGGTTGTACGGCATTGGGACGGCATTGATTTGGAAACACCGTCCCAACAATTGGAGAGGTTGGTGATCAAACCATTGCTGAGCATAGGCCGTCGCTCCGACCCGCTCTTGCTTATTGTCGATGCGCTAGATGAATGCACTAATGAGATCGCTCGTCGGGAACTGGTTTCGGGCTTTCTATCCATCACCCATGACCTTCACGCTTTGAGGGTCTTGATAACAAGCCGCCCCGAAGTCCCCGAACGCGAGACTTTCCAGTCGGTCTCAAGTTCTCAATGGAAAGATATCATACTACACCGCATGGACAGACAAGTAGTCGATGCTGATATACGGACATACCTTCACGCCAAGTTGATTACCATGGTCCCGAGCTCTCCCATCTCTGGCGATTCAACGACGGAGATGGAGACTTGGCCTCCAGAGCATCTTTTAGATCAACTTGTCCAAAAATCTGCTGGATTGTTCATCTTCGCCACAACCGTATGCAGGTTCATCGAGTCTCCAGGTGACAGGGTGGAACAATTGCTTCAGATCGCCAGTGTCTCCGAAAGTCATAACGAAGGGGAGTATGGCCTAGACCATCTCTATCGACGGACCGTAACCTCTGCCATCGAGAACCTTCCTGATTCAAAAGTCAACGATCTTCGGACGGTTTTAGGCACCATCATTCTCTTACAACATCCGATGACGCTGCGTAATATCTGTCTACTGTTGAGAATGACCCGAAGTCGTGTTGAAGGCATGCTTTCTCGCTTTCACTCTGTTGTCATCGTTCCCTCAGACGACCGTGACTTTGTCTGTCTCTTCCACTCTTCTTTCAGAGACTTTCTTACGTCGAACACTCGCTGTTCAAACAAATGCGAAATGGAATGGTGCATGAATAGCCGAGAGTGTGCACACACCAAACTTTTTGTCTCGCGTCTTCGGGTTCGACCTGCCCAAAATCACCGCTTCATCTGTTTCCGACTTCTTGACCTCATGAAAGACGCTTTTTCTAATCCGCACGCCGACACCGGCGACAAGGATGTTACCACCTTGATACCTTATTCCGACGATGACATTTTGAGATATGCGTGCCTCTATTGGTCTGATCATCTCTCCCTCGTCTCTACGCACGATACAGCAGAGGTCAGAATTGTGGTAGACTTAATCAACTCTTTTCTGTCCGAGAAGGGTGACGCATGGCTCTCCTACATGGGCAAAGACACTGACACCTTCAAAATCGGAGTACAATCATTAGACACGATATATGAATGGGGTACAGTATGTGCCTCTTGGTTGCATCTCTGCGAGCAGATACTCATTGCAGCTACATAGAGGCTACCTGGTCCATTCAAGCTTCATGATTGGACAACGACAGCGCGAACCAATTTCACGGCAATGGCCCTTCTAGAAAATTTGTCCTGATATCTAGCTTCGCAGAAGTACCGACTCCGTCGAGACGGGCGGAGTTTAATCAACGCTCTGAAGTTCGAGGAAGGCTGAAATGTTGTAAAGGAGCAACTGAGCTGGAGTGCCTCCAGAGAAGAGCTACAGGACAGCTTTTGCATTGCTCCCTCGTCTCATATTCGGTCCTTGGCCTCCAATATCAGGGGGTTCCAAGTGCTCCATATACTACATAATTGATGAGTGCACCGCACAACACATTCTTTTGAAGATATAGACGGTCTGCGAGAAAAGTTAAAGCTTCCATTTTCTTACGGGGAGCAAAGCGCTCACAGACTACCAAACAGACAGATATGACGCCCATTTCACATTCGTATGAAATGCGTGGAAGAACATGGATAGCTATTCTAAATCTGAATGTTCTTTTCCTTACATGAAAACATTCAAGCTCGGTGAAAAGCCGCTGAAAACCTTCAAGGGGTAACGTTGACGAGGAGCACGAGAACTTTTGTCACGCTGTGAATGGTGACTGCCAGTGTCTTGCAGGGTCGATCCATCGTTCACCACCATAGTTGAATAAGAGCGACGACGTGGCCGCTGCTACATTCAAAGGAATCGAGAGATTGTTCACCATTACAAATATGGCAGATCTCAATATCGTTACGGTGATGTCGCTGTCTGGACGAGTAGGTCTTGTTACAGGTGGCGGAACGGGGATGTAAGTTCCCGTATTCTTGATTATGAATGACTGACCCTTTTACAGAGGACTTGCCATAGCTAAAGCCTTCGCTACAAACGGAGCCAAAGTTTACATCACTGGGCGAAGGCTGGACGTGCTAGAGAACGCTGCCACGTCTATCACGGGCATCCCAGGGACCGTTGTCCCGTCAGTGACCATTCTTTCCCCGGTATTCATTACTAACACTGCGCACATAGGCTTCAGATGGATGTGACGGATGAAGAAAGTGTCAAGGCCGGTGCAAAGCATGTCGAAGGAATTGACGGCAAGCTCGATATTCTAGTCAACAAGTTCGTTCATGGGACCTTTGATGCCCTCTTCTGCACAGTAATCTCCTTTTTAGCGCCGGATTTGCCACCTCCCTTCGCGACCCCGACTTCATCGCGAAGAAGTGCACGGTGAACGATCCTTTAGAAACCGAAACAGTCCAGAACTGGGAGGATATATTCGCACTAAACACGATCGCGCCATTCTTCGTTATACGCGCCTTCCAATCCCTCCTTATCAAAGGAGCGCATTCCCGCCCTCAAGGCACCTCTAGCGTTATCAACATCAGCAGCGCAGCAGCTAAGCTAAACGATATGGGACCCCTGTCGTGTGTATGTACCTTTTCACTCCTTTCTAGAGAGGAGTTAACTTTATATAGATGGCGTACGGCACGACGAAAGCTGCACTGGAAAAGCTGACTCTCGTTCTGGCGATGAGTTTTGCTGGGAGGGGCGTCCCGATTCGGGTGAATGCGTTGGAGCCTGGGGTGTTTGCGTCGCAATTGGTTAGCCCTGAGTTGTTGGAAATGATTAAGACGAAGCCCATACCTGGGTTGATCGCCCCGATACCCGCGAGGAGGCAAGGGACGTGAGTGTTTTCGTTATCTTGATCAGATAGGCACTGATTCCAGTTTCTAGTGATGCGGAAATGGGGATGACTGCGATCTACCTAGCCGTGTCAGACTATACGAACGGAGCTATTTTGAGAATCGATGGGGGACTAGCATTCGTCAATCCGTGAATGTTAATTATCTTAGAAGTGAGTAACCTGTTGCATTGGGAGAAAAATGTCGCTGTGTTGTGTGAGTGTGGTGCACATTGATTATTCCATGTTTAAAGGTAGGCATTCCAGCTAGGGTATCGCCATCGCCGTTAGGATATGTTAGGGACACTGTGAAGAAAGCCATGAATACTTGATGTCGGTATCGTCAAGATTGTTGTACTATTGGGCAGTAAATTGAAAAGAGTTCATGGAGTATTCCCGACGGTCTGCATCCTGCTAACAAAGCAAATGGAGGGGAGGTTGGTAGCGTCAAAGCGATTCAAGAATATTAGCAGTGTCACAATCTTGAGGGGCAACCTTCGGTTTTGTATGCAACCGCCAGAGGCTGTAAGCTTTTCGCGCAAAACAATCGATATGACCACTCACATCAAGATATCGATTAATGCGATAGAACATGATAGAATCTAGAAGCAAGTCCAAGACTTGAAAGAGTAGACGTCCAAGCTAAGATCTCACGGTCCGGCAGTGTTTAGTATGCGTAATAGCAGATGTAGCCATCACTTGAGGGATCGATCGATGCTAGTGTATTTACTAGATCTATTATTGTCCGGCGAGGACACCGAATCGAAACGAAGCAGAGTAGATGGACGTCCATGATGTGGGATCAAATCCTTGTCCGACAGGGGCTGTGAACCCACTAGTCTACCTGCAGTTGACTGCGTATCACGTATAAGAAAATTGGGAGCACTGCGGAGGAGGAGGAGGAGGAGGAGTCGACATTATTATATTCCAAACTAGATTCTCCGTACAGGGACAAAGTGTTGAGTACTCGTTTTTAGCACCGACATTCGGGGAACGGTAATCCCATTAAAACCGTTGGAAACCCCAAGGATCATGTCAACGGAGCGGTCACTATGACGGTCACCGATGGTGGATGTACCTAATGTCGTGTCATGTAGTTCCGATGAGTGCCACCGTCCTAGGCGTTCTACTTGGTTATATTTCAACGCGGCCCTTGATTGGCTGTCGTTTACATGCTGATAGAGATTGTTCAGGTATGTAATTATGGGTGAAATGTCCCTTATCAGAATCGATGCCACCCCCGGTCGGCTTCAAATGTCTCTGGTAACCTGACCTGTGCTTCACGATAAGGGGCAAGATGCCCTGTACACAGACACTTTTTGTACTTGGAGAGTCTGGCTACCAAATCGGACTGTCGTGAATAACCACAGATGTATTTTATAGCGGAAAAAGAGGTCAAAATCGGTTCTATGTTGATAATATGTAACACAGGGTTAAGAAGGTCGATATCAAGTCGGAAAAAGCTGGTTATGTGTGAGAGGAAAACTCAAGGTAAGGCGAAATATGGCTGCTCACGAATTAAAACGTAGTAACGGAACCTCCCTTGGGTACTCACGTCCAATGCAACGACGCTAATGATGTCAAAATAATCAGATTGGTCCAGCCCGCCCGACGTTGTAGGTGGGTCACTATCTTCTGGAGCACGAAGCGTCACATCACGGTCCCTGACGAATCAATGACGAATGTAATATCAAGTCAGTGTTCGGTCACGCATGCAATTAGCTGCAGAGCAGACTGACCGAGGAGAATAGCCTTTTCCATCCCATCACGGCGTGTAGTTATCTAATATAGTAGTGGCAGAAGCCTGCCGCCGTCGGTGATGGAGTAAAGAAGGCGGCGGTGCCAAACAAACAAACATGTTCTTTCACGACGACGTCCACAACACTCCACATCCGCTGTTGATGCTTAGATGCAGCGCTGTATCAATCTATACCGCTCATATTGTCGCTACCCTTCCAGGAGGAGAATCACTGTGTAGGTACTTACTCTCTCTCAGCAGTAGATAGGAAGTTTAGAACCTATCAATGAAGCTCAGTTGTGCTCAACCCTATTTTCTTCGCTGGTCAACCGGCGCTGGGTGGTACGAAGGTTTTTGTTTTTCTACTGGCGTCAGTACATACCACTTTGACATATTACAGATAACGCGAGCCATAGTCCTATTCAGGCAGAATACGTTTTCCGGTACTTACTTTAGCAACGCCCGTTCCTTGCCCTCAAAATCGACATAGCTGAAGACACAAGTCATTAATTGCCAATCTTTGAAAGAAAGCAGTGGCACCAGACTAGCTTCAAAGAAAGAAACACAACGGTCCACTGTCGGCCTCAGGGACCTTTTATCCCGTGCGCGTCTTCGGCTTTCAAATTGCCGGAGCCGGTGTTCTTCTCCATGTTCTACCGGGCGTCTCACCTTCCTTCTGCCTTCCACTGCAACTCACGACATGTCTTCAAACAACCGTCTTTCCCAAATCACAAGCCACCTCAGCACCTCTCACAGTAGAGGTCTCTTAGCAGATGAGGTTGCCATCATCACTGGTGGGGAGCTTCACTATAACTACTATTACTTACAGCTTACCTTAATCCAACTTCCAGGCGCTGGCCAAGGCATCGGACGTAGCGCTGCACTACTCTTCGCCAAGGAGGGTGCCAAAGTGGTCATCAGTGACATCGATGCAACAAAACTCATCTCCGTGGCTTCCGAAATCGAAGCACTCGCAGGTACCGGGAACGTTCTCTCGGTAGCAGGCGACGTCGGCGCAGATGACTTTCCGAAAAAGATCGTTGATGCTACAGTCAAGTATGTGTCCACTTGGATTTGAGTCTTGAATGGTGTGACTAATTCTTGATCAAGGGCATTTGGAAAAATCAACCATATCGTTAATAACGCCGGCTTCACATTTGACAAGATGCTTCATACAACTCCCGATGAGGCTTTTGACGTGATACTCAAGATTCATGTACGAGCGCCTTTTAGGTTGGTGAGGCAGGCAGCACCCTACTTCCGAGTGAAGGTAAGTACGACCAATTCTTTACTTCCCAGCATCTAACTTCCAACCTAAGGGGTCCACGGAAAACCGCTCCGTAATCAACGTCTCTTCCACCACTGGCCTCCATGGGAACGTCGGCCAAGCAAACTATGCTGCAGCCAAATCTGCTGTAATCGGTCTCACCAAGACGATCGCGAAGGAATGGGGTCCATTTGGTGTGCGCGCGAATACTATTGCGTTTGGTTTGGTACACACGAGGTGCGCGTTACATACTTTGCAGAAGGCGCCTTGTGCTGACATGGATGTCCTAGGCTGACTGCCGCAAAAGAAGCTGGGGCGACGATAGAGATTGATGGAAAGAAAGTCGCATTGGGTGTACCCGGGGCCAAGGGATCTTCATCTCCCGAGGAATATCCCCTCATTCCCCTTCGCCGCGGAGGGACAGCGGATGAAGCCGCCGCCGCCATGCTGTTGTGAGTACTCTCATGTCCTCTTTCCGATGGGTCTCTCAGTATCTGCAGCTTGGCATCGTCGCTTGCATCTTATGTTTCAGGTCACACGTTGGAAGTCACTGGCGGTGCTGGTATCTAAGATGTAAGAGAAAAAGGAGACTGTATCAAGGTTTTTCTCCCTTCGGCTGAAACCGTCTTTATATTTTTGGCTCATATATATGATTTAACATGGCATTAGCATACCGGTCTTTTTTGGTCGACAGGACTGTCAATGAAGAAGAAGCATGACCGACTTTCAACATAGACTCAACGTCCGGGCCGACCGATAGTATCGTCAGCTTTCAAGGATGACTCGATGGGCCAACCCCATTGCCGTGTCCTATTGCACCAAGTGCTCTCAGCTTCCATACACTTCGGAAACGTACTGGGTCTCTGTTTAACATATACGGAATAGGTCGGAAGCAAGTCGTACGGCGTACCAGCGCACGGGTTGTGACGCAATATAGCGCCTCTTTTCATGCAAATTTACATTGATGCCTCCACAGCATACCCACCTATTAAATTGAGGTCTGAATGTTTTCTCCTTCGAAGACTAACAACTTAAGTGAAAGTGTAACTTGAATCAGGAGTCGATGACTCTTGGATTGGTTTACCAATCAGGTACCTATAATGGAATGTCAAGGAAGGCATACAGAACTTCGTATTCGTCTGACACGATCTCGCAATTCTGTCCACTCCGGTCAAGGTTGCAATACAACGCCATTCCCACCTTCAATACGAAGCTCCTCTCAAGCTCGTCCAGTCGACATCATATCACCCCACAAGCTCCACTTGTTTCTTGTCCGTGCCCACGTTCGCGGCTCACCTAGAAAGATCTTTACCCCATACCGCACCTTATTCCATGTTACGTTATGTTTGCGCAGCTTTCACTCATCCCGTGCCTCAGGCTCCCCTGTAACCCGACCGACCCTTCTACAAACCAAGTTCTTTCCCCATAATAGTAATTATATTGAAATCCATCGTTCCCCGTCGCACGTTCTTTCCCGCTGATGAAATCCCGCAAATGCTCTGTATGAACGTTGGGTGGTGTGTGTGCCATTGATAACATGTTATAATTATACAATAATGGGGTATTAAACGTTACAAAGCGTGAAAAGCGAAGTGCGAATGAAAAACCAAGAAAAGCTAGCAGTACAACCAAATGATAATAAATCTATCGTCGTTATAGTCTCATCATGCCCACCGCCAACCGTTCATTACCCTGGGAATCGTCGCATCGTTTAGCAATCCTATCTGCGACAGTAACAGCCTCCTCCACCACCCCTCTAGAAGGCGAAGACCCTTCTGTATGTTTCAATAAATCTGTACAACAACTCAGTACCGAGAATACAGAGACAGATCAAGCCGACAAACCTCGATAAAATAAAGCATATCGTGTAACCCTCTGCACCGGGAGGATGGCCCGACCCCTAAGTGTTTGAGCATTTTTACTAGACCAAGCTGGAAGTGTGGGGAGAGATTTTCGCCATGTTCCCTTCATCCTCGAAGATACAGACAGACTTCGAGGAAAAGTGAGTAAGGAGGCAGATGAAGGCAGCGTTGAGCTCCGTTTCGGGGTCGCGCTCCTGGAAGTTGGATCGCTAGATGCAGAGTTACGCCAAACTTCTCTCGACGCCAGTGACAGCATTGTCGAACTTCTTTTGGGTTTGTTGTTCTCCGTAGTCGAATTCGGCAAGGCCGGCAAGTCTTTCTCGGTTCCCCTAGGACCTTTTGACAAACGCCTCTGCCTCCTGACTTCTATTCCGTCGTCGAACCAGCCGCCAACTACGGAACACCATCCACTGAGTGCGACTCCCATCTCTTCCTCCATCGCTACGAACGCGCCTGCTATTCCGGCAACTGACGGATCATTTTCCATAGCTCCGAGAAGAGCTTGAGAAACGTCGATAAGGGCGATCAGACGGGTATGCATGAGCATTGGCGAGGGATGTGACGGCCATGGTACGCCTTCCTCCTCCCCGTATGAATGTGGTGATGAACGCAACAACTCGTATAGGTTGTTGAGATAACGTCTTTCGGTTCTGAGAAGATCTCTTGTCGTAAATAATGCCATCAAACTGGACCTTCGTTCCGGTACACTGGCATTACATGTCGTATCTGTTTCGTCGTCGTTGGCATAAGACTCGTATTCGAAGCTTGTGCACCGAGTGAGGCTGAATACAGTTTCTGCAAAAGCCTCATCCGTGATGGCATCGTCAGTCATAAGCGTCCACCTGCGCCGGCGTTTAAGTTCAAGCTCATCCTCCTCATCGTCTTCTGAGAAGCCACCAGAAGAGGAAGAGTTGAAAGCACTTCTGCGAACGAGAGGAGGTCGGGGACTGGGTGGAAAAGCTTCTTGCTCTTCATCATCTGAGCCCACGGTAAACATGCCTCGTCTCTAGGGGGCGCACATGTATTAATTGATTGGAGCAGGGGTGGAGTAAACTCACGGGAGAAAGAGCGGGAGCATGCTGTGCAAATTTGGTGGCTGAGAAACTAGATGGGGGCGCCGTCTGCGATGCCTTTCGCCTCCGGATACTAAAGGAAAGCGTCGCCCGTCGCTTTGGAGGCGCCGGGACCGTCGATGGTTCAATCGGCCTCTGCTTCGTCAATTTCCGCGACGGCATCGACGCTGTTCGTTTTGGTCGTATTAATGGCGTCGTCGATGTATTACTATACGAGGTCACCGTCTCCGCACGCGAAGTCAGGGTGCTGGGAGCAGACAACGTACTAACGCTTGGACTCGACACTGGGCTCCTCTGCCTCCTCGTGCTCGTTGAAGCGAACGAGTATGGGAAATGAGAAAATGAAGGGGGCATGTCTGACACGAAGGAGAAAGACGGTCCCGTCGGCGGTGGTTTTCTTAGCTTGTTCCTGGGCGGCCTGGGCACTGGGTAGGGTGTTGAAGGCGTGACAAGCTCGTGGGAGTGGGACGACGTCGAGGGGGTCGACACATCGCCAGGATATATGAGCTCGGGAACGTCCATCGCAGCGACCGCCATGGCAGGAAGCAGGGTGGGTACTGGGCCGTGGGATCCGAGTGTTGCTGCTCACAACGCTAGTAATATTTCGTAGCTATATGACGTCATTTCTGTGTCACTGCCCCTATACTTGTACCTTCCATCTCCGTGCATCACCTCCCATCATTCATTCTCAATGAGCCTCTTCTCGTTCATGCCGAAGGCCTTTTTCCCCTTTCAAATTGTGGCGTAACTGGTGTGATATTCACCGTACCCACGGATATAGCGGATTAAGTGTATCGTTCATATCCTTACTGCATCCGTCCCGACGATAGCAACCCGGGATTCCTTGCATTCTACCTGTCCTCCTCCCACTCGACGGTCCTTTATTGTCCCGATCTCGTTATCATATCATGTAACTATCGGACTCATAGTGTTCGTCAATCGTGATGGGACCTCTGTCGACTTTCTCGTTGTTCAGGAAACTTGCTTCATCATATGGCACCGCTTCCAAGCCACCTTTTCCATCACATCATGATCTCCTTCTCCGGCTACTCATTCCATCTTTCATCGGATCGAGAAACATAAGCATCTGCGTGGGTAAATAGATTCCATCATTACGCTAGTCGCGTCACCAAATGCACATCCTTCACTATTCTTCTCGTTCCCTGAGCTCTTAAATAACCTAGTATGTTCTCCGGCGCAGTAAGCTAAGAGCCACCCACCTTTCCGACCTACGATTCGATACTCCCGCCAGTCTCTATCCACCGCCGCAACCTGTATCTCCGTACGAGTTGCATAAAGCGTCAGGTGGAATGAGGCGTACGACCCTCGGTATGGATAATTGGAGGGCTACCATGCCAAGAGTGCTACATTTGTGCATCTCTCACCAACGGTAGTGTTTAATCTACACCGAAGTACGGCAATCATCCTGAACTTACCCCAAAGCACCCTAACAACGTATTTTAAGTATAGCAGCCGCAGTATCAGAGTTAATAACTACACTTGTTCGCAGTACTGCATACTGTCCTTGGGCATAAGCACCAATATCAAAGCACCAGAAAATGTAACTCCACTCCTCTACCTCGACGTGAAGTCAACCCACCTCAGTAGCTTTCACCATCATCCATTCTGCCTATCGCGGATCGCCACACCTTTCCTCGTCAACTCTAAACAGACAAATAACAAATTTCACTATGAGAACCACTCCACATCTGCTTCCATCATACTCTTGATCTCGAGGTAGCGCTCAAACCTCAAGCTCGCTGTTCTGGTCAAATGCATCCATTTGCCACACTTCTTCTCCAGCATCCAATATGTCAACAAAGGACAAGGATGCTCGTGTCAGGCAGTGTTGGAAATGCACCCTTGATTTTGCTTGCCTCACCGTAGGCGCGAGTACGGGTTTGAACTCGTGTGCATTGACGTAGCCCAGCAACAGCATCGCCCAGCAGTAACGCCCGAACTTCGCGATTGAAAGGTAGGAGCGTCACCGACCTGTCCGACAACGTCTATTCGAAGATAGACACTTCGCACAGAAGCCGAATAATTCCGCCAAGCACTAGAATCGCCGATCCTTGTTCTTGAGGCTTGAAGGTTTCTTGATTTCCGGCGGCTTCTCTTTCCTTTGCGTACCATATCCTATTTCGTAATTTAGAAGCCACTGTCAGCTCCCGTTCGCCTTCACAAAAAAGTGACTGTAGCTCTCAGGTAGCAATGCCACCGCCAGTAATGACCCTGATATGAACACACCCTAGATATCATTTGGGTACAAATTCTGTACGGTAAATGACTATTCACTCACAACTGAGATTTCATTGTGACGATACTTTCTAGTTTTCTATTTGGGCGAAGTGTACTGTGGGCGGTCCAAACCCGAAAGCCCGACAGGCGGAATGATATTTCAGCGCGGCATGGGCTACTGAGACGACGAGAGCATCCTATCGATACAACATAAGAATGAAGAGTCAAGAGGGACCGGCGGCTTCCTACTGAGCTTCCAATCTGAATAATTTCTCTATCCGCATCAGGAAATCTGGAAGACTCCGAGGCCCGTGTCTTGATTCTGCGCACACGAATACGTTTGTGCAGTTTGAATTCATATGTCAATCTTGATACCGTTTTAGTTCTGCTTGCGTCTAGGAGGTGCATCGCACATACGAGAGTCGCGATAGGTCTGACTACTTCTTTATCCCCTCAAAGTCCTTCCTTCTTGGCCTCCGGCGGCTTCTTTCTCCTAGATACACCGCTCAAAATCCCCTATCTTGGTTATATAAAGGGCCTCACTCGAGTCGGAGCGCGATGACATCGAGGACTGCCACTGGCTTTCCTTACCAAGCGTGCCCTCACTTTATGTTAGTCCCACCGTCATAATCGATGAGCATGTCTCCCCGATCTTATCTTCTGGGAAACCAAGTTCGTGACGAAATGAGCAAAGTAGCATGTTTTTTAACGCCGTCGACAGACTAAGTGGGCTTGTCAGCAGGAGTAGGTCATAGATAAATCATGTACTCACGCCTTCGCCTTTTAAAGGACATGACACACGTGAAAGAATATCGTTGAAGATGACGGTTGCACTATCTTACACGAGCAACCATGTCACTGATGTCCCTGTGTACAACACCCCCCGAGTTGATGGAGACGAATCGAGTATTAAAAGCTTAGGGGACCTACGAGACTGATCGTGATGTTTTCAATTATTGATACTACCAGGACAATGAGTATCAGAGACGAGTGAATATGTGCAACTCACTTTGTCTACACGTCTTGTCCAATGGTGTAAAGATGGGGTTATAGACCGGCGGAGGAAAGAGCCATAGAAGAGATGATTTAGATGGCATGGTCCATCTGCGTTTGGTCTTTGAGTGGGTCCTTGACAGGGTTCCAAAAGTTCTTCCTCGCCATACTTGATCATATTACCAAGCCTGCAAAAAATCTGTCAACGCGGCATATCGAAAAGGGTAAAAAGGTGCTTCAACTGTAGCCTAGCACTCAAACAAAGACACATTCAGGAATGTTGTAGCAGTCAGCGGTTTCGTCTCCAGTAGTTGAAGAGACCAGTAAGGAGACCGCGGATTGTCCACGGTAACCGTTACTCGTTTAGAGTTAGAAAGTGAGAAGAGAAGGATAAAAAACACATACCAAAACATACGACCAACAAACATAGGCCCGGCATGCACAACCGTTACCACCCATACGTCTCCGCCCCCGCCCAAGCATCAGAGATGTATGCCCAGAGTCTCAGTGTGTTCCATGGTGGAGGAAGGGTTTGATCAGATTTGACCTTTGAAAGCATTCCAATTCATCCTCTCGTTGAGTTCCCCGGTGACCTCGGTTGAAAGAGGTAAAGAAGATGGGGACATTTGCCACTGGCTACGCATCGAGGATCTGCTTGCCATGCCAAATAAGATGGATGACATTCCAGTAGGAACAAGGCCTATGGAGCGCAACGACATAGTCACTCCGGGAATGCGTATATGGCGTCACACAGGACGCGGCGACGGGGAAAAGGGACAGGAAGAAAAGACAAAGATGATGGCGGTAGAGAAGAACGAACGGTAGTGTCCTGGATGCGCCTTTTATAGCCCGTTGAGGAGGGCGAGCTGGTCCGTGCGGTTCAGACTGGTATATTCGCGGTGCCCAATGACGCGATGACGTAGGACGCGATGGACGCGATTGTGGACCATACATGATGGATGACGAGGACAATCTAGTATTCGCGAGTCACATGAAGCCCCAAATGTACTGCCTAATTTGGCAAGCGTTACCAAGTCACCGTCTGGGCCGGACACCCGAACAGACAACTCGATGACGATGACCAACTTCACGGATTAAATCTTTCATTATATCACTGGACTGCCTACCTATCGTGAACCACCACACCCAGCTCTATCACACTAACAAACGTGCGCTGACTCTAATTACGATGTAAAGACCTCGAGCCGTGCGATCGCAAACACGTCCCCGGTTTGGCATGCTTCCCTTGCGTCTAGCATAAACATCATCTCCATTTGATTCTGCCGGCTTTTTCTGTTAGACAGGTGCATTTCAATGCATTCCACCGATCAGTAGAACCGTGTTTTCTCTCTCTCTCTCGCCTCAATGTACCGCGGCTTCTCACCCAACACGTTTCCCTTTTTGATTTCTAGCGGCTTCTCTCCTACACCACTCAAACTCGTACAGCTGCTTTAAGCATAATATTCACACTTATACTCTGGTCGAGCTCATTTCGTAGACTGACATCAACTGGCGGCGAGACTGGTTCGAGTCTACTGATTTCGGACCAATGGAATATTGATAGCAACGACTTACATCATAGACAAGCTCAGTGATATGATACATGAGTCATCACACGCTTAGTTTAACTGTAAGTTCTTGTTCTATGGCTTTGGTGATCTAGGTGAGAACCAACACATTGCGTCGGGCAAGATGGTTCAAAGCGTTTCAGTAAGTACAACTTGGCCGGTTCTCATCCACACCTATAGACTCCGCTGTAACCTGTGAGGTTGAGCGAGCGCTTGAATAACACGGCTACGGAGTAATTTGCAAGTGCCACACCTCCCCTAGGAAATTTTAGTCTGAAATACCGCTTTGACCACGTTCAAGGTGTTTGAATTAAAATGATTGTGCTGTTCGTTACCATATGTTCAACTCCGGTGAAAATTCACGGAAAAGATGGGTATCTGATTATATGTCGTAGTGTACAGTATCTTAATAATGGATAAATTAGAGAAGGAAATGGTACTATATGCCTAGCTCGCTGAGTCTGTATCTTTTCATTCCGAGGTGAAGGGCCAAATATCCGTTTGTGAAGTCCCTGAAAGCCTTGTGTGCCTCCCTGTGCGGTGACAGGACACGCAAGGTTCTCTCGTAGGCCGTTAAGCACTGCCGCACCACATAACGTAGGACTTTGATCTTCGGCGAACCACGGGCCTGAGCTAGCAGAGATATGAAATTATTCGTATCGCCACTACACTCCTCCTTGTAGAATGAGAGGATGTCATTCGCGAAGTCGATGAAATCTCGCATGGATGGGAGAGCTTGGATGTATAGGTGGTAGGGAATGTCTCTGGGAAAAATGAACATGGCAAATGCTTCCGCGAGCCCGCATTGCTCTCGAAGAAATATCGCGTATTCTTCGATTCGATGCGTCTGTGAATTTGAATTAGTCAATGAACCGAGAGATGTAGTTTGTCTGAGTTACTCACCGGCTCAAACTTGCTTTGGACCTCTAGAATAAGTCCGGTTATAAACTTGAGAGCGGAGTGTACAATGAAGTCTGCGGTGACTTTGCCGAAGTACTGAGAACTTTCGGTAAGAAGATCAGCCAAGTCGTTCAGAATTTTGCTCGACTGCTTCTCTGATGATGTAAAACGCTATGCATCATGATCAACTTCTCGATTGAATTGCGATTAACAGTATGCACTAACCCTGGTGAAATCGGGAACCCCACCCAATGCCTCTGAATCGTCGGGATATACATCGTCGAGGTATATCAAGAACATACAGAAGAACGAGATGAACATCTTGACGTCGGTGTCGTCGATGTAGTGGTATGCGGCGGTGGTAATGTTCAGCCCTAATACCAGGTAAGGCTTGAGTACTTCGACCGAGTAACCGCGACGCTCGGCCTCTACCAGACAGAGAGCTTGGAGCGACGGGTCCCAAATGGAAGGCAGATTGCTCGTGTCAAAGTGATGTAGGAAAGACAATATCGTATTGCCAACTTCCTCCGATGTATGCCTCGGTTTCTGCACTGAATGGTAAGACCTGTGAAATGATGCATATACAAAAACAGCGTACGAAAGCTAGCAAGTACCCTTTATGAGGTCGCGAATGAGTGATAGGATCGACCAAGAACGTAAATGGCCATACCAGCGAGACTAGAAAGAGCCGATGTCCAGGAGGGTATGCCTTGACGTTGGATATAGTGTCTGGTATGTGTGGAAGTAGATAAGGTCATTGTAAGTGTCGAGAGATGCGGAGAGAATTCAGTGAGGATGAGGTCAAGCACTGCAAGGTGCTTTATATACCCCATTTTCGTCTAATATCCGAGATCGGCGTGGTCAGGAAGATCCAACACAGCAGCATCTATTAGCGGCTATCTCCGTCTCCCCGCGTACGAGTGTTCCCCAGAAAGAAAGGACAAATTGGCAGGCTGACGTCCGTGTAAGACAATGGGCAACAGAAATATGGGAATATGACACTGCTTGAAACCTAAAGTCTGCCGGATTGATTTCCGATAACAAGGCATTAATCGAAACAAGTTCCGTCTCTGCGGATTAATGAGCGCCATGGAGCGGTGTTCTCTCATTTTTGAGAGGTTAAGTCGGACCGAAGCCCGTCATAATGTCAAGCGCTTGTGGCCAAGAAGCCCACAGGTTTATGCAGCGTCCCTATTTCCACTTATAGATCTTGTAGCTATGCGAAGCCGTCAGGGACTGCCAGTTACATATTGTTCGCAGAACGAGCGGGAGCAGATTGTTGATATTTCCATCTTTGCGACGGTATGGGAGTGGCCGCTGTAACCCGTATCTCTTCATTATACATCGTAGGCCTCGACTGCTTAGTACTCACCCCGCATAGCCCCAGGAAATATCAATGAATGAAACGAGCTCCTTATGGGTAAGCGCATAAATCCAGGAGTCGGACGTGCACATTCCTAGTGCCTGGGATATAACCAATGTTTGGGGTTCCTCCGCGCTCAATGAACTGACTCAACAGTAGCGTTATGGGTATTCTTTGAAGACCGATCCTGGAAACAGTGAGTCAGAATGTAGAAACCCCATTGGATACGTGGCAAACACTCAGAGGAGTTCAAATCAGCGTAATGCGGGAGACGGTTTGTAAGCCGGACGAAATCGGCGCTTTATCATGGTAAATATAAAGCTGAGCCCAAGGACTAATTTAAATCCACAAGCTGCGAAGATGAACTGAGTTAGAACAGAACTGGGACAAAGATTTTGAAGGTAGTCAGCGTCGACCAACACGGTGCCAATTGCCATCGGAAGCAGTCCGCGACACCCACGTGGACGACCCTGAATGTCCTTGCACCGAATTAGACTTTTACATTAGGAAGACAACGGGAAGCAACCGCCGGCCTCTCACGAGTAACATCTGCTCGGTATCGAAAGATTACCCGGCAAGCGATGCAGTTCTATTATTGTAGAGATGTCATACACTCCTTTAGTATCGCCAGCGCATGCGAGCCGATACTAAAGGACTTGATATTGCAGCTCCTCAATATCGAATTTCGCGGCTTGTTGTATCTTGGGCCAAGCTTGAATCCCGTTAATTTGGTCGAGGGGGGCGCATCACGTCATATTTAACCTTCTGTCGCGGCACCGACAGGGATGGAATTAGTTCATTTTCAATGACATTAGTGATGATCTCTGCTACTAGATCACTTCATTTCCATCATGAACAGACTGCTCCATTTGGCTGATGCTCCAATGACAATGCAGGGATTAAAATGAACTGTTCCTGTGGCAAGGACATCCCAGACGGGATGTGCTATACGAAGCGCCTATCATAATACATATCCGCGGTGCATCCCCGGGTTCGCCACCTGAGCAGGAAATCTATGACATGTATCATGACTCAGCTAGATAGGTAGGAACCAGAGCAAAGACGGGATGGGATATTTACTTCTCAGTTGAGAGGGTGCTATCAAAACTGCGGAAATCACAATTCGAGAAGGGTTTCGTCTATTGGGAGGAAAGTATAGTGGGAAGATCGCAAAGATGCGCTTCTTAATGCGATCATGTGACAATTGCATTCGTAAACGCGTGAACTTGAAGTTAACGGGACGACCAACTGGTGTTCTTATTATTCAACGATTACATTCAAAACACATAAAAACATGACGCGAGGCTTCTTAATGTGCAATGCGCATCGTTGCCATGTGACAACGTGGATAATTCCTTGGCCAACAAATTGTCTTTACAGCCCTTGATCAAATTTGAGGTCTTCCCGTGGAATTATTGGAATACGTGCAGCATATTTTAGTCACGGCAATGGGCGCTGCGCTTGGTATCGAATATTGAAGGAAGCCTAGGCGTCGATCGATCTACTTGAATCAATGTTGCTAGACATTTCCTGTCACTGGCTTGACTTTTTCCAGCAGTTCATTATGATGGCGCACACTGCCAGGTCGTCGGACTTATGCATTACAATGCCGGCTCCAGGGACTGCGGGCCGATGAGAATCCAGGCTGCTAGATAATATCCGAGTCTCCGAAGCTAAATATTCTTTAGCCTTTGCACAGATATGGGGGGCCTGATGATGGGGGTGAACTTCTAGACTTTGTTCAAGGCTGCCCAATCAACAATAATCTACTGCTGCAGGGACGGATGTCCAGTTATCTTCGTGCGGGCAGGATCATTGCTTCCCGTCTCGGGTTTGTGGTGCCGTGCTAATTTAGTCCGTCGATTGCCTGCTTGTAAACACACAATTCCTTGTTAAATTTGACGGGTCCAAGAGGTACCGGAACATCCATTACCGAGCTGATATTCGTATTAGCTTGATATGACGACGACGATATACTGCCGTGTCGTGCGAAATGATGCGGATTAACAGGGCACTGAACACCCAAGTCTTTGTTGTTTATCGTTCTTGATAGATACGGTCCTAAAGAACACTACTATCATTGTATCAAGGGGCCTTTGCAGGTCGTACGACGGCTCCGATGATTTGACGGAGAAGACTCGGATTATATAGGTCACGCGTTTGTTGAACATTTTCTCTTTGCCATGAACTGCGGTAATCACTGATCAGAGTCACTCCTGAAGGAATTTCACAACTCTGAATGGTCGCCGAAACGCATCGCAGACAGGCAACTGTACTTAGTAAAATGATCGTACTTAGACTTCACACAAGTTAGAGGATACCCTGTAACGGTTCCGATTCCCTCTGCAAAGACGAACAGTCCGCTCCCTACAAAGAGCCTAAACAGAGAAACCTATTTTTAAGTATGATGAACCCACCATATCTAAGCGGCGAAGTAATTGATTAGATATCTGTGATGTCATTTCTCTCCGAACTAGTCGTAATTATTGCTTTCGGCGACATCGACATCGCAGCAGATAAGCTGAGTCGAAGATACTACGCGTATGCTCCCGAACGGCGCGACTGGACTACGTATGATTCTCGCAATACCGCAGTCTTTAAAAACTTTGAGGCGGGTCTTTCTGCTGGCATCGAAGATTCTTACAATTCTGCCGAGGAACTGATACCGATGAAAGCGGCGGAAATGAGGAGGAAAATCAGAAGTCTCATGAAGAGTCCGGAGGTAAAGAAGTCGAGACAGCAGGTAATGACGCCAATGTAGCACACAGCCAAGTAGGTTCTACTAGAGAGGATGCTCATATGGTCTTCGACGATGCAATTGTATTTCGCCATTTGATGCAAGTCGTTGTCCTAATAAAACGCCCGGCACCAACGCAGCAGAAACAATGATTGTGTCCAAAGCAACATTGACAGCAGCACAGAGAGATGAGTCTGACCAGCGCTACATAAAGTCGGTTCGCAGATTCAGAGGAAGGTGAACCACAGCAACCGCTTCATCATCATCCGAGGAAAGCGATCAATATTCCTTCCTGTAACACCGGAATGGAACCTTCACGGATTCCTAGCTGAAAAGAATACCTGCAATTACCCAGAGACAGAAGATACTGAGAAAATACAGAAATGGAGGCAGTCGGAGGTTCGGGGCAGACACTCTACTACATGAACATAAAAATATCAATAGTCGAATCGTACAGCACGAATTCTAAAATTGACATACCCATCGGTTAGAGGGGTAAAGTCGGTCACGTTACAAGCATTGAGAGGAGCTTCCGAAGTTGGAGTTCCTCATAAAGATGATTTACGAGGTTCAAGTCCTCAATCCTGCAAACAGATCGACGGGAGAAATGCGGTCTCGGAGATATCCATGGGAGTAACTATTCCAAGAGGTCATTCCAGCTAGGAGAGCAGGGTCAGGAACAAAACATGGTATCTTGAATGTGGACCCTAGTGAGACCCGACCTTAGTAGACATAAGGCAGTTATCTGAATAATCGTCAGATAAGCTTCGAGATGCACATCCCCACTTTCCTTCAAAAAGTTGAGTAGCGCAAGAGTCTAGGCCTACAGGGTCGTATTGTCAAAACTCAAATTGTGCCAGGACTCTGATCAGAGGACCTACTGATCAATGTTGCGCGCTATCAAAGTTCCTTCAAACTACTATGGTCCGCCGCGAGCGCCAACAATGACAGACGTGACCTGATTCGATGAGAAAACTTTGGCCATTGATGCATTGCGTGTTTCCAGTGGACTTATTCCAACAGTGCAACAGCACACATACCCTGATGTAGTGCTGCTGGAATTGGTCCGCGTTCAAACTTGATAATGACGAGTCGAGTCACCTGTACTGCTAACACAGCTCCACGTGATCGTGTGATCCCGATGACCACGGATCAAGTCTTATTACAACCACGAGATGACGCCTTTCAATCTCTCCAATCTCTTTCAGATATCTCCCACGGACGCCGCCGCCCATTATTAGCTGTACATTTCGCTAGCACCGCCTTTAGACGCGGCGTCCTCGCTACGATCGAAAAATACCTGATACGGCCTGATTTACTCTCTGAGAAGGTACTCTTAGCTCTCCCGACATCTTGTCCCTGGCGCAAACTTAAGCCCCGATGGGCTGGGAAATGAAGAGTTATTTTTTGGCAATCGACCCGACTCCGAAATGCCTTATTCGTGATTGCCGGCCTCAAGCCCTTCGGAACTCTGTATGTTACTTTTGTTTTATCTCAACATACGGGGCTGTGGAACATTGTGCAATCTCTTCTGTCGCAGGCCAAGTCCCCCAAGTGATTGAATTGGAAATACGGAGCCTCGTTTTTACACAAATAATCAATCTTTCTCGTGTATCTCCGGCAACGCCCTCGCTTAGAACAGCGGGAGATAAATAATGCAAGCTGTGACGTTGGAAGTATCTCTTTCTAGTTCTCATTCCCGTCGATCGCCAGTTATTGAACTGACTGTTCAATGCTCAATCAGCCGTCATGCAACGATGTGCATTCCACCTACTGAAATCAACACTGTTCACGTTTCTAGCGCTTCCTCAAATTCAAGGTGCCGGCAAAGTCTCGTATCAAACAGCAGTTCCCGCCTCTTCTTCACCGCCTGCCGTTAAGTTGCGCCGGCATTTGCGACAGAATAAAGTTCATATACATCAAGTCAGCATATAATCACGGAGAGTATTCCTGTCATCCGCCGAGCAGTAATCTGCGAGCGCCTTACCTTTCTAGGCATCCCTCATTGTAACCCTGAGGTTTGTCATAGGTTGGTGTAGACAAGCACACTCTCTTACCGGATCTCTCGACACCTTTGAGAGATATGAATATTGGTCGTAATTCTATGATACTTTGCCAGTTAGCAACAACATATGATGTCTCATTTAGTTGATTGCGATGCGACAATATATGCACCCGTTCAACCCGGATGTCATGATTGTAACCTCATCTGTTCTTCATGTTGAGGCGAGCAATTGTTCCGTTAGTCTTGGATTCAATGGGCTCATCATAATAGCAGTCTAAGGACATGCATAATCAGGCTGTATCAAACCCTAATACAAGAATTTGACCATCCAGAAGTTCGGATTTGAACAGCTATTTGTGTACAATCACCTTCCTCGATACCTGGCGTAGTTCCTCCTGTGTCCTTAGCTGCTTCATTTCATAAGTGAAGGGATTTTCTTGGGTACTGCTCGCCTCAGGACGAGTAATCCCTAACAAGACCATCTCTCGGGTCGGTAACCCTGCATGACTTGTTACTATATACCGAAGTACTGAATTGAGAGGGAATAGAAATTAAGAAGCTGATGACACTGCATTCAGGATGACAAATGAAGCAGCGCGCTAATACGTCGAAATTATTTCTGTGCCCTCGGAGAACAAGGTCTTAACGATGTG
This sequence comes from Armillaria fumosa, assembly GCA_030407015.1. Lineage (NCBI taxonomy): Eukaryota > Fungi > Basidiomycota > Agaricomycetes > Agaricales > Physalacriaceae > Armillaria > Armillaria fumosa. The sequence goes on from JAUDYM010000001.1 coordinate 426,744, forward strand.
GACGACGTATCCAACTCATGAAAGGAGCAGACTCAGTTCGGTTATTTTACCCCATCACATTTAGCTCACGGAGGCAGTCGACCGTCACATTCTGCTTTTGGCATTGCATCACTTCCCCGCAGTCCGCAGCCCATAACATAGACATCCCTCAGTGGTGAACCCTTCATGACCTTATCGAAGAGAAGCTCACACGCAAACTAATTCGAAGGTGTCGAGACCTCTCTGAACCAGTGTCAGAGCTGTATTCGCGTAGGCATGCATAGCTTCTCTTTGTCACCAAGGAATGGTTGGGAATAGCTCGCGTAATTTCAGTAGGGGCGTCAAGGTCACTACTATCAAGTGGTTGTGTTTGCTTACTCGCATTGCTATAATATATCTAACTATGGCAACCCACCAACATGGGTCGATGGCGTAGCTGGTTATCGCATCTGTCTAACACACAGAAGGTCCTCAGTTCGAACCTGGGTCGACTCAGTTATTTTGCCACTTTGTCCTGTTTTTAGGCGGGGACTCGAGACTCGAGACTCGACGGCGCTCGTCAGTCGTGACTGGCGATTATGAGTCTAGAGTATAGTGAGTTTAAGGTTATGACTGATCTAACAAGCATTTGACTCCACTTGACACTTGAGTTTCGTCTCTGTTGACATAGTTAATAACGAAGGGAGAGATGCACGGGGACCGGTCCAAATCTCAAGCCCAACTCCCCCACGATCCGTTAAGGAAGATTGAAGGCAGTAAAATTCGGTCAGTTCGGCGCATCTGCGAGTGTATTCTCCGACTTCTCAACCCAGAAAACCTTGCGCGCTATTCGTGGGGCTATGTTGAAGACGTACGATGGTGGCGCGGATGATGACTCGGCTTTCTTTCATTCCGAGATTCTACGGAATTCAGATAGCTTCGAGCGCTATGGCAGAAATAATAGATGGACATACAATAGCACCTTCGAGGAGTCCATATGAAACTCCGAGGAGTAACGAGTGGGTGTTTACTCTGAGTCTTCTTTCGCAACTGACGAGATACGCAGTAGCGCAATATAGAATGTGTTACGCCTTACTCGAAAGCTATCCGCTAACGTATCAACGTCAAATCACAATGACTGGCGTACTCAATTCGTTCCATCTTGTCTTGCCTTGAGAGGACAGCGAGCCATCCGAGTCCTAGCCCTCTGGTCTACATTATCCACTGCTGAGTTATTCAATCGAGACTGTTGTCCCGACCGCTGACCGCCTCTGCCGGATGATCGGGGACTCTTCATTGGGGATAAAGGGGACAAGTGTGTCATAAAGGCCGTACACTCGGGAAGAGGTGCATTAACCTGGCAGGAATGCTAGTCAGAAATAATCCTAGTTGCCTCTTACCGAGCTTGATGCTCCACCTTGTTCGGTTCCGCTTCGTGTTCTCATTTGAAACTTTGGGAAGTGGAGCTATTGAATTTTTTGCCATGATTTATCGCAATCGGAGCCTCCATTTATTCTGATACTAAGAACAGATATATCTTCGTCCATATCATTGTTGCTGGATCGATCAAGAAGTAAAAGTGTGCCCCGAATGTGTGTCACCTAGGGTCTTAGGATACTTAACCGTCTCTGGAATCCATATTCATCGCAGCCATACGTCACTTTTGAATTACATTCTGGATTCTTCAAGTTCTTACAGTCGTTTACACGTGAACTTCGTATTTTGAATCCATTCTTTTGACGCAAAATCTAGAAATTCGAGCACATTTTCTGGTCTGGAACCCATTCCACGACGACGTGTGAACAAAATGCCATGAAAGTGTGACATTGGTAACCACACCTCTTTTCTTGGGGATCATCAACAATTAGTCCCCCAAGTAGTAAGCGCTGCAGCTGGCTCATGTGAGCTTATCCGTCGTCGAATGTGTCTAAACTACTTCTAGTGGGCGCCTTCCAATTGACCAGCATTCTCGACCCATCTCAGGACTCCAGAACATAGAGAAGACAACCTGTCCCACCTGGCGTCCTTGAAAATCTAGAACGCGAAGAGCATTCATTCACTCATTGTTAACTCCGAGTTTGAGCAATGAATTCAGGTGTAGCATCACCTGTTTCGGTTTCCGTGAAATGAAAACACTAACTGGTACTAATTTGATCGTGGATCAGGAATGATATGTCGATGTCAACTAAGGGATAGGACACCCGGAGTGTTCGGAGGGACGACCGGATAAGGTGGTAACACTAGTAAAGCCCGGCAATTCGAAGAAAGATAAGAGATCTACCGTGCAAATGGATGCTGGCACAATGGAATACAGTGTTCACAAAGGCTGTAGGATTCAATCTCCGTAACTGGCGTGATTCTAAGAGGCATTATAACCGTGCCTATGATAAACTCTATCGCAGTCGTATAATTCGACGTTCTGTCGCATGCTTGAGTAATTGCGCACAGGACAACGTCTATAGTAGTAGCTGAAAGCAAGTTTGCTCTCTGATTATTTTATTCCAGGAGGTCGTCGGAGGCCACAGCCGGACGCCAATCCAAAAGCGTTAGAAAGCTGCTTTTTGGGCCGAGCGTAAGCTGGAGCGGATTTGCTCGTTTGCGGTGGAAGGACTGTCATACTGCTTTTAGGTCAGTTTTTCTTTCCAAGAAAAATGTAGCCCAAAACTTTTCTAGTAATAGTAAGTAAACGGAGGTGATAGCTAAATGTAATGCCGGAGTCCAAGTTCTCGGTCTGGGTCTCGGAGGGTTGATCTCGCCACGTGTCCTTGCCACGGCATGCACTGGCACACGGCACCGGGTACCTCCGCCCCATCCATTGTTCCTCTTTCCTCCGTCAACTAAGGTGGTTTTAGAAAATCCCCTTCTTTTTTTTTTTTTACGACCGTGAAGGTGATTTTTCATGTCCGTACCATGCTCGCTCCGTGAACTTGCTTACTTGAATCCTAGCCTTCATACTCACATTTCTCGCTCGCTTTCATCGATACGAGAGACTAGATATACCCACGACACAAGCTCTGCGGCTCTAGAGACGTCGTTCAAAGATATGCAATACTGATTCATGACAGACCTTATTTCGCGAACAGACAAAGTCTAAACACACATCAGCCAAAACCAATGGCATGCGGATTCACCTACTCTGTCATTAAGGATGGATTTATTGTATTGATACTCGCCGCGGGAATTCAAACAACGTTGTTTTGCAGAAACAGGAATCCGGCTTCATTCTACATCGAAAACTAGAATGGTAAGCCGATCAGGTCTTCCGACTATTTCTTTCTCCCAGTCATTAATATTATGTAGAATCGCGATGCGTATAGGATAGAGGCACGCTATGACATTTGTGGTTTAGTGCGTCTTGGATTCGATATGTTCTGAATTCAGATGTCTTCAGTCATAAAGTTGGTTGTCTTGCACACTTCATAAATGATGAATTTTTCGCCTAGCGCTCGCGCTTGACTCCAAGCGCTGAGTCCATAACATGTGTCGCCTTGTCAAACGATCGTCCTGAATATTTCTACGACCAATGCGATGCATCTGATTGCGGTCCGAATATGTGGTAGCGCCAAGGACATGAAAAGCAGGCAGTGACACGAATACTGGCGGCTATCATTCGGCTTCTGGTTTATGGAGTGAGCGCTTTTTTCCCAGTGATTTTACGTCGAGTAGCTGTGACTGTTGGTAGAGCTAGCAAGTGACTCATTCGGATTCATCTTTTGATAATGCCTGAAGCATCGCTACGGCGCCGCGGTATTCCAAAGTATATGCACAGCTATTGTTCAGATCGTTTTGATTGCGTTCTAATTGGAGCTGAGGTGAGTGTTCGTCTCGGGGAAACATATTGTAAGCGTAATTCGTCTGTAACGGAACAGGGTGTAGCGTACACGAGACGATCTGCGAGACAATAGTATTCGGAAACACCCTTCCGAGTCATCAACAGATCAACAGTACTGAACGTCCGTAATAAGTATCTCCACGCTACCAACAGGGTCTTTTTGCAGTAATTACAAGACCCAGCACAACTTAACTCTGTCTGTCGTCTCTAAATACGGTCATCAACACTTCGGAAGAAATTTTAGGCTGCGTCGTCAGGACGGAGGCTGTCCGTGTGCCCCGGCATTCAAGGATTTTAGCCTTCACCCACATTGCTGCCTATCAGACCGGTATTACATCCAGCCACGTTTCCGCGTCGTTCCCGCGCTCATAGTCATCAGTTTCGCTCTCTAAGAAATGTCCCATTCCAGGGAGCGACAGGATTGCCAGGTGGGGAAATCACCGGTGATATATCATAATGGGTACTTCGTTTCACGCATCGGCTCTCAATTCGTTGCGACAACAGTGGTATATAAGGCTCCTTAGAATACTTCAACTCATTACTTCAAAGCCTCAGACCCCATCGACCCATCGAATTAGTACTTGCACCCTCATAATTCAAGGATGACACTCTCTACTGCAACATGTCCAATTTCGAGATACAGTGTCGCTGGTACGCTTATTTCTCTGCTTTTATGTCACCTAAACTCACATATGCCTAGGCCACTTAAAGAATCGTGTACGCTGGTCCATCTCTAAGCAGTTGTCGTGTCCTGATATTTTAAATAGAAACCGAAAAGCACCTCGGAAGAAATTGGAGACATAATACGTGCTTTCTTGCAGCATTTTGACACTACCGACCTCCCATCTATTTGGGACCCAACATTGGAAGCCCTTTGCCTGGCCGAGGCCGAACATCGTGGATACTCCATGAATGTCCTCAGGCCTTACCTGACACTTGGACTTAACATCACTGTTTCTGCGTATCACTATATTGACGATGACAACGTCAAAGTGTTTATCGCGTTCTTCTGCATGTTCTTGATATACCTCGACGACGTCTATCCTGACGATTCCGATGCCTTGGGTGGGGTTCCTGATTTTACAAAGGTAAGATCATAACCATCATTGTTGACATTGTTTTAGACGCTAATCATGCCATCCAGCGCTTCACATCATCAGAGAAGCAGTCGAGCAAGATCTTGAACGATCTGGCAGATCTTTTGACCGAGAGCTCTCAACACTTTGGCAAAGTCACTGCCGATTTTATCGTCCACTCCGCCCTCAAGTTCATTACCGGGCTAATCCTAGAGGTTCAGAGCAAGCAGGAATCGGTAAGTGCCTTACGCTGATAAAGCGATTCATCACTAAGTGGATTTTACAGACGCAACGGGTTGAAGAATATGCTATATTCCTTCGTGAACAATGCGGGCTCGCGGAAGCTTTCGCAATGTTCATTTTCCCCCGAGACCTCCCATTCCACTTATACATCCAAGCCCTCCCTTCCATGCGAGATTTCATCGACTTCGCGAACGACATTCTTTCATTCTACAAGGAAGAGTGCAGCGGTGATACCAACAATTTCATATCGCTACTGGCTCGAGCTCGCGGTTCCCCTAAGAACCAGGTTCTCTGCTACGTAGTGACACAGTGCCTTGAATCGTACGAAAGGGTTCTGCGTATCTTGTCACCTCACCAAGAAGCATACTTGGCGTTCACAAATTTCACAGACGGGTATCTGGCGCTTCATTTGGGGATGAAGAGATATAGACTCAACGAGCTGGGATTATAATTGAAATTCGTAACTCGTCTAATTTATATATTCTTATTAAACTAGTATACAATACAATAGAGTACTTTTCAAGCTAAAAGCCCTTCGTTTCCTACACGCCTCACCTATTGTTATTTGTGGGTACTTCCTATGTATTATGCATCCATAAAACCCTCTAGGTGTGCATATTGAACGAATATATTACATTCCTGCGTGAACTCAGCGGAATTGAATAATTATGTGCTATCTTCGTCTTCCCCTGCGAATTGCCGTACCATCTGTACATCCGGGCAATCGTTCCATTTGCGTGCGAAGAGATACAGAATTGACGAGCTACTGAGACTCATAGCGCTTACTACATATTGTCGAGCCAATGACTAGAATACTACTTTAGAAAATGAGCCCAGCCGGACAAGATCGAGTGATATCGAGGGTGCTCCCCACCTATGACGGACACCTGGCATCGAGTTATCGACTCTACGTACTTTGTCTTCGGTTGCCCAATCTGAACACCTTCAAATGTGTATGATAGATTGTGTCAAGAGAGCGCCGACGAATAACTGAAACGACACGTGTAGTCAGATGCATCAAACATGGCGGGAAGATGCTGAACTCGTTCAATAATTAGTCCGGAGTGAGTTAAAGATAGATCTTCTAACATGAAAGCGTTATAACAAGATCAGCCGCGAAAAGTGGGATCATATGCAACACATTCAAGACAGCCCGACTTTTCTTTTTCGTGTCGGCGGATCAGTCAATGCAAAACGAAAGGCGTCGTCGCCATCCGAATGCCCTGATCATTATATTTTTACGACGTCGTTACCTTTCTCACGGAGAAGAAAACACTTGACGTCACTTGATATCATTGACTATCAACTCTTCAAGCATTGACTAATGCGAATCCACCATCAACAATCAAAACTGCTCCGTTCGTGTAGTCAGATACTGCCAAATGAATTGCTGACATCCCAATCTCCGCATCACTAGGAAGAATGGATTTAATAATCAACCTCATTCAAACACTGAACATACTCACGTCCCTCCCCTCCTCAGGGGTATTGGGGCCACAAAACCAGGTAGTGGCTCTGTCTTGATCCCCTCCATAATCTCAGGACTACTTATCTCTGACGCGAACACGCCAGGCTCTAGCGTGTTCACCCGGATCGGGATGTTCCTCTGAGCAAAGCTCGTTCCGAGGACGAGGGCTAGCTTCTCCAAAGCTGCTTTCGTTGGAGTATATGCAAACTAGTCAAGTTAATTCCGAGTTACGTCGAAGGGAACAGAAGGGGACATACACAGCCCACTGAAACTACTGCGTTCAATTGAGCGCACAGGCTGCTGATGTTGATCACGCTTGAGGTGCCTTGAGGGCGAGAATGCGCTCCTTCGATAAGGAGGGACTGGAAAGCGCGGACGACGAAGAACGGGGCGATAGTGTTTAGTGCGAAGATATCCATCCAGTTCTGTAATGTCTCGGGTTCGAAAGGGTCTGACGCAGCGATCTTCTTCTTCGCAAAGTCTGGGTCGCGATGGGAGGCGCCGAACCCGGCACTACAAAGAGATTAAAGCATGAAAGAGGAACTAGGGATGCAATATGCAAACTTGTTGACAAGTATATCGAGCTTGCCGTCATTTCCTTCGATGTGCTTGACGCCAGCCTTGATGCTGTCTTCATCTGTCACGTCCATCTGTAGTCTGTGCACACGTTAGCAAATGGATATCTGGGGTAAAGGATATTGCAGACGGGACGATGGATCCTGGTACGCCCGTAACCGATGCGGCGGCTTTTTCAAGAACCTCCAACCTTCGACCAGTGATGTATACCTTAGCTCCGTTTGCAGCAAATGCTTTAGCAATCATGAATCCTCTGTCGACAGGTCAACCATTTATCGAAACCGAGAAACCCGAAACTTACATTCCCGTCCCTCCGCCTGTAACGAGTCCGACTCGTCCAGATAGCGACATCACCGTAGCCACATTGAGCTCTGCCATGTTTGAGAACAGTTTTCCTGTGCGATTTCTTCTAATACAGCGGGTCTTTATCTAGAGGCACTGTGACCTCGGATGGTACCGGCTAACATAGGAACTTGAGCAGTGATTACTCATGTTCTTCGATGCGTGTCGTAAAAGGGAAGTGAGAAGGGCACGCGGCTCGCCCGGGAGGTCACAGGTGAGGCGATCAACGGATGGACCAAATCTCATTCCGATGTTTGTTCTTATAATCTGGATTGGAAGGTACTGTTCCTATAGATCCGGCATAGGTGTGCGACCTATAGCAGCTTCAGTCAGTATAAAAGCCTCGTTTCAAAAATAATATGAGCGCCTTACCTTCGAATGGCCATTTTATGTACATTTCAACATTGAGTCTCCTGGATGTATGGGCTGCTCGGGACTGGAACGCGCATGAGTGTAAAGCATAACCTCGAAAAGGAAAGTTGATACCTCGCGCGCTGTAATACATCCGTTTAGCCCGCTCGATACCGCGATACTGGAGCAAAATTCCCAGTGTATACCGGGGCATAGGATATAGCTCCCATTCGTGTACGGTCTCTTGATACCCGGAATAAATCGACCGCCTAGCGATGGAGCCATGCGACAATTTGGTGGCCGGCTGTTGTGAGATGTTGAACACAAATTGAGAGCCAATCGCAGCTGTGATTCCCGTACAGATCTGCCTTCCGCTTCATTGCCGAGCGCCTTGTAGTGTAGATCTCTTTGATAGTTATCTGCTCTGCAACAGACGTAAACGACCATCATTGCTATACCATCAGTTACTTACTGTCCAATGACCTTTCCACTCGATCGTAGGTATTAAATCTTAGTACATTTCAACGTAGAACTTCCGAAGATATCCAGCAGAAGGCTGTGCCAGGGAGATAGGTCTATGCAACATCCAATTGACTAGGGACGAAGCAACACAAGACCATGGGTAGACACTCGGGCGGGTGTAGTTCCTTGTCGTGCTTGCAGGATTAGGTGTGTGACCCGCCATCTTTGCTCAGCGTGCCTGTAGATTCTACTATATCGCTTGCCAACGCTAATTTTCTGGGTCTACCCCCGTTGACGCCAGTAATCCAGAAATCCGCCCAATGTGCTGCCATGCCAGTAGACCAATAGTTACAATCCGATACCGGCGAGTCACAGTGCGCATAAGAGCCTCGAGGTTTTTGTCTTGGGTTTTTGTCAACGAGGAATGGTGCTGAGAGGACTGGGTAAAAATGGAGAACAAGAAACGGCCGTGTTGTTGAAGCCTGTCATTATTCTGCCGTGAAGGCCCTGATGGCGGGACAGTGTCAAGATAGCTCACGTCGGGGTTTGAAAAATAACCCTGACTGCAACCGCCATCATCAACAGTTCCTCTACTTGGACCTTTCTTTCTTTCTTCTCATTCTCAAAGCCACAGCAAATGCCAGAGAGCTCATTAAACAAGAAGCCACTCAACTGGTACGCAGGACGGCAGAGCTCACCGAGCTGGACATCTGCCCAACAGGTACTGGCTAGGTTTTAGCAAGGGAAGGGATGGCACGCGAAGCATTGGGCGTGGGTCTCGGTACATCCGGTGTATACCTCGTGGATAATGTGCTCCATAAACGTGATGCTTCAGACGTGTATCAGAAATTTCTCCGACTAGGCCATCATGCATCTTCTTCGCCAGTCTCCTGCTTAGTGCTCAATTTTGTCCCGTGTCTCGCCCATCTTTCTAGATCGTAACGCGTAATCCCTGATCTACTGTGTTTTCTAGTCTATCTCTTCTCAGGGATTCGGCTTAACTATCGGTGTGTCTCATCCACAGTACGACAGATGCTCACAGTTTCACCAAATACATTATGTAGGATTCCTTTGGCCTCCCCCACGTATATCTTTCATACAGGAATTCGCTATATACGCTGTACCACATTGCGCTATGAATTTATTGTGAAACCAGTTCTCATACGTTCCGACCGATGTGTACACTTCAAGATCATCATATCGTTTCAAAGCTTCGAGCTGGGCTAACCTGAACACGAATCCGGCGCAAGTGCCACCTTTCGTTAGTATGCTCAAGTAGAAACTGAAGTGCGATTCAACGTCTCTTCCCTGAATGCGTTCAAAGTCTCCTAGTTTTTACTTTTTGGGTCTAGTCAAACTAGCTAATTCTTTTCTAGACCATCACGGCCCATCACTTGTTTTCACAGACAACGTTCGACAGATACAGTCAGGCGGCCGGTGACAATAGACACCCTCCGACAACGATAACCATCATCTGGCCCTTCGATTCGTCCAGATGCTCTGGCAAATATACACCTGGTTCGTGCTTGACTTACAGCTGTTTGCATACAGCTTGACATAAACTGGGTTTCAGAGGCTTCGAGGGCGCAATAGGCTTTCCGAGCACCGAAATAGCCTTAAAACATTATTGGGTGGACAGAACTCTGGGATAACAAGCGGCTACGGGTAAGTGATGTGCTACACCATGACTCTATGCAAAAAGCCGTAATCATTCGCACCTTTTCACCCTCCGTATCGTGATCAGAGCTGCTGTACATAAGGACTTGATTGATAGGATAGCCTTCATCAAGCATCATGTCTCTCGCTCTGCCTGGCGGGATAACTCTCATAACCGGTGAAGTAACTTGTTGTCCAAGTTATTATTCGCTAAATTATTGATGTACTACACTGCTTAGGATCTGGTAAGCCTTACACTACCAAACCATATCATGTTTTCACTCGAAGCCAGCATCTGGTATGGGCCAAGCAGTTACAATCGCATACGCTAAAGCCGGCGTCGAAGGCATCCTGGCCTCCGATATTAATTTTGATGGACTCGATGCAACTATCGAAGAATGCAAAAAAGTTGCCATCCTCCCCTTCAAAGTCGACGTCCGAATTGACAGAGATGTTATTGACATTGTCGAAACGGCCGTGAAAGAATTCGGTCGACTGGATTACGCTGCTAATGTGGCTGGGGTAAGTTGCACAGCCACTTCAAGTTCGCCAATTCTCGACAACTCTCACGTTATTGCACAGATTGTTGTGAAGCAGGTACCCACTGTTGATCAGACCATTGAGGACTGGGATAACATTCATGCGATCAATGTCCGCGGCGTCTTCCTGTGCATGCGAGAAGAGATTAAGGCCATGCTCAAGAACGAGCTTCGACCCTTGATCCCCGATCGTGCGCCCACTCGCGGATCTATCGTGAACATGGGTTCCCTCGCTTCTGTTACCCCCGTGGCCGGAATGACCGCATACACCGCGGCAAAACATGTGAGCCCATCATGAAATTGCCTCTGAGTGAGCTGTCTCTGACCTTCGTTATGTCAGGCGGTGGTCGGAATGACAAAAGCAGCGGGTGAGCATTGCGTTCCTTCGATTACGATCCTCGCCATGCTCTCTATGATATACTCAACGGGCGGAGATGGTATCAGAATCAACACAGTCAACCCGGATACACACTTACGCCTCAAGCTCGGGCTTTTGTCGCTGACTTTACTCCGTATGAGAATGGAACACTTCTGAAGGTACGTTGATCTTTCAGATTCTTGTTATAGGCTAAAATTTTCTGTGCCCAAAGCGTATGGGTTCGCCCGAAGAAATGGCCGATGCGACACTTTTCCTCAGCAGTCCGCTGAGCTCATATATGACTGTAAGTAAATACCAGCAACTTGTTCCGTTCCTGGCTAGCGCTACCGTAGGGATCTTCCATACACAATGATGGTGGAGCTATGATCTTGTTGAAATAATGATGTTTGAAGTCTGGACTTTGGAACAGTCCGAGTTTGTATTGTGATAGTTATGAACGCTTGTTCAATCTGGGAGAGGAACACTCTTTGTAGGTAAGTAGTATTATGGGAATGCCTGAGGAATGCCAGGCTTAGCCATTGACTGTTGGTTCATCAAACGACAATTTCTATCCTGTTCCCGGCTTACACCCTTGTTTTCCTCACGCGATCGCTTTAAGGTCGTTCTATTCAGATACTGCAGTAAGTAACATTTCTCCAACAAACGACTTTGTGATTTACCGATGATCGAGCTGCATCACTCTAAATCTCTGTTGAGACTTGAATCATGGCGCTGTTTCCCCCAATATCCCCCCGATTTCTACACACCGAGAACGGAAAACTTCGCTCAAAATGTTCACGTCGGATATCGAACCCTCGGCGTTAGTCTGGCTTAATCTGTTGCTTAGCGTTGCGATGACGATATTGGTGTATCTAGATAGATCACACCATTCACCGATATGTGTTATCCGTAGCAACAAAGAACTCACAGACTCCCAAGAATGAATGACCTACATAGTCTGTACAGTGAAGGAAAGTGAGGATCTGTCAAATGAAAACCTACATTACCAAATGATACTTAGCATCAGGTGCCAAGAACAGAGAGAGATCTACTCCTCCAGCAACCGCTGTGATGGCTCCAGTTTCAACGGTGCGGTACATGAGCTTTCGGATGCGTCCGCTGGTGCGCTCCCAATGAGATTTGTGTGGCATGGAGCCCAGCTGCTGGATTGCTCGAATGTCAGGTCAATGACATGCAAAAGGGAAAAGACAGTACGATGAAAAGCATGGCGCCGTGCGAGGGCGATGACAATATCGCAAACAAAACTTCCGATAAGCCTGACCTAAAAATGTTTTTGAAGTTATTATGAATACACAGGAGGTAATATATATATTACCTCTACAAGGCTGGTTGTAGATACGAGTGCAGTGGTGTTAGCAGCGAGCGCAAACTGATGCCCTGCCATGAGCCAGAATGATAAGGGGCAGGTAAGGGTCGTAGTACCTTGAGACTACCTACTAATGCAGCCACGCACTGCATCAGACTAAATCTAAGCGAGCCGAATGAGCACCGAACCGTTCGTTTCAGAGTCCAAATTCGCCTGCCAACATTAAACTATCATATTGGTATTTGGATAACTGTCTAGTGGATCTTACCAGGCAAAGAACAACTGAACAGCGAGAGATACCAAGATACAGAGCGTCAGCTAGTTCCCAATGCCAGTGTAAAATGGTACATACTAACGCCTGGCAAAATCGGTACAATGGCCATAGACCATGTATGTCATATGAGAACGGATGGACCACCCCATCCAGACACTAATGCATAATACGAAGAATATGTTGATCCAATTGTTTGCACGAGGTCAAGGATACACAGAATATAGACTGTACGGTAAATTAGTTTGGGAAATGGTTATTATTTGCAAACATACCGAAACTCTTGATAGGTACGCTCTTTGGTGAAGCGGACATGGAAGCTGTCTAATTTTCCACGTTAGTTAATATTGTTGTCGAGGAGGAAGTGGCGGCTCACACAGCAGGACCGTTGACATTCCCAGTAAACACCAATTGAGAAGGCCGCCAAAAAAATATGGGACATCAGATTCCGCACGATAAAAGCTGTTATGGATATCGGGTACCTGCCGACTCGATCCATGAGTCAACACATGCCTGTAGGCTACTCGGGCTTCTCAGTCTTAACAATGACTCGCTCATTTTTCTATTACTTTCTTGATTCTTCGTACTGATGCTAGAATATTATGGAACATTGTAGAATGATAGTGACTCAAACATTCCCTTAGTATATAGACACGTGGATAAATTGTATTAAGAAGATGTCAAGCTAATTTTACTACCCTTCGAAGTCCACTTAACTGTGTGATTTAAGCATCTTTGATCGGTTACGCCCAGCACTTGCCTAATCAATTGCTTCCTGACTACGCCTAGCGCTTGTTAGCACCCTTACGGATCCCTCTTGGTGGTTGGAACTCGGCTTACGCACATCTTCGCTCACGACTTGGGTTTTACTCGAGTGTTTATTACCTCGTGTATTGCTCAAGATACCCTGATTCTTAAAAGAAGCAGTCCCGGAAGCGCACGACTGGTCCAATACTGCGATGGTTTGGTTAGAGAAACTTATGTGAGCAACGAAGAACATACTACTGAAGTCGGATCGTGTGAGAGGGCGGCGCTGTATCCATTTCCGGTGGATATCGTGCAAGGAAAAGGCATCCTAATGTTTGGTTTATACAGAAAAAATCAGCTATATTTAAGCGGGTAGAGGGTGACTGAGAATCTCCACCCTACTTCCCAACGAAGTAACGTCGAGATTGGAACCTTCTCGGGCACTATTGAAGTATTCAAATCCTGGCGTCGCCAGGCATTGTCACACTCAATAGCCCTGAGAGTCGATACGGCTCGCCGGTGCTTACTGGCCGATCTTGAGAAATATGATAACAATAGGAGCGGGACGAAGGTTTGGTTTGGTACGGAATGAGGTACCGCGATGTTTCAGGCAATCGCAGAGAAGCACGTGATGGGGCGGCTTCTCTCATTCTTCAGGTGATTCGCTGACAGTTGAGACGAGCCATATGCTCTGGGTTAGTGCTTGTGCATACGACTCGACTCACTCCCGGACCTCTGACGAAGTCAGAGCTTTCCCCCTCCCATCACAGGCTGTTAGCATTCACTTGATGACATTGTACGTTGCACTTTTATCTACACAAACTAGATCAGTTTTGAGATAGATAAACACCATCACCTGCGAACTCGTAAGCTGCGTGAAATGATTAGTCAACTAGTCGAGAAAGTGGTCCAGAGTCCATCATCACGCCGTAGCATATTTCGACTCACGTGTGTACCTGATTCAGTCTCGCGCGCCACCGGGCGTTTTGAATCGATTAATCGATCATCACTAAATTTAAGCTTAAGTCGTCAGAATCTGAGAAAATTAGAGGACTAAGCAGCAACGGCCTGGGATGCGAATAGGCCCGGGGTCGCTGAAATATTTTCAGGCTGGAGGAAAAAATCTGGGTCGCGAATTCAGTCCAATCTTATTCGGTGAGGATAGTGAATGTTTCACTCGATGCCGCAGACGACTGTCTACAGTCATCCGTAATCGTCGGTGCCGTGACAATGGTTCTCGCACTGACCCTTCTAGCAGCGGCCCTCAGTAGGGGTGGCAACTCGTCATCTTTTGGAGGCAACTCAACTTAGACGGATAGTGCTCCATCTTCTGATGGTCTTGACTCGATTTCTACGGATGAAGAGGAACCAATGGGCGATGAGGAAATGCAGGAAGCGAGCAGAGAAGGAAGGACGGAAGATGGATAGTTCTTAGATTGATCATTTCAGGGCAGCTACCACCCTCGAGTTTGTTCTGTATCCTATATATAGATTCATAAATCCGAGCCTGTGCTTTGAAAAAAAAACGACTTGCAATATTAACGAAGGAACGACCTGTTACATCTGCCGGAGTCGATTAAATCTCGTATCCGCCTTGGATTCGATACTCGATGTTTGTTCCAGGGAGCCATACAGGAGTGTACTATGTTTTACATAGCTGTGTCCGCATGATACAGCAAAAACACTGACAGTGGTCCAGAGAAATGACATGGTATGAGGAAGACGTGCAGCGTGGGAAGAAAACGCTGGGATTGACGGAACAGCGGGCCGTACCTCTCTCAGCCTTCTCCCTTGCACACGATTCAGATGCTTCGGGAATATATCCCCCCTGTGCATCAGTGGATGTGATTCACTGAAAACCATGTATCACGTCTTCGTGTCGTGTCCTGTGTATCGCTCCTTCCGCCAACAGGCCACAAAAACTCTGATAACAGAGACGTCCCGTATCATGAACTCTGCAGAAGTAACGTTGCTTATATGCAGGTCCTTTCTCCAGATCACCCGACGCCTCTTCGAAGATGCTCCAGATTGGTCTCATTCACTGTCTCGCTTCCACCTCGATTTAACGCCACCTTTGCCTATGCGTACAGGTTTGCCCGAAGCAAGAGAAAATTGTCTGTTGGCACGCATTGCCCACATTTGGCACACTCCATGCATTCGTCTGGCAGGAAGGATTTGGGCGGAATATAAGCGAAGGGTACGTCCGGCTCCACTAAAAAAGACTAACAACGCTGTAGCCATCGACTGTCGGACTCACCTTTCTTTTTGTCGCCTATCCCATCGTCGTGACTATCGCTCTTGATATGTGTACATTGCTTTACGAAGAGCTACCGAGGTAGATTAGTTTCCGCCTATTCGCCTGAGCTGTATCTGCAGAGGCGGCTAACAAATCTAGTCTTCCAGTTTCCCTGCGAATTCATATGTGTACTTTGAATTTCCAGATCCCGTAACGGTGGCGGAAAGGCTGTATTTTCTGCATTGTTTGGTGAACTTTCTTTTGTAGCTAAGAAATTTTTTGATGAAAGATCCTTATCACCCGCTGCCCTGCATGGACCTTATTAATTCGCATCGAGCTTCTATAGTATACACAGTAGAGGCCAGTTTGTTTTAAATAGTAAAAAACGAAACTCTGAAAATTTTTGATCTAGCAAAGCCTTTGTCGGCCCAAAAGGGCCATCAGTTAAACGGTATGAAAAATGTTTTCCCCTGTAAAGCAACGGACTTGAGGTACTTTTTCGTTCTACATTGTGAAAACCAAGGGCGCAAAAACTGAAGCTGAAATTGAAATCATTCAAGGCCTCGTTTAGGCCTTTGTATACCAGCCTCTTGTGTGATAGTTATGTCATTTGAACATAGACGTTCATATTCTTCAAGGAAGTCAGGATGCCAGTAAGTAATTCTATTAGGTCCCTGACACCGGCTTTCTAGGTGCGATTCTGTGCTTATAGCTACCGTTTCCAACACAGGACTTCTTCGATAGACTACAATTCCATGTTTCAGATGAGGGCACGTTGCATCCTACATTGAATGAATACGGTGGTTCTGTTGTTTTGCCTTACCCATCGCCCTAAAGATAAGTCACAAGTCACAGTACACGTTTATGGAAAACAATTTACTATCCTGTAGATCGCTTCGGCTGGTCGCCGACCAACAAGCTTTTCCTCCCTTCCTATATGAAAGCAATGCGAGTCAGTATAGTCTCCCCAGCTCCCAGACAGCTGGCATGTACTCACATTCACCTCCCCAAGTATACCGTCTATTCTCGTGCGAAGCCTGTGAACGGGCGTTCAAATCCCAAACCTCGCTAGACGAGCACTATCGTGGTTCCCCGAACCACCCCAACTGCATCGTCTGTGGTCGTGGCTTCAAAAACATGGACTCATGCAATACCGTGAGTTTGTTCGTCTAGTGCACGACCGAGTTCCTCCTGCTCAAATTCTCTTATAGCACCACGATGAAGCCCACCCGCGTGTAGTTTGTTCCATATGCAGGATAACAATGTACGAACACGAGCTTTCCCAGCACCTCAAGGACTCTCCCCGTCATCCCACCTGCGAATTATGCCCAGATGCCCTAGGATTCGAGAGCGATGCTGAATTCAGCATGGTATATCATTCGTTTCTCATCAATTTATGTCCACTCAGCCTTTGTATAGCACTGCCAAACGACGCACGCTGAATCGTACTGCGTCAAGTGCCACCGTGTTTTCGACGATGTCAAAGTGCATTACTTGGAATCAGTGGTCCACCCAAAATGTGAACGGTGCCAAGATCCTGTGGGGTTCGCTGATGAGATGGAACGGACTCAGGTATATATTTCATCTCGTGTTTGTTATCCCATTCATACAGATACTGATTAGCAACTGTAGCATGTCCAGGCTATGCACTACGGGGCCTTGAAGGTGCGCTGTGTCCTCTCAGCTCATTTTGCTTCACAGTCCTGAAGAAAGTACACGTAGTTGCGGGAGCCTACACCCTCTATGCTCAGTTTCTCGTATCCCCACATTGTGCGTACTTTATGGTTCATATATACGAACCAAAATCTAACAGTTGAGTTCTAATAGAATGAGCAAGAAAAGGCCAACAAAGTGATGGTTCACAATCTCATCGAGGAATCACCCCAGGCGTCAACCACTACCATTGCGCGACCCCAATTCGTCTTCAATCCGTTCGGCGACGACGACAAGTAAGTATTTCGCATCGCGAATTCACCAAGTAAACCTCACCATGAGTTTCAGGACTCGCATCAAAGCATTGATCACTTCCGATAAACAGCTATCCGTCCTGACTTGCAGCGGCGTTCCTTCTCTTCAATGCCGTCATTGCTTCGCAAATCCGTGCCACGAGACTACTGCAACTATGTGCGGACACGTCTTCTGCAAGAGGCAAGTACTATTCGTACAAGCGTATCTATGTGGACTGAAAATATTGTAGGTGTATAACCGAGATTATAGCGTCAACGTCGCGTTGCCCAGCGTGCGGTGAAAAGACATTATTGTACATGCTGTTCAAGTTGCACCTCAACTAGCAGAGTCGTTGTCTCAGAAATGTATATGTCTTGAATAATCAAAACTCTCATTTAGCTTGAAACTTTCTCGTAACAGCGATAATAACTACTGAAGACAAATGCACTCTAACAGTGAACAGTTCATTCGAATGAGCTACCCTACTCTATGCAGATGTATAATACCGAAAGATACTAGGAGGTGCCAGTAGGAGGCTATCATCAGGTTCTTGACAAGAATGCAGGACAAGCTCGTAATGAACAAGAGCACTCAAAGTTCCAGATGGCACTGTGTAAGTCGAAACCGGACGGTCCTGACAATCATTCCCCATGGGAAATGCGAGGCCCGTAGTAGTAGCGAAGGTTCCATAATGAACATATTGGCCTAGCGCAGACATTCTGTGAGAGCATTGGAGAGGGAGGTGTCTTCAATATCCAAACGTTAGTACTGGCAATAACCTAATATTTCGGAAGGCGTGGGGTTATATGTGTCCTTATGTGTCCGATCGATCGATCATATAAGTAAGTACGGTACGGGCTTACAAAAACATTGTCGTTGACTCTAGGGCAAGCCAGTATAAGTTCCTCTTTGTTTGTAATGCATATAGACATACTGCGTCTAGATTGTCAACCATTCATTTAAGGATTTACTAGAGATATTCCACCCTCAATGCTCAAGAGCGCTCCATTCGTATAATCCGTTACCGCCAAATAGATAGCCGCTGCCCCAATCTCTGCCTCGCTACAATCAAGAATCAAGAATCAATGACATTTAGATACGAAACACAACTCATGTCCCATGTCTCTTCGCGGGTACAGGGGCCAAAAACCCGGGTACTTCTGTCTTGATCGTCTCCAAAAGCTTAGGGCCAACTATCTGCGACGCAAAAAAACCAGGCTGAATGGCATTCACCCGAATCGGGATACCCCTCCCAGCAAAACTCGGCCCGAGAACGAGGGTGAGCTTGTCCAAGGCTGCTTTCGTCGCGCTGTATGCCATCTGAGCGAGTCAAATTATATCGATCCTAGAAGGAACAGCAGAACACATACAGTTGTTCCGGGCGCTTGCGTGTTGTATGTTGCGGCAACGCTGCTGATGTTGATCACACTTGAGGTGCCATGGGGACGGGAATGTGCTCCTTTGATGAGCAGGGATTGGAACGCACGGACGACGAAGAACGGGGCGATGGTATTGAGTGCGAACATGTCGGTCCAGTTCTGTACCGCCTCGGGTTCGAGAGGATCTGACGCCGCGGCCTGCCTTGCTACGAAGTCTTGGTCACGAGGGGAGGTAACTATTCCGGCACTGTGAAAATATTGGCACACGGTGAAGGAGAACTGAAGTGGCGACAGACGAATTTGTTAACGAGGATATCAAGTTTGTCGTCGATACTCTCAATGTGTTTGGCACCCTCCTTGACATCGTCTTCGTTGGTCACGTCCATCTGGAATCTGTGCATTCATAAGCACTGGATATGCAGGACGGAGGACAATCACAAACGAAATAATGGACCCTGGGATGCCTGTGACAGACGCTGCAGATCTCTCTAGGACGTCCAACGTTGGGCCAGTGATGTATACCTTTGCCCCGTTTGCTGCAAACGTTTTAGCAATGGCGAATCCTCTGTCAACGAGTCAACCACGAGTCAGAAATGTAAGTTGCGAAACATACATCCCCGTCCCTCCGCCTGTAACCAAAGCTACTCGCCCAGATAACGACATCACCTTAGCCATGTTAAGATCTGCCATTTTCATGGAACGCCGAACAGTCTCTTGACAAGATCCCTTTTATTCAGTAGTCTTATTCAGCGAAACTGTATTTGTTTGCGGCATCGGTGACATATGAAAGTACTTCCTTTCACTTTCTTTCCCATGGATGGTGGGACGTTGTGACTGAAGTATTGGCCACAATCCGATTCCCGTGCGAAGAAAGGTCCTTCCACAGACAAGAACTGCGGAAAAAGTAGTATCCTAGGTGGCTCGGTCATCCTTGGAATAGAAGATTGGAAGCTGTTTGGTTGATAAGCAAAGGGCTAGTCTCTCGTCTGCGAGATTTGGCTTGCAGCACCGATGAGCGCCTGCTTCATTGCTGGCCGAGGGGTAAGTATAGGCCGTCTTACATGCTAATATTGATGGGAACCGTAGTTTTGGTGGTCGAAACTCATTACCACCAAGATTTCGGCATATAGATATCACTAGCAAGACCAGGTTAGTCAAGCCAAAGTCGAGCACAATACTGCTGTCTGACTGGTTCCCCGACCGAGAGGAAACCAAGAGAAAATAAGCAATAAAGGAGGATTGAGATTAGAAGGAAAGGATACGCAGGGGGTATTGCCAAGTCACGGCACGCGACGCGTGTCCTGGCAAATGTGACGCGTACACACTAAAGGACCTATTTATAGACTGGTTAGTCAGATAATCCTACGAAGTGACTGCACAAGTACGGTCTCATTTTCTTTGGATTCCTCTTCGCTGCGGTACATCCTAGCTTATGGACATGTGTATTGCGTCTGAATTATCGAACATTCAAGGATTTACCAATGATGCGCCGCTATCAAGGCTCAAGGTTGCTCCGTTTGTATAATCAGATACTGCCAGATAGACCGCTGTCATCCCCATCTCAGCTTCACTGCAACTTTGGATCAGTACAAAATCTCATTCAAATACCGAGCATTACTCACGTCCCATGCCTCCTGGCAGGTATCGGCGCCACGTACCCAGGTGGTATCTCCGTCTTGATCATCTCTAGATACTTGCCACTCAACATTTGCGACGCAAACGCGCCAGGCTGTAGCGAGTTCACCCGAATCGGGATACCCCGCCCCGCAAAGCTCGAACCAAGGACAAGCGTGAGCTTGTCCAGCGCTGCTTTCGTCACACTGTAAGCCATCTGTTTAAAGTGTCATTTCAAGTTTTAATCGTATAGCGGGGCACGTACACACACTCCGGGGCTCGCCGAGTTGACTTTTGCCGCAACGCTGCTGATGTTGATGACACTCGATGTGCCTTGGGGGCGGGAATGCGCTCCTTTGATGAGGAGGGACTGGAACGCACGAACGATGAAGAATGGAGCACTGGTGTTTAGTGCAAACATATCAGCCCAGTTCTGTATGGTCTCGGGTTCGAATGGATCTGCTGCTGCGACTTTCTTCGCGAAGAAGTCTGGGTCGTGAAGGGAGCCGGCGAATCCAGCACTATGAAAAGATTGGCACAAGGAGAACCAAAGTGGCGATAGACGAACTTGTTAACGAGGACATCGAGCTTGCCATCGGTATTCTCAATGTGCCTAGCACCGGCCTTGACAGCTTCTTCGTCAGTCACATTCATCTGGAGTCTGAGCATGCCTAAGCAATGGATATACGAGAGTAAAGACAATCACAAACGGAATAATGGACCCTGGGACGCCCGTGACTGACGCAGCAGCTTTCTCGAGGACATCCGACCTTCGGCCAGTGATGTATACTTTTGCTCCATTTGAAGCAAAGGTTTTAGCAATGGAAAATCCTCTGTCAACGAGTCAACTGTAAGCACGCCAACAAAAGTAGGAAGACATACATCCCCGTCCCTCCGCCCGTAACGAGGGCTACTCGTCCAGTCAGTGACATCACAGCAGCCATGTTGAGATCTGCCATTTGGGGGGAATGCTAAACAGTCTCGTCCCTTGACAAGGTCCCTTTTATTACAGCAGTCTTATTCAGCGAAACTGCGTTGGCGGTACCCTTGACATCATAGAATCAGTCATCCTTTCCCATGATGGTGGGACACTGTTACTGAAGCTCGGGCCGTATACCTATTCTCGCGCGAACGAAGGCCCACAGAAACGGCGAAAAGAGCGACATAGCCTCGCAGGTGACTCGGTCAGCTTGAAATAGAAACTAAGAAGCCGTTTAGTTGAGTAAACGAAGTGTTAGTCTCTTGCAGTTTACCTTCATAGTGGTTTCCAGCAATAAGGATCACGTTTCTCCGTGTGTTGGATTCCGCCAATCTGGGCATGGTCGTTCGCGGGACTTGGTTTGCAATGCCCCGAGAGAGTAGAACGAAGAGCGAAGAGCAAGGGAGCCATGATCGGCCGGTGGCGGCAAAGGACGGCAGGCGGCATCGGAGTTTCAAATGCGGCTTGAACAACTTGGACCATCGTCTACCATCATCTATCTGCCTTTTTCCTACCTCAAAGCGATGTCTAAACCCAGTCGAACAATAGACCCCGTCATTAACATGACGGACTCCTCTCACCGCAGATTATCCGAAGAAACTGTGCAGGAAAAAGCAGCCCTCCAGCGTCAACTGCAGCTCGCCCTATCCTCTCTATTTCTCGGCCTATTGCAATCCACCGAAGCCGAACTAACGAGGTGCAAGGACTATCAATGCAAGAAAACTCTTCTTCGTGAGCTTGTGACAGACCTCGAGGAATTCAAGCCGGGAATGCGACAAATGTTTGGTGAAGACTCTAGTGCGTTCTAATGCTTTGTCCGCACGCGGTCCATACAAGGATTTTGTTTTAGTTGAGTACACACATCTACTCCTGGAACAAACCTTAGTCTCTATCCGGTGATTATGCTCCATGTTATATCTCCTTGACTCGCCGACTTTAGTTGCACTAGTCTGACTGACGTGATTATCCTTCGTCTGCTCTCGTCCGAGCTCTTCTGGCTCGTGATCCTCTCTCCGTTTCTCTTGTGGTTTTTATTTTGGTAGCTTGGCTATCGGTACGTCTTAGCACAATATTGCCGTTGCTCATCGTCTGACTTCCATTATTTCATTTAACAGCGTTTCCAACACTATCCTCGGTATACCTGTCCTGAAAGAGTCTTATACCTACTTTTGTCTCTCAGATTTTCTCGCTTGGCATTCTTTTCTGGAGAAGCTTGGAATCAATAAAACCCGTCGGCTTATCTGCCTGGCGAGTTCGCTTTTCCCCGTGTTTCTAGAGCTGCCCCGCGTGTTCGACTCAACCCTCTAATTCCACTCAAGTGTGATTATGAATGATTCTATGTGCGGCACGCATCACACTGAAAGTAAAGGTTAATTCCATGGAGGTTCTACATCAAAGACGGTACTCAAGAGGTTTACGTTACTGAACGATGGTGACTTTAGAGGCTGTCGGGGCCGAGAGTTATTTATAGCGTAAGTATTCTGTCCAACTTTGGTACAAACTCATTCCGAGATTACTTACGGTTGCTTGCATACAGCTTGACATTACCATGTGTTTTTTACGAGAGACAAAGTGATCTGAAATTGGTCGTAGATCATGGTTTAGGGACATGAAGCACTCCTGGTTGATTGCTATTTCGGTGATCTCCGACTCAGGTACTAGCCTTGCTTCAAAATCCCGGTTTATATTGAAGTCTGTGTCTTCTTCCACCATCCACAAAAACAGTCCTGACTGCCAAGCTGATGTAAAAATGTAACCGATCATCATTCATCCTCCCATGTTTAGGAACCTCGAGATCGCTGAAGCCATAAAGCAGCCACGAACGCGTTTTCAAAAGGTCAAGTTCTTAGACCCTGGACGAAGTCCAGATTCCGTCCAAAATGTTCTCTTGTATTCATCTCGCGCAGAACATACGTGAGATTGACATGAGAGTTTTAAATTAGTGAACGATGGCGGATTTAGCTGTGGCTGTCAGGTCCAAAATCACTGTAGTATGTGGACCTCCTGCCTAGCTATCTGTATTGTACCTCACGGCCATTTCTACAGCGGGATATACCGTGTAATATGACGATGATAATCATTTCCGGGCACATGGGTAAAGCCCGAGATTGCTTAAGACCAAGTTTGGATAACAGTGCCTTCAGTGCCTGATTCGAAGTAACTGAAAACATACAGACGCGGATAACTACTTTTCTTGGATTCGTCCGAGCTGGGGATGTAATGCGCCTACCTCATGACGCTGCCAATGCCTGCCATAGGCCTCGTTGATTGGACCGGGGTGATACAATTGCTATCATCACGATTACATCCACGGGGCCGCTTAAGGCTGCACCGCTCCTTTCTCTCCTCCACTTTGTTGTTACCCTCCCGTCGTACGTACCAGGGGGTCTCAAAATATCTGATCTCTTATTTGCCAAAATGGAAGAGCGAACTATTATACTAAGTTTCACACAGACATGCTTTAACAGGTCTCTGACTAAAGGGCTGCAGCGTTTTATTCGAGGTGGCTACTCGTTCAAACTTCAGGAGCTGCGCGGCTGGAGTGAACGGACATCTGCGACCAAATAAATGACACGAAGGACAGAGCAAACTCACTTGGTCTGGAACTACAGGCACCACTCGGCCCGCGTCTCGACCAGACGATATTTTCGTGCAAAGAGATTGCGGTTTAGCCTATGTGGATATTAACTGGCATAACGTGTTATTGGTATTCGGGCCGCGGTAATGCTTTATTAAAAGCTGTTGCTCTACCACTAATTGACAGATCAGCTTCCAATGTCTCCTATCCTTGCCTCGATCGCTGCAGTCCTCCTAGCATATTTTCTCCACTCGTGGTTGAAGCGACCTTCGGTCAAACACGTAAAAGGTCCTCCATCCCCATCTTTTTGGCTTGGTAAGATGATGCAGATTCTTCCTTTGAACCGGCGCTGGATGAAATACCCTGCATACTAGGTCATGAACGTCTTCTTCGTAATCAAGAGAACTTCGGCGACCTTGAAATGAAATGGTGCAAGGACTACGGAAGCGTATACCGTATCGGCGGTTGTTTTGGCGTAAGTTAGCTCTCCGCGTTGTCCATGATCATGGCTAGAAAAAGGGATATGTAGCAAGACATCCTGGTGGTATCCGATCCCAAGGCTCTCGATCACATCATGCACATCTCACATCCTTACCCAAAATCCAAGGATTTCACCTTTATCATAAGTCTTATCCTCGGAAAAGGGCTTCTCGTCGTTGATGGTATGTGCTTCTACGAGTCTCTCTTATTCAAGTCTTGACTTGTCGCATAGCTGAAACCCATCATCGCCAACGCAAAATTCTAAATCCTGCATTCTCTCCCGCGCAGACGAGGCAATCACAGCTAATAGTTAGACAGTGCAGTGACAAGGTACGTTTATTCTCACGTCAATGGTGGTGGGCAATGAAACTGACAAAAGATTGTAGCTTGTCAATGTATTGAAGGGATCCTTGACCGGTGATATGAATGAAACCGTCAATGTATTGAGTTGGACATCTAAAGTCGCTTTGGATATCGTCGGTCTAGGTTAGTGCTACCCTCCCTTTTCAACGCACTTTGTTTGACGCGTGACTGGACAGCTGGTTTTCGATACGACTTCGGTTCACTCGAGGGTCATAACACAGAACTAACGCAAGCCTTGAGAGAGCTGTTGTGCGTACAACATCTTCAGGATGACGATCGTATTCTGACCTCCAAATCTAGTACGCATTCGCAAAATGATACGACAGCATTCGAGTTTATGCTAGTGGCTCTGATTAGGCTCCTTCCAAATTCAGCTTTGAAGCTCTTGCGGCTGATCTCGACTCGAGAAACCCGTCAATTTGCTAACCTAGGAGAGGTGTCGAGAAGAACGGCTCGGAAGATTATGGTTAGTCAGTACGAGGTAGAGGAACAGGGTGAGGATAAAGCTGTTGTCGATCTCCTAGGTGAGTCTATATAAACCAGATTCTTTTGTGGTCCGCGTACTCACATCTGATGATTATAGCAAGAGCGCGTCTTGCAGGAAAAATGGATGAAGAGGAAATCGAGTCGCAGCTAGTGTTCGTGCAGCTTTTTTCCACGGCGTTTCATTGATCATAATCGTAACTCCCGATTCTAGAACGTTCGTAGTCGCTGGACATGAAACGACAGGTACGACCCTAGCCTGGTTGTTATACGAGCTTTCCGTACATCCCGAACATCAATCCATCATACGTGAAGAGTTGACAGAATCCAATGATTACGACTCAATGCCATTCTTGAACGCCGCGATCAAAGTGAGCCCGGTTCGTGACGATTCAAGCTAAAATGTTCATTGGTTTTAACAGGAAGTTCTACGTCTTCACCCCATCGTGCACTCCCTCACACGTACTGCTCCTCACGACGATATTATCCCTCTTTCTGGAGGGAAGACACTTACTGTTCCTAAAGGGCAGACATTTATTTGTGCAATGTATGCATACAACCGGTACTTACAGCGTTCCTCATATCACTTCCTTGCAATCTGATCATGAATTCTCAGTCTCCCATCAGTCTGGGGTGACGACGCAGAGGAATGGAATCCTGCTCGGTTTCTCAAGAAAGATCTTTCCGTCTCGCTGGGAGTGTACGCTAACTTGTGGGTTTGAGCTGTGTTTCTCTCTTGCGCAATTTGATGACTAACTCTGGAAAATTCTAGGATGTCGTTCGGTAAGTTCAGAACTTTTCAGTCTGCTTCTCTTTGATCTCACTTACGGACGTCCAGGTGCTGGAACTCGGGCCTGCATTGGGTAAGCATCCTTCGTCGTTCTTCGTGCTCACGCTGAATTCCTTTGTCTTTGAAGATGGCGATTTGCGTACGTGACGTGCTTCTTCCCTAGGTTTTAAGTCCGATCTAATCATTGAACTCCAGGATTATGGAGTTGCAGACGATTATGGCGAGGCTGATCCAAAACTTTGAATTCAGCTTGCCTGAGGGAGGTATAGAACTGCAGCAGTTCCCTGGATCTCCGGCGGTCGTACCCGTTGTGAAAGGCCAAGTCCATTTAGGTGCCCAGGTCCCATTGAGGATCAAAGTTTTACACCACTGAAAGACGAGCCTGGTTTGTTGATAAAGAAGTTTGCCGGTGTTGCACCCAATGTATTGTTGTCTTTAAAGTCCAGAGTTTAGCAAACCGGTATATAATGACTGAATTCATATTAACCAAGTTTCGGCAAATAACGAAATGACCGAGATAAGATAAGATGATCTTTAATGATCATACCGGCAAATAAATGTATAGCCGGAAGTTGGACTTTTCCCTTTCATCATTTCCTCATTTCGACTTTCATTGCGTTCTCTTCAAGGCCCTCGATGGCCACTGTCCCTGGCACAACGTGGGCAGACCGTCTATATTCCAACAAGAAGTACAACGGCGCCACGACAAAAATCCAGATTCCTCACCGAAATGTGCCAAATCATGTCGGCGCTCCGGCTGGGGGGACCAATTTCGACGTGCCACTCGTAGATAAAGATACTACATCAGTTAACGACATTCAGAGGGCGTCATTAGAGTGCTTTCCGACACCTGAATCGCCGGCTAGCACGCGTCAGCTTAGGCAGAACAAGGTGCGTCGTGTCTATAGGAAGCAGAACGCGTCCCTTATGTGCTTGTCATCAGCGGCCATCGTTTGTGGAGCAGGTGCAGTCCATTTCTTTCTTACTTAGAATTGTGTTCTGAGGGTATGCTAGTTTTCCACCCTATACAATGCCGGACCTGGTGAAGATCGAGACCAGTGGCTCACCAAGCTGCGGAACCTGTATCTTGGAATGACGCCTGAGCGACAAGAAGAGCTGGTCCAGAAAAATTCCAAAGAGTCTAAATGGGGCGATACCTGGTGTGGGATGGTATTCCTCAGCATTCGCAAGACACCTAATCGGCAACTGGTCAAGCATGAAGTGCGTCATGTGAAGATCAGATATTGGGATCTGGTCCCAACCGCAGCGTACAAACCTGTAAGACTTTTTTCGTCACTGCTTATGTTATGCGAACCTTGACTTGATTTCCAGTGCGATAACTGCGCCGTGCTGGGTGTGGTGTGTGAATATGGGAATCGGAAAACGACTCGCAGTTGTAGAGAATGCCGTCTAGAGGGTAAACCGTGTCAACAATTACCCTTGGACGATCCCGTCGATGATGAGGACGAATTGGTAAATGATGGACTTGAAGCAAATATCGGGACCGGAGAACCAAAATCGCCTCAGACATCATTATCTGGTTTTAAACGAGGCAGGCCTTCCAACGCTCAGACGATAGTGCGTTGTTCTGTGACAATCGGTGACCTGTGTTGACCCATTTTGCCATAGTTCTTGAACATCTACAATTCAGGTTGTGACTCGCCCAGTAGTGAAAAACTGTGGTTCAACGATATGTTCGACGCATATACACAAATGACTCGGAGGCAACAGGAAGATCTTGCTAATGCCTGCAGAAAGCACGGCAGTGAGAGGTGGATGAACGTTTTAGCAGGGATGGTACACATCAACATTCGAGCGAGGGAGGAACGACCACTCATTGGGACGACTGTCCTCAACGCAGACATCTCTGGCTGGGATGTTCACCCTACTTACAACGAAATGCGGGTAAGACTTTCTCAGACTTTCTCATATCGATGCTGATCTCCTCGATGAATAGTGCAAAGGTTGTGCAACTGACGACATTAATTGCGAATTTGCCATTCAGAGTGTAGATCGCCCTGGATGCAGAGAATGCCTTATCTTAGGCAGGGAGTGCGTGGATTTCCACAGATCGGAGCCAACTGGCCGAACGCGAAGGAGCCGGGCTGAAACTCCTGCGGTCCAAGATCAGTCAGGACAAGAGACATTAACAACACGTCTTCGGTCTGCAAAGAGTCACATCGATGCAGTCAAGGCAACATCATCTTCTCAGCTCCAAGCAGCGACGAAGCGGAATATGCTACGTATCCCTCCTGCCGCATCCTCGTCCCAGCAAGATGCTGCACCCAAACATCCAGGACGAATATCTCTTCGTCTTCCACGCTCGACACCAGCCAAAAACGATACCAATGACCCAAAGCCGAAGTTGAAACTGAAACGAACGGTTATTCCTCTTGATCCAATTCCCCCATCCGAAGATGGGTCGGATAATAATGATGATGAAGGAAGTATAAGCATGGGCCCGCCAACATTTAACCTTCCCGTTACGTTCACCCCAAACGGCTTGACCTTCGCTCCAGGTGCCCTCGAGTCGCTATCTCGACAAGCTACGCCTGCTCCGTCCTTCACCTTCACTTCTGCTTTCCGATCCCCCGAGCCACCATCGAAGCGGTCCAGGATTGATCTGGACGGTCGGGACGTTCGATATTACACCCCAATGCCGGTAGATGAGCCGCCGCTGTACCATAAAGAAGAAAAATTGATTGAACGTATGGAGCGGGAAGTGTCGAGGAAAGATCGAGAGCTGGAGCGCAAAGACCAGGAATATGAAGAGATGCGGGAGAAAATGAAGGTCGAGAGGGAAGGCCTGTTACTGTTACAGGGGGCCCTTGAGAAGGACAAGGAGGATAGAGCGCAGCAGAGAGATCGTGAGAGGGAAGTGGTGGAGATGGAGAGAGAAAAGGAGCGGGCAGCCTGGCGCGCCGCCAGTGAGGCTTGGATGAAGGAAAGGGAATCCTTTGAGAGGGATATTGAGAACTGGAAGTTGAAAGTGGAAGAGATTTGTGCGGAGCGGGACAAGCTCAAGGCCAAGATGGACAATATGCAAGCGGAGAACGACAGGGATGAAGATAATCTGGAAGATATTGTGCGGGCGTTACAGGAGATGAGAGCAAGACGAAAAGCAGTGAAGGAGGCAAAGGCTACAGCTGTTGATGATTAGAGTTTGTGACGAAATTGTTTATGTGGGTACCTTTTCCTTTTCTGAAACTGTATCTGATACATTTCTGTTCAGGCGTTGTGTCCCGATTTAAACGCCTCACTCATTGTAGAGGCCGTTAGCATCTATGTATTTTGTATCTGGTGGCTTTCAATTGCTTTCCGCCGCTATCTGTTTTTGAATAAAGTACGAATGTAAATTTGTGTAGTGAATATTCTTTACTGATTATTTAAACCATAAATGAATTATTTAAGGGAAAGCACTATCTATTTATTTGACTTTAGAATGAAGATCGGCATTTTCCGTTTTAGGTTTGACCTCCTGCTAGATACATGCGCCTTCGAATACGAACCGAACCGCCCCTTCCTCAGCTAAAAGCTTGGTTCCCATTACCTGATGATGCCATTATCTATGATCTCAAGATAGCTCTGTGCAGCACTGTCGAGGTACTCAGAGCCGCGAAAATCAAGCCTGGAGAGTTGATGTTGGAACTCGATGGCTTCGAACTGCTGGATGAACTCGCATCTTCAGGCGTAGTGAGAGATACGGACTTGATTATTATCAAGGGGAGGCAAGGTGCTAGTAGCAAGAAAAGAAAAGCAGAATCTGAATCTCCAGGTGCGTCCGTATTCGTATGGAATTTGAATGATTTGCTGAAAACTTTTCTAGTGGCACGGGATGCGAAGAGGCTCAAACCCGTCGTCGTTTCTTCTGATTCTGAGGAATCTACGGACTCGGACACATCTACCGGCTCTTCGTCCGACGACTCTTCATCCAGTGACTCTTCATCCAGTACCTCTTCACCATCCGTGGTATTCGTCAGGAAGAAGTCTCCACCGCCTGCGTGAGTTTCAGAGTCATCACCTATGACCTTTTCCCAACGAAATCATAGTGTAAAGCCGCAAAATCACGTCCCACCAGGCTGGGGCTCACAGCAGACACGAAGTCGTAACCAACGCCGACGGCTGAAGAAAAAATACGAGGCAGAAGCAGCTGGTTCGAACCCCCCGACAGCACCTAGGCCAAAAGATCTCTCATCGACAAACGGAGTACCTCTAGGCCACAAAGCACCCACCGAAAGTGAGCTCAGTCTATCGATGTTTTCTCTTGGGAACAAAAACAAGAAAAAAGGCTTCAAACAAAAGCTCGCCCTCCCTGCTACGCCCAAGATTGTGTTTCAAGCCCAAACACTGCGGCTTGTCCCGCCGTCAGAGCGGGAGGATTTGCCGACGAACATGTTTGTGACGAGTGTCGATGTAGAGGAAGGGAGGTGGGGAAAGAAGGCAAAGAAGGAAGCTATTGAAGAGGTGGCGTTGGATTACGGGGAGGAGGACATCGTAGAGGATGAGGATGCCATTAATGATGAGGCCAAAAAGATGTGGGAAACAGTGGAGGCAGTTTTCGATGCTTATCCCGTCATAACGCAACCAGAGCAGAGTCATGTCGGGAACCTTGTCGCTTGGAAGGTGAGATTCGCCTTTCTTTCTTGATCAAAGAAGTATACTCACGTCGTCGAAGGCTCTGGCACTCAATCCGATAACATTCTCTCCCGAAGTCAGCCTCCACCTGGCGCGTGTCGAGGCTGTGAATGCGGATAACGCGTACATCATTTCCCGACTTGTCAGACCTGGATGGGAGATAGGAGATGAGCCAGTTGTGGATGAGACCATCGCATGGAGTGATGTCCTGATTATGGGGCTGAAAAACGCTGGTCGGGAGTAGCAGGATGCTCATGCCTCCGTATCCACTACGTCAGAAACTCGACTAATGCACGAAACTTCGGGCCCCGGGCCTCGTATTCTCAACTTATTACATCCGGCAATCTGGATTCACAATTTCCGTCATTGGAGCACGTCTACCCCTTCCCTCGTTTCAGTGCTTCCTACTTTATTCTGCAATCTCTTCCATCGCCCTATCCTGCGAAAGATGACTGCGTCTTGAATACAATAGTGCCCGGGTACAATGTGATTACCACATATAACTTGGCATCAGATGTACGACATTCGATGCTTTTGAGAACGATCATACTTCAACAGATTGGATTGGCTCGGGCTGGGAAATTTGGGCCGCCGATGGTTAGTTTGTCAACTACTTATGATCTCAAGACTCGTTCTCTAACGCATATATTTCTCGATGCTATTGATCCGTATATTTACCCAGAGTGTCACATAGACATTGCGGGCAATACGCTGAAGTATTTTGGTCCTGAAACTATCATTCATGCTTGGGTCGTGACACCCTAAACATCAACACTGAGCTTGGTTGAATGGTGCAAGTTCCGCTGCCGCAATGAGCACGAAAAAACAATAATGAACGCTTGTCACGGAGACCGCATGGACGCTTGTCAGGTGAACCTCAAATTAAGTATGTGTTATATTTAGACTGTCAGTGTGGAATTCCAAAGAGTCTTCGATGCACAAGCATGGGTCGTAAGGACGTACGGAATCGGTCAGTTCTTTTCTCAGGGACATATAAGATAGAATAATGTTCTCTTTCCCCCAGTCCTACTCATCGATGCTTCCCTTCTTCATATCATTGGCTTCTATCTTCACAGCTTTGCTTGTCTGGTGGTTGAAACGAGTTTCTGTCAAGCATGTCAATGGACCACCATCTACCTCATTCTTGCTAGGTAAGATGCCAATGACATCTTATTTCATGGGATTGAACATCTTACACCAGGCCACGAGTACATCCTCCGCAGCCAAGATAAATTCGGCGATCTCGAAACGAAATGGTGCAGGGAATATGGCACCGTCTACCGTATCAAAGGCAGTTTGGGTGTGAGCTTCTCAACCTTTGACACGTACCAATTGACAGCGATGGCGACACCTTCTAGCAAGACATTCTAATAGTTTCCGACCCAAAGGCTCTCGAGCATATCTTTCATTCCTCACGTCCTTATCCCAAAACCAGGGACAATAATTTCATGGTTAGTCTCATCCTTGGAGGGTCTGGAGGGCTTGTTGTAGCCGAATGTGAGTTTTCGTATGTTAAATTAAGCGCACATATAACTCGTCTTTTTTTAAGATGACGCCCATCGCCGTCAACGCAAGGTCCTGAATCCGGCATTCTCCCCTGCTAATCTGCGGGATTTTCAGATTATATTTCAGCAATGCAGCGAGAAAGTGAGTCTGTTTTTGTATCGATCGGGGTCCGCGGAGATGTCATAACCATCGATTAGGTTGTGAATGCTTTGGGCGGCACTAGTGCTAGCGAACCAATCGACATCTCCGCTTGGATGAGCAAGGTGTCTCTTGATATAATCGGTCTAAGCAAGTGGTATCAACAGTTTTTTAAGCAGCTGGTCTGACACTTTCACCAGGTGCCTTTCAATACGATTTTGGATCACTGGACGGTTGGGACACTGAGTTAAAAGGAGCCTTGAAGTACTTACAGTACGCATATTTTGGCTTCCCGATCTTGACGAATACATCTGACATCCGAGTACGGCACGGCTTCATGGCAGTCCAATCCATCAACACTAGAGTTCATAGTCGTAGCCTTGATACGGATACTTCCTGCATCAGTCTTGAAGGTATTAAAGACAGTTTCTACTAGAACAGCTCACGAGCTAGCCAGAGTGGGAGAAAGTGCGGGAAAAGTTGCTCGAGAGATCTTGGCGACGCAAGCAGGGCTCGGTGTGCAGGATGAGTCGGACAAGGATATTCTTAATATTCTGAGTAAGTCCACAAGTTACCAGTGTACCCAAATTCACTGTTCATGCTCTTGTTGTAGCAAGAGCACGCCTTACAGGACAAATGCGGGATGACGAAGTTGAACCCCAATTTGTGTTCGTCGCATCACCTTCTATCAGATATTCATCTGATCCTGACCGTCTTCCCTTAGAACATTTTTAATTGCCGGACATGATACGACAGCTACAACACTGTCCTGGGTGCTGTATGAGCTCGCTGCGCATCCCGAGCATCAGTCAATAATACGTGAAGAATTGAAGCAGTCCAATCGTAATGACTACGACACTCTGCCATTTTTGAATGCTGCAATCAAGGTTACTGTTCCACTGTCTTTTCTGGCATTCATAGATTCATGGTTCCTCTTCCGTAGGAAGCTCTCCGTCTCCATCCATTCGTACCTACACCAGCACGTGCTGCCCCCTATGACGACGTTCTGCCTCTTATGGGGTCTAAAGCACTGGTAATACCCAAAGGACAGATTCTCTACTGTTCGATATACTTGTACAACCGGTACGTCTGCTCTATACCTCTCATCGTGCTTCGCTGTGAATTCATCACCAACCTTCTCAAGCCTCCGGTCTATCTGGGGCGCCGACGCAGAAGAATGGAATCCATCCCGCTTCCTCGACAAGAATATCCCTGTATCGTTGGGAGTGTATGCCAATTTGTAAGTGCAAGTTAGTATTTGGAACTTGAAAGTGTCACTCATCAATCTTATATTTAGGATGACGTTCAGTAAGTCATGCTTCCATTTTCAATTCGATAATTGAGTCAACCCTTTCACGCTATACTTAGGTGCTGGGTCTCGTTCGTGTATCGGGTAATCATGAACTTGAAAGTGTTCAAATGGTAGTCCACTGACCTAACTTTTCCACTCGTATGTAGGTGGCGATTTGCGTGCGTTTCTTCCTCCACCATAACAAAGCGATATATTTTACTGATTCTTGAACGTAAACGTCAGAGTCATGGAGATGCAAACGGTTTTGGCAAACCTCATCCGAAACTTTGAGTTCAGTTTACCCGAGGGCGTGGTAATAGAACAGATGCCAGGCGCGCAAGCGGTTGTGCCCGTTGTGAAAGGCGAGGAACATTTGGGTTCTCGAGTTCCTTTGACGATCAAGAGGTTGGAATAGATGTGACCCTTAAGTAGGAATAGTAATGACCCCCCGTAGACTCTGCCCTGTCTATACCTCGACGGGCGGCTGGCGTTAGAATCTATAAGTTAGTAGTTGTCAGCTCCAAGTGAGAAATGGCGAGGGTGACAGGAAGCGTACATAGATATAGGGCAGTATTTTATTCATGCTATAACTGCCTCTCCGAGTCGCTGCGATCGGAAGCTGATGGAGCATTGAAAGGTCAAGAAAGAGTCGACTCCAATGGTTTGATTATCTCAATTTTGGAACTACACCCGTGTAAGACTATCTAGGGAGTAGCGGGTCGTCACGGAGTGTGGTATATCCCGGTCCTTCTAAGCATGGAGAAAGCTCATCTTGGTATGCGGTAATATGATGACTAGGAATTTCTGTAGATACTAAATGCCCAAAGGGCCCACTAACGTGTGATGGCAATCCGGCGTCATGCCGATCTTGCTAATTAAGGAAAAAGAAACTTGTAGGAACAGTATGGAAGATTCTAGCAAGGGGCTACCGTTTTGAAAAAAAAAAAACACAGTGGGTCGATTAAAATATTTCAGGCTTGGGCGTCGAACCTACCTAGCTCCACGTGACTATTATGACGTCATATTACCATTTTAGGCAGCCGCCTGTTGCCGGAGATTGCGTGTGACCTCGGCTCGCGATGATTCAACAAGCCCTTAAACAATACTACCGTGTCATTACCCAATACAATATGACATCCAAAATATTATACAAACTTCAGGATACATTTTAGCCTGCCCATTACCTTGCCTACAATTCATCCAGAAACCAAATGTCCTTGAATTCATCTCTATTGCCTCCCTTTCTTCCTCATGCAAGTGTCACACAAGGGGGTACCAAAATCAAAAAAAAAGACAGTGGGTCGATTAATTATTTTCGTGCATCAGTGCTGGACCTACCTACCTTCACATGACCATTATGATGTCGTATTGCCTAATATAGCTCTATTTTCGCACTTTTTGGTTTATTTTCTGCACAAAGGTACCTGCGCAATGGATATTTCAATGTTTTCAACATAATCTGTATCCCATTGGATTCGGACTTCAAAATTAGTTCATTAAAGTGCATGACATCATGAGGATTGACTCATCAAAGCATATGACATCACCACAATGCAGTAAGCATTGACAAGCTTCAGTGAAGATGTCTGGAATACCAGTTACTATATTATGTTCCTAAAGGTAAATAGAATGTACTTTAGTATATTTTTCATAAAGACTTATCAAAATGTGCCCTCAAAACCTCAGTTTTAGACCCAAATAGGGGGGGTCAACTTTTTTTTTTCGTGACATCCGGCTGGACCTACCTACCTACCCGGTGTACCGGGCCGCGATTCCGGTACCCCCTTGGTGTCACAACGCCAAACATCTTTCCACAGAAATCTGTATTTTAATTTTTTTTTGTCTAATTGCCTAGCTGATAGTAACTGGCAGCTAAGGGTTTTTAATGCAAGTGTTTAATAATAATAATAAAGTGTGGAAATTACTATCATTGCAAAGTGAAGACTGTCCAGATCAAGATTGGTTTCAAAGTATTATAATATCTCAATTACATGAGGATTTATGCCCATGATGACATAATTTGAGTGAGGTCAACTTTTTTTTGGGCCCAACATTCCGGTAGCCCCTTGGATTCTAGTAAATAGTCTTTTAGTATAAAAGTAGGCATTGTAGCAGTGTACATCCTCATGCATTTGCAGAACCTAGCCAAGTGCAATATTAATACGCTGTATACCGCACATGTACATAAGTACTGGGAACGAATTGATCCCCCCTTTTACAACAGCAATGGATCGTATTGCAACGAGCTGGTGTTAGTGGTTTTGATTTTGACCACCCTGGAGTATCTCACGGCATGTTATGTAAATTGTCGCATCATGCACCGCCACCGATATCATGATGCTCAGGAATCGTCAGAAGTTTTTCACTAAAGCAGCGATAGTAAGAGACCTCTTCCTATCTGTCATCTATTCTGCCTCGTTTAACAATAGTGTATCAGCATGCCCAAGTCACTTCAAGCTCTCGGCACGTGTTTACCGTGACACATGCTATCCAAAGAAGAAAGGCCGTTTGTTCTGTATCAATTAGCTATTTATTGAATACTCTCTGATGAGCAGGTTGTTATTCCCTTCTACCTGCTATCCAAGAGGGTAGAAACAAGTGGCGAGGAGGGCCCCGTCCATTGCTCACTATAGTGTCGCGGTGCTGCCTTTACCCTAGAAGGGATACCACTCCTACTACCCTCATCGATGCAAGCGCTTGCTTAACTGACATGCCGCGCGGCCACTATCACCCTGTGCCATCTTCTTTTCCCAAGCAAGTAGGACTAGACTGTTTGTCTGCAGATCCTCTCGTATCTTAGGGTGGCGCGGTAGAACCGAAGGTTTCAATGGAAGACATGCAGATTCAATGAATGCGTGATGTTTCTGCGCTTTCCCTCCTATCATCGGCAAAACAAAAAAAGGTCTTTCTCCATGGACCGCTGTCATTACGACGATTCAAATGTTTGCGATACTTGGGGACTGAAACATAACTGTGGGTATGGATGTCGCATCCGATTCCAACGTGAGTGTCACATCTCCCGCCAGTGCCGTTCTTTTCCTCGGCGATTATGGCGCTTTACTACGAGTCACAAGATGATGACGAGTCTAACTTTTGGTGGAATACAGGCCATCGTGCCTCTCAAATCATTTCTGCTAGCATGTGAATCGCGGGAGGATAGTTTCGGCGTTCGCCTAAAACTGTTTTCCCGACTCAACCTTGCGGACATATCGTCGTGCTCAAGGCCACGGCATTGGACCCCTCGACACGTCAAAAGCGCTTTCCGGAGTGCATTTGCGCGTAGTATGGCTTCCATTTTTTTCCGCGCAAAAGTCAACCGGCTCTTGAACGACACCGTAGGACCTGTAAGTGCTGACCAATATTTCATGATACGAGCGGTACGGGGCGGGCGTTGTTACTCTTTGATGCCCTCGAAGAGGATCAATATGATAGTGAACAACCCCGAATGGCGATCTCGTCGGAAACTGTATTATCGGCAGTTTCTATGGATCTCGCTGTGACTCGGTCTTGGTTTCCTCCTTTGTGCAAGTCTGATACCCGCTATGGGCCTCAGTTTTTGAACCCAACCCGCCGTTTTCTTTGTTAATCTGGAAATCTCCGGAACGTGGGATTTTTCATCGCACTACAAGTGCCGTAGGAGGCGTGCGACCAGTGACAAAGACGAGGACCTAGGTGTATTGATGACTCTAAAATGAATCTGGAATTTAGATGCGATCTGAAGCAACATCATTACGCTAGTTGATCGGTGGCCTATTGGGAGTCGGGTTGATCCACCAGCAATGTCTCCTGATCTCCACCGTCATAATTATGTAAGTGTACAACTGTTGACCTCCGGGAGATAGTTATTGCGGTGATCCTGAGTATGGGGCCTATGCATGAACACCTATTTTTGGACGTTTATTATTCTCTTTTGGGGCGGCTGAGAGTATACATTAAAGACGAAACTTCGTAAGTCTCCCGTTGTAGACCGGACCCAAGGAATTACTTGCAATGGCTCGTTCGCGCACGGATCTTCATGCTACCCAACATCAAGGAGTTCAATTCTGGACTTCCTGTCTGTGGAATCTAGCTGGTATGGTGTTTATTTGACTACTGCACTCCATGCTAATGAATTCCTTGTTTATAAAATACTCTCAGGACTGCTCGGGTTGTCAAACCGTCCACCGAAGCGGCGGACTACTGAAGACACATTGCGGTCTTTCGTGAACTATTTTGACACCACCAACTTGCCATCGGTCGAGGATGCTGAGCTCAAATATCTATGTATCAAAGAGGGCAAACGTCGAGGATATCCCCTTGGTTTGCTCCAGCCTTACTTAACAGTTGGGCTCAATATCGCTGCCTCTGCGTACCATCACCTTGCGAATGATGACGTCAAAATATTTATCGCCTTCTTCACCGCGTTCGCGACATACCTCGACGACACCTATCCTGATGACCCCGACATCCTTGTCGGTGTTGCCGATTTTACCAAGGTGAATATCATTGTCTGTGGTAACGCTTCTGCCAATAAATTACATTTCTTCTCGGCAGCACTTTGCCTCTTTGGAGACACAGCCAACCAAGATGTTAGAACACTTTGCGAATATCTTAGCAGAAGCGCCTCAGCTCTTCGGCCAAGTCGCTTCTGATTTTATTATTCAAGGGGGGCTCAGGTACATCACTGCGTTGATTTTAGAGATACGTGGTAAATCAGAACCGGTGAGTAATCGATTTCTTTTTTGGAAAGTCGTCTATTTATTCAATCGTCGTCGACGGCAGACTCATAAAATTGACAAATACGCCTTATTCCTTCGCGATCTCAGTGGAATGCCTGAAGCATACACCATGTTCATCTTTCCCAAAGACCTACCGTATAACCTCTACGTTCAAGCTCTTCCTCTCGTTTGCGAAGTCGTTAACTTCATGAACGACATCACATCTTTCTACAAGGAGGAGTGTGAGAACGAAACGCACAATCTCATTTCACTTCTGGCCGAAGCTCGGGGAGAACCAAAGAGTGAAACTCTCCGCTACTTGGTGGAACGTTGCATTCAGGCGCATGAGAGGACACTTTGTATCTTGTCTCCGCACGAAGGGGTGCGTAGCAGCTACGAAAATTTCGTGAAAGGTTATTTGGCATTTCATCTGGGTGCAAAGAGATATAGACTTAGCGAGTTGGACCTGTAACTTACCGTTCACTATCTGAATGCGTGTCTCGAAGCTCGTGCTACGACGTTACGCCAGACTAGACAAGTTCTGAATTTCCCACCCCACGACATAATTGAACAATCGAATGTGTATTTGATGTCCGTGAAGAATGGTAACGCAAACGGAGAATACAATATAGGCTCGAGAACTACTTGGTGTGATTGGAGACCTTCTTCTACCTTGGTAATCAAGTCCTCTAACAAGGATAATCAAAGACGTCTGGCTCGTAAGAAGGGGGAAGTTAAGCGTAAGTAATTACTTGCTTGAACACATTTCCAAGACCCCAGTAATCACATCGTTCTTCTCCTTTACCTGTTTATACTTCTGATGCCCAGCTTTCAGCTGTGACCTCAAGGCCTCCAGTTTCCGCTCCAATGAAATCTTGTACCCAGCAAGATTCCTCAACTAAGCGTTCGGCAGGCTATGCGCGTCTCTGAACAAACGGGGCGTGCTCCCACCGTTTCCGAGCCGTCTCGTGAGCGCGCCGGACTTCATCCTCCAGTTCCTCCACTCGAAGTTTTTGCTGAGAAGCTTCCCGCTGCAGCTGGGCAATAAGGTCCGTCGATTCCTCGTAGCATTGTTTGATCCTGTTCCTTTCGTCGGAGAGACTGGC
The DNA here is from genome assembly GCA_030407015.1 of Armillaria fumosa. NCBI lineage: Eukaryota > Fungi > Basidiomycota > Agaricomycetes > Agaricales > Physalacriaceae > Armillaria > Armillaria fumosa. The sequence goes on from JAUDYM010000001.1 coordinate 466,172, forward strand.
AACTTGTCGGTCTGTTTCCTCCAGCTGAAGTTCAAGCCGCTTAATAAGCTTTGAGTCCCAGTTATCCTCTTCCGACTCCACTTTACGTTTCTTCCGGGTATGTTCTTTCTGCTTTCCTTTGGAGTCAGTCGGCTCGTCATCGTCCTCGACGGAATCGGCCCTAGGTCGCTTTTTGTTTACTCGCTCGTTATTTCCTAGTGTACAGGTCTTTCCTTGGAGATAGCATTCTCGGCAATCGTTGGCGGCATCTTTATTGGTGTAATAGCAGGGGTATTTAGATGCGCGGCATGAGTGGCACTGAAAGGCAGGCTGAGTGTTTTCACCGCGGTTGTAAAGAGATCATGGTTACCGGAGAAGAAACTTTAACAGGTTCTAAATCCCAGTTCAGGTTCTTGATATGAGACAAATGCTCGTGGTGACGGTACCGTCGTGGTATGTCAAGTAGTACCATGTCCTCCCAATGAGCATCTCCGAGGTGTCTTCGGGTATCGACTTGTTGCTTGGAACCCATTTCAACGATGATATCGCGCATTGTGCGGAGCCACTCTTTGTAGTTTTTGCGCTGCAGTGGACTTGAGAACTCTTTGACGTACTGTGGCGCAATTTAGTTTTCTCTGATACGTCGGTAAAAGGCGTTGTCACGTACCTCAGCCCAGATCGTGAGCTCTGCAGGCGAATAAGTCTCGCGCAGTGCGTAATCCTGCCCGTTTTCTTCTGCTATCCACGCAGTTCGAGGGCCATCGTCACTATGTGAAGTCTAGACATGGCATTCTATATGCACAAGTGGACATTAGATGTACCTAGCAGCGGTGTCGTTCATACTATCCAAGCTGAGAATCCTTCGTAAAGCGTGGTTTAGGGTGAGACGTTTCTTTGTTCGCCAAGTTACGGTTTAATGACTCATCAGAGCCACTCATCAAAGTCGATTACAACCATTTCCAAGTCGAGTCGACGGTCATAGGCGGTATAAATTAGATTAGTTATTTAAATAATTAATAAGCAATGTTAGTAATAAATTACTGATGCCGGCCAGCCGACTAAAGCTACCACCATCGCGTTGAATTCTTTCCCCGAACAGTTAGAATTGCTATACAAGACGTCAAGTGCTCACGAGTGTTGTACACAAGGAATTTGTTGCGAAGAAAGAAAGATCTTAAAAGTACGAGAACATGAATATCATTACCTTACTTCAACTAAACAAGTTGTCTTATTAGTCTCACCTATCTCCGGCGTAGTATGGAATACCGACAATGAAGAGTTGATCTCGCCGTGGAATATGGAGTAGTGAATCCAAGTCGACGTCTCTTCTTCTATGACGGTTAGAGATGACCGGCAAACAGAGACATTGTCATGATGTAGAGGTCGAGATCCCAGCCACGAAGATACAAGAACACTTTGGAAGCCGCACCGTTTATACGCTTCGACGGATCTCTTCGCGCTCAAGCATCATCAATATCAACAGGGTGGCGATAAAGGTGAACATAACGGCTCCCATGTCGTGTGTATATGCCTTTCCGTTCCTTTTAAGCTTGAGATAACCGGGTTTAGATAGTGGCCGTGTCGAAAGGTGCATTCGAAAGCTCACCTCGGACGGGGGACGAGTTTTACTGGAATATTTCGGGTGAATGCGCATGTGCCTAACGTATTTATAGCAAAGTTGATTGATTCTTAGGATCTGGAGAGGATCAAGATCTCTAGGTTGCAATACCTGCGAGGAGGCATAGTAAGGTGCGAGCATGTTCAGTATTTGGATGAGATTCGTCATTAATTCAAGTTACTAGCGGTGCGGAGTTGGGAATAGCGGCAATCTACCTGGCAGCGTTGGATTATGTCAATGCAACGATTTTGATTGTCGACAGTGGAATTGCACCAGTGGATCCCTGATGAGTTACTCATTCAAGGAAAATCAAACCACCGGTCTCTTTTTTCGAAGGTCGGTGCAGGTGTCAATACGAAAGCACAAGACCATTCACGCAGGGCCCAACATGACGATACCTCAGACCCAATTCCTGCGATACTGCGTGGGGGTCGAGTGCGTTGTGTCTGAAAGCGACCAATGTTTATTCGAGTCTGATGGCTCTCGGAAATAATGACGTCTTTGGCCTGGTCATGGTACATGACGTTGATGGTTTTCTGGCTTGCATTGTCTCGACTAGATGGGTTCCTGTTTCGACGACTTAACGTAAGCAGTCCTTTTCCACCTTCTTCTGCATACCAATTGACAACAAATTATTTGGATTTGCGAAGGGACCGGAACACAAATGCAGAGATTAGTCCGTTTGAGTGCTTGCAGAGCTCAGGTATGGACCTGGCAGTGTTCAATACATTTAGGGAATGCGACACTCAGTGTCCCCGATAACGAGTACTGGTAATAATTCGAGTCCTTTACGTCTGACACGTATTTTTATACGGGCGTCAGGGTCTGTGACTTAATCTTCATGTCTTCAGGGTCGTTGGGGTCGCTGACTCACATTTCACATCTTCGCCGTCGGAAGAATTAATTCAATGCGATGAGCGTCAGGGGGTGTCCAACGCCGAGTTGCGCTGGGTTATCAAGAAACGTAATTCTTTGTGCTGGCATTTATGAGTCATTTTGGCTTGATCAGGGGGATCAACAATAGGAAACGATGGTGAGTTGCGATGGCACTTCAATTCCTCAGCTAAACAGTTTTCGCTCTCAGTGAACCTACCTTACAAGGTTTGGCTCCAGTGTTAACATTATGCGTTGTACGGGCGGGCAGTTCACACAGTCACGTCTACGGCGTGGCGTGGCGTGAAATGTAATCACCGCGACAGCTCCTTTCTGGGAACGACGCGCATTCAAGGACCAATACATAAAACTACCGCCCGCTGACCGCCCGAGCACGAGTCACATCGCGGTTTGAACATTGTCCTTGGCGGTTACGTGCAATGCTACCCCGGGATAAATGTTACTGAATTCGGCCCCGAAGATATGACATTTAGGAGCAACTGCTGTTATAAAGGGGACTGTGCGCCCGCAGAGCATCCAGCATTCCTCAGACATGGCAGATCTTAACATGGCTACTTTGATGTCGCTTTCTGGGCGAGTAGGCCTTGTCACAGGCGGAGGAACGGGAATGTAAATCTCACGTTTCTCGATTATAACTCGCAGATTGATTCGTCGACAGAGGACTCAGCATCGCCAAAGTCTTCGCTGCAAATGGAGCCAAGGTTTACATCACTGGGCGAAGGTTGGAGGTGCTCGAGAAAGCCGCGGCGTCTTTCACAGGTGTCCCAGGATCAATTATCCCGTATGTGCGCCGTCATTTATTTAGGATAGTCATTGTTAACGCGTTCATAGGCTGCGGATGGACGTGACAGACGAAGAGAGCGTTAAGGCAGGTGCAAAGTACATCGAAGGAATCGACGGCAAGCTTGATATCCTCGTCAACAAGTCGGTCTATGATGCTCTGATTCTCCTCCTCCACATACTCATGTCTTCGTAGTGCCGGTATTGGCGGTTCCGTTCGTGATCCAGATTTCATCACGAAGAAGTTCGCTGCAGAGGATCCTTTTGAACCCGAGACCGTACAGATTTGGGAAGACGTTTTTGCGCTCAACACTATAGCTCCCTTCTTCGTGATACGTGCATTCCAATCCCTCCTCGTCAAAGGAGCATCTTCCCGTCCGCAAGGCACCTCAAGCGTCATCAACATCAGCAGCGTGGCGGCAAAACTTAACTCACCATCACCCATAACTTCAGTACGTGCCCTGCTATCCGTTTAAAGCCTGAGCTCACTTGACTTGATTGAGTTTGCATACGGCGCGACGAAAGCCGCATTAGATAAACTCACGCTTGTCCTGGCAGCGAGTTTTGCCGGAAGAGGTATCCCGATTCGTGTGAACTCGCTGCAGCCTGGCGCGTTCATGACGGAGCAGCTGAGTCCTGAGTTCATGGAGGAACTCAAGACGAAGCCTGTACCTGGGATGGTCGCGCCAATACCCGCGAGGAGGCTCGGAACGTGAGCATTTTTTAGTATTGGGATGAGATTGATTGTTGATTTGAGTTTCTAGTGATGCGGAGATGGGCAGGACAGCAATCTATTTGGCGGTGTCGGATTATACGAATGGAGCGATTTTGAGCCTTGATGGTGGATTATCGCTTGTTAATCCTTAACTATCTGAATACTATACCTGATGTAGAACTTTCGTGAAATTAATATCTAGTTTCAATGCGATGCATGCTCAATTCATGGTCCAGACTTGGTTCACAGTACGTGCTCACTATACGACATACACAAAAAGCATCAAGAACTAGATATAAACCACAATAAAATAAAAGAGAGAACGAATATAGTGAATATTGACAACCTGTCGCAAACCTTCGTTGACTTCCTTTTATAAACTTCCTGAAAATACTGGACCAATGGCGCCAAATCCTCCTCCATGACTGCATCACTATATCGATCCCAGGTTGGTCCCTTCACCCTAAGGGCTAGAACGTTTCCGGCCCAAGGGTGCGGTGCTTTTCCCGCAGTGATTTCCTGAATGCAGCGGTTGATCCGAGAGCCATTGAACATAAAGTTATCGTCGTACCACACTGCGAGAGTATGACGAAGTGGAGGACCATCGATGCCGAATTTCCGACAAACGTAATTGGCGCGGCAAAAAGAATCGTATCCCTCGAACCATGGCTTCCTGTCCAGGTACTGTCACCTTTCTCCTCCGGTGTATTTATCAGCAGCGCGATATGCCCAGGGGAGTTTGATGAGGCGAGGTTTAGTCTCATCTACGCCGAAGAGGATTGCATTAAAGGTCTTGGTACCCGCCTTGTTGATTGTTCTGCAGTATGTTTTGTGGGATGGCCAGTCCTACGGACATCCATTGTTGAATTGTCTCCGCAACACACGAGGAGGAAGCGCACCTGATCCATGTGCGCCTTGCTACAATAACAAGCGCTCTTACATTTTGCGCATTTTGTGCTTGTTGGGGTGTCGCAGACGAGGCAAGTGGGATTCATTTTCCAACAGAAACCTTATTCGATCAAAGATGTCAGTTTTCGGGACTGCAATCATTGACGATGAGGCGTTACCTCAATGGATGAAAGTAAGTGTCGAAGAAGACCGTGGGGAAAAGCTAAACCGCCGGACTATTTCCCGTACATACAGTATATCTGATGGTAGATTTTGCATGGAATCCTCTTTTACAGTGTTATTTATGTCCCATGTCTAAACACACATCATTTACACCAGCAAATGCATCGTCAACGATTGCCACTAATGCTCGAAGGGGGAACAGTTGACCTGGTCCCATTGCGAAAACGTCGAGCAGAATTAGATAATGAAGTCGGACACGTTTGCGGAGCAGCTTAGGAAACATGGAACAAGGCAAGCGCACTTATAGAGGACAGCCAGAGAGACTGAAAGATTTTCTGTGTCCCATCCATCTTCGAAGCAGGAATTGGAGGTAGATAGGACATCGCAGACGCACCTGGCAAGAGACTGTCGCGCCGGTCAAGATGCAATGGGAATGATTGGTACAGAAATGAAAATTGGCACACTCTTATAATCCCATTACTACCCCAACTCCTTTTGCTGTAGTCAAAAGTGTGAATCCAAATCTCATATGCTATCCACCAATTTTCATCAGTTTTTGCCTAGCCGGAAATAGCTGCAAACCAGGAGTGAGTGTCATTCAGACAAGTCACCGATGAACTTCTTTAGAGACACGAGTGTTTCTTCTCAATTCGCATTGAATTTCGACAGAACATATTGCAGGCACAACAGTAGACTTCAAGATACACGAAGGGCAGTTCATTCTTCCGGGAGCAGGACCTATATACACGATAGCGACGTCATCGACTATCCCGCTATCCGACTATGGCTGTATCAGAGTTGCGTCGACTATCCAATGAATATGTTGGCATACCTGCTCACAAAGCGCTATATACTCGCTGTCGGCTGTATAGCAGTCGACCTTCTATCCGGCCGGAACAACAGTACCTGATGAAATGAAATGAATATACTAGGCACAGGCGAAATATCTGCGGGACACACAAACCTTGGCAATTTGTAAGTCATAGTAAACTGAAAGAGCTTTATGTGGACGTCTTCATTTTTTCCACACTCTTCTTGGTATTCTCTGCTGGAAGAAAGGAAATGTAGGAAAGTAGAGTGGCGGTCGTAGCTCAAGCCGTGTTTGAGACTCCGACACTAGCCGTGCCGGCCGTCCCGTCAAAGTGGCACCACGCGGTGCCTATCAAGTTCATGTATTCATCTTTGCTCTCCTGGCTCTCTCTCTCTCTCTAGTATAGTTTGATGGCTATGACCTGACTGTCCCAAGTACAATTCTTCCAAGAATTGCTCGAAAATGGAACAGAATCCATGCCACGAATCCATGGCATGATTTTCCATTGGTCAATTACGTCGCCCAGCGTGTTTCTTTTTTCCTAATGCTCAGCACCCATATCTCGACAAACATAACAGGAATTCATGATTGCGAAAGGTACGGCAGCAGGGATATCGTTAGCGAGCTTGGACTAAGGAACGAATATTGTTTCACCTTAGAGGAATCTTAGTCCTGGGAAAAACGCCTAGTACACTCCCACTTTTCCCCGTCCTTGCCACTCGAGCGCGAGCAGTTTGCCAAATCCTCTTCGGCTCCTCGTCTTCCCCTCCATCCGTGAACTTGTTCGTCAAGATTCCCTTGCATACTCGTAAGGAGCCATTTTATTCTTGACTGGGGGCAACGATATTAGGGGAAATCGCCTCAGAATCATGTTTATAATATTTGGGTCCCCTTCATCAAGAGGGTAATCGTCAAATTCGGAACGAACACGATGGTTGTCGACAGATGTCCAGGATGCTATCACTATTCTGAAGTGTCGGTCATGGTTCGCAGTCCCTCTTTGAAGCTCCCCACAATCATCGGATATACTAGCCGGATGGCTTTCATGCCTTTATGTCTTGACTTTGCTCCGTATTTCCAGATGGAGTCGAATGTTGATCCTTCTATTAGATGACTAAGTTGCATGGACGGCATGATGATCTCGGAGCTACCGCTGGAGGGTTGAACACTGTAATTCCAGCCTGTGGGATGGATATACGGGGGCGACTTGAGAGTTGCGCGTTTTCTGAAATGGTTTGTTGCGATTACTGCGCACAGAGAATGGAACATCGGAACACTTGGGCAGATATGGAAGGAATAGAAGATCGAAACCATCACTCAGGAACCCTGCAGATATTATTCCGTTTTATGCTTGCAAAATAGATCTGAGTCTGGCGGTATTCAATGCATTCTTTGCTATGGATACGACCCTCCCAGTACTTCCTCGAATCTGGGCTGAGTTGTTTACGCTCGGTGTAAGTTAAGGCCGTTGACTTATTCTTCACACTGTCGCCTTTAGAGGAATTAACTCGGCGTGACGACTTCTTCGTCGCACCCAGCGGCGCTGGATTACCGAAGGACATAAGTATACATGTGGGAGTAGACATAAAGTCTGATATATCTTCCTGGTTAGTTCGATCAGGCAGACCAACATGAAGGTGAGTCACGATTTGGTACTTCATTTTAGCAGCCAAACTCTTCGCTGACAGTAAGCTTATATTTCTTAGCAGGCACTTGGCACGAAGGTCTGGAACAACATGTGTAATCACCATGCACGTTGCTTACTTGCCACGGCACGCGCCCAAGGGCTGATACACAGAATTCCTGTCCCGAGAACACCGAGAACAAACCCTTTCGCCGACGACTAAATACGATGTGAGCAGTTTGTTGGACGTATTATAACCGCTATTTACCGCACTACCGAGATACAGTGTCGCTGAATAAGACCAGAAATCTATGTCCCCTAGGCTACCAGGACTGAAATAAAAGGGCCCGCCTCCAAGGACTTTTCAACAGTCCCCGAACATGGCAGATCTCAACATGGCTACAGCGATGTCGCTTTCTGGTCGAGTAGGCCTCGTTACAGGCGGAGGAACGGGGATGTATGTTCCTTGATTCTCTATTGCGGCTCACCGCTGACTGTCCGACAGAGGTTTCATGATTGCAAAAGCCTTTGCTGCAAACGGAGCCAGGGTATACATCACTGGCCGCAGACTAGACGTCTTAGAACAAGCCGCGGCATCGATCACAGGTGTCTCAGGATACATTGTCCCATAAGAATCCGTTCTCCCCCCATTGCATTCATCTGGTCTGACGTACTTATAGAATCCATATGGACGTCACAGATGAAGAGAGCGTCAAGGCCGGAGCAAGGCACGTTGAAGAAATCGACGGGAAGCTCGATATTCTCGTCAACAAGTTCGTCAACGGTACCTCCCTCAGTTCCTCTCGACCATGCTGATGCCCCGATAGTGCCGGATTTGCTGCATCCCTTCGCGACCCAGATTTCGCTGCGAAGAAATACGCCGCGGAAGATCCTTTTGAACCCGAATCCGTACAGAACTGGGCTGACATCTTTGCGCTCAACACAATTACACCGTTCTTCATCATACGCGCCTTCCAATCCCTCCTCATCAAAGGAGCGTCTTCCCGTCCCCAAGGTACCTCAAGTGTCATTAACGTTAGCAGCGTAGCGGCAAAGATGAACATAACGTCGCCCATGATTACTGTATGTGCCTCGGGTTCTTATTGTTATTTTTTTTTCAAAGCTTGAGCTCACTTGACTTGATTTAGATCGCATATAACGTGACGAAAGCAGCTTTGGACAAGCTCACTCTCGTTCTGGCAACCAGTTTTGCTGGGAGAGGTATTCCGATTCGGGTGAACGCGGTGCAGCCTGGCCCGTTCGCATCGGAGATTATGACTCCTGAGCTTTTGGAGTCAATTAAGACGCAACTTCTACCTGGGCAGGTCGCAATGATACCCGCGAGGAGGCATGGATCGTGAGTTTCTCGAGTATTTGACTGAGATTTATCGTTCATCTGGGTTTCTAGCGATGCGGAGATGGGCATGACGGTGGTCTACTTGGCAGTGTCTGATTATACGAACGGAGCGATTTTGAGTGTTGATGGTGGATTATCGCTGGTCAATCCTTGACTAGTGTCTGAGTACTGTATCTGATGCAGGACTTCCACGAAATTAACTTACTTTTCCTCTACTTTCAGTGCAATGTATGCCGCAGGTCTGAACGCCCGTCATTACACTAGCGAATACACCACTCACGAGTCTACAGAAATTCTCGAATGAGCCTCTGGCCTCTGTCAAAGACGAGGACTGGACCCTAATGATGAATCGAAAGGGGACCAGGATCCGAAGAAACAAACTGGACAGCTAGGACTCGCACTTCAGTTGGAGGTGCACGAAGAATACCTCAGACTTTGAACTATCATCTGGATCCTGATTTCCAGCTCGGCCCAGCCAAAATTTCATTTTGCTACGAGAGTGTGGAAGAAGAAATCCTTTATAAGAGATCACCGATAGCATGAACCGGAATAGACAATGTCTTTGGGAGCAGCAAATCATCGCAGATGTCATCTTATCGCCGCTTTCTCTGTCGCTTGGCGCTACCGAAATACAATGACATTCATATCGGAGGAATCCTGAAACTACCTTAGCCTTGCGGATAACGACGGCCCTAGAACATTTCTACGACCGTGCTCTCCTTCGCATTCATCTCTGCCATAGGATATATCCTTGCTACTTCCGCGACTGTTACCGCTCCGTTTGTTATCAAGGCCTCAATGTGCGCTGGGTCCTAGGCAAATTCAGATTTTCTCCATTGACAAGCCCCTGTTTGCAGTGCCCCGTCTTCTGGTACTATTACCGCACGAACCATTTATCTCGCGTGCCATCTGCACTCTCTTCTAGTCAAATACATCCCGTCGTTTCTTGAATTCTCAACTCGAGTCGACAGATAATATTCATATCCTTACAATGATTTCCTCGGCCACAGTGCATCTTGTATTGGTTCTCTTGGTTACTGCGGTATTTACTTCAACTCTGAGTGCGGCACAAAGGTCAGACACGATTTGGCCGTTCAATCTTCTTTCGCTCATCAGGCTATCACTTAGGACATGCGCATCCTATGTGAACCCTGGAGACATAATAGCAGCCGAAGCCCAGTTTCTCATCGATTCTGCCCTCCAAGGCTTTGACACCGCGAAAGCGGTCTCTGGTCGGGCCTTCTCGCCTATAAATGTATATATCCATGTCGTCAGTCAAAACGCCACGTTTGGCAACGTCTCGTGGGTACCGCATTAAAGATCACTTGCTTGTGGAATTAACACATTCCACCGCGTATGCAGAGAAGCTCAAATAAAAGACCAGATGAAGGTCTTAAATAGTGCTTTCTCCGACACAGGCCTTTCCTATGTTCTTGCTGGGACCAGTAGGACCATCAACTCCGATTGGTTTAATAATGCAGGTCCCGATAATTCCCAGCAGACCGCAATGAAGAAAGCGCTTCGGTATGGCGGGAAAGTAGATTTGAATATCTACACAGTCGGGTTAGTCTGCTTTCAGCTGATATTATTAGAACGTTGTTGTACCAACTTCTGCCCTGCTCTAGATTTACATCTAACGACACGGCTGGATTACTAGGATACTCAACCTTCCCTTGGGAATATTCCTCTGCTCCCACAGACGACGGTGCTGTTGTTTTGTTTTCCTCCCTCCCAGGAGGCTCTATTAAGAACTACAACCTCGGCCATACTGTGTCGCACGAAGTCGGCCACTGGGTCGGTCTTTACCACACGTTTGAAGGCGGATGCTCGGGATCAGGCGATTATGTTTCCGATACACCTGCGGAGACTTCTCCTGCTTCTGGATGTCCATCGGGACGAGATACGTGTACGGGAAGTAGCGGGGTAGATCCAATTCGTGAGTTCTGTAATTTGTATGTGCGACTCTGCCAGCTAACCACATTGATAGATAACTATATGGACTATTCGTACGATAGTTGTATGACCGAGTTTACCACTGGTCAGGCGACGCGGATGAGAATGCAGGTACAGACGTATCGAGGAATTACGGTTTGAGGTAGACTTTTTGTCGAATCTTTGTCCGCAGTGCGATGTACCCTACAATAAATCGAGCAGGTCAGTATAACTTTATGACTCGGTTTGGCAATGCGACTTAATACGATTGTTCTCAACAACTTTGCTGCTACTACACATGCGAGTCTATTCCTTACATCATCAAGCATCAGCGAAACAATAGCATTTGCCGCAGGTATCAGAATTCATCTGATGGTATCTATGACAAACATTGAGGATGTAATAGAGAATCGAGCAAAAAAGATACCTACGAGCTCACAGCATCATTGTGAAATCCATTCCATCCGGCACTGGCACACTCGCCGGTAGGGATGTAATTCCAAGTACAGGAATTGAAAGAAGCTTTGCCATTGTGTGTAGACGGACATTAGCAAGGCAATGGGGAAATACGAAGATCTGCCTAGTATTTATATCGGTATTAGGTTAGAATCTGCTAAAATACCCTCTCTGGAGCCACCATCCTTCATCACTGTAAAACTTTTACCCTTAAAGGTAGCTGAGAGCCTAAATGCGCTTTACCCTTCACAATAGGTACGACAGCTGGCGAACCGGGGAACCGCAGAATCTCTACACCTCCCTCAGGTAAACCGAATTCGAAGTGAAGGATTAGGTTAGCTAGGATCGTTTGCATTTCCATGATCCTGTATTTCATCAAGCAGTTTGAATAAAGTGAGACCGAGAAGATAGGAAGGTACACACGCAAATCGCCACCTACAAGACGAGGTAATGATCAGCAAAGAAATACGGTGAATTCGCAGTTTGAATTACCCGATGCATGAGCGAGATCCGGCACCTGAGGGTCACATAAGTGAAAGAAAAAAGGGTTGAAGTATGTCTCACTAAATGACATCCTAACATTCCATCGATTAAGTTTTAAGCTTTAAAGCGCACGCGAGGCCATGATCACACTCACATATTAGCATACACACCCAAAGATACGGGCAGAGCCTTATCCAAGAATCGAGACGGGTTCCACTCTTCCGCGTCATCTCCCCAGAGAGATGGAAGGCTAGAAAAAGCTGTTGTCAAGTTGACATTGAAGTGACATAGGAAGGACATGCCGGTTGTACAGATAAGCAGAACAAACAAATGTCTGTCCCTTGGGTACCACAAGAGTCTTCCCCCCAAAGAGAGGTAGAACATCGTCATGAGGAGCTGTCCGCATCAATGAATGCGCAACTGGATATAGACGGAGAGCCTCCTGTCACTAGAAGTGAGTATAAATATCCAACAGAACTAGTTGTACTCACTTTGATAACCGCGTTCAAAAATGGCATCGAGTCATAGTCGTTTGATCCTTTAAGCTCTGTGCGAATTATGGACTGATGCTCAGGATGCACGGCAAGTTCGTATAACAACCAACATAGACTGGTGCTCGATGTCTCGTGCCCGGCAATTACGAAAGTCCTAGAACGAGACAGAAAATTGCACCATGAAGAACAGGTAGTACTTAAGAAATGTCACGTACATTAGCTGTGCCTCGATTTCGTCATCTTCCATTTTGCCTGCTAAACGCGCTCTTTCTAAAACGCAACCGTGTTCGTATGTGCATTAAGTAGATGAAAAGAGAGAACTCACCAAGTACACTAATTATATCTCCATCACCTTCTGGGGTCTGCCCTTCGTTGTGGCTAGCTAATATTTCTCGAGCATTTCGCTTAGCCATGTTTCCAACACTAACGAGCTGACGTATCTCTCGGGTTGAAAATAACTGTAGAATTCCTAGCATCGAATTTGGAAGCATTCGTATCAGAGCTATAAGAATAAGCTCGAGTGCTGTTGTATTGGTTTGCGAGGCAGTGCTAAAATTGGGTATTCATTATGAGGATCATTGAAATGAAGAAAACGTTCTTCTCACAAAAGATGCTTCATCGCAGTCCCCAGTTCCGTTCTCCGACCATCGAGCGTATTAAAATCATACCGGAAAGCGGCTTGTGGAGGTTAGGCGGGTTAGCTGGGAGAAAAGTTACGGACGCACTTGCCTAGACCGATAATATCTAGAGTAACCTTGCCCATCCAATCACGAATATTGACGGTAGCATCAGTACCACCGGCCAGAGATCCCTTGATACCGTTCACAAGCTACAATCATTATAGCCTCAGATGACCACATTTGTTCGATGCACGAATGAACCTACCTTGTCGCTGCACTGTTGGAATATAATCTGCGAAATCCGAAGCTGCGCAGGGGAGAATGCTAAATTCAGAATCTTGCGCTGACGATGATGGGTTTCACCTGAACGCACTAATTACAAAATTGTGTGAAAGCCAAACCGAAGTAAAACTCACTGGCAACGATGGCAAGACCTTTACCGGCGACGAGACCCAGTATGAAGACGGCGTCCTTCGATTTAGGGTAAGGTCGTGAGGGGTGGAAAATGTGTGCGAGAGCCTTGGGGTCGCAAACTACCAGGACGTCTTGCTACGGATCAATGCTCCAGTTGGGACCAGGGCAACGGTGTGGCAGGATTTGCTTACACCCAAACATCCCCCGATACGATAAAGGGTGCCATACTCTCTGCGCCATTTCGTTTCGAGATCACCTGCATTCTGTTGATCGCGAAGGACGCGTTGGTGGCCTAGTAAAGAGCGCGGTTTGTACTCAGTAATCTCTAGATTTCCAACAGATTACTTACCAAGCCAGAAAGATGGCGACGGCGGCCCCTTGACGTGTCTTGTCGATAGTCGTTTGAACCATCGATGAAGCAGTGACGAAACTACCAAGAGGGCCGCGATTAAAATGAGGAATATGGCCATGCGAGGAAACAACTGGGGTTCTTCGAGCTAGATTCCAGATACTTACATTCCAGGCTTTTAAGATGTGAGTTTAGCCGAGACCACCAGTCCCTCTCAACTGGACTAGGATTTTAACGCGGCTCCGCCAAGTTTGATAGGCGCACTGGCGCAGAGACAAGAAGCATTGCAGTCTAGCTTACTAGGTCCGATTCCGTTGGAAGGCGGGTCGGGGCTTGAGTATACGCCAGATCTGGCTACGACTGGAGAGCGCACATTGTGGTTAGTAAATAGCTTGGTGGAATACTTACTTGACTTGACGGGACATCGGTGACCTGTCAATGTGTTGAAATCGAGAAGTTTCGAGCTTCTTCTGACACCTACAGTTAGCCGCCGTCAATATTCTCGAGAAGACCTACTTACTCACTTCCTTATTTCCGCGTGGGTTTATATTATAAAAGCCTGCGTCTGTCGTAGCAGGTTCCCACTGTGTTGTGTTTGCCAAAGATGTGGTATCATTATGCAAACCTTTCCTGCTCATATAACCTCTTCAACAATGATAACGAACGTACACCCTCACTATTTCTTCGGTTTTCGTGAAGATGTGAAGGAGGCGAAGGTCGGGTTCCTTTCAGACTTGTAGCCCACTTCACGCCGCACCACTTTATTTACTCAGATCTGTCGAACATCGAAATAAGTGCAAGCGTGAGAGTTCAAGTCCTTTTCACCTTCAGTTCACTTGTCGAATCCTGCAAATTTGGTACGTCCCCACATCCCGATAGTATGCTGTGTATTAGTCAACTCATTGTTCAATAAAGAACTCGGGAGGCGATGGTGCGGGCGGTATCTCGCTTACTCTAATCAGGGTAATGACCACGATTCACCGAAGGAGTTGTTGGAAACGTCGGATACGAGATAATAAAGCAAAGTTTCGTTGATCGATGCACATCGTGGTCAGAGTACAAGAGCGTGAGCGTGAGAATTGGTATCCGCGAGCGAGAAATGGGTTCGAGCGAGCTCGAGGAACGCTTACAGGGATCTTGAACGAAGATAGTAGACTAGCACCAGGCTTAGGTTAAGAGCTTAACGAGGCTTAGTCAAGGCTTAGTGTCCGATGCTTGAGGTCACGCAATGTGGTAGGGGTTCAAGATAGGTAAGAATTCGTTACTAGTACATACATGTCAAGTAGCTACGTTTATATACAAGGGGGTTTACTAGAAGTTTTTGCAGGTTTCGTGAGGTCATGAGTTATAACGAGTACATTGAGCTGAGTAAGTGGCGGTAAAGAAAAATATGGAACGAGGGAGGAAAACCTTCAAGCAACTGGAGACTTCCAGAGCTTTCGATAGGGTTGCATCGATGCGGAAATCCATAACTAGGGTGTAGACCAGGACGTGCTACCTCGGACAATAGTCTCGAAAAGAAAAACAAATTGGATTTCATGAAAGCTGTACGCCAGATAATCAAAGAATCAAGGATTGACCAGTGACACTCCACCATCAACACTCAACACTGCTCCGTTCGTATAATCGGATGTCGCCAGATAAACTGCCGTCATCCCCATCTCCGCCTCGCTAGAAATCACATTAATATTTAATCTCATCCAAACGACAGAACACACTCACGTCCCCGGCCTCCTCATGGGTATCGGCGCAATCATACCCGGTAATGGCTTCGTCTTGACCATTTCCACAATCTCACGACCGGCCATCTCTGACATAAAGAAGCCAGGCGCCAGCACGTTCACTCGAATCGGGATATCCCTCTCAGCAAAACTCATTGCGAGAACAAGCGTGAGCTTGTCCATAGCAGCTTTCGTTACATTGTATGCGAACTAAATCAAGGTCAGCTTTGACCAGCTAACAGCGATAGTGGTAGGCACTCACAGACGTGCGTGGACTCGTTGTGTTCACATGTGCGCTTATGCTGCTCACATTGATGACACTTGCTGTGCCTCGGGTACGAGACAGAGCTCCTTGGACAAGGAGGGACTGGAAAGCACGTACGACGAAGAACGGCGCGATAGTATTGACTGCAAAGAGATCTGTCCAGGCTTGTACTGTCTCGGGTTCAAAAGGATCAGTCGCTGCGACCTTCTTTGCGATGAAGTCTGGGTCACCAAAGGGACCGGCAATTCCGGCGCTATGGCGAAGGCATTAGCGCGCGATTGAGGGAGAACTGGGGACGAACTTGTTGACGAGGATATCGAGCTTTCCATCGATTCCTTCAATGCGCTTGGCCCCGGCCTTGACGCTTTCTTCGTCTGTAATGTCCATCTGGATCCTGTAGGAACATCAGCTACGGGCGAAGATCATTGAGAGGAGAGCGCCTGCTTACGGGACAACGGATCCTGGGACACCTGTAACTGATGCCGCAGCTTGTTCTAAGACACCCAGCCTGCGCCCAGTGATGTATACCTTGGCTCCATTTGCAGCAAACGCTTTCGCAATCATAAATCCTCTGCCAGACAGTCAACCACGAGTCGCAATCGAGAATCAGGGAACATACATCCCCGTTCCTCCGCCTGTAACGAGCCCTACTCGTCCAGAAAGCGACATCACTGTAGCCATGTTAAGATCTGCCATGATTGAGGATTGCTGGATAGCCTGCAGACACGGCCCCTTTTATTCCAGCGCCAGTGAGTACCACATAAATATAGATCCGCAGTCTTATTCAACGAAACTGTATCCGGTGCGTACGGTGAATGGGAACTATACATCGCAAAAGACTGCCCATCCCCATCAGCATTGTGACGAAAGTTCTTGTTCTCGGGACCTCTGATTCTATTTATCGACTCATGGACTCCGCACGTCCTGCTAAGAAAAGAACTTTCGTAGTGGTTACCTCATGCTTTGCCACCTCTGCCCGAAGAAAGGTCTTCGTGAGAAGCATATACCAGCATTCAAACGAGATTTCTGCATTTGAAAACAGGGTTCCCGTCCATATTTATGGTACTCATTTCACTTTTGGCGATTACCAGGTCTAACATTCGGTATCCAATCATGAATAAAGTAGGTCCTGAGGCCTGATAAGTGAGGTAAGTCTGACTCTTATGTTTATGTCCCGTACCTTGTTGATATTGTTTTAAGTGCTTCATCTCAACATGGCAACGATGGCCTCTGACCCAATGAAAAACAGAAATCCGAAGGGAACGAAAAAGTTCGCCTTTTTGATGTAGGGATCGCTAGTCTTGCCATCGAACCTAGGAAGACGGTAGACAGAGCGAGGACATGGAGCTTGAGCTTGTAAAATGGCTACTCCTACTCTCTATATCGTTTTCCTAGTCGCCTGCCTTGTAGAGGGGCGGACATGGGCTGTACACAGCTGCGTCCAGTCGGAGCGCTGGCACCGACTTAGTATGTGCCCTTCTCCGTGTTATTCCTGTTGACTACACATGAGATCATTGTTGGAATCTTCTGCTACGCTGGAATCGATGGATGACACTAAAGATGCCTTTGAAGAGATACCCAAATCCGTCAGTTGCAGTTCGGTACCGATATCCAGCTCACGCACCTTATGACCTTTCGTAACGAGAGCGACGCCAGTAATGAGTCCTTTTGAATATTCTATGTCTTGTACAGCGGCTCGAACGATATCAATGGGAGGCAGGCAAGATATCGGGATGGCGGTAATAGCGATGGAGATGGTGGTTGGAGATCAATCAATATCGATCAACCGCTTTCTTACTCTTACCACCATGTCCGAGGAAACACCTCTTCATTCTCTTGCTTCGAGCGTCGGCTACCCACAAATAAACCAATATGTGCCATTATGTTAAATCTACTGCCTTTTCACTCAATGATATTACAAAAACACTTTACGCCAGGCCTCCTCGACATCGTCGGAAACTCCACTGGCATGTGCGGCCTTCTATGTGTATTCCTGTCATGCTGGAAACATCCTATCCCAGGCCCAGGGATTCTCTGGAGCTCTCGAAGCCATTATCATGGAATAGCTGCTATATATCGTCCCACCTACTACGATTGTTTGGTGACGTATAGAGTTATGCTAGAAAAGAACGACACAGGGAGAGAAAAACTGCCTAAGGGATTGTGAATCCTGTGACTCCTATAACCAACGCCCTCCGATGTCGCATATTTCTCCAGCACATGATGACCACTGGAGAAAAGAGGGTTCGGATGCACCGTTGCAGAGAAACAAAATTCGATAGCAGGTGACAAAGTAATCAACTGGAGAATATCTTATCCAGGATCGAACCCCACGAAATTATCCGTTACATTAGCGTCGTTGCTCTCTCCAAGGTCTCACAGTGAATATGAACGGCAATGAATCGGATTCTCAAGACGTAATACACTGATACATATACATAGTCCTGGCACTCGCTGTTGTTCGTCACTATAAAACTTTCATCCTCAAGGGTAGCTGAGAGCCTAAATGTGCTTCACCCTTCACAATAGGTACAACAGCCGGCGAGCCGGGGAACCGCAGAATCTCGACACCTCCTTCGGGTAAACTGAATTCGAAGTTTAGGATCAGGCTGGCTAGGATTGTTTGTATTTCCATGACCCTGTATTATTTCATCGACCAGCATGAATAAAATGAGACTGAGAAGAGGAAAAAGACACCTACGCAAATCTCCACCTACAAGGGGATCGGCAGGATCAGGATCAGGCGCAAGAGAAAGTCAAATGCCGAAAGCAATTACCCGATGCACGAACGGGGTCCAGTACCTGGAGAGATGCGTAAACGAATGAAAAATACGTCGGGATAAAGCGCACCAAATGTCATCCTAGCATCCCGTCAAATTAGTCTCAAGATTCCGTCCAAAACCTAAGGTGTACTCACAGATTAGCATACACGCCCAGAGATACAGACGTATGGTTATCAAGAAACCGAGCTGGGTTCCAATCTTCTGCGTCGTCTCCCCAGAGAGGGAAGCCTAGAAAAAGTTCGTGTCAAGTCTATGGCATTGAAGCGATATAAAATCATGCCGGTTATATAGAAAGGCAGAACACACAAGCGTCTGCCCTTTGGGTACCGCAAGCGTCTTTCCTCCAGACAGAGGTAGAACATCATCGTATGGAGCAGTCCGTATTAAGGAAGGCGCGTTTGGGTGTAGACGGAGAGACTCCTGTTTCTAGAGGTGAACGCGGGCGGCCAGGCGTAGCTACTAGGCGTGCTCACTTTGATAGCGGCGTTCAAAAATGGCAGAGAATCGTAATCGTAGGATTGTTTCAACTCTCCACGGATTATGGACTGATGCTCGGGATGTACAGCGAGTTCGTATAGCAGCCACGATATACTAGTGCCCGTCGTCTCACTCGCGGCAATAATAAAGGTCCTAGAACTCACATTATGATCATCACTATGAGGAATAAGGAAAGAGATATCACAAACATTAGCTGAGCCTCGACTTCGTCGTCCTGGATCTTCCTTGCTAAGCGCGCTTTGGCTAGAGATGAATCATGTTCATAGATGTATTGAACCTTGAGAGCGGACTGACCAAGGACATCAAGGACGTCTCCGACGCCTTCTGGTGTCTGCACCCCGTTATGGCGAGCCATAATTTCTCGAGCAATTTTCTTAGCCACGTTTCCTACGCTGATGAATTGACGAAACTCTCGTGTTGGAACTAGCCGTAGAAGCTCCAGGACTGGATCTGGAAGCATCCTCATTAAGTCTACGAGAATAAGCTCTGATGCCGACGGATTAGCTTGTGAGTCGGTACTGAAATCAAATTTTAGTTATAATAAGCCTCGTTATTCGAAAGGGAGAGACACTTCTTACAAAATATGCCTTATCGCTTGTTCTATTTCCGTGTTAGAGCCATCGATTGAAGTAAAGTCATGCCGGAAGGCAGCTTACGGTAGATGTTAGATTGAATAACGAGAGGATATCATGGATTCCACTTGCCTAGACCAATGATATCTAGGGTAGTTTTGCTTGTCCAGGCACGGATGTTGATGATGTTGCTAGCGCTGGTACCAGCCAGGTGTTCTTTGATACCGTTGACGAGCTGTAGTCACCATAGGTTTCTTCTAGCCTCCACATTTATTTGACGCACGGATGAACCTACCTTGTCGCTGCACTGCTGAAATATAAACTGGGAATTCCGAAGTTGTGCAGTGGAGAATGCCGGATTTAGAATCTTACGTTGACGATGGTGGGGTTCACCTAAACACTTTAAATATAGGCGCACAGGCAGAACCACGATGAAACTCACTGGCGACGACGGCAAGACCCTTACCAGCAAGGAGATCCAGTATGAAGACGCTGTCCTTGGATTTCGGGTAAGGACGTGAGGGGTTGAAAACATGTCCAAAAACCGTGGGGTCACAGACCACTAGGACGTCTTGCTACGAAGTATTTCTTTAATCGTGGCGTGACCAGGACAGAGGTATAGAGCTTTCTTACACCCAAACAGCCCGAAATACGATAAAGGGTGCCGTACTCCCTACGCCATTTTGTTTCGAGATCACCTGCGTTATCTTGATCGCGAAGGACACGTTGGTGGCCTAGTATATGGTATGTAAGCTGATATTTGTATACAGTAATCCTCAGATGACTACCTAGCAAGGAAGAGGGTGACGGTGGTCCCTTGACGTGCTTGACGGAAGGTCGCTTGAAGTTGAGCCACAAGTGAAGCAGCGAGGCTACCAGGAGTGACGCAATGACTACGACGAAGAATATGGCCATATGAAAGGAAAAAAAAACTAAGACTCTCCTATAGTCAGAGTGTTGATGAAAGCTGGCAAGTAATGAGTTCTTCACCTGACCCGATTTTATAAGAAGGACTGATCCCTCTCACTGGCACCAAGATTTTGCTGCAACTCCACTTTGGTAATGGTGTAAGGGACTCGGAGTTTCGTTCGAATGTTGTTCTAATTTTGTTGGAGGCCAGAGGTCCTCCCGGATGTCTCAGGGTATATCATATCTGCGGTGACCGCTTCCTGAGAGATCTGTATTGAACATGTGGTCAGTGATGAGAGGCGGAATGTTTGCTTGAATTGACCTGTCAACGCGTTTACTTTTGTTCGTAGAACCCGTCCGGAGGAGGGTATTTATCTTAATCGATAGCCTTCGACATTCTTATCTCTCCAATATTAGCCTGTCCGTAATCGATATCCTTCCAATGGGTTCCGTGAGCTATTCGTTAGTGCTCAAAAAGGTCCGTTCCATGATGTTCTTGAGAATGTGTATGGCATTATCATTAACAAACCATTCAGCCAGGCGATTACATCATTATGCAATGGCTCTTCCGGTCTTCGCAAAAGACCTGAGGAAGGCGAATGACCATCTTGATGGGTTGCTTCGAAAGTGAATTTGATATGACAATGATATTCCATTACAGCACAGAACAACGATAAATCTGTACGAGGAACAACTGTTAAATGGATTTGGTGATACTGCGAACATCTACCATACTGTAATAAGACGCACTATCATCCGAACTAAGAACCTGAGACAGATCCATGATAGACGGAGATTATAGTTAATGAGAAAGAAACGGCGTGTGCTTGTGGGGCACCGGCTCCACGGTATTCCGACCCAGCTGAACGTTTGCTTGAAAGGCTCTTCAGATTCGACGTTCATTGTTATTTTGAGACTGACAATTAAGAAAAACAAGCGTCTAGTGGATGGTGTTGGCATGGTACATTTCAAACTCAGACACCAACTGCCGTCCATTGCCGGTCCGTCTGTCAGTGGCCTATCCCGCCTCTAACGGAATGTCATGTTCGTCATTCCTCTGAGAATCCTCACCGACGAAAATCCAGGGCACGAACACGAACAGACTTGGGCCGACCTCCTATTCAAGGGAATTTGAACCTGTATTTGCGAACTACTATCATTATGTGACAGGCTCATGATGGGTGAACTATTCCAATAGTCAACTTATCAACACAAAATGTACTCAGAAATGCAGACGAAGGTGAGTAACTTCGTGCAAGAACAACGGCGACTGAACATCAATTCTTGGGGTTAGCGAGAGCAAACAATGGTGCATGCGACACTGGTCAATTCGGGATCACCCAGGTTCAATGGCTGGACAACTGTGGCGACGTACCGCTGGTCTAACTACCCTTGGAGACCTTCAACCGTGCATATTTTTCAGAAATCCAGACGGGAGAAGGGCCGTGAATTCAAGGGTAACTCGCATAATTTTTTTCGGAGCTGTGCGCGCATATTGACGGAAACTTTACCCGTAGGTCACAACGGCATAGTGCAAAGTTCTGCCCTCTTGGCCGAAACCGGAACAGACGACAAGCATGCAAGGAATCATCGAGGGGCTTGAAGCTCGATATCCTCATGAACAAATTTGTTTACGATGCCCTTGTTACCTCTTCTCCGTACACTAATCGCCTCATGACCACACCCTTACCTTTCTTCTACCTCAAAGCGAAGTCCAAACCCAGCCAAACGATAGGGCCTACACACTGCAGATTATATGAAGAAGCTGTCAACATAGAAACCCTCAGACGTGGCATTGTCGTCGTATTGCAATCCTCCGAAGGCAAACTAGCGAAGACTAAGGACTATTGAGCACAGGAATCTGATTCTTTGCGCATTGGCAGCAAAAATCGAGGTCTTCAAGACGGTAATGCTTCCACTGTTTGGTGAAGTGTTCACAGATACTTCGTTCGCGCATTGTACATTGATGTTGTTCCAGAGGTGTACAGGCATTTTCTCCTGGATGAGCGACTAGCCTTCATCGATGACCATGTTCCGTATCGCAACCCTTGACTCGCCGACCTTGGTTGAACTACGCTGACTGACGTGTCGATCCCTTCGTCTGCTCTGGTCCAAAATCCTCTAGCTCGCGATGCTCTCTGTTTCTCTTATGGTGTCTATTTTGGTGTCTTGGTAATTGGTGCGTCTTTGTGAAATACTATAGATCCTCATTGTCTGACTTCATTTGTTTTAGTGACAGTGTTTCTATATTACTCTCATATTGGATATACTGACTGCTCTAGGGTTCAGGCCTCGCCTTCTTTGACATCCGCTGTTCCTCCTTCGAGCATTCCTGGAGACTCATTGGTGTTGTATTGGTTAGTGCAATCATGCATCACACCGAAGGTAGAGGGAGAAACGACATTAATTCTGGGGAAATCCCGTATCATATACAGTACTCAGACACCGGTCAAGGATTGACCAACGATACTCCACCATCAATGATCAAGACCGCCCCGTTCGTATAATTCGATGCCGCCAAGTAGACCGCCGTCATGCCCATCTCCGCATCGCTAGAAACCCAGATGAACAATAAATCTCATCAAATACTCGAGATACTCACGACCCTTGCCTTCTCGCGGGTACCATCGCGACCTGCCCAGGTAGCAGTTGTGTCATGAGTGGCTTCAAAAGCTCAGGAGTCATGATCTCTGATTCGAACGGGCCAGGCTGCACCGCGTTCACCCGAATCGGAATACCTCTCCCAGCAAAACTTGTCGCTAAAACGAGAGTGAGCTTGTCCAATGCGGCTTTGGTCACACAGTATGCGATCTAAATCAAGTCAAGTGTGCTCAAGCTTTGAAAAAATAGTGATAAAAACTCGAGGCACATACAGTAGCCATGGGTGCCGTTGTGTTCACCTTTGCCGCTACGCTGCTGACGTTGATGACACTTGAGGTACCTTGGGGACGGGAAGACGCCCCTTTGATGAGGAGGGATTGGAAGGCGCGTATGATGAAGAACGGTGCAATTGTGTTGAGCGCGAAGATGTCAGCCCAGTTCTGTAGGGATTCGGGTTCAAAAGGGTCTTCCGCGGCGTATTTCTTCGCAGCGAAATCTGGGTCGCGAAGGGATGCAGCAAATCCGGCACTATCGGGGCATTAGCATCGTCGAGAGGAAGTGAGGGCGGTAACCGTTGACGAACTTGTTGACGAGAATATCGAGCTTCCCGTCGATTTCTGCAACGTGCTTTGCGCCGGCCTTGACGCTCTCTTCATCTGTGACGTCCATGTGGATTCTATAAACACGTCAGACCGGATGAACGGCATATGAAGAGAACAGATTCTGACGGGACAATGGATCCTGAGACACCTGTGACCGATGCGGCGGCTTGTTCTAAGACGTCCAGCCTACGGCCAGTGATGTATACTTTGGCTCCGTTTGCAGCAAAGGCTTTTGCAATCATGAAACCTCTGTTGGACAGTCAGCCGTAAGCCG
Source organism: Armillaria fumosa (assembly GCA_030407015.1). NCBI lineage: Eukaryota > Fungi > Basidiomycota > Agaricomycetes > Agaricales > Physalacriaceae > Armillaria > Armillaria fumosa. The sequence continues at coordinate 489,994 of JAUDYM010000001.1, forward strand.
CAATCGAGAATCAAGGGACGTACATCCCCGTTCCTCCGCCTGTAACGAGGCCTACTCGACCAGAAAGTGACATCACTGCAGCGATGTTTAGATCTGCCATGATTGAGGATTTCTAAATAACCTCTAGAAGCAGTCCCTTTTATTCCAGTGGTTGTTGCCCTAGATACCAGAAATTCCCGTCTTATTAAGCCAGACCATATACCGATCGCGGTGTATGCAGTAAATGGTGGTTTTATATTGCAAGAGACTGCCCGCATCTTCACACACTGGTCAGCATCACGACGAAGGCGCTTGTTAGGGGGCCGCATGCCTAGGACCTTGTTTGCCGGCTTGTGGACGCGCGTCGTGTTCAAGAAAGGATGACTCATAACGATTATTCAGAAGGATCTTCGTGAGAAAGAAAGGCAAGTATAGCGAAAGAGTGCAGACACAGGGACTATATGGGCTGTAATCTTGAGACCTTCAGATTAAAGCCCGTCGCGAGCGAAACTGGTGGAACTGAAGTATCGAATCTATCACAACTCACCCTCACCGTCTTCGATCCCACTGATAAAACCGGTGTCCTAAGCTCCTTTTGGCTCGCACACGCCATAATAGCCCACAAACACGTCTGCCCCATTGATAATCCTGTCACTGCCGCTCGGAATTGGACGCGCCGTACCTCAGTTTCATTTTTCCCACGGGGAAGACTTAAGCAATGAGTACTGTGCAGATTGCGTTGAATACGGCTTTATAAGCCTGAGCCACTCCAATTTCCGAGGCGACGACAGGATTCCGATCGTACAGATACAGTACTCAGGCGCCGGTCAAGGATTGACCAGCGATACTCCACCATCAACACTCAAGACAGCCCCGTTCGTATAATCAGATACTGCCAAGTACAGCGCCGTCATGCCCATCTCCGCCTCACTAGAAACTTAAATCAACGATCACTCTCAGTACAATGACTCGGATAACTCACGACCCATGCCTCCTCACGGGTATCAGTGCGACCTGACCAGGTAGTAGCTGCGTCTTGAGTATTTCCAATAACTCAGGAGTCACCATCTCCGACGCAAACGCGCCAGGCTGCAGCGCATTCACCCGAATCGGGATACCTCTTCCAGCAAAACTCGTTGCCAAAACAAGAGTGAGCTTTTCCAGTGCGGCTTTTGTCAGACTGTATGCGACCTAAATCGAGCTAAGTGAGCGCAAGCATCGAACAAACCATAGGACACATACAGAAGCCATAGGCGCTAATGTGTTCATCTTTACCGCTACGCTGCTGATGTTAATGACGCTTGACGTGCTCTGGGGACGCGAAGACGCTCCTTTGACAAGGAGGGATTGAAAGGCGCGTACGACGAAGAACGGCGCTGTGGTGTTGAGCGCGAAGAGATCAGCCCAGTTCGGTACGGTTTCGGGTTCAAAGGGATCCTCTGCGGCGTATTTCTTCGCAGTGAAATCTTGGTCGTGACTACCCGACTGATCGCGGGCCCCAGCATATCCGGCACTAGGGGGAGGTTAATGTACAGAGGAAGGGAATCAAGAGCGCCATAGACGAACTTGTTGACAAGAATATCGAGTTTGCCATCGATCTCTTCAATATGCTTTGCACCGGCCTTGACGTCTTCTTCATCTGTTACATCCATCTGCAGTCTGTATACACATCATAAATGGTTATCACAAGAGAAATTATGGTCACTGACGGGACAATGGAGCCTGAGACGCCTGTAACAGTTGCGGCGGCTTTCTCTAGCACGTCCAACCGTCGGCCAGTGATGTAAACCTTAGCTCCGTTTACCGCAAACGTTTTTGCAATCATAAATCCACTGTCGAATAGTTGGTTAGTCACGTGTCATAATCAAGATTTAGGAAACATACATCCCCGTTCCTCCGCCTGTAACGAGGCCTACTCGTCCAGAAAGCGACATCACTGTAGCCATGTTAAGATCTGCCATGATTAAGGATTGCTGGATAGCCTGCAGACACCGTCCCTTTTATTCCACTGTCAGAGGTCGCTGCGTAAGTGGCATGAATATACAGTCTTATTCAGTTAGGCCATATACCGGTGTATGCGGTAAATGGTGATTTCACATTGCAAGAGACTGCCGCATCTCCACGCACTTGTTGGCATCGTGACGAAGGTGCTTGTCCGGGGGGAGCATGCTTAGGACCCTATTTTTCGGCTTATGGACGCGTGTCGTGTTCAAGAAAGGAAGATTTGTAGTAATTATTCAGATAGATCTTCGAAAGAAATACACGCGAGCATGACGAAAGAGTGAAGACACAACTTGTACCATATAGGCTGAGACCTTGAGACCTTGAAATCAAAGCCCACTGCGAGCAAAATTTGTTTGTGGAACTGACGTATCGAATCTATTACAACTCACCTTCACCGTCATCGATCCCACTGATCAAACCGGCGTCCTGGGCTCCTTTTGACTCGCACACGCCATGATGACCCACGAACATGTACGCGCCTTGATAACCCTGTGCCGCTCGGAACTGGACGCGCGTCGTCACGATTCGATAGTTCCGACGGCAAAGACCTAAAGAACGAGTACTGCGCACAGTGTGCCGAATACTGCTTTGCAAGCCGGATCCGCTGCCGCGGGATCTCCGAGTCGACGACAAGGTTCCGTAGCGATCGCTTCAATCGTGTCTCGCCCAAATGCTCCGATCCAGCGCCAAGCAATTGCTGCATTGGTTTCGGAGAATCCGCATCTTTCAAGGTGCATAGATCCTGATGGGGCAGCATCTGTTCCTAGCAGTAGTCTGGCTTGGGTCTGACAGCATTAGATGGGTTCATGTGATCGTGATAGTGAACTGAGCGCGCCGCGCAGGTGTCAATCATGTTGGGAATACATATACAATGAACGGGGGGGATATGGCTCGAACGGACATATATTCTGGGTGCTGAGACGTAAATGGTCGTGGTACAAAGCCAAGTTACGGTAATCGGCACGAAGACCAAAATAAGGTAAAACAAAAGCGGCTAGCCGTCGGCCCGGTGGCTGTGAAACCATATCCTCAACAAACTGACCACATGGTTATCCGGCCCAGCATAGTAACTCTCCTCTTTTATCATATCCAGTACTGAAGAAGCACCTGAAAGCTATCTGGCTGTCCTGGCTTCTTCGCATGATCCACGCTAGAAAGACACTCAAGAAAGTACAGACAACGAACGACCAATGCTGACGTTGCCCAATGCATTGGTGCCACAGGCAGGCAGGCAGGCAGGCAGGCAGGCAGGCAGGCAGGCAGGCAGGCAGGCAGGGAGGTCTATATGTAGTGTTGCCACGGCTCGACTCGGCTCCAGAACGACTCCGAAGTCGAATGAAGATTGACTTCTGCTCGACTTGGCTCCAAGTCGTGGAGCTTTGAGTCATTGACTGCCTAGGAATGTGCAAAAACTAAACTTCAATAACTGATGATTGATATGCAAATTTAGTGCCAAATGCCCTAATAAATGTGGATGTATGTAATTTTTCATGTTATTTGAAAGTTGTTGGTGCATAGTGTAATGACGGGCGTTCAAACGTGGCATGCATCACCGTCTGAAAGTCGAGGGAAACGAGATTAATTCTATGTTGATTCTATGCAAGTCTCGTATCATATACAGTACTCAGACGCCGGTCAAGGATTGACCAGCGATACTCCACCATCAACACTCAAGACCGCTCCGTTCGTATAATCTGATACCGCCAAGTACAGCGCCGTCATGCCCATCTCCGCCTCACTAGAAACTTAAATCAACGATCACTCTCAGTACAATGACTCGGATAACTCACGACCCATGCCTCCTCGCGGGTATCAGCGCGACCTGACCAGGTATTACCTGCGTCTTGAGTGTCCCCAATAACTCAGGAGTCACCATCTCCGACGCGAACGCGCCAGGCTGCAGCGCATTCACCCGAATCGGGATACCTCTCCCAGCAAAACTCGTTGCCAAGACAAGAGTGAGCTTGTCCAATGCGGCTTTGGTCACACTGTATGCGACCTAAATCGAGCCAAGTGAGCGCAAGCTTCGAACAAACCAGAGGACATACAGAAACCATAGACGCTGATGTGTTCATCTTCGCCGCTACGCTGCTGATGTTAATGACGCTTGACGTGCCTTGGGTACGAGAAGATGCTCCTTTGACAAGGAGGGATTGGAAGGTGCGTACGACGAAGAACGGCGCGATGGTGTTCAGCGTGAAGAGATCAGTCCAGTTCGGTACGGTTTCGGGTTCAAAGGGATCCTCTGCAGCGGTTTTCTTCGCGGTGAAATCTTGGTCATGACTGCCTGACTGATCGCGGGCCCCAGCATATCCGGCACTACGCCGATGTTAGTGTACAGAGGAAGGGAACCGAAGCCACCATAGACGAACTTGTTGACAAGAATATCGAGTTTGCCATCGACCTCTTCAATATGCTTTGCACAGGCCTTGACGTCTTCTTCGTCTGTTACATCCATCTGCAGTCTGTATACACATCATAAATGGTTATCACAAGAGAAGTGATGGTCACTGACGGGACAATGGAGCCTGAGACGCCTGTAACAGTTGCGGCGGCTTTCTCTAGCACGTCCAACCGTCGGCCAGTGATGTAAACCTTGGCTCCGTTTGCAGCAAATGCTTTTGCGATCATAAATCCACTGTCGGACATTTAATCACGAGTCACAATCGAGAATCAGGAAACATACATCCCCGTTCCTCCGCCTGTAACGAGGCCTACTCGTCCAGAAAGCGACATCACTGTAGCGATATTAAGACCTGCCATGATTGAGGATTTAGAAATGACCTCTACGTGGAGTCCCTTTTATTCCAGTGGTTGTTGCCTATATGTCATCAATTCTAGTCTTATTAAGCCAGGCCATATACCGGTGTATGCGGTAAATGGTAGTTTTACTGTGCAAGAGACTGCTCGCTAAAACACTCGTCAGCGTCGTGACGAAGGTGCTTGTTCGGGAGCCACATGCCTAGGTTCCTATTTGTTGGCTTATTCAGATAAGTCTTCGTAAGAAGTGCGCGCGAGTATGGCGACAGAGTGCAGACACGGGTACCATATAGGTTGAGCCCTTGAAATTAAAGCCCATTAAAGCCCGCCACGAGCAAAGTTTGTTTTTGCGGAACTAAAGTGACGAACAACCTTCACCTTCGACCCCACTGATCAAACCGGTATTCCAGGCTCCTTTTGACTCGCACATGCGCTTATAGCCCACAAATGCATATGCGCCTTCAACCTTGACAGTCCTGCGCCGCTTCAAACTGGACGCACGTTGCCCCAATCTGATTTTTTCGACGGCGAAGACCTAAAGAAACTGCGCAGAGGACGCCGAATACTGCTTTGCAAGCCTGAGCCATTCCAGCGGCATTTCCCAGTCGACGACAAGGTTCCGTAGCGATCGTTTCGATGGTGCCAGATGTGTCTCGTCAGATCGGTCCGATCCAGCAATTGCAGCATTGGTTTCGGAAAACGCGCATCTTTCAAGGCATCCAGGTCCTGATGGGGGAGCATCTGTTGTTAGCAGCGGTCTGGCTTGTCCCTTCCGCAACTTAGACTGACAGCATTGAAGGTCACTGCATGATGGTGGGTATTTTCCGTGAATATAGGATGGTTTTGTTATCGAGGGGGATATCTTGATCACAAGCTTGTATATGGTTTTAATACATACACGCATTGCAATTCCCACACAGAAACTGAAGAGGCAAATAAGTTCTCCACGAGCCGACTTATATCGAGTAGTGAAAGTAATGCATTGACAACGACTCGTTCAAAACACGGTGAACAGGATGCGGAGTAGTTGCCTAACAGAGTTGATCTCCGCCTGTCGTCGAGGTCCGGGAAAAACTCTTTGGAGCACATGATCCCATCCAGGCTCATCTGCACCGGATCAAGCATACGACCGTACTCCCAAAAGTCAGGAAAGAAACCAGATAGGCCCCAATTTAATATACCAGTGATCGTTGACCCTTCGACAATGATGTTCTTCGGAACGAGGTCAGCGTGAGGGAATTGAATAGTCGCTTCTTTGGGTAGTTGGGAGACTCGACAGACTCCGTCCATGCCTCGATACACTGTCCAAACAAGATCATCCAGCGGTAATACCCAACGAACCCTTCGAGAGTGGCGAAAGACTTCTCTGGAGCGAGCCCGTCTGGCCAAAAGGTATTGTGGTACGGACCACCCATGACTGAGCCCATTGTGTTCGTAGGAGAAGTGATAGTCTCGATGTGTGTGAGGAAGGATTTTAGCTGCTCTGCGATATGATCGAGCTCAGATAGGGACGTAGTATCGACGACGTCGCGTAAGGTGACGCCTGGGCAGCGTTCCATAGCCATATACCAGCAGCTCTAGGGTTCATTTTTGGCTCGTGCCGCAGTCGGAATATCCTCTGTATCGGCGAGGAGAAGAGGAGGACGATATAAGACTCGAGGAACGAATGCACCAAGTTTCTCGCGGGCAAAATAACTTCCTCAGAGTGCTCTTCTGCGAATTTGATGATGATTCTTGGAGATGGGCTGACGACGTGAAAGCACTTTGCGAAGGGATGATTCGGATCGGCGAGTTTGTTGGTCTTCCGGAACAGATTGGGGGCCATCGTAAGATTTGGGCAGCCATAGATCCATTGGTATATTCGTAGTTCCTGTATGTATAATGTTACATTCATTCCAGTACCGACAGTGTGGCAATAAGGACCTGCCGGACAAATTTGACAAATCTTGCCCAAAATCTAGGTTGCCTGCTTCGGGGTAGACTATAACTTTCAGGTGAGTAGACATGCCATCCATACTGTCTTGAGAAGAGGTCAGCATGACTATCAGGAAAGTTAAGTGAAATTCCAACCTCGGTGGCGTTGCAGTAAAGGCGAAGGAGCGGGGTGCTGGCCAGTGGCAGTTGACGGTAGTACTTTCCGCCTTACGTGACTGTGATGTCACGACTAGAAAAGGAAAATTTGAGACAAGCCTGTTCGTGGCTTACGCAAGGTAACAACGATCGAGTCCTACAGGCGTGCCATGGTGTTTAATATAACGTTGTGTACACCAAATTTTATACAACATATGAGTACATCAGGAGAGCTACGCTATGTACCATCCATTGGCCGTAGGCAATCGGACTCGCGTAGACTCGCGTCGTACTGCGAGTTGCACGCGATGTCCTCTATATGAAGAAAGCGAGGGCCAAGTCGAATCATCTTAGGAAGGCTTGCGTAGTTCCGGTACCACAAGAATGTACACAGGTGAACAGCTGGGAAGGAAGTCCGTAGGAGGCGAACCTTCACCGATGAAAAGAGGATACTGTTCTCGTGAATAAATCCCGCGTCTGCGCATTACAGTTGTTGTTATCGTGTGCGTATTTATAAACGGGATCTCTACGTTCCCCACAGACAGATCCGTACGTGATACTCCACACCCATATATAGGCATGTTAGCTTTCTTATTCCACGATATATTCTACGTGAGATGATCAAAGGTTCAAGGATTGGCCATTGATAGTCCACCATCAACAGTCAACACCGCTCCATTCGTATAATCAGACGCCGCCAAATAAACCGCCGTCATCCCCATCTCCGCCTCGCTAGAAAGTCTGATCGATATTCAATCGCACTCAAACATAGAACATACTCACCTCCCTGGCCTCTTCGCAGGTATCGGCGCGACCATCCCCGGCAATGGATCCGTCTTTATCGACTCCAATACATCAGGACTAATCAATTGTGACGGGAACAGGCCGGGAGCCAGGACGTTCATCCGAATTGGAATGCCCCTCTGAGCAAAACTCGTGGCCAGGACAAGCGTGAGCTTCTCCAAAGCCACCTTCGTCATGGGATATGCCAACTAAATGAGGTCAGCTTATGCTGGAAGGGATCGAATAGCACATACAGAGGACAAGGAAGAGCATAAGTTCATCTTTGTCGCCACGCTACTGACGTTGATGACGCTTGACGTGCCTCCATGGCGGGAACTCGCTCCTTTAACAAGAAGGGATTGGAAGGCACGCACGACGAAGAACGGTGCGATGGTGTTGAGTGAAAAGACGTCTGTCCAGGCTTGTATCGTCTCGGGTTCAAAAGGATCTGTTGCCGCAAATTTCTTAGCGATGAAGTCTGGGTCACCAAGGGGGCCGGCAATTCCGGCGCTATGACGAAGACATTAGCGTACGATTGCGGGAGAACTGGGGACGAACTTGTTGACGAGGATATCGAGCTTGCCATCATTTCCTTCAACGTGCTTGGCCCCGGACTTGACACTTTCTTCGTCTGTGACATTCATCTGGATCCTGTAGGAACATCAGCTGCGGGCGAAGATCATTGGGAGAGAACGCCTGCTTACGGGACAACGGATCCTGGGACACCTGTAATTGACGCTGCAGCTTGTTCTAGGACATCCAGCCTTCGCCCAGTGATGTATACCTTGGCTCCATTCGCAGCAAACGCTTTTGCAATCATAAATCCTCTGCCAGACAGTCACCCACGAGTCGCAACTGAGAATCAAGGAACATACATTCCTGTTCCTCCACCTGTAACGAGCCCTACTCGTCCAGAAAGCGACATCACTGTAGCGATATTAAGATCTGCCATGATTGAGGATTGTGAGATAGCCTGCAGACACTAGCCCTTTTATTCCACTGCCAGTGGTTGCCATGTAAATGACATGAATTCAAGAGTCTTATTCAGCGAGACTGTATCCCGATGGGTACGGTAAATGGAGGTTTTACGTCGCAAAACACTGCTCACACACCTATCAGCATTGTGACGAAAGCTCTTGTTCTCAGGACAGCATTCCTATCTATCGGCTTTCGGACGCGCGTCGTGCCAAGAGAACAATTTAGTAATGCTTATTCATGCTATTCCACGCATGCCGAAGAAAGGGAGAAAACAGTTTAGCGGTGAAATTGAAGTATCGAATCTCTCGTAACTCACCTTCATCGATTTCTTCGATCAAGCCAATTTTCTAGGGTCCTTGTTGACTCGCACATGTCATAAATACTGAAGTCTTTCGGTAACTCTGTGCCACTCGGAGCTGGACACGCGTCGCGCCAAATTCCTCCGAAGGCGAAGACGTGAAGTCATCGAAGACCCTAAAAGAACCAGTAAACGATGCAGTTACTCGGTATCGGGGAATACTGAGCGTCCAGAGACGCCCATGGTTCACAGCATAGAGTACGCCGAATACGTCCAGGCTCAAGCTCGTTTTGCGAGTAGTCAAACTATATTTCTACGTTCCAAGTTCCGGTCTTCGCAGAGTGCGATGTAAAAACGCGCATCGTGTCTCCATACATCCTTCGTACTGGCTGGGCTGACGACATCTCAACCCTCCAATGTCAGTCTTGATGTTTAAACGCTGCCAATTTAACCTGGCCATATGATAGAGGGAACAACCTTCGATTCCCATCGTCGATGCTCTGTGGAATTATTTCTGGCGACTTCAACATATATTTCAGCGATGGGTATAGCAATAAGAGAATAAAGAGTGCACTATAACGTCGAAGAGATTCCCGTTCCACCCGAGTAATGTTCGAAATATCTGACGCAGCCTCAGTGTAGTAACCAGATAATGAAAGAATTGATATGCGGCCGTTAAGGATGGCATTGCGTTTAAAGTCTTCATCAACCGGTTGCCAGTCTCAGAGTATTAGTACGATGCGGCCCTTCCGTAGAAATCATGCGGTAGCGGGACGCATCGCATTTCAGATTAATGGCAAGATTCTTGACACCTGTCCACACCTATCGTGTTCGTTCCGATTTTGGCGGTTACCAGGAGCCTGATATTGGCAGTGTGATACTGTCTTTCTCCTGGAATTCAGCGCCCAATCACGGATAAACTGGGTCTAGGCGAGCATAAAAGGGCGGCCGGACAAACAAGAAAAGAGACGATGGAGAAGACGGGAGGCTAGGCAAACTTCCCGTGTCCAGCCTGCAAGAATAGGGGAATAAGAGTGAGCTAGGCGTTTTCTCTCAGGTCTTGTCCTCGACTTCTGGACCATACATTCTACATTATCGTCACTGGAAGCCAGGAAGATGAATGAGAAGGGGATTCTAGCTGTTTATGTGCATGTCGCGTACCTTGTGCTTGTTGCTTTCGGTACTTCATCTCAACGTTGTAGCAATATCCTCTGGCCCATTAAAAAACTAACGGCTCATAGGAACGAAAAAGTTCGGCTTTATTATAAGGATCGCTAGCCTTGTTTCCAGACCCGGGAAGACGATGGACAGCGCGAGGGAATAGAGCTTGAGCTTGACATACGGATATCCTCGCTCTCTATCTCGCTTTCCTAGTCGCCTGTCTTGTATAGGCCATGATCTGTGCACGATCGCGTCCGGTCGGAGTACTGGCGCCGACGTAGTAGGTGCCCGTCTTGGTGTTATTCCTGTTGACCTCCGCACATGAAATCGTCGTTGAAATTTCCTGCAACGCAGGAGTGAGGAGAAACGCAGATCCCTTAGTTGAAGCTGGGTATCCAAGAGATCTAGTTCACGCACCTTATGACCTTTCGTAACGAGAGCGATCCTACTGAGTCATTTGGAATGTCCGATGTCTTGTACAGCGACTTGAAGGGCATCAATGGGAAGCAGGCAAGATATCGGGATGGCGGGAACAGCGATAGAGATGGTGGTCGGAGATCATCGATCAACGTTCAACAACAAACATCGGATCAAAATATTGATAATTATTTTCTTATTCTTACCACCATGACGAACGCGTCTTTTTCTCTTGCTTCGGGCACCAGCATCCCATAACTGATCCAATTTCGTTCAATCAGACTTGTAGCATCCGTTAATCGGCTTACCTCCCAGGCGAACTGCGTGGAAGAACATGAACAATCATTGTGAGAGTTCCTCTTCTGACACATAGGCGTTCAAAAGCCGATAGGGAGCGTTGAGCATGAGACCTTTGTCCTAGTTGCGGACAGTTCTGGGTTATACTAAAGCAAGTACCTATCGCCCTTTACCGGGGTACAGCCATGTTGCAGTGAAAGACACTATGTCGCCGGACTGTCAGTAGCTGATACAGTATCTGTACATGTGCTGATCGAAGCTTTAACCGTAGGTCGTACAATCCTATCAGAGATCTAAGGAACAGCGGCATGTATTGGTAAGCTCTTGTTGGGTAGCCGGCGATGGAAGCAAGAGAAAGAGGTGTTTCCTCGGACGCGGTGGTAAGAGCAAGAAAATAGGTGTTGATTGAAAATTGATCTCCGACCACATCTCTATCGCTATTACCGACATCCCGATATCTTGCCTGCCTCCCATTGATATCGTTCGAGTCGCTATACAAGCCATAGAATATTAAGGACTCATTACTTGTGTCGCTCTCGTTACGAAAGGTCTGACTGATAAGGTGCGTGAACTGGATAATCGTTCCGAACTGCAACCAACAGATTTGTGTTTCTCCTCGAAGGCATCTTTAGTCTCGTACGTCGATTACTGCATAGCAGGCGATGCCAACGATGATTTCGTGTGAGGTCAACAGGAATAACTCGAAGAAGGGCACATACTACGTTGCCGCGCTTCGACCGGACGCAGCTGTGCACAGCTCAGCTTATGCTCGTCTCCTCTACAAGGCAGCCGACTAGGAAACGATATAGAGAGCAGGGGTAGCCATTTTTCAAGCTCTAGCTGCATGTTCTCGCTCTGTCTATCGTCTTCCCAGGTTCGATGGCAAAAACTAGCGATCCTTACATTAAACAGGCGAACTTTTCGTCGAGTCTTCCGTTTCCTCTTCCGGCTCCTGTTTTTCATTGTGCCAGAGGCATCACCATGTTGAGATGAAGCACTGAAAAGAAAAAACACAAAGGACGGTCCATGCACATAAGAGTCAGACTTACCTCACTCATTATCCTGTTTTTCAGCGACGATAATGCCCAATTTATGCTACAGGCGACGAAGACAAAGTCCGAGGAATAATCACCCTGTTCATTCCCACTTTCCGTCCTTGTAGCCTCGAAAGAGGGCAGTTTGCCTAGTCATCTTCGGTTCCTTATCTTCCCCTCCATCCGTGTCCTTATTCATCCGATACCCTTTCAGACTCGTCAGGACCTACTTTATTCCTGATTATATGCTAAATCTCAGACCTGGTAACGGCTCAAAGCGGATTGAGCATGATAAACGCGGACGGGAACTTTGTTTTCAAATGCAGAAATCTCGGTTCAATGCTTGAAAAACAAGCCTGATCCTGATAGCATTCGGCGCACCCCGCGCAGTAAAGCACAGCCCTCCCATGACTCTCAGAATCGAGCAACCATCACGTGGTTTACTCTTCTACACGTCTTCAGGGTCGTTGGGGTTGTTGACACATTCTTCATCTTCACTGCCGCAGAAATTAAATTGGTGCGACACGCGCCGAGCCCCACAGGACCTAGTACCAAGGGGTGCGAGTAGCATCAGATTCGATACTCCAATTCCTCAGCTAACTCGTTTTAGCTTGCAGTAAACTTCTGTTTCAAGGTTTCTCGGCTCATATGGTGCCTGCGTCTGCACTCTTTCGTCGTAAGTACTCATATATGCTTATCACGAAGGGCTTTCTTCGGTATACGTGGCAACACATGAGTAATCACTATGAAAGTTCTTTTCTTGGCAAGACGCGCGTCCATGAGCCGATGAAGAGAGATCCTTCCTCAGAACAAGAGCTTTTGTCACAATGCTGATGGATATGAGCAGTCTTTTGCGACGTATAGTTTCCATTCGCCGTATGCACTGGAATACAGTCTTGCTGAATAAGACTGGGAATTTATGTCATCTATGCGGTAACCACTGGCGCTGGAACAAAAGGGCCTGTGTCTGCAGGCTATCCAGTAATCCTCAATCATGGCAGATCTTAACATGGCTACAGTGATGTCACTTTCTGGACGAGTGGGCCTCGTTACAGGCGGAGGAACGGGGATGTATGCTGCTTGAATCTCGATTGCGACTCATCGTTGACTGTCTGGCAGAGGATTTATGATTGCGAAAGCGTTCGCTGCAAATGGCGCCAAGGTATACATCACTGGACGTCGGCTGGATGTCTTAGAGCAAGCTGCGGCGTCAGTTACAGGTGTCCCAGGATCCGTTGTCCCGTAAGCAGGCATTCTCTCCAAATGGTCTTCGCCCCTGCAGCTGATGTGCGTACAGAATCCAGATGGACGTCACAGACGAAGAAAGTGTCAAGACCGGGGCCAAGCACATTGAAAGAATTGATGGCAAGCTCGATATCCTCGTCAACAAGTTCGTCCCCAGTTCTCCCTCAATCGTACACTAATGTTTTCGCCATAGCGCCGGAATTGCCGGTCCCCTTGACCCAGACTTCGTCGCGAAGAAGGTCGTAGCGACTGATCCTTTTGAATTCGAGACGGTACAGACCTGGACAGACGTCTTTGCACTCAATACTATCGCGCCGTTTTTCGTCGTGCACGCTTTCCAATCCCTCCTTGTCAGAGGAGCGCAGTCTCGCACCCGAGGTACAGCAAGTGTCATCAATGTCAGCAGCGTGAGCGCGCAGGTGAACACAATGAATTCATACACGTCTGTGAGTGCCTACCACCATCACTGTTAGCTTGTCAAAGCTAACCTTGATTTAGTTTGCATACAATGTAACGAAAGCCGCTTTGGACAAGCTCACGCTTGTTCTCGCAACGAGTTTTGCTGGGAGAGATATCCCGATTCGGGTGAACGTCCTGGCACCTGGCGTGTTTAAGTCAGAGATGGCCAGTCGCGAACTTGTGGAAATGGTCAAGACGAAGCCATTACCGGGGATGGTTGCGCCGATACCAGCGAGGAGGGACGGGACGTGAGTGTGTTCTGTTCTTTAGACGGTATTGAATATTCATCTGATTTCTAGCGAGGCGGAGATGGGGATGACGGCGGTTTATCTGGCGGCATCCGATTATACGAACGGAGCAGTGTTGAGCGTTGATGGTGGATTGTCGCTGGTCAACCCTTGACTCTTTGATTGTCTGACGTACAGCTTTCATGAAATCTGACTTGTTCTTCTTTTCGAGACTACTGTCCGTCTGAGGCTCCTTTGGTGGATCGCGGACATCGTCCTAGTAAGCGAGATACCGCCCGGCACCATCACTTCCCGAGTTCTTTATTGAGCAACGAGTTGGCTAATATGCAGTATACTATCGGTATGTGAGACGTCCCAAATTTGCAAGATTCGACCAATGAAGTGATGATGAAAAGGGCCTCATTTCTCACGTTTGCACATATTTTGATGTTCGACAGATCTGAGTAAATAAAGTGGTGCGGCGTGAAATGGGCTACAAGTCTACAAGGAACCCGACGTTCGCTTCCTTCACATCTTCACGAAAGCCGAAGAGATAGTGAGGGTGGGTGTACCTCCGTTATCGTTGGTGAAGAGTATGAACAGGAAAGGTTTGTGTAACGATACTACATCTTTGGCCAACAATACAGTGGAAGCTTACTACGAAATATGCAGGCTTGTATAATATATAATGCACGCGGAAATAACAGATGAGTAAGTAGATCTTCTCAAAAATATTGATGGTGACTAACTGTTGGTGTCAGAAGAAGCTCGAAACTTCTCGATTGCAGCACATTGACAGGTCACCGGTGTCTCGACAAGTCAGAGTAAGTATTCCACCAAGCTATCTACTGACCACGATGTGCTTTACCCAGTCGCAGCCAGATATGTCGTATACTCAAGCCCCGACCCGCCTTCCAACAGAATTGTACTCAGTACATAAGCTAGACTGCAATGCTTCTTGTTTCTGCGCCAGTGCCCCTGTCAAACTTAGCGGAGCCGCGTTGAGATCCTAGTCCAGTAGAGAGGAACTGGTGGTCACGGCCAAACTCACATCTTAAAAGCCTGGAATGTAAGTATCTGGAATCTAGCTCGAAAAACCCAGTTGTTTCCGCGTATGGCCGTGTTCCTTATTTTAATCGTGTCGCTCTTGATAGCTTCATCACTGCTTCATCGATGGCTCAAACGACTATCAGTAAAGCACGTCAATGAACCGCCGTCGCCATCTTTCTGGCTAGGTGAGTAATCTGTTGGAAATGTAGAAATCACTGAGTATAAACCGCACCATTTACCAGGTCATCAACGTGTCCTTCGCGATCGAGAGAACGCAGGTGATCTCGAAACGAAATGGCGTAGTGGGTATGACAACCTGTCTCGTATCAGGGGATGTTTGGGTGCAAGCAAGCTTTGCTGCACCGCTGCCTGGTCCAAACTGAGGCAGTAATTCATACTATTTCGTAGCAAGACGTCCTGGTAGTTTGCGACCCCAAGGCTCTCGCACGCATTTTCCAACCCTCACGACCTTACCCTATATCGAAGGACGTCTTCATACAGTGCCTCGTCACTGGTAAAGGTCTTACCATGGTTGCCTTTGAGTTTTACTTCAGTCTGGCTTTCACACAATTTCGTAATTAACGTGTTCAGATGAAACCCAGCATTTCCCCCTGCGCAGCTTCGGATTTCGCAGGTCAGCAATGCAATAACAAGGTAGATTCATCCGTGCATCGAACAAGTGTGGTCATCTGAGGCTATAATGATTTGTAGCTTGTGAATGGTATCAAAGAATCTCTGGCCAGTAGGACTGAAACCACTGTTAACGTTCGTGAATGGAGGTGATTCAAGATATTATCGGTCTAGGCAAGTGCGTTCGCGATTTTTCTCCCCGGCTAACTGGCCTAAGCTCCACAAGCCGCTTTTCAGTACGATGTTAGTACGCTCGATAGTCAGAGAACGGAACTAGGCCAAGCCATGTAGCATCTTTTGTAAGAAAAATGTGCTTCGATGCTCCTCTGACTTCATAATGAATAATCAATTTTTGGTATTGCCTCGCAAACTCATACAACGGTAATCGAGCTATTTCCTATAGCTTTAATGCCAATACTTCCACATTCGATGCTAGGAATCCTGCAGTTGTTCTCGGCCCGAGATATTCGTCTACCTTCGCCGCATAAGATTCAGAATATCTCTTCTCGATTCACTTGCATATCATGTTGACATGCTGCTGGTACGAAACTAGATATGGTACTCTCAAAAAAAAAGGATGAAGAAAATAATTTGGGAAACCACCGTTAAAGCGAATGTGGTCGTATAATGTATTCCCGTGGACTTGCACTTGAACAAGGTATTGTCGTTGGCTCCAAGGGGGCTCCGGAAAATCAATTACACACATGACCTACATTAATTTGTTTAAGGCCGGCTGGACCCCCCCCTCCCTCCCTCACCTTCCTTTTGCAGTAATGAATTCCCACGATTTACCGTCCCTGTCATTCATTTTAAGACATATATTCCCACGGGGTCGGACAAAAGAGCAACCCTGGAACGGATTTTTGATGCCATGCTCCGATAGTGAGAGATTTGAGCATGACAGTTAAGTTTAAGTTTAAGCCTTGAAAAAGCATGTAATTTGAACAAGTTTTCTGAGAACTGTGTTCTTGGAATGTTCATAACTATCTAAGTGATTGGACCACCAACAAAGCAATTTGTATGTCATGTCAACACTTGAGTGAGACAGATTTATGGTAACATCAATTCATTAAGTGACATGAGAAGGCATACAACACGCTTACCGGTTATTTTCCCACCTGCTGAGCAAATACAAGCTTTACGAAATTGCTCAATTTGGTAGTTCCTCAATCATTTGGCCCAATTCTGGCTAGAAAATGGCATGGAATGTAATGATTCCACTCAATATATCACCCATTGTGGTCAAAATGTTTCATTTCCATCAATATATACTACTAAATTTTGGTATGTCACTTATGCGTTTAAGGTCTACCCCCCTACCTCATGTTCCGGTTTGCTCCGACGCAATCCCCTTGGTTGGCTCTAGGGTGAGCCACTAACACGATATGCTTTAGGTCGCAAGTATTACATAACGATGTCATGGAAATTGTAGTTTTGAGGGTCGAAGAAAGTTTACAAGGACTAGCAGCTGTAACACCCCGACACCATGTCGACCCTTACCCGTGACTTCGCCATCGACCTTATGCATACCAGCTTACTCAAACAACTATATTACGCTCATTACCTTACTTTCGTCTCTCTTATCTACTTACATTATATTCTACAGATTATCCTCTTATCATTATCTCAACCCTCGCTCCTTTCTTACTCTGAATCTCCCCGTTTCTATTTGATATTGATTTCCTACGAGTGAACCTCGACTTGTCTTAGTTTAACCCCGACTTTTCTCGAATCGAAGTATCACTTAACTGGTCTGTCTTCGCTCGACTAAGGTCCTCGCGTGACGGAACTGTGACTTGTCGCACTTCCGTTACAGCAACCCCCTGAGCCAAGCTGGGTCGACATGATATGAAAACCCGAATCTTCGGAATGGGACTTGTATCTGGGCGCAACTCCGCTTTGGATAATGGTAGAAGAGGTTAGAGAATTTTCGGCCCAAGTTTGTTCTAGTCCTGTTCACGGGTGGGGCCAGAGATCATGCTTCGGGAGTGCGGTGACCATTTCTCTGAGATCTGTATTTAGCCTGGGTTTATGATTCTGGTGCAACGATTACTTGAATTGACCTGTCACCGGGCATATTTTCTTCTCACAACAGCCAGAAAAGAGAAAGGAGTATTTATTCTAATTATGTCCCTGAGAAGAAAGCGGACCGGAGCTCATCGAATCGTGGAGCTAACTTTCGATGGTTTCCGTCAGCAATTTGGTAAGTCCTGCTCGAATAACATATGCTATGACTACAACTGCCGCTATCATTAACAAACCTTGTCCTCTCATAGACATGTGCTATACGCCAGCAGGCAGCGAATCCTCCGGCCTTCGCGAGAGATTTATAAGGAAGGCGAACGACCATTTTCTCGGATATCTGCGCTAACGTATCTGCACCAAATCATTAGACAAACACGGAGATGCAAGTGTTTCACCTTCTCTATCTTCGCTGCTGTAGATTCATTACGTTCCCCCATCCCAACTTGGAAACCAATGGTATGCAATACCTTCATTGACTCCGTCCTCGATAATTGGGAGAAGCGGCACGATAGAATACAAATATTCTGAATGTTAGCTAGGCTGCGCATGGTGTGGGAGAACCGATGAATCGACTACTGCCCGTACGATGCACAGCATGCTAGACATCCTGGATTCCATAATATTCTACGTGAGATGATCAAAGGTTCAAGGATTGAAATATTGACCAGCGACACTCCACCATTAAAGTTAATACCGCTCCATTCGTATAATCCGACGCCGCCAAATAAACTGCCGCCATCCCCATTTCCATCTCACTAGGAGCTCAAATCAATATCAAATCCCCCTCAAACTCTGAACACACTCGCGTTCCATGCCTCTTCGCAGGTATCGGCGCGACTGTTCCCGGTACAGGCTTCGCCTTGATCACCTCCAACATCTCAGGACTAATTAACTGCGACGCGAACACGCCGGGAGCAAGGACGTTCACCCGAATTGGGATGTCCCTCTGAGCGAAACTCGTCCCTAGAACAAGTGTGAGCTTGTCCAAAGCGACTTTCGTCACGGGGTATGTAACCTACATCAGGTCAGCCCGAACAAACTCAAAGGGATGGAATGGCACTTGCAGAGGTCAGGGGTCACTGTGTTCATCTGCGGCCCCCACGCTACTGATGTTGATGACACTTGCTGTGCCTCCACGGCGGGAACGCGCTCCTTTGACGAGAAGAGGCTGAAAAGCACGTACGACGAAGAACGGCGCGATTGTGTTGAGTGTAAAGAGGTCCGTCCATGTTTGCATACTCTCGGGTTCGAAAGGATCTGTTGCTGATTCCCCCCCGCTTTCTCGCGTTCAGTGGTCCCCCGATGGGCACGCCGCTGTCCCCGCCTTCCGCTGTAGACTGCGGTAGGTTGTCCTCTTCCTCGTCTGTCCTTGCGTTCCTCTTGCTTCGTCGAAGTGAGACCGAGTCGACTGGTGCTTTCGCTCTGGCTGTTCTTCGTGGTTTTTCCGACATCTTTCGGTTCTTGGTGTACCGGAAGTCAAATTGAATTGAACGAAGGACTTGAACAGCTAGGCGAACAGGGAGAGAACTTGGTGAGGACGACTTGCTCGACGGTGCTAGCAGTTCTAACTAAGGAGGGACCGAGATCACGTGGTGTCGTCGACGCATTCGAATCCGCGCGGACTTTATTCCGATCCAAGCCAACCTTCAGTCCGCTTCCAGTGCAAGTCATATTTTAAACTCCGACATTAGCAGCCCTTCCACGACACAACGATTTCCTGGAATGCGGTGTCTGCCTCGGTCAGCAACCTTCATTACGGTTCTCAGCCTCAGTGGGCGTACTACACCTGTGGATCCTGCCGTTTCCTGATTGGAACCGTGACCAACACTTGAATCTACAATTGCGAACAACGCGGTAGAAACAGTTGTCAGCGGGGCTCATGATGGAGAACTGATAGTTAGCTTTTCAACTGCGACAAATACTTTGACACACAGCCAAAGGTAGGGAGTAATTTCGCATGAATATTCCAACAACGACTGGCCGTCAAGACTCAATTCGAGATTAGTTGTAGCACCCATGCACATATAGAAAACAAGCAACCCAATTCTGTTTGCTTTGTGAGCATGTGCAGGCGAAAACGTAGTACGGACTTTCGACTACTTTTGTATTCTGGAGACGCAATGGCCATACGGTCCGGCTATGACTATACTGGTCTGTTTTGTCGCTGGGACGCTGCATACCAGGTCACTGGCCACCCTCTCAAACCTGTCAAGCATGACGGGTGCTCTTCTGGATACAATTGTACTGCAGCTTCCCGCACCAGGCTACGTAGTCCGAGGCAGGGATTGGGTTCATTCATTTATTCCATTTGCAATTTGACTCCACGTCCATTTTTAGAACCGATATATACTTCCATCATCACTATTGCAGTCTTGTGAGGTTTTCCTTGCAACTACAAGTTGACGGTCGTGAGCGAACACTATTGCCAGTGGTTTCAGGAGCGTTGAAGACCCGTTCTGTAACGCACAAGGTCTTATTGCATTCTCAATGCAAACTGCAAAGCGACATATGCCGAGAGTTTCATCTTTTAGGCTGGCCACCTCGGGAACTATACTATGCCAAGGTACTTAACTATTACCGCCCTCAGCGGGATACAATCCCGCTAAATAACACCCAACAACATGCTGTAATAAAAGAGGTCGCGTGCAGAGACTGTTCAGTACTCTCCGAACATGGTAGATCTCAACGTGGCTACAATAATGTCGCTGAATGGACGAGTAGGTCTTGTTACAGGCGGAGGAACGGGGATGTAAGTCTTCTGCTCCTCGGTTACGATTCAGGGTTGATTTTCCGATAGAGGATTTACCATTGCTAAAGCGTTCGCTGCAAACGGAGCCAAGGTATATATCACTGGCCGACGACTGGATGTGTTGGAGAAAGCTGCCGCGTCTGTCACAGGAGTCAGAGGATCCATTATCCCGTCAGTGATCTCCCTTTCTCAAGGATATCCACTGCTTACACTTACACAGACTCCAGATGGATGTGACAGACGAAGAAAGCCTCAAAACTGGGGCCAAGCATATCGAAGTAATCGACGGCAAGCTCGACATACTCGTCAACAAGTTAGTCTACGATGCTCCTGCCAGTCCATGCACTGACATCTTCACAGTGCTGGATTCAGCGGATCCCTTCGCGACCCAGACTTTATCACGAAAAAGTTCGCAGCGGCAGATCCATTTGAACCTGAGACGGCGCAGAACTGGGCCGATATCTTTGCGCTCAATACCATTGCCCCATTCTTCGTTGTCCGCGCCTTCCAGTCCCTCCTCATCAAAGGAGCACATTCCCGCCCTCAAGGCACCTCGAGCATCATCAACATCAGCAGCGCAGCAGCAAAGTCGAACCTTTCAGGAGCCTTCCTATCCGTGCGTACCCCCCAACTTCTTTTGAGTTTTGGATTCACTCCATGTAGCTTGCATACGGCCCGACGAAAGCCGCTTTGGAAAGGCTCACCCTCGTTTTAGGGACGAGTTTTGCGGGGAGGGATATCCCGATTCGGGTGAACGCGCTGGAGCCTGGGATCTTTGCGTCACAGTTGACGAGTACTGAGCTTTTGGAGTCGTTGAAGACTAAGCCAGTGCCTGGATCAGTGGCACCGATACCAGTAAGGAGACATGGAAGGTGAGCGCCTTCAGGACCAGAGTAGAGGTGATACTAATCCGACTTGCTAGTGACGCAGAGATGGGGATGTCGGCAGTTTACTTGGCAGCGTCGGATTATACCAACGGAGCGGTCTTGAATGTCGATGGTGGACTGATGCTGGTGAATCCCTGATGATACCTATCCTATATCCAGCCACCTGTTTTAAATGGAAGAATCAATAGCGATGATGTTCAATCAATTCCAAATTGCTCCTATACGGTCATCTAAAGAATAGCGAAAAGATTGAGCATACTCGGGCATCACATGGCGCATCCTTTACGACCACATTTTCTTCCGCTGACTTCATGCCAAAAACCTCCAGGTGCCAGCTACCGTGTGTGTAGTGGATCGTCCTTCAGAACAGTCCGTCCGTCTCTCTGAGAGCTCCGAGCCATTCTGGTTATCTGAGGATTATCTGAGGAAGCAAAATATGGCCCGTCTCGTAAGCACTGAGCTTGTTGTGAATATGGAGCATCGACCGACCGTTTTCCTTTTCAGAAAAATGACATAATAAGCACCAACTAGCTATAAAAGTCGTTCATTCCCAAGGTCACTCCGTTCATCAACACACGTGAACCCCGAAACCACTTGACTACTGTCATACCGCTGCTTTACCACAGCAATACACGTACATGTGTTACATTACTTTCCATTCGCTCCATGGCCAAAGGGAGGGTTCGCACGACACATCGAGGGCTCGTCTTATTGCGGATTACTTACCCACCCACAATCAACGGACCTATGCGCTATATCCTTGAATCATACGCACCGCTTTGCCAGATCTAAGGCTACTTCCCACGAGTCAAGATCTGCGAGATCGGCTTTGGGACATGATATGACTTTCAGTGAGTCTGGAAGCCTGCGCTATACACCCGACCACTCGAAGGTCGTTTTCAAATCACGACATTACCGATAGCCAGCTATAGTCGAAACCAACGCTAGTTCCCGCGATGTTTTAAGTAGATCGTTAATGAAGAATACGCTACACATAACTCTCCGTCCAAGTCACTGTTGTAAAACTCTCACCCTTAGGGGTAATTGAGAGCCTAAATGCGCTTTACCCTTCACAATCGGTACGACGGACGGCGACCCAGGAAATTGTTGGACTTCGACTCCCTCAGGTAAACTGAATTCAAAGTGTAGAATGAACTTAGCAAGGATTGTTTGCATCTCCATGACTCTGCATTTTACTGATCATTTGGCTGGAGTGAGACTGGAAAGACGAGGTACGTACGCAAATCGCCACCTAAGGAAGAGGATCAGCAAGGGGGAAGCGTATCGTAACAGTCAATTACCCGATGCATGAACGAGATCCAGTGCCTGAGGGTGGTGTTAGATGGAAAAGGCTCGCTGAAAAATGACCCACTAAACGACATTCTAAGAATTTAACCGGATAAACGTCAGCGCACACACAGGGCCAAGATCTCACTCACAGATTAGCATACACACCCAGTGATACGGGCAGCGTCTTATCAAGAAACCGACGCGGGTTCCACTCTTCCGCATCGTCTCCCCAGAGAGATGGAAGACTAGAAAAAGTTTGTGTCACATTAAATTTGCATTTAAGTAACATGGGAAAAGCATGCCGGTTGTATAAGTAAGCAGAACAAAACAGTGTCTGTCCCTTGGGTATGACAAGCTTCTCCCCTCCGGAGCGAGGTAGAACGTCATCATGAGGAGCGGTGCGCACGAAGGTATGTGAGTTTGGGTGTAGACGAAGGGATTCCTGCCACCAGGGATAAACACATACATCTGATACACGATTCTAACCGCGCCCACCTTGATAGCTGCATTGAAAAACGGCATAGAATCATAGTCACTTGATTGTTTGAGCTCTGCACGGATTATGGACTGATGCTCAGGATGTTCGGCCAGTTCATATAGTACCCATGATAGGCTGATACTCGTCGTCTCATGTCCTGCAACCACGAATGTCCTGGCACAAGAATAAACGTCATGATTGGAAATAAAGAGACAACAAACATTAACTGCGCCTCAATTTCATCATCTTGCATTTTGCCTGCAAAGTGTGCCCGCGCTAAAGATGCAGTTATGTTAGAAAGTGTGTGTCGACGAAATTAGCGAACTAGCCTAGGATGTCGACGATGTCACCATCCCCCTCTGGCGTCTGCACATCATCGTGGATAGCCATGACCTCTCGAGCAGTTGACCTTGCTACGTTCCCTACGCCGGCGAGTTGACGAATTTCTCTAGTCGAGAACAGCTTTAGGAATCCAAGTGCCGAATCTGGAACCGTTCGTATCAGGGCTACGAGAATAAGCTCGAGTGCTGTTGGGTTGGATTGAGAGGCCGTGCTGAATTGGATGTTAGATATGATAGTTATCGAAATAAAGGACGGAGCCTTCTTACAAAACATGTCTCATCGCTTGCCCCAGTTCGGTGTTCCGACCATCGAGTGAACCAAAATCATATCGGAAGGAGGCTTTCGGATGTAAGACCAACTAGTAAGAGGAAGACATGCACACTAGTCACCTAGTCCGATTATATCTAGGGCAGCCTTGCTCGTCCAATCAAGGACATTGATGGTGTCATCCGTACGAGCCAGAGATCCTTGAATACCATTCACGAGCTATGATTGCTACAAGCTTCCAAAAAATGCGACACGTGTTGATAGAACCTACCTTGTCACTACACTGCCGAAAGATGACCTGCGCCTTCTGAAGCTGTGCAAGGGAGAATGCCGGATTCATTATCTTGCGCTGGCGGTGGTGGGTTTCGTCTAAAAACACTAGTTGAAGCTTTGAAAGATTGCTGGACTGGGATGAAGACTCACCATCGACGGTGACAAGTCCCTTGCCGATGACGAGGTCAAGAATAAATACGTTGTCTTGCGATTTGGGGTAAGGACGCGAGGAGTGGAAGATATGTTTGAGGGACTGAGGATCGCACACGGTTAAGATGTCTTGCTGTGAACATTGATTAAATAGTGACCAGAACAGAGACGCAGAGGTTGCTTACACCAAAACAGCCCGCAATACGATAAACGGTGCCATATTCCTTGCACCATTTCGTCTCAAGATCACCTGCATTACCTTGATCGCGAAGAACACGTTCGTGACCTTCGTAGTATAGGGTGTAAGCCCTGACTTGTACTGAGTGAGACACCTAGAGACGGTTTACCTAGCCAGAAGGAGGGTGACGGTGGACCTTTAACAAGCTTGACAGACGGTCGCGTGAACCACCGATGAAGAAGAGAGGCTAAGAGGAGCGAGACGACTGCAAAGACGAATGAGGCCATGTGAAGAAACAACTCTGGCTCTCAGAGTTAAGGTAGCTTTATAGTAGTCGGCCCTAGAACCCGACAATTGAATAAACAGGGAGACTACTTGGAGTTAAATAAAGTTCATATTGAACATGATAACGAAATTCCGGAGCTGTTCGATTTACTTTAGGCCTTGGCCTGTTGTGCAACCTCCATATTTCTCAATCATGCCGTATGTGGCTACGAACTTGAGAGCGCCGCCGTGCCAAGATGACTGAGGGTGTCAGCCGCTTCAGAAGATCTGTATTGAACATGTCAGTAGTAAATTTAGTGAATTGATTCCTTGACTTTACCGATCAAATCGTCAATTCTTTGATGCCGAGGAAGCCTTTGTTCATTCGTTCCTGTTCGCACTATGCGTTTCAGATACTTAGAACCCCCCCGTGAGCTATTCAATAAGTTTCGCTGGTAGGATTCCATACAAGGAAGCGAGAATGCTCTTGAGAAATATCTCCTATTCATAAAGGCCTTTAGACATGATGATGATGAGCGTACCACATCAACGAATGACACGGGCATCCTTTCAACCAGCTTCGCGAGAGACGTGATGAAGGGTGAATGAACATCTTCACGAGCAAAGATTTGAGGGCATATCTAGACAAAATGATGACCTAAGGATAAACACCAAATCAGGCAAAGACGCGGCGCTTTTCACCTCCATTTCTGCCAAGTTTTAGGCACGCGCCTGAGGGTATTTTTGATGAGGAGAGGAATGCTGTGAAAGCTTTTGGCAAGGTTCGTTACTTCTGACGAAGAGGCCTCTCGGACAGCATTATAATCTAGTCTTATAGTAACATTTTGCAGTCGACGAGAGCATTCCAGGTGGACATACGGATGAAGAATAGTTGCGAACATCAATAGTGCTTTCTTTATATACAAAATGGCGTAGTCGCCAAAATACCGAAATACTAAAGAAAGAATGAGCACACACAATCTTGACTGAGGGGTGAAATCTACACATACCGTCATGTGCGCAGCATTGACGCCTTCACTGGGCACTGAGGCGGAGCATCTAGGGTCCTCACCGCCGGGTGAGCATTGTTTTGTTGAGTTCTCTCGTGGAGGATCTTCCGTTTGCCAGTATTCTACGCCTGTAACAGAGGTGAGCAATCCGAAAGAAAAGCAGCCAATACAACAGGCATGCCATGATGGTGGTAGCCAAGGGAAGTCGGAATCATCGTCGGGACACTGAAGGGCAGTCAGAAGATCAAGTAACTCGAAACACATCATATTACCCGTCATTGCTGTGAACGACTGAAAGGCTTTGAGATGTAGCACATGAAGAAAGTAATGATACAACACACCTCGGAATGCATTTACACCAAACTCGCCATTGAAGTAGTCAGCGAACTCCTTATTCTAAATGGATAAATGGACTATCTAAGGGAATGAAAATAACGACCTACTCCTACCCTAGGCGCGCCGTAAGAATACGTCCGCGTCGTCAGTGAGGGGAAGTTTCTTCGAAGGCAGATGGCAGCTAGCGTCGCCAGTGATCCTCCCAGAGAGTGGCCAGTCGTAACGAGATTCTTCAGATCAGGGTGTAGGAATAACTGTTGCTTGATCACTGCTATGATTTGTATCGCGATAGAGTTCCACCTGCAAGAACGTAAAACTGCGCCTTCAGGGATAGGACTGCAAGCTGCACGCACCCGAAGAGAAATCCACTGTGTACCCGCACACCGCCTGCCAACTTTGGATGGGAATCCTTGTCGTAAACTCAAAAGCAACTCACTTGGAGCTTCGACACCGGGTGTGATCAGCGGGACGAGAACGATCGCCGAATCGACCAGGATGTCGATGATAGAAGCACTGTCATTCCGTGAAATCTTGAGCCATCGGTGTTTATCAATAGAAAGTCTTCAAATCGACCTTCCACGGAGAGCAAGCACCAATTCTTTCTTGTCGCCGTCGCGAGCGATGAAGCCTTGGATATCTGAAACAGAGTTGGATATCTAAATTATCATTAGGATCATTAATCATTACTCAAGAGAAGTCCTCGAACCTCCATTACGAGGTTACGGCCATTCGGTCTTGGACAAACGGGTGTGTACGCTGACGATGCATACTTGAAGTAAAATATAAGATCTTCAAGGATATCTGAGTAACCCTACGCGTCAATAGAGGGATAGACGACGAGAAAAAGTAGTATGTACCAGGAGAAATGCCACGGAGGCCCTTCATGGACATGGTACGGAGCAAGAGAGGGTGTTCATCGTGGTCAGGTGAAGAGAACCTCAGCCGGAAATGGGTGCAAAAGATGACGTAGTTCGATGTCCTTCTTGAGCTAAAATCTTTCCGAGATCCGGGCCGGTTTTTCTGAGTTTCCCCAGACAGTTCTCAAGAAATTGTTGGCTTTGGACCTACTCCTTCGACCACACTACGTTGTGAGAGAGATTTATTGTTCAATCATTGAAGTCGTAAGTATCCACTTCGAATTCTAACTGAACCAACTTCCCATCCAATTTCGTCATTTCAAGATCCACACGTCGAAGAGGTGGTGCCAAGGATAATGCATCTGTGCTGAAGGGCTTTTCCCACATGATAGAAATATACAACTCCTCCAGCAATAGAATATTTTCTGATATAGAGGAAAGCTTCGCCAGGCCTTCTGACGGTGCAGACAGGTGCAGCATTCTTCAGAGCCCAAATTATCGAAAACACAACCTTTACTGTGAATTGTTGTTATCGTCACTCGCATTCAGACCCAGCAGATTCGTCGTCCAGCTTGCGTCTAGTAAACGAGCAAGTTCAGATAGCATATTATTGCATCTTTGAGAATGGAACCTGCAAGTTCTATTGATAGGTTCTGCAATTTGATAGCTGGTGGATGATACTCACGCTGGCGGCTGTAGACTTCAACACCGTGTTGTTATCGAGTTATTGGTGTAACGGTTCAAGTTGAACATCGAGGCCAAGGAGCCAAACATGATATTCGACGCCACGCCTCCTTCCTGTTGAGTCGGAGAAGTGCATCACTGCCGTTCTTGTGTTCTTCCTATGTTGATCTCATCCTTTCCGAATATCAAGGATCGCGCAATTCATTCGTGTACTCCGTCAGATCTTGCCTATTGACTGTGCGCAGAGGTATTATCCAAGAAAATTACCTAGAAATAGGGTCGATGGCGAAGCTGGTTATCGCATCCGTCTCACACACGGAAGGTCCTCAGTTCGAGCCTGGGTCGACTCACTAGGTACTGATTAAGGGCGTGTTTTTACTCCGTGAGTCCTGGCAGATATGGTCAATAAGTCAAGCTTCAAGAGTCAAGACTCAATGGCCATTAATGATTACTGACCAGCTAGTCAGCTGGTGGCCTTGCTTAAAAGTTAGCTAGCTCTAGGCTATAAGTTTTTAAGTTTTAAGCCCGTGCCTGATACTGTGCGCTGTGGACCCCTGGGACCTGCAATGTACAGTGTACACGGTTCATGTATCTGTTTGCATCAGCTTGTATCTCCTCTCCATGGATTTAGGTAGTCGAAGTGTAAAGACACCGAACGTGAGTACTTCGTGAAAGACTTGGATTGATCCAAGAGACGGTGGTTGTCTAGTACAGAGCTGATACAAAGACTGTGGATTCAGATCCACCGGCTTTAAACGGCAAAACCAATAATTGTTTCGAGGGTGGGATCTGCTCCCACCCTCCAACCACCACTTGCTCAAGGACACCGGGCATGACTTGTCGGACGAACCAGTTTCCATACACCATTGTATTGTCCGCAAATCCTGTATAACTACATCTACACTAACACAGAAACTACTAGCACCAAGTACGAATAATTACGGATTTACCAACGACATTCCACCATCGATACGTAGGATGGCTCCGTTGGTATAGTCGGAGGCAGCCAAAAGCACCGCGGTCATGCCCATCTCAGCTTCGCTACAATAATGTTAGATAAAGGCGCACGTATCGTGGGGAACCATGAGCTTACCTCCCGTGCCTCTTTGCAGGTACCGGGGCCACAAACCCGGGGAGGGCTTTCGTCTTCAATATCTCCAAGAATTCGGGAGTTGCCATTTCCGACGCAAATGGTCCGGGAGCGATCGCATTCACACGAATAGGAACCTCCCTCGTAGCAAAATTCGTCGCCAAGGCTAAGGTGAGCTGGTTCAAGGCGGCTTTCGTTGCCCCGTACGCAAACTTCGCATGGGAGTTGGTATGACATCAGGCTGAGAACAAGCAAAAGCAAAGGGAACATACCGAGAGTCCGCCTGGAGTTGATCGTATGTTTGCTGATACGCTGCTAATATTGATAACGCTCGATGTTCCCTGTGGGCGAGACTGTGCTCCTTTGATGAGTAGAGATTCGAACGCCCGTAATACGAAGAAGGGCGTTATGGTGTTTAGGGCGAACATGTCTGCCCAGTTCTGCACCGTTTCGGGCTCGAAAGGGTTACTCGCTGACAGTTTCTTCATAAAGAAGTCGGGATCACGAGAGGTGGCGAACCCGGCACTGGGGAAAAGAGGTCGATGAGCACCAGAACAGAAAGGAACAGAAAACATCGACGACGAACTTATTCACGAGAACGTCAAGCTTGCCATCAATTCCTTCGACGTGTTTAGCAGCGGCGTTCACACTCTCCTCGTCGGTCGCGTCCATCTGAAGCCTGGGTGCGTGTAAGGACTACGGAGTATAACATGGAAGGGAACTAACGGGACAATGGATCCTGAAACGCCTGTGACAGACGCGGCGGCTTTCTCCAGAACGTCCAACCTTCGGCCAGTGACATATACTTTCGCTCCAGCAGCAGCAAAACCTTTTGCAATGCTGAGTCCTCTATATTTGATGCGTTAATAGCGGCCCGAAATAAAAGATGAAGAGACTTACATCCCCGTTCCACCTCCAGTGACCAAACCTACACGTCCAGAGAGAGACATTGTCGTAGCTACACTGAGATCTGCCATGTTCCGTGAATGCTGGAAATTTGGTTTGCAAACACGTCGGTTCTTATACTCCAGCCACTACTTGGAAGACACATGTTTGTAAACGACTTACCTATCCCGGTGGACTCGGCATATCTGGTAAGACGCGCTTGGTCAGGTGGATGAGACCTAAGTAGCTTTTCAAACGGTGGCGCCCCTGGATCGGCTGAACGATCAGTAATACTGCATTACTCATGTTCAGCTTACAAAAAGTCTTCACGTTGGACGATAGTGTTCCGGATCCTTCGATTCCTTCCAGATGTCGCTGTTCTTTGCGTGCACGAGCCTGCTTTCTGATGGAATATAGGCATACCTTCAAATTCGCATATGGGCCGAATCAGCCACAAAGACAGGAGCATACAAGCAGGGATAAAGGTACGGAGTCAAATGACATTTCTGTTATGTGATACTGCTACGTAGGAGATAAATCAAGATAACAAAAGTGAAAGACGGGCAGCCTCGTACTGACATAGCGGTATAGGCAGCCACTCGCGGCATTGTTGAAGCGCCTCACGTTCACGATCGATATTCACGTATGTAGGAGCGCAATCTGGGTCGTCGGACATTTCCCAGCATTCGCTTACGTCTTTACACATGCCAAGAATCACGTCAGGACATCGATCGCAAGTATGCTGCCCCAGTTTTCAACGATTAGGTCACCAGTCGCCATGGGCGCCAGGTAATCTGTGAAATACGTTGGACACGGATCACTGTATGAAGTAAACGGGGTGTTTACCCCTGCAACTTTCTTAGCATAAAACACTCGACTGAATGCCTTCACGGCTGGTTCAACCACCCGAAAGTAGGGTAGGATGTGGAAGGAAGGCGAATGACACCCTTTTTTGCTATTCTTCTACAGTTGCATCAAGACCGCCGAAACTTATCACACACCAAGATCCCCGGCTTCTTGCGTATGATATCGCGACTACTCGGATGAAACCTGATTCCAGATCCAATGAATACGTGGTGAACTAGAAGCTCGGCATTTACCAGACCATAAAGAAGCGATGCAGGTCAAGAAATGCGACCTGCACAATTTAGATGAGTCGTCCCTGACCGCGAGGAGAGATACGAAAGGCATTGGCCTGACCAGATGGGGACTTCGGTGAGAATCAGGTAGATTCGGAACCGTATCTCTGTACACTTGACGCAGCAAGCAAGAAGGTGACGGTCTCAGAACTAGGGGAAAGGGCCACGGCAATTAGATGGAGAAAATCTTCATTATCGGGAATCAGGTCCGAAACGCTGACAAAGGAACTATCGGTCTACATTAGGCAAGCGGTCAATTTGCTTCCGTCACCCATCTTGAAGTCCCGTTTTCTCGTCCATACCGTCGTGCTTGGCAGACTTTGACCCGAACTCAAAAATAAATTCGACTCTGTGCGCTATCATTGCTTCACGGTGCAGACATTCTATTCTAATGTATCCTATCTAATGTCAGTTTCTGAATTGTATCAGGAGAGGAGAAGGCTCAAATTAATTGTCAGTATCTCGTCCGTGGCTCCAATATCACTATATATGGCGCCCTCTGGTATACGCTTTAAGATGGAAATCTAAACAGGCTTTTTTTTTTTGCAAGCCTTGTCTTCCGCTTCGTGATGTCGGCGTTCCTTACTGGGGCATAGACCGGTTTTCTGTCTGTCTTCGCAAGCTCTTCGTATCTAGCTGCTATATTTTGGAGATAGAGACCATCTCTGAGGTCTACTGCGACCAATATCTGTGTTCGATCTGTATTTCGGTCCATACTTAGTCTCTCACCTTCGCTGCGTCAACATGTCCTGAGGGTGCCAGTTAGAATGAACTCGAAGTGACCAGTGTCCTGACATTCTATCCCTACAATTAAAGACAATTTTAAAGTTAACACTGACGCATATATACAGGTATATTACCACCTCCCGTTGCTTTGAAGATTCGCATCGATCACTTCTCCCAGAATGTCCCAACTTCGGCTTATAGTCTCACCAACAAAGTATACCCACGAAGGCGATGGCAGCGGTGGACTCTCAGTAACCAAACAAATGCACAAGATCCTAGACCAGCCTGGCTACCTGTCATGCGAAATGGGCGGCCAAACTCTCCGACAACTTTACAGAGGCAGATCCTCTTCCTTTCACCCCCACAAGCTTACCTATTTTGGACTGTGCTGCTACTTGGGAGACTACGAAAAAGTAATCGAGGTGAGTTTGGGACAACGATTCAATTTCCTCGACCACTAGACTGTGAAATCAGGAAGTCGAGTCTGGCGACGCACCGGACCTCGAAGGTACAGAAACACCGTATAAGTTTGGGTATCTTACAATCGTCGTATCTGGCGCCCAACGACTAGAACACTCCAAGCCCCAGCACATTAAAGTCTTCCAATATCTCATATCTCATGGTGCACCTGTAGACCTCCCTGATATCACTGGATACACTGCCCTATTCCACGGAACTATGAGCCATCTGGCTAAACTCGATCTGTGCCGCGTTCTCCTCGAATCTGGGTCAGATCCTAATCAGCGTAACCGCTACGGTGAAATTCTCCTGCTCTTGTGCTTCCAGAGCAATGGAATTGGCGCTATCGACCTTCTCATGGAATTCGGCGCTGATATAGACATCGCAGACGCAGATGGAGTCAGGCCTCGGGATTTTCAGCTCAGGTCTGGCCCAGAGGTAACAGCGGCTGTGCAACGATGGCTGAGGAAACGTTCAGGGGACGAAAAACCGATGGAGACCAAGGTATGCGAATTTTGCAAGAAGCCAGGAGGAGACGGTGTTCAACTCCGTCTGTGTTCAAAGTGTCAGACTGCAAGGTATTGTTCGACGATGTGTCAGCGTATGTTTTAGCCTTCGTAGCATATTGTGACTCCCTGACGTTTCATTCAGGCTCGCATTGGCGTACCCACAAGCCCCTTTGTCAGCCATTCTCCTTGGGAAATACTGTCACTCTCATTCCATATTATGACTCTCGGGACGGAATTCTCTTACCAGTGGCCAAGTTAGCTCGTAACCTTTTGTCTATTCCTACACCCGACACACCCCCGTCTCACCATCGCCTTGCGCATACACCCAAGAACATCTCTGCTGATTCACCCAAGAGCATCGTCATCAAAGTTCAGGTAGCCTTACCCTTTGATGAACTTTCAAACAAACCAAACGTGATGCCCGGCGAGGATCTCCTCGTATACACGAAGAAGAGGGATTTTGTATGCAACATTAGACGAGTTGACGGGCCAGAAGAGTTTGATCGCTTATTCCAAGTGGTCAGGACCAAGGGTGTTGGAGGGACAAAAGCGTATTTTGCTGCGGAGCTTAGGGGAAAGACAGCATTGATTGTAAAAGTGTCAGAGGTTCTTGCTGAACAACCATTTTAATTTTTCTTTCATGATTGTATGTTCATAATCATTAGTCGTCTGTATCTCCGCATCGTACACTGAAGTTCATGTAGTCTTTTTTACCCGGGTATCAGGAAGTAAGTTCGGCAAGCGGAAGGGCTAGCACGTTTCGTACGAGACGGTTCTACGGAGGCACTGTGCCGCGGTAGCTTTAGATGAATAAAGTACATTCCAAACCTAATGGCGATACCAAAGAAAACCGTGCAAGCAAACAAGGCGTTTCAATGTACATTATTTGGCCAATCTCCTGATTCTCGATGTCACACCCCAAAAGGAACAATGATTTTCTACTCTACTCTCTTATGATGCTAAATCGTTCCCAACTGTTACTTAGCCGCAACAGTGCAAGAAAGGGCGGCTTGCATAATTAGTCGTCCTTGACCGCGAGGAGAGATACGAAAAGACATTGGCCTGACTAGGTGGCGAATTTTGTGAGAATTAGGTAGATTCAGAAGCTCTCTGTATACTCGACGCTGAAAGCAAGAAAATGACGGTCTCAGAACTAGAGGAACGAAAGAGGGGCCGGCGGCAATTAGATGTACCGTCGGGAATCACGTCCGAAACGCTGACAAAGGAAATATCAGTCTACATTAAGCAAGTGCGCGTTTTGCTTCCGTCTTCCATCTCTCAAAGTCCTATTTTCTCTACGTCCATAACGTCGTACCTAGCAGGCTTTGGCTATAACTCTAAAGGAAATTCTACCTCGTGCGTTACTATTGTCCTTATGGTACCGACACTGATGGACCCCATCTCATGCCAGTTTGCGACTTCAGGAGGAGGGAAGGCTCAAATTGACGCTTAGTCAGTATCTAATTCTGAATCGTTCGTGGATCAAATACCACTCCGTCTAGAACCCTCCAGTATGCATTTTAAACCGTCAAATTTGGCATTTTGTTGCAGGCTTTGTCTTCGAGAATGACGCGTTTCGTGGTGTCACAGAGCCCTGGCGCTCCACTAGCATGGACAGATTATCTATCTATCTACGCGAACCCTGCAGATCCAGTAACTATCACATTGATCTCGAGACCATCTTTGAGGTCTATTGCGACAAATATCTGGGTTTGATCTGTATTTCCGACGTGTATGATACATACTGGGTCTCTCACCGTTGCTGCCTCAGTCTGCGTTCTAAACACTATGTCCTGGGTGTGCCAAATAGAATGTTGGACTCGAAGTGCCACCAGTACCCTATAATTCTGGCCTTATAATCCCAGGTGATTCAGAAGTTAAACCGACGCATCTATGGGCTCAGGAAAATTCTGCGTTCTATCATTATATGTGCGCGTTCACCTGTGTTTGTATGCGTTTTCATGTTTTCAAATTGCGTGTGTTTGTCCTATCGATGCGTTTAAATGTATGGCCTCCTGATGGCTAGTGTCATTCCAACGATACAGGCTAATTACGTTTTACCTTGAGCGTTGAGTCATATTTCTGAATTTCCTGGAGATCTTTCCGTGACTGAGCTGTAAGCGCCGTCCCACAAGACGCCCACTCTGTCACGCTCTCGAAGACGTAACAACACATTCGTACAAACTCAACACGCGGCATCTACGCAAGTGCAAACGCAGAATTCAACTACGATCCCCGCCTATATACAGGTGTGTTACTCATCTCCCATTGTTCTGAGGATCCGTATCGACCATTTCTAAACCACTTCCCAGAATGCTCCCAGTTCAGCCTATAGTCCTACCAACGAAGTCCACCCATGAAGGCAATGGGGACGGTGGAATCTCGGTAAATAAACAGATGCAGGAGATCCTAGACCAGCCTGGCTACCTGTCCTTCAAAATGGGCAGCAAGACTCTACGAGAACTTTACAGCAGCAGATCCTCCTCCTTTGACCCTCTAAAGCTCACCTACTTCGGACTATGCTGCTACATAGGAGAATACGACAAAGTCGTCAAGGTGAGCTCGACACCTATTAAGTTTTCTCAGGTCTTGAGATGTCAAACCAGGAAGTCGAATCTGGATGCGCTCCCGATCTCGAAGGTACAGAGACACCATATAAGTGGGGATATCTTACAATCGTCATATCCGGCGCGCAAGACCTAGAGCCCAATCCCCAGCATATTAAAGTCCTTAAATATCTCATATCTCGTGGTGCGCCTGTAGACCTCCCTGATATCACCGGAAACACCGCCCTATTCCATGGAACTATGAACCACAGGGCCAAACTCGATATGAGCCGCGTCCTTCTCGAATCTGGGTCAGATCCCAATCTGCGTAATCGCTACGGCGAAGTTCCCCTACTCTTGTGCTTCCAGAGCAATGTAATTGGTGCTATCGACCTTCTCATGGAATTCGGCGCCAACATATATATTGCGGATGCAGATGGAGTCACGCCACGGTATTTTCAGCCTGTGTGTGTTCCATAGGTCACAGCTGTTGTGCAGCGATGGCTCAGGAAACGTTCAGGGGACGAAAAACCGATGGAGACCAAGGCATGCGAATTTTGCAAGAAGTCAGGAGGAGACGGTGTTCAACTGAGGCTGTGTTCAAAGTGTCAGACTGCGAGGTATTGTTCGACAGCGTGTCAGCGTATGTTGCAGCCTTCGTAGCATATTATGCCTCCCTGACGTTTCATTTAGGCTCGCATTGGCGTACCCACAAGCCCCTTTGTCAGCCATTCTCCTTGGGGAACACTGTCACTCTCATCCCATATTATGACCCTCAGGACGGGATTCTCGTATCAGTGGCCGGTTTATATCGTGACCTTTTGTCTACCCCCACTCCCGACACAACTCAGTCTCCTCATCGCTTAGGGCATGCTCGTACGCCCAAGAACACCTCCGCTGATTCACTCAAGAGCATTGTTATCAAAGTGCAAGTACGGGTTAACCCGTTTTCACGCAGACACATACCCGACGGGGATCTCCTGGTTTACGCGAAGAAGAGGGATTTTGTATGCAAGATCAGACGAGTCGACGGGCCAGAAGAGTTTGATCGCTTATTCCAAGTGGTCAGGACTAAGGGTGTTGGAGGGACAAAAGCGTATTTTGCTGCGGAGCTTAGGGGAAAGACAGCATTGATTGTAAAAGTGCCAGAGGTTCTTGCTGAACAGCCATTTTAATTTGTCTTTCGTGATCATATGTTCATAATCATTACTCTTCTGTATCTCCGCATCGTACACTGAAGTTCAAGTAGTCTTATTTACACGGGCATCAGGAAGTAAGTTCGGCAAGCGGAAGGGCTAGCGCGTTTCGTACGAGACGGTTCTACGGAGGCACTGTGCCGCGGTGGCTTTAGGTGAATAAAGTACATTCCAAACCTAATGGCGATACCAAAGAAAACCATGCAAGCAAACAAAGTGCTTCATTGTACAGTATTCGTCCTCGTTTTAGCTTAGACATGGACCCACTTGAGCGTTCCTCAGCTCCAATTCCTGTTCTCCCGCAGCTCGGGCCGACCATTATACATATCTCGAACGATCTCGTAAAGGGCTAGACCGAAGTACACGGAGAAAATACAAGGATGCTAGATTCATTCGACATTGCACAACCTCTCACGTACCACGATCGATGAGTATCATCCGATAATAGCCTAAACGGTTCGACCCAGTGCCTCTTCCTCAAAAGTCAAGAAACGTCGATGCAGGGTATCCAAACTAGTAAAGGATGTCTCGCCACACAGATCCTTAATGATACCAGAAATATCATCCAGAAGCTATTAACCGAGTCATAGTCAGCTTCACACACTATCATAAAGTCTGGATTCTGGAACTCACCGTCATGACGGAAGAAAGCGCAATTACAGCTGAAAATGACAGTCGCATTGAGAATCAACACTTCGCCGCAGCCAGTCAAAATGCTCACCCGTGGAATGCGCCGGAAGATGAGGATCCTATGCGTGGTGATTAGTATATATCAGTGTCATAACTATTAAGACTCACCATAAGAAGCCGTAGTGTCAGCTCTTCGATACCAATCTTGGTATCGTCCACCTTTTCCGGTACAAGATCCGGAAAGTCCTCTACGTCGGAATCGGAAGAAACGGAGTCGTCATCTTTTCCCTCCTCTTGTATCTGGGCATGTTTCTGCCGAACAGCCTTCGAACGACGCTCGTGATAGATGATCCGATCCTTCAAGCTGAGAAACGCGGGAGGCAGAGGACGAGCACTGGATAGGCAGTTGGAGATGACGGAAATCTTTGTGAAAACGTCGGAAAGCTGCAGATCCTGAGTTAACCCCATTGAAAGAGATGACAGCGGATGAAAGAACGCACGAAGCTGGGGTTCATGAACGGGGTCTACAGCGAAGATCAATATTGAATGCAAACAACATAGAACACTACCAACGTGATGTACAAGGATGCCACACCATCGCTCGTCCATTCTTGACAAAGCTCCCATGAGAAGGTTCAATGTCGAAAGAAGCCGTGTCCTATACAGTTCAAGCACATTAAATCCCTAAGCTCAAATCGGAAAGGACAGAAGAATCATACAATTTCGAATGCAATAAAGCATACTGCTCGTATGGCCACTGGCCTCTAACCTGGGGTTCCCATTTTGCCGCGGTCAGCGTTGGCTGCAGCTCTTGTAGTCGAGTCTGCAGCACGTAAACGTCATGAGCACATGCACCGAGAGAGCGGAACTTACAGCAATCGCAAGTATCCTAGGTGTGAATTTCCGGATACGCTCCTCCTTCGTTGAGCCATCATCGGATCCATTCGTCTGGTGTTTCTCTAGGTCAACATTAAGCCGAGTCTTGCGCTCTTCCGCTAGGAATGCTTCAACTTCCGACGCAAATATGTGACCCAGTTCATCTATAATGGCAGCCAAAGACCGACGGACGAAGACACGAGAAGATGTCAGCCTAGGTACAATCATCACGATAAACTGGTCATTGACGGAAGCTGTATCAGGTGTGTGCACATAAACCAAGACAAGTATAGATCGCGTACCCCAGCAGTAAACCCTATGATGATAAGCAGGCTAAGATTAAAAAAGTGAGTAACAACTAACAACAACTGCGCATGGCATAACAGACTCACGCTCGCTTCCATGCGATATCGATACCTATTCCAGTGTTGACCAGCATGACCTGATGGGCATCAACCCAACTGTATCCGACAACTAGGGGAAACACGTTTACACGATGTTCGCTCTAAACTCAACTATCTTGGCTCACCGAATACAGTTGTTACTCCGATCATACTCCAGAAGGCTTTGTCACTGGGACGACATGTGATACTCTTTAACATGAAGGGCGCAGTCAAGGCTGTCTACATTCGAAATCCAGGGTTTGAGTTACTGTACCCAATAAGACAGAGACGAGAAACACGCACCGTGATTATAACGACACCGTAAGGGTTACCATTCCCTTGGGCAGCACCGATATACCACGCCACAAGGCCATCTATTTCTTGCATCAACAAAGAACCTAACCAGAACCGATGAGCTTACTGAGTAAACCAATGCCAGTCCCAATTAATCGGACGCCGTAGCTATATATCTAGACGAAACAATCAGAATAGCTTCAACCTTCGTTCATAAAACATGGACCATACCTGATCCCCCGCAAATACAGCTAGACCGATCTATCGATAACCACATATCAGTATACAATAGTGTACAGAAAGAAACAAGGACAAGGTAAAATAAATCCACCTGAGCCATAATCAGCGCCCAAAGTCCTCGATACTGATACACGAACCATGAACTGGAGAAACAAACGGACGGAATCCAGAGCGCTATAGACACAAGGGCATATCTCGTCGCATATACACCCTGGGGAGACCAGAAAAACCTGACAGCCGAGGCTAGCTTGAGAGAGAATTTCCCAAGTGCAGATTTGGGCGGAAGTGCATCAGGATCTCGAGCTACACATATGCAATCATCGGTATCAATCAGCCTCATCAGGGAAAATATCAACTGACCACGTCGGAGCACCCCTGGCTCCATTTCAGCTTTCTCGCCTTCAGCCTTCAACGTATCCTGAGACTCGGCTAGGCTCTCGTCAAATTTGAACGGATCTGTTGGTGCCCCCATTGCGAAGGGCGAAACATTCTTATTTGTTCCGACGGTCCCTTTTGCTCTCCCCCCCACGCTCCCAAATCCTATGGGCATCCACAGTCTAGGCTTCGGCCGCTTATCATCAAGACAGACAATCAGGGTCATGAGCTTAATTAGGGAATCCGCAAAGGCCTCCAAAGTATCACAGAACACGAAACATATGAACAACGACCTTTAAGAGTAACAAATACCTCAATCAGTATTGATGAGCATGTACAAGGCATCCAGGCACGTCTGGTAACCACGCACCGCACAGAGAAACCCGAGTTACCCGCATTTTCCTCAGCTGAGGCAAGTGGTCGACCGGTGACTGGATCGAAAAACTGTTCAAATGGCTTGATGAGCTGTACACGTTCGACGTTACGGAAGTGGTCCAATGATTTTTTGATAACATTCAACTGATCAACTAGACCCTGCTGCCTTTGTTGGATCTTCTCGGAAGAGGGCTTACTGAACAACCACGTCCACCTGGCACTATTGCAGTCTTGGAACCACGACGTGATGACCTTGACAGTTTCCGAACAGTCACCGTTAAGGGTCTTGGACGCATTAGACAATAATGGGACCAAAGTCTCTAGGTCATGGCCATGCTTCATTTCGCGAGCCCTAATATCGCGCAATAGCAAGATTGATCGGTTCATGGTTGCAGTGTTAGACTTCGGATCTCCATCATTACCAGCTTTGGCATGTGCAACGAGTAAATCGTCTACCGCCGTCTGGAACGCCAATAATCCACTGTGATGGAGTGTGAATATCATCAACCCCTATCACACATCAAGAAAACGCTCACGCTGTCCGGTTCGTCAATGTCTTTAATTCCTTGTTCACTTGCTTCAAATCTGCAGCGCCTAGCCTTCCCATCGAGCTCTCGAGATCAATGAGGCCAATTTGGCCCTGCAAGCCTTGGAATCCTGCGATTACTAACGCACGGTACGCTTTCCCTCGCTGAATCAGGGCTTCAATTGCCTCGTGGTCCGAGGCATTCGCCTGCAGGGTTTCAGCTTGAAGATCGATGATATTAAGGACGGGCTATATAGACAAGTGGTTAGGTAAGGGATGTGAAGAGCTAAACCGGAAAACAAACTTTAAGCATGCCGTCACCAAGCAAACTCCTAGATACCAATATTTAATGGACATATGGCTTTAATATATAGCACTCACAACCAAACATGATTCAGAGATTCTGGGAAAATGAAAATGAGGCATGCGATGGCAGTTGCGAGATAAAAGCCACTAGGAATCAGGAACAGTTTGGCGAGAGTATACTGAGGCACCGGAAAAGCTACAGGCGATTGATTAAATCCGGCGCGTAGAATGATTATCATTATCAACTAACTGGGACCATAGACACACATGACGTCCAGGACGATGGTGCCGAATATACTGAAAAGGGCGAGCTTCGGTCTGTATGCCACAATGGTGGACAGAAAGAAGGTCCCAATGAAGAGGAAAGCACCGAAGACGGCCGAAGACCTGCACAATAGAGTTAAGCGGAAGGCGCAGATATGGGCGAGATCGCAGACCGAGGATCAAGAAACAGGCCGTGGAATATGGCGCTTTGGTATTGAAGTGCCGTAGGAGGGCCGCTGCAGGCACAATATGAGCCTAAACTTGGATACAATGACTGTAAAGAACCAACGAAGCCCCAAGAGCCTGAACTTGCCGCGCCAATCGAGCCTGGTCACGAACCGAAAGAGCAGAAGCCATGGCGGCGCAGCCCCACGCCCAACCGAAAAGCATACCTAGCCGCTGTTAGGTGGATCCACGAGCAAGAAAAAGGCTAAAAACCTATTATGAGCGTAGCCGATGCAAACAGAAACATCGATAGCGCGAACGACGGCGGTAGCATAACTGCCAGGATCCTAGGAAACAAATTGCCGAACATCAGCGTAAAATGAAAACCGAAACGCACGAAGCAAAGAACGCCGCCTGTCCCTCAGCATTCGAAGTTTCGGTAGCACAGAGGTAGATCAACGAAATGGCGAGCGAAATGCAGCATCGAATCCAAGTCTTGACGGTCCTTCTGGACTTGAAGGTCGCCCGAAGCCACGTCGCCGCCGTTTCCTTGATAGTCTGCTGCGCGACCATGGCGACAGAGATGGTGGTAGAGAGAGCAGAAGAAAGGAAACTGTATTAACCGATGGTACGACGTCCTGCTCGAACATGGATACGGTTCGGAAGTCGCGTGGCCGCTGATGTCATCTTTCCTCTCAAATTTACCGCAGACTACCGGAAGCCATCCGCGAAGGTCGACGACTGCTTCGATGAAGATTCATTTTTCAGAGTTCTCAACATTCATTACTCTCACATGATGTTACCGTTCTCATCGGTACCCATCCACAACTTCGTAGATATGCAGCTGCAAATTTTA
Organism: Armillaria fumosa; assembly: GCA_030407015.1. Lineage (NCBI taxonomy): Eukaryota > Fungi > Basidiomycota > Agaricomycetes > Agaricales > Physalacriaceae > Armillaria > Armillaria fumosa. The sequence continues at coordinate 531,016 of JAUDYM010000001.1, forward strand.
CGTCAAGAACATCAACTGCAGAAGCGCCTGGAAGCACGGGTCGCTGCAAGGACGCCGAATCCTCATCGGTGGAGAACGAACCTTATGCCCCGACATATCTTTGTGTTCTCCATACTACTATTATGCCGGCATCGTCCACCCGGTCCTTGTGTTGGAGAGTAAACAGGGTAAACAGAGCAGTGGGCCGTGCTAAGAGTATATACTGGAAACGAGCCTTATGTCCCTGTTGATCTGCCGTACAAACACCTCGCTGCTGTTTCGTCCTTTCTTGCATGTATCAGTCTCATCACAGCGCTGGATCTATTTGGTTATCGTCGCTTGCGACACGTCATCCGTTACTAACAAATTGGAATAGTGGATCATGGGTGTATAGTCTGTTCAAGTTGTATTCTTTAGGCCAGTGTGGAGTTTGTTCATCAGTCAATTGGAGTCGTAACCTATACTAGCCGGCTGTCCAAAAGGCATAAGTACGTATTCGCTTCCCGCGGTCAAGGTTCAGCAAAGGTAACTAATATCTAGACCGGTTTTGAAGTCGGGGATGTACAGTCTTGCTGAAACTATTCAGTAAGATCAGGTTTACGGAGAAAGCTTTCATCCGTCAGCGGCGACTCCAAGGTGTCTTAATGGGCAGCCGCGGTGGGATTTGAGAACATCAGATTCGAATTGTGCGCCTTGGAACCGAGTCCCAACAAGAATGAGTCATGGCCCCCAGAGTTCGCTTAAGACCGGTCGGCCTGCGTGGAAGTCGATATCGATAACGACAGCAGCCATCGAGTTGTCGACGTCAGCGACGATACACAGCGTTAATCGGAGCATCTTGGCGCGTGCTCGCATCGCTGATATGGCATTCAGGTAAATATCATTCACTCGATATTTCAATGCTCTCACGTCAGCTGCATGTGGAGAGCATCGTGACCGCCCACCTCCTTTACAGAAATTCTATTTCAGAAGACCAAGCTCTTGATGGCAATCCGTGGCATACGACACATCGCCAGGCTTAAATCTTTCGGTCGCCGTTTCAGAGACATATGGGTCACAATGAGAGGAGACATGCAAGTACGTTAAGTACGAGTGACATCGGACGCTAGGACTCCGGATCACCAAGAATCAACAAAGAATAAGATTCCCCGTTGGAGTTATCAAGAGGATATGAATCCAGTTGACGAGAGATATTACGAGTTTCTCCACGAGCGAATAGTAGGGTGCCACCAGCCTAACGCGTCTATAGAGACCGTCAATATCGTCACTCTCAGGACAGGGTGGATCGACAGGAATCCAGTCAAGGCACAGCAGATTGACATATGAAGATCGTGGATAGAATAGTCATGGAGGAGTCACAAGATGATGATGAAAAGGCCCGCGGTAACAACGCATTAAGAGTCAGCGTAAGAAATGGTGAGACCTACTTGAAGTTGCCCAGAAATGCCGCTGCTCGCAGCACCGTTATCGATGATTTCAAAAACAGGCCATGCGGGTGGGGGACAACCAACATAAACCAGCGCCGTGATATACCTACGAATGGACTTGGTAGCACACTTACTCTATATATGATTTAATAATGAATAACAACTGCCAATTGGACACACCCGAGTAAAACCCAATAAATGCTCGGAGAAAGACATTTTCGCAGACAAGTGCATTCTCGACGTTAAACCGCATGATCCGCAAATTTCCTAAGCATTGCTGGCCCTAGTAGTAGATGATTACGAAAACGTACCGTAAAAGGGGATGTGGCTGAACCTTGACATGAGCCGAACTGAAGACCACAACTCTATAGGGTGTACATCAGAGTCCAGGCTTGGAGGAAGAAAAACGCGGTATTTCCCTCGCGCTCAACGTCCTATACAGCAACGATGAGCGACAGGAAAGAACTCCGAAATGTCGGGCAAAGGGTTGGAGCGAAATCCAATTGGCCGGATTCGGTCATGTGTTTCCACGCTGAGTGCGGCTCGCATGGTCGGAAACTCTCATTCCGTGGGTAGTCCTCCTTTACATCCCGGCTTCTTTGGATTTCGTGGAAGTTTGGCGTTAATACATATACATATGCGGAGATCCGGTATCAGTCGTTTCTAAGAATTCCTATCCCGTTGGGGGAGGGTCAATCTTGACTTGGGCGAAACCTTGGATCCATTATGAACCGTTATTTGGCTGTTAGGTGCTGTAGATGAAAGCCGAGGCCGAACCTAGCAATTGAGTCAACTGGATGCATTTCGGTACTACTACTTGGTGCTACGCAAACCATCACTAACAAGTTTTTACTTTCGTTGAAAGCGCACCTCCCTTTGGAAATCTGAATCGTTTGTTCGTACAGTGTTTGATCAGATTGTGAGTTGGGATGCCGTGATAAAGACAGCTATTCCGATAAGTTTACGCACGTGTGATGGCCTCCTTGCATGGAAAAGCTTTCTTTGGAAGGGGTATTACCACCATTATAGCTTTCCAGAACTTTCTTGATGCCCCAGTTATTCATGACATGCGACATACCAAATTTATAATGGGCTATCAGGGCCAGAAATAGGAGCTGTTGAAGTCATACTATGCTGTTGTGTTCCAAATCACGTTCACGTATCCTCCGCCAGCAGGGTGATGCTGCTGTGGAACTTTGTGCTGTACAATATATCGTGACATCGTGCTATTATTGTATGGCGCTCAAAATTTGTTGGTACGTAAGACAATATCTAAAAAGATTTCTCTGTGGACTCTGAATCAGCATCAAGAAATTTCATTCCAAGACCCTCCGATTAATCTACCAAGGTCCGGGAACGTTCATCATCACTCGAGCTAGGATTGCGATTGATGACTTACCTGAGAGCTTTAGCAAAAAAATACGAATCACCCTGCATTTATCAGGTATGCTGGCACTCGACTAGTGCCTCTTCTGAAGCCTTGATCCCGATTCCTAGCAGCGTGAGCGCTGCATTGCCATAAGCAGGTTTGAGATTTATTTTTCTGATTTGTCAAAGCAGACAAACTTGCCGGCGGCAAGAGCGCCGAACGGAAACACGGGCAAATAGAGACCGTCACGTTCGTCACGGCTCCAATCAACGGTGACAACGCCCACAACGAACGTCGAGCTCGCCTTTCCACTCCTTTCGGCCCTCGACAGCCCTGCTGCATTCATAGCTTACTGTCTTCTCTTAGTGATTCTCTCTTCATCCCGGGATGGGACTCAAATTCGGGTCCTTTGATTCCTTATGCGAAACAGCAGCGCTCATTATATGCCCACTAGTCGGTACTGACCAAGGAATTGTACCGACATGCTATAGCCGAAATGTAGATGTTGGGGGGACCCTTATCTTCCAGCCATGTCAGTTTTACTCTGTGTGCTGCGTATTTCCCTGACAGTGGCTTTAGCGACATCCTTCATTCACATCGTCGCCATCATCATGACCGCCATTATGATTTACCACATTCGCAGTAAATACACCGCAGTCGGAAGAAAGGAAATTGTCCTTTTCTTCTGGATGTATGCCCTTATACAGCTGTTGGGAATATTCTTGGATTCGGGCATTATACCGACGTCGAATGCAGTATATGCAGTGCGTATACCGGTGCTATGCAAATTTATATTGCTTACCCCTTTGTGCAGTGGTTCGCTGCTGTATACACTGGACTCGTCGCCTCCGCGTATTGCTGTATCCTAATCAACGCCTTTGTCGGCTTTCAGTTCGCTGAAGACGGAACTCCCCTTTCATTGTGGTTCCTTCGCATATCCTGTCTGGTCGTTTTTGGCGTTGCCTTCTTCATCGCAATCGCCACGTTCAAATCCTTCGCTTCCTTCTCCTACAGCAAGACTCTTCCCTTATGGATCATCTACATACTGTGGCCAGTTATATGCGTAGCGATCTACATTGTCTCCCAGCTAGTTTTAGTATTCCGCACGTTAGAGGACCGATGGCCGATTGGCGATATCGTATTCGGTACCAGCTTTTGGGTTGTGGGCATGGTCATCCTCTTCGCTTTTAGCACGACCATATGTGACGCCATCAAGCATTACATCGATGGACTTTTCTTCTCGGAGCTGTGCGTCTTACTCAGCGTGATGATGGTGTACAAATACTGGGATAGTATAACGGTAAGCACGATCTACCGCACCTCGTTGACTGTCGATCGCCTAACTCTATTCAACAGCGCGAAGATCTCGAATTCTCAGTGGGCTCCAAACAGGCCGTATGGGAGGTCAAGGACCCGCTTCTCTCATCTAGCTATCCTGGGTCTTCGAACGCGTCCGCACCCAGCGGAGATTATTCTGAAGAAGACGGCGGCAGTAACTACCACAGCGGTTACAACAATAATTACGGGTATGGCGCAGGCAAGCCAGCATCTTTAGTGGGCGGAGTGAGTGGGGCGCAGTTGTATCAACAAAGAGGCGGGTATAACAGAGGCGGGTATCCTCCTGCGGGAGGAGGGTATTGATCACGGTATTATTCGGCTTTACGATTATCTCAATGGACACATACTCGTTTGTTCTCTTCACGTCTTAATTGCTTTTCGGTATATCCGGTAATGCTCAGCGTGCATTGTCTGGTCGGAGATGAATTTCTGGGTTTGTGGCTGACACGTACAATGGGGAAGATCCATTCAAAAATTGACCCTAGGCAAGGCCCTAGGACTTAGGCTGCAACGATGTTACGGGAACAGCGGTTCTTACATTTACGCTGCGGCTGCTTGTTGCAGGTGGTTCTTGGATCGATTGTACGTACCATCACAATTGACGTCCATCCGAGAAGGGGGGATTGCTGCATCCCAATACAGCCTAGAAACCGGGTATTAAGCAGTAACTGACACCGGGATTCTGAAGGAGGGGATCACCAGTGATTGAAGGATACTTGTTGTATCTGTACCCCTGGAAAAATAACATCAAGCACCCTTGAATAGCAATATACGTGGGGATAATCCCGGGAACCGTTCAAAACGCACAAGGACAGCAACTTTGACTTGTGTAACAGCAGCACTAGCCATCCATCACACGTTCTTCGCACTAGGCACTTTGGCAGAGGCTCACGGGTGGTCGGTCCGGGTGTTGAACGCTGTTATGCGTAGACGTCTAACCCCCCCCCCCCCCCCGTCCTCACCACGTGGAAGCCACACCCTTACTAACTTGTGAGTTTTGAATGTGCATAACGTTACCAGGCCAGGAAGGGAAGCGGAGTAATAGCCCATTTGTCGTGTAAGCCCGTTCCTTAAACTTAACTTGCCGCGTTCCCGTCTAACCAGCCCTTCCATCGCAGGGCCAGAATAGGGCATAAAATTTTTGATGGGTTTGATGGGAACATATCGGGCGTGCGTCGGTTTTGGGTGAATGCGAGTATGTATGGTATGTATGTACGGTCGCGGTGCCGGGTGGGTGGTTAGGTGATGGGGCCTCGTTGATGATCAGTCTCTCCCGTTGGGTTGGAGCGCGAATACAAGAATCGACTGTTCGACAATCATCATCAACATTCATGCATCGCAATCATCGGACGCATTTGAATATAATATATTTTTCCATTCGTTCGAAAATTCGACGGCCCACACGCATCGCATGTCGTGTATGTTCTGATGCTGCGTCTTCGCCTTGGAACTCAGTTGCTATCAATCTATGTATGGCAAGCCCATGCCATGCCATGCCGTTTTCCGTCTGGCTAAATACGAAGGCAGTATGTATTTGAAGCTTGTCTGGGCTTTGGGTTTTGCATCCGCTCCGGTGTGTGTGCCTTGACATTGGTCTTTTTCATTTTCGCTCGGGGCCTTACCAGTGGGTTTAGCTTCTGTCGTTGGTTGCGCTGGAAAATGCCAATTGTGCAGCTCGCTCACCCGAGGCATCCCAGATGGGCAATACATACCACTCGCCCACGCTCGGTCCCGTCAGATGCATATGTAAATCAAACCCACAAGGTCGTACCATCGCAATGACCTGCCTGCACACGTCGACCCACAGAACCATTTATGCGCACCCCAATTATGATTTGAATGAATCCCCTTAGTCCTCCGGAAGCGCTGTCTGATTTGATAACACAACACAGCTGAGAGGGGGAGGGGAACGCTCATGATAGATAGACCCGAAAAAATATCGATTCTTCAAAAGAACCCATGGAGCGGTCGGTTTTAGTCCTATATAACAACGCTACACGGCATCCATGCGGTGTCCAACCCAATCTCCTAGTAGAAGATCAGGGTGCCGGGATCTGGCCACGGTTAACTGAAAATTAAGCACGGTATCTTAAGTAGGGTGGTATTCAAACTCCGTTCCGTAGGCCCAATAAATCAGATGTGGCGGCGATCAGGCCGGGGGAAAAGCGCGAGTATTATGTTAGGTGGGTGGGTGGGTGGATAATTTGCGGGATCCGAGCGTGGTAATACTATGCTATGTAAGCGAAGGCGCACATTTTGTTAGCTAACAACACTACGACCATGAGAGGCACCCAGATTCATATGGCTCTGGGACGATGGATATTGAACCCTGCATCATTTTTCTAAATTGGCACCTACTACATAATCTCAGGTCCATGCTTTAAATAATCGAGAAATAAATATTGGATAAAAACCCGAATAGGGACAAATCGGGCCGACGTTGCGCTTCTTGTGCGAATCGCAAGTTACTTGTACTCTGTCGAGGCTTTTTTTCGTCGTCCTAGGCGGTGTTTACCGAAGACGGCTCCGGTTGATACAAGCTCTTACTTACTTCTCTTCGGCGCCATGGCAAAGTGAGCCTTTGCGCCGCCCCATTTTCGTTGGTATGGAATGCACCGCGTCTTTCAAAACCTCCGGGTTGCATGGGACGTTCTTGCGACGGGTCTGTCTGATCGTGGGTGCGATATTATTCGCAAGGATAGATTAGATCGCGCGGACGGACGTATACACCTTCCGGACCTAGCTGAACCAACAGCACACCTCCGTCCTTATGTTACCACCTTCTTGTGATGTGAAAAAAAAAAAAACTCATACATACAGCGTTGAATCAGCGTATTTTGTTCGAAGCTTTCGCTCTGTGCCACCATCTGACAGCAGCAAGACGAACAGGGCCAACGCGGGAGAATGCCGAGTTGGATTTTTTCCTGTGCCGTGTGTGTACCGACCGAAGCACAAGCTGTGCAGGAGTTAGAAGAAAGATTATTATTATTAAGGGATAGGCCGGAAAAATGTAGGCTTCGGAATGAAACGCGGTAGCGGCTTAATTGGAATGAATGGCAGAGAATGATAGACGAAGATTAGGAGGACAACCCTTTCGTACTCCACGACGGGTTGAGATGTCTTACGGGCTGGGATACGAAGGTCCGCAGAGATCACCCCTGACCGTAAATGGAGCTAGCTGACACGGTTTCGGTGTAAGGAATTTGTGCATAGTGACGGCGTAGCGATTGATGGTCCTCGGATTGAAAGAAAGCAGTACGAATCAGAGAAATCAAGGTGTAATCAAAAGGTGCTGTTACGTTGACGGATTGTGACTGTACTGAAAAAGAACTGGCTTTATCCGAAAGCGTAGGGGAGGAATACGAGAATGTCTGGGCTTTGGGTAGATAATTGGAAAGAGGAAGGAATAAATTACGGTGGGATTAGTCGTAGTGGTGCGCCACGAGTGATCGCGCCTACACTGGCGCAGCTGATGAAATAGAAAAGGATGGATGTATGTATTGTCAAAACATAGGAGCAAAACAAGACAAGATCCGGATGAAATCTCGCGGAGGGGAGGGAGATCTGGACGAATTTACGGCTGTGGATAGGGACGAGCTACGAAAACGGGGACAAACCCGGAAAGGACGTGTGTCAATGAGCAACAGGAAGAGGAAGAGAAGATGAGCGTATATTCGGAGGTGAACAGGACGACGACGAGCATGCCTAATGGGGAGATGGCGAGAGGAAGGCAAAAGAAAAGAAAAAGGACATAATGGGGAATAAACGAGAGAATAAAATGGGAAAATAATAGGAGCGTGGGAGAATAAGAGGATAAGGACGCCATAAAAGGAGCGACCAAGACATGAATTAAGGGTAAGGCTATGGGGAATCCCTGGGGAGTCCCCTGTGCCGGTTGTGCCGAGTCACGTGCGGATGCTTAAGTGTCTGAATTGTTGAGGATGAATTTAGGATTTGACGGAATTTGATGGAATTTGATTGGAAAAAAGAATAAGTGGTGAGGCGCTCTGGTTCCAAATTGGGGGTGGCCCAAGCCGTGGTGACCCTCGACGGATCCCCTGTTTGTCTCTAAGCGGAAATGCAGCCACGTCCTGAGATCACGTTAGATCACGTCCTTAGATTTACTCCTCCTCCGAGACCGTACATCTCTTCCGTTTTAAATATGAGCAATATGCCACCCGCTTCGTCTTTTTCGTCTGAACACTGGCTGGCCACGCCATGGCCTTTTATACACCGTCCTCCATCCCCCATTCGTGCACCATGAATGCCCTGCCTACCGAGCTCCTGTCGTCCTGGTCGCTGCACTGGCGGCCCAAGGACGTGCCCCTTACGCCCCCGATGACCTCTACCTTTGAGCGGAGAAAGGTGCAGCACCCGACGCTGCCTTCAATAGCCCACTTTGACCGCCAGCTGTCGGTGCGCCATTTAGCGTCGCCCCGTGCGTGGTTTTACCTTGTTTTCTGGACGCGAATATTGACTTGTTGCAGTAACTCCACCCGACGACGTCCCACCGCCGACATACTCCCCCGAGCCGACCCGCCTGCCCCCGCTTGCGAAGCCGCCAGCATTCGACATGTCGATTGACTGGCTGGACGTCTCGCGGACGCGTTCAGCACGCTTCATCGCCGAGAAAACATGCGAGATGATCTGCTATCTCTGGTTCGCGTCGTCCCCGCCCAACTCGCCCTTTCTCAACCGGCCCGTGACGGCGAGCAACCTCCAGCTGGTCGCGACGCCCACCTTTGTGCAGTTCATGCAGAAACTCCTCGAGACAACGCAGGTCTCACATTCCGTCATTGTCCTCTCACTGCACTACATCTACCGCCTCAAAGACCGAAACAACGGCACCCCGGCCCAGGCGGGCAGTGAATTCCGGATAGCCGTGGCTGCACTCATGATGGCGAATAAATTTCTTGACGAGTAAGTTCCGCCCGTTTACGCGTCGTGACACGTCTCTAACGGCTTTGCAGCAATACATATACGAACAAAACATGGTCCGAGGTGTCTGGCATCGAGTTGTCCGAGATAAACCGGATGGAGCGGGAGTTCCTCATGGGCGTTGACTTTAATCTGTATGTCGACAAAAAGACGTACGAGTCGTGGTTGAGTCTGCTCAAGGGACTTGTGCTCGCAAAGGAGCGAGACAGCCGCCATTTCCGGAAATCACGCACGCCGGCCCGGTCGTCGCGGCTAGCCGCCACTCACTCGCCCTCGACGCGAAGCTACTCGTCGCGCTACGCCATCCCTGCGCCGCGCGCACGGTCGACGTCGCCCAACCAGATCTCGCGGCCGGCGCCTGCCGTGCATCGGTCGGGGGCGAAGCGCACGGCAGAGGCCGCGTTCTCGCCTACGAGCGCGAGTTTCTCGCAGCTCCCGTCCAAACGGCCCGCTGCGATCTCCCTGCAGATCCCAGAGTCCGCGGGCTCGAGCACGGGCTCGCATTCGCCGCTGGAAGGCCTGCAGAGCTTTGCCAAAATGTCCCTGCAGTCGCCTTCGCGGGCACCGACGTCGTCGTCTTCGCCTTGGGTGCCGATTAAACGGGACATTGTTCCTCAGACGCTCGTTTCGGCGTACCATGCGAGCGAAGGCACCCGGAATGCTGTTCCTGAAGTGAGAATCCTTTTTGCTGTTAACCTTTGTTGCTGACCTTTTTCTAGAATCTGTACTTTTATACCCTGACGGGCTCTCCTATGGATGAGGAGGATCGCTTTCGCCGGCCAAGGCTGCGGTACCACCAGCCGCCGCCGCCGTCGGCGAGTGCGCCGTGCTACTCGCAGCGTGCGTCGATGCCGGTGAACATCCAGTCGGCATCGACGAGTCCGAATGACGTGCATATGCATCTGGACGGCGCGCACCCGCATCTGCACGAGACGGCGTGGACGCACCAGGTCGTGCTTCCGCCCCTCCACCACCCGCAGCCCAGCCGCCACTACACTAATGATAATACGCCTAGTCCTATCCCTGCGCCCTTTGCTAATGCCGGCCCGCCCGGCATCCAGTTCTACTCTACAGCCCCGCGCTCGCCGCCTCGCTACACACCGCACCACGATAATTGGTATCGCGCCCGCGGGTATTAAGAAAGTAATGATAATATTCAAAAGCTTCTACGACCAGTCCATGACGCCACATCCTCAGGACCTTCATTCACATATACTTTGCATTCCCATCAATCATCGCAATTGCATTACACTCATACATACATACGCATTATCTCATTTATTCTGTTGTATTTACATCCATCGTCGCTATAAGTAACGTTTTCTTTACCCTGAAATTGTAGGATAGTTTGACAGCTCGGGAATGGGTTTGCAATGTAACGAAATACCCTCCCGCACTCGGCTCCTGATGTTATTGAATCAAGACAAACAGCAAAGACCGTCTCGAGTTTCTGCGGCTCCTTCCGGGCTCGGCTAAAATGAGACGTCTGTAAACCTTATCTTATGACTCGAGTGTTAACCCTCTGCATGTGCAAGGATCTCGAAAGGGGTAATGGGTCCTGTCAATATATTGCAAACGGTGGGACATCTGCGTTCAACAACGGGCTATGTTACAGCTCCACAGTTTTCCAGTGCTGTTGAATGAGAGTTCACGTTCAGCAACTTAAAGCGTCCGAGGTATTTATGTATTTATCACAAGGATTGAATATATCACGGATTCGGAATTACCTACGTCTGCATCGGGACCAACCTAGCCCTCTTCCCTCCTTTCTATCGCGGAGAGTGGAATTGGTTCACTTACCCGTTGTCCAGGGAAAATGGTATTTGCATGCCATGCCATGGTTCGGTGCCAGGAAGGAAGAGGGGCCACGGGCACGTCCAATCGAATGACTTGACACCGCGCCGAAGAAAGGGAAAAAAAAAGATTTCGAAGCCCTTTGATGTAACGTATACGACACAACACAATTGAGGTATGTAGATAGAGAAGAAGTGGGGTTCTCTCGCATCAGTACAGGGTCCGCGCCATCCATACATACATATTTGCCTTTTCACCTTGGTTTCCACGACAAAATGGATTGCGAGGCACGGTTTCCAGCCAGCCTCCCACCGGTTATTCCTCGCCCTGCGATGGTTCCTTTTGACGCTTCTCCCACTCTACTTGGAGTTGCTTAAGGGCGGTTTGGGTGAATGCCTATGTAGGTGCGTATACGTCAGCGCCAGGCCAGCTAGTTGGATGGCAGCGGACCTCTGTGAAATAATACCCGGACAAGGCACCCGATACTGGTGATGCATGGTGAATATGGATGGGTGTGATATGCGCAACGGACTCACGGACGATGGTGACGACGGTTTTATTCCGGTTGAGCCCCATGAGCTTGGCACCGATGAGACCTGGGCGACAGCCAGTCAGCAGCGAGCAACGGGGTAGTTAGTTGAGACGCGCTCGCCTGAGGCTAACGCCGAAGTCAGACCCGCAAAAAGTCCTTCCTTGCGACCTTCCTAAAAACCGACGTCGAAGTTTACCAGCAAGCACGGGAGGGAAAGTGACTAACGGTCTTGGCCCGCTCGACAGCATCGGCAGGCGGGGGATCCATTGCCAGCTGCCTGTAAATGAAGCAAGTCAACGAACGAATGGAAGGGTGACCGTGACGTGACGCGGGCCCTTGATGTCGACGGCCAAGAAACGGTCGGCGCGCGGTGTGTTTGAGTCTATCCAGGGTGAGCACCGTCGCGAGCACTGTCCTGCGTAGCTGACGCGTCTGCTAGATCTCCTGACTCGCGCCAAGTCCCAGCTGGACGACCCGAGCCAGCGAGCATCACTCGTGCAGAACCTCCATCGGGTCGCCTCTCTGGCAGAGTCATTCACGGAACAGCGACCGCGGGACTGCGCCGAGCTCGCTGACGGGCTAGATCAGGAAGGCGCGTTTTTTCCATTCTCCTAGCAATCATCTACAAATGCCTCGCATTGAAGGTGTCAATCTGTGGAACATATCAAGTCTAGTCCGTGAGGACGACGGCCGGGCTGTCGTCGCGGCACGTAAGCACCTTCGAGGCTGCATCTGTTTGATGATGATTCGCTTATTCGTTCCGTGGCTGCAGTCAGACTTGCCGCTTTCCGTCTTGTTGAAGCAGGGTTAGAACCGAAGCCGGGGATAGAATGTGTGTGTGCCAGCGTTTCCCTGCGTGCTGCGTAGCTTATCCTTTATTAGCCCTTCTCCATGTTCTCCAGATGGCAAGCAAGACGGGCGCCACCCTCTCAGGTCCGGCCTTCTCTTGTGTTATGTGTGTTTCCAGGCTGAGTTTGAATGTAATGTCAGAACTGGGAAACATCGATAGGGCTGGTGGGGTGCTCACTAGCGCCGCAAAGGTTAATGGTGCTGATCGTCTGGTTTGGGCTGGTGCTGACTTTGGATCTAGTTTGAGGAGCTCCTGCGAAACGCGCCAGACCCGGATGGAACGCACCGTCAGGCTAGAACCCGTGCTATAGTAGTCTACTTCTCTAGTCGGATGGAGGCTGTAGGCGTTCCCCCCTACACAGCCCGTCCGTACTCATCATCCTGCCCTTTCAGGCATGGAAGGAAGGAAACCACACCGTGGCTGATTTCATGTCCTCAAAGATAACAGGTCCGTTCCGTTCTACAAGGAATGCCGACATCGCTCTCACGTGTATCTATCACAACAGACGATGACCAGCGTCTCGCTCTGCTACCACCTCATGATGTAAGTCCGCTTTGGGAATAATGATTCGCTCCCCCCTTCACATCAACTATCAGCGTACGCTTCTGGCTACCAAGTTCCATGGCATTGGGAAGGCCATATTAAAAAGCCACGCCACCTCGGACAACAACGGAACGAAGCCTGCAGATGCGGTGGGGTGGTTACAGAAGGCATTCACCATGGCGGACCAACTAGACGATTCGGCCATGTCCGGCCTGCCACAACTAAAGGTCGTGTACAGCCCCCCTCGCTATTCAGTTTACCGACTCTCACGATCCTTTATCAGATATCGATGCTGAGAACTCTAGGTCTGTGTCTTGATCCTTACTCAGAGTTGTCGCGGCTCAAGAAGCATATGCAGCGAGGGCGTATTTCCTTTCGGGGTCATACGACAGAGCAGAAGCAACACTTGACGAACTCGTCCCATCCATAGATTCCTCAGATGATCCCGTAGGTTCACCCAGCGCTCGAGACTCGTCTCCCCCACCCTGAAATCTTAATAGGCAAGCTCCGAGTATCAAGAACTTCGATGGCTGCGATTGGCTATCCTTAAACGGCGGAAAGCTGGCGATCCAGCTCTGTTAGATGGTCAGTGCACGTAACACGATCTGACTGATGCCTTTCTTTGTATTTCAACTCTTTGGCTGTTATAACCAACCTGATAATCTTTTTTCGTTTAGCATTCAAGTCTATAATTGATCACATGGAAGTAACGGAGTCCAGAATAACTGAGTAAGCTCGGTGCTTTCGACGGGTAGCCTAGATAGGCATGCTCACAGCATGTCAAGCGTTCTACAGGACTTGCGAACAATCAGCCACCAACAGTTAGTGTAGCATGTGTCTCAGTCTCAGGTAAAGCAAATGCTAAACAGGTTCCGTGCCTCCAGCGCCCTCGTTACTGCCGTCAATCAGCACTGTCTGAAACGGGCTCTAGCGTGTCCTGACCGGGAGTGTGGGCATGTTGACCGACTGCTTCTCTCGCTGATCGTGCACTGCTCAAAGGACGAAGTCCACGCCAGAGCAATGGCGGCCATCGATGCTACGTTCACATGTCAGTAAACCTACGCATCCCCCGACTGATTGGAAATAAATCTCATCTCCCCCTCCTTTTAGCTATTTGCGAAGCAGAGTACGAACTTCCGAGTGTACCGGCAACAGCATGTCTTACGGTGCGTTTCCCCTTCTCTTATTCGCTTATCCGCTTTTTTTTTGGTTTTGGCAATTTAACCTACCCCCCCCCCTCTCATGCCCCTTTTAGCTTTTATGGCAATATGGTGATCGTCACTATCACGCAAAGAGATGGTCGGACGCGGCTGATTGGTTTATTGCCGGTAGTCACAGGCTATTCCGGGAGACGTGCCCGGGGAGTAGCGGGAAGTGTCACCGGAAAGCGGCGCTTTGTTATATTGAGCACCGGGAGTATGCAAAGGCTTCGGCCGTCATCCGCCGCTGTCCCATCACCGAAGCAGCTACGCATTATGTTATATTCCTAACTGCTGTTCATCAAGGTGAGCGGTTGATCGTTACACGGAGGGAACTCGAGTTTGAAAGCATTCATTCATTCCAACTCTTTTTTTTGTTTGCCAAGGCATCGATGATGAAGGTCCGTTTCTGTTCTGTTCTGAGCGCTTCAATCATGGTCTAATAACGTTACCCAATCCCTCTAGCCATTAGAGCTGTCTACGACATGATGAAATCCCCAGATTTCTCCCGAAAGATGCTCCTTCTAGCCACGCAGATATCACACGAGTCCGCGAACAGGCGGATCCTTCTAGCTGCCCTGGAGGCTCTTCTCAAGACCCTGAAACTTGCAAAGGGCGGTGAGACTGTACTGGAAGCTATGGCGTTGCTTCGGTGCATCATCAAGCTTGTGCTCAGATTGCTTACCGAGCCTGCCGCTGATAAGTGCGTGTCGGATGTTTTTTGTGTTTTCCCTTCCGTCCCTTTCTTCCTTGATTCTCGTTAATTGAATCTCTCATCTCAGACCAGTCCTTATTGGTACGATGGTGGAGCATTTCCGGACGGGTAAGTCGACCCTCCCCTCGTACCCACCCAAACGCGTGGTGGATAAATAGAATATTAATAACAACTCCCCCTTCATACAAACAAAAGCGAAGATCCTCATCGAAGCGGCCAACGCTCAAAAGGCGCTGAATCTGATATCCAAAGACATCTCCTGGTTATGGAGAACAGCATTCAACTGCGCTGTGCAAGGGTGTTCGGAGTGGGAAGGCTCGGGGTGCGAGGAGCGGATCTCGGATTTGTTTGATATAGCGCGAGATGTGAGTAATTAAGGGATGTGGAGGGGGGATGGGGACTGATTCATACGATATTTTTCCAGCTGCTAGAAACGTGTTGCCAGGCATCATCGACATCACCTGTAGACGTCGATGCGGAAGTTTATCTACATCTCATCATCGCGTCGTTCTCCGGCGTGTCCGGCCGGAGTGAGTCCCCCCTCCCTCCCTCGACCCTTCCCTACTTAACCCCATTCTCACCTCTTTCACTTCTTCTTCTAGTCTTCGCACTCCGGCAATCTCGGGAACCCGACTCGGAGACCAATATGAATGTGAGAGAAGGCCCTTTTTTTTTTTTTCCCTTTTTTTGTTTTTCCGTGTTTCCTCCCCTTATGCTCGTGACAAAAAGGCCCGGATACGTGATATATCCTCGGAAATCAAGACGTGTCGGGAGAGGGTTGAGGAGATCCAGGGGAAGGGAGTGATTACGGATGAGAATGATGTGGTGCGGGTGGGGTATTTTTTGCACACGCTGAGGGTGTTTGAGGTGGAGATGCTCGTCCGGCTAGGGGAGTGGGAGGCGGTGGGCAGGGTCGTTGGGGTACGTTTGGTGCTTTACTTTTGTTGGACCCGCATGACGTTTTCTTGCAATTGGTTAGGATACGGTTAAGGCTGGCCCGTTAGCGGCGAGCACGTACGAAGCGATTGCGGATATTCTTGTAAGTAAGGTTTCTCTCTCTCTTTTTTCCCCTTGGCCGCTCTCCCCTCCTGATCCGCGGCTCATTTGGGACGTCCCGTTTTAGTGGGTGAGGAAGGATTGCCCGATCAATAGTACGTATCAAAACTACTTTTGACTGCTCACATACATGCATAACCTAAATATGTGCTGTTTCCGGCAGTTCTTTACGTGGGGCTGGAGGTGAGTCGTTGCCGTTGTTTGGACTGTTCTGCCAATCGACCAACCAACCAGTCCATCCTCCGCGCGAGCCTCGATCATAACTCGCTCTCGATTGACAAGTTCTCGCGGTGGCTGAGGGCGCTGTGCACGATTATGATAGCGAGGAATGATCGGCTCAAGGCGGTTGGGTACGTCGAGCAGGCTGTCGGAGTTATTGAGGGGAGCGTTGGGGGCGATGAGGTGAGCGGTTTGTAGGTTTCATGGTGGTGTTAACCTTTCTCCTCCTCCTCCGCCGCCTCCTCGTTAGCCTTACCCCATGGACGAGCGTTTCTGGTTATTGAGTACAGCGTATAACGTTGGGTTTGAATGCCTAGAGTCTGATTTCCTTTTTCCCCATCATCCGCTTGGAGCTTATGTGCATTGTATGGATGTGTAGGTCATCGGCGTTTGATGAAGCCAAGAGATGGTTCGAATCGAGCACGGTTATTTGTAGGTACGTGCCTGGAGGAAAGGAACGAGCAGAAAAGGTATGTTTTTGATTGTTTTTACTGCATCTCTGACCTGTGATGGGACAGATCTCGGATACGTATACGCGCTTGTTGGAGAGATGTTCGACTGGGTAAAAGTGCGATGCTTCTCGCTGTTGTGGCTCTGGCTCTTTGGTCTTGTTGCTTCTTTGCCTCCGTCTTTGTTCTTTGTTCCCTGTTCTCTGTTCTTGATCTGTGATCTCGCGCCGCCTTCTGTTTGACGTAGCGCCCACTGTTCTGTTACCCTGTGCCCCCCTCTTATGAATGAATGTATCGTCATTATGGGTAATCATCATACGCATACTTTTTACTTGTCACGGCAATAATATCATATGATGTATCCATTCTACTTTTACCGCGAAATCACGCCTTGCCGTAGTCCTTTAGGTGATAGAGCAGCACCCTTCCTTTGGTGTTCCCAATAGCCAGATAATCGCTTCGCGGAGAGAAGTCTACAGCGGTGACGTGTCCAATAGGACTACTTGATGTAGGCCAGTTGGAGAAAGCTGTGAGAGATGGAAGATGTATCTAAAATGAATGGTAATGAATGAATGAAGGTAAGGGACGGGAACAACTGACCAGTTTCATAGCATCTTTCTTCTCCCGGCTTGCTACAGCCATTAACTGCGCGTCGTGATTAAAGCGTAATGTTGATATCGCAGTGGTCAAATTGCCGATAGTTTTAGTCGGTTTCGGTTGGGCGGAGCTACTGGTGCTAGCGAATGCGTCGGCGGTGTACATATTCACCAACCCCGAATTTGAACTTGATAATCATCTGCATTTCAATGGCGAGTACGTGATGCAAGGGGGAATGGAACTTACCCAATGGCCATCCACCCGCCCGTCGTGGTCCCGGCCATGGCCCGGCCCGCCCCTCTGAACCCGCCCTCATCCCGCCATCGTCTCAGACACCGTCGCTGGCCAACATCCCATAAGCAAACTTCGGCATCCCCCGAGAGCACTGCCAAGCCCTCCCCGTCCCCGTCCTTCGTCCACCACAGCTCCCGAATCCCGCCGCCGGCCCCACCCTTGAGTGTCCCGACGACCTGTCCACCCCCGCTGCGCCAGTCCACAAGATGCACGTTCCCCCCTCGGCCGGCCACAGCGAGCATCTCGCCAGTGGGTGAAAATGCTGTTATCTCCATACACTCTGCTTTGGCAATTCCCGGGGTGGAGAATCGCGTTCCCCATAGCCCGTTGTGTGTTTTGAGAGAGCCAGATTGGAGGTCATACACGGCGTAGTACGGACGGTTGCCAGTAAGGAGGAGGTGCGTACCTGATGGATGGAAGGCAACGGAGGATTGGGACGTGAAGGGAATGGTGGGTATATGCAGCGTCTGCAGGAGTGGCGACGTGTGTCCGTCAACATTGTACAAGCGCACTCGACGGTCCGACGTGCCGACTGCGAGTACGGGGACACGCTCGCTGGGATGAAAGGCGAGCGATTTGACGTCGGCTTTTTGTGAAGACTGATTAGCGTCCCGAAGTCGCTCGATGGCGAGAATACCAGGCGACAGTGTGCATCGACTCTGTCGTGACAATATTCCGGCCGTAGACGTGAATAGGCTGTCATCGTTGTCGGCTTCATCTTCGCCTTCGCGCCGTCGTTTCTTAGCCCATGCTGGAGCTGGATGTATGCGCTCAAATTGGCGGCGAAGACGGGACTCGTACTCGCGACCTGACAGCGTCGTTTCTGAGGGCGCGTCACGGAGCTTTCGGGAGCGCTTGGACGCTACAAGGGACACAACGGGAGGATCTGAGGGGTCTGTCCATGCTGGTTTTTTGCGAGAGGAGAGTATGGATTCGGGTCGCTGTGCAGACTCCACCCCCTCGCTGTCGTTGTCTTCATCATCACTCCCTTTTTCTCGCTCATTATCCTCCTCGTCGTCTTCCTCACCCCTGCCAGCATCACCAGAAGGCCCAGCTTTATCATCTACAAAGAACAACTTGGAAAAAAACAAACAAGTTAGGTTATCGATAACGGTAAAAAGATAACCACACACGTCTCCATCCGTAAGGTTCTGAAGTTCCTTCCCATTCTCTTCCTCACCCTCGTCTTCGTCTTCTAGCACAATCTCCTCACCTGCCGGGACATACGGTACCCCAAAAAGTAGGCTCTCCAGCCTTCTCTCTTCATCGTCCTTACTCGCATTTTCGTCAGCTGAGGTCTTCTGGCGTTTGGGTCCGCGTTTCGGCATCTTATAATTCAGACCGCATGAAAATGAGAAGAAAAAGTAGAGAGACTATTTTTGGATGTCACTTTGCTCCTGTTTGTCCAATGCTTCTACTTGCCGAACTGGGCCGAGCTATACTTGGCTACTGCTCTCACACTAGGCGCTCGCATCCTTCAGATCTCGCGCGTGTGATTCCTGGATCTCGTTCTGCTGGTCCGAACAACTCAGACGCTTGACCCACCTTTGGATCAAAAGGAAACTCGTACTTGTTTCTTGTAAATCTCCGGTTGTCTCGCAAGCGTGTTCTGTTCTAAATGCTCAATCATTGTGATTCAATGCAGACTTAACTAGTGGAGTTATTCGAAACATTGGAAGCTGATCTCTAAAATTCTTTGTTTCCGATTTTGCTCGCCACAAGATGATTTGGCAAGTTTAACTCTATGTAAAGCTAGTACTGGCCGTTCTTCCAGTGGCTTCTTATCTCTCTGATTGACTCGGATGTTCTTATTCCCTTGGACATTGTTTTTACCAAGTGACGCTACAGAGTGCTTGTTCCGACTGAATTAGACTGATCAGACTACGAACATGCATACCTCCATCACTATGTGATTCGCCGTCATTTTACAGGATTAGGCTAGAGACACAAACAATGGCTTGCGAATTCATGAAACAGCTGCCCTTGGCAAATGACTCCTTCCGTTGTGACAAGATGGTAACAAGTCTTTCATGCATCGAGTCTGCTGCCTTACCTACCTACTTACTCGGGTCTCCGAAATGTCCTCTGCTTACACAGACAGGCTAGATGGGCTTCTTCCACGTTTTTAAAGTTGTATACGGAGCCTTTTAATTCCTTTCACAAACACTTTCATGCTCTGGACCACCTCTAGGCGTTTTCTGTACCCCTGGGGTGTATTCGTAACGCATACATGACTTCATAAACCTCGCCTTAAAGGGAACGTACTAACAAACAAGTGATAGATGATGTACGTTACGCAGTTATCCCTTTGCATTGTACCCGGTCCTCGTCACAGAATCTACGACGAGCGGGGACAAGATAGGATCTCGCGGCCTGTTGACCTCAGAGTCCCCGGGTAAGTACTCGAGCGTTCCATGCATGATGATGGAGATTATGACGCATACGACAGAATCGTCTCACGATTGCAGGTCAGTCAAATTATAATTCGTGGGGAATGGCTTAGGGACGCGCACCCGTTGCCACTGCGCACAGGAGATTAACATTCAAGACGGGGAAGCATCTCGTTATTTCGTTAGGGTTGATGCATATAACCCAAATCAGATGTGAACGTCAACATGCACTTGGCCCCGTAGATGAACGCCCCTGACGGTGACGAACCTTTCACAAAACATTACGATCGAGTGGTAACTGGTGACGCTTGCGAGAAAAATTATCGGTAACGGAGGACTCGCACGTTCTCGCACATGCAAAGTCTTTCGAGTTGATAAATTTGACCCTAATTTTAGTCAACTTGCATGCGTTCGCGGTGTGCGCATCTACCCCAAGAAGTGTTCTTCCCTGCCAGTGCAAGACAACCAACATGAGGCATAGATTGTCAATCGTGCTCAAGTGCACGATCATTTATTTCAATGTGACCAAACCTCGCTCTACGGTGTTTGTTTGTCAGAGTGCATTTACTGCTGCGAGAGAAGTAGTTCTGGTCAATAATCAGGATGTGCGTAACTTCCGTGGATGACGAAGCACACCAACTATTCACAATCAGCCAAGATCAGTGCTAAAAACAGCTTCAAGCTAGTAAGCACTAAGTACTAACGACGCTGAAAATTTCCTTTCGCCACTCCAAGACCCGGTTTCATGGCTGTACCTCTATGTTCTCAGTTCCATTATTGCGAAAGATGCAACCCCACATCTAGCATTGTCTTTCGACCTTCTCCCGCACTGTCGGCCCAAACTTCTGGTCTTCGGAAATCTCCAGATACTTATCCCAAGCAAAAAAAAAATGTGAAAGCCAACGCCGCTTGTGTTATTTACTTGGTACTCGACGCTGCAAATTCCTATGTGTTACTTTACTTTTACTATACCATAACGCATCGTCTCTTGCCGTAATATGCATATGTTATGATGACGTACTCCCTCCCTGACGTACACCGAGGCACCTCCCCTCTCTCCCCCTGAGATTTCCCGAATCTTTTGCACCTCCAATTTCGTTCCGTGACGTCGGCGCCACTCGAAGCGAGATTCCGTCCCCCTCCCCCACCGTCCGACTCTATGAAGCATGATCTCGGGCCGCGAAGACAGATATTGCACACAGTACTGTTTCCCTTAGATCTGGGAGCTCCAAGGGGGATGTTTTTTTCTTTCTTTTTAGTGTGGCACTTGGAAGGAGGGTGAATGTCCGGCTTAAATGAAACAGTTCTGGGGAGCAAGAAGGTTCATTGTCATACGAACACGAGGCGTTAAGGTTAATTATCTCCGGCTTTGGGAGAAGGGAGAAGGCCCGTCGGGTAGTATGCGTCATGACAGAGAAAGATCGGCTCGAACAAGGAGCATTTGCGATGTAATTGGCAGGAACGATGGATGGGAGGATTCATATCCATACTTGGCGGAATACTAATACAAATGCTGATTTACGGGATCGTTGGAAGAGTGAAGAAAAAGAACCTTTTTCAATTACATTTGTTTACGGCGTTTTCTTTCCCGACGAGAGATAGCGGCGGACAGATACCGATGGTAGGGCACAATCGGCGACTAGTGGGCGGGTTTTGATTAACTTTACGAACAATGGGAGGAGTCATCGAGCCACGGAGGACTCGGCAGGCATTGAGAAACCTCGAAGATCATCCGAATTTATCCAAGCGAGACGGAATATTCCGCAACTAAGATACGCGAGGACATTCGTTGTGGGCGCTCTAGTCAGTTCTGAGTGGGGACCATGTGTGGACCCACTCGGACCTACCCGTTTCACCTAAGCGACAAATTAGGAATATTTTTCTTTCCCACGTCCCCGCTCGTTTCACCCACCTTTTCGTGTCATTATCCTTATCCCCACGGAAAAGATGCCAATGTACGTTCTATTCCTCTTTTCTAATGGATTATTGAGATGACTGCCGCAATATTAAGCAGAATTACCGCTTTACGCGCTTAGCACTTCTAGAGTCCAGACCAGACCTTCCGTGCACCATGCTGCCAGGACATCGATGCCCTACTTCAATGCTGAGAATTCCATTCTGAGCAGCGAAATTTTGGGAATAGGCCAACAGTGACTGACGGTGCGGCTGTAAATATAGTTTGAATCATTTCGAGTCAATCGTTGGGGTTCTCGGACAGTGGACTCAGTACGGACGATGTTAAGAATGATTGCTCATTGTCCCGCGGGCCAGACGCTGCGTACGTCGCAGCCCGTCAGGCAGGATAACTTACAGCACCTCCGTTGGTTCAGGTCTTTGGTGCTCAAATTTTTTTTCTACCCTAGTTCAACGTCTGATTTTGCAATTGGTAGATCCCGAACGCAGGCCAAGCTGTTCCGGAGAAGATTTTGGGACGTGCATGCTTGGTCGATTCCAGAAAGTTGTCGGCACTTACAACCTAACCTTACATCTCAACCCGAGGAAGATGTGCAGTCATGGTTTCGTCTTCATACCACCCGCTCTCCTCAAGTATGGGCCGCTTGTCAAATATCGGACAAAGTAACCATGGCACTAAGCTGCCACCGTGCTGTCATTCATTCGAGCTATACAGCACCACCTCCGTTGTCTACGAGTACGTCTACGGTCCGTCTACAGACGTACTCGTTCACCCCTCAAGAACGCCGCCATTTTCTTCGGTCCGTGTGTCAACAATCTGTTGCCGTGCGCAATCCAACACCCTCTTTGACACCTCGACTGGAGTTTGCAACCCGTCGCCATCACCTGCTGGTACTCTAGCTCCTTGAGTTGCCGTTCGCATGGACTGTCCTTCGCGGCTGAAGGAATGGAAGGATGTGATGATATTGCTTTGATCGGCGCGGGGCTGGTGAGAGGGAGACTTCCGATCAAGTGGACGCGTATGAAAGTGAAAGAAAAATATTCGTTTCGGATATACCATGTCACCGACTTCCGACTCGGAAGCGCCTCCTTACCCACGCTCCAACAATAATCGATGGTATGTTTTCATCCGTGTTCTCACTACCAGTCCTGATCCGAAGTGTGGTGCACCCATAGCCAGGGACTTCCGGCGTCTGCCACTGCCAGCGTATCGTTTGACAGCGCACTTGTGCTCTGGAATGCCTTTTTTCGTCACGTTGCGAAATGATCGCCAATGGGATGAAGGAGTAGTTGAGCTAAAGCAATGAAGCTTATGTGTCGGTTAGCTCTTATGCCATTTGACTGATTCGAAATTATTTCTCATTCGCTTTCGATAGTCGGTTTGATGTTGTCGCTGAATCAGCCCTCATTGAACTTGAAGGGAAAGATGGCTCGCTGAGGCTATTTAAAGCCTTCTTGGCCAGCATCGCGGCAGAAGGCCAGCCGATCCTTGGACTGGCGATCTGTGAAATCTACAGTTTCAAACTCATCTCATGGAAGTTGTAGCAAATGGTTCTCTCCTCTGTTCCATCGCCTCTCTAACAACGGACGTAAACGAACGCTTTGCGAGCTGTTGTGACACCCGCCCGCCACTGAGCTCGTCGGGCCCGTGTTCGTCGGTATCTGAGTTGGATTTATGAGTTCGGGATTGGGCACTGTTGATTTTGGGATGGTTGCTGAGCCGCCCATCCTCCTCCGGTGGCGATTACCAAATTCGGTTCTCCCGTCAAGAACTCAGTGCCCTGAATGTGGCGGCTTGTACCATAAGCATTGGTTCTGCAGGGTTGCAAGCTATTGATCCCTTCGCGCTTACTTATTACATGGAGCTGCCGTGCGTCTCTGGGTACATTTGCATGCGATCGAGGGGTACAGCGTGGATATAGCACGACAGGAGAACGGCAGGGAGTGACGAGAGAACAGAAGTAAACTGCGGGAAGCGCCCTTTGGGGGAACTTCGGAGTAGGACATAACCCAGCAAGACTCGAATAATTGCGGTCTAATGCATCAGCACCCTGGAGGAGAAGTCGCGAAGGGGGGTTTAAGTCGCGCAGACCGCCGTTTAGGATCTTGTCGCGGAGGCTGTTCTCATTGGCACTCTTCATCGACGCAAACGAATTGGTTTTCACACTAGTCGTTCGTAGAGGAACACTTACCCTCGTAACTATGGTCACAAGCTCATCTTTCAAAGTCCAACACAGACGAACTAGGAAACAAACATTACACCGGCTAGTGCCGGTCCGGACTTCGATAGTTTGCGCAATTGAGCGCCCTGCGGGACGGAGAAAGTCTGCTCGCTTCCACCATCCCTTTGTGAAAAGGCCGGCTATCCAATATACATCCCGTTCCTTTGTCGCCCTCACATTTGGTTGTGAGCGTGTGAGCGGTGAGTCAGACGCTTTTGTCTGCAATTTGTTGCATTCTGATGCTTTGGACTTGTTTTTGTAGACGTAGTGCCTAGGCTCATATCTCCGTGCGTCCATCTGGAAGCGGACGAAGTTTCACAGCTCTGCCTTAATCACGGGACATCCCATTCGTTTCGCTGAAACTCGGTCCCGCTGAGGAGTTATTGGTACTGATGAGTTCGCGCATAAATTGAACATATCTCAGGTCTGACAAGTGGGTTCTCAATCTACTTCTTTTGAGCATTATACTAAAACTACGCTCGCAAGGTCGGTTCATGTTCATCATCTCGTCTCTGATGTAGGAAGCTGAATAAGTCTTTGATATATCTGCGAGTCTAGACTTGAAAACTTACCACTCTGAATGCTCTCCAGTGCGTCCTTAGTGTTCTTGAGAGTGCTCTATGTGTTTGAGGAGTTCAGGTTGCGTCCTGTCCCGGCCTGTCCGTCGGAGACTTGAATGGGCTTTTCGCTGATATGGAAGGTCTTTCTATGATACGAATTCGGATATCCGGGGAACGATACTACTTGCATTCCATAAAGGAAGGCCAGCGAGTATTTGTCGACATAAGACTGTTGTTGGCTTTGTGTCAGATACATCAATACAAGCCAGCGGTGTTTATGTGCGAACCCATGTTCTCATTGGACACACCTAATACAAGTCATTGATGTCAGTAAAACTTGGTCGCACGATATACATGCTTAAATCCTTCGCGGGATCTCCGATGATGTCTGACTAGGAGGGAATGGTTCGTTCCCTTTTGGTTATTGTGATGACGAATAGTACTCATTTCTCCTAATTCAGCCGTGCCAATCATATCTCATTGCTGAACTGGTGTTCACTGGTACGTACTTTGGTGTGTCTACAGCTTTGCTGACTGATCAACTCAGACTTCAGCGCACTCTAAGCGAACGCTATATTTACGCTATGCTCTGTATAACTCACTAGTCCTATCATTAGATAGCCAATGACGTTCACTCGGGAAGGACCTTGTGTCCCTCTGCGTCATTCTATCATTTCGATCCTCCAGTTAAGTTCCAAGTCCGTAAAATGTTCCCGCATGACATCACTGCTTGGTCGGTCACTCGTCTTCGTTTAACGATCATCTGGTTCCATGTTCCCCATATTACAACGTGTGAACAGGTTACCCTTTATTCTTTGCAGCTCGGCTCTCACACGCTTCCATGCCGAGTCTCGGACATACGGCCCAACCTTGATTTATAGATGCAAGTACTCCGGTTTTGTCACTTGTGGATGCTAATTTGTCTCCCCACAGGTTAAATGTTTGCTTTCCGCAGCATTCAACGTTGGTGCCACATTTAAATTATTGGCCATCGCCGCTGGGCCCAGAATTAGTTCTGCCGTTCACCTCAGCGGAGCAGCCTGCTCCCAGCCGTAAGCGTGTTTGTCAGCGAGGACATACAATGTATGTCCGGGATCCCTCTGTACGCCGAAAGCTCTTCTTGGAGTTCTAATCTATGTAGAGCGAAGCAACCCTCGGTTCGGGCTTGTGACTTGTCATTTACTCTGGTCTTTCGTACGCATGAAACTGAAGTCTAGTTGCGGTAGGACTTTTCTTCCGTCGCGAAAGGAAACCCTTACATATATGTCTGTAATCAGGTAACGTGTTTATCAATGATGATATACCATCATATTCTCAGTCCTTTATTTCTTAATATCATCTTCTTACCGAGGTCTTTCATCGATACTCAAGTTCCGTGCAATTTATGTACATGTGTGCTTAGCCCCAAGTTCTGATGAGATCATGCCCCTCGGGATGGAGATAGTATATCAGAGGTAAATTATTTTCGCCCGGCCCTTCATTATCTTGTGACAGGCGTTTCCGCATCTAGCCCTCTTCCCGGTCCAGAAGGTCCAATCTCAGCTGGGCATCTTTGGTCCTGAGCTGGTCGCGGATACTATTCAAGTTCGTGAACTTCTGGCCTTCGTTTGGTAGTCGATCTTGCAAGGTACCGTCTCCACGCTCCTCCCAATACCTTACGTTAATGTTGAACCCAAGTCTCTGTCATCCTGCTTTCGCTGCTGTTTAGTCCATCTGACTCATCTACTCTTGTCCCCATTATCACTTTTCCGTTCCTCTTTTTCCTATCGATCCCGTCGGCACCGGCATATGTATGAGCAGTCATATTGGACGTTCGTTGTCATTACATGCCGATTTATATGTATCGTATTCTTCCTCGATTTTTTGCTACAGCCGCCACCGAAATGGAGCGACGATCGCTAGCGAGTGGTGATCTCTTTGGAAAACATTCTAGCTAGTAGTAATGGTGTTCCGTGTCGTCTCGGAATTGAAGCGGTTCAGTATTAATCGACTCCCAGACTCGGAAGGGCTATGACTGCGCGCCATTCAGCCTCGGACGTGTATGGCCTCGAGATAAAATTAGCAGATTATTTATTTTTCCGAGAAATAAAAGTTAGTCCACTTCATTGTTTCGATTTCTCTGTTTGAAATGTTGTAGCACGATAAAATCTAACGGCAGTCGGCCGGGGAGCTAGGTTACCGACGCTAAGGTACAGCGTAGGTTCAAATTGCTGCCAAGGACTCTGTATTTCTCTGTATTGGGCGCATGACATCACTTATCTTTCACCCTCATCACCGTGGCCTGCATTTTGAAT
This sequence comes from Armillaria fumosa, assembly GCA_030407015.1. Classification (NCBI taxonomy): domain Eukaryota; kingdom Fungi; phylum Basidiomycota; class Agaricomycetes; order Agaricales; family Physalacriaceae; genus Armillaria; species Armillaria fumosa. Next base: position 557,695 of record JAUDYM010000001.1, read on the forward strand.
GTCTATCTCCTTCAATCAGCCGCGGGTAGGTTGCGCGATCCCTAAGATAGCCTTGAAGATCAAATCCAGTGATTTGGTTCGTTATTACTACATCTTGGCCCTTGTCGATTTTGTTGTAACCTTTTGCCAGTTTATGGTAACTTCCTTTTGAACCGAGTTCCGACACTAATGTATCTCCTTCTTGCATTCAGGATCACATGAATCATCTTTCCCACTACGGTCAACTTGTAGCGGAGTGCACTTCTGAAACGATAATTATTCTATGGTCTTGTCAAACTCTGAATGTTCTGATTACAATTTGAACGGTTCCATTCTCCATGCTCTATACGGTAGTGCCCAGTCCCTTTCTCCCGGATATAGGGGATCTAGTCCGCTGTGTACTTCTTAACATCTGAAGCAGATGGGCGAATCCGCAAGATACAGATCTACGAGGGTTGTCGCTTCGACGCATTGTGTGCGTAGGAAGAGTATGTGTATGGAGGAAATACTTTCTTCCTTCTCCTTGTAGAGTTCTCTTCGATGAGGGTTCTTTGTCGGTTGACTGTCCTCCATCAGTTCATGTTGACGAGGATTGACCGGACCCGTATTCGTTCACTTCGGGTCCGTGTTAGCTGGGGGCTTGACATCTATCTCTTTGACTTTGACCACCAGCTCACACTCCTTCCGGTAACTGAGAGACGGTGTAGGGCAAGTGTACTCTCATCTAGGTCTCCTGTTGGGCTGAATCCAGTGTAACTAGTGTGACGGCGTTGATAGTATTTGAAACGAAGTAAAACTCCATGCGAGCCGCTCGGTAATCGGTTCTTTCGTCCAACTCCATTTTCACCGTTGTCCTCCTCCGCTTGCTAGTCATAATTTCTTCATCCGCGCCTATTTGTCGAAGGTGTTATCACGACAAAGTGAGTAACTTGACTGGCAGGGGCTTGCAGATTATCAATGATCCCTAGTCATTTTCAGCTTGTTCAGCCCTTCAAAATGCCGTCATCCGATTCTCTTTATCCTCAAGCAGACGAGCCTGAACACGAACAAATAATGACATTGCCCCTTCGTCTTGTTAGCTCTGTCGTATCTTGGACTGAAGAAGATCTTGCTTCGTTTGAAATCCCTTTCTAGAGAAAGAAATCATCCAAAAAAGAACGGTTTGTGCGTCTACTTTCTGGGCACAAATCGGGTCTATCTATCCATTGATTCCCCAGGGACATCATTCTGGAGATATTTCGCTGGGTTGCGCATCGTCTGAAGAACAGCCTCGATGTCACCAAGGGCTGGTGGCCTTTGAGTTAAGTCTATGAATCATCCTGCGAAACATTGTATCGACTTCGCCTGTCATATGATCTGTTGTCATTTCGAAACCCCCATACACGCAGCCCTCGGCGAACATCCTAACCCATCACTTCTGTCGCTTTAAGGAGCATCTACTGTGTGTAGCAGTGAAGGGACATGATAGCCCTTTTAGCTACTCAAGGGCTACGACTATGGTAATCGTATCTTTGATATGGTCCTCGAGAAATTGACGCTCTAGGAAACGGTGGACATTCTCGCGCGACCAAATGAACTGGCGCGACTCTGTTCTCTATCTGGGAATATTCCTTTACTGGAAGAGTGTTACCTTTATAGCACAGAAATAATGAGCTTCAGTACCTATGTGTTGTCGTCAGCACCACTTCTTCGATGGGCTTATCTCCGTCCATTGGAGGTATCTGCTTCGTCTAGATATATAGCTACGGCGTCCGATTAATCGGGACTGGCATTGGTTTCAGTAAGCTCATCGGTTCTGGTTAGGTTCTTTGTTGATGCAAGAGATAGAGGGTCTTGTGGCATGGTATATCGGTGCGCCTCGAGAGAATGGTAACCCACATAGTGTCGTTATTATCACGTTGCGTGTTTCTCGTCTCTGCCTTATTGGACACGCTTAAATACTGGACTTCGAGTGTAGAAAGTGTTGACTGCACCCTTCATGTTAAAGAGCATCACATATCGTTCTAGTGACAAAGGTAACAATTGTATATGGTGAGCCAAGAAGGCTGACTTTAGAGAGAACCTCATTCCTAGCAGAACAGCGCAAGATTCGGCTTAATGGCGACTTGGAGAAACGACATACGAATGGGTCCATCAATGGCTCAACGACGGAGCAGCGTAAGCAGAAGTTCACAACGTAGGGTGCTTGTGATTGTTTAGTACGTTCCACTCTTTCGGTGCATGTCCCCTGCATAAGGTTTACGTGCTACAGACTCGACTACAAGATTTGCAGCCGACACTGACTGAGGCGAAATGGGAACCCCAGGTTAGAGGCCAGTGGCCGCACGAGCAGTACACGTTGAATTTGCATTTGAAACTGTATGATTCTTCTGTCCTTTCCGACTTGAGCTTAGGGATTTAATGTGCTCAGACGATACGGCTTCTTTCGACATTGAACCTTCTCGTGAGAGGGTGTCAACTTGAAGAATGGACGAGCGATGGTGTGGCATCCTCGTACATCACGCTGTGAGAGGAGAGATTCCGTTTCTTCCGATTCAGATGTAGAGGGCTCTACGATCCATGTACCGGAAACGGTGGATGGTACCAAGATTAAAATGGCTGTTCTGCAAGAATCTCCGACACTTTCACAATCAACGCTGTCTTTCCTCTAAGCTCCGCAGCAAAATACGCTTTTGCTCCTCCAACACCCTTGGTCCTGACCACTTGTGATATGCGGTCATACCCCTCTGGCGCGTCACCCCGTCTTATCGTACATACAAAATCTCTCTTCTTCGTGTATACCAGAAGATCCCCGTAGAGCTTCACGTCTGCCAATGGTCTGCTTGAAAATGCGTCAAATGGTACCTGCACTTTGATAACGATGCTCTTTGGAGAATTGACCGAAAGGTTCTTGGGCGTATGCGCGAAGCGATGACGAGACTCGGGAGTGTTGGGAGTCGGGATAGACAAAAGGTCACGAGAAAACTTGGCCATCGGCTGACAGAACCCGTTTCGAGAGTCCGGGTAGTATGGAATGAGGGTGACAGTGTTCCGCACGGAGAATGGCTGACAGAGGGGCTTATGTGCATGCCAGTGTGAGCCTGAATGGAATGTCAGGGAGGCATAGCACACTACGAAGGCTGAAACATACGCTGACACGCTGTCGAACAATACCTCGCAGTCTGACATCTTGAGCACAGCCTCAGTTGGACACCATCTCCTCCTGGCTTCTTGCAAAATTCGCATGCCTTGGTATCCATCGGTTTTTCATCTCCTGAACGTTTCCTCAGCCATCGTTGCACAGCAGCTGTCACCTCTGGGCCAGACTTGAGCTGAAACTCCCGGGGCCTGACTCCATCTGCGTCTGCGATGTCTATGTCAGCGCCAAATTCCATAAGAAGGTTGATTGCCCCGATTCCGTTGGTCTGGAAGCACAAGAGTAAGGGAACTTCACCGTAGCGGTTACGCTGATTGGGATCTGATCCAGATTCGAGGAGAACGCGGCACAGGTCGAGTTTGGCCATGTGGTTCATAGTTCCGTGAGATAGGGCAGTGTATCCGGTGATATCTGGGAGGTCTACAGGCGCACCACGAGATATGAGATACTTGAGGACTTTAATGTGCTGGGGCTTGGGTTGTTCTAGTCGTTGGGCGCCGGATACGACGATTGCAAGATACCCAAACTTATACGGTGTTTCTGTACCTTCGAGGTCTGGTGTGTCACCAGACTCAACTTCCTGATTTCACAGTCTAGTGGTTGAGGAAATTAAATCGTTGTCTCAAGCTCACCTTGACTACTTTGTCGTAGTCTCCCAGGTAGCAGCACAGTCCAAAATAGGTAAGCTTGTGAGGATCAAAGGAAGAGGATCTGCCGTTGTAAAGTTGTCGGAGAGTTTGGCCGCCCATTTCGCATGACAGGTAGCCAGGCTGGTCTAGGATCTCCCGCATTTGTTTGGTTACTGAGAGTCCACCGCTGCCATCTCCTTGGTGCGTGGATTTTGTTGGAGTGACTATAAAACGAATTGGATACATCTTGGAATTTTTGCCGCCAGGAGAACAAGATGAGGGACAGAAACAGGTCGAGTATTGCTAAATGTAGACTGATATTTTCTTTGTCAGCCATTCACTGCGATAGCAAACAAGAGTCGAAATAAGAAATGGGCAGAATTGCCTGGAGGCCTTTTATCCAAGACGTACACGTCTAATTCCCCTTTCAATTTCCTCAGTCTAGCAAGCGTCCGCCTTTCGGTGCCCTTTCTTATTGAAATTCGAAGTGTGAGTACCATACACATTTTACAATCGCGTCCAAGGTACAACGCTTGACAACTCTCAGCTATCGGCGCAGTTCAATTCTCCAAAACGCCATCAAATTCTGAACACGAAGCGATAGTGACATCGATTCTTCGTAAGAAGAAGCCCTTACTGGACGCTGACGTCTCTTGGATTCAAAGGACTTCGCTGCATATGAAGAGGAGCTCTCCAATCTAGAGACCCGGGTCACCTTGCTAATACGCTGAAAGGAGGAACTCAGCGTTCACATTCCAGGTGCATATCATGGCTATCACTGGTTCACCGTCGGTGTCTCAAAGGATATCATTTTGGAGATATTTCGCTGGGCCAAAACCGCCAGGTTACCTTGCCCGGTCTGTGCTATTCAGCAGAAGCTATTCCAGCGTTCTTTGATATTCCAGAGGATGAAGCCTACTAGTACGAAATCTGGAATCTCTGTTGAATTTTTCATTTAGATACGAGAATTCCCGGTGGCGTCGCCGAATGCTATATTTCCGGGCTCCTGAGAAAATTGCAACATCAGTGGCACCCTCTCAGTGCGTTGACGTGAGTATCCTCCAGCTGCTTCAAACTGCAGAGCCTGAAAACTCGAACATGCAGTGCACGATGAAGTTCCGTTCTTGAGGATTCCATGGTATGCCATCTGATTCCACTCGGCTACCATACGACGAATTTGAATGCGAAGCAACGATAACAGCGATTCTTCGCAAAAAGAGACCCCTATTGGACGCTGATGTCTTTTGGATTGAAAAGGATATTGTTTCATATGAGCAAGAGCTCTTCTTATATTCAAGTCGCACAACTGGTCTTCCGAAGAAAGCAACTGGAGTGTTCACTTTCCAGGTGCAGATCATTACTAGCACCTGTCCATCGTCCCCAAAGGGACACCATTGCGGAGATATATCACTGGGTCACGCATTGTCTCAAAGACAGTCTCGATGTAACCCAAGGACTCTGGCCTCTAGGAAAGTTCTGGATAGTGATTGGATATCGTACTGATGTCGCCCATCCCATGGTCTGTTGTCACTCTGGAACCACCTTACACGCAACGCTCAATGGACATCCTCACCCATCACTTTCGTCGCTCTTCAGAGCTTCCGTTGTGGATAGCAAGAACTACTAACGACATTGCGGACTCTAGTCGTGTCTTCGATGTGGTCATTCAACAATCCGCGCTCTGAAAAGTGATGGAAATGTCCGTACCATGATTGAAAGACCTGGCAAAACTTTCTTCCGTATCAGGAAATATTCCACGGCTAGAGGAGCTGTACGTGCAGGAAGCGCACTTCAGCACAGATTTTTTGTCTTCAGCACCATCTCTTCGATGTGCAGACCTCGATCGGACTGCTCAGATATCCTCGAAGATCTCATATTTACCTCAAATATGCATCCTCAGCGTACGCGCCTTTTTTTCTAAGACTGAATGGGAATCCTCTTGGCTGTCTAATGCTCCAAAGGATATCCAAGATATCCAACTCTGTCTGATATTCAAGGCTTTCTCGCTTTCGACGGCGCGATCCTAACTTCCTTACACTACCATCGTTATGGCGTCCCTCGAACCAGTCCTCCCGAAGACAATTCGATAAAAAATATTTGTCCGATGGCGAGGACTCTAGAGGCTCCGCTGTATGGGGCCTACATACTTGAAAGGACTTCATCACCATGCACGGATTTCGCGGACTCAAATACCTATCCGATTCGTCGAGCATTCTTGATCTTATCTGCACAAAATCGATATATACACTTATATTGCGATCCACAGGCTACATTGTCAGTTCATGAAGTCTGTATCTCTTTGCACCCAAATGATACCCAACATACCCCTTTACAAACTCCTTGTACATCCCGTGCGCGTCTTTGTGTGGTGACAAGATGAGCAACACAGTCTCGTGTGTTTCCATGCATTTCCCCACTATATTGTGAAGAGTTTTAGTCTTTGGCTCGTCGTTGGCTTCGGCCAACAACGATATAAGGTTATAGTTTTCACCGTCAGCCTCCTCCTTGTAGAACGAGACGATGTCGTTTATGAAGCAGATAACATCACGGAGGAGAGGGAGAGCTTGGATATATACAGAGTACGGCAGCTCGCTAGGGAAAATGAACATGGCGTAGGCCTCGGCGATTCCGCTTGGTTCTCGAAGAAATATGGCGTATTTGTCAACTTTCATCTGCCACATCTTTGGTGAGTAAATAAGCCAATTATTTCAGAGAAAGTTACTCACCGGTTCAGATTTACTTCGTGTCTCTAAAATCAAGGCAGTCATGAATTTGAGGATCCCCTGGACGATGAAATCAGCAGTTACTTCGCCAAACAGCTGCGAGGCTTCTGCCAGGACGCCCGCGAAGTCGTCCAGCATCTTGGTTGGCTGCTTTTCTGAAGACGCGAAGTGCTTCATAGAAGTTAATGGAATTTCACTTTCAAAAATATAGATATCGACATTTACCTTGGTAAATTTTGGAACTCCAATGAGGGCGTCAGTGTCATCAGGATAGGCGTCGTCGAAGTATATCGCAAACGCGGTGTAGATGGCGATGTATACTTTGACATTGACGTTGTCGACATGGTTGTATGCGGAGGCAGCGATGTTGAGTCCGGTCTCTAGGTAGGGTTGAAGCGGCTCGAGAGCATAACCTCGGCGTTCGACCTCTTTCATGCAAAGACTTTCGAGCTCAGGATCCCAGATGGACGGCAAGTTGGTAGTGTCGAATTGATGTATGAAGGATCGTATGATGTCTTCAGCCTTTTCTGGTTTTTGTTCCAGATTTCGAGGTCTGACGGGATGCAATAAACGTCCTCAAGAAATCACCGAATTGTTCAGTCCGAGTCCGTAGAATAGCGTGAACAAAAGAACTTACGAGCTGGAATAGATAGAGCGGAAGGCCAGAGTCGAGCTCCCCAGCGTTGGGTATGGAGATTTGCTTGCGCTGCATTTGCAGGGGAAAGTTGAGGAGACATTTTGTCGTCGCGTATGATATCTTTGAATACCACACGAAGAACTCTAATTATACACTACATACGGGGAGTCCTGAATGTCCTGTGCAAAGATCAGCCGTGGATCATATGCTATGCGGTACTCAATTCTCGCCGGGGACAAATAATTGAGGCTTCCTCGACTACTTGCTGCGAGCCTATGACTGCGAAGTTCGCGTTTTGTTTCCGTCCCCACCTTAAACTGCGTGCTATTCAATTTCCTCATTCGCACCGTCTTCCTACGTCTTTTCATCGGAGTATATATTAGTTTGATCTTTGCTGTTTGAACGCATAGTGCCGTAAATCAAGCCCAACGAAGATAATAAAAAGCTCAATAGATTTAGATGATTTCCTGCCATTTTATTGCAAGCATATTATGGTCTATGGACGAAAAGTCGTCAAGGTGGTATGTCAGCAGCCAAACATTCAGACTCAGAGTCAAGTTCGCAAAACGAGATACAAATTTATTTGTTGCAGGTTCTCACAAGAATGGTGAGGGCTTACCCTGACCTCAGTTATGTGGAGGAGAAAAACAAGTTGGGCACCTAATGTCAGACTGAATGTTCGGACTTTCCTACCTTCCCTCTTTTCAACATTCTCCTTGTCAAGGGAGCGCCAAAATAGGCTGGATACACCGGGAACTTTGTTGACCCCGTTTATAGAATGGACAAACCCTAGCTTCACATCACACACAGGGTGCATCATACTTGAACCCGCTGGGGTTGCCTCAATATAGCACGCTTTTCAGAGTCTGATGCAATGCCGCTGGTAGTTCAAAACTCGTTCTACAATGTGTACTGCATTTCACAATGCAAAGGAACGTATATCTATGCCAAGAGTCTCTTCAAGACATCTCTGGTACTAAGCAGGTCACGGTGCTTAGGACATTATAAGACATCTTTTGAATTGACCATGACCAGAACGGAGGCACAGGGCTTGCATGCAACAAAAATCCCCCGATACGACAACGAGTGCTGCATTTGCTGCACCATTCTATTTCGAGATTGCTTGAACGGGGAGTGCCTGGTGGAATGGTGTGTGAGTTCCTGAGATAGTCCGTACATGTTGTCTTACTTCGCCAGAAAGAAGACAATTAACGTGCTTGACAGTACCACCGAAAACACAGATAAGAGATAGGCTACCAGGAGCAAGGCCAGCACACAGCGGAGCTCCAATGTAAAAAAGGAAAGCCGCCCGAGGTTTGTTCTGTTGGAAAACAGAAGCCAATAATTCATCGTGCCAAAGGCCTGGTACATGCCCGATTTGGTTGTGAACTTGAAGATACAGTTTCATATGTACATTAAGGAAGGACATCGATACAACACAACACACCGAGATATCTAGCCTGTTGTCACTAAAAAGCCCATTAGATTACCAAATTCTAAAGAGTCGAACATGCTCGAAGAAGCACCTACAACGATGCTCCTGGGTTATGTTCTGGCTTAGTGTCTTTCATATGCGGTTGATACGCAATGATTCCACCGAACTTTTCGGGAAGACATGATGAGGGTAGGAGATCATGATCAAGTTCACGGGCAAAGCGCTTTACAACACGCATATCTATGGGACGTCAAATCAAAGTATTCAGCAGGGATGCAGGGGCTTTTTACCCTTTCCATGCACGCGACGGAAGGTACTACTAGGTCGATCAACAGACGGAGCAACTTCAGTCAAGTATAGGTATACCATGTCACCCGTGAGCCGAATCCAGATATTTAGCATAAATGTGCAACTTACGGAAGCTTCAGTTTCTTTCCAACTTGAATGTTGGAACTTTCAACTCAGAGCTGAAACACGTGCAGTGTAAGTACAACATCAACACGGAAAGTGGAAAGTATTTTGCTCGTTGTGATACATCCACCTCGGCAAGGCGCGCTAGGCCTTGGCTGGGCCGTTACCTAGAGGTCGCAATTCGACAGTAGATATCCAGCAAAAACCTGAGCGTGAAGTGGTTCCCCTCGGCACTTGGTCTGTTCACGCACTAACCAACTGACCACGAAGCAGCGCAACATGGCCATGGCAAAAAAAAAAATTTGAGCATTTCGCTATGGCTGATTTAGTTGAACTCAGTTGATTCGAACACGTTCAAAATTTTGTCGATGTTGAGGCCTTGAGCAGCCTTGCAAGCTTGAGATGCGAAGCAATTTGATACCAGTGAGACTTGAGACGGGTTTCGTCAGTGTGGAAAACTGTGGAGTAGACTGGGAATGAACGGAAAGCATGATATTCAGGCAAGCCTGTCCGAGCCTTGGGCACCTGCCAGTGACAGCTGGTGTCACGGTCGGAGTTTGAAACACACTGGCTGCAACCGTTATCATCCACACAGAACCGAAATTTTATTTTCTTTCTACTCAGCCTTAAAGCTTTGGTGAGCATCCAATTGGAAGATCCCGTCAAGCAACCAGATGCACCACAAGCTCACCGTCGCGCAAGAGCGCAATGATCTTACCATTCTCGGTCCAACAGCCCGCTCCGCCTAACTTTGAGAGAGGAAAGGCGATGCTAGGCAAAACATTGGACGAATAATCTGGAATGTCCCGTACAAATCTTTCCTTTGCGCCCCATATTCGTCGATTCATCCCCGGTCTGGATACTCGTTGAGGAACATTCTCATACTGGCGTGCAAAGCGTGGCCCAGAATACTAGCTCGATTACTGTTTTGCTGGGAAGATTCGAGTGAATGTAATGGTGTCTGGTCGGGACAGCTGTGTCCTGATAACTTGGAGAAATTTATCTCTGGTTCGGTCACGTACGCCAGGGAGGTGAGTATGTTCAGTCTTTGGACGAGTTCGAATATTGACTCGAGTTTTTAGCGATGCGGAAATGGGGATGAACCTCGAAGTATTCCACGTTCGGATTGGACATCAAATTTCTTTGGCTGGAGGTTCAGGTCCATACTTCCTATATGAAAGTACATCTAGCAACCGACAGGCGGAAGCTAGTTCATGACTGTCGACATGTTAAAAACCACCTCTCCGAGCGGTGGGCTTTCAAGACTAGACGCTGTATTTATTTTCTGGATACATGGGCACAACTCGTATTATACCCCACCCTAAAGAGTGACCAGGGAAAATTCGGAGTTAAGGTAACAGCTAGAACAAGCGTGTATTCAAAGGTCGGTTTCAAAGAATGATAATTTTGGCAAGGACTTAGCTCATTCACAGATTACTATACTACAGACGTATTCCTACAAGTACATGTCACCCAAGCCAGACAATTACAGACCTATTCATATAGAGAAAGGATATCAACACTTCAGTTATTCTTGAAAACTATCTGCATCTTGATCATGGAAGTGCGATTCTGCACGCCAGCACCTCGCGCCACTTCTTCCACTTTCTAAAATATAGCCCCCAACTGCATGTTCATATCGGCGGCACCCACCTGTATGGCTGGCACCGAGATGATTATCAGGGAAACAATCCCGGGGTCGCCGACGGTCGCCATCCTTACTCTCGGTCAAGGACTCCGCCTTACTGGCGGGGCGCCTTTGAGAGATGATGGGTCTGCTGGCTGGGGCGGTGTCCGCGTGGGTTGCTGGAAAAATGTGCTGGCCAGTAGTGACGGCCCACTGCGCGCGCGAGGCCTTTAGGACTGCGGCATAGTTGTCCTGAAGGAGCCACTCGGATATCACACAAGTATACAGGAGCCAGTACAACGCACCCTCGCTTGTTTCAGCTTCCCAATGTCATATGCGTATGCTTCGACAACCTCGGCAGCGAGGTGATCCACGACCCTGGCGAAGCTCTCGTTGATGGGACGCTCAGTCGGGAACTACACAAGTCGGACACGGAGATGGAGAGGGCCGACAATAACGTCGGTGTTCCTGATGCTCACAATGGATACGTCCATGATGGTGGAGGGATGAAAATAGTGGCCTCGGGGGTGAACGACTTTATAGGTATATACCTGGTGCCTATATTATGTCAGTTTTCTGAAAAGGAAAAATATCGGTCGATCGCTTATATTCACAGCACCTCCGTTGAAAGAATGTCAATTAAATATTGACGACTTGGATTTACCCAAACGCACATATGAACACCAGGGTCCTAGATGCCCCCAAAGCCTCGGTTGGAAATGGGGGCCCTTGGCAAAGGCATCGCCAAACCAGTCTCATACGATAAAATGCCCTTGGAGCCGGCGTGAGGACATCTGCTAGGTAACTTCGCTCTGTAGGGGATTTTACCTTTGAGAGCCGAGACGGCTTACAGTCGCCAATGAATATCGAGGTGACGGCAGTCGTCCCATCTCCTGCCAGAAACAATGAGCACGTTGCGTTCTTCAGGCAATTCGCTGCTGAGAACACAGGGTTCCTTATGGGGCTTGACATTCATTATGGGACCAACACGCTCAATAAGCCTGTAGAAAGCTCGATTACAGGCGTTCGCTGCGAGTATACGTGAGTGATCATACTTTTCTGTTAAAACGACAGGCTAATAGACTGATAATGCCCCTGATCCATGAGTCCCTATCCAGGGCTGTGTCCGGGAGGTTGTATGATGCCTTTGGACATATAAACCAGTTCAACCTCGTCTTCTTCGCAAGAAAACCAGTGGGTGTCAGGTGAAATTAAAGCCCGGCTCCAGATGCTGGACTCCTACCTCGTCTCATCTCATTCCTTCTATCAAAATAAGCCGATGTTGATCTATCTAAGGCCGTTGTTGTTGTTCAGTCAACACCTTCCCAAGCGGAGGTTCGCATTCGGGATTACCCATTCTTAGCGAAGAATGCCCGGGTAGTGTTTGACGACCAGCGACTTGAACCGCGGCCCACCTGGGATATCTGGCGCTGATGCTCATTCAATTTACGAGGTTGATCACGAGCTAGGAGGTGTGGTGGTTGAGTCCGCCCAGGTACCTTTGTTGGTACTCACTGCAGTGGATAGAGGTAAATCAGCATCGGTTGCAATCGAATAGACGATCCAGTTCACCCGTGTCAACCTCCAAAACGCGCACCGAATCGAGTCAAACACCTCACGTTGTTGTCAAACCCCGAGTCCCCTTCAACAAATGGCAGCTATTTAATTCATTGCGAAGGGTTGAACGGGGTTCAATAAAGGCATAGGGCGCTTCACTCCAGGTGTCGGTCGAAAAACAAAAATAAAAGTGCCTTGGATAATAGTTAGCACCCGTGAGTCATGACCACTCTCTCGATTGCTGAGTGCTCACTTGTGCTGTTCGTTTCCAGGCATTGATGGTGAATGAGGCCATTGACAGATGGTTATCAGAACACGCCGCTGATGACAATTTTCCTTCGATGTCTACAGATCGATCATTCAGCATGAATAATGGATACCAAATGATTACTACTCACGCGACAACATCGTACACCACTTGAATCTTGTTGACACCAGATCAAAGGCCAAACCAATGGATGAACTGCAGAACGTGTACCTCCCGGGACGCCCTGCCCACCCGCCCACTTTACAAATCTCCCAAAACTGTGTATGGGTTGCCCGGTACGTTCGAACACGTCAAGTGGTCTCATATTCACGGGATGGATAATATCATACATGCGGGAGTGTCGACGCCGCGGAAAGAGGTGGGTCTTGCGCACTCTTGGGGAATGTGCAGATTACCTTCCCCCATCTAGCACTATGCACCTCCGAGTCTGTCCTCCCCGTCATAGCACCTAGCTCGCCGAAACGTGATACATCGCCTGGGTGCAAAATTCAGCCCTTAAGTTGATATCATGCGCTGGGTTGCTGTAGTTTGGCTAGGAAAGGTTGTCGTGGAGGAAAAAAAATGGGGTGCTAAGTCAGGGTCAGTTAGCCAGTTAACAAACTAGCAGCAATGTATAGCTCACCTTTATATATAGACATTCGGCCTTCATTGAGCCCAGCATCGAAGAATGAGGATATTCCCTCCACTACTACACACTGTCGTCGTTACTCTGTACAGTGTGCTCAGGAAGGCCATACCGTTTTCACGTGAAATAATGCCAAGCAGATCGAAATAAGGCTAGGTATGATATATGATTGAGGGTACGCGTTCGTAGATGGACAACTTTCTGTTTGCAATGATATTAGACATGGACAACATCCAAGATCTAGGATATGACTTACAATCGTACACAAAACATAATATGTGGTCCCACTGCTGCATCAGCTAAAGAAATAAGGAAACCGAATAAGAGATATGACAACAAGAACCTACATGATACTGACCGTGTTTGCAGCAACAACTAAATGAAATTACAAAAGCGGTAGCGAGAGCCATAAAAGGATTAGAAGGATGGAAAGACGATGGTGTACGGTGCAAACAGAACAGTAAGGGCTGTACAACATCATTTGCCAAACACTCCTTCAGGCTTCGACCTGTTGCCACTTTCTCATGAATTTCAGTTTCATCATGAATACTCGAGTAGGCTCACACTAGTCCGTTGAACATCATGTTTGAACAATAAACTGTAACATTGATAAATCCTGGCTTCCAGCCAAAACGATGCTGTATGATCAATTTATGAGTCGACCCAGGTTCGAACTGAGGACCTTCTGTGTGTTAGACAGATGCGATAACCAGCTACGCCATCGACCCTACAAATAGGATAAGAGTATAGATAATATCTTAAAATAGATTAATTGGCCTTCTCACCTATTCAAACGCTTGGTATAGGCTCCGCTCACGCTACTAGTACGGGTTTCCGACTCGGTTTCGGGAATCGGAGAGATACAAGTAGCAGAATTTGATGTTCACGATCGAGGCGCAAAGAACCATCTGATGATTCCGTAGCTTGCGTATCAGAAAGTGAAATTTTGTCATGGCAAAGAAAAAAAAAGAGAAGCAGAATTGATACGTCGGTCATAGCAGTAAGGGTTTTGTTCCTGGCCTCAGCACCAGCCCAGAAACATGATGAAACGACAATGACCCTGCTCAGAAGATCGAAGCGCAGTGTACATGTAACTACGGTCCACGAAGGCTGGAGTGGGAACGCGAAGTGTTGATTGTTCAAGTCTCGAAGTGATCCACGGTCCGTATATTGAATTTCCCTGGGATATACGCCACTCGTTGTTGCCCATACCCTGATATCAGTGGAGGTCTGGGTGCTTTATCTATCAATCATCCTGAGAGCTTGAAATACGGAAAACACACGAGCTATCGCTCCAATGAGAAATTAGAATATGGCCTGTCATGTGAGAAGAGAAGGCAGCAATTGAGACATCTCCCGCGTAGGGTGACTGTGGTCTTCCTTTGCATTCGATCCACGTAGGCTTTAGAGACCGAGCATTGCATCACCGTGGTGGGAAGATCCTGCGCGAATCTCGACGGGTTTGCCGGCACAATGAAAGAAATTCCCGAGACTTTCGAGGCGATTCGAACGGAGTAACTGTTCAAGGAACTGCTCAGGCTACGCGAAGATTTCAATGAGGTGCCCTTTGGACGGCTTTCATGGCTTTTATGGCCGGTCGTTTGTCGAAGTCGGGCATTCAGGACACGAAGAAATACGATCCTGTAATAGAACGCAGAATTCAATGAAACTTTGTGCGAGGGTCGACGGAATGGACACAATACATCATACCTGAGATAAGAAAAATCGAACCCACGTATTGAATACCGTCTTTCCCCTTTGGCGTCGAAATGTCCGTTCCATGTGTTAGGCACTGAGGCAGGCAGACCGGTAAAACAAACCGTTGGAAAGAAAGAACAGAACGATGCAACGCTCTGGCCTGCCCCCGGTAACTCAACGAGTCCTACGCGTGAACTCTAGAGAAATCGAAAAGGATCTTTTTCACGGAACCGCATGGTAACTAATTGAGGTGATCTCTGAAAGAAGGGGGCCAGAAGTATGGGATCACTGGACTACTCCGCCGCAACTCCGATGTTCCTCCTGCATGATGTGGCGTGTCGACGATCGCAGACACGAGGCACATTATCGATGGCAAGTGGCGCAGTAAAGACTTCCCTGCGACGCTCTTATATAAGTTATACGCCTCGACCTGGCGTCCGGCATTCCCACTGTCGCTTTTCAAAGTCTCTCGCCTGCCAGTAATGGACGGTCCTCATGATGGCAGGGAACGCAAGCACGCCTGCACAATGTGCCATAAGCGCTTCGACAGGCCAAGTACATTAAAGAAACATCTTTTGGTGCACACGGGAGAGAAAGGTGGAGTTTTGTTTTTAATAGATAGCAATGTTGACTTATTTTTGGAACTTAGCGTACCAGTGCGAAACGTGCGGACGACGCTTCGGAGTGGCCTCCAATCTCAACCGGCACGTCAAGCGCTGCATTCTGAAGCCGGTGAATGCGTCATTGCCGGCTCTGGCGGCGGCACGCTCGTCGGGAACGCCCTCTCCCACGCCCCCGACGCGCTCCTCGCCGTCTTCGCAGGCCAAACGCCGGCGTCGCGCTCCGTCCCCCACGGTCTGGATCCCGTACTCGTTGCGCGCCTACAAAGTCGTTCTCTCGGGCCACGTTTCGTGTCCTGCTCTTCCCGTTTCACCCAGTCCCTTCGACGAAAGAGACTCCTACGATTCGCAAGTGGGCGTGAACCCCTACCATCCCAAGGATTGGGCGTGGAAGCCCAGGCTCCCTGGCCCGGCGGTCATCTTGGGGGTCGGATTTGGAGTGGGCCTGAAGGAGGAATGGGAGGAGAGTGCGGGGATGGGGTGGGGGGTAATCGGTCGGGTGGCAGTATACTAGCTGACACCGGGTACCTATCAGGCGCTGTGACGTCGTATCTCTGCTCGTGATGCTACATTTTGGATGGATCGGAATTTTCTTGGTTTCATTCCATCTCGGACACGGGTTGTACGTGCATTTTGTTGTTGTATTCATTCAAGTATACCATTTAGCTGTATTCTCTATCAGAGGAATCTATATCCATTCTACATCGCGTCACATTGTACTTTCGAAGACGACCATTCGCCTCCCAATGGATCTTCACTCAATTCAGGACACTACCGCTCCGACGTTTGACAGTTTTACGTTGCTTTGGCGATTTCCTTGATTGAATTCACCGGTAAGAAGACTCGTAACACGTCTTCGGGTTCGACAGTTGCTGCCTCGAGGCAATCACTGACTTCGAACATAGTTTCAATTGTGGATTCCCGTTGTTTTGCGGGGCACGCGTTTCTCTCACTTACATATAATGATTACGCGTCGGCTGTAGATCAGTGATTCTATTCCTAATCGCCGATAGCGTAATCCGCATTGTTGCTCCGTAATGTCAATGCAACCAGTTAAAAACGTTTCTGCGTAAAGTGTAATAAGTCATCGCTCCGGACGCAGTACTAGTAACTTCGATACGGCCAGTCACTCGCAGCCTAAAGTTGATCGTCGCGCTATCTACGCAATAACATCAGGATTGGTAGGCGACCCGATTTTTTTGTACCGGTCTGGACATTTCTCCGATTTGAAAAACCTTCCCACCTCGGCAAAGATTCAGTTGAAGGCTTGCAAGCAACGCCCATGTATGCGGTTCACCGGCGTAAAATGACGCCATATCTTCTTTTTTTGTGGAGTAGACATTCTATACTTTTGTCATCCAGAAATCGTTTGAGACAGAGGACACGAGGACCCACGGCTGAAAGAAAGTAGCCAATACGTGGAACCTCAACCCCCCCCCTCAATTGTGATTGACGCTGTGAATCCCGGCGAGCTATTGACTTCTACGAGACCGTCGCTTTTCATTTCGCCCCCCCTTCGAATTGTCCATCCATTCTTTTATTTACAATTCTCGCTCCCTAATCGACCATGGTCCTCAACTGCGTCGCCACTTACTTTACAAATCCTTCAATCAATCCCCGAGACTTCGTAGCTCCAACAAGCTGTTATTCATTCCCGTTGTCCATCCAATGCGGCTTCATCCAGTAAGGCGGTGATACCTCCGATACGGGTTCAACGTCTACTAGTCCCGCATGTTGGAGTTCGGAAAGGTCCCACGTGTGGAAGCTTTCGACCAACTCCGCCGCTTCATGACTGCAACGGAATATGATGGGCGCGCGCAGCCCCCTGTCGACCGTCACTGATGCGGGGTGGTTTGGGAAGCGCCGACGAGCGATTTTGCGGATGGCCTTTGTATGAAATGAATTCCAAAAGCGTACGAAGAATCGGTGGAAGTGAATGTCGAGCTGATCTAGCGAAGGCATGAGGCCTGCCTGCTCAAGCTGTCCTAGCGCGACGATGGTGTCAGTGCTGATAAAGTCATCATAAAGATAGAGGGTATATCTGTGGATGCTCTGGATGTGTGCGGAGAGACGGGTGAGATATTTTCCCAGCTTGGGTTCTACGCCGAGTTCCAGGAGGGAGCACGATGATCTACTGAGGAAGTCGACTAGGGTTCGTACTGCGTCGTCACCGCCTACGTATCGAATGATTATTTTTTTCAGCGCTCGGAGGGTGAGTATGTCTAGGATATCCATGTCGTTCACCCATAGGGCCTGGATAGTATCGTTACAAATGAGAGGACCGTCATAGACTTTATCACCTTTGTGTAATATCAGCTTGCATTCGATTAGAGAAGGAGCTTGGAAGATGGATTGGATATCTTCAAGACTTGCGATGGTGCAGCACAGATGCGTAAGGCGGTTTCCGTTCCGCGGTGTGAAATGAATCGCAAACGGTAGATCTGCTCGGCGGAGAGAAGGTGTGATAGAGAATACATCACGACCTGCAAATATTGTCCCTTCGTCAACAAAAAAGACCGTGAAGTGCACATCCTCTAGTAACGGCAAACACCCGTACATCGAATTCAGCCGCCGCGAAGCATAGAAGGGATCCAAGTTGAGGTTCGCTGAGAGCCAGCGGTCTGATGCCTGGAGCACCATGTCGCAGACTTGACTGACCATGATGGTTACGGCCCTCTCTTGTGTTATTGTTACCCTCAAAGGGTGGCTCTGGGAACGAAGGAGGTGTTCTGCGAGAATACCCTTGGAATGTCGAAATGTGTATGGCGGGACAAGAATGATGGTAGACCACAAAGAAGGAGTGCTCAATAGGATCTTGCGCCAAGATGAAGAGACGTGGCAGAGTGGCCACAGACCCTGGCTAACGTCTAGACTGCTCGTTGATGGATGGATGGTCTGGGAGAAAATTTCTATCATGATGTCTCGAGGAAGATAGCGAATGGGTGATAGAGCAGATTTGTATCTGGCTAGACGTCGCCGCAATATATCTCTTTGACTGATCAGCGAAGCGATTTTTTCGTCGATCAGTGAGATATCGCGTTTGAAAATGGTGATGTCTTGTTGTATCCAGATTTTATCGGAGTCCGACAAGGGCTCTTGATTGTGAATGAGCGAGGATACGAAGTCATCGCGGTTGGCTGTAGTATCTGCAGGCAAGGTTTCGGCCATTGCGACCGTTATGCAGTAAACTACGTGCAGAGCGTTTCAATATTATTAGTGGTAATGAGTGGGAAATATCCTTACAGATTTACAGATACTGCACTCCTGCCTGCCGGCGATACCTAATTTCAGTTCAAAGAAATTTCTCTCGATTGTGAGAAGTCCGAGTCGGTTGTTGATCGTGGTCGATGAGTTCGGCTTTCGGACCGTCTGACCGAATGTTCGAAGTCCGTTTGTCGGCCCTTCCTTATCGCCACAAGTTACGGAACGCCAAGCGCAAAGTAGCAATGCTTTTTTGGCGCAGCTCCCCATCTGTGCGTTGTTTTCTTGTGCTTTCATCAAATTCTGTTCGTTCCCCCTTTTTTATTCGTAACTTCCGACATTTATTGATTTATGGTGAGTTTTTGTTGTGCACTTTCCCCGCAGTCTTGCCATTCTGTTGGGGACTCAAATTTTGGAAACTTCCTCTATCACGTTCAGTACTCATCATCCAAGGTACGACACCACCAACCTGTAACTCTCGTCATTTCCTTAGGATGGTCCTCTCCTAATGTCGTTCCGTGCCCTTGTCACGCCTTGCCGATACTGAACCCATCTCATCATCACGTTTGATTGTGATGTTGTACTGTAATGAATCAGTCCGAAGGAGATGGCAGTATACTTCTTTATAAGGCGTACTTCATGATGTAGGCTGCAGGTACACCGGCCAAGTCCTGCCGACAGAAGAGGGGCCCAAGCTTGTGAGATTGATCGTCACTGATTTTAGCACTGACTCAATACTGCTAATGCCGGGCTATACCCTCAATGAACCGCTGGGTTAATGCTACTTGAACAACTACATGGGAGCTAAATATGTCGTTGATGACATGTAAACGTATAATTGGCGCTTCTGGCAAGAAGTGCTATGCTCGCGCGGCATGCTTTTAACTTTTTTGTTCACTACCACTGCATCTCCGAGCGCTCCAGCTCATTCTAACTTTCCCATAGCCCAGACTCATGATTTAGCTTGCTATCCGTGTCGGGCGTAAAGTCTGAGGGCTGTCGCTGACGTCGCCCTCAAAAGGAGATGATATCCTCGACGGAAGCTTTGGTTCCAAGGATGCCCACCCTAGCGGCGGAGAATTAATTACACTTGACGCAGAACTCCACCGCGAAGTGCGTAGACTTCGAAAGCGGCGTAAAAATGGAATGCCGACTGCTGAAAGGGCGCATCCTTCCCAAGAGATGCGTGTTTCACGAGCCTGGTTACCAGTCTGTAACTAAGACCATCGCCAGCGGCCTTCCATAGAAGAATACTGTCAGCAAAGGACGGGTAAGCACAGACAAGGTCCTCTCAGATAGCAATCGAAGTTCGAACTTGAAGCGGTCGACAAGTTGACGGATTTTGATGACTTCTCGGTTGTCGTACGTATCTCTTCCCTTTGCATGGTGGGTCCGTTGAAAGGACCTTGCGCACATAGGCTGGGCTCGCCTGCGGTGGACATGACGTTCGACGTTCAAACGACGCAAAGAATGCAACTTGACTTCGATTCGAGCCCACTCCCACCTCGGGAATCTTCTTCGAAACAAACAATCTAAGGGGGCTCTCTTTTTTCGTGAAGATTTGCTTTGCTTTGTTCACCCCTTATCTGATTATGGATTGTCGTTCACGAGTCTTTCCGTAGTTAATGCATCGTTATTACGGCGCACCTCGCAGTCGAAAAGAAGTGGGTCTGTTATTCTGGCCCAGCCCGAATGCGTTTCTCCTTCCCGTAAACGCTATGTATCCATTCGGTGTTCTTGTGGTGCCATTACCCACACCCTTCCACTTCGATATCTTAAGCACCCCTACTAAACCCCCTTGTCCAAGATCACCTACGATATCTTCTCTTCTACATTACCTCCAAATCAGGATGAAACCCATCGCGGCACTCAAAAGCAAAGGGTGCAGCACTTGACAGGAGTGAAGTTGTTGGTCTAGTCCTTTTACGGCGTCCCAGGACGTCTCCGATTCCTGCGCTAAACGTAAGAACAACCACCAATAGTTGTCCAGCTCGGAATCTTTTCTGGTATCGTGTTTGCATTCAAACGAAGAATGCACGTGTATTAGCACATTGTCATCTAGAACGTCTGTCTGCGAGACTATGCTATTTGCGCCCTCACATGATGCCAGTTATGATTGCGAACGATTGCACATGGTTTCGCTTACCCTAACTGCGGCGCCGGAAGTCACAGGGGTAATAATGATCGTACTCGTTCATTCAACGACCATTGCCACTGACAAGCATTAGGAGCCTTCTGAATCTGTCTTCGCGCAACTTCGGGTTGTCCTTGTAACTGGCTGAGAAGCATCCGTTAAGTATTGTCACTAGGTCATTTTGTTTGGTTCACACTGTGTTCATGTCCCGCTGTACGGCGACGTCTGCTCCGCAATGCCACCAAACAGGTGCCAGTGGTATTGATCCAACTGATCGTTTCAATACCTCCGATCTTGATCCTTACTTTCCCGATTGCTCACCTTGAATTAAAAGGATCCGGCAACGAGCTCTGTCACAGCGCAGCGTCTGTGTTGCTGTGTTGCTAAGTGAATGCTTGAGCCGGATGGTTAATCTTACCATCGCTGAGTTCGTCCTCAGCTTCTTCATTCTATTCGGCGATCAGTCTGTCCGAAGAATTAGGTCCATAGTCTGGCTGTAGGCAAGTAATGCACCGTGACATGGTCAACAGACTTCACATATTATATTGTATGTCTTTTTACGTTTGTTCGTTGTTTCAGGTTACAATGCAAAGAAGCGCTGAACCATTCTTCATCACAATTTGATATACCTCCCTGTCGCTTTTCGTGGGCAGGCATAGAACCGCCCAGCCGTTGCAGGCCGGACAACTCGAGGCTGCACAATTAATCATTCGTTCTGCACTATTACCCCAGTATTAGCTGGACACCCTCCCTCTGCAAGAACCTACATGATCAGTCGCTGTATTTTCATCCTTGCAATATTCTTCCCGTGGATCCCCAGTGTTGCCCGATGATACTTAATGGGTAATGAGTTCTCTATTGGCACTCTCTGTATATGTTATTTATAATAATAGTTAGGCGAACATCCCTCCTCAAACTGTCGAGGTACTCCCTGTCGTTTTTAAGTTTTCATCAATAAACACTAAGAAGTAAGTAGTCCGGACCCCAAAATCAAGTTTCAACAGCGACCACTCCAGATTATTATATATCTTTAAGCAGATCCTGAACCCCAGCTAGGATTGCTGAAGATAATCTTTACCCTCCTTGCAACCAATATGATCAAACTATGATATCATGTAATCATCATCCATTTTATGCAACCGTGCGGCGGTCATGCCCAAAAGCGGACATATGCACGTGCCTGACAGCATCTTCCTTCTCGGCCAGATCCTTCAAAGCGTCGGACTTCGAGCAGGCGGTATGGCACCTAAACGAGTCAAAGTAGACGCGAGCTCCAATAATGCAAACTGCCGCCTTGTAAAGATACGGGCGGACTCAAGTACCAACAAGAACTTTATGAATCTTCCTTTGGAGCTATGGCTTGAGGTGAGGACATTTGTGACCTCCTCGACAGTGAGCGCACGAAATAACTTTACCGCTTTGAGGTATTCAAACTATTACACCCTTCCGATCTACTGCGTCTCTCTCGCACAAACCTACAATTTCGCTCCGTTCTGATGAGCCGATCGTCCGAAATCGTATGGCGGGCTGCTCGCTCAGACATACCCAAGCTCCCTGGGCCATCTCCTGGACTTTCAGAGCCTGCGTGGGCGAATCTTGCTTTTGATTCTACTTGTCATGTTTGTCTTTGCGGCTGTTACGGTCAACTGGGCGTTACTAACGTGGTGGATTGAACTTGTATCACGCAGTTTTGCTCCAGGACTGGGATTCGCAGGATTGATTTTCTCTTTCGTGTTCGGACCTGTGGCGCCTGCACCAAAAAGCAGTAGGTAACGATCTTCCGAATTGTTGTCGTAGCCTGAATTTTGTGGCATTAGGATCATTTCTGACGCCGTGGTGTTCCCAAAGAACGAGAACAGCAATGAATACTTTCTTGCATCACGTATCCTGTTTCTCATTCCAACTCGGATGAAGAAGCGTATGCGTATTGTCCCCTTTTTCGAACTTATCATTGTTGACATCTTCGCAAGGACGAGAACGAACGACTGGTGAACACACTGTATTTCTCCGACGCGATTTTGAGCAGGCAAAAGACTACTATCTCTCCCTACCGGAAGATGAGAAGGAGTCCTACATTGAACGACGATGTTCTTACCTGAAAGCACTCAAAAAGGTTGGTCTTTCGTTTAATTGTCGTCCATTCGTAAAATCAAATAACTTGACGGACAGCATGTAGTGGACTGTCAGACATGGTCTACTTACATGAAGTGAAGGAAATGAGTGGAGCAGTAGAATAATGTGCCATATGTGCCCGGAGCGGCATCCACATGTTTGTTTTTACTTGGAATGATGACCATAACTTCCACATCAAATTTACCGATGACTACTGATTCATATCGTCGATCATCCGAAATTGGCCACGGCAACTAGCTTACTCAAAATTTCATTGAAATGCAAGGGGTCTTATCCAATTAATGCTAAACTATTATGGAGAAGTTGTGTCAAGGATTTACCAGCGAAACTCCACCTGATCTCGCAACCAGCATTGTTTGTGAAATTTGAATAGTCGTGGGTGAGAGATAATTACACTATTGTCCTGATGATTTTATTGGTGAACAAGGAAGAGGTTGAATGCTTGTCGAAATTAACGCTTCTTGTCGGAACGCGACCGCGCCTCATCAATCCTGTGAACAGCCGCTTTCCCCGTCCCGTCCTGTCGAAAGCTGCTTGAAGCGTTAGTTCACACCTACGACATCGATAATTTTAATCTTTTCCATTCCCCACCTCCCTTATAGTAAACTCATAAAGTCTTCTTACACCAAGAGGCGTCTCGTATATGACTCGAGGCCCACTTCCTCGTCGCATAACTCTTCATAATCCCAAAGATGACGTCATGGGTCGATGGCGTAGTTGGTTATCGCATCTGTCTTACACACAGAAGGTCCTCAGTTCGAGCCTGGGTCGACTCAGTACTGCTCTGCATATGGTCTTTTTCCGTGACTTTTTCTTTCTTTGCTGAGTGCTTACTGCTCGACGCTTAGCAGCCTTACTATGTCTTAACCTTTTGATTCTTGAAACAGCGGTTAAATAATAAATTCATAGTTATTCCGGGACCCATCCGGATTCCGCATCATCTAAGAATCAACGTACATAAGACACCCTACATCTAATTCCGTAGGTGTGTTGTCCTCTCAATAGTGCACCATTATTCCACACAGGTAGGCTTCATCCAACAATTGTTTCACCTGCCCATGTTTAATAATACGTCGACCCAAAGTTCAGGCATTCTATGACCGAAGGGATACATATCCTTGTCGCTGTGTACGTCATCCATATGGTCCATATTGAGAACTGCTTTTGACGCTCATTTGGATTGACTGTAAACAGCCGGACCTGTTTGGACTATTGCGCAAAGTAAAAAAGCAGATCGAATGTACTGGTTATATAACACGCTGTTATCTCACTTCCTTCTTCGTCTACCCGAATCTACTTCGTGAACTTACTAAATAGTTTACTCCCACCTGAATCACATCAGCGTCCTATTCTCCAACCGAACAGATAAATACTCACTTTGCATAAGCTGGTCTCCCCGCTTCTTCCCCGCCACTGCATTCAGCGCAGAACCTATATACGCCGGCATCGATGAGGTGCTTGAATTCGTGGGTGGCCCTGAGGGGATCAATCAAAAGTACTTAGGCCTAAAGAAAACCCACACACTTGGAGGCGGAGGAGTGCTATTATTGTAATATCCGGACCCCTGCTGAGGCTGCGACTGAGGCTGTGGATACATGTATCCGCCAGGCGTAGGCTGATCAAACTGTCCGGGATACGAAGACTGTCCAGGGTATCTTTGTCCTTGTCCGGAGTATGATGAATACGACGGATAACTGGACTGTCCTTGCCCAGGATAATTCGGCTGTCCAGGATAGCCTGATTGCACAGGGAACGTGGAGCCCGGAGGTGACGGTTCAGGCTCTGGATACATATATGAAGGCCGGTACATATCTTGAGGTGGTACCGGGGCGGGGAATGTATCCGCTCCGGGGAACATCATTGGAGGTGGCAGGGGTCCAGATTCTGAGAAGTACGACGGGCCCATAGCAGAAGGGAATGATACGGGAGGTGACGGAGGTCTATATGAACTAGGAGAGTGGGGTATAGGAGGCGAAGGGGATTGGCCAAAAGGTCGAGGAGAACCTGTTGGGCGCGATGAAGGTCTCGAGTAACCTGGATAGGGAACAGATTCCGGTCTGGGTACTGGGGGAGATGTACCCCATTCTGGCGGAGGCCATTGTGGGGACGATTGCTGTTGCGGTCTTGACGGCGGACGAGTGTGGTAATTGACGCTGGGTGAGGGACGGACTGAAGCTGAGCCGGCTGGGCGAGTTTCAGCTGCGGGTCGGAGCGGAGGTCCAGAGGTTGAAGATGGTCCAGGACGGGAGGAGAAGGTAGACGAAGGACGCTTGGCCAATAATGGATGTACAGGCGGAGGTGATATACCAAATGACGGCTGAGATTGCGGAGGACTTTGAGGAGGTCGGTAGGCAGATGACGACGAAGGATGAACTGGAGGCGATGGTGTAAAAGAAGGCCGAATAGAAGATATAACTGAAGGCGGGGAGGAGGATGAAATCTCTTGACGGGCAAAGTCATTTGTGAGTGACGATAAGGTATCGTTATAAGTGGAAGGCGGCGACGGTGACTGAGGTGTTGCGGTGGCATGAGAAGATCCTGAAGATCCGCTTATCGTATGAGGCATATTAGGAGCGTACGACGACAATGAAGAGCCAGACGGTAAAGATGATGGTAATGGCCCGGCGTATGACGAGCTAGGGGAGGGATCCGTCGGTCGACCGTATGAAACGTTGGAGTTGTTGTTCAGTGCTCCGGATTGAGCTGGTGGCGATATCCCAGCTGGGGGATGGGCTTGAACTGTGACACTCGCGGGACGAGACGTAGAACCTGATCCAGAGCTTGATGGTCTAGCTTCGTCCTCCTCCAGCGAGTATGGAGGAGGCGGAAGCTCATCCTTCTCCTCCTTTTGTGAGAATAGCCATGCTTGGTATGCCTGCTCTCCGTCTACCTCCTTTTTCTCAACATCTTCTTCATATTTGGGTCGTGTGGACCAGTAATCGTCAAGCTCTTTTACAGGGAAAGTTTCATGAATTAACCGTTCACTGCGTAGCCCTTCAGCAGCAAAGCCACAAATTCTCATGTACCTAGAAAAACGATGTTCAGTCAATGACGAGAAGCAAATAGGTACAAGGATTAACCAGTCAGAAGGTAGATCATAGCCATCTTCGTCAAGCGCCATGAATGGGTACTTGTCCGACTGAGGTAGCATGCTCTTTTTCGTCACAATTGGCATAAACGCTGTTCCTTCGTCATACCTGCAGTTATCGATATTCAGCCAGAGCATGATGACCGAAATTAGCATTCTTACTCGTCCCACATGGCTCCATACATCGTCCGTATACCAAGTCGTTTCGCGTGGAAAATCTGTTTCCAGAGGAACCTACCTCCTTTCCGTTTCATGTCATTCCACGTCCATCTGCCTTCTGTGAGATTGAAGCCCTGTAAAAACGTTAACGACGGTCTGAATAAAAGAGAGTAAGCAAGACTGACTGTACTGCCAGGAAGGACGACGGGTATGTAGTCAATCTTTCGACCGCCGTTCTCAGCTTGTCTTTTCAGCAAGTCTATATCGCCCTTCATTTTCGTCTCGGCGAACCTCTCTATATCCTCATCGCTTCGGTATCGTCCCACCGTCCACGGAGATATGGCATCGAATTCATTGAGCCAGACGTTCAGAAATCCAGGGTCCGGATCGGCGTCGCTTTCGGATGTACGCCAGTGCGTGGGTGTGCCCGCCATCAAGTACGCGCCTCCAGGTGTAAGATTCCGTATTGAATTGGTTATAGCACGTAGGAGGTCTGGGGTATGTCTCGCCTCGGCAAACCCGAATCCCCATAGTGCAATGACGGGTTTGCCCTTCTCGTGAAGATAATTTGGACTGTCGAGAATGCCTTTCTCTCGCACAAGATGGATCCAATCACGCTCTAGAATTCGTTGTATGCGGTCTGGTGGCGCGCCTGTTACATCGTACCTGATGTGCGGCGTTGCAATCAATGTCAAGAACGGAGCCGTAAGAATAGGCGCACATTATGGCAAAAACTCTGCCTTCTTGCTCTGCTGCTCGCATCACCGCGTCTCCGACTTCGTCACGTATACGCAGGTTCCCGACTGCACCGCCTTCAATGTCGACTTCTCCCGCAAATCGCTGTAGAAACGCGCCGTCTACGCCATGCTCTGCCATCCAATGGAAATGCCTACCTCAAGGATGAGAAATGAGCGCATATATGGAGTATATACCCTACCTTTGGACAGTTTTCGGATGCCTTGATGAGAATAGAAACGCCTGTTCTCCTGACTGGAATTTGAGCCCTGGCGCCGGGAACAGTTCTGAAGGTGAATAGGCAGAGACGTCGGGCCAAACATCGATGTTAGGCTTTCCACCGTCAGGAATTGGGCAGTTGAACCAATGGAGCCACCCATGGTGACCTAGTTGGAGAGATAGGAAAAGGCGATGAATACAGGGCATTGACACTCACCTTCGCCGACTGGCTCACCATCGCCGCCACAAGTAAACCTGTTCCTCCTCCTTGAGCAATCGCTATCTTCATATGTAGGCGGCGGCGCGCTCACCATCCTTGATATCCAACAAGAAACTTGTCTTGGATTGTCTTGGGATTAGCTCTCGAAGTAAATGAGTATACAGTTGCTCCTCGACGTAGGCGACGTACCTCTTCAATTGCCTTCCATGGTGCATCGTGGCGAGGTGGTTGTGGTTGCGGAAAGAGATGATCGTGGCGGTCCATTATGATCTTTACCAGTTGCGGTCACGTACAGCATGTTTCATCGCTCATCGATAACTATAAAGAATTCCTCGTTCGCGAGGAAGTGACAATGCTGGTGCAGAACTTCGAAGTTCGTCGAGAGATTGCAGCGATGCGCGTTCGTCGTGGTACAGGAACAGTATGGACAGCGCCACTGTAGGAATGGCTACCAGACCGGTTAATGTCCGATATTCGCAACTGTGCGACCAGCTTCTTGCAGTCAAATATTACATTTCGGGTCACGACAGTACTATCCAAGTACTATCCAAATCCTCAAAAATAAAAAACAGCTTACAGCCTGGCAGTCATAATTTTCCCAAAGAATATATGGCATCCAAAATGCTGGTCATCTTCTTGACATTGGCGAACAGAGTCCCATCGTACCTTTCATCGGTCAGAACAACGAAGTGGCCTCCTTCTAGTCCATCCTGGAACCATGCAGCAGTGACTTCTTGTGGTCTGCTTCGATGAACGACACTGATGCCTACCGGGCCTTCTACTCTATCCAACAATGAGCAACCGGTCAGTATTGGCTGAAGGTAAACTGTCCCGACTGGCTGTGCCGAGGGCATTTCTCCTTCCAAAATATCATCTTTTATCGAGTCGAAGAGCTTCCCTGACCATGCTATGCGGTGTAGTTTCGAGCCGCTCGAGGGAAACGTCGATTGGCCCGCTCAAATGAATGACTCCTTCGCACGAAGCAATCAAGGGAAGAATGTTCTTCGGCGGGTGGCTGTCCTAGGCCGCATCTTTGATAGCCTTGTGCCTGAATGATAGCCACGACCCATCAAATTCCTCAACCGTAACCTGTTGCCAGTACATAGGGTCATAATTGTTCGATATGAGGCTTCGCGGAGGTAAATGTTCTCGGGAGGATATTTCTGAGGAGATCTTCGCCTATGGCAATGTTTCGCAAAGGACACAGCACTACTTAACAATCACGTTGTACGACAGAGAAGGTCGAGAATTTCTGCACTTGACCTTCTAGCCTTACATCGAGCACACCAAATCTTTCATTCACGTCATTAGGCTCAGGTGGTTTGGGTCAGAACGAGAACTCCGTACCTTACTGAAGTCGGCATCATCATTTGCGATCCAAGAGGGAAAGATATTTGACACGGTGATACTCAGAGGATTGGACATGTAGAGAGACGAGTCCTTTATGGCTTCTCGAACCCGTTGATGGTCAAAAGCGACAACGACGTTCTGGAGATAAGCGGCGTCCTCCAAATCACATTAGGTCCGTGCGATATTTTTGTTCTATCTCGTCGAGATGAACAAATAGAATCATGCTAGAGCCAATCGTGCCTTCAAAGTGTCGTAGATCCAACAAGAAAAGACGCATTGCAGGAGAAGGACCGGACATAAATTCATATTATCAACACACGAATTGGAGTATTGAAAGACGCTGGAGAGATGGAGTCAAGTGGTAAAAAGACAAAGACTTCCACTGAACTCGGTATCGTCTCTCAACAAGGTGAATAATTGAATGAAGTGCTTGAGAATCGAAAATAGAGTCATTACAGTTGCCATGAAGAAATTTCTTGAACTGTTTCGCATCGATTAGACAATCACCACTAGCATGATAATTGGAACAATACTCACTAATTGAAGCCTCTTGGTCCAGTGTTACAGTATTTTGACAGAAAGAGATATCCTGGGCTCCCGTTGCCATTTCAAGCGAGCTTGAAGGCAGGGTCTTCAACACTGTCGATGATTCTCGTGGGCTCCAACATGTTTTCAATAATGAACGTGCCGTCTAACAGTCTTGTCAATTGAAGCATGAAATACTAGAAGAGGAAACACTTACTGGGCATATCATTCTGTTCTGCGCGAATGTGGGCATCATCCAATGTCTGCGTGATCCCGGTCAATACATGGCGCTTCACCAGCCTCTGCCTCGCCTCTTCGACATCCAAACGTAGGTAACAGCGTTCATCCAGCAAACAACCTGCCTCTGCCCAATGGTCAACAGATAGGCAGGTGTACAACCCTTCGATAATGACAATACGATGGTGAGATCGAATGGTGACCGCATCTGGGGTCGGATCCTTGACTGCATGGTCAAAAGATGGTGCAGTGATGAGGGGCGACGCGTCCAATGGTGTACGAAGACACTTCACGAATGCAAGGTACGCAGGGCCATCGAACGTCCAGTGGATTCCGCGCCTGGAATGCGCCAATGTGGGGTCAGGAAACTGGTTCAGCTGAGCCCGAGTGAGGTGCCATCCATCGAGTCCGACGAGCACCGCGCGAGATTGATGTCCAGATTTCTCCAGTACCTCGTTCGTGTATCGCTCCAGGAGGTCAGAAAATACTGATTTGCCCGATGCTGGGATCCCGCAGATGCCTACCAGGAGTCGGTCATTGGGCGGTGTCCTGTACAGCGTCAACGACAGTGCTCTTCTATGCCGCGACGAGTACCTACTGTTGCAACTTATCGACAAGGTGCCGCGCCAGCGACGTCGCCGCCTGGTCCATGCTGCATCGTTAACATCAGGAGGATATGGATGGCATTGAGGGCAAGCTGACCTGAGAACTGGCAGAGGGACGTTGTTCCCAGGCTCCTCTCTTTCGCCGCAACCGCCACCTTCTATGCTATCAGAATCTTGCCATTCCTGCGTACAGAGTCAGTGGCATCGTGGTCATGAATTTATTTAGTTCCTGGGTACATACGTCCGTCCATTTGTCCCACTGCGAACGAAATCTGATGTCAGCGCCTCAGAGCTAAGTTTCAATCTGGAGAAGAGCGATATCTGACGACTTTCCTGAGACGAACTGTATGCTCTCAATAATGTGTAAATTATTGGAGGAACACATTGTACATGCAGGTCACAACAATTCTGCGAGGTAATACGTCCTTTCCATTGTGAGTCCGCTCTTTTGGACCTTCGATACCTGCTCTCATATGTTGTGTCAGGATTGCTACCTCTGTATCTACACGTAGATAAGAAACACACCCATTGGCACCAATCCGAAACAGACCTTTAGACAGCCCATCCCTTAGGCTTCTACGTATCTTTTGAAGCGTATTTGTTTCCCTGTTGAGATGAGCAACATGTTGTTGGTCGGTTCGGACTATGGTTCCTATACGCAAACGGTGTCATCGTGCCATTGTACGTACTCAAATTTCAATCTCCCAAGAAGACTCGAAGGCTTATATTCGATTCATGGCATCGTCTGACGACACCTGGCATAAAATTATTCGAATCTGGCACAAATTTTACATAAAACTTCGGCTCCTGAAATTCATCTCTGGCGGGTGGCATGGGCGTTTGATCCTCCAAAACGCGACGTTCGTTAACCCTAAATTATGCTACTAAAATGCTACAATTTAGGCTTAAATATGAGGTTTGCCTAAAATTGACATCTTCCCAATGTGACTATAGGATGCCACCTCGGACCTGGTTGCACCGAGCCGTACCACGAGGTGTTCTTTTTGTTGTCATGCTCCGACGGGTTCAGATTACAAGACACGCCTTGACCTCCGCTTCGATCCTCGCCACCGCCCCCCGCCTCGTGCATATAAAAGCTTGTGTCACCCCGTTCATTCCCCCAAAATCTGACCGCTTACTATGCCACCAGTGAGTCAAGCTCTGATGTTACTTGTTAAGCTGTTGATCAACGCATCCTCTCTAGAAAAGGGGACGAGCCACTGCGACAAACAAGAAACTCCTTCCAAGAAGAAGGCCGCTCCGGCGAAAAATGTCGGGGAAAAGCGACCGCGGTCTCCTAGTTTTGACGCGTCGAAAACGACGAAGGAGGGAGGAAAACGCGCGAAGATTGCTGAAGCGGCAAGCCCTAGCCAGAATGATGTCGAAGTGCGCTCTATTCCGACACTCAGTAAAGTTTATCCTGATTTCCGTCTAGTCAGTAGTTGCGGAGACTCAGGTGTGCCAATATCATTTTCACCAACTACAACAATTGTTCATTGCCCCTTACCAGAAGGAAGAGGATAACGGACCCCTCTTTTCCGGCAAATTCGACCTTTACGCCATGGTCCTGCCTTTCCTATCCAAAGTCTACCTCCCTACCAACTCTTCGTCAACGCCGCAATACGAAGAGCTCTACAAGACAATCCTTACCTACCAGGCAAAGCCTGATTTTAGTGCCCAGATCGTTCTTCCTGATGCGCCCTACACAAAGGATGGCGTAGCAGGTTCCCGCGCCCTCTGTGACCCCATGGAGTGCTTGCCATATGACTTATCTCTCGAGGACATCAAGGCAGTAAACAAGCTTTCCTATACGGAGCACCAAAAGTCGTTCTTTCTTGCGCATGACTCCGACATGGGGAGCGGTCCTGCGATTACCGCCAATACTGGTATCATCGACGGAGGATGCGGAATTCAGGCCGCTCGTGGAAAGTTCATGATGAAACGCGTTTGGACGAAAGCGAATCCTGATGGATCCTTGATTGAACTTTTTGAAGGGTTCTTCAGCTTGATGATCTCTTATAGCAGCTTGTACAAGCGAAAAGGTCATGGGAGTGGGGATGATACTGAATTTGCCTTTTGGGCGGTTCGTGCAAGGAAGGATGCAAATGGAAAGGAGATTGGTCTCAACCTTGGTAGTTAACTTTCAAGTTTACTGGGGATGTAAGTGTACACATATTCATTTACAAAATGGATTACGCGTCTGCTGCCACTAGATGAAAGTATCATGCTGGATGTCGATGGAATTTTACCTCAAAAGGTCCTTTGACTATGCGAAACGCGTTAGGGTTTCGCAAGATAACGTCTTCGCCAAGAATTTTCAGATGAGTCTGGTCATTGCTTGAACTGTTTGAAGGTGTCTTATAGCAGTCGGCTAAACAAAGGGCCTCCAAGTAGAGTGGAGATGTCACCGAGTTTGCCTTTTCGGCAATTCGTACGAGGAAAAAGAGATAGGATGGTGTTTCTCTGAAGAGTACTTCGATGAGTAGGTGAACCACCTTCAGTATTATATATATAAGTACATCTCATGAACATTTAGCGGGTACAATGGAACAACAATATAGCAAAGACCATCCAGATGATATACAATTGGTCCAAATCGAAGGAAATCCAAGAAAATTGTCAGAAATGTAGATTAGATCTCGAATATGCCATCTACCAGCGTTTCTCTCCAGACGCTAAGTTTCTCCTGGCTAATATCACTAAGATCGTTCTTCGTCTGAACGGCCACGCTTGGCACAAGGGAGAAACTCTTAATGCGGTTGGTCTTGATTAACCATGCATAAGCTTGGTCAATTGCGCGCGAGTATGCAAACGGCGGATGGGTAAGGTAGAGTAATAGTCGTCGGGCGCCAAGTGGCGAAACGGCATAGGCATGAGTGCATTTGGGTTTCTTTGACGGATGCAGTTGACTCTCGTTGGAAGCCGTGAAAGGGGTTAGTGCGGGATAGTAAGCTTCGTTGCCCCAGCAGTGTCCTATAGTGATGTGAGAATAGAGTAGGCCAGAAGAAGAAGATCGAGATCGACCTAAGTATACCATATCCCAGTCGTCTGGTAAATATGACCAGACACGGTCTAAGCGGCTTCTAATGTCCTTCTCTAGGTCGACGTCATCCTCCAAGATAACGCCAAAGGAATCTTCCTCCAACGCAGCAATTTCTTTGATGACTGAGAGATGAGATTCCCAACATGCGACTCGTGGAGCGTTGAGAATCTTGTGCTCCGGGAGATCTGCATCGTAGGGCAAGATGGTAAAATCGGCGATAGCGCAGGTTAGAGGCGGGCGTGATGCATGTTGCTCAGAGGGAGGAGATGACGGAGATGAAGTCCAAAATAGCGTTTCGGCAGCAGCAAGTGATACATTGCTTCGCGCAAGAGTGTCGACGTTGCTCGGCCATCGGAAGGGTAACCGAATGCGTTCGGAGATGGTGTCGATGCTAAGATTGGCTGCTTCACTGCGGATAGAGTGTACCTGGTCGAGTATAGTACTTATCCGCTCATCCTCCGCCTCTACGGCATCCCAATACGTCCACTGGAGTCCCAGAAATGACCGCAGGTACTCCATTTGTGCTCGGCGGTCGTGACGACGTGGAAGAGAGACGACAAATATCTTAGATTTGTCTAAAACGTCCTTCTGCTGAGATATGTGAATCGCTTTGCCGAGAGAGGATGCTTTGTAGGGCGTTTCCAGGAATAACCAAAACCAGAAAGACAGAAGAGATACGGATATCGTTATAAAGGAAAAGGTCTTTAACGTAGTCGAAGACCGGCTGTATGGTCCATGAGCTCCAAGCATCGCCTCGCTGCTTGGAATGGTGGGGTACATGAAGCCTCTACTAAGACTCATGATGGTGGTAAGAATCAGAGTTACGTACAAGTTGAAATTCGAGAAATGAGTCAATGATGGCGTGTTTGGCAAGAGCCTCGACAGATAGCACACGTGACCGCGTCAACTCATTTCTTGCCCTTTCTTGAGACCGTATATTTATGATTTAGTGACCCCAATAATTTTTGCGCTGTCCATGTTATAGGGACAAAATCAAAAGTAGAATTTTCACTAGTACACAAAACTTCCAAACGATTTATCAAAGGGAAATCGCATAAGCTAAAAATGCATCAGTTCGGGCCCGCCACCGTGGATGAATTATTTCTGATTCGTTTGCCTCCAGGTGGTGGTCCAATGTGCACCGCAGGCATTTCCTCCTGTCTCCGCCTTTCCACAACTTGCATGAGTCCACTGCCTTGTCCAGAGTACGGCGGCGGATGGTCTGGTGCTCCGTGTGAAGGTGAATCCGACCGATTCGACGTAACACATAAAGAATGACCATAGCCAGTGGAAGGTGGCGTATAACTTGTTATTATCTCTGGAGAGAGAGGTGGTGACTTTGAAGTCGAACCAGAGAGGGGTGTGTTGGAGGTGTAAGGAGTGATTTCCTTTTCGGCTTCAGCCGGTCTTCTCCTACGCCGAGCGCGATAAATCAACAGGGCAACTACGACGACGGCAATAGCAAAGGCGGCTGATCCCAGAGCGACACCGACAATGGAGGCCGCATTCAGCCTTTTTGAGCTTCCGTTAACTGCCCGCTGTGCGAACCCGACCATACCATCAGTCGCGCTGGATACGGTAAATATTCTGCGACAGAGAGAAAGATGAAGATAACTGATGAAAAAAATAATGGAGTCACTGACACATAGACTGAAGAGAGAAAATTAGATCCCAAAAGGTATTCCGTGGTTGACGGCGACGACCACTGTTCAATGGCGCCAAAGCACTGCCCACCTTGATTTCGCACCAGAACTGATTCGTCGACCAAAAACGAGACATCACCAAACATGAGTGTGAGATTCATTTTAGACCCGCAAGGTACCCCCCATATAGTGGTAAGCGAAGTGTTGGCTACGACTGAAGCGCCAAAGACGCCGGCATCTGGTACGATATAGTTTAACAACGTAAATACGGAGGAAGTGTAGGAAAGCACCCACACACAAGGGCTGCAGCTCCTTGAGGAAAAGTCATCGTGGAGTACATTGGATCGATGAGGGTGACTAGATCCCCACTTTGCGAACTATTCCCCAAGGATGTCGTTAATGTCCAGCTATCCACAATCACGTGGAAATCTGCCGCGAGACTGCTAGAGTTGGATGGAACCATGTTCTTCCATGCCACATCGCCATCATAGTACGAAGGATCCGGTTGGAACCAATGGAACACACCACCATCTGAGTCGGAGGCAATAGACTGTGTATCGTCCGGTGCTTGATTGAGCGCCATGCCGAAACTAAAGTTAGTTTGAGACGGATGGCTTGATAGGAAACCCCCAAAGACAGTGGCATCAAAATCGCCATCCCCTACACATGGGTCGGTCAGCACAGGTCTGATAACGCGATCATCGGAAAACTCACTAGAGTTAGTCCCAAGACCTATGATTCCAGTGTGTCCAGGAGAGATTAGCGAATCGGATTGGTTCGCAAGGACAACTAGGGTCATGAGAACGCCGCGTGAGATACCAGGACTTTGGTGTACTTACTGGTTTGATTAGGGTAGAACCAGCCAGATCCATTGCTCAGCCTAAGGCTACAATCCTCCGTGATGAGGTTGCCTCCTGCAGAGCTATCTATGACGGAAACATTTCGACTGCCTGGTAGCTGTTTGACAGTCGCAGATGCGCTTTGGTTATATCTAGGGGAGTGTGCATAAGATTTTCTGCAGCTGATTGTTCAAGATTGAGAGGTACGAACGGCGTAACACCGTCGCAGTCATCACACGCCGTTCCTGCGACAACAGTATATCCGGTTCCAAAACTGAGCGCAAACGTGAAGTTTTGGGATTGAGGCCCTGGAGACTGGAGAGCCACTGAGAATGCATTAAGTAACGCACAATAATCAGACGTACCATATTCACATGGACGGAATATTTCTTGTTACTGTCGACCGAAATGGGAACTTCCAGTCTATCGGGAAGCGCATCCGAGTCTCTGCTCTGGAGGTCACCTGCTACGAGGACTGAACTGACGGCGGTGCCGAGGCAGAATTGAGAGATCTTCATTACGAGGCGACAAGACCAGATTCTAACGCCTTGAGCCTGGGTGAGACAGATTTTAATACTCTTTCAGGAGTGCAGAACCGTAAACAGCAAGGACATATTTTTAGTTGTGAATGAAGATCGGGACTTGATCCACCGAGCACTGATTATCATACAATGCGCGGGCGAAGCGTTTGACGGCAGAGTTGGCCATTGAAAGATCACGAAGATGGGCCCCTTGATGGTGGAGCAAGTTCAACGCCGGGTATGGGAGGGTAATGAGAGTTATGTAGCACAAGATTGATTCCTGCGAGTTCCTAATATGGAAAAAGATAAGTGAAAATCAGACACGTGTAGGAGCTACTGTCCAGAAAGAAGCATTGTCCGAAATCCGATGCGACGGCTGTGAACCATTAAGATTGAGGGCCATTTCTAGCGACGATCAAAGAGGAGATTGCTCAAGCCTTACCCAGAGCTAGGTACAGTGGATATCCTCTCATCTAATGGTGATCCGGCCGGACCTTGGAGCAGAAATTGTAGGCATAGGAGAAAGCCAAAAAGAAGGAAGGATGAAGGTAGGGGCCCTTCTATCACGGCGGCTGGGGACTCGAATTGAAAATCAGATTCAGTTGTCTTTCCTGCTCGTTTGAATGATTCATGAGTGTCGATTGTGCTGAAAGATGATCATTAGATAAGCATATCTAGGACTGTCTACGAGGTAGAAGAAGAACCAAGCAATACCCCAATTTCGGTCATGGGCACACCACGAGGCGAGGGGGTTGAAAGAAAGCGATAGCCCAGGTTGGCCTGGCGGAGTGCCTTGAAGAAGCAGGTTTACTATGGGATATATCAGAAGATATATTGTGGCCAGAGAAACGGGCAGGACTTTAAGTTTCAGAACCAGACTGATGGTGGTTGATTCCAGCGGGAGTACGTAGCACGATCACGTTGGGTAAGCCGATCACTTCCGATCACTGTCCCTTCAGTTTCCAGGCCCAAGGCGTCACTCCAACGCCATTAACATCTGTTATTGCTGGGAATAGACATCGACAGGCACAAAAAACCATGGCAGGTGTGGTTGGAATGAACGTATATTCAAGTTCGTGGACAAATACGTAAGTGGTGACTGGTGGTACGAAACCAACTGACGAAGCGGTCATGATTGATACAAAAAACAGGATAACTTGAAGGTAAAACAAAAGGCGACCTGAGCAGCTGTACAACCACATCCTCAACAGTTATTGTGGCAGGATTTCAGACTTAGAGTGTCATTTTTGCTGCCCTAACTTCAAGTCCGGGTCTCTTCGGCCCAAAAAAGTAAAATTTTTGATTCTCCAGGTAATTACTTCTGTGTGACATCTCTTTAGCCAAATTTTGAACGCCAGAAGACGTACACAGTGGCTGATGTTTATTGTCCCCTTTCTCGAAAGTTTCAACTTATTCGATTAAATTCCTCAATTTTTGCAGGTTCCTGCGTTCGCCTGTACACATTATGGGCTTGAATACATCTTGAGAGCTGGGATTCCGCCAATTATTGATTAGATCTAATAACAAATCCATAGCACTGAAAGATTCTCAGGAATCTCCGCACCCATCTTAAAACTCTCATCTTCCACTCACTTCAAATGCCGCCTTCCGATGAAAGCCTAATAGTACAGATACAATCTGGTCAATATTCTCATTTCTACTCCTGGATACCCCATTCGAACATTTCGTTGCTTTTCCCATCTCTTTCGTTGACCAGTAGTCTCGCACACTCCTGTCCGGCAACAGGAAGACGAAGCATTGGCTTTCCATCTTCAAGAGGAAATGGTACGTACGTGGGGATAAGTCCTGCTTGCAATAGGGTAGTTCCCTGGTCCCACCAGATGTGTTCTAGTAATGAATGAGTCCAATAATCTATGATTATACAGAGACACCAACCATGATATAGTCGATCACCACGTACGTTCACCACGCCCAGCATCGGAATCTCTAGCCTTTTCCCCGTCGGAGGTACAGCAGGCAGAAGCCAGTCGATAGTTTTGTCATGGGTGCATTTGAAGATGAACTCCTCTATGAAAGGAAGTGCTGAGAGATGCGTTGGAAGATGATCAAGCGATAGAATACACACCAACGATGCGATCAGGACCGACAGTTCGTGAAACAGTTTCAAGTTCAGTATCAGCTGGGTTACTTACGACCGGGATAAGGTGAATTGGCATAGGTTTCGCGAGATTAACTTACGCAAAGATGAAATGATCGCGGTAGAAGGCAGTCAAATTCTGTCGGCCAATGCCACCAGTCATCTGTAATATCGTGTAGTGTGATTCGGTGAAAGAAACTGTATACGAGAACAACCTACAGTGGTAATGTGGTTGACGTAGGGCTCTTGCTATGAATCATGATGTACATGTTCAGATCACCCCATATAAGCCACTAAGTAAACAACATACCACCATCGTTCCCATAGTTTGGGCCACACTTCGAACTTCGAACTCGAAATAAGTGTGCTCATCCCAAATTGCCTCGATATCAAAATGGGGACCGCCGATATGCTTCCGCAGAAAGACAAGGTTCCGTGTGTGTGCAATAGAGGCAAACGTTGACTTATAATCCTCCGCTTGAGGGAGAATAAAGTATGGTGACGGTGTTTTGTACTTGTAAATTGAAGTTGACTCATAGGATTCAGGTGCTTCATATGGCATCGGGACGTGGAAAGCTATGGGGACGGCAGATGTCACTGTTGCCACCGTACCAAATGAGACAACACATGAAATACGTGGATCTCTCGATATTGCGTCAAGGACAGTGCGAAGGATATCGGGATAGAAGACTGAAAGGTGGAATGTTAGTAGACAAAGAAATAAAAGTCGACCTTGTCGTTACGCACCAGTAACGGCAAACTTGTCTTTAATGTCAAGTTCTTTCAGACCTAGCAGAGCATCAACGCCTTTTGCTATACTTTCTTCAACAGACCAACCCGACGCAGATGGAGTAACCCCGACAATAGCGAAGCCTTCTTCAGCCCATTTCTGCACTGGTTCCGGATCCAATGTCTTATCACCTTCGGCATTGGCTTGGAATGCGGACACTGGAGGAAGGAAAATAATCATTCCAGGACCTGTTCTGCGGCGAGTCAAAGGTGGTTGAAGAACCGCATTCTCGCTCAAAGTAACAAGCGGCGCCGAAGGCAAGGCAACATACTTTTCGTTGGGTGAGCCAGGATTGTAAGATACAGGTTTGGCCATGGCGCCCAAGTGGATGTCAGAGTATTTCCCCTATTCGCAGGAGTTGTATAGAAGATGACCCTTGATGCCTGAACCTTTCGTACAGTAAGTTGATAGGGACGGAAGCAAGATAGGAAATGGAAATGCGGCCTGGATCCGCGGACCCTCCTTCTAGGCAGGCACCCGGGCCGTTGTGTCCGATCCTTCGCCGTTGGCATTGCTTTCGCCGATGGCTTTTCGAGTGGATGCTCAACTAAACAATGCATCCACTTCATGAAAACCAGATGATTGGATATACCTAGTTTTGTGTCAAGAACTGTGCGCAAGCAACTGGCCTGATTGATCGGTACTAGCTTCCCAAGCGAGTCGGCTTTTAACTATATGCTGGTACATAGTATAGCCGATGAGTAGTGCTATGCAAGCGGCACCAGTGTTGATTCGAAGACAAACATTAAGACAGTTGGCTTTAAGTAGGTGGCTGCAAGTCATTGATATAGTACATATTTGAGAATTCCATTGGTTATCAAAAGGTGCATTAGTAGTAGTTCGAGGGATGAGATTACTAGAGGCTTTTGTAGAAATGCTTTGCCCATTAGCTGAAACGTCTTACTGTATAAAATGCAGCTTTAACGCACAGCGGCAAAATTTCACAGGTCCAGAGATAGCTTTGTAGGTCGCCCGTGGCAGCACTTGAAATTCGCGGGATCCCCCAAGCTGATTGGCTGGCCCTCGAGCTAACGGCTACACGGTCCGGCACCCGTCCAAGTTCCTTTACATAAACAGATTTCATCGAAGAAACAAGCAACCCAAGAATCGTCGAATGCTGCTGAAGGGGTACAGGCTACGCAACTTCAACATTTTTGTGATCGTGCATTCAGCCAGTCGGAATCCTGGAGTGTGCTTCATCTGGATCTCACTTTGGTTCGAAATACCACGAGAAAAATCCCTTTTCCACACGATGAACACGTATTCATAACGCTTTCCTTTCAGACCTATCTTCTTCTCATGATCAGTGGAGCTGTATATCGTGACTCGTAGCCTTGTGCACAGTTATCAATCACCAGTTTACATCACTACAACCACACCGTTATTCCCAGTCCATGGGAGAATATTCGGCTCTAAGAGCTCGGTATACACTTCGAGGTGGGCATGTGGCCAATCAGGGATAGTTCTCTAATCATCTGAGCCTGATTGTTTTCCGCGCCAGGTCGAATCCGGGCTTATACCGCCGCAGCCATTGTATTGTCTGAAATTAGAGCGCCTACGGTGTTCCCCACGGCGTGGTGCAGCTGAAGTCATGTTTGGCTGCCATCACTCTCATCTCATGCATGGTTGGCTGCAGACTTGGTAGTCTTCTTGGGCTACCACCTGATCATTAAGGGTGTTCTCACGTACTTCCTGTGGCATCTCCAGCGAGCGATGAATATGAGTCTTCGTAAGTACCGCCCTTTTTAAAAATGTCTGACACGATACATGGATTCAAAAGAATTGCCTCAGTGAATTTCTTGCCGTTACTACTTGACAGTCCCTTATCCGAGTCGGCGTTGATAAAGACACGGATGACGGACCGAGGGACGGAGATCGGTTATGACATTTTCAAAATCTCGATCAGCCTGCTTACTATTTGTTCCTTATCGACATCCATATTCAATGTCCTATGGCAGAATTGCGCACGTCGTCGAGGCCGATACAGAGCTGCTTTCAATGTACGTTCATCGCGTTGTCTTACTCAGAATGTCACTAATGCACGCTAGGCCGCAAGCGTAAGATAAAATGTTCGTGGTAATTTCGAGTTACATACATCGTCAAGGGGATTTACTGGCGCCAAATAGGTAACAGGGCATACCCCTGCGCTCCATGTATGTTAAGAGGGGAGGGCGGTCAATGCAAGGAGGTGGATCGAAATGCCGTTGCGTATGCATCTCGAATTTCATTCCCTTATATTCCCTCTAAACGTCGGCTACACAGGTCAGGCAAGACTGCCACAGAAACCCTTGACGATGTACTCGGCCGTTTAGCAATTCTTGAGCAGACTGTGTCTAAGCTCGTCTCGTCTGGTAACCAGGGGAAGGACAAAGAAAAGGTAAAGGACA
Organism: Armillaria fumosa; assembly: GCA_030407015.1. NCBI lineage: Eukaryota > Fungi > Basidiomycota > Agaricomycetes > Agaricales > Physalacriaceae > Armillaria > Armillaria fumosa. Next base: position 598,967 of record JAUDYM010000001.1, read on the forward strand.
AGGAGAAAGGTCGTTCAGCCATTCGGTCGTCATTTGGCGTTACTTCGACCGACGAGGATGTCGCGATGATGCTGGAGGACTTTGCCATGGGACATCGCGTGAATCGAAATAGAGCCACGCAGGATTTTGACATGACGAATAATAACGAGGATCCATATACGTCTGCCAACCCCTCCAGTGGACACCCTTTGCTCCTTCTGCTGGATCCCAGCGTCAATATAATGGCGAGGCTCGTAGCAATGCTTCCTGATGAGACGAGGACCCGTGCATTAGTGCAGTTTTACGTGCGTGTGACTTCATGTTCTGAGTAGCTGCGGCTCATCAACTCCTCTAGTTCGAGAGATTGGAATGGTATTCAAAGGTTTTGCACGCGCCGACTTTCATAAGTGAGGTACATGTCGTCTCCCCTATACGGATCATCAGCTGATGTATCGTACAGCTGAATGTCCTTCTAATGCAAAAATCTAGCGAAAGTCTGGGCATGGTTCGCGTCTCATTTCTTGGGGTGTATTTCATGATATTGTGTCTATCATTACACCTGATAGAACCGTATGTTTGCGAGAGTATCGGCATTGATTTTTCTACGGCATCAGAATTATCGAAACGAATGTATTCTGCAGCACAAGCCTGTTTACATTACGACGACTTCTTGGGCGCGCATTCCCTGGAGCACTTACAATGTATCCTGTATGTATCACTTTATCTCATCTTCTTTATCTAGCTCACACATTCAATCCTTCAGACTTATGGGCGTGTACCAACAAAATCTAGACGAAGCCGAGTATGTGGTCCTTCAGTTACAACATAAAACACTATGACCTGAATGGTAAAATCTACAGCACCCATTGGGCGTTATTGGGCTCGGCCGTCAAGGTTCATTTAATTTACGTGGAAAATACAAGTGCTAACATTTCATCAGATTGCCCAGAATCTTGGTATGTCTCGGTTAGGTTCTGAATCTGACCAGCGGACGTATAGTGCGACGTGGAAATCTTTAGTAAAGCGGGAGACAGCACGTAGAGTATGGTGGAGTCTTGTACGTCTCTTTTCATCCCTCTCTTATCAATCTCACAATGATCAGGTTTTCAACGACTGGTCGCATGCGGCTGCTCATAATGGTACATACGCCATACATCCTTCACAGAATCATACGGGATGGCCAGCCAATGTGAACGACAGTGATCTCGTTGATGATGGTCGACCACTACGTCCGCGACCTACGGAAGAATACACAGAAATGACGTTCTCCCTTACACGTCTGCGGTTCGTTGTTTTGTATCGGGAGATTGTGGATGATATGCAGGCACCAACGGGTTATAGTTTCGTTGGGGAGATGGACAAGCGGCTGGAAGAAATGTTGAAAGGCGTCCCCGAGCATTTCATAACCGACGACAATAGCTCATCGGGCGATGAGGGGGTGAAGGGGCTTGAGCTGAACTTATGTTTAATCATGGGGGAAACGAGGCGTTTGAGACTGCACAGGCCGTATCTTTTCCGAGGGTATAAAGATCGGAAATATGTGAGTAACTACGTCCTCGAATACATTCCTCTCTTACGTCCCCTCGAAGGTGAAATCTCGTGAACAATGCATAGCATCCGCTCAAGCAATATTAGACCATCTAAAATCTGACGATGAGCAGTCCGCTATCCTGCTCAAGTGGTGGATTGTCCTGTTTTATGGTTTTGCTGCCGCGGTGGTGCTATTCATTGACCTATGTCATCAGAAAGCGGCTGATGATGGGCAATGTCTGGATCAGCGGAGAGCGGAACTTCGGCAGGCGCTAGACCTTTTCAAAACTGCGGAACATATATCCGTGGTCTCGAGGAATGCTATTGTGTTATTGGAGGGATTATTAAGTGAGGCTTTCTCCTTTGCCCTGCCGCTTCCTGTTGTTGAGTGTTTTTTCATGGTAGCTGCCGAACCGGATCTCCCATCGAAGCCTTCAAGGAAGCGGGGGCGGGATAAGAAAGACGACGAGAGCGAAGGAGAACCCTTTGAGCGCATCGCGAAGCGAATGATTATTGATGCATCCAAAAACTCAAGTAGTCCTGGGTCTGTGTCCGCTGGTTCCGGCTCTGGGTCCAACGCATCACCCACAGCGATCCTGCCAACTTTCCAAATACCTCGCTCAGGTTACAAAATATATCCTGATGTTATGTTGGATGGACCAGGTTTCACATTTGGGGAGACGACGATGGCAGAGCTGGCAGGGTTGTTGTATTCCGATTACGGGTGGGCGATGGACGGGTTTGGTGTACATTATCAATGATAAATTCACATTTCGGAGTACGTGCATATCTATTTGCTTCTTCGATATTATAACCCGAACTTTTTGATGAATAATGGGCATACTCATGCTGCTTAAATGACCGTCATAGGTAACTTTAGTTAATATAGATACTTGATAGACCAGGGGGCCTGTGAGGGTCGATGGCGTAGCTGGTTATCGCATCTGTCTAACACGCAGAAGGTCCTCAGTTCGAACCTGGGTCGACTCATTCAATGTTTTGAGTGTTATTTTGGCGGTGATCACTGTGCACTGTGCAGTCAGCGTCAGTGCTTGCACTATACATGGAATTTTGACGTTGTATATTGAAAGATCTGATTTTCTTCGAGTCTCGTTTTCAAATTTCAGTACCACTACTGCCGGGGCCCAGGCAAACTTGTACTATAAACACTCTAAAGATTGGTGTTCTATTTTGAAATTTTGAATCTTAGAACCCAAGTGACAGTCTTGTTTAAATATTGGCAGGTTTCTTCACCCTTCGTGTCTCGCCTGACACAATGGTTTCCGGTGTTATCAGGTCACTTTTAGCTAGAACGCACGGAAACTAGTTTGGGGCCACATCAAGTACCAGGCTTTATACAATCATAACTTATGTAAAGTTGGTTCATCTTCACAGTGCGCTGGGGTGGGTACCGCTACTACTATGTACGTAATCAACCACTTGGGTCAGTTGCTCCTGTTCTGCCGACCATCAAGGAAGAAACTACAAGTACTCAAGGAATTTGGTGACAACCAAAGAAAATAAAATCCTATATGACGATAGCATAAACTATCACAACTCCGATAAACAGATAAAAACACAAATCAGGCTATCCTCGATACGTCGATATCGCTCGGTGAGCCATTGGATCGTATAGTGCCGTTCGTTGTATTATCAAACTCTCCAGGTCCAGGAGAATGGGATCGACTCTCAGTGTTTCGCACCTGCATACTTGATGTAACCGGACTCCAAGGTGGGGCGACCTCCTGGCTACGCTTCTCAGATCGGTATCCCCGACTGGGAGTCTGAGCTCGTGAAGGGGTACCAGTATCATCCAACATCTGATGCAGATTAGGAGATGCATCTTGGTACATACTGTAAGCGGGAGGGTTTATGCGTGGCCTCGATGCACTTTCAGAGTTGGTCGCAGAATGACCGGACGATATTGGGTCCATGGAAGTTACCGAAGGGCGTTGATGGTGGGTGTGTGATAAATCCGCAACTCCTCCACCTTTCCTGTCTACCAAGGACGAGGGCGGGGAAGTCAAGGGAGTAGCAGTGAATGGATGAATGATATCCTCGGGATTCATAACCATTGGCTGAGGGGACATTAGCTGGCGTGTCGGAGAAGTGGGCGGAGACATGAAAGCAGAAGAGCCGTGGACGGAACCAAAATATGAAAGTGCGGTCCCTTCTCCAGAGTGCGAAAGAATGGTGTGAGGGGCTTGAGTAATCGGGGTTGAAGGACGATGGCTTAGGGAATCATTGTAGAGCATTGCAGTGCCGCTCTTTTGTGTCAAGTCAGAGTGTGAGCGGAAATGTCCTGGTCGACTCTCCAGAATCCTGGGCACATGACGTCGACGATAACGACGCAAGAGGAGGAAGGCAACTACAGCTGCACCTGCGACTACAATTACGCCCCCAACAACGCCCCCCACGATAGCACCCACGGGTGTCGAGGAACCAGAATCGTTATTGGTATCAGTTGAGGAGCCGTTTAAGTCGGCGTGTCCTAGGTGGGAGGTAAGCTTGAGCCATTTGATAACCTCTCACTTTCTCACCTTCCAAAGACAAATTTTTCGCCTGGGCGGAATCAAATTCACCATTGTTCCAAGTCGACGCTAGGTTCACGATGGTAAGTATCCCGATTAGAAACGATGCAGGTCACACTGACGATCTTGGGCCGCCCAATAGGGAATAGAAGCGGTTGTAGGTAGAGTATAACCTTCATCATAAGGGAAGAAACTGCGAAGCATATTTATTGATATCACGTATGTACTGTCATAATAACAGACTCACGTTGTCGTGGACAAATTATTGCCACAATTTGCCTTATAGGCCGCCCAGCTAAAGCGTAGTCTTCAGATCGTGCATAGGAAAGCATGTGGTGAACACACCCCCAAATGGCATGACTGCCACTTTGGCACGCTGTGCAAGCACTGAAAAGGTTGTATGCGGCCCAGGAGCTATTGCGTAAAGACTCAGAATCTCGAAATTCACTATGCAATGGCGGGGGAACCAACCATGAGCAAGGCGTTACTGTGATAGCATTATCCCCTGGCCGATCATAGTGTGTATCATTGCCCAAAGGGAGTACATTGTAGGCTGTCCAGCCCAAATTATGAGCGTTCGAAGGAAGTCAATGACAATGTAGGCACTCACTATTCGTGCCAATACACGGAGTCAGGACGTACGCCAACACATAACAAGGACTCAGTTCCTCTGCATTGTCAGCCCAAGTAAAGTCGGACGTGCATGTTGCATTCGACTGGGGTCCCCGCGACACGAGCGCCGCCGATGAGGTAAGCAGACAAAGACTCCACCATGACAGACTGAGTAGATGTCGTCGGAAGAGCATGGTGGCAGTTAGAGGATACGCTTCCGACAAGGAGAGGCGGTACCGGATGAACGAAGTAGGGGTACAAGGGCAGGAAGCAAGACGACGCTGTATGAAAATCTCGGTTGCTGTTGACGATACCGTGGGCCTGATTCAATGGGCGTCTGACTATATCGAAGATGATCTATCGGCAAGAATGGCTGTCAGAATGGTTGTGTCATGTGCAGCTCTTCTCTTAGCGTGTGTGTCCGTGATATTGGGATACCGGTGTTCGACTTCGCGGTGCATGAGTGCGCGGATAACACGATGATGGTAAATGAAAAGCACGCCACATATCGCACCGGTAGCCGACTGCTCACTGTGGCGGATCGTACATCTTGTTAAATTTGGAAAAAGAGCAAGTTTATTTACAGGAACAGGAACGGAACCGCACCAGATGGATCTTGGACACTGCGGCCTGATTTCAAAAACCGAGAGCCTAGACGAAGGACCCTGACATCGCCATTAATGCTGAAAGTCACGATCTGATTTCGCGGCTTTATAGAACTGGGCAAATGGATGATCAAAAGATCATGTTGGCAGACGGACGCATGCGATGCCAGTTTGTCACGAGTCAAGATATTTTGGACCCTTGACTATGTAAGGCAGGAATAAGCGTCCGTTGAGGTGACCTTGATGAGAGTTATATGGTGCAGATCGCCCAGATATGATGGAACTTTATGATACAGCTAGATCATACAGCGTTAGAGGATACAATGGATAAATTATCGGAGAACCTAGCTTACACTTTTACCCATTCATAGATCAAGGTGGCGTTGTCCGGACCCTCTTCGTTGAAGGGCTTGATTGGGCGCCATTTTTACGCTTCCTTGCGAGGAAGTGAAGGTAAGCTAAGCTGTGTTTGGGCACAGGTGCGGGTGCAACATTTATCGGCGGAGCACCAAACCAAAGAACCTCGTCGGTCTCTGGATCGCGGTCAAAATGTTTAGCTGTGGAAACACAGCATGTAATGAGCAATACATTCAAGCTGTCAGTACACCATCACGTACTGGTCTCTGGAGGAAGTTTTTCCTGTTGTGCGTTGTTTCCCAAGGTCAGTCCAGAACCGGATAAAATTGAGCGATCCATGGCTGTTGTAGCATTTGATGCCGAAGTAGATATGGGGATGATGTGGGTAACTCTGCTGCTCGGAACGATAGAACCGCCAATAAGGCCTCCTGACGCCTTGGCGCCGTTCTTTCCCTTACCCACAAAGGGACTAGGAAGCCGACGCGGAGGAACGACTCTTTCAAAGGGATATATAGGCACCGATTGGCGGAATTCCTCCGGCATGCATGAGCTCCAGTCTTTTATCTTGACAAAGGTACGGCTACCGCTGTCGTATCGAGATTCGCATACGTACAGTGGGAACCCGGGATACCAGTACGGTGCCCTAGGTCGCCCGTGACAACTATCGATGGCAGGTTGGCACGCTACCTTTTCTAGTATGTCTTCGAGCGGATGCTCAGCGAAGTGACCTACAAGGAAACCATCAGAAGGGACCGAGAATGAGAACAATACGGGCATACTTGTCTTGAATATTTCGCCTTCCAAGAACGTCCAATCAGAAGTGTGATGGGTCTATTGATCATTTTAGGCAGAAAGATAATGAAGAAATATATATATATACCTGCTCTGGTCTGAAGTACCAACAAACAGTTACACCATGTTGACCTTTCCGTGATCTAAGCATCAAAATTAGCATTGGCTCATCAACTGAGTATCGAGTATCGGCCCTGCCTTTCTTCAGCAACCCAACATTTATGCACTTGTCCGATGGTAGGGAGACTTGGATAATCAGGATTGCTGAGGTGTACCCAGTCACCAACCTTGATGGTCCAGCCTTTGTAATGATGTAGATCCACAAATTTCCTGTCCTTGGTAGGAATATGATCACTAGTTACACCTGTACTTGGATCAGGATCGAATGCACCGGGTCCCGCACGTAGAGACGCAAAATTAGTTGATGAAGAATATGGCGGACCATGCGGTGGCTCCTTTGAAGTTAAAGCTTGGTACAATCTCTGGAAATCCGTAAGCCTTTCTCGCAGCCGAGATAAAATTCCACAGACTTGAAGAAGAAGAACATGGCCATAAGCATCAGAACCAGGATCATGCCACCTTCTCGCTTTAGCAAAGAGCCGTAAGAAGTCGGTGTCAAAGTCTCTCGGAGTCGAATAATTCTTTGTGCGCGCTCGACTCTAAACAAAACTCAGCCGATCTAAAAAAAAACTAATGATAGGCGCCAACCTCAATAGATTTTAAAGAGAGTGGTGTCTGCAAGAAATTAACAACGCCTGAAAAGGACAGAAGAGATGAGAACAAACGTTTAGCGGCAAATATGGTATCTCGGCGCGTTCTGGAACGGATTCCAGGACGAAAGCATATCGATTACCTCTGAATATGATGAGTCGAAATATAAACGGCTAATCGCTTGACCCACATAACATCCTTGTGGCTCTTGATGGCATGGACTATATCCATGTAAGAAATCTGCGCCGTTGGCGATTAGAAAAAGGATGACCAACAACAGGCAGAAATATCACCTTAATGTTCCCCGTCCAACCCTCCTCTGAAAATCCGGGCCACTTGGGCAAACTCTTATCCAAATGACGGATAATCTCCTCACTTGCAGCATCTCTCTCCGTTGGTACATGCACTTGAAGATCTACCACACTGCCGACGTCTACCTCTTCCTCGGGAGATGACAGCCTAGGAGCTGTCCGGCCATTAGAAACGTGATGATTGGCAGAAGCGCCATTTGCAGCTGGTATGGTTGTAGGAATGATAGGCGTCGTATTTTTTGTGGAAGCTGCCGTGGCATTGGTGACTGCAGGAAGACCGGGAGGTTTCTCTGGGGGAGGCGACGATTCTTCTTCTTCCGTCTTGTGGAGTTTTTGAGCAGATCTCGGTGGTGGAGACGTACGAGGAGTGGGGAGGATGGGTCGCTTCTTCCATTCAGTCTCCAAAAGACGCTGGAATTTATGGTAAGCACAAGACCAAACGATATTCGCGCTATGTTAACATACTTTGAGGGTTTCAGCATCCAAAGCAATCTGGCTACCGGCTTCGTTGTAATAGAGCGCGTTCCAGAAAACGAGGGACAAGTCTGCATACGCATCTAGGGCTGCTCTGTACCGATTCTTTTCTAGTGTCGTACGTATGTTGTTGATACACCGAGGATCTGGAATAATCTACAACAATGAAGGGTGATGCCGCGAGCGAAGAAAGAGCAAACCTCGTAATATTCTGGCCATTCCTTCGGGTCGACGAGACTCATGAACATGGCTGAGAGTAAACGTTTTCCTTTCGGTGCAGTGGCGGTAGTAATGGCATTGACAACTTCCTCAATGGCCTGCTTTTGTGCAGCGGCCAAGGGCATCCTACTAGTGGCACGTCGCGTTTGTCGAAATTAAGTGGTGAGTTATCTGAGCAGACTGAGTAGCTGAATAATTGTCGCGTTGCTGTTGGCTCTTAAGTAAAGGTGGACGGCGGCTGTAGTATGACTTGGTCGAAAAGAAGACTCGCTCGCCCAGGGAATGTCTTGATGGGAGCGCGAAGGAAGAAACTGTTGGATTAGATAATCCTTCCTTTTCCGGGCCGGATTTCAAAATTTCAGTGCTTATCTCTGGGGCCACAGCCAAACAATTACCCGATCACAATTTTTCGATCATCATTCTCGAACTTTTGATCATCCACCCTGACGGCATCTGGTTGGTAAATGTGACGGACCGGTCATTCCTTTGTCTTGCGACACCATGCAACATGAATCGGGGAACATATGTGTATGTGAAAGACTTCTATGCTCTGTACTCAACTTAAAGCCTCCACATAGGACATGAACATCGCGTCGCTGAAACGAGCAGCCCGAAATGGTTCAATACCCGCGATGAAAGAACTTGCCACTAGGGCAGTGGGAAATAACCATCTAGCTCACATTCTTCCCCTCGTCAAACAACATCTCTCGAGTGTACCTACGCGGAACGAAACATCCATACAGATGGTGCTCGTTTGCTTTGATTCCTTGATTTATGGTCTCGAGAATGCTCTCGTCAATAATTCACCCACCCTTCTTGTCCACCTCTGGCACTCTATTCGTCCATGGTTATCCTTCTTCATCACGCAATACCCTTTGGACCTCACTGAAGCAGCCGTCGATGACCATGAAGCCCTGCTGAAGTCGACCAAGCTGGTTCACCTCTTTGCTCAGATACCACAGGTGTTGCCAGTGTTGGCTTCCGTTCCCCGCTTTGTTGGATTCATATTCAAAATGTCCCTCATCGCAGCGTCGGTGGATTACGACTCGGAGATCCTGAGAGTTACCTCAAGGACCATCACTATCATCTCTGCTGCCGCAGAGCAATTGGACCAGGGCTGGCAGGACGACGCTTCCCGTATCATGTCATCGGAAGCACCTGATAACCTCGCACTTGGGACAGTCCAGCGGCTCATCGAACTTGCGGAAAACCCCCAAATTTCGTATCTCGACCTCATCGCCCGCTTAGAGATCCTGCTTTTTTGTTCCGGAAATGATGGAAGACTTCGTCTTCAATTTTTCTCGAAGCAGTCCGTGGCGTGGGTGACGTTTGTCATGGGACGATTAACCCGACCTCGCAATCTTGAACCTTTGAATTTACCCCCAGCCCGACGGGCCATCTACCTGTCCGTCATGTATCTGAAGAAGAATCTCAAGTTTGGATTTACCTGGGTTTCGGATGCCCTAGACAAAGGGATCTTGCAGTCTATCGTGAAGGCGCAGCCGTACATCGTATACGACCGTCAGAATTCCATTCCAAAAAATTTCACGGTGGAGTCATCAATCGTGGTTATTCTGGATACAATCACCCTGCTCGCCGTTTACAGGAGTGTGCTGCACCGTGCCCATACGTCATTGAGGAAGGCGGAGGCGATAGAGGATGCGCCAAATTTCCAGGGACCTGTGAACGACGCCTGGCTGAGGTTGAAAGAAAAGGTGGACCACTTATGGGGACTGAGACCAGTTTATTTTATGGCTCGCAATGGGGCGACTGGTTGCATGAGCGATAACGTATGTTCGTTCTATTCCAATCCGTGGTTCGGTTTGCTAATGGCCTGACAGTGCATGACAAGACGAGAGGGAAATACATCTTCTAAAGCACGCGACATGCGATGTTCCGGATGCCAGTATGCTTATTACTGCTCCTACGAATGCGCCAAGTCAGGATGGAGAGATGGACATCGAAAGCAGTGCATTGAGCTACGACGGCAATTTCGAGGTGGGCTGGCCTCTCTCGCAATACACTGCTAGCACTAAATTGCTGATTCGGATGATAGAAGGATACCCCCGCCTCATGTCCCCTTCCGAGGATGAGTGGTTTATCGTCATTGGCCAGAGCGAGGTTTTTCGCACACCGGGAAAAGAGGCTATCGATGCTATGCGGAAGGCTTACAGCGATGCCCATCCATCTGCACCTAACCATACCATCTTGACATACTTGGACTATACCGTCCTCCCCGGACCGAAGATTGAAGTTATAAGCCTACACGACTTTGTGAACACTCGGGATTTGGGGTACTATCGCTGGGAGATGTATCGAGATTGGGCAATGAAGAAGAATGGATTCCTGCTAGGAATCACGATGCCGGGCAGGGATCTGGAACCATATCATTGTCTCGCATTATCTCTACCGCCATGATATATTTACATATGTATAGTTGTATGTATGATGCTGGACACTTCTCTGTATCCACTAGTACGCAGCTGCTGTTGTATTTGTACTCGTATATCCGCCTAACATGCATCCAGCCCGGTAGAGAACATTCCACAGAATGAGAGTCAAACAGAAAAAGACGAAGATCAGAGAGCGAACTAGGTTTCCTGGATGGCTTTATGTATGCGCTAGAAAAACATGTCGGCTAGCCGGAGGCTACCATAGCTGGGAAAACCGTAAGAACCGAATTGCCGAGATCCGGCGAACTGTCGCTTTGGCTTTCGGCTACTTCCGTTGTTAACAATGACTTGGACAACCACCACATCCCACACTATTCTTTATACGAAGGACAGCAAGAACGACGACTTCTCAGACCGTAGAATTGATGTTCGAGGTCGGAGCTGCTCTCCGTTCTCTGTACTGCGTTTTAAAGGTCCGAGTCCTTGTTCAATGTTCACGGCACAAGATACTGTGTGTACTTCCGGGCCTAATCCAACAGAGCGACTTCTGTTTAGTTTTAGAAACCTTGGGCTGTTACTTTGTATAGGGCGCTCTATGAATTCGACTCGACGATTGCCGCGATTAAAATCCTCCAAATACACTCCAAGGCATGAAGCGTGTCTACGGCGCTCCGCGATACCGATATATTCCTTCCACAACGCAATCGAACATCAAATGACAAAGCTCTTCTGAATTGTCCATGTTCACGGGGCTCCTACCTGCGATTCTGTCTGATATGTTCTTTATATCCGAGGTGCATAAAGCAGCATCAATAAACTTCGTGCCATCTGACCTCGCTAGTGCTGTTCCTTTCAGATGGTTCCGCGCTGCGACTTCTTGGATGATACTCGGGCATCTTAGAAGAACACTCAGTCGGTTTTTAATTATAGGTTCTAGGATCCTATTGCCCATCCTACAGCCTCCAAAACTCTACAATCCTCGTGCTTGCCCTACAACAGTGAGATAAAGGACACACAAGTATAACGGTAACCTACCTTGAGTCTCATCGCCGCCTAACCCAGCCGCGGCTGTTTCTTGGAACTATGTATGGCAGCCGACTCGTTTCCTCGAGGTTGAAAATGAACGAGCCAAACCTCCGCTTTGCGTAGCGGATAATTATCGGATCCATTGGGAACTCTCCTTGAAACGACTCTGGCGGCATCCATCTATCTCTTTGATTCACTATCTTCTCTGCAAGCTCCTGCAATGCGGCATGCACTAGCCCTCGTTGCTCCTCACTAAGGTCTCCTTCTATTGTCGGAAAGCATAGATTGAGAGCCCTGTATGCGAAAGACCTTATAGTAACAAAACGAGGACACTTAGTATACGAATGTCAAGACGTGGCTAGAAATACATCTTTACCTTATCAGATCGGCGCGCGCAGTATCACTGGAAGAGCTACTCATCTTCAATGCAAGAAATACGAATGTCTAGATTCTTCGTCTGCACCTAGACAACACGACTGCCTTGTCCTTCTTCTCAGGTATTGTGTGAGGAGGTACGCCTCGCGCTGAAGTCACGGGTATCTCCCACGGCACTCGCATGCATCATTTTCAGGGCTCCTGATATGCGACGCAACGTTCCATACAGCAGGCATTGGAGCCTTGAGGCATGACACATCTCATCCACAAGTGCGATCTCACCGCGAAGACCGAAGAATATACAGTTGGGGAAATGCATTACAAACTTGTTTCACTCTTCGCGTTGCTTAAAGATCGCCACAGTTCGAAATTTCCGGTGTATACCTATTTCCAATGGCGCGACGTTTTTTTCATGCAGGAATATTTATTAGGTGTTTAGTGTCATTACGAAGCTCTACGTGCGGTGAAGAAGGTCGTATGTTGTGATTTGAAATCTAGTGCTGTTTACCAACCGAGGATAGCTTAGGCGCCATCACCCCCCAAATCTGATACGAATTAGCGACCCAATATTTGGCCAAGAGAAACAGCACTCACTCTACCACGGCAATAAATTTTCCAGATCCACGATCCTGTGCAAAGTACTCTTTCCCACCTTTCTTTGAAGTTATGCGATCCAAGACACCATTCTTGTAGTGAAAATTGAGATTTCTTCTTATGTGCTCTTTGATCATTTGATCCCAAGCCGCTGGAGATAGTCTTTCCCGTTCATCGGGGGACATCGCCTGGGTAACGTTCTCTGCAATGTCCTCTGCAACCTCTCGAAATGCGGTCTGGATGCCCGGAGAAACAGTGGCAAAATCTGCGGTGCCATGATACAGCTTGAACGCACGGTATTGCAGGGAGCTTTAATGTCATCGGAGGCAGTTAATAAGAGATTGACACCATAGCGTCAAAGAAGCTTACAGTCGTAGAGCCTCTAGAGAGGGATTGACAAAATGCAGGCTATCGATATCGGCGGCGTTCATCATAGAGACGGAATACAAATTCCTTTGTGCGCGGAGGATGAGTATATGACTGTCGGTTTGCTCTAGGTCTCGCTTCAGAGTTTCCCGACCCTTGCCTTATGGACGAAAATTAGGACGCCTGGGTGCAACGATCTAGCCGGCGAGAGTACTGAAGTGAGACAGAGTGGTGCCTGGTGTAAAACTCATGTACAGGAGGGAAACATGCGGTATCCCACGTTTCGTCATCACTGCGAGGCACACCAGCAGGCGTCCATATTCAAAGACTTATAGCACGACCATTAATAGATACCGACGTTTGTCTGCTGGGGGAGCAGGAGACAGTGACAAGCAAGACTCGGAAGACGTTGAATGTTTATGTTGAGCAGGACCACACCTAGGACAACCAGACGGTAGCACGAAGATTCTGAAAAGTGCCGCCCACTTTTCCGACAATCTGATGCTTTGCAACGGTAATTTGTGGAATATTGATACAGGTCATAAGTGCTTTTTACAATCGAAGAGAAATGGGAAACTATGCTACACACCTCACACTGAATCGGCGATCAGTCTTTCTGGAACCTCTACATATCCTCTCCAGCATTCCACGAATGCTGCCAACTCGGCGCCCTCAACAATACGATGATCAGCACTCCAGCTTACCCCAACTTTCAGTCTCTTTTCTCCTTTTCCGTCTCCGGCTTCTACATCCCAGACCCATTTTGCTCTCCCAATAGCGACGATCGCAACGCCACCTCCAGGTACAAGCACTGGCGCTGCGAACTCCCCGGCTCCAATAGCTCCAACATTGGAAACGGTCAGCGTTCCGCCTCGTTTGGGCATCTCGTTGGGAGTGAGCCCGCACGGAACTTGTCTACCTAAGTGGGAGAGATGCTTCAGAGATGACGCGAGACCATATATGGTATACGTATCGACGCTTTGCAGTGTAGGTGTGTATAAACCCGTCGGAGTAGAAAGAGCAATGCTAATATCGGCATGTGGGCGTACCGTCAGAGTAGGCTTCGCGCCTGGATCGGACATGCTGGGCGTGATGGAAGAACGCAAGAGTGGCCATTCAAGCATTGACTTGGAAAGGGTTTTTAGAAGGATAGGAAGGTACGTCAGACGTGTATATTGCTGAGAAGATGTAACTTGGGGAAAAGCAGGTGCTGGATAGACTGCGGAAGGAGAGACTGCCAATGGCGGCGGGGGTGAAGATGGCGAAGGTTTATAATGTTCAGGTATATGCGCGTTCAGTGTAGGTAAAAGACGGTATAAGGCTGTGAGATCGAGAGTTGTTGAGTAACCAAAATGTGGAATTTCTAGACTCTGTCGGGAACGTTAAATGATGTATTGTTGATAACCAAATATTTCTCTTACCTTCACCATAGCTTTCCACATGCCGTATCGAGTGCGACCGAGTTCCACAACGACATCTTGATCAGTAATGATTTGAGACGGCGACGTGGGAGCCTGTCGTGAGAGATATCGCTCAATGTCCTGCTTCTTGACTCTGCCGTCTCGTCCACTGCCTGGAGAGACCTGAGCTAGTTCGACACCATGCTTCCGGGCATAATGCCGAACAGAGGGAGTAGCCAAAACGTCGTCAGCCTTTGGTGCAGGATGACTCGGATCTAATGGGTGAGGTCGTCGCGTCACAAGGGTCTCCTCGTCTTGACGCGACTCCGAAGACGGTTCCACTGCTAGCTGCACTGGCGCTTCCTCCTTGATGATGTCTTCAGAGTCTGCCTTTTCTTCTACCTCTATCAAACACAATCCAGCGCCCACTTTCGCAATGTCTCCTTCTTGAACCAAAAGCTGGGTAACAACACCGTCGAACGGGCTGGTAATCTCCACGCTGGCTTTGTCGCTTTGGACCTCGCAGAGTGCATCGAAGGCTTGCACAGTGGACTTTGGTTCAACGGACCTACAAAATAAAACTGGTATATTAGAACGGAAATGGCCTTAACATTTCGGACGGAACATCACCAACCATTTGATGACCTCGCATTCTGTGATTCCTTCACCAATATCTGCGAGTTTGAATTGCCTTATCGACTTCTTGGTTGCCCAAATTACAGCAGAACTATGAAAAAACGAGGAAACAGTGGGCCGTCGTACTGCTAGGCGAAAAGAGCAGGACAACATGGTGGTACGGATCCAAACGACACCCCATGGGGTGTGACAAATATGGCAATTGCATATCCTATTTGGGCAGATCTAAACTCTCCTCCGGTTATCTTTCGGGCCGGATCTCACCGAGTAGCATAGATTGGAACAGTCTGTGCTGCTCATTCCGACGAGTTCAATACTCACACGAGCAATTAATGTTAATTACGGGAGTTGAATGTTGAATATCAGGCCTCAGGTCCCCAGGGACGAAATCACAGAAGCAATTGATTCGCTAATGGAAACAAGGACATAAGTAATACTATGCCTTCTTACTCTTCTTTACGCTTTTATTACTAACCAACCCAGTAGCTGTCCTGTTCCAACGTCTATCCTGTTTGATATCGTCAGCAGTTGTCTTCCTTGAGACGATCGAGAACCCACTCGACGTTATCCTCAGCGCATTCGTGCACGGACAGTTGGAAGGGTCGAATGACATTTAACGCTATCCCAACCGCTTCGTCCAGAGCCTTTTCGAACAGTTTCGCAAGGTGGTCGTACCGGGGAAAATGTGTCTAAGCCTCTGCAAATCTGTATGCGGCGACAAGTGCGTTTCGAGAGTCCAGGGATTGTATTTTCTGATCCTGCACCTTGTCTAGGGGCGTACCAACTTCGGAGAAGAGCACTCGAACATGTCCAGTATACACGCGTTGTGAATGATGGTGTTGAGTTCGATCAGATAATTGGCTGTCTACGGAATCGGTATTTGGGAAAATGGATGTCGAGTGCATGGATGCCGCAGAAGAGCTCAGTCGAAGTCTAACATCATACAGATGATATGGCTCCAAAAGATCTGCTATGGCATCTGCCTTTCAACGGTGTAAGTCATTGCCTGGCATGCCTTGATGTCCACGAAGTAAGCTTAATAGAGTATGGGATCCTTCTTTGCATCCGGATCTTTCTCTTCGATCCGTTTGAAGATATCCTTCTGAATCTCGCTCTCCGTCTTTGATTCTAGGGGTATCCAGAAGACCTTGAGTGCACATTCCTGTTTCTCCCCATTGTCGAGTGTTCGAACGGTCTACACTCTAGTCGCCTGGGATGTAATACCAGATGCTCGAAATGAGCTCAAGCATTCAGCTGTCCGGTACGTCTCCCCATCGTTCGCACAGCTATACTGAATCCGGTAACGAGCTGGACTGCCTGTGAGAGGGACTGCTACTCTGGTGATTGACTAATCGTAGCCTAGGTCTTCTGTGCTTCCAGATGACCAAGATACAATATAGTGTATCAGGTGGCGGTATTGCTGGAGAATTGTCAATACGCGTCGGCGAAACGAAAATACATCCACGCAACAAAATACAATCGAAGGGTTCTGAGACGAGAGTCCACCGTCCGTCCGATTGGAGAGAACCATTGGCTTGTAAACAAGTAGCGATGACATCGATTTGTGTAGGACTGACGACTTGAGGGAGGATGGAAGCGCAGAAACACGTCAAGAGATATAGATGGAACATTTCGAATGACATCCAGGATAAAATCTCTATGCCCGTTCATGGCATATTCCGCGTGGGTGCTACTATCAGTGATGCGAGCGTGACGGAGCGTGCCTTTGATTCTGCGGGGGGAGAGGAGACAATGGGGCCTTCTGAGAGATCAGGAGAAGGCAGTCTAATTGGTTCAGCTATCGGACATGGTGGACGACACTGTTAGAGGCGAGTAGACGCGGAAGACCCCCCATTAAATGCCATAGTTGCAGCTGAGATCGCGTGAACACTACATACAATGAAGCTGTGTGAGTATTTGTGATGTGAGAATGCTCAATGCTTGGATAGACAGTACATCCTTATGACAGAAAGAAGGACGGACTGGATGGTATGTATGGAGGAATCAAAACTTTCCCCGCCTCGTTACTAGGTAACTAGATCGCGTGATCGAACATGCGTTCATGTATTGACACTCTCCCAACTTGATGTGTTTTTGCTCATCTATCGGCATATTATACCACACTCAATATAGACGTGACATTCTACCGGCACCAAAATTTCAATAAGCTGAGAAATTCCGTCGTGGTCCCAGAACCTCAAATCAGTGGCGGTGCCGCCGGCCCGGAATTACAAAAGTTACCGGCAATCAAGATTTTTCTTTTCAACCTGGCAGTTCATGAAGCTGAAGCCTCGTTAAGCACGCATCAAGATTCATTTGGATGAAATCGAATCAATTTCATCCCTTACCAGTTGACTGAACCGCCCCTCAACCACCGTTAGTCACGTTCACGTTGTACGGATACCGTTCTGCAGCATACGATGGCCTCTGGCTCCTTGCGACGCTCCCGGGGGTTCTGGTTGGAGGAGGGCGATGTCATCCTCGAAGCTGAATCCACCCTGTTTCGCGTCACCCGCGGCATCCTCGCATACCACTCTCCAGTTCTGCTCCAGATGATTCTACAGGGCGGCCCCGATCCCACGTCGGAAACGGTGATTAGTGGCTGCAGAGTATTTAAGGTGGACGATTCGGCTGTGGATTGGCAGCATTTTTTGAAAGCTATACATGATCCTTCGTATGTGAATATTCTTAGACCCCATTGGCCTTTGACTTAGTGTTGCCTCCAAGTACAGGTACTACGATCCAACCAGGGAAACACCCTTTGCTGTAATCGCAGGTATTCTGCGTCTGAGCACCAAATACCAAGCCCAGACACTGCAGAAAACGGCGGTGGAACATCTCCAGCGTATCTTTCCCACAACCATCGACGAGTGGGACAGGCGTGCAGATAATGACACCATTCAAAAATTCAGAGGTCGAACGATAGCAATTATTAACCTCGCACAAGAAACGAATCACCAGATTTTGTTGCCTTCGGCTATGGCGTACTCGTGGGCGATCGGTCTGGACGCGCTTCTTGACGGACTTCCGTCATATGACGGCAGCCATCTGGAGTTGGACTGGGATACAAAGCGGAAATGTCTTCGAGCCAGAGATAAGCTCATACAGGCTGTGCGAGGGAGGCTACTCGAGTTCATATTAGGAAAGGGAGCGGGGAGATGTGTTTCCAAGGCCAAGTGTGATGAAGGAAGGCTGTTGTCCTTAAAGATATGGGAGAAGTTCTTCGGCGACTCAGTAATACCGACACCATTCCGATTCATGGTGAATTGGACGGATTTGTCGACGAGGCTCTGCGAGCATTGTATTGGTGATGGGAGGAACAGCTTCTTGACAGCAAGGTGGCTGCTTTGGGATGAACTGCCTTCGTACTTTGATCTTCCTAGCTGGGAGGTGCTACGTCGAAGAGAAGATGATTGACTGGTAGACTTGGCGTACTCATACACCCTCGAAAATCTTATTTCAATTTCTAGAATATGTATTGGTATTGTTCCATTGATCATAAAACCCCATCGGCATAAGTACACAATTAATACATTGATATGGTATCAAATCCAAGTCAAGCGGCGACAATTACAACCAACCCGCATCAGCCAGCAGCCCTCGAATGTATCGATTGTTGGGCTTGATTTCACCATTTAGCGGTGCAAAATATTTCCGTAGTTTTTCATTGAACACGACCGCATAGAACAGTCCCTCTTTCTGATTGATGTACATCTAGTCAGAAGAGATGCGATGGCAGTGATGTATTTGACCAACCTCTCGTGTTTGACCTTTCCGTGTTGTTTGACCGGACACTTTGCCCGGGTGCCAGTTGCCACCAGCTGTTCTGATCCACACGCGATCACCAGCCTGGTGAGATCCGTCAATAAGATGATGCCGGAGGATAGCAACGCCACTTACTTGGAACATATATGGCCAAGGTTCGTCAAGATCAGAGGGCTGTGGGTCATTCGGGTCGTATTCGCTGTCAGAGCCACTGCTCCAGGCATCGAGTTCCTCCGGTGTAACAGCTCGGAGTTTCTGAGTTACAAGTTCGTTTGAGTTGCGCTGCTTGCGCGTGTGGCGGCGGCCTTGTACGTTAGATGTCATTTTGCACGAAATCACAGGTGGGGGAATGCAGAGGGGGACGGTGGGGTTAGGTAACAACTCCTTGATGAGGGACTGTTAGACAAGGCCCCTTTTATATATCGCTTCACAGCAAGGCTCCATTGTTCAGAGATGGCGCTAACGTAACATCACTTTGCCACAAAAAGAACAACAGCGTCTTTACCAAAAGAAGAAAGGAAACCTGGTCCATTTGACATTCGTCTTGTCTCATTATTTGTGTCAAAGAAGGCCGATAATGATAATCGGTCCAGATAGTTCCTCAGTTGAACACATGAAGGCCAGTTGTCGGTCCCATAGCGAATCCGTGGGTCCCTGAGGGCGCACGTGTGGAACATGTGTCTGGCAGCTGGTCGCCAATCAGTAGAACCGCAAGGACCATGCTGTGAAAATGACATCCACGGGTCATTGGAATCTTGCATGAAGATTCATTCTCTGATGCCGAGAGGTGAGAAAGGCCCGATGGACAAACAACCTAAACTTTAAGGGAGGAACAAAGGAAGGCGAAGATAAGATGCGATGTGGCCTTATCTTTTTTCCGGAAGCTTCAGTTTGTAACAGAGCCAAACATAACCTGCCTCCCGCCATCACGACCGTTCAAATACCTTGGATTTATACCCTCTAAGATGGCCAATGCGAGCAGTCTTGACGTGCGTCGATATCGTGCTCTCTGAGGATATTTCTGACGTTCCTCCAGCGTGCTATCGAAATTGTTCAAAAGGCCATTGACGAAGATGTTAAGCAGAACTATAATGAAGCATACAAGCAATATTCGAATTCTCTGGATTATTTTATGCTTGCCTTGAAGTGTACGTTCTTTTACTATCTCACACAAAGAACTGCTGACATTTCTCGCGTAAAGAT
The DNA here is from genome assembly GCA_030407015.1 of Armillaria fumosa. NCBI lineage: Eukaryota > Fungi > Basidiomycota > Agaricomycetes > Agaricales > Physalacriaceae > Armillaria > Armillaria fumosa. Next base: position 618,846 of record JAUDYM010000001.1, read on the forward strand.
GAGAAAAACGAAAAGTCAAAGCAACTGATTAAAACCAAGATTAATGAATATTTGGCTCGTGCCGAGACCCTCAAGCAACATTTGATGTCCCAGAATGAATCACGTTCGAGAAATGCAGTGGGCGTGAACGGGTCTGGTGGTGGCATTGGTGGCGGAGGAAAGAAGTGAGTTCCCAACAGTTTCTTCGACGGCAAACTCACTGTATGTCCCTTAGGAAAGATGGCGAGGACGATGATCAGGATCCTGAGACTAAGAAATTGCGAGCAGGGCTATCCAGCGCGATTCTATCTGAGAAGCCGAATGTCAAATGGGACGATGTCGCAGGTCTCGAGGGCGCTAAGGCTTCTCTCAAGGAGGCTGTCATTTTACCCATCAAGTTCCCCCATCTGTTTACCGGAAAGCGTACGCCATGGAAGGGTATACTGCTATATGGACCACCAGGGACGGGAAAATCCTACCTCGCGAAGGCTGTTGCTACGGAAGCCAAAAGCACGTTTTACAGCGTTAGCTCCAGTGATCTGGTCAGTAAGTGGCAAGGTGACTCTGAGAGGTGAGTATACGTATTCGTGTCATTCGGCGCGTCATTTATTGCTCCATTTTCTACAGGCTAGTGAAACAGTTGTTTGAATTGGCGCGCGAATCCAAACCATCAATCATCTTTATTGATGAAATAGATTCTTTGGCGGGTTCGCGTAACGAGGGTGAATCGGAGGGTTCGAGGCGGATAAAGACCGAGTTTCTGGTGCAGATGAATGGTGTTGGGCATGACGATACGGGTGTGCTGGTCTTGGGAGCGACAAACATTCCATGGCAACTAGACAACGCCATCAAACGGCGGTTCGAGAAACGGATATACATACCCCTCCCTGGCCCTGACGCACGGCGGCATATGTTCCAACTGCACGTAGGTTCGACGCCTTGCGAGCTAGTGGCAAAAGACTATCGGCAGTTAGCCGACAAGACCGAGGGCTACTCCGGTTCCGATATAGCGATTGTCGTGCGCGACGCCCTCATGCAGCCCGTCCGAAAAGTGATATCGGCTACACACTTTAAACGAGTTGCTGACCCCGCCTCGGGGAGCGACGAGCTCACCAAGTGGACGCCTTGTTCGCCTGGAGATTCTGATGCTGTAGAGAAGACATGGTCAGACATTGATTCTGATGAGCTATTGGAGCCTCCGTTGAGGTTAAATGACTTTTTGAGGTCATTGGCTACTGTGCGGCCGACCGTCACTGAGGCGGATATTCGGCGGCATGACCAGTGGACGAGGGAATCAGGTATGTTTAGTCTTTGTGTTTCAGGGTCGCGGAGCTAACTTCTGCCACTAGGTAATGACGGCGCATAGATCTAAATCATTAATGAATTTGTGTAATCTGACCGGGTGTAATATTATGGTCTTGATGTGTATTTTGAGGTCCGTGGCCACGATTTGGACCAACATTGACACAGCCACATTTGGCAATGGACGGAGGCAACGAGCGCATGCTTTGCTCGGACTCAAAAAGGCGACCAAGGGCTGCGATAGCGGACTATTGTTGACAGGTGTCCTGATGTGGCCTTAACATGTCAATAAGCGCCCACAAACCCACCTGATCAGAGTTATCGTGCGTGTGCTTTTGTTCCTTGTATATAAAACAATAGGCATAGCCTTGTGCCCGCTCAGCAAGACCAAACCTTTGCGGCGTCCTTGCCATTCCGTCGGTACTAGGTGGGGAGACATTGAATCTTTTCTAGACCTCAACTTATATTTTTCAGTATGTTTAACCACTTATGCAGGCATTCATACATACCCAAGAGTTCCTGCAAGGAACGTCTGCAGGTGTCTACGATACCAAATTTTGTTCAGTGAGTATCAGTGGCTCAGTACTTTCCATATCCCTTGACTATTTTCAGTACTGCGGCGTATGCAATGTATCTGTTTCTTTTCGACACAGGATCTACCTCCTCGCCCAACGTCTTGAGACGACAATGGGAAGAGCTACCTCTTTCAACCAGCGATACTTTTCGCTCGGTTGCGAAGGCAATATTTGATACCGGTGATTCAAAAAATCTCGGTTTTCGGTCCGAACAGATACACGCCGCGTTATGTCATCTTTTCAGCGACGAGGCGGAGACCTTACTATCCAAGTCTTTAAAACGGGAGGAAAAATTAGCGTGTTTCGTTGAGTTGGGTAGTCAACTTGGAGTTGGTTTGTTGGTCGGCTTCAGGCCTTTTTTCCGTGGATTAATCGCTTGATGTAGACTTACCGGACGCCATGCGTGGCTCCTCGTTGGTGACTGTGAAGTAAGCCGGCGTCCTCTACATTTAGTTACTGTGCCTGATATTCCATGGATAGACGCGGACCGGGTCGACCTAGGAAGATACCGTCGAATGCTCCGGGCGAACCAAAAACTCATCAGGCGCGCAAACGACCCAGAGAGGAGTCACCGAACCCTCATGTCCCCTTGGACACATCGCGGAGGAACAGTATCGCAGCGGATCTGCCCCCTGTCGACTCAAGTCGCCTTAGCACCTCATATCTCGACCCGGATTATATAGAGAATGCTTGGGCCACCTTGATTTTCGATGTTACTACCCCACGGAGAAAACGTCAACGCACAGACTGAATATCGTCGATGCGATTAGGAAGCAGATGTATGAACTTGGCCCCCTGCAACAGCTTACGGACTTTTTTGTATCATACTCACCATGTACTTAAATAACATCCATAATCTGGATGGAAAGCTTCCGGTACACTCTGCGTATACGTATTCAGATCATGTACCCAGTCTACCGTATCCAGAATTGTATATTTAACCAGATGGCAGTAACGTAAGTGTTTGTTTACCTTGCAGAGATAATTTCTTTCTGATCAACCGGTTATGTTGAAAAATCCGGCTGAGTCAGGCTCCCAATACCCCGTTTCTGTTTTCAAAGTCGCGTATGCATATGACCAAGGTCTACCAATCCTATTTACTCCAGTTTACTCAGGCTCCTCAGTTAGATCCGCCGGACTACGGGCCGAGAACTTTACCGGTGGTTCACGACGAACCCCAATAATCTTCCTTGAGTTCCAACAAACTCTCCGCAACATTCACCGATGCACATGATATTATATACAGATATCAGCAAGTGCTGAGAAACTCAATCAGCAATCTGCTAAGTATGGATTCAATTCTAACTCTTTGGCTCAGCTCTTTCCATGGCAACGCTCAGATCCAGGATTCTCTGATACGGCTCTTCCATCGTCCCCGTCTTTAATGTTACCTTGTGACGTAGGTCAAGCGGTATTGTATCCCCACGGATCAACACAGCTTTGGCCCAGAATTTCATCCAAACCCGTGTCGTCGTCGGTAGTACGACAGAAAGTGTGTAGCTTGCATCAAGACCTCGGCCCGTACCCTCCACTAAGCTCCATACTGCCGTAGGGCTGTGCAGGCCTTGCCCACGAATGTCTGTAGCGGTTCCTCGTCGGACGGGCTCTTCGCCTGACCAGATGCTCGAGCCGTCAATTGCATCGTCTGGAGAGGCGGTAATGGTGTCTGCAGTACTTGCCGGGGTGAGCTCGAGGACGTTCAGTGGCAAATGCCCTTCCTCCCCGTCATCGTGGCCAAATGTGACCCAGAACCTGGCCGATTCGAAGCGAGCTTTGTGTATGGGATCGGGCATGAAATGAAGGCCGAAGAATATTTTGTTGGGATCCTCGGTTTCTGAATTCCACATGGTGATTAGGAAGTAGGACGTGCCTTGGTTGGCTCTTCCGATCTGCAAGCCGTTGGATTCTGGCGTTGGTTGGAACACGCAACCGCTCTCTGTGTCGAGGAATGGTTTGCTTCCTCCAAGCAAAGTGGCGAGATTTCGTCTTCGATCCTGATACCTTCCGGTACAAGTGGTTCCCTCGCTGTTGCCTGGAAATTAATAAAATACAATACTTTTAGTGAACGAACGCACTCAATTGGTGTATCAACGGTCTCCTGACGCGCCATCGCTGCCGACAGCCAAGTCTGTCGAGGAATATCAGGGCGATATACTCCAATTTTATCAATATGCCAACCTTGAAGGCCTCTAGCTCACGGGGTCCGGTTTTGGCTATCTTCTCACCTTGGTGAAAGAGGGAGATTTCCGGAAACTGTGAAACACGTCGATAAGGCCTCAACATCTTCGAAGAACTGCACGAACAGTCCAGATACCCATTTCTTCCACAACGTCCTTAAATTACTAAGTAACCCAATACTGAATGACGTATAGAGTGCTCACCTCCTGTTCCTCTAGGTCAAACTCGCAAAACTTGACCTCCTTATACTCAACCAAACTAGCAATGGCGTCAAGTACTGGTCTCATTTTCTTACAATTTGAGCACCATGGCTGATGGAAGAATACGACTGTATGCTGTTGAGCTGAGATCTACCAGCACCGTCAGGGGGGGATTCCTCCATGTTTGGTTTACACACCGTTTTCCGAAGCTCTTGACCGTCGTCTATGCACGTCACTGGCGCCATCCTGGTATTCGGGTAGGCGGCAAGGCAAGCTCACGGTGGCAGAATGGCTTTACTCCGTGATTCACACAGCACCTGAATAATCCAGGGATGTTATTATGACACGCCGGGCCCGTCTGCATCAGAACCTTCCTGAAACCCATCACCCATCTGGAACGTGATACCATGGTACGCCACCATCATGTTTATTTACTATTTCAGACACGACGATAGTAATCCATCAGCTATATTATCCTCCACAATACTACATGGCTGAACCTGGTTGGATAGAATCAGCGTCGACACCAAACTTTAGTTGCACTGCCTTAGTACTATGGTGCTCAAGACTTAGGAGGGAGAGATGCTCACATTCGTTTCGGTCTAGTATAGTGGGTGCCTAATTTGATGCATATACCAAGGGTGGCATGATGGGCTGATTCGTTACCCGTTGATAGAAATCTTCTTGTGCGCCAATCATTCGAGGATTCGTCAGACGGCGACACGGCCTGGGAAACATTAGTTAGAGACAACCCCGGAAAACGTCGTTGTTGAAACGTTCTTCCTTCTGCCCTCATGTCTGCTGTCGTGCACCTTGACAGAAAGAGTGACTTTCATGATCTTGTTTGTGCTTCGGCTTTCCTGGCTGATCTTATCACTGACAAGATTTCACAGATATCCAAGCATAATGATGTTATCGTTATGTTTTTTACGAATTGGTGCTACTGCTGCCATGTGATGAAGCCCACCTTCGAATACGTCTCTGGACTTGCGACACTAAACGGACTGACTTTCGGAGGAGTATTATGTGACGTGAACGACTGGGATGTGTGTTTCTTCTACCTCATTTTGCGATCGGTTTCTGATGCTCTTCATTAGTACGACGCGCAGAAAGAAGTGGGGATAAATTGTGTATGTGATTGGTTCTGCCATCGAAAATCCATCGTTGACTCAAGAACAGTATCCCACGATTCAAGTATACAGAAAAGGGGAGCGATTTGGATACATGGAAGGGGCCCTTGATAATGAAGAGCTAGAAGTTCGTGGGTCTCATCACAGCGTGGGGTGCTGTTGTGTCTAAACTTCATGTCTTCCATAGGGTTGGCTAAAGACATACCTCATACTTTCCCGGTCAGTGCAGCGTTTTTTGGTTCCATCTTCATGATTGACTTTTTCATCCACCCAGATCGTCCCCACATCCTGAGAAAGGTGTTCCAAAAGGACTTGCGCTGCCTCCTATAGACATGGCTGTGTCTCGAGCGCGGGGCAAGGTGCGTACAGGTATTCTATGATTGCCGTCGGTTCTCATACAACGTTTTAGGACCTAGTGCTGGATATACCTACATGGACAGGTCCGCAGTTCGAGAAATTTGTAAGTTTCTGGTTCCTTGCTTCGGCGATGATGTGCATTGACAGTTTTGAAGATCAGCCAACACAAACACGTCGTTGTTGGGTTACATTCCGCCAACACACCTCATGGAATGTCATTTTGCTTCAAGCGTGCGGCTAAGTCTTCGAAATTCAAGGATGTGCAATTTCTTCGCGTCGATTGTGACGTTGAGCAAGTAGGTACCTTTATTTCTGCCGTGGTTATCGCTAAGGATTCTTTAGTCAGACTCGGCAGAGATCCTGCGCGAGCTACTGTGGCTTCGTTTTGTGAGATAGACGTCTTTCTAAGTCGCATCCGCAAATACTCATGTCAAAGCCTCTATGTAGAGACCAGTAATGTGGATGTTCCGAGATGGGAGACTGTTTTCTAAACTCACCAATGTGATTGAAGGCGCGACATTTACGGTGCGTGACCATTCTCTTACCTAAATAGTTTAACTCAACTCATCGGGCGCCCCACAGAATTGGTTGGATGACTGTCTTTCAGCAAGCGCGTAAGCTACTTCAACCTGCTCCTGATATCTAACTAGAGGTACTTCTCTCAGCATCGCGGATTCCGCACCGATCAATGTCGAGGATTATCTGTCTGGAGGGGAGGAACAGGACGAGTCGGAGAATGGCGACGAAGAGGAAGAGGAAACGACTGAAAGCGGACCCGCTGATGATCCCCAAGAAACTGCAGAAGAACAAGCAGAGGACGAAGATCCCCAGCCGACGTCAGAAGGACCTCCCGTAGAAGAGGAAGCAGTAGTAGCAGAGGGTGCTAGTGATCAAGACGCAGCGGATACTGGCGACGAAGAAGCGGTGGATGCTGGTGGTGAAGAGGCAGACGACGTTGTTGATGATGAAGCGGACAATGCTGGTGATGAGGAACTGGAGGATGCACAAGAACCTGTAGAAGAATCGATATGCACTCACCTCGCCACCATTCGGAACGCTGATGTGCGCAACTGTCACAGTGTAAGGCATTTCTTTCTCCCTGGAAGGATGGCCGTACTTACAAATCATAGGAGCACGTTACAGAAATCACATCCCTCGAGGAGTTCAATGCTCAGGTAGGTATGGGATTTTCGCCCTCTCGTTCTGCTATAAATAAGACTGTTCTTAGATATCGGAAGACACCGTCTCGGTCTGTGTTTTCTACGACGGCCATGACCACTACACCCAAGCCATGACTCTCGTGCTTCTGTACATTGCCGACTTGCCCTCGTACGGTCATATGAAGTTTGCCAAGGTCGATTGTGTACAACATTCGGACATCGCTCAAGAAGTGTGCATTGAGAAGGTATGTCCCTTTCGTGATGATGCAGGAGCTGATCGATGGACCGAAAATTAGAGCCATTGTCCTCAGACTATGGTGTTTTGTAATAATAAACAATTGGCGGAAAGGCACGGTGCTGTAGATTCTGCCGAGTTTGAGGTGAGATATTCGTCATTGAATCGTCTCCAGTCCTCACAGACTTTTAGAATTGGCTCCGGCCTTTCGTCCCAGTAAAGCACGTCGATCATAACCAAGAAGACCTACAACCTAAGACTACGGCTATCCTAACGTGCGTAGTTTTTTTGCTACATAAGAGCAAGAAGGGCTAACTCTCACATTTAGTATAACAGTAACTGATGAGCCAGAAGAAATGGAAGAGTCACTCTCTGATACCGCAGTTGCTCATGTTCAGACAGCACCCTTGTCAAGTGATGTACGTATTAGTTTAACAGATATGTACCTCACTCACCTAACAAACTCAACCCTTTCAGTCAACAATAACTCTTCGCAGCACCTCTAGTCTACCTATCAGAGGTGTCCGGTGTGAGGGCCGACATCTGGACAGACCATATCGACATCGGTGGATGAATTGGCCTCACAAACGAAGGTCGTTCCATGACCCGGAGTATAATTGTTACTTCGTCCCTACCGATAGCGATGGCCATGGATTAGAAATCGGACGTGCTAACGAAGGGGACTCGTACTTCAACATGACACTGATACAAGGTCCCGACACGGACCCTGGTAAAGTGTCCTTCGGTGTAGGCTTTGGTCCAGACTCTACGGTGAAGGCGCGGTTTGAATCTGCAGTCATTCGCGTCGAGTTTGGTTATGACGGTGATGTCGAAGGACGGTCATTTCCCTTGAAGATCAAGGATATACATCCAAAGGACGATGTGGGGCAGGCAACAGAAGTCGTCATTGGGAGGGAATCAAATATCTCGCTTGGGCTGTCTGTTGGACCTGGATCAGCAGCATCTCTATCGAGCTCAGGCGGATATTCGCAGAATAAGCAATATACTCGGAAGACTGCAGCTCGTATACGAGGTCAGGGAGTACACAGTTCCAGTGCAGAGTGGACATTTGTGGAAGACGTCGGTGAGGCCGGACGGCAAGGACTGGACCCTCAGTACGAGCTGTTTGCTACACTGCCAACTACGCAGCGGACCATATGGATTAAATTCTGGGCTAAGGCTATTTTGAAGCGGAAAGATGGGTTTGGATGGGGGAATGAAGTAATTTTGAAGTTGGGGTCAAAGGAAGAACCCTACAGGAGGAATATTGACCTACTGGGCTGGCTAGATGGATGAAAGAATCATATTTGTCCAAGCATTCCCCTGTCCTCATGTTTTCCGGTCCATTTTTGAATATATTTTTTCTGCGAGCTTTAGCGGCGCACGTCCGGTCTAACGCTAAAAGCAAGCAGCGCCACACAACGCGTCCACGCTTATAATTATTGTCTAATGACCACGTGATCAAGGTTGCACCGTCCGTCGTTGGACCCGGTCTTCACTCTTACCGTGTCGTCCACCATGTCGGATATTCCTCCACCAAATAGTCCGCCTTCGCCTGATCCCTCAAAAGCCCCCGTCGCTCCCCCAGCGATCAAAAACACGCCCCGTCACGCTCGTATCACCGACAGCAGTCGCCACGCCCAGTCTACTGTGAAGGAGTATAGAGAGTCTATCCTGGATGATGTCCAGAATGTACCGTGTATACCTCTTCATGTGTTTCAGGACTCCATCCTCCCTCGAGTCGCTAGTCCTACACAAATCAGTGGCATGGCCCTTGCTCTACGACAGAAAAATGTCCTTCAATCGAACGAACGGTGGATTGTATTCCCTGTCGACCCGTGTACGGAAACAAACGAGGATAGTTATTTTAAAGGACTTGAAACTATCGCTGTTGCTGTTGTCGAAGAGGCGAAGTCTCTGCTGGAACGCGAACCGACTGCGATAATGCAGACTCGACCAAACCAAGCCGCACTGTCTGAAGGTCGGAACGGACAGTTCAAGTCCGATGGCCACTTCGCGTTGTGTGAGTCTAGGGGTGCTCGGCTCGCAAAGGACGAGTCGTCTTTGCCGTCCAAAGACCTATGTCCCTATGAACGCAAGGTAGGGCGCTATTTTTTCTTCATATATGCATTCAATTCTAAGTCGGTCACAACGCAGGTGGCATTAGCATGCGACCGTGTGGAGATTGAGGAGTACAAGCTCAAGGACACTTGGGAAGATGAAAATAATGTAAGCGACGTGTTGGTTACGGTTCAATGGTTGGCCAAAGCTGACGACTGTGTTTTCCAGAATAATAAAAAAGTGCTGGGAAACGCAGCCCAGATGTTGTATGCAGATCCTAGCCGACGGTTCATGTTTGGAATGACCATTGCGAATACTACGACCCGGCTTTGGTACTTCTCAAGGGCTAGGGTAGTCGTCTCAGAGTCATTCAATTTCATTACTGTGCGTTGATATACTTTCGTTCGCTGATGGGTATTAACGTTACTCTAGGAATACTCCCACCTGATACACTATATTGTATCGATATCATTTGGAAGCACAGAAGCCTTAGGCTACGATTCATCGATCACCAGAGTAGCAGTCCCGCTCACAGGCAGTCTAGCCTCTAGTTACCGAATTAAATATGACTGCGTGATCGATGGGGAGACGTATCGGACGGTTGAATGCCTGAGCTCTTTTCGAGCATCTGGTATTGTATCCCGGGCGACCAGAGTGTGGACCGTTCGAAAGCTCGGCGATAAGACGAAGCAGGAATGGGCGCTCAAGGATTTCTGGATACCCCTGGATGGGAAGATGGAGAGCGAGATTCAGCAGGATATTTTCAAGCGGATCGAAGAGAAAGATCCGGATGCGAAGAACGATTCCCCACGCTATCGGCAATACTTTATGGACATCACTGCATGCGAGGTGGTGACTTGCACTGACGGAAAGGCAGATACCATAGCCGAACTTTCAGGGCCATATCAACTGTATGATGTAAAACGTCGACCGAGCTCTTCTGCGGCATCCTTACGCTCGACATCGATTTTCTCAAATACTGCCGATCCCGTAGGAGGCCATTTATCTGGTCGACCTGAACACCGTCATTCACAGCGCGTGTATACTGGACGTAAACACGTTCGAGTGCTGTTTTCCGAAGTTGGTACTTCCCTAGATACCGTGCAAAGTCAGAAAGAACTATTCACAGGGCTCCTTCATGCTTATAGAGGTCAGAATCTTTTCCCACTTGCCATTTGTTATTGGCTAAACCAATCATTTTAGGGTTGAGATACCTATACCTCGCTTCATATGTCCACAGGGATTTGTCGTCAGGGAACATTTTACTTTGTTCAGGCAAAGGAAAGATATCTGACCTAGAATACTGTAAGGTGTTCCAATCCGAAAGTCCACAAAGTGATCCGAAAACAGTACGCCTATGTTATCAGACATGGTTCGTATCTAATTTTCTGACTGTAGGGAACACCCGTTTTCATGGCCACGGAAGTTCAGTGGAAAAAGTATCTCTTCAAACCACCGAAAACAGCCGACAATTCCGACACGGACTCAGAACTTGACTCGATTGATCGCGGTAACCCGTTCTCGAACCAACAAACTGTCCCGGTGACACCATTCCTTCATAATTTCTATCATGATGTGGAATCACTTTGGTGGATAGGTGTTCACTCGTTGTTTACCACAGAACCTTCGATGGTCGAAAGGGATCAGAACGCCCAGCGAAACCAGAGGGAACGCTTCGATGCCCTGTTCCCACATCATGCCGAGGGGTCTGTTGTTCGCTTGGAATTTCTCAAAAATCCAGTAGATGCCGACATCATCGAATGTCTTCCTGGTGAATTTCTGCCTGTAGCACGAGTGCTCGACATCATCCGGGGTTCACTTGTCACCGCATACACAAGTGCAGAAGCTCGGAAAGACTTTCCTCTGTACGATCACTTTGCGAAACTGTTCAAAGAAGGTTCGCGATTAGAAAAGGCTCTGGTGAAGGCGGTTTCGTTTGCCGTAAACGACATTCAACCCTTCCAACTGGATGATCAGTCTATGCACGAAGGCGCTGAGGATAACGTCGAATGGGCCCTCGATCGTCTCAAGGAAGAGAACTATGCTGACGATAATGCTCCTGAGAACGGTGCTGACACCTCCGGTAGATATATACCAAAGGGTTCTGAAACGAAGAGGCCTATTGACGAGGTTGATAAAGCCGAATGTTCAAATGAGGAGCCCCCGCCGAAGCAGTTGCGACGAAGCTCCAGCATTGAGCAGTTTAAGGGAGCGCAGTGATATTGCTGCTAATGCACCAAGACTACACCTGATATCAGGGGATGCGGCAGGTCAGTCTACGAGGTCAAACAGGACAGACGTTGGAATTTGGAAACTGGACGAAGTTTGAAGTCAGGGTGAACGGAAGAGCCTCACAGGAGGAATATTGACCTATTAGGCTTTCTAGATGAATAATAGATATTTTCCGAGCTCAGTCGTTGTCCTGTGAGGATATTGAGCAGTGCTCAGCTGGGACCCGCGTCTGGTCCACAAGCAACGCCAAACAACGCGTCTTCAATGGACTAGCCATGTGATCACGTGCATTCCTTTCCCTTCTCTGATCATTTCCGGATCGCTCCAAACTGTCTTCATCTTTTCTTATTCTGTGCTTTGGAAAGTTACGAAAATGACGAAAACATATCTTATGAACAGTCTTATTGAAAAAGTCGGTATTGCCTGCTTGGGAGATTCGTCTTTGTTCATTTGTTCTGCAGATGCAATCGCCTGACCAGGATTTCCGGTGAGCAATCGGTGAACAGCTGAGAGATGCAGCGCGTTTCTCATTTCTAACTCAGATTCATGGGTTTGAACGACCTCATGACGGAAATCAGGCAAGATCCAGGCAGCTTTACGGGAGATGAACAGATGGAGACCAAGGTCCTGAACCAGGTGCTTGCCCTTGTCGAAGATAAGATATCTGAAGTCAAGAATCAAGCAGTGAAATGGTATGTATAGCCATTTGCGAAGAAATGCTCTCACATTGTTCCAGCTTGGGCCAGCTGATCAAGATTATCCGGGAGCCACAGCTGGAAAATGTCGTCGACAAGCTTATCGAGTTTTCGGGAGGCAAGGACGATGAACTCAGAGATATCTCGGCACTGGCCCTCAAGACTATCACTTCGGAACTTCCGTCCGATGGAAAGGTCGCCGTCACTGCTTGTGCCAAACTGACGCCTAAACTATTAGGGCAGATACAAAACGTATGCCATTCACTACTTTCGTAGCGTAACTAAACTTTTATCAGACGAGCACGCCATCCGAAACACTGGTAGAAACTCTTTCCATTCTCTCAATTCTCATTGTCAGGTTTCCATCGCATCTCACGAGCGCAACGGCCGATGCTCAGCCACTGAGGGTCATTGCGCCACTCTTGGTGCATTCACGTCCTGTTGTTCGCAAGCGAGCCATCATCACACTGTCTCAATTCATCCCGTTATCCCAACCACAGCTGTTTACAGAGCTGCTCCAGACGAATGTATTTCCTCATCTTGTTCCCAATGCTAACATCGAGAAGCAAAAGACAACTGTTCAGCTGGTTGCCGCTGTTGCACGACATTCCCCATTGCAGATTGCGCCTGTGCTGGGTGACATCGTTGGCGGGATTTTGAAGGCGGTGCAACGGGACGACGACGAATTGCGAGAAGGGTGTTTGCAGGTGGGTTTCCATGAAAATATATCCATTTTCAATCAATAACATATGTACCAGGCCTTGGAAGCAATTGTTTTACGGTGTCCTAACGAAGCGACGCCGTATCTGAGTTCGTTCATTCAGATCAGCATTCAGTACATCAAATACGATCCGAATTACGCCGAGGACGATGAGGACGAGGACATGGCTGACCCCTCCGAGGATGACGAGGATGACGATGCTGGTGACGAGTGAGTCTCTAAGTCCACCTCCTGACACCCGACTGATTGCCATAGATATGAGGACGACGAGGATCAATCGTATAAGATTCGACGGTCCTCCACCAAACTTCTGTCTGCTCTGATTACCACCCGCCCCGAACTCTTGACTTCCATGTACAAAGATGTCTCTCCGGTCCTAATATCACGCTTTGGAGATCGAGAAGATACTGTCAAGCTTGAAGTCTGGGCCACTTATGTCATTCTTCTCAACCAGACCGCTGTCTATGGAGGTTTCAGCAAAGAAGACACCGCCGCTCGTGGGAAGCGAAAGCGAGATGCGGAAATTATGGATGTAGAGGAGGGTCCATATATGCTTCTGAAAGCCCAGGTTCCGTCGCTTTCAAAAGCTCTCCTGAATCAGATCAAGTCCCCTAAGACGCCCGCGGCCACTCTTCAAGCTGGGTTCGGACTTCTACATTCCCTTCTTGACGTTCTACCCGGTTCTTTGTCCAGTCAAGTGTCGCTTATCATAACGACCTCAAAAACAGTCCTTTCACAATCCCTTACTAGCTCTACAGCTACCCTACATCTCACCTGCCTGTCTTTCCTTGCTTTATTTTTTGGGACACATTCCCCGGCCACATTCTCTGCTTCCCTGTCATCAGTGACACCTGTTCTTCTCAAGCTTTTAGGTGAAAGGCATCCCCGTGTATCATCCGAAACGTTTCGCGTGTTTTCCTCGCTGCTTAACTCTCTAAAGCCCGTCAAAGGTGCTGATTGGACTGAACCTTTGTACATCGAGGCTGTCAAAAGATTAACCAGCCACGATACTGACGCTGAGGTTCGCGCTTGTGCCGAGGACTGTATCGCTGATCTGTGGATCTGCGCGACAGCCGTAGTCCAGAGCGAGGACCAGAAGGAATGGGAAGCCATTTGCCGGACAACAGGAAAGACAGAAGGTGGTGTTAAGGTCATCATCAAGGTGGCGAGAGAAGTCAGCGTTGGTGACAATTGGGTGAACGGTTGTCTGGAATGGTTGATTGGTCTGCTAAGGAAGAGTGGACGATCCGGCAAGACTGAACTATTCACGGCTTTGGATGTTCTGGTGAAAAGGTGCGTTCATATTTAGATCTGTCTGTATTTTCTGGACTGACAGGAATATTTTCCAGCTACACCGGCGGTATTCCTCCTGGTCTCGCTCCTTCTCTGATCAGTCAAATCAAGAGCTACATCTCCACTACCGATATTTCACTCTTGTCGCAAGCACTCAATACCCTTTCGATCCTACTTGAGCTAACACCTGCGACGTCTTTCCCAGAGATTGAGAAGACCCTCTTATCTGAGATCTACCTTATCTCATATTCGCCACTGGTTTCTGGCACAGCGCTCGACTCGCTTCTGAACTTCTATTCCACACTGGTGCAGGCTGACAACCAGATTGCCGCCCATGTCGTGCCCAACCTGGTTCTAAAGGTGGAGAAGGCGCCGAAAGCAGAAACATCTCCTTCCAATGTCGCCAAGTGCGTGGCACAGGTTGTCAAGAGTCAACACGGTATTGCTGCTGGTGTGATTGTCGAATATTCAAAAAATTTGAAAGTCAGTGTCTTTTCCGAGTGTCATTCGTGTGCTGAAACTTTTGTCACAAGCAAACCTCCAAGGCAAAACCATCTCTGGTCGTTTTGAGCTTGCTCATCGTAGGGGAACTTGGTCGGTTCATGTGAGCCATTCGGTCTTATGCTTGTTCCGAAACTTACCTTGTTGATAGTGATATGTCGCCACAAAGCGAAATCTTCAGCAACGCAATTGAGCACTTCTCTTCTGATCAAGAGGATCTCCGGGCGGCTGCAGCTTTCGCTGCTGGTGAGTCATATATGCAACAAATGTGGGAGCTCTCCAAACAGATCTTTCAGGCAACATCGCCATTGGCAATCTGCACCTGTTCTTACCGGCCATCATCAGGATGGTCGAAAGTGATCCGAAGAAGCGATTGCTATCCCTTCATGCGTTGAAAGAGGTAGTCACTCATAGTTCTCAAAGCCAACTCGAAGGCGTGTCGGACCTGCTATGGGTGCCTCTCTTCGAGAATTCGGAGAACTCCGAAGAGACCACGCGAAATGTCGCAGCGGCCTGTCTTGGTAAATTGGCGATCACGCATCCGTCAAGATATTTGCCTCAGCTTCATGTGCGGTTGTTGATGTGTCTTTTCGTGAACTTTTTCTGACGCTTTGTTTACAGGCCCGGATTCGCGACCAGAATCCCGCAACTCGCGCAACAGTCGTATCTGCCATACGTTATACCTTCGCGGATTCGCCAGTTAGCTACGACGAACTGTTATCGCCTTACTTGGTTGACTTTTTATCTCTTATGCTGGACCAAGATCTGGTAAGTGCGTACCTTTTACGTGTATTATCAGTGTTAAGTTGTTGCCTAGACTGTCCGACGTATCGCCTTGTCTGCCCTCAACTCAGCCGCTCGTACTAAACCACACCTTGTCCGGGATCATTTACCTGCCCTTCTGTCGAGTCTTTACAAGGAAACCACAGTCAACCAAGACCTTGTCCGGACAGTACAAATGGGTCCTTGGACGCACAAAGTCGATGATGGTCTCGAGACGCGTAAGACAGCTTATGAGACGATGTATACCTTGGTACGCCATCTTACCGCCGATGATGCACGCGTAGCTAATCGACTCCCTCTTGCACAGTTGGACACATGCCTTACAAAGATTGATCTCCATGAGTTCCTGGGCCGGGTCATCCCCGGTCTCACGGACGAATCAGATGAGATCAAGGTCATTTCGCACATGATGCTCTTCAGACTCGCACAAGTGGCTCCTGCAGCTGTTTCGCAGAGACTTGATGAAGCTGCACCGCCTCTCGAAAAGACGATGAAAGGCGCGACTGTCACCAAGGACACTGTTAAGCAGGACCTTGAGCGTGCAGCAGAACTGCAGAGGAGCGCATTGCGGGCTGTTGGTGCTCTGAGCAAGATTGGGGCAGGTGTCTCTCCCAAGTTTGATAACCTTGTTGAAGAGTTGAAGAAGAACCCGTCGTTCAGCGTTGAGCTGAAGGAGTTGGGAAGCCAGTGATGTTCTCAAGAATAATTCCGAAGAAGATGCTTCAATCTGTATTTTTTTCCTGTAATGTGTTTGGTTCTCTTTGTAACTACTTGTTTCCTGGTTGGACAGGTTCTTCTAGTAATATATCTGTGGCAAGACACCTCAATTCATCTCGAGATCATGTATCACCTTATGAAAACATAAACTAGTTCGAAGCAGGCCCAGAGGACTCTGGAATGGAATCTTTTACTTATGGCGCGGATGTTGTCCACCCTGTCATTCTTGCAACGTAAACTATATGCATACGTTGCCCCAGATGGACCGTGGGTGCTCAGATTCAGATCGAAGTCTCGAAGGCTTATAAACTCGTTCGCAACATTGTCCCTGGACTCAGTGTTAAGAGACTACATGATGTTATTACAGGACGTTCTGTGCAATTTGAGCGATACGGTCAAGTAAGCAAAGCTATCGGACTATCTGACGAAGCCAAAGGGATTTTTGACGACCCTCTTGTGCAATCTGTCATCTGTGCCCGAATAAAAATCGGAAAAACTCATGTCTGCACCCCCTTCGGTCTACTCACTGCCTGGGGACAAGTTTTTGGACAATATGGCATGTGGATATTGGCCTCCGAGAAACGCCACTCTTCCAGCACTCTCCTTACCAACTTGGTGAACGCCGCGGAGCCGGCGACAGTTAAGGGACCTTCTAATAACCCTTCCGAGAGTGGGACGTGGTTTAAAACTTCAAACTTTGCTGAGCAGTTATGTGCGGGAGGTCTTTAGCGCGTGTAGAGGGAGACGCCTTGAGCAGCAACCTCCTTCTCTTTTTGTCTGTGGCGGTCCAGACACAAGCAAAACTTACTTCTGCAGAATAGGGATCCTCGAATTCCTCAACAAAAATAGGCAAATTGGCGACTATGATCTATTCAACATGGCGTGTGCCCTCAGCGCTCAAAAGGAACTCCATTTGGAGCTGTCGTTCGACGGACTAGTTAACGGAGAAACTACGTATCCAACGAGATCGTTTAGTCTACGAGTCACATACGAAATATTCAAGGGCTTCACCGATTTTCGGCGGCAATACCCAACGACCCGCGAGTTTCTCTTCACATTTATGTCTGTCCCGACCTCCGATGCGGATCTTGTTGACTGACTTGTAGGTTCTTCAAGTCTTGAAGCGAGGGCGTTTTGGATGGAAGAATAGCGGTGCCGGGGGTTAGGATCAGTGGGCTTTGAGCTCTGTGGTTGATGCTGGCTGGTTGCTCCTTGTGGTAAGAGGATGGATGGGACTCATGGGAGCCTCAGTGTGTCGCGCATGGAAGCAGAGCTCGAAAAGGACACTGCGACATGGTTCCGGACTGGAATGAGAGTAGGCCATTTCGTTGTTTTGACCGATGGAAGGTTCGAAGGGAGGCTTCCCGCTACAGTCAAGAAGACGACCAGCATTGTGGATCGCACAACGGATGGATAAATTCTTTGGGAAGATAATGGCTGCAAGGCTACGAGCGGCTTCTGATTTCCAAGCACTGTAGCTACGTAGTATGCAGCAAATCGGGCCTACTTTGGTCTCGATGTTTTTGCCTGAAATGTTACCTAAACACAGGAAGGAGGTTGTTTGTTTCCTTTCCTCATCTTTACTCCGTATCTTCATCGAATCTCTTTTCCCTCTTCAGATGTCCATAGCCTACTAGAATAGATAGGGGGTGTCATGCCTGGTGACGGTTCGAATCCGTTGGTTGGCAACGCAATTTTGGCTATATGTTTTTCCTCGACCCCCGATCTCATTGGACTTGAGTTCAGTCTTTTATCTATATTTTAGTAGAGCATACAATGTCAGGATGTGCGTCTCGCGTCTATGTCACAGTCAAAAAAAGCTATGATACCATCTGCGATTCAGTATGTAGATCTGTATGAGGAAGAAATTGTTACTATGTAGTTGCGATCGCAAGCTTTCTCGGCTTTCGGAGATACGTGTGTACATCGTAGTCTTTCGCTTTCCCCCTCGTGTTGTCCTCCACATGAAAACAGACGGAGAACTAGTATAAGCGCTCCTCGCTGATGAAAATTATTAATTGCCGGTGTTACCAGCGAATTTCACTTTTTGCGGGAGTCTAAGTCGACGCCATGTGAGGTTTTACTACGCGCTTTTACTTATGTATTTCGTCGTTCATGGCCATACGGACCTAGAATCGGCTGGAAGAGACGTCAGGACCTAAGCGGCGCCTGCGTCCGAGTCTTTGGAAAAATCATCGCTAGTATCCGACAAACCCATTTATACACTCTATTTCAATACGAAAACTTCACATTTATACCAGTACGCAATACTCAGCAAACTAAAACATGCAACATCTGGCCTTGACATTCACGACAGGTCGAACCCAGCACCGGACGTGATCGCCCGGAGCAGCTTGTCTTTCAAAACCTTCTCGCTCTGGTACCTCGGTAACTGTATCATAAAGGTTACCTATGTATATCCAACGAAAAAGGGAAACGACATACCTTCAGTAGGTTAAAACATGTACTCGCCGTAGGCAGACGATGCTCGTCACTCCCCGAGTCACGAATACCAAACTTAGGTACAAGTTCCTTGAAACCACTGTGCAAAGGTGTTTGTAAGGATATTCCTACGAAATCTAGATAGACGTGGATGACTTACAGTAACGGAGGCCGACTACAGCTTGTGACGAACCTCAACAAAGCACGCCGCTGATCTTGATCAAATGTTTCCACGACCTACATGCACACCACGTCAACGGCGCACTTTGAAACACGGAACCAAAGAAAAATGCACACCTTCCAGAAAGCGACAATCGTGGGCTCATTGTTGTCATAAAGCCCGCCGTAATTCGTATTCTCCCTGAGATCCTCCAGATCTATAGGCGAGTTCACACCACCAATCAAGATCTGGACCTCTTGTTGGTTGAACATTCTAAATTTGGGTATCAGGACGAGCATAAGCAAAAGGCATGAGGAGCCTGTACCTCAGCCACTTGGGGTCTATGGTCTCAGAAAGACCCTCAAAGAAGGCTTCACTCTGGAGTTTGATCTGTTTGCTGAGGCGATAATGTGAGACGAAATAGATGTATTGTAGTCGGTTCTCTCTGGTGACAGCTGTCGTGCTGCCCTCAGGAATCAAATCTATGGACTTCGTCACACCGAATTCTGAATACATCGTTAGTGAAACGCCACCACGGTAATAACTAAAACTCGCCCTCAATGGCCACCGTGAAGTTCAGCGACAGGTCTTCCGGGTTTCCGGTATAGTGCTTGAGGAACATAAGCCCATTGTACAATTCTGGATCAAGAGAAGCAAGGTCGTCAAGAAGGTTCTGTCTTCCAAGCCACTGCAAATATGTGAACACCGGAGGGTTCCTTGACGAAATTAAAGTCTACCTTTGCGAGGAAGAACCCGGCAAATGCCACGTCTACTAAAATACCCTCATATATAGCTTTACCCAGTATTCTCCCAATAAAGCGGTACCAGCTCAGGCTATGAACTACGAACAAAGATCAGTTATTGTGAAACCGAAACCTAATAACCCGGTTTAACCCACCTTCCCTGGCATATCCATGTGGATTTGGGTACAACTCGTTGTTGTTGTTGGCTAACCACAGCCCACGGTCTGTGTCGAAGACCTCTTTGCAAAGCGATGTAAAGAATTCCTTGAACACCCCTCCACCGTCAATACCAGCCCTACATTCAGTATAACGTTAGCCTGATTCCGACGTAGCCTTGACAAATCAATATACTCAGGCTCTCCAAACTTGTCTATGAATGTGATTTGCACGTGGTCTTTCAAGTTCGCGTCGCCGAGCTTGTCAAACCCATCTTCTGCGATATGGTCTCGCCGAATTTTGACGGCCGTCCGGTTATACCTGAGAGAGTGAAAGTCATCACTATGCTTGCGCGAATCGTTGAGGACAAAGTTGCGGAAGATTGACACCCGTACGTCAAATGGGATGGCAAAAGGAATGTTGTTGAGGACACCTAGTCGAGGTGACAACAGTGCCATTTGCCGCTTCGTAGGGGCTTTCGTAGAGGTGTCATCAGATAATACTTGATCTTCATACCTGGAATAGAATGAGCGTTAATGCTCTTATTATTAAATGGTCACAAATAAATGAACATACACAGCAGCTTCGATGAAGCCGTTCATATCAATTTGAGAACTAACAAGCCAATGTTCGGGGGGAACGAACGGTTTGCGAGAACTGTGGGATTTCTTGAATATTCAGAAGTCATGAAAACTGTCAGCAACTTACTCTCGAGAATGAATCGCCAACAAGCACTTCGTAACTTTCTCCCTAGCACCCTCCCATGTACATCGAACGTCTGGACACACCATCTCTTTCTGCAACCCTGTCTGATCATCCCGCCAATAAAGTATGAATGCTATATTCAACAACTGGCGACTAAATGACGTCAAATCGTCCAGCGTCAGAGGATTTCTTGTGCCCGATGAACCGAAAAACTCATCGTCACCCATTGTCAATAACGATTGTGTGTACAGATCCACCAACAAAAGAAGCGAAGGCCAAGCGTCTGCATATGCAGGATCCATGACAGCGCCGGGATTCTCATCTTTGCCTATTGGTAAAGATCGAACGCGGTTTCGATACAACTCTCTCAAAAACCCGGATCCGGTGGACATCAGCACAGCAGTGAGCACACCGTCACGTTTTGTTGGCCACACGCTCGTCAAAGAAAGGATGAAAGGTATGATGGATGAGCGGCAGTTAGCGATGATAGAGGTAAGGTGTGCGGGAGAATGAAGAGTATGCAAGCGTTTTATGGTGCGAGGGTCTAGTGTGGGAAGGGGGGCAGCATTGAAATCTGTTACTACTGACACCAAAGGATGGTTATCCTCATCATCGGAGTCCTCGAGCGACCAGCTACTGGTATTCGCCGCCGGCGGATCCAATGCATTGACAGGCAACGAGTTAAAGACAGCCGTTAGAAGTGACAAGTAAGAAGGGAGTACCGCCGCTAGTACTGAATAACGAGCTGGAGGGGTAAATGCAAGAAGGTTGGCGACAAGATTGACTTTAGACTCTATGTCCTTTGTACAAATGACGGAAAAGTGTGGTTCAAGAAGTGGCAGCTGGGAAAACGGGAGAGCGGAGGAGAAGTGCATTAGGGATGGTATGGGCATTCGGTTGGGGAGGAGTGATATGGTCAAGATATCGGAAAATAGCCCTATTATCGCTTGGAGATATTCTGGTGATGGTGGGGGGAATATTGTGAACGATGCGGTCAGTAAGGGGACCAAGAGAGGAAGTTGCAGTGAATTCTTCGGCTGCATGCCAAGGATAGATTTGGAGAATAATCCATACCCGCCATGCGACAGCAGATATCGCATCAGGTCCGCAGATATGGATGACTGTGTCAGCATCGTGAGCACCTTGAGGTGAGAAGCAGCGTTTGACGATCTGTGTCAGATGGCATCAGTATACGAGCAACCGATAACCAAGTCAGTGACGGAGCTATCCAGCATTTCAACACTTTGGGGGGTTGGGTAGATGAATAAAATAAGGTACTTACTGGGGCGCTGTGGCAACAGAGCGCAGCAAACGAAGGTTTAGCTGCCTCACAAGCACTACCCAGCTCTTATCCGAACACAATGTTGTAATACTGTCTTCAATGTTGTTAGGTGACGAAACAGCAAAGTGGCGCCGAGGTTACTCACCTTGGTTCTGCGCCAGCATCGCATTCGACCATACCCCCATGGCCTCCTCGTCTTGACCGATGAGCACGAGACATCGCAGCCCAGTAATACCCATCACATCGCTCTCAAAGGTCATTCTCATCTGACGTCGCACTAATCTCGCTTCTCGGACGCCTCGCCACCACGCCTGCAGAATTACTGCATTTTCGTGTTGCCGTTTCTGCTCATCGCGCAGGATTCTCCGCTGTTTTGCTTGATCTAGGATGGTCGCTTGCGTTGATGCAGACGATGCCCCGCCAAGATTGATATTTCGTCGCCGTTCGTCGCCAAAGATGGGGAGCATGATGTCTGCGGAACAGTTAATGTGATATCGAATAGAGTGAAGGGAACAGCCACTGACTATTAGTAAGTCATGGAGGTGGAGAAAAGATGCCTGGTAGTCGGTAATGAAAGCGCTGGAAGTCGGTGACGCGTATCAGGGCCTCCGGACGTTCGGCCCGAAGAAGCCGCAAGCACTAACTGTTACTAAGCAGCTGCCTCCAACTTCTGCCTCAGCGAAGCGGCCCGCCGAAGCGCCCTATACCACTGATGAGTACTTACGTCGCTTGCCCGTGTCGAGCCGCCTGGCTCATCTCGTTTCTCGCTGGTTGCTGATCTGTTACTACCGAAAATCTATCAGCCTGCCAGCCCTCCTGAGTCCTCCATTGAACATTCTGGCCCTTTATTAGCTACTAAGTTTCACTGGGAGTACTCAGGCTCACCGGCATTGGCCCTTCTACCACAGTCTTTCTTTCATTGCTACGATCCTCTCTGAGGGCTGGGTTGACTTCTGGATTTCACGTCTCCTGATTTCGTCGTTCCTCATAGGACTATGTTCCCCAATCCCACGGTGGGCCGTACTGCAATGTGTTAGTCACACTCTCCCCGACGGCCAGTAACTAGTAAGCATCTGGGTCCAGGCGACAATTCCGTCCTTATAGATCCATATTCTCGAGACGTCCAATTTCCATATCACAGGAAAACCCATCTTCTCATGAACTCGGAGCTTCTTGATCATCTCTTGTCTCCATAATTCAGAACATTGAACTGCCAGAGATGGCCGTGAGGGAGATATGCGTAACGAGCCCTGTCTAGTAAACCATGCTCGACGCATCAATGCCCTGAAAAAATTCCCTCACAAATGTGTGTACCCTGTGAAGAGTTTCATCCGCCCCACTGTTATCTTTATGACACCGAGCTGTGAAAATCAACTCCATCGAATACCACCGTGTACGGCGTCAATTCCGTCCCCTTTCCGATGCTGCTCTTGTCTACCCTAGTACAGTGCTTATAATAACACAGGCGCCGTGTGCGTCTAAATATATTTGACAGAAATCAAGGGTTCCGAGTATCTCTGCTAGGCGCCCCACGGTATCAAAGATATTTGGTTTCGGCGCTATATCCCCAATACCGTGTTTGTCAAATTCGGAAATGACCCAACACCAATACATTATGCATGATCGATCTGCAGTTAACTTTGTCGGCGAAGGTTTGGGACGAAGGCGTCAAAAGTAACGTCAGCGCTTACACGATGACCTTCTAGGCTCTCACTCTGTCAGTTGTTTGAAAGATAAGAAGTACGAGAGCAGTACAATTCCGCGGTGCCCTCTAGAATTTCTCCAATGTTCCTCCACGGTGTATTCGTTCTGATCCCGGGCGATACATACCACCAGTCGTGGAACTCAAGTACAAAGTTGTACTGAAAAACTAGGTTTGGACCGGTGGTTGTATCACACCGGGTGTATTAGAATATATCATGGAACGCTACAACTATTCAACAAGCTATATATCACTATTTCTTACCGGTACATCGGCCTGGTGCAGCGCATGAACTTATGTAGGTTTAAAAATATTACCATTACCTCCCCTCACTGGAGGGATTTTCGCTGAAGTAACTTACCCACCTTGTGATTTCAAATTCCGGCCGTCAGCCTGAGAGCTTGATGAAATATTATGAATACTCCTACTACAAAATATAGCTATATAGGTGCTCTATGGCAAATACCAAGACAAGAAGAATGCGAAGACGAAGATTGGGGGGGGAGAGAATCAGTAATTGCTGTGCGACATGAGCACATAGTGGATATTGTACAAGTCAAACATAAATTATCGCATCAAAAAACTCCTGGCTCGCCAGTGGCCAGACTCCAGTTCTGAGTTCCAACTTCAAAGTTCAGTGACCAGTCACCTAGCTGGGGCTCGGGTAACGGCCCGCGGGTTGCCCTCTCATATACAAAACCTGCTCCTTGAATCTGCGTAGTCTATATGTGCTATATGCCATTATATTGTCAGCATTGTATGTCTCTTTCATATCCTTTACCTTTCCTTTCCTATCTTCTTATCTTTGATGAGCCGGCGAGCTGTGGTAGTTTACTGTAGCTGAGTTGCTTATGTAACGTAGTCGGCCAATCGTATCACTTTTCACTTTTCACTAACCGTTAGGCCTTAGGCCTTATGGAGGGTAGCACACAAAACGTAGGTTTCGCTGCACTTGGGTTCATTACCAGTAACTTACCTATCATATGACTGTCACCTGGGTATAAATAATTCAATACAACTGCACGCATATCATATTCGTGCAGATACAATATTTACAAGTGAAAATAGCTTTTTCAAAAATTTTTAAAAAGATGTCAAAACGCGAACACTGAAGGGTTCTTATGTAGAAAATTTGCAATTACTGCAAGACAGTCATGTGACTGCACGTGAGAGGTAAACAGCGGTAATTTACCTTAGCAAAACCAATCCTCCGGGTCAATGGAGGTTTCGTGCGTACGCTAGTCTTATATAGATGGATCCAGGGACTCAAGGGAGTAAAACAAAAACATTCGTCATCAATACGCCGAAGGGGAGTCGAACCCCTACCGCTTGCTAACAAGTAATGGAAGGCAAGCATGATAACCGTTTCACCATCGGCGTGACATCATCACACCCACATATACACTTAGATGGAAAGATTTGATGCAGTACAAAATCTACAAAGTTTTCAACCCACCGCCAAGAGCCGTATTGTAATAATGACGGCGAACGGACCTCGTGAACTTCTGCGGTGCGGTGGCTCTGATGCAAAGACACTATCACTCCCACCAATGTATTAGCTCGGCCTTTCTGAGGAGCTTGGATGAAAGTCTCGACCTGGTCGATCCCTGATGAGGTCAAAGGACTGCCGTATGGACGTTTGAACACCCCGAACATTTCCACGAGCAGGGTTGTGTGGGTGGCGCCATTCTTAAAGAGACTGAAAGACAGGTTCCCATGGTCAAGTGCATATGGCATCGACGGGAGAAGATGGCCTGCTGAACAAAATCCCTCATATTAGCACTGGGAAATATTCGGGGTTTGACCTGCAGAATCCGCCGCAAGTGTATTGTTGGGTGTGCTGCGAACAGAAGATGGGCTACCTCGTGTTAGTTGAGCGGCTCCCCAAAAAGACAGTACAGCGCGGGATGATCATCAGTTAGTCGTCCCCAGCGGAAAAACTTCGAGTGTAGCTAGGCACGTCAACGGTCGACGTAGATTCACTCCGTGCATACAGCTGCCACACGACGAGGCAGAGCCGTGTTCGTGCGGTTTCTCTTCGCGTCCTTTCGTGCTCGAGCGGAATTAGGATATTGCGGGACGTTCCCTATCATAAAAGCAGCAGATGGATCGCTACTAGATGGACCCATAGAGTCTAAAGCGACTGACTATAGCATCAGACTAGAGATAATCGATAACACCAGACAGAATTAGATTCACGACTGCCAGAGTCAGCAGCGAGCGGGCAAAAAGTCTGCGGTACTGCATGGGATATTTAGGGCGCGTATTTCAGGACAGCTCTTGCTTGGATATATTTCGGTGAATGTATTGAGGACCCACGAACGTTGCTTGTACTGTACGACATGAATCAATGATAGGGAATGTAAAAAATCACCATAGTAATTCTTGATTACGATAAATTCGCAATCTATTTGTTGACATGAGGGTAAAAATAGCGCAGCAAAGCAGTCGGTAGCGGGATTGTGAGGTGAGCTAGTGTCGGCGTGATGATGCTCGGGGCGCGAGCTTCGGCCGATAAGGTACCGATAGTCCCGAATGCATCAAACGACCATGTTGCTGGCGTCCTTCTGCAATATCCTTCTTACTTCCTACGTTCACCAGCGCCCACCGCTGTGACCTACTTCTGTTTCCTGGTAAAGAATAGGCATGCCAGGCCTAGGCTAGAATCCGGTCTATCACCTCCCAGCCTCAGTAGACTCGAGTGCGAGGTCTTGATGCGGTGAGCAAGCACTTGGCGCGAAGACTTGTTTACGGACATGAATATGCTCACTATCTGTCTCCGAGATCACTGACGACGCCAAGCATTGTAGAGGCCGTTGGTCGGCTATCCACCTATCTGGAGCTCGGGAACCTTTGACTATTTAAGGCATGCCAGATGTCATGGCCGAACCGTTAGCGCCATGATCTCCGCAAATGCCCCCCAGCTCGGGGCAATTCATAATGTAATTGATGGATTTTGACTTGCGATATCGAATGTCGCTTTATGGTTCCTTCTCTGGAATTTTTCTCGTGTGGATTCCGAGCGTTAAAGGGAATTCTGGAGCTGCAAACGCGGGGTTTGATGGTCTTCGAATACGCGGTCCTGCGTAAGTGGATCCCGATTCCCCCTTCGTGTCGATATGGTCTCTGATTCGTGTCTATGAATAGGCACTAGTTTCCTTGTACCTGTGTGTGTACGGTGGCGTTACCGGCACATATGAGGTCAGAGTGATGAATGTATTTGATTGATACTGCCGCAATCAGAATTAATATTTTCGTCATAGATTCAGCCCAAAGCGTATGTTGCTTGCACGTCTCTCATTCAAAGCCGTATCGCATGGAGCTGCGTGGACCTGCTGGGCCTCATGTCGAGTCTGTCATCAGGAAACGCCATGTTGCCCCGCCGACTCGGACCAGACTCGACGGACCTTCTCTTGCTGATTCAGACTCAGGGATGGCTCGCCTCTCGCACTGGCATCTATGCTGAACTAGAGCAAACAAGCTTAGGCCACTGGATCCGATGCCAGGGAAAACAAAAGACAAGCGGAGAGTACACGCTCCATGGAGGCAATAGTCTCGGATATTCCCTTCCGGTGGTCGCGTTATTTTCGCCATTTGGTACGGCGAGTCGGTGCGCTGACCAACGTTCTTCAGATGATAGAGTACCAGGAAGAGAAGGTTCCACAAGCTTCCGGCGATCAGCAAAACGCAGCTGGAACGAACACCGTTTTGTCTGTTTTCATTTCCCTGCTGAATCGGGAGGTTGCAATGGGTCCCGAGTCAGTAGGAGGCGACATGTACTGTCGTTATCAATATCATCGAATTTGATGGGTATGGTCATGAGGCAAACTTGACTTGCTATCAGATATTCTCATTTCCATTTGTGATTTATGTACCAAAAAATGTTTCTTGTTTCGCTCTGCCTTGAGGCAGAAAAAGACAGGGATAAAGAATGATGCTTACGTGATCAACTAAAAGTAGTAAGTTTCCTTCCCTCTACTTTCTTTACCGCAAACCACCATCACCGCCAGCGACTGCAACGAGCTCCGTCGTCGTCGACCAGCGTCAAGGCTATTTTATCTCGACGGCGAGAGGGGTGCTGCACCCATTCACGCCGTCTCGTCGTATATCTACAGTCAGCCTCGCTTTTGCCTTGACCCACCCACCCGGACGTCATGATATCGCTCTAAGTTGAGCTCTACGACCAGCAGCCCTTTCTCATTTCATTAATTGTATTCCTCATTAACCCGCCCACCATTACCTCTACCACAACGGCCATTACAACACCCAACCACCGCCTGGACCGCCTTGGACACATGACAGACCAGGACTCTTCCTCGACAGAAACCGCTCAGACCGACGGTGACGGCCCGGACAGTTCTGACAAACCCCACGATAAGCCCAGACCCAAGCCTGCTAACGGTGCCGCCCTCCACATCCCAATACCACCACCAGAGGCCGGAGCGTACGAGAAGCAGCCCGGGAACACCGTTATTTCCCTTCAACGGCTCGCTTCCGAGGCCAATCATATCAAACAAGCATCCATGACTTCCTCCAATAGCGGTTCCACCGCTTCATCACCCACTGTGTCAGAATCAGATTGGGAGAGCGCCCCATCTACTCGCGCCAACAGCCGCGCGCCCAGCAGGGCTCCCAGCATGTCCGCTGGTGCTGACGCGAAGCCCCAGATGACACCAAAGCCCAACAAACCCGCCAATGGCCCAGTCAAACCCACCCTCACCCCCGTCAATGGGTCGGGTGCTACACTGCGTGCAAAGGCACCCTCGGTTCACTCACAGGACGGCGGAGGGACCAAATTTACGCTCAAGGATCTGCTTGCTAATGGCCCCAAGCTCGCTCGCAAGTCCTCCCAGCGCTCAACGGGAGGAAGCAGTCGCAAGTCTGACGGAGACAGTGATGCGGGTGGACGGCAGGGCCCACGGTCAACGGCGGGTGAGAGTACTGCCAGCCTGTCGCAAAAGTACGGCGTCTGCCAGAAGATTGCGATCGGTAAAGGCGCCACCTCCGTCGTCCGCCTCGCCCACAAGTGGGACAGGAGCGAGGAGAAGCTGTACGCCGTCAAGGTCAGTTGTTTGTCATACTTGTTGCGTTTTCGCCTCTCATGATCAACTAGGAGTTCCGAAAGCGCCGCAAGAACGAGACGGAGAAGGAGTATATCAAAAAGCTCACGGCCGAGTTTTGTATATCGTCGACGTTGCACCACGTCAATATTGTTGAGACCGTCGACCTTGTCCAGGACGAGAGCCAGCACTGGTGTGAGGTAATGGAGTTTTGTCCGGGTGGTGATCTGTACGCTGCCATCAAAAAGGGCGGAATGTCACCGAGCGAGGTCGAGTGCTGCTTCAAGCAAATATTGAGCGGCGTGGCGTATCTGCACAGCCAGGGCGTGGCCCACAGGGACCTCAAGCCTGAGAATCTCTTCTTCGATACGAAGGGGCACCTCAAGGTCTTTCATTTCCGCCTCAAATGACGTACACATTGTCTGACTTATCTCGTAGATTGGTGACTACGGTGCCTCAACGGTTTACCGTCTACCTTGGGAGGCCACCATCCATATGTCGACCGGACTTTGTGGAAGTGAGCCATACATCGCGCCGGAACAATTCCTAGGCAAACGTAAGCCTTGAAACCCCTTTGCTATCATTCCGGGTGTTTCTGACTAGTGCTGTTACTTTAACTCGGCCTTTTCCTATACCGGAACCCTCAAATAGCCTACGATGCCCGGCTCGTTGATATATGGGCGTGTGGGGTGGTGTACTACTGCCTTCACTTCCAAGAGTTGCCTTGGCGGGCTGCCCAGCAGAGCGATGCGATGTACTCTGCGTATGCTTCTGCGTGCACGGCTCCTACCGTGTTCCCTCCAACGATCAATAATCTCTCTCCGCGAGCTTGTCGGAGTGTGATCCGGACGATGCTGGAGCCGAATCCTAAGCTGAGGGTGCCAATTGAGGAGATCATGAAGCAGCCCTGGGTACAAGGAATTGAGGTGTGCCATACGGTGGAGAAGCCGAAGCATGTCCATGTGCATGCCCGAGCCTTGGCGCAAGCGCAGCTGAGGGAAGTTGGTTGATGTTTCTTGTCGTACTGTCCTCCTATGTTTTCTGGTCGTTGTTTTTTTGGCTCTCCTCCACCCACCTTTGTTCCATGACGAGTTTTAATCCAAACTTATCCTTCTTACTTTGTAGTTCAATACGATCTATCTATAATTCTTTTTTGATGGTTTTGCCACCGCCACTGTCCGCCTCGATCGACGATCATGACCTTAAGTTGCACTGTTGAAAGTGCTTGGCGCGGCGATTGTCGTTTAATGGAACCGTGGAATCTCTTGGGAGCTTGCTTATGGCGCGATTTGGGGGACGGGGTGCCGTTGTTCATTGTGACTCGCCGCTGATGCCCAAATGCATCTAGGCTTGGGACCAGGTGACCTTTCAATACCAAGCGCTCGGGGTTTGACAAGTCGAGTTAGTCCTGTGGCGTTGTGTTTTAGACTTTGGGAGTTGGTTATATTTCTGTATTACCTCGGACCCGTTGATGCCAACTATCTACCCGGGTCAATTACGCTTAGGGAAGCGAGCTAGTACTTAGTATACTTATATTCGACTCGATTGGGAGGAAAGGATTGTTACTATCGATATCGGCCCACAATTACTACTTCTGTGCCTGTCAAGCTTTAACGGTTCCTTGCCTGAATTACTTGCTCGTGACTACCGTCTGCTGCGGTCGATTGAAGGTTCCAGTGTCATGACACATTCACAACGAGCGTAGATTCGACACATCGGTCGGTGACGTTCGATAAGTACATCCGCTTGTAATCGCTTTTTGGGAGGTCCGCCTCACAGTTATTCCCTGCCTAAATCAAATCAGCATTATTATGAGAGGTGGCTCAGCAGTGAATTACTTGTTCACCGCAAGCTGATTCGAGACTAAAGAGTCGCCTATAGAGTCCTAGGCTAGAGGAGGGTACCAAGATAGAATTTGGATGAGCGGATTCTGTGCTTGTACAAAACATGAGTTAGAGTAGGGGGAGCAGTTCTATTGCCAGTACCAAGAGGCTGAGTGAGTCGAATTGACATCAAAGTGAGACCGTAGCATGAGGCTTCTTCCCTAGTGATAAGTACTTAGCAGAAATAAATGGGTGTCAGAAAGTTTGTGCAAGTACAAGTACATTAGATACAGATGCTATATACACTACTACGGTGGGGGTGAGGTTGTATATGGACAATATATGGAGTCTGTTGCTTGAATAGGCCATCCACAGTTCAACTCAGTTGTTACAAATCTGACGGGATTCTGGCAACGAATAAATCTTGTATTACAGACTCTTGGGACGCGTAGTGAAATAAGAAGAAGCAGGATATCTAATGTTAAGTACATCACGTCAAATTTATTTTCAAGCGACGAACCGACGGTCGTGTGAATAACATACCAATCAAGGCGAAACATACGCCGTTTTAACCACACAGCCACCAGGGAAGTTTGGATTCGCACAACGACGATCATGGATGCCAGATGCCTATTAAACTAAGCGATGTTCATTCCTGGTGGGATATCGATTCATATTTACACTAGTGAAAATCTCCTGCAAAGTCTTGTTAGTAAGGCCCCTCAAACGAGATTTCCAAGAAAACTTCAACAGCCCTCAGGCAACCTTCAGGTCGACTTGCGACCCAAACCGATTGGGTATTCCAGAAAGTGATCTACTCGATTGGCATATCGGCTCGCAGTTTTCCCACTGGATACAAAATTTCTTAAAAACTTCTATGATTTCTCACCAAGTACCCATTCAAAGTTTTTAGCAAGGGTGACAGGAACTCGATGATCTCACGAGACGAATGACTTCGCGAGCTCTGCAAGAGTGAGTGGAATCGCGTCAAGGTCAGATGTCCCCAACATGCACGTTCGCGGTTTCCAGTCCACACCAAAATGGTGCGCGACCTGCCGCAAGGTCTGTGCTAATGAAAGTGTGTCGTTTTCAATAGATGAATTTCGCCTAACTACGTGTATTAGTCTTAGCCGGTCGTGTGCGAAGGGTGCCATCCCATTTTCTATTGCAGCACCGTCTGCCGAGACGCAAATCGTAAGGACCGTCTACTTCCATTCAGTGACAACCATGTTTTTCCGGGGCGCGAAAAAAATTGTACCAAGTTCAACTTGATCTGCCGTGGAATCGTTGAAAGTGGCCCATGTGAATGATAATGATACTTGGGACTGTGGGGATTCAAGTCCCTCTTGGACTTGTTCCCGTGGGCACAGTGCAAAAAGCAAGGTGTGTTCCAAGAGGGCATCGCCAGGGAAACCGGTGGTGTCCTAGGAAGCGGGCCAGAATTTGGCTCCTGCTACCTGCGGCTGCGCACTTGATGATGCCTGTTCCGACAATTTCATAATACTGGATGCCTTCCCGGATGAGAAAGCTGGATGGAAACTCCCTGACGAGGAGATTCCATGGTTGAAGGTCCCTGCGTTCCCAGCGACATTTGAGGATAGCTGGAAGGCGTATTATGAACGGCGTCAGCTTCCTCAGTTGGATTCGCCCGTTGCATTGCTTTTGCAGTGGCCCATGTCGATGTTTATGTGCCTTCGGGTGCTTGGGATTGTTGAGGAGGCACCGAAATTAGACCCCCCTGGCGTAGGTTGCCCGTCCACTGTATCGGTGCTGTTGTGGGTATGAAAGCCCTGTAAATTTAAACAGCGTCGGACCTTTTGCAACTAGCACTCGGACTCAATGGCGGTTTTACCCTTGTACGTGCATTTTTCAGGTTTCCTTCTAGTCAATGACCTCAGTCCTAGAAATTCGGTGAACTCGCGCTCCTACTGCCTAGTACGGACTTAGAGTTAAATTTTACCAGTGAAGAAGCACACTTGTGCGCTTGTTCGGCTCTAATGGAGGGCATTGTCGACAATATTTGCTCGTGTGCATTCGAATGCACGGCACCAGGGTCACTAGGAGCTGGGACTGTCCAGATTCTTCTCGAGGGCAGGACCGCTCTCTACGATCCGTTCAATGATCCGCTCTTCGCAAACGATCCCCCCGACGCGATCATTGCCCTCCGAGTCAATACCGGGCTCGCCGCGTAGTCGCATGGCTACAGTATCTACCCCGGAGACCAGATGAAACAAATCCCGGTCGCTATGATGGAGTATCGCGAGCAGTCGTGTTCCATTACGCGTACTCTTATTAGAATGGCTGCCCAAAAGTACCCTGGAACAGATTGGTCGTCGGCGTGGTACTACCGTATAGGGACATGGAGACGATGCGACCAGAATGGAGGATGAACCCGTTCATGTGTCTTGCGATGATGCTTGACCAATTGCGAATCTGCCATATGCGCAGAATGCTTTTGTGTCGGGACGCCTGGTCGGCGTGATTGATTAGGACGCGTCCTTCGGGATTATCTGTAGGAATCATTAATGCTACAAGATGAGTATAATAAGAGAGTAGCGTGGAGAGCTGGTATTTGAACCACGCTTAGCAGCAATTTTACGAATAAATCCATCTTGGCGGCCCGGGGCTAGTATTCCGACTGTTAGTCTCAGTGCTTGTTATCATCATGAATCAAGGACTGCAGGAAGAATCTGATAGGGACATGCATCTTGGTAGAAACGAAAGCAAGAGTCGGACGTCACATGGATATTCGTATCTATGTCCGAGCCCCTTCATAGATAAGTGCCCACCGTATACCGGGGTGTATACGACTTTGCTGAATTAGACAATCCTCCATGCCCTGTTAATTAATTCACTGATTTGATATAAAAAACACGCTTAGAGCTGCAGAGGTCAAACAACTTGGAAAGGAAATATCTAACCATAAAGCCAGATTAAGAATCCGGCCTTGACAGTCACCGCTCACCGCCTATGGCAAGGGGAGTGGTGATGGGTACAAACTTGGCATGAAATGGGAGCCAAGCTGCGTTCATCCTTATCGGCGGTAGGGAGAAAGGCAATAGCTCGAATTGTTCTGACCTGCAAGAGGCAGAAATTAGAAGTCTGTGAGTGTTGGATGGTGTGACACTTGAAAACCGCGTAGATGTATTCATTGGCTTTTTGGGATACTCACCAATCATGGTGTATCCTTGGAAGAATATCGCCATTCATTTCATCCAGGTAATCCAAACAGCTAGCAAGAGATGAGTATATGCACTAGAATAATTAGATGACGGACCTGCATCGGGAAGAGGTGGCCGCGTACAATCTCTTGAAGAACGGCCAACTTATGCGGATTGCCTTCTTCCATGACCTGACGAAAAATAAAACGTTATGGCTTTTAGTTTTAAGCGACAATCGAGCGTAGACATAGACAGCTATGCGACCAGTTCGTTCTCGTTGCCCAACAATACCGTGGAACTGTGGAAGATGAACCCCGTTCTTGCTGCTTGACGAAATTCTGAACCTGAATGCTCCGGGTTGTGACTTTGACAGAAGATAAGAGCAGTGCAATTGTAACAGTAAGTTGGGTAGTGAATCTTCCTCGGCTTGCGCTTGCTCGGCCATTCATGTGAAGACTGACACGCTGTATCAATGCACGTATGAAAAGAATTTGAAGGCATGGGGATTGCATTGCGGCATAGTGGCATGACCATACAAATGAAATGCAGAGATATAGGATGTTTACTCCTGGACGGCAGCTTCGTTCTCGACAGCAATAATACCCGATCGCTTCTCCAACACACGAGCAGCACGACGTTCCCGGGCGGCCTGAAATTTTTTTAGTAGATCTTGGTATTACCTTTCGGGTAGACATACCTTGTTCTTGACACGGCGAGCCTCCATCTGGTCTGAAAGGACTTTTGTACGGGTCTTCTCAGCCTTGGCTTTATGGATGTATTCCATAAGGACACGCTTGTTCTTGAAGACGTTACCCTTCGACTTTTGGTACAGCGAGTGGTACCTACCGAACCAT
Source organism: Armillaria fumosa (assembly GCA_030407015.1). NCBI lineage: Eukaryota > Fungi > Basidiomycota > Agaricomycetes > Agaricales > Physalacriaceae > Armillaria > Armillaria fumosa. The sequence continues at coordinate 653,053 of JAUDYM010000001.1, forward strand.
CAGCAACGCCCACAGGATATCTAAGGACCGACTCACAAATGCTTATCAATCTTGCCCGCCTCTCTGTACTTCCTCAACAGCCGCCTGAGCACCCGCTGCCTCCTCATCCACAGCACCTTCGTCGGCATCCTCGCCTCAGAAGTACCCTTCCTCTTACCAGGACCCGTATGCCGGCCCTTGCGCTTCGCAGCAAGGAGCTCCCGGGTCCGTGCACGCGAGTGCACAGTGGTAGGCTTGATGATAATTTGGCCTTCCTTGATGAGCTTTTTGACGTGCGTGCGCGAGTTGGCGTTGCCGATTTCGCTTTGCTCGGCGGGGTCGAGCCAGATTTTGCGTTTGCCGACGCCTGCGACGGAGGCGGCGAGCCGTTTTTGGGAGCGAAGGTTGACTGGCGGGGCGTTAGATACAGCGATAACGAATCGTTAGATGGACATACCCATGTTTTCTTCCCTGGTCTGGTGAGCAAAAGTCAGACGGGCATGGGCTTCGCTGAAAATTGGATACTCACCTTGAGATTCTTGAGGAGGGTCGGTAGCGAGCGCTGTTACTCTGCGGCTCTGTCTGACAGTGGTGACGTAAGCAGCCACAGTTGGAGAACTGTACAGTTTTCGGGGAATGCCGCCTTCTGGACGACGGCATGTCACATGGAACGCATCGGGGAAGACCGAAAACATTGGCACTCTCGTATAACGACACAACATACATGGTGTTGTTTCTTTTGACTTTTCCTCTCTGATTTCAACATATCGACTATAAGACGTGCGATACCCCTCTCCCTCTTAACGCAGGTCTCTTTCCCCCCCAGTCCTGGGACTCACTTTCTGGAGTGCGTTCTCGTGTAGAGTATAGCTTTGGGGATAATCCTGTTACGATTCGGAGCAAAGTACCCGAGACCTCAGGTGCTACTTGTTCCCAAACTCCCAGCGAGCGCGCATTCATCAATCTCTCCGTCTCGGCTGATTCTCGTTCGAACGAGATTTTCCTCTTCAGATGTTCATATGAATACACTTAGATCAATGCGTATGATCAATCCCCATTGGACTTGGGGTCACTGTTAGCATTCAGTCGTTATCTATGTTTGTGAAACAGGGCGTACAATCATATGGAAGCAGGTCGAATTCGTTCTCAATTCAAAATGTGTTGATGTATGGGGGAAAAGAAATTATCATTTATTCTTCGGAAAAATATGTGTGCATTGTACTTGGTCTTGTCTTCCGTTAGACGGGGAACTGCAAGAGCTCCTCATGGATTAATTTCCGGTGCTACAAGCGAATTACACTTGCCATCGCGAGTCCAATTCTTGGGATCGACTACATAGTTCACTTGTAAATCCCGTTGCAATGTTCATATTCTAGACTGGATTGGATGTACCGCCTAACACTGCCTCACCGGCTGGGAAGCAAATTGATTCTCGATTGCCGATCTGGGCATCGATTCCATGTGCTTGCTGTCTCCACGACGGGGAATCAGATTTCAAGTCAATGCTTAGGACCTGGTAAAGTTACTTAAGCCAACAATTCGTTCTGTCAAGTGAAGTCTTGGTTGCTCCGCCGCCGCCGATTTTCAACCTGCGAAAGCCGGCTAGTTACGTCGGTTGTCATGTAGCGTAAGGAGTTGGCCGTCGGGTGCATCACGATATGCCGCCTTTTCACCTCTCATCACGGTGAAGACTGACCTCCACTTTGTTCGGGTTTGGTTCCGACGGCTACGCCATCCGCGGCTTAGACTGCGCGAACGTGGCTGTCTCGATCAAATAAATATCCCGTTCTCAATCCCCTCCTCACTCTCTGCCCTCACGATCCTTTTCTCCTCTACGTTCATTTGCCCATCATGAACGGAAATGCCGACCCTAACGTGCAAGCTATGTTCCAGACGATCCTCTCCTTAATGGAGAAATCAGTATGTCGTTCCCCAAACCCAGTAGCTGACTGACTGGGACACTGTTGCAGCAACAAGACGTGGCAGAGCTGAGGCAGGAATGCTCTGAACTGCGCGCAGCCAACGCGAGCCTCGAACACCAAGTACGGGAGGGATTCCAGGTGAGGGGGCGGCCGTGTACCTCTCCGCAGAGGACTAAACAAAATGTCGCAGCATAACAACCATCGGTCGGGATTTATTACACCCGTACCGTCGAGCCCACAGTTGCGCTCGCGCTCGCCGTTTCTCTCGCCGAACCTGCCGGTGACCGTGCCGGCGTTCCCGTCCTCGCATGCGCACCACCCTTCCCCGCTCGGCGACAACGTGCTCTCCTCGTTCCCATTTGGAAATACCCGGGACATCCAAGGCTTCTACGTCGTCATCCCCGCTGGCGGCGCCGGCACCCGTCTCTGGCCGCTGTCCCGGGAGGGTCACCCCAAGTTCCTGCTCGATCTCACTTTGAAAGGCCGTTCGCTTATCCAAGCGACGTGGGATCGTCTCCTCCCCCTCTCTTCCCCGACCCGTACGACCATCGTTGCAGGTCCCAGTCATGTCAAGACTATCCACGAGCAACTCCCTGACCTCCATGCTGACAACCTCTTTTGCGAGCCTGGACCCAAGGATTCCATGGCAGCTATTGGTCTCGCCGCAGCTGTTCTCGCCCACAGAGATCCCGAAGCAGTTATTGGCTCCTTCGCTGCGGATCATATGATTTCTGGCGACGACGCGTTTCTTGCAGCCGTCGCAGAGGCTGTCGTTGTCGCACAGAAGGATTACTTAGTCACTATCGGTATCGCCCCCTCACATCCATCCACAGGCTTTGGTTACATTAGACTGGGAGACAAACTCCCCATCGATGAAGCCCCCAACGCCCGCCTGGTTTCAAGTTTCAAGGAGAAACCTGATGCGAGGACCGCAGCTTCGTACATCGCAACGGGAAAGTACCGCTGGAACGCGGGAATGTTCGTCACAAAGGCGACCTTCCTCCTCGAGCTGTTGAAAGAATACAAGCCCGAGTTGCACGATGGTCTACAGAAGATTGGCGCCGTGTGGGATAATGAGAAGGAGCGCCAAAAGGCTCTCGACGAGATATGGCCTACGCTCGAAAAGATTTCTATCGATAATGCTGTGGCAGAGCCGGCAGCGGCTGAAGGACGCGTCGCTGTCGTTCCTGCTACATTTGGTTGGGACGACGTTGGTGATTTCTCATCGTTGGCGGATCTCATCCCCGCGGAAGCAAACCAGCCTCGTGTTCTGGGTGATAATAATCTTGGTACGTTCCCCCACTCTCAATCCTGGCAAGTAGCTAGGGTCTGGCAAATAACTGGAATAGCGTTTAAATTTCCGAGTCGGGCTTTTCACCAAAGCATAATAAGTCGGGATTCCTTTCTGTGGTGGAACCGGCGAATTTTGCTGCGGTTAGTAGCCCGGGTCAAAATTCTGTCTCTATTCTACTTGCATTTTGCCTGGCTCGAGCTAGTCACCTACCAGGGGTGTGTGAAAGAGTGATTCACTGACCTTTCTCTCCCCAGTTCTCACCGAACAAGTTGCTGGAGGTATCGTCGTCCCAGGGTCTGGGCGACTCATATCTTGTCTAGGTGTCGACGATCTGGTTATCGTGGACATGCCAGACACTCTCCTTGTTACCACCCGCGCGCGATCCCAAGAGGTCAAACGACTCGTTCAGAAAGCTAGGGACGCCGGATGGAAGCACCTTTTATAAACGGAACTCGATTTTTTATAATCAGGGACAAGCCCGACGCTGGATGGAAACGTCTTTTATAATCAGGGATATTATTGGACACACTGCTATTTATTTCTCTCTGGACTTTACTGGTGGGCATAATTATTCAAGTACAACCTATATATCTTACTCTTGTCGTCTACGTATCCCCTCGTTACAATGAACTTTGCTTTCGCTTTGAAGTTGGCAATCATTATTTAATCGCTGCTTTCTTTTCATCCCATTTTGCGCACAAGCAAAGAGGCGAACCTCTGCAGATAGCCCAGCGGCATTTTTCTGCCGACCATTTTTGCTACAAGGAACGCCGGCCCGTACAGCCGGAGGCGTTTTCTTCTACGACTATGACGGTCCATAATTTAAGTTCTACAAGCATCGCGCCCCCTCTCTCTACGACAAAACAACATCAATTCAACCAGCGCAGAATTCTATTTGAGGTTCGTGGCCTGTAATCGCTGTAAGTGTTTTTCGGATTCCATCCTGGTATAGCCCACAAAGTTCTTTCCCCCAAGTTTAGTACAGATCTCTGCGACAAGATTCCGGAAAACTGATTAGATCTTGTTCGGGATCCGGATCTCGCGGAGAGAGTTATTTGCGACCCAGTCTCCCTTAGTACGCTTAGTTCCTTCTGCTTGGCAGGCAGGGATAGAGCAGACGAAAGGCTTCAGATGTCTAGACGCTAGCTGGGCGATGCTGCATGCTTCCAAGCTGAGCCTCTTCTCATTGCCTGTGCTGAGTATCGCTGGAGCAGTCACTCACAGGTTTCGATCCAGCCTTGGAGTCGAATTCCTGGAATCTGATGGAAAGGTATGGGGTCTACTCTTCTGAGAGTCAGAATTCCTTTCTTGGCGACGACTGAAGACCGGTGAATATGTTATCAAGATCTATTTTGTTATGATAAGAAGATACCCCCCCTACTCTAACCCATTTACTTTCGTGTAATACAGCTTCGGACGTACTAGGCAACGCAATTGTACACCCGTGACACCAACGCGGTATTTCTCGTGTACGTTTTGCCTTAGTTTTGTAGACCTTCAAACCTCTCGCTGAGGGTTGCTTTCCAGGACGATAACACAGTGTAGTTTCCACGGACCGCGATACGTCTACGACTATCTAATACTGGTGACGTTCTGAGACGGAGACTGAGGGAACTGCCCTATGGTCGACTATCCGATGCCAAGCGCTACAGGTGCCATCCACACAGAGTGAAAATCCTCTGAACGATTTAGAGGTGTGAGTGTATATTTATCTTTGTTTTATGCATCGTAAGTTCTAAATGGGTCTGAGCAGAAAGTTCGCCCTCCGAACAGGGAACAGTAGATAGCGGTGTATACCTCAAGAATCTAGGTCTCCAACAATCAAAGGGTCAGAAGATCGAGATGCGTCGTGGCTCTACGAACTGGATGATCTTTCTTGTCTATCTGACGGCGTTTAACACATCCTTCCAGCAGTTATTCTGGGGTATCTCTCGGTTTTGAAACAGACCACCGCGGCGGTGTGATCGGTTACAACATGCCGCGCTTGTTTTCGCTTTGCCACCCAGCACCCCATAGGCTGGAACTGCTCAGAAAAGGGAGTCATCAGAGTATGTCGAATCCACCGCCACGCGGTGTTTGGCCACTATAGCGATGTACATGACATCGGTACCATGGTCTTAGCGTGCTTGCCGGAACCCGCTATATACCTCTACCCGTACGATTCAGTAAGGCGAGTTTTCGGAATGCAATCATCTACGGGAAGACATCGCTGGTACTTTTCGCACGAAGGCTCAAGCATACAAAACATCTCGATCACCCGGCGCAGCATTGTCGGCTCCTCTGTGTACCGTACTCCTGGATTCCTTCTATCCGTATTCAAGACTAATGCGGCGCTAGTATAGGCTACTCCGTTGGAATCCTAGAATACGCAGAGAACAGGACCACGATTTCGCTTTGTTATCAGTGCAAGAAGGGCAGGGAAATTCGAGCGGTTTTTTTTTCGCACTTCGGTTCGCCAGAAGACAATTTAGAAGATGACGTATACAGAGAAACATAATAGAGTGCGCGAGTGGAATCTTGAACGCCCATGTGGGGCTATTTTCCCGTCTGAGAGGAACTAAAATATCATTGGTATATACCACTAAGAACCTGGTTCCAGTGTATCTCGTCAAGCAACTTCCCCAATAATACAGGCAACATCGTACATGATCCGTGATCAAATAAATAGCATTTGTTTCCACATCGAACGGTGACTCAGGAATAGTTATTAGGCCCCCGAGATCGGGCTGAATGAAGGATCGAAATCAGGAATTGGGCAGAGTAAAGCACTGGCGATGCATTACCTTCGGACTGCAACTTGGGCGGCTCTTCAGTTCGCCCATCAGACATAGTAACGAACTTGGCTCCGGTGGCTCCTCGTTCCGAACTGAGGAGTTGTTAGCAGGACATCTCAGCAGGGCAATAATGTATCAATTACGCGATCCTAGCCGCGTCTTTCAAAGCTGCCAGGGTCAAAACTTGAGGATCGATGCTGTAGTCCTTGTTTTCAGGATGTTTAGCGGCAGCTGCCTGAGCGTCGGCAGCAAGCGAACCTGGCGGAGGGCGGTAGCCTAGGGCTTTATGCTCTTCGGACATTAATTTACGCGCCTCGGCTGCACGGAGGATGAAGAGACGACATCAACAGCTGATGAAACGCGCGCCTCACCAAGTCCGATTCGATCCAAATCAATTCCACATGAAACCGCTTTAGGAGGCAATGTCCGACCACGCTCGATTTCGATACGAGCTGCATCCTTGAGAGCAGCTTCACGCAGCGAAGCGGTATCGGGCGGCGAAAGGGATACGCCATCTGGATGCTTAGAAGCTGCAACTTGGGCTTCAGAAGCCAAGGATCCGGGCGGTGGCCGGTATCCGAGAGCTTTGTGCTGCAGAGACATGATTTTTCGAGCTTCGTCTTGAATTAACGTCTGGATTATAGAGCTGAAGGTATCAGTGAATGGCCGTACACTTACTTTTCCCGACGGCGCCTAAATCAAGAGAGCACTCAGCTCTAAAGTTGTAATCAGCTGGAAAAACTTCGTAGAAAAACTTCGAAGCACGTACGCAATACGCGTAGCCTCCAAGCTAACTTCATGAGTTTTTGTAGATTCGTCGGTGACAGGCATGGGAGAGGTAAACAAACTAGAGGATGTGACTAGTAAGAGAAAAAAAATGAGTTCGAGCTAAAGAGGAAGCAGAAAGGAGATAGAAAAGAGTAAAAAGTGCTTTTATATTACAGCTCCATCGTGAGAAAGGATGCATGCATAACTGTCGTGGATCACTGCGACGTGGAGACGGTGGGGCTTTGGAGCAGGACTAGTGGAGGATCAATGATTTGTCACGTGTGCATGATAGACGCGTGGCGGAGACGATCACGCGTCAAACAGATGTTCATTGTTCAATAATCAGTACCAGGGAGAATTTCAAAAAGTGGGAATGCGGGCTGGAATGGAACGTCCGGACTTGTGGGTCCAAGTGGGAGGAGGTTACGATCGGACTTTGGATGGAGACGGATGGTGATTACATAAAATATGTACTTCCCACGCATTATGAATTTGCGTCACGGCCCATCACTACCAGTGCCTTACTTTCTTTTTCTTTTCATTTTCGCGAAAGTACATTGCTCAGACTGGCTCAAAAATGGTATTTTAAATATCTACAACGCCATTAATAGTGCTTCATATGGACTCGGACTAGCCACAAGTACAGCTGATTGACTAGCGATGCAACTCATTGGGCGAATTCTTATGTTCTCGCAGACATGCATTCGAAGATATCTGCCCTGAAGGTCTAAGACTTGACGGATGTATGGCTTTTCATTCTTGATCTAACACGGGAAGGAGCTTGATGCCGCAATTTAGATCTGTCACCCCCAAATCGCCAGTTCACTACATTGATCAACAGTCGACCGGAAGAGATCGCCATCATCGCTCTCCGTCTAGATGAACATTGTTTCAGCTCATCAGTTTCGTGACACGAGACTCATGACCTTGTGGGAGTCTGGCCTCTGGGGCCAGCGCACCTCCCACAGACAATGTGGACGCCAGTTCTTGTACCGCTATTTCAGTGACGGCAAAGCATTTCTCAAGAGTCGCCGACTTTGCCGCCATCAGCATACCGTAGACAGGTTTGAAGGGCGGTGCTGTTCCCATACGTCCTTCATCATCACCCTGGTGATCATGGAAGACCACTTGATCTACGTCTTGCACGTAACGAGAACTCTTTGAGGCTATAAGGTTTCACAAATCATGCCGTTTCTTCCAACCGACTATGTGACTATGCTTTCGATCTTGTAAGTCTCATTGTCTCTCTTCCCCACTTCCGAATTCAAGGTTTTGCAGGCTGGCCTTCCTACACTTGACAGTCTCTACCAGAGCTTTCAAGATATCCGTTCCTTCATTTGTCATCTTGAATGAGCCCGCTTCCGCCACCTGGACTCGGAGCGAACGAGATCAAGGCGATTTCGTCTTTGTTTTGCGGTCTCTCCAGAGCGGCGAAAGCGAGCGACTTTTGGACGTTCCGAATAACTTGCCGTCTGGGACGATAAGTTTAAATTTTACTCACCCTGGGTGAGCTCTTGGATGGTATCACGTAGATGCTTTCATGACTCACATGATTTTGCAGATGTTACGGGGTGGAGATTGGGAGATTCAACACTGAATTCACTGCGATAATCAGTAGTCCCGTACTTGTCCTTGAAGTAGGCGGGAATCCTTATATTCCATGTTCACCCCCACCGAACACCGCTCCTTCATCGACCACGTCAAATCCGGCAACTCGAAAAACGTCGCATCACACTGCTTCCTCATCGTGCGTGGCTGTTCGTTGTTCAATCGTCAGCTGTTCATCAAAACAACGTTGGTTACTGATCATTCTGTTATTGTTTAGTGCCTATCCCGCATCGGATTCAAGCCTGAGCTCAAGCCCTCCGGCGTCTAGGTAAGAGATACCGACGCCTTACCCGATATCTTGCCGAGCTCATTGGTATTGCACGCAGCTCCTCGACTACACTATCTACTGATACTCACAGTCCGTCGTCTGGCGTATCGCCCACATCGAGGTACGGTACTATTCCGAGCTCAGGCACTTTGACATCTAGGTAGGAGGCTTTATCATCTTGTTTGGCGAACTGTAGCTTATTTATTGACGTACAGCTCTTCGGATGCATTATTTACTGCTAGTCAGAGCATATCGGTTAATTCCTCGTCCACATCAGGGGCTGTTAGTGTTTCAAGCTCAATCACTAGGTAAGAGGCTCAAGGGGCTTTAGGACTTTGTTCCGTGACTGAGACTCATTGAATGACATATAGCTCTTCCTCCCCAATTTTGGCTCATAGTCAGAGCAAATCGATTAGCCCCTCGTTCACAACGGTTTCTGTCGGTGTTTCGAGCACTGCGACGTCCAGGTAAGAAGATTAATACCTCATTCGACTGCCTAAAGCTCATGGTTCGACTCGTAGCTCTCCGGCTTCAACTTCAATATTTACCGATAGTCAAAGTGTTTCAAACTCAAGCAGTGCGACATCCAGGTACTGCAGTTCATCACACTGCCCGATGATCTCTAACCACCTGATTGATCCGTAGCCCTCTACCCTCGATATCCATCAGTAGCCCACTGTAAGAGGATTTTTGATCATTCATGGCCGATGCAGCTAACATGAAGATGCGGACCACCAGCAACAGCAATGCTACTGACTCCGACGGCTTAGCTACGACGTAAGCATAAAATGATCTTGACCGCGTTCATAGGCTAAATAACTTTCTAGGAGTTTTACTGGCCTCTCTTCTACTTCACAGCAGTAAGCTGATCACACCCATTGGTCTTTCACCCTGTTGAGTTGCGCTTAATGATATAGGTTGCTTCAACTGTCATTGACTTCGACCATTGATATTACTGCTCCCAGCACGAGCATAGCCACCAGTCGTACCGAGTGAGACGCTTGTTGAAATATTTGTTAGTGCGCGTTTGAACTGGCTTTGGTATAGTGACTTTACGTCAGGAACATCGAGTGGTGCTCCGAGCAACCAAGTTACTAATGCACCTAGGTAAGAACAACGCTGTAACTTTTCGTCCAGGCTGAACGAGAAATTAGTTCAACGACGGTATCATCGGACCCAAGTCGGGGAGTGACAAGGTAATAACTCGTCTACTGTCACAGAGCATATGCTGATTGCCAAAGAAGCGAATTACCTAGTCATTCTTTTCCTTTTGAACCAAGTCCAAATGGGTAAGGATTTTTTTTTCGTTGTCCTGCATGGTTCTGAAACGCACTTTAGGGCTACCGGTCGCACAGTCCTTAGTACCATCATTCCTTCAAGCACCTCCGTCCTTCAACCCACTTCTACATCATTCCGCTCCGACTCGGGGGAAGAAACCCGCCTACCCAAAGTTCTCGGAGGAGTATTTGCGGCACTGTCTATTCTACTCGTTATACTTGGTTTGGTCCTATATCGACGCCATCGGCGTCTTAAAACTCGCAATCATGATATAGAGGCACGCGAGAACTTCAACAGGCGCTCCGGAAGCCTTCTCTCTCGACCTACTATGGCGAGAACACAAACCCTACAATCGTTCAGCAGTGCACATATATCCTCCCGGGGCTCCTCTATCAACTCCATAGATGAAATCGTGCGACTACTAGACCCAAGTGGACATGCCACTGGGCCGGACTACGCGAGCGCGACAACACACGAGAGTCACGAATCGGATGATTTGACGAGACGAGAATCATCGGACATCGCTTCGGAACACTCCTACCATTCTCTTACCTCCAACCCCTTCTTAGATCCTCCGGAAGGTCCACTACTACCTGAATTGCCCCGCCCCAATGCAGTGAAGCGGAAGAGTTCAGTAGTTCAGAGTCCGGCAAGATCTAGGACACAAAGATCGAACGGCACCACCGACTCGGGAACTTCTCGGAAAACATCTAGACCAGAATCGTACTTCTTTATGTTTGTGGATGGGGTCATGGAGCCATTGGACTCGCGCTCAGATCGATACCACAGCCTTGTACTGTCATCTGAGTGTTCCTTTCTTATGCCGGATCAGATCGTGTTGCAGGAGCGCGCTGATGCCCTACGCGAGGACATTGTCTGGTTAAGACGAAAGGTTTCTTCTTTACCATCGGACAAGAGAGAGAACGAGGAACTCCTGTCTACGATACGCATGCGAGAGGAGGATTTAAAGCGTTTGGATCGAGAAATAGAGGGCGAAGAGAAGCAACGCCAATCAGATGATTTTCCACATTTTTCTACGGACAATATGGTGATGGACTATAGTAGGATTTCAGGCTGACGTATACCCATGGTAGTGCTACGAACGGGACAATCGGATATCTCAATTCATACAAGATTTCTGTAAATCTGATGCCTGAGAGGTTGGAGAGTCTGTCAGTGCACCACCGTATGCACGAACCTCATGGATAGACTAGGAGAGGACAATGAAGGCCATTATAGTAGTATGTGACAGGTGAGTAGGATGATTCAAAAGTAATTCAATCCTTGCGTACGATGGCATATGACTCCGTATATACATGTTTAGACTGCATATCAAATATTCTTTAAAGGTAGGTAGTTTTATACGGTAGTGTCTTCACGGCGAACGCCGGTCCCCAGATATTACGAAGTGGACTATGTTCTGCTTATGACCTCCATGTACACTGATGGAGGTTCATCTGACTGGTGCAAAGCCCAGTCGGACTCGTGCTCTGCTTCCAAACGCCGTACTTGCTCTTCTAGTCTCCATACGGTCATATGTAATTCCCCAACAATACGATCATTAGGTGGTGTGGAAGAGATGGTCTGTCTCAACCAATCAACTTCATCGCGCAGACTGCCAGCTCGTTCCTGTAACAAGAACTGGCGGGAAGAGAGGTGAGAGATACCCGATGATGCCATACTGGGATCTCGTTCGTGGCGGTGTGGATCAGAATCTAGTCTCCGCAGAAACCCGTCCATATATGAAAGGTAGAATGTTTGCTGAGAAACGGGGGAGAAGGCAGATGTGAGCATCGAAGCGTGGGATTCAGGTCTTGTCAGTGGCTGAGCCATACTCTCTGGACGAGAGGGGGTCTGACACTCCTTTCGTTTCTCATTATCTCGAGACTGAGGTGATGGTCGCCGAAGACGTCGCCGGCGATAGAAGGTGAAAAGCGCAGTTAAAAGGATGATGGAAAGGAAAGATCCTAATGTCCCGCCTATGATTTGGGGTACATGATTATGGGAGGAGACTGATGATGTCGGCGATGTAAGTGTTGTAGAGGTGGATATATCTGTATTGGTGTGAGGCGTATCCGTGACGAGTTTCCCTGAGAGCACAGTGGACGCGCTAGTGCTTTCTGGAATACTGTGAAATTGGTTAACAATGGATTCAGAACAGTCAACGACATGTAGCACCTGGTTGTCACTAAGCTAGGACTTGATGAGATCAAGATGGGTATATTCGTTGCGTTTGTACTGCTTCCCAGTCAACGAACAGAAAAAAAGGAGTTCTTAATCATTACCTGGCGATGACATGGGTGGTGGAAGGAGTACTTGTGCTCATTGAGGTGATTTGTTTAGAAGTGCTAGCTTTGGCTGGTTCTTGAGCAACAGTCGTTGATGGAGTAGACAATGAACTTGAGGAATCCGTAACCGTAATGACAATGTCTACTGTGACGCTAGTGCTGTTAAAGTATTCAAAGAAATACACTGGAACACCCTTAAGGTAAGTGCTTACGCGGTTGAAGTGGGCTGCAAGCCACTCCCGCTAACAGTGGTGCTATGGTAATGCGAATGAGCTCATAAAAATATACTGACATACCATCAGGCATTACCTAGACCTCGGCGGCTGAAGGTGGTTATTCGTTGAGGAGCTGATCCAGATTGTCAGATGGAACCTGATTACATCTTGGAAGTTTGTACCTAATGAACACAATGAACACCGGGTTACTGCTCAATCAACGACTGACAGCTGAACTGACCTTGGAACCGGAGCTGGAACAGTTGAACTGATGCTAGAGCTGCTAGCGACGTGAGGCAGAAGAAAAATTCTGATAAATAATCACGCACGAAGTTGCTATGATGCCCTCGCCTGTGTCGCTGTCTGAGGGGTTGGTTTCTTTAAATATTGTGTCGCTTTGTGCCAACAGTCTAAATTCTGGCTGGGGTGTCCGGATTTCAATCAAATAAGTCCTTTTTAAGTTGTGTTACATCAAGGGATTAAACAACAGAGGGGAAGACTCACCCCACGACAGGAAACTCGACATCTATTGTTCCAGATGGAAGGCTGCCAGGAGATTCGGGAAGTTGGTCACCTACTTGGGCTGGAAGGAGGCGACGAGCAAAGACGGAGTCGTCTGGATCGCCGTCGTTAGTACGATTCCAGACCACAGTAGCCTCCGAATTAACAAAACGAGGTGCTGAAATTTCAAAGGCGCCGCCTGTACTGATTAAGAACAATATACTGTGGATATGATTCAACGACCTGAGTTTATAGAAGGACAATTAACTTACAAGTAGCACGAAAGCATGAGGGCATGCTATAGAAAGGAATGAAAGAAGTTTACCAGAGTGACGATGAATCCACTTTTTATATATGTCGCGGCCTGCCAACCGACTCAATGGGGATCACCTTCTGAGCATGAGTAATTTATAAAAAGATGAGGATGAAGTAGATTGGCACAATACGCCCACGTACTAGCCTACTACTTATACCGATGTATGTATCTAACAGTTTCATACTATAACTTCATCACGCAACGGTGGGCGACTATCACAGTGACCAGGGATATATGTGCTGATAGTTGTGACCCAGTCGCCAAGCGGGATGATACGGTCTGAGAAAGCTCGCCGTGATCGATGTACAAGAATTTTGAAGACTCACAACTTGATTCGCCGCGGAATCATCATATATCAAGGCCGGTGTGATTTGGCCGCGATGGACAGACGCCTGTAGATTTAATGTCCAACCAGTCGTATGACTTGCGAAGGGCTCGCAAGCTGCTGTTGCTGCGTTCATGGCCAAGTTACCGACCTGGGGATATTGGGACTCCGCTTGACTGGCATACCGGCAGGCTATCGCATCTACCAATAACATCCGATCTGATGATTTACAGGGTCCAATGTTATCTGAACGAGATTCAAAGGTAGGTGAGATCTCGAGCGAGGACCCTACACAAAGGAAACGGGCATCTTTTTGATGCATTTGCACTATCCCTTCAACAATCGCTATAAATCCGTGGTCAGGTTGTTGAGGCTGACGGCCCGCCATCTTTTGTTTTACTTTATTTTGATTTTCGTACCGATCGTTACCGCTTCTTGGCTTCGTACCGCCACCACCTACGTATCTGTCCGTCAATATATGTTCGTTCGAGCCATACCCCCTCGCGTTCATCATGCCTGCCGACGTCTATTCCTAACACAGGTTGTTTTGGCGGCAGAGAAACATTCACATTGCAAGACCTCAGTGCTTAACTTCTGCCAGGCTTTCCGAGGGGGAATTGCTGTATATTACGTTCGACGACTTGTGGCCAACCTAGACGAGTCACCGAATGAACGAATGCGAGGTCTGGGTCCGTGACATTCGTAGAAAATCCGAATGATTACCATTAATTATCGAATATCACCTTGGGACAAGTGTCATTATTCGTTGTGATCGTGATTACGCAGTATTGTGGCTCGTTATTGTCCCTCGGCCGCCTCAGGGTCTGCGACTGACACAGGTCTATCGAATAAAAGCCGCTGGCCATTGCAAGCCTCCAACAATAAAGCCATCGCCTTTGTTTGAGTCGCCACTAGATTGTTATCATGCCTCCCTGACGATATAAAATCTTGCCCGGAAGTGACAGAATGCAACAACTCACATCCTAGTCACCCATGGTCGAATATTTTGAGCGGCCAAAGTACCGTTTGTTTAGCGGCAGGGGCCCGGGCCAGAACGCGCTTCCTGTGAAGCGGCCAGGGAAGATCTGGAAATCCATGACCCGGATGAGGCCAAAAGTCTAGTGTTCCGATGAAGTTTCCGTCTGATACGTCACCCACTGACGCCGCTCTTCTTGCCCTTCGCAAGAAAGCGGCAGCACTGCGGAAAAAAAGAGGCACCCGGAAACTCAAAGACGAAGCTGGCGACTCGGAGACCAAAATGGAGGTTGACCCAGAAGTCAAACACGATGAGGGCCAGAGCGGGCCTGTTGGGGAGCCCGGGATGGTCAAGGACGCGCCCGGGCTGGATGAACCTACCCGGGGGTCTTCGTCGGCACCTACTCGCGAGGATACGCTCTCGCCAGGTATTGACGTGGGGACCATCGAGTTTCCAAGGATCAGACACCGAAAGCGGCGAAGTCGAGCGTAGATTTGGGAGGACTACTGCAAGTCCTCAGGTGCAGACCTAAATTCCTCGAGTTCGTGATATGCAGCCCTCTATGGACATTCATTTATCTTTTAGTTATCTTTCACTTTCTCTATAAAAAATCCACTCACAAAGTTCCATATCACTTTTTCTATTCCTACCTTCACCTATGCCTCTGTAGTTTCCAGTAGTCACTACCGTTATATGAATATGCGTTCATTGTCTCTGAAAGATAGTCTCCTAAACCGCAGGCCGGGCGCAGAATGAAATTAGTGACATTCACCGTCTACAAGGTCTAATTTACCCTTTTTGATACAGTCCTCAACTATTACAAAATACACAAAAAATAAATCTTACAGATATCCAGTCACCGACAGAGATACTGAGGGTCCAAGCAAGGCTGCTTGACATTTCTATCCTCTGCAACCTTTTCGACCATCTCCCTAGTGAGCACAATCAGGTCTTGTGGGCCCGTGTTCATTCCCTCCTCAACCTGAAGTCGCTTCACCAGCAGTCCTACCTCATTCATAGCGAAAGCCGCGTCGTCCACACGAAGATGAGTTGCCTGGGCAATATCCTGCAGAGTGCACTGGAGTTTGATATCCGTCGTCGCTCCTCCACTCGGGAGCAGTTTCGTCACGAACGTCCGAAGGGACGAGAACAGTTCGTCTGGGAGCGGACAGTCAGACCAGTCAAAAGAGAAGGTAGAACCGTACCATCGACCGAGTTGAGCATCCCGTTCGCATGAAGCTCGCCATCCCAGCCTATATGCTTCTTTTTCCGCTTCACCCCAATCCCGTCTTCAGAGGCCTCTGTAGATGGAGATCGTAGATCGGGAGGATGACCTCTAGTTACAATTTCCGGGCTGCCGATCGGCATAACAGTCAACAGGCGTCTAAAAATGATGAATAAGATGCCACGGACAAAAGATTTGACCACATACCTGAAAAACCTAACAAGGGTGGCTACCCAGTACGCCAGATAACTTCTTAGGCCCAAGTCCGACAGAGGCCGTTCAGGCGAACCGATCTTGCCATCACGGCGAGATAACTCATAACCTGTGAATGATCAGTGACGCTTATGGAGGAGCCTCTTGCACCTACTGAATTCAATCATCAGCATGCCGAAGCCTTTGCGTTGCCAGGGCGGGAATGTGATGATACACGCCAAATTGTAGTCGTCGAATGAGATTTTTTCCTTGTCTGGAATATGAGAAATAGCACGCGAAACAGTGTTGGTCTTACTCACCTTGGAAAAATATCCGATAACATGGTCGGCGCCTGATGTCCCCTCGGTAAGAATGTAGAACATGACTGGATGCATACTGTGAGCTATGAACAGGATTGCAGAATTTTTACGTACAACTTTCATTGTCAAAGAAGATGGTCTTGGTGTCGATGAAGAGTTTTCCGAATAATGATAAATTTTGGCAGTACAACTGCATGTGATGGTGAGCAGCCGGATCGCCGTGTATGAGTTCCTTGTACCTTCGCAGCGGCCCCATCCACCTCCCAAATGGTGTGTGCCCCACGCTGGTAAACTTTTCGACCCGGTGGGAATGACATCGTGCAGTGTTTCTATAGTCCAGTCAGGCAATCGTTCTGCACTGCAACAATAACATACACACTTTGTGAAGCTCCCAGGTCATACCGTCCGTCGTATACTTGAAGCACATATCGCAGACATACAACACAGATTTCTCAAGCCCGGTGGCCCTGGCTGTACCACGAGCGAAATCCACCGCTCGTCCTTGAGTCGGTAGCGTCGAGCGCCGTACAATATGAGTTCTCGCATGGTCTATCGGAGGGTCCTGTTGAGACTCCTGGTCGCCTGGTGGATCAGGTTTCTCGCTCGTCACATAGGGCGAGAAATACCTAGATGTATGATAGGTAAACCAATAAGAGGCGGTAGAGCGTGCTCACCATGTCCTTATGACATAGTCTCCAAACACGACCTTCTCGAAATTCCTCTGCTCTGTCATCCTTTCTCGAATCCGGCTGTCTAGCTCCTCCTCGGTCACTGTCAATTTGACAGGAGAGTCTGGCGTTTGGTCGCCTGAGCCGTCGGAGCCGTCGTCGTCGTTGCTTCGTTTCCTCTTCCTGGTATGATTCTCCGAAGACGGTTCGGAGACGCGCATAACTCGATCTCCCGGTAGCCATTCGTCGAGTCGTTTGTCGGCGCCGACATAGTGAACGTACACCTTTTCATCGTTTACTGACAGGACATGGCCTCTTCCTGGTACAAAGGTCATTCGATACCATCGAGAGTACAGAGAATGCTCACGCTTGTCGCCGTTCTCTTGAATGACATCGAATAGAGGCAAGTGCTCTTGCTCTACAACATGGGACATCTCCGGCCTTGCGCCCAGTCCAGAGAATATGCAGTGCCCTCGTTGTTAGCTGTATGCCTAGGGCATACACACGACTTTCATAGCACGTCCTCGTCGCTGTGCAGCGTTATGAAATTTCCCCTGAAAGCGGACCAAATCTAGGAAGGACCAATTGATAAGCATCTATTTGCACCAAATCCGACCAGAAGCAGTGCCGCGCTAGATGATGGTCTCTAACTCGGAGGGGGTCCGCGTACTATGCATTACCGTTTGTATTACATGGCCCTTCCGGTTGCTGTGTTGCATCACTCATGTCAAACTCATATATAAGATGGAGCATCCCGCCATTTTTAAATCCCCCCAAGACGCAGAGCTACCTTCATGATCATCATGATCATGTTGAATCTCAGAAGAAGCCTATTCCCTCTAATCTTTATTCTCATCCAGTGTTCTTCTGTGAACGCGTATTATGACACATGTACAGAGTGAGTATACTGTATGTTTTCTTATTTTTTGTTTTCTCCTGACGTCTGTGTATAGCTATAACTGTGACTCTCCTGGATCTAGTTTCCGTCTGGCAATCGGTCTAGCTTTCGGGCTCTGTATGTACTATTCTCATCTCAGAGGCACTGTGTCTCGGATCCTAACTTTGGGTTGCTTCTAGTTGCGCTCGTTGTCGTCCTGAGTCTAGTCTTCGTCTGCTGGCGCCGAAATCGTATTCGTAACTTCCAGCAGACGTACGTTCGGAACGCTCAAGCCCAAGCTCTCGCTGCACAACAGGTGCAACAGAACTATCAAGCACAGCTTAATGCTCAGTATTCCAGTTATCCACAGCCGCTCGACGCCACCGCTCAAGGCTGGCAGCCTGCTCCACCCGCGCCGGTGCACCACCAGGTGTACCCTCAGCCACAGATGCCCCCAAATTGATTGATACCCCACTAATCATTTAGTCTATCTGATGTATGAGTTATACGTGATCCGTGGGTATTATGAGGCTAATTGACTTGTCGTCAGATATAGCATTGCAATAAAAATCGCTTCTCGCTTGTGAACGCCAATACGTCTCTCAACGCAAGCAAGCTACTAGTGTTATTTTATTCCTCTGTGAATCTCATACAAAGGCCAAGCTGTAAACGACACGCTGCCATCTCGATAGGCGCACTGCAATGATTATAACAGTACTTGGCGCTCGCTCGTCATACTTCTCTTCCATCCTTCTGGCAATGCTCCAGATCACCTATCTAAGTTTGGTTGTCCAAATCTTGAATTACGAAACTGTTAGGCCTGAAGAGTTTAGTTCGGCAAACCAGTGGTTATGAACCCTGCTCCGGGAGAGGTGAGAACACGAATATTTGCGTCCGGTGAATGGCAGGAGTTGGGCAGGAGTGTGATGTACATCGCATTCCTGATTACGAACACATGAACCATCATTACTGTTGCTAGTAGTACTTACATAGATTAGAAGGTAGCATAGGGTCACTCTTCATATGGTAGTGGTAACTATTGAAAACATAAAGGTATAGCGGGAAAGCCAGTCAAGAAGGATCGGAAATATTTCACGGAACGCGATGGGCGGAAAAAGAAAGTGAGAGATACTAAATGAATGTCCATAGAGAGCTGCACATCACGACTCTGAGAAATCCTGCATGTCACCGGTAGTGTAAGATCCAGGAAAGTTCGATGGCCCTGGCACCTCCTCCTGTGATAGCGAACCCTGGCGGGAAGGAGCCGGCGAAGACACAGGAGTAGGATCATCCAGCACGCCCATGAGCATCCCCATGACAGATACACTCCGGGCCCTAACACGTTTGACCACTGGCAAAAATTCCATGTCGACCTCCTCGAGTTCGTCCTCGAGTTCTTGGGCCGCTCGTCTTGCTGCGACTCTTTGCTCGCGTCTGGTATGGCGGTGGAGCTTGACAAACGGTACGAAGCCTCGTTTGGCACGGGTGCGTTCGTTTCCGTAGTTGGTCCCTTTGAAATGTCGTCGAGGATGCATGTTCGTAGCCAATGGCTTCGAGGAAAAGCGTGCACGTTTCTGCGTCTTGGTGAAAAGGCGGTAACGCTTAGCCATGGTGACTAGGAGGAGCAGGATTTGCTGCATTCCTTCCCTTCCAGACAGGGTTTTATAGGGAGAAAGGCATGCTTTGACCTGATACTAATCTAGTGGCAACCTGTGGCATTGTTGTCTTGCGACGGGTCAAGTCGTTTTTATTCGATAGGCCAGTGCCGCAGACCCTTACTAAGGTCAGTGAAGAAAGCTAACAAAAAGCCTGGTGACGAAGATCCAAGATCAAGAGGGAGATTCATGCAGTTGTTATCTGGAATATACCTGACCTGTCCATATGCGTGCAATTCACTTGTACGTACTGGTATGGATCAGCTCCTCAGCTGGAGCAGGCAGACTTGTTGAAGCATTGCTGCCGACGGCAGATCTATATTTTGGATCGATAAGTGCCTATGTTTGGGCTCCTTCTGTCTAAATTCTTGTACGGGCCGTAGTCACCGATGTAATTTTGGCTGGTGACGTCAGACCAGAAGGACCCGAAAAGCCGAAACAAATTCTTTTCATAACGCCCACCATGGATGAAGATTTCCCCTACGGCATTTCCCTGATAGCTGAACTTCCTGGTCTGTCCTTTTTTTTTCAGATCTGGGATGTGTTGCTAATTCGACAAGGACAGGACATGAAGATCGCGCCTGGCACGTTGCTTGGAATCCCACCAAACCGATCCTAGCATCATGTTCTAGTGACAAAACTGTTCGGCTATATGGATACACTCCGCCTGCTGACAATTTCAACTTCCTTACATCGATACCAACGGGGCACACCAAAACCGTGCGCAGCATTGCTTGGGCCCCATCTGGCAACACACTCGCGACAGCTTCGTTTGACTCGAATGTCGGGATATGGGAGCGGGAAGATGGAGAAGAGTGGGAGTGTGTGAGTTTGTTGGAGGGTCACGAAACAGAATGTAAAAGTGTTGGGTACTCCTCTACAGGGACGCTATTGGCCAGCTGTAGTCGAGATAAGTCTGTCTGGGTCTGGGAAGGTGTGTCACAGGGCAATGCTTTGTTCATGAACGCTTTTACCATCGATCTACCAAGATTTTTGGAGAGCTCAACAGTTCTTTTCGGAACTGCGGCATTTTGCAGCATTTATTTCTTTCTCGATTCATCATCATACTGATTCATGTCTACCTTCTAGTCCAACCGGATGCCGACTTTGAATGTCTAGGAGTCATCATGGAGCATTCTCAAGATGTCAAATGCGTAGCTTGGCACCCCACCGAAGAGGTCGTTCTGCATCCCTAACCCAACCCATGTCGGTTGACCGCTCACTCGTGCAGATTCTCGCCTCTGGATCGTATGACGACACGATCAAGCTCTATGTGGATGACCCAGAAGACGACTGGTTTTGCTGCGCGACGCTCACGGGGCACAAATCGACAGTATGGGCGTTGACATGGTCCCCAAGTGGCCAGTATCTTGCCTCGGGATCGGATGACAAGACAGTGAGGGTGTGGAAGCGAACGGAGCAGTTTGAATTCAGACAGGTGCTGGTCTTGGAGGGGCACGAAAGGCCGGTGTATTCTGTATCATGGGGGAAGGGAAAGGGAGCGGGAGTAGGATGGCTTGCTAGTGCCGGCGGTGACGGGGTCATACGCGTTTGGGAGCTCGCCGTGAGTCAACTTTTAAGGGTGGACGAGTTGGAGACTCAATCAATTTTTTTTTAAGGAACAGTCAGCCGAGGGGCCCCTAGAACATAGGATGATTGCAAAGCTGGAGTCTGCACACGATGTGTACGACCTGAATGCCGTTGTCTGGTGTCCCAGAGATGGTCTCGAGGATACGCTGGCTACTGCCGGTGACGATGGAGTATGTAAGGTATGGAAACTTACACCCGGGTAGACATTTTCAAGCGTAAATATCACACGTATTGGTAGTTGCTCTCACACTATTGCCATCTGGTCTTTGAACTAGACCAGAACCTTTTGCGTTGACTCGGCTATATCATTTTTGCAAGGTGCTATGTCGAGCTTCTTACCCGGTGAGCCCTAATCTACGTATGTAGATGGCCCCTAGGAAATGTTTAAAATGGCACACCCATGACGCACGATGGCACAGTTGACAAAGGTCCCAAAAGTACTTGCTGATCTTTCGAGGCGCCGTACGCAGAAGATTTTCATGCCATCTATTCTCCTCTGCAAGGTTGGCAGAGAGAGAGAGAGAATGCCAGTCATCCACTGTTCTAGACCATGATGCGGTCACAGAGAGAAGCATTTAAATTTCATGGTTGCGCAAGTACGTCTATGTGCCGACGACGATAGAGCGAAAGGAGGTGTCCAGACGGCCTCTACACTGTTGCAGGCGATAGCATGAAAATGGATACACAATAATACATTTTTGCAGGGTCTTAAAACCCTCTCGATTTTCGTCGTTATATTCTGCAAGTGATACTAGTAAGCATGGAACTTGATTGGCGGAATAATGACATTTACAATTTGCTTCATCCAATACATTCTTAGTCGCTTTGACAAGGATTTCCCACTCGACTTTGTGCAGGCGTCCCTCGAATGCTTCCAAGGTGTCGTCCTTCTCGAAAACAATCTCTCTGACTACCAAAGGCTCTCCCCGATCGACATCCTTCACGACTCGATGTACCATAGCGCCAGAACGAGTGATCTTCCCTTCCCGAAATGCCTCGTACGCCCGCTCAATTGCATTTGTGCCATCGAACTCCCCGGGCAGGGCAGGATGGAGGTTGATCACTGGGGTCGGTGACGATACAGGTCGTTCGCCCTCAATGGATTTGACACCGTATGCCAAGTCCAAGAACCCGTCACCGAATACATGCATCCAGCCAGCAAGTACGACGAGGTCAGGCTTCTCTTTGAGGACGATGTTCCCGACCTCGGCGTCGTAGTCGTCTCGTGTCTTGCCAGGGTTGGCCTTGAGGTAAGGCTGCAGAGCTAGATACGCTGTTCGTATAGGTGGATTGGCCTGTGCGGCCCTCGTTAGACCATATGCTGCCTTGCGATTCGACAGCACCAGGGATATCTCGACATCGGGTAACGCTGGGGTATTCTGAGCATCAATGAGAGCCTGCAGATTCGTCCCTGCCCAAAAAAAATTAGTGTGTCGCCTCCCAATGCAGATCTATACAATACCTGAGCCGGATACAAGGACTACAATCCGTCGTTTTGGGGCTGTCGAGTCGGTCATGATGAGAAAGGTGGTAGACAGACATCATGTATATTTTATAGTAGGAACAAATTTTCAAAACCGGATTTGGTAGCTGCCACCATCACAACTTCCGGCTCCTGACTGCTCCCGCTCATCTCTGCCTATGATTTATATGCTACAAATATAATATCTTTTTAATATGCTATTACCGCCGCAGTACAGCAACATCCAAGTCGTCAGGAAGAAAGAGGCAATAGCTCCCGGGCCGGTGATGGCACAGCTTGAAAAACACGAACAAAGAACGCGTCCAAGCCGAGACGCCGGCCAGATTTCTGGGCCCTTCCTTGCCTCTTGCTTCCACAATCGCTGCGACACCTCGCCTTGGACAGAATGTATGCTACGTCTCTGCTACACCTGCAGACTCTAATTGCGTGCGACAGACCAGTCTATCGTCTCTAAGATGTCCGAACGTTCTTCATGCGATACGTACTCATTGGGCGGGGTACGTGCTGTTGCTCTACTGGCGATTTTCTCGTTGACACAATATAGCAGAGCTCAATACACTGTCATCCTAATATCGACTTACCGCCTGCTCTATCGCTACATGACATAGAAGACTTCGATGACACACCTTTTTCTGTATGTCTTCCCTTATACCGACATGTTCCTGCTGACGGCTTACAGGAATCTTTCTCTGCAAGCGGCTGGATTGAGGGTACTGGAAATAGGGCGGATATAAGCTACAACATTGAGGTATGGAAGTCACCTTCAACAACTTTCTTTGCTTACAGTGGGCGTAGCGTATCACGGATATCAAAGCAGTCGTGCCAGAATGGGACGATGAAGAAGTCGATGTATGACCCCTCACTTGCGTCCGTTCTATTGTTGTTCCCTCATGAGCCATAGGAGATCATAGTGATGTCACCCAAAGAATACCACCCACTTCCTACTATATTGGAGGACGCCGATGAACCGGGAAATGGGACGGGGGTGCGTTCTACTGACTATTTCCATTGTATTCCGTTTTGAATAGCTCCATAAGGCATCATTGACCATCAACGACTTTGAGATCTTCAGCGGGCATGCAGGTGACGTCTGCCGGCGCCGGAGTAATGGAAAAGTGTTTGCTCTCAAGCGCGTTACCCGACAGGCGGCCACACCGCCTCGGCATACGATGGTGTTGGAGGCTGTCAACAGGTTATATGCGCCATTTCTTGTCAGAATGCATTGGAGTTTTGCCGATAATGATTCGCTGTGTATGATTCTTGTATGTCGTTCTTCATCGGTGATGATGTTTTTTGCTCACTGGCTTTCAGGACAACGGTCATGCGGGTGACCTGCTGACTTTCATCTCCTCGCGCAAGCTGTTTGACCCAAATCACGCTCAATTCTATGCATGCGAGCTGGTCAGTTTCTTCTTCCCATCTCCATTTTATTGTCGATCTCACCGTAAGCTGATTTAGGTTGAAGCACTAAACAGCCTACTTTCTGCCGGCATAATACATCGAGCATTAAGGCCTGAAAACGTGATGATCGACGCCGAAGGCCATATTATGCTGACAGGATTTGACGATGCGGTAATGCTCGGGGAAGACTCTGATCTGACATCACGTTATTGCTGTTATGAGTATAGGGCTCCGGAACTCCTACTAGGGTGGTCATACGACTTCGCGGTAGATTGCTGGGGATTCGGGGCCTTGTTCTACTTCATATTGCTCGGACAGGTTCTTTTTTGTTCTTTTTTCCTGCGTTCTGCCAAGATATTCACTATCTTCCATTAGCACGCATTCAGGAGAGACGAAGACGCCATTCACGTCCCCGTCGCGTTTGATTCATCTGTATTGGCGGCCCCAGCTTGTGATCTTGTTCTCAAGGTGGTTCTTTATCTGTTTCGCCAATTTGATCGT
Organism: Armillaria fumosa; assembly: GCA_030407015.1. Classification (NCBI taxonomy): domain Eukaryota; kingdom Fungi; phylum Basidiomycota; class Agaricomycetes; order Agaricales; family Physalacriaceae; genus Armillaria; species Armillaria fumosa. The sequence continues at coordinate 677,477 of JAUDYM010000001.1, forward strand.
CTAACATTTCTGCCCGTAAGTGCCTGGAAAGGAACCCTGCTCTCCGTCTGTCTATACAAGAGATCAAAATGCATGACTACTTTGGCAACATGTACGATATACTTTGCATCTGTGTTGGCTCGTATTGATGGCATACTCATATTAACGTAGTGACTGGCACGCTGTTCAAGATAAACAGATTAGAGGCAAGTATTTTGTCTACTTTTGTTCTAGTGCTGATGCCATATCGGCAGTTCCTTTCGTCCCTCCGAACACTGAAACGGCTCAGTCTACTCTTGAGGAGACCCGCTCGTCAACTGCTAGTACCTCTGCTCATCGTCAAGATTCTCTTTCGTCCTGGTCTTCGTCTCGTCCAGATTCTGCAGTGTCTGGCTTTTGCCCTGACTCTAGGAATAGTGTGCAGGACCTGCTTCCACCTATATTTCGTATCTCTCCTTCGACGGACAAACTTCTAGACACGAGCACTGATATATATCAAGATCAAGCTCTCCCACTGCCAAGTTCCCATATCTCGCTTTCTAACACGCCTCGGTCAGAATCAAGTCCTCAAGAACGCATGGCTCTCTTTTGGAAAACTCTGGACGAAGAAACAAACTCTCCGAAGCTTTGCCGCCAAAGGTCCTTTCCGATCCTCAACTCGCAGCGGTTCTCTCTCCTTCCATCACTCATGTCAGTGCAAAATAAGCTCCACAAAAAGCGCTCACAAATGTCAGTCCGAAAGGTTTACCAGGAACCGTTGAATCTTCCTTCTGGTATCGAGCAAATCGGTGAAGGGATTGGATTTACGTATACACTACCGGCGGCTGTGTTGTCGAAAGCGTCGATATGCTCCACGGCACCTAAGAGTTGTCATGCAGGGCTTGGGCTTGGTGGATTGCTACGCGCGACGGGAACGAGAATGAGTGAGATGAAGATTCAGGACGTGGTGGGACGAGGCTCTGGGTGTTCGGACACCCCGTTGATGTCATGGCAAGGTTTCTCACCGATGTCGGATTCTGATGGTGGTCTGCTCACTCCGCCTCCTCCGGAAGAGCTGTATAAAGAGGTTGGGATAGGGATGAAGAATATGGCGTCTTTCCAGACTTTACGCTTGGTTTCTCCTTCGACTAGTTTTGTTTCTCTGGGTTCGCGTCCGCTTTGTCACGATATGGATATGTGATGTGATTTGTTCTGGTTTTATCTCTGTTTTTTATGTGTGTCTGTCGTGTTCAATGTTCAAAGTGAAATTGTGGCATCGTCAAGATTGCTATCACTTGAGATCCGAGGCACTGGCATGCAAAAATGGAGAAAATCTGATCTGGTGCAGGAATTTTTCGTATGGCGGATTCCCTAGCTCATTGTTTTTCACAGTACAAATTTGGGGAAATCATTTTCACCTCATTCCCAAGGCTTGAAATTTAGATCTTTTCGTCATCTAACATCAACGCCTGGAATTACCGCCCATGTCGCGCAGATTATCCCCTTGATGATGGTCATGACTTATAGTAGGAAAAGTTGCCGCTAAGATCTTTCAGAGATGCCCTAATCTGAAAACCATTGCATTGACAGGCATTCTGGAGGCGGACGATCCGGTAGGCCGTTTCCCCCAAGAGAGTTTGGAGCAGGGTACAGTGTGTCGGATGTTCACCGGAGAAAGCGGAAGTTAGAATGAGCAACAGGTCTGCTTTGAAGTGGAAGTTAAGTGATGATTGGAATACACAGGACTCACAGGCAGATACTTAACAGTGACACGTTCTCATCTGTTTTCTGAACAGATACATTTATCTGAGCTAGAGACGAATTGAAACTGTTGTCAGAATTGACTTTATTATGCCTGAAGAGAAGGGCGAGAAAACTTACATGGAGTACCTACCAAAATGCAATTCTCTGAACCGACTGGGTCCTCGGTTGTACGCTTTCACGCCGACATTAGTCGTTCCATGGTTGGTTTCACGTGAGTGCCATGGGTCATTGGACGACGTCGAACCCTTCCTCCCTTTCACCTCTTCACACCCTACAGAATTCAACTCTCTAAGTGCCAATATCCCTTCCATGTTTTGAGTACAACCACGACGTCGTAAGGACGCTTCCCGCCGTCGTTCTGGATTCGAACCACCCCCCCAGCTGGTTGATGACAGTCAATCTCCATCCGCCTGTCCGGGTTGATCGACTGTCATCAAATGGTGGTGGGATCGGTTTGACTCTGGTTTGGTGGGAGACTGGGAGGAAGCAAGTTGGAATTTTATAGTTATTTAAATAAATGATTTAAAATTAAATGTTAAGGTCGAGCGCATCGACTTTTGACTCCCAACACGTCCTCTCAATATCAGCCACGATGCTCTTGGGATGATTTGAACATAACTGATATGTTGTGCCCGGAATGAGGCGCTATAAAATCCAGTGCATGCTTCTCCCTTCCGGACCGAGCCTGAAGATCAAGATTCTAGAATCATACTCGGACCACCCAGTCCCGAGTGCCAAACACTGGGCCTTCTCATGGCATGAACGACGACAATACTCCGTGTCATGACCGGTTGAATAACGCATTGGACTGATACCCATGGATATTCCGCAGGACAACTGCAGGATCTTGTGGCTCCTAAGACCACGATACAAAGACTTTTATTTACATATTGAGGTATGTGCTCACCTACTCCGCTGGTTACAACTTCATCTGCTCGAGTTTGACGTGAGCCTCACCCTTAACTTGCCATTTACTGAGAAAATTCACCCCGATTAACAGAGCCTAACCTGAAGCCTTCAGTCGACCCTGTTCTATTTCTTTCCACCGGTGCAGAATTTCTTGTGGAAGGGCCATGCTGCCATTTGATGCTCTTTATCGCAATAGTAGGCGTCTTTGCACACGGAGCATCTCATCATCTCTGCTGGTGCACCGCAATGACCGCACCAATGTTCCGTCGCACGCCTATCCCATCTCTCCTTCACTCTCCTCGCCACATCCAAAAGCCATTCGTTAACATCATGCTCTTTGGGAGGGTATATGTAAAACGAGTGGCGCACGTTCACGGTATCAGGTCTTTCTGCAAACTTCTTCAGTCGTTCATGATATGTCTCCTGCTTTTCCAAAACAAAAATGCTCTTCCCTCGGAGGCCTCTTCCGTCGTCGCCGAATTGCAACGACGTGAGATCTAGAATGGTACCATCGAACCCGAGGACTGCATGGTCCATTACGTCCTGCATTCCAGTGAAATAACCAGTACCGGAGGGCAGGACGCATACGTTTGTTGCCATCTTGGGCCCGTGGAGCTTGATTTCGATGATATCACGATGGGAGAGGGTGCACCTCTGGCAGGGCGATTTGAAATGGAAGGAGACCTGTAAGACCCAATTAGATAGCCATCAGACGGGCCTAAAGGCCCCCCCCCTCACCAAGACGTTCCTCCCTATTAGTCCGAATCCGGAATTTCATCGATTGCCATATCGGGATCGACCTTCCGTCCACCTTCCTTGCGCCTCCACAATACGCGTCTGGCGTCGCACACGCGTCCGTGCACTTGTGCACATTGGAACACGGTAGTTTAGCTGTACAATTAGCCATAGTAATATACTGTTGATTTTCTGTGTGTCTTCCTTTGAGTAAGCCGTGTTTTTGGTCAATTTTGACCTTCCTGGACCATCTTCCAATGCTCTCATGCGTCGCTTCCTAGTCATAAATCTTTGTGAGCGTACTAGCACGTCGCTTTGATAGCTATAGAACGTTCCATGAAGACGTCGCATGCTGGAGTCTACCCATACTTGTTTTTCAGAACGTCTTTCAGAACATCTGTGGACTTCCATCACTACACTGCTGTTGCTCATACTATTGATCCTTGTGCTTCCTTCCCACCTTTTCCATTGTTTTATACATAGTATTTGTACTATAAATGTATGTTCTACATGTTCATGTAAATTATATCAAATATTTTGGTCGGGAACTCAAAGATTCTTCACTCGGCACAGTGGAACATTTCTATGCCCCAGAAAGTAAATGCCATATATCTTTTTTGGTTTTGGGTTTTCTACCACAATAAGTAGTGAGTAATATTCTTCACATCTTGCCGCTGATAAATGTATCCAGCATGAATTTGAACTACCTTCTCTAACATTTCCTGTACCATCTTGAAGTGGAGTAAAAACAGCAAAACATGAAACATTTCAGTTGTCACCATCAAATATTTACATTACCCCCAATGCGATTATGGGGTCGTATGCTATAGATATACTTCACTGAATGCTATTATACCCTTAGCTCATAATAATATGTTCATAAAATGAAGATATAGGATGATTTGTACATGGGGTACAGAAATACATCTCCAAATGTGTTATGATTTATTGACTTTTTTCATTTTTCTAGTCTTATCTCATCTTATCGGCATAATCACGCTTATGCACAATCACCACCATATCACCACCGCAGCTTCGATAAATCTTTCATGATGGACAACGCATGATATTGCGTGCTCATTGCCTGACTTGCACGCCTTTCAACTTCGACAAATCTTTCGTATCTAATAATAGTACTTACGCCTTAGTATTTAAGTAGCTACGATTTCACTGTACAACCTCAGCTTCGAGCTAAGGTTTACCACTACCCAAATCTTACTTGTTACTCACTCACTGAGAGCATCTAATTAGTTCGCGCCCCTTTCACCACCTCGAGTCACTCGCGGCATTGAATAAGTGATTGTCCGAACACGAGACAGCTTGTCAATTGCCCGACTACGAGTCATGTGAACGTCGGCCCTAACAATTAGCTCGAAGCTTCCCTTCACCCTTCCACGACGCTAGACGAAGGAAGGATTCCATGCCCTTACAACAAACCCCCGACATCTCCAAAGAAACCACCAGTACTCTCGCCGTGATTCTTTTCACGATAGCAGGAGTAATAGGCTCAGCAACCGCAGCAGCAACAATCTACTACAGGAACAGGGACTGGTTCAAACGCCACGGAATAACCCTATGAAGAGGACAACTAGTCTATCCACCCCCAACCCTTCCAACCTTTTACATACCCCCCTACAATGTTCCGCCGCAACCCTTCCTCCCGGGGTACCCCATCTATGACCGGGAGGCGAGACGGGACATCTTCCACACCCCTGCAGAATCAATCAACAACGACTTCGAGACAGCGAACGATGGGGACATTTCATCCTCCGAGTCCGACGTCGGAAGAAGAAGAAGGAGCCCAAGCCCCATCGCTGGCCCCTCTGGAACTCGGCACTCCTCTGACAATACTAGAAGCCCTTCCCCAGAGGAGGACATCACCAAGCTCATTAGAGCCTATCGAGGAATCGGAACAGATCCCCTGGAGGAGGCCAGGAGAGAGCTGGAGTGAGGCATCCAGCAGATACCTTCAGCCGAGAACCCTCAGCCCTGGCCTGATAGCACAACCCTCCCCCCGATGCTCCTACGAGTTACCAACCCCACCGAACCCATTGAATTATCTGACCTCGATGCCTATTCGGAGGAGAGGAGAGGAAGAGCCTCTTATGATTCAGAGGCAAGTAGAAGAAGGGCTCACCTACCGGGAGACCCTAGCGTCCATCGCCCATTCCGAACCACTACCACTTTCGACACACCTGCGCCGTCAATTGTACACTCCTCCCCCACCACCACCGACTCCTCCGGATCTGATAGACTTCCAAGAAGAACTGGAAGTAGAAGCACTACTCGAACCATCCCCCATATCATCCTCAATACTGACTCTTCCTCCGACCTGAGCTCGCTCGACCCTACAGACCCAGGGTTCTACAGGGAGCTTCAACAACGACGACTTTTTATCCGCTTCATCGGGAGGCCAAGTTACCAGCGAAGAAGAAGGACCGGGGAGTCCACGCTCGCCTACCAGATACGACAGAGAGAGGAGAACCCAGATGAGCCCCCTCAGGATCCCACCACTGAGCGACGACTTGCCAGGAGGGAGCTGGAGAGCAACCCCTTCTACCTGGGAACTCCAGACAGAGCCTGGCCCACGTTATCCCTCTCTCAGAGGATGGGTCTCGGAGCCTACCAAGCTCAGGCCTGGGCCCTACGAAGAGTTGACTACGTGGCCAGAGGAGGAGAGGACGAGACACTGGAGGAACACCGCCGATGACACAATCTCAACGTCAACAAGGAACTATGGTGGCATGAGCTCAACTACAGCCCTGTACCAGGAGTATATGTCTCCGGTCTACGACCAAGAACCCCAGAGGAGGACCGAATCCTCAACCAACGCCTGGCGGCTCTACTCGCAACCTGGCGATGAGATGAGGCCCAAAGGGCTGAAGCCATTAATGCCCGAGTGGCCCAGGCCAATGCCAGACTTGCTGCTGACCGATTGGAGGCGCCAGAACCGCCCATGGAAGGGGACCAGTAGGCTGTTTGCTGGGTCTGGCGAGGCTGGACCCAGCGAACCAATGGAGATGGACGACGAGCAGCAAATACGCAAGGCCCAGGAAGCGGAGGCAAGAAGGCAGCAGTTCCAAGCTGACAAAGATGCCTTCCCTGACCTCACCACCAACCTAGTAGCCCAAGTAGAAAGGGCCCGGGCATTCGCACTCACCCACAACCTCCCCATCCCCAAAGAACTCCAGGATGTGCCGGACCAACCACAACCATGAGGCAGACCTGCCCAACCCGCTCCAAGGAGATACGGAAGTCCGACTCATCGGACGGACCGATGGTCAGTACCCCAACCCCCAGCCTGATATGACCCCCCAGAACCCCCCTACTGGCCCTCTGGCAATGCCGAAGAGCAAGACCCATGGCTGCAAGTAAAACCAACCCTAGTTCGACTCCCAACGCAATTCGAAGGAAAGAGTAGCGACCTCCATCGCTTTATGGGAGCTTGTGAAGACTACTTTTCAGTCTTCAAAGCGTACTACCCCACCCACGCCAATAAAATCCTGTTCGCAACCTCCCTCTTTGGCGAAAAGCCGCAGAACTGGTGGTCCCAATACTGCTACCAGTTCTGGAGCGAAACCAAGGAAAGATATCGGTACTTTTCTTGGCAAGACTTCAAGGCGGCCCTAAAAGTCGAATACGGGGACCCCGCCCTTCAAGAAGTAATGGAATGCCGGATGAATGAACTAAAGATGACCGGAACAGCGTCCGAATACTTCCGATGACTTGAAGAGCTGGCCCGCCAAGCTGACCAGCTCACCGACCTCAGGGCCAGGAGCGCCATCGTACAGGCAGTACGGCAAGGAGTACCAGAATCTTACATGGACTCCATTGCCAACCTCGGAATCATGATCCCTCAGAATTACCAGGAATGGAAGAGGAGGATCTGCAATATCTACGATGAAAAGGCATGGAAGAATGCCTTCGACAAGATCGGGTACGTTGACCACCCAAAGAACCAACCCGCTGGAAACTCCAACAAAGGAACTTCCGGCACGACAAGTTCCGGGGCCGACAAACCCGCCAGCAAGGGGACATTGGGAGGATCGTGGACCACTTACGGAGGAGCCGGGGAGCCAATGGACATAGATCGTCTTCGAAAGGAAGGACAATGCTTCAACTGTGGAGGAAAAGGGCACATGGAAAGAGATTGTAAAAAGCTGAAGTGGCCACGAGACCCGAAAACCGGGAGATACTCGTTGGCGCAGCTTCGCTCCATGTTGACCGAAGCCGAGGACTGTTAGGATTGTGCCAATAGATGAAAGGATTAGAATGCACGCCGAGGATTCCGCGGAGTGCGTGGGCTTGGCGAAGCTATTAGCAACGTCACCCTTGGGTCGTAGCCCTAAGATAGATTACGGACGGAGTCCACGGGATCAAGATGAAGTCCTGATGGAGTCGGAGTCCGCGGACTTATAGTAAGAGGGAAAGATTAGGCTTGAAAGCCAGAGATGGTGAGTACGAGAGTATTGGGCTAAACCAAGTTGATATTCGAACTGAGGTATGTACTGCTAATTCTACAGTTTATATACTGGTGTGGAGTCCGAGGAATCGGAGGCTAGAATAATATAAGTCTGGAATATTCTGTATCTGGAGGAGTCGAGTATTCCGTGGACTCCGATATAACACCTACTTGCTACTGTAATGGATTCTAGGTGTGATAAATGAATATGTGAAATTAGTATGTGAAATAGAGATATGAAATATGGAATAGAAACCGAGAATCGGATTCCGATGAGTGCGTTGGAGCCGGTTGGATGAGTTGAAGGTTGAAGTCCTCGGAGTCCGCGGCATGCTCATTACAAGGACCTAGAACGAGAACATGAGAAGGAGGCACACGGACATAGCCACGAAGGGAAGGTCAAGGAGAAGACGCCCTCGATGACGAAGATTGAGGAGGTAAAAGGCAAGGCCAAGAAGTGAGTGATTCCACTTCCTCGGCCCAATCCTCCTCTCTGGGTGGTCGGTCATCGGGCCCCGCTGCGCGGACTTCGCCTGGTTGTAATACATTTTTACGTACGTCACAGTTATTAGCGCATTCGAATATACCTGCTCTTGTCACACAGACACTGAAGACCACCCCAAAAGAATCACAAACAATTCAGACTCTGCCTGAAAAGGCATATATAATCCCCCAGAAGCGAAGCGAGACTCATCCCCCTCCTTCGCTTACACTTTCCATCCCAGAACTCCTCACCCTCCAGGACCTTCAAACTCGATGGGGACTGGAGTTCATCTGAACTATGTCAGGGATCTCCCAGTCCTTAGGGACGAAGGAGGTGCTCCCTGAACCGGCCGAGCCCATCGTCGCTAAACCAAGGCATCAAGACGAAGGCGAGAGTACGAGGTCGATGCCTGGAGACCATACCCGCAACGATTTGCCTCGTGCTCGAGGGTCATCGCAGATACACGACCCCCTCTCCTCTCGCCTGGAAGAAGAAGTGAAAGGTTGCAGCTTTCCTCATTCTCTCGGAGATGTCACGCCGATGGAGACAGTGCCCCTTTCACCCCCGACCCCAATGGAAGAAGTTGTCGCAAGAAAGGATAGGGATCCGGGACGGGCACCAAAGGACCCGACGCTAGGCAGGGAGCACGGTTCATGCGACAAGAACACGGCATGCATGGCCCCCTCAATTCGTCTTGGCGAGTCCTTCGGTCACTCCCAGGGCGACCTGCTCCCCAAACCCCCAAGTCCTGATGAAGACGCTGGCAGTGGGCGATCCCTGGGGAAGGAGCATGCCCTAGCCAGGGAGACCCCTCGAAGGCCCCCGACCGTCGAAGGATCAAGCGGGGTTCCAGCATCAGATGCGCGATGCTCTCGGGCCCGGAAGACCACCCTTGTCGAAATCCCTGATGAGGAGGACGACACCGCCTTCAAGATGGCGCAGGATCAAGAACGAGTCAAGCGGGAAAAGGAACGGACTAAGAGGCTTCTCCCCTCGTTCGCCAAGGAGCAAGAGAAGAAGGAAGAAGAAGCGTTGAGGGTGAGGCGATCTGAATCATCCCCAGTGAGTGTTTCCTCCCCGAAGTACACCTGGTTCAAGCCGTTTGGCGTGGACTGGACCCTTCGGGCCATCAGGGAAGCACACACAGATTCAGAGGCCTTTGCCTCGCTCCACCTCTGGGCCCATAAAGAGAAGATCAACGAGATCAACGATGAACTTCTCGTCTCTCTGAGGAAGGAAGGAGACCGAGCACGGGAAGAGCTTTACGAGCTGAGCCAACCAATTCGATATCAGCGCCGAGTGTCCACCAAAGGCGTCAGAGAACTATTCCTCGACGTACAACTTGAGATGCTAGAAAACTGACAGACCCTCAAAGCTCAAGCCCTCGTTGACAGCGGATGCACTGGGAGTACCATAAGTGAGAACTACGTCAAGAAACATGGACTCGTCACTCGGCCCGCCCCGGCACCAATCTCGGTATATAACGCCGACGGGACGTGCAATAAAGCAGGAGAAATCATGGAGTTCGCCGAGATGAGGATGACAATAGGGGGCCACAGCGAAAGAATCGACTTTGCCATCACCAATATAGGCAAAGGCAATATCTTCCTCAGACATGACTGGCTCCTTTGCCACAACCCCATCATCAACTGGACTACTGGCAAGGTTATTTTCGCCCGATGCCAATGTCAAAGGAATCTGTTCCCACTCCCGGACACCGACCCTGATGACCCCTGGGATGAGGAGCTGGAGGAGGGAGAGACCATTCTCATGGTTGACCTACGGGAAGAACTGGAAATCCGTGCGGTGCACCACGCCAATGATCTAGCTGCCAAGGCTGCTGAGGGAAAGACGAAGAAGACCTTCGAAGAGATGGTTCCTTCCCAATATTGCAAGTTCGAAGATCTCTTCTCCAAGGAGAACTTTGATGAACTGCCCGAGCGCAAACCATGGGATCACGCTATCAAATTAATTCCTAACGCCAAGTCGACCCTGGACTGTAAAGTGTACCCTCTGAACCGGCACGAGCAAGAAGAACTCAATAAATTCCTCAATGAGAACCTGGAATCGAGATGAATCCGCCTGTCCAAATCACCTTTCGCCTCCCCCTTCTTCTTCGTCAAGAAGAAAGATGGCTCTCTCCGACCTGTTCAGGATTACTGAAAACTGAATGAGATGACTATCAAGAACCGATATCCCCTCCCGCTTATCTCTGAACTAATGGATAAGCTTCATGGCGCCAAGTACTTCACAAAATTAGACGTCCACTGGGGGTATAACAATGTCTGAATTAAGCAAGGAGACAAGGCGAAGGCCACCTTCCACACCAACCGAGGACTGTTCGAACCGACAGTCATGTTCTTCGGACTCACCAATTCCCCTGCTACCTTCCAATGGATGATGAACGATATCTTCCATGACCTCATCATGGAAGGGAAAGTCACCATCTATCTCGACGATATCCTAATCTTCTCGAAGGACTTGCAAGAGCATTGATGAATCGTCAGGCGGGTCCTACAACGCTTAAGGGAGCACAAACTGTTCCTGAAGGCCGAGAAGTGTGAATTTGAGGTACTGGAAACTGAATACCTCGGCGTAATCATCAGCGAAGGGTCCATATGAATGGACCCTGTCAAGGTCAAGGGAATAACGGAGTGGCCCACCCCCACCAAAAAGAAAGAGTTACAGTCTTTCTTAGGCTTCACGAATTTTTACCGAAAATTCATCAAGGACTACTCTAAAATTGTATGACCAATGACCCAGTTGACTGGTAATGCCCCCTGGACTTGGGGGGCCGCGCAGAATGAGGTGTTCCAGCGACTTAAGAAGCAAATGGCCGAGGACGTGGTACTAGCACTTCCAAAGGAGAGAGGAAGATTCCGGGTAGAGGTGGATTCTAGCGAAGGAGCAATAGGGGCCATCCTGAGCCAAGAGCAAGACGGTAAATGGAGACCAGTAGCATTCCTCTCGAAGGCACTCACCGTCACAGAGCGCAATTACGAGATATACGACAAGGAATTACTTGCCATCATGCTCGCCCTCGAAGAATGGAGGCATTACCTGATGGGAGCAGCAGAAGACTTTGAGATCTGGATCGATCACCAAAACCTACAGTATTTCCGCCAACCCCAAAAGTTGAACCGACGACAAGCCCGATGGGTCACTGAGCTGGCTGAGTATCACTTTACGCTACACCATAAGCCCGGCGCTTCCAATTGAAAAGCCGACTTACTGAGCTGAAGAGACGACCATGACCAAGAGAAAAAGGACAACAATGACGTTGTCGTCCTTCAGCCAGAACACTTCCGGGCAATGATCATGCCCACTATGAGCGAGACTCATCAACGAATCAAGGACGCAACGCGCAACCACGACAAGTGGGATCAGGGAATTCAAAACTCCCTCGACCACGAGCGTGGTATATCCAAAAAGGAAGGACTCCTGCACTACGATGGACGCATATATGTTCCTCGCGACGACAAGCTATGTGGCAAAATCATTGCCACACATCACGATCACATCACTGCAGGACATCCAGGAATCGAGAAGACAAAAGAACTCGTCCAAAGAGAGTTCTGGTGGCCCAAACTCAAACAGACGGTAGAAAAGTACGTCAAGGCATGCGAAGCATGTCAACGAATGAAGACGGATACTCACCCGAAGGCTGCCCCCCTTCATCCCAACGAAGTCCCCTCCGAACCATGGACCCATATCTCGGTCGACATGATCACTGGACTCCCAGAATCTAATGGCTACGACGCCGTCTTAGTGGTCGTCGACAGATTTTCTAAAGAAATAATCCCAATCGCCTGTAACGTCGAACTCACTTCCGAGGGGTGGGCCAAGCTCCTCCAAGACCACATATATGCCTGCCATGGGATGCCCAAAACCGTCATTTCAGATTGAGGACCGCAATTCGTCTCCAAGTTCATGACGGAGCTTTTAAAACTCCTTGACATCACCCCCAATGCGTCCACGGCTTTCCACCCCCAGACCGATGGGCAGACCGAAAGAGCCAATCAGGAAATCAACAAATACCTTCAGCTGTTCATTAACCATCGACAGACAGACTGGAGCGAATGGCTTGCGTTAGCAGCATTTGCCCATAACAACCGCGTCCACTCGGCCACAGGCCAAACACCATTTTTCACGAATTATGGCACAAATCCTTGAATCCTACCTGACTCTATTAAAACAACTGCCTTTACCAACCCATCAGCCAAGTCATTCGCAGAAAATATGCAGGAAGTGCACCGACAGGCCAAGGAAGCACTTGAGGAAGCCGCAGGCAAGATGAAAGCACAGTATGACAAAAAGAAGAGGGACGCCGTCGACTACGCCATCGGAGACCGAGTATGGCTTGACGCCACCAACCTTCACTTACCCCGTCCCAAGAAAAAGCTTGACGACAAGCATGTCGGGCCATTCCTTGTCCTGGAAAAGACCGGGGCCTCCGCATACAAGCTCAAGCTCCCGCCCCATTGGAAGATCCACCCACAATTCAATGAGAAGCTCCTAACACCGTATGTACCACCGGCATTCCCCAACCAAGAACAACCGCCCCCACCTCCACCAGACCTCATCGAAGACGAAGAGGAATATGAAGTCGAAGAAGTCCTGGACTCCCACACACGATGAGTCCGAGGCAAGAAAGGACAGAGATCACGACTCGTAACCGACTACTTCGTCAAGTGGAAGGGATGGACCCGAGAACATAACTCTTGGGTCAGGGAAGACGACATGGCTAACGCCCAAGAAGCAATCAAGGACTATGAAGACAGCATCTCCGAAACTCAAGCCATCGTGACTGCACGCAAGGTCATCGACAGATCAGAGAAGGCCGTCAGACGAATAGTTGACCGCAAATACAGGGAAAATCAGGCCACAGGAGGATGGAGCATGTTCTATCAAGTGGAACGCATCGACAGAAAGAAGTTCTGGATCGAAGAGCCCGACCGTGAGGTCTGGAAAGCCCTCATCGACGATTACTGGCACAGAGAAACCGAGAAGGAAATCACGGATTGCATACAATGTGACCAAGAGGAAGAAGACGATGGCCCATGGGAGGAAGATCTAGGGCAGTCGGGACGACTACCTTAACGAGAGGGTAATGTTACGATTTATTGACTTTTTTCATTTTTCTAGTCTTATCTCATCTTATCGGCATAATCATGCTTATGTGCAATCACCACCGTATCACCACCGCAGCTTCGATAAATCTTTCATGATGGACAACGCATGATATTGCATGCTTGTCGCCTGACTTGCACGCCTTTCAACTTCAACAAATCTTTCGTATCTAATAATAGTACTTACGCCTTAGTATTTAAGTAGCTACGATTTCACTGTACAACCTCAGCTTCAAGCTAAGGTTTACCACTACCCAAATCTTACTTGTTACTCACTCGCTGAGAGCATCTAATTAGTTCGCACCCCTTTCACCACCTCGAGTCACTCGCGGCATTGAATAAGTGATTGTCCGAACACGAGACAGCTTGTCAATTGCCCGACTACGAGTCATGTGAACATCGGCCCTAACAAAATGTCACTGGACTACCTATTTACCGAGTTCATGCAAACATGAGAGGACTCAATACATGCCATAGTATCATCTGTAAGATTCTATATCAGGTTTCATAAGTAATAACGAAGCCTGGAAGGCCAAAATGCGAGATTGAGCAAAGAAACATTGAAACTGGAAGGTCAGCTGGACGTTCTGGAAGATGATACAGACAGACCGTAAGACCTGGAGCATTTTCAGATGTCCTTCTATAGTTATTAAAGTGATGTCCTCGTCCAATCCTAAAGATTAACGACCAGGAAGCGGTGCACGAGAGCATCAGAAGAAGGTCCAGGAAGGTCAAAATTGACCAAAAACACGGCTTACTCAAAGGAAGGCACACGGAGAATCAACAATATATTACTATGGCTAATTGTACAGCTAAACTACCGTGTTCCAATGTGCACAAGTGCACGGACGCGTGTGCGACGCCAGACGCGTATTGTGGAGGCGCAAGGAAGGTGGACGGAAGGTCGATCCCGATATGGCAATCGATGAAATTCCGGATTCGGACTAATAGGGAGGAACGTCTTGGTGAGGGGGGGGGCCTTTAGGCCCGTCTGATGGCTATCTAATTGGGTCTTACAGGTCTCCTTCCATTTCAAATCGCCCTGCCAGAGGTGAGAGGGTGGTGATATAGTTTGCACCCGCGGAGGTACGGATACGAATATTAGTCTCGAGTGGATAATATTCGAAGAAATACTGGAGGAGCGTGACGGACTTGTAACAAGCATCGTGGTTACGAGCTTGCCAGTATATGGTCTCCAGTTCTTTGGAAGAGAGATGGGCGAGATTAAAAGGTATTGGGGTGGGTAACATGTTAGTCGGTAAATCTGGATCATCGAGATTATTTATCGGAGAGATGGTCTCGAATGCAAGGCGACTTTTGGACTGGGTTGGGCAGCCCAAGCACCTTTCAGAAGGCGGACTGTCTTGAAACTCTCATTGTCTTTGACCACTTCACGTAGCTTGTTATAACGATAACGAGGTTCAGAAGATCCGCGTTCGTAATTGGACAAGAGAGCAAGATCGTAAAGGTCCAGAATTTCTGCGGGTGCCATTTGGGAGTTGTTGACGAAAGTTGCTAATGAAGGGCTTTTAAGACTCGTGTCGAAGCGGAGTCTTTCTAGAATACATAGAGTCCGATTGAAACTGAGACGAATTGATCAATACATTGGTTGTCACTCCAATTTGCCTTTATTACTCTCTATGTAAAAAATAATACAAGACCGCAGGGCTCTACAAGTTACTTCGGAATCCCTAAAGAAATGGAACATGTCGTGAACTGCCTCTTTGACAAGGTGGAGCTATGAGGCGACGGTGTCAAGCCATCTTTCTCCATAATACCGGGGAATGCAGACCTTCCTCCCCCCCGGTAGGCTCTTGGAAATTGGAATCGTAGAGCTGTCTATCACAATAATATGTCCGACTTTCTCACACCAAATCTAAGACCTCGAACAGCTCAGAAACATCTTAACTATGACGATGAAATCCCGACTTTTCACTTTGGGAAACTTGAAGGCAACAGTCGTTCTGAAGGTGCTCAACTTAATCTGACAGAACAACAGCATAAACACAGACCCTCTTCAGGCAGCTCTTTTCGCCGCAGCAGACTTAGAACTCGAAGCGCAGGTCGCTAGAGAGAGAGAGAGAATTAGATATATGCCAGCATCAGTCATGGAACCCCTCATCGAAGTTCCATTTCGTATCGTATGGACCTGTATGGACTTGGAAGTGAGACCGAAGAGGAGTCTGTGGTAGAAGTACAAAAGTTTCGTCTCCGATCCGACGAGTTGGTGGTAAATTCTCTTGGGTAGGTCGGGCGTGAATTAGGCAAGGAACAGCGGTAACACATGCTGAAAATACACCAGTCACAGTGCCAGCCTTTGCCAGATTTTCATTGGAAAGATGGCACGGCGTCCAGAGCTGACGGTAACAAAGCACGTAAAGCATGATAACGCGCAAAAATAGAGCTGAACACCAACTGAACACAAGCTTCGAAGTCGTTGGAAACCAGTAGAAGAGGTTAGAAATTCGCAAATTTAATAATAATGATATTTTATTTATTTATTTTCCATCTGCGACGCGCGACTATTATTAACACGTGTATTCTCAATATTTGTCAACCACGGTGCCGTCAAGATATTCTACAAGATAACCGTGTATGGAAGTCCTGGCGAGAGGCGATATAAAATGGACCAGTGCGTGCTTCGCTCCCCTTCAGAGACTGAGGAAGACCATCAAAATTCCAGAAATCGTACAGATTCATACTTGGGTCCCGACCCGAACAAAGGGCTACGGATTCTCTTCTCGCAGACGCATGACCGGTAACGGTACTCTAGGTCGTCGCCTGTCGAATAACGCACTAGATCGATACCCAGTTTTCTCTTTATTTGCCCTGTGGGAAGGATCTAATGAAGGACTCAAGTTTCAAGGTCTATGCTTGGCGCTCAGCACTCGTACAGAGTTGTTCACGTGCATGACAAGTTCCGGAATCAGGGCTGTTATCCACCTTCCTTGTACCGTTCTTCTGAGCATTCCGTCTCCAAGCGAAGCGTCAGGCTGCAGCTGTATGTGCCAGCACTACCGCACCATTGAACCATATTAGCACTCGGAAGAATCACGGGATACATCACGATATCGCCGACTAGTTTCGCTTGCTATGGAATCTCGCAGTATTGAAGACTCAGGGCGGCTACTGAAATACAGCACCGCTGCTATTAGATGCAGTGCGACATTTTCATCTTAGCTTCTGCGTTATGGACCCCACGGAGACTTCAGGCGTGAATGTCCTTCTTTTGTAAGCAGATCTATTGACGCCAATCGTAGGTTACTCACGATGTCTTTACAGAGCAGGACCGTTGGTGTGTCGCAAGGAGCTATTCTTTGACTGCAAATTAATGCAGAATCGCAGCTGTTAGGCTATATGTGGGGGTTTTGCTTGTATGGTGTTCTTCTTGTGCAGTTCTGTACGTTGGTGATTCCTCCAGGCTTGGTTAATCTGACATGTCATCATTGTAGGCCTCTATTATCATCAATGCAATGATCCAAGAGGGGTCAAGATATTTGGTACCCTGCATTTCCTCTAGGACTTCTTCATGAATGACAAAGGACCTAGTGTGGCTGTTGTTTGTGGTCGAGACGACGTTTGCTGCATTTTCCAATATTGCGGCTTGGAATAACTTCGGTAAGGACTGGGGCAACACCGACACCTTATATAGCATCGATTGGTCCTGGAAGCCTCTTATGCCTTTGAATGGCTTCAGTCAGTCCACGTTCATCGGAATTACGAACAGTTTTCCTGACAACTGTTTACATCAGTCGCTTTAATGGCCCAGAGTTTCTATGTATGGCGCATTTGGAACCTTACCAGAAATTATTGGACGTGCATTATAATTGAATGTGTACATTTCTTGCTCTCTTGCATCTGTATCCTTTTGTACTCATAAAGTGTTTTAGATTGCTGTCATGCAATGCGCCGTGGCGTTCTATGTTGGAATTGCGGTGAGATCGTATTAGGTGCCGTATTACTTATAACAATCGTTGACTAATGAGCTTGTAGGCTGTCAGTCGGAAGGGAGTAATCCAAGATCTACACAGTGCAAACCCCATGATCAGTGTCCGTGCTGTAGCCAAATCATCCGCTTGTGATCCTTATGACTTACGCGTCTACAGCTGTGGCTCATAAGCAGTGCCGCCTGTGATCTCATGATTACGGCTTCGATTGTTTACGTCGTAATTACAACTTCTCCTAGGACCCTAGGGCATCCGCTAACCCTGAAATTCAACAGCTGTGGAGGGCCAGGGCGTATTCGAAGATCCGTTCGACGTCTAAAGTGGTCATGAAACTTATATGGTATACCATAGAGACGGGTCTTATCACGTCGCTTGCTGTGATTCTGCAATTGACTCTGTGGCTGACATTTGGTCAATATAATTTCCATTTAATTTGGTGAGCGTCACCGTTCTACCTGCGGTACACAGTCTGATCTCCCTTGTCTTTAGCTTTTTCACCGTTGGCAAACTGTAAGCTACCTGGCTTTTAGGTGGCTGGTTCTCACGCGCGTCATTAGATATTCTAATACCCTACTAGCGACGTTGAATTTCAGAGCGCTGATATTCGGAGGTAGCGATCGTACGATCGTGTCATCGGTTTCGTTGCGATGGGATGTCCAAAGCGACGGTGAGAAAGCGCCTTACCATTCATCATCACTGGCCACAGAATGTGGTAATGATGTCCACGAAATGGTTGTACCAGAGGTGTGTACTGTTTGTTTGTCCGGTTTGAAAGCGTGTGAATGAATGACTAGGATGTTGGTTCGGATTTTGGGTTTGACCTGGGAAAAGAGACATTGGCAAGCATCAATGATGATCAATCGACACACTGGATATCTTTGATGACCGACGGCTAGTCCATGGAGGCTAAAATCTTATTTCTGTATTTTGAAACGAATATGCTCTTCTTTTATGCAGTAAGATATTGGAAAGCGTTCGCTCAACCTTGCATAATCCATACACGGACATGATTAGGAGTCTCCCGATCATCTCCTCCCATCAAGGCAGTTCAGGGTCGTGATTTCCCACGTCTTCTTCCGTGCGACTTTGTATTCGTTCTTCATACTCAGCATACTTGTTGCTTACTGGATTCAGGTTACCCTGATTGCGTTATCAGGCAAAGCATCGCTGGTTTAGACAAGAGATAATTGTCCTCTGCGTGCGAGTCACTGTTCCTGTTTCCCACAAGCGCGTCGTCGCCTAGAAACGTGGTTATTGTTGCTGACTCGGAGCCTTGAAGCTTTCGAGGATGTTTGTTTTGTTCGTGCGCATTCATTGCCTTGGAGACGAAGACAAAGCTGGGCCCTATAAAAGTACAACGCGATAGGTATGATCCTCGACCTAGCTCAGGTAAGTACTTCAAGGCCTTAAACAAGGCTTTGACGATGCCAGCGACTATCTCGGACCGGACTGGACTCCTCATTGTGCGCCCTCTTTTTCTATACCGCTATAGGATTTCCAGGGAAGTGAACGTGCCCAATGATATTTTGGAAATAGAGAACGTGAGTCCACAGATATAATGCTCTAAGCGTTACGATCTCTGTTAAACAGTTCCAACAGTGCTGGAATGTCGTTGAGCGAGCCCTTAATGGCAGGGTCCTTCCCCGCTCTGGTACCCACCCTTTGACGTTCGAAGACGTCGTTGCTTTTCTGAGGATGATAGGTATGGTGTTCGGCGGACTCAGGGCTCCGCCTGATGCGTTTTACTATTTGATATGGCGAGCTTTGGATTATAGCGTTCGGTGGTCGCAATTGGCTTGGGACAGAGCCTCGAAACAAACGATCTATCATTCGAGGAAACTGGAAACCAGGTTCTTCTGTTGGTCAGGACATGCAAATTCGGTCGTAGGCCACTGCGATGGATATCTGTATCATGCATGGGAAAGTGGCTCACGCTGGAGGCTCTTTCTATCTCGCTTACCCCCTACGCGCCTTCCACCGCCGCTGACTAGTTCTTTGGACAAATATACGCTTGACTTCAAGTTTCCAATTCGAGAAGTGTCTATAGACAGACGCGTCAATGTCGTTGTCCTCCTAGAAATGTCGGCTTCCTCATTGCAATCATTTTTGGAAGTTAATGTATATTGATTTTACAGGCGTAATAATGTATCGCCGCGATTGCATTTCTACAAACTTACCGATGCCAATTATTCAAGAGGCCTTAACCATGCTGTTAAGTTAAGACCGTCTCATGCACTAGGATGTGTTTGGTCAATGACTGGTGACATCACGCTTCGCGTCTTTGGCGCTGTTGTTGGCGTGTGCTGCTTCAAAGCTGGACACATATTCGATTCGCCGATTATGTTCTACGATTGGCAGACAACTCAGACGGTTTATGTGAGCGTTATTTCTCGACATCGCGTGATGTTCTGATTTTCTTTCGAATTAGCCCCACAAGTTCCATGAATCTCACCACGACGCCTTTCCCGGTATGCCTATGTCCTTCCAGTTTTTGTCTGTCGACGTTGCGGCCATCTTGGACAAGCATGAAGTCGACAACAGGAGCGGCCATCTGTGGAGTCCAGAGCTATATGTTGTAACTCTCAAGCCGCGCGACGAGCTGGACTGGAGTGGAGTGCCGATACCTCGCCACGAATGCTACCGCCTCGAGGCGGAACTGCCAACAATCCGGGATTTTCTCCTGCAGTATAAGAATAGCAAAAATGATTACAAGTCGATTGTCGAGAAAGCCACATTTGTCCCTAACGTTGCTCTTCCGACAGGCACGGCCAATCAAGACATTGACTTTAGCCAATATATGGCACCTGCGTACTTCTCTCTTCCTGTTGTCAAAAAAGGTCCTTATTATGTCAAATCCCCTAAAGGTACTGCATGGAATGGCGAGTTCTATGCTGATCCCCATCGACAGCCCATCGGTATCAAGTTTTCCTTCTACCAATGGGCTAACAAGTCGGACGTTGTATTTGTCATAACGCGGAACGATCACGTCGGAGACTCTGCGCTGCCTTTCTCTACTCTCAGATCTCAGAAATGCTGGCAAGCGAAGGAGGGTATCATGCACGTACTGAATGGATCCAGGTTGCTTTCGGTGCACGCCTCTCGGGACAAGTTCACTCTTCAAGATTTTACGGAGCATTCTACGAAGGTAATGGAACGTAGTTCTTACCAACGTCAGGATGGTGAATACAACTGGCATGTCGAAACAAAGCCTGTTCAAGGCGTAGTTGAAACCACAGCGACTCTTCACGGCAATGTTGAAGCAGTGACGATGGAGCAGGATAACCTCATTGTTATCATGGTACGTCATGATCTCGTCCCTCATCTCGCGACCGCAACTGATTGGTAACCATAAGCCTAAAGCTCGTGTGCATGAAGAAAATGCTTCCGACAAACCACAAGGGGAATATGCGGCATGTGTCTACCAGTTCCAATACCAGCCGCACGAACAAAGAACACAACCTGTTCTCGATGATACATAGTGATGATTTACATATGACTTATTTCCCACTGCTCAAGTTATACTATATGTTAAACGGGGAATCGTATCTGTTGTTTTACCTACGTCGTATTTGTTGGCCAGGGGTGACTAGAGCTCACTAGCGCTTTGGGTAAATATGGACCTACACAACCCTACAGCTTGAGCCGCCGTTACCAGAGCGGGGAGTACTCGAATATCTTGATAAATGCTATCACAATTCATAACTAAAGGTGCTGCTATCCCTGGAGGGGTTACGTACACACATATTAGAACAAAGAAGAATACTTTCCCTGCCGAAGCTGATTGATTGACCACGCGGACAGCGGTGAGAGATTGATGAAGTGAAAAAGATCTTAGAGGGTGCTTTATGGAGTTGCGCACAGCAGCTTGGAAGTCAGCGCGACGTGCAATCGATCCGGCACCCGCCAGTACTCCATCATCCGACGGTTCATAGTGGCGTCTTGCGACAGTGTATTTGAAAACTTGGCAGGGCCCAGGTTCGACGATCACTGTGGCTCCAATCTGAAGGGTATAATCCGCAGAAACTGGAGATCACCGCGCGGGTAAATGGGATTAGAAGCACCGTTGGCACCACAGTGGAACCAGGTCCCGTCATTGGAATGAAACCAGATGCCTGGACCTTAGTGCTGAGCTGTCTACACATGCCTGTTGTCAATCGCAGAGCCTCCATCTTCCATCGAACAGAGGAGTTCATTTTGAATCTGGGGGAATGGTCAACAGATGGCGTCAAATGCAGTCATATCACTAGGCATCCAATATTCGAGGAATCATGTGCGAATTTACGCAAGCAATCCAGAGCGGTGAGATCACTGGGTTCGCTGCAAGACGGGAGAGATAACGATTAACTGAAAGACCTCGTTCACATCTTACGAGACGACCGTACGTACAGTTTACCCTCAATACTGATGTGATTAATAGGTTGTCGTTGTTCGCGTGCCCTTGTTACCGTCATTGAATATGAAAGTCCATTTGTGATATTGAAAATACAGAAATCACCATGTTCAAGGCGACATCGCATTCGAGCCTATCACTTGTCGGAATAGAAGAGGTCGAAAAAGCGCAGTTTGTGGCCGTCAGAATGCATGACACGTAGGGCATCAGAGTTCTAATCTGTCGCGGGCCTAAGTAGTTTCATGGGAGAAGAGCGAAAATAAAGAATTCTATAATTTTGAACCATCATTCCAATTTCAGCATCGGCGGCTGTGCAGACCCTGTTTTACTGCTTCTCCCCGGACCGCTACAGATGGGAACCGAGAAAACTTTCACGCAGTATAAAATGCCGGGCACAAGAAGGAGAACCCTAGTAAACTCCTTACCTTATTTCTCCCCCACCAATATGAAGTTCTCCTCGTTCGCTGCCGCCGCCGTCCTTTCCTCCGTCCTTACCCTCGTTAAATCTGCTGCCTTGGATGTTTATGTTCCGCGTATAACATCTCCCACTGCTGGCGACACTTGGGTAGCTGGATCAACTTACACAGTTACATGGTGATATTCTTCCCGCATCGTATTTGTGTTCCGTCGCTCAGACTTTGTTTGGCTTCAGGGACACTTCCAATGCGCCTGCCCAGATTACGAACCAACAAGGCGCTATTTTCTTGAGGAAGGGATCGAAAACCCAGACTCGTACGTTTTATTGTATTGGACAATTGTCCACTCGTGACTGACCTTACTTACAGCTGCTCTTGCCTCCGGCTTCTCCATTCTTGATGGCGCCGCTAATGTGACGGTTCCGGAGTCAGC
The DNA here is from genome assembly GCA_030407015.1 of Armillaria fumosa. Lineage (NCBI taxonomy): Eukaryota > Fungi > Basidiomycota > Agaricomycetes > Agaricales > Physalacriaceae > Armillaria > Armillaria fumosa. The sequence continues at coordinate 700,104 of JAUDYM010000001.1, forward strand.
CACGATTGCCGATGACTACACTGTTGTCCGTGAGTATTCCCCTTTCAAATATCCTCTTCATCCCCGTTCATGTTTTTCTAGTGTTTGGTGATTCGGGCAACTGGAGCGGAAAGTTCTCGATCGCAAACTGAGCGGCCAGTTGATATTGAGAGTTGATATTGAAAAAAGCTTTATTTCGCTTATTCTGGGAAGAGACTTTCGGACCTCTTTTTATTCGTTCGTTTCATAAACCCGGACAACCTAGGATATTATAGTCACGTTTTACTTAAATATTTTGCCGTGTACACACGCGCTCCAACGCTCCACTAACATGCAGCTTTGTCCACTTTTTTTCACACGGAGGACCTGAGGTTGCCGCGTAGAAACCAGAGAGTCATACATGTTGGGTGAACGTCGGAAATGAGACAATGAAACGGGCTGCGCCCTCGCCACACGGCAGCCGCACAAATGGAGCCAGACCAAAATTGACGTGACGGGACGTGCTATTTGCGCTGTCCCGCTCTATACGAACGACGTTCCTACATATATTGACCTTGCAGCTGATCGTTGATAGAGAGGGCATATAGTGAAAACTAAGCCGCCACCAACGATAACAACGTTCGTTTGAAACGTTACTGAGTGCGCGGCCTGATTAAAAACGTTAGCGGTGAGATTTCCCCGAGCCCTTGACGGATAAGCAGTATTTCCGTTGATAGAATACAACAGTAAATTCTGTAAGATGCAGCCACAATGTTCATATATCACTCTAGAATGATTGATTTCAGCATGCTATCTTCGTAATGCACTCTACTTAATGTGAATTCACCTACGACCCAATGAAGCCTGACTCTTGTAGAACAGGCAAGATTGTTCCCCATTCGGCTCTCGAGGGTCCGTTAGCCTGTTGAGTCCATGCACCGTCCTTTGCCACGAAAACATCGTCTCCTACAAATATCTTTAAGGGTAGCTCCCGTCGTCCAGGTACAACGTTTTCCAATCCATAGTAAAGAGTAGCATAACGATCCGGAAGTTCGTCAGGTTCTTCGACGTACCGGTCGCATATACTTTCTGATGTTACGCTTTCTATGGCGATGCAGAGTCCTTCCAACGAGGGTAGGTTTTCTGCCATGCGAACGAGAGACTCCAGCATGGAATAAAATCAGATGCATGAGGATAGCGGATGATACGTGCTTACCACATCCCGGACGATGTTGTAGATATTCGTCGCAATATCTGCTCCTGGTATATACCGGCTCTCTTCGTCGTATTCCTCTTCATCGCTGTTCTCTTCATCGTCGTGTGATTCTTCACTGTAAACCATATCAGGAACACCTCGCTCCACGCACACACCGAGCTTGACTAGAGCGCGGCATTGCGCAAGATTGGCGGAACGAGCCACAGAGAATTGCCATGGGTATTCCAGAACACCATCAACGTACGGAGGGACGGGGAATGCTTCGGGACGATCGAAGAAAATAGCTCGTCAGCTAGCGTAATCTCATTCCAAATCGAGGGAAATTCATCCGAGATGTAACACGGAGGGTGCTGGAATTCCAGCTCTTCCAGACCACAGTATGAATTCAAATACTCCATTAGTCAAGTGGATATATGCGAACTCGCAACGAAGATGTTTCTGAGAAATACTGAGTTAATCTGAAGAGCAGTCCAGAGATCCGGAGTATATTGATCCGATCCGCTGAACGAAGTGTTATACCCCAATCGCAGTTCTGTAAGAGAACCAAAATGGTTCATCAACCTATCGTCAATGGTAACATCAAATTCCCCCAAGACAAGGCGCGCAAGTGGTAGTGAGACATTGTTTGGTATTCCGGTCAATAGTGTGTTGAAACATTCTCTGGATCTATTGAAAGTCCAAATGTCGAGCTCCAGGGAAGAAAGCGCATGATTCATACTGATGATTTCGACGAGGGTTGGAATCAAATCACTATCACCGCCTATCTCATAAGATGACAACGAGAATTTGTTGAGGTTAGTGACAGCCTGGGTGATAAACGGCGAAAGGTTTGCCTGCTTGCCTGATGTGAAATGGGAGAATTCCTGTAAGCCTATGTGGCTAGCAGCAGAGCTGATGACGAGATCGAGAGCCCATTGCATGTCTCTATCGTAGGTGTATATCCTGTTTGCTAGTGAACCGTTGATGTGCTTGGTAACGGTGCAGGGAAAAACCTAGATCAAATATACAGCGAGTGAAACTCATATATACTCAACCCTAAGCAATCCTTGCGCTTCACAATCACCAAATATATAAGTTCGGGTGTTTCGAGATCGATAGAAGACCTCTGCAAACTGACTAGTTTGGTATGAAGTTCAAATATTCTGATAAGTGCGCAAATATTCTAGCAAGAAGCTCGAATATATGACTTGTTCTTTCAATTCTAAAGGTATTCAAGCTATTCAATTCGACTTAGTGAATATATAATAGGTTTGGGAGCAAGTAAAGTATATTAATGATGACTGCTCGTCTTGGTACTCAAAATATTCTGTGTTCTGAGATTAATGGCACTCTGGCCAAATTCTATAGCACACTGGCTTTATATAATGGCGCACTGGCCGACTCTGCAGCTCACTGGCTGATACTATGGCTCACTGGCCGACTCAAACTCGAAAATATAAATAATCTTCATATTCTTTTATCTTTTTCTATTGGACTTAAGGAGTATTCGTCTCACCCAAGGAATATGCACAAAGGCCTTCGAATCGCCCTGCTCACTGGCTAAGGTGCAACTCTAAGGGATGGCAAGCTTCCTGGACTTAACAAACTAATCTATAACTCCGAGGTTCCACTCCAAGGCCCTTGAATCGCCCAAGCTACTGCGCTTATAAGGTCAAATCGTGGGGAGGGTGTTGCCTCCCATATATTACATCTAGGAGGCCTTTATATACTGTACATAGTCCGATCTACCACGGATATTTAGTCATACTGTATAAGCTAATATCCGACTGGGTCTAGGGCATATACTACTGGGTTGAGGGTTTCATCGGTCCAGACAATCTAGATACTGTCTCCATGGCTGTTGGAGCCAGAATATTCTATCATTCTTTGCTGGACTATGGAATGTTCCGGTGTTACCAAGGTAGCTAGCCTGGTTACCAGTTAATTCACCCTCGGCCCAGGCTACCACACCATGCAATGGGTGATTCATCATTATCTTCTGTATCTAGGCAACTGGCCGCAGCTGCAACCAGGGGAATGTTCCTGACCGATCAATTAATAATTGATATCCCAATCACTGATGCGAGCCTCATGGCTATTCTTCTGGAATGCGGCTCGTCTGCAGAATATCTACAGGTCCAAAGTCACTATCAAGCAATAGTAATGGCGAGTCACTTTGTATCTTCAATCTGAGGGGAAATATTCCACCATGTTAGGGAGAATATTCGCTTCTGAGTGCGAATCTTTGCATGCTTTTCTATCTATTCTTGCTAGAGCTTGAACTGCCTCGGAATATTCTGCAAACCATAGGCAACTAATTGCAGCTATTCAATCACATTAGGAGAATATTCCCTTCTGTTGAGACTGGTCCACCACATTGGGGACTTAATTGTCACATTAGGGAACTATTCAAGTCTTCTGGGGGCTAGTCAACCATATTAAGGGACTAGATACTTTTGGTTTCAGTAGATCATGCATGAGTGGGACATTATGGCATATATTCGCCTGTTTAGACCAATTACAGGTTGAATATTCAGGCTGGTAGGTTCAATCCTTTGAGGTACTGTTCCTAAGTCCTGTATTTCAACTCTGTATATTCTCTCATTGCACAGGATCTTAGCTATCTGCTCAAAGTCTCAGCAATAGCTCTCGTACTCAAGTAGATATAGATTCTGGTATGTATATATCTCATACAAAATCGCAAAATCTAAGGGTAAACACGCAACATGCGTATCACCGTGAGACTAAGGCTAAAACTACTGGCACTCATGTTAATGATTTCAGACGGCTTAGTGCAGCGATCGCAGTCGGCAACATGGTTCGCAATGACCGTGTGAGCACTGCCGTTTTCGAAGGAAGGGTATAATTCAGACGCCAGTGATGAAGTTTCATATCAAAAACGGTGTATTCTTTAGGATATGCGTCCCACCGATCGCTCAGTGTTATTATCTTGAGATGGCGGATGCACGTGACTGCAGGATGTGCACTGGACAGAGCCTGAAGCATTTCGATTGTCTTCTGTTATCCTTGACCGGCCATGTCAACGGCGAGACAAGAATAGATAATTCGAGCCGAGGCACCTCTTATCTGTCTACAAGATGCCCGAAACTTTTTGTGGTCATCAACACGAAGCTGAAGACGGTGGTTTTAGAACTTCGCAATGCCTTATTCCCGTATTTGGAGAGGTACGTACATTTCTGCTGATTGCTTCAAGAAGCTCCAGTGGTAGCTTCATGAGTGGTGACATTCCAGATAGCAATAAAAACTTGGGCAGAGGTTGAATAGGGATTCTTGTTTGATGATGATGATGGTAGTCGGTCAGTGAGGGCTTACGGCTATTGCCGAGTCACCTCAAAAGTTTAGCTCGGTCTCCTTTTTAGGACTTTGTGTCGGTGCTACAACTAACTGATGACTAATGCCCAGCTGTTGCCGACGACAATTTAAGTATTAAGATCGATATCACAAACCAATCTGACTCTATTTAGCGCTAAAAATCCAACTTCGTCTTTGCAATCTTGTGCTTCTAGGTATAGCCACCCAGCCTCTGGCAACCTTAGGCTGTCTGTTATCTTCAAAACAAAGTCATAGACATTGATAATTCTATCTCGAAAGCTCCCCTACAAGTTTGGACCCGCAACGGCCGACCGCCTCTGGTTGAGAACGATGTTCGTGGAACACTGATAATTAGCGCCCTGTGTCATGACTTGCGAGCGCAATCGATCTCCATTTTCGCCTCAGTGGTTATCTTCATACTCCATGGACACAGTAACAGCGACTACGGCTGCGATATTCGTCTCCGGTCGGCGCGCGAGTTCTCCAATTCAGTCTCGTAACTAGCTGAACGGATGTTCCACCGGCCTATCGGACCACTGAGAACGCCACTTATGCCTTGGTGTTTTGTCTATTGCGAACCCAAATATTCATGATGACAAAATGCAGAGTACGGGGAACGAGCGCTTGAGCTGCTGGATCTGTGATTGCCTAAAACTACTACCTGCGGCTTTTTCTCACCTAAAACGTTCTTACTGGAGGCATTGGGACTTCTCGGCGGATCCCTTTCTACGATCTCACCAAAATCTCTTCCCTTTCGCTGAAGGAACCTCATTCTAGGGCTAAGGATCTGATGGTTTCCTTTCTAAACGTCATAAAGAGTGGGGCCGTACCCTTGACAGATTTGTACGCCAGATCTCCAGATCCTTCAGTCCCAACGGCAGCTCTTTATCAAATCTTTCACTTCACATATTTAAAAATTACGCGCATAACGGCCGAGCGGTGCCTGCCACTGACAGCGATCCCCGTTCAAAGCGACAGGCTTCGGGTTCAATATGCGCGTCTATCGAAATTAACTTTTGGCCTGATTTATCGTGCCGGCGATTGAGTGTCGAGTCAGTCAACATAGTTATTTACGTTGCTCTTTCCGTGATCATAGTATTTATCAATTTCCCTTTCGGCACATCTTTACTTTGGCAGATTTTGGTGTTTTGAAGATGTGAATTCGGTGGCGTCACGAATTCTTGAAACGTGCCTCGAAAAGGGAGAATTTCATGAACACCAAATAGGCTTGTAGAGGTGCAGACAGTACGTAGCTGAGGGGAGTACGAGACTTCGCGACAGCCGGGCTCTCCTGATACCTACGTCAGCGCGACAAACGTATATCTATACAGATACTCGGCGTGTCCCCATCGAGCAGTGCATGATCGAACTTGATTCCAGCGATTCGTAGAGATAGGAATGTCGACTTCCAGTAATGACAGTAAACTTCACGTACATATCTGAAACAGTACTGTCAAGACAGAACAGAGGGATGCGATTGCCGGAAACCTAAGCAACTTCGAGGAGATCGCGAATCGCGAGCATAGCAGTTTCCTCGAGAAGAGATTTGGGGCCTGCTTTTCCTGGCCCTTCACAACATTGCACTGTTTACGAGAGGATTTGGGCTACAAGTCCAAAGATTCATCGGACAAAAATGAGAAGTGCCCTTTCTTGCCTTGTTGTAGATAAACACAAAAGAATGTATCCAGGCGATGTTCGTACATGTTGCGTTACACCCTTTGCTTTGAGGTATCGTTACGTGCTGGAATAGAACTCAGGTCTCTGTCATCAACGTCTAATCGGCCTCCATCATAATCCAAGGGCCCGTTGTTAGTTTTGGGGAGATGCTGGCAATTGTAGGAGAAATGTCCGAGTTAACATGAGACAAAGGAGCGATTATAGTATCGTGGGTTTGTCTGCCCTGCATTGAGCTTCTTCATCTCTCTTCACTGTCCTTCAGCTTCTCCTATTAGGATGAAACCCATCTTTGCTACTAGTAGTTTGATCTACTCGAGGTCATTAACCTAGTTACGGAGAAGTATCATGACTAGGCTGAGAGACAAGCGAACATCGTCACTGTTGTAAGAGAAGCAGCATGCTTTAGGACTGTCGTAAGAAACACTGTCGTAAGAAACAGTTGTACTGGGGATTCTACATCCGATACTACTGAGGAAGACTCTGAGTCGAGCTACTCCATCGGTCCAATAAGCAGACAGTGCGAAGAATCGGAGGGAGATGTTTTTGCAAAGTACATCCAGATGCCCAGAAGATCAGGAACTTCGAATTGAAACCGTTTCAGAATTCAGCCAAAGCCTCAAGGCAAGCCTAGCGAAGATGAAAAGTGAAGTCTACTATGGCCCAGGTCCGAAGCGACATGCACCTAAAGCGAGGGGGTAGAAAAGGAGGTGAACGCATGTTTTCTGGGGTTTATGGTTATATTAGATGGAGCATCGGGCAGTGCAAGTGGAAGTTGGGCGTAAAGATGTTGTTGAAAACTCGGGACCCTGGGACGTGCCGACGGCGAAGTCGGCATCGATAGCCCTGGCAGAGATCTCCTCCAAAACTCCCCTCTTCCTCTTCGTTTTATCAACTCTGAAATATCTCAGATACTCCGGGTAACTTAACTTTCGGCTGCGTAATATAACCATTGAAAATACAGAAAGCATGGGCTTCAAGGCTTCTGTCCAAACCCCGATCACCTCAAGGAATTCGCGGATATGTCTGCTTTCACGCGTCTTTCTAGATACGAGAACGAAACACGAGTTCTCGACCGGTACATAGATGTATTTTGCATAACGAATGCAAAAAAATGCGCAGGGCCAAATGAAATGAAAATACTTTTAAAAACGGCAATTATAGGGTATAGTGTTCTAGGAATCTATTTGGCCTACTACCCGGACGTACCCAAGCCAGGGAGTTTTCTTTTGCTACGACTTTTCCTGGTGCCTTTCCTCCTGGTTCTCCTCCTCGCCGTCCGCCGATTTAGGATATGCAAGATCCCATATCGGGAGGGGCGGCCTCTTCGGTAAGGGAGAGTTTCCACGCCATGGTTTGGGTGATTGGGGGCTAGTCGGAGGCTTCGGCGTCCGGGGCGTTACAGGCTTGGGTGTTTTGGGCATTTTGGGCGATGTGACGGGCGCCCAAGGTGATGGTGGTGGAGACGACACGGCGCCGCGTTTAAAGATTGCAATAGGCGAAGGTATCCCCTTCTTCTTGGGACTTTTCTGGGATATCTTCTCCCCCGTAAGTCGGACACTGTCGATGAGGGTTTTGAAGTTGACTTTGGGCTCTGCGAGGGCGGCTTTGATGAGTCGTTGCTGAAAACGGGGTCAGGGTCAAGTGAGTGGCATTGAGACGATTGGACGTACATGTTCTGTTGGGCTCCTCAATGCCTTGGCCATCAAGGGCGGGGGAGGCCTGTTGGACAGAGCAGAAGGGCACGGACGGAGAGTTGGGGGCTTTTTTGGACGTTTCATGGAGTCCTTTTTCGTCGGTGAAATGTCTGAGGCAATGCTTGGGATGAAGCAGTCATCAGAAAGAGAGATGTCGCCGAACCCTGTTAGAGTGTGTTCATCATTTTCGTCTGGAATAGTGGGGATGAGGGACAGGGATGTCGCGTGTATCGACGAAGTAGAGGTTGTACGCGACATGGTGTGAGATGCCAGAGACGATAGCGGCGACAGCTGCAAAAGCAGCGAGTCATTTATTCTACGCTCACCAGGGGTGTTGCATCAGTGGCAAAGTCTAACATGCATTGTCAACAATCGTTGTTCTATTTATAGACAAGGTCATCTCATATTGTGCCATTGGTGTCGGAGGAATGACCCTACATTTCCAGTGGCCGACACGACCATCAGAATGCCACAATAACAGGTACACATACCATTCAGCTGCCTTGCTGGCTGTGGAATTGTTCACTGATGAGCTTCTTTCTACCTGGCTGGGATGGACCTCAAGGACTTCAAAGATGTGTTAGCAGCATCCAGTAAAGTCCATTATATAAGCTATACCCACTTCAATATCCTGATAGCAAGGCTGATTTCTCAAGAGCTTGGAACATTTATTTTCGAACTCATTGAAAAAGGCCATCATGGACAATGAATGTGAAGGAAGCGCAGTACGCACCAAGCTCGGGAAAAACACTCAACGAATTTAAATTGAAGGATGCACTTCTCTAGTTTATTTCTTCCATTCACATGAGCTCACTTACCATACAAGAAAGCCCTAGTGACATCTCTCTGAAAACGCCCGATGTATGTCAGTAGTTCTTCATCAGGAAGCATAGAGTGATCTAGCGCTTGTTTCAATTGAGTTCTCAGCTACAATAGACGAGGTTCAACAAACGACCAGCGTCCCAAGAAGTGGCTCACCCGTAACAAGGCCTTTCGTCTCATAGTAATTTGCGTACTCTCGCTATCCTCTTCATTACGTGCGTGTAAAGCAGAGAGGTTAGAGGAGACTCTTTTTGCCTCTGTGAGTACATCGCTTGGTAGGTCGGCAAGTCGAGCGAGCTCAAGTCCTAGATAATCACGAGGTTAATAGGTTGCGTCAATGGCAAGTCGATTTCATCTCAACGTGCCGTAATGTGACATGTTGTCAGGAGCACCATTGACGATCCTTATGGGCTGCAGTGTTAGGAACGGAAAATGGTCGATGAATATCGGGCGTACTTGTATTGAAAAGTCATTCCAAAATTGGACTCAGATGGACGCGATTTCTGACAGAGATACATGAATTGACCATAAGGCAGAGTCAAACAAGTCTCACCTGGACAGATAGGTGCAGGCTGAAAGAGGAGTTAAAATTGGGAAAGAAAACGACCGAGGTCAGACTCACTTGACCACGGAAGGCTTACGAGATAGTGTGGTGCTCAGCTCGTTAAAGTGTCTGGAGAAGAATACCAGCAAGTCAGTGACCAAACGTCCGAGCATACGTTAGTTTTTACGTCGCAAAGAAGACAAAGGACTGAAAAAGTCAGGTTAAATCAGATGTCTCTTCGAGAAAACAGTAAAGACAACCTTGTGTTCCATCAAAGCCTCAGCAATAGCATGTGATATGCCTACGCCTTCTCTAGGAGAAGTCCCCCTTCCAAGCTCATCGATGAGGATAAGAGTCCTCGGAGTGGCTAGACCTGAGCGAGTACTATATATCATCTACAGCCAAGGCGCCACCGGGACATACCGAGAATCATTGCAGAAGTCGCCATCTCGCTAGCAAATGTACTGAGGCTCTTCTCCATGTCGTCGTCGTTCGACAACCTAGTGAGAAGGGCGTCGTGTATCCTGACGGAAACTTGATGAATGTTGGCCTCATTGAGACTAATCGTCAGTTCATTCTCACCGAAAACTTGCATACTCTGCCGGTACAAAACATCCGCACATAGCCATCACAGTCAACAGTCCCACTTGACGCAGATAAGTACTTTTGCCTGAAGGATGTGGACGTCAGATGAATGCATCCTCAGTCAACAAAGATATATACCAGACATGCTGTGAGATGCTTCAATGTTAGTTGTAGCGCATATAATCAAAGAGCTATACTCACTTTGGCCCCTGTACGATTTGGAAAGAGGAGGAATCATCGCAATATACGTCATTAGGTACGAGTGTGCCCATCGTGCGTAGAGTCTCAAGAATAGGATGCTTGCCCGCCTTGACAGCGAGCGTACCAGTGAATTCTGGCCGAACTACAGATAGTTAAATAAGTTAGGTGAGCCGAGAATTATGCCAGAATTACCGTAGTTGCGCACTGATAAAGATCAAATGCGTAAATAAGAATATACCGCTTCAAAAGCTGCTGGACTTACTGATGGACACATGAGCAAATGACAGTAGCATATCCACCAGGGCAATCTTGCACGTTTTCAGGATGTACCTGATAAGAAAGCAATGAACTCACCGCTTCCGACGCCTTATACAAGGCTCCGACGTCGACGAGAATGTCAGCAACGAGGTCCTGAATAATCCTGTAAACCAAGCATCTCAGTACTTCTCGTAGTCACCGGATCCTCGAATTTACTTGTCACTCAAAATCAAAGTCTCGTCTAAAGCGTCTTTCATCCTCGCGTTCATCTTTTTCTGTCAAAGAATGAGAAAGCATGTCAATATCAGAGGGCTCGACCCTACCAACTCCATAGAAGAGAATTGCCACCTCCCCTTCTTCAGGGACGCATTGAGAAACCCCTTCGGCAACTCCTCAAGCACATCGGACTTCTTCAACGAGAATACAAAGCCGGTATCGTGATAGGTCAGAGTCAGCGGTAGATCATGCTGCTCCGACAAAGTGGTGTTGAGGGCATAAATGTCGCCGACATTCTCCTTATATGTCTCGCGGGCCACGTCGAGTAGCCGATTATAGTTTGCCTGACGAGAGCTGCTCAGAATATGCAAACATATGATATGAAAGAATGATCAACCTTCACAGCGTAGACGCGAGCATTGACAGCACCGATACCATGCTGAGCAAAACATGTCATTAGGATAATCAATTCTATATAAATAGGGAAATTGAACCTTGGAAGGCAAGGTATCTTCGTTTAAGCTCTTAGTAATTAAGCATTCAATGTTAGCAATACGTTCGTCTGAGACCATCTGAGAGAAGGTCCCTTAGTCCAATTGCCAACGTGCATAATGGGAACAAAAGAAGCACATACGTCGCAGACGATTCGAAGTAAATGGGATTTGCGTCCAGCAAGAGCCTCCTGGAGCTGAGGAATGCACTTGACAATGTTCCGCAGATTCAGCATCTGCGATACACGGGTGGACGCTCCCTGGGCCGTGGTGGTGGGCTTCGTTTCAGATGAAGCGAGCTATCAAAAGAAAAATTAGATCATTTCTCAACGATATAAGCTAGATCACTACAGATACTATCAGCTTGTCGAAATCCATTTTGTTCATTGGCTTTAGGGCGGTCTTCACGTTAGTAAAGGCATCTTCACTTTTGACGAACTCTATGACCAGTGCTCGGTTATATCTTTCTCGATGAGAGACGCTTACGTACCTTCGACAACATCTAGCCGTGCTTCGATAGCACTTTGCCCTAAAGATATTGATTAGATCGAAGCTTATTCTCTTAGTTAATAGCGTGCCTGTGATTGGAGACAGAAGATTGACGCGCAGTAAACGGGACGCCATGGAAGTGAAGGTATGGTTGACAGTTCTTTACCAGCTTCAGTTCATCGCAGACTCCATAGGAACCCTTGGCGTACCCGAAAAGAGAATGAGGCAATTTCTTGTTCGCCATGTTTCCCACTAATTCAAGATTCCTGACTGTCTCAGGATCGATCATCATAGTTCCATCGACGGGAACATAGCGAATGAGGAGGGACCCAACGGCGAATCTGGTGTTCATTTTGGCTTCTGCGTGTTTGAACAAGGCGGAGGTAGCGGATAATGCAAAATATCTAGCACGAATGAGTAGAACAAGGAAAACGAGCTCATATATGCGCTTACTTGTCGCGCACGGCCATGAGAGTACCTGCCCGCTCGTCGTCTTCTACGCATAACTGGTCGATGAATTGCATTCCTACAACGAGATCAAGTGAGATGCTGGGCAGGGAAATTCAAAAGACCCACCGCTCAACTCGTTCCAATATTTCCTTCCCATGGGCTCAAGCGGCACGCTTGGGAACTCTTCACGTATAAACTCGACTAGAAAGGACGTAGCAGGCGCGCGCTTTCCGGAGGGCAGCAAGGACGCGTCCGATGCCGACAGGAACGTATCGGGCACAAGAATAAGACACGGGTTGTGCAGATGCATCTGGTGGAGAGTCTTGACATAGGTCTGGCAATCAGCAAGCTGGAAGGTGAGAGTTCAAGTGCTGGCAAAGGACGTTTTTGGGGCTTGCTGACCTGCACGAGCATAACACGGCCAGTGTCCTTATCAAGAGCAGCCATTCCGACTTCGCGGGATATTCCTCTGCCTTCGAGAAGGGCAATCACGTAGCTGGCATCATATCGGGTCGAGGCAGCAGTTTGAGGGCGTGCAGTTGCTGGTCTCGACTGGGCAGTCCACGGCTGACTCTGTCCTGTCGTTGGACGATTACGGTACGAATGGCTCATTGGACGCGCCGTGCTCGACCTCGACACGCTTCCTGTTGCAGGACGCGTCGTTGAACGCGCTAACATGGTGGGAAAAGAGAAGTGTCTGCCCATATCGGGCGGTTGATGGGGTTAACATACGTCAGACCAGACGTCAGCATATCCTCGGTTCATTCTGCTACTGCGCATGTATAAGTGATGATAAATGTATTGCAGATGAGGGGGGTTGTTGGGACCAGATACCAGACAGTGTTATGGTCATCTATATATAAAATAAGACCAGACAGCAGGCGGGGGGTTTCCAATGAATATCGGGATGTCATTAGGCATGTAATAGTCCAACCCATCATGATATAATCGTATCCATCTATGCGCACTGTAGGATGGCAAGTAAGTGAGGGGACTGGCGACGACGAACAAGACACGTACAGAATCCTTAAGGTATGTAACGAGGTCATTCCTGTCCTTGTCCTTCTTTAAGCCAGCGAAGGCCATCTTGGTTCCAGGAATGTACTGCAAACGGCAGCAGTCAGCCTACGTAGCAACCCACTGAGCGGTATGCGCACCTTTTTGGGGTTTTCGAGGTACTCGAAGAGAGTCTGCTCATTCCACTCAACGCCCTTGTTCACGTTGGCAGCAGTGTACGAGTATCCATCCGCCTTTCCAGACTTGCGACCGAAGATTCTGAACGATGTTCATTAGTCTTAACGTCGAGCGGGTAATTGTAACAAACGCACCCATGCAAGTTGGGACCGACTTTATGGGCCTCACCAGCGCCAACGGTATGACACTGGGCGCACCGTGTCTTGAAGAGACCAGCACCCTTGGAGGCGTCACCTACAACCCCGCGCTACGTCAGTACCCCGCCTATTTCATCTCGCCATGGAGTGAACACACCAGGAGCATAAGGCATTGTCGATTAGGGATGTAAGGGCGAAAAAGAAGGGAATATGCAACAGTGAAGAAGACAACGAGTCTGACACGAACGTGGTTTGGAATAAAGACAGCTGGAGAAAGTTTTTTGAGGGAAGCGGGGGGATTATATAATGACCCGATTCTTACCGTGACCAATCATGACCGTATGATTTGGTGCCAGAGGATATCGCCGGAGACGAGTGATCATAACTTCCGTTCCGCGGCGGCTCACTTTCCCGATGATCACCGCCGCTTTCCATTTCTTCCTGGTTCATTATTCAATCCAGTATTTTCTCACAGTATTTCCTTCGACTATCTTCATTTATTTTACGAGAAAGATGACAGTGCAACGATTCTTGGCCTGTATGTTTTAAACAACCTAATGCCGATCTCGATACCTGTTGACCAATCGCTCGACTTTCGTCATAATATACACTGTGCTTGTTCTCCCACTTCACCATTTTACCGCCCTTTCCATCATGATTCCTCTTCACCGAGCATCACATACGTATTATACGCACTGGCGTGTATCCGTGTGTCTTTTCTCTTTTCTTCATACGGATTGTTGAGTCTATGGTCGGTGACGTTCCGGATTGACCGGCCGTGGCGAGGGGTGGAAATGTAACATATATTTTCTCTCTCAGCTACACCCGACAACGCTACCTGAGTCTCTGATCTCAATCGGAACTTACGGACAATTCCCTAGAGTCCACAGTCGAATGAATGCTATATTATACGTGTTCAATAAAAACTGCCAACTATGTCCCAAAACTTATAAATCAATCAACAACGCCTCCTGCCGCTCCTCTCTCTGCACTACTCCCGTAGGTATTGACGGTTCATACATCGAGAACGCCTGAGGGGCCGACGTAGGAGCAACCGGAAATTGGGGAAGAGTTGGAGGTGGCGGCGCGTACTGCTGCTGGGGTGGTTGCCGATATGTACTATGAACAGTATTACTCCGCGACGGCAGCGGTTGGGGAGTAGGTGCCGAATATGAAGAGACTGTGTTTTGTCGGGTCAAAGCGGGAGGAGTGTATTCAGTTGGCGATGAAGCCGGTGGAGCTGACACAGGAACCACGTTAACCGGGGCAAGCGGTACCTGGTATGTTGCTTCCGGTGACGCTTGTCGTTTCTCGGATACGGGATACGTGTTATAAGAGATTGGCGGGGCTTCTTGTTGTGGAGGAGACATGGGGACTGGTTCAGGCTGGTAGTATTGTGAAATTGGAGTGGTGTTCTGGGTTGCCTGTTCCGCAGTTTGCATGGGTTGTAAATATTGTTGAGAAGATTCCGCATAGCTGTATTGCTGGGGCGGTGCAGGGGTTGGTTGAGCAGGAGCGGGAGCGGGGGTGAAATAAGATGATGGTGGCGGAGCTGGTTGAGGAGATGATGCTGATGCGACTTGATATGGGCTCTGCCATTGGGAGTATCCGTTTGTTAAGGGCTGTGGCTGGCTATAGTTGGAAACTGGTTGCTGATACGCCTGCGAGGATCGCCAACGTGGATGAGCGACTTGTTCTGAGAGTAACTGATCGTAAAGCTTGACAGCTTGTGACAGTTTATCGTGCATATCCGCGAGCATCTCTGTACGTCATGTCAGGAAGGCAGGATATACATAAAACTTGATCGACTTGCCCTCTTTCCGTCCTGCATCATCAAGACTCATGGCCAGCTTGGGTCTCAAACTGTTCGCCTTGTCATACAACTCGTTCACCGCAGGATACCTGGAAATATCTCTACCGCCTTGGGTTTGAACCTGTTCAATCGTCTGACTGAAGGTTAGAATAGTGTCCGACTCAAGAGGTTCGAGGTCATAGTTGGGTAGCTTTGGAAGAGAAGGATGAGGGGGGACAACACCGGGAGGATACGACTGTGAGTAGCCAGGACCTGAATATTCAGAAGGAGCTTCCGAACGCGGCGTTTCCAATGCGATCGGGGCGCTGGGTTTTGGTGCGTTTGCTTCACGGAGGCTGGCTTCGATGGCGGCTTTCAGATCGGGATCATTTTCTTCATCGATAACGGGCGGGCGGGGATGCGTAGTACGGTCGACCAGCGGGGGTTCAGAGTACTGCCAGGTAGGAGGAGAAGGAATGTAGCCCGGTCGAGAGGCACCATTCAACCCTGTTTCTTGAAGGGACAGTTGAATAGCTCGTTGCAGCTCCGCGTCTGCCAGATCTCGCGCTGAGCGGTGCCGGTTGCCATGAAGACTTGTGGAATGGCGATGCGTCTTGTTCCTAGAGTTGCGCGTCAGAGGATGTGTCGGATGAGACAAAGTCAGACTCACGCCTTCTCGGCTTTCTTGTGTATCTTGGAGTAGCAGCCGTCGCATACACGCACGTCCTGAGCTATACCGAAATGAGGTAGGGGAATTGATTTGGAGGAACATTTCTGGTCAAAGACTTGACCACAGTTCCGGCAGTGGTGCTTGCGATTTGTGAACGTGAAGGGGTCTCGACAACGCAGGCAGACATCAGAATCAATCCATTCCGGAGCTGTCTGGGTGTCGACCATAGCTGAATTGGTGATGGTAAGGTCCTTGGGCGGAAAAGTAAATCCTGAGGATATCAATGAGCATGCGATACAGGTTGCAGAACTCTTCACGCACCTTCCATGTTCAAAGTCTTATACACCTGAGTAACATATAACAAAGATGGCTTTCCTTCAAATGCTACACTCCAGTTTTGAATAAGCCTTAAGATGGTGCTTTTCACTTCGAGATTGAGTGCTGGCATTTTGAGTATTGAGACAAGATTATCGATGAATTCTCTGGATGCTACTTCAATCAGAAAATGGTCACCACCATTCTTGATACAAATATCGGTCAACTACAGAGGCATCAGTCAGTAACACGCGTACAGTGGTAATTACTCACCCCCAGCGCTAAAAGCTGAACATTAGGATTCTTATGGTTCAGCCGCCGCTTCAGTGCGCGCATAGCGTCCTTCGCTGGAACCGACTTGGACCTTATCTGATCGCATATCTCGAGATTGAGCGCAATGTCTTCCGCCCCAGATGGCAGAAGCTCTGATGTCGCCTTGTCTGATGCACTGAGCAAAGGAATGTGACCAGAACAAACGGGCAGGCTCACCTACGGCATCGTCGAGCTGAGACGTTCCCCACAGCCAGCTACTAATGCCTGACATGATCTGAAAGCAAGGGAAGGGTATAGGATCGGAAAGAGAGTCACTGCGCCAAGAGTAGTCAGACGGAGGTAAATAGGCGTAAACATGAGTCGCCGTTGGATTGGAGCGGAGCCGCAAACTTGGTCATCGTTTGGTTGGCCTTCAACCATCACTGCCACTGTCTCTGCCGACGAGTTCTCGCCTGACGGACGCCAAATTCTCTCCATTTGTAGGGGGATTAGGCCTACTCTACGCGCTCTGCTCGTGGATACCACTTTTGTCTCATTTTTCTCTCGTTTTATTACTTTTTCAGCAGCAAGGGCGTATTCATCATCGGTCAAAAGGGCGCTGAAAATCCCCACATCTTTCTCAAATTCTCTCGGAATCATTGCGGCACATCCTAATTCGTCTTTTTCGACTATTTTCTCGTCGTTTTCTGCCTTTTTAATCGCTCTGCGGCCTCCGACTTGCCATCATGCTTGGTCACCAGTTCGCGTTTTCTTCTGCTCCCGTCCGCAGGGTGAGGGAGGTTCAGTTTGGTATCCTTTCGCCAGAGGAGATTGTACGTGGTTGCCGTGGGTTACTAGTTCCGGATACTTACCTGCTCGCGTCTCCAGAAAGCCTACTCTGTTGTGAAAATAGAACATCCCGATATCATCGATGAAGTGACTCACAAGCCCAAAATTGGTGGACTGGTGGACCCACGTATGGGTACAGTGGATCGGAACTTCAAGTGCCAGACGTGTGGTGAAGGGATGTCGGAGTGTCCGGGGCATTTTGGGCATATCGAGTTGGCGAGACCTGTATTTCATCCAGGTGAGTGGCAAAAGTACCCCTGTCGAGATTCTGTTAAACTTTTTTTTTTCAGGCTTTATCATAAAAGTGAAGAAGATCCTGGAGTCTATATGCATAAATTGCGGGAAACTGAAAGCCGATATCGTGAGTGGCCCCCTTTCCTCTACTCGTTTCGCACCCCACCACCCAATTTTCTGGGGGCTCTCGCCTTACCATGGTGAACCCCAAACCCGCACTTCGTGAGCGTCTTGACAATCGAGACCTTCACCTACCCGTGTTGCGGAGAGCGCGCGTTTTCGGTCGCTTGATCGCCGCGCTCTTTATTGCATGCAGCCGGTGTTGGGTGGACATGATGCTGCGTGGTGAAATGGGGGGCTGAACGAGCAGTGCGAATAACGCGTGGTTGCGTTGGTTGGATTGGCTTCTCCTCTCTCAGCTGTAACGCAGTATGAGTGATGTGTGTTTAGCCTGCACTTGTGACTCGATACATTCTGCCCCCTTGTCATATACTTCGTCCCAGACAACCCTTTTGTCCGATATAGGCACATGCTGACGTTTTGATTTGCATATCTTCCTGTGAACCTTTTCGTCAATGTCGCACATAACGCTATGTAAGTCTGACCCAGCGTTTGCGGACAAGATTCGACACATCCGGGACCCCAAGAAACGTATGGCCGTAGTCTGGGCGCATTGTAAAACGAAAATGACTTGCGAACCCGATGATCCGAAGGATGAAGGAGCTGATATGGAGAATGAAGAGCCTAAAAAGGGTCACGGTGGATGTGGTCACGTTCAACCGTTGGTCAGAAAGGAAGGTCTTAAGCTGTTTGTGCAATATAAAAAGCCCAAAGATGACGACGATGTACGTACAACTCATACAGATAACTGCATGACACTGACGACATATCCTAGGAAATCAAATCCATTCAGCCCGACAAGCGGGTGTTCTCTCCTTCTGACGTTTACACGACATTCAAAAAGATGTCCGATTCAGATCTACATCTTATCGGGTTATCGGATGAATATGCTAGACCAGAATGGATGATTCTCACCGTCCTTCCAGTCCCGCCGCCGCCCGTGCGACCAAGTATCAGTGTCGATGGCGGCACGATGCGTAGCGAGGATGATTTAACATTCAAACTTGGTGAAATCATCAAAGCTTCTGCGAATGTGCGACGATGTGAACAGGAGGGCGCTCCTGCTCACGTAACGAACGAGTTCGAGATGCTGCTTCAGGTTCGTATCGGGTTTTCCGCGCTGTATTCACGACCTTATCTGTTGCATAGTATCATGTTGCAACCTATATGGACAACGACATCGCTGGTGTCCCACAAAGTTTGCAGAAGTCAGGTCGTCCTGTTAAGGCCATCCGTGCCCGGCTAAAAGGTAAAGAAGGACGGCTTCGTGGTAATCTGATGGGCAAGCGTGTTGATTTTTCCGCACGTACTGTGATTACTGGTGATCCGAATCTCGAGCTTGACGAAGTTGGGGTTCCAAAGACCATCGCGATGAATCTGACTTTCCCTGAACGGGGTATGTCTTCTCCATATAACGCTATCTCGTACCCGTCGCTCATGAATTTGTAGTAACTCCGTACAATATTGCTTACCTGCAGGAACTGGTTCGTAATGGACCACGGAATTACCCTGGGGCGAGATACGTGGTCCGAGACACCGGTGAACGTATAGATCTGCGGTACAACAAGCGGGCAGATGGTTTCCTGCAATATGGCTGGGTCGTGGAAAGGCACCTCAAGGATGGAGAGTGAGTTACAGTCTTGCTACAGCCTCAACCCCTTCTAACCACGCCATGATAGCTATGTGCTGTTCAACCGTCAGCCTAGTCTTCACAAAATGAGTATGATGAGTCATAGGGTGAGATTAATGCCTTATTCCAGTATGTTCCTTCCTCTTGTCATTACTCGGAACTTATCGATTCATTTCCAGCTTTTCGTCTTAACCTCTCGGTGTAAGTTGTGGTACAGACCGCCAATGAATGATCTAATCGAATAATACAGTACCCCTCCCTACAATGCAGATTTCGACGGTGATGAAATGAACATGCAGTAAGCACCGTTGTTGCGCTTAGATATCTGTGTTCTAAGACAGTCAATTACAGCATTCCTCAAAGTGAGGAGACGCGAGCGGAACTGAGCCAGATTGCGTCCGTTATCCGGCAGGTGTGTTAAAACAAGGGCTATTGTTTCATCATCTAGCTCACGTTCTTATTTAGATCATCTCACCTCAAGCTAATAAACCTGTCATGGGTATCGTCCAGGACACCCTTTGCGGTATTCGGAAGTTCACTCTGCGTGATACCTTCTTGGATTGGACTCAGGTTCAGAACATCCTCCTTTGGGTTCCCGAGTGGGATGGGACGGTACCCACACCAGCTATCATCAAACCTAAACCACTTTGGACCGGGAAACAGATTCTCAGCATGACAATTCCTCGCGGTATCAATATCCATAGGTCACCGGATCCAAAGTCTTCCAACCCCGTGTTTGACGACGGTATGCTGATTGAGAACGGAGAGATCATCTTTGGCATTGTCGAGAAGAAGACTGTCGGCGCCTCCCAAGGTGGCCTTGTCCACGTCGTTTTTCGCGAAAAGGGTCCTGAAGCGACTCGTCAACTGTTCTCAGGGCTGCAGATGGTCGTCAACTTCTGGCTCTTCCACAACGGTTTCAGCATCGGTATCGGTGATACTATTGCTGACATGAAGACAATGTCGTACATCACACAGACTATTGCCGACCGCAAAGCTCGTGTGTCCGAGATCATCGAAGATGCTACGCACGATCGTCTGAAGCCCTCTCCGGGTATGACTATCCGAGAGTCGTTCGAGAGCATGGTGGAGCGAGAACTCAATCTTGCTCGTGACACGTCTGGTCAATACGCCCAGAAGAACTTGAAGGAGGACAACAATGTCAAACAGATGGTGGTTGCCGGATCAAAGGGTTCATTCATCAACATCTCGCAGATGTCTGTTTGTGTGGGGCAACAGAGTGTGGAAGGTCGCCGTATTCCATTCGGATTCCGTCATCGCACGCTGCCTCATTTCACCAAGGATGATTTCAGTCCTGAGGCACGAGGTTTCGTAGAGAACTCATATTTGCGTGGCCTGACTCCCCAGGAGTTCTTCTTCCACGCTATGGCTGGTCGAGAGGGTCTGATCGATACGGCCGTCAAGACGGCCGAGACTGGTTATATCCAGCGTCGGTTGGTCAAGGCGCTCGAAGACGTGCAAGTTTGCTACGATGGAACTGTTCGGAACTCCCTCGGAGATCTAATTCAGTTCGTCTATGGCGAGGACGGAATGGATGGTGCATTCATTGAAAAGCAGAGCATCGATACGTTTGGTCTCAACAATCGGGAGTTTGAGCACAATTATCGCGTGGATGTAACAGATCCAACGGGCGGCTTCTTACCAGGTGTGCTGCAGGTAGGGTTGGACGACAGTTCTCTAGAACTGCAAGTTAAGTTGGATGAGGAGTATCGACAACTCGTCGAAGACCGGCGTATGCTTCGAAAGTTCATTTTCCCTCGCCAGGATCCGTCGATACCGCAGTATCTTCCTGTCAACCTCCAGCGCATCGTCCAAAATGCCAGCCAAATTTTCCATATCGATCGTCGGAAACCCAGTGACCTCGAACCTGCTTATATCATAGATTCCCTGAAGGAACTGATCCGCCGGCTTGTTGTTGTGCGCGGAGACGACGAGCTCAGCATAGAGGCACAAAATAATGCTCTAATGCGCTTCAGTATGCATCTTCGGGCCACTTTTGCCTCTAGGCGAGTGCTGGAGAAGTTCCATCTCAATCGCGAAGCATTTGAATGGGCGTTGGGAGAGGTGGAGGCCAAGTTCAATCAGTCCGTGGCTAATCCTGGCGAAATGTGCGGTACTCTAGCTGCACAGTCGATTGGAGAGCCAGCCACCCAGATGACGCTCAACACTTTCCACTATGCTGGTGTATCCAGCAAGAATGTCACGCTTGGTGTACCGCGGCTGAAGGAAATTATCAACGTCGCCACTAACATCAAAACACCATCCCTCACCGTTTTCCTGGAACCTCATATCGCTGCCGATCAGCACAAAACGAAGAACGTCCAGCAACAACTTACCTATACCTCCTTGCGAACGATTACAGCCGCTGTCGAGATTTGGTACGATCCGGATCCCAGTTCCACTATCATCGAGGAGGACTCCGTTTTCGTTGAATCCTTCTTCGCCATTCCCGATGAAGAAATCGAATCTAAGCTTCATACACAGTCTCCTTGGTTGCTTCGGCTCGAGCTCGACCGTGCTAAGCTGATCGATCGTAATTTGCTCATGTCCTATGTAGCCGGCCGCATAAAAGAAAGTTTCAAGACGGATCTTTTCGTGATATGGAGCGAAGACAATTCCGAGAAGCTCATCATTCGTTGCCGTGTGATTGGTGATGGGGACAAGGACGAGGATGGCATGTCTACGGTTGAGGAAGACATGTTCCTTCGACAGCTGGAGAACACAATGCTGAACTCCGTGAGCTTGCGGGGCGTCCAGGGGATCAATCGAGTCTTCCTGTCACGACACGATGCAGTCGAAGAGACGGATGATGGTAGTCTGGTTGTGATGAAAGACAAGGAGTGGATTCTGGAGACGGATGGTGTCAACCTGAAGACCGTCATGTGCATCGATGGTGTCGACTTCACTCGGACGTATTCGAACAGCTGCGTCGAAATCTTCAATGTTCTTGGCATAGAGGCGGCTCGTGCAGCAATCTTGAAAGAAATGCGTGGTGTCATCGAGTTCGATGGTTCATACGTCAACTACCGCCATCTCGCCCTTCTTTGTGACCTGATGACGCATCGTGGTTCGCTGATGGCCATTACTCGTCATGGTATCAACCGCACGGACACTGGTGCTTTGATGAGGTGTTCATTTGAGGAGACCGTTGAGATCCTGATGGAGGCTGCAGCTGTTGGTGAGAAGGATGATTGTCATGGCATTGCAGAGAATGTCATGTTCGGTCAGATGGCGCCTATGGGTACTGGAGCGTTTGATGTCGCGCTGGACATCGATATGTTGAAGGATGCTATCGTTGACCATCGTCTCCCTGTACAGTCCATGCTGGCGGCGCATGTTGATGGCGGAATGACGCCTGGGCAAGTCGCTATGACACCCTACGATTCGAACTCGCCTATGTGGCAAGATGGGGTGTTCAAGGCTGATCAAGCTGCGTTCTCACCTTTGGCTGTTAATGGTGGTGGGGAGGATGCCGCGAGCTTCCAATGGTTGGCGTTTGGTCAGAGCCCTGTTGGTGCAGGCGGTATGTCCCCTGCTGGCGGTTATAGTCCCAGTTCGCCAGGCTATTCGCCCACGTCCCCTGGATTTGTTCCTCAGTCACCTTTCGGTGCGTCAACGTCGCCCTTCTCGCCATATGCACCCTCTCCTTTCAATCCGCGTGGGCCCACGTCACCTACATACTCGCCAACTTCGCCTGGATTTGCGACATCACCTGGATATTCGCCAACGAGTCCCCGTTACTCGCCTACCTCCCCTTCGTTTTCACCGACCTCCCCGCGGTATAGTCCGACGTCTCCCTCATTCAGTCCGACGTCTCCGCGATACTCCCCGACAAGTCCTTCGTTCAGTCCTGCGTCACCACGCTGTAAGTGTAATCAAGTTCTGTGTGTTTTTTTGGTACTGACTCCCCCTCCTACGCAGATTCGCCAAGTAAGTTATCTTTATGAACACGGCTCCTGCAGTACTAATTTTGTCTTGCCTTCTTTTTTCACCCTTTCAGCTTGTGAGTACCTTTCAACTGTCGTAGATGCATCTCGGACTTATATCATATTCTAGCTCCTGCGCAACTGTCCCCGTCATCACCGAAGTACTCTCCGACATCTCCTATGGCTTCGCCGTCCTCGCCAAAATACTGTATGTCTTGTGTTCCATCTTGATGGGAGTTTACGCTGATCATTGTAATAGCACCAACATCGCCCACCTACTCTCCTGCCTGTGAGTTTGATGCCTATCACCTTCCTCGTTGTGAAACGTTTTACTAACCTTGATACTAATCGCACTTTAGCCCCTGCATACTGTGAGTCCTCCACCTCTATGTAGTCTGCTGTACGTATTCTGACTGACGTTCTTCAACCAGCACCCGCGTCACCTGCTTATAGTCCAACGTCGCCTTCATGGTCGCCTTCGTCTCCGGCACACAATACTCAGAATGGTGCTGGGCGCAGTCACTCGTATCAGGCGTCACCTTCCTGGGATTGATCTGGGCTTGTGCTATGTCGTGTCTTATTTCTCGGGCCAGAGATGGTCCCAGTCGCATTTATCTAGCGTTTCGAACCCTATACATCATGTAGAATATTGACAATCATTATTGAGTTAGATATATTTATATCAGATACTTGGGAGACGAATGTGTGCACAGGGTGGTGCAAACAAGGGACAAGGTCAGACTTCAGCAGACTTCCCACGCTACAAGGACAAGCCCAACAGCTGTTTTGAAATTTGAAATTTCCTCGTTCCCCTTTCCTTTCACATGGACTAGGTCAACGCCATTTGAACTTGTCTTAAATATTTGCAGTCATATATATCTTTTACTTCGACAGCGAGCTATTACTTAGTACAAATTACATTGAAGTTTACAACTTAGAACGACTTTCTCTTGGCTTTCTATTGGCTAAAAAGCTTTCCTCACAGTTTCATAGAACGTCTTGCCTTGAATTGTAGCGATTTCAATCTCAAGGGCAGTGGGCTGTCGAGAACCATCAGAGGCGGCAAAAGTTCCGGCACCCCACGGAGAACCTGTACAGTGCTTCAGTGTTTGCTTAGCGAGATCAGATACCAGTAGGTTTTACCTCCATGCACCTCGTTGAGGTTGGTGAGCTGAGGGAATGCATGGGCGTACCCAAAAGGAACGAAAATGATGCCGTGGTGAGCGAGCGTGGACATGGAAGCAATGGCAGTGGACTCTTGGCCTCCTCCCAAGCCGCCTGTAGAGATAAATACACCCGCATACTTCCCGGAAAGCGACCCTTTTACCCAGAGACTACCAGTGGCGTCCCAAAAGGCCTGGGAACGCGTGAGATACCACTGTACGAAGACAGAATAAAGGTAAACGCACCTTCCATTGACCCGGGAAGTTTCCGTAACGGGTCGGTATACCGAAGACGAACGCGTCAAAGTTGGGAAGCATGTCTGGAGTGATAACAGGATAGTCTGGCTTGGCTGGTGCATGGAGCTTGCCGAGAATTTCAGCGGAAAGGGTTTCGGGTATCCTGAAAGGTGAGACATGAACGGATTGACAGCGATAATCGATCAAATTTGGCGCACTGATAGATAGTAGCGTCACCACCGCCGTTCTTGATGCCCGCCTTGACGGCCTCGGCCACTGTGAAAGCACAATTAATGGATGAGAGACTATGCAGTGCGTCGCGTACGTACTTTTGGCGATGTGGCCGTACATGGTATAGATGACGATAGCAACTTTGGGAGGCATATTGTAAGATTGGTGAGTATGCGAGGGTAGATGGTGGTGGTTGAGGAAGAAGAGGTGGATTTCCTCCTGAGTAACCTTTATACCCACGACGTCATCTGAAGGTCATTGCCTTTTTAGGGTTGGTATGCAGACTCAGAATAGCCTGCACGAGCACAGAGTTCCTGATCATGAGGCTAGTTTGATAACCAAATATTCCAAGCAACAAAATGCAGGATTATTTCGCCAGGAGTAGACCCGAATAAGGAAAATCCCGAGAATTATAGGCAAATCTTCGTTCGAATAAGGTGTACATATCATCGTTTTTCCACCCGTACGGAAGGGACTAAAGCCTGGAATCGCAAGGTAACCACCAGAGGTCGCATATGAATTGCTCCCCACGACACCGAAAACACATCGCCAAGTAAATCTAATGCTATCCAGACGATATCTCGCTGCCAATTGCGAAAATTGCAAAATCCGTGGAGGTATCCGATTCTTCCTAATCACAGAACGTTTCAGAGGTATTACCCTGCAGAGAGGCGAACAAGTAATAAGAAGTGCAGCTTGGGCGCCTGTTCGAACGTTGCGATGTTGTTGGACGAAGAATGAACCGCATGTAGAGTTTCTCTTTCGATCGCCTCTAGAACAGACGTAGATGCCAGATTGAGGGTCAGTAGATAGAGTCCTACCACTAGACAGTATTCGTTCATGAATATGAGCAACTCTGCCTCCAGGGTCGTCTATTACTTGCGAAGCCGTCTGGGAGAACAGTATCATCCAAAGAGGGCAAGAAAACGATACGGCAAATGGACAACCAAGAGTTGGGTAGCAGACATTTCACTGCCTTTCGATTGTTCGTCGTGGAAAACAACAAAGAATCTTCGCAGTTCGCGTCGGCAATCAACGGAGTTTGCCACCGGCTATTTATTTCCTTTCTCGGCTACAACATCTACCTCTGACTCGCTCTTCCATGCGATATGAGACCAGTAGTATCCTACGATGATATCGTACCAGATCCTCGTTCATCTTTGAACATCGACTCACCTTCACCGCCAAAAAAGCTGAAAACAGACGGAAATGCCGCAGTTGCGTTCGAGCTTAGCAGGGAGCTCACTCATGCAGAAATTTGGAATGATTCTGTGCTCATCGATGCCTGGGAAGCTGTCCAGGAAGAGTATACTGTACGGCCTTTTAAATTTTATAGTTACGTGTTCTCAGTCACATGTAGGCTTATCACGGAGGCGATACCTCTTTGCAGATGAATCCTACGAAAAAATCACCATTGTACGCATATCATCTACACCTATAAAGTCACGTCAATGATGATATTTTAGATGGTACAATGTTCCATTTGATGACTCAAAAGTCAAAGAGAATGATACAGAAGATTTGCAGTCCCAGGAAGAAGAAGACGACGATGATGAGGCCGACGCCAACGACGACGACGGTGACTCGAAACCCATCAATTTCGACACTTTTGTTCCCTCCCATGATGCCTCCCTAGAGACTGGAGACGATCCTACTGGGGCGTCGTACACCCTTCCTGAATCATCCATGGAGTCGGTCACTCAGGACGAGGCATTTACGAGAGCGGTCAATGCAATGTACTGGGCCGGATATTGGACTGCTATGTACCATGTACGTCTAAGCTTTATTTTCCCTTGATCTTTGTTCATGTATTGCGTAGTGTCAAAGAGGTAACGGTGCCGGTACAGAGGAGGACGAAGTCGAGGGTATGGTTTCTGAATTTGTTTTGACCTAACGATGATAGAGGATTTGATATATTTCTTCATCAATGTAAAAGGTATGCTGTCAATCGTAGTCATTTCAACATATCCATGTCAGTCCTAAGAGACCCTTGATATCCAGGCAGAGCGTGACATGATGGAGGGAAATGCCGCCTCTGCATTCCAATTACATGCTCCTCGACTTGTCAATTAAATTGGACCTTGACGTACCTGTTTCGAAGGATGGACTTAGTAAGGTTATGCTTTACTGGCAAGTCCATGTATTGCATCCTTTTTACTGCACTCTGACAGTACTACCAGTGATTATATGCGCTCTATTTCATCCCTGAGACCTCAATAGACACCTAGCCACATGCTAATTCTTGCACAAAATGGCACTGTCAATGAGCCCGCTTAACAGCAGCAGAGACTCCGAATTACTATATTCAATGTCTTCCTTGAGCAGCCTACTCACTCTCGTCATCGGGCGTCTTTGCATTGTCTTCTGATATTTTACTATTCCGCCGAACGAAGCAGTGCCGCAAACAGCGCTTTTCCCTTGCAGTCTACAATTTGTCCGCCTTTTCTGCCTCGTTCTTGTGATTAAATACCAAGAGCCGGAGTCATTCTCAGGGTGTTCTTTCAATGGCACAACGGAGACATGAGGGAAATACGCCGTACGTAAGAGATCGTGACCATAAGGTTGCCTGTCAGGGAGGAGGCATGTCATCCTCTCCCTCTCATTGGTTTGTCCAGCAGCCTGCCGTCAACACTACGGAAAGCATCACCAATCTCGAGAAACCAAGGTGGAGCCCCTGTTACAATCGCATGGCTTGAAGGACTTGAATAGGCAACGCATGCGACGATCTGACAGCTTTATTTCCGGTCGCTAGTGGCACTCTGAATCGAAGTGGCTCGCTGGAGATTACTGATAAGCCTATCTTGCTGTTATGGGTATTCAGTATGATATCTAACGCCTATGGATACTAATCATTTCCAATCACTATCTATTCTTCCCATTTTGAGATATTAAGCTCAAAATTTCATCGACAAATGCTCTGTCTGTGTAACACTATCGGCCATAGAAGTGGTCACTGTCGATGGCCCACTACTCTCCCGTTGCTTCCGAAGTGACAAATTCTGGGGGCACATCATCACTGTGTGAAGGCACACTACTTCACGCCCCACCCAAATATTCGAAATGAACGGTAGAAGGTTGACCGCCGTACGTATATGTATCGGTTGCAGAGTATACAGGTGAGCGCTTTTTGATTTCATAACTGGAAATTACACTATAATACAGTCCGACGTTCACAGGATGGTCCTACTTACCCGCGGGCAAGTATTCTTTCTGCCTTCTAGTCTCGGGGATATGAATGGGACCCACTAGGCAGCATCATTCTGAATTCAGTCGTGAGTTGATCCTCAGGTACGCTCTATGTAGTATCAAGTGAGTGTTTGTATTGAAGCACAGCAGCCGTCCTGTCTTTAGGCTGATTTTCGTTGTCATTATCCTGCTTCACACAAGTGTGGGTGAGCATCACGACCGCAGCGTTCCAGATGGACTAATCAGCGTTTATGTCTCTCTTGAAAGGGTAAACGCGCAGCGTATCACGATCACTACATCTTTTTCATTAGCTTACAGCTACGTTTGCTTATACATTGTTGTTCCTTGCATTCACAGGCATAAATATCTCGTAGGTGCGATTGCCGCCCTTGAAGAACGCTCGCTCATTCCTCGACCGCATAAATCGCGGAGAGTTACGGTAAGCAGGCTCAGATGCGTTCGCCCAATATGATGATGCTACTATTATTGACGTACATTCACTATAAAGAGCTTGCAGGGTGAGTTGTTTTTGCCTCACCCTCTATTGTCCTTTCCTTTCCTTTCCTTTCTGTTCAACGGACTCATCAGTCATGCTTGAATTTCTGCTAGCTCTCATCTGTCTATTTGAGTCGGTGAAATCGCTCACAGTACTCGGTTCTTCAGGAGATCTGCCTATTGTCAACAAACAGCTTGCTCCAGATGGGTTCCTTCGTTCGTATGTGCATGAACCCTGTATAGAAAACTGTGCGCTGACTATCGGTAGAACGGTCCTTGCAGGCGGCACGTTACCGGGCCCTATTATAAGTGGTGTCAAGGCAGGTTGGAATGTATACGTGACAGTATCATGTTCTCAATGTAATGCAGGGAGACCGTTTTCAGATCAATGTCATCGATGAATTGACAGACCACACTATGGCCCTCGATACGAGCATTGTAAGTACGGCTCTCCGCCCCATTTTCTGGTCTCTTATATTCTTCAGCACTGGCACGGTATCCATCAACATACAACCAACTTTGAAGACGGTTCCACTTCTGTTACGCAGTGCCCAATCGCGCAAAACCACTCGTTTCTGTATGATTTCCGCGTTCCGGACCAGGCTGGAACGTTTTGGTACCATTCACACCTCTCAGTTCAATATTGTGATGGCGAAGCGGGACCTTTCATCGTATATGATGGAGAGGATGGCCAGAATGACCCTCATCGGGCCCTGTACGATGTTGATGATGGTCGGTATATATGTTCTGGATGGATTAGAGCTATACTGATGTACCCTACAGAAAGTACTATCCTTGTACTCTCAGATTGGTAAGGGTGGGACGATGACTGAGTCTAGCACTTTTTTGAGATATCTTCTAGGTATCATTATCCAACACCAGCGTTAATTGCCACTACAGTGACGCCGGATCCCGATTCTACTATTATTAACGGGATGGGTCGATTCTTTGAAGATGTAAGCCTATTATCCATCTCTCTAAGACGTAACTCAAGGGTCATCCAATGCATAGCCAACAGCTCCCCTCTTCGTTATGACCGTCGCTCCAAACAAGCGCTATCGGCTACGATTGATTTCTGTATCTTGCAATGCCGCCTTTCAATTCTCCATTGACGGTCACAATTTCACCATCATTGAAACGGACGGCATCAACCTCAAACCAATCACTGCCAACTCGCTGTCGATATTCGCTGCTCAGAGATTCTCAATCATTCTGGAGACCAATCAGCCGGTCGATAACTACTGGATTCGAGCTAATCCTAATGTTGGCAATCCCGGATTTGAGAACGGGATCAACTCTGCGGTGTTAAGATACCAAGGTGCCGATGTGTCGGAACCGACGACTTCGATACAGTCTCACATTGTTTCCCCCCGAGAGGTGGATTTGCACCCACTAGAATCTCCTGGGGCTCCGGGAGAACCGTATCCTGGTGGGGCAGATCTTGTACTCAATATCACTCTCGGTTTTGACGATGCTACTAACGTCTTCCTGATGAATGGCGTCCAATTTGTACCGCCTACTGTTCCCGTACTCCTTCAGATTTTGAGCGGTGCTCAGCGAGCGCAAGATTTGTTGCCCTCGGGATCTGTATACGGATTGCCTCTGAACAAGACTATTGAGGTCAATCTTTTCGGCGGACAAGCGATAGACGGACCTGTACGTCCATATTACAATTTTTCATTCAATACAATGGTATTGAATTTGTATTTTGCCAGCATCCATTCCATCTCCATGGTGTAGGCCTCTCTCAGAAACTGTCTACGGTCGTTTCCGACTGAACGCGTTTACAGCATAGTTTTGATGTCGTGAAAAGCGCGGACAGCGATACCTACAATTTCAACGATCCAGTCCGTCTTATAAGCACGCTCTTCTTTATGTGTATGCTGATCTCCAAATCCCAGGCCCGCAGAGATACCACCCCCGTTGCCGAAAACAACTTAACAACCATTAGGTTTAGGACTGACAATCCCGGACCTTGGTTCTTGCACTGGTGCGCCTATTCAGCTCTTCATTGTACGCGCCATGTTCTGAGATAGCATTGATAATAGCCATATTGAATTCCATCTTGATGGGCACGTACCGTTTCATTTTTTGTGGCTCTTATCATCTAAAACTGAATCATAGTGGTATGGCTATTGTTTTTGCTGAAGCCGTCCCGGAAATAGCCGAGGCGAATCCTAACATTCCAGGTGGGCATCATGTTTTGATTTAGGATCTGACAAGTACTGATGCAAGTGTTTCTAGCGAGTTGGTACGACCTTTGCCCGACCTACTACGCTCTTCCTCCAGAAGTGACAAAGAATGATACCCAATATACCGTTCCTTCGTATTAATATACTGCTCATTCATTTGAACCCACTTTGTTTTTTGGACTGTATTGAATCAAATTGTTGTTGTAAACGTATGCTCTGGACAACATTATGACAAGGATTGTAAATAAACGTTCGTCGAGAGACTGGATTACGTCTGTCAAGAAAAGCGATTCCATATTCGGCCGAGCGTAGTATACATCGCTCGAGGCTCACACATTCTTTGTGCTTAGCCCTTGATGAGGCTCCAGCATACTTTGAGTATAAGCCCCAACTGGAATGCGTCAGCAGGCGGTGCAAGGAGCGACCTGATGCGCCACAGCGCTGAACCAGCCTGTTCGTCCTATGGAACGGAATGTTGTGAGTGATCAAAAAGTAACTAGTTTTAATATGGTCGGAAACTTACATTGAAAGACAAAACCGTCAGTTTTTTCAAGTACCATCGAAGCCACGAGCCCTTAGATAATGTCTCCCCTGGAAGTGGGACTGTCTCCGGGAACGCATAATCTATACGAATATAATTCAGCTACGTCGTCAATTGTCCGGGCGGTGAGGTACGTACCACTAGCTTTGAGTGACACCCTGAATGTTAATCGCTTTCAAACTATGGCTCTAAACCAACACGACAAAGACTCACCAAATTGGCTTGATCTTCTCCGAATGGATACTGAAGTACTTCTTCGAGAACCCCTTTGGTATCACCGTCATGTTTTTGAATAGCTTGTCGAGGCAAATTGCACCGAAAATGGCCTTTGAGCACCCTTGCCTGCGCACACTGTTAGTGTCCTCTGCAGCCAACGCAATGAGAACAAATTTACCCGTAGATAGGGTTTACCCGCATAACGCTGTCGCCGAGTGCCACCCAATTCGCAGGCAAGTTGACAGCATTTTCGTATCTAATGTAGCTGGAGCCGGCTAGTCTTATTTTCAGCAAGCTTTTTTGAGGATAAAAGAATGTGCAGTTACGATAGCGAACTTGACTGCAAGTCATGGTATCTTTCACTTCGTCGAGCATGTCGAGCATGTTGAAAAATGTCTCTGGAACAGGCTTCTCGGTGGTCAGAGACCGAGCACATTCTTTAGCTTCCTCAAGAGTCTTCGGAAGATCGCATTCACCCATAGCGGTGAAACAAATCTGCACTAGATAAGGTCTAAGGTTAGCTCTGTGTGCTTACCTCAAGGAAATAAAGCTCACCGAAATTTCCGTCTAAATGTTGAGAATATAAACATCGTTTCTCCTTCTTCGGATCCGGCGCGTTGCTGTAAATCACCCCGCACTTGTCGTACGGGTAAGGGAGGCCAGGAAGCTTCCTCCCAAGCTTAGGCGGGACGTGGAATTGAAGCGTAGAGTAATGAAGTTTCTGGTCGTAGGCAATCTTCAACTCATCGAGAGGCAACTGGTTCGGGCCGTATCTGTCGGCGAACCCGTATCCTTCCCGTCGGAGCCATTTCAGGCCAGCAGCTGCGGGTCCTGTACAATCTGAGCAAGAAAAGCCTCGTCAGGATATACGGTCACAATACATGGTAGCAGCGGGGTCGCACCAAGGACAAGAGTAGCCGGAATACTTTGGGCACCTTCAGAAGTACGGACTGTAACCTGGTCGATGAAATCAGGGTTATGAACGCTTCGCGAGATACCTGTAACCGTCCCGATGATTTGGCGAATGTTCTTGTAATTTCCACCGAGAACTAGGCGGCGCGTAAAGGTTTCTATGCCAGCACGACCAGCCTGGATTGTGTGGGGCAGGCTGCCACCATATTCCGCATATGGCAAACAAGTTTTGTGTCCCGAGGCATGGAACTGGGTGTCGTTGGCACCTGTCCTGTTAATACCCGTCAAATAAAAATAACAAACATGGAATCCAATCTGACCTAAGGCCGCACGATTTACTTTGCGCTTCTATATTGGGGAAGAGCTTAGCCATGGCCTTATATCCGATAGCCAGAAGCACTGAATCACATTGATCATATTTCAAGGAAACGGCATATAAGGAGAAACGACATACGATGCAACGAGTGGTACTGCATCACTCGCGAACGCTTGCTTTCTTGGTTCCAGTGATCCACCCGTATTGCGTCCGGAGAATTCAACCACGTCTCCGGCTCGACGATGAGGACGTCGTCAAAGTGATCATGACATACTCGAGCTGCGATGAGACCGCCAATGCTGGAAAAGCCATTCAGACGATGAACTGCCGAGCTCAGACATATGATTACCTTCCACCACAGATAACAGCCGTCCCCTTGATTTTTTCGTGAGGAAGCCTGGTCCCCAGGGAGTCGATGTCCAGGACACACGTCTGCTTCTCGAGTTGTCTACGTCGGAAGAGGCGTTCAAAGTAGATCAGAGCTCCACATGTAGCAACTGCTGTCCCGAATGCCCATAGAAGATTCATGATCCACTAGTAGTGTACGATGCAGCAGTAGAAAGCAGAGCCATTTAAGCAGAGAGGAAGTGGCTTCGACGGCCCCGTTGACTAAGTGTGTTTTGTTTGGGATGAGATATCGACAGTGTATGCTTGTCAACAGCCCCGTTGACTAAAGGAAGATTGTTTACAGAGGTGCTTCTTCGCATTCGCCATTGTAAGTAGGATGTGTCACTCGGAGGTTTGAGTCCCAGTGAATGACCGTGGATAAAAATTACCTTGCTTGTCAAGGTCTTCTCTGGGCCGAAACTCCGCGCTGACTAAGGCCGACGTCACTCGTGATATTCACGTGAGTGATTAGCAATTGTTCTGACTGAACAAGACCATTGAGGCCAAATTGAGGCCAGGGCTCGGTGGACAAGCACAGACAGCACTCAGACAGTCACTGCGATAGACGGACCTCCACGTTCATCTCGCATATTTTTCTCATTTGATACGGTATTGAAGTCACTTTTTCTGGCATCCCTTCTAGCTCCGGCGTGATGTAGGCTTCTCCCAGAAATTATCTACTACGGTTATTTTCGACTTAATGTGTTTTATGGCATAACTTTGAATCATGATATTGTGGAAAGCGCAGACAGCAATACTTACAATTTTAACGATCCGGTCCGTCTTACTTATAAGCACACTCGTCGTTATAGAGATATATGACTCCCGTAAACGGAAACAATTTAACATTTGCTTCAGGACTAACGATCCGCTGGATCTTGCACCGGTGCGTATATCGGCAACGCCTTATGATATGTCTCGTTCTGAGACTTCATTGATAGCCTTATTGAATTTTCCATCTCGAGGGACACGGTCCCTTTACTTTTTTGTGGCTCTTATCATTCAAAGTTAAACTAAAGCATAGTGGTACAACTATCATTTTTACTAAAGCTATGCAGGAAATGACAGAGGCCAATCCTGGTATTGTAGGTGGGGCCTCGTACTTTTTATGGATATGATGAGTATTGACGCGTAATCGCATAATTTTATAGCAAGTAAATCCAGCTTCAGTCACTAAAGAAAGTTGTGATGTATGACAAGATGCACGACACACTTATTCGCATGTTTTCATATTAGCTAAAGAAACAGTAAAGATGGGATGCTAAAAACATTCAATATCTGATCCTACTGAAATTAACAGAGGTAAATGCTGTCACTAACGGGATCCTGGCACACCGAGCTAGGGAATCCACGGGATTCTAATAGGAAACGTGAGGCGAGCCTATGACGTTCAACGGGAGAAACCTACCAGATAGATCTTAGCTTGACTTAATCCTAGTGTGACATCAGCGTATTGCCTAAAACATCAGATCGCGACATGTACACATCATAAAAACTGCTTTTACACACTCATATGGTGACATTTCAAGAATACCGTCCATTTTTCGGGACCATGGCGGCATGGAAGTGCTGTCAGCTACGCAGAATTTGAATTCATTGGCATGGCCAACCAAGTGATAAGTGTCGCCCTGCTTTATTGTAACGTAGAAAGGACTTTGAATCAGAGAAAGCCTATCTGAGAGTGATTCAAAGATGTTCAACTTAGCAAAAGAGAAGTGACATACGAAATTCGGACCCATAGGCATAACAAACATTTCCATCCTCCTTTAGGTCTTGCGTGAAGTTCTGGGCAGTAACTGCAGTCGAAGTAAAGCATATTGCCATATCCTCAAGTAAGGCGGGGTTCTGAATGCTAAAGAACCATATGGAGAGACATTTCTTAGTATTACGATATTCCAACTGTTACCATCTGGTAAATATACAATAGTGCTATGCAAACGAGGAAGCTGACTCCAATGTTTTAATACGTTCATGGTGACCGGATGCCAGATACGTCCAGAATAGCCGGCCCGGTGTTGGGCCACCTCGAGTTTGCCTCGAGTTCTAAGTTTTGGAAGTCCGCACCTGTCCACCTTACCGCAACCATGCGCAACATCATAGACAGCTTGGACGACGACGTATGGTTGTTGATAATTGAAAACATATCGGCTTTCCCTTCACTCCACCGACTTCCCTGGGATATTGCATCATTGGCCGGTGTTTCTCGTCATCTCCGTCATTTATGTTTCTCCGTCGCATTCCAGAAGGTTTCGTGGAAATGGTTCAACCCATGTCCGCGTATCGGGCCATTTCCTCCACCATCTTTGGGACGTTATATTCGGTATGGCACTCTCCCAATATTCTAGGAACTTTGATAGCGAGCGTATTCAGGGAACTTGAGTTTGTCATAGTTCAGCTGCGTCCAATGACTCCACCCAGGCTTGGATCCATTCACCAGTTGCATCACCTTGCAGATCATATGGAATTCATATCCGAGATGGTGAATACGGCGGCGCCCTCGTTATGCGCCCTCCACACGGTAAAAATAATATTTGAAGACGCCAATTATCCATCCAAAGAGCTCTTGATGGGTCCATGGCGCACATTACTCGAAGCTATATTTTTACTGCCTGCCTTGGAATCACTGGAACTAGAAGCTCCGTGGTTTGCCGAGGACAAAACTTTCCTTTCACTCACCTTGCACCACAATAATCTCCGGCGTTTTGTCTATCGTGCTCCCTTTTCCTTGGACCCTGAAGCCTTTTGTACGCCAGAGTACGGGAAAAGAACCGCGGAGCAGCTAGCCGTCGAGACACATAATCTACGGCTTTTGCTCGATGCAAACCGAGACTCGTTGGAGATATTAGAGCTACCTGGAGAGTTAGCCGATGGTGTCCTGGACTCACCTTTTCCCTCGTTGAAAGAGTTGTCCCTTTTTGGGCACGGACCCAATTGTCATACATGGGTTTCAGCTCTTCCAACACAATCTCACCTTCGAAAGTTGCACATCGAGATCGCTTCTAGTTATTCCCCTTCCCCGATTCCCATCGCATCGCACATGACGTGTTCTCAGTTAGCCGAAACGCGATCGTTAACAATATCGAACCCTTGTCCTGACGATCCTTTGTTCATGATGCTGCCACCAAACCTTGAAAATTTATCGTTGGTCCCATATCCTGATCCCTTCATGATCTGGTGGGTTCCGGAATCAGAGATACCCGTCAAGATCGTTCCTTGCTCAGCAATGAACACAATTTTAACTACTGGCTCTTTCGGAAGCCTCACAGGTCTGAACGTGGCGTATCAATGGGAGTCAGACTTTGCTGAGATTTCCCTCTTTAACCTGATTGTTCAAACGTCGCCATATCTGGAAATTTTCGAGCTGAATCGATATGGCAAGAAGGATAGTCCTTTTGATATCGTAGTATGTTTTCCCTACTCTTGTGCAGAAACCTATCTTTATATCCCAAATAGTCGTCGTTGGAAACCTCGCTCCGACATCTCAAGTACCTGTCGCATCTACGTCTGAATTTGGAGAAATCCGAGGGAAACCGTAAGGTATTATTTCAGACCAGAACCCGAAAGAATATGTCCAACACCGTGAAGGAGGCTATAAAACAATTGTCACTTTCAATCTCGTCATTGCGATTTATCTCATACCTGGATTTGATATTCCCAAGCATACTCTCTCTTCCTGTGTGGATGTGGCATAAATGGGCGATCTCGCGTAGGAATGGAGATGTCGAATTGGAGTGTAGCATCGACGATGTTTTTTATTAATCGAACTTTGACTCGCATACAGGTTGACCCTTTCAGCCTCTTTGTTACACTTTATTTCATGACCAGAATTGATAGTTGAAGGGATTGACTGTTGACTGACTGGAATTACAGACAGGCCATGTGCTTTCTCTTGTACACTTGATACATTTATGATATCAAATTTTCTTGGAACAATTACACACAAGACTGAGATTCGAAGTACTAGTTTGTTAAGTGTCCGACCGAGTTCAAGACATACCGATACACGCTATCACTCCCTCCCTCCATAGGCATGTATTGTCCATCTGTCTACGAGAGACTAGTCTAGCGGTCACTTCGTCTTGGAAGGACATGGGTCCATCCTGTGACACTGTGATCTTCTAGAACAGGACATCGGCACCCTTCTTCATCCACCCTCCTTCAGCTTCTCTTTTTCCGATGACGAATAAGTATGCTATAAATATGCAATGATAACGCTCAAAGGTCTTTTATTGATATGCTACCTCTCTTGCAGCTCAGGGAGAACACAACGGAATTATAAGTACTGATGTTTTGCCTAGTCCTCCAGGGGGTCTACTCCGCGACGTAGGCTCAAAGGATTAATAGTCCAAAGCATCTAGAGTAGTGCTGAGGTCAAGGAAAAAGGAACGGCATAGAAACGCTAACCTGCACTAACGGTAACGCCCGGAACTTTCTCCCAGAATTAATGCGTTTAAGGGCGCCAGAACTTTTAACAATATGCACCATAGCCTTGGACAGAGACGTATGTTGTATCTTTGAACGAAGGTATAAAGCAACAAGAGACGATTTTGTAGGGTCTATCATCTGAAACGCACATTATGGGATAATCATCAGTGGATTGGATGTGCTTGGGACATACCAGTGTTTCTGCTGTAGAGAAGTACATAGATAAGACTTCGATGTTGGAATTGCCGAAGGCGCACTGCAGGTCGGCATTTGAAAGTTGGACATAGGGAATATTCAACAGCGTGAGGTCTGGTTTGGTTGGAATCCAGTCCAGAAGAATCCTTCTAGCTTTAAAGAACGGCAATCTACATTCCCGTTCGTCATCAGCGATGATACTGAGTCCTATCAGGGGTGATCGGGAAGCGACAAGCTTGATCCATCTGAAAAGCTCGGTGTATGCCCCAAGGCTTCCAACACCTTGATGCCGCACAATAAGGTTTTTCATAAAGGCAAATCCGGAGAACTTGGCCTCTCGAGACGAGTGTATACGAGGGCCCACATTGAGGAAATCGTCATAGTATATATCGAGATCTGTTAGGTTTGAAAACTTGGATAGCAGGTTCAACAGTTGGTATCTATCGAAACGATGATGCGCCCCAAAGGTGAAGGATCTGAGGTTGTTCAACTGGGGAAGCGTGTGAGGGCGCACATAAAATGGACCCTTCATCGAAGTGCCAGTCAGACGCAGTCGCGTCAGATCTGACTTGGATGTACTTACAAGAATAGCCAACGAATCCCATAATTGCATGGCCTCCATGACTTTGGAGTCCACCAAACCCTCCGGGTTTGCGGACAGCAACGCCGGCATGGGCTTCGTCAAGGTGACTCGTCGAACGGAAGGGAAGTTTGAAAGCTGTCGCATAACATCTAAAGAATTAGCTGCAGGACATAGTATATGAACTTCTTCCAAATGGGCGCAACGCGTCAGATTGTCTAGGAACCCGCGCAGAATAGAGTCGTTAACTGGATGAAGTCGGCCGTCGAATTCACGGATCGTGAAAGAGGTTAGATTTGTCAGGGACGCCAAGACGTCCATTGAAGGAGCGACAAGGGTCTCAGTAGACCATCCTAAAACTACGAAAACATTACAGAGCCGATCAAGATGAAGGGGAATAGAGCTTTAATACCGTGAAGCTCCAAAGTACGGACAAACGGTTTGAGGTACGGACGTCTGTCTAGCGTCTTTAGGGCCGGATACGAGAGCGAATTCTGCAAGATGATCATGCGGAGGCACGCCTTTGAATCTTTGATTTTACATACACCGTTTCGAACCGAAGAGAAATCGCACGTCATTTCAATATGCTTGTAGAGGCTGGGCAAGGCCGTTTCATTGAAAGTGCGATTGACCAGGGCGCATTGAAATAATGCGCCTAGCTCATGCTCAAGGCGACCAAAGACGGCCAACAAGACATCGTAGGGGAGTATGTCGCAAATGGAAGTCATAACACGACGATAATGGACGTTCGAGTCAAGTTAGAACTTTTGATGGCCGTCGGCAACTTGAAGCGATAAGATAAGCCTAATATTATTATTGTGATTACATCCAATTCATTATGTTATCCACCAAAGTCCATCCAGTCCATGCATGAAATAAGAGAAGGTATCATACTCGGACCAATGAACGAGAGAGATTAATACGAAGGAACCGTATTATACGTAGTAGTATCGTTCATTGTCACGTCTGGCGGTAGACTGTAGTAGGTTGGGCAAAGGTCGTTCCAGCTCGCTAGAGACATACGTGTCAGCGCTTGCCGCATCATACATCAAAACAATTCGACCCACCCGGAATTCCTGTATTCACCTCTCCCACTTCCGGGATAGCTTCAGCAAAAACAATACCCATACCACTAGAATTCAGTTTCAGCTGATTATAGTCACAAAGAAGGATATGAAACGTGCGCTTCAAGGTGGAATTCAATGTGGCTATTGATACCGTTTCAGGACAGGATACATATCATGAGGGATTGAATATACATACCAGTGCAGGTACCAAGGTCCAGGATTGTCTGTCCTGAATCGAATCGTTGTTGATTTGTTTTCGGGTACGGAGGTAGTATCACCGCGAGCCTAGGGTTCCAAGATTATCAGTGTACAGATAATGACAAGTGCGCTCATAAGACGGACCGGATCGATAAAATTATAAGTATCGCTGTCGGCGCTTTTCACAACGTCAAAACTATGCTGTAAACACTTTGAGCAAACAGACGTGCGTTCAGTTTCTAAAAGGGGCCTACACCATGGAGATGGAATGGATGCTGGAAAAGTGCGACTTAGATACCGCATCAATGAGAGGACAAATGGAAGATAAACGTACAGGTCCGTCTATCGCATTCCCACCGAATAGATTTATTTCAATGGTCTTGTTCAGCGGCAACCCGTATACGGAACCTTTAGGCAACAAATCTTGCGCTTGTTGCGCACCGCTCAAGATCTGAAGGAGGACGGGAACGGTAGGCGGTACAAACTGGACACCGTTCATCAGGAAAGTACTGAGATTAGCGTCAAAGCCGAGAGTGATATTGAGTACGAGATCCGCCCCTCCAGGTACCGGCTCTCCGGGGGCTCCAGGAGATTCCAGTGGATGTAAATCCACCTCTCGTATAGAAACAATGTCCGACTGCATCGAAGTCGTCGGTTCCGAATCATCCGCACCTTCGTATCTCAACACTGCAGAGTTAATTCCGTTCTCGAAACCTCGATGGCCAATACTGGGTTCAGACCGAATCCAGTAGTTATCAACTGGTTGATTAGTCTCCAGAATGATTGAGAACCGCTGAGACGCAAGTATGGGTAGAGAGTTAACCGTGATGGGTTGAATGTTGATGCCGTCGGTTTCGATGACGGTGAAATTGTGACCATCAATAGAAAATTTGAGGCCTGCGTTGCATGATGCAGAAATCAGTCGTAGCCGGTAACGCTTGTTTGGAGCGACTGTCATAACGAAGAGTGGAGCTGTAGGCTATACACGGGATATTACTTGAGTTCACGTCGTAGGGAGAAGGACAATTGACTTACATCTTCGAAGAATCGACCCATTCCGTTGATCAGAGTGGAATTGGGTGTCGGCCCCACTCTCGTAGCCATGAGAGCTGGCGTCGTATCATGGTACCTAGAAATATCCCATTATGAAAGTACTAAACTTATTTTCCGTCTCACACTCACCAATCTGAGAGCGTAATAATAGTGGTTGCTATATTCAAAATCAATATAGCTCGGACCGATAGAAATAGATATACCGACCATCATCAACGTCATACAAGGCCCGGTGAGGGTCATTCTTCCCGTCCTCCCCGTCATACACGATAAAGGGTCCCGCCAGCCCATCGCAATATTGGACGGAGAGGTGTGAATGGTACCAAAACGTTCCAGCCTGGTCCGGAACGCGGAAATCATACATGAACGAGTTGTTTTGTGCGATTGGACACTGCGAGACGGAAGCAGAACCATCTTCAAAGTTGGTTCCATGTTGGTGGATACCGTGCCAGTGCTGAAGAATATAAGAGACCAAGAAATGGAGAGGAGAGCCGTGCTTACAATGCTTGTATCGAGGGCCATAGTGTGGTCTGTCAATTCATCGATGGCATTGATCTGAAAACGGTCTCCCTGCATTACATTGAGAACATGATACTGTCACGTATACATTCCAACCTGCCTTGACACCACTTATGATAGGGCCCGGTAACGTTCCGCCTGCCAGGACCGTTCTAGAGATAGTCAGAATAAAAGCCTTCACACAGGCTCTGTGCACCTACGACCGAAGGACTCCATCCGGGGCGAGTTCTTTGTTAGAGATATGCAGATCCCCCGACGAGCCAAGGACTTCAAGCGATGTCACCGACTCGAATAGAAAGATGAAAGCAAGCAGAAAATTACGCATGATGAATGAGTCCGTTGAGCGAAAGAGAAAGGACAGTAAAGTCTAAGACGAGGGAAAATCGGCCTACTTTTGAAGCTCTTTATAGAGGGTGTACTGTGATAATTATAGCAGCCCTAGGGGTTTCGGTATCATGATGGGCTAACACATCCATGCTCAGTCACTATACCCGTCCACCTGGTCGGAAGGGAACCAAGCAAGGGGTCTTCCACAGCCAGTGCTAACTGACACTGATCGGAAGGATTTCCAATCGTTTTGGCTGATTTTCCGGCGTTTATCTCGTGCCTCAAGTATCCCGATGATGCGCCAGTCCGGGGGTGACCTTCATTACGAGATCAGCCATGAAACAACACCACCATAGTGAGAAACCCACTGAGATATATCTGTATCTGTAAGCACCAGGAACGACGATACGTAAGCATTTGTAAAGTCATAGCTCAAAGCAATGTGGTGGCCGGTATACTGGGAGGATTTCAGCACGATTAATTTTTTGAGAAAACCCCAAATTAGTTTACCGTCCACCTAGAGCAGTGCAGGTCGCGATAACGACCCACAAATATCTGTAAAATGGGGCAGGGATAACGAAAGTCCGTCTAGAGACGGGACGCGCTGCTTAGAATATTAAAAAAACTCGTTTGGTATTAAAATAGAGTGTTCCTGAAGGTTGCCTGAGTCCAGAGTGATGGCTGTTCAGGGAGTCCTATTCATATCCCCGAGACGACAGCCGAAGGAATCCATCATCAATGCAGGTCAGCCCGATGGTCAGCAATCGAGGAGTGCGGTATTACGATGTAGGGCTGGAAGGAGAGACAGGGGGCTCGACCTGTTGGTTGACTGAATGGTAGTGGATATCGTGTGAAGTGTAGTACAATTTCTTCTTATCTTAGCACCTGGTAA
This sequence comes from Armillaria fumosa, assembly GCA_030407015.1. Classification (NCBI taxonomy): domain Eukaryota; kingdom Fungi; phylum Basidiomycota; class Agaricomycetes; order Agaricales; family Physalacriaceae; genus Armillaria; species Armillaria fumosa. Next base: position 742,289 of record JAUDYM010000001.1, read on the forward strand.
GCCTGAAGATACCGCGCCGTCATGGGATGCCGGAGGCCATCACCGAGTGATGAGCTCCCATGGCAGACCACTCCTGATACGATGATATCTTGAATGCGCTCCAGACTTTTGTTCGGAGACGGGGGGAGTAGTGGGTCTGAATATGACCACAGGCGCGGAATTGAGCTGACGATGTTACAGGGACAAAGTGTTCGTCGGGGGAGCTCGTGCTATGCTGCAAGATTGGGCCCAATGGAGAGACGATGCATCCGATAGTGCCGTGAAGAGTTAGCACTCGCATCTATGTAAGCATTGGAATATCACAATGGCAAGACAGGCTCACTATAAACCTTCAGTGAGCTAGTTCAAGCGCCACCAGCAACCGGAAATCATAACCGTCAAACACGAAAAATAAAAATGAGTCGTATGTGTTTGTCTTCCAGATGGAGGGGGTAGATATGGGTAATTGTAACACCGACCCCGCTTTGGTTTGTGAGATTGGCGATGTTTGCCGTACGCTTAAAGTAGTATAACCTGGACCGGATGGTAAGTAGATACCTCCTCTTTTCCTACTGTCACTTCCTTCCCTCATATCCGAATGGTCTGCTCACCTTGCTTTCCAAAACATCTTGGGAATGTCGCGCACCTGGTCAAGAAAAGACTGGGCGGGAACAGCGATGCATCATCACGGTGGCAGTCGCAGACTCTAACCGTATCGCAAAGGCGCTCAGTTATGGGAGAGGGTACGCTTGAGTTCGATAGCAGTAGCAGCGCTTCCGATGCTCCAGGTCGTACACCTTCCCATTTGTTCTGCTTTTCAATCGCAACATACATCAAGACGAAGTAGTGAGATGTCGGCATCCGACGGGAGGCTGGACATCCTGCACGTTTCCCTTCCGACCTTGTGAATAGAACAAAGTTGCAGATGCAGCCTTTAGCAACGGCTCTAGGTAGTCCTGGATGGAATAAAACCTTCACGCTCGAGTTCAGTGGTCGGGAGTAATAATTTTGAGAGAAGGGGAGGAGAGAATAATATCGAACACGAAGATCGGGGGCGTCAAAGGAGCAGAAGAATAGACGGGGCGCTGAGTGTAGATTTCAGGATATTTATACGACGAGGAAATCCTGTCGTATTCTAGGACTGTCTCAGTAATAACTTGGTCAGAACGCGGACTGCTGCGATCAACAAATGCTAGCTAAACGTAGGCGCGAATATATTGTTGCTTTTGATGAGCAGTTACCGGGGCACTGTCGCGAGACACATACAGAGGTCATTCAATGTCAAGAGGTGAATACTGATGTTAGTACTTGTGGGTCGGGTTGATGTATCAACAGTCTATCGATGGTCGCAGTGTCAGTAACAGTCCTAAAACATAAACGTAAGTTTCGGGAAGAGAATCTACTATGACGTTGCCCGAGTCAACGCGATGCCGGACTTCGGCAATCACTTTTTTCAAGTTCCGTTCGGCCAGATTCAGACTTTTGAGTCTAATTTTGTGAACCACCGTACCGTACCCATTCTTTCACGCCATTATATTTATTTCTGAACGCTAGAATATAGAAATGCAATTCTCTCTACCAGAATACTACGGTCTCCGAGGAGAATTCTTGGCAATTCAAATTCCAACATGATACTTGATCACCTCAAATCTGCTGATGGCGAGCGAAGTTCCACGGTCTCCATCTGGATTAGTGGCACCCATGTTAGGGCCGCTTGGCAAGACCTGACGGATTGGGATAAAACACGCCTGTGTCTGATCTACGGGAACAGCTTCACGCGCTTCGTAGAGACTCCGAAGGCCCCCATTTAATATGTAACGCCGCTGGCGGTCCAGTGAATGATTACCGTCTGCCTTGGATCGAACAAGAGAACTCTCGCACTTTCACCGACTGCCGGGAGTTCGTAGCTGAGGCATAAATCAGTCTCGATTATCCGTCGGAGACCTGCAAAAAGCTCAAAGTGCTCCTCCAGCCTCTTATCGATCGCAGAGACGTGCCGATCTGTTTGTGTCAGGCGGATCTTAGCATGCTGAGGGATTTGATCTTTACCGGAAGGTTGGAGGAGTGGAGAGCAGGACGTACCCGGACCTCAATCGTCGACGGGGGGCAAGCAGGCTGGATGCCATGTTATTGGGACGCAGGGAAGGCTATGCTGGGGTGGGGGGGATAAGGGGGAGGACTGGTTCAACATTGTTAGAGATTTTTCCAGATTGTCCAGTGATGTTAAGCTTCTTGACTGGGAATGGCACACCGGGGCACCTGTGATAACACTGTAGATAAAATGTCAGCAACCTCAGTATCAATATTGTTATCGGAGAACAATCCGTTCTCCCCTGGGGTCGTCCGCCCCACTGTAGGTATCCCTCGATTGATGAGTAAAACAGTACAGAGCATCTGTAGCTGGGGATGAAAGGTGAATTAAAATATGACCGAAGGGTAGTAATACATTTTCTGAAATATCCAACTTGAAACCGTACATTCCATGTTCTGTAGTTCAGCGATAAATGACCCGTCATTTATCACAAGAAACTGACAATAGTCAAAGCTTCTTATCGCTCAACTCTGTCACCCCCGCCTGGACTTTCTTACGAGCTCGCAATGCCGAGAGCTCCATACGAATTTGAGCATTCGCAGAACCGGCTTGGGAATCGAGCAATGGTGGTATGATGGGTCTGCGTCTGCGGGCTACGGGACTTGACGTACTGAGTCTACCAACAACAAACACGCGAGGCAAGGAGGCGTGCTTCGGCGACGGAGAATGTTGCTTTCCTGGAGGTGAAGCTTTGAGTGTCGATGTTGGGGTATTCTGTAATTTCGCTTCTGATGTCAGTGGAGTCGTCGCGTCTGGAGTATGGGAAGGCTTCGCCTCTGGAGTTGGTGGTACCTTCATCGGAGAGACCTCTTCAACCGGCTTCTTGTCAACGTCCTCCTCTTCATCAATCCACTCAGACTCCGACTTGGTGCTTAGCTGATTCATGGACACCGACGACGAAAGAAGCTCTGAATCGTCGTTGGTTTGGATGACAACGGTGTCGGTATATGTGAAAGGCGACACTGGGGTTCTTGGGGACGGGGATGATAAAGCAGAATAGATGGAGAGGGATGTACGAGTTCGGGAAGGAGTGAGACGAAGAGAGGAAGGTCTCGACTTTATCCTCATGATAGACTCTCGTTTAGCATGTTTGCGGACGGGAATTCTTGTGTTGGAGGAGAATGAACGTGGGATAGATATCTTGAATGGACGAGGGACTGATGTCGGTGTAGTGGTATGAGAAATATGGGTCTGTGCGCCATGCCGTCGCTCCGAATTCTCCTTTCCCACCGTCTTGGGCTTCTTGGGTACTGGTCGTGGGGACGACACGCGCTCTGTATCCCGGATCGCCGTCACTTTGAAGATAGGCTTCTTCGGAGGCTCCTTCGCGCTTGGTGTGTCGCGACCGGGCGCTGGTCGAGGCTTTGCTTTGGGTGTTGGTAAAGCCTTGGCGTTCGGAGTTGATTGCGGCGACGACGGCTGTGATCCATGGTACTTTTCTACCAACACCAGAGACCTGAGCCCAGGCGACTCGGACGTTGCTGATCTCCTCCGCAAAGGCGATTTGACTTTGAGGGTGCGCATGGTTGGTATTTTCGAATCCCTCTTGGAGGCCATCGTGGCAAGTGAGTTGAACCCCGCGGGCATTCTCTGCAGACTTTCTTGTTCAACACTGTCCAATAATTAACGAGAAAGAAAGACTCACGTTGAGGATAGCAGTCCAGAGAGATGGTGGTGGTGGTGGTGGTAGGAGTGAGAAAGCGTGCTGTACCTTATCCAATGTTGGCAATGTTGATAAAGGATGACATCGAGGGGTTCCGATGGGATTTTCCCGCAACGACGATTAGAACCCACCGAATGCTCTTTTTCAGTAATGGACCCCAATTGATATCCAATCCCGTGCAAGAACGGCGACCTCGCCACGGCCTCGTGTTCTACCACAGGCCACATCCTCGGATCCCGATACGAGAAATTGATACACGGAAATCACTGACCGTCCTCGAATGAGATTCAGTACACTTTGGCTAGAAGACGTGTGCCATTCGATTTGGGCTGTCCTTCGGTTCTTCATGATAATTAATCACGGAATCCATACGGCATCGTATGCTGGTATATTCTATGTCAAAAGCATAGGCCTCGTGGCAGCCGTGTCGTTGATATGAAGGACAGATGGAGAAATCGGGGTATGGAATACGCTGGTCATGGGGGTAATTGGTCAGGACACGGGGTAGACGTATTGCCACAGCATGACCGCTACCTTACTTTGTTGAGTATATGCGCGATGTTAGCGTGCTGATCGTACGCGAAGAAGATTCTACTTTAAGCTTTGAGATCGCAAGTTGACACTATACCACGAGTTTAACAATACTACTCTCACTTTGGTCGAAACAAGTATACAGGATGAGTACCGGTATTTGTGTAACAGTTGACTTGGAGGCGACACAAATTAGACTCACAAGTCCGGATCTGGTCCAACGGAGCTTGAAAGTCGTGATTGCCGAAGTACGGCATGGCCTTGACACGGACCGGAAACTCTGCTCATTTGATATGGCGTCTTCAAAAACTTCATTCTAGGACTGAGCGTACATAAATCAATGTCTGCCACTTCTCCCTATCCCATGGTGCCAACAGCACAGCCTTTTGAGCTTCCCGCAAGGCCAGTTCCGCTGCACCGGTCGTCGTCAGAGCAATGGCTCTCAATCCTATCTCGTTCCGCTGCACGTCAAGCGTGGACGCTGACGTTCCTGCAATGATAGGAAGCACACTTTCATGGAATCCTCGCTGCATCGCCAATTTCGCAAGATCAATCCTCGCTTCTGATCTCGAAGGCTCAGAAATGATCGCCTGTTGGGCCAGAGACATCACTTTGTCATCCTCTCCCTGTGAGGTAAGATAAATGAATGGAATACTACAAAATATCACAGTGAACCCACCAGTCCTTCGTGATGCTTCATGAGCAGATACTCTACGTCTTTCCCTGGATCCATGCTCGCCCGTTGTTCACGAGGCAAGGCTAGAATTTCTGACAGGGCAGCATCAACGAGGTTTTCATCGTCGGTCAGGATACCCATTGCGGCGAGAGCATTGATGGCAGCGAGGTTTTCGGGATCATTCGTTATACTGATAAGGCGGTTAGAACTGATACGCCATATTGCCAGACGAAACGTCTACATACCATTGGAGGAGCATATTCTTGGCCTCGTCTCTTGAAGTCTCATCCCCGAGAGCCCACATCGTCTTGGCCATGAGAACACTAACATGCCCGCTCAGCGTTAAATCATCTCCGGCACTCGACAGCGCATTTTCAAATGTGCCTAAAACAGCTTCAAGCTCAAACCCCTGCCTCAATTGAGCCAAGCCTAAGCCAAAATGAGCTTGAGTGTAAAGGATCCGCGTTTCCGAGTCATCTATTTCGGGAAGCAGACCTATCACGCTCTCGAAGGCTTCGGCAGCGCCTGCGTAATCCCCAGTGCTATTCCGGATGCGGCCCATATTGGACTGGGCGATGACATACTGGCGTTCAATTTCGGGAGACTCAGTTTCTTCATAGGCAGTCTCGAGTATGGCTATGGCATCAGTAAGTAGGAATAGGGCTGTATCGAGGTGCCCAAGTGTTTCATGCACAAGACTTGAGAGATGAAGCCCTGGGGCTGATGATGGGTTGAGGGAAAGATAGCGCGACAGAAGGGACAACGACGGGAGTAGGGATTCAGATGTTGATATCTTGTTTAGGGCAAAGGAACGCGCAGAAAATTCGAGATCAGCGGCCGGCTGTTTCAACACAGGGTCAGAGGCGAAGGGAATGGTCCACATCCTGAAGACTTACTACGGAGGATGCCAGTCCTACTGCATGTTCCAAGAGGGCTTTAGCGTCACTTTCGTGGCCATTGGCAGTGGCTACCAGGGCCTGACCGACCCAAGCCAGCGTATAATCGGGTTCAAGAGTTTGGGCTCTATACAGAGCTTCATTTGCGAGCTCAACATCATTGTGGTATAAGTAGAGCAATCCAAGGTTAGTCCATGTGGCAGTATTCTGCGACAAGTGAACATCAAGACCATAAGATAGAAAGACGACATACTTTGGAATCAATCTCCAAGGCACGAATATATGCATGCTGTGCAGATTTTGCTTGCGTGAGGAAGTATGCGCTCCCAAGGGCGGTCCAATATTCTTCGTTCAAGGGGCATTGTCGGAGAGCAGATCCCAAAAACTCGATCCGCTTCTTCTCGACATCTTTAGATTTTTCCTCGTCCGTCAATCGAGAGGCATAAGACCCAAGTGCCATCCCAAGGTCGAACCATGCGCTCCCTATTGCCTGAGGGTCCAACAAAGCTACGGATAACCTGAGATCATATGCTACGATAGCGCTTTGCAACAAGACGTTTCCAGTCAGAGGAGTCGAGTTGTCGGGCAATTGAATATTGATATTGAAACCCGCAAGCCGATCGCTGGAATGTGTCGAGAGAAATGGAAAGACAGCTTCAAGAGCATGACGTGCGGCAGACTCGTCCACAAATGCTGATCTTGCTGATAAGGAGAACATGGCATCGGCCGCAATCTTCCACACCACACCTCCAAATCCAGAACTCTGCTCGATCGCTACCAGAGCAACGTGAAGGGAAGTAAGGAACGAGGTCTCTGCCCTCGCTACATACCCGCCGGATAGCTCACTCCGACCAAGATCAAGATACGTCTGACCCAACAACACAGACACGCCAATCTCGCCCGGTCGCTTGTGTAGAATGTCCGTAAATATATCTATGGCTGCTTGGAATTGACTGGTCTGCCGATGAACGCCTCCGATGAAGTAGAGCGTCATCCAATCGTCCGGATTAAGCTCCTGTGCGCGCGCCAATGACTTCAAGGCTGCGGCGTGTCGCCCCGACCTGCTGTAAGCCTCGCCCAACCTCAGCCAGCACACTTGATCCTCTGGTTCCGCGCGCAGTGCGACTTGATACGCATGTATAGCTAACTCGTACTTCCGGCGGGCCTATTTGTTTGTAGAGCTCAGAAAAGCGGGACATCCATGCTGATAGAGATGCGCTGACCAGTTCTACAGCCCCAACGGCTTTCCATGCCCATGCATTCATGGGCAGATACACGGTTGATAGCCCCGCTTTGTCTAGCCCAGCGTCCGATCCACCCTCCCCGTCTATAGTTCGCCGAGCGACCGTTTCCACCAGGTCCCATTCTTGCTCTTCGGCAAACCCAACGGCCAGTCGGCGCGCTGCGTACACTTCGCGAGAATCGAGTTCAAAGGCTTTCTGGAAGCATTTCGAAGCCCGGTTCGGATCGGGTGGCGTCGCATATTCTTCGTAGTAGATCCCTAGGGAGGTGAACGCTGGTGCATAGATAGAATCGCGCTTGAGAGCAGCGATAAAATATTTATACGCCTCTTCCCTTTTATCACCTGACAGAGCTGGATGAGCAAGGTATCAAGCTACACAGACACATTGATTACCGCTCATGTCCCAATGACAAGATCCAAGTCGCCACAGGCATCTTGCACTTTCTTCTACGTGATCGTTCAGAGTGTCCATTGTTTCAAGAACTTCTTTCAGTGCTGTCACAGCGAAATCAAAGTCACCCAGGCGACTGCGACACCATGCATGTTCCTCCTTTGCTCGTAGACCATTGTCCACATCATTGGGCAACAATTGGTGCACCCTGGAGAAAAGATCCGCGGCTTCCTCCCATTTATTTCCCTGCTCTAAAATGTAAGCACGGCCCATCAGACAACTGATGTTATTCGGAGATGTAGAGAGGACATCATCGATTATCGACAGAGCTCTAGCATGGTATTTGGGGGGGAATAGATGAACCAAAGAGGTCGCTAAGATGACCTTGAAACCTAAGATGACACTATTATCCATTAATACGCGACGTATTGGCACAGTAGAGGAAACTCGTACTGGGGAAGTACCTTCCCGTGGTTAACCTCAGCCCGCCTTGCAAGCTCCATGCCGCTTTGGGCGGCTTTAATGGCAGCAGGATAGTCTATTTCGTGGAGGTATACATCAGCTAGAACCCTTGTACCAAGAAGCGAATCTGCAAGTTGTGGTTGGGCGTCCTAGGCATGATCAGCTTGAATCTCAGCTGCTACTGGAAACTTACGAATATCATATCTAGACCAGTATCTGGTTCAGCCAACTCGTCTTCTTCGTCTTCTTCGTCATCACCGAGAGGGATTCCATTGTAGACGAAGTACCCTTTGAGCATCGATGCCAGTGGGAGTGAAGGGAACAATGCCATGTACTGTCGCAGTAAAGAATATTCATAATCATCTAAAGGGCGTGAACACCAGAATTCATGGAGGATGGTTACATCTCGTACCTATGGTCTCGACGTCCTTTCTTTCTAGGAACAACGACCAAGCGAGTTCATCAGGTAGCTGCAAGATGATCGTGCCGTTGATCAAGTCCTCAACCTCTTGGGAAATTGTCTGTTTTTTCTCGCTTGTGTTTGGCAGGGCATACATATATTGTTGTTTATGCCTCAGCAGCTTCGTCTCCGTTTCACGGCGGAGCTCGTCGGAAGTATTGGGATGATTAAGAATGTCGTTGTACAATGACGGAAGCTAAGTGACAGTCAGAGACGGAATACGAGGTAACACAGGGATTGCCTACGCGAGATACGTTCCAGATTTCAATACCAACGTCCTTCTTGATTTGCTCCGGGGTCCCAGCACCAAGTCGTGTTCGGCGCTTCTCGAACTCTCTTGTGATCTTCTCAGCTTCGTCTTTCTCTAATATGCGAACGATTTCTTCCAAGATCGGTAGTCCGTTATGCACAGCCTCTTGGGCTTCGAACGTGGTCGAGGACGTTGGGTTTGTAGGATCTGGTGGGGGTAGGGTCGACAGCAGCGCATAATGTGGAGATGCAGGTAGATAAAGTGATATCGCGTCGACAACTTGTAAACGGTGTCCGTGCTCTCGGCGACTTTGAACCAACTTATGAATTGTTTCCGCGCATTTGACCACATCTCCGCTGTAAATAATCAGCATTGACGCGCAGAGTAGTGATTTCGCGCGTACGACTTGGCAAAAAATTCTAGCAAATGATGGAGCGTGTTCGCATATTTATCCCAGGCTTCTGTCCTTTCGTAGAATCTTGAGAGGCCCTATACTCGTCGTAAGGTAGACGAAGACGACATGTAGCGGATTCCCAACCTGCCAGGCGAGCAGTTGCTCCCGATTCAATTCGATCGCTCTCCGATACGCCTATGCGAGAAACATCAGCGATGCCCAGAAAGCATCTAAATTCCGAGTTACTTGCTCGCTCTTGCCGAAATCTTCGAGTTCCAGAAGTGCAAGGCCGAGAAATACCGTCCTGAAATGTAAGTCGGCTTCAATAAAGGTTACATTGACGGAGCTTCTTACGCGTTGTAATTGTCCGGCTCGAACTCGAGCACCTTTTCAGCGCTGTCTCTCGCGGCGACAAAGTCTTTCTTTGCAATAGAATCCCTTGCAGCCTTAAGTTTGGTCCTCGCAAAGGACATGGTGCTGTAAAAACAAGGGAGTACAGCCAGACGGCGAAGCCTTTAGATAGATACTGCCACAAATAAACACGGTCCTCGCTAGGGTTGCGTGAAAAACCGGAGGTTTTTCACCAAAATAGTTTTTCACGGTAAATTACAGGTAAGTTACCAAGGTGGGAGGGGGGTCTAAATGGGGAGGTTAGTTACCGAAGTTCGCACTATGCACTGCAACTGCCTCACAAGAGAAAAGGACAGGAACAGACCGGGAAAAGAAAGACAAAACAAAAGGTGTCCTGAGGTTAGTGCTGAGGTGGAAGTTGGAGAGGACGACAACCAAGAAGTAGCTTTCTAGCATCTGATGTACTCGCGGCGCCGCGTAGCGGCGAAAGAAAAAATTGACTCAAATCTATCACGTGACTTGGTAATTTACTGGTAAATAACCACCCCCCCAGACCCAGGGTTGGTAACTTATCGTAACTAACCTCAGCTGAGGTTTTTCACGCAGCCCTAGTCCTCGCTGCACTCGTCCTCTTCCCCGCCGTCTGACACCCTCTGGCCAGTACAGCCATTTTCCTTCCTTCTTTCACCCCACCCACCTTATCCCTGGTGTGTACTTAGTCATCCTCCCGATAGGAAGGCGTCAGTGCTCACCGCCTCCTTCCGGGCGCTCTGCAGTTCTGGTTAGTGAATCGCACGCAATATTAATGTGAAATTTTGGGGGAGGGGGAAGTTGAATCATGTATGTAGTATGCTAGAGTGCTATAAACATGTTATTTCAATGATTGCTCATACAAGTGGGCAAAATGTATTTAGCACCTTAACGCGACAGAGCCAGCGGCTCGAGATAATGAGTACATCCACTTACCCCCTAGGAAAAAAGTAGAAAATAGGAAGAACAAAACAGAAAGAAGTTTGAGGAAAGAACAGAAACGAAAATAAAGATACGAAAAGAAAGAAGTATATGCAATTCAAATTGTTCCGACTGAAAAACCCAAAGAAAAAAATCAAAGGATACATCAGGATTTCGCTCGTTTTGGTAACACAATGTATCTTATCCTTGTACTCTCATGACCTTCAGCTTCGCGGCACCCTGGACGAATATCTAACGCCCTCTCACGTTCTCTAATCATAATGCCTACTCGTTCATCGACATCGCGCAGCCATCCCCTGCTTTCCTTTGAAATGCAATCTCCCCTTACTTCGACCATTTATTCCCCCACTCTCGACGAAGACACGCCGTCCAAACGATGGTACCATTATCTACCCCTTGCAGGTGCGCCATAAAATACACTATTCGATTACTAGCACCTCTAACGGTGAAAACACGCATAGGAACTGTCTTTTTTATCCTTGCACCCCAACCCTCGTTGCTCATTGTCCTGGTTAACTACCATTTACAAACTCGAGGCCAGCCCATCGTCTTCGGCGTCCACCTTGCTGTCACATATACACTCACATTTCTGATAATCACGTCTTTGATCGTCTGCGTCGTCCGTGATCCTGGGCCGGTGCAGATCACTCCACCCGACCACGGACGAGACACGGACGAAGTCGATCTCTCTGAGGCACTCATGCCGCCTGATTTTGATTTTTCTGCACCCGGAAAATGGTGCAGACAGTGCTGGGTGCGCTTCGTTGACCCAAACTCTTCTCGTTCGAAGACTCATCCCAGTTTCTAAGGCGCCAAAACCGGATCGAACACATCATTGTACTCACTGCAGCAGATGTGTTTTGAAGATGGGTATGTTGTTGATCATCCCATCCATCCTTTTACGCTCAAATCAGTTTCAGATCACCACTGCCCATGGGTCGGGGCAAAATGTATTGTAGGTGTTTTTTGTTTTCGTTGTTCGGTTCCCACTCATATCCGTGCGCAGGGACATAGAACATACCCCGCTTTCCTTCACTTTCTATTATGCATTACTCTACTCTCTACATATATTGCAATAATGTGTATCTTTGCTCTGGTGTATGCTTTCAACAATCCTTACGTGGTAGTAAGTCCCCACATCACTGTACTCCAAAGCTAGAGGCTGAACCCTCATTGTGTTCTGTAGAATGAAACCACGCCCATTCATGAACTATTACTCGCCTTTGCAGGCCTGGTGTTTTCCCTCGTTATCGGTTCATTTTTCTTTTACCATGTATACCTTGTCACGTCAGTCGTTTTCCCGCTTGTACCCCGCACATCCTACTAACGATCCTGACAGAACAAACCAGACAACTCTAGAAAACCTCTCTCCTTTTCTCCTCTTGCGACACCTTCCGCCTCTTCCGAGCACTGGCCACTCACTCTCTGATCCTCCCCTAGAGCCCGAACTCTCTTACCCCCAGCGTCGACTCGTCAAAGACGCCCACGGGCACATTAGGTTGTACGATGTTGGTTGGAAGCAAAACTGGATCCAAGTCTTCGGTTGGAATCATACCTATGGGTGGGTGGCTCGTGTCTTGAGCGGCGGTGCGATGTAAGTTGCTTACATTCTTCGTCCGACCCTTACTTTTTGCTCATCTCAATGATAGTAAAGGAGATGGGCGCACGTTCCCCCGAAATCCACAATCGGAGGAGCTGCTCGCCCGACTTGCCGTGGAACTGGTCAAAGCGGACAAGGACAACTGATTTCTCGCCCTACTCTGTCATTCCTTTCGGGAACTGTGTATATACCGGCGTCTATCTGTATCAATCATATCTACATAACCTAATAACTTACTCGGTGCCTTCATAGAGCATTTATTTCTGTGCGTTAGTCACCTTTCTTACAAATACATCTTTTCCGCATGGTCTAATTCATAAATATCCTCTTGATGGGGTATGTAAGTATACAATCTGTGGTATTAGTATTATTTTTAGCTTATTGACTCCCACTTGGCTGGTGTTGGCCATTTCTCATGGAACCACCCCTGCAATGCACGATCCACCTCCGGGACATCAGACTCCTTGACCACGTCGTCGTTGATACACACCAATCTGAGTCTTTCGTTTTCTCGAAGCTGCTCAACAGTGTCGCGAGCTTCGTTGGCATCCGTTATCGACACGAACCTAAACGGTAGCTCGCCTGTAGTTTAAGCACGTCACTATCAGATAAGAGGGAAAATCCGAAATGACGTACCAACAACATAGCGGTACCTCTGTATCACCATCATCGTCCACTCTCGGATGTTCACACCTTCCACTGATGCCCAGCCCCGTCTTCTGAAGGCCTCCCGCGCCCATGGTGCCATCACAGCATCCAACACAAAATCCTTGGCGTGATATTCCGTCGTCAACGGGAGATGTGGTGGGCTCAAACCTGTGTCGACTGGGTCTGGCACAATAGAGAAGAGTAACGGGAAGGTTCGGTTTGGGGACGGGAGGAATTCGGACAGTCCGAGAGGTCCAGAGGCGCTCATGAGCGCTCGGATCACTGCAGTGGAGACGTGTCAGTAGTCGGCTCCCGAAGCAGAGGGGAAAATAAGCTTACTGCAATCTCCGCAGCTGACTTCCTCAAACGCAATGTGAACGAAAAATTCGCTCGCATTTCCTATCGGCATCCCATCTTTCTCGAAACACTTGTCCCATCTGACGACACAATCCGCAGCTTGAGAAAAATACCCGTAGTTCGTGTAATGCGGGTCTGAAGAAAGGCCGGGCGGATGACCTGGTTCGTTTGGATAGATGTATTCCAGCGGACAACCGTCTTGTGACGAGAACGAGTACTGACTTTCCATGTGGTCCAATCTCGAATGTACAATATCTTCGACACGATCGTGGCTGAGCGTTTCCCTCTCGGGCTGCGCAACTGACACGGATGTAGCCCCAGGTTCGCCACCAATTTCACTCCAGGCTCGATAGGCATGGACTTCCGTAGCCCATGCATCTTCATCATCCCAATCGTGATCTTCGGAAGGAGGTGTCCCGTTCCCGCCGATACGAGCAACGACCCATGACCAGAGGAGCGCTTCTCGGGCGCGATCAACGAGGAAGTTTCCGAACATGAACCCAGGATGAACGTCGTCACCATCAGGAACGAGAGTAGAATCTAGTACGCGACGCCGTTAGCTTCCTCTGTTATTGACGCGTTTATGTGTCAACATACTATCGTCCCCAGCTGCGGTATGCCCGTTCATACCTCTAAATGGTCGGCGTGCGGTCGCGTTGAACTCTTCAGCCCACATTCCGGCCGCCATTTCATTCATGATGGGCATGCTGATCGCCTTTTGAGCGTGTACGATGTACGGCCGCGAACGCGTTCCAAACCGCTTGGACAGCAGATGACTGCTGTACTCGAGGGGTCTCCACTCTCCTTCCGGCGGCCTAGTAGACGGGTTCTGCGGAGCGATGACCAACCAATATTCGAATCGAACGACGGGACCGTAGAAGTGTGTATAGAAGTCTTCCGGCTCGACGTCGCCATGGAAGAAGTAGTCGTCGTTCATGTAGATAAAATTTTCCGAAACACCACATAGTGCACCTAGCTGGGATTCGATGGCAAAACTGTTGAACGTAGGACCAGAATAGGCACCGGGCACGAAGAACTGCGAATGGTGTTGGATGTCCAATGAAACGTTTGCATCGTGCCATTGCGAACCAGAAAGCCACTGAGGGATTTGTCCGTATCGTAATTCCTCCGAGTCTTCCCCCGAGATGTCAACCGCGTTGTCAGACGTCAACAAATGAAATGAGCCAAGACCATTTCGAAAATGGGCGAGGGCAGAACGCATGGAATATTTCAACTCGTTGTGATCTCTTTTGTCCAATTAGTTGAAGGGAAAGAAATGAAAAATATTGTTGCTACGCACCGGTACAGTTTGGGCTTTGAAGTCCCGTAGCCATTCTCAAGCTGAGTCCCCTCTAATGCTTTGATGTGCAACGGATCACTCCCATTCACCCAAGCCCAAACAATGTCCATCGGCTCCAGTGTTGTTCCGTTCTCATAGCCCAAGCAGCTGCACGGTTGACCACTAAAGTAATCCTCTAAACACACGCCGGGGATCGGGGTTACAGGGAGTAGGCTGAAACGCGTTGGGGTTGCATCGTCGCGATGGCTCGTAAATTTGTCGTAAGTACTGGAATGCGAATATGTTAGTTGTGGAATGGCGTGCTGGTTTGTGGGAGTGCAAAGAGCAGAAGGGGAGTATTTAGCCTGCCATTGTGGGAGATCAATCGAGGTCCGCCGCGAAACATTGGCATGACATAAAGGGAGAGAGAGATAGTCGTAGTGGTATCTTGAAGTGGGGAAAATAAGGTATAGCATACCCATGACAGCTGCAACACCTATGGGCACCCATATTAGCGCCAGGACCCACAGGCGCGGTTTCTTCGGTGATATTGAGGTTCGGGGAAGAGGAGAGAGTGGGGAATAATCGTGCCCGCGGAAGGCCCGTATGAATCGTGCATGCCAACTGTTTGTAGATGGAGGGGATGTATAGACTGCTTCATCGTCGGAGTCGGAATAGTGGGCAGCAGTATCGGGATAAGGGGAGAGCTGGATGGATCCAGTCGCCATGAAGGAATGGCAGAAGCAAGAAAGAAGGTTATCAACGAAAGTGTCCAATGAAGTATCACGGCAAGACTGCCGACCAACAAGATCGTCTAAGCATCGGTAACAGATTGTGGTCAAGACGTGGGCATAAAATTGGTCGTGTGCATAGTCCGGTGCACAGTTGATGTCATCATCTTTAACCCTGCCAAGCCAAACCAAGCCAGATGCAACCAAAATTTTAGATGGTTTCAAATATCGTCCAGTACCCGGTCTGTCCGCCATCCATGGTCGAAAAAAATTGTCTTCGAACCTCAAAAGTATTAAGAACGTCGGGAGGCTAGGAAGATCACATTCAACATGCTCATAATCTCAGTTCCTGGGCGATGATTGGTGATAATGGATTTTACCAATCGAAGATACGTAATTGGCCGATTCCCCGGAAACGGGACGATAATTGACAAGCGCCAAGTTCCGTTAGGCTGAAGCAAAAGTAACGGTCGATCAAATTGACGGAAACAAAGCTTTCCCTCCAACACTGCAGCAAGATAGTAAAATGAGCCTCCGTAGCAAACTGGTTTGACCAAGAAGATGACTGCGCAGGAACGTTCACAGAAACGTGCGAACGAGTCCGATGAACGACACATGTAGATCTGCCGGCAGGTGCTTGGTCTTCTTGTCGTGTCTGTCGGTCAACCGGCGCTGATGCCAAGGCACCGACGTAGTGAAGGCACCGGCACGTTTCAGGGGACAAAGTATGCCACAGAGCATCCATAAAAACGCGGGAACAGGTGGAAACCTTCAATGTGGAGTCATTGACCTGCCGCAGCCTTTGCTGTGGCCGAGATCGCGATGTGAACCGGAGGATAGGAACATTGAACACAATTGTGGGAACCTCCTACGGATTGATGGTATCGGCTCCCGAGTGGAAAGGCTCCGCAGCCAAGAGCACAACGTTGCCTTGGCCAGCCGCACCTCAATCCCGTCGGCAATTACCTGTCCATAAAACGCTCGGCGCCCGAATAGTACGATGATGATGAGTGCATTGAATTATAGAATCAGCTTCGTCCTAAGATCCATTACCCTCATAGCAGGATTTCTATCAGACTACGTCCCAGGAGCTGCCTCGACGCGCGACTCGAATTCTCCACGTCTTCAAAAAAAAACCAGGCAAAATTGAAGCAACTATCCATATTGAACATTGACTTACTGAACGTTGGCTTGGCATCGAAGCAATCTTTCCCATCACCAGCCAACCAAAAGTTCTCGAAGGAACTGCGACAAGTATCGACCTCCAGGAGCTGATGGCATTGCTGGTCCAACTTCGACTGCTTCTATCTACGGATATTGTAGGTATTATTAGTGCGTTATTCTGCCTTTTACATAGCTATTGCCCACCTCAGTTACTTTCAAGTACTTTCACCGTCATTGTCCAGTCACAAGTTCACAAGTTAGAAACAATCAGGTCCTGCGACAGCGAGATGGTGGATCGAGCCAAGGAAGCAACATGTACTGTGTACACAGCCTCTTGTGCCATCGTTGATTTTGTTTGTAAGATTATCAAAGATGGGAGCATCTTTACCTTTTCCAGTGCACTGAAAAATTAGAAGGCTAGTAGAAGCTGCAAGATATGGAGGAGTGTCTATGACTCCATGCCCTGTGCTATCTTAGTCGAGAACTCTCTTGATTAACAAAATCATCGAGGACAAACGATGTTGAAGAACGAATCCGATCAATATCGATCCTGGTGAACAGTCTAGGTTATTTTGTCAGCGTGGAGCCACTTAGCACTTGAGCTAAGATGATCGGCTCGGAATATCTCTTGTTCCAATAGCGATTGCGATTACTGCTTTGACGTGGTGTTACCTTGAAATGAGGGCACTGAGCGCTAGACCATAGTATAAGTACTCTCGAAGTCGAGATAAATTGGAACATCACTCACGTAGCTTAGACTACCTAGGCTCATTGTATAGCAACCATGATGCAGTCCAGAGTTACCGTGAATGATTCGATGCCAGACCAGAATCCAACAAAATTTGGTCAAAGAAGCAACGCAAAGAGGTAATTCCGTAATTGTGCCGGAGTTTGATGGTGGCAGTCATATTGCCCATTACTTGCGTTGTCCACCTCCTACCATGTCCAGCAGTAGTGTCCTACCAACGTCTCTGTATGAAGGTCTACTCGCCAAGCTTGTGAAGATACTAGAACTCACTCAGAAGCCCGAGGGTACAGCAACGCCCCAAGCGAAACAGGCGCTTCTCCATGCAGTATGTCAATCATCGCCAACCAGTCACAGGGCCCGCTGAGTACCATAACAGACGAACGACTTTAAGAACTCGATATCGCAGGCGAAGGACCTGGCTGCTGAACTTCCTGGAGGAGAACTGAGGATTGACGAGCAGGACGAGGTAATCGAGATGCTCATCCAGCTACGAGACAGGAAGAGGTATGACCCTCGATGTATGCGCTCTCAAAGTCAACGCTGAGGTATAACAGGCAGCAGCTAGAGCAATTTTCTGCTCAGACGTTGGAGTTGTCGTCATCGTCGACTGAAATGAGCATGGAAGTCGACTCGATGGCATCGACACCCAGTTAAGCCATGGGCCAAATATCCCGCCACAGTCACACCTCCGATTCTCTTTCTTCCAACCATCACCACGCAGGCCGTAACATTCTACACGCTGAGGCTGGGCCTCCTTCATATCATTTTTTGCCGCTTATTTCTATCATGCGGTACTCGAACTGTCGCGCTGGACGCGCCCTTGGAATCATTCTCGTGCTCATCTCCCTATCCGAACTTGGCGGTGCGGTACAATGGGAAAGCCCTGCAGCAGGAGATAGGTTCGGTCCGGGGGACGTGCTTATAGGGAAATGGCGAGCAGATCGACCTGTCGATGCGCCATCGTTTAAGATGTGTGGAAACTCGTCGTCGTCGCCGCCGCAAGTGCGCTCTCGGGATAGCGATGACCAGACCGGCGACAACGATAGAAGCAACTGCGGAGAAACAGTTTGGCCTACCGTTCAGCATGGCAATGGTTCCGACTCCGTTTCACTGTGAGTCTGCAACCTAAAATTCCGGGTTCCCCGCAATTCTTAAGCTTAACAGAGCCGTTCCAAATGTCACCTCCGATGAAAGTTTTTACCTTCTCATGATAGACAACTTCGGCACAAAGTATCGCTCGCCTCCGTTTCTGCTTTCGCGTCAGTACATTCCTCTACTTCGCTGTACTCGATTGACATGCATATAGCCACGTCCTCTGTGACTGTGCAGGATGCCGCACCAGCACCATTGTCTAATAGCAACACTGCTCAGTCACCCTTCGGTGCTTCTCTCCCAAGCGTCCCTTATCCAGCTGCATCGCCAGTCGGCGGAGCACCTGTAACCCCACCCACTGTCAGTCCCGCATCTCTACCAGTATCTTCCACAAACATTCTTGCAACACGGTCCCCGCCTCCTGTCGCTGCATTTGTTGTGCCCCTCTGCTGTGTGGGCGCCATCCTCCTCGTTGCAGCAAGTCTTTGTGTACGTCACAATCGTCAATTGGACCGAGAACGTGCGCGTGACACAGAGAAACTTGCTGTATCACGCAACTCCAGCTTTGGAAGTTTAGGGTCGTATCAGAACGATATGATGTCTAAGAGTCAAGGTGACATGTATCACTATGGATCCGCCATGCCAGTCCCGCTCTTTATGCCCGTCGAGATACCTCGAGAAAGAACGAGACAGATGCCTTATTTCGTGCCTCCGATGCATTATCAAGAGATCAGACGAAAGCGTCATTGCTCTCATTCGACATCATCCCGGTCATCCATGCGAAGCGATTCCTTTCGTTCTTCGCACTCTCGGTCGTCGACTACGCCACCTTCACGGAAAAATTCCGATCGCACATACCTTCCTTCGATAAGTGCAAGTCCCCTGGTAGTGGATTTGGAAGAAAGAGATGAGCATCACGGTGCCAGCGTGACAGACGATGTTCTTTCCGAGTATATGCAGCCTTCGCCGCTTCCACCTGATTGCCTGCTACCTGCCCCTCAAAAGCTGCATATACGTAAGGAGGCTACGGATCTGTCAGAAGGTAGAAAAAGGTACACGAGGATGGACTCTATTGATTTGTTCGACGCCGTTCAGAATACTCTGCGGAGATCTCATGATACATGAACGTATACCATGTCAATTTGAGGAATCGGGATATAAATCCAGGTCAACAGGAATGAAGTAAAACGTTTGTCTGCATATCATCCGGGGTGCTTCCCGGTACAACCTTTACGCAAGAGAAAAACAAATATTTTTAGCATCAATTGCCGGAGTATGAGATTTCAGTTTCGTGGAGTACTTCGGCCACAATCAGTCTATGGTCCTGGCGTTTCTGCACTTACGCAATGTGATTCCTGGAGAAGTGCGCTTTCTCATCGCTGTCATAGGTGAAGGACTCTTTTAGTCTCGACCATATGTATAATCCCCGATGTATAAAGTTTATCTGATTCATCTTCAGTACCTGGGGCATGATGTGCCATGTCCGACATGGTCAGTTTTTGACTTGTTAAAGCACTGGCTTGAATTTCAGTAGGAAATAGTAGACGGTGGAGAATACTCCTGGCAGTGTTGAAGAATGCAGAGAATGTTGTGTCCCGATCCATACCGACACCGACACCGTTACCAAGATAGATCGGACAATGCTCCCTGCCTGCCTGTCCGGTAATGTGTATAACCAGCGAGCTTGGCTCTTGAGGCTTGAAGTAAAGTTTAATTCATGGCCCGGTGTCTCCATCGATTTGGGGTCGACAATGTTCACATAGAGGACTTCATTTCACATCAGCACCGTATGGTACCTTCCACAGATTCTGATATCGGATATAGTATATCGACAACAATGCAATGGTGCGGTCCCATTAGAATGAGCGCCTCTCGATCAAAGAAGCAATAGGATACAATTTGTAAAGCGGTACGGTGACCGTGTACGACTCTGCATGATCATTGCACCCAGGCCTTTTACAGGCGCTTGATGTTTGACACGACCATCGAACGATATGGCAGGTCAGCCTGATACCCACCTTAGTAAGGTGGCTGCAGACAGACAACACCAGTTATGGGCAGAGAGAATTTACCCTACTTGAAAGCCTCAAAAAATAAGGTGCGGGGGAATTCTTTTTTGACAAACATCGATAATGCTAATAGGTGCCAACTGATGGATCCGGCGTGCCTCTCACAAGCATACGAGAAATGGTATCCCAGTGAGTGGGAACAGCAGCTATAATATCTGATCTAGCATCACATAAAAAAACTATCATTGAGCGAGAACGACGGAGCAATGACAGATCCAGTTTTGTATTCATTAAAGGAACGGCGGTAGGACAAGCTTTGACGAATCACAGAGTAGAGTTCTAGTGAATTTGGGGGTTGACATTGAGCGGCGGAGGATGGCCATCAGATGTGATAGAGATGCAACGAGATGGCCTGATAAAGAGATTATGAGTAAGGTACGACTCCTCTCACATTCCTCCAAGGAAAAGGGACGTTTCAAGGTTGTTATAAGTGTTGAAGTTGGAATTTGCATGCTGTCAGGGTCAGACTGCTGGATCGACGCGATCCTTCAGGATTCCGGCGACCGGCCCGAATGCTCCGATGCACATTGTAACTTTACATTCCCATCACTAACTCGGGTTCACAACGTAATTGAACTTTGATCACACATCTAGCAAAGAATCTCCATAGATATGCTTTGCGCTGGCTACTTTTTAAATAGAACGTGGGCTTACATGGTGGGCTTTATCATTATAACAGTGTTCAAATCCCTCACCTTGGGCTGTGACCCTTTTCATAACAATGCTCGCTGATATCGAAAAGCCTGTCCCAGTATCGAATGCTCCAGATACCGACGGCGTCGAGTCTCTAAGTGGCGACAATGACCTCAACGACTTTAAACAGCAGTACACTCCTCTGCAGCGCCAGCTGAAGAACCGACATATCGCAATGATCAGGTAAGGTCAGAAATTTTATTTGGGCCTACAGCAATGCTGATACATCCCACGTAGCCTTGGCGGTGAGCACATATCCTAATTATGGCGCACCGCAATGTCTTCAATACCGTTTTTTAGGTGTCATTGGAACAGGTCTGTTCTTGGGTACCGCTTCTTCCTTGGAAATGGGCGGACCTGTTGGCATGTAGAGAGATATTTGAATCTTCCTTATTACTAATACGTCATTCAACCATTAGGTCTGTTACTTGGATACATAACCATTGGGAGTCTATGTTACAGTGTAATGGTTCGTCAGAAGCGCCCTTCGGCGTCTCTTTTACTTACTTGCCAGTGATTAAAGGTGTCTCTCGGCGAAATGATTGCCTTCTTACCACTTCCTGGAGGACACATCAAAATGGCTGAGCGTTTCGTTGGACCTGCCTTATCATTCACCATTGGCTGGAATGCATGGTACAATTGGACCATTGGCGTGCCAGCGGAGCTGTCCGCGGCGGCTGTCCTCGTCAATTATTGGAATAAAGACATCACCAACGCGGCTTGGATATCGATGTGTCTTGGAGTCGCCGTTATCATCAATCTTTTCGGAGCAGGTTATGTCTCTCATATTGCACAATCAATGCGACGAGTTATTGACACGCATTACTCTCAGGTATTTATGGCGAATCAGAGTTCATATTCGCTTCCATCAAGGTGATCACAATTGTTGGACTCATCATTCTGGGTGTCGTCCTCGATCTCGGCGGTATGTTCACAGCTCTCCGTTTGCACAATTGTATTTTGAACTTACTCAGGCGGACCAAATCACGATCGTCTTGGGTTTCGATACTGGAAGAACCCAGGGCCATTCGTTAATTACCAAGGTATCCCGGGCGCCAAAGGGCAGTTCCTGGGCTTCTGGGCAGTCTTGACACAAGCCGCATTCTCTTTCATCGGCACAGAGATTGTAGCTGTGGGTAATCCCCTTGTGTGAAGAAGACGCGGAAAGAATAATAACGTGTGCAGATATCCGCTGGAGAAGCGAAGAATCCCAGAACAAGCTTACCAAACGCCATCAAGAAAGTTTACGTCCGGTGCGGTTTCTTAGCATCTCAGCCCAGCGAAGTGTTCATATTTTCCAAAGGATCATTTTGTTCTATATTCTCGGTACCTTCGTCATAGGCTTGTTAGTGCCTTCCGATGATCCAAGACTGAATTTGAAGGACGGCACTGCAGCGTCGTCGCCATTTGTAAGCACCCGTATGTAACTGACGGATCCACTCACCACAACACCATAGGTTATTGCTATTGAAAATGCTGGAATATCTGGTGTGTATTCATTGGTATCCAATCATCCATTATCTGAAATGTACTGCCAGTCCTCCCACATGTGAGCACCTCAATCGACCTGCTTGTTCCTACAGAGACGTGTTTTTAAAGATCATCAACGCGGCACTATTGACATCGGCATGGTCAGCGGCTACTAGCGATCTTTACACCAGTTCTCGCGCGTTGTGTAAGACGAATGCTATATCTCTTCCTTCCCAGTTTGTTTGATACCATGTCTTCAGATGGCTTGGCTGCGACTGGAAATGCACCAAGGATGTTTCTGATCACTTTGAAGAATGGTCTGCCTATCATTTCCATACTAACCTGCGCTTCTTTTGGGTTGCTGGCGTACATGACTATCAACGAGGAAGCCGGGAACGTTTTCGGTTGGTTTGCCAATATGGCTGCTGTTGCAGGTACTACGTGACAATCATGACTTCAATAGGCTAAGCTAATTATTTTCCAGGGCTCATGTCATGGTTTGGTATCAGTATTACCTATATACGGTTTTACGCTGGGCTCAAGGCACAGGGAATTGACCGGAAGACATTGCCTTATTATAACAGGTTGAATCCATACTTGGCATGGTGAGTCAAGTATACTTCATAAATTCCGCCGTTCTCATTCCCAAGTTAAGGTACTCAATGATCTTCTCAATCATCATTGTTTTCGTGAGTTCGACTCCATACGTAGCGCGTACCGATTATCGTTCTCACTGCTGGTGTCTAGTTTTGCGGCTGGTCCGTATTTCTGAAAGGACGTTGGGCAGCGGGTCAAGCTTTCCAATCGCCTGAGTGACGACCATAATACTTACCGGCCCTGCAGATATTTTCATAACTAGCTATCTGCCTTTCGTGATGTTTCCAACGACGTGGATTTGTTCTGCGATTTATTACCGGCAATTCATGATGAAATCAGAAGACATGGACTTTGTTGGCGGAGTTGCCGAAGTAATTGCTGCTACGTGAGGGATTATATCTTTCTGGGTTTCATGCTCCTCAAAGGTTTATATAGAGAAGATGAAGCACCGCCGAAAAACAAGATTGAGGTCTGGAGTCGCATGTTGGTAAGATTCAGTGGCATTCCTGGGATTCTGTGCCTGATGTGAGTCATGCTAGATGTGACAGTGGATTGTATATGCGCACGCTTGGGAAAATTCCTTCCTTTCAAGTTGAGGAGAATGCCATATCAGGTTGTAGTCTTATAGAGAGGCGTTTTGATTAGCAGTGACATAGATATTAAACCTTTCAGTGTGCACTTAGTACCTTCGTTCCTTCATATATTCTTTTGTGTTACGCGGTCGAATAAGGGTACAAGTTGGTCCTATAGACTGTCTCGAAGGGACACTGATTGTGTCCTTCAGGGCAGCGGTCAGACACTGCCTGACGCAAATATTGGACAAAGGGCATTATCGGCAATATGTTCACCTTAATTACCCCATCTTTCTTCGAAATGAACAGCTTTCTAGGTTTCTTCTCTACGTCCGGCGTTCACTTACTTAAGTTCCCGAATCTCCCTGTACTTTCGATTACCGCTGATATGAATTGATATTATCCAGCACCCCATCGAACATCGGGCGGTCGGCGTCTTCTGCATCTTATCACGGTGACGAACTCAATGCAGGCGCCTTGATACAGCCACGCCTTGAACCTCAACAACTTGAACATAACATGAATCTATACTACGCTAGGTCCACCCAGTGGAAATATGTCAAACGTAAGTACTGCTGCTTATCGCTGTTCTGCGTCCTAATTCAAGCTACGTCCAGTAAAAAGTTGCTGTAAACAAATGGATGCACCGTAAAGTGCTCCGCATAGTACTAAAGATGTGAGTAACCATGTGGAAAATCGAGTGGACAGCAATATATGATAGATCGCAGGCAGATCGCGAGTCCGATAGTGATAGCAGCGACACTCTTGAGCCATGAGTTACGATCTCCTCCAAGACAGAAATCGGGCAAACGGAAGAGTCCATCAAGGTTCCAAAGCAACGGGCGTACACCGACAGCAAGCCCGTAATATCACTGTCTGAGTCCGACACTCTCTGTTCTGGCCTTGACATTCAGGGCCCTTTGGATTTACTCAACACGACACTCGGAACCTCATACACATTGGATACCCGATCTCTCTCTTCCATTCTCAAAGTACTGGCAAGGTCAGGAGAGACTTGAAAACTCGCAATCGCGCCGAAGTTGTGTTCCGCAGTGGCAGTGCACCTTGACAGATGATCGAAACGGAATAAGGTTATTCCATGCGGGCAATCTTAATAAAGGTGTCCGAACCGCGGTCTTTCCCCACATTTCTCCGTTATGCCCAGCTCTCGACTCGTCCCAGGTCGGTATCCTCCAGCGGGCACCTCTCCCATCGCCGACGCCATTCGTGAAAGGCGGGGCGCAAGAGGACTGACCGCCCTGGATGGTACCCTTCTTCATGTACCCCCAGTAGCTCAAGGCTGGAATTCTCTCCTTGGAGCGATACGAACCAAGGGAAGGCTTTCTGGCGATGTTAGAGAACTCATGGTACGTTTTTATAGCTTTTATTTTTGTTAATACTGAATGAATCCATTAGATCCTCCGCGTTGCAGCACATAACCATGCTGCTTATGAATGGATTCACCATGAACATGTTGGGAGATCTGCTGGACTGACGACAGAGCAACTGCTAGTAATACGCGATACGTCTCAGTTACCGACTGAAGGAGGAGTCTTGAGTGTTTTGCAGAGAAGCGCACTGGCTTTCGCGCAAGAGAGCACCACCAAGGTCAAGGTGTCGCCTGAGGTGACCGATGCGCTCAGGAAGAACCTCGGAGATGACGACGATCTCTTCGTTGAAGCTGCTGCAGTAGTTGCTACGTACAACATGGTCTCTCGATTCCTTGTTTCGCTTGATGTTGGTGGAGGTAGCGATGATCTCGTCCCGTGGCCTGCAAACGAGCAAGAGGTGCTATCCTATCTAACTTCTTTGCTTGCCATGCTTACTCCCCTTGGCCTGTAGCATAAAATACCCTTATCATCACCTCCCTCACATTATATCTATGCCAAAACTTACATCGTCTCACCTTCTGCGCCTTGGCTCGTCTTTTGCAACTCCTTGCTGACCGATACTACCCTCTGGAATCCCCTCCTCACGTACCTCCTCGCGCCTCCACGGGCATTCAACATCCTCTTGCACGATCAACGTGGACATGGTGCCTCCATCTCCCCACTATCTGAGCCCTGCACCATGCAGATCCTCGCCCAGGACGTCGCCCACGTCCTTGCGTCCCTCGGGATAAAGCAAGTACACAGCGTCATTGGAGTATCTCAGGGTGGCGCTGTCGCTCTCAGCTTTGGTTCCCAATTTCCGCAGCTCACAAAGAGTATCGTCGCATGCGATACATCTGCAAAGACGCCTGCCGGAAACAAGGAGGCGTGGGAGGGACGGATTGCAACAGCGAAGGAGAGGGGCATGAAAGAGCTCGCAAATATCACCGTCCCACGCTGGTTTCCAGAAGGATCGGCAATAATATACCCCAGGCGACAAGCGATAGAAGAGATGATAGAGGGGACGGATTTGGACGGTTTCGCGTTGGGTGCGAGTGCTTTGATGGAGTATGATCTCTACGCGGATGGGCTGGACGACTGTAAGGTCAAGACGATGCTGGTCGCGGGAGATTTGGATGGCGGTGGAAATGTCGGTAAGGGGTTGAAAGCACTCAAGGAGCGCTGGGCAAAGAAAGGTGGTGACATTGCCTATCAAGAAATTCCACAGACAGGGCATCTTCCTATGATTGATAATACGAGTAGGTATTGGGAGGTGTTGAGCGCTTTCTTTGGGAGTGTTGCTTAAAATTGTAGTTTGAAGTGGATGTCGAATTTTGTAAGTTTAAAAAGTCAATATGAATACCAAACCCGCATTCACGCCGAAAAGATGAGATTTGAAGGGCAGCCGGCCCAGTGTGCACCAAAGTTGTATGGGTCGATCTTGACAAATATTCTACATAAAATGGAAATTAATCACCTGAATAGCTTGAAGTGCAACTTGTGCTTCCCATCGATCTAAGTATATCTGGCAAGAGTACGCATTCGTCAAACGCGAAGTTACTAATTCAAGTTGTCGAGCCGAAATTCCGGTGTGATGGCTTAAGGTGCTGACTAAGCTCAAAACATCGCGCGCATGCGGCATCTTTGCGACTTCAGATGCATCATTTACTACCAAAATCTGGCTAATTGGCATCACAGCCATTAATTACTGCGCCACGACCTTATTCACGAGAAAGGTTAGTAGAAAACAGCTTAGTGTGCGGTCAGTGTCGTGGACCCCTGTAGACATGCTCGAATCATTCTTTAGGCGCATGCCTTCGCAGGTGACCCCGAGTTGACAATTCACCACGAAGAGCATGTGCATTGCGTCTCCTCCCGATCCCATTACGCTGGGGCCTATCGCTGTCTTCGTAGGGTTCTGACCCAGATTTAGTATTTCGCACTAAAAGCTGGAAACGCTAGCTGGCATAATACCGTGTCTTCTCATCTGGTTCTTCGCTGTCACTTTTCACCCTACAGTGCCGGTCTGTATGGGACGTACAATGGATAGCAAACGCCGGTGATAGCCAATGCTGTGTCGACAGCACTTACAGGTGTCTAGGTTGTGTCTAGCGCGACTGGGTTATCTTCCTACTACAACCGCGCGGTGACATCAAGGGCTTGGAGTCGACCGCTGCATTAAGACCAGCCCGACAGGACTCGGGTCTAACGGTGCATCATACCCCCCTTCATACAAGCTGTTCACCCAAAGCAAAGTGCCAGGCCTCGAAGCTAATAAGGATCTCCAGCGATCTCGGATATGAATATACGACGCCGCACCATGCCCCCTCCTTGGATGCACTGGTAAAGTGCTCAGTGCTCAGCCTCAGGGCCCACGGAAGGCGATAGTCATCTCATTTTACGCAGGCTTGCATGCGGTCGTTGTCGTATCTGACGATGATAATGGCTTTCCCGTACTTTTCCGTGGAACCATTTTTCACATGTTTCGCCAATTTCAACTGTCACCTCCGCAATATCGGGTATTCGGCACTATTATAACCGGAGACCTACCTTCGAGAACGCGCTTCAATAGTGGATCCATCGCGAACGTGGTTTTCGTTTGTATTTGGCTTTTCATCATGGCGCTGCGAACAGCGCTCATATAAAGAACTTCGCTTCGCCGATCTACCTTGTGGTGCTCCCCTCGTACACAAACTTTGAGGTTCGTCATCCTTAGGTGACTATGAACATGAACCCGACTCCGCGCTCCTCCATGACTGCTCTTGACGCAACGCGTTCCTCGCCTGCGCATCCGGCGGTGACCGAAATTAAAGCTAAAGGAGAGAAGTTTCTTAATTGTGATTCTCAATGTAAGGAGATTTATTCTTATTTTCCAAGTGTTGTTACTCATATCTCATACAGCTTATGTCGACCCCAACATGGTAACATGGGACGGTCTAGACGATCCCCAGAACCCTCAAAATTGGCCGGATAGCAAGAAATGGGTCGTCACTATTGTTAGTGTTAATTTGGCGTTATCTGTGTGCGTGTAGTCTCTCGTCCCCCTTATTGCTGCATTTGTCAAACCATTTTTTTCCCATTAGTTCGTTCGCATCTTCAGCTCCCACATCCGCCTTCGCAGAGACAGTACGCGTATTCAACATCAACAGCGAAACTGCCTATTCAATCGTGACTCTTTTCTTACTGGGATTTGCAATTGGGGTGCGCGCCCGCCCAATTTCTAATTAACTATTCTAATTGTTGAGCTCAGCCAACATTCTGGGGACCTGGCAGTGAGCTATATGGAAGACGTCCCGTTATATTGGGAGCGATGTTCGCGTACATTTTGTTTCATCTCGGACAGGCTCTTGCTCATAATATTGAGTCGCTATTAGTTTGCCGATTCTTCTCGGGCTTCTTTGGTGTGGCGCCCCTTGCCGTTGACGGAGGTAGAGTGAAGCCCTTCTAGCCCGCTTGTCTCGCCCTAACCACATGTATGATGTCCTTAGGTATATTTGCCGACATATGGCCCGCGATCGGTCGAGGTCCTGCCGCAAGCCTGTTTGCTACGAGCGTCTTCCTTGGACCTGTACTCGGGCCACTTGTTGGTGGTTTGTAAGTCTCTGGTCTCGACTTGTCGTCAAGCGATCTAAATACCGTGCTAGTATCGCCAGCAGCTCAGTCACATGGAGGTGGATATACTGGGTGATGATGATGTTCGCAGGCGCATGCACTGCCCTTGCTGTCATCTTCCTTCCTGAAACCAATGCTTCGGTGCTTTTACTGAAGAAAGTGGGTTGCTTCACCCTTGGCACTGCGTTCCCGACTGAAACTCATCAAAATCACAGGTTAAGCGTCTCAGAAAGGAAGACCCCGAAAACAATGCCCACCTGTTTGCCGGTCATGAAATGGAAGACTGGTCACTGAAAGGGATAGCGCAACGGACGCTTTACCGGCCGTTTAAGATGCTTATGCTGGAACCCATTCTCGTTCTTGTTACAGTCTACATTTCAGTCGTGTATGCTGTCCTGTACGCATGTAAGGAACCCGTTCTTCTGTTGACAACTGCGTCATGTTTCTCTAACGTGCGACATCATTGATAGTGTTTGAAGCTATTCCGATCATCTTCATCGAGACGCGTGGCTTTACCCTTTGGGAGAACGGACTAATCTTCATTGGTGTTGGGATTGGTACCACACTGGGTGCTGTAATCAATATTCTCTGTTCTCTTCACTACCCAGGGTTGGTGCGGAAGTGGAAGGGGTTTCCTCCACCCGAAGAACGGCTCTATGGTGCGATGATAGGTGCACCATGCCTTATAGTTGGCGCCTTTTGGCTGGGATGGACAGGGCAGTATGAGAGAATCCATTGGTATGTCCCTGCCATCAGCACGATCTTCATCGGGGCCAGTATAAGCCTGATATTCATGTCGTTCCTGGTGCGTCTTATTTCCTCTCATAATATACTGAAGCTCATGATGACGCTATGACAGAGCTATCTACTGGATGTGTACTTGTATGTTAACGCCTATTTTTTGAACCCCTTAATGACTCACACGTCTCTCTAGGATCCATGCTGCATCTGCGTTCGCCGCGAACACCATCATGCGTTCTCTTGTAGCCGCCGCCTTCCCCCTTTTCACCGTCCAGATGTACCACAATGTAAGAGTATCCATCTCTGTTTACCAACCTTACTCATTATATGTAGTTGGGCATTAATTGGGCATCTACGTTGGTCGGTCTGATTGGTGTGGTGCTAGCGCCCAGCCCCTTCCTCTTTTACAAATTCGGCAAACAGATCAGGAAGCATAGCAAGTTCGCTCCTTGTATTGTGAGTGACTCGCGTAGTTCCGTAGGTCATGAACTAACGATAGTTGCAGGATCTAGAAATTGAGAAACAACTTGAGGCAGAGGCCGCTCAAGGAGAGAAGGCAGCATAATGATACCATAGAAGAACAGTAACGATCCTGCTAGAATGAGTTGTATTGTTTAACATGTAGATATTAGATTCATACTAATTTACTTTATGATTCTTTCTAAGATGATTGGCATGCATCACAACTTTGCGTCCTGATCTTCGACCTGGAAGCCAACTGAGGTGATTTATCGTACATTAAGTGCAGCAGAATGGAAGGTGTGTTAAGACTTAAACTGTTGGCCAACGCTAATTATTCGATATTCTCCGTAGAGGTGAATGACTCCGATTTCTATGCATTGCTTACATACTGTATAGGAAGTACGTTGGTGCACATTTGACTAATAGGGGACTCGAAGTCTTGGTGTCCCCTTCCCCCTCCCCATAACCACAATACCTTGTTACCATTGTGTCGGCGGCATCCGAGTTATTGTTGCAAATGCATTTATTGCCCAATTTTCCAATCTCACTCCAAGATTGCGATCCCCTCTCAAACTTGTCTCAAACGCGTGGACGCTCCTACGAGGACAATGTTGAAACGCAAGCTAGGCGCCTCGTGAAAGGCCGTGAAGAGGTCACAGGATCACAGAGATTAAGCGTATGGTTACCTGTGAATTGAGAGTGTCACATCTCCTCCTGCAGCTTGTAATGCGACAGAACCCATGCGCAAAGACTTTCCAGCGATGCTACAGCCACAGGGACATAGTGAACACCCGGTCCGCCGGGTCTGAATCCCCTGACCCGACCCGAACCCGGAAAAAACCCATATTCATCGTACAAGTAGGCCATGGGTTACACGGGTTACCGGGTCACCCGACCTCCGAAATATGATTTCGGGAAGCTCGTTACAGTGACCCGAGCCCGACGCAACCAGGGGATATTGATTATGACACTACGTCCGGATCACGTGCTCGTTGCGCGCGTACATATACGCCGTCTCGTTCTTCTCACCTCAGACATTCAAATACTCTGGCTGGGATGGATCTCTTGTACAGATTTTAACAGGGTATACCCAACTGGTCTTTTGAAGTGACTTTATTTCGCAGTTATATTATTGAATGTTACTGTAGTGTTTCGTTTGTCTTGCGGATGTTCAAATTCCCCATCTAACACTTGCAACTCCCGAAATGATCGGGATGCGCATGGTTATTTACCGAAAACGGTTTTATACAGTATTATACTATGTATTATACCATGTATTATACCTAAGGTGTCCAGGAGGTTATCAGTTATGTATAATACCCAATGACGTGGATGCATTAAGACTGTAAGACTGTTGTATTGGTCGACTACGCTAATACAAGCTCAGGAAAACAATAGTAAACTACTGTCGACCTCGTCGACTCGTTGAAGATATAAATAAGAAAGGAAGGCATGTAGAGTAGAAGAACGATGATCAGAACTGTGGTATGATATCAGTGAGGAACGAAGGCACCGTTATGGGCGGTACACTAGGTCTCTGCGATTTTGATGGAAGTTCTCCACGTCGAGTCATGCGCGCTGATCTCTGATACTCACCCCAAATCCTGCCTGCAAGACGAATGGCTGCGGAATGCCATTAAATGCTCCATCTGAAAGCTATTACATAAACATAGATATTATCTAAATTGGGTCAGGGAATACAGACCCGGACCTGACCCGGGCTGTTCATTACTAGTACCGCCTCGGCGTGCACCGTGATTGCCCTGTCAAAATGCTCGAGTCAGAATAGCTCTGACTCTATCATTCGCTGCCGACCAGATCACGTTTTCGTATTTATTTCATTCTATAAAGGGCTTCAGGCTGTAAAATCCAGCCTCCACTGCTCGCCACTGTATGTCCGATTCGCAACCCAACACTGTCCATGAAAAGTTTACCGGTGACACTGGCGCAAACTCGAAGAAAGAGGGCTGGTTCAGTCGTTGGAAACTGACCGAATCTATCGACACTGGCGAGAAAGATCCAGAAGTCGTCATCGCCCCACCCCCAGAGTCAGAGGCACCTCCGGTGTCCTTCACGAAGCTTTTCAGGTACCTATGCTTGTAGCATCTTACTGAACTACAACTGAAACTCTGGTAGATTCTCCACGAAATTTGAAGTTATTAGTGACGGAATCGCTTTGGTTGCAGCAGCAGCTGCTGGCGCAGCTCAAGTTTGTCTTCCGCATTTATATGCTTCAATTCATAACTTCCCCCCCTCGATAGCCGTTAATGTCACTGCTCTTTGGGAACCTCAGCAATAATTTCGTCGTGTTCCAATCTTTTATTGACGATGCTCGCCAGGGCAATCAACAGGCTATAAACGATTTACCTACTGCCGCGGCAGCGTTTCGCCATGTAGCATCCAAGGATGCGCTCTATCTGGTCGCTATAGGTATGTGTTCTCAGTCACATAGGTTTTTTTGGTTCATCGGCTTTCAAGGTATCGGCATGTTTGTCTGCACCTATTTCTACATGTATGTATGGAATTATACTGCAGAAGTCAATGCAAAGCGTATTCGAGAACATTATTTGCGAGCGGTTTTACGCCAGGACATCCCATTTTTTGACGAAGTCGGAGCGGGTGAGGTTGCCACTCGAATACAAATCGACACCCGTGAGCTTCTACTCGCTCTCTTTTTCTTTATATCTTTAGTGAGCACTTTACCAGATCTGGTGCAGGAGGGAA
Organism: Armillaria fumosa; assembly: GCA_030407015.1. NCBI lineage: Eukaryota > Fungi > Basidiomycota > Agaricomycetes > Agaricales > Physalacriaceae > Armillaria > Armillaria fumosa. Next base: position 774,578 of record JAUDYM010000001.1, read on the forward strand.
TGTCCGAGAAGGTTGCCAAATCGGTGTCCAGCGTGTCCGCCTTTGGTGCTAGTTTTATAGTGGCCTATGTTCGAAGTTGGCGTCTGGCTCTCGCTTTGACGTCGTTGTTGCCTTGTGTTATTATCACGGGGGCGGCTATGAACAAGGCCATCTCCAAATACACACAGTACGGCCGATGCTGCATGATTTGCAGGCGCTGACTTCCACCCCCACCAGGCTTTCTCTGAAGTACAATGCAGATGCTGGCACTATTGCTGAAGAGGTCATCTCTACCGTTCGAACTGCACATGCCTTTGGCGCGCAGCAAATCCTATCGAGTTTGTATGATCAGCACGTCGAGAAGTCAAAGGTTGTCGATATCAAATCCGCGATATGGACGGGGGGGAGTCTTGCTCTCGCCTTTTTCTGCATCTATTCAACCTATGCATTGGGTACGTAAAAAATAGGACCCATCGTTGTCTTCTCCGCTTACCTCTCTATTAGCCTTTTCATTCGGTACGACCCTCATTTTGCGAGGGGATGGTGCGTCCGCAACACTGAGAACTCAAAATGACTACAAGTATTGAAGTTTTGCCCACAGCTGACCCTGGTATTGTCATCACCGTCTTCATGGCGATCCTAGTAGGGTCTTTCTCACTAATATTGTTGGGATCCGAAATGCAAGGTACGCATCATGCATTCATCAACTGTCTATACACTAATAGTCTCTAGCCATCTCCCGCGGACTTGGCGCCGCCGCTAAACTCTATGCCACAATTGACCGTGTGCCAGCCATCGATTCTGCAAATCCTAGCGGCGAGAAGCCAGAAGCCGTAATTGGTGAAGTCACCCTTAAAGATATTCACTTCAGTTATCCTTCACGTCCCAACATCCCGGTTGTGAAAGGGATCAACCTCACTTTCCGAGCTGGTAAAACCACTGCTCTCGTTGGTGCTTCAGGATCTGGCAAGTCGACAGTGATTTCTCTGATAGAACGATTCTACGATCCTTCATCTGGTCTCGTGAAATTGGATGGACGAGATTTGAAATCTCTCAATCTCAGATGGCTCCGTTCCCAGATCGGACTGGTATCACAAGAGCCAACGCTATTTTCCACCACAATCAGAGCCAACGTCGCACATGGACTCATTGGAACTAAATATGAAAACGGCTCTGAGGAGGAGAAGTTTTCGTTGATCAAGGAAGCATGCATCAAGGCTAATGCTGATGGCTTCATAACTGATCTACCTCTGGGCTATGATACCATGGTCGGCGAGCGAGGATTCCTACTTAGTGGAGGTCAGAAGCAACGTGTTGCTATTGCCAGAGCTATTGTGTCGGACCCTCGCATCCTTCTTCTCGATGAGGCAACTAGTGCTTTGGACACTCGAAGTGAAGGAATTGTGCAGGACGCTCTGGACAAGGCTGCCGCTGGTAAGTCGGAAATAATTCTATCCGTGCCTCAACTGAAAATGATTCATTGTTTCAGGACGTACAACTATCACCATTGCTCACCGTCTTTCGACGATCAAAGATGCTGATGTCATATATGTCATGGGAGATGGGATGATCATCGAACATGGAACCCACCTGGAACTGCTTCAAAGAGAGGGAGGAGCCTACGCACGTCTCGTCCAAGCTCAGAAGCTTCGCGAAAGTGACCGAGTAGCCACTGTCATTGCAGCGGAGGACACCGAGGACGAATACGATACATCCAAAGCTATGGAACAGGTTGCGTACGAAGAAGTTCATCTCCGGAGGCGATATACCCATCAGTCACTTACGAGCCAGATTTTAGAGCAGAAGAAGACGGATCGGCGGGACGGCGGCAAGGAGCCTGAACATAGCACGTATTATATTTTCAGGCGAATGGGTACAATCAATAGATCACAACGGAAGAAGTACTTTTTCGGCACGATTTTTTGTAGTATGAGTGGGATGGTGTACCCAGCCTACGGTATTGTCTATGGTTCATGGCATTTCCTCCCATCTTCATGAACTGCCTTTGCTGATGGTATGCTTTAGCCAAGGCCATCAATGGCTTTTCCCTTTCAGGCTCAGAACTCCGACATTCTGGCGACCGAAACGCCCTTTGGTCAGCGTATATCACATTCCTCTAGTGCATGTCGTTGACTTCGAGTCTAGGTTCTTCATCATCGCCATTATCGCTGCCTTATGTATAGGCATGCAGAATTACTTCTTTTCATCCTCTGCTACAGTGTTAATGACAAAACTGAAGTCTCTGAGTTTCAAGGCTATTCTGAGACAAGACAGTAGGTTTGGTCAGTTTCTATATTTATGTTGTTGTCTCATAATCTGAGCAGTTGAATACTTCGATAAGGAGGAGCACAACGTCAGTTGCTCCCATAATTTTGCGCCCGGACCTCCGTTATGACTTTCTTTAGACTGGTGGTTTGGTATCGAACCTTAGTGAAGGCCCTCAAAAGGTGTTCGGTATGGCTGGTGTTACCCTCGCAACGTCAGCGCGTTTTTCTCAGATTCAGTTTAATTAGCTAATGTCTTCTCAGAATCGTACAGAGCATCTCTACTCTCATTGCGGGCACCGTTCTCGGGTTAGTCTTCGTTTGGAAAGTTGGCCTTGTCGGCCTTGGTATGTCCAATGAATATCCCTGAGGATGATCAGTACTGATCACATTGCAGCGGTTACGCCTCTCCTCGTGTCTACGGGATATATTCGTTTTGTAAGCCTGTTTACATGGAAACCTTTTCTCATTGATAATCGGCTCCATAGCGTGTTGTTGTTCTGAAGGACCAAAAAACCAAGAAAGCCCGGGAAGCCTCCGCACAAATCGCTTGCGAAGCTGCTGGTGCTATTCGTACTGTCGCATCTCTTACACTGGAAGACAATTGCTGCAATCACTATGCTTCTAGCCTGGGGGAACCACTCCGCCAGTCTAACAGGATTGCTATTTGGAGCAACATATTGTATGCATTCTCGGCGTCTGCGGTTTTCTTCTGTATTGCTCTTTTCTTCTGGTATGGAGCATTCCTAGTGTCAAGACAGGAATTTTCAACTTTCCAGTTCTTCGTCGGTCTCATTGTGCGGCGCTTCTCTATTCTGCGGCTGTCGTGTCTTGCTGACACATTATTCAGTCCACTATGTTCAGTGCCATTCAAATAGGAAGCGTTTTCACCTTTGTACCCGATGTTTCCCTGGCGAAGAGCGCAAGCAGTGATATCATTCGACTGCTTGACTCTGTTCCAGAGGTTGATTCCGAATCGACTGAAAGCAAGAAGCTTGATGTCGCAAAATCTCAAGGACGCATCTGTTTAGAAAACGTCCAATTCAGTTATCCTACTCGGCCTGATATTCATGTTTTGCGGGACCTCTCCCTTCAAGTGGAACCAGGCACATATATTGCACTCGTGGGTGCCTCCGGAAGCGGAAAGAGTACTGTGTATGTCTGGTCCGTCTTACTTGCGGAATACATGTTCAATGAGTACGCTTTAGCATTCAATTGATTGAACGATTTTACGCACCGCTGGCAGGCCGGATCTCTGTTGGTAGTCCATGCTTGCAATTCAATCAGCACTTACTCAGCTCTCTAGATGGATGACATACCTATCGAAGCGTACAGCGTACAGGAGTACCGTACACGCATTGCCTTGGTGTCTCAGGAGCCAGCTCTTTATGCGGGGACGATACGGTTCAATATCCTTCTTGGTGCTATCAAACCCCAAGACCAGGTCACGCAAGAAGAAGTCGAGGCTGCCTGTCGAGACGCGAACATCTTGGATTTCATCAACGGGCTGCCTAAGTGAGTTGCCTCCACTGATTCACGTAGAAATAAAGTGTTCATTTGCCGACGTAGTGGATTTGAGACAGAAGTCGGCTCAAAAGGATCCCAGCTTTCGGGTGGCCAAAAGCGTGTGTAGTGACAATGCCTGCACAAAATGCAATTACCTAACAGTTTACGCATTCAGAACGTATCGCGATCGCCCGTGCTTTGCTTCGTAACCCTAAAGTCCTGCTACTAGACGAGGCTACTTCCGCTCTGGATTCCAATTCTGAAAAGGTCGTACAGACCGCCCTGGATCAAGCGGCAAAGGGTAGAACCACAATCGCCATCGCACATCGATTATCAACAATTCAGAATGCCGACCGTATGTGAGTGCAGAGGATATGTTCCTGAGGCTCGTGTACACGTCTAATGACTTCTTGGATAGATATTTCATCAAGGAAGGGCATGTCAGTGAATCTGGAACACACGACCAACTCATTAAACGAATGGGCGACTACTACGAATATGTTCAATTACAGGCTTTGAATTAAGTCATTCGGTTCGGACCGAAACAGCTCTGTGCGCAATGTGGGCCTTTGATACAGCACTGTCAAGGGTATTCAAAGACGCAATCACCAGTCTAGTCCGTATCATACTGTCAAATGCCTTCAACAAGGTTGTTATGGTACGGGTGCGGGTGACCTGTTACGGTCATGTGTCCGTAAGTTTAACAGTGGGCATCCCCAATGAGAGTGATCCGGGTGGACTGAATCCCCACCACGAGCACCGGCCAGCTTTTTTATACCATCGTTGTAATACACATCTTTTCTCCCTGTCGACTCTGCATACTTCTTTTGCTTCATCATAGCGTAGAATATGGCGAGATTTGCTCAATTCGCTCGCATCCGATTCAGGTCAAGGCCCTACGCGCCTACTTGGCTCAGCACATGGGGTCCATCGATTAATGAGCGCCACATCGTTGTCCGTTGTCGCGATGACGATGAGGTCGGAGAACGCGTGAGCAGCGACGCAGCTGTTGTTAAGAGAGGATTTACCACTTAACCAACATTGGTTAAGTGGTAAATCCTCTCTTAACAAAATGTCTGATCCCCGATCGATCGGGGCAGGCAAAAGGTCTGTGGTTCAACCCCGGGTCGGCACCCGGCATGACACGCCAAAAATAGCGCCTCTGAGCATGATGAGTTACCACCCTTTCGTAAGCCCTGCAATATGCATTAGGTACACACCCGTTGGCCAGGGGGACACCCCGGATGTTAACCGCATCCCCGTATTGGGGATCAGACATTTTGTTAAGAGAGGATTTACCACTTAACCAATGTTGGTTAAGTGGTAAATCCTCTCTTAACAACTGTATGGTTCATAATGAAGGTATTGGTATTGGTATTGTTATCGGCACAAGGTCCCGATAAGGGACGGCCGGGCCCACAGCCCTGACATGGAGAAAAAGTTGAAACGAATTCAAAATTTGCAATCTGTCACACTCACGTGAATTAAGGTCACAGCCACGTGCGCGACTTGACGCGTCTTGATCGTTGACCACGACGGTGACAACAACCGTTGACTTGCTGGACGTTCACTGCCGCGACAGTCCACCATGTCGCTCGCTCAGACACAAGGATCCCAGCAGACACAAGATGATATCCGCAAGCAAATCGCCCGACTCCAAGCTCAGCTTCAGTCCGATGTCCCAAGCTCGCCAAAGAAGACCACTAAGCAGCAACTCGGGAATATGCTGGCGCCGTCAACGCCATCCCCAAGTGAGTAGGCCGCTTATTTTGTGGGGGCTTCCTGAACACATCTACGCTAGAAAAGAAACAAAAGATTTCTGAAGCTGGCACCGACTCAATTCCTCCACGTCAATCATGTCCAGCAGCCAAAACACCAATTCCTTCATCCTCCAAAGCACCGACACATTTGCCTTCAAAGCCTGCCCCCTCAGCTGTTTTGGCCAACTTGGCAAAAAGCAAGCCCCTCAGCCTCGAAGGAGAGGTTGAACCCTCGCGATCAGCTGCATTCACCGACAAGCCTGCTGAGGTGAAAACAGCAGCTGGAACGCACCGCGACGACAGACTGGCTCTCATTGAAGATTTTGAACCGGGCCCTTACGACCGCAAGCCCCCATTCGATGACCCCAATTTCGAGCAGTTGGAGCCAAATTCGGGTATACGACTCTCGTATGTACTGCGCCGTGAATTGACGTCTTTATTCTCACTTATTCCTATAGCTCTCGCGTCCTTCCACATGAGCACCTACAAGATCACTTGACAGGACGTTTCTACATCTCCCCGTCTCAACTCTACTCATGTGTCCGACTTCTTCCCGACAAACGAGGTTATGATGTTCCTGTGTGCGGTGACTGGGTTACTATTGCAGTCGTTGCCGAACGTGGTCCTATTAAGTTCAGTAAAGCACCAGTGACCATCGATACGGATAACGAAGGCAGGAAAACAGATGTGAAAGGGAAAGGGAAGCAGAAGGAACAACCCAAACCATCAGGGAAGAAGTACGTCAACATGAAGCTCGTCGACTTTGGTTCGAGGTCGCGCACGGCATCTTCTGCAACTGGCGGCAATGCAATCATACGTGGGGATGCGTTTCTGTCATTATTGCTGTTTGAGTCGGACGGGTTTGACATAGAAACTCGTGAAAATGGTACAAAAGGGAAGATTTACAAGGGCGGTAGCCGAGGTGCCTTCGAATCAATGTCTAAGTTGAAAGAGGGCGATGTCATTGCATTGATGAATCCCAAAATTCTCAAGCCATTTCAGGTATGTCATGCTTCCTTTACTTCGCGGTCTGTCTGATCGTTCGTAGCATGCAACCAGTACTCCCCATCCCACAAACAACATCCTTGCACTGACACCAGAATCCGCTGGAACGATTACTGTGATAGGCCGAGCAAAAGACCTGGGAATGTGTACAGTCCTCAAGCGCGACGGGTCAGTGTGCGGTTCGTGGTGCGACAAACGTGTGAGCGATGTTTGCGAATGGCATGTTCAGAATGCTGTCGAACGTCGTCGCGCTGCGCGTCCTGAATTCTCCGCTTCGTGAGTAGAGTAAACTCTGAGAAACGATTCATTCTCATTGGGTGTCAGGACTTCTGGCATGTCAAACACCGCAATCAAGAAACGAAAGCTCGCCTACGATCCTGCGCGGCAATGGGGTCTGAAACCGGAAGATGCAGAGGGATCAGCGACTTACGTAGTATCAGGACACGTCGTAAAGGGCTCAGGTCCGAGCTCATTAGAAGTCTCGGAAAATATTGGCCGAGAAGGACAAGCGAAGGCTCAGCGGTTGCGCGCTAAAGATGCAGATAAGGCTCTCAAAAACCTTCTAGACCGGGACAAGGAAGGTATGAAGGCGGTGATTGCAGCTAGGGAGTTTGCCCAGAAGGGGGATGAGAAAGGAAAAGAGGATGGGAGAAAGAGGAAACGAAAAGACAGCGAAGGAATTTCCAACACTGAACCGAAGGAAAGTACTCCGAAGAGCCATTATAGTGCAGAGATGGTCAAACAACTAGGCTTCAATCCGGCAGCAAGAACGGGTCAACCGCGGGGCGATTCTCATCTGAGGCAGAAGGTCGGGGTATTCAGATAATATTTCTTCAATGTCGCTGACGTTTCTCGTCAGCTCGAGGTGCTGGCAACTATGCAGTCATCAAAAAGAAATTTTAATTTGGCGCCGCGACCCGGACTGAGGGTACGCTCTAATGTTACAGTACCGGTTGGAGAGAAAGAGTTGCCTTTGACGACGGAGAGAGGTGGGAATGCTAGCGCTGGGGATGTCATGATGGTTGATCTCGATGACTGAATTTTGGAATTACATGCTTATTCAATATCCAATTGCATCTACATACCTCGTATGGTACACAATTATTTGCGACTACTGGTCTGCTTTTCGTTCTACTGAGTCTTGGTCTTCCCCTTTCCTTTTTTCGCTACTGCCGCGGATGTCAATTTAGCCTTCCACACTCTCAACCCAAAGAGAATCGTATAGATATAACAGCTAACAGCCTTGGCCCCCAGTGAGCTCAGCGCGAATGCCGGCCTCACCTCGAATGGCACGATCTCATCGAAAGCCGGATGGATGGTCATCGTGCTATACACAATTGCCACGAGAGAGCCCGCCCACACGTCCAGCGATCCCCAAATCCCTACGCCACTCCGTAGAAACACGGGTGTCCCAAAACTCCATTCTGAAGTCCACGTCTTGAGAGTAGCGGCTGATACGCCTCCTCCACAGGAAACGACCGCACCAATGATGACGTGGAATAGCGCCGATGAGGTCAGCTTGCTATCTATGGCAGGGTTAGATGAGATCATGGCAAGAGTGCTTGTTACGGCGTTGGCTCGAAGGAGACCGTCGAGGGGAAATAACACGAGATCAAGGTTTGGATTAGTGAGGATACCGGGAAAAATGGCGAAGAGCAGGGTGACAACAAGGTGCGGAACGATGTAGTTTATGTACGGGTTGATGGAGAATAGAATTGGCGGTGGAAGAGATAGCAGAGTATGCGAAATGACCATTCCTCCCCAACACTAGGAAGAAAGTTATTCAGTCGGTGTAATCGTAAAACTAACCTCTAGACTTCACCATTATAAGGTATCCCGCAATATAGGTTCCCCAAGAAAGATTATTTCTTGATTTTCTCATATTGTTCTGATAGGCCATGGAAACCCGTGTTGCATGGAGAGTGGAAGCCCATGGATAAGGGAACAACGTAGAATGAACGTGGGTAGTCGTGAGGAAGGTGAGAGCATCGGCGAAGGGACGCAATGCGTACGCAGATGCTTGAGCCAGCGCCGCCATGGGTGATGCTAGTCAAGATCGGTCGACGTGTTCTGAGAAAGAAGAGGGCGGACTAAAGATATTCCAGACATCTTCCGGAACGTTACGGCCGAAATCTCGTGTCTGATATCTCGTAATCTTTTCCTTCGACCACGGACTCGAGTTCACAAGTCAATGTGCTGCGATACCTGGCTATTCATCTCAACACGACGTGACCTCAACTCTCGCTTTAATCTGAGTCTTTTTAGGGTCTGCTTGGTCGCAAACGTCTCACGGCTAGAGTCTTATGAACCTGTTTTCCGGGTTCTCGATACTTGGTGGTCACCCAAATAAATGCCCATGTTTCACAGCAAACCAGAGTTCAATATTCAGATGCAAGAGTGCGAGAATATTGGAAGCCTTGATGGACATGCACTGGGCGCCCAATCTCGAGTCGGTCCTTTTTCAGATGCCTCGTGTCGTGACGATGCGACTCACAACGCTGAAATCATCCATGCATCGTCTCGACCATCTGTACAAGAGCTCCAAGTAAGACATACAGTCGATGGTTATGTTCCGAGCACTTGAATTTGATACGATGTCCAGGTTCCCGGTTAGAGACAGGAGACGCACACCTCGAATCTGGCCGCGAATATACAACAATAGCGACGGCATTGTGCTAGGGATAATTAATCATTGTATGCGCTGGGTCGGACCTCTGCCGGAAGGAAAATCGACCACAAGATCGCGGATCAGTCAAACGGCTATTGTTCTACTCTTTTGTCAACTTCAACTTCAAGTCAACGGCGTCATTTATAGTTCCTTATTCCTGAAACACCACCTTGACAACCGTATATCTAGAGGACGAGCGGCTTTTCCCCCTCCTCCCTCTACTTCTCCCGAACCCTCATCCCAAGTCAAGTTCTACAGCTAGTTCTCTACACTTTGGTACGAGTTCAAATCGCTAGCATTATTAACGGTCCGGTCGCTCAATGCCACTCATAGACATTAATACCTGGCCCCAGCTGCCATTCGCATATCTTTATCAGCTTGAATTACAGAATCATTCAGGTTGGGTCTTCAATGTGGCGACTCCAACATTGTCTGACGAGTACACCCACTTCTTAGATTGCTATACGATGGCGAAGAAATCCAGAAAAACAAGCGCACCATCTGCACCATCTGCACCGCCGAAACCGACGTGCCTTAAATGTGGCTTCATATCATCTCTCCCCAAGAATAAACGCGAACCACCACCCCCGCGTCTTAAAGCACTTCTCAGCACCAACGCTCCCCTGCTCGAAGCAGAGAAAACATCCTTCCAAAAGGCGAAGGAAGATCTTCCCCTTGTCATATCAGATTTGGACGAAAGAATCACGCAGACACAGCAGCTACTACATGCTCTTATGGAAGAGCGGGCCCAGGCTGCAGTAGATCTTCGAAATGCCAAAGCCGTACTCCATCCCATGCGAGCCTTACCCGACGACATCCTTGGCGAAATATTTCAATACGGTACGCCGACTTGGGATGAAATGGCCGAGGCGGCGAGGCGGTTTACTTACCACGACTCTCTCGACCCAAGGAGTGGGCCATGGATGTTAGCACAAGTTTGTCGAAACTGGAGAAGCGTAGCCTTGTCCATGCCGTCACTGTGGAGTTGTATTTCCCTCGATTTCAACGTATATTTCAAGCAGATGGATCGCCCAAAGGACGTGGCGCTTCAGCTTGCGATGCATCTCCAGCGGGCACGCAGATCTCCGCTCTCAATCAGGATCGAGAGTATGTCTGATATCAACTTGCACAGTGCCTTTCCCATCGTCCTGTCAAGCATGTCGCAATGGAGACACTTGCACATACGCACCCCAGTCTCATCTTTCCACGAGCTTGGTCGATGCAAAGCATTTTTAGAGTCTCTTGAAGAAGTGCAGATCGACGCTAGCATCTTTCCTATACATACGCAGAACATCGCAACTTTTCAGATGGCCTCAAACCTTCGACGACTGAAGCTTTATGAAAACGGACATTTCTATGGCCACAACCTTCACCTCGGCTGGGCGCAACTCACACACCTGTTTGCCCAAATTGACTCCGATGGCATCTTCCGTTATTTCAAGGAACTAAAAAATCTCGTATCGCTCCGACTCAGTTTCCCTGCGCACACGCGGAAGTTGGACGTATTGCGCCGCATCACTCTACCCAAAGTCCAGTATTTGTCCTTGAGGAGAAGGGGGTCGGTGAACATGGTGAACACGGTGGCAGGGGTATTTGACATGCTGGACCTTCCCTCTCTGAAGATGCTGGTATTTGCAGCGACAGAAGTCGACGGAGGCCCCATGCTCCTCGATCTCCCCTTGTCGCTGGCTTACCCATACCGCCAGCTTGACGTCGTGTCCTTGGACTACCCAAAGTACGACCTCGCGATCCCGGCAAACAGATCTCGTTTCCTCAATATCTTGTCTCAGGTCTCGGATGTCACGCAGCTCTCGTTAGATGTGCAAAACATCGGGGCGGATGTAATAAAGAAGCTCACTCCCATGGATGACGTCAACTTCTTCCCTCGCCTCAATACCATCAACTTTCACCGGTCCACCTTTGCGGTGTCTCAAAGCGACGTTCAGGACATGCTTGATGCACGGAAGAAATTTGCGGATGCGTCTACAGGTGGCGGGTTGGTAGAGTCACGTACAGGTTAATTTCCTAGACGATTTTGACCTTGGCGAACCACGGAGTAATGATGTGAGGTGTTCCGTCGATGCTGTAAATAAATGTGAATGTATGGTATTTTGACAATACACTAAGCGCGTCTTGATTCATGATCACCTGTTGTAGCCACAAACCTTGATTACACCGCCGCTAACAATTGCCAGACAGTCATATAGTATCACATCTATCCCGTGCGACCCTTTTTATGGTTCATGTCGTTATCGAGGTTCTCGTTTTCACGAACGTGTGTGCCTAGAATTAAGGAGGAATCGTTGTTGGTCTCCCTCCTGTTTTCATATCTTCCAGCAGTTAACAGTCTGGAAGAACGTTTGGGAAAGAATTTCCGTGAGAAGCCGCCGAATGAGACTGAGAAGACGCTGTCTTGCGCCGATTGCCTTGGATATCCGTATGTGTGCCTCCAGTAGTAGCTTTTCCTTCTGATCAATAAGGGACTCAATTTTCCCCCCTCATTTCGGCAGAAAGTTTTAATATGTTCGATTCTTGTGACGATATTCTTCAATTCTGCCTGGTACGACGATATCATGGCGTTCAGCGTGTCTGCTTCAGCAGGCAAAGGCGGGTCATTTGAACGCGTCAAAGGCGCAAGATTAGAAATTTCTAGGGAGTGCCGTTTGGGAAGGAAGCTGTGAGAGGGCACATAGTGATTCGGGCAATGGCATTCAGTGCATGGCAGGATACAAAATAGCCATCAATCTGTAATTACAAAAGCGAATTCAGTCACAGAGACTTTGGTGTTTTGAGCTTGAGCTTTACAGGTACCTTTTATCTGAGCTGAACCGCGAGAACCGCGAAAGTGAACAATTCTATCCAAATTTTGCAGATGACTGGTGAGAGGAACGGTAATGATTATTACCGCCGGCAAACACCGACTCAGGATGATGTTGACAGCTGCCTATATAAGAGTTCGCTTCCGACCATCGTTTCTCTATCACCAACGCCTCTAACCACTGTACCTGGAATTCGACCATAACTTTAAAAGAGCCTTGAAAGCTTCAATTACGTTGCCCAAATGGATGTGGACATTCCAGGTAAATATTCTCCTGCCAGAGTCACGTCAAATATTGACTATGATATAGTTACTGCGGTTCCCACAGAACCGTCCCCCGTTGAGAAACTGCCCTTTGAACTTCTCGCTTCCATCTTCATCATGCTCAGCCATGAAACGCGTAGTCATTTAGACCGGAATAGCGCACCTTGGACAGTCACCAAGGTGTGCAGCAAGTGGCGCCACGTTTGTATCAATTCCCCAAAGGCCTGGTCGATTCTCAATCTCACTGACGAGATCAGAAATATTCGTAATGCCCCTGCCCTTCTCCACGTTTTCCTTGACCGCTCCCAATCATCCAATTTACACGTCTCCGTCCACTTCTACAGCCGTGGCTGTGAACACATATTCCAGAAGCTGTGGAAGTCTAGATCTCGCTGGGAGTCCGCCACCATTCGCGAAAGCTACTACACGGACCAGGTTTGGCGTGTCCAAGGGGTTGCCGCTGAAATGCGGACTTTGCGCTCACTAGAGCTGGATATCGCACACATTGGCCCCATCTTCAAGATATTAGTAAATGCACCATTGCTTCAGCGTCTGATATTGTCTCCTGTTTTGGGAACATCCTTCCCTTTCGACACCCTTCAGTCCTTGCATTGTCGACCAGCCGACGCCGCCGCTTTCTTCAAAGTCCTCCAGGAAGCAAAGTGTCTTACGGAGTGCTCCATCGATTCCAATGAAAATCTCCAAGGATCATCCCCTTATTCTGAAGTCACTCACTCCAGCATCCGCAGGTTATCCACAACTTATGCGTTAACCGCCTTCAATAGAGTCACTCTTTCTAATCTGGAGGATCTTTCGGTCGTTTACGGACGAGGTGGCAAAGCCGGACTGTCCCCACTCGTTGGGCTGGTTTCGCGATCCCACAAACCCCTGAAACGGCTCGAGCTGAAGTTTTCATTCAAGCTGGAGGAGTTTCTCCCTCTTTTGAAAGCATCTCCTTCACTAACGGCTTTGATCCTTTATCGTGTTCCTCTTTCTGAGGTTCACTCCATCTTGACTGCCCTGACTTTGAGGGACACCTCTACCGTCGTTCCCCTTTTGACCGACCTGACCATCGATTTTCATGGTGATGGAACAGGGTTTTTGGGTAGACGGCTCCTCCGCATGATTCATTCGCGCATTGAGAAACTGGACGCGTTCAGGCTGATGCTTCGTAGTAATCTCGTTGTGGAGGTGCTAGGAACAAGGATGCTAGCCTCATTGACTAAGCAAAAGATGCAATCGGAATGGAAGGAGCTGTGTTGCAACATCTTGCGGCGTGAAAGGAGACTTCGCTCTTAGCTATAAAACGAGTCATCATCATCATCGTCGGACTATTTATTCGACTTCGATAATGCACTGTCAATCATCTTGCGATCCTTTTCCTCCTTCTCTCGCCCACAGGACGCGAACTACTACCGTCAGGATAATCATCGCCACATCGTTAGCAACTGCAAAAGTGTATCTGTTAGGGTAACGCCCCGTCATTCCCCTGAGGCCTTCCCCTTCCCCTTTCTTTCTTACCAATCATCTATGATTCCGGCTTCTAAATAATAATTGCGCGCGCGCACGCCGCAGCTCTGTGTACTCATAATGGCTTTAGTTTAAACACACTAGAAGTCAATGGAATATTTTGGCAATTCGAACGTAGGAGTATATAATACACTCCATCTGTAGTACTTAATATAGCCTTTCAATTAACGCTTACACATCCTCAATAGGTTAATCGCCTCCAATACTAACTCTATCCTTCTGAGGTGATTGTTGAATGTCTTAAGCTTAGTTTGAAATTCTTCGAACTCGCTCTCTTCTTCTCATTGGTATACTACCTTCTATAGATTTATGCTCGTGTATTACACTATCTCTGAAGTCAATGAGTTGAGGATACACAACCGCTGCCCCAACATGTTACGGCTTCGAAGTGTTAGCATGTACATAATATGTCAAAAAATAGAATTTCCAAAGAAGAGGAATAATGAAAACAGGTCCAACTGGTACGGAGACACTGGACGCTGTTAAGGGAGAGATGATGGAACGTGACCGCGTCGCGAGAGAGAGCATTCCAGACCGGCAGGCATTCCTTTCTCTTTAACCACTGTGCTATCCAGCCCGCCGCTCCCTACCCAGTCAGGAACCACAGTTTACGGCACTTGCATTCAGTCTCAGCTGCAGCGCGCGCGCTAAACAGGAAAGAGGTGCTTGGATCAAGATCGACCAGCAGGAGTTTTTCTTCATCATGTCAGCCGCAGGTCGTCGACAGGCCATGTCTGACCAGCACTGAGTCGGCGAAGTATCCAACAGAAGCTCTTCTAAAGGTATCCCCAATGTACAGGGCCTTACAGAAAGGTCGTCTCAGAATAATGGCTCGAAATTGCGTCAAAACAATGAAGAGAAGCCAGAGGAAACGGAAACCGGCAAGGAACACGTTTATTCAGATAGTATTGGGGTCGAACCATCTTTGAGCTTTGGAATACAGGATGAAGCTGGCGTCGAGGGTAATAGAGGTGCGAAGAAGTCCAGCGCAGATGCTGGTTTACAGACAGGTATTGTGGCTATTCCTTCAATTCCCTGCTTTCATAATTATGCCTCTATCGATAGGCAATGACCCATTCAACTACGAAGAAACAGCCCCGAATGCGAGAGTATGGAGAATATACGTAGATGAGAGTACTAATTACGACGTCAGGATGGCGGGGGGATCGAGGGACAGTGTCGATGTGCTTCTTGTTTTCGTGAGTAACTGCCCTTATTCTTCTTCGTCGCTGAAGAAGTTTCAGGCTGATCTTTTCTCAGCGGTGGTGACAACCTTCGTTGCGCAAACATCACAGAGCTTACAGGCGGATTATACCCAGGTGTCGGCAGCTCTGCTCTTTGAAATGGTCCTCATCCAGCACGCCCTTGCGAACGGCTCCTCTCTCGACAACGTTCCAGTGTCCTCTCTCAATCCATATACTGGGTTCATTCCTGCAACTATGGACGTCTGGGTGAACGGATTATGGTTCACGAGCCTCTCCCTTAGTCTAGCAACTGCCCTGGTTGCCGTGCTCGTAAAACAGTGGCTCCATCATTACCTTGCGCTCCCTTCAGGGACATCTCAGGAGCGAAGTTATGTTCGGCAATATCGATACGGAGGATTCCAGAGGTGGCATGTTCTCGTCATCATTGATCTTCTTCTCGTCCTCATGTACCTCGCACTTGGGATCTTTTTTGTCGGATTGGTCATATTCCTAGTACCGCTCCGGCCTGGCCTTTCCTGGGTCACCGGTATAGGCACTGTTGCTGTATACGCGACGTATCTGATAACCATCCTCCTACCAATTCTATACCCACAATGCCCCATCCGCACACCGCTGTCAGATCTCGTGTATATTCCCTATCGCTATATTACACAAGACCTAATCCCTAAACATATCCGTCCGCTTTTCGTGGAAGAGAAGTTGGATTTCGACAAGCTCGATGCGAAGGGCATAAATTCGTTGGATGATCTGGAAAAGGAAGTGGTGCAAGAACAGTCAGGAATCCTTTCGGCAGAAGCGTTACATTGGTTGTTCTCTTCTTCGTCGAATCCTACAGTACATAGGATCGTGGTAGAGTCTATTGGCGGCCTGCCGCTGTCCGCGCAGGACGTAGTGAAGAAAGTCTTCGGGGAAGCGACAGACATTCGTGCGGCTCAGAGTGACCTATTGTGGAATTACCATTGTAGCCCCAATGGCCCTCCTCAAAGCCAAACCCAGGAATGGAGTCCAAGGTCGAACACCTACTTCGTTTTGAGTTGTTCGTCCCATACGTGCTTTACATGGGACACAACCTGTTATACATGGATATTACCGACGGCGAAGTGGGACTCACTGCCGCCGTTCAATCAAACGATGCTCTTCAGATGACTCAACACAAACCGACCAATTCGCCTACCCCCGCCGCTTCTTTTGAGCAAGTAACATGTTCTAGTGCAATGAAGCTACCTCCAGTCGTCCATGGCTGGTCACTGTGATTAACGGATACATTGCTGGACTCGCGGCATTGGATATATTGATCGATCTCCAGCGACATTTGGACTACCTTCACGAGCCCGAGAATCTCTTCCTGCTGTGTTAGGTTCTCATCACCAACAGGTGGAATGCGTATGGTGAAGCGTCCAATAACGTATTTTCACTGCCGCTTCGACTATCAGAGGATATCCGTACGACATACTGGCACTAGCAAGTCTTCGACCGTCAGATCCTTCTTGGGATCAATGCCGTCGGAAACTGCGCGATTTACTGGAGGATGACGGGTGCGAGTTTTTCATCAAGCAGCAGAAATGGACGCCACTGGGCTTTGAATCCCTCAAGCCCGAGGCAATCAATGAAGCGAAGAATAATATCCGTTTGGCCCTGGGTGAGCTCGATGAAACCTTTTCTGGTTCAGTGAGTACGCCCTCGGTGAGTAGCCTTGCTCTGATTTTTTAGTGGCAATCTCATATGACCGGTTATCTAGACGCGCCTACACGAATCGATGGTGCGGTCCTTCTTCGGTCGCATGCATCGGTATCTGTAGTATCCTCGACGTCGGGAAAAGGACGAAGTGCAAATGCAAGTGTGACCCTTTCGTATGGAAAGAGACCACTTGTGCACTCATGCATACTTGATTCCTCATACACTGCAGTCAAGTGGGTAAGAAGTGGACGAGTGCTCCCCTATTCTTCTGTAGTATCGACCAAGGATATATTGTTCAGCCTAGAATCCGACTAAAGCTGTTACTATAACAGTGGATACGAAATCCAGTACAGATTTCCATGCTAATCGTCTTGCGAACGTTTTCCTCGTTCTCTCTTCCACAAGGTGCGAACTACCATGGTTAGGACAACCGTCGCTACGTCGTCGGCAACTGCAAAGGTGTATCCCTGAAGACATCGATGAGTTGAGGAGACACAATGGCTGCACCCTACATATCTTGAGATAGCGTAGGGTGTCTATAGTCTGCCACGCCAGTAATGGAAGCTTGACAGCAAACATATTACCAACACTGTTCATTGAAGACAGCACTAGTGGATGTTGTTAAGCGTTTGATTACGCACATATCATGTTTGCCCAGTAATACAGGACTGCTGCCACACCATCTGCCGCCGATCCAGAGAGGAAGAACGCGAAGAGCTTGAGGCCTAGAAAGACCCCATACCATATTGCTAGGACGATACCGCAGAAGATAATGATGATTAGGGTCCTCTCAGTGTTTGGCCTGGCATCCGAAGCTGATTGTGTCGAATAAATTGATATGTCAATGCTTTCTATAAATCTGGGATAGAGAATGGTAACCACTGGTAGATATAGTGTTTATTTCAACTACACTATATCCTGTCGCTTTCAGCCAGAGAAAGAACCCACTACACGCATTACGGCAGACTACTGCCAGTTGAAAGCAAAGGAAAATATGAGATAAACCTATTGCTCATGACGCCATCTGCGTTAGAGGAATATGATATAGCCAGTGCTATTAGCGCCCACCAATGCCAGGTGGAGAACAGACCAACAAAAGTCTGGTACGACAGCTTTCCCAGCGGTTCGCGGTTGTCATCCACGGCGCGTTTGAGCTAGCTCTTTCTCGCACGGACTTGCCCAGAGACTGGTACACTTCTTCGGGACACCCTAAAATGGATATGAGGATCTAGCTGCTGTCACAGGGAAAAATACGGGTAACAACACGAAAGATATATGAGCGACGGGAATGGTGACAATGCCGTCTATAAGCATAAGCCATCTCCAACCAGCAAGACCGTGGCGACCGTCAAGGGTGGTGCATATTGCCGCCTGGAGATAGCTAGAAGACATGCTACCGACTTGCGAGGAAACGAGGAATATCGCGCTGGAGTCACATGAATAAGAGATGGAGTGACTCCGAAAAGAACTTAGCTAGGTACGAAGAATGTTCGCTTAGTTACCTCTATTCTTCTATACCAGGAACCAAGGATGTATTGCATTGTCTGGAAGTCCAAGTAACAAGTTGTTACCATAGCAGTGGATAAGAAATCTGTGCAGACTTACCGAAAAATACGGACTTCCAAAGGCTCCAACGAAATGCCTCAGTGTGTAGAGTGCATGCACGTCTTTGACCTTATATTGTGCTTGGGTAAACAAGGCCCTATACAGTCGATTTGTCAAGCAGATATATCCCTAAGGAACGGAGAGTATTCACCACATCAGATCTCAAAACGGAATCCACCTTGAATTCGATGGGAAAACTGTGGCCAACAAAGTGAAAGGTATTTGGAAAGCTACATATCCCGCTACATAGATTGATACTCATTCTCGTACATCGCTGGAAAAACAAGGCTCAATGTCCTGTCTGGTTATGATAAGATGAACGAGATAAACATAAGTCTCCCCTCATTTCATTGACATAAGCCGTAGACACAGCCGACGCGTCTGGTACCTTGACCCAATAACCAAGAAATGCAGCTGAAATCAACGCGTTCTCAAATCGAGGTCCTGCGAAATAATAAAACTGGACTCACGAATCAAAATGAGAAGATCACGTTTCAGAACAAGCCTGCGTTCTTCTGGCGTGTCGCCTTGATTATACCAGTGGTACCACTTCTATGTCCACGATAGTGCTATCCTGGATTAAAGTGGTCGTCCGCGTCTACATCGCTTCCCTTCTCTACGGAATCATATTGCACTTGCTGAGTAGATATGGGAGTAGGCTCTTCGAGGGTGAGACCGAACGATATAGTTTCCTCATGCATAAGAAGCATCAGGATTGAACTACAAATTGGGTCCGAGCGCGCAATATGAAACCATCGATGGCAGAATAGAAGTATTAGAAGAGCTACCACGTACTAGGAACCTGCCCGTCAAATCGGACCGAGAAATCAGTTTGTCCACATGGCGACTGACTGCGGGTCATCGGAGCATTTTGTATAGCGCCAGTACAGAATCTCGATTTGCCTATTCACGGAGGAGGCAGGAGATGTTCTGAGATGTTGAGACGAACGTATGGTATGATAAAACATGTGTTAGCGACGAAACCGCGGGCGGGCGCACGGGCATCAAGTTTTGCTAGTAAATACATAAGCAAGGCTGTGATTCGAAGAGTCAGGAACAGATTCAACCGAAGGTCATACCGCATGCAATGCCATGCATGTATACAGGTGCATCAACGAGGTTAATACACATTTGAAAAAGGACGATATGTCCTTTCCAAGTATTCCCTTTGACGGCAGAAGCATCTCGCTATCGAGACTCCGGATGGTCTGGCGCTTAATTTTGTTTTGTTTTAAAAATTGAGTCTTCGAAGTTCCCACGTGTCGCGGGGACCTAAACAGACTTCCCATGCCGAACGATGCCGCGGCAAGTCTCCAAAATCACGAGATTAAGATGGAATCTTAGGCGGAGCAGTGATCTAGATACTAAGATAGTTACTAAATCATGTTGCGCTAGTCGGTATTCTCGGAGAATACGGATGTTTGAATGTAGTCTAAGGGGAGCACGAACACCTCCGTTCAGTATGGGGGTATGAAACCACCCAGTATCCGCTTGTTGCAGCTGAATCAGTAAACAAGTGATTATCAAGCAAGATCATTGCTTCGGGAAAGAGGAAGATATTGGAAACTGGCAGCCAAGGCCCGACTGGTAGATGATCTTCTCTTGCGTATGACTTCTTCGCGCAGTCGCCCCTCCTTCTCTTCGATCATTGCAATCTGAAAATGCAGGATTATATCCTCATTATCTATTCAACCTTTTGCACAACATACCTTTACTTTCCTCTTCAACTTGCTGACTTCAATTTGACACTTGCGCGCGTCAGTCCAGATGGCCTTGATTTCTGATAGGTATCTGAACCAAGACCGAAAATTTACGGAGACGCTTGCGTTTGCGTAGAGTAGCCGTCTGATGAGGGAGCATATGTGAGCTTGTATACTGGCGAAAGAAGGCATAAGCATCAGTAGGATGCGAGGGTTGCCAATCACGCACTCATTAATCTGTATATCGACCATGACAGGATCGGCCAGGACGCAGTTGTTCTCACTGAACAGAGTCGCAATCTCATGGATGGTATCCTCGAGGTGCTGAATCTTTGCTCGTACCGTAAGAGGTGGAAGGATGGGGTAAATGACAAGATTGCAGAAAGCGAAGGTACAGGCGAGCGTGTACAATGAGGTGGATGTGGAAAACGCGGTGGATGCTAGGGTGAGGACATATTCAAGTTTATTGTCTTGGTGGGGCGCCATGGGGATTCTGAGAAGGCTGGTCAGATTCACTACGATATTTGTATAAGTTGCATTTTACCCAAGCAGGGACTTCGGAATATGTATGTTCATTACCCAGACTCAGATGACCGCAGATATTCAATCTACGAAGTAAGCTGTTAAAAACCCCGGATTACTACAGGAACCCGAAGCCTTGTCCTACTCCGATGCGAGGATTAACTCGATCATGAGCCTAGCCATTTTGAATACCGCGTGATACCCCTTGATACCTATATTGACACCACCGATCTGGGAAGAGTGATTTTCAACTGCCGTAAACCCAGCAAACTGACAGTAAGATATGATCGTGGCGGTGCTTGGATTTGCCCTTCATTCAATCGGTCTGAACTGCTGGCATTGCTCCCTTTTGCTTTGCACCCGGTGAGGTCCCAGATGTGCCTACTTAGTCAAGCTAAACGGTAGAATCCAAAGACCGCCTGTCCTCCCCTACCTCAAAAGATAGTAAGGTACTTCGTGTAAGAGTCCAGGTCCATAGTAGCGCCGGGGCAGTTCAGTAAATCTTGAACGGTCTAATCTCCATGTATACACCTCTGAAAGTCACAAGTAAGGTCCGAGTTAAAGATGAATATAGACTATACCTAAGATGTACTAGACTGGTGGCTGTACGAGTCATTGCCGTAAGGATATTTCTACTGCAGCTCGCCGCAAGGAGATGCCGGCTAACCAACATATCTTCGCTCGTCGTTGCATCACGTTCCTATGCTGTACTACATCCCGGGTCTTAGCCCGCTATGAGGCATGTGGTGGATTGTTGTTGAACCGCGTTAGTGTAACTTGAAGAAGGGGAGCTTGAAGAATATTGGATAGACACAGACTGGTACATCCGAACCTGAGGTTGATCTATGATTAAGATGAAGAATATCCGCTGCCAAAA
The DNA here is from genome assembly GCA_030407015.1 of Armillaria fumosa. Lineage (NCBI taxonomy): Eukaryota > Fungi > Basidiomycota > Agaricomycetes > Agaricales > Physalacriaceae > Armillaria > Armillaria fumosa. Next base: position 795,958 of record JAUDYM010000001.1, read on the forward strand.
AGTACCTAGCCCTACGGCGGGAGAAGTATCAATATCAGGCAGTGGTACCCTCAATCGGACATCCGACCTGGAGCGGTAGCCGCGGGGCAGACCTCGTCATAAACGCGTGTCACGTTTACGGCATACGCGTTCTTAACGGAGTTAGGATTGGTAATATAAATACTCTGTATGAAGCATAAGGACCTCTATTGTGAAAAAGAAAACAGTACATACCTTCAATATACTCCACAGCAGTGAGAATCACCAGCGATGGCACCATATTGGAAAGATTACGGATGGCCCTTGGATGTACCGTCGTTTATAGAGTTTACCATGAAGACGCCGATCAAGCAATATGAAACGAGACTACTATTTTCTATCTTTGCATGGAGTAAGTAGCGGCACATGTGCCGCCTGGAAGGCATAATTTCACGCATGACACAGCAGAGGAGGCCAAAGAAAGGTTACTTCCCGTTTCTTGTTTGATATAAGTTATCATTATGGTATCATCTAGGTAAATACAATGAGGACCTTCTGCAGCTCCGAGAGATAAAAGACTGAAACCCACATTTAACATAATATGCATAGCAATTCACAGCAGAAATTGTCCAAGATAGTCAAGAAACAGTCATACAACAAGCTCGCCTCATCACAGCACCAGCGCCGCTCCAACCACAGCACCTGCTAACACCATCGTCCCACCACATTTATGCCCTGATGTGATCCCAAATACGATAGAGCTCGCTTTTGACGCGAAAGTAGTTACGAACCCTTTTGTTGGATTTGGTGACCCGCTAATGGTCACTGTTGGGATGGAAGAGTCTGGAGTCACAGACGCGCTTGCCGAAGACGTGATGTCTGTAGCATTGACGATAGAAAATCGCGACGATAGGCAATGCATAACGCCAAGGGTCGAGTTGAGGAAGAGAAGGAAATAGTCGTCTCCAGTCGGTATGTCTTGTAAATAGATGTTAAGCGACTTGGGAGAGCTGGGTAACGCCTCGACTGTATTAGAGTAGAACGATTCGTTTAAACAAAGAAGACAGTACAGAACCAAGACGTACCATTATAGGCTATGTATGTTACTCCATCCTGGCTCAGCCTCATCAATTCCATGTCGAAATGTGTGATATCATCTAGCACGCCCTTCTCCCATGTGACTACGTTGACGGCATCGTTTGACCATTGCGCAGACGACTGAGGTTCATTGATAACGAAGTAAGCTGGTAAAATTTCGAAGAAAAGGCCGTGAGTGAAGTTTTTTTTTTCTCGGGGAGACAGAGCGGGACGAACAATGTGAAGCCGAGATGAGCGTGGCGCAAATACATAAAAGTAGAAGAGGAAGAGGAAGAGCGACTTTGTATGCATGCATGTTCGTTATTTTGTAGTGTATGGAGAGTATGGATACAGTTTTCCGTTAGAAAGTGTCTTAAAGAAAGGCTGCCTGACGATGTGGCGACGAAGAACACGGCGTCGGAGCATGATGACCGTACTGCGGAGTCTTGACTGCATGAGGCACTACTTAGACCCGGACATGAAAACCTAGATCTCGGGCCGCTTACAAGGAAACTTGCATGGAACTTGCTAGACGTTTTGGGAGACTTCGAAGGACGGGAGAAGGAATTATCGGGAGGATCCAACGGATACGAACACTTTAGAACAGACGCATGGGGGGACTAGAACTAAGACGTCATTGCTGATCCAATACATGAAAAGATCGACGACTTACCTATTACCCGCAGAAAGGATATGCAATAAATTCTTCTTCATCAATTCACAGCAAGTTTCTTCGATGGCATTTATGATATCGCTGGGCCCGTGGACCTTGACATTCACGCAGACTTGCCGTAACGAATCCCATCGCGTCAGGGAAGCATCCAGCCTTGTCCACTGCACCCTGTCGCACACAAAATGGAAGGGCCACTGCTGCATACGGAAGCCAAAGATGTTGATCGTCACTTTTCGAAGTGCGCACTCCGATTGGATAGTATTGAACAACGATATCCATTTCCCCAAGAGTGGAGCTAATTCCATCCTGTCTGTGTTAAGACCAAAAGTAAGGAAGCGGAGTTGATGGATGGGAAACGGGTTGAGCTGAATATCTAGTGGTCTCCGTCAGATAGCATTACACAGGGAAGCGACAAGAGTATTCCGCACCATGAGTAACAAGCGCCTCGTAGACGCCGACGTTCAGTAACGCTAACTTTTTAAACCCATCCGCTAACTTCGCTACGTTCGCCGCACAGTCATATTGAACGCACGAACCTGTTCCAACTACCAAGGCTTTCATCTCCTTCAACGAAAGAGGTGATTTAGGGCTTGTGAGGATGCCAAAAGGATTTTTGAAGTCAGAGATGACTCGAAGGGTTTCCAGATAGATGGTCCCCGACTCGCCGAGTAAATTGTTGCTGAACGCCGAGGTGGAGACCGGACATTTAAACCCCTTATCTATCCACAAGTCCTTCATTTCTGGAAAGCCTCGCAAGAAGGTGAACAAGTCTTCCAGTTTGAAAAACTTGCAGTTATGCAGATGGACTTTTTTGATGCGGTTGTCGGCAAAGAGATACTTGAATAGAGGCGCCTCCATGCTCTCCTTCTTTCGGAATATCTTCGGGCCATATCCCTGTAGTTTAATCTCGTCAAGGTTGACCAGAGAATTCAGGACTCGTACTACAGCCTTGACCGACATGAATCGGCATTCTGTAGGCCATTGGTGATTTCGTTGTAGGTGAACTGTATGAACCAAAGGAGTGAGATGTGGTGACGAAGAGAAGAGACGAAGGAATCGTTTCCATGTATTTCGTCGCGGTTCCAGTCGGACGTGGACTGAACTGAAAATATGCACTCGAGCGCGAGCCAGGAAAGGTCGGCCAACACGCAGACACGCCATCAATGTCTGGTGATCATCGTACAACTGGTCCAGTACGTAGTCGATTAGTTCCTGTGGGAGAACTGGGCGGTGGGCGCTGCATTTCGATTTCTGCCTGAAGCGTCGCAATGGGTTGGAGGCGACAAGACCCATAGATGAGAGTTTGAGAAAGAGAGACGTTGGCCGATCAACGGAGCTAGCTCCCAATTACAAGGGATGGCATCAACTGCTGTAGCGGTGCGCGCACTAACTGCGCAGCAAATATAATTGAGTTACGGCAGTGATGTCCAACGCTGAGCGTACCTAGATTGCTTCTTCCGTGAATCGAGGAAAGGCCTCGATAACTGACTTCTGAGTCATCCACATCATATCCACATCACGAGTACAATTTCTTGGGAAAAATGGGCCTATTTTGTTCGACTAGTAAGTGATGCTGATTTTGAAGGCGACGTGTGAACTCCGGGCAAAGGGACTTGTAATTCCGCCGTGGCGGTAGATTTGGCCAACTACACAGATGGATGTCATGGCATCTAACAATTGGAGAGGGTACTTTATGAGGACTCTGGTCTAGCACAGGAGACTGCACTCACTGCGGACCCGTGGACAAGATTAACCAATGGCTGTCCACTTGTCATAATGCCCGTCTGTGACAACGACCACGATAGATAGGAAAGGCATGGAACCATAACTTATTTCTTCGCTCTCGGAGCTGCCTAAAATGATACACTTGAGGAAGAAAACGTATGTAGGAAGGACGGGCCAACATACCAATGTTAAATTCCTATTGAATTCCACGGGATCGTCTCATGTTCTCATATCTCTAACGATAGACCCATTCGAGCCTGAGCGACGCAGATGCTTGAATTCGCCATAAATCAGGTGTTACAAATTGAAGTGTACTCACGAAAACACGAAAACTTTGGGGGGTAGGGAGTGGGGTTAGAGTAGTAAGTAGTCGAAGGAGAAACACCACTGCATTTTCCGTAGAGGTTCGCGGCCCGAAGTGCCGCAATTGAGAATTGCTTACTCAATTCCTTTTTTCTTTCAAAACCCTGATAAACAAACCATTTAGGCGGGCCAGGTAGAATGTTCCGTCCTAAACCTGCAAGCGATAGCGCTTCATTACGTCTTCGGTCGGTTTAACCGTTGTTCTACTTCCGGCTAGTCATTGTATTTCCTTTTCTGCCAGCATCCTTTGTATTCTCTTCGGAAAAGACTTGAAGCGTGACGACTTGACGAATCACGATATAAGGGTTCTTGATTCTTCGTCGCTTTGAGGCAGTCTTCTCGATCTTCTTTGCTTTAAGCCGGTGTGGGCGACCCGACTCTATCTTTATTCTCTCTTGATCTTCCTTAACTTCCCACTTTAGAAACCTCAAGACCTCAATGGCTACCGATCTCCCGCAAGAGCTCATTGATAAAATACTTGATGAATCTGTTATGCAGCAGCAGGATATGCTCTTACCGGATTATCCGTCGTTAAGAGCGCTTTCGCTGACATCATGGCGTTTTACGCCTTCCTGCCAAGCCCGGTTGTTTAAGGATATCAGCCTAATTCGCAAGTCGTGCAAACAGTTCAAAGACTTACTGTTGGAATCTCCTCATCTTGGATCTTACGTTTCAAGTTTGCGCATGTATCACCATTTCGTATCCCCCATCGTCGTGGATGTCCTTGTCCGTCTTCCCAATCTGTACACGCTTAATGTCGATTGCACTTGTCTTGTATCGATTGCTGAGTACATGGACACAAGTTTACAAAGCGTCCGGGGTTTCGGTCTTATTGGAGCACAACTACCTAATGTCACTACCCTTCCGACCGTTATTTCCCTTCTTCCGAGTGTGGAAACACTCGAGCTGAAGGGTATCGGCCTTGAAAATGCGAATCCAATCCCCTTTATTTTTCCTAAAGACAGAAAGATTCCCTCTCCCCGGACCATTCTCCTCAGCGTCACCGATGCACGTACTCTATCAGAACTTCTATGTAACCTCACCGGTCCAAATCCTGGGGCGAAATTGGACCAGGTCAGAACGCTGCAAATCCGTATATCCCGCCGCGTGTCTGTTCAAGACCGCTGGGATATTGAACGGTTACTCGTCCTGATCCGGCCTGCTCTTGAGCATTTGACGCTTGTGATCCCTGAGCATTCTTTCCGTAAGTCCACATTTCTTCTGTCTGTCGTGGCAGGTATTTATTCATGTATAGCACCGCTGATGGATTTCAGCCAGCATTCCAAGCTGGGGACTTTGTGCTTACGGATGCCGTTGAATGCCTTTGTAGCACCATCCGAATCACACACACAGACCCTTCCAGACTCGCTCGCAACATTGCCTCAGACCACTGTGCTTGTGTTATTGAGTCTAACGCAGCACACAGGTGATACCCCTGTGCAGGATAATAGCCAGTGGTTGGCGCTCAACAACGTTTTCAGCCAGCCCAAACGAACCTACCTAGACATCATTCTGGAAAACGAGGCAACAATAATAACGACGGAAATTACTATGGCGGAAAGACTTGCGTTGATATTTATAATTCAGTGTGTGGTCGCCGTGCGTGAAGAAGGGCGTCTTCTTGTTAGTGCGCCGAGTTTGGGAGATGGGGTGTTGACGGAAAACTCGCCATTCGGTGCTATTCTTAGTGATCATTAGATGTATGTTTTCATTACTACAGATATTATTCCAACCATAAGATCGGTTGTGGTACTAGTGTCTGCTTTCTCGCCATTCCTCTCCTCGTTGATTGCCTCAGCACGAACCGCTTCCGGGCCTTCTAGCATCCTTCTCGATGATCTCAGCTCATTCGGCGCAGGATAAACATAACGATATGTATGTACTTTATCCGGTGCGCGCAACAATCATCGACGTGGTATAAGATCCACGAGAACCGCCGCTAGTCTTGACGGAGAAAGCTGAGCTGCAGTATTTGCCGATTTGTCAAGATGAACCAGACCTTGCCCCAATGACGAGTGCATATACAATCATGGATTACCTTTCCCAAGGACAAACTATCTAGCACGGCCTCCAACAGGGAAACTGAGCCCGTCCGATCGCAGGGTCATGATGTAGTGCATGGAAGATGACAAACAAGATGTATTGGACAAAAAGGCGGTGTGGTTACGGTTAGCCAAAGAAAGTATGCATCACTCCGCGCATCTGTAAGTGTACCGTGTGGTTTAGGTAAAATAATATCTATATACGTTGCATCAAGCCCCTTATCAAGCCCACATACTCCTGAACTTTTCATTGAATTCCGCGGTCGCATCCCTTACGACCTCGTACATGTGCCAGTCCTTAGCACTTGTTCCAGGTGGTTTTTTGAAAGCTTCGGCGTCCGCGTTGCCATCTGAAAGCTCATCTGTCTCCGCTGGATCGGCCACGAAATAATCCGATGACTCTGCATCTTCAGGTGGGACAGTCTTGTTAGATCGAACGGATGCGTCTTTTAGGAGCTGCTCCAAAGATGATTTGATCACCATCAAGGCAAGCATGAAATCCTGCAAGAGGTACCAGACATCACCTCGCCGAATACCGTTAGCTTTCTCTAGCGCAGAAACTTGGCCATGCGTATAAAAGTCGAGTAGATACGCGTTGAGAGCATGCTCAGAACCAATAGTGGTGCCATGTGTTGCTGTGAACCGGGTCATTGACGGGATGGCATGTTCATTCAGATGGAGGCCAGAACGGGCAGACCGCACCAGTTCTTCGACCGAGTGAAATTCGTCGAAATGTCCTGATGTGGCCACGAAGCTGGATCGCACAGAGACCGGCTGGATGTGATGTTCCAGGTGCGTACGGAAGCCATCGGTCGAGGGGGTACCGACATATTTTATCCTACTGAGAGGAAGCATGTCATCCGGGCCAAGTTCTGAGCAGTATTGAGATGTATAGGCCTTGGTGTACTCTGTAAAGATTCCGAGGATTTCTTTATCGTGTTCTTCAAGAAGTTTGCATGCGTCGGCACGAAGAGGAGGAAGAACGATCATAGATGGGAAGCGAACTACGAGATCTTGAAGCCTCTTTACGTTCTGGGTGTTCGCAGCTGCGCTGGCCAAGTACCGACGACCAAAAAGGTGGCACATAAGGAGAATAAAGTGGTACTTTGGTGACGGTCCTGCGCATATCTGATGTAATATTCCTCCACGAAGAAGGATCGGCAACGCAAAATTGCTCGGTTCAGTGTACTGTACCGGCGTTGTCAGAAGCCGCAGTAACAGATAGATAACACGATCACTTACATAGAGATGCGCCGAGACTGCATAGAGATTGACGGGTTTTCCGTTCCTGTCCAAAAGATGTGTTCGACGAAGATACTCGATATTGAAGCGTAGATGATGAAGCAGTTGATTTTGTCCAGTCTGTGACCCAAAGCTGATCTGCGGTAGCTTCATCAAACTCTCGATAGCATTTATGGCCACTTCCGCATTGTTCGAGCCGTCCAGGAGGTTGAATAGTCGTAATGTCAGCGTCGGGGTTAATGGGAATGTACCTCCTAGAGAAGGCAGTTTGGATAATACAAGACGTTGTACCCGATCAAGAGTAAGCCCATAAAAGACGACGTTGCCCAATAGATCATATCCTCGGCGACCTGCACGACCTGCGCACTGGCGAAACTACGATATTACCGTGAGTACATCGAATAAGAAGTGAACAATAGTGGAACCAACCATAAGAGCCGTAAGAAAAGGTGAGTCGCCACAGAACACCGAAGTCCTCGTAGGTGCATTGATCCCAAGGGCAAGCGTCCCTATTGACGTATGTCAGAGTCCATAAGCATGGTATCAGAGATGCACTGTACCGGTTGAGATCATAACTCGGATGTATCCTCGCCGGAATAGGCTATAAAAGCAATTATTAAATACGAGGAGAAGGGTTTATGAAGGGATAGGCATACTTCTCAACTAAGCTTCGATAACCCTTATTCAGACCGGAGTGATGGACTGCTATCCCTCGCTTAAGTGCAGCCAAGAGTACAGGTTTAGATTTCCAGTACTCCGACCAGACATCGTTGATTGCTTCGTCCAAATCTTCGGCGGAATACTGGCCTGCAAATGAGAAATTGTCCAGTGGTGCATCAGGGTCAAAGGTGCTTTCCCATGCTGGAGCTTCTGTTGTGACCCAAGGCTCGGCGTCATCAGGATCAGGTTTACGCTTTGACTTCTTCGCCCTGTTCTCTTCACGGTTGCGAGCCTTGGAGCTATCCTGCCACTTCCGCCATTGCTGACATTTCCTCTGCCACTCGGGGCTACTTGATTTCCAAGCAAATTCAGCTTTCAGCAGTCCTCGAAGAAGCAATTCAGCAACGTCTTCACATTCGGCTCGGTCAAAGTTGAATAAGATGGCAGGCTAGAAACAGGGTGTATCAACGGTATAATTAACGGAATCGTGTATAATTAATGCGTACCAGTTCCCCTCGGGCATGAAGATCAGTTACGAGCGGTAAAAGTCCTGTCATGAAGCTCTTGGGACTAGGCTCCTTATAATCTGCGCCTCGCAGGAGGTCCTTGTCTGCAAGATTATGGATGACTTCATTTAGAGATGATGGCGGCAGATCCATAAGAAGATTTTTTAGATCAGTTTCATATCGCAGAATGTCCTTCTGTCTCAAAAATCCTTTTACGGAGGAAAAGAACAGGACTGGATCAAGCTTGACCAAGTTACCGGAGAGGTCATTGTGTTGGCACATTGCATTATACAGTGAAAGCGTGTCGGCTGGCTCGAGCGATAGATCCTCCGGCAGAGCCCGTGGACCAAAGGCCAGCGTTGACAGTGGATGGAGGAATCTCATTCTAGAGGTTGGCTTGTATGATTCATGTCCTTGAAATGGCAGTAGGCTCTTCAATCCATCTAGACGATAGAAGAATTTCCGAAGGTGCGAGTACCGGTGCTTGTGCTGAATGAATGTGTGCTTATATCCATGCGCCCGCGATATAGAAGCAAGCCAGCCGTTGAAGGTCTCTGGTTCTCCAACAGTCGCCGATAGTCCGCTAGCATAGAATAAGCGTAGGACATGTCTAAGCATAATGAAGACTTACATAATTGGACATGGCGCTAGAAGGATGATTTGCTCCCAAACAGCACCCCCTTCTTGCTGGCCGATGCAATGAATTTCGTCGAGAACGATTCTGCTCAGAAATATGATAAGACCGATAATAGAGTCAGTGGACGCTAACATACCTTTTAATTCGAGGCGTCCACTTGGAAGCAAGTGGAGGAGACAGCAACATAATAGAAAGCATTTCAGGCACGGTGATAAGAATCTGGCAGTTGTGCGGTTCGTTGATACGGTAGTCCCGTGTATGAACCGCCCATAGAGTCCCTAGACGCTCATGAACTACGAATAGGAGATGTATGTGCAAAACTTACCATTAGGAACCTTTTTGCTGAAACGAGCGTAAACTTCAGCAGCAATCTGAGTGACGAGTGCCTTTGTTGGTGCTATATAGACCAAAATACCATCGTTTGACTCGCGCAAAACCTTCTCCATTGCATAGAACGAGATAAAGGTCTTTCCAGCACTAGTTGGAGCTGGATGAAGGATAGGTCAAAGAGGCTGGGGAACCGTATATGGAGATGGTACTTACCAACAACAAGTATAGAATGGTTGGGATCATCGATGCAATCGAGAGCATTCTTTTGCCAGGCATCGGGATCGAAATTGACGCGCCTATCCGAACAGCCATCCATAGAACGGTCCATATATGGTCCAAAGAGTCGCAGCTGCCAGAGAATAGGATGCTCGGTTATCTTCATCCAGGGATAAAGAACATCTCCCTTCGATCGAACAAGTTTAAAAAAGTCAAAGGCCAACGGAACTGACGTTATCGGCTCTGCTACCGTAACGAACTCATCAATGAAATCCGAGAAACCAAGACTGGTCAAGACTGCAGACAACGCTTTCCCTCGCGCCGGCGTTGTGGCACCTTTGTCACATATATCTTTCACCAGTCGCATGATTGTTACAGTGTAACGATCTCGAACAGTGTCCTTTTCGTGATCGGGATCATCAACCCAAATAATGAGGAGAAGATGTGTCTTGTACATGAGATGTTCGACGGCGACCCAAGGGTCAGTCATACGGGGACTACGAGTGAGTTGTTCTAGTAGATAGAGCCTCTGCTCTGCTGACTTGTCGGACATAGAGCCTAGCTGATTAAGAAACCATCGTCGTGTCTGACTCTCCTTCTCGGCGTCTTTCTTGTCCTGGATGTCCTTCTTCAGCTGCTCTTTCTTCGTGAGTTTGACCGGTTTTGTCGTCTTTTGAATTTTCTAAATGCGCGAAACCTTAACCTGGAGCGAACATGAGCAAAAAAAAACACGAACCTGCAGGTTATGACTCTTCTCAGGCTTCTTCGGCGCCGCAGAATCAACGGTTATAGTAATTTGCTGAAGTCCTCTTCCCGACGCCCCCGTCAATGTTTCTGCTTGCCGTTGTAGATTGGCAATGTACCGCTGATTGGAACGGAGGACGCGCCAATTCGCAACGGGGACCTTCTCACCAGGAGTAATGATCTTCTTGCTATTATGCCAGTGACGTGTATCCGTAAACAACACGGAAAAGTTGAGGAACTCGCTGGATTTGAGCGGCCGATCATCAGAGGCAGTGGAAATTTTGACTGAGGAGAGTGCCTTATCAAAGACAGGGTGGGAGAACGGCAGGAGTTGAGTTTGCGTCTGGGGTGTAGGTATCGGAACGGACTCCTGAGGGTTCACTTTAGATTCGGAACCAGATGCATCCCATTCCTCCAGATTTGAATCATTCTCCCAATCGTCTTCTTCGTCGCTGCCACCTGTTACACTTGCAATAGAAGATAGGGCTGTGGAAGATTGCGGAATACCCCCATTGCTTAACATCGATAAAGACAGGGACGCCGTGGTCGGTGGATCAGGTCGTACAAAGGTGAAAGCCTCCAGACACGGGAAGTGATCGGGAAAATGTTCACCAGGCCAAATTTTCTTTGCCTGTACGATGATATTAGCGTGAACGGCTGAAGCCAAAGGCGTGCCATGACCAAGATACTGAAGGAGCGCGAAGAAGATGTGAAGGTCGATGTCCAGACCAATAATGGCATTTTCGAGAACGGCAGAGGCCAAAAAGAAAAGTCGAGGAAGGAAAGACTGTCGCAATGTGTCCTGCAAATCCGATGGGACTTCAATGGTGGATTGTATTCGAGCCTTGAGAGGTAATTCCGGAAGGCTGAAGACGTGAAGAAGAAAGGCAGCTAGAAGCTCTTCCGTCAAGGATTTGTGAGATGAATTCATAGACCCAAATAACGAATCTTCGACGAAGAATAGCTGGCAAATCTTTTCGAGAACTTCACTTGCACAAGACATTGATCCAGAATACTCAGATACTGCAGAGACGCCATATTTTTGGCTAACGAAATCCATTCGGTCATATATCGGCGTAACTGGGGACCAAGGAGGGTCTGAATCCCTAGTAGCAGACATCCTTTCGATGACGAAGGATAAAACCTGGTTGTTGATAAGTTTGTTAATGCTCCTATAACAAAGGCATTCCATACCTTGGAGTCTCGGAATTCTAACCCGTTGAATAAAGCAACAGGCAGGCCGAAGGATAGGATTTCAAATATCAAATTACGCTGACACGCGAGGTAACCAGGATGAAGACCATCAGCAGGATCGTCGCGGTCGGGGACGCTATCGCTGATGAGCACAAACATAGGCTGAAAGGTGATCTTAGGGCAAAGCACAAAGAGTGATATACGTGTCACGTACCTTTCTCGAAGCCTCATACTTCTTCCAAGCTTCGTCTTGCAAGTCATGGAACTGATGCATTGGTACGAGATTAGAAAGTTGCTGCAGATGCTTGAGCAGAATTTGTCGCGCTAAGCACCGCGATGAGTGTACAAAGGATGTTTGTCCGGGCCTGGTTGTCGCGTGAATGTTATCTATAAGTTATTGTAAAGAAGCGCGTCTTTGAATTCAGATCCCTACTCACTGCACCAGAACACAACTTCGACATTAGCTTTGCGCGAGACAAAATTTCGCAAAATATTCTCGAGGCTGTAAATAGCATGTAGAGCCTGGAAACCGGTATCTGTAAGCGTGTCAGCCGACGTATCCCAATAAGAAACTCTCTGCAGAAAACTGACCGTCGTTGCGCCCAATGGCGAGAAGGGCATCATCGAGGACGCTTTGTATGAGGGATTCCCCTATACCGCCGAAAAGATTTAGTCGTAGTCTTGTTACACAGAAATCGCGATAGCTTACCGTCGATTATGAAAGGCTCATCACCAGCGTAGTCACCTATCAAATCCATCCACCGTGCCCTTTTCGTTGCTTGGTAGTACCAGTTTTCATTGATATGGTCCAGAAGTTTGCTTGCAGCCGAGTCCGGAGAGACCATTATGATGGGTTGTGGGAAAGATACGTCCCTGTAAACAACGAATATACTTTTTTTTTGCCTCATGCTTACCTCATGCAGCTATCGATAAGCGCCCGGATGCATGGCTGTCAGTTCCAGTGATAGGTGACAACGACGAATTGAATGGAAGCGTGAGCCAAAACATCCCCGTCAGTGTCTGCGGCCTCTCGAAATTGCTTGCAATCACGAGTCGAGGGTCCAAAATAATCAACGTATAGAACATAGCATACTAACAGCCTTCAAGTTTCAAGCTTCGCCTCGAAATGAGGTTACCTAAGTCTATTTGCCTTCCGAAAGAGTCATGATTATTCCAACGCAAACTTTGAAGAGCGGCAGCGTATCCAGCTTGAAGGGACAGGCCAAAGTCACGATGCAAAGTAGTGTGACAAGATTGACGCGACTGTCACTTAGTCACCTGGCCAAATCGGGGGTAGCCACCACCGGTGGGCGCGATTCTTTTTCAAAGTTCCTTGGCCTCAGGTGAACTCAAGCATCTTGATCCTCTAGTGGCGACAGCAGCCACTCTATCTCTATACACGACAGTTGGTTGTTCTCGACCTCAGCGCGATGGAGAATCTTTGCGGTGAATCGAGCTGCCGCAGACAAAATATGCTTGAAAGACGGAAAGTCTGAGAAGACTGGATACGAGTCACCGGAGAGCGACGGCGACGAATGGGACGTATTCAACGACAATATTTTTTTTTGCACTCCATCCGCCGCACCAACTACCCAGAGCCTGCAGAAGGGCTGCAAAGTGCTGTGGTGCAATGCAGCCTTTGAGGAATCGTACAGTGTAAGTATAGCGTCGCATTCGAGGATTTTCTAACAATCCCTGTTCTTCATCCCCGAACTGTTGACGCCATGGCGCGACTCTATTCGCCATGTACGCGACGTACATCGATGCTTATCTCCAATATCACTCTTGCATGCGATACTACGGGGTAGAATGGCGTATCAGTGTCGGCTACATGATCTACACGCGCATTCCGACACTCCTGTCAACACAGTTCCCGCTGATGTCAATCTAAAGAAACAAGAAACTCAAAGAAGACGTCCATGGTGGTCTCTCGAACATGCATACCAATAACGGCCGGCGCAGCATATTCTGGGGTAAGTCGCTATGCCGCAACTGAATGTACATTCATCGATCTTCATGAATAAAGATTCCTGAGATCGCATGGGAGAAAGCAAATTTCGGGCCTAGGTTCAAGTGCGTTGAAACGAGAGGATATGATCTCTACCCGGATGGTGTCCTCAACTTACACGAAGCTTTGTTTGGCCTCCACCAGCTTTGCAACCCGATAACATGGAAGCACACGTCAAACGACGGTAAGAGTTGATTCGTACTGTCCGAGTTGTCTTGGCTGCGGCCGGGATGGATTATGTGATCTCTACAAAGGACGACATTCCGGATAAGTCCCCTGAAGAGTGGGAGTCAATGGATAACAAGAAGCTCGGTCATATCTCTCGGATGTCCCACGGCAATGCGGATAAGCGGTTTACTAGAGATGCCAGGAAGGCCTGGAGATTCCAGCTTCTGCGAGATGCTAAAGAGAAGGAAGAAGCAGAAAAAAAAGAAAGAGGTTATGGAGGAAGAACCGGAGGAAGGGTATTCCAATGATGAATTTGGGCCTCCGGGTCCTGGAGATTGCAACCAACAGTGATATCACTTTGTTATTGGGAACTGAGTCCTTCTGCCGTGTCTGCCGTAGTCTTGCTAGCATGCCATGACCTCTGTGAAACACCCTTTGTACTTGTTAATACCTTTGAGCGAGTCCAGAATTAATAATCGCTTAGCACTAGTTAGAATGAAGATGTAACGTACCTTCATACCAGTACTAGTAAGCGAATGATGACAGGATCAAAGTAGACCTGTAGGCCGTCCTACTTTAACTGAGCGACGACGTCCCTAATAGCGTTTGCAAAATTTGGAGCATTTTTCAGGTGAATGTTTGCTGAATATGAATGCCGACACTTTCAAGAATACCGATTCCGAGCACCATAATATAAATTTGGTTTATACTTGCAGAATCCTTAATTCAATTGCGACAGCATGTCAAAATCATGATTAAGCCTAAAACTAAAGTCAAAAGATTACCCCAGCAGAGCATGCTCACATCAGACATAGCACATGTGTCTGCAGAGATGGTGACGCCGCCAAAATATCACCATGACGGGACTCGCTGTCGCCACGTTACTTGCTCGTGGTGGGTCCCGGCGAGTCTCCCATTCATGATAACCGTTTACCTTTTAGCGATTTAGCATTGGAATGTATTGAGATGATTAATGTACTTACCCCATTGAAGACCAAGGTAGGATAGAGAATTAGGAATACTCCTGCATGTTTTCAACAAGTAGAAAGATGAGCAGAATTGCGGTAATCGGCCGGGACTGAGTTTTGGGGTGTAAATGTAGGAACGTAGTACCATATGCTCGGTGGCGGCAAGGCATAGCGCCAAGCCCTGGACTGGAAAGTTCATCAACGAGCCGAACGTAGAACTCGAGTTTCGGACATGAGATGTGTTTGGCCAAGGGTACCGGTCAACCTATAAACTGAACCGAGAAGATACAATGACACATGTATTCCACTTCAAGTTTCGTACAGTCCATCATGATCGCGAGCGCTAGCACTCGACCATTCCTGAGTACTACTTATCTGGATCAACATGAATACTTTTGAGTGTGTGGGATTTTATACCAAAGAGGAAATGTCCTCCGATATTGAGGCCGAAGGCAACGAAAACTTCAAGTTACATAAGTACATCGTTTGATGCTGTCCAGATGGTCTTCAACTTTGTTACCGTGACAAAGCCGTTCGGGGGTGCAAATTTTATAATTACCGTAACCAGCGGATACATAGTAAGCTGAGGACGTCGTCGGGGTTCAAGTTACGCTGCGCTCGCTTCATGTTTGATGCGAGAAATTGAGATAAATTTTACACCTAGTCTGCTCAATTATTACATCCACGCGGTAGTCTAATCCCTGTTTTAAAATTCTTTACTGAATTAAAATCAAACAACGACGAGGAACAGAGTGAATAAAAAGCATGAAAGGATAACACAAATGAAAACAGTTAGCTTATATATGATGGCTGGGTGGGGAACGATGGTGAGTGCGTGTGGCGTTGGGTTTGCATTATATCAGAATGTCCGTCCAAAAACGAAATGAAAGAATAAGGCACGACTACAGCGTACATACTAGTTAATAGCGAGTGTGAATTATCTGACCAAATGCGAACGTGAAGGAAAAGCGCCGGAGCCTTGCGCGATAAAATTATTACACATGAGGAGGGTATATGAGAACACTGTTAATGACGATTTCGAGAGATGTGTTGTGTGAATCCGGAACTGGTAAGGTGGTAGTTCGTTTCAAGGGCAGATGGTGAGATGGTCGTGGCTTCGTAGATCGGGAAATGAGCGTTTTATGTGTATAGGTAGTCGTAGCGAATCAAAAATTTATAACTCAAACAAAGAACTGTGTGCTAAAATGACAAGTATCAGCATCTTGCGTGTAGAAAGCTGGGAAAAGAACATACTGGATCCGACTGGCGGCATGAACTTCCATCTCCTCCATCTTGTATGAATTAAGCTCCTCCTTAATCCGCTGCGCCAGTGCAGGTGTGAGCCGGCTCCATGTGGCAGGTTCACTCCGTCGATCATAGACAGAGGCAGAAAATGTATCGTATACCGACAGATTACTGGCAAAAGCTAACCGCTTGCTGGTAGGTGCTGTCGCAGACCGATGCGTTAAGGTAGGCGCTGCAGATGTCATGGTCGACAAAGCAGGCGCCGATGAATTGAGATTAGGATGGTTAAATATCGCTGACGCCTTTTCAGGTATGGGAGCATGGGGCTGAGGTGACGAGGACATCTCTCTGGGCGAGTCAAGGCTCATTCGACCAGACGACTCGAAAGTCAAAGGCAGAAGTAGGGGAGCTGACGGCAATTGGCCATGCGCCGATGAGTGTGATGGATGTCTATGAAGACCATCAATATGATCGGGATCAGGCGAAGGTATCCGTGCCAGCGGGCCCAACTCCGTTTGCGGAGGTGAATTGTATGAGTTTGACCGTACCCGGTTTGGTAGTGCCTGCTCAGCAAGATACGCTTGTTGATCATAGGAGGCTGCATCTGTGAAAGGGCGAACGAAATGAGTGGAAGAATTTGGGAGGCAAGTCCCACTCACACTTCAGTATGCCTTTGGCTGGTGTCCGTGTCCGCTCAACACTACGTCTCACATCGACTGCCCAAGGTTCCGGATCCTCCTGATACTCATACTCATCATCCATGCTCACCCGTTCGAGTCCTTGCCGTATTGTCACATCCTCCTCCTCCTCGCCCTCACCCCAATCATCGTCATCCTCCCAACCTTCTATATGATCACTAGGGCCGGCCTGACGACCATAATGGCCATCTTCACTGTCCTCTTCATCTTCCTCTACTAGAACCCTTGTGCCATCTTCGTTTACCCGCATCCCTGCTCCCTTTACAGGCGATGTTGATCCCTGTCGCGTCGTCGTATTCTTCTCCCAGGCTGCTACACCGCTGCTCCCGTTCACCTTGACCGCATTCGCATTCGCATTGGCCGCAGCCTCCGCTTCTTGCTGAGCTTTGGCCTTCGCAGCTGCTTCCGCATTGCTTTTGAGCGTATGCTGCCGTGCTAGCTTGGCCGCCGGACTCAACCCGCTCATCTCCCCTGCAACATTCCAGTCACTACTGCTCCTGTCCAACTCTGCGGTGACATGCGATACGCTTGCCTCGCTCGCCTCTCCTTTTGCGCTGCCCTTCTTGTCCTTTTTCTTCCCTTTCTTGTCCCCGTCCTTGTCCTTCTCTTTGTCTTTGAACAAAGACGTGATTCCAGCTAATGAGTTCCGCCTTGCCAATCTCCCCATTGATCCAAGCTTCCGGATCATAACACTTGCGCTACTGACCGTAGACGATAATGATATGTTGTCCGTACTCGCATTCAACCGTGAATTGAATAAGGAAGCTGCCCGGCTCTTCTTCTTCGTTTGTACCGTCGAAGGAGCTCTTGTCGAAACATCGTCACCAGGACTATCTGGACTACGCGTACCACCTCCGGGTTTGCTCACAGTAGCATCGATAAGAATAGGCGTCTTGGGTTTTAGTTTTGAGCTACTACTCCGAGATGAAGCCTGCGCCGCTGCATCTTCCTCCTCCTCCTCTTTCAAAGCTTGTGCGGCATTGAAAGACAGCGCTCGTCGCAGTCGACCCTTGAGTCCCCCACTACGTAGCATGCTAGCACTAGGTGTAGGATCAAGCATGGTTCCCAAATCACTATCGTCACGGGACATGCGTTTCTCGGACGCGGTAAACGTTCCCTGCGATAGAGGGGACGGTCGAGCGGGACGTGGCGTGCTTGGTGACGCTGCTGACGACGTAGCGGTTGTAGGGGAGGTAGCAGAATTGCTGGAACCGGGACGATTAGAAGATGAGGCGGAAGATGAGGAAGATGTGCGATTGTGAGGTGGTCCGCGCTGAGGTCCGGACGCCGGCGGCGATGTTGATGTTGAGGGAGACGACCGTGCAGAGTTTGGGGCTGAAGCCGCCGAGGAACCATTCCTACTACGGACGCTCCCGTTCGCAGACGGCACGTTATGCCCGCTGTGACCACTCTGATTGCTGTTTGTCCGCTGGCGCGAACTGTGCGACGAATTGACGGAGGAAGTTGATCCTGATGCATCTGGCCTGGCATATGGAGGATTCGGAACCCCACCGGACCGCCAGTCACTGGGCTCACTAGTTTGTGATTGTGGCCGACTTGGGCGTCGGTATGGATGGAAACCAGGGTATTGCCCGTTCGGTTGCTGCTGCTGCTGCTGCTGTGGATGGTCGCCAGCACCACCTCTATGGTTTGAATGAGGCGGAGGGGTACCGCTAGGAAACGGATTGAACACGTTGTTAATTTGATTTTGGGCAAAGTAGTCATTGGAAGAGGAAGAGGCGGGCCCGCTTCTTTGCGAAGAGGACGAGTGGTGTTGTTGGGGGGGCGAGACGTGTGGGAAATTCTGTGAGGAATGTTGAGCAATCAGCATGTTGTGATACGCCCATTGTGCCGCGAGTTGTGCGTTGGCGGGGTCGAAGTAGGGGGCCTGCTGGGGTATCTGAGGATAAGGTTGTTGCTGCTGCTGATTTTGATAGAAAGCCGGATAAAATGGCTGGGCCGAGATAGACGGCGTCCAAGCGCCTTGCGGTTGTTGTTGAACGGGATACGGATAAGGCTGTGAGAGCTGCTGCGGCTGATGGTAGCCGCCCTGCTGCTGATTGTGCGTGGTGGTCATCTGTGATGGTGAATGGTCATTTGCAGGCGGCGAGCGCTGTTTCGAGTTGGAAGAAGGAACGTCCATTGTCGATTCTCTCAGAGGATTCTGCCAATCTGAAGGTGCGAGAACGGCCATCGACTTTGACCGCAAAAAGCAGGTCCCGTTCTTCTGAATAAATGAAAGAAATTCAACACAACGAGCACAATACAAGCCGTGAAGGAGGAGGAGGAGGAGGAGCAAATAGGACGAGAACAATCGTTTCGCGTGTCAGTGGGATTCAATGATGCGAATGGGAAACGTAACGCACCGCTTTTGAGTGTTAGTAGGGATCGAGCACGACGGCAGGGTGGTCGTAGAGAACGTCGGCAACGGCGACGAAAGCCGCTGAGAATGTACACGGGTGCTGGTCGATGGCAACAACGACGACAGCGACGGTGCAAATCAGTTGCTGGGAGCCACAATCAATAATCACGGCCAAATAGTCCAGCCACGTGGTCCCGCCGTCACAACGTCACGCTTTTCCCCGAACTTGCGTATTTTTCCGTGTTTCCTGAAGTAAGGACTAGTCCCTCGATCAAGTCTCGCCGCTAAATCTTGGCCGGCTTAACATAGTACGCGTCTTTGTCGGTATTGCTGGAACTCGAGATTATCTTTCTCTATGGTCTTCCTCTTGGTGATTACCTCACTGTACGGTGGCTGCTAGTTCTGTTCTTGATCCGCTCAGGGAACGCCGTCTATTGAAGAAATCGTCCCAGGTGTTGTCGGTCTCGGTACCTTGAAGCGGCCGTCCGTTCTCTCGTAACCATCCAAGATGACCGGTCTGTAGCCGGAATCTAATTGGTTGCCAGCCAGCTATCTACTTATCAGCGCTCTCTCACCTCAGGGGGCCACAAGGGGACCAACAGATCCCTACAAGAATCTTTGTTCTACATGGAAGAACGCGTCGATATCACAAAGCGAGGTTGTACGCTGCGACTCGCTTAGATATCATCTGCTCTTCGAGAAGCCTGCTTCCATTATGGCTTCCGAACGATGGCGATTTCACCATAACACGCGGCCAGCTGAATGCCTTTCTTCATTCTCCTTACGATTAAGTCAAAATCCTAAAATCGATGCATTTCTTCGAGCTTCAATATCTAATCCTCGCCACAATGGAGACATTTCGACAACTCCGGTCTGACATGGGTTTCCTTATCCACAAGTACTAGCTGCTTTTGGGTAGGAACCCCAGAAGCTCTCAAACCCCGATGCTGATGGCGCGTCATTTATGTTCAGACAACGGTTGTACATCTGCCTACTGTTGCTCCTCCGCCTTACACTATTGTGATTTGCCGACGCTGCACAACGGATTTCGAAATCATTGCTCGATCTTCACCGCACACCTGACTTGGAAGTGTAATTTCTTTCATGCGCAGTTAATATAGACAGGGTGTTTTTCCTCATATTACGATGTACGTGTGTCCTAGGCATGCAAAGCAGGCTGTCATGTTACTACTACGCTTTGATCCAGGCGACAGCTGTAATCGGCCGTCGTAATCGGCTCTACGGCATTACCTTCCAAAACTAGAACTCCACACTGAATTCGATACTTGGAAGTTGGAATTCGAGGTACTTTAGTGAGTATCAACCACAGGACCACTGTTTTTCATCGTCTCTTTTCTAGAGGTTGCAAAGCTCACCCTGGTGACCGTACTATATTTGTTCTTATTCTAACGCTTTATAGCAATGACTTATCATGACGGCCACAACTGTTCTAAGCACATGTGCATGATAAGTACACCGCGTCTCCTCTAAAGAGTCATCGGACCGGAACGCGTTCTTGGCGTAAATTGACACTTGAGAGGGGCAGGAACCTGCAGGAACGACTTGTATAATTCGGGAGCAGTGAGCATTCTACATTTCTTCGGCAATATAATCAAATTGACGGAACAGCAGAGTCCAGAGTCTCAAGTCTGGAAGGTGGCGCGTCAGTCAGTCGCGCTGAGTTGCCTGGTGAAAGGGTTTAACCAAGTTCCGATACTTGTGGAAGTGGGTTAGTATTTGCTGAAACATAATGATCATATAGCGTGAAACGGGAACGAGTTTGAGTCGAGGCTCCACAACAGAGAAGGAACCTGCTTACAAAAGAGGAACGTGGTTCCCACAAGTCCATTAGTTTCTGCAACCCGTCACAAAATTGAAAGCAGCTTTCACGAGTGCGCCGGAGGTTGACCGCTTCATTCTCTGTCAACGCTAAAGCCTCCGAGCTATTATTATCGCCAGGATTGGATATCTGTCAATAAGTCCCAGGACAATGTACAGGCGTTCATCGACATCTTCCCCCGGCCCGCGAGCGCATCGCAGTCTGGTTTCCCTGCCCTGCCCGATTTGCCCAAGCGCGGTCGTTCGCAGGCACGCCCCCTGTCAAGAAAGTAAGTGAGCCCCATTTCTTCTGCCCCAACGTTCTGACTGCGTTGGATTTTTCTTTTCTTTTTCGAATAATTTATATCTCCGAGCTAAGAATGGCAATAGTCTCGAGATCGTACGAGAGCCTCCTCTCCGCCTGTACGGGTCGGAGGTCTTCCTCCGATACGTGAGCCATCCTGCTCCTACTTGGATATTCAATTCATCGCGACAATTTTTTGCCCCACGGGCGGTGGTAGCGCCTAGTTCTTTGATCGCAACGCTTATCGCCTGTCAGCAGAGAAATCGCCGCTTTCAATAAACTTTGTAATAACCCCAGCAGGCCATCGGAGTCTACAGATAAGAACCGGGCACGATCGTCCGTCTCCGTGCCAGACTATCAAGACTATCGTAGACCGGTGTAGCATTGACGATGTAAGGATGTTGTCTACCATGCCCCTTTTATTTCGTTCCTCAAGTCATTCAAGCCTCCTTACTGTACAATGGGGTGTGCGTTGACAGAGAGGGGAATTCGAAATACTGAGCGGCGAGTGCGGATGCTGGATAACGCTTCGAGCCATCTTATTCTGCAACCATGGAGATAAGAGTCTTCAGGCAAGGAAGTCAGCTGAAAGGCTTCTGTGAACGACATGCTCGAGCCCGAGGCCTGCGTGCGCGGAGAACATGAGGGGGTCCGTAATAGTTTTTGTTGCGAGGGGCACAAAAAGATGGACCCGGAGACGATTAAGAGCTCGAGTAAACGTACAAACTGAATGAATGCGTATCTTTTGTAACAGGTGACAGTACCGCACAATGTCCTATGTTCCGGGGATGCAAGAGAGCTGACAAGAACTAGAGGTTCTGTGTATTATGCGACCCTCTCCATTCCCAATTGACTCGTGATAGCGTTTGGGGAGGTGGTAGGCTCGTACGATCTGTTAGAAGGGATAAAACACGAAAGACCGCAGAGACCGCAAAGACTATGGCATCGGCTACGGTCGAACGACAGCAGCGACACCGTCGCGGGTCTGTATATGGGGATACGGCAAGGTTTTAGTGTTGGCGATTTTATCGCTAGTTCTTGGTGCCGTCCTAGCAGGAGACAATCCAATGTGGCTTGAGCGCTGGTGAGGGTTTCCTATGGCTGCGGAGGTAGTACTTCTCTCAGTACCTAAAGTTTTGGCATTATGTTATTTTCCAGAAGTTTTGATCAGGTAGCCGTAATGAAATATCATGACAAGGCTTGAGGCGGTAAAGACAAGAAGATGGCGGCACATGGTAGAGTCGGGCTTTATGCAAGCCGGAGAAAATCTGAATGCTACAGAAGGTAAGATACGTAGAAAACCTGCATTTACATGAACTGAACGTCACTCAGCATCCATTGAACGACTCATTCTCATACATATCGTTGGGTCGGTTTGCAAGACTGGCCATTACTATGTACCGTTTGTGTAAGATCATCGTTTTTCTACCATGGATACTGGTGTTTTATCAATGCCCGACGGTGCCATGATGAGCAGCTGAATCACGGTGTAGACACTGGTACTTTGGATGCCTATAGGTAGTGTGTAAGTATCGGGTAACTTCGAGTTAAGTTTTATCAGAAGCTTCAGAACGGTATGAATATAGCACCAGGCCCTTGATCTTTCGGCCTTAGCATGTGCATCATGAGAAGACGCGATAAAATTTCTCAGAAAGTAGCATGCTTACCTTCTCGTCACCAGAAAGCCAACAGAAAGCTGAAGAATGGCCAATTCGGAGAATATGCCATTTACCGCGCCGCGGTGATATGCCGCGGCTTGAGACACGCCCCGATGCAGCCGAGTCTTGACCTGGTTTCTCTTACAGTTGCCACAATGACACCTCGAATCAATGCTAGCTACGCTTTTCTATGCTGTTCTGTTTCTCTTGTTATGGATGGATAAGCGCAACGGCCACAGATGCTACCGGTCCGTGGACTGCAAGAATAATGCATCAAAGAATACGACCCTACGAGCCATCAATACAACATTGAACCGCGTGATCTTACCGACACGTTCCTTCGAAGGTATTATTGTGAGCTTTTCTTCTCAAAGGTCCTATATTATTCTTACTGACCCATCGGAGTATAGAGTATATCCTTAAGCGATGCCTTCGAGTCACGAATCTGCGGAAATCCAGTCAGAGCCTCGTCGTTCGAACACCTCGCAGCGTCATACACCAGAGCAGGAAAATGTAGTTGTTCAACCCGATGATCCATTCCCGAAAGTCAATGATATGTCTCTCGTTCAAGTCTCCGTTCTGTTGTTGAGGTCTTTAGAAAATCTCGTTGCACTCTATATATATCAAAGCGCTCATTTAACCCGATTCTAGTCTTGGTCTGGCATTGTTTCTCTTTGCTATCGGTGCGTATCTCAATTGTTTTTAGAAGTCTGCATGTCTTAATATTATACTAAGATAGATCAGACTATCGTGGCGACTTCAGTTTCTACCATCGGTGCTGCACTCGATATCAAGGGCTCGCTGTCATGGATTACAACATCTTACCTGCTCACGACGACCGTTATTCAGCCCGTCGCAGGACGAATCGCTGTACGTTTTATCTATTCTATACGGCCCTTCCCATAATTAAGAGACCAGGACGTTGTCGGCGTCAAACCACTTGTCTTTCTGGGACTATGGGTATTCATTGTTGGCAATATCATTGCTGGAACAAGTCGCGCCCTCCTTCAGATGATTATTGGGCGTCTGGTCAGTGGTATCGGTGGCGCTGGATTGCTGAGTCTGTCTGGTATAATTATTGCTCGTGCGTTCATCTCCATAGAATATCTTTTTCTTATACCATCGATACTTCTTGGATAGAATTAACCCACGAGAAGCAACGGGGAGCATATATGAACATTTTCAACATCGTCTTCATCCTATCGGATTCTATCGGGCCCATCGCTGGTGGAGCCCTCGCAAACGCCAGTCAATGGCGCTGGATGTGAGTTTATTGCCTTAATATCGGGGTCTGTGAACCTGACAGCTCTTGTAGATTCTTATTCACCGCGCCCTTTGGGCCTGTTAGTCAGTTTGCTTCTCGCATCGAAACTTTATCGCCCTTGCTGACTTGACACACGCAAGTTACCATCCTCCTGTGGGCAACGCTCCATATACCACCGCCAGCATCACGAATCAGGACGTTCCGAGAAGCGCTCGCCAAAATCGACATGATAGGGATGCTCCTCATTGTGGTGTCCCTCAGTTGTCTTGTCGTTGCACTCAACATGGGAGGCCAAGACCTACCCTGGAGCTCTTCGGTGGTGATAGGCTGCTTCGCAGGCGCGGGGACGAGCTTCCTGGCTTTTATCGTCGTAGAAAGAAAGGCGGAGATGCCTGTCCTTCCGGTTGAGCTGTTTTCGACGTGGAAATGGAGGAATGTGAGCATTATGACCGGTACGGATTTCTTCATCCCTGCAAGAATTCTGGGTATTTGATCGCAACACCCTAGCTGTACGAACATTATCGTTCTTCCATATATTTGCACTGGTTAGTTGCGCCTCATGTAATCTAATCTCTTCGACAGTCTAAAAGTTTTGTGTCTAGGTGTTCTATCTTCCTGGTTAGCTTCTCAATTTTCAAGTCCTGTAACAATCTACTCAATTGAACTAAATCGTTCGTTGCAGTATTTCTTCAAGTAATCGCAATGTCTTCGGTAGTCTCGTCCGCATTGATCATCCCGTTCTTGATCATGGCAGCAATCTCGAGTACTGCTACGAGCTGGCTTGCGCCCAAATGGGGTGGTGGTTACGCTTTGAAAGCCTTGTTTGTCGTACCTTTAGCAATTTTGGCTGGTGGTATGGTGAGTCGTACCTAGTTTGTATCAGCGGGGCAGCATCAACGCGAATTCGATAGGGTCTTATGTCGACGTTGAATGAAGGCAGTAGTATCGGGCGCATCATAGGTTATTCGTTGATTTGCGGAGTGGGCTTTGGTTCCGTATGTTGTGATTTATAACTTCTTGTGAACTGATACTGAACGTGCTCTAGGGAACACAGATGACGATAGTCATTGCGCAGATCGGCCTTCCTGCTGATTATCTGTCAACTGTGACGGCCTTGGTTGGCACCGCACCTACCCTAGGTGGTGTTCTTGGCGTGGCAATAGTTGGTAACGGTATTGATCATTCTCCCCCGCGTCTCCCCCAGCCCCTGATTTTTTTTCGGGTACTATAGTGATCAACAACTCTTTTCATGATATTCTCGTCAGGTCTCCGTACCTCTCAGAGGTAACAAATCTGAACCCAAACTCTGTTGCTGATACGCTTTCGCGACTTCCTGAGAGTGGGCCAGAACGGCAGGCTGTCGCTAGTGCCTATGTGCGTGCGTGGCAGCGGGGCTGTTGGGTTCTCGTTGCGGTCGCGGGGCTAGAAATGATTATGTGCTTAGGCCTCAAAACTGTCGTGTTCGATGATGGGAGTGGGGGAGAACCCGAAGCGGAAAAGAGTCCTGCAGCAGTGTAGTCTACCTCACTTGTTTGCGGAAAGATAACAATGTACATAGATTCTTCTGCGAGGTTACAATTTACTTCTAAAATTTTTTGTTCGAAAGTCGTGTTTGCTAATAAAGCATCCTTCCCTTATGCCGCAATCTTTCCAGCAAGCTGTCCGGATTTCTGTAATGACATTGTGTCATCACATCCACCGATGTGCTCTTGGTCTGAGTAGAATATCAGATAGGTCAATTCGATGTATCGTCGTGGGACTCACTAATGAATACGTTGGGCACGGTGCCTTGACCTGTCTTCTGACGGAGATACTCCTGAATGTCGCTTCCGTCGTCGCGTTCATCGAGTCTGGGGATTCGAAGGTAAGCAATAATGTCATCATTGGTTCGAGCAAATGACGAACTCGATGATGTCAATGTCCACATCGGGATAGTTATCCTTGAACAACGTCTTCGCGCGCCGACAATAAGGACAGTAAGATTTCGAGAAGACCGTTATCTTGTGCGAGTTGATAGTCTCCTAAATAGAATCGTGTAAGATACACGGAAAGTAGCGGGCAGTGGGAGACGGCGTACTTCGACAAAGTTCTTGACAGACATGATAGGTGAGAAAGAATTGAAGTAGCGGGAAAAGACTGAGAGACGGGAGAGCATCGACGCTGGCTTTTAAAACGAATCCGATAGTGTCATCTGATAGGAAGATTTCGAATTCCGATATGGACCACAGTGACATAGTAGACGCTTTTGACCTTGTGGTAGGTAAATTGCCTCACCTCTGCCTACAAAAGCCTTAATTTCAAGATTGGCTTCGAGCGCCGCTGATGGGATCTTGATCAGGTACTTTATAACGCACCAATAGTAACTCAGCATTTGGTATCTCTCGTGAGAGGAATGCGATCCGCGAGCGCTTCCCAGCGCCAACCACTTCACGTGAACATTGTCCTATTTCAATAGCAATTTATTGTGTGATCGGGCATTACAGTGGGAATGTGAATCGAAGTAGAAGGGCTGCCTGTTCCTTTGGTACCTCAAGTGAGGAGGAGAGATATAGACCTGAGATGTCGCACAATCTGGCAATGATGGTTTTAGACACAAGATTGCTAGCGAGGCCCTGACACGTACTCGAACCGCATTTGAGACTGGAGATCCTCTGGTCATGTCGACAAAATTCGGTGACCCATTGTCATTGGACACGCCACGCGGCGTGGCTTCTGAAGAGGTCAGCAACGGCAGCAGAGCGAAATTTGGACGCTGGCGAGTAAGATATGGTCGTTTCCAATTGCATAACCCCGACTGCACTGTTGCCGTCGTAGGCGTGAGTCCAGATGATATAGCTACGACTCGGAGCCCAACCTCGGCGATCCCTCTTGAGATTCAAGTTGTGGGCCATAAGATAGGCGTTTCCAGCTGGATACCTGTGAGAATTGCGATAGAAACGGTGCTGGTGGTCGCGCTTCTGAAGACAGCACGAGGGTGGGCATGTGAGAGCGATTGAAGGTAATATGATAGATATACCCAGTACCTGCTCGACTGGTGAGGGACTCGGAATCAGGTAAAGAACCACCGAAACTCACAGGCATAGATGCATCATTCAAGCTCGCTCCATCCAATCGCAAATGCACCTCCTGACATGGTCGGGGATAAGATGAAACGAAAATGTCCCGAGAGGCTCAGATCTCGGAAGGAACGATTACGATTTATCCTGTTTGTAGTGGCGGTCCCAGCCTAGTGGTGCTATTCAAGCCGATAAGAGGGACCATCCAATTCAAAGTACACCTAAGGCCCCAGTGTTCCCTTATTGGCATGTAATTGGGTCCTGCCTGTTATCCTTCTGAGTCACAGATGGTTTACTCCAAGCCACCGTGGATTTTCCTCAAATCTGATGGCAGTTTACTTGTAGCTGACCCCGAGATTTGATTACTGGAGAGCGTGTGCCATGAGAACGTAGCGTATTGGAGAGTCAAGGTAATGTTGGTAGATAGATGATGGTGGTTGCAATTGAACGATCGCCCAGCCCTTACGGACGACAACCCTTGTACATCACACCAGGAATGTACTTACCGTAGCAAACTACCTCTTGAGGGTAGGTTAATTTCAAAGGGTTATTTACCTCTGTAAAAGTTTCGTGTACAACCTTGAACCCTGGGCTTACATTTGGGAGGCGGACACGGACACATGAAAAGCACCATTACTGCAGGATCACGAGCGCTCAGTGAGGGTCGAACACAACGAACGAAAGTACTGCTTGAAAAGAAAAACAATCATTACACGACCATCGCTCCATTCCTTTCTGAGAAGGATCGATATCGCCCAAGTATGAAGCGGACGTACTTCGCTAAAGGGCCAAGGGCCCCGGGGTACTGTTTTTGGATATCATCACGTGGTGGGGAAGAAGACCACACAACCGTCATCCATATCTGCTTCGAGTTGAATAAGCACCGCGATGTTCATTGTTGCCTAGTCGACCAAGTACCTAACTTGTTCTTGTTGCTGCGATAACGATCCTTGAAGTCCACTGAAACAAAGGAAAGGTCTGAAAATTCCAGCTGAACGATGTAGAAATGCAACGGTTTGCCGTGCCTGTATGTATCATTATTAATCAAAGGTGTGTCTCCTACTGTGCTGTGTACCTGCGGTGGGATGGCTGACGAGGGGCGATAGATCTTCCTGGAAAATTGCAATACTGCGGCGGTATCTGTGATCTTCAATATATATCTCGGCCTTTCCTTTCGTATGATGAGACCAACGATGAATCTGATATACACTAGCAAGTGACAGCAGAATTCTCGGCTAATTTCGTGCGCGTGAGGCTATCTGTACGGCGACTCCCTCCAAGTACCGCCTGCAGCAGCGGTATTTACTATTACAAGCCTTCAACTGGGTCGGCTTTGACTGCCTATGTCATATAGCTGTTTACCTTGTCAAACATGTGTAATTTTCCCTGCAGATAATCACGATCAGTCTGTCGAACTTGCGGGACGAATCATTTATGTTTTCCATTTGGGTATCGTTAGGCGTCACTTGTGCTATTATATCTGGCGTTAATCCAGAAATGCGATGAATGATTGATGTACCTGATATGTCTTCGCCTCGAGGCGTGAAAACACCGGGTGCCGCCACAATCTGCTGGTACTTTCTCGAATCATCTGTCGCCGACCTTGAAAGAAGATTTTCCAGATATTTCTAGCGCTTTCTGTCGCATCGAGTCATAGGTTGGCTGCGTATTCCTCTTTAAATACGCACTGGCTTACTTGAATGACAGGACTTGACACTGAAACACACCCCAAGTCTTTTCAAAGCAAGCATCGTCGTTTGTACGTGGCGGGCTCTTCTCTGTCTGCTCACAACCTGATTGCATCCTTCTGACAGCCCTTTTCGAGGATGTTCCAGTTCCACGAACCACCTATAAGCAAAGCTCAATACGAATCGAAGGAATGGGTGGAACGCTGTATTAAACATCGTCGGGAACTTTCCAGCCCGACAACATAGACGCTGAAAACGTCTCAAGGATCAATACAGAGAAACCAAAACCCGCCTACATAAACGAGATGCCTACGGAAATATTGCTTGATATCTTTTCTCAAGCCATACCCTCTTCTGCTATCAATCCGTTCAACACCACTGCCGGTCCTTGGGCCCTCAGTAAAGTGTGTAAGAAATGGGATTCCATCATCACCACATACGCACCTCTATGGACGAACATCACCATCGACACCAGTCCTAAGGCTATCAACGTCCTGAAACCATACAGATGTCTCCTCGACATCCTCAAACGTTCACAGGACCAGCCCCTCTCTATCCGTTTTGTCGAGAGAGAAGACTCCTCGCCATACGTGACCCACACGCTCCTCCGCATCCTCATGAAACATGCTCCTCGGTGGAAAAAACTCGACTTCACCTTCTCCAACCCCGAGACGATCGCTGTATTGGATGCTGTTCGTGGACATCTGGACTCTTTGGAGTCGCTCACGTTTTTCGCCTCTCCTGGGATTATTACGAACATGCCTTGGTCAGCGACGCCATGCCGTATATTTGCGGATGCGCCAAAGCTGAGATCTGCCGAGGTGTCTGTGGGAGGCTTCACGCTGGAGCTGCCCTTTGCGCAGCTCAAGTCGTTCAGCGATCATTGGTGTGGTGCTCGGGCGAAGGAGATGTCCATACCTGAAGGTATAACGAAGTACCTACAGGAGATGGGACAGGTGGAAGCGTACAAACTCTATGGACCCGAACTCAAGAACGTCACGCCCATGGCAGACAATATACGACTACCCTTTTTGCGTACCCTTTATGCCGGAGATCCACGCGTCCTTCGATCCATCATCACGCCCAGGCTGGAAGAAGTTCACGTCCAGCCGTTCAACAAAGAGTACCGGGAGGTGAACCTCCCTGTCCTTCTATTTCTAATCGAGCGATCTGGTTGCTCCTTGCGCAAGATCATCCTCGGAGATTGTATTCCGGTAGTGAACAAATTCTTCTCCCTTCTCCGGGCGTCGCCGGCCCTCGAAGAGCTTGCGTTAAGCTTCACCGAGTGGGACGATAGGATGGATTCCTGTCTTTTGGAGATTTTACCTTCCATCCACGTAAAAGGAGGGGATCAAGGAGAGGGAGAGGGAGGAACATTAGTGCCCCGCTTGGCGAAACTCAACATCCTCGTTCAACACAAACATATGTCGCACACGGTGCCGTCATTGTCGTTTCTGAGGGACACCCTAATTGCCGCAGTTGAGAATCGGCGGAACCACCAGGTGGCAGGGGTGACTAAGCTCGCGAGCGTTGAGGTGCGGGCTGCTGTTTTGGTTAAGCAGGATATGGTGGTTTCCCCTGGAGTGGGGAATGTGGAGAGGTGGAATAGATTGAAGGAAGGAGGAATGGAGGCCCTGTTTCATGTGCTTGGAGGTAAGGCTGACGACGAGTGTCCGCCCGCCAACTCGCGTATGTTGCGTGTCCATCCGGATCCCAACAGTGCGTGTCTTCTGCAAAGAGAGTATGTCTGAGGAAATGGGATGAAACGAAGGAATTTTTTCTGACAATGTACTATCACTTATGCGCTGGGCCTCAGTGGTACTTACTATTCATCAAAATCATTAAAGACCAAAAAACATTATTTAAATAAACGTAGATACAATATATTAACGTTATAATGGAAGCTTCGAAGTATGTCTTTAAAAATGAATTTCAACATGACGCCGTCCCGTTGTAAACGAGTTCGTTGATTGCTAGACTCATCGTCAATCCGAAATTGTCCTGTATCAGAAGGAGTATCAGCACACGCATGCAGTACCGATTTTGCTGATACTCACCGCTCCAGTAGCCCATTCCTCCAAAACCGCTAAATAAACTTTGGCATCGCTAATGTTGATGCCCCCACCAAACCCGCTGCCGACGCGTTGTGAAAAGTCCGGCATGATCAGATCGGCCGGAGCGGGGTGGGTGGGATACGGAACAGCTAAGTAAATGTATTTAGTTAGAGCTGCAGAAATATCTAGCATGCCTGACCTGGGTAGTTGTGACAATCGAAGCGACCGAAGTAGTGTCCGCTCGACCACTCATTAGACGAGTAAAGAGAGGTGGGGAGCTTCGTAAGGAGGAATACGGTATAGTTGTAGGTGGACACGCTGTAGTCTGCCTTGGGACTGTACGAGAAGGGAAAGCTCTGCCCGGGCAAGATCACCGTCCCATTGACCGGTGAGGTGATAGTGCCAGTGCCAGCTAAGATGAGAGCTGGGAAGGCAAAGAGGGAGAGGAGCAGAGGAAAGAAGTGCATCGTTGTTATTGCAGATTATTGAACTGCGACAAAAAGTGCTTTTATAGACCACGTTCGGAGGAGATATACGCCGGGCGACATCAAAGCTGACTGACCTAGCAAGGCGCGCCCAGTTCCCGAAATATGGAAGCATGAGTCAGTATCCGGCATTGGGGAGCCTTGAGTGACAGAGAGAATGCGAAAGAATTGGTAAATGGCCCATGAACATCGGAGAGCGCAAGAGTGTCACGGTGGTGTATTGTTTCATGTTTCTTCATCTGACCTTTATGTGCCGTAATCTCCATGGCTCGACTTCACGACACCAAAGAGCAAAAGACATACACTTCGGGGGCATTACAGACAGGCGAAAGAGCCAGTAATCGAACGTGCGCCGTTTATTTTTGAGATGGATGGTCTGGCGCTGCCCGGATTACTATCCCTTCATCGACTGCTAGTGTTGTTTACGGTCAAAATCCTAGAGGCGAGACAATGGCAGACGTTCGGTCAGGCACGGTACATAGTACTGACATCATACTTCAAGATTGCTTTTAGATTCCTATGAAAAGCAAAACGAAAAATGTCGTATAATATGGACAAGGGAGCACGGCAGCAAGGGACGGCAAATTCATTGGTGCCGCGGATCAAAGCGGATCTTCGATCCCCACCCAACATAGTGCTCTAGTCTACATAAAAACTTTGTTTAACTGAAGAATAAAAAATGTGGAATGCACGTACACTACCGATCTAGCGAGACGCGCCCCAGAAGATCCCCAAACCTCCCGCTTTCCTTGAGCTGCACCATGATCTTTCCCATAAGCGATTTATCCGCCGGGATCTCTCCAAGTTCAAACACCTTACCATCCCTTCTATGGTATACCTCTTTCCCATCGGACGGGCGCACCTTGATACACGCCTTCACGGTCTCTACATACCCCGGATGGTACTCCCTCTCCAGCTGCGCCAAAAGCACTGACTCGGGGATCTTCCCACGCACAGCAAGTCGCAAAGCCATGATCAAGTAGGCCAACGCGTCATGGTCGTACGGCCCATTTTCGAATAAACGATACCGATAGTGTAGGAACGCCATGGCAAATCGCATATCGGTATATGTAAACGCAAGCGGTACCCCATTGCTACCCCAGAGTATGTAATCTGCATGTGGGCAGACCTGAAGGTACTTTTTCTGCTGAGCCAGGTCGACGTACTCATGATAGTCAAAGTCGTCGAAATTCCTTGGCTCAGGTAGATTGAAGTTAGGCCCGACGGCGTTCCAGGCGGGGACTTTAGGTGCTGGGTTGGGGATGGGGACGAGTATGCATGGTGGAGGCATTGCATCCTCCGGGAAGCGCACGATTACGCAGATATCCTTCTTTGGTCCGACTTGAAGTCCAAGGTTAGCTATTGCTCCGGTACCGATGGTATATGACCCAAGCTCTGTCGTAAAGCGCTTTAATTGTCTAAAAGCTTTGATGGTAGCGTCGACGTCTTTGCGAGATACTTCAGGTACAGAGAATGGTGGGCCCCCTCTAACAAGAGCCTGCATTCGATTCCATAGAGGTTCCCCGTACTCACGCTTAAGCTGCTCCTGTACGGAGCGTTCTCTGGAGCCACCTCGAGCATAAGTCTGCAGCACGCGGTAAACGTAAAGCAGAGCTCCTTCAACGCCAGGGCCAGACGAGGTGAACAACATATTCCGCATGTGAATAAATGCAACCGCCCCAGGAATCTCATCGAGCTTGATACCGAAGATGTCGTCTTTGCCAGGTGTTGTTTCAACAACGTAATCATGCTTCGTGGTCTGCTCAAGGTACTCGATGAGACGAATGACGTGTGGTGACCGTCGATGTCCAGGTGGGCACGTCGGGATGTCAGGTCTTTTGGTGTTATTATCGCTATCTTTGAGGTGAACGTCGTCAAATGCCGCAGAAATATCTGTCAGAAATGGATGAATTAATAGCCATGGACGAAGAGCTTCTCGTACCCAAAGGCTTGCCGCACCCTATCTTATGCTGTTTCCAATCGGCCACTTGGCAGTCACGA
Organism: Armillaria fumosa; assembly: GCA_030407015.1. Taxonomy (NCBI): domain Eukaryota; kingdom Fungi; phylum Basidiomycota; class Agaricomycetes; order Agaricales; family Physalacriaceae; genus Armillaria; species Armillaria fumosa. The sequence continues at coordinate 829,102 of JAUDYM010000001.1, forward strand.
CCACAATACCGAATCTCACGTCCAATAGATTTACACCTAGAGCAGACCGTCATTTTACCGTCCTTCTCCTTGTCTTCAACCTTGAGACAGCGCTGACAGTGAAGCTTCATCTCTTTCCGGCGTTTAAGTTCGTCCTTCTTGAACTGCTTGCTTGCAGCTTTTCCCATCATGTCATCGAACATTTTCGAGTTATTCTTGAGAGTGGATTTGGTTTTCGAGTGTTCGGTGGTGAAGATAGTGATCTCGGGCGTTATACCTTTGTATGACATGAGAACAGCCATGACAAAGCTGGCTGGGTAATGTTAGATATCTGTCCAACGCAGACATGTATACACACACACCTATGTACTCTGATCTGATCATCCTCGCCATTGAAAGTTGTGCGAGGCGTGCCTTGTGAGAATCATCCTCTTTGAACCCAATTATCTTGTCGAATCGCGAGTTGACCATAACATGAGGCTGCGTTGGGACATTGGTGTTATCTGGAAGCACAAGCTGGTGCATGAGATCGAGAAAACCTTGTCCACCACCCCGCGTAACTTCGTCTCTATTCAGCTCCGGACAATCAGCTTTGCTCCTGATGAACGTGACGTAGGTCGTGTTTTTCTCTGCCGCACACAGACCAGCCAGAAAATGCTTCTCCCGCTCTTCGGCTGAGAGTGCAAGCCATTTTTTCTCAAAATCTTCCTCCGTGATAACATCGACGATGCGACATGATCTTCGGAGCTGATTGTTGGCAGCGAAACGACGGAAGTGAATGAACTCGAGAATGACGTCTTCGTTCGTTGTTTCTTCGAAGACCGAGGCGGACTGCGAACGGAAGTGGTGGGATGGTAAAGGGGCTTTGGGGTTGTAACGTGCTTTGGTGTGTCGGTCCATTACCGTCCACCAATCCGCTGTGCACGTCTCGATGTCGGGAGCATCAGGAAAGCCCAATATTCGATCAAAGGGGGATTGATTTAAATTCTTGATTGGTGGCATGGGAGGTCCCGGTCAGTCAAGAAGAAAAAATGAGGCCGCACGGAAGATATGAAGAATTTGCAATTGCAATTAGGGATGCACGAGGGTGCGCGACTGCGCTCATAAGTCAAAATAACATTTTCTCAAGATACCATGGAATTATGTAGGGCTAGTGTCCTGCACTGGCATTTCAGGCGGAGGGAACAGTTGCTTTTAAATTCGTCGAGATCTGCTGATACAACTGGCATCCTACTGGAATGAGTTATCCTACATTTGTCATTCAAGCGCACTTAAAGGATTGTCATACTCTTTGTCGCCGGCGCCAGGCCATTACAATCCAAGTGTTGTTGAGTTTGAGTGACACGAAATATTGACTTTGAACGCGACTGCAAAGGTTTGATGTGAGAACGTCATATCCGTTGTCAAGACCGACGACCAATGCTCTGCTGGCTGTGATTAGGAAGAACCTAGGCATATCGATATGCATCGCCGTCGTAAGGGAAAGCGAAGCGTGGGAAACTTTGGGTACTGCTCTTCTCCAACTTCCATCATGGGCTAGTACAGCAACACTCTCAGAACTAAGACACCATCAGCTACAATCCCAAATCCGCACCCTCTGTTTTATTTAATTCTTCGGTCTGAAAATTTATCATACTCGAAAAGGGACAGGTAACTCGTTTCGGGGCGTGGTACAGGCGCGCTAGTTGCCCAGCTGGCGGCTTACATCCGGCCCTAGATATCGACTGCTCCACTTTTCCCTCGGATGATCCATAGGGTCTCATGAAGAATGGATTTCATATGTTCTTCTTGTCTCCAGGACTTGGCTCGCCGTGGACCTAAATCTACCTATGCCCTTCTTGTCTGAGCAAGCTTACGTACTCCAGTGACTATCCTGTAACCTAGTAATAGTAAGGAGCTTCATAGGACATGTCTGGGTCTGTGCGCGCGTCGAGATGCGTCATTCCACGTGCAAAGGACCGAGGTGTTTCGAGGTATAAACTCGGAACCTGCGGTTCCCCACTTTCAATAGCTTGGGAATAGCATATCTTGGTGTGTTGAGTAGGCTTTTGTATTCCACTGCTTTACAATGACAAATTTACAATTTGTAGTATCGTCAGAACTTCCGGGGCGAGGGCATTTTCATTTACACTCCGCGCTACTGGCGTTAGGAGGAAGCTGGTCATTCGGCGCTTAGGTGGGAACTGTTTGAAGCTAAAGACCTATAGGAAACAACAGGTGAGGCAAGCCCGATCCATACTGTGCCTGGACACACGGATTTGAACCCTCATTTTAACTACGGAATGTACTGTTAGTTCATTCGTATCTGGCAATAGGGCAAGTCGGTTTAGTCGGTCTTGACTGTTATTTATTTCTTGCGGCGGCTAATACACCTTGTCAGTTTCATGTATAATACAGTCCAAGTTTGAATATATCGTATTGCTTGCGACACTACGAGGATAACGGATGTCGAAATTTTCTTGGGCTCAATGTTCCATTGATGTTCGAGGTCGGACGGTAAGATCGGCCCGTTGGACGCCCGGTTGTACGGTGCGGCCATCCGTAATTCAACACATATCACCCTTGTCCTTGATGTGGAACGTTCATACATTGAATGCTCCTGTGTTAGACTGTCTGGGTTCAAAATCTCCTTGAATCTCTCCTATTTCAAAGGTACTTTGAATATTCCGCATGTTATAGATCAAGCACTTTGCAATCAAGTACTCAAGGTATACCATTGAAGGAGATCACGCGCGTCCATAATGGTGAAGGTGTGGGTGTCGATCTTCGGCAATCATCTTCTAGAAGAAGTCGCAAAGAAATGGATAAGACCTCGCGTAAGGCGATACGTCGTCATATCAAAATAATTACATCACAATTACAGACGTCCGTCTTCCATACTCTATGTCAAAGATTCACTGTCAATGATGATCTTGATCACCAACTGTCCTTTCTCGTCTTTCCCCTTGGCCATAGCCTCAAATGCCTTCTTTACTGCGTCAACATTGAACGGCACTCGGTGGGTTACGAGATCCATTATTGGTGGTATTGAGTCTGAAACAAAACGTCAGATACATACATCGTGAATTGTGGATGTACTTACTGCTAGCAAGTAACTCAAGAGCCTCCTTATATGTATCGGCATACCGGAAGCTCCCTATTATGTCAACCTCCCGCGTAGCAGCATTGCTTATGGGTATCAAAGCATTAGAAGTGCCCATTCCGATGAGAAGGACCTTTCCCCCGCTTTTCGCATTCTGATAGCCATTAACAAGAATTCGAGAAACCCGGAAAAGAAGAGGTACCCACATAGACAGCCATCTGAATACACGGTTCTGCACCAGTACATTCATATACGACATCATATCCTCCGCCAAATACCTCCGCTTGGGCTCTACTCCGCTCGAGACCGTCAACGCCCTTCGCTGGGGCCTGCGGCGTTAGACAAAAGATCTTTCCCACAAGCCCACGGGATTTTGCAAATGCCAGCCGCTGCTGGTTAATGTCAACCATAGCGATTGCTTCTACAGGCACGCCCCTTGAACGCGCGAGTCCAGCAGCCAGCATCCCGATGGCTCCAGCCCCAAATACAAGTACTTTCCGTGTGTTTCTCGACACTCCTGCCCGTCTCGATGCTTGCAATACAACAGACAAAGGCTCCGCGAGTGCTCCCTGCTCACACGATACCCCGCGAGGCAGCACATGCACATGTTTCGCCGGGTGATTGATCCTCGTCTGCATCGTACCGTCGAGATGGGGGAAGGTTTTGGCACTACTCCGGAAACGCATCCCTTCGCAGAGATTATACCGGTTGGATCTGCACCACTCGCATGATCCACAAGGAATCCCGGCTTCGATTGCGACGTGTTGGCCGGGACGGAGATGGGTGACGAGAGGCCCTACGGCAGTGATGATTCCTGCTGATTCGTGGCCAAGGACGAGGGGTGCTTGTAGAGCAAAGGCGCCATTACGCGCGTGAAGGTAGTAGTGCAGGTCGGAGCCACAGAGCCCGGTGGAAAGAACGGCGATTTGCACGTGATGGGGGGGAGGCGGTGGGAGAGGACGGCGGGTATGACGAAGATCGCGTGGGCCGTGTAGAACGAGGGATGAGACGAGGGAGTCCATTGTTGGGATGGGTTAAGCGGTGAACGACGCTTAAGTACCTCCTTTCTCGGAAACTCGGGCCGGAATAGGACTGACAGACATATCCCCCAAAATTGTACGAATGTTCTGCCCCTCCATCAAGGTATTGGCTCCGTTAACAAGGCTGACAACCCTGAACGCAGAGGTTGGTATGATTTATAGCCCTCTGTACATGCATCCTTGAGGACCCACCTACTAGGCCTTCATAGCCAAATCTTACCCTTCAGGTTGTCAAGTTGCACGAGAACGTTCGCGCCCTGCGGTGACGTGTTACTTGACGTCGGGTCCGCGTCGTTTATTGAGCTTTTTGTTCCGTCAAACGGCTAGGTTATCAGTTTCTGATTCTCTATGAATGAAAGAAGCTCCAGGATGCCAAGGTGGTATTGACGGTGGGAACCAACCTTGTCGCTGTCTTTAGGAACTCGCACCTTGTTTCTATTTTCCCGTTCTGTGGGACCAGGCCAGGCTAGGTTCCAGGGAGCATACACATGGCTGAAAACGATGATTGTGGGCCGACGCCTAAAGGCACGGGAATGTCAGAAAGAGAAAAACATATCGGACCGTTCTTTTCGGACCGTGGGATTTGGGGGTCGGATATACGGCCCGGGTAAGGGCAGACGCTTTTTCCGCCCTTCCACAAGAAAAGTAGGAACCTTCTTGCGAAAGACAATTGCGGGACCGACGTGGAAATCGGCATAGGCATCTAACACCGCTTGTCTCCAGTGAGTCTGTTCAATGTTATGTTCAACCCGGCGGTGCTGATTAGGCGACGCGCTCTGCTCTTAGTCCACCCGTTTAACGCCATAATCAGAAAAATATTCCCTGTCGAAAGCGACTTTCTGATTCAATGTCTGATTCATGGTCATTGGAACTGCCCGACCTTTTGGAAAAAGGCAAAGAGAAGTATGTGGTGGCAATGATAAGCCTTCCGTCATCAACGCGACAAATTCCTAGTCTCTAGGAGCTACTACGGGTGCCGCGAATCCGCGAATATAAAGCGCGTATGATTTACCCATCTCGGTTTAGACCTCTCCTCATTGGCCAGTTACAACTCTAATTAATCGCCGGTACGGTTTCATCGGCTAAGATTGTTCCTCGTATGTGGCATGCCATCAAATTGCGCGTCAGAAAAGTTCGGGCGCTCTTATACCAACACCCTTCCCCGGGTATCGTTCTGCTAAACTGCATAGTCACTCACGAGACGCTACGATGATAGATATTTGCAGTGATCAACCGTATTTCTAGGACCGGAACTCCATGAAGAGCAAAGAAGGACGCGTCACCAGTTCGCCTTCTCTTGTATGTATCCATTTTCAGAGAACAGCTCGGGCACCAGTGCTGCCTCGGGGTCCTGTGCGCTGGCACGCCGACACATACCATACAATGCTTTTCGCAAAGGCATGTACGAAAGTTTCTATATGTTTTTTGTATCCCATAAATGAGCTGACTTTATGATTCCTTCTTGAAGATTTAAGACTGGCCGTCCTATCGGTGCGCCATCGTCAAAAGCGTCAAGCGGGGACCTGAAGTCCGGACTTCGCGTTCGACTTGATGGATCCAAGTTCTTTCCGTCTCGCATGTGCTTATCCAGAGAAGGGTGGAGATGTGGATGGAATAAGAATTCGAACGACTTTTGGGTTCATTGTTTGAATGTGTGCATCATTTCAAGGTCAGCTCAACAATTGTTCTGTGACTTCTTTCCGGCAGTTATAGTGAATTCTCCGACGATCATAGGTCATGCCCACTTTGCATAAACCTCATTGAAACCCGAGGATCCGCAATTGTGATACCGGAGTCGAAGTCTACACGGTGTAGACGGTGTTTTACTTTCACGGCTTCTATTTCTCACACTCGGCCATGATGCATCAAGATTGCCACAAGGCGTGTTATTTCCCTGATTCACTCCTTCGACTTCGTTGCCACGCCAGACACCTCTGTGCTCCTACCTTTACATCCCGTCTCCCATCTTAATACATGGAAAGCCTAATTGCTGATGATCCAGTTACGGCAGTGCTCTACAATGCCGACCTGCTTGGTTCCGTTTGCAAGGATCTATGGGATATAGAGCAGGCGCCTGGTGGTGCTGTGCATGGAACACGCATGAATTCTCTCCTCTCCCTGGCATTGACATGCCATGTCATCTCTGAGATAGCGCTAGATTGCCTCTGGCATGAAATATATGGGATGAAACCGCTCCTGTATCTCTTTCCTCGCGACCTCTCATCGAATGATAATCAAGGTGTATGTCACTCTCCATTTTCGCTCCATATAAGTCCTGATCCTTGTAGATACTCCCCGATGTCATCTCAGATGATACATGGGTTCGGTTCGAACGGTATTCGCGCCGCGTTCGTGCCATCACTCTAGACGCACAGCTGCGCACTTTGCATTCATCTACCATATTCCTGCGCCTGGCTGAGAGACAGGAACCTCTCTTCCCTAACTTGCAGAAACTGAGTGTCGACATGAGCTTCGCTGCCGACACTTCAATACTTCTCTTTTTGGCCAGCCCTCGGCTGGACGATATTAAAATTGCTTTTCTTTCCAATGCAGAGACTGTTATGGCCTCTACCTCTGTACGGACAGTTGGCTGGAAGGTGCCGATGCTTCATTCGTTAACCATAACCTCCATACGACAAAGAGCGTCCACGCCTCGACCCTTAGGAACGGTATGCCCTTTCACCAATTTCTCCGGTCTTCGTCGTCTGCGTAAACTAAAAATTGAGTCGCATTCCGCCGACGTCCACTTTCTAGTTCAGCTTTCCTCACTTCCGGACCTTTCACACCTCCAGATCGCCATCTCCCAAAGCCAACCCACCGACAGCTGGAAAGTCGATGATGGATTCCGATCCCTCGTATCTCTACACATTACAACTCCCGTCTCATTAATGTCTCGTGTTCTTCGGCTGATTCGCTCGGGATCTCTCACCTCCCTGGTACATATCGATGATCATAGCCAGTCTTATGGTGAGATCGGACAATTTATGCAAGATTTCCACACAGAGGTCGTTTCACGATTTCCTTCTCTTCTGAATTTGTCTATAAATTATCGGAAATGTAACGGACAATTGACCCAACAGTCACAGGAATCCACACTGGCCATTTTTGAGCCTCTGTGTGGCCTGCGTAAACTCCAGGAATTCACTTACAATCCTATGCTCACCCTGGAAACCGGTGTCGTCGATCTTCTCCTCGCACCTGCATGGCCGGAGATCAGAGTCTTTAACATCCCAGTTGTCCAGGGACCTTGTCCGACTTACGAGGTGCTATGCACTCTAGCAAAATGCTGCCCCCTTCTGAGCGAGCTTTCCGTACCCATCGCATTTCCCAGTGACGACTCCCCGCTCCGGGTTGATCATGACCCGTTTTCTCACAAATTATGCTTTTTCTCGTCCCCCAATACGAGTGTTTCGCGCTTCGCAAGCGTAGCACGTTATCTGGATGGGATTTTCCCATTCCTTATTTCGATTAATGGAGGGAAAGGGTGGGATCAAGTTGAATCTATTGTCCTGGAGGCGTGTCAGCCGGTGCGCAGAGACCAGACGACGAGAGGAAAGCAAGCAGAGCGTCTTCCTCCTGCGGAGACTGTGAGTGACGAAGAAGACTCTGTTAATGATACCGACGACGCCGTCGGTGGACAGGATTGGCTACCATCGGAAAGAGAGGTAGCAGCCGCGTCCTTAATCCAGCAGACATATAGGAAGGTCCTCTGTCATCGACGAGAAGTAGCCAAGAGAGGGATAGCAGCCCAAATATATGCATCATGCACCAAAGAAGTATCTCGGCTTGGTGACAACCCAGGACTATATCTTCGCTTGTTTCTGGGTCCGTTGCCGCACATTCTAGTCTGTCTGGAGACAGTCTGTATCGAAGCACGTAGTCAGAGGAAGAAGACCAATAAAAGGCTCAGAAATTGCAGTCCTGATGAGACAGACGAACTTCATGACCTGTGGACGCAGATCAAGTACGCATTACTTGTAGCCTTTACGGACGACGACTGACAGAATTATCCATCCATAACAGCGATGCGGGCCAGGCCGCAATTAGACTCCAAAAGAGACTCCACCCGAGTTCTGCATTCCATAAGCGTTGCGACGGCAAGGAACTCGGGAAACTAGTGGAAGAGGCCAAAAACTTGGTTTCTTCTCTCCCTTTCAAGACCTCCTCGGACTTATCGGATGATCTGCACCTAGCTGTCAGAGGGATTGTAACCGAACGTCCATCTGCAAGTATACCGGAAATAATCGACGCTCAATGATGACAATGTCATGTATTCCTGGTTCTTCGCCTATTGATCTGTACTCGTAATATGATTTTCCTTGGATAAAACTTTACCTGTGAAACTCGTCAATAAAGTATATACAATACGCCTAGGGGTTGGACATACATGGGTCCTCGATGATGTGTCGAGATCTTAGGTGGCCCAACTCTGATTCATAGCGATGTCCTATGGTAAAGGCATCGTTTCCTCGGCTAGCTGTAGCTCGATAAAGTACGATCAACAACCGGGAGTGGCTAAGAATTGAACCATGTGCCAAGCTCTCGAATCCTGCGTGAGACTGATCATGAAGCAGGATTGTTCGACGCGTTAGTTTGAATATCTACGAGATTAAAGGGCAGTTAAGAGATGATGTTTCCTTCTCCTGCGGTGTTTCTTCTATGTGAATACGAAGTAGGGCGGTGAACCAATCGACGTCCAGTGTCCAAACGTATGGTATGACTACAGGACCTTGCACGGTGACTGGCTTACAGTATTTTGAGGCGGGGATTGTGAATTGAGACTGATGGATCAATAAAGGATTCCAAGAACACGTACCAGAGGAAGGAACGCCTGATAAATCAACGCTCACTGTTATGATAGATAGATCGCGCACCTGCTTACTTCAAGTTGAGCGACCGCCCAATGTTCAGGGCTATGTCGGGAAAGACCGGGAGTAGTGGGTCTCACGGCGTCACACGACACGACTATCACACAGTCACGTGGTTAGTTGTCGTCGTGACACTCAAGTTTTCCTTTCCTTCATTCCACCATCCTGTTCTGTCCAATACTGTCCACGGAGTCGTGCGAACTCAAACGTCTTACTACCCTAGTGACTTAGACAGCAACGCTGAGCTTATCACTGCTCTACGACAGCAAGGGTTTGAGTGGAGGGCCACTGCCTAGAATCACGTGACGTGCGTTTCGTCGAACCTGCCTTGGCGCTCAAGTGGATTTTTTGATCAATCGGATAGACGTCTGCTAAACTCTTTCAAGATAACAGATCTCTTGTTTTAGATCGTACATCTTTTTCAACAGACGTATGCATTCCATGCTGCTCCGAAGTGACGACAATTTAGTAACTTGCGTCTAGAATTTCTTTCATGGCACCGTCCCCTTCCCCCCCGATACCCTCAGCCTGCTCTTCGCATTTGTGTCCTGATATTCCAAAGTCCATTTCAGATGATTCACGAATTCAAGCGTTACTAAAATCCAATAGTCCCCTGCTGGAAACAGAGCGCGTATCCCTACTCGCAACTGCATCGGAATCCTCGAACCTACTTTCGGTTTTAAAAGAGAAGATCGATCATGCCCAGCAAACGCTAAATGCGCTTCTGGACGGTCAAGCAAAAGTCACAGAAAATCTGTGTGCCGCTAAGACATTGCTGCACCCCATTCGCTCTATTCCCGATGAAGTACTCATGCATATCTTCTCATTTTGCGTGCATGAGATTTACGATCTCCTCGAAAAACGCGATACACCCAACTCACTTGACTCGCGCAAGCCGCCGTGGACACTGTCCCAAGTCTGTCGTTCTTGGCGGAGTGTAACTTTATCTACAGCATCGTTGTGGAGATGCGTCTGCCTCGATTTCGATGAGTACCTCGAGCCTAAAGATGAACATCTGCTCCCGTTTATGCTTGGGTTACACCTTCAAAGGGCGCGTCAGTACCAGCTGACGATCAGACTGTCGAGCGTAGACGACATATCCTCTCACGCCTTCATACCTCTCCTTCTAACTTCCATACCCTATTGGAAGCATTTGCGCACATGCATCCCTGCCAAGTCCCTTGCGGTGCTTTCGACTTATGGATCATACCTAGAGTCGCTTTTCTATCTCGACATAAACATACCGCTGCACTACGCCAGCTCACCCAGCATCCATGCGTTCGAGACGGCTCACAGCCTCCGCATCCTGGAAATTGAATCAACCTTGTGCCGTCACGTCTATCTCCCTGACGGTGGACACGGGCTAACAGACCTGACGGTTCGTGGACCGTTTGTTAAACACATATTCTCCCTCTTGCGCAAAACACCAAACATTCAAAGACTGAACCTAGACATTTTGGAATCCAAGCCTTTCGAACGCCTAAATTCTCCTATCCTGATGCCCAAGGTGACCAAACTGATAATTTCGGAATGGGTCAACGTGGCGCCTTCATCTATTGCCCATATTTTCGAATCTCTCGAGCTTCCCAAACTGTCCTCGTTAACTTTCGATCTGGACAATGAAGACAGCGACGACGCTGTTCTTGTGTTTCCTGAGATTCTGCCTCATCACCACTGTCACAAATTAAGGAGATTAGAAGTGGCCGCATCCAGGAGCAGGGTTGGAAAAGCCGGTCTGATTGACCTTCTGACCCGTGCCATCAACATAAAACACCTCACCGTTTCAGCTGGGATCGTCGAAAAAAACTTGCTTTCTGCACTTACGCGTTCGGACGATAATGACGACATCCTTCCTGAACTTCGTACCTTTGATTTACGGGGCTCAAAATCAATTTCCGACCATAAGTTACTCTTGCAGATGGTGGAGTCACGTATGAATCAAATAGAGGATGTTGACGAGGAAGAGGATGACGGTGAGAAGATGCAGGGTGAAATAGAGGATAATGGAGGGGACAACAAAGACAAGGGCGAGGACGAGGACGAGGACGAGCATGGCAGGGAGGCAAAAAATGAAGTAGAGGATGTTCAAGAGGACAACCAAGACACCCATGAAGACGAGGAAAGGGTAATGCTAGAAAAGGTTTACCTTGATTTCCCCGTGGCATTTGACGATCCTGCATTAACTGCACGTTGGGAAGCACTCAAGAGTGACGGGTTCATTGTGGATTAGTATAGAGACTAAGAGGTCAAACGTGACATTGTCCAAAATTTGACAATCTAATACAGCCCACGTCGTAATTACTTGTTAACAGGGAATCTTGACCAGGTTTATCACCAGTGATCCCAGTCGTCTCACGCATCTGGATTCCATGCCCGGAATTGAAATCCCAGGTGAGCTGACTCAGTAACGTATGGTTGTCCGGTGCCAGTGTGCAGAATGGAAACGATATAAGGATGCGGTCTCTCCGAGGCTTGGAGGACAAGGATAGGGAGAACCGAGGAGAGGATAAGCCCGCAAATCACAATGAGGCTCGGCTCGTTCGAAAGAGATCTCGATAGAGCAGATTTGATGTGATACAAGGCAGCTTCGATTAACGTGCACCTTTGAGTCGGAGCCCGAACAGGAGCGTGATCAATAAGATGGTGGTGTGCGCGCTCATGGCGATCTTGAATGGGAAGACGTTGCATTGAGGGGAAGATATGCTGAGGACAGACGAGATGAAGAGTCCATCCGAAAGAAGGGCATGGAACTCATCCCAAACGACGGTCTTATTCGAGTGGGATTTTTGAGTTGTATCGTTACCCCCGAAGCTGAGGATGTACGGATCGAGGCAGGCACAGCGGCGGGCCATGTGCTCTGGTAATAGACAGCTGAAAGGTGACACCGTTGACTTAGAAAGTGATCTCTCGGTTTAAAACATTCTATAATCACTCAGCATCTATGGCAGCGAAGAATGAATGGTGCACCGAGGTCTTGGATCCCGAGCAATGTAAGCAGGGGAATCATCCAACATGCCAAGTGAAGAATTGATCATATAGGGCTCGAATCCGGAGAGCAGGTTCATGATAGTAAGAAGGAATGACTGCGCGGTTTCCGACAATTTTTCGAAGGGAGGCAACGTCCCACTTGCAAGGTGTATTATGGCAGAGAACTGAGAATTGAATGGTGCACCGAGGTATTGAATCCAGAGCAAAGACGTGATGATAAAAGGGATGGATTATTCGGATTCTTGCCTTTTCTGCTTTTCCGAGGGCCAATCAACGTCTATCCCCAGCACCATCTTGGAATCGGTGTTTGGGTTCCTGGTGCTCTGATCGTTTCGGGAAGGGAAGACTCGAGGCTGAGGGGAATTTTGGGTAGGTCTTACGCGGGTTACATGTTACACGCGGCTTGGATAGATGAGCGGAGGAAATCACATCGAGTGGAAGGGATGGCTGAGATCAACGAAAAGCTCGGTTCTTGGGGGTAGGAAGCAAAAAGCGAGAGGATTCAGCAGTAGATGCACCAGCAGATGTTTTCTAAAAGAAAGAAAGAGCAGACGAGACGCCCATGTAGAGCCTTTCCAATTGATTTCAAGCCCGTGTAGAAGTAATCTCGACAGCGAGGAAGAGGTGGCGGCAGACGTTGTACGGGTCCTCTCCATTGTTTGACTTCCACCATCCATCAAGTGTGTGTTCTGGAGTAGTCGAAGGGGGATAAGAGAATATTCGCCCAGTTGTACAGGGGAATGGTCCAACGGCAATAACAGCGAAGAATTGGTCAAATGGCGCACCGGCGTCTGGAATACAGAGTGACGGTAAGAGGGAAGGACTGCACGGATACTTCCGACATAGTTTCTTCGTAAGAGAAATATATGGAGCACTAGTTATGTGATGCATAGTGTCGTAAAGGAAGGCGGACAAGTCTCTGGATACTTGGGTGTAGCCTGAGTGAATCTTTACTACAAATTTCAAGAAAGATACAGTTTTGGAGCACGCTGTCGGGTCGGTATTTATCTTGCCCGTTCCCTCGACGCAGCCAACATTCCATGTGAGTGGGGAAAATGATTCGGATTTCCCGAGATTGAACCCGTACTGTGTGGTGCATTGTTAAATAGTATCGGCATGCAGATTTTCAAGGTTGGTATTCGTGCGCGCCGACTATATGGTCATTGAGGCTGCATAAGAGAACGCCGAGTCATATTCTACCCCGTCCTTCTTTCTCCGTTCGTACGCAAGGTTGACTCGCTTTTATGTCCTGGACATAGGACGGATGCGACAAGAGGCATGTGAAGAGGAATTGTACGGCCGGTCGATATGCCGATATGAATTCAATGATCACACGTAAACGGCGAGGATAGAGAGAGTTCGAGGGCAAGTCGCGGTGAGAGGCAAGAATTGGACGGATATTTCCGAAGTATAGTCTACATGATAAACATATGATCATAGCAAAGACGCAATGTTTGCCTTTTTCCACCTTTTTTCTGTGATGCGAAACGGGGCGGGAAGCCAATCAGCGTCTTTCCCCAGCACCATGTACGCCAACGCCTTTCCGCTCATCCACGCGTGGACCATTCCCTCACCTGAATACCCCGCCGCAATCCACTCGCTTCCTTCCGGTCTTCCCGACACCTTCGAAGGAAGGCGATCAACCCACGGTAGTCCATCCGCAGAGATACCCAAAACGCCAGACCACGCCTTCTTCACGCGCCCTCTCTCAAAGTGGTCCTCATCTTCGTCGGCCGACTCGCTTCCCCACCATTTCCCGAAATACGCCGCCAGCGCCCCGCCAAGGTATGCAGATACGCGGAACTCAACTTGACTGTCGTCCGCACATCCGACGGCGTCAAAGAAGGACTGGCTGCCCATCTCGATGCCGCCGCCAAACATAAACTCTGCATGCGGTTTCTCGCCGAGTGTCGTAGGGCTGGGCGGCTGTTGGGTGAGGTAGTCCCATCGATTCTCGGACGCGCTTGGGTATAAAACAAATGAGCGCGTACCGAGCCATCCGTCGTCCAAGCCGGTTCCAGCGCGCTGTGCAGTCATATGACCACGCATGGGCACGATCTTCTCCCGCATTAGCGCGAGGAGATGGGACGTCCATCCATTGGTAGCGTGGATAATGTGTTTGGCACGAATGTCGCCCCGGGCAGTGTGGACGATGTTGTCATGGATGGAGAGACAAGGAGTGTGCGTGTACAGCCGGAATGAAGCGTACGTCTTGAGCAGCCGCGATAGGATGCCCGTGACGAGCCGATATGGATGCACTGCGCCGCCCGTCGTCGAGATAACCCCGCACACCCCATCTGCGAGCTGCATACCTGCTGGTCCATCGTTCGTACTCCAGCCACCCTCCTCACTCGGCAGCTCCTCCAGGTAACGCCCCAGCTTTTCTTTCGCTCCCTCAAACACGTCTTTGTCAAAATAGACATCATACGTATCCACCTTGCGACACTGGCTCTCTTCTGTCAGGCCTTCCTCCTCTGCAACGCTAATCAGTTCGTCGAGGTGCGATAGCCGGAACTGGATGATCTGCTTCGCTGCCTCTGCGCCGTGTTTCTTCTTCAAGTCGAGGTAGTCGTGGTACAGCGGTGGCGTGATATGTCCCCCGTTTCGCGCTGTGGCCCCAGAACACGCATCTCTCGCTTCTAGCATCACAACCTCCAAGGACCCGTCCAGGTCAAGCAGCGTACGCGCAAACGCCGTGCCTGTTATCCCAGACCCGATAATCACAACGTCTGCGCATGCTGGCAGGGCTGCAGACGAGCCCTCTTTTTGGATAGGCGACGCCGGGATCGACCAGAATGGAGTAGTGGGACTGGGAACTGGGAGTCCAGGAGATTGCTTGATTCGCCTGGAGACACGCCGATACGAAGTAACGACTTCTCGTAGAGCGTCGATAGCCACACGTAGCACCGAAAATAGGGCGACCATCAGTGGACGTCGATGATGAATACACCTCGGGTTTTCACTGACGAGCAGTTTCCCGCGACGATATCAGACCACTGTAACGGCGCGCCGATGATCATAGTCAGGATCAGGGATCACGGCCCGTCGGATAAGCGTGAAAATCGCCGCTCCATATTTAGTTATCAACGCTATTTCTGATCGTACGAGCCAATATTATTGGCGCACAGCTTAATGGAACTGTCGTGAAGCGAAAATCACCGACCATGAACATGGTCCGATTAATACCATGCCCAACCAATTTTCAGTGGATGAAATTGAAGCTGAAAATGAGTCATACCTTCATACTTATGTTTCTCTTTGGCTTATCTGGAAAACGAGATTTTATTCAGGTGAATTATACTTCCTCCTTCTTCGATCAACGTTAACCTTGGTGTCGGTGTTGAGTTGATTGCTCACTCTCGATCTTACATATATGAGGTGTCATGTCCTGAATTACCTTGACCACAGCGCATGGCTTGCCATGTCAGGGCTGTGGGCCCGGCCGTTCCTTATAGGGACCTTGTGCCGGTACCAATACCAATACCAATACCTGGATATGATGCCATCTGGTCTTTGGTACTATGGAACTGTTCAGCGTTTGGAACTTAGTACGCTTACAAAGCTGTTATGCGTGGCTTTCTGTTGGATATTTGTGTTCAAGTGTTCAAGCCAGGTGAAAAAAGGTACCGCACTGACATACTTCTCATTACTGCATCTAGAAATAATAAATGGACACGAAGAAATAGAAATGGATCGGAGTAAAACCTTGTCGACACTCACGGTGTTGCAATTTTTCAATTGTACAGTATGGTGCGTACCATGATATTTTATTGACGTCGCGGATGCCACTCCCGCAATGCCGTCGTTGATCCCTCAATTTATCAGACATAAGTATCTCTGGGTTTCTCATGCCCACATTGTAGGCTCAAACACCCATGATTCACAAGTTACAACCTCTTATTTAAAATCTCACAGACGCGCCCACAAAAGCCAAACAAAAGCCCGCGATGCAGAAGTAGGGTTCAATCCTATTTCTCCGGCCATTTGGAATCGGCTTGAATTGGTACTTACTTTAGGTTGTCGGCACGGCAGCATGAACAGGAGGATCGTGCTTCGCAGTACGTTCTAGCTACTTCTCGATTTTGGATTTTTTTCTGAAGATTGAGAAATATGGTATGATCAATAGTACGTAGTGATTTTATCTGTGAGTTTAGTAGTACCACTCATGATATACTAAAGCTGAACACTTGCCACGGGAAGATGTCGCGATCTGCTGGTGTATGCTTCTAAACTTGGTCCGTTATGTCTGGGATCGAGATTGAACAATCGACTACGTACTCACCCTGCTAACATTATTCTCATTCTCACTTCCTTTGCTCTGGCCTTTGATTTTGGGCAACAAACTCTGCTCAGCGCTGTCGCAACCCGACGAGGCCCGCAGGAGGGGAGATTCACTTTCCTGCAGGCACACAGCCTTCAACTTGAAGTTTTATCCGCCAACACAACCACAACACGCGATGGATCTTCGAAATGTCAGGGGACGTTCGTTGAGCTGAAGGAGGCAAGTACTGCTCACCTAAAAATAGTTCAATACGCTAAACAAGCCTGAGGAGCGGGCAGGAATTTCTCGGCGGAAAGAATGGAAACCTACTCCGTCCGGATCAGGCGGACGTGCTGTCTTAGAGTATTCTACCACAGAGTGCACCCTCACGTGTGGCAGACGACCGCACCTAGGCGCATCCTCCTCATGGAACAATGGCCCGGGATGATCGCAAAGCAGTAGCCTCTAATCTTCGAACAGCAAGGGAGACGCACCGTTTACGCCGTATTACCACGGACCAGGTAGTGCAGCAGACGATTGTTTAAGAAGGTGAGCTGTGGGGGAAATTGTATACATGATCTTCACACCTCCATCTTTTCGTGACGCCAAACATTCTCTCGCGGAACGAGGGGGATGAAGTATACATCTCCTCCTGCAACATAGCTTGATTGCGCGCAGCCGTGATGCGGAACTTAACACCGAATGTGTCTACTCTATTTGAACCGTCTTTGTTAGATTTATTCTGACGACTACTGGACTAGTACTCGGAGAAATACGCATCAGACACGGGCGATTCATACGTGACGACGGAAGAGGGACCGAAATGCCCGAAGTTAGGGCTACTGCTGCAGCTCACAGCTGAACAGACGTAGAAGAGGCTAAGGGGTAGAGACGTCATTAAATGACCTCTCTTACGGTGCAAGGCCTTGACCACAGGATTTCGGACTCTGTGCTGCGTGTAGCCCTTGACGGTGCCGCTGGGCTAATCGATACACTCTCAACCCGATGGCAACAACAATCTCCGTGTCCTGCCAATACATGATCAGCATGCTGCCATCCAACAAGATTCAGTAAAAGCGTCTGTACCGCCTGTAGAGATGATGGCGTCACCCAGTTGAATCAAAGAGCGGAAGGTGACTAGGACTTTGGGATGAACACTATATGTCTATATCATTCTCTATTACAATCCATACTGACGCTCATCCAACGGTGCTCTAACGTCAGGTCTACTATCGATTTGTACTCATGTAGAAGAGTGTATGGCAACGATTCTACCGTACGAACCACTTTGACGATTCCAAACATGCGAGAAGATTGCAGCCGACACCCATAATATATGCGACGTCAATCGAGGTGACTCCAATCTTGATGTCGATCAACGTGCAGAAACACAACCCCCAATGCCAAGACGAATACCAGTGGTTTGGCGAGAAACTCTCAGAGGTGTACTTACACCATGTCTAGCGATGATTGCTAAGCACTATTTTGTCAAAAAGAAACCACATTGGAGACTACTAGTACAGATCGATAGAAAAAGAATCACTAATACAAGTCATCGCTATTCAGTGCCGGTTTTTTACGTGTGCCTGCAGATGAACGCCCGGTTACACCTTTGATAGCGAAGTGCAGATCATTCGATAAGTCTGAAGAAGTGTCGAAAGGGAGAGAAGAAACCAGAACTTTAGCCTCTGCCACTAATTTTTGGAGTTGCTTGCTGTCGCGACGCTCGTGGAACGTAGAACTCGGGACGAGATGCTTTTGTAGTCTGAGTGCCGCTTTAATCACTTTGCTGTTGAAATGAATTGTATCAGCTATCGTTGGTAGAAGGGCAAGTCACGGTAATACATACTTAGTCTGTGTTAACAAGTCATCGACTGCATCAAACTCGTTATGACTACAGTCTTTAAGTCTGTCCTTCGTCTTCTTCCTCTGGCTGAATGCATCGATGCGAACTGTCTCGAGACAGACTAAAATATGCGGAAGCGGACCCAGAAACAGGCGAAGATACAGCCCGGGATTTTCACCAAGCCGAGACACCTCTTTGGTGCATGAGGCATATATTTGGGCGTGAAGGCCTTCTCTACCTCTCTTGGCAACACCTCGTCGATGACGGAGAAGTTTCTTGTATACCCGCTGAATCAAGGACGCAGCGGCAATCTCTCTGTCTGTAGGTTCCGGGGCAGTCATTTCTTGCGCCGGAATGGCATCGGCGGCGACAGCGTCTTCACCGGCAGTCTCTTCAGCTTCTTGAGTATCCTCCACTTCCTCGGCTTGGATGTCGCTATCACCATTGGGCTCGTCCCGTTCAGAAACCTCAATATGGGGTGGTGAAGTGACCTGAGTCCAAGCGGGCGCCGTGAGACCAAGCTGCGCTCGGATATCCCCAAAGTCGCTGTAGACAATTTGATGGACTCCTGGCACTGCGCGAATTTTCACTGGAGCCCTGCGCCGGTCAAAGAGCTGTACCATCTCATCCATGGTATCATCTTGCAAGGACCAACGAATAACATCTGCAATATCACCCCACGAGTTGCTGGCCGCACTGACATATCTAAAAAGGTGTTATATTATTATGCAGGTGCCTCCTACAGCAAAAACTCGCGTACCGATCGTAAAGGGGAGAGAAGTCTTGCTGAAAAGATAGCATCATATTCCTAATATCGTTACGGAGACGATCCTTGTAGATGTTGTAGCCCACTACATAGTAGAATAAGCACGGACACAAGTCACCGAGTAAGCAAAAACTGACATAGACCAATGGTCCTGAATCTAATGGAGGACTGATATCAGAAAAGATAGCAACGAGCTATTTAGTAGTTGACTTACATCCTTGCGATGAACGCATGACGAACTTGGTATGGCACATTTGAAAGATTTCTAGAAATACCATACAAGAGATGACCCGCTACATATTGAGGATGAGAAACCGAAGGACAATAATTTTCTAGGGCTTACCATAGTCTCGACCGATACGCAATTGCTCCAGGAGATCCGAAATAGGTGCTAGAAGGATGTAATAAAGGCTTGTGTCTGTTCCTTCGTTAAAGTATGGAAAGCTATAGTCCACAAAGCGCAAGATCCAGCTACGAGGAAGAGTGATGTTGTGCGGTAGTGCCATTTCCGAGCGACAAAAAATCACAGAACCGCAAAGAAAGTCCAAAAAGTCACATAGGTCACCTATGTTGATGGGCAATCTTCGCTTTACAACGTGCCTGCCGGGAACGTCAACCTAGATAAAAGATCGGCGGATCCCAAACTTACTCGAAAAATATAAACCCAGCGGTAAGGGACCATGTTTGAGATCCCAAAATTGTGTTTAGAAGATCATAGAGAATCAGGTGGTTGTCCTGGCGAATATACTCAAACAGAGGGGAGATTTTGAAATACGCCGCATCTCTGAGATAACCCGCCTGACTTCGGTCAAACGCGACGGCCAAAGAAGTCGTCCGCACCACGTCTGTCAGGAAGTTCGTCCTGGGGTGATATTCCCGGCCGTATACAACTGTTCGCACCCAATCTCTCACGACATTCAATGCTTTTGGAGCCTCGGGAATCGAAGAAAGTGCAAGGTGAGAGATGGAACCAAACATGTGATGAGGAGGATAAAGAGCTTCGTAAAGGCGGTTAAGCCAGAACCTATATAGAAATCAGTACCGTAGGGTCGAGAAACAAGAAGGACAACGTACTTGGTTCCTCTATACTCAACATCTTCGTGAGCATTCTCCCTAAGTGATTGCAAGATCAAAATTTGTTGAAAAAGTAGGCGGACACGCATATTGTAATAGCCAGCATGTATCGCCGAAGGTAATACATGGGCTTCCGGACATTCAGGCCGATGGCAAGACCCAGACACGGCAAAAACGAGGCAGGGCCTGAATGCTTTGCTTCTTGCACATTCGCCATTTTCAGCAGTAATCCTTTGTTTGAGATGACCTCTCAAAGTGTCACAAAATAGCCAGCGAAGTTCGAGTACTGACAGCCTGAGGTTGCAGTCAGAATCTCTAACCACACCCCCAGGTCGAAGTTCGAGAACCGCTGAATGTAGCCATGTGTGTGGAGGCACGAGAAACTCGTTCTCGGCTATTCGCCGGAACCCAAACAATGCCGCAGTTGGCGCATCTCCACAAGGATCCGTTCGGAATGCTGCAGCCGAGAGGAGGCCCACGTAGGTATAAAATAGACTCAGCTCATTGACGGCATCAACGAGAGCCAGGTCTTGAATTTGAAGTGTCCGAGAGAAATATTGATCTAGACATAGCAAGGCTGCGGAACTATGGCCCATCTCGTGGAATTCTGAACCAAGCTCACGTAGCCGGGATGTCTGGGCATCTATGATGGCCGTAAACATTGACAGCTGAAAATGCATCAGTATAAGATATGTCAAATAAGACCTCCTGAGGCTAATACTCACCTCTTTAGTCCACTTCGTGAAAGTCGCGTCAAGCTGTGAAGCAGAGCGCACCAGCTTCATGATAGTGCCATCTAATCTTATGACTTCAGGGTTAACGCCGAAAGATATCCTGTGCCAAAGCTCTTCCAGAATGCATTCTTGAGCTCGACGTAAAGCAGCTTTGTCTTCAGTTTGACGGAGGAAAAGCTCGATCGCCGGTTCTTTTCGACCCTCGGAATAGTGCAATTCGGCAGCTTCGCTGAATCGTCCTTCTCTCACCAACACATCCACAAGAGCGAGATCGAGGTCCCTCTCTTCCAAGTATTCCACTTCTTCTTCGACCGAGTCAAATAATTCACGGGCTTTTCTGTTCAGGAAGGTGAAAATGGTTGATCAAGATGCATCAGGAAAGGACGTACATCATCTGGTTGTTAGAGATGTAAGCTAGTCTTGCAAGCTTGACGACATTTTCCACAACCGTCGGTGACATTTGACCTTTATGATCCTTCACAATGTTGACAGCCTCGTCAAATTTTCCGAGATCTCTGTACAGCTCTGCGGCATGAGTGTACTCCTGAGCACGGAAGAATACTTGAGCAGCCCGATACTTCTGATCAGCTTGCTCGAAGCATTCACCACTGATCCTGAGATAGGTCATAGACTCTTTCGAATTCGTATTGAACTTCGCGCATTCCAAGAATGAAACAGCTGCCTCTGCGAAACAAGAGCGTCGTTCAAGCACTTTTGGTTTTGATGTACCAATGACTTTACGAGCCTTCGCCCGCAAATCATAGGCGCCTGCAATAGATGCTAGAATAGGAAGGTTGGCCCTGACGTAGCAGTGCTTGGCATGCGAGAATTGTTTCCGGTAGAAAAGCTCACGTCCCTTCGAAGCCCATTCTTCTGGTGTCGATGAAGACGCAAGCCTAGGAGCATCAGATCCCGGAGTGTAATTGTTAATCAAATCTTTGCTAGTCCAAAAGGTCTTGATGCTTTTTAATAAGGATACGGCCTAGATAGAATGTCACCAACTTACTCTCATGGGTTCTCCTGTCTCCGATCCGTCTGCGATCCAAATATTTTCACGAGCTCTGGTGATTGCAACATACAGAGATTTTAGCTGAACAATTTTATTACTTCAGTGCTGAGCAATGATATGCTAATTTACACTCACCTCGTTACAAATGCTGGCATGGCGGACATGGTCAAATCGAGGAGGAGGCCTAAAGTCCTGCTTGCTTTCTTCGATAGCGTTCAGCACGACACGCCACTGTGCAGGTTCGGCGGGCGAATCAGCAAAGAAGTTATAAAGGAGAACCTAAAGAGGTGTCAAGGGGTGTAACGACACAGTGAAAAAATCGTCATGTAACATAACATATAGACCTACGTCATTGAATTCAAGCCCTTTGCTTTCGTATACGGTGCTATAATTTTGACCATCAGTGTCTTAATTACATGACAACAAAAAAGCTCGAACAGTACAAGACCAACTTCGCCGACTTGCTGCTGGAGTCTCTCTCTTGCCATTTCATTCCTAACGATAATACCTACACGTGGAAGCTTAGAGTCAGCTGACTTACTACCAATAACAGTAAACTTACATTGTTGCGCACCGAACTCGATGTGATCACCGATATTTCCAAAAATGAATTGCTCTAATTGCGTACGGTCTTCAGTGTTGAAAAAGACAGGTTTAAAGCCGTCTACAATGCCTATCTCTGGAGAAAGACGATCGATAGAATCCTCCCAAAAAGTCGTGATAAGGTCAATGACGGAATGTGCGCAATCAACAATGCCTGCATGGGACCGATAATTGACGGCGAGCTGAAACATTTCAGGAGGCTGGTTGCATCCAGCTCCAACTCCATGCTTCTTCCGGTACCGGTCCTACTCATCCTATTAGACTCGCGTACATGAATCATCCTGAGTAAATCTAACCTCAATATTCCACTGAAATGCCTTCAAAGCATTGAAACGGAAAGAGCTTCCAACGGAGATAGTCTGCGCAGTGTCCCCCGCCCAAAAGAGACCTTCCGCGTTGTTACACAGAGCTCTCAAGACTAAATAATGAATTAGTTAGTTAACTGTGCAGGACAAATTTGATGAGGATTACCCAAAGTGTCGATGAGCATGTTATCTTGTACTTCATCAACATACCTGTAACAATTAATAAGGGTAAGAAAGTACGAGTAGAGATCTTACAAATGGTCGAGTCCTTGTCCCGGAGTACCTTGCTCCGCAAAATGCTTCAAGATACTGTGCGTCCTAGACCCCGATTATCTTCTATTCGTGGAAGTTCAATGGTGACCTTACCGATCGCCACTGTCGTACTCTCCACGTAACTTCTTTTTGCGCATATACAGCTCGAAGAGTTTGTATACCTCGCATCTTTGGTCAGCAAACGTAGATTGCTGGCGTTTACT
Source organism: Armillaria fumosa (assembly GCA_030407015.1). Classification (NCBI taxonomy): domain Eukaryota; kingdom Fungi; phylum Basidiomycota; class Agaricomycetes; order Agaricales; family Physalacriaceae; genus Armillaria; species Armillaria fumosa. The sequence goes on from JAUDYM010000001.1 coordinate 852,133, forward strand.
GAGATCAAGGTAAGCGTCTCTGCTAAGAAGCTGCTTCTCTTTTCCCAATGTCTCTGCTGAGCCCTTGATGACGCCTAGTTGGGGGTTCTGGTCAAGCCATTTGATATGAGATATGGATATGTTACCTATAATTTCACTGAATACTAAGGCGGGATCTGTATGAATATCGTTTCAATACCAACACATAGACAAAAGAGATTGATAGAAACCTAATCCTTTGACCAACGGCTCAGGAAAGTGAGACCAGTACGACTCGCAAAAGGATTCAAAAGTGATGATACCCATGCGAGACTTGTCACGCTTGAAGCCAATAGGATCCATGTCGGCTTCCAACAGGTCACAAAGCTATAACCGACGAAAATGAGAAGCGCGGATGAAATACAGAGCAGTCGCTTACATTATCAAAGGTAATAAATAATGGGAAATGCCTCTCCTCGAGTTCGCTGTACTTGGCGGGCAAGTCAGTGCGCCAATCTACAATGTCGTCTGCATCAATCAGCCCTGAATCATCTCGGTACTGAGCTCTCGATTGATTCGTGAGGTCAGCAGACGGCCGTGACGCTATCGCCAAGGAGCTGGTCAACTTTTCAAAGTACTCTTGCACTTTCTTAGCGAGCATCCTAGACTTGGTGACGAAGACTTGACGAGGGCGAGGTAAATCCGACCCCATGAGTTGAAATGTTCGCTCAATGAGCAGCATCTTGAATAGCATGGTAGTCGTTTTTCTACATCAAATAGGCATCAGTGGAAGCATGAAGTCGGCGAACCGCTCGTGCATACCCAGTACCACTGCGGCCTATAACGTAGCATGACTTTGGATGCTCAATGATACGTTTCTCCTGAGACCTATGAGTGTATACTATCAAAAAATGAACAATTAAGTCAAAGAGGGCGACGCACGAAACCATATGAGGAAAAGTTGCATCCATGTCTGCTAGGATGGCTACCAAAATGAATTAGATATAGCTTTTCAGATAGCATCTCCCAGGTACATACTCTTTAAAAAAGGCTGCATGTATTTATCGTTAAAGCGTCAGTCTGCGGATAAGTACCATGAGAACATACCTGCGAAAATGTGACGTATTTCTCGACACTATAGGGGAATTAGCGATCGGAACTTGGCTCCTCTCTTTATGACTTACACGAGTCTTGAATGAATCTGAGCGGAATAATCAGTGTCGGGTCGAAGGAACATAAAATGTGAAGCTAACCTGAGCCGTTTCGTCGGGTCGTAAATCCGGTATGCTCTCGATTTCCGAAGGTGATACTTCCGGTAGAGGGGGAAAGAACGCCGGAATGAAAGTGTCCTTCGAGGCTTGCTCTGCACGCTTCCTAACTGCGCATCTACGCCATCACGTTTAGGCTACAGACATTCAAGCTACAATCAGAAAATGATACCTCTTCCGGTACTCCTTGCCCTTCTTACGAAGCTGGCTGCTGATAGAACCCCAGAGACGATTGTCGATTTGATCATTGGTATAGATACCAAATATTTTGATAGCTTCAAGAACTGTGAGGAACAAGCAAAGAAGTACGAACATCGACCCACCTTGCTGTTCGTTCTGCCGACGTTTCAGGGTATTTCAGTAGCCTGTATTACAAAATTATCCATTGAACGTACATCGTCCCCTGGGATTATATCGATTTGATACTACAATGAGGCGTCAATGATATCCAGGACTGATAAAAACGGATTCCTACAATGAGCCTAAGGTTGCGAGATACTTTAGCTTCGAAGACAGGAACCTCAGTCATACTTCCACTCAAACGCTTTTGATTGTTGTCGGTAAAATGTCCGCACGAGAGCTCCCTGCAGTGTATTCTGATCAGCATGCTTGATATATGATACCATACGATCCGACACGTACTTTATCTTCTTCACAGTGAAGTTAAACGCGGAAAGATCTTTCTTGTGGGTGCTCCGCAAAAAATTGTCAGCGTTCGTAGATATTATGACTATCCAGTCACCAAAGCCCTCGGCAGTATCAAAGTATAATGCCCTTGATAGACATCAATGTAATATCATTTCATGATGGACGCAAAGACATACGACTTCATGGGCTGAACGATCGGGTACGCAGAAGGCAACTCGACTACGGACCCTGAAGCATTCTTCTCTTCCTCTATGGGAGATGCACAAGTGATACAGTGTTCCTTGAGAGATATAGATATCTCAGGATGACGGATCAGCTCTGAATAGAACTAGTCACACATCAACTTTCAGCGAGCACTATGCCGATAGAACGGCACTTACCTTGAGAGTATCCTTTTGACTTTGCAAAAGGTGATCCACGAGGGCAGATGCTTGGCTTGGCGTTTTAGGCACGTCGACGTTCAGGATATCGAAATACTTGTCGACCAACGTCGTAACACCATCTTCTCGTTTGGCTTGCTGAAGCTTCTTCTGAGATTGTTTGGCCTTTCCCTTCTTGCTATGATGCTCCAATCCAGTATCGATGGGACGGAGGAAGGAGTCGCCGGCGAGGTATTTCAAAACCTTGGGCGCGATCTGAGTTCTCTCATGGTGTCGCGCACATAATTCTTTGTCTTCAACAAAAGAGGACGAAATGAGCTCTGTAGATAGACATGAGATGATTTTGCAATGGACGCTCGCATCGTAGTTCGCAGCTTCGGAGGGAAAGGTCTCCAACAACCACGAAATCAGCGACGTGGTCTCGCTCAAGGCTGCAAAGATGTAAGAGCCTGATAGACTACCAGATAGCTTAACGATGTTAACTTACACGACAAGACCAAGGGGAGAACGTGAGGGCTCTCGTTGTCGATTAACTCTTGGAAAACATGCTTGAAATTAACCTTTGTGAGGATGCTTTGTAGCTCCTCCGACGCAGACTCAAGCGCATCCTTCGAGGTGAGCTGCTCAGGGCTGAATAGATCACTGCGATAGAGGCGCTTGCGGGGCATGGTTGCATCACGACCAATGCGTTTTCTAGTTTATAAAGGCACGTAAACGTACTTCCTGCAAAATAGGGCCAAACTTAGACCCCGGCGAGGGCTTTAAATCAATCACTTACGGAAGCAACCTAAGCGCCTAATCTCTACGTAACCTCGAGACGTGTAGAACTCAAGGACAAGTTTCCAGCTCTCTTTGGTCGCGTAACGATAGGTATGCGCCTAGCATCTTGGGTAAAGTGGCGACTTCTTCGTTAAGCCAGCAGATAGAGTATAAGATCGAACCGAAGGTAATCCGAGGTCTCTCAGGCTAGTGATCGAAGCGTGAACAAGATGAAGTACTGAAGAAGCGCGCCAATTGAATTCAACCAACAACGTGCCCACTAATCGGGAGCACTGATCTTGCTTGGACTCCTGCCACCGACTGCGGTTAATTCATTCACACCAGAAAGGATGCACCAGGTAACCTCGAGAGAAGATGACTATCAATACTTTTTTTCATCAGCACATGTTACGATAGCAAGCACGAAAATGGGTAGTACTCAATACGAATACTGGAATAAAGTCATCAGTCACGAAGTGTCCTTAATCACCAAAACAAAAATCATGAAGACGCCTGGGTAGCTTTTATCTCAGCGGCAACAGCTTCAGCCCGATGTATATGTCCTTTATCATCCATCCACGGGCTAGAAATAAGGTCATGAGAAACCATCAAAATTAATAGGATAGATGAACTGACATGGTCTCTTCGTCTAGATCATTATGATCCTTGATACGCAAACACGAGACGTCCGACAAGAAGAGCCCATTCCGAAACGAACATTCATGTATGTGAAGCATCAAGAGGCATCACATGGGCGCAGATACGGCAGCTGATAGATTTACGGTCGAGATCAATGAAGATGGACCCAATGATTTGGGAGATCCAGAGGCAGACAGTGTTCAAGCCTGGGCACGGATGTTAACGATGGCGTCGTTGAAGTCGCCGAATTCTGAATAAACCAATGCGTTGGTATAAACAAATTCACAGGAGGTAGGTACGTACTGACGCCATGTGTAAAACCAGGTGGAAGTAAAGAACATGGAAGAGAAGGATGATTGTTGGATCAGTCTTCAACGTCATGAAGGGACTTGAAAATTTCAGTCTTCCAGAGGGAGCGTTGGGGCATCGAAACCTTTGTTCCATCCGAACTTAACATCTTGCCGGGATGGCCATTAGCGGAATGAGACCTAAGGTGGAAGAATCCAGTCTGAAAATGGTTTGAGTAAAGGTAGGATGGTGGAAAATACTAGCGCACATATGTCCCATTATCAACAGTGTTCGCCTGTAAACACGAATGAACACGCAGTCATATGTTACGAAAGCTCGTGCACTTCCTGCTGATTTCCGCTTTCTTCCAGTAGTAACAAGCAGTAACAGACATCTCGACGACACTGCCGAGGTGAAAAATAGACAAGAAAATCCTGAGAAATTTCTCGTTTCGTGTTGTGGTAGGGTACGCCGTCATTAACGAGCCCCTTTGTGCAGTTCAGAAAGGATGGCTCCTGCGACATCGACGAAGAGGTGAATATTTGTGGCTCTGAAAATAATATTGGCATCGATAACTGGGGATGAGAAGGTACTTCCCCGTCCCATCCTGGTCATAGGTCGTGCACTGTGCCCGAGTATCTGTGGCCCGTGCGCCATGTGACATGTCTCACCAAGGTGTATGGTCTTGTTTGGCGATTGGAACCACCTATCTTCCCTCGTCACCTTTGACGTCCTCGCACCGTTCTCTATAAAAGCATTGCACACCAGTCCACTTCCCCCACAAGACTGCAGTGGCATGGTTCTACTCCCACCTGATTCGTGGCACCTATTCCCGCACGTAGAAAAGTCTTAGTCGTTGAGCTCGTAAGGATTGGTTCAGCCAAGATCTTTACCTTCGCCAGCATACGCGGACGTTGTAGTTATCGGGTTTGGAAAAACATTACGCATACGCTGCTTGAAGCGGATGGGTTATTAGGGCTGTGATTTGCAAGTGAGGGATACGTGTTCGTGGAGACCGACCACTACACCATGTTTGAAGGAGCGAAGAAGAAACTAGGAAGATTTTTGGAGGAGTGACCGAGTAAGAAGGTGGCTGGGGTATGTTGGATGGGGCGGCGGGAATCCAGTCTGTAGACAGGATGTATGGGGTCATCTCAACAATGGGTGGGGCGGTGCAGGAATTCTGACAAAACTCTTCAAGACTTACTTCTACGACAACATTGTCCATGCGCCCTGAGGCGATATCCATTCCAAATACGTCGTCCACGCTACCAATAGATAGACGTCTTACCTCCTCGCACCAATGCGGGAAACGCTCGTTCCTATGCGAAGGAATATGACGGCACTGCATGCTGGAACTGGCTTGGACGACGGACGACTTGGTACACAGTCGTTCATTTTATATTCGGTCGCATCCGAGAATTGATATGAATATCTCACCCAGCAGCTACCTAACTCAGCGAGAATCCCCATGCAGCATCGTTTGCCAGTGGCATCGAGATGGGCATCCATCCTTCTTTGACGCCGTCGGGTCTGCTGACGACCGCCAAATCGAGTTTCGAGTGTCTGCATACCTAGGTGGGGCACCGCCGTATTACGGGAAATGGCGGGAGGGCGAGTTGGTCGACAAGGACGATAATCATTTTAAGAGAGGGCAATAAAAAGGCGTGGTCTGGCATTTTGGGCATCTCCACGGATGAACACTGCCCTGCTTTGGCAGCGTTCCTTCAAAGGAGGCCAGAAGGAAGAGAGTAGACTGCGGCTGGCTATTCAGGCGAGGAATAGTCCACGCCTGGATAGCGGAAGCGTTGGCGTATGCGGTGCTGGGTAAAGTTCTTAATTGGCTTCCTGACTTGTTTCGCATCACAGAAAAAATGGTGGAAAAAAGGCAAAATGTCACGTCTTCATCTTTGCCATATAACATTCACCAGCCTGTATGATATTCGAACAACTCGTTCCTCTTACCTGTGTTGAGACTATCTAACGTTTGTGCTCAGCAAGCTTCGTTATGACAACACCTGGCAGAGACGTCGTCTTTGGTATCAAGCTAGACTTAGACTAGGTCCCTGGTGCGGTCATATCCACTCGCATGCGAATATGCTATTCACCACGTCCGGTATTGGCATCGAAGGAGCTCTTCCACGGACTGCAGACGTATGCTCAAGGTGATTCTTGAGAACGCTCCGTACAGGACCAGCCTAAGTGCAAGTACCGGGAATCTCCACGGAATCAAATGCAGACTCTTCTTAGATGGAGACCACTGTTCTCTGTACTTTATGTATCTCGCAGAGATGTTCAAAGCTTCCAAACAATTAAAACACCTTGCTGAAGAGCTTCGGTGGGTCCCATTACACTGAGATTCAAAGTATCGACAAATTCAAAGGTATTCCTCCTTTTCATCAGTATCGTTCTGCCTATGCCTTTACTGACAATGTGTCGTCCACTGAAACTTTAATGTTCCTCTCGTCGCATCCTTCCTAGGCAGAGGCTACAAGACGGACGGAGTGAGCTTTGGGAAGCCCTCTCCTTACGACTATGTATACTGATATTGACGATACAACTTGCTCTTAGATAGAATCGGGTTTTCGTCTTGGATCCCGTGGCTATCAGGACTCTAGGACAATCAATTCGTGCGTCTACTTTATTCCTAGCTTCTAATAGCTACTAAAAGCCTCTTCAGACACAGTTCCGGACTATTCCTTCATTTTTGTGAATCATTCAAGATTTTCCGTAGACTTCGAAAGCAGCTCTGTATGGCAAATAATAAATATTATCACCACTCTCCAAGAGTGATTAATTGCTTCGTCATCCATTTTCACCATGGCTTGTAAGACAGGGAGAGGCTCACTGCAAATATGCGACTCATCATGCTTCTACCTGCTGCAACGGCGGGTGTAGCAGATCAATTCATCTCACAAAGGCGGAACGAAGGGGATGAGAGTGGTTTTAGTCCTAGAGGCAGTATTCAATATACGGTGCATTTTATAGTGTCGGTGTTGGTAACGGCAAGGTCCCAGTGATGCAAGGAGTGACACTTTCCCGAAGCATGTACAGATACTATAATCGACTTTGGTTTAAGAATTTCAACCAAGAATGATATCCGACCGTTCAGCACCCATACTCAGTGCCATACTGTCCCATTCCTCACAACGCCGTGGCTAGTCAATGAGCTCGAACACTGATGTCTTTATGAACGTTTGATCAGGCAGCATTTTCCCGACAACGCATGCAGTCACACCGGAAGAGAATCGTTGGGCACATAGCAATGAATATACACCGTCCGATATTGGGTATTGATGGCCAGCGGAAATTTCGTATCGACGCTCCTCTCCGGTTGGGGCTTGGATGAGCAGGTGTCCTTCGCGGGGTGCTGCAACCGGTGTGGCCAATCCTTGCACCCGTACTGATTCAATGCACCAACCATCGTAGAAATAGGCACCCGTCGCCTCATAGTAATTAACGAACTCCCAAAAATCGGAATCGGAATCCACTGAGAAACTTGGCGAATCCCAGTTCATAGCCTGCTGCCATGACGGCCTCCATACATTCTTTTCGGGTCCGGGTTCATGATAGGAAAAGAACATCTCTAGACGATGATTCTCCCCCATCACCTTCACCAGTGCTGTCCAAGCATCTTCAGCGGACTCCAGCTCAGAGTATGCTGGTGCTATGGTCGAGGTTGGATCACCTGTTCCGATGGATTTATCGTTTGAAGTGGGGTCGATCTTTGTGTCATTGTGAGTGGTAGATGTAGTGGACCGTGTTTCATTGTGTGCTGGTGTGCTGCCATCTGCCAGAAAGTAAGTCAGTGCTGCGACTTTATCGACATCCTTCTCGGACGTGCGATGCCGCAACAGCAATAGAAAGGAAACCACATTGAACGAGGCTTTGTCCACGGATGATAGTTGCGACTCGAACCTTGCCCGTATCTCCTCATTCAACATCTCATCGCCCGTATCCCCACCTATCGCCCAATTGCGCATTGTCTCCTGTAATGTCCACGTGCGTTTGAACCAACTCCGATCACTATCGGAATCGAAATCGCGCTCCAAGGGTCGTCCAAGCCCGTTAAAGTAGCAAACCACCCTTTCCAAGACATACGCATTTCCAATGGTGGGCACATCCAACATCCACTCCCCCGCCCGCAGATCCTCATTTTGCTCGCCTTCCTGCCTCAAACAGAGAACATCCAGCCATGCATACTCAGCTCCGAGATTCAGCATTTCGATACGGATGAGATCGAGGTTGGCATCTTCTGGGATGGGCACGGGCCATTGATGTCCATTAATGGGAGTGAGCACGTTTTTGCGACGACTTTTATCCAGCCAGGCATGTGATATTCCCCATGGTGCATGCAAGGCAACCCACCATGGCACCACCCTGTTGCTGAAGATATCCCAGACGCGGCTAGGAGACATGTACAATCCGTCTCTGGTGATTTGGCCATCAACTAGTGCCTCTTTTCGTATTTTCAGGTCTGTCGCCTCAGAGGTGCGCAGTGAATCCTGAATGATGTTCAAGTCACAGTCAAACCATATGGGACGCAGATAACCGTATACGGTGCCGAAGTCATATTTGTCCGAGATGAACCCTTTGAGAAGGGATGAGAGAGAGGCGGTGAGGGTGTATTTGGTTCCAAGAATGCAATTCAATTTCTTCAACAGACCATCAACACCGAGGCTGGCGCTGGGGGTGCTAGCGAGAGATGATAGGATGGCGGGCTTTGAACCTGTATAGGTTCGTTGAGTTGGGACTTTGATATCTTCGATGGACAGGCCATCTTCAATGGGAGCGACGATGGTGACGTCGGAGAGGTTTAAATAGTGTGCCTTTCTCAGTGATACTGTTTTTCAGCACATTTCTATCGGATTTTACGGCTACATACCTTGTTGTCTCTGCGCGAAGGATTTGCATAGCCATACTCTCGAATCCACCATTGTCGCTGGTGAAGCGCTATCAGCTCTGGTCAGTACGGAGACTTGAAGTGGAAGGAAATGACGGTACATACACTGCGTAGTCATCCCGTTATTGCTAGATGTATACAAGGAGAGCTTCCAGGATGGTGTAGTTGCAACAATGTTCTACCTAGAATCTTATCACCTCGAATCAGCGCGTCGCCGTTTCGCTTACATGTAATACTTCCTTGGATCACGGACTTTGCTCCGCGCAGAGAGGTAGTTATTGGGTGAGGTAGTCCCATCGATCCTCGGACGCGCTTGGGTATAGCCATCTGTCGACCAAGTCCGTTCCAGCGCCCTGTGCCGTCATATATCCACGCACGGGAACGATCTTTGGCGCGAAGAAGTGGGACGTCCATCCATTGGTATGGACAATGTGTTTGGCGCGAATGTTGCCCCGGGTGGTGTGGACGAAGTTGGCATGGATGGAGAGACAAGGAGTGTGCGTGTACAGCCGGAATGAAGCGTATGTCTTGAGCAGCTGCGATAGGACTCCCGTGACGAGCCGATACGGATGCAATGCGTTGCCCGTCGTCGAGATGACCCCGCACACCCCGTCCGCAAACTGCATTCCCGCCGGCCCATTGCTAGTACCCCAGCCACCTCGGCAGCTCCTCCAAGTAACGCCCCAGCTTCTCTTTGGCTCCCTCAAACATGTCTTTGTCAAAATAGACATCGTACGTATCCACCTTGCGACACTGGCTCTCTTCCGTCAGACCTTCCTCCTCTGCAACGCTAATCATTTCGTCGAGGTGCGATAGCCGGAACTGGATGACCTGTTTCGTGACTTCTGCACCGTATTTCTTCTTCAAATCATGATAGTTGTGGTACAGCGTCGGTGTGATATGTCTCCTATTCCACGCCCTGGCCCCAGAGCATGCATCCCTTGCCTCGAACATCCCAACAAGCTGAGTACGCGCGAATCTTGTGCTCGTTATCCCAGACCCAACCCAACAATCACAACGTCCGTGGATGCTGGCAGAGTTGCGGATGAACCTTCTTTTTGGATGGGCAACGCTGGGATCGACCAAAATGGAGTGTCCGCGAGAACGTTTTATCTGTTCGGAGACGCACCAGTCTGAAGAAGTAGAGCGCCAATAGCCACTCGTAGGAGCGAAAACAATGCCCACCAACATAGCTCTTGAAGACCTGTTGTCCTCCGACGATATCAATGGCTTGCCGATGATCATCTTCGGGATCAAGAACACCGCTATGACTACCGTACAAGCAAACGGAACTCTTCAGTGTATAGCGGCGAGGCATATAAATTTTGGATGCAAACTGAAACGTACCAAAATATATCACTATCGGGCAAGGATGAAAACACCTGGAAGGCGAGTCTTCAAGTAATCGGTGTTCCCTGCCCCTCCCTTCCTCGCTCTCATTTACGCGACATGGAGAGCTAGCTCACATCATCGGGGAATTGAATTTCAAGTCACAACAGATACCATTATCTGGTACAATCCATCTTGTACGTATCTCGCAGTATATATGGAGCTCATCATGATCCCCAATTTATCAGATGTCCCCGGGTCCCGTCGAGCTAACAATGCCGAGTATACCTGCAAGGAGTTTTTCATCTTTATGCAGCGTCACTCCCGTTAGACCGCAGATCCAGTACGAAATCCTTCGTTACCTCACATCGATCTGCGATTTTTCATCTATCATCTATCAAGCTCTTTCAAACACTAAAACCCACAATCCTCAATTCTCCTTTCCCGTCCTTTTTGAGAGGATCTGACTGTCCCATCGCGAAAATGCAGCCTCACCAATTTCTTCTTCGGGATCTTTGACTCCCTGAGTGGCGATATTCAATTCTCAAGGTGTGCAATTCCCCTGCTCTTGCGCTTGGGCTCTCGTTCGGCGCATTACTTGGAGAACTTATCCATTCAGACGAGAAGACGAACTCATGTACAATGGGACGGCATCAAGTTGAGATTCATTCCATATATATTTCGAAGCTTATTGTAACACACATTGTATCTACGTGTAATAAAAAAGCTCGTCGGTCCTTGATAAAATTTTATGAGCAGTACTTAATCATCGAGGAGCGCAATATCACAGTATTCCTTCATTCCATCCCATAACACACAAGTTCTTAGACATACTGTCTTTGCAGATACGGAGGACTCTTGGGATACGGGTCGACGCACATCATACGCACGGTGGTGGGCGGGCGCTCCTCGTCGGCCTTACCCCAATCACATGGAACAGCGCCTCCATACCTGCCCCACCGCTTTATGCTCCACACTCCAGGCAAACCACCATATCCTCCCCAACCAGAACATCTCACCACTGACAAACCCCCGCTACCTGGTGATTCCGCCGATTTTCGACTGCGTCAATCGAGGTGTCCCTCAGGAACGACATTGACGACACCATGCACGAATATCCATTATATTGAACGACGATGGTGGGTTTCGTCAAGCGGGGTGATAAGTCCTCCTTCTCCCTCTTCTCCTCCTGTGACTGCATAGAATGTAAAATCTCCAAGATAGGAATCCTATCTTTCCACACGGTAAGTGAGATCTTCAACAAATGTCCGAAGAAATGGAATAAATTTGTTCACCTTTGGAATACAATTTCCGAGAGTGATTTTGCGTAAGGAGCAACTAGATATGTGAGGAGATTTGCCTTCCAGACCCCCTTGTTAAACAGCTGGACATGGTCCTCTTAGGCATGGTGTCTCATATCCACAATTGTATCAGGAGAGTCAGAAAAAGTGAGCGACGTCTAGACGTCCATGCGTCAAGTGCGGTTATTGTCTGGCTTAGTAAAGATAAAGGCGAGGCTTTTCCACTGAGCAGTGTGTTTCATGAGGATGTAGAGGAGTATTACGTGGGTGACGGATAGTATAGAGTCTCCTCCCTCGATGAAACGAGTGGAGAGCAGCTGGTCCTGTGAATATTTAAGGACATCAAGGAAACAATCAAATATCTGCCTGAGAAACTGTAAGAATCTGTTCCAGGAGAATAGAGCCCACTGTCACACCTCTGAGGATTGATCCTTAGACGACGAGCCTATTGCGCTGTCGTTCGGCGGCAAAGGTATCAATGAAAATGTTTAAAGGAATCCATATCCATCGAGTCCCAGAATGTGGGAATGGGCGAGTCAGATAGAGCTGCTGATCCTCCGATTCCTTTGACGCAGTGCCATACAAAACACCAGCTAATAATCTCGCGACCTTGCCTGCATTCCTTGCTGTTAATTGGGCCTCCAACCATACCGAAAATGACGTACATGATAATGTTTGCGCCCCACTCCAGTACACCAAGTAAGTCGTCGTTGTGGGCGTTTGAAATGCATCGGCATCGATACGACGAGTGGAACCGTCACCAGATAAATTTGGTCATTGTAGATGAAGGGGGTAGTCGGACCAGAAGCATGGGACCGAATGATATGGCGCGGAGGTAGTGAAGGAGTGTCCGATCTTCCAGATTTCACTCAGCTACAGAGTCGTCCTGTCGATGGCAGCTGGATGGCTGGCCCAGTATTTTCGTGAACTGCGGGGTATCGTCTGCTCGTAGAGTATAGAGAGTCGGAAAGTTTCGAAGACTGCAGTGGTAATGGGAGAGTTGCAGCAGGCTGAGTTTCAAAGCGCTACCATCTCCGTTTTGCAACAACCATGCCCAGAAATTCTTTCCACTCCGTTTCTCCCGTTTCCCAACGGATATTGTTTAATCTGTCTACCACTACAGCGACTGCATGATTTCTTTTTTGATCAAGACGTATTTGTGGGAGCCAAGGAGAAGATGGTATGTTAGCTGGAATAGGTCTGAGTGAGAAAGGTGGCTGGGTACGAGTGATGGGCCCGCGGGTATGCAGCTCGCAGACAGGGTGTGCGGGGTCATATCGACAACGGGCGGCGCAGTGCATCCTTATCGGCTCGTCACGGGAATCCTATCGCGGCTGCTCAAGACGTACGCTTCATTCCGGCTGTACACGCACACTCCATGTCTCTCCATCCATGACAACATCGTCCACACGGCCCGTGGCAACATTTGCGCCAGAGACATCATCCACGCTACCAATGAATGGACGTCCCATCTCCTTGTGCCAATGCGGAAAAAGATCGTGCCCATGCGTGGACATATGACCGCGCAGCGCGCTGGAACCGGCTTGGACGATGGATGGCTCGGTACGCGCTCGTTTGTTCTATACCTAAGAGCATTCGAGGATCGATAGGACTACCTCACCCAACAGCCGCCCAACCCTACGACACTCAGCGAGAAACCGCATGCAGAATTTATGTTTGGCAGCGGCATCGAGATGGGCACCCAGTCCTTCTTTGACGCCCTCGGATGTGCTGACGACAGCCAAGTCGAGTTTCGGGTGTCTGCATACCTTGGCGGGGCGCTGGCGGCGTATTTCGGGAGGTGGTGGGGAAGCGAGTCAGCCGACGAGGATGAGGACCATTTTGAGAGAGGGCGCGTGAAGAAGGCGTGGTCTGGCGTTTTAGGTATCTCCGCGGACGGACTGCCGTGGGTTGGTAGCCTTCCTTCAAAGGTGTCGGGAAGGCTGGAAGGAAGCGAGTGGATTGCGGCCGGGTATTCAGGCGAGGGGATGGTCCACCCGTGGATGAGCGGAAAGGCGTTGGCGTATATGGTGGTGGGGAAGGATGTTGATTGGCTTCCCGCCCCGTTTCGCATCACAGAAAAAGGTGGAAAAAGGTAAACATCACGTCTTGGCTATGATCATATGTTTATCTTGTAGATTAGACGAGAAAACCCGCCAATTCTTGCCTCTCACCGCGACTTGCTCTCGATCTCTGTCTATAATCGACATTTACCGTGTAGTCATTGCGTTCATATCGGCATCTCGACCGGTTATACAATTCCTTTTCACCTGCCTCTTGTCCTGCGGGAGGGAAGCTAGAGAATGCGAGGATCAATTATTGGAATGCTGGCTGCATCGAGCGAATGGGCAAGATAGATACCGACCCGACGGCGTGCTCTAAAACTGTATCAGGCGCGCCATATTCGAAGACCTTACCCCATCCCCGCTAGGATTAAGGTATCCTACCATGGAGTGCACCCTCACATATGACAGACATTGATGGAATTATTTGTGGGCAACGTTCCATTCGTAGGTCAATGCTCGTACTCTGCATAAACCTCCCTGAAACACGACGACCTGCAATTGTGATATGTACAGGAGTCAAAACCCACAATGTAGACTGTATTTCGCATCACGGCTTCTATTTCTCACAATCAACCATGATGCATGCCTCACGACAGCCACAAGGCGTGTTGTTTCCCTGCTTCGCTCCTTCGACCTCAGACACCTTTCATTCCTACCTCTCCGCTCCGTCTTTCAATACATGGCAGACTTAGTCGTTGACGATCCGGTTACGGCAGTGCTCTACAATGCTGACTTGCTTGGCTTCATTTGTAAGGACCTTTGGGATATCGAACAAAAGCCCGGCAGTCTTGTGAATGGAAGGCGCATCCATTCTCTCTATTCTCTGGCGTTGACATGCCGTGCTGTCTCCGGAACAGCGCTTGATTGCCTCTGGCAGGATATACGTGGGATGAAACCGCTCCTGTATATCTTTCCTCGTACTCAAACACTAGACAGTCGACAATGGGTATGTCGCCCTCCATCTTCACTCCAAATCGGTACTGATCTTTGTAGATACTTCCCGATATCATATCGGAGGACGCATGGGCCTGATTCGAACAGTATTCGTGCCGTGTCCGTTCTATCACTCTCGACGCACAGTTGCGCACTATCCATTCATCCACCATATTCCTACGCCTTGCTGAGAGACAGGTACCTCTCTTCCCCAACTTACAGAAACTCAATGTCGACATGGCCTTTGCCGCCGACACTTCAATACTTTTCTTTTTGGCCAGCCTTCTGTTGGATGATGTTACGATCGCTTTCCCTGCGCATGCGGCGATCAACACGGCTTCTGCATCTGTACGGACAGTTGTCTGGAAGCTACCAACGCTTCGTTCATTCACTATATCCTGCGTATCAGACGGAAACCATCCTCGGCCTTTAGGAACAATATGTCCCTTCACCAACTTCTCCGGTCTTCATAAGCTGCATAGATTGAAGATCGAGTCGCACCCTGCCGATGTCGATTTTCTAATCCAGCTTTCCTCATTTCCAGACCTTGCACACCTCCAGATCGTCCTTTCCCAGAGTCTGCCCACCGACAGCCGGCAGACCCGTGATGGATTCCGATCCCTCGTATCTCTACACATCACAGCTCACGTTTCATCAATGCCTCGTATTCTTCGGCTGATTTGCCAGGGATCCCTTACTTCCCTGACATATATTGATGCCTACAGCCAGTCTTATAACGAGATCGGGGAATTCATGCAGGATTTTCATGCAGAAATTGTTTCCCGATTTCCTTCTCTTCTGACTCTATCCTTGAGTTATCAGGTATATTGGGGACAATTGGCTCAACAGTATTGGGAATCCACAAGGGCTGTTCTTGAGCCGCTCTACAGCCTTTGCAAACTTCAGGCATTCACTTATAACGGCCTCCTCTCCTTGGAAAATGACACTGTCGAACTTCTCCTCGCACCTGCATGGCCAGAGATCAGAACCATTGACATCCCACTTCTTCAAGGACCTTGTCCGACATACGAAGTGCTCTGTATTCTAGCAGAACACTGCCCTCATCTGACCGAACTTTCCATGCCCATCGCATTTCCTAATGGCGATGCACCGCTCCGAGATGATCATGTCCCACTTTCCCATAGATTACAAATTTTCTCGTCTCCCAATACGAGTGTTTCGTGCATCGCGAGCGTGGCACGTTTTCTGGATGGGTTGTTCCCTTTCCTTGTTTCGATTAGTGGAGGGCAAGGATGGGATCAGGTTAAGTCTATGATTTTGGAGGCATGTCAGCTGGTGCGCAGGGATCAGCAGGTGAGAGGTAGGTCGTCTTGAAGGCACCCACTGGCAGAAGCACAGATACTGTTATGATATTCTCTCTAGTATCCGTGCACGGTCTTCATCCTTCCTGTATCGCTTACAATAATATGCTTCCCTTCTTGTGTACAACAACAACGACTACATGCCAATCAGTATCCAATTTCACGGTTTATGTTAATCCGCAGTCGAGCGACTCACTATGAGTTGCGCCATATCTACTAGAAGACTAAAGAAACATCTTACTGCTGAATCCTCTCGCTTTTTGCTTCCTACTGCGAAGAACCGCGCACCTACATCATGGTGCTGGGCAAAGGCGTTGATTGGCTCTCGGAAAAGCAGAAAAGGCGGATATCCGAACAATCCATCCCTTTTACCATCACGTCTTTGCTCTGGATTTAATACCTCGGTGCACCATTCAATTCTTTGCAGTTCTCTGTCATAATACACCTTGCACGTTGGACGAGCAACTGTGTACAGGGATGGCATTACGTATCCGTCTTCGCTCCACTTCTACTCATCATGTTCATATGCGTGAAGGCATCCTAGGCAGGGGTCATGAATGTCTTTTTTTTTTTGAATTGCCTCCCTGTGAACAAAGGTTTAGAGGCAAAATGGTCGTTACCTCAGTGCTGGGTACAAGACGACATCCTTCCCGAACTTCGTACCTTTGATTTACGGGGCTCAGGATCAATTTCCGACTATAAGTTACTCTTGCATATGGTGGATTCATGTATGAATCAAATAGAGGAGATGACGAGGAAGAGGATGATGATGAAGAGATGCAGGGTGAACTGGAGGATGATGGAGGGCCCAGTAAAGACGAGGACGAGGACGAGCATGGTAAGGAGGCAAAAAATGAAACAGAGAATGTTGAAGAGAATAACAAAGGAGCAGACGAAGAGGACAACCAAGACGCTGATGAAGACGAGAAAGGTGTCATGCTAGAAAAGGTTTACCTTGGTTTTTAGCCAATCCCGGCTATTGATCGTACTTTATCGAGCTACAGCTAGTCGAGGAAACGATGCCTTGACCATAGGACATCGCATGAATCACTGGAGTTGGGCCACCTAAAATTTCAACACATCGGATATTATCGAGGATTTATGTATGTCCAACCCCTAGGCATGATGTATATACTTTATTGAGTTTCGCAGGTAATGTTTTGTCAAAGGGAACTCACATTACGAGTATAGATCAATAGACGAAGAATCAGGAATACATGGCATTGTCACAATTGAGCGTCGATTGTTCTCTGTAGACTTGCAGATGAACGTTTGGTTACAATTCCTCTGATAGCTAGGTGCAGGTCATCCGACAAGTCTGAGGAGGTTTTGAAAGGGAGAGAAGAAACCGAGTTTTTGGCCTCTTCCACTAGTATCCCGAGTTCCTTGCCGTCGCCATGCTTGTGGAATGCAGAATTTGGGTTGAGTTTCTTTTGGAGATTAATTTCTTTGTCATCCATTTTCACTATGGCTTGTGAGACAGGGAGAGGCTCACTGCAAAGATGCGACTTACCAAACTTCTACCTGCTGCAACGGCGGGTGTAGCAGATTAATTCATCTTATAAAGGCGGAACGAAGGGGATGAGAGTGGTTTGAGTACTAGAGACAGTATTAAATATACGGTGCATTTTATGGTGTCGGTGTTAGTAACGGCAAGGTCCCAATGATGCAAGGAGTGACACTTTCCCGAAGCATATACAGATACTATAATCGACTTTGGTTTAAGAATTTCAACCAAGAACGATACGCGACTCTTTAGCACCCATACTCATTGCCATACTCTCCCATTCCTCTTGGCGCCGTGGCCAGCCAATGAGCTCGAACACTGATGTCTTTATGAACGTTTGATCGGGCAGCATTTTCCCGACAACGCATAGAGTCACATTGGAGTAGTATGGTCGGGCGCATAGCAATGAATATACACCGTCCGGTATTGGGTATTGATGGCCGGCGAAATTTTCGTATCGATGCTCCTCTCCGGTTGGGGTTTGGACGATCAGGTGTCCTTTGCGGGGTGCTGCTATCGGTGTGGCTAACCCTTGCACCTGTACTGATTCAATGCGCCAACCATCATATAAATAGGTACCCATCTCCATATTGGGTTCAATGAACCCCCAAAAATCGTAGCTGGAACCCATTGAGAAACTTGGCGAATCCTGGTTCATAGCCTGTTTCCATGACGGTCTCCATACATTCTTTTCGGGTCCGGGTTCATGATACAAAAAGAACATCTCTAGACGATGATACTTCCCCATCACCTTCACCAGCGCTGTCCAAGCATCTTCAGCAGACTCCAGCTCAGAGTATGCTGGTGCTATGGTCGAGGTTGGATCACCCGTTCCGATGGAATTATCGTTTGAAGTGGGGTCGATCTTTATGTCATTGTGAGTGGTAGATGTAGTGGACCGTGTTTCATTGTGTGCTGGTGTGCTGCCGGATGCCGTAAAGTATGTCAGTGCTGCGATTTTATCGACATCCTTCTCGGACGTGCGATGCCGCAACAGCGATATCAAGGAAACCACGTAGTCCGAGGCCCCTGCCACGGATGATAGTTGCGACTCGAAGCTTGCCCGTACCTCCTCATTCAACATCTCATCGCCCGTATCCCCACCTATCACCCAATTGCGCATCGTCTCCTGTAACGTCCACGTTCGTTTGAACCAACTCCGATCACTATCGGAATCGAAACCGCGCTCCAAGGGCCGTCCAAGGCCGTTGAAGTAGCAAACCACCTTTTCCAAGACATATGCATTTCCAATGGTGGGCACATCTAACATCCATTCCCCTGCACGCAGATCCTCATTTTGCCCGCCTTCCTGCCTCAAACAGAGAACATCCAGCCATGCATACTCAGCTCCGAGATTCAGCATTTCGATACGGACGAGATCGAGGTTGGCATCTTCTGGGATGGGCACGGGCCATTGATGTCCATTAATGGGAGTGAGCACGTTTTTGCGACGGCTTTTATCCAGCCAGGCATGCGATATTCCCCATGGTGCATGCAAGGCAACCCACCACGGCACCACCCTGTTGCTGAAGAGATCCCAGACGCGCCTAGGAGACATGAGCAGTCCCTCTCTGGTGATCTGGCCATCAACCAGGGCCTTTTTTCGTATTTTTAGGTCCGTCGCTTCAGAGGTGCGCAGTGAATGTTCGATGTCATTCAAGTCACAGTCAAACCATATGGGGCGGAGATAACCGTATACGGTGCCGAAGTCGTATTCATCCAAGATGTACGCTTCGAGAAGGGACGACAGAGAAGCAGTGAGGGTGTATTTGGTTCTAAGAATGCTGTTCAACGTCTTCAACAGTCCATGAACACCGAGGCTGGCTCTGGGGGTGTCAGCGAGGGAGGATGGTATGACGGGCTTTGAACCCATGTAGGCTCGTTGATTTGGGACTTTGATGTCTTCAATGGGAGCGACAATGGTGACGTCGGACAGGTTTGAATAGTATGCCTTTCTCAGCAATACTGTTTTTCAGCACATTTCTATGGGATTTTACAGCTACATACATTGTTGTCTCTGCGCGCTGAAGGATTTGTATAGCCGTCCTCTCGAATCCACCATTGTCGCACGTGAAGCGCTAAGAGTTCTAGTCAGTACGGAGACTTGAAGTGGAAGGAAAATGATTGTACATACAATCCGTACTCATCCTGTTACTACTAGATGTATACAAGGAGAGCCTCAGAGGGGTGTAGTTGCAACAATGTTCTACCTAGAATCTTATCACCTCGAATCGGTGTGTCACTGTTTCGCTTACATGTAATACTTGCTTGGATCAATGACTTTGCTCCGTTGACGTCGGGAATGATTGAATTGGCAAAACAGATTCCCGTATAGAGTGTCCAAGCAAGGTATGCTGACGCTCGAAACTCAGCTTGACTGTTGTCAGGACATCCGACAGCATCAAAGAAGGACGCAGTGCCCATCTCGATACCACCACCAGACATAAACGCGTGCGCGTTCGCGCCGAGTGTCGCAGGGTCAGGCAGTTATTGGGTGAGGTAGTCCCGTCGATTTTCGGACGCGCTTGGGTACAGCCATCTGTCGACCATGTCCGTTCCAGCGCCTTGTGCCGTCATATATCCACGCACGGGAACGATCTTTGGCGTGAGGAGGTGGGACGTCCATCCATTGGTAGCATGGATGATGTGTTTGGCACGAATGTCGCCCTGGGCCATGTGTATGATGTTGTCCTGGATGGAGAGACATCCAGTAGCGGCAGTTGCCGGGTCTCCGATTCTTTCCCTTTGGACCACGAAATGGAATGCTGTTTATCTACTTATTCAGGCTAAATTAGAATAGCTTGATAAAGTGGTTGTGCAAAAAGCTCGCTCGGCGGCTGCACCGCCAGCTCGCATTTTGCACAACCTCAAGAGTCTAATCTCAGTATGTTCTTGCCCTCTGTGTAAGGTCAAAGACAACAATACAAAAACAAAAGCAGAGCAACAATTGTGGACAGCATACAAAATCATTGAACAAACATGAAGATGCACCACAACAGGGACTCAACAGTTTACATACTGCCACTGGCAGTGCCAGACATCCTAAAAACAAAAGCAGGGATATAATCCTTGACACGAGTTACATACCTACTGTAGCAAACTGTAGCTACTGGGGCTGGCTGAGCCAGCACCACCACATCTCTGTACACAGAGTATGGGTTGCGGTTTGGAAACAGAGACAGAAATGCATCAATGGTAGGTCAACATATTGGTGAGCCAATAGGGAGTTATCGGAACGAAAGAGGTCTCAGCCACAGCGGCAACCAAACGGCAAAGAAGCCGTTGAGTGCCGAGTGATCGCCAATCACCCAAAATGTGTAAGCAAATAGACGTTGAGAGCAGTCTGAGCATGCGAGGACAGCGCTCATAAGGTGCTGACTAAGCTGTGAGAGATCGTTCGACTTCTTCCTCTCGCAGCCAGCACCACCGAATCCAACCTTTTCGCTAGAACGAAGACTGCGTCTTGCCTTGTAACTTACATCTGCTAATACAACACTCTATTTCTCCTATAATGTCACGACCTACCACCGGTGCTACTGCGAATCCCACCATGAACCCCACTGGCACGGTTAATCCGAGGCCTGGACCCAAGACTGCTGAAGATGTCGCTATTGACAAGCTGCAAGCAAAGATGAGCAAAAATGTAGCCATGAGGAACGCTAAAAGAGCAGATAGGCGAAAGGAAATGACTGCTCAGGGAAAGGATCCCAAGGATGTCTCAGAAGACGAAAAGGATGAGTCCGATGTCCTCATTCACATGGTGCTAAAGGCTGTAGAAGCCAAAGTGCTGATGACTCCACCAGTAAAGGCTGCTGTGACGACTGCTGCCCCAGCCTCCCTCACTACTACCCCAGCAACATCGATGGACGCTACACTCTCATCCATCTTCTCTGATGCCATGACTGAGAAGAACAAGGCAGCCTATAATCCTAACGACATTACATTCCATGAGGACTACAAAGCCCTCCTGGTTCACAAGATATCGATTCCCTTGTCCATGTTTCACCCGACGTACCTGCATGCCATGCAATACTCCGATGATTCCCTGCCTCGGATCAAGATTACCCGGACTGGGACAGATGGTGCCAGCAAAAACTTCAGTGTTCTCAACATCTCCAAAGCTCCTGCCGAAGCTGACTTATCAAGAGCCAACTTCCTCATTTGCTATAACAATCTCCTTGAGTTTTTTACTGCTATAGGCTGTGGATCTCGGACTCTTCAAGGCCTTAGCAAACACCTCCATGCAATGCTGTCTGATCCCAACTTCACAATGTGGTTTGAAGCCTACAAGGCCTTTGACAGAGATTTTTGGGTAAAGTTTTTCAAGGATCCATTCATACCTGATCCTTTGACCAAGTCCTGGTCAGATGGAGTGCAGACCGTGAAGGACAACTACCTGCTCAACCAATGAGAGACTCAATATGCTGGAGAGCAAGGTCTGTTCAGACGGGGAAGGAATAATGGAGGGTTTGGAGCCAAGTGGTTCACCCCTTATGAAAGTAGCCAGCGTGATGGTGGTGGGCGTACTAATTCCTTTTGACCCTTATGCCTCAAATGCGGTTCCATTGGCCATCGTGCAGACTCCTGCTCGTCCACGATGCCTAGCAAAAGTGGAAGGTCCTTTCTTGTCGAGTGGAGGGATGGAGCGCTTGTCCGCATCTCTGATCGCAAGCTCATCTGCATCCACTTCAATCTCACAGTCTGCAAGTTTGAGTCCTCACCATACCATGGCATCCACATCTGCTCCTTACGTGCTGACACTCACCATGGAGTGACAAAATGCACTCATAACTGAGGCACACAAAGTTGTCACCCCTTATAAACCTGATGGATGGCGACACACTCTTCAAAAGTATGATCTTATGGACAACTATCCGAACCTAATCTTTGATATTACTCATGGTTCTCCTATCGGGAACCCTCCTCCTCTCACTTCCACATTTCTACCTCTGAATATGCTTTCTGCCGAAGAAAACCCTGATATTATCGAAATTATTTGCAAACTGAGATTGCTGCTGGATGCATGGGAGAAGGCTTGACTGTCGAAGAAGCTTTCACATTCTTCAGAGGTCATTTTTGTACTGCACCACTTGGGGTTGTGTTTGATCAGGAGAAACCACGGATCATTCACAATCTTTCCGCTCATGATACTGGTGGATCTTCTACAAATTCATGGCTGGATGCCAAAGACTGGCTGACATGATGGTATACAGCAAGCATGTATGAAGAAGTGGTGAGTGAGATTCCTTTCTTGGTATATGGGGAAGGTAAATTGTAGCTCACATGTGATGCCGTTATTGGTGGCATGGCTCATGCCGGTGAGGGTTGGGATTCCCTTACTCACATGCGAATATTGGTGGCATGGCTCATGCCAGTGAGGGTTGGGATTCCCTCTCCAGTCACATGTGGGGATTGTGGCTTCATGGTTTATGGGGGCGATTGGCATGGTTCATTCTCAACATCCTTCAACAGGTTGTTCAGGCACCACCAGGAACCCAAGCGGCCGCCTTGGATTGGGTTAAAGCATATCGGTGCTCACCCATTATTTTCGGACATAAGAAATATATCGCTACATTGTGGAAAGGCCAGGTGTATCCAGACCATTGTGTGCCTTTTGGTTTAACAACGTCTGGTGGGATACAAGGCTGCATCGCTGATGCCTTTAATGACATTCTTAATGCAGCAGGCATTCCCGGGGTTTTCAAATGGGTCAATGATCACAACATTCTCCGTTCCCCCATAGCTCAATGCACATTGCACAATGGGGACATTCAGTATTCATATGATTTTGATCTACAGACCATCTTTGATATTTTCCAACCTCTCGGTATATTGTGGCATGATATTGGTGTTAAAGGACACAATTTTCAGTATGTTACATCTTATGTTGGCTTTATGTGGGATATTGCGGAGAAAAGGGTCTATCTGTCTGAGAAGAAACGTGAGAAGTACCTCAAGGTGTCCAATTTCTTAACTCGACGGTCATCTTCAGTGTTGTACAAGGAAGCGAGTTCACTACATGGCACCCTCCAGCATGTGTGCTTCATATGCAAGGCAGGGAAAGCTTATCTACCTGCGCTATCAGCATTTGTCACTCATTTTCCCAACAAATGGGTGGCTCACCACCCTTCGAAGACTGTATGGGCTGACCTCGAATGGTGGAGAGAACGGCTCTCCCAGCCTTCATTATCCAGATCCCTCATGATGAGGCAGCGAATAGACCTCAACATTTGGGTTGATGCTTCTTATTGGGGCATCGGCATAATGGTTGGCGATGAGTGGGCAGCTTGGAGACTGAAAGAGGGTTGGTGTTGAG
The DNA here is from genome assembly GCA_030407015.1 of Armillaria fumosa. NCBI lineage: Eukaryota > Fungi > Basidiomycota > Agaricomycetes > Agaricales > Physalacriaceae > Armillaria > Armillaria fumosa. Next base: position 875,750 of record JAUDYM010000001.1, read on the forward strand.
GTTAGGGATTGAAATAAGCGCAGTGTTAAGAGTAGTAACACACCAATAGCTGGGATGTGTGAGTTCAATGATTATTAACTCGGAAGAATTCTAGCTACTTATATACTGCTAATAATATACTTCTACAATGTTCTACTACTTTCTTACAGTGTCCACAAGTTTCTACACTCAGTCAGCAATGAGTAGGACTTGAGTCATTCAAGTGTCTCGAAGATTCCGGACTTTTCCGGATTGATGCCGAGTCCGGCATGTCCGATCGATCTCGATCTCAACACTCCCCCTCAAGCCGGTAAAGTCCCAATCCCCTTGTAAACTTCTCATGCTTGGGCCGATGCAAGGCTTTGGTAAAGATATCTGCAATCATATCTTCAGTTGGACAATATTCCAGCTCAATGATATCATTTTCAATCTTTTCCCGGACAAAATGATTCTGCACATCAAAATGCTTTGATCTAGCATGATATGCTGGATCGCGTGCAATGGCAATAGCGGACTGGTTGTCCTCATAGAGTACAGTAGCTTCATCTCGATTGTACCCTAGTTCTGCCAATAAATTCCGGTTCCAAATTGCTTGCCTTGTTGCATGTGCAAGGGCTGTATACTCTGCTTCTGTTGAAGAGAGTGCAACAGTGGACTGTTTTTTCGAGCTCCATGCGAAGGCAGCACCTGCTACAAAGTAAGCGTAGCCAGATGTCGATTTCCTGTCATCTGGATTGCCAGCAAAGTCCGCATCTGTGAAACCATGACTGGTTACTTCATCTCCTTCTTCTGCATAGTATACCAGCTCGTAATTTTGAGTCCCTACAATGTACTTGAAGATTCTCTTCAAGGCAGTCCAATGCTCCGGTCCTGGGTTCGAGGCAAACTGACTAACAGTCTGTACAGCACATGCGATGTCCAGTCTAGTCCCAAGTGCTAGATATAATAAAGAACCAATCATGGATTGAAATCCATGTCTATCTTCGGGTTTTTGACACTTTTCGATGCGCTTGTGCAGTATGACATTTGGGTCAAGTGGTGTGCTGACTGGGGATGCGTCCTGAAGGCCATAACGAGACAGTATCCCGTCTATATACTGTTTCTGGGATAGGGATATTGTTTTCTCCTCGCGATTTCTTCGTATTTCAATGCCTATAATTTTTCCAGGCTCCCCAATATCCTTCACATCGAATAATCCCTTCAACTGCTGCTTTACTGCCTCCAGTTCTTCAACTGTCTTCGTAAAGATAAGCAAGTCATCAACCCAGACTGTTATTACAGTCCTTTTTCCATCGTTAACTCGCTTGTAGACACAATGGTCGGCTTGTAGCTTGGAGAATCCAATCTCCGACATCTTTCTGTCAAATTCTCGGTTCCATTCTCGTCCTGACTGTTTGAGACCATATAGTGTCTTGTGCAGTCGACAGATGCGGCCTGTACCATCGTCGTATCCCTCTGGTTGCCGCATATAAATTTCTTCTTCAAGTCTGCCATTTAAATAGGCTCCTTTGACGTCCATCTGTGCGATTTCAAGGTCCTCTATAGCTGCAATTCCAAAGATTGCTCTGACAGATTCTATGCGTACTACTGGTGCAAAAGTCTCGAAATAATCGATTCCTGGGATCTGGGAGTATCCCTGTGCTACCAGCCGTGCTTTGTATCGTGAAACATGCCCATTTTCGTCAAACTTCTTTGTGAAAACCCACTTGCTACCTATAGGGGATCTTCCCGCAGGTAAGTCCTCTATGGTGTATGTTTCCATCGCTTCTATGATGCTCATCTCCTCGTCCATGGCCTCCTTCCAATTTTGCCATTCCCTTGACACTTTGGCTTCGTTTAAGGTGCGGGGTACATCATCAAAGTCAGTTCCCTCTCCAGCTAAGTAACTCCGTACTAGATTCGCAAAATGCTGCTGTGGAGTCATTTCTGTACATGTTTTGGGTTCCCTGGGTGCTGGTGGAAGTCTGGAATCTGGATTTCCAAGAGCTCTGTAATTATGGTCTCGTAAACTTCGGGCTGAACGGCGGGGTCTTTCTTCTTGAAAACTTGCGTCATTAGCTTTGGTTGATCGTACTGGTTGTACAGATGGCTTCTGTATCTCGCTTGGGTGCTCGGAGTTCGTCTCTGTGGGCCTGGAGTGACTTTCTGTGTCTGCCTGCTGTGTTCCCTCTTCGCTACTTGGTTCCTGAGGTACTCGGGTGAGTCGAGGGTCGTTTTGGGTCCTATTCTCCCCCTCGAGCTTCGACTTATCCATGCTGGTGATTTCAGCAGTCTTGGGTGGTTCTACAAATATAAAGTTCCTTGATACTCGTATGGATCGAGTTTTGGGGTCATAATAGCGGATTGCTTTTGGGCCATCCAGAAATCCGACAAAGGTGAATTTCTGCGATTTAGACTCGAGTTTTGACAAGTTCTTGCCCTCCGTTAAGACCCAAACATCGCATCCGAACTCCCTGAGGTGGGAAACATCAGGTCTTTCACCTGTATTCAGTTCCTCTGGCGTCTTGCCACCCAGTGCTTGTGATGGTGCTAAATTGCGAATGTAAGCAGCATATTCCACTGCTACTTCCCACAGATAGGATGGAAGTCCTTTTGCTATAAGCATGGCTCGTGTAAGCTCCATCAGAGTGCGATTAAATCGTTCTGCTACTCCGTTTGATGAATGCGCATAGGGAGCAGTGGTTTCCAGCTTGATTCCCTTCTCTTTGAGCCAGTTCTTGACCTCCTTGCTCACCAACTCCATCGCATTGTCCACCCGAATGGCTTTTGGTATTAAACCATATTGCCTTTCAATAAAGGTGATATAGTCCTTCATTTTACCTAAGGCCTCGCTTTTCTGCTTCATAAACTTCGGAGTACAGTGGTGGATCGCATCGTCTGTGAATGCAATGTAGTATTTCGACCCCTGGAGCGAGGCAACTCGTGCAGGTCCCCAAATATCACAGTGAGTGACCTCTCCATGCTCCTGGCTTCGGTGTTTTGCCTCCTGAGGGTATGGACGATGTGTCTGCTTTGCTTGAATGCATGCTTCGCATTGGGATAATGGTGGTGAGTCTTTGTCAACAGAGATGATACTATCCTTCTCTAGTTGCTCCAATCCCTTCTTTCCAAGGTGTCCATATCGAAGATGCCATGAATCCCAAGTGTCTACACTTCCTCTAGCAATGTGTGACCTCTCTGAATTCATTTTGGCTTGCATCTTCATGAGATAAAGCCGGTTCACCTTCTTCCCTTTTGTGAGCACTGTACTATCTTTTCGATGGAATATCACTTGTCCATCGCCAAATTTCGCTGTCAGGCCTATGTCATCGAGTCGGGTAATCGATATGAGGTTGTTTATTGCGTTTGGAGCATATAGAGTGTCCTTGAGGCGATGTATGCGAGTTTCCTTGCCTACTGTTGCTTCCAAGACAACAGTTCCTCGTCCTAGGGCCTTAATCGACTGGTTTCCTATCCCACTGATTGAGGATTCCGTCAAAGGTGTAAGGTCAACGAATGAATTCACATCATTACAGATGTGCGACGTAGTTCCAGAGTCTGCAAGCCAATCTTCCTTCGCAAACTTTGAACTGGGTTGCAAGTTATAGCAGGTATCAGTCAAGTCTTGATTTGTACTCGCTTCGTTCGCCTGGTTTGACCTATCCTTCTTCTTCTTTCGCCCTCCTTGTCTGCCTGGGCCTTTCCCCTCGGATCCACCACCTTTGGACCAGCAATCTTTTGCATAATGTCCGAGTTTTCCACAATTCCTGCAAGTATCTTGGTCTGAATTGTCACTTCTCTTTGACACATTCGACCCCCTCCATGGATTTTTCCTCCCATGGCTGTATAGTGCGTTCTCCTTGCCTCCTGACTTCTCCAATCTACGCCTGTTTTCCTCCAAAACGATGGCTATAAATTCGTGAGATGTTATAGTCGGATTATTACCAGTAGAACCGAGATATGCAGTCGTAAATTGATCCCAAGATTCAGGCAATGAAGTTATCAGCAGCATAAGGAAGTCTTCGTCCGAAACAAGACTCCCAAGCATGCCTAACTCCTCCTGGATGCGTCGCATCTCGGTGACATGTTCTACTATATCAGTAGACTCATCTGCAGTCGTACGATAGAGGCGACGTCGATATGAGAGTATTCCCAGCTTTCCTCTAGCTTCCTTCACTAACTTCAGCTGCTTCCACATATCGGCTGCTGTAGTGGCTCCAGCAATGTGAATCATCTGTGAATCACTCAATGTAAGCTCGATTTGTGTCTGCGCCTTCCCGTCTGTCTCGTCCCATGTTTGCATACCCTTCATTTCCTCTGCTGTTGGCTTTCTGGGGTCTGCAGGCACTGGCCTCGCTTTTACCCCTTCTGCATACTTCAGGAGACCTCGTTCTCGTAGTATAGCTGTCACTCGACGCTTCCACGGAACCCAGTTGTCTTCCCGCAAGAGCTCGATGCGAAATAAGGATGATGGGATTGAATCTGATGCTGTAGACATGATGTATGACTAGGAAATATATAAGTCGTGTAGAGCGGTTGGCTGTGCGTATTATATCGTCAATAAATGATAATAGGGCCGGGGCCCATAACCTGTTGAGGTTAGGGATTGAAATAAGCGCAGTGTTAAGAGTAGTAACACACCAATAGCTGGGATGTGTGAGTTCAATGATTATTAACTCGGAAGAATTCTAGCTACTTATATACTGCTAATAATATACTTCTACAATGTTCTACTACTTTCTTACAGTGTCCACAAGTTTCTACACTCAGTCAGCAATGAGTAGGACTTGAGTCATTCAAGTGTCTCGAAGATTCCGGACTTTTCCGGATTGATGCCGAGTCCGGCATGTCCGATCGATCTCGATCTCAACAGTTGGCTCGCTGAGGGTCGAGAGATAGGATGGGTGGAGTCCATTGCTATTGAGCTCGTGGCATGTTATATTACCGCATCCACCTCAGTTGTTGATGCAGATTTCCCTTTGAACAGTGACAACACAAGTGTTATAGACACATTCAAAATTGGCCGCTCACATAACGTTCACCGAAATGCTTCTCTTCATCGTCTTTCACTCCTCTTAGCCTCCAGGAACTTAACACTATCTCCTTCTTATGTTGAGTCTGCGATTAATCTTGCGGATCCCATTTCTCGTGGCAAGCTTGGGCCTCAAGAACACAGGCTTCACATTGATTTCCTCTTACCAGAGGAACTTACCCCTTGGCTTGACCATGTTTAGGATTCCAGTACATCGTGGACCTGCATGTGCAGGTCCAGAGCACACAGGTTCTCTTCCGGTATCGCCTGTTGAGTCGCTGCAACCTGTGTGTTCCTCTCGTCGATCTCAGATGTCATACATTTCTTGCCAAGCCCATTATCGCCATCATTATCACTCTTCTAGTCTTTCCACCAACGTTTCTCCCCTTCTCCAAAAATCTCGCCACCCCCGAGTTCGTGCAACCTCAAAAATCAAGCCATCCCCATTCTGTCCCATCGTACTTGCTGATGAGCGAGTAACAGCTTGGTGCTCTCCCTACTCTGATGTTGTTGACAGTAGGCTGTCAGCATTGGTGCCTGTCCATGTATTGGAAAAATGGTGTCTCGTCATGGCCAACTCAGTTACTGACGACGCTCGAAAAAACTATGGTGCCGGCTTGTTGAGGTTCACACAATTTTGCGATGCATACTCGGTGCCGGAGTCACTCCGTGTCCCGGCCGGTGAACCTCTTCTCGCTCTATTTGTTTCAGAAATGGGTGCAGGCAAAGTCCAATCTTCAACTGTCGACTCATGGTTGTCTGGTCTAGCTTTATGGTGACTGTTATTGGCCTGGTGCCCCAAGGTCATTTCACTAACATGAACTTGCTATAGGCATGATGTTCAGGGAGCATTCTGGTATGGCGGAAGAATTCTAGCACGTACAAAGCAGGGGGCGGCTGCTATGGCACCGTCATCAACTAGAGCCCCTCGCTTGCCGGTAACTGAAAAGCATATGGCTTCTCTGCGGTCCCATCTTGATCTCAATGATTCCTTTGATGCCGCAGTTTGGGCTGTGGCTACCATTGCCTGGCATGGCTGTGCCCGTTTGGGAGAACTCCTCCCTTCTCAATCTAAACCATTCAATACGTCTCGCAATGTCCATCGTTCATGCCCTCGCAAATCTGGGATTGCATCCATTGGACACAAGTGGGTTAACCTGTTCATACCTTACACCAAAACCAAAAAATTCCGGGGTGACTGGATTTCGCTAACATCCACCAACGACGAGTCAGATCCTATCCAGGCATTACAAAACCACTTGAACATCAGTAGTGATTTACCTGCGGAAGCGTCTCTCTTTGCCTATTCTCATGTTGAATCTTCTTGGGAGATGTTATCAAAGGAGGCTTTCCTCCAATGTTGCGCACAAATATGGGCTATTGATGATCTCGATGCAGCCAGTGGGCATAGCTTTCGCATTGGAGGAACAACTTACCTCCTGTTACTCGGAGTGGATCCTTGGGTTGTGATGAAACAAGGAAGATGGTCATCGAAGGCATTTCTTTTGTATTGGCGTAAGGTTGAGGAAATCCTTCCGCTTTTCATAGGTGACGCTATGGATAAATTCACATCTATTAAAACAGCTGTATCTCGCCTAGCATCCTTGTAATATATCTTGGAGTAACCATGCAACCGTCTTGAGCATGGGGAGTCGGATTCCAGAGGTATCCGCCTGTACTCTCAGTTTTCGAGTTGTTGTGGGGAGCGCGTCTTCCTCTGGAATCTCACTCACGAGACGAATAAGGTACGCCTGAGAAGCAGGCATCCTTATCTCTCTCTATCCCAATCTGGTTGAGCGTTAGGCAGGTTAGGCAGCCCCCGAGTATAGCCCCTGTCCAGACAGTTTGGCGCTACTCGCGACCAGTTACATTTTTCTATAACCCTCTGTCGTTTCCTCATACTTCGGAAAGAATCGGGAATGGAGTGTGCGTGTACAGCCAGAATGAAGAGTACGTCTTGAGCATCCGCAATAGGACTCCTGTGACGAGCCGATACGGATGCATCGTGCTGCCCGTCGTCGAGATGACCCGGCACACCCCGTCCGCAAACTACATTCCCGCCAGCCCATCACTCGTACCCCAGCCACCTTTCTCACTCTGCAGCTCCTCCAAGTAACGCCCCAGCTTCGCTTTTACTCCCTCAAACACGTCTTTGTCAAAATAGTCGTCATACTTGCGACACTGGTCCGTCCGTCAAGCCTGTAACACCAATCAATTCATCCAGGTGCGAGAGCCTGAACTGGATGATCTGTTTCGTGGCCTCTGCGCTGTGTTTCTTCTTCAAGTCAAGGTAATTGTGCTATAGCGGTGGCGTGATATGTCTCCCATTCCATGCCCTGGCCCCAGAGCATGCATCCCTTGCCTTGAACATCCCAACGTCCCATCCGCATCAAGCAGAGTGCACGCGAATGCTGTGCTCGTTATCCCAGATCCGACAATCACAACGCCCGTGGGTGCTAGCAGAGTGGTGGACGGGCGCACCTCGTCGGCCTTACCCCAATCACATGGAACAGCGCCTCCATTCCTCTCTCCTTCAACCTATCCCACCTCTTTATGATCCCCGCTCCAGGCAAACCACCATATCCTCCTGAACCAGAACACCTCACCACTGACTAGCCCCCGCCACCTGGATATTCTGCCGGTTTTCGACTGCGTCAATCGAGGTGTCCCTCAGGAACGACGTTGACGGCACCATGCACGAATATCCATATATTGAACGACGATGGTGGGTTTCGTCAAGCAGGGTACTAAATCCTCCCTCTCCCTCTTCTCCTTTGACTGCATAGAAGGTAAAATCTCCACAAGATAGGAATTCATTTTATCTTTCCAGCACGAGATCTTCAAATGTCCAAAGAAAGGAAATGAATTGTTCACCTCCGGAATACAATTTCCGAGAGTGATCTTGTGCAAGGAGCAACCAGATCGCCCGATTAGAAGAACAGAAAGGCGGGGAAGATTTGCCTTCCAGAACCCCTTGTTAAACAGCTCGACATGGACTTCTTCCAGTTTAGATGCGATGATGGACCAAGGGACGCGTGGGTCTCAAGTGCAAAGGGTACGTAGAAAAGGTACTCGTGTATTGTCCGTCGTGGGCGTGCCATCCAAGTTCCTGCGTTGAGGACCATGGAGATTGTATTCTTCCACTTGTCTCATCTCCTGGATGTACTTCGATATGTCTTTAGGTATAGAGATTGCCTAAACACCACACCAGCGATCGTTGCCCAAATGGTAGCTCCAATATGAAACCTACGTCGGCGGATCTGCAAAAATAAGGCATGGTGCTACATGTCCACAATCATATCAGGAGTCAGAAAAAGTGAGCGACGTCCAGACGTCCACGAACGGCATCAAGTGCGGTTATTGTCTGGCTCAGTAAAGATAAAGTCGAGGATGTGGAGGAGCATTACGCGGGTGACGGATGGTATAGAGTCTCTTCCCCTCGACGAAACGAGCGGAGAGCGGCTGGTCCTGTTAATATTTAAGGACGTCGAGGAAACAATCAAATATCTGTCTGAGAAACTGTAAGAATCTGTTCCCGGCGAATAGAGCCTACTGTCATATATACCTCTGAGGATTGATCTCTAGACGACGAGCCTGTTGCACTGTCATTCGGCGGCATGGGTATCGACGAAATGTTTCAAGGAATCCATATCCATCGAGTCCCAGAATACGGGAACGAGCGATTCAGATATAGCTGCTGATCCTCCGATTCCTTTGACGCGAAGCCATACAAGAATCAGTTAATAATCTCGCGACCTTGCCTGCATTCCTTGGTGTAAATTGTGCCTCCAACCATACCGAAAGTGACATACATGATAATGTTTGCTCCCCACTCCTGTACACCAAGTAATTCGTCGTTATGGGCCTTGCGCAGTGGTAGCGAAGGAGAGCGTCCGGTCTTCCCGATTTCACTCAGCTACAGAGTCGTCCCGTCGATGGCAGCCAGATGGCTGGCCCGGTATTTTCATGAACTGCGGGGTATTTTCCCGGACAAACATTGGCGGGAGCTTCCCGTGGCCTGCCAACCCAACAAAATATGTGTTTTGTCCAGCTATACATACGCGTCTGCTCGTAGAGCATAGAGAGTCGGAAAGTTTCGAAGACCGCAATGGTAATGGGAGAGTTGCACAGGCTGAGTTTCAAAGTGCTACCATTTCCACTTTGCAACAATCATGCCCAAAAATTCTTTCCACTCTGTTTCTCCCGTTCTATGGCTATAGCGGCTGCATGATTTCTTTTTTGATCAAGACGGGTTCGCAGGAGCCAAGGAGAAGATGGCATGCTAGCTCTGAGCGAGAAGGGTGGCTGGGATGCAACGGATGGACGTGCGGGGATGCAGCTTGCGGATGGGTGTGCCGGGTCATCGAGTGGATTATGGCAGGGTATTCAGGGGAGGGAATGGTCCATGCCTAGATGAGCGGAAATGCTTTGGCGTACATGGTGCTGGGGAAAGACGTCGATTGGCTCCCCGCACTGTTTCTCGTCACAGACAAAAGGTGGAAAAAGGCAAATATCTCGTCATGGCTATAACCATATGCTTATCTGGTAGACTATGCGGAAATATCTGAGCAATGCATTATACCAAAGAACAAGGAACGTCCGAACGCATCGTCGAGGTGGTCGTGGCTATACATTTCTCTTGTCTGTATACAAAAAAATCAGCATCGGAAATATCCGCGCAGTCCTTCCTGCTTACCATCACGAACCTGCGACGCCGGCGTGGTACTTGATCAATATTTCTGCGCTGTTCCTGCCATGTTGGACGCTGGTCAATTCCCCTGCAGAACTGGGAAAACGTGTCCAGGCGAATACTCTATTATCCTCCTTCGAAGACCCCCAACATGCAGAACCTCCGCTTTACGGATGGAAGAGTGTGAGGAATCGTGTTTCGCTATCCGTTTCTCATTTTGCAAACAGGTGAGGATAAGACTGCGTGGATTTGAGTCTGGCATCTCGAGATTTGACGTCAAAGGACCCGTACAACCTCTTCCTCGAGCATGTTGCCTGTCGAGATCACTTCTACATGAAAAGGTTCTACATGTGCGTCTCATCCTCTGTTTTTAAATATCTCTACAGCTGATGTCATTACTACTACACCGGCTTATGAACAGTGCCTACATCATTTGTTCATTCTCCTTGGCATCCCGTCCACTTGCGCATACTACTCAAAACACGCAACTGTTGCTCACGCTCTCATTCGGGCTCCGCCGCCAAATAGGACAAAGTCCTTCCTTCACTCACACCAACATCGGCGATGATCCGTCCATCAAACTTTCTTTCGATGCGAGCCAGGACCCATAATTTGCTACTTATCCGCTTCTTGGATGTGGATCGCATGGACTCGCGCCCTTCTCGCCTGCCACAACCCCCTGTTGTCTCCTAGTCCTGTTCTTAATACCGCATCCTTGTGCCGCACCTGTTGTTCACACATTGGACTTCTCACTGGCATAAGAAATCAGAATTGGCCCACCTAGGATTTCGATGCACGTCTTGGGCCGGGATTCCTCAATCTGCAGCATTTCAGGTGGAACTCTATGGGGGGAATCTAACCTTGGTCGAAGGCGTGGTCTGGCATATTGAGAGCGGCTTATTTCTACTAATTATCGTTAAACTGACTTCTTGCAGTCATCGCCGTCCACGACACTTGGTCTCAAGTTCTTGTGTTATGACTAGGCTCCATTCATTGCGAAGATGGATGTTTATGGACTTCGGATCCTCGTTATAGTCACAACAGTAATATCTGTGGCTGATTGACGCTCCCAATGCTAGCGACTACAGGCAAATGTCGATCTCTAATGAACTCAAGGCGGGCTCAGTCGCAGCAGACAGATTGCATACATGCCATGCCTAGCAATGATTCCTGTACACCATTTTATATCAAAGGAAAACTATATTGCAGACTACAAACCAATACGAGAAAATCAGTGATACAAGTTATAGACAGTCATTGAGCGTTGGCTTTATGCATGTGCCTGCGGATGTTCGGCCACGATCCCTTTGATAGCAAGTTGCAGATCATTCGATAAGTCTGAAGAAGTATCGAAAGGGAGAGAAGAAACGAGGTCATTAACCTCTTCCACTAGCTTCCTGAGTTGCTTGTCATCGCAACGCTCGTGGAACACAGAACTCGGGCTGAGTTGCTTTTGTAGGTTGATTGCAGTCCTGTTCACCTTCCTGTTGAAAATTGAGGATCGTGTCAGTCGTCGCCAGTGGAAGCAGTGACAAGTAATACATACTTGATCTGCATCAACCAGTCATTAAGTGCGTCTGCCTCATTAGGACTGCACTTTTTAAGCCTTTTCTTCGTCCTCTTCCTCTCGCTAAGTGTATCAATACGAACTGTCTCAAGACAGACCAAAACGTGCGGCAACGGGCCCAGAAACAGGCGAAGATATCTCCCTGGGTTGTCGCCAAGCTGAGATACTTCTTTGGTGCATGAGGCATATATTCGTGCGTGAAGGCTTGCTGTCCGAATCTTGCTGACGTCTCGTCGATGATGAAGGACTTTCCTGTATATCCGCTGTATAAAGATTGCAGCAGCTATCTCCTCTGATTCCGATTGTGTTGTATCTTGTATCGGAATGGGGTCGAGCAGCTCTCGGATATCCATCAAATCCTCGTAGACAACCTCACGAACTCCTGGCAAGGTACAACCCCTTACCGGAGCCTTACTCTTGTGAAGAAGCTGAATCATCTCGTCCATAGTATCGTGTTGCAGTGAACAGCGAATTGCCTTTGCGAGTTCGTCCCATGAGTTGCTTGCGGCATCAACGTATCTGCAAAAGCCTTATGAGATTGCACCTGCCTGTCTGACTGTTATCACGCACCGACTATAAAGAGAAGGTAACATGCATCCTTCATAGCGCAAGGACAGCAGCAAATTGCAGATCTTGTTCTTTATAAGATCGTTATGTATATTGTAGCCCACTAAGTGAAAAATCAACATATTTCTTGCATTATAAGGCGATACTGACATAGACAAATAGCCCTCAATCTAGTAGAAAACCGCAATGAGCACAAGATGCAATGTCTTATCTGTTATTTGACTTACATTCTGGCGACAAAAACGTGACGAACTATGGCTGGCACATTTGAGAGATTTCCGCTAGTTCCGTACAAAAGATATTCTGGTGTAGAATGAGACATATCAGGCAAAGAAATGTATCCGCACTCACCAGAGCCTTTACCGCCATGTAGTTGCTCTAAAAGATCCCCCGTACACATCAAAAGTAGATGATAGGCATTCGTTTGCATGCTTGGGTTCAAGTATGGCAAGTCATACTCGATAAAACGTAGAAGCCAGCTGCGAGGGACTGTTATGTCATGCAGCAGTGCCATTCCAGGATGACGGCCACAAAAAATGACAGAGCTGCAAAGAAAGTCCACCAGGTCACATAGAACGCCTATGTTAATAGGTAACTGCCGCATAATAACATGCCTGTGAAGAAGAAATCAAAACATAGACATAGATGCATTAAAAACAGGACTTACTCGACGAATACAAATCCAGCAGTAAGAGACCATGTAGAAGTCCCAGACATCGCAGCCAGAAGCTCTGGTAAGATGGAGGAACCACCGCGACGAATATACATAGGTGGAGTGCGCATGCTGAAATATGCCGCGTGTTTCAGATAATCGTCTGCTTCACTTCGGTCGAACATGAAGGCCAAAGTAGTTGCCCGTATCACGTCTGTGAGGAAAGTCATATCGGGCAAAAATTCCTGTCTGTATACAAGTGTTTGCACCCAATCTTTCACAACGTTCAACCCTTTTGGAGCTTCGGGAATTGTAGAAAGTGCGAGATGGGAAATGGAACCGAACATATGATGAGGAGGATGAAGAGCATCACAAAGACGGTGAAGCCAGAACCTATACGGAAATAAACACTGCGAAGCTGGAGGACAGGAATGTTAACGTACTTTGTTCCTCGGTATTCCATGTCGACGTGAACGCTCTCCCTAAGTACTTGGAAGATCAAGATCTGTTGTAGGTGTAGGCGTATGCGCATATTATAGTAACCAGCATCTATCACAGAAGGCGATACATGAGCTCCTGGACAATTAGGCTGTGTACAAAATCCAGATACAGCGAAAACTAGGCAAGGCTGAAAAGCCTTGCTTCTCGCACATTCATCATTTTCAGCATCGATCCTCTGCTTGATATGATCTATCAGAACACAGTGAAATAGGCCACGGAGTTCGGACGCTGATAGAATGAAGTCAGAATTGCTGGTTGCGCTCCTGAGTTGAAGTTCAAGAGCTGCTATGTGTAACCATGTGTTCCGGGGCACGAGAAACTTGTTGTCCGCCATCCATTGGAAACCAAATAACGTGGCTGTCGCTATGTCTTCACATGGGTCTGTTTGGTATACTGTAGCGGAGAGCAGGTTCACATAGATGTAGAACAGGTCGAGCTCTTCAATTGCGTCAACGAGTGCCATACTCTGAATTTGAAGGGCCCGAGAAAAGTATCGATCAAGGCATAACAAGGCTGCGGAACTGTGGCCGATCTTGTGAAATTCCAACCCCAGTTCACGTAGCCGAGATGTCTGATCCTGTGAGATGGCAATGAACATGGACAGCTGAAAACACGTTACTATAAGTTGCAATGACTACGATATGAGGCCATCGCTTACTTCCGCAGCTTTATTCTGGTTCATAAAAGTCACATCTAGCCGTGAAGCAAAATGCATCAGACGTGATAAAGTCGGATCTGAGCGAATAGCATGGGAGTCCAGGCCGAAAGATATTCCATGCCATAGCCCTTCGAGGATACATTCTTGAGCACGACGCAAAGCATCTTTGCTTTCTCCTTCACAAAGGAACAGCTCGATGGTTTCTTCTCTGCGACCCTTAGAATAATACAGTTCAGCAACTTTGTTTGTCATTAGTCGGTGGATAAGTACCACGAAAACATACCTGCGACAATGTGATGTACTTCTCGACACTGTAGGGGGTTAGTGACTGGAACTCAATTCCTCTCTGTATGACTTACGCAAGTCTTGGATGATCCTGAGTGTAATAGTCAGCATCTGGTTCAAGGAGCGAAAAAGACAAGTCAACCTGGGCCGTTTCGTCAGGATGTAAATCCAGTAAGTTCTCAGTCTCCGAAAGCGATACTTCAGGTCGTGGGGGGAAGAACACTGGGATGAAAGTGTCCTTTGAGGCTTGATCTGCGCGCTTCCTAATCATGCATCTATACCGTCGCATTTAGGCTACAGACATTCACGCTACAGTGAGAAAATGATACCTCTTCCAATATTCCACTCCCTTTTTGCGGAGCTGATCGCTAACAGATCTCCAGAGACGATTGTCAATTTGATTGTGGGTATAGATGCCAAAAATTTTGATAGCTTCGAGAACTTCTGTGAGGAGCAATCAAAGAGGTACAAACAATGACCCACCTTGCTGCTCGCTCTGTCGACGTGTCAAGGCAGTTCAGTAGCCTGTATTACAAATTATCAATGAACGTACATAATCCCCCAGGATTATATCGATTTGATACTGCAAGGTAGTATGAGCGATATCTGTGATTGGACAAGAAACAGATCTCCTACGACAAGTCTAAGATTTCGAGACACTTTAGCCTCGAATATAGGAACTTCAGTCGCACTCCCACTCAAACGCTTTTGATTGTTGCGAGTGAAGAGGCCGCACGAGAGCTCCCTGCAGTATATTCTAATAAGAATGCTTGATATGTACCGTATGATCTGACACGTACTTTATCTTCTTCACAGCGACGTTGAACGTAGAGATATCTTTCTTGTGGGTGCTCCACAAAAAATTGTCAGTGTCCGAGGATACAATGACCGTCCATTCTCCAAAGCCCTCAGTGGTATCAATGTAGAACGCCCTTGATAGATATCAATGTAGCATCCTTTCGCTAAAGGACATGAGGACATACGATTTCATCCGCTGAACGATCAGATGCGCAAATGGCTCGACCACAAACCCCGAAGAATTCTTCACATCCTCTATGGGGAACGCAGAAGTGACACAACGTTCCTTGAGAGATATGAATACCCCAGGATGACAGAGCAGCTCTAGATAGAACTAGACACGCGTCGATTGCTAATGAATGGCACGTAGCTAGAGCGAAACTTACCTTCAGACTTTCCTTTTGACTCTGCAAAACATGATCCACGAGGACGGATGCTTCGCTCGAAGTTTCAGGCATATCAACGTCAAGATACTTTTTGACCAAAGCTCTGGTGTCGTCTTCTCGCTTGATTTGCCAAGGTACCCTCTGTTTGGCCTTACCCTTCTGATTATGACGCTCTGATCCGATATCGACGGGACAAAGGAAGGAGAGGGAATATTTCAAAACCTTGGGTGTGATCTGAGTCATTTCGTGATGCCGGGCACAAAGTTCTTTGTCTTCAACAACAGGGGAGAAAAGAAACTCCGTAGATAGACAAGATATAGTCTTGTAGTGGATGGTTGCGTTGTAGTCCGCAGCTTCGGTGGGAAAGGACTCTAGAAACCACGGAATTAACGATGCAGTCTTACTCAAGGCTGTGAAGATGTAAGTCTCTAATATACCATCAGCTGGCCTGACAATGCGGACTTACATGATAAAACCAAGAGCAGAGTGTTGGGGCTCTCATTGTTGAGCAGCTCTTGGAAAACGTGCTTGAAATTATCCTTTGTCAGGATGCATTGTAGCTCCTGCGATGCACGCTCAAGCGCATCCGTCGACGTGAGCTTCTCCGGGCTGAAGAGATCACTGCGATATATGCGCTTGCGGGACATGGTTGCATCATGGCCTCGGCGCTTTCTTGTTTATATAGACATGGAAACGTACTTCTCGCAAAACAAAGCCAAAGTTAGACCCCAGAGCGAGATTCAAAAGCCAATCACTCACGGGAACCACTTGAGCGCCTAGATAACCTCGAGTCACTTAGAACTCAGGGACAAGATCCCAGCTCCGTGCTTTGGTCACGACGTGTCTGACAATAAGTATCCACATAGCGGCTTCGGAAAAGTCTACCTTCCGAGCGACCCCGTAGGTGGAGTGCAGTAGGAACATATCGAAAGAAATTCTAAGTCCCAGCTAGTGGCCGAAGTGTGAACAGGCCGAACAGGCTGAAGTATTGAATATTGAAGAAGCGCGCCATTTGAATTCAAACAACGAATTGCCTAATCGGGAGCGACGGTTTTGACTGGACTCCTGTTACTTGTTGTCGTTTAATTCATTTACGGCAGGAAGGGAGTCAAATCTACCGGGTAACCACGAGAAAAGATGAGGAGCCCAAAATATGTTGATGCTGATGTTACGACGACCAGTAAGAAAACAGGGAACATGTATTATATATATTTTACAAAATACTAGAATAAAGTCATCAGTCATAAGGTGTCCTTAAGATAAAAAATCATGAAGACACCTAGGTACGTTTCATCTCGGCAGCGACATCATGAGTTGGATGTGTTGGAATATGGCAATCCGGCATCGTGCCGATTGTGCTTATTAAGGAAGAAGAAGAAGGAAAAGCGTGGAAAGTTCTAGTAAATAATCTTTTAGTATAAAAGTAGGTACTGTAGTGTAAATCCTCATGCGTTTGCAGAGCTCAGCCAAGCGCAATACTATTGGCTTGACACCGCGCTTACATACTGGGAACGAACTTGATCTCCCATTTTACGACAGGATGCATATGCGCTTTATCATCCATCCGAGCGCTAGAAGCAAGGTCATGAGAAATCAGACAGTCTGGCTCAGTATGGTCCTTGATACGCAGTCAATCATAGACAATGCAAACACGAGACCTCTGACAAGGAGAGCCCATTCCGAAATGAACATATTCAATGTACCTACACGGAACATCAGAGAAAACATGCGGAATCTTGACAGCCATATCCCAGTCGCCCCAGCTTACTGGACCGACTTGTAGAATCCAGCAAAGGAAGCCAGCTTTGATGCGTGACGGATCATTCGACATTGCACCCATAAGCCAGGATACTACTGTCTGCCACAACACACCGAGAAAACCACAGAAGGTATAAAACTACACAAGGACAGTCCAGCCTGCATATGCGCAGACACAATGACTGATGGATTTTTGGTCGAGGAGGAGACCAATGGGGATGGACCTGATTATTTGGAAGATCCAGCAGCAGACATTGTTCAAGCCTCGGGCACGGATGCTAAAGTTGGCGCCGTTGAAGCCGCTGAATTCTGGATGGAATCAAAGCATCAGTTAGATGGATCCAGAGAAGGGAGGTGGATACTGATGCCATGTGTAGAAACAGCGGGAAGCAAAGAACACGAGGAAGAAAAGGATGATCACTAGATCAGTCAATATAATATCAGTATCACGAATAGACCCAGAATTCCAACAACCCGCCCACATCAAGTAGCAGATGCGCAAATACCATGTCTGTTATCTAAGGATCACAATGTCGGATATGTTGGCAGGGCATCTTCTTTTGGATGGGCGACAGGGATTGACCAGAATGGAGTGATGAGATTGGCCACTGGGAGTCCGAAAGATTACTTTAGATATCCGCTTAGAAACCATTAGAGACGCACCGGTACAGTTACTACGTTGTCATCCTGCATTTACCTGCTGGTAAACAAGAAGAGGATACCTAGACCTAGGTCACTATTACAGGAGAGCGACGAATCCATGCCTGTTCCACCAGTCCTCCAGATGGCTACTGATATCATACGAGCGATTGTTTCTTCATACCAGCGTGTCACCAAGCAGATAAAGTAGTCTCCCGGAATTCCAGTGGCCAATCCCACCGCTCCATTCTAGTCGACCCCTGTGGCTGTAAGCCTAGCTTACAGCGAGCCCGCTACATAGGCTCGGATCGGATAGCTCAGGACATGTGGTCATAGTTATATATATATATAGATGTATATATATATGTAGTAGGTCGGTAGCTTTCTTCCTTCTTCCCTTTTTTCCTTCCTTTTTGCCTTGACTTCATCACTCACCGTAGACACGCTTTGCTTCACTTATACACCCCATTCCTGTTCCTTGGCGTGATTCGTGAGTCCTTTATCCAGTGAGGCTGCCTCTGGAAGACGGCAGCCTTTCACTTTTTTTTTGAACATCGAACGGGGCGTTAGCTGTACATTGAACTCTTTGAACTCGCCCTTCGCTATCTTCTGAACTCAAACCAGAACTCTCGCCCTTTGATCCCTTGAACCTCGAACCTCGAACCTCGAACCTCGAACGCTGAACATCATTTGAGAACTCCCTTCGCATACGGCAACGTGGATCACTCGCCCAATTTTACCATGGCTACGACGTCCTATGCTTCCCGCAAAGGCGAGACTCATGTTGGTGCCATTCCTGTTAGTTCGCCTGAGAGCGATTCTTCTCCCCTCGCTGAAGCACATTTGCTTTGGCATTGCACACTCTCTGACCATAATTTGTCCTCTGATCTTGCGCGTGTACCTGTTACAGCTATGCTTGACATTGGCTCGCCCTTTGTCCTTATTAGGCCAGAGATAGTGATGAAATCTGGACTTCGAAAACGCCGCCTACATACACCGATAACAATCGATACCGCCCTGCCGTCTGCTTCGTCCAAATCTGCTTTGACCAAATATGTCTTGATACAGCTCCATGATGCTGATAACCTGTTTTCCACACGATCTACGCGCGCCATTATAACTCCAGGACTTTGTACTGATATCATTCTCGGCCTGCCATTCTTATCTCATAACGATATTACTATTAGCTCTGCTCGTAGGTCCGCAATCCATGAACCATCTGGCTTTGATCTGTTACACCCTGTTCATCTGCCACCCTCCCCTCCTCCTCGTCCTAAATTAAGAGACTCCTTGCTATTGACTCGCAAACACATTTCGGCTCTTCGTGACCAACTTTCGTCGCATTGTACTTCTATACGTGATTCTGTTGATGCTCGCTGTGAGCCTATTAAACCCTTTGATGTTATTGCTGCTGTACGCGAAAGAATTGAGTGCCTTGCACTGGTGGATCACTGCAGCAAGCTCGAGATTGATGTGAAAAAGGCTTATGCAGATATCTTCCAGCCCTTACCTCACGTAGATGAGATGCCTGACAAGGTGACATGTAAGATTGAGCTTAAGAACGCGGAGAAAACGATCACTTCCCGGTCATATGCTTGCCCTCGAAAATTCCACGCTGCCTGGCAGACGTTGATCAAACAGCACTTAGATGCTGGGAGAATTCACGAGTCTTCCTCCCCTCACGCTTCCCCTGCTTTCCTGATCCCTAAGCCTGATACTGCTGTACTGCCTCGTTGGGTAAACGATTACAGAGAGCTTAACGCGAACATTGTGACAGATAAATACCCACTACACCGTATCGATGACATTCTTGCAGATGCTGGGAGTGGAAAAATCTGGAGCAAACTTGACATGACAGATAGTTTCTTTCATACTCGAATGCACCCTGACAGTATCCCGCTCACGGCAGTTTCGACCCCCTTCGGTCTATATGAATGGACAGTGATGCCCCAGGGGATGAAGAATTCCCCTTCCGTACATCAGCGACGCGTTAATGATGCCTTGCGTGACCACATTGGCAAAATTTGCCACATATACTTAGACGACATTATCATCTGGTCCCAGTCGTTGGAAGAACATCAGGAGCACGTTCGATTGATCCTTGACTGTCTCCGCAAGGAGAAGCTTTATTGTAATGCCAAGAAATCCGAGTTTTTCCGCTATGAATTAAAGTTCTTAGGCCATAGAATCTCGACTTGTGGTATCGAACCTGATAACTCCAAAGTCGCTCATATTTTGAACTGGGCTATTCCAAAGACTGCTGGTGATGTGCGCACTTTCTTAGGCTTGGTCCGCTACCTAGCTTCCTTTCTTCAGAACCTTGCTGAATTCTCTGCGGTTCTGACACCTTTGACTGGAGTAAAGAATTCAGTGGCAATTAATTGGACTGAGGAGCACCAAACAGCATTCGATGCGATCAAAAAGCTAGTTGTCTCTGCGGATTGCCTGACTGTGATTGATCACTTGAACCCAGGCGAGAACAAAATATTCGTTACGACCGACGCTAGCGACCGCTGTACGGGCGCTGTCCTATCTTGGGGCCCAACTTGGGAGACTGCTCGTCCCGTAGCTTATGACTCTATGCAATTGAAAGGTGCTCAATTACATTACCCTGTTCATGAGAAGGAGCTCCTTGGAATTGTCCGTGCCCTTAAGAAATGGCGTGCTGATTTACTCGGAAATCAGTTCCAGGTATTTACCGACCATCGAACGCTTGAGAATTTCCAAACTCAGAAGGCCCTGTCCCGTCGCCAGGCTCGCTGGATGGAGGAGATGGCCCAATTTGATATGACGATTAACTATATACGTGGTGAGGATAACACCGTAGCAGATGCACTCTCCTGTTTGCCAGATAATCCTTCTGAACCTGTGTCCGACATGGATCCTTCAGAGATCGACTGTTGGAAGTCATGGCTAGAAGCTGGGAAACATGCTCCTCCACACGTGGGCTCTGTACAGCAGGCCTCTTTGTTGATATCCGCAGATGAACGAGTGTTGAAGGAGATCCGATCGGGTTACCAGAGCGACGAATTTTGCAAAAAGTTTGTGTCCGGTGAGCGTATCTTGCCCAATGTTCGTGAGGTTAACGGACTTTGGTACATTGGTGATCGCTTGCTTGTTCCTCGTACGGGCACCATCCGCGAACAACTGTTCCGTCTTGCACACGATTCCCTTGGCCACTTTGGATCAGACAAAGCTTATGGTGCACTACGTGATAGCTATTATTGGCCGAACATGCGCCGCGACCTCGAGCTGTCATACATTCCTTCTTGCGAGGCGTGCCAACGTAATAAATCCCGAAAGAGTAAAGTCCCTGGCCCTTTGCACCCATTGCCAGTCCCTGACAAACGTGGCGATAGTGTTGCAATCGACTTCGTTGGTCCATTGCCCGAAGATGGCGGATTTAACTGCATTGCTACCTTCACAGATCGCCTGGGTTCCGATGTCTGCATCGTCCCTTGCCGAACTAACATGTCTGCAGAGGGTATGGCTCAGCTATTTTTTGATCATTGGTATTGTGAGAATGGTCTTCCTCTCGAAATTATCTCTGACCGTGATAAATTGTTCATATCTAAGTTCTGGCGCGCCCTGCACAGACTAACAGGTGTCAAGCTGGCTATGTCTTCATCCTTTCACCCTGAGACTGATGGGTCTTCCGAGCGGTCTAACAAAACTATTGTACAGTCCATTCGTTACCATGTAGATCGAACGCAGAAAGGTTGGGTCGCAGCCTTGCCTAGGATACGGTTCAACATGATGAACACAATCAATGCGTCCACTGGATTCTCAGGCTTTCATCTCCACATTGGTAGATCACCCCGATTGATCCCCCCCTTGGTTCCACGCTCCTTCTCGACCTCTGTCCCTGCGGAAGACTTGCGGGCTGCCGAGATTGTCCAGCAGATTATTACTGATACTCAGACTGCCTCCGATAATCTCCTCGCTGCCAAAGTGAACATGGCTCATCAGGCCAACCGTCATCGTGCACCCGACTTCGAACCGTCAGTCGGTGATCGTGTGTTGCTGAATACCTTCCATCGGCACAGAGACTTTGCTCAGAGTGGTTCGGATCGTGTCGCTAAATTCATGCCGCGTTTCGACGGACCTTACCTAATAACACACGCTAATCCTGAGCTCTCGTCTTACACGTTGGACATGCCGAATTCTCCTTCTCGCTTCAACACGTTCCATATTTCCAAACTACGCAAGTATGTGCCTAACGATGATGAGTTATTCCCTAATCGTGACCCCCCTCGACCTGCTCCGATTGTGACTGAGAATGGAATGGAAGAACAACTGATTGATAAAATTGTCGAGGAACGGCGCCGTGGTCGTGGCTTCCAGTACCTTGTGCATTGGCTCGGTTTTCCTGATTCCCATGACGAGTGGTTGACTCGACGAGAGTTAGAGGACTGCGAGGCTCTCGATGTCTGGCTGAAAAAGAAAGAGGATGCTGCAAAGGCTGCAGATAGTACCGCTGCTCTTCTCGGGGATGGGGAGAGTGTAAGCCTAGCTTACAGCGAGCCCGCTACATAGGCTCGGATCGGATAGCTCAGGACACGTGGTCATAGTTATATATATATATAGATGTATATATATATGTAGTAGATCGGTAGCTTTCTTCCTTCTTCCCTTTTTTCCTTCCTTTTTGCCTCGACTTCATCACTCACCGTAGACACGCTTTGCTTCACTTATACACCCCGTTCCTGTTCCTTGGCGTGATTCGTGAGTCCTTTATCCAGTGAGGCTGCCTCTGGAAGACGGCAGCCTTTCAGTGGCCCATCCAAAAGGGAGCGGCTCTGCCAGCATGTGCAGACAGGGGTACGGGCACGGTGTTTGTGTACACGCTGCTCGATGCGGATAGGTTGTTGGAGGTGATGTTGGAAGCGAGAGATACATGTCCTGGGACCACAGTGCGGAGGCCATATCACGCCGCTGCTATACCATGGCTACCTCGATTTGAGGAAGAAACACGGAGCAGAGGCGACAAAGCAGGGCACCGAGGAGAAGCTGAGCTATTTGAAGGAGCTACCGAACGAGAAGGGCGGCATCGCGTGGTTCTGCAATGTAGTCACCTGTCATCGATGACTGATCATTCACATACTGCTTACTTCTTCCATTCGAGTCCTTCGGCTAGTCTCCCCTAGACAGATTCACAAATCAAGATAACGGTCGAGATTTATTCCTTCAGCCATTCACCGGCACCCTTATCTTTTGTTCATTTTGAGCTGCAGCATTTTTTTTTTCATGGCAAACTTTGTAGTACATCACAACTTTGTCCAAAACAAATCTGGACGCCGCACACAAGGCTAGCTTTCTTACCACGACACCTTGCATGCTCATATCTTACCTTCCTAGTATTTGTATAAGTATCAGCTCCGATCAGGACCCCGAGCAAAGGATTCTTGTGGGAGGTGTATGTAGGAAATCGAGTTACGCACTGACATCAAGCCACTTGATCTTGGGTTGGCCTTTTGGGCGCCCCATTTCAAGTAAGTATCCATGCTCGGAATCATCATGGTAGTCGCCATCGGCATGAAATATGCGCTCTCCACGCCAAGATGACTAGAGGAACGCCGGCTGTTTGACGACAATCTAAGGTGGGCTCTGTTGCGATAGAGTAAATACACTGCATGATTCATGAATGCTATTTTATCAAAGGAGAACTATATTACAAACCACATATCAATAAGAGAAGAATCAGTAATTCAAGTCATCGTCACTGTTATTGAGGGCTGGCTTCTTGCGTTTACCTGCGGATGGGTATTCAGCTACAATCCCTTTGGTAGCGAGGTGCAGATCATTTGATAAATCCGAAGAGGCATCGAAAGGTAGGGAAGAAACCAGAACGCTAGCCTCTTCCACCAGTTTCCGGAGTTGCTTAACGTCGCGACGCTCGTGGAACGCAGAACTCGGGTTGAGTTGCTCTTGGAGTGTGATTGCAGCCTGGTACGCCGTGCTGTTGAAAATAGCGAATTGTGTTAGTTGCTTTTTGTAGGAGTGGCAAGAAATACGAACTTTGTCTGTGTTAACAAGTCACCAAGTGTGTTGAGCTCGTCAGAATTGCAAGGCTGTTGCATCCTATCTTTTGTCTTCATCCTGTGGTTATATGTATCCATCCGAACCGTCTCCAGACAGACTAAAACATGCGGCAATGGACCCAGAAACAGGCGAAGATATAGCCCGGGGTTATCACCAAGCCGAGATACCTCTTTGATGCATGAGGCGTATATTTCGGCATGAAGGCCTGCTATTCCTCTCTTGGCTACACCTCGTCGATGATGGAGGACTTTCCTGTATAGCCGCTGAAACAATAGTGTAGCGGCAATCTCTCTTTCCATGCGGCCTGGGGTTGTCGTATCTGGTGCCGGAATGGCTTCAGCTTCTTGTGTATTCCCTACTTCCTTCACTTCGCTTGCATCGGCATCTGTCTCCTTCCGCTCAGGAACCTCAATATGTGGTGAGGCTGTCGGAGTGGATGTAGACACGCTGAGACCAAGCTGCGCTTGGATATCCGTCAAATCTCTGTAGAGAAGCTGACGGACTCCTGGCAAGGGATTGTGTTGTTCTGGAGTCTCGCTCCAGTGAACAAGCTGTATCATTTCGTCCTCGGCTTCGTATTGCAGTGAGTGGCGAATAACCTCGGCAAGTTCATCCCATGAGCGGCTGGTGGCGTCGATGTATCTACAAAAATCTTGTATATCATGCTGGCAGTTCTTGAAGCTGAGACCACCTACCGACTGTAAAGGACAGGAATTTGGCGCAACGATAGTCTCAACTTCTGAATATTGCTACAGAGGAATTCATCACGCAGGTTGTAGTCCACTACATAGCAAAAATAAGTAAGGACACGAAGCAGAGAGCACCAAAAACTGACATAGACCAACGGCATTGAATCTGATAGAAGTCTGATGTCAGAAAAGAAACTGATAGTCTATTTGTAGGCTGACTTACATCCTTGAGATGAAAACATGACGAACTTGATATGGCACATTTGAAATATTTCTAGAAGTCCCATACAGGAGGAGATGCTCTGCATTGTGACGATGAGATTTTGAAGGGGATAAATTTATGGTCCTGGGGCTTACCACATCCTCGACCAGTACACAATTGTTGCAGGAGATCCCGCATGGGTTCCAGAAGTGTACAATGTATCCCTTCGTTGAAGTACGGCATTGAATTGCAGCTCGCAAAGCGCAAGAGCCAGCTATAAGGGACAATTACACTATGCAGTAACGGCGTTCCCAGATGAACACCACACTGGCAAACTTGAAGAATAACAGAACTGCAAAGAAGATCCAGAAAGTTGCACAGAACGACTATGTTGATAGGTAATCTTTCCCTTACAACACGTCTGGAAAGAGGATCAATTTGTGCTCCGATGGAGTACCGAGATTTGAACGGCCACTTACTCAACAAATAGACACCCAGCAGTCAGAGACCATGTTTGATCTCCTGACATTGAGCTTAGAAGATTATGAACGAAACCGTCCCTTTGGCGAATATATGCAGGAGGAGAGCGTGTGGTGCTGAAATATGGGGTATTTCTGAGATGACCTGCTTGACTTCGGTCATACATGAGCGCTAGAGTCGCTGTCCGCATCACTTCCGGAACAAAGTATGTTTGAGGCAGATACTCCTGGCTATAGACAAGGGTTCGCACCCAATCTCCTACAATATCCAGCGCCTTTAGAGCTTCTGGAATTGTAGAAAGTGCAAGATGGGAAATGGAACCAAATATACAATCAGGAGGATGAAGAGCATCGGAGAGACGGTGGAGCCAGAACCTATACGGAATAAACACTGTGAATTTGGAGAACAAGATAACAACGTACTCGGATATTTTCCTAACATCCTCTTCTTCGTGAGCGTTATCTCTAAGCGACTGCAATATCACGATTTGTTGAAAATGTAGGTGGACGCGCATATTATAGTAAATGGAATTTATCTTCGAACACGATACATGGGCTTTCGGGCAGTCAGACTGCGTACAATGCCCAGATACCGCGAAAGGTAAGCAAGGCTGGAATGCTTTGCTTTTTGCGCATTCTTCATTTTCGGCGATAATCCTTTGTTTGATATGGATTTGCAGAACACGTCGAAATAACTCACATAGCTCAAGGACTGATAGCTTGAGATCGGAATCACTAGGCGTGTTCCCAGGTCGAAGTTTGAGAATCTCTGAGTGTAACCAAGTATTCTGGGGCACAATAAATTCGTTCGCTGTGTTTCGCTGAAAACCGAACAATGCCGCTATTGTTACCTCGCGAGAAGGGTCCGTTCGGAATGCCGCGGTAGAAAGGAGCCTGATATAGGTATGAAAGAGGCCAAGTTCTTCGACTGCGTCAACAAGAACCAAGTCTTGGAATCGAAAGGCCCGAGTAAAATATTGATCCAGGCAGAGCAATGCCGCCGCACTATAGTGCATCCTGTGGAATTTCAGCCCCAGTGCACGGAGCTGAGATCCTTGATTCTCTATGATAGCCTTGAACATAGACAGCTGAAAGCGCATCAGTATATGCTGCGATGAGTGAGAAGTGAATCTGAGGTTGACACTTACTTCAGCAGCTTTAGTTTGCTCCATAGAAGTCGCATCGAGCCGCGAAGCAAAGCGCATCAGTCGCTTGACAGGATTTGATCTCACGATGTCGGGGTGGAGACCAAAAGATATCCTATACCAAAACTCTTCCATAATGCATTCCTGAGCTCGATGTAAAGCAGTTTTGTTGTCTGCTTCACGGAGGAAAAGTGCAATAGCTTGTTGCCTGCGGCCCTTGGAACAATGCAATTCGGCAGCTTCACAGACTCGTCCTACTCTCTCCAGCAGATCAGCAAGAGCGTCATCGAAATCCCTTTCTTTCAGATACTTCACTTCTTCTTCAACCGAGTCGAATAGTTCGTGGCCTTTTCTGTTCAGGAAAGTGAACGGTTGGCATACACGCCTCAGGAAAGACTTACGTTATCTGGCCGTTAGAAAAGTATGCTAGTCGTGCACGCTTGATGACATCTTGGACAACTTTCAACGCCATTTTGCCATTGTGACTCTTCACAATTGCCACTGCCTCGTCCAATGACCTCAATTCGCCAATGTCTCTATACAACTCCGCAGCATGGGTGTAGTCCTGAATATGGTAGAATATTTTGGCAGCTTGGTATTTCTTGTCAGCTTGTTCGAAGCATTCACCGCTGATCCTGAGATAAGTTGTGGAATCTTTCAATTGGGCGCTAGCCTTAGTGACCTTCGCACATTCGAAGAACGAGTTGGCAGCCTCTGTAAAACAAGAACGTCGTTCAACCACTTTGTGCATCGATGTACCGATCACATTTCGGGCCTTTGCTCGCAAATCATAAGCGTCTGCGATGGATGCCAGGAGATGAAGACCAGCTTTGAAATAGCAATGCTTGGCCTGGAAGAAGCGCTTCGCATTGAAAAGTTCGCGTCCCTCTGCAGCCCATTCTTCTGGCGTCGACGAAGATGCAAGACGAGGAGCGTCGGATCCCCAAGTGTGATTGTCAATCAGACCTTTGTTTGTCCAAAAAATCTTAATGATTCGTGGTAAGAATACCATCTGGCTAGAATAGCATCAACTTACTCTCATGGGTTCGCTTGTCTCAGATCCGTCTGCGATCCAGACATTTTCACGTGCTCTGGTAATAGCGACGTAGAGTGACTTTAGCTAGGCAACAGTATTATTACCTTGATGCCGAGTGGTGGTGCGCTAATTTATACTCACCTCGTTACAAATACTGGCATGGCGGGTATGATCGAATCGAGGGGGAGGGTTCTTAGGATCTTGTTTCTTCTCTTCGATGGCATTCAGCACAACACGCCATTGTGCAAGACCAGCGGATGAATCAGCAAAGAAATTATATAGTAGGACCTGAAGGGATGCAACGTCACGGTGAAAATGCCATCTCGTAGCATCGCATATAAACCTACGTCATTGAATTCAAGCCCTTTGCTTTCGTATACGGTGCTATGATACGGACCATTAGTGACTTAGCTAACCGTAACAACGACAAAAAATGCGAACAGAACAACACCGACTTCACCAACTTTCTGTCGGAGTTTCTCTTTCGCCATTTCATTCTTGACAATGATACCTACGCAAGAAAATACGAAGTCAGCCAGTTTCCGTGCAGGTAATGGGAACTAACATTGTTGAGCACCTAACTCGATAGGTTTGTTGCCATCACAAAAAATGAACTGTTCCAACTGGGCGCGATCTTCATTGTTAAAAAAGATAGGCTTGGCCCCATCTACAATGCCCATTTCTGGAGAAAGACGATCGATGGAATCCTTCCAAAAAGTCGTGATGAGGTCAATGATGGAATGCGCGCAATTAACAATGCCTGCATGCGACCTATAGTTGACGGCAAGTTGGAACATCTTAGGTGGCTGCTGAGGTGAAAGACTATGGCTCCTCCTGTACAGGTCCTACTCGTCGAATTAGACTCACATGCAAATTATTCAGAGTAAATCTTACTTCAATCTTCCATTGAAAGGCTTTCAGAGCGTTGAAACGGAAAGAGCTACCAACGGAGATAGTTTGAGCAGTGTCACCAGCCCAGAAGAGACCATCCGCGTTGCTACATAATGCTCTCAAGACTAAATGACAAGTCGATCAGTCGACCATGATCCACGCAAGAAGATAAGTGATGGAAATTACCCATAGTGTCAATAAGTGTGTTATCCTGTACTTCGTCGACGTATCTGCGTGATAACGTTGATAGCAGATGAGGAGCACAAGCAAAAGACTCACATGTGATCAAGGCCTTTTCCTGGGATGCCTTGCTCTGCAAAATGCTTCAAGATTTTCTGGGTTCTAGACTCCGATTATTTTCAACTCAAGGAGTTTTAAGAAAGGCCTTACCGATCACTAGTGTCGTACTCTCCCTGCAGTTTCTTCTTGTGCAAGTACAACTCAAAGAGCTGGTACACCTTATACCTCTGGTCCACAGGTATAGATTGCCGACGTGAACTGAGATCAAGGTAAGCGGCTTCACTAAGGTATGGCTTCTTGTCACTCAGCGTCTCTGCTGAACCTTCGATGATGCCTGAAGAGAGACTCAGGTCAAACCCTTTTACGCGCAAGATATGGATGTGTTACCTATGATTTCGCTGAATACCAAGGCCGGATCTAAATGAGCATTGTTTCAGTACCGGCCTGCAGATGAAAGTGAGAAGTAGAGACCTAATCCTTTGATCAAATACTCAGGGAAATGAGACCAATAGTACTCGCAAAAGTAATCAAAAGTAATGACGCCCATAGGGCGCTTCACATCAATAGGACTCGTGGTGGCCAATGTTTGAGTGCGCATGTCGGTTTCCAACATATCGCAAAGCTATAATCAGTGAGAATGATAAGATTGGAATGAAAACACGGGTTGCTACTTACAACATCGAACGTGATAAATAATGGGAAATGTTTCTGCTCAAGGTCACTGTACTTGACTGGTAAATCGGTCCGCCAATCCACAATGTCATCCGCGTCAATCAGCCCTAAAACAACCTGGTGATTAGGAGCTGTCGGTAGGTTGGTGAAGTCAGCAGGCGATTGTGACGCCATTGCCAAGGAGCTGGCCAACTTTTCAAAGTACTCTTGCACTTTCTTAGCGAGTATTTTAGACTTCGTAACGAAGACTTGACGAGGGCGAGGTAGATCTGACGCCATGAGTTGAAATGTTCGCTCGATCAGCAACATCTTGAATAACATGGTAGTCGTTTTTCTACATCAAGTACACATGAGCGAAAGCATTAAGTCGGCGAACTGCTCATGCATACCCTGTACCGCTACGGCCTATGACGTAGCAAGACTTAGGATGCTCTATAATACGTTTCTCTTGAGTTCTGTGAACACATGTTGTCAGCAAATGAACAAGGAGAGTTAAAGCAGTGGCGCACGAAACCATATAAGGAAAAGTCGCATCTACATCTGCTAGGATGGCTATCAAAATGAATCAGATACGACTTTGTAGGGCAGGATCACACGGGCACATACTATTCAAAAACGGCTGCATGTCTTCATGGTTAAATCGTCAGTTGGCAGATAATTCCCAGAAGAACAGACCTGCGAGAATGTAACATATTTCTCCACGCTGTAAGGGGGTTAACGACTAGAACTCGGTTCCTCTTGATATGGCTTACACGAGTCTTGAATGAATCTGAGTGGAATGGTCAGCGTTCGCTTTGGAGGAACAAAGATTGTGAAGCCAACCTGGACCGTTTCATCGGGACGTAAATTCGGTAAGTCTTCAATCTCCGGAGGCAATACTCCAGGTAGCGGAGGGAAGAATGCCGGAATGAAAGTCGATGCTTGATCTGCGCGCTTCCTGACTGCACATCTGTTCCATCACGTTTAACAGTCTGAGGCATTCAAGCTGCAGTGAGAAAATGATACCTCTTGCGGTACTCCTTTCCCTTTTTTCGAAGCTGACTGCTAATAGAACTCCAGAGACGATGGTCCATTTGATCATGGGTATAGATACCAAAAATTTTAATAGCTTCAAGAACTGTAAGGAACCAGCAAAGAGATGCGAACATCGACCAACCTTGCTGTTCATTCTGTCGGTGTTTCACGGGTAGTTCAGTACTAGGCTGAATAACAAATTTATTCTCTGAACGCACATCATCCCCCGGGATTATATCAATTTGATACTACAAGACGGCGTCAGCGATATCCGAGATTGTACAAGAAACAGATCTCCTACGACAAGTCTGAGGTTACGAGACACTTTAGCCTCAAAGATAGGAACTTCAGTCGCATTTCCGCTCAGACGCTTTTGATTGTTGTCAGTAAAGTGGCCGCACGAGAGTTCCCTGTAGAGTGTTCTGATAAGAATACTTGATATATACCATACCGACACGTACTTTATCTTCTTCACAGTGACGTTGAACGTGGATATATCTTTCTTGTGGGTGCTCCGCAAGAAATTGTCAGCATCTGAGGATACAATGACCGTCCATTGTCCAAAGCCCTCGGCAGTATCAAAGTATAACGCCCTTGATAAATATCAATGTAATATCATTTCGTGAAAGGATGCGAGGACATACGACTTCATCAGATGGACAATCGGATACGCAAATGGCTCGACCGCAGATCCTGGAGCGTTCTTCCCATCCTCTATGGGGAATGCAGAAGTGACACAATGTTCCTTGAGAGATAGAGACACCCCAGGACGACAGAGCAGTTCTAGGTAGAACTAGACATGTGTCAATTTTGAATAGCATGCAGATAGCGCGAAACTTACCTTCAGCATTTCCTTTTGACTTTGCAAAACATAATCCACGAGGGCGGATGCTTCGCTCGAAGTTTCAGGCATATCAACGTTCAGGACATCAAAATACTTTTTGACCAAAGATGTGGCTCCTTCTCGCTTGGCTTCCTGAGGCATCTTCTGAGGCTGTCTGGCCTTGCCCTTCTTGTTATAATGCTCCAATCCGATATCGATGGGGCGGAGGAAAGAGACGAGGTATTGCAAAACCTTGGGTATGATATCGGCTACTTTTTGGGATCTGGCGCATAATTCTTTATCTTCCACAAAATCGGAAGAATTAAGCTCTGTAGAAAGACAAGATATGACTTTGTAGTGAATGGTGGCCTCGTAGTTTGAAGCTTCGGTGGGAAAGGACTCCAGCAGCCACGAAATTAATAATGTAGTCTGACCCAATGCTGTGAAGATGTAGGAGCTTGATATACCATCAGAATAGCTTGACGGTGTCAACTTACTTGACAAGACCAGGGCCAGAGTGCGGGGGACCTCGTTATCGACTAATTCTTGTAAAACATACTTGAGATTATGCTTTCTGAGGATGCTTTGGAGCTCCTCCACGGCAGATTCAAGCGCATCCCTCGAGGTGAGCTGCTCAGCGCTGAAGAGATCACTGCGATAGAGGCGCTTGCGGGACATGGTTGCATCGTAGTCAAGGCTATTTCTGGTTTATATAGACACTTCCTGAAAAATAAGGCCAAACTCAGACCCCGGCGAGAGCTTCAAATCAATCAGTCACAGAAGCAATCTAAGCGCCTATATGACCTCGAGACGCGTAGAACTCAAGGACAGGATCCCCGCTCCCTTTAGTCGCGATGCCGGATGATACATATGCACGTAGCATATTCAGAAGTGGTTACTTCCTCGTCGAGCCAGCAGATGGAGCGTAGGAACGGAGCGAAAGAAATCCGAAGCCTCTCAGGTTAGGCCCTGTTCGGGTGACACGGCTTAACTCGGCCAGGCCAAGCCCCAGAGGGCTTAAGAGAATCAGTCACAAACGTCAACAAGGTCGGAATAATTCGGGTGAATGCGGACGACATCTGAATGATGTCAAGTGATCGTCAATGCTGCCACCGACGTCGTCGAAGGGCGTCCCAGCGCTGCCCCGCCTATGCTGCTCACTGACTGACATAATGGCCTTAGTGACCGAAGCGTGAACAACTGTAGAAGCGGGCCAATTGAATTCAACCGTGACCAATGAATTGCCTAATCGGGGACCGGGCCTCTAATCGGGAACTACGGTCTTGCCCGGACTCCTGCCACCGGCTGCGGTCAATTCATTCACGCCAGAAATGAAGTCAGATCCACTAGGTAACATCGAGAGAAGACGGCTAGCCCCAAAATATATCAACCCTCTTTTTCATCACCACATGATGCGATGGCAAGCACGAAAATGGGTAGTATTTACAAATATACTAGAATAAAGTCATCAGTCATGAAGTGTTCTTAATCACCAACATAAAAATCATGAAGACGCCTGGGTAGCTTTTATCTCAGCAGCGACAGCTTCAGTTAGACATATATGACCTTTATCATCCACCTGTGCGCGAGAACCAAGGTTATGAGAAACCATCGGAGTTAATAAGATAGATGAACTGACATGGTCTCGTCGTCTAGGTTAGTATGGTTGTTGAAGTGGAGGATCGACAGGTAACGCAAATACAGGACCTCCGACAAGGAAGCTCATTTGGAAATGAACATATTCATGTACCTATGTGAAGCACCAGAGGGATCACAATACGGTGTCAGAGAAAACGTACGGATCTTGACAGCGTCAATACGCCATATTCCAGCCAGCCAAGCCGACTGGATGGACTTGTAGAACCCAACAAAGGATGCCAGCTTTGACGGATCGTTCGACATCGCAGCCATGAGCCAGTACGCCGTCGCCTGCCACATCACATCGAGGATCCCACCCGAAGACGTAAGACCACACCCTCCCGACGTGTCCGTAATCGTAGG
This sequence comes from Armillaria fumosa, assembly GCA_030407015.1. NCBI lineage: Eukaryota > Fungi > Basidiomycota > Agaricomycetes > Agaricales > Physalacriaceae > Armillaria > Armillaria fumosa. Next base: position 908,475 of record JAUDYM010000001.1, read on the forward strand.
TATCCCTTTTTTTCGTCTCCAGTGAGACACTTTCGCGTGTGTACTACTTTAGATAGAAGTACTCCCAGATGTGGACGATGACCATTAGGAAGAGGACGGTCAGTCCCATGTAGGCGCGGATACAACGACTGATGGATTTTCGGTCGAGGGGACCAATGAGCACGGACCCGGTGATTTGTGAGATCCAGTAGCAGACGTTGTCTTGGGCACGGATGTTGAAGATGGTCGTTGAAGTCGTGGGAGCGAAGAACATAGGGAAGAGAAGGTTTATCATTGGATCAGTCTTCGGCGTCACGAATAGACCTATAATTTCGGTCTTCCAGGAGAGGTGTCAAAGCGTCGTATCCTTTGTTCCACCCGAACGTATCACCTTATCGGGATCCACCATTAGCATCGGAATAACAACACCGGTGAGTGTAAGGACAAGGAAACCGATCTGAAAACGGTTTGAACGAAAAGTCGGAGGATCGGAAACGCTAACGCACATATGTCCCATTATCAACAGTGTTGGCCTGTAAACATTTATGAATGCCTAGTCGAGTGTTACAAAGGCTCGAACACCTACCATAGATTCCCAATTTCTCCCAGCAGCAACACACGCTCGTCGAGGTTGAAAATGGACCAGTAAGTCCCGATAAATTATCCCTTTTGTGTTTCGGCGGGGTACGCTATCATTAACGAGCCTTGTGGTGGATGGGCGACCCCAGGATCAACCAGAATGGTGCTTTATCTGTTTGGAAGCACGCTAGTACGAAGAAACAAAATTTTTTCGTAGAGCATCGATATCTATTCGGAGAAAGCGAACGCCACAGATCTTGAAGAGGTGCTGCCAGGCGTCCTTCGACGATATCAAGCTGCAACGGCTTGCCGACGTTCATCGTCAAGATCAGGGAACACGGCGCGTTAGTGTAACGAGTCGACGTTCGAGACCTTTATTCCTTTGTTTACTTTTGTTTCGCACCAAGCTAGTATTTGAATTACGAGCCCATATATAAAGTAGGATACTGTTATTTACGGGCTCGGGCTTTCACAATCTACAGCCATTACAACTGTCATCGTTGCGCGAGTTCCTTGTGTGAGCAGTGACTCTTCGCCACCCTCACATATTTTTGACAGCCCCATTGGCTGAATCTTTGCTTTACTTTTAACTCTCTCATCTGCGCTTTTTCTATTATCTCTACACAACCTTCGTCGACCTCTGGAACCCCACGGTCTGATCAACCTAGGACAATCCGACCTCGACGAACTTCAAAAACAACAAAATACCTTCGCTATCTACTCTAGGATGTCTCGTTATCCTTTACGTAGTCGGCAAACCACCTCTATCATCCCAGCGACTCCTGGGATGGACAGTTCCCTCTCGGAAATGACTGGTGAGTCCCCCTCCTTGGACTCAAAAGCTAATTCCTCTGTAGAAAATGGTGCTGCGAGCGCCTTGGGAAGTGTTACCCCACCGGCTGTGAGCCGTGAACCAGCTGCTGGATCTTCAGAGCTGCGAGACTCCAGTTCCTCCCGTGCGACGGTTGAGGCTGGAAAAATTTCCCTACCTTCGGAAGAACTGGAGGGTGTCGGAACACATGGGATTCCGGCCAGGGGTGCCTCAGAGGATGAACTATCTGACGAAAATGTACTACATAGTGAAATTGAGGATGAATCCGATACATCCGATGCTACTAGTACATCTGAAATTTCGGCGAGCCTGTCTGATAGTCAGGAACCCAGGACAGCAGCACGGCCTTCAAAGCTGCGCCGCACTAAGAGTCTAGATGACCTGGAAATTCGTGCCGTTCACTTTGCAAACAAGAATGGCAAGACAAAGGGACTTACTAAGGAGCAAGTCAGAACTGTCCGAGCTGCGGAACAGAGTCTGACTGAGGAACAACGGGAAATCCTGCTGAAATGCCGCAGCAGTTTGACAAAGGAGAAGGGGTGAGAACACCCACCTTCCCCTAGCCCTACTCCGGGACCTAGCTCTGCGATTTCAAAGGGAAAATTTGCTGATCATAACCAGGAAATAAGTGACGGCGAATTGGACCCTGAAGCCCAGAGGGAAGCCCTGGAAACGTGGAATCAAGTTCGTGATATTAATGAGGAGGCGGAATCAAACCTGTCTGATCCTGAGCACGAATTCCAGCCTGTGAAAAGGAAACACCGAAAATCCCAGGGAAAGGAGGATGTGGACATGGAGCCTAAGACTAAACCGCAGAAACGCAATAGGTTTGAAGTGCTAGAAGTGGAGGAAACCTCAGATGATGATGACTCTGATGAGGTGGAACCCACTGTCAAACCTCGTTCTAACCACAAAAATAAGAAGCCATCCTCCCGAAAGGAAAGGAAAATCTGACATGTCGCTGATGAGTCAGACCGACGAATAAAGAACATCGTCAGGGTGCACTCCCAAGCAGCCTCATCTAGCCATCACGGTAGCAGACAAGGATCCATTAAACCTGTGGATCAGCTTCCCTGTGACAGCTTCCTTGCAGACATTCTGGAGCCACAGAGGAAGAAGAAGAAGTCAAACCGGAAAACCTCTCCAGAGCGGAGAAAGAAGGTGAACCAGAAGAAGCTAAAACGATGCCGTGACAAGCATCAAGCTAGAAATGAATCTTCAAATTCTGATGGAGAATCTGAGACGTCAGGTAGTGATACAGATCCTGATTACTCACCTTCGTCTCCCTCCAGCAGTGATTCCTCAAGCTCAGATTCGGAATCATCATCGGAATCGTCATCAACAGACTTGGACACAAAGTCTGAAAAGTCGGCGTCAAGCTCAAACACAGGATCCTCTAGTTCTAGTGGTGGGCATCGATCGCGACGCAGATGAGGGCATCGACACCGTCAGAGGACTCAGAAGCGTCTCATTTGACCTATCCCTCCCACTCCATATGATGGGACAGCTGATGGCGAGAAGTTCCATCGCTTCACTATGGAGTTAACTCAATTCTGCAAGGAAGGACAAGTACCCAAGAAAGAGCAAGTATTCTTGGCTTCCCATTACTTGAAAGGGAAAGCATTGTCTTTCTTCATCCAGAAGGTATCCAAGGACCATGTGAAATGGAAGTTGGTTGAACTCCTTAGAGGTATATTCAACTTCTGTTTTCCTATGAATTACCGTAGCCAGCAGCGTGATAAAATCAAGAAGTGCTATCAGAATGACTGCACCGTTTCAGACTATGTTTATGAGTTGGAAACCCTGTTCAACCTAGTAGGGGTCACAAGCAAACAAGAATGGGTTATCAAGCTCTGGGATGGCTTCCAAAAGGAAATGCAACATGAATTACATCGTGCTAAGCTGAACAAGGAGGTAAATAGCTGGCGCCGCATTGTGGAAGAGGCCGAGTACATTGAAATGGCAGACCTAGAACCCATGATGCGACAAGTCAAGGATAAGAGGACTTCAGGGAACGGTGGGAATGGAAATCCTCATGGCAATAACAGCCACGGAAATTCGGGCAAGAAGGCAAGACCTGGGAATGGGGGACACAAACCCTATGCCCATGAGAAGAATGGACCCCGCAAGGGAGGTTATTCTGCTCAGGGATCTAGCATGCCTGGACCGTCGCAGTCATCATTGTCCCATCCCAAAGGGAATAGACCTTCAAATGGAGGGTGATTTGGTCCTGGAAAGTCATCAGGGAACTCATCGTCTGGAAATCCATTGTCCAAGACTAAGAAAGCTGAACTGGTTGCAGCCAATAAGTGCTTCAACTGTGAGGAAGAAGAGCACTTGGCTCGGAATTGCCCTTGCAACAATACAGTAAAGTCTCAAGGGAAATCTGGTCCACCCGGATTTTCCTCTCATGGAATGCAATATGTACTGACAGAGGAAGATCAGCTTTGAGGACTGGCAGAGACCATGGAAAGTGCTGATCACCTCTCCTTTGGCATGATGTACCTATTTGAGAACGATAGTTCCCCTTTGATCCCAGAATCTAGTATGAGCGATATCCCTGACCTGGAATCTGTTTCTGAGTCAGATCTGTCTGAGGACTCCTGCATTGAAAGTGACAATGAATGGGAAGCCCAGGTAATAGATGAGATTTCCCAATCACCATTACAGCTGGCTGAGACCACAGAACCGGTTGAATCCCCCTCAATTGAAACAATCTCAGAAATAGATGACCTGGAACATCTGACCAATGAATTCAGAACTGTGGAAGCAAACGTTGCCATACCAATTCCTGGAGTAGAAAACTTTGGCCAACTGTGGATGGAGGAAGATGCCACCGCCATCAATTGGAACGGAAAACCTATGTTTTCTTGGGTAGATAATGCTAAAGAAGTGTTTGGATACCCAGACACAGACTACTCAAACTTTGTCCTACGACAGCAAACAGACCTGAATTGGGTTCCTAGAAGTATTGGCGACTTGTATCAGTATGCAGCAGAATTTTGTCTTAACCACGATGGACCATACCCTGGTGATGAGATGCGGTGGGGAGCTGAGGGCTCACTCCGATTCAATGTCTTCCATTTGAATTCTGAAAGGTTCGCTATTGCAGATATGGAGTCCGAACATGGCAAGTTGACCATACCTGCAGCCCTGCTGAGAAATCCAAAATTCCGAATTGGCGCGTGGTATGCTAAACAGCATGCCAGGAATCTGGCACTGCCCTACGATTTCCATGAGAAGTATCTCAGATCCCAAGAGTTGGGAGATGCAATCACCCAAGGTCTGCACTTCATACTAAGCCATGGCACATGAGTATACCCTAACATGAAGGACATGTGGAGTGATAGGGATATATCCCCGTACTATAGATTTATGGTCAGCTGTGAAACCTCGGAGAATATCACAGTCATAGATCATGCTAACCTGGTTGCCATACCAATAGAGGCCTTGAGACTGGAGAATCCACACTTTGATGCAGTCGGATGGTTAACGAAGAACCTGAAGACCATCCAGGCTATGCGATACCAGGAGATGTTGCAGGGAGAACTCCAACTTGAAAAGATTCGGTGATCCGAGGCTAGCAAAGCACGCTCAGAACATTGGCAAACCCAGCGTATGGGCACAGTGCTTACAGACGCCATTGAGGCTAAACTACATGGCAGTCAACCCTACCCCAGAGATACCATGGAACCTCACCAGCACCTGAGGTTTACGGTGTGGGAATCAAGGATGGAACATCAGTTCCGCTGGATTGACCATGACAGGGGACTCGGAGGAGAAGTGCCCAGGGAATGGGTTCTAGATTCACAGTTTAGTCTTGTGGAATACTGAGGATGGCAGCTAGCCATGTTTGACCACATACCGCCATTCCAAAATATGGACTATCCCAGGATGGGATACCCCTTAGCTACAGCAGTTCACAAGTCATTGACGAAGCATGTACCGTGTGCACGACCAGACAAACTAGAAGAGGATATTCAATACATAGTGTACCCGAATCCAGACCGACCTACAGAGGAATACACCATTGAAGACGTGTATAGTGACTTCAAGACGTCAGTCCCCATTGTATACTTGACTAACCCTGATTTCGACCTGCCAAACTGGTATCAGAAGAGATTAAGGCGAGCGCACGAGGAGCTGCTCTTGCATCTTCGGGGACCAGTTGAATTTGAGTTTCTACCCTGTCTGTTCTCGCAGTCAGTGGAAATGGATGATTTCGAGCGCGAGCTCGACTCACTAGTAGCAAGTTCAGATAGTTACTTGCATCTGACACACGGAAATCTTCAATGGGAAGAGTGAAACAGCTATACTCATATCATGAGTATTGCCGGCATCCAAATTGAGCCAAAAACCTACCCAGCGATTCAGCGAAATGCTGCGGTGGTTAAGGATATTGGTCGAGTGGTACCTCATCCTCTGGTAATTGTTGTGGATATCAATGGATGGCCTTGCCATGCATTAGTCGACACTGGATCGTTGGGTGACTTCATGTCTACACAACTGGCTGATCAACTAAAGGTATTCAAGACTTACCTCCCATCTCCGATCCCACTGCATTTGGCAGTTCAAGGCTCAAGGTCGAAGATTCTATGTGGAACAAAAGTTCAGTTCAAGTACCAAGAAATCAAAACTGAACATTACTTCGATATCGCCAACCTATCCGGATATGACATAGTTCTTGGAACTCCATGGCTGTACCAGCACAATGTTCGAGTGGGCTTCAATCCGTCCTCTATCGAGATTGGAAGCAGGTCGGCATTACCGCTGGAAGGTGATAACATCAGTCAACTCCGGTCACAAGCAATGATGGTGAGTGATAATGCACTGGAAGAAATTTGCACAGAGCTTCTTGAGTATGCTACCCCCATTTGCAAGACAGCATTGGAGACGCCGTTGCCACCTCTTCGAGCCATAAATCACTCGATACCCTTGATTGATGAAAATAAGATATATCCATGGAGGCCGTCTAGATGTCCGGAGGCTTTTCGTGTGCAATGGGATCAGAAAAGACGGGATTACCTAGAATCTGGTAGGTGGAAATTAACCACAGCGGGAAATGCGGTTCCGATGTTGCTGATTCCTAAAGTAGGGAAACAAAAACACCTCCTTCGGACCGTCGTAGACCTCCGAGCTTGCAATGCCAACACTCGGAAGGTATCCGCTCCTCTCCCCAGCATCGATGGTATCTTACGTCGAATAGCGAAGGCAAAATTCCAAAGCATCATTGATGGTAAGGATGCCTATGAACAGATTCAAATCATACCTGAACACGTTGACAGAACAACTGTGACTACACCTGATGGAAATATGGTTAGCCTAGTACTGCAACAAGGAGATTGTAACGCACCCGCCACATATCAGGCATTAATGAACCATATATTCTCTCCATACATCGGCGTGTTCATGGAAGTTTACCTGGATGATATTATCATTTACTCTGAATCCCTCAAAGATCATATACGGCATGTGAAGTGTATTATCGATGTGCTTAAGCAAGAACAATTGTACTTGAGTCAGTCAAAGCTGAATTTCCTGCCTAAGATAATGAAGGTCCTTGGCCAGATAATAGATGATGCTGGCATTCGCATGGATCCGGACAAGGTTGATTCTGTCATTAGCTGGAAAACACCTACTTCGAAAGGTCTACTATCAGGATTTTTGGGGAGCGTGGGTTATCTGGCAGATGACTTACCCCGAATTCGAGGCCCTATGGGCATTCTGCACACCCTAACAGGTGCTACAGTTCCCTTCCATTGGTCCTACACAGAACAGCGGGCATTCGACGAAATCAAGACTATAGTTGAGGATCATAGGAATAAGAGTCATGTTCCGATAGACTACAGTGAGGGCCACAAACCTGTGTGGATGGTAACAGATGCATGTTCAGCCAGCATAGCAGGTTACGTGGGCCAGGGAGACGAATGGAACATGGTGAAACCAGCTGCATTCTACTCTGCAAAGCTCAGTTCGGCCCAGCAAAATTACGCTGTACATGAACTTGAGATGCTTGCAGGACTCAAGACGATGCTACGACACCGGGATATTCTGCAAGGTGTCAAATTCACATGGATTACAGACCATAAAGGGCTGATTCACCTCATGAAGCAGAAAGACCTAACTGGGAGACAAGCACGTTGGTTAGAAAAGATGAGTGCTTTTGACTTTGATATAGTCTATGTACCTGGTGAGACTAATGTTCTCTCGGATGCCCTATCACGTTTATACTCAAATGATGCACCTGGTACCGTACGCGCCCAATCCGAGTATACAGCTCATGATGACAACGTCGAGCATGAACACTTGGGGTCCCATAATATCTCTATGCCGCTGTTGACAGGACTCGAAGCTGCAGCAATGTCTACAAGAGGCAGATGGCTGCCGGCTCACTCCAATGCTGACATGGGTCATCCAGAAACATCATCAGAATTCGCCAAGCGAATGAAAGATCATGTACACGTTCTGGGACCACGACGTGCACAGGAGGGCAGGATCGTGGAGGCAAATTCTGACTATGACAGTCGAGAGACAATGAATTCGGGCCATGGCACAGCACAATTCAATAACCCAGGTGCTGGAAAGCTGAATCTAAGGAAGCATGGTGAACCAGGAAAAGAAAAGCTCACCATACAAATTCCAGCCAAAAAGGGAACCCCAACAGGCAAGCAAGCTCGAGAACAGCAGAGCAAGAGCAGTCGACGTGGCAATCATGAAGCGGGTGATACCAACAGCAACACTGATTTCCCAGGCAGATTAGGCGCTGAAATCGCTGAGTCAGCAGAAAGCGGACTTGAGCGAGCGACACTACTCAACACTATCCCTTCGCAAGGTGGTGTTGACTTCGAACAAGCGATACAAAATCGATACGAGCATGATACACTGTTCAGAAAAGTGGTGCAGAACCTGCAGCACTTCAAGAACTTTGAATGGGACACAGACAAGGGACTGCTATACCTAAAGAAGGATAGTACTCAGCTGCTATGTATTCCTCGAGTACTTATTAATGGACAAACAGCACAGGAAATTGTTATTTCTGAAGCTCATTCTATCCTCGCACACCTAGGCGCATCCAAGACCTTGGAGTACCTCCGCCAAAATGTGTGGTGGAAGGATATGGTCACTGACATCAAATCCTATTGTGAGTCGTGCAAAACGTGCAGAACCAGCAAACCTAACAATCAAAAGCCGTACGGCCTGCTGCATCCACTAAGGGAGCCGTCATACCCTTGGGAAGCGATAGGTATCAATTTTGTAGGACCCCTACCAGAGTCCAAGAATTGTGACAGTACGTTTGACTCAATCGCTGTCGTCATCGACCTGTTCACATCAATGGTACATCTCATACCATGTAGAACAACGTATTCAGCATGACAAGTGGCTGAACTCATGTTCGAGCATGTATACAAACTCCACGGTATGCCATGGCGTATCATCAGTGACTGAGACTCACTATTTACTAGCGTATTCTGGAAAAGGTTACATGAACTCACCAGAACCCAACTCAATATGTCAAGTGCGTACCACCCCTAAAGTGACGGATCAACCGAATGAGCCAATCGAACAATGACCCAGATGCTACGACAATGCGTCGACCCTATGCAGAAAGATTGGGTGATGAAACTCCCAGCCATAGAATTTGCTATGAACTGCACGAGGTCAGAAACAACAGGATATGCACCGTTTATGTTAAATACAGGGTGAATGCCCCATTCGATGATTTGGAATTCAAACGTTCACAACAAATATCCATCTGTTCAGGTGTTTGCACAACTGAGACAGCTAGCTATCATGGCAGCACATGACGTGATCCTTGAAGCACAAGTGAAGCAAACTCGTCTTGCCAATCGCAAACGATGAGTTGAGCCATTTAAGGAAGGAGATTTGGTTTACGTCTCCACACAGAACCTGAAATTCGAGAAGGGATTAGCCTGAAAATTAATACCCAAGTTGTTAGGGCCGACGTCCACGTGACTCGTAGTTGGGGATTGATAAGCTGTCTCGCGTTCGGACAATCACTTATACAATACTGCGGATGACTCGAGGTGGTGAGCAAGGCGCAAACTATTAGTTGCTCTCAGCGAGTGAGTTACAAGTAAGATTTGGGTAAAGTAAACCTTAGCTCGAAGCTGAGGTTGTACAATAAAATGTATCGACTTAAATACTAAAACGTCGGTCCTAAGAATAGCTATGAAAGATTTGTCGAAGTCAAAAGGCGTGCTGGTCGGGCGACGAGCACGCAATATCATGCGTTGTCCATCATGAAAGATTTATCGAAGTCCTTGGTGGTGATACGGTGGAGATTATGCGTAAGCATGATTACGCCGATAAGATGAGATAAGACTAGAAAAATGAAAAAGGTTAATAAATCGTAACATTACCCTCTCGTTAAGGCAGTCGTCCCGACTGCCCTATGACTTCCTCCCAAGGTTCGCTGTCGGGTTCATCTTGTTCATCACATTGGATGCAATCCGTGACTTCCTTCTCGCTTTCTCTGTGCCAGTAATCATCGATGAATGGCTTCCAAACCTCCCGATCGGGCTCTTCAATCCAGAATTTCTTTCCGTCGACACGTTCTACTTGGTAGAACATACTCCATCCTCCTGTGGCGGGATTTTCTCGATAGCTGCGATCGACTATCCGCTTGACTGTCTTCTCCGATCTGTCGATGATCTTGCGTGCGGTCACGACTGCTTGGGTTTCGGAGAGGCTGCTTTCGTAGTCTTGTATGGCTTCTTGAGCATTAGCCATGTCGTCTTCCCGGACCCACGAGTTGTGTTCTCGGGTCCAACCTTTCCACTTGACGAAGTAATCTGTGACTAATCGTGATTTCTGTCCTTTCTTTCCGCGGACTCGGCGTGTTTGCGAGTCCAGGACTTCTTCGATTTCGTATTCCTCTTCGTCTTCGATGAGGTCTGGTGGGGGTGCGGGAGGTTGTTCTTGATTTGGAAACGCCGGTGGTACGTACGGCGTTAAGAGCTTCTCGTTGAATCGTGGGTGGATTTTCCAATGCGGGGGGAGTTTTAGCTTGTAGGCGGAGACGCCGGTCTTTTCGAGTATCAAGAATGGACCAACACGTTTGTCGTCGAGTTTTTTCTTTGGGCGCGGGAGGTGAAGATTGGTGGCGTCGAGCCATACACGGTCTCCGATGGCATATTCTACGGCCTCTCTTTTCTTTTTGTCGTATTGGGCCTTCATCCTCCCGGCCGCTTCCTCTAACGCCTCCTTGGCTTGATGGTGTACTTCTTGCATGTTTTCTGCGAAGGATTTGGCTGCTGGATTGGTAAAGGCGGTCGTCTTGATGGAGTCCGGTAGGACTCGGGGGTTTAGTCCGTAGTTGGTGAAAAAGGGGGTTTGTCCCGTGGACGCATGGATACGGTTGTTATGAGCGAATGCCGCCATAGCGAGCCATTCACTCCAGTCTGTCTGCCGGTGGTTGATGAAGAGACGGAGATACTTGTTGATCTCCTGATTCGCTCGTTCGGTTTGGCCATCGGTTTGGGGATGGAAAGCGGTGGATGCATTGGGCGTGATGTCGAGGAGCTTGAGGAGTTCCGTCATGAACTTGGATATGAATTGTGGTCCTCGGTCCGAGATAACAGTTTTGGGCATACCGTGCTTGGCGTAGACGTGGTCGCGAAGTAATTTGGCCCATCCTTCAGAGGTGAGTTCGACGTTGCAGGCAATAGGGATGATTTCTTTGGAGAACCTGTCGACGATTACGAGGATGGCATCATAGCCATTGGACTCTGGGAGTCCAGTAATCATGTCGACAGATATATGGCTCCAAGGTTCCGACGGGATTTCATTGGGATGTAGGGGGGCAGCCTTTGGGTGAGTGTCCGTTTTTGTCCGTTGGCAGGCTTCGCATGCTTTAACGTACTTTTCTACCGTCTGCTTCAGTTTCGGCCACCAGAACTCTCTTTGAACGAGCTCTTTGGTCTTCTCGATTCCTGGATGTCCGGCTGTGATATGGTCGTGGTGGGCAGCAATAATTTCTCCCCGTAGCTTGTCGTCGTGGGGAACGTATATCCGTCCATCGTAATACAGCAATCCTTCTTTCTCGGAAATACCTCGTTCATGATCGAGAGAACCCTGGATTCCTTGATCCCATTTGTTGTGACTGCGGGTGACATCCTTGATTCGCTGGTGTGTTTCCGAGGTAGTGGGCATGATCATGGCCCTGAAGTGTTCGGGTTGGAGGACGATAACATCGTCGTTATCCTTCTTCCCCTGGTCATGGTCGTCCCTTCGGCTCAGTAGGTCAGCCTTACGGTTGGAGGCGCCGGGTTTGTGGTGCAGGGTGAAATGGTACTCGGCGAGTTCGGTGACCCATCGGGCCTGTCGTCGGTTAAGCTTCTGTGGTTGGCGGAAATACTGAAGGTTTTGGTGGTCCGTCCAGATTTCCACATCTTCGAAGGCACCCATGAGGTAATGTCTCCACTCTTCCAGGGCAAGCATAATCGCGAGAAGTTCCTTGTCGTATATCTCATAATTTCGTTCTGTCACGGTCAGTGCTTTTGAGAGGAAGGCGACGGGTCTCCATTTTCCGTCCTGTTCTTGACTAAGGACAGCGCCTATTGCTCCTTCGCTTGAGTCGGCCTCCACCCTGAACTTTCCCTTGTCGGTGGGGAATGCCAATACTACATCTTCGGCCATCTGTTTCTTGAGGCGTTGGAAGGCCTCGTTCTGAGCTGCTCCCCATGTCCATGGAGCATTCCCGGTTAATTGGGTCATCGGGCGTACGATCTTGGAGTAGTCTTTGATGAATTTCCGATAGAAATTTGTGAAGCCTAGGAAGGATTGCAACTCCTTCTTCTTGGTAGGCGTGGGCCACTCCGTAATGCCTTTGACCTTGATGGGGTCCATCCGTACCGATCCTTCGCTAATGATGACTCCGAGATATTCGGTCTCCAATACTTCAAATTCACATTTCTCGGCCTTTAGGAACAGTTTGTGCTCCCTAAGGCGTTGAAGTACCCGTTTTACAATTCGCCTGTGCTCCTGAAGATCCTTGGAGAAGATCAGGATGTCATCGAGGTAAATGGTGACTTTTCCTTCCATGATAAGGTCGTGGAAGATGTCGTTCATCATCCATTGGAAGGTGGCTGGTGAATTTGTGAGTCCAAAGAACATGACCGTTGGTTCGAACAGCCCCCGATTGGTACGGAAGGCAGCTTTGGCCTCGTCTCCTTGCTTGATTCTGACGTTGTTGTACCCCCAACGGACATCCAGTTTTGTGAAGTATCTGGCGCCCCGAAGTTTATCCATGAGTTCAGAGATAAGCGGTAGGGGGTATCGATTTTTGATGGTCATCTCGTTCAGTTTTCGATAGTCCTGAACGGGTCGGAGAGAGCCATCCTTCTTTTTTACGAAAAAGAAGGGGGATGCGAAGGGTGACTTGGAGGGGCGAATTCGTCCTGACTCTAGGTTTTCGTCGAGGAACTTGTCCAGCTCTTCTTGCTCATGGCGGTTCAAAGGGTAGACCTTGCAATCTAGTGTGGACTTGGCATTAGGGATCAATTCGATGGCGTGGTCCCAGGGCTTGCGTTCGGGCAACTCGTCGAAGTTTTCTTTAGAGAAGAGGTCCTCGAATTCACGATATTGGGGAGGGACCATTTCTTCGAAGGTCTTCTTGACTTTTCCTTCGTTAGCTCTCGCGGCTAGGTCATTTGCATGGTGTATCGCGCGGATTTCCAGTTCCTCCCTAAAGTCGACCATCAAGATCGTTTTGCCTTCTTCCAACTCCTCGTCCCATGGGTCTTCTGGGTCGGCATCTGGCAATGGGAAGGGGTTCTTTTGGCACTGACATCGGGCGAAGATGACCTTGCCGGTAGTCCAGTTAATGACGGGGTTGTGGCGGAGAAGCCAGTCGTGTCCGAGGAAAATGTCACCCTTGCCGATGTTGGTTACGGCAAAGTCGATTCTCTCGCTATGACCCCCTATCGTCATTCTTATTTCTACGAACTCCGTAATTTCCCCGGCCTTGTTGTGGGTACCATCGGCATTATATACCGAGATGGGAGCTGGCGCGGGTCGGGTGATGAGGCCATGCTTCTTAACATAGGCCTCATTTATCGTGCTTCCCGTGCATCCACTGTCGACCAGGGCCTGGGCCTTGAGATTTTGGCGGTTCTCTAGCGTTTCGAGGTGGACATCTAGGAATAACTCTCGTATGCCCTTGGTGCTTACTCGCCGCTGATATCGAATCGGCTGGCTCAGTTCGTACAATTGCTCTCGGGCCCCTTCTCCATCCGTCTTCAGGGAGCTCAGTAATTGGTCGTCGATCTCGTTGACCTTGTCCTTATGCGCCCAAAGGTGGAGTGAGGCAAAGGCTTCTGAGCTTGTGCGTGCTTCCTGGACGGCCCGAAGGGTCCAGTCCAGGCCAAACGGCCTGAACCAGAAGGACTTCTGGCGGGAAACACTCACGGGATTTGACTCAGAACGCCTCGCCCTCAGCGCTTCTTCTTCCATCTTCTCTTGCTCCTGGGACGAGGGGAGAAGCCCCCTTGCTTCCTTTTCCCGCTTGGCTCGTTCTTGATCCCTCGCCATTCTGAAGGCTGTGTCGTCCTCCTCGTCGGGGATTTCAACGAGGGTGGTCTTCCGGGCCCATGAGCGTCGCGCATCCGACGTTGGAACCCCGCTTGATCCTTCGACGGTCGGGGGCCTAAGAGGGTCCCCCCTGGTTGGGGCATGCTCCTTCCCCAGAGGTCGCCCGCTGTCGGCTGTTTCACCAGGATTCGGGGGTTTGGGGAGCAGGTCGCTCCGGGAGTAACCGAAGGACTCGTCAGGGGAACGAATCGAGGGAGCCGTGCACGTCGCGTTCTTGTCGCATGAACCGTGCTCCCCCACTAGCGTCGGGTCCGTTGGTGCCCGTCCCGGATCCCTATCCTTTCTTGCGGCATCTTCTTCCATTCGGGTCGTGGACGAAAGGGGCGCTGTCTCGATCGGTGTGATGTCTCCGAGAGAACGACGAGGGCTGCAACCTTTCGCTTCTTCATCCAGGTGAGAGGAGAGGGGGTCGTGTATCTGCGACGATCCCTGAGCGCGAGGCGAATCATTGGGGACATGGTCGACAGGCATCGACCCCATACTCCCGCCTCCGTCTTGAGGTGTCCTTTCAGCGACGATGGGCTCGGCCGGTTCAGGGAGCACCTCCTTCATCCCTAGGGACTGGGAGATCCCTGACATAGTTCGGATGAACTCCGGTCCCCATCGAGTCTGAAGATCCTGGAGGGTGAGGAATTCTGGGACAGAAAGTGTAAGCGAAGGAGGGGGATGAGTCTCACTTCGCTTCTGAGGTATTTTGTAGACTTTTTCAGACGGAGTCTGAATTCGTTGTGATTCTTTTGGGGTGGTCTCGGGGGAGGCAATAAACGCGGGTATATTCGAATGCTTTGTAACAGTGATAGACGTACGTAATGAATTAATACAATCGGGTAATGTCCGCGCAGCGAGACCCGATGACCGACCACCCAGAGAGGAGGATTGGGCCGAGAGAGTGGAATCACTCACTTCTCGGCCTTGCCTTTTACCTCCTCAATCTTTGTCGTCGAGGGCGTCTTCTCCTCGACCTTCTCAGCGTGACTATGTCCGTGCATCTCCTTCTCGTGTTCCTTCTCCAAATCCTCGGCTTCGGTCAACATGGAGCGAAGCTGCGCCGACGAGTAGCGCCCGGTTTTCGGGTCTCGTGGCCGTTTCGGCTTTTTACAATCTTTTCCCATGTGACCTTTTCCTCCACAATTAAAGCATCGGCCCTCTTTTCGGAGGCGATCTATGTCCATGGGTTCTCCGGCTCCTCCGTATGTAGTCCACGATCCTCCCGACGACCCCTTGCTGGCGGGTTTGTCGGCCCCGGAACTTGTCGCGCCGGAAGCTCCTTTGTTGGAACTCCCGGCGGATTGGTTCTTTGGGCGGTCGACATACCCAATTTTGTCGAATGCCGTCTTGCGGGCTCGTTCATCGAATATACTGCAGATACGTTGCTTCCACTGGGGGTACGTGGAGGGGATCATAACACCGAGATTCGCGATTGATTCGGTGTATGACTCGGGTACCCCTCTGCGAACTGCTCAAACGATTGCGCTGCGGGGTCCGAGGTCGGTGAGTTGGTCAGCTTGTCGGGCCAACTCCTCGAGGCATCTGAAGTATTCGGACGCGGTTCCCGTCATCTTGAGCTCGTTCATGCGGCGCTCCATGACTTCTTGGAGGGCCGGGTCTCCATATTCGACTTTGAGGGCGGCTTTGAAGTCGCTCCATGAGAAGTAACGATATCGTTCTTCGTCGTTACTCCAGAACTGGTATCGATACTGTGACCACCAACCCTGTGGCTTTTCGCCGAAGAGTGATACTGCGAATAAGATTTTGTTTGCGTGGGTGGGGTAGTATGCTTTGAAGACGGCAAAGTAGTCTTCGCAGGCCCCAGTGAATCAGTTGATGTCGCTGCTTTTCCCCTGGAAGTCGGCAGGCAACCGTATTAAGGTTGGTTTTACCTGGAGCCAGGGGTCTTGTTCTTCGGCGTGGCCGGAGGGCCAGTATGGTGGATCTGGGGGATCATATCGGGGGGGTGGACGAGGGACCGACCATCTGTCAGTTCGATGCGTGGGGCTTCCATAGCGTCTGGGTGCTGGTGCTGCGGGGCGGCCCCGGGGTTGGGGTTGGGGTTGATCGGGCACTTCCTGGAGTTCTTTTGGGATTGGCAGGTTATGGGCAAGGGCGAACGCTCTGGCCCTTTCTAATTGGGCTACAAGCCCTGCTGTGAGGTCGGGGAAGGCGTCCTTGTCGACCTGAAACTGTTGTCTCCTGGCCTCCGCCTCCTGTGCCTCCCGTATTCGTCGTTCGTCCTCCGTTTCCATGGGTTCGCTGGGTCCCGCTGGGTCGGACCCGGCGAACAACTTACTCTTGCCTTTCCATGGGTTGCCGTTCCTCCGCCATTCTCTGGGCGGTTCGTCTGGCATTGGCCTGGGCCATTCGGACGAAGGCCAGGTGTTCTCGCTCGTGCTCGTCTGCCCTCCAGGTTCGGAGTATATCCTCCAATCTCCCCTGAAGGGTTCGTTCCTCTGAGTTGGTCCTAGGTCGTAGGCCTCGTATATAGACTCCTGGGGTGGGGCCGTAATCCTGCTCGTGGCGGTGGAGCTCCTCTGTTGGAAAGAGGTGTAGTCGACGCCGATGTTCGTCAAGGGACTCGTCAATTCCTCCTCGGTTGACGTAGTCCTCTCTTCTGAGGGCCCATGCCTGGGCACGATAGGGTCCCAAGGTGATTCGCTGCTGTACGGTAAGGGAGGTCCAAGCTCGGGCTGCAGCTCCCAGGTAGAACGGGTTGCTCTCGAGCTCTCTTCTTGCCAATCTTCTCTCATCTCCGAGGTCCCGTGGTGGCTGCTCTGGGTCCTCCTCCATTCGTCAAAGTCAAAAGGCGAGGTCTGTCTCCCAAGCCCTTCTTCGTCTGAAGTAGGAAGGTCTCCCGATCTCGCAGATCTGAAGTCTTCCTCTCCTGAGGTCGTCAGCGTTGGTGCGTACCGGCGACTCGCTGTCGTCCCGGGGCTCATTATCTGAGCTGCTTCGTTGCTCCCGTGGCTGCTCGGGGCGGGGGAGTCTGGTAAAAGGGTCTGGGGAATGGGAGGGAGAGGACGAGGTCCGTACAATTGACGTCGTAGGTGTGCCGGGGGGGGTCCAGCCGAGGTTGTGGATGGGGTCGCGGTGTAGCTGTGGGACGTCCCTCTGGTGGTAGAAGGCCTCGATACGTGCCGCGATGACGGAGCTGCTTGCTGAAGGCGGAGAAGGGTTTGTAACTCGGAGGGCCGGACGGGGAGGGGATGTGCTAGGGGGAGGGGACTCAATGTCCTCGGCTGGAAGTACGTTTGTACTGCTTCTAATCGACTCTGCCGTGTCATACTCGATAGTTCCGGGCCCGACGTAGGCTCGGATAAGTTCTGTGATGTCTCCCTCGATAGAGGGAGAGCGAGATGCTGTCCTAGAGGACTGCCTAGTTCCGGAAGGTCCAGCGACGGGGCTTGGACTTCTTCCTCTTCTTCCATGATAGACCCCGGCATCCGACTCGGGGCTCGGGGCTCCTGATCTGTCCTGCCTATGCGGCGAGACAGGGGGCATGTAGAACTGGTCCCTTCTGTAGGGCTCGTAGTTGATCGGGAAAACGGGCTGAATTTGACCATTGTTTTGATAGGGCGGGATGTAAAATCGGGGGAGTGTCGGGGGAGGGTATGTTAATGGTCGTCTAGGTCCCAGTCTGTGTCGTATGAACCAGTCTCGGTTTCTGCAATAAACTGCGGCAGCGAAGAGGATAAGTCCTACTAATGCTGCTGCTCCTACAAAGGCTCCTATGGCCGCGTTTCTGAGTGTTTCGTCGATGTCGGGTGTTTGTTGAAGGGGCATGGATTCCTTCCTGCGTCTAGCATTGTGGAAGGGTGAAGGGAAGCTTCGAGCTAATTGTTAGGGCCGACGTCCACATGACTCGTAGTCGGGGATTGATAAGCTGTCTCGCGTTCGGACAATCACTTATACAATACCGCGGATGACTCGAGGTGGTAAGCGAGGCGCGAACTATTAGTTGCTCTCAGCGAGTGAGTTACAAGTAAGATTTGGGTAAAGTAAACCTTAGCTCGAAGCTGAGGTTGTACAATAAAATGTATCGACTTAAATACTAAAACGTCGGTCCTAAGAATAGCTATGAAAGATTTGTCGAAGTCAAAAGGCGTGCTGGTCGGGCGACGAGCACGCAATATCATGCGTTGTCCATCATGAAAGATTTATCGAAGTCCTTGGTGGTGATACGGTGGAGATTATGCGTAAGCATGATTACGCCGATAAGATGAGATAAGACTAGAAAAATGAAAAAGGTTAATAAATCGTAACACAAGTTTATCGGCCCTTACAAGATCTCGAGGGACTTTGGAAATCATTCCTTCCATGTCGAGCTACCATCTAGTTTCATTCAACGGGGCGTGCACCCCGTTTTCCACTCGTCACTACTCAGAGTACATGTTGCTAGTGATGACCGTCGATTCCCGGGTTGCCTCAAAGCCCAGTTACAAGAGACGCCGGAAGCTGAAGCCCAATGGAAAATTGAGTGCATACTTGCCCACCATGGTGCCCGAGAACAGGCCATATTCAAGGTGAAATGGACCACGGGTGACGTTACTTGGCTACCGCACAACCAGACTATTGGCCTCAGGTGCCTGAAGGATTATCTAGACTTATTGGGTGTTGAGACCATTAGGCAGCTGCCAAATGGTTCAGCCGTTGTTCTGTCCGACATTGAGCACGAAGGGTTGTCTGTAAGTCTTATGTCATTTGATATAGAGCATGATATTGAGCGGGTACATAAGTACGAGCTCACCCAACCTCTTCCCACATCTCAGCACACCCACCAATTATCTCCTAGCCTATATTCTCCCAGCAGTCCTTCGGCGCACAACGTCACTTCCTCCACTCTCGACATGCCTCCCTATCGCTCCAACACTCGTTCACGTTGCCTTCGCACTCCAGCACACGGTCGTCCCCTTCTCCAGTCGAAGGTTCCTGGTGTCAAGGCGTCCAATGGAAACGTGCTGCGAAAAGGCATCGAAAAATTCCACGTCCACGAAGTCCCAGGATCTAACTCCTTGGGAGGACTTGTTGGACACTTGCCTGCCATCCTAATGCTTCAGTATATTGAGCATAACGACTACCTACGCTGCCTGCACAAGAAGAAGGGAATTTCTGCTTGCCGTGCGTATCGTCACGAACCCATTGGATATCCTATTGTTGTGGCATCCTATAACCACGGCTCTGCCGGTACCAAGTTCATTGAGTGGGTGAACAACGACGGCCAGTTCGAACTCACCAACCTTGATTCCCCTTCCCCAACAGCCAAGGCCCTGAAGGTGGACATGGCTATCCTCTTTGACCCTTCTACTCTCGAAATCCCGGGCTACGTCGTCATCCCCAAACGTGAGTACGATGAGAGCCGCTTCATAGGCCATACCATGTTCCTATGCCAGGAGCACGTGAAGATGAGGGCTATCCAGCGGCGCCAGGACAAGTGGTCCAAGATCTTGTTTGAAGAAGACGAGCTTGATGATTTTCTCGAGTTGAGCGAGGATGAAGGCTCGCTCCAGTTTATTGGGGACTCGCCCAAGAACCACGACGACGACGACGACATCGACGCTGAAGGAGATCCCGATAACGGAGAGGGTGAGGATGGAAACGGTGATGCCACTATGGTCCCCGCCTGAAGAAAAGATTGGTCACAGTAACGTGATGTACCATTTTTTACTTATTTTCTAATCACTTTACCTTTATTCTTCCTCCAAAAAGACTACACTCCCTACGTATGATCACTTCCATTGACCAGGAGGGCGGATGTAACGAGTCGACGTTCGAGACCTTTATTCCTTTGTTTACTTTTGTTTCGCACCAAGCTAGTATTTGAATTACGAGCCCATATATAAAGTAGGATACTGTTATTTACAGGCTCGGGCTTTCACAATCTACAGCCATTACAACTGTCATCGTTGCGTGAGTTCCTTGTGTGAGCAGTGACTCTTCGCCACCCTCACAGTTAGATACACGTGAAATTTTCATCCCATATTTAGTCATCAACACCATTTCTAAGCCAACATTGGGTCACAATTCAACGGAATTGTCAAGTGTAACAAACAAAGGGAAAATCTAGTCTGACACCGTACATTTGGCAGACGAAGGGCATGGTGAGTTTAGTACCGACATCCCAGAAGCTTCCAGCTTTAAATAACGTGATTTCTTTTCTAGGAATAAATTAACTCAAGACCAATGGATTCTTTGGAGGCAAGTACGCTCCCTTCTGACACAGTTCATTCAATATCATGTTGTGAAGATCGGGAGCAACAAGGTGGATTACGAAGTCGAAGTTGAAAGTGAGTCATGTACAGTAGAATACCTCATATGGAATACTGTCAGTTCCCAGGGAAACAGTATTCCATATGGCAGTTATTCCATAGCACATATATTCAATTTTTCAATGAATTTTCGCTATATTTTGTATTCTGAATGTTTTCTGCATATCTAAAGTACCACAATGCTAATTCTTCAGGAGCTTAGAAAGCTCAAATGATGAGTCCAATTCACCCTGCAAACACATAAGGATTTACACTGCTGTACTACTTTTATACTAAAAGACTATTTTACCAGAACTTTCCACACTTTTCCTACTTATTCTTCCTTTTATAAGGAAGATTGGCATAATGCCGAATTGCCAAATTCCAACACTTATTGTTCATATGAACAATAAAAACAATTGTTCATTATGCCTGCCGGGCCAAATTACTAAAAATGGCAATTACCATATGGAATATTCACCGTCTAACAGTATTCCGGAACACGGTTGCATGGAATATCTCCACCTACCGGCTCCGTGGACATCAAAAGTTGATTCCATATCGCGGTTATTCCATATGAAATAATCGACTGTATTTCGCTCCAGCTGCAGTGATATGAGACCAAGTAGTACTAGGTCCTCCGCTCGCTCACGCTCCTCAACGATGCCAGAAATATCAATATCCAGTCTCTACATTTATGTCACACGCTTTGCATACAGACGACCTGCAAGGAAGCTGTTCGTAACTAAGCACGAGACAAGGTAGAAACACAGAAGTGATGCATACACAGTTCAGTTTATTGGCTTCCGTGGTCCAAATATGGGGACATTCCAAGGGCTTTGTTGCCCGAGAAGCCAGATAGCCATTGATGCCATCCTCCGTTCCTTGAGTACTTACTCTGTAGTCGACGAGCAAAGCGTCAGGAGGGATCACAATAAAGTGTCGGAGAGAACATACGGAATCTTGACAGCGTCCACACACTATATCCTAACAGCCCCTGCAAATTGAATTGCCTTGTAGAATGTTAGACTTGACGGATCGTTCCGCATCGTACCCGTAAGCAAGTACGCCATCGTCTGCCGCATCGAGGATCCAACAGAAGACGTAAAGCCACAACACCCTGCCGGCATATCCGTGGTCGTAGATATCCATTTCCTCCGACTCTGGCGCGATGCTCTCGCGTGTGCAGTGGTTTTGGTAGAAGTATCAACAGATATGAAGGAAGAAGACTATTAGGAAGACGACGGTCCATCCTGTGTAAGCGCGGATACGACGACTGATGGATTTTTGGTCGAGGAGACCAATGAGGATGGACCCGGTGATTTGGGAGATCCAGTAGCAGACATTTTTCAAGCCTCAATTTGAGATCATCCGACGAATGTTCTATACTGAGAATTGTAGGAGTGGACAGCACTTGCATCGGAAACTTTGGACACTCAAGCTTGCCATGAAGAACACGAAAGGGCGAGGAGGAGCCGGTGGCGAATATCGATGGAAATCACAGAGTGAGGATGTCCTACCCAGACGTCGTGAGACGCCATGCTGCCTCCTCTGCCTCCTCTAGGAGGTGATAGCGGGACCGCGTAGTCGTGGAAAGAAGCCAAGGGTATTGTAGCACAATCATCATTATTGTCGAAAAAAATTAGAAAGTCAACAGAAGTTGACCCGCCGACAGATGAATTCTGTAGAACTGCGTAAGAAAGAAAAGGCGGGTGAGGAGAAGATTCCATACCGTTCGTCCCATCCACAAACCCCGCCATCGTCATGAAACGCGACAGCCCCCTTTTACGGATGGCTACTTGTATGTTAGAACTGGGGTACACACCAAAAATCACTTACCAATGGTTTGATTCCCGCGCCCGTCCGTGGAAGGGATGTGTTCATTGCTTTCTTGCCTCCATATCACAGCGTGAACTCAACTGTAGGATGGGTAGGGACTAAATATCGGCCCGAGCAACTGTAAGAATCCGTTCCAGGCGAATACCTTTGGAGGTTCAACTAAATTTGGGAGTACAAGCAGAGCTGATGGAGTTTCTTGGACGATGAGCCTGTGGCGCGGTCATTCAGTGGCAAGAGCATCAACGAAAACGGTTCCAAGGATCCACATCTACCGACTACCAGACTACGGGAACGGGCGATTCGGATAGAGCCGGTTCCTGACAGCTCCTCGACGCGAAGCCATGCGTGTAGCTTATCATCCCGACTTTGTCTGCATCCCTTAGCGTACATTGAGCTTCCAACAAGACTAAAAGCGACGTACGTGATAATTTGTTGTTGCGAGCCGGATATAGGACGCAATGTACGCGTCTATGTCGATACGACGAGTCCGGAATCGTCTCCGGAGTAAATTCACTCGTTGTCCAGGAGATGAAGAGGGTAGTCACAGCAGAAGAATGGGACCGAAGGATATAACGTGGTTGCAGTGGTGGTCGTGAAGGTTCGGACATTTTCTTGCCGGTCTTTCCGATTTCACCTTGATTAGTAACCACTATCACATTTCAGTACTTCTCACTTCTCGAGACCTATTTAGCTCTACACTCGACGAGCAACGTTATACAATGCTGGGGAGGTATGTACAATTAATTGTTATACCGATTTTCCCGGAAGCTTGAATTCAGATGCTCGAGGATGCTCGCGGCAAGGCCAGCTGTTGACATGAACATCGATTCCTTGGCGCTCGGATTGAAGATTGCAGCTGGCAGACGGGGGGAGTATATCGGCTCGTCGCATGGATCCTCTCATGGCTGCTCAAGACCAGTCTTCAAGACGTACTCTTCATTCCGGCTGTACACGTACACTCCTTGTCTTTCCTTTCAATGTAGGACCGTCCACATACAGACGACCCTTCTTTTCGAATGACCGGCGTTGGGATCGACCAGATTGGTGTAGTGGGTATGGAAAGTGCGAGTCTGGGAGACTGCATTATCCGCTTGGAGCTGCGCTGGTACGAGGAAACGATTTCTCGTAGAGCATCGATGGCTGCTCGTGGGACCAGAGATAGTGCAACCATGACTCTTGAAGCTTGAAGCTTGTAGAGTTGTTGTCAATCGTCCTTTCGCGGTCGTGCAACCGACTTCGCTTGGTCTGAAGTGATCACCGGTCACCCTCTCAAACGTAGTCGCGTCCGCAGTTGAGAGTTCGCACCCGCTCCTACATGATTACCATCGATAGCTATCGCTGTCGCCGCCGTACTAGAATCAACTTCTTCCACGAGGTACTCGTTCGCTCCCAATGTCAAACCGACTAAAAAGAATCGCTGATGACTTATCTGATGATGATTTGGCTATTCGGGGCGGTGAACACCGCCATCCGGCCATGATTCCTGGGCGTCGTGTTATCAAATAAAAACTACCTGTATTGCTACGGCAGATCAATACAAAGAGAAGAATCAGTAATACAAGTCATCGTTATTGAGCATTGGCTTCTTGCGTGTACCTACGGACGGACGTTCAGTTACAATCCCTCTGATAGCGAGGTACAGGTCATCCGACAAGTCCATGGAAGTTTCAAAAGGGAGAGACGAAATCAGGTTGTTAGCCTCTTCCACCAGTTCCCGAAGCTCCTTTCTGTCGCAGCGTTGGTGGAACGCAGAATTTGGGCTGAGATGCTCTTTGAGTCTGACAGCAGCCTTGTTCGCTTTGCTGGTGAGTTGTGTCAGTTATGTATCGCTTGTAGAAATGACAAGAAATATATACTTTGTCTGTGTTAACATGTCACCAAGTGCGCCATACTCAATAGGAGTGCAAGGCTGTTTAAGCCTATCCTTTGTCTTCTTCTTCTGGGTCATTGTATCGATACGAACTGTCTCGAGACAGACTAAGATATGCGGCAGTGGGCCCAGAAACAAGCGAAGATATATCCCGGGGTTATCGCCAAGCTGAGATACTTCTTTGGTGCATGCGGCATATATTTGAGCATGAAGACCCTCGGTCCCCCTCCTGGCAATACCTCGTCGATGACGAAGGACTTTCCTGTATACCCGCTGAAACAAAGACGCGGCGGCGATCTCTCTTTCCGTGGCATCCGGGGTTACCATTTCCTGTGTCGGAATGGCATCAGCGTCCTCACTGGCAGTCTCCTCAACTTCCTTGGCTTCGTCGTCGGGTTCCTCTCGCTGAGGAACCTTAACATAGGATGAGTTAGCCTGAGTGGAAGTAGACGCGGTAAAACCGATCTGTGCTCGGATATCCATGAAATCGCTGTATACAAGCTGACGGACTCCTGGCAAGGCGCGAACTTTCATTGGGGCCCTGCTCTGGTGAAAGAGCTGTATCATCTCATCCATGATATCATTTTTCAATGAACCACAGATAACGTCTGCCAGTCTATCCCATGATTCGCCCGCTGCGCTGACGTATCTACAAAGGTGCCAGTTTCAATGTATATCATGCAAGCGCATCTAAAGTAGAGATGCATACCGATCAAAAAGGGAAGAACCTTCTTGTTGAAAAGATAACATCCTCTTTCTAATATCGTTACGGAGAAAATCATCGTGGATGTTGCAGCCCACTACACAGTAAAATAAGCAAGGACACGAGCTACGGAGCAAGCGAAAACTAACATAGACCAATGGCCCTGAATCTAATGGGGGACTAGAATCAGAAAAGATAGCGACATTTGGCAGTTGACATACATCCTTGCGATGAACACATGACGAACTTGGTATGGCACGTTCGAAAGATTCCTAGAAATCCCATACAACAGATTTTCCGCTACATTTTGAGGATGAGAAACCGAAGAATGACAATTTTCAGGGCTTACCATAGTCTCGAAAACGCAATTGGTCCAGGAGATCCCAAATAGGAGCAAGAAGGATGTGATAATAGTTTGTCTGTATCCCCTTGTTGAAGTGCGGAAAATCGTAGTTTACGAAGCGCAGGAGCCAGCTACGAGGGACGGTCACGTTGTGAGGTAATATCGTTCCTAGGCGATCGCCACAAAGAATAACAGAGCTGCAAAGAAAATCCAGGAAGTCGCACAGAACACCTATGTTGATGGACAATCTTTGTTTTACGACATGCCTAGAAAGAACATCAGCCTAGATTGGAGGTTGGTAGGTCCCAGACTCACTCAACAAATTTAAAGCCAGCAGTAAGAGACCATGTTCGAGCTCCTGACATTGAGTACAGAAGATCATGGAGAATAAGGCGACCACCTCGGCGAATATAGAAGGGTGGAGGGCGGGTTCTGAAATATGCCGCATTTTTGAGATAAATCGACTGACTTCGGTCAAACGTGAAGGCCAAGGTAGCTGTCCGCATAACGTCCATAAGGAAGGTCGTCCTGGGGTGATATTCCCGGCCATATACAACTGTTCGCACCCAATCTCTCACGACATTCCATGCTTTGGGAGCCTCGGGAATTGAAGAAAGTGCAAGATGAGAGATGGAACCAAACATATGATGAGGGGGATAAAGAGCTTCGTAAAGACGGTTGAGCCAGAACCTATATACATAAAAATGAGTACTGTGGGGTTGGGAAACAAGAAGGACAACGTACTTGGTTCCTCTATGCTCAACATCTTCGTGAGCATTCTCCCTAAGTGATTGCAAGATCAAGATTTGTTGCAGGTGTAGGCGGATGCGCATATTGTAATAACCAGTATGTATCGCCGAAGGTAATACATGGGCTTCCGGACATTCAGGCCAGCGATGACAGGACCCGGACACGGCAAAAACGAGGCAAGGCATGAACGCTTTGCTTATCGCACATTCGTCGTTTTCAACAGTAATCCTTTGTTTGAGATGAACTCTCAAAGTGTCACAAAATAGCCAACGCAGTTCGAGTACTGACAGCCTGATGTTGCAATCAGAATCCCTAACCACACCTCCATGTCGAAGTTCAAGAACCGCTGAGTGTAGCCATGTGTGCGGAGGCACAAGAAACTCATTCTCTGCTATTCGCCGGAACCCAAACAACGCCGCAGTTGGTGCATCTCCACAAGGGTCCGTTCGGAATGCCGCAGCTGAGAGGAGGTCCACATAGGTATAGAACAGGCTGAGTTCGTTCACAGCGTCAGTAAGGGCCATGTCTTGAATCCGAAGGGTCTGAGAGAAATATCGATCTAGGCATAGCATGGCTGCGGAACTATGGCCCATCTCATGGAATTCTGAACCCAGTTCACGCAGCCGGGATGTCTTAGCGCCTATGATAGCCATAAACATCGACAGCTAAAAATGCATCAGTATAAGATATGTCAAATAAGAACTCCTGAGGCTGATACTTACTTCTTTAGTCCACTTTGTGAAAGTCGCATCAAGCCGTGAAGCAGAGCGCATCAGCCGCATGACAGTAGGATCTGATCTTATGGCTTTAAGATCGACGCCGAAAGATATCCTGTTCCAAAGCTCTTCGAGGATGCATTCCTGAGCTCGACGCAAAGCAGCTTTGTCTTCAGTTTGAAGGAGGAAAAGCTTGATAGCTTGTTCTTTGCGACCCTCAGAATAGTGCAATTCGGCGGCTTCGCTGAAACGTCCTTCTTCCACCAATACGTCCGCAAGAGCGACATCGAGATCCTTCTCTTCTAGATATTCCACTTCTTCTTCGACCGAGTCAAATAGTTCGCGGGCTTTTCTGTTCAGGAAGGTAAGAAATGGTTCACTAACACGCCTCAGGAAAAGACGTACATCATCTGATGGTTAGAGAAGTAAGCTAGTCTTGCAAGCTTGATGACATTTTCGACGACGATCAGTGACATTTCGTTTTCATGATCCTTCACAATGTCAACTGCCTCGTCAAATTTGCCGATATCTCTGTACAGCTCGGCAGCATGGGTGTATTCCTTAGCTTCGAAAAACATTTCGGCTGCTCGATCCTTCTGGTCAGCTTGCTCAAAGCATTCGCCGCTGGTCCTGAAGTAGATCATGGAATCTTTTGAGCCTGCCTTACTGCCACGTGCACATCGCTCAAATGAAACGGCTGCCTTAGTGAAACAAGAACGTCGATCGAGGATGTTTTGTCTCGATGTACCAATGGTTTTACGAGCCTTTGCTCGCAAATCATAGGCATCTGCAATGGATGCTTGGAAGGGAAGCTTGGCCTTATCAAAACAGTGCTTGGCCTGCGAAAAGTGTCTCGCATTGAAAAGCTCATGTCCTTTGGCAGCCCATTCTTCTCGTGGCGACTCCAAAGATGCAAGACGGGGAGCATCAGATCCCGGAGTGTAATTGTTGATCAGATCTTTGTTCGACCAAAAGATCTTGGTGATATGATCAGAATAGTGTCTGGATAGGATAGCGGCAACTTACTCTCATAGGTTCCCCCTTCTCGGATCCGTCTGCGATCCAGACATTTTCACGGGCTCTTGTGATTGCGACGTACAGGGATTTTAGCTGGACAGCACCATTAATTCAATGCTAACTGATGGTGTGTTAATATGCTCACTTCGTTACATATACTGGCATGGAGGATATGGCCAAACCGAGGGGGAGGGTGCTCGAGGTCTTGATTGCTCTTGTCTATTCCGTTCAGCGCGACACGCCATTGTGCAAGACTGGCTGTCGAATCAGCAAAGAAGTTATAAAGTAGAACCTGAAAGGATGCAATGCACGAGTGAGGAAATCATCTCGCAACATAGCATATTGACGTACATCGTTGAATTCCAGTCCTTTGCTTTCGTATACGGTGCTATAATATTGGCCATCAGTGGCTTAGTCAACGTAGCAACAAAAGGCTCGAACAGCACAAGACCGACTTCACCAACTTGCTGTTGGAGTTTCTCTCTTGCTGTTTCATTTCTGACGATGATACCTATGCACGGCAATTCAGAGTCAGTCAGCTTTGATACAGATAACAGGAGACTAACATTGTTGGGCACCGAACTCAATAGGTTCACCGCGGTCACCAAAGATAAACCGCTTCAATTGAGTATGATCTTCGTTGTTAAAGAAGACAGGTTTGACCCCATCTACAATGCCCATCTCTGGAGAAAGACGATCAATAGAATCCTCCCAAAACATCGTGATAAGGTCAATGATGGAATGCGCGCAATCAACAATACCAGCATGGGACCTATAGTTGACGGCAAGTTGAAACATCTCAGGCGGTTGCCGTGCTCCAAGCCTGTGCTTCCTTCGGTATTGGTCCTGCTCATCTAATGAGGTTCATGCATGAGAATGAGTCTGAGTAAATGGTACCTCAATATTCCACTGAAATGCCTTCAAAGCGTTGAATTGGAAAGAACTTCCGACGGAAATGGTCTGCGCAGTATCACCTGCCCAGAAGAGGCCATCCGGGTTGCTACATAGCGCCCTCAAGACTAGATGGTAGGCTGATTAGCCGATCATGGTCCGTATGAGACAAATATGAAGAGTGAACTTTACCCATAGTGTCAATGAGCATGTT
The DNA here is from genome assembly GCA_030407015.1 of Armillaria fumosa. Classification (NCBI taxonomy): domain Eukaryota; kingdom Fungi; phylum Basidiomycota; class Agaricomycetes; order Agaricales; family Physalacriaceae; genus Armillaria; species Armillaria fumosa. The sequence goes on from JAUDYM010000001.1 coordinate 937,059, forward strand.
ATCCTGTACTTCATCGACATATCTGTAACAATATTGATAACAGATAAAGTGCATGAACAGAGGACTCACAGATGGTCGAGGCCTTGTCTTGGTATGCCTTTCTCCTTGAAATATTTCAGGATACTATGGGTTCTAGTCCCAGATTAGCATCCATCCGATGTACTTTAACGGGAACCTTACCGATCACCAGTGTCGTACTCTCCTCGGAGCTTCTTCTTGCGCATATACAACTCGAACAGTTGGTATATCTCATACCTTTGGCCAGCAAATGTAGATTGCCGACGTTCACTGAGATCAAGATAAGTGTCTCTGCTAAGATACCGCTTCTCTTCGCTCAGCGTCTCTGTTGACCCTTTGATGACGCCTGAACAGACTCCAGTCAAGCTTTTTGACACAAAATTTGGGTGTTACCTATAATTTCACTATATACCAAGGCGGGATCTGAACAAACACAGTTTCAATACCAGTGCGTAGGCAAAAGAGAGCAGCAGAAACCTAGTCCTTTGATCAACGGTTCAGGGAAATGAGACCAGTAGGACTCGTGAAAGGACTGAAACGTAATGACGCTCCTATGGCGCTTAGGGCTGGCAGTCATAGTTTGAGCGTCCATGTCGGCTTCCAACATGTCACAAAGCTATGATCGGCAAGAATGAGAACCTTGGTTTAGAAAAGAGCTGCTGCTTACGCCATCGAATGTGATAAAAAGTGGGAAATGTCTCTCTTCGAGTTCACTGTACTTGGCTGGTAAATCAGTCCGCCAATCTACAATGTCATCCACATCAACCAGTCCCAAATCAGCTTGATATTGGGGAGCTGTCGGTAGGTTCGTGAGATCAGCAGGTGAATGTGATGTCATCGCCAAGGAGCCGGCCAATTTCGCAAAGTATTCTTGGACTTTCATAGCAAGCATTCTAGACTTGGTGACAAAGACTTGACGAGGGCGAGGTAAATCCGACGCCATGAGTCTGAATGTCCGTTCGATGAGTAACATCTTGAATAGCATGGTTGTTGTTTTCCTGCGTTGAATAGGTGTGAGCAAGGGAATGAAACCAACAATCTATTTGCGCGCACCCTGTGCCGCTGCGGCCTATTACATAGCAGGACTTTGGATGCTCTATAATTTGTTTCTCTCGAGTGCTGTGAATACATGCCATCAGCAAACGAACAAGGAGAGCCGAAGATGGTGGCGCACGAAACCATGTAAGGGAAAGTAGCATCGATATCTGCTAGGATAGCTACCAAGACGAATCAGGTACGACATTTTCGGACAGTATCACACGGGTACATACTATCCAAAAAGGGCTGCGCGCCTTCATGGTAAAACGGTCAATCTGCAAATAAGTACCAAAACATACCTGTGAAAATGTGATGTATTTCTCGATACTGTGGGGAGATTAGCGATTGGCGCCTTGCACCCCTCTGTATAGCTTACACGAGTCTTCCATGATTCTGAGAGGACTAGTCAATGTTTAGTTCAAAGGAATGAAAAATGTGAAGTTTACCTGGGCTTTTTCGTCGGGACGTAGATCCTGTATATCTTCAATCTCTGAAGGTGACACTTCAGGTAGCGAAGGGAAGAATGCCGGAGTGAAAATGTCCTTTGAAGCTTGATCTGCGTTTTCCCTGACCGCACATCTACACCATCGCGTTAAGGCTACAATGCATTTATTACAGCGAGAATTGATACCTCTTCTGGTATTCTTTTCCTTTTCTTCGCAGCTGACTGCTGATCGAACTCCACTGGTGGGGATGCTTGTCGATCTGAGCCTGGGTACAGATACCGAAAATTTTGATAGCTTCAAGAGCTGTGAGGAGCAAATAAACGGGCATGAACGTTAACCTACCTTGTGTCTCTCTCTGCCAATGATTCAAGGTGGTTTAGCAATTCGTTTTACAATTTATCTTTCGAACGTACATCATCACCCGGGATTATATCGATTTGATACTACAAGGGAGCGTTAGTGATATCCAAGATTGATAAGAAACCGATTTCCTACGATGAGTCTCACGCTGCGAGATATTTTGGCCGCGAAGACGGGCACCTCAGTCGCACTTCCACACAAACGCTTCTGATTGTCGTCAGTAAAAATACCACAAGAGAGCTCCCTGTTGTTCTGATAAGCATGGGTGATACACGATACATGGAATCCGAAACATACTTAATCTTCTCTATGATGGCGTTAAACGCGGGGGGATTCTTCTTGTAGGCTTTTCGCAAAACATTGCCTGCATTCGTGGATATGACGACCGTCCAGCTGCCAAAGCCCTCGGCGGTATCAAAGTACAACGCCCTTGATAGACACGTAAGATCATTTCGTGAAAGAACATGGAAACGTACGACTTCATCGGTTGGACCATCGGATATGCAGAGCGCAACTTATCCAGAGTCCCGGAAGTGTTCTTCTCCAGTTCTGTAGGGGACGCAGAGATGATAAAACGTTCCTTGAGAGATGTATATATCTCAGGACGATGGAGGAGCTTTAAATAAAACTCAGGATGCCTCAACTTTCAACGAATGGCATACAGACAGAACGACGCTTACCTTCAGAGTATTTTGTTGACTTTGCAAGATGTGATCCACGAGGATGTATGCTTGGCTCGATGTTTTAGGTATGTCGACGTCTAGGACATTGAAATACTTTCCAACCAAAGTTGTGGCACCGTCGTCTCTATTGACTGGCAGAAGCTTCCATTGGGACGGTTTCGCCTTGCCCTTCTTGTTATGATGCTGCGTTCTGATATCGGTGGAATGCAGGAAGGAGTCGAGGTACTGCAAAACCTTGGGAGCAATCTGAGCTGCTTCATAGTACCGGGCACATAAATCTTTATCTGCGACGAAAGGGGAGGAAAGGAGCTCCGTAGATAGACAGGATATAGTCTTGTAGTGGACGGTCACATCGTAGTCTTCAGCTTCTGAAGGAAAGGACTCCAAAAACCACGAAGTCATCGATGTAGTCTCACTCAATGCTGAGAAGATGTAAGAGTCTAATATACCATCAGCTGGCCTGACGATGTGGACTTACATGATAAAATCAAGAGCAGGATGTTGGGGCTCTCGTTGTCAAGCAGCTCTTGGAAAACGTGCTTGAAATTATCCTTTGTCAGGATGCACTGTAGCTCCTGCAACGCACGCTCAAGCACATCCGTCGACGTGAGCTTCTCCGGGCTGAAGAGATCACTGCGATATATGCGCTTACGGGACATGGTTGCATCGTGGTCAAGGCGTTTTCTGGTTTATATAGACATGGAAACATGCTTCCTGCAAAATAGGGACAAACTTAGACCCCAACGAGAGCTTCAAATCAATCAATCACAGAAGCGACTTAAGCGCCTAGATAATATCGAGACGCTGTAGAACTCAAGGACAAGATCCAGCAGGGGCTCCCTTTGTTCGCGAAACGATAGATATGCGCGTAGCATCTTCGGAAAAGTGGTTATTTCACGGATGAGCTAGCGGATGAGGCGTAAGAACGAACCGAACCGTGAACAAGTTGAAGTACTGAAGAACTTCAAGAAGCGTGCCAATTGAGTTCAACCGTGACCAACGACCTGCCTAATCGGGAGCAGTGGTCCTGCTCGGACTCCTGCCACCGTCTGCGGTTAATTCATTCACACCAGAAATCAAGTCAGATCCACTAGGTAACATCGAGAGAAGACGGTTAGCCCAAAAATATATCAACCCTCTTTTTCATCACCACATGATACGATGGCAAGCACGAAAATGAGTAGTATTTAAAAATATACTAGAATAAAGTCATCAGTCATGAAGTGTCCTTAGTCACCAACATAAAAATCATGAAGACGCCTGGGTAGCATTTAACTCAGCAGCGACAGCTTCAGTTGGACGTATATGTCCTTTATCATCCATCCGTGTGCTAGTGCAAAGGTCATGAGAAACCATCAAAGCCAACAAGATAGACGAACTGACATGGTCTCGTCGTCCAGATCAGTATGATTCTTGATACGGAGAATAACCATAGGCAACGCAAAGACGAGACCTCCAACAAGGAGAGCCCATTCAGAAATGAACATATTCATGTACCTATGTGAAGTGTCAAAAGGTATCACAATAGAGTGTCATAGAATACTTACGGAATCTTGACAGCGTCCGCACGCCATATCCCAGCTGCTCCAGCCGACTGGATCGACTTGTAGAATCCAGCAAAGAATGCTAGCTTTGACGGATCATTCGACATCGCACCCATGAGCCAGTACGCTGTCGTTTGCCACATTGCATCAAGAATCCCACAGAAGATGTAAAACCACACCCTCCCAGCGTATCCGTGATCGTAGATATCCATCTTTTCCGTCTCTGGAGCGACACTTTCGCGGGTGTACTGCTTTTGATAGAAGTATCCCCAGATGTGGACCACGAAAATCATTAGGAAGAGGACGGTCCATCCTGTGAAGGCGCGGATGCGACGACTGATGGATTTTCGATCGAGGAGGAGACCAATGAGGACGGAGCCGATGATTTGGGAGATCCAGTAGCAGACGTTGTTCAAGCCTCGGGCACGGATATTGAAGATGGCGCCGTTGAAGCCGCTGAATTCTGGATATAATTAAAGCATTAGTTAGATGAATTCACAGAAGGGAGGTGGGTACTGGCGCCATGTGTAGAACCAGTTGGAAGCGAAGAACATAGGGAAAAGAAGAATGATCATTGGATCTGTCTTCAGCGTCACGAATAAACCTATGATTTCGGTCTTCCAGGATGGGTGTCGGGGAGTTGTAACCTTTGTTCCATCAGAACGTATCATCTTGTCGGGATTTGCCATTAACATCGGAATGGCAACACCGATGAGTGTAAGGACGAGGAATCCAATCTGAAAACATTTTAAGCCAAAAAAGTCGTATGGTTGAAAACCCTAACGCACATATGTTCCGTTATCAACAGCGTTGGCCTGTAGACGCGAATGAACACGCAGTCGTGTGTTACAGATGCTCGAGCACCTACCGTAGATTTCCAATTTCTCCCAGCAGCAACAGATGCTCCGACGACACCGCCAAGGTTGAAAATAGACCAAAAAATTCCGATGAATTTCCCCTTCTGTGTTTCGGTGGGGTATGCCATCATCATCGAGCCCTGTGCGGTCCATAAAAGACCAGCACACATTCCAAGGATGGCACCTGCAGCAACGACGAAGCCGCCGGCATTGGAATGAATGTTCATGGCTCTAGAAATAGTATTAGCGTCGATTAACTAGAGATAGAAGAGTAGTAATCACAGATAAGATCCGATGTACAAGCTGTAACCCATACTTCCAATCAGGAGCGTAAGTCGTGGTCCGAGCATGTTGTTGACCGATCTAAGGAAAACATGTGGATAAGTCTTCCAAACGTGGAAGAAAACGAAATGTTTTTACCCAGCAAAGAATCCCATGGCAGCAAAAGTTGAATACAAAGCAGTATTCGCATTGGAGTTGGTCTTAGAATCGACTTGACCTCCGGCTCCCAGACCATTTAGAGCGTTGAACAATCCTATAGAGGGACGATGTTAAACAGCCGTAAAAATAGGATGGATGTCACCTACCTGGACCCATGAAACAAACAAATCCCAGCATCGCGACCTATGTACAAGTCAGAAAGAGAAAAACTCTCAAGAACCAACTTGACTTACCTGGGTGATGGGGTTGTAATATAGACCCTTGAGGCCCGTTCGCTGCTGGTAGATTTTCGGGGCATCGTGCCCTTCATCGCTGCTCCCGGCGTAGCCTTTCTCGTTGTCGACGACTGGTTGTGCCATGATCGACTGAGGAAGGAAGAGGGTCGAGAGTCGTGCGGGTATAAGTAGCGCAGATAAGTAGCCATCAAGCGACACATGGTTCGTCTATCGAAGGAGCCATCCAGGAACCAGGCGATTCCATGCAAGTGTATGTAACCCCATCAAAGTGTGTAACATTCTCGGATCAACCAAAAGTTTCAACACAAGGCTCAGATAAGTCCTTCGTCTGGCCAGCTATTGCAGACGAGTCCGTTTATCGTAGAACACGGAAGGCCAGAAATTTTCAACGATGATACCGGACACGCTGATTTTTTCACAAATGGAAGAGATGGTGGTAGTAGACCGAGTTTCAAATCGCCGCCCGGTCCGACCAGTGACCACGCCACCACCCATTGTCAACCTTCTCTCGACGTAACCATGCGCAAAGACTCTTTCACTCCATTTCTAGCCTCGACGTCGTCCAGTCCTGTATCTCTACGAGCCCACTTACGGAGCCCGTTCAATCTTTCCCTGAATACTCCTTGACGCGTTCTCTCACAGGTATTTTTGTTAACTATGATACTACCCCGTAAGGGTTGGGCCAGACTGGATCACACGTACACACCCCCTGGCGGCGTTTTACGTCCAGCACTGTGAATCCCAAATTGCCATGACCGACCCAAATCGGCCTTCCTCTGTCGTTCTAGCCTGCAGCTGATGCTATCATTGACTGAGGTATCAGCTCGATTTGGTTTCCCGAGGACAACACACTGTGGGCTTTTTCATTGAACTGAACGCGTGTTGTTGGTGCCCGCATGCTCGTTGATTATCGCGCCGATTCGAAGTCGATAACGAGTTGCTTCTCGTCTCTGATAGTATGACTCGGATCCGACTATTTATACATCCAAGTTCGATAAGGATTGAAAGTCGGCGAAAGCAATTGGCCTCCTTCATTCTCTGATAATTATTCTCGGTCTTGGTAGTGCCGTCGTGTGAGCGATTTGATAAGTGAGTGAATTGAGTGGGCTATTGACGCCTTTCTCTGACTGCTGTCAGGTTAGGTTTCTTCATTAATCAATAGACTCTGTACATACTATTCTGTCGCACTGCCTTTCCTCCAGTTCTAGTGATACGCGAGGCAGTCCGAGTTTCAGTATGCTACAGCGTACGTGGGTTTTCGACTAAATTAGTGCTCAGTTAGTACGAGGTTCAAGTCTTTGATGAGTACCCTTCTCATAGATATAAATTCAAGTTTGAATACGTACTCTCCCCCCAATACATCGCCTTTTTTACCTTGTACCAGCGTTCAAAACATTTGTAGCTCATGTTTCCAATTCTACCTCCCTTTTCACCTTGTACTAGCCTTCGAATAGCTCATCTTCCAGTGGCGGCCGGCTTTAGTAACCGACAAATCAATCATATAGAAGATAACAATACACACACTATTACACCCGGTACCATATGCGGGTTCTTGGTTCAACTATACTAGCCTTCGATACCGCAGTGAAGTAGTACGAGGTTGCTGATAACTAACGTCCTCATGGACATATATCTGAATACGTACTCCCTTCAACACATCACCTTTGTGCCTTGTGCTAGCATTCGAAACAATTATAGCTCATGTTTTCAATTCCACCTCTCAATCGCTAGCAATTGCAACCGACTAAAATAACAACACTCCCAAACGAGTTAGCATCGTTATCATCCGTTAATTATCATTGATCCAAGACCCTGGATCAAAATGCGTCGGTAAGAACTCCACGGCATCGCAAAAAAAGACCGAGAAAAGAAAGAATAAATCATTATATCTCTAAAGCCTAAAGTTCAAACCGTAACATCCACCTTCTGCTCCAAACTCCCATTCTCCTCCCTCTTCAACTTCTCCGCCTCCACCCTCAGTCTCTCCCTATACTCATCCCCCCGATGATCATGATACACATACACAAACCTCTTCGACAACTCACCATTCTCCAGCTGGACTACCTCCTCGAACACCTTGTACCCCAATAACCACGGAGCGATGTGCATCCACGACACCCAGTACGTGAAACACAGAACCAGGATACCAATACCCGTAACCTAAAATGCAACAAATGAACACAAGAGAGACTCTGCGAATGAAGACAACGCACCCAAGGTACCCAATAAGGAAACGAAAACGGTTCCGCACCCTTCGCAGGCGGCAACCACGGCACCACCAGCACGAAAATATTCACCGCAATCGAGAACCACAGCGCGATGTGCCATGTGCGGAACTCGGGCCTCGGCACGCCTGCCTTGGCCCTTCTCCGCCGGATCCAGTAGATCCCCGTGACCATCGCCAGGTCGAAGAGTCGGCTGGGGTACGTCTGGATGGACACGATGAGGTTGAAGGCGTCGCCGATGGCTGTTCGGGGGCTTACGTTAGAAAGGGAAGAGGAAGGAGGAAGGGGACATACGGGGTCCGATGATCACGATTGTGGTAAGAATGAATTTGAGCAGCATCGGAGCGGCGGGGGTGCCAAAGGGTTTGGTACTAGCGAAGAAACGGCTGAACGGGAAGACGCCTGGAAAGAAGGTCCATTGCTTCAACGCTGGTCGAAGACAGAGACTGAGAAGATAGACGCACCTTGTCTCGCTACCTCCCTAAACACCCTCCCCTGCCCAATAGCCACAGCAACCAAGTTTCCAAATGCCGACAGAGCTACGAATACGGGCAAAACCCTCGTCCCGGCATACGTACCAAACACGGCGGAGAAGAATTTGGCGGCGAGGAGTTGGCCGGATTTCTTTGCTTCTGAGACGGGGACAGCGGCGACGTATGCGACTGGGGCGGTGAGGGATAGAGGTGAAGAGGAAGGGAATGGGTGCTTACTGTTTGCGAAGAAGTAGAGGAAGAAGACTAGGCCAAGGGAGAATGGGCCTGCTGTCTTGAGTGTGTGTACGGGACGGGACATTTCGTTGGCGACGTTGTTGGCTGTTGGGAAGTGATGAATGAACTTTCAATGAGGTGGAAGGGCTGAGACCTACCATTATTCCAACCCGCATACGAAAAGATGACATTAATCATAGCACTTGCCATCGCATTCCCATTATTACTATGATCAAAAAAGGATCAGTTACCAATCCCAAGCACACAAATGACTAGCACGTACTTGGTCCCACTGAATCCATTCTTGAAATGGCTCTTGGGGTCCTCGACACGCGTACCCCCACCAAGGACGACCCATCCTGCGACGACGATGAAGCAGAGGATGACCACTTTGAAGAAGCTGAGGACGTTGGAGATCCACATTGCTGTGCGGTTGTGGGAGATGACGACTGCTCGGATGTCAGAAGAGCATTTCGAGTTGGTGAGATGGCTTTTGCGCACTGATGCAAGCAATCCCATAGGCGGCTATTGCTATTCCTCGCATAGTCCATTCGCTATATGTTTCTTGCCCATTCGCGTAGAGTATATATTCTGCGCACACTATGGGAAAGAGTCAGCAAAACGGTTTGGCATATTCGACGAATATGTACCGATGGCATTAGAGCTACAAGATAAGATTAGCTGAAAGCCATTGAAGTAAAGTGCCGATCACGTACCTTGCAAAACTAAGAACAACAGTGATAACCGCAAAGGTTACCGGCAATCTATCCCATAGAATGCATGTATCAGAACTCGCGAGAAGTCGCGCGCCGATTGAACGCACAGAAACTTGGGCCGAGCGTATGCCTGCTCCAGATAAGCCACTTCGGCTCCAGCCCTATTCGGGAACATGGCGAGGTATTCCGTGTAGTATGATAAACCCGCTAAAGATCCCCACTTGAGCCAACGTCTCACCCGTAGTATGGAGGTTGCATACCAGCACTTAGGAAGAATCCAATAACCCAAACTAAAGGCCGCAAGGATTAGTTTTGGTCCCGCGCACAAAATACTGAGTGTAACATACAAATCATAGCCAACCCAAAACTACCTGTCTGTCTCAGTATAGTTCCAGGCGTCGCTACCCCCAACCAACCGTTAAACTCGGCATGGAACAAAGACAAGCGTAGGTACTCACAAAAGATGCCCGTCCCAATCATCTGGGAGAAATTCAAAAAGACGGCCGTCCACCAACCGACATCCTTCCCCATTGGACTGGAGTCCTCGATGGGGGCGCCTCCAAGGTTCCTATGCTCTTCATCCAAGGAAAGGTTATCAGCGAGGACGACATGGGAGTCTGCGCTTTTCTCGTCAAGCTTCGACATGAGAGACCACAATCCGAGTAAGTGAGTAGCTTCTACAAAGTGTTCACGGCCCGCTTTTGTGCACTCGGACCCCCCTCGCAATCCGCTGGCTAGATAGTGCAATCGCCCTAGGAAGAAGCGTGATCATAGAATTTGTCCAGGGGTGGAAAGAAGGCGCGATATGATGCCAATTTGACGGTGGAGTATATGCTGCCGTACAGCCGTAATAGAGTAGAGATAAGCTGGTCGGGCCATGAGAAGTGATGTCTACTCGAATCACAGCATACATAGAGAACGCCGCTGAGGATCTGATGTCCCAGAATAGAGAGTACCGTGGTACGTGATCGCGGTATGAGGTCAAGATCACTCAGAAATGCGTCGTGAGCGGGGGCCTGGCGATCCATGTGGACGCAGGCTTACGTTGGCCACCTAGTTCCTAGCTGGAACTTGTGCTAAGCCAATAGTAGAACCGGAATTGTCTGGAAAGGACCCTAGTGTTGTCGCCATCGATCATGGCGGAATGCAACTTGAGCCCACGGGTGGCGCGATTAGAAAAGAGTGCGGGGCGATTGGTGCTGAGCAGAAGGACACGGGGAGAGATTACCGAAGGTGGAGTAGCACCAGATCGCCTTGAAGTCGCACGGAAATGCCCGGAGAACAAGTGGCGAGAGTATATAAAGATGGCGAATACTTGGCTTGGTGAAAGCCTGGAGGTATTGGTATTGGCGTGTACAGATGCTGGGCACAGAGTCAACGAATTGGATTTTCATAGGGGACAGTTCGTCGCTCCCGTAGGCCCAGCTAGTCTCAGGCTTGTTGTGAGCAGGCTCGCAAGGAAGAAGTTGCCACTGGGTGAGCGGAGTTGCAAAATTGTTATTTTATGTTATTTCTTTTTTTTTTTGTGGTACGTTTAGAGTTGCAAAATTATGACATACCTCCGGCTTCCTCTTCAGACCTCTACGACGCGCGTCAAGTACTGCTGGTCATTGATGCGTGGATCAGCAACGCACGACGCGTTTATGGGTGATCTTGACCTTGACCGCACTAGAAGCCTATTCTGGGACCTGATCTTAGCCTTCAATCAAAGTCTTAACTAGGCTACTGTGTGGTAGCGACATCCACGATTCCGTTGGGATGAGAATGTCAAGACCTGCATCTCTTGAACTCCTCGTGCATCCCTCTCCCTCTGGTCATGAATTCAATTCCCGTATCAATGACGAGGCGAGTAACCAAAGAGCTTGCATGATTCTACCGAGTCTTGTTTATAACGATGCGCGATTCCCGCAAGAACGGCTTCCTCTGGCTCTCAACGAACAATCGACGGAGCAATGTCAGTATTCTCGCATTCGGTATAGAGCGACGTCAATTGCATACAGAAGGAGCACAATCTGCTTGTACTGGAACTCAACGCTCATTTACTTCTCTCTAAGCCCAAGTTCCCTCGCCCAACCTGCCGTAGTCGTTGTCAACGTCGGCTAAAAGGAAGCGTCAGTGATTTAACTAGATATATCACGCGGTCAGCTTACTCTTAAACTGCACAGAAAAAAAGATGGACTGAGTATCCTGACGAAACCAATACACGAAAGCAGAAATACTCACCACGGCAACAATCTTGTCGTCGGTCCAGAAATCAATCACCACTCGACCGTTGGTGACCTGGTCGGTCTCGTACGAAGGGTATTGCTGGTACCAAATATCGTTGTCTCCTACTAGGAGTGGAGTGCTCCCTGGGATGCAGAAGAGGGTACCCAGAGTACGCGGGACGTCTTCAACATCTAGTAGGATGCGTGGGTCAGTGGTCCCCACGTTTCCATTGAACTACTCACCACCGCCACTAAGTGGCTTGCTGGTGAACTTCTTGTCGCCCACCTCGACAGTAACGACACCGCCCGCAACAGTGACGTATGCGGCCGCGTCCTGCACCTTTGGAGTACCATCCGCGGATACGGCGAGTTTTTTCACCGCTTTGTGGAGGCCTGCATTGTGAACGTGAGCAATGAGTAGGAGAAGACCGTCTTCGTGAGACAGCTTGGTGGTGGAAGTAAGTGTGGGAGCCATTGTATGTATTTGCGAGAGGACAATCGGGATGTTCAATTCGATGGTTTGTAGGGGTTAACTGCTTACTTCTATATACTTTCTTCAGGACATAGAGAACTCATTGGGAAAGGTATCGGTGCGACGGTCACACTGTGTTGACAGTGATGATGATGTTATGAGTGGAACCGGGGATTTTTACTTGCGGTAACAGTAGAACAACATTTTGGGATTCTCACTGAGGTTCGATTACAAACAGACTAGGCTCCTCTTGTATTCTTTTGACGTCACCCTATAATGAATCCAAGAATCATGATCCAGCAAACCTCCTACCAGTATGTGCTTTCCGGCAGCTTGTTCCCATCATGCTTCGGTGATCGTTCGAAACTTGACCTCTAGGAATCTTCGGTCATGGGGATGGACTCCGATTGAACTAGAGAATAAAGACCAAAGATTTGTACCATTGATGCTTGTGTAGTTCTGAAGCCCCGATGAGCCATACTTTTTGCATCATATGATTACTTCAAAAGAAGGATGCAAATGTTTCGCGGAGACTTAAGTGATTAATCGTACTGGGTTGACACTTGGAACGAAGTGGAGCAGTCAGTCACTTGCCAATGTACATGTCGAGATCTATGATGGGAAATTTTCTCTCCTGTTCTGCTCATTCTTTGAGTATTTGCAGGATTATTGTTTAAAATTCTACATGAAAGAACAAACAAGAGCGAAAGCATCCCACAGTTTCGTACTCATTCTCGGACTCATGAGGAATATTTTTCAATCTGTGTTGGTGCCCTCAGGTGGGACTTCCATGCTTGCTGTCGATGGCCTTTAGCCTGTGGTCATTACTGAGAATTCTGACTAGTGTTGTTCTACGGGCACCACTAGTAAAAATCCCGGGTTCCACTCATGACAGTCATCATTGTCAACACACCGTGTCCATCGCACCGATACCTTTCCCAATAAGTTCCCTATGGCCTGAAGACAGTATATAAGAGTAAGCAATTAACCTCTACAAACCATCGAATCGTACATCCCAGTCGTCCTCTCACAAATACTTACAATGGCTCCCACACTTACTTCCACCACCACGCTGTCTCACGAAGACGGTCTTCTCCTGCTCGTTGCTCATGCCCACAATGCAGGCCTCCAAGACGCGGTCAAGTCGCTCGCCGTATCCGCGGATGGTACTCCAAAGGTGAAGGACGCGGCCGCATACGTCACGGTTGCGAACAGTGTCGTTACCGTCGAGGTGGGGGACAAGAAGTTCACCAGCAAGCCACTTAGTCCTAGTGAGTAGTTTGATGGTAACGTGTGGACCACTGACCCACGTACCCTACTAGGTGTTGAAAACGTCCCGCGTACTGCGGGTACCCTCTTCTACAGGCCAAAGGGCACTCCGGTCCTAGCAGGAGGCAACGAGATTTGGTACCAACAATACCCCTCGTACAAGACCGGCAAGGTCGCCGACGGTCGAGTGGTGATCGATTTCTGGACCGACGACAAGATCGTTGCCGTGGTGAGTTTTTCTCCCCTCTTGCATTGGTTTCGTCGCGATACTCAGTCCATTCTTTTCTCTTTCTGTGTAGTTTAAGAGTAAGCTGACCGCGTGATATATCTGGTTAAATCACTGACGCTTCTTTTTAGCCAACGTCGACAACGACTACGGCAGGTGGGGCCAGGGAACTTGGGCTTAGAGAAGTAAACGAGCGTTGAGTTCCAGTACAAGCAGATTGGGCTTGGGCTCCTTCTGTATGCAATTGACGTCGCTCTATGATGAATGCAATAATCGTGTCGTGAATACCGACAGACTGATAAGCTATGTGGACACGCGCTTACGTTGGCGACCTAGTTCCTGGTAGGATTGTCGGGAAAGGTCAGTCGCCATCGATCATGCCCTTGCACACCCAGGTATCAACCGCACAGTAATTGGCACGAGGAATTAAAGATGTCCGCGAGAATGGGTAAAAGACCGCCTTGGATTTGGACGGAATGTATGCAACGTCCAAGCGACTACTTCATAATCGTAGAGTGCCAAATGGTAGAGCCTGGTGTTCGCAGAAATAGTGCTGCGCGTCCTAGACTAGCTCAGACAGAAGACCACTCCCAAGCAAGGAGTAGATATTGTCCGGTTACAACACGCTATTTCCATGATGACTGTATGAGGTTAGAACCACGTTGTAGGCAATCCACATCCGCTCGCAAGGCAAAAATACGATGGCCGGTAAAATGATGCGCGTCGCAGTTGTAACACCAGTGTGATTGATATCTGTGAGTCTCGTCTGTTTTTTTCCAGAGGGGAAAGAAGACGCGAGTGATATGGGTGGGGCATATGCTCATACTAGAATAGCAGCTAATCGTGTCACGAGAAGTTTTGTATATTCGAAGCAAAGGAAACACCGCTGAGAATCAGCATAGAGTGCACAGATCGCGGTAGGAGGTTAAGATCACTCAGAAACGCTGAATGCACGCGCTGCTAGAACCGAAACCTACTCGCGTTGTCGCCACCGAGGCGTGATCAAAAGAACAGAGCACGGAGGAAAAAAGAATCACGGACGCGAAGGTGTAAAATTAGGCCGCCTCGAATTCGCGCCGGAGATGCCCGGGGGACACCACATCGAGGTGCATATACACTTACACCTCGTCCAGGCGCCATCCCCTGCACATAACGAAACCAGGGGAGAGGCCTCACGAACGTCATAACGAGAAGGTTCCGCTCCAAAATTGTCGGGATGGCCATAGATGGGGGTATGAGGTCAAGATCACGTCGTTGGCGGTCCATGTAGACGCGGTCTGTGATCGCCGGATCTGGAAGCTCGTATGGCGAAATTACGATCACTAGGCAAAGATATACGTGTCGTGTGCCATTTGTAACAGCAACACCGTGATTTGATGTCGACAAATGTGACAAAAATTTCCGAATTCTTCAAATTCATGTGGCGGTAAATGTTTTAGAGTGACGTCACACGCGTCATGTATGCATAACAGTACTGGCTTTTCGTTTCCATTCGTCAGGGACAGCATATATCAAGGAAAAAGGCACGGGAGTACGTTACGGAGGAGCACAGACGAATGAGAAAAGGGAAGAGAAAAGAAGACGAGAAAAAAATGTTCTATGGCCAATCGACGTAATTTAACATAACCCGGTTTACTCGGTTGCCTCGGCAGTACGCTCACGAAGAGTATCTGCCTTTGCGACGACCCCACTCGAGCTGATGTTATTCAGGACAGGCTTGAGGATATTGACGTAGGTAACTTGGGCACCCTGTGATGGACACGTAAGCACAGCAACGCAACAGCCCGGGCCAAAAATTACAGTCACACGACACCGCGTAATGTCGTGTGCTGTAAAATGGCGAGGAAAAGACACGCACTCGGAAGTAAGGAAGCTGTAACCACACAATGAAGAGAGTCTTGAAGGCGAAATACCATGGGACGTAGTAGAGCACGAGCCGGAGGGCAAAGCTCTCCAAAAAGTTGAAAAAGCCAAAGACGACCCAGTACGTCAGCCATTGGACGTCATCGTGGGGGGACGGCGACTCGACGGCCTTGAAGGAGAGGTATGCGGGAAGGGCCCAGCCGACGAGGTTGGAGACGGGAGCAGCGAGGGAGTTGAAGATGTGCAGGAAGGTGATGACAAAGGTGCTGCCGAGGACGAGATAGCCCTTGGGCACCTGCGTGCGTTGCTCCAAGTTGATGAGCACCGGATATTTGGTGAGCTAAGCACATGATAAGCACACTGCGCTACGACGACGAATTCTGAGACTGACCTCCTTGTCGAGCTGGCTGTAGTAGTACTCTGCCTTGGATTTGGCCTGTTTGAAGACAGGGTGGTCTTGCAATTTTTCGGCGGCGGACATCTGCGTGGAGAAGAGCGTACGTCAGCATGGCGAGACAACCCGGCCGGCGTCATGAGCAACGGCGGCAGGGAGATGAGACGACGTACAGCGGCGATGTGGAGATGAAGAGCGGGATGAGTAAGGTGGAGTGGTGGTGGTTGTTTTCAGAAAGCAGTCAAGCGCAGGCGGGAGTCTGATATTGGTTGCTTACACGTGTTTGGCAGGGCTGACACCTTTGCCATGGACGAATACAACGCCGTCAAGGTTTGTGCTGCTTGCTGTTAGGCTCGTCTGGCCCGTCTGACTGGCGCTACAGAATCTGTATAGCACGCTTCCGGCGTTCCAGCCGCTTATACCGGTCAGCCTGCTGCCATACATCGCGCTAGTGCTACTTTCGGCCACGTTTACACTGGCGTTCTACTTTTCAACGTATGCAAATTCACTGTATTGGTCTATCTTTTCTGATGGATAATAGGCTACCCAAGGACACGATACCTGTACGGGAAGTTGTGGTTGCGTCTACGGCGAGCATCCTGGGCGGGTTCGGGGTGATCGCGCTGTTCTGCACAGTGGGGGTGTACGTCTAGTTGTTCACGCGCCAGCCGTGTTTGCATGAGGCGCACTAGTAATACCAGTCAGGGATGTGGTTAGGCGAAGTTGGTTCACTCACAGTGTAAAAGACGGTGGACCCTTCATCTGCACTGCGCAGCTGTTCATTTTGTTGAGTTCTCGAGTTATGCGATGTTGCTTGCGACGTACCTGTAGTTCTTTTGAGTAGGCCTCCATGTGGCCGCAGTTGGGGCATTTCTCGGATACCTGCACAGACGGTTATAAGGAATACAGGGAAGGACGAGCGACATACGGCGGTGCCTTGATCGGCGCCTTCGTGGTGCTTGGTCTGCGTCTTCCTCTTCTGCCGCAGGGCAGATGGGAACGCGTCTGGATGGGAATGTGTTGTGATCTGGATATTCTCATACGCTGAACACTACCTCAAAATCCAGGCCAAGCAACTTGCATCTGTCGACTCACAGCTCGCAGGCTCTTCATGACCACACTGATCGCAGCTCACATACATTTCGCTGTCCTTGGGCAGGTCGAGCAGGGTCCCGCAGTTCGGACAGAACAACAAGGAACCTTGCACTGAATTAGTTGACAATTCGGGGCAAGGAGGAACAAGGACTGACCGATTTTGTGCGCCCTGGTCGTCATTCGAGACGAAAGAAAAATAGCACGTGACAGACGCGTCTCGAATGGGAAGGGATCTATAAAGCCGGCTACAGTATTCGATATTCAATATTCAGGAACGATTTCCGAGAACAAAGGCTACGACTATCTAGGACACATCCTTCTTTTGTTCTCAGAGCTGGCTCCTCCCATAATTGAACTGTCCTTGTTCTTTACCCCCCTATGTCAAGAACAACAATAACGAGTCCCAAAGCGGCTCGGGTTCTTTTGTCTCTCTGGGCGCCTAATTGCTTGCTTTGTGGGTCCAAGCGTAGTTCATAAGCTCCAACACTGGAATTCACATACCATTCATCTTCCTTCTTCCCCGTATCTACGCAGCGCGTACTATTCTTTAATCATGCCCCGCTCCCTCCCCGCCCACCGCTTCGCCCGCCTCTCCACCACACTGCGCCACTCCAAGGTGCAGTACGAACACATCGCCGACTCCCACCGCGCCTCCGTGCGCCCGACGCACAGCGCCCGGAAATGCGCCGCCCGCCTGCGCCTCTTCGTTGACATCGAGGGCGCCGTCAACTGTCCCCAGACATACGTCTCCCTCATCCCCCTGCCGCTCATCGACGACTCGCTCCACCCGGGGAGCCCCCTCGTCCATGCGGCGTCCGAGGCGATTTACCCGCAGGTCCAGGAGCTGAGGAGACGCGAGAGGATCCCGCCGATCGTCATCCCTGCTTTGGACGACCCCCGCTGCTCCCCGTCTCCGGAGCTGACGTCGTGTTTCTCAGCGTGGTCAACGGACGTGCCGTCTTCCTCTTCCAGTAGCTCGGCGCTCCTGACCCCTTCAGTGAGCCCGCACTTTCATCGCTTTGGGGCCTGAAATCTGATAGTTCTGTGCTAGGACCATGAGGGATCACCTATCGTGATATGCATCAAGCGTAAATCAATATTGGAGGAAGACTCGGATGATGAAGCCGTGGAGAAGCGCCCGAGGGTGAGTATTATTACCCCTGCTTTCGTGTGGACGTCGTACTGAGAGTGGGTTTAGTACCTACGCAAGAGCTGGACCTCTCGTATCTGATTAACGTACCCTTTACGTTTTATTTCACGAGGACTGTTTGATACAATACCCACATTGTTAATTATACCTACTTACTGTCTTTTCGCTATACTTTCCGCAGTAACACTTCTACTTTTACCTTTACGAGTTCGAATTAGTGTACACTGTGACTCAGGTACGATCTTTCCGTCAAAGCTGCTCCGAAGTCACCGTTGATGTCATTCAACAACAAATGCGTGGCGCAAGGTAGATAGCCGGACGTGGCGCAAGTAGACGACACTGACAGCAACCTTAAAGCCATCACTCATTTCTTTCCAAGGGAACCGCGCTTTGAGAACTGTCTCCGATTCCTGCCTTCGCAAGATGATACCTCACCGACTCGGACAACTTCCATCCAAAACAGTCATGACATTGATATACATATACAGATTTCATTTCAAAAACTTCCAGCCTGAGTCTCGACTACGACCAATCTGCCTTCTTTCATCATACGCGGAAACATGTCCTGTACGTCCACGCTCGTGACAGGATACCTGGTATCCGACTCGGGAGAGAACACCGCTCTGTAAGGCTGTCTCTGGATCTGCACGGTCAGCTTGCCTAGGCGGGGCCACGCAGTGAATATCGCATCGAGGGCCTCCCATTTGTCGTAGAACGTGCGCACGTCTTCGAACAGGCAGAACTGGACGAGCTGGAGGGTACAGGATTCGATGGAGATGTCGGTAGTGGATGGGACGGGGAAGGAGGCGATGAGCCAGTCAAGCCAGGATCTGGGGGCGGGGTGTTCTTGGCTTGAGCGGGCTGTAGAGTGGATCTGAAAGTCGACAGAGAGGAGGGAGGTTGGGTCAACAAGGGTCGTAAGAGGTTCTACAAGACTCTTAGTTTATGAATATACAATTAGAAGGAACATACCATTTAGACAGACGTTTAGCGCAAGATGCCGAAGAGTAGCCCTGTTTCTCCTTATGACCTCCTCAGTGGTATTCACCACGCTGACGTCGCCCACTACGTAGCACATGCCGACATGTATCTGTATCCGGTGGAGGTTGTCAAAGTGGATCGACGACTGGGACGGGAACTCGCGGTTGAGAAGACGGAGGTACCAGAACTTGCCGCAGGATACGAGGAGCGAGTTGGGCGTGAGGGCAGGGACGCGGGGGTAGAGGGAGAGGTCGACGTGACTGCGACAGGTGATCATGCCTACGGAGAGGCTGGAGAGGTGCGGGCATTCGCAGAGCATCGTGAAGAGCTCGAGGGCGGAGCCGAAGGGCATGGAGAGCGTGTTGAGCGTCGGGCGCCGCAGGACGCTGATGAACGCGTCTCGGACGGTGTCGGGGCATGTCGTGAGTAGGGGATGCAGGAGGTAATTCGTGAAAGAGAATCGTTCGACGTTAATGAGGCTTTCGAGAATAAAGGGCAGGTAGCGGTGCCATATCCTGGATATCCTGCTGACAATGAAGTTGGAGATGATGGTGGTCAGCGACGTGTAGCGCCAGTAGTCGCCGTGTATCTTGACAGAGAGTTCTTTGACGTTTCCGGCGAGGTGGGGCGACGCCTTGAATACTTTGTACAAGGGCCGTATGTCGGGTGCTATCCTGACTGTCGGCTTGAAAGGCGGAAGATGCGACTTGGTCCGTACGTGCAGCGTAATCTCGAGCTTGCGCCAGAGATACCTCTGCACGACCGGCGTCCAGCCAGTGCACACCACAGCACACGCCCTCAGTGCATCCTCGTCGTCGCGCAGCTCCTCGAGCACGATACACACAATCTCTGCTGGCAGCTGCGAAGCGATGAGCTGGACCCAGGAACCCAGGGAACAGACTGACCTGCATAGTAGTGGGAGCAAAAGGCAAAGAGCAAGGAATGATGGAGCAATCAAGAAAAGACGGATTTCCATGCTGTCCATCTGCTCCGAACCCGATCTTTCAGAATCAGAAGCACGACCCTGATTGATGCTTTCCCCCTGCCAACGTCGGTGCCGGCGCCGTCTAGAGCCTTGTTCGCTGCTCGAAGAGGTGGCGGTACATGAAAGGCAGAGAGGAGGCAGGCAGGCGGCTCCCGGCGGCCGCCCGCATGGCTCTTCCATCATCCCTCTACCAGACCCTCATCACCAAACTCGTCGTCGTTCTCGACCTCGTGCAACAGTCAGAGGGAATTACAACGCCGCAAGCCAAGCAGGCTTTATTGCATGCGGTAAGCAACCCGACTGAGTATACTCCCCCCTTTTTTTTCCTCCTTCGCTGACGGCATTATTAGACCAACGATTTTCGCAATGCCGTTGTGGATGCCAGGCGCCGAGCGCTGGATCTCCCGGGTGGCGAGATGATGGTGGGAGAGCAGGATGAGGTTATTGCGATGCTTACCCTGCTGCGCGATGGGAAGAGGTTCGTGTGCTGTTTCAAGGGCTTGTGGTCTGTGCTCATTTCGCATTTCGCGTAGGCGTCAGCTGCGCCAGTTTTCTGCTTTTGTGATGCCCGATGATATGGACTTGGACTCGGCCGCCTCGACGCCGGGAAGTGTATCTAGGTCGACTTGAAGGCAATCATACCTGATGCGTCCATGCGTGATTGATTACCTCCAGGTGGCGATCCCTCCAGCTAAAATATTCTACCACAACGCCTACGCTCATCGTCAAGCCCCCCCGCCGTCGTGCATCTTTCGTCTGGTGATCAGTGCCACAACCTTCGCGGGAAGCCTGGCGAATCTTTCGACCCCGGATTCCAAGTATCCCTTCCCAGGCCACCCACTTGCAGTTCCGTCTTGTTCTTCTGAGCGCTCAGTTGCTTCACACGTATTCAATAGACCCGCTTATGCTGTGTGTCAGCCTCGAGGCTGCTCTGATATCCTTCCACACATCCGTCATCGATTCACTGGCACGTGGCTTTCTGCGCCGCTTTTCTACCAGACAGACTTCAGTTCAGGTACTTTGTGACTACACCTTATCTTGAAACCATCATCTTCAGGCCCTCATCTCGTTCCTTCTCTCTGGGAATACAAGCGTGATGTTTCCGATCCTTACCTGCTTAACATTATGTGATGAGTTCTGTTGGACGTTGACCTAGGGCTGACGCTAAGCCATCGATGCGATGAGATTATGATACACGTGCCTTCTAGCTGTAGGACGACACGCCTTCACCATACTTTCGCATTCTTCCATTTCTCACGATGCGTCTGACTTGTCTCCGAACCAATAGGTGCGAGTCACTATCCCCAGAATCACGCCTCGTCTTTCGCTCCAGTATGGAAACCTCTACCAGCCCAAGCAAAGACGTCTTGTACAACCCCGATTTACTCGGCATTATATGCTGGTTTCTCAGAGACCTCAAATTCCTACCTTTCGGCACGTTGGGTACCAATGGCAATAGTCTCTGCGCCCTGGCTTTGGCATGTCATGCTACTTGTGACGCGGCTCTAGATTGCCTCTGGCACGACATAATTGGGTTGGAACCTTTATTGTCCATCTTCCCCCGTGCCATCTCGCCTAGTAGCAATCTCCCATGGGTAAATCGTAATCCTGCTTTGCATCAAATCATACTGAAAGCTCATAGATCCCCACCGATCCTATATCAGACGAAATATGGGCCCGGTTCGACCGATACTCGAACCGAATCCGCTCTTTTACTCTTACTGCAGACTCGCGTGCATTGCACTCCCCAACCGTCTTCCTACGACTTGCTGAGAGACAGGAACCCCTTCTTCCCAAATTGCAAAAACTTATCGTTGATGTGGCTTCTGCCACCGACCCCTCCTTGCTACTATTATTGACCAGTCCTCTGTTAGATGAGGTTAAGGTTACCTTTCCTTCCAATCCAGAGGCTGATACGGTGGCTATGTCTATATGGACAGTCGGTTGGAAAGTTCCAGGACTTCGCTCACTGACCATCGACCACCATTACCTGTCTTTCTCAAATGATGGTATATCTCCCCCTGTATACGGTAGCTTCTCTAATTTGCGCCAGCTGCGTAGATTGAACATCGAAACACACCCGGTCGACCTCAATTTTTTGGTCCAGCTTTCTTCCATCCCTGACCTCACAGAGCTCCAGGTTTCCGTCGCTCAACCTGGAGTCGGAAGGCCCCAGAGGCGCCTGGTGCAGATTGCATTCCCATCCTTGAAATCTCTGCACATCAGTGCTTATGCTTCATTGATGCCTAGCGTTCTTAGGCTGATCCGTCAGGGATCCTTGACGCGCTTGGATTACCATAGTTATGCACCGTCCAGCGAGGGTTTTTTGGGTCTTGAAGATTCCGTGCCGGCCTTCCATGCGGAAATTGCGTCCCGATTTCCATCTCTTACAAGTCTGAGATTGTATCACTCTTTACACCTCGGTCTTGAGGATTCGGAGGAACTTCGGGAATCTTTGAGAGCTGCCATGCACCCGCTCTATGACTTGTCCAAACTTCAGACAATGGACTATTATGGTATACTCTGTGTGGATAATGACGCAGTCGAACTCGCAACAAGTTGGCGAGAAATTAGATCACTCCGTATTTACTATCTCCATGCAACGTCTCCGACATATGGAATTCTCGCCGTCTTAGCCAAACACTGTCCTCTTTTAACCGAACTCCTCATACCTATCACGTTTCCCCCAAAGGATGTCCCGCTTCGGGATGACGGTGTGTTCTCTCATAGATTGCGCACCTTCCATGCGCTACCTGATCCCATCTACTGCAATGCGAGTATCGCTCATTATTTGGACAGGGTGTTCCCCTTTCTTGTTTCGATTGAGGGTGAAGGATGGGATCAGGTTAGGTCCATTATCTTGGAGGCTTGTCAGCCGGCGCGCAGGGATCAGCTACAGCGGCTGCGAGGATGATCGCGTTGGGTGTGATCAACCTATTGAGGAGAAGTGATGGTACACCATTCAAACTCGTTGTGGTATGTCAACCGTGGCTCGTTGTACAGAGGCGACCGGACGTGCTTTGTGGAGAAGATGCAGGGTCGACCGTTTAATTAAAATAAGGTTCCAAGTCGATCGAGTATTGCAGTATGAATTACAGATCGTTTACTTATGTCTATCACCACGCGCTAGTCAGGCGCCGGCTTTCGACAAACGGCAACTTGAAGGTACCGAGTCTAAATCATCCGAATTGCGAGCGCTATCCGACTTCGGACCGTTGAATTGATGCGGTATGTGCGATCCGACAAGGTACATCACTTAGACGTTGGGAATTATTATGTCGGATTCATCATCCTGAAGTTCCGCGATAATGGAGTTAGACAGTGAGAGGACTTGCAGCTGAAGAAGCGTGCCAAGCCTGGGAAGTGGATTCAATGATCAATCTGTTTTCTTGTATTTGTACCGCCAAGTTCAAGTTTATCTTTGTCTTCCTGGGACTGGACCATTTGTCTTCTGCTCCTTCTGTGCTATTAAACTCAGGCCGAGACTCATCATGAGTGTCAATGGAACATTGCGGCTCGAACGTTCTAGCCCAGAGGTTTCCCTCGTTAAAATGCAGCCTGACCGATCCAAGGAGAGGGAAAGACGCGGAGTCATTGTGTCTTAGGCTCCTCTGAGGCACGAATATCTTCAAGGACACGATCGTGTTGTTCGAGACACGTCGACTCAACACAAACTCTGAGAGTATGTTTATTGATCTTCATAACGACCTCGACCGTCCGAGTTGTTCGAGTCATTCAATGACACGCAAGGACAAGTTAATATCATTATATGAGCAGAAGTTGCAGGCTGTTCTTTTAACCGGTCGAAGAGCTGTTTTTTACTTGAAGTCGCTTAAGTACTTCCGCCTGGGAGTACATTCGGAAGGCGGCGGAGCTGTAAGTAATTTCTTTCAAGTCAGTTTGATATCTCCTCTAAGACTGTTCCCTTTCGACCATCTCAGGATTAGCGGTGCATTGACTCCGGTAGAGGCTATGAATGCGTGTTCAACCTACGGAAAATGATGGTTAGTTTGCAGGTATGTTTATTTAACATTGACTATTTCCTCTAATGTTTACCGCGGGTGCATTTAAACTGGTTGAATCACCACCTGCAGAGTCAGAGGGAGGGAAAGAAAACCACTTGACCGCTGCGGTCCCGGAAATGAAGTAGCCAAAAGCTCGGCGCCATTCGCACTCTTTTCCATCTGGGGTAACTTTTTCCGCAACGCACCGGCATGTGGTTATATATGTGCGAGAGAAGCATCCTCTGAGTAATGGGCGGTGAGATAATTACCAGCAATTGATAATATGTGAGTTGTGACTACTGCCATGCAAAGAGATCATGGATTTTGTAGTGCTTGCAGATCTTCACACCACACTGCTCATGATGATCCATCTAATATGATACTGATTTGCGAGACTCGTTTTGTGCAATGTATACTGTTCAAGCTATCTCGTCCAAGCGCTACCCGTCGAAACTTTCTGTCTACAATGTCCTATGGAAACGATCGAAACCGAGCGTCCAGCGTGTGTAAGTTGATCAACTATACCGGTCGGATTCTGCGAGGTGCACCATCTTAACATGTCATTGGGATTCTCTGTGTGGCGCGCGCCACTTTGCATTCGGTGAAGTCCTGGGCACACTACCTGCCGCGTGTCTTCCTTCCATTCTCCGGTGCTTACATTCCAGATCGTTGTCCAGGGACTCGGAGTGACCCCTATAACGACGCACAATTCACTAATGCCTCGAGCCGCTGTCATATTGCGACCGCTAGTCAACTCCAGTTTGGGTCGAAGGCTTCTCATGTGCATGAAATAAGACGCGGATTCTCCTAGGAATAAACGCCTGCTAGACCGATTAGCCGTGCAGTGATGTTAGCTTATGGTTCTTCTCACCACGATGTCGACGCCCAGGCCTCCGTTGACCATCTGTTGCTCAACGCTTCATGCATTTTCCCTACCTGCTGTTCCCCGCATACTACAGCAGGATTTTTTTTGTTAGCGGCGTGGAAACACGCGCAGTGAAGACCTTCACGAGGGTTTCAGTGTCTCTCATCGTATTTATGTGACTGTCGAAAGGGGAGCTAGGAAACGGTCGATTGAGTCATTATTACGTCGTCGTTACCCAAAATCCTATGGTTGACGTTCTGGGACTGTGCAACTCTGGATGGGGTCCTCGCACTGTCACGGAACCCCGGTTCGTCTTGGTAACACCCCTCTAAACTCGGCGGATGGGTTCCCAAAATACAACATTGTTATCCACCCATCTATGTGTTTACTAAATCGGAGTTGTAGACTACCCTAGTACCATAGTATTGGAGCAGCTCAAGCCACTGTGTGCTGAGTGGTTTGATTACGCGTAGCTGTCAAAAGGGCATTAATAGATGCAAGTATCGTGGGCAGCAGGTATTAGATGGTACGGTTTCCCTGCTAGGCTACAACCAAGTTTATTGCATATAGACCCCCTCTCAATACAGCTGCCCCAAAGAAGGAAGTTCGGCGGAAAACAACGTAATGCATGCAAGGGTCGTCACCTGGGAAATGAATTCAGGGCCTGCAATAACTTCAAATTTCAATGAGTGGAACTTCACGCTTTCAATAGGGCAGAATTCATTATCCTACTAAATGACCCTGGCTTGGATCTCCGCGGAATGTATGTAGTATCCTTCATATAGAAGTGGATTGTTCCTTGGTTGTCGCCACTTCTTACATACAGATGTTTCTATAAGGGAAATGGAATGGTAATTTATCAGTGCACAGTGACTGTCGGAAATGGAGCTGAAAGGGGAAAGCTCACGTGGTAGATCACTACTACTAGAGCACTCTCACGTCCTTCCATTCGTTACGAGCTCGCCGCCGAAAGGCCCTTGCTCATCGACCACCATGGCGAGCTACGATCCTGGTGATCCCTTCAGATCCCACCTCATAGATCTGCTTTCTGCCTATGCCCTCGGTCCCGGATCCCTTTCTTTGCCCAAGTATACCGGCCCATCCGACTGGCAGACAGATTCTATCTTGCGTACTCTCTCCGACTTTGCAGGGAGAATGAACCGCGCCGAAAAGGCCCTTTGGTCTCTCGGTACAGACTCCAAGCATATTTCTGCCATAAAGGCGACAACAATGACAGCCCCACCCGCTACTACATCTACCCGTGCGCCAGCTGCGCCGACCTCTATCAATCTCGATGACTTATCGTCCAGCAGTTCTGCACCTTCGTTTTTCCATAAAAACATCCCTGTGCATGCCGCCGACGAATCCCCTGCACCTCCGGTTGCCGAGTTCGTTTATTGTCCGACTTGCAGCACTCGATTTACGGATTCGAATCTTGTCAAGAGAATGTCGTCGTTTGGAATCAAACCGTCACCAAATTCTCCACTCATTGTCGCCCCGAACGGTCCTTTGGCCACCGTTGCTGTTGAAAGCGGTCTAAGTGCCGTCGAAGAACTCAAGCTTCTTAAAGATCAGGTGCAGGATGTCGCTAGGGTTTGCAATGCGGTAGCCAATGGAGATCTTAGTCAGAAGATTACTGTTGAGGTTCGAGGCGCGGTAATGGTCAGTCTCAAAGACGCTATCAACACTATGGTGTGTACCGTATCTTTCGCATTATCTCCTCTCTTAATATTCTATCTATCTATATTTAGGTTGAGAAACTCGGAAAATTCGCGAAGGAAGTAACTCGAGTATCTCAAGAAGTCGGCACTGAGGGCAGGCTCGGTGGTCAAGCTGTCGTTCCCGATGTCGAGGGCACCTGGCAGGAACTGACCGATGTCGTCAACAACCTTGCGGCAAATTTGACGAGTCAAGTACGATCTATAGCTGCCGTTACTAAAGCTGTTGCCGTTGGTGATCTATCCAAACAAATCGAGGTCGATGCGCGTGGCGAGATTCTCGACTTGAAGAATACGGTCAATGGAATGGTCATCAGATTACGAGCATTGGCTGCTGAAGTTACCCGCGTAACCCTCGAGGTCGGTTCTCAGGGCAAGTTGGGCGGTCAAGTGACCGTGGAAGATGTCGAAGGCGTCTGGTTCGAGCTCGTGAAGAATGTCAATCGAATGTGCTTATCCTTGACGGATCAAGTGCGATCAATTGCGTCAGTAACGACAGCAGTTGCAGAGGGTGATTTGACGAGGAAGGTGGAGATCGAGGTTGAGGGCGAGATGCATCAGTTGAAGGCAACCGTCAATTCCATGGTGGACGATTTGAATGCATTTGCATCCGAGGTTACTCGTGTCGCTCTGGAAGTCGGTACGCAAGGTATCCTCGGTGGTCAGGCGAAAGTCGAAGGGGTCAAGGGCACATGGGCCGATTTGACTAGGAATGTGAACAAGATGGCGAACAATTTGACTGACCAGGTGCGGTCGATTTCCAAGGTGACCAAGGCCGTGGCCACAGGTAATTTGACACAGCTTGTCGACGTTGACGCTCAAGGCGAAATGTTGGACCTGAAGATCACAGTCAACAAGATGGTTGAGCAGCTCAGTGTTTTTGCGAGTGAAGTAACACGCGTCAGTTTGGAGGTCGGGACGGAGGGAGAATTGGGAGGACAGGCCGTCGTACCTGGAGTCTTCGGAACATGGAAGGTTAGAACACAACAAAATTTTTGTGACGTCGCTCACTTCGATTCAGGCTTTGACAGACAACGTGAACCTCATGGCTATGAATCTGACGAACCAAGTACGGTCTATTGCTGAAGTCACGAAGGCCGTCGCGAACGGTGACCTGTCCAAGCGCGTCGAAATTGATGTGAAAGGCGAATTCCTCGAGCTAAAGGAAACTGTCAATCAGATGACGTCGTCGTTGAGTGTCTTCGCTGATGAGGTGCGCTTATGATTCGGACTTCTCTCTGTTCATTATTTATGATTGCTCAGGTAACGAGAGTGGCGCGCGAGGTCGGCACGGAAGGAAGGCTAGGAGGGCAGGCTCAGGTAAAGAATGTCGCAGGAACATGGAAGGATTTGACCGATAATGTCAACGTTATGGCTAATAACGTATGTGTCGTTAACCTCCTTCTCTCCCGTGTATTCCTATTTATTGGTCTTTTAGTTGACTAACCAGGTTCGGGTTATTGCAATCGCCACGGTGCGTCCCGTTATTCACCATTCCAAGATCATGATACTGATTTCTATCGCTTAGTCTGCTGTGGCGCATGGTGATCTAACACAGAAGATTGTCGGAGTATCGGTCTCTGGGGAGATGTTGGAGTTAGTTGAGACGATCAATAAGATGATTGATCAGCTGGATATCTTTGCTGTCGAGGTGAAGAAAGTCGCACGAGAGGTTGGGACCGAAGGAAAGTTAGGCGGTGTGGCGGACGTGGGCAATGTCCAAGGTATCTGGCAGGAGATCACGTAGGTTTCTTAGCCGCTCTCACCGCTGCCAGCGTTCTCATCTCTAACGCAGATTGTCTGTAAATGCCATGGCAGGAAACTTGACCACCCAAGTACGAGGTTTCGCCCAGATTTCGGCTGCTGCTATGGATGGCGATTTCACTCGGTTCATTACTGTCGAGGCCAGCGGAGAAATGGACTCACTAAAATCGCATATCAACAGTATGGTTTTCAATTTGAGAGACAGCATCCAGAAGAATACTGCTGCGAGAGAGGCTGCTGAATTGGCGAATAGAAGTAAGAGTGAGTTCTTGGCCAACATGTCTCACGAGATTAGGTGAGTTAAAGTTCCTTTTGGTCTCGGATAATCTGACGTACATCAAGGACACCGATGAACGGGATAATTGGCATGACAGAGCTTACTCTCGATAGTGATCTAACTAGATCACAGCGAGAGAGCTTGCTGTTAGTCCATAGTCTAGCGCGGTCGTTACTGTTAATCATCGATGATATTCTGGATATTTCCAAGAGTGAGTCTCGACGGATAAAGTGTCGACTCAACTCACCCGCCTTACTACACAGTCGAAGCTGGTCGGATGACGATGGAAGCCGTCTCTTATTCTCTCCGTCAAACGGTTTTCGGCATTCTTAAGACACTAGTCGTGCGCGCGAATCAAAACAACCTTGACCTGACCTTCGACATCTCTCCTGATATTCCCGATCAGCTCATTGGTGATTCGTTACGTTTGAGACAGGTTATCACCAACCTGGTGGGCAATGCTATTAAGTTTACGCGATCCAAGGCCACAAAGAAAGGACATATTGGATTTTATGGCAGGCTGGTGGCGTGTGATGACCAGAATGTGACGCTGGAGTTCTGTGTTAGTGACACGGGTATCGGTATACCAAGAGAAAAGCTGAACATCATCTTTGATACCTTCTGTCAAGCGGATGGATCCACAACTAGGGTCAGTTCCTTTCTATTTATTTGCTGTATATTCGGCTGATGGTTTTTCTACTAGGAATACGGTGGGACAGGTCTAGGATTATCAATCTCGAAGCGTCTAGTCAATTTGATGCAAGGGAATATATGGGTCGAGAGTGAGGTTGCACGGGGAAGCAAGTTTTTCTTCACAATAACTTCTCAGATCAGCCGCAGCTCCATGGACAATATTTTGTCCAAGATGTCGCCGTTCTTGAAGCGCACGATCCTTTATATGGACAGTCTAGGTGACAAGACAGGGGTAGCTGCGAGCATACGGAATCTAGGTCTAAAGGTTCATGTGGTCCATTCCGTCTCCGAGGTTGTGGACAAAGCAAAATGCCCCCACTTTGATACCATCGTGGCTGACACTCTGGCTGTTGTGAGTATCGACTCTTTTTTTGATCTTCTAGACGTATCGATACTATTTTATCCAGACCGAGAGCCTTCGGGAGCACGAGCATCTTCGATACACACCCGTGGTGTTATTAGCTCCATATATGGCCCGGCTCAACCGTGAGTATCCTTTCATCCCTAAAGATGATGCCTTCTGAAACCCTTCCAGTGAAGTGGTGTTTGGACAATAGCATCAGCTCTCAAGTCACGACACCGATAACTGCTCATGATCTTTCATCTGCGTTAATATGTGCTCTGGAGTCGAACACTGTGGTCCCGGTGACTGTACCAAATAAGACAGCGCTGGACATCCTTCTCGCTGAAGATAATGTCGTTAATCAACAACTGGCCGTGAAGATCCTGGAGAAGTACGGACATAGCGTCGAAATTGCAGAGAATGGTAATAGCGCTCTGGATGCGTTTAAAAGACGGGTGTTGCAGAATAGGCCATATGATATCATTTTAGTTCGTCTTTGTCTGCTGATTCCTTGACCGTGTTTTTTTGACGATGTGCTTCAGATGGATGTTTCGATGCCATTTATGGGTGGTATGGAGGCGACGGAGTTGATTAGGGCGTATGAGATGCACGCTGATTTGCAGCCTATACCAATAGTTGCGTTGACCGCTCATGCTAGTACGTATTTTCTAGAATTTGACTTTGTTGAGATTCACATTTGCGATTTTAGTGATCGGCGACAGGGAACGCTGTATGCAAGCAGGAATGGTACGCGTTGTCAACGCGTAATGTACTGTAGTTACTGATGTGCTTTCTCCCCAGGACGAACATATCACGAGTATGTCGAGGTCAATGATCTATTATTTGTTGACTGATTGTCGTTTAGAACCCCTTCGTAGGGGTGATCTATTGAACATTATTAACAAACTTACGGCTGAAAGGGCTGCCTCACGACTGGGAGGCAAGCATTGGCGTCCGCGTCCTGCAGGATGGATGGACCCAGGTGGAACGTACTAATGGGAAACATTTTTGGGTTTTGGGTTTCAGGTTTCTACTGTTTTCGGTTTGCATTGTGTACCATTATCTCTCGACATATACTCAGCGGCCATGGACGTTTCATATATCCTTACGCGGTGTGCTTTTAGCTAGTTATATGCTTTTTCTTTTACCGGGTTTAGGTCTGCTGTATCAATGGAAATCGTGTTGCGATTTCTTGACTCAGCTTCACCGCATTTGGAAAGGGTCGCATGTCGGTACCGCCGGCAAAGAAAAAATATCATGGCTACTCTGCTACCACCTCCGAAGCGCGTCAAGCTGTATCATGGTGTCCCCGAGCCAGCACCAGAACCACCCAAACCGTCTCTCAATATTCTCGTTCAATTCGTATCAGACGATGATGACCGTCCTCTGGCGCCAGCCGTGAATCTACCAGCCAGTGTATCAAGAGAGGGATTAGAGGCTCTGGTGAATAAGCTAAATACTCAGGTGCGTCGCGAAAAGTATCCAGAGAGATGGGTTCTGATTTAATGCAGGATGAGGACCCTGTTCCCTTTTTGTTCCATGTTACACTACCAAACGACGATGAGGCTTCCACTAGTGCACCAACTCGGATCGTAATATCCAAGTCAATAGAGGCAGATGTCATCGACCACCCTTCAAATTCGTTCACCGAAGAAGATGTGATTGTCGTGCGGTGCTCGCCCCAGAGCGTATTCCGAGTACGACCGGCGACGAGATGCTCGTCGTCTCTTGGAGGCCACACCTCGCCCATTCTTTGCGCTTCGTTTTCACCGACCGGAAACTTTCTCGCTACCGGTTCTGGGGACACGAACGCCCGATTATGGGACTTGAACACGGAGACACCGTCGCACGTACTTTCGGGCCACAAAGGCTGGGTGCTTTGTGTGGAATGGGAGGTGATGGAGAGGAAGCTTGCGACTGGCGGACATGACGGCCATGTTCGTCTATGGGACCCTAAAACTGGGATGCCGATTGGAGATGCCCTGAAAGGACATACGAAATGGGTGACCTCGCTTTCTTGGGAGCCCATACATCTTAATGCGACTGCTCCTCGATTGGCCTCATCGTCCAAGGATGGGACGGTTCGCGTTTGGTCTACTCTAACAAGGAGAGTAGAGTACACCCTAGGTGGTCATACCGCCTCAGTCAACGTCGTCTTGTGGGGCGGTATCGGTAAAGGAGTTTTGTATACCGCGTCAAGCGATCGTACGGTGCGCGTATGGGATGCGAATGTGAGTTTGGTTTTTTACACGTTCTTGTTGCTCATATTTCCTGTAGGGCCGGCCACTTCATACTCTAAAAGATCATGCTCACTGGGTCACAACGTTGGCGTTGAATACGGACTTTGTATTGCGAACCGGGCCATTTGATCATACAGGCAAGAAGCCCCGGTCGGACGAAGAGGGTAAGACTGCGCTCCATTGCTCCTTGTCGTAGTACTAAAACATGCTTCAGCGCAACAACTGGCTCTGAAGAGATATACGGCCCTGCTTGCTACCACACCAGAGATCCTCATTTCCGGCTCGGACGATCATACACTTTTCCTGTGGTCTCTCTTCCCTTCATCGTCACCCGCATCTGAACCCTCTTCTGGAAAATTGAAGCCAGTGGCTCGGCTGACAGGACACCAGCGGCAGATAAGCCACGTCGCGTTCTCTCCAGACGGTCGGTGGGCTGCTTCGGCGGCATGGGACAACAGTGTGCGTGTTTGGGAAGGCCGGACCGGAAAATACGTTGCTACTCTCCGAGGTCATATAGGTGCAGTGTATAGAGTGACATGGAGCGCGGATAGCAGGCTACTGGTTAGCGCGAGTAAAGATAGTACTCTAAAAGTGGGTTTATCCGTTGTCTTGCATTGCTTTATGCTGACAGTTTTGATTCATAGATATGGGATCTCAAGACCTACAAAATCAAGACCGACCTCCCAGGGCATACTGACGAGGTTTATTGCGTCGATTTTGTGGCCGATAAAATTGTGAGTGGAGGGAGAGACCGACTTGTCAAAATGTAAGGACTTTGTTATGCTTCTACCTTGTAAAAATCTGACAATTTATTGTTGAAGATGGAAGAATTAATCTAAATCTTCCGGGCCTACCGTTGAGCCTTCGCCCTCAAGGGTGACTAGACTTACACGTCAGAATCTATAGTTGGCGCGTTTGAACATAACCGCCGATGGAATCTTAGTCTTATCTCTTATGGATGGAGCCTTCTTTTGGATTAATCATCGCTTGTGTACCGTATCCTATTGTGCAATTTAACGTGGCGCATACAATATCACTTGTCGGCTAATCTGTAAAAGGTTTGGCGCGATGATGGCGTGGGAAAACTCAAGAGTCTTTTTCAGGCGAGTTTCGATCAAGGCGATTCTACTTTTCCCCTTACTTTCAGACTGCCACCGCCTGCGAAAAAATTTCCCCACAATGCAGGCTACCATCGCATTCCCCGTCGTTGACAAAGAGAACATCGGCAATGTTGCGAGCAAGAACCCGCGAAAGCGAACTATCACGACTGTCGACGGAGGTACGGTGGCGACATCACTCATGATGGAGGACGCGACTGACGCGCCGTTCTATGGAGACTATCGATCTTACGAAGGGCTTTGAGGCGAACTGGTCCGTGAGTCTGGTCCTCGACGTGTCGAGATAGATTTTATATGATGCTGTCGCTCTAGGTCGTCGAAGCGATGAAGCGAAGGATTTTCCAGGTGAGCAAGACGCGTCATTATATTCTTCGACTGATGAATACGCGTCATTCTTAGCTGGAGGACGAGTTGGAGGCGGCAAGAACCTCGCAAACCCAAGGGCCCCCTGCGAAACGGGCCAGGACGAGTACTATCCTCGACGAAGCCCAGTCTATCAAGAGTGGCAGCGTTAGGTCCGGTGCCTCGAACAAAGCCGAAGAGAAAAAACGCAAGATGCAGCTTAAGAAGATATTCGATAAGTTAGTTACCATCACTTTTAGACTTGTTGACGTTCTGATGTCCATGAAGGATCAAGAAGGACTGCAAATCCGACACTGTCAAATTCCAGGGGACATCTAAGACGATCAAGTGCGACGAAGTCTTCGAACAGGCCGAATTTGACGGCATTTTTGGAGGCAGGGGTGCCTTGATCCAGCCTACACCCCAGAATAAGCCAAAGAGCGCGGTTACGATTATTCATTTCGTGAGTTTTGATTCTCTTTCTACATCAACATTGTACCGACCACGCCCAGAATAACAAGGCCCAGATCGCGCAGTTGTTTGGAGACGAACTGAAGGCATTGAAAGGGTATCGGTGGACGCGGGGCGGGGCCCCTTCGTTTGCAAAATCCGTCAAGTTGGGGGCATGCGACGTCGAGATTCGTTCAGCGGAACTGAATTACTCGAGGAATAACATGAAATGTCCCTCAAGTTTGAGGTTTACGAAGTTAGCTGCGGGGGACGCCGTGATGATACGCTTTTGTGGTAGGGCACCCTCACTTTTCAGTTCGGTGTAATTGTCTCGCTATCTTATTCAGCTATTATTTCATGGCTGCGTACTATTACAATTTTCTGTGCAATTCGCCTATAGATAAAAGTTGCAACCAGATCCTATTGACAGACAGTATACATGCAATTATTCCTCATTCGGGGTATCTACTCAGAAAATGGTTGCCAAAGCGCCATCATCAAACTTCCCACCTCCCAGACCGCCCATTTTACCACCAGCCCCAGGCCCATTCTTTCCGAAAGTGAACCCAACCCACACCCCCCTCCCAAACCCTTCGTCCTTCTCCTTCACTTGTTCGACGTTCCTTTGTTTCTCGCGGACCTCGGCGTACTTTGCCATATCTTCTAAGGAGGTAAAATCGTCGTAGTAGCCCGTATCAATCTCAGAATCGAGAGCAGGTACGAATGGGGCGGTGACAGAACGCAGGTCGTCCCATTTGACACCATCGAAGAAGGGGTGACCGGAGACTTGCGGCAGGGTGGCGTACCGGACGCTTGCGTGAGAGAGTAACCTTCACATTGTCAACGGTGAGTGAAGTCCTTTACAGAATCACATTAATGAATCTACCTAGTTACGGCATCCCAAGCCGTGTCCGTTAAGTTGAACACCAGGTCCTCTGGTTTATCATACTCAGGCCTTCGCAGGACTTTTGTCCAATTCTTGAGATTCGTCCATGTTTCCTCTGGATTGCTGCCGCTGAATGGGGGGAAACCGGCGAGGAATTCAAAGAGGATGCAGCCCAACGACCAGTAGTCGACGGAGAAAGTGTAGGGCTTGCCGCGTAGGACTTCAGGAGCCTGCAGGGAGTGTCAATACGAAGGATAAACACCGTTGGCGCAGCGCAGACCATGTAATCGGGTGATCCAACTATGGAATCAGCATAACGAGGGTCTTCATTACGGATAGAGCGATAAATAGAGCGGCGTTCTAGAGTTGATCTATGAATGACTTCGTTATCTTTGACTTTGTCGAGCTATAACCATATTATAGATGATGCCCGCATAGGAATAGTTGGTGAACTCGCCTTGGCTTTGAGTGACTCGATACGTCGGGGGTTCAGTGTACCGGTGGCCAAACCGAAGTCTGTTAGTTTGACGTGTCCTGTACCATCGACAAGGAAGTTCTGTCCGTACATCAGCAAGCCAGTTCCGTTTCGAAATATTGTCGTACCTCCGGTTTCAGGTCTCTATGAATATACCCCAGCTTGTGGAGCTCGTTGACACCGGCGAACATTTCGCTGATATAGAATCGCGCATGTTCTTCTTTGAGGACGCCTGAATTGTTGAGGAGAGTGCGGAAGTCGCCTCCGGGGACATATTCCATGGCGAGGTAGACGTATTGGGGATCTTGAAAAGCGTAGAGGAGCTTGACAAGCCAAGGCGTCTTGGTTGCGGTCAAGATATCGCGTTCAACGAGAACATGGCGGATCTAGAAGAAGTAAGCCTCATATCATCAACGAGTGGCAACTAGCGCACCTCATCCATCTTGAACAACGTCTTCTTTTTCATCTTTTTCAGCGCGCAGACCTCGCCTGTCTCCTGTTTCCGGGCAAGGAAGACCTCACCATATCCACCCTGGCCAACCTGGGCGATAATATGGAACTGGTCGACGCGAAGCTTAGTACGCCGTCTGCGGAGAAGAACGCGTTCACGTCCACAGTAGCTCTTGAACTCTTTCGAATACTCCGAAGGCTTGAGATCGCGGGCCTTGGTGTCCCCGTCGAACTTGGCTCGTCGTTCCTTGCGGGCAGCGAGGTATCCTAGCGTCTGGAAATAATAATCGAGGAAATCTGGACAAGGTCGGGATCATCTCGGACGAAATCCACGAAGCACATACATAGCTGGGCAACAGTAGCCTTGCGTTTGACCTCTGCGGTATCGAGCAGCTCCCGCTCCCACAGCTGAAGTCCGGGTTGTTTGATGGTCGACGTTCCTTTTGCGGTTTGCATGTTGATGTCATTTGAAAAAGTAAGCCCTTTCGCCGTGTTCATGTGGATATCAAACCCTGAAATGGGTAATCCCTTGGCAGTGTCCATATGGATGTCGCGGTCGCGGTAGTACGAGAAACCATCCGTACGTTCAGAAGGCAGACCGGCGATATTTTTTGCTGCCATGGGATAGAAAGAAGGTGAGGGAGTGGTATATTGAAGCGGCGTGTTAGGGTTAGCCGAATACAAGCCGAGTAAGTAGCTAAACGCGACGTGAGGTGCCGAGTGCCGGGCACGTGGCTACTTGTCAGTGTTATAAGCTAGTTCGCCTGGGCTCATGTGTCTTCTGTAGAGAGGTATGATATGAGTAAGATAGAGCACTCAAATACTAATGTATTTGAGTGGTATGTCTAAAGACAAGGGCCTGTCAAAGTGTTGACTGTAACAATATGGTTGCATCATGTGCATGTGACATGCATACTTATACAGTGTCTTGTTGCCTTTCTCACCTCAGTCATTCTACAATTCTGGCTGAGGTGAGTAGGGCTGCATGCCATACCATATACAGTATATGGCCATAAAGTCATGGTCTCAATTGGTTACAGAAATACCTGTATACCATACCATCAACTATCTAGCTCAGCCTTGTTGGTGTTGGTACAGATACCTTACAGCTGTCATCAGCCATTTATGACTGTAAACATCAAATAGAGCATGTGTCTTGACATGTAGTCACAATATTACCTATATGGTTTGTGACATTGATAATTGAACCAGTAGAGCTGCAGAAAGTGAATAGTATTGACCAGGCTGCTATGCAGATAATAGATAGGAAGGATTGCTAGGTATCTGTGTGTAAGGAAATTTAACTGAGAACTGTCTGCAACACTGGCATGTCAGAAAAGTGGCCAGAGAACAGGCTTATAAAACATACCAAAAGGTTTTTCAACAAAAAATAAGCCAAATCAGGTAGGATATTATCCAGAAGGGAAAGCCAACATGCACTGGCACTGCTATGGCAGGGGGGGCATCCAATAATGTGGGGGAACAAGGGAGGAAATGGGCACTGATGTGTCTGTTTGCAACAGATTGCAGCATCATGGCATGATTTGAGGTACCTTGTAGTAAGCCATATTACACTGTTAGATGGCAGTATCCATGGACCAATGATGGAGATGGAAGAGCTGTATTCTGTACCATATGAAGGCTGATATTTGGGCTGTCAGCTTCAGTACATATACTGTATCACAGTTACCAATAACCATATTATACGGTATGGTAGTGCTGGCTGGATGTCACATGGAATACATGTCACTGATGGTCCAGCTGCTTACCTCCCTTCTCTTTACTTCACTTCTTTCTCTCAATTGCTATGCTCACCTTCCGATTCATAGACTACTTCCTTCGACAACAGTAATTTTCACATCATGCAACACTCCTCCTTCAAAACCCGGCCGATGATCAAGGATCAAGGATCAACACTGGAATTTGACTGAGGGGTTGTGTACTGCATCGATCAGCAGATAGGGCAGGGTCTCATTGTAGAGGAAGGGTGTGCTGTGCTATTGTTTCTTTTATTGAATTTTTCATCACTTTACAGACATTATTAATGGTTTCTTCTACTCAACATTAACCTACCTACCACACCGGATGTGAGGCAATGACAATGAAGTGGAAATGACCCTCGGACAGCACTTGGGATCAAGCAGCATTGGATTGACAACCCATATGTCCATGCTGAGGGTGGCAGCACCAAGCTCTCCCTATGAGTAGTTGTGCCTATCCCAGGATTGTTGAGTTGAGTTGACATGGCCTAGCTAAGAATTTATTATTTCTTTTCATATCCATTACGTTTTATTTCATACAGACTTTCTTTCCGCAACCTGGCTGGGGCCCTGGCAATGTGATAGTACACATGTGGCCAACCCCTTTATGATGTAACATTCTGATTCCCCTAGGGAAATATACTTTACCTTTGTGCCACCACGAGTGAGCAGCGCTAGAGCAACAAGCAATGAGCAAAGAGGTATATTTCTATTACTACTTTTCACAGTTTCTTTTAGATACTTTTGTCCCTTCACTTTGCAGCTGTCAAGCACCTGCATCTGTTATCCTGACCTCTTGCAATCAAAGGAGTTGACGTCAGGCCAACATTTACTGCGACAACAGCTACAGTGCACAGCCATAGAGGTGAGAACTCTTTTATTCATTCTGTATACTCTATCTAACATTTATAAAGTTAGTGTGTGTACAGATACTATTGTAAGAGTAGAGGATGAGTGTGTAAGAGAATTAATTGGTCTCTCAAGTGAGAGATGAGCTACTTAAATACATTTCATGTCCTTCTAGAATTTACTATAGACTACTTAATATATCTACTTTTCCAGTCTAAAGTTAATGCTATTGGCCGATACCAAATCTTTGAGTACAATCCTGTACATTCTCAGAATTGCTTTTACAACACTTCCCCTCAATTCCAATCTCCTAGAATACCTGTAGTTAGATATTCATGTAATGGTCTTGGAAGAGACTTAGTGAACATATTAGCTAAGTTTTCTTCTGATGTGCAGTGTTGAACATCAACTTCATTTGAAGTTATCCATTCTCAAATAAAATAGTGCCAGATATCAATGTTTTGATGTTGCATGAAACATAGGGTTTGTGCTGAATTTGATTGCAGATTGATTGTCAACATTGATCTGAGTCAGCCTATCCAGTGGCAGTCCTAATTTGGAGAGAAGCACATGCAATCATATGACTTCACATGTGCAATTTGTAAGTGCCATATACTTGGCTTCCATTGTAGAGAGAACTACTATAGGTTGCTTCTTGGAACTCCAAGTAATTGCTCCCTGTTAGGATCATGCCAATAGAAGAGAGGATTAGAATGCATGCCAAGGAATCCATGAAGTGTATGGGCTTGGCAAAGCTATTAGCAACGTCACCCTTGGGTCAAAGCCCTAAGATAGATTACAGATGGAGTCCATGGAATGAACATGAAGTAGGATCAAGATGAAGTTCCTGACGGAGTCAGAATCCACAGACTTATAGTAAGAGATTGAGATTAGGCTTGAAGTGTTAGGGCCTGACTCTCATGTGACTCAGGATCAGGCAATTGCTAAGCTGTCTCACGTTCGGACAATCACTTGGCAATGCCTCAGATGATCTCGAGGTGATGAGAGAGGCGCTTACTGGAGAAGCTCTCAGCAAGCGAGCAGACAAGTAAAGTTTATGTGATGTTAAACCTTAGCTCGAAGCTGAGGTTGTACAGTGAAACATAGCTACTTAAATACTAAAGTGTTGGTGTTAATAATAGCTACAAAAGTTTTATCGAAGTAGAGAGGTGTGCTTGTTGGGCGACGAGCACGCAATATCATGCATTGTCCATCATGAAAGTTTTGTCAAAGTTGATGTCGGTGGTAGCGAGGTGATTATGCATAAGCATGATGATGCCAATAAGATGCAATAAGACTAGGAAAAGGAAAAAAGAAAATAAATCGTAACATTACCCTCTCATTAAGGCAGACGTCCCGACTGCCCTAGGGTTCGCTTGGTGGCTCTTCTTGCACTTTTGCATATTCTTTTCTCCAGTAGTCATCCATGTAATCCCTCCAATGCTTGTTGTTAGGGCAGGGGTTTTCAACCCAGAAGGTCTGTCCATCTTGTCTTAGGACTCGATATGAGATGATTTTGTTGATGTACCTATGGTCAAGTATCTCCTTCAGGGTTCTTTCTGATCTGTCGATGACTTTGCGGGCAGTCACGACAGCTCTTGTCTTGGAGAGACTGTTCTCATAGTCTTGGATGGCCTCCTGTGCATTGGCCATATCATCTTCTCATACCCATGAGTTATGTTCTTGGGTCCATCCCTTCCACTTGACGAAGTAGTCGGTTATGATGCATGATTTTTGTCCCTTCTTTCCGTGGACTCAGTGAGTGTGTGAGTCTAGGACTTCTTCCACTTTGCATTCCTCTTCGTCTTCAATGAGGTCTGGTGGTGGCAGGGGAGGTTGTTCTTGATTGGGGAACGCTGGCAGAATGTATGGCATCAGCAGTTTCTCATTGAACCTCAGGTGGATTTTCCAGTGGCAGGGGAGCTTGAGTTTGTAGGTGGAAGCGCTGGCCTTCTCCAGGATCAGGAATGGGCTGACCTGCTTGTCGTCGAGTTTTTTCTTGGGGCATGGTAAGTGAAGGTTGGTGGCGTCAAGCCATACACGGTCTCCTATAGCGTAGTTGACAGCGTCCCTTTTCTTTTTGTCATATTGGGCCTTCATTTTACCTGTGGCTTCCTCTAGGGCTTCTTTGGCTTGATGATGTACTTCCTGCATATTTTTGGCAAAAGACTTCGCCGATGGGTTCATGAATGCAGTCGTCTTGATGGAGTCAGGTAGGACACGGGGATTGGTTTCATGATTGGTGAAGAATGGTGTTTGGCCAGTCACCGAATGAACTCTGTTGTTGTGGGTGAATGCTGCCAAGGCGAGCCACTCGCTCCAGTCGGTTTGTCGGTGGTTGATGAAAAGGTGGAGGTACTTATTGATCTCTTGATTGGCTTGTTCTGTTTGACCATCGGTCTGTGGGTGGAAGGCAGTGGAGGCATTCGGAGTGATATCGAGGAGTTTGAGGAGTTCCATCATGAACTTGGAGATGAATTGGGGTCCTCTGTCAGAGATCACCATTTTGGGCATCCTATGGCAGGCATAGACATGGTTGCGCAGGAGCTTGGCCCATCCTTCAGAAGTGAGTTCTACGTTACAGGCGAGAGGGATGATCTCCTTTGAGAACCTGTCCACGATTACTAGGATGGTGTCATAGCCATTGGACTCGGGGAGTCCAGTGATCATATCCATGGATATGTGACTCCACGGTTCAGAGGGGACTTCATTCAGGTGAAGAGGGGCAGCCTTAGGGTGGGTGTCTGTTTTTGTTCGCTGGCATGCTTCACATGCTCGGACATACTTTTCTATCATTTGTTTGAGTTTCGGCCACCAGAACTCTCTTTGTATGAGCTCTTTCATCTTCTCGATTCTGGGATGTCCTGCCGTGATGTGGTCATGATGGGCTGCGATGATTTCTCCATGAAGTTTGTGATCTTGAGGAATGTAGATGCGTCCATCATAATACAGGAGTCCTTCCTTTTCAGATATCCCTCATTTGTGATCAAGGGAGTTGGCGATTCCCTGATCCCACTTGTCATGATTGCGGGTTATGTCCCTAACTTGTTGATGAGTTTCGCTTATGGTGGGCATGATCATGGCTCTGAAATGTTCAGGTTGGAGGACTATGACATCATTGTTGTCCTTCTTGCCTTGGTCATGATCATCCTGGCGAGATAGGAGATCGGCTTTGCGGTTTGAGGTGCCTGGCTTGTGATGTAGCGTAAAGTGGTATTCTGCAAGCTCGGTGACCCATCGAGCTTGCCATCGATTAAGCTTCTGGGGCTGACGGAAGTACTGTAGATTTTGATGATCAGTCCAGATCTCGAAGTCTTCGGCTGCCCCCATGAGGTAGTGTCTCCATTCCTCGAGGGCGAGCATGATCGCCAGGAGCTCTTTGTCATAGATTTTGTAATTTTGCTCGGTTACAGTGAGGGCCTTTGAGAGGAATGCCACCGGCCTCCATTTTCCATCCTGTTCTTGACTAAGGACAGCACCTATGGCTCCTTCGCTGGAGTCAGCCTCAACTCGGAACTTGCCCTTCTCGTTGGGTAGCACTAGCACCACATCCTCAGCCATCTGTTTCTTTAGGCATTGGAATGCTTTGTTTTAGGTGGTCCCCCAGATCCAGGGGGCATTCCCAGTGAGTTGGGTCATGGGTCGAACGATTTTGGAGTAGTCCTTTATGAATTTCTGATAGAAATTCGTAAAGCCCAAAAAGGATTGTAACTCCTTTTTCTTGGTGGGCATGGGCCACTCGGAAATTCCCTTAACCTTTACGGGGTCCATGCGGACCGATCCTTCACTGATAATCATGCCAAGATATTTGGTCTCTAGGACTTCAAACTCGCACTTCTCTGCCTTTAGAAATAGCTTGTGTTCTCGTAGGTGATGAAGTACTCGTTTCACGATTCTGCGATGCTCTTGGAGGTCTTTTGAAAAGATGAGGATGTCATCCAGGTAAATGGTCACCTTTCCTTCGTGAATGAGATCATGGAAGATGTCGTTCATCATCCATTGGAAGGTCGCCGGTGAGTTGGTTAGGCCGAAGAACATGACGGTCGGTTCAAAAAGCCCTCAGTTAGTCTGGAAGGCTGCCTTGGCTTCATCCCCTTGTTTGATTCTGATGTTGTTGTACCCCCAGCAGACATCGAGTTTGGTGAAATACTTGGCGCCGTGGAGTTTGTCCATGAGTTCTGAGATGAGAGGTAACGGGTATCGGTTCTTGATTGTCATCTTGTTGAGCTTTCAATAGTCCTGGATGGGGCAGAGAGATCCATCCTTCTTCTTGACGAAGAAGAAAGGAGAGGCAAAAGGCAACTTGGATGGTCTTATGCGGCCGGATTCAAGATTCTCATCGAGGAACTTATCGAGCTCCTCTTGCTCGTGATGGTTTAGGGGGTAGACCTTACAGTCGAGGGTCAATTTAGCGTTCGGAATTAACTCGATAGCGTGGTCCCATGGCTTTCGTTCCGGTAGCTCGTCGAAGTTTTCTTTGGAGAATAGGTCATAGAAGTCGTGGTACTGAGGTGGGACCATCTCTTCAAAGGTTTTCTTGGTTTTTCCTTCAGCGGCCTTAGCAGCTAGGTCGTTTGCATGGTGTACCACCTGGATTTCTAGCTCTTCCTGAAGATCGACCATCAAAATGGTTTTGCCTTCCTCCAATTCTTTGTCCCAGGGGTCATCGGGATTGGTGTCAGGTAATGGGAATGGATTCTTCTGGCATTGGCATCTGGCGAATATGATCTTGCCAGTGGCCCAGTTAATGACTGGGTTGTGTCATAAGAGCCAATCATGTCGCAGGAAGATATTGCCTTTGCCGATGTTGGTGATGGCGAAGTCGATCTGTTCGCTGTGCCCCCCCACGGTCATCCTTACTTCTACAAACTCAGTGATTTCTCCAGCCTTATTCCAGGTGCCATCGGCATTGTATACCGAAATCGGTGTGAGGGCAGTTTGGGTAATGAGGCCATGCTTTTTTACGTAGGCTTCATTAATCGTACTTCTGGTGCAGCTGCTGTCGATGAGGGCCTGGGCTTTTAGGGTTTGTCTGTTTTCTAGCGTCTCGAGCTGGGTGTCAAGGAACAGCTCTTGGATGCCTTTGGTGTTCACTCGTCGTTGATATCGAATCAGCTTGCTCAATTTGTAGAGTTCCTCTCGTGCTCATTCTCCTCCCTTCCTCAGCGAGGCTAGGAGTTGGTCATTGATCTCATTGACCTTCTCCCTATGGGCCCAGAGGTGAAGTGCGGCCAAGGCTTCTGAATCTGTGTGTGCTTCCCTGATGGCCTGAAGGGTCCAGTTCACGCCAAATGGCTTGAACCAGGTGGACTTTGGGGAGGAAACACTCACTGGTTTGGATTTGGAACGCCTCGCCTCAATCGGTTCTTCTGCCTTCTTCTCTTGTGCCTTTGCTTGGGACATCTTGAATGATGTGTCATCTTCATCGTCGGCCACCTCTTCGATGCTGGTCTTCCTTCTCCCAGGATGCTGCGCATCTGACACTTCTTCCTTCTGGGAGGTCCTTCTTGATCCTTCAATGGTCGGGGGCCTTCGAGGAGTCTCCCTGGTTGGGGCATGCTCCTTCCCCAGGGATCATCCGCTGCCAGCTACTTTGTCAGGATTCGGGGGTTTGGGGAGCGAGTCGCTCCAGGAGTGACCGGAAGGCCCATCAAGGATGGAAGAAGTCATGGATGTCGTGTTCTTGTCGCATGAACTGTGCTTCCACATTACTTCCAGGTCCTTTGGCACCTGTCCTGTGTCCCTATCCTTTCTTGAATGACTGTCTTCTTCCTTTTGGGTCAGGGGTGGAGGAGGTGCTGTCACGACCGCGTTGGAGTCCTCGGGCGATGAATGGGGGGCAGTATCCTCCACTTCTTCATCCAGGCGGGGAGAGAGGGGGTCATGTTTCCGTGACTGTCCTTGAGCATGAGGCAAATCGTTGCAGACAGTGTCAGCAGGCATCGACCCCGTGTCTCTGCCTTTGTCTTGAGGTTTCTGTTCAGCAACGATGGGCTCAGCTGGTTCGGGGAGTACCTCCTTAGTCCTCAAGGACTGGGAGATCCCTGACATTGTTCAGATGAACTCCGGTCCCCATCATGTCTGAAGGTCCTGGAGGGTGAGGAGTTCTGGGACAGATAGTGTTAACGAAGGAGGGGGATGGTTTTCGCTTCACTTCTGAGGGATTTTGTATGTGTTTTCAGGTGGAGCCTGAATGGGGTGTGATTCTTTTCGGGTGGTCTCAGGTGACTGTGTGAATGTGGCAGGTATATTTGAATGCATAGATAACAGTGACGTACATAAAAAAGTATTACAATCGGGTAAGGTCCACACAGCAGAACCTGATGACCGACCACCCAAGGAGGAGGATTGGGCTGAGGAAGTGGAATCACTCACTTCTCGGCCTCGCCTTTTACCTCCTTGATCTTCAACGTCGAGGATGTCTTCTCCTTGACCTTCTCATGTCCATGTCCCTTCTCTTCCTTGTTGTGTTCTTCTGCCTCCATGAGCATCACGTGAAGTTGGGTCATCATGTATCGCTGTAACGAGCATGCCGCGGACTCCGAGGACTTCAACCTTCAACTCATCCAACTGGCTCCAACACACTCATCGGAATCCAATGGAATCCGATTCCCGGTTTCTATTCCATATTTCATATCTCTATTTCACATACTAATTTCACATATTTATTTATCACACCTAGAATCCATTACGGTAGCGAGTAGGTGTTATATCGGAGTCCACGGAATACTCAACTCCTCCAGATACAGAATATTCCAGACTTATATTATTCTAGCCTCCAATTCCTCGGACTCCACACCAGTATATAAACTGTAGAATTAGCAGTACATAC
Source organism: Armillaria fumosa (assembly GCA_030407015.1). Lineage (NCBI taxonomy): Eukaryota > Fungi > Basidiomycota > Agaricomycetes > Agaricales > Physalacriaceae > Armillaria > Armillaria fumosa. The sequence continues at coordinate 982,038 of JAUDYM010000001.1, forward strand.
CTCAGTTCGAATATCAACTTGGTTTAGCCCAATACTCTTGTACTCACTATCTCTGGCCTTCAAGCCTAATCTCTCTCTCTTACTATAAGTCCATGGACTCCGACTCCATCAGGACTACATCTTGATCCCGCGGACTCCATCCGTAATCTATCTTAGGGCTACGACCCAAGGGTGACATTGCTAATAGCTTCACCAAGCCCATGCACCCTGCGGACTCCTCAGTGTGCATTCTAATCCTTTCATCTATTGGCACAATCTTAACAGTATATTCCAACTCAAACCCTTGAGTCGAAATTTTTAGGCATGTCTACCATCCTTCTCGAACAAACCGAGACTACTCAGTCCTCCACGGACCCCCAACTCACTTTCTCTATGAACGACATTCCCCAATCCGCCTCCAAAGGAGATCAACACCTTTTTGGTGATGACTCCGCATCCACCAGCCGTTCCTGTAGGGAAACCTACACCCATAATGGTTTTACCCAACGACAACCCATCCCAGGGATCAATCCCAATCCCTTCAACCTCAATCTCACCCCCAGACCCTCAGAATCCATCTCAGGTGGCTATGGCAGCTACCGAAATGATCCCCCACAGACTCTGATTCCTAACCCGCGCCGTACCTTCCCTGTTTAAAATGAAGAGGAAACTGGCAGCGACTCAGAGGATGAGATTGACTCCCCTAGTAACCGCAGCCTACGCCTTCCACGGGGCAATGATAATCGCTGACCTGGTGGTGGCCCTGGAGGTCCCGGTGGCCCCAGTGGTAACCCTCCCAATCCTCCTAACCCTCCTAATAACGACAAAGCCATGGTCAGGGATCTCTTCAACCTTCTCCATGGCCTCGCCAACCAAGTCAATAATCCTCCACAATGCCCAATATGCACCAAGGTCAAGGAGCCTGATACTTTTGACAGCTCAGACCCACGGAAACTGAAGGCGTTTATCGTTTCCCTCCAGTTGAACTTTAACGACAGGCCCGATGCTTTCTGCGCTGATGCCTCAAAAGTCAACTACGCCATCTCCTTCCTTACCGGTGTCGCCCTCAATTGGTTTGAACCAGATATCCTTCACCCTAACCACACTAATCCTCCTGCCTGGGCATACTCCTATGCTGCCTTTCTTGTGGAACTCCGGACTAACTTTGGTCTGTTCGATGCCATCGGAGATGCTGAAGATGAATTGGAAAACCTTCGGATGCGCGATGGAGACCGGATTATGAAGTATATAGTCCGTTTCAATCAACACGCTTCTATCGTCGGCTATGGTGACAATTCCCTGTGCCATGCTTTTTACCACGGACTTTGTTCATGGATTAAAGATGATATGGCCCACCACGGTAAGCCCGATAACCTCCATGACATGTGTACCCTTGCACAGGAACTTGATGCTCGCTATTGGACTCGGAAGGCCGAAATTTCACGTGAAAATTGTGATAAACCTTCCTCCTCATCTTCCTCCTCCAAACCTAAGGGTTCAGGTTCAAACTCAAGCTCTTCATATTCCATGGCGCCCAAGTCTTATGGATCCAATACCGTGGGCTCCGCCTCCACCTACCAACCCTCTTCCTCTTCCTCTTCCTCGTCTGCCAAGAAGCCCTACACTGACAAGCTAGGCAAAGATGGCAAACTCACTCCTGAAGAAAAGGAACGCCGCCGGAAGAACAACCTCTGTATGTTCTGTGGTAGCAAACACAAGACTGAGGACTGCAATAAGCGCAAGGCTGTGGCATCCGCTCGCGCTCGTGCTGCAGAGGTTTCAGAGCCTCCTGCCTCCACTGATCCAGCTCCCATGGAGTCGGAAAAATAGAGAGCAGCCCTGTTTCCTCTGTGCAAGGACAGGGTTGCATTGACTGTCATTGCACCTCAGAGATTGTAACCCTCAATGCTGCTGCTCTTTCAACCCATTCATTAACTGTATCACTATCATCCGAAATCGGTTCTGGATCGGAACCCGATGGATCCCCTATTATCATTATCCTTCATTTTCTTGCTCTCGTTGATTCTGGTTCAAGTCATTGTTTTATTGACTCCAAATACATTGAGGATCATAATCTCCCTACCAAATCCATTCCCGCTGTTCAACTTCAGCTTCTTGACGGCTCTGCCAGATCTCACATTTCCCAATCCATTACTCTCTCTGTACAGTTTCTGTTGGGAGATGTCATTCCTATTGACTTCTATGTCACATGTCTTGATTCATCCTGTAACATTGTTCTGGGATACAACTGGCTTTCCCACTACAATCCATTGATTGACTGGGCAAAGCACAGTATCACTTTCTGTTCAAAGCTATTCGGTGCTTCTATCCCTATTAGCGCTTCCACGGCTACTGACACACATGTGCCAGCCCGCTCAGACCCTTCAGGTCCAATTCCATCATCCAAACCCACTCCGAGATCCCGATGGACTCCACCACCGTATGAGCCCATCTACTCATATCCTTCCATCCCATCATTCTCTACTTCGGTTTCACCGAAGATTTCAATTATTTCCACAGCTGCTTTCATACGAGCTTGCGCAGAAGAAGGTGCCCAACAGTACACCCTACAACCTTCTATGCCAAGTGTTAATGGTCAAGCTGCCTCCGTGGCCCCCATGGATTTATCTGATATCCCACCAGAGTACCATGACTTTGCCGATGTGTTCAGTGATTCCCTCTCAGAGAAATTACCTGAGCATCGTCCTTATGACCTTAAGATCAATCTTGAGGAAGGCACTTCTCCTCTGCTCAGCCCCATCTATTCCCTCTCTGAATTCGAACTAAAAGCCTTACGTGAATTTATCGATGATAATGTCCGTAATGGTTTCATCTCTCCCTCACATTCTCTCCACAGAGCCCCAGTACTCTTCGTCAAAAAGAAAACTGGTGAACTAAGGCTCTGTGTTGATTTCCGCGGCCTGAACAAGATCATGAGAAAAGACCGTTATCCACTTCCCCTCATTTCTGACCTACTTGACTCCGCGCATTCTGCATGCCTATATACAAAACTTGACCTTCGCCATGCTTATCATCTAGTCCATATAGCTGAAGGAGATGAATGGAAAACTGCATTCCGTACCCGTTATGGATCTTTTGAATGGCACGTCATGCCATTTGGACTTACCAATGCTCCTGCGGCTTTCCAACGCTTTGTCAATGACATTTTTTCAGATATGCTTGACGTTTCCATCGTCGTCTACCTCGACGATATTCTCATCTACTCCAACGATCCTGCGGAACACTGAAAACACGTACATGAGGTCCTACGCAGGCTTAGAGCTAACGGGCTCTACTGTCATGGATCCAAGTGCGAATTTCATCAGGATTCCATGGAATATCTAGGCTATATCCTCTCTCCTGAAGGCTTATGTATGTCTGAAGACAAAGTCAAGGCTATTGTCGATTGGCCGGTCCCGTGGAAGGTCAAAGATATCCAATCATTCCTTGGTTTCACTAATTTCTATCACTGTTTTATCCATGAATACAGCGAGATTGTGTTGCCCCTAACACGTCTCACTCGCAAGGGTATTCCGTGGAAATTCGACAACAAATGCCTGGCTGCATTTAATGAGTTGAAGCAAGCATTCACTCATGCCCCTATCCTTACCCACTGGATTCCTGACCATCAGCTTGTCATGGAAACCGACGCCTCCGACTACACTATTGCTGTCATCCTTTCTATTTACCTTGAGGATGGTGAAATTCACCCTATTTCCTTCTTGTCCCACAGTCTCCACGGAGCCGAGCTCAATTATGATACCCATGATAAAGAGCTTCTAGCCATTTTTGAAGCCTTTAAATACTGGTGTCACTACCTCGAAGGCTCCGCAGATTCCATTGACGTCGTCACAGACCATAAGAACCTTGAGTATTTTTCCACTACCAAGATTCTTACTTGACATCAAGTATGCTGGTCCAAATTCCTTTCCCAGTTCAACCTAGTAATCCGGTTCCGACCAGGTAAGCTTGGTGGGAAACCAGATGCACTCACTAGATGATGGGACGTCTACCCTAAAGAGGGGGATAGTCAATATGCTCAAGTCAATCCTCACAATTTCCGCCCTGTATTTACCCAAGAACAACTTTCCACTTCTCTCCGCGCTACTTTTCTTGAAGGTCCCATACTCCATGCTAGTGCTATCATGGACGTGGACAAGTTCCACTCTGATATCAAGCAAGCACAACCCATGGATTCCGCATTGACCGAAGGTTTTTGTCTTGCTTCTTTCCCTTCCAATTCCTCCCGGTGGTCCATGGATGAGTCAGGAATACTCCGCCTTGACAATCGCATCTACATCCTGGACTCCATGGATCTCTGTCTTCGTGTCTTACAGAACAATCACGATCATATCTTGGCAGGTCATTTCGGTCAAAATCGGACGCTTGAACTAGTCCAAAGGAATTATACCTGGCCACAGATGCGTAAATTTGTTCGCCACTATGTCAAGTCTTGCACTACTTGTGGTCGTAACAAAACACCTAGACACCATCCTTTTGGCTTACTCAAACCCTTGCCTGTACCGGAACACCCATGGGATTCAATCTCCATGGATTTCATTGAACAACTTCCGGATTCCAATGGATTCACTGCCATTCTTGTCGTCGTTGACCGTGCAAGCAAGCAAGCCATTTTTATACCCACTCATGATACCATTAATTCTGCGGATCTCACACAGCTTTTTGTTACCCATGTCTTTTCCAAGCATGGTGTTCCAAATCACATCACTTCTGACCGCGGATCCGAATTCGTCTCCCAATTCATGTGTGCCCTTGCCAAGGCTCTCAATATGGAACTTCACTTCACTTCTGGTTATCACCCAGAGGCCAACGGACAAACTGAATGCGCTAACCAAACCCTTGAACAATACATCCGTATCTATTGTTCATATCAACAAGACAATTGGGATACCTTACTACCCATTGCTGAATTCGTGTACAATAATGCTCCTAATGCCTCCACCAGAATCTTGCCATTCTTCGCTAATAAGGGATACCATCCTAGTATCACAGTGTATCCTGAACACGATATCGCCTCTGCTTGGGCCCATGACTTTGTAGTCAACCTCGATGATCTTCACCAATTCTTATGAGACAAAATTACTCACACTCAGTCTCGCTACAAATTACAAGCGGATAAGCGACAGTCTCCAGCTCCAGATTTCAAAGTAGGTGACAAAGTCTACCTCAGTTCTAAGCACATTAGAACTACACGTCCTACTGCGAAATTTTCCGAGAAATTCCTTGGACCGTTCGATATCATTGCCCAGCCTGGATCCCATTCTTTCACACTCAAACTCCCCATGGACCTCCGTTCCATTCACCCCGTATTCCACGTCTCACAGCTGGAACCAGTGGAAACCAATACCATTCCTAACCGTACCCAACCACCTCCACCTCCAGTTGAAGTCGACAGTGAAGAGCAGTATGAGATCACACAGATTCTCAACTCTAAGCTTGACCGTCGGTTCTGATGTCCACTACTCTACCGTGTACAGTGGCTGGGTTACGAAGGTACTGATGAAGAATTTGCTTGGATCCCCGCTACAGAATTTTCTGCAGATGAATATATTGAAGATTTCCACCGTCGATACCCAGACAAACCAGGACCCCTATCCAAGGTCACCATCCACAAAGCAGTACTCAAAACTATGCCTCCTGCTTCTTAACTTCCATCTCCATCGGATTCCTATGGATTCTGTTGTCCCAATTTCAAATTAAATTCTGGAAAACTATTGCAAATTACCTTCCTAATTGGGAACAGAATCCGTCAGATCCATATTTTTGACTTCACTCCCATTTCGTCATCATATTTCAGACATCAAGAAAAAATATACATTTTCACCCCGGTGCAATACACTACTGTCTTGGTACAAACATCAAAACTAGGCATCTGTGGATTTTCCGACTTCTTCCACCTCTCCATCCAAATGCCCTTCCTCTTCAAGCGTCATCGCATCCAACTCCACAATTCCGATGGATCCGGACCCAGGGAGCATACTCTCCCTGATCTCTTCCTCATCCAATTCCCTGTTGGAATCTTCCACCAAATATTCTTCAGCTCCTTTCAAAAATTTCTTCCATAAGCCCTATTCTGTGCGCCGGCCTCCGAGGCGGTAGAACTCCATACAGGTCATCCTAAACTTTTTGCTGGCCTCGATAGCTTTCTCCAGCCCATCGGCTCCATGGCTTCCATGCCATAATTCCATATTTGCTAGTTCGAACGGGTCTTGACCGTTAAATGTCTCCTCGGACATTACTCTTGCATGCCACACTTGTGCAATATCCTGATCCAAGCGCATTGTCATAGCCCGGCAGAGAGCCTCAGAATTCGCACCCTCCATGCATAGTATCTCCTGACGCGATACCAACCATTCCTCCTCGGACGCCTTCAGGATAAAATTTTGTGGGTATTTGACTGCATCGTCAGGATGAAAATCGTCCACCAAATCTTCCATGCGGGATCCGATGGCCTCGAGCTTAGACTCCATCCTTTCAATTTTCATCTCCACCAGATCCATACGTGCATGAAGGCTGTGGAGCAAGTCCAACACTTCGCCCATACCCATGGAATCCGCTTCGTCTGAAAAAACACATCTTGCCTTGCATATTCGGCATCGTTCACAAGACCTTCCCTTTTTGCCTAAAAAACAACAGGAACCATCAGCATGACAATGACCACATCAATCTAACCATCAGTCAGTTTGACCATGGAAACCGTCGGACACTTACCTTTGCCATAAAATTCTTCATCCCCTCGCCCAGGCACAGGCTCAGTTTTCAACCTCTTGTAACTTTTTCCTTCAGTGCCTCTCTCCGACAGGCCTGCAGTAATGTCATCACTTTCTTCAACATACTCAGCTGACCGTACCTTCCATTTCTTCAACAGCATTGCAACCAACTCTTTACCCTTTCCCTTTCGTTTTCTCCGGCTCTCAGCCAGTTCCTTTCTGGCCTTTGTTTTCGGGTCTTCATTGTCACCATCGGCGGAATCCTCATCCTCCATTGGCTTCAACAGCATATCCAACTCCTTTTGCCTCCCTGCAGCCTCCGCAATTTCCCTCAACCTCTCCTGTTTTGCCTCCTCAAGCCGTTTTTCCTCAGCCTCTTTTGCAAGACGCTCCTCTTCCAACCTCCGTGCCTTCTCCGCAGCCTTTTTTGCCTTCAAATCAGCCACTTTTCAGGCTCTCTCCTCGGCTTTACTTTTCGCCAACTCTGTGGCCTCTGCAGCCTTTTCAGCCTTGTGTTTTTCCACCTTCCAATTTTCATGAGCCTCTATGGCTAACTGATATGCCTCGTCCTCAGCATCGCGATTGTCGTAGAATGCTTCGAGCTCGTCAGGGTCGACATTATCTGGTGTAGGCAGGGTAACGTACGGCTCAGGAGTTTGCGACTGGCGGTATGAAGTCATCATTGTATCGGATAGTGAAGGAAAATTATTGAACTTAGAGATGGTGGAGGTTAAAGGACAAGAGGTGAAAATCACGTGATGTACCTGCACAAAATTCCACATGGCACATTCGGTCATCAGGATCAGCGCTCTTGAGGGCAAGAACGCTAAGGGGGGGATACTGTAATGAGCATGCCACGGACTCCGAGGACTTCAACCTTCAACTCATCCAACCGGCTCCAATGCACTCATCGGAATCCAATGGAATCCGATTCCCGGTTTCTATTCCATATTTCATATCTCTATTTCACATACTAATTTCACATTCATTTATCACACCTAGAATCCGTTACGGTAGCGAGTAGGTGTTATATCGGAGTCCACGGAATACTCGACTCCTCCAGATACAGAATATTCCAGACTTATATTATTCTAGCCTCCAATTCCTCGGACTCCACACCAGTATATAAACTGTAGAATTAGCAGTACATACGTCAGTTCAAATATCAACTTGGTTTAGCCCAATACTCTTGTACTCACTATCTCTGGCCTTCAAGCCTAATCTCTCTCTCTTACTATAAGTCCGCGGACTCTGACTCCATCAGGACTACATCTTGATCCCGCGGACTCCATCCGTAATCTATCTTAGGGCTACAACCCAAGGGTGATGTTGCTAATAGCTTCGCCAAGCCCATGCACCCTGCAGACTCCTCGGCATGCATTCTAATCCTTTCATCTATTGGCACAATCCTAACAATCACCCACTTTTCAGGTCTCTAGGCTGCTTTGGCTTCTTGCAGTCTTTCCCCATGTGCCCCTTCCCTCCACAGTTAAAGCATCTTCCTTCCTTCTTGAGGTGATCTATGTCCATCGGCTCCCCCATAAGTGGTCCACCCTGAACCCGATGATCCTTTGCTGGTGGGTTTGTCGATGGCGGAACTTGTCACGCTGGAAGTTCCTTTAGAGGAACTCCCGGCGTGTTGGTTCTTGGGCTTGTCGACATAGCTGATCTTGTCAAAGGCCTCTTTGTGGGCCTTCTCGTCGTAGATGCTACAAATCCGGTGTTTCCATTCAGTGTAGGTGGAAGGGATCATGATGCCCAGGTTGGCGATGGAGTCAGTATAGGAGGCGGGAATGCCTCATCGGACTGCTCGGATGATTGCACTTCAGGGCCTAAGGTCAGTGAGTTGGTCAGCTTGTCAGGCCAACTCTTCAAGCCTTCGGAAATATTCGGCCGTGGTGCCAGTCATTTTTAACTCGTTCATGTGCCGCTCCATGACTTCTTGGAGGGCGGGATCTCCATACTCGATCTTCAGGGTGGCTTTGAAGTCATCCCAGGAGAAGTAGTGATATCATTCTTCAGTGCTGCTCCAGAATTGGTAGCGGTATTGGGACCACCAGTCTTGTGGTTTCTTGCCGAAGAGGGACACCGCGAATAGGATTTTGTTGGCATGGGTGGGGTAATAGGCCTTGAAGACTGAAATAGTCCTCACAGGCTCCAGTAAAGCGATGAATATCGCTGCTTTTTCCTTCAAATTCTCTGGGGAGTCGGATTAGCATGGGTTTTACCTGGAGCCAGGGATCTTGTTCGGTAGCGTCACCAGAGGGCCAGTAGGAGGGGTCCGGAGGATTGTAGTGTGGCAGTGGTCAGGGCACTGACCATCAGTCCATTCGATGAGTCAGGCTGCCATATCGTCTCAGCAGGGGTTGGACTGGTCGGCCTCTCGGCTGAGGCTGATCGGGTACGTCCTAGAGTTCTTTTGGGATGGGTAGGTTGTTGGCGAGAGCGAATGCTCTTGCCCTTTCTAGTTGGGCCACTAGGGCTGCTGTGAGGTCAGGGAAGGCATCTTTGTCTGCCTGATGCTGCTGCCTTCTGGCTTCCACTTCCTTGGCCTCCCATCATCTTTGCTCGGCCTTGGTCTCCATGGGTTCACTAGGCCCTGCCTCTCCTGACCCAGCAAATAGTCTACTCGTCCCTTTCCAGGGGCAGTTCTGGCACCTCCAATCAGTTGGCGGCGAGTTGGGCATTGGCTCAGGCCACTCATGCCCTTGTGGCTTCAATCCTTTGGAACTCGTCCCTTCTCCAGGTGGCAAGTAAAGCTGCCAGTCATTGGTTAAGCGTTTGTTCTTCCTCATTTGTTCTTGGGTGTAGTTCCTGGGTGTATACTCCGGGTACTGGTCCATAGTTGAGTTTGTGCCACCATAACTCCTCGTTGATGAAGAGGTTATGTCAGTTGCAGTGTTCTTCCATGGTCTCGTCATCTCCTCCTCTTGCCAAATAATCTGCTCTTCATAGTTCCCAGGCCTGGGCTCGGTAAGCCCCAAGTCCCATCCTCTGGGAGAGGGATAGCATAGGCCAGGCTCGATCTGGAGTTCCCAGGTAGAAGGGGTTACTCTCGAGTTCCCTTCTTGCCAGTCATCGCTCAGTCTCGGGATCCTGAGGGGGCTCATCTGGGTTCTCCTCTCTCTGGCATGTCTGGAATGTGAGCAGGGACTCTCCTGCTCTTCTTCTTCACTGGTAACTAGGTTGCCTGAGGTAGCAGATAAAAAGTTGTCATCATCGGAGTTCAGTGTAGAACCCTGGGTCAGCGGGATTGAGCGAGTCTGGGTCGGAGGACAAGTCGGTATGGATGATGATGTCTGGGAGGGTTCAAGAAGTGCTTCGACTTCTATCTCCTCCTGGAAGTTGATTAGATCTGGAGGAGTCGGTGGCAGTGGGGAAGGAGTGTACAACTGATGGCGCAGGTGTGTCGAAAGTGGTCTGGGTGGTTCTGAATGGGCAATAGATACTAGGGTTTCCTGGTAAGTGAGCCCTTCTTCTACTTGCCTCCGAATCATAGGAGGCCCTTCCTCTCCTCTCCTCGGAATAGGCATCAAGGTCAGAAAGTTCAATGGGCTCAGTGGGGTTGGTGACCTGTAGGATCGTCTGGGAGAGGGTCTCACTACTAGGCTGGGGCTGAGGGGTCTCAGCTGTAGGTATCTGGCAGAGGCTTCGCTCCAGCTCTCTCCTGGCATCTGCCAGGGGTTCTGTTCCAATTCCATGGTAGGCTCTAATGAGGTCTGTGGTGTCTCCCTCAATAGAGGGAGTACTCCTCGCATTGTCAGAGGAGTGCTGGGTTCCAGAGGGGCCAGCGATGGGGCTGGGGCTTCTCTGTCTTCTTCTTCTTCCGATGTTGGACTCGGAGGACAAAACGTCCCCATTGTTTGCTGATTCAAACTGGTCATTGATTGACTCTGCAGGTGTGCCATAGATCTCCCGCTCATAGATGGGGTAGGTGGGTTGGAAGGGTTGTGTCAGAACATTGTAAGGGGGAATGTAAAAGTGAGGGAGGGTTGGGGGTGGGTAGACTAGCTGTCCTCTTCTGAGGGTTATCTTGTGGCATTCAAACCACTCTCTGTTTCGATAGTAGATGACAGTGGCTCCAGTTGTTGTTCCAATTACCCCTGCTATTGTAAAGAAGATTACAGCAAGGGTGTTCGTTGTTCCTGTGGTTATGTCAGGGGTTTGTTGTAATGGCATACAGAAACCTTCCTGCCTCTAGCGTCATGGAAGGGTGAGGGAAGCTTCAAGCTAATTGTTAGGGCCCGACTCTCATGTGACTCAGGATCGGGTGATTGCTAAGCTGTCTCGCGTTTGGACAATCACTTGGCAACACCTCAGATGATCTCAAGGTGATGAGAGAGGCGCTTACTGGAGAAGCTCTCAGCAAGCGAGCAGACAAGTAAAGTTTATGTGATGTTAAACCTTAGCTCGAAGCTGAGGTTGTACAGTGAAACGTAGCTACTTAAATACTAAAGTGTTGGTGTTAATAATAGCTACAAAAGTTTTATCGAAGTAGAGAGGTGTGCTTGTTGGGCGACGAGCACGCAATATCATGCGTTGTCCATCATGAAAGTTTTGTCAAAGTTGATGTCGGTGGTAGCAAGGTGATTATGCATAAGCATGATGATGCCAATAAGATGCGATAAGACTAGGAAAAGGAAAAAAGGAAATAAATCGTAACATGAAGGCCAGAGATAGTGAGTACAAGAGTATTGGGCTAAACCAAGTTGATATTCGAACTGAGGTATGTACTGCTAGTTCTACAGTTTATATACTAGTGTGGATTCTGAGGAATCAGAGGCTAGAATAATATAAGTCTGAAATATTCTGTATCTGGAGGAGTTGAGTATTCCGTGGACTCCGATATAACACCTACTCACTACTGTGATGGATTCTAGGTGTGATAAATGAAATATGTAAAATTAGTAAAATGAAATGAAAATAGGAAATATGAGATAGAAACTGGGAAATGGAGTCCAATGGAATCCAATGAGTGAGTTCGTGCCATTGGAGATTGACAAAGGCTGACATCCATAGGTTCCACAGCATGCTCATTACACTCCCCCTGCATATGTGCATACATAGCCTGATATAGACTTTCTGTCTTCTCTATCTTCTCCCCAGTCAGAGTCTGAGTAGGAAATAAGATCCCTCTTGGATTTACTGTAGGTGATTCCATTGTCCAAGGTGCCCTGAAGATATCTGCAGACCTGTTTTAGGGCAGTAATATGCTCTGGTCCTGTATTCTGTACAAATTTGCTCAAATCCATGACAGTGAATGCTATATTGGGATGTGATCCAATGGCTAGGTACATTAGTGATTCAACACCTTTATGGTAGTATTGTCATGTGGTCTCATCAGCACTTCATGGATCTCCTTCTGGGATTTTTGGTAGCCATACATTTGGGTCTGATGGCATTTTGACTGGTTTACAGTCTAGCATGCCCATCTGCTCAAGAATCTTCTGGGTATAAGCATTTTGGGATAAGGTGATGGTTCCATTGCTCCAATCCCTGTCAATCTTCATGCCCAATATATGATTTATTTCTCCCATGTCAGTTACATTGAACTTTAACTTAAGTTCCTTCTTGATTAGGGTCATAACATCATTATTTAGGGCAAGAATCATCATGTCATCAATGTGAACAGCAATGATTATGGGTCCAGCCTTCTTCTTTTTAAAGTATACACATTGATCACTCAGGAGATGTGTGTATCTGAGTTTCATAAATATGACATTGAGCTTGATATTCTGAACTCATCCAGACTGTTTTAATCCATAAAGAGTAAGACAGAGATGTGCTATCCAGCCTATTCCATCAGAGTATTCAGGTGGCTGTTCCATGTAAATTGATTCATCCAATTTACCATTTAGGTAAGCACCAACAACATTCATGCCATGAATGATCAGATTTTATTTCACAACAATTGCTAAAAGAAGTTGGAAAGTGTCTAATCAGACAACTGGTGTATAGGTCTCAAAAAATCTACTCCTGGGATTTGAGAGAATCCCTTTGCAACCAATCTGGCCTTGTACTTGACAACATTCCCTTTGCTATCCTTCTTTAGCCTGTATGTCCATCTACAACCAATTATTAACCTGTCTCCTGGTACTTCTTTTAATGTCCATATACCTAGAGATGTCAATAAATCTATTTCTTTATCCATGGCTTTTTTCCATTTCAGCTAATTGCACCTTGATTTTGCTTATTCTAAGCTAAGCAGCTCATCACTGAGATTTTCAATGGATTCCAAAAATAGTGCATGATCAGTGTGACCAGCCTTTTCTGCATTTGGCAGCTCAGTGATCTGTTGCTGTTGTGCTGGGCATGATGCTGGGTTGTTCAGTTGCTGGTAATCTGGTAAATTTGCTGATACAGATCTTGCTGATTTGGGATATAGCTCAATTGGCTTGCCTTGTTATATTAGGAAGATTGGTTTTGGTGGCTATGCCACATCCTCTTTAGGCTCAGGGATTTCTGCAACTGTGCTGTCACTGCTTGGAGGCAGCTTGACTTTCCCTTTTTCCCCCTTGAGCTGCATAGAGGCAGAGACAAAATCATTCCCATCAGTAGAACTCTCTGTAGTATTGTACTAAGGGAATATAATGTTTCTTAATGTTTGAATTAGTCTGGAACCAGGTTTTCAATAACTGTAAGCTCTGGACTCATCAGTCAAGCCTGTAAATATAAATGGCCTTGACTTCAGATCAAGTTTTTGATTTTTTCCATCCTGCTAAAGCACCCAGCACTTTGTGCCAAATTCTTGGATGGTTGATATGTCTGGCTTCCTGTTCCAGAATGCTTCCTCTAGTGTGACATCCTTCTTTAAGGCACATGTTGGTGATCAGTTCTTGAGGTATGCAGCATATGCTACTGCTTCAGGCCATAAGAATTTGGGTAGGTGATGCTTAATCAGCATGGCTCAGGCATGCTCTACCACTGTCCAGTTTAGTCTCTTGGCAACTCTATTTTGGGATGGAAAGTATGCTGCAGTCAATTGCAGCTGTATCCTACAGCCCTTTAAGTATTTCTTGAGTTCATCACTCAAGTATTCCTTCCCATTATCAATTCTGAAGAACTTTAAATCATTTCCAGTCTGATTCTTGATATATGCCTGGTACTGTTTTACTCTTTACAGTATGTCCACATTTTTCTTCCCTTTAAAGAAGTAAATCATTGTCCAGCTCATCTTTCCATCAGTAAAACTGATATAATATTGTTCTCCATGAATTTCAGAAACTTGGGCTGATCCTCACAAATCTGAATATATCATCTCTCTAATTTGGGTATATTTAGTTTCAGCTTTCTGTGGAAATGGCTTGGTATGCTATTTGGCTTGGATACAAGCTTCATAGTCAGGGAAATCCTTTGAAGAGTTGTCAACCTTCATTTCTTTAACTATTTTCTTGTTGAAAAGTCTCTTGACACTTCAGAAATTGAGATGTCCAAATGCTTTATGCTATTCTTGCCAATTTCATCCATTGGATTTAGTTATGTGGGTGCTGTTGGGTCCAGACACAAATACATCAAGTAGGTATTGTTACAATTTATTCACTTTTTTCTTTATCTTCATTTTATCTCACTTCTTATCACTGCACGAATACCGCTATCAGCCTTTGAAGTGACGAATGCGTGTTTCTCACACCATGAACCATGGTCATCATGCCAACCTCTGTTGTTCTATGTGCAACTTCTTTGATTCAATCTTCCACATCTTTTTCATAGCTATTATTAGACCTGACTTTTAGGATATAAGTAGGGCTGTTTTCTCTGTAACACCTCAGCTTCGAGCTAAGGTTTAATCACACATTAACTTACTTGCTTGCTGAGAGCCTTGCTGTAAGTGCCTCTCCCACCCCCTCGAGATTTCCTTAGATAATGCCAGAGTGATTGTCTGAATGCAAGACAGCTCAGTGATTATCTTATCTTGAGTCATGTGAGAGTCAAGCCCTAACAATTAGCTCGAAGCTTCCCTTTTTTTCCCTCACACTAGATGTAGGAGAAAACCCATGCCCATTGAAATCACCCCCAATATCGACAGAACAACCAGAGACATAGCAGCCAGCACCTTTGTCACCATTGCTCTGATTATAGGAACAGCAATCTTTTTCCTTATTATTTTTGACTGACACTGAGACTGGTTCGAACGACATAGCCTGGTATGCCAAAGACCATTCATATATCCCTGACCTACCCTACCTCCATTGTATATCCCACCCTATCATGGTCAAATTCAGCCCCTTCCCATGAACTACAAACCCTACTGAAGGGACCAGTTCTACATGCCCCCCATCTTGCTGGGTGGGCAGGACAGGTCAGGAGCCCCCAGTCCAGAGACTGACATCGGGGACCATTACAGAAGAAGAAGGAGCCCAAGCCCCATCACTGGGCCCTCTGGAACTAGGCACTCCTCTGGAGTGCCATCTCCTACTCCCTCTTTTGAGGGAGACATCACAGAACTCATCCAAACCTATGTCAGGCCTGGAACAGATGAGCAATACTCCATCAAATGACAACAGAGTGGAAGCAGTTCACCAATACTTCCAACCGAGGGCAATGAGCCCTATCCCGATAGCCCACCCATTTCCTGTCAGACCCTCCAAGTTGCAAACCTTACTTTGCCAAGAGACAGCCTGACTTCAGCAAGCAGCTCTGTCATCGCAGAGCAGGTTAACCAGTACTACAGACAGACAGAATCTTATCACCAAAACCCTCTTACCGACCTTGGGTGGACACCGCCCGCTTCACCTTCAATATCAGCTACAAGGACCACTCCCACCCCCTCCCCTGAACCCTCCCCCAAATGACACCCCTGACCTCATAAACCTAGAAGAGGAGGAGGAAGTCGAGAAAATTCTCCTGTCACGACCAACAACCTGAACCACCCAATGATGAGCGTTGACCCAGCCAACCTCAGGCGAGGAAGACTTCAGATCTGCAACATTGAGAGACCTAGCTATCACCGACAAAGACAAGCTTGGGAGACTGCGCATGCATTCCTCACACGACAATTGGAGGAGGACCCAGACCAGCCCCCTTGAGAGCTTGGGGAGGAACAAAGGCTGGCATGGAGAGAGCTGGAGAGCAACCCATTCTACCTGAGGGTCCTCCAGAGAAACCTGGAGGATGTACTCTGAAGCTGGAGAGCTGACAAACACCAACGAGAACATCTGGCCCATGTACAACTGGCCCAGGCCAATGCCTGACTCGCCATCTAGAGACTGGAGGATGATCAGCAATCCATGGAAAGGGATGAGTATACTACTGGCTGGAGCGGAAAAAGCAGAGTCCAGCACCCAAGCCTAGCTGGAAGCTGAACAGAAAAGGATCGACATAGAAGCCACTGAGCAAAGGCGACAGGAGAAGATGGCCAAATGGGGCACTGCCACAGGAAAGCTGGTGGCAGGACTTAAGGAGGCTAGGAGCTTTGCAGCCAAGAGGGTGACCACCCAACCCCCCTCCCAAGAATATATGGGAACTCCACTCAAAGGATGGACCGATGGTCTGTACCCCACCCACCACCCAAAGATGCTCTGCCCAAACCCCCTTACTGGCCCACTGGAGACGTGGCAGAGGGAGCCCTATGGCTACAAGTAAAACCCACCCTCGTTCGCCTCTTTGCTGACTTCACTGCAAAACATGATGACATCCACCAATTCACAGGGGTGTGCGAAGAGTATTTCTTGATTTTCAAAGCCTACTACTTCACCCACACCAACAAAATACTCTTCACTACCTTCTTGTTCAATAAGAAGGCCCAAGACTGGTGGTCTCACTATAAACTCCAGCTTTGGAGCAAGGCCCTGGAATACTACCACTACCCCTCCTGGGAGGAATTCAAAAATGCCTTATAAGTGGAATTCAACGACCCCACCCTACAAGAAGTCATGAAACGATGCATGATGGAACTCCAGATGACTGAAGCTGCCCTGGAATACTTCTGCAAGCTCAAAAAGCTTGCCTGACAAGCTGACCAGCTCCACGATGTCGGACCCCGAAGTGCCCTGGTCTGGGCTGTACACTGCAGAGTTCCCCCCTCCTATACTGAATCAATTGCCAATCTTGGCATCATGATCCTGCAAACATACACTGATTGGAAACACCGAATCTGTAGCATCTATGAGGAAAAAACCCAAAATGATGCCTTTAACAAGATCGGACGCATCGACCGACCCAAGAACCAAAATGCCAGTAGCAAATCTGCTACCAGTGTGACAAGTTCCCCAGCTGACAAACTAACCTCAAAAGGGTCATCAGGTTTGGGATGGACTACTTATGGAGGGGCTGGAGAACCCATGGACATAGACTGCCTCAAACAAGAAGGCAGATGCCTCAACTGTGGAGGAAAGGGACACTTAGGGAAGGATTGCAAAAAGCCAAAGCAGCCAAGGGACCCAAAAACTGGGAAATATACCTTGGCCCAATTACGGGCCATGCTCACTATTGCCAAAGAAGAAGAGAAGACAGAGAAGGTCAAGGAGAAGACACCCTCGATGTCGAAGATTGAGGAGGTAAAAGGCGAGGCCAAGAAGTGAGTGATTCCACTTCCTCGGCCTAATTCTCCTCTGGTGGTCTGGTCTTGGGTCCTGCTGTGCAGACTTTACCTGATTGTATTAATTCATTATGTATATCTATCGCTGTTACAATGCATTCAAATACACCCACTTTTACTGCTTCACCCGAGATCACCCAAAAAGAATCACAACCCATTCAGGCTCTGCCTGGAAAGACATATAAAACCCATGAACACTCCAACAACACCCATCCCTCTTCCTTGCTAACACTCTCCATTCCAGAACTCCTTATGCTTCAAGACCTTAAACACCAATGGGGACTGAAGTTCATCTGAACAATGTCGGGGATCTCTCAGTCACTGATGAAAGAGGTTCTCCCTGAACTGGTTGAGCCTGTTGCTGTTGGACCCTCCCACAGATCAACACCCTCAAGAGTCACAAGAAGGGACAAGAACCCAGGAACGGTGCCAATGGACCCCAGAGTAAGAGAGGACACTGGGCAGAGTCAAACAACTGAGGAAGCTATGATCCCCTCCATCCAGCCTGGCCCCTGCAGACAACCCAGAAGCACCTTGTCTCTCATACCCCCCTGTCCTGATGAATAAGCTGAGGGAGAGCCGTCCCCAGGGAAGAAGCATGCCCCAACCAGAGGAACTGCTCACCAGCCCCTGACCACCCTTGGAGCAAGAAGGACCCCCCAGAAGGAAGAAGTGCCAGATGTGTGGCATCCTGGGGGAAGGAAGACCACTGTGGAAGAGGTGACCAACAAAGAAGATGACATATCATTCCAGATGTCCTGGCTAAAGGTGCAAGTGAAGAAGGAAGAAGAACCAAGGCATTCCAAGTCAAAATCAGTGAGTGTTCCCTCTCCAAAGTCCACCTGGTTCCAGCCGTTTGGTGTGGACTGGACCCTTCAGGCCATCAAGGAAGCATGCACAGACTCAGAAGCCTTTGCTGCCCTTCATATTTGGTCTCACAAGGAAAAGGTCAATGAAATTGATGACTGCCTCCTCTCCTCCTTGAGACTGGGAGGGGAGGTAGCATGGGAACGCTATACGAATTGAGCCAACCCATTCAGTATCAGCACTGCATATCCACCAAAGGCACCTGTGAACTATTTCTCAATGTACAACTTGAGACACTGGAACACTGTCAGACCCTTAAAGGCACAAGCCCTAGTTGATAGTGGTTGTATGGGAAGCACGATTAATGAAGCCTACATTAAGAAACATGGCCTCGTCACTCGGCCTGCCCCTGCCCTGATCCCTGTGTACAATGCAGACAGCACCCAAAATAGGGCAGGAGAGATCACCGAGTTCATTGAAGTAAGGATGACCATAGGAGGCCACAGTGAGGGGATCGACCTTGCCATCACCAATATCAGCAAGGGAGACATTTTCCTAGGACATGGCACAACCCTGCCATCAACTGGGCAACTGGCAAGATCATCTTTGCCCAGTGTCAGTGTCAGAAGAATCTGTTCCCCTTACCCAATGCAGACCCCAAAGACTGATGGGACAAGGAATTAGAGGAGAGAGAGACCATTCTGATGGTTGACCTAAGGGAAGAATTAGAGATTCGTGCTGTCCATCATGCAAACAATCTAGCTGCTAAGGCTAACAAGAGGAAGGTCAGAAAGATGATTGAAGAGATGGTCCTGCCTCAGTATTGCGAGTTTGAAGACCTCTTTTCTAAAAAGAACTTTGGCAAACTCCCTGAGCATAAACCATGGGACCATGCCATCAAACTAATCCCCAATGCTCAATCAACCCTGGATTGTAAAGTCTACCCCCTCAATCACCACAAGCAAGAGGAGCTTGATAAGTTCCTCGATAAAAACCTTGAGTCTGGCCGAATTTGACCATCCAAGTCCCCCTTCACTTTGCCATTCTTTTTTGTCAAGAAGAAGGATGGCTCTCTCTGGCCAGTACAGGACTATCGAAAGCTCAATGAGATGACCATCAAGAATCATTATCCACTCCCCTTGATCTCAGAACTCGTGGACAAGCTCCACAGTGCCAAGTATTTCACCAAACTGGATGTCCACTGGGGTTACAACAATGTGAGAATCAAGGAGGGGGATGAGCCAAAGGCTGCTTGCCGGACTAATCATGGCCTCTTCGAACCCACTGTAATGTTCTTTGGGCTGACCAATTCCCCTGCGACATTCCAATGGATGATGAATGTCATTTTCCATAACCTCTGTTAGGGCCCGACTCTCACGTGACTCAAGATTGGACAATTGCTAAGCTGTCTCATGTTCAGACAATCACTTTGGCAATGTCATGGGTAATCTCGAGGTAATGAGAGAGGTGCTTACTGAAGAGGCTCTCAGCAAGCAAGCAGACAAGTAAAGTTTATGTGGTGTTAAACCTTAGCTCGAAGCTGAGGTTATACAGTGAAACGTAGCTACTTAAATACTAAAGCATTGGTGTTAATAATAGCTACGAAAGTTTTATTGAAGTAGAGAGGCATGCTAGTTGGGCAACAAGCATGCAATATCATACGTTGTCCATCATGAAAGTTTTGTCAAAGTTGATATCAGTGATGGTGAGGTGATAATGCATAAGCGTGATGACACCAATAAGATGTGATAGGGCTGAGATAAGGAAAAAAGTTAATAAATTGTAACATTACTCTCTCGTTAAGGCAGATGTCCTGACTGCCCTAGGGCTCGCTTTGTGGTTCCTCTTGTGCCTTTGCATACTCCTTTCTCCAATAGTCGTCAATGTAATCTCTCCAATGCTTGTCATTGGGGCAAGGATTTTTGACCCAAAAGGTGTGTCCATCATGTCTGAGAACTCAATATGAGATGACTTTGTCGATATATCGATGGTCAAGTATCTCCTTCAGTGTTTTTTCTGATCTGTCGATGACTTTGCAGGCAGTCATGACAGCTCTGGTCTCAGAGATGCTGTCCTCATAATCTTTGATGGCCTCCTGTGCGTTGGCCATGTCATCTTCTCGTACCCAAGAATTATGTTCTTGGGTCCATCCCTTCCACTTGATGAAGTAGTCAGTTACTAGTCGTGATTTTTGTCCTTTCTTGCGGCGGACTCGATGCATGCGAGAATCCAGGACTTCTTCGACTTCGTATTCCTCTTTGTCTTCAATGAGGTCTGGTGGAGGTGGAGGGGGTTGTTCCTGATTAGGAAACGCAGGGGGAATGTATGGGGTTAGAAGTTTCTCGTTGAAGTGGGGGTGAGTTTTCCAGTGTGGTGGAAGTTGGAGCTTGTATGCAGAAGCACTGGCTTTTTCTAGAACAAGGAATGGCCTGACATGCTTATCATCGAGTTTTTTCTTTGGGCAAGGGAGGTGAAGATTAGTGGAGTCTAACCATACTCGGTCTCCGATGGCGTAGTCCACCACGTTTCTCTTCTTCTTATCATACTGGGCCTTCATCTTGCCTGCAGCCTCTTCGAGTGCCTCTTTGGCCTGGCGATGTACTTCTTGCATGTTTTCGGTGAAGGACCTTGCTGATGGATTAGTGAATGTGGTTGTTTTAATAGAGTCGGGGAGGATGCGGGGGTTTGTTCCATAGTTAGTGAAGAATGGGGTCTGTCTGGTAGCTGAATGGATTCAATTATTGTGGGCGAACGCTGCAAGTGCGAGCCATTCACTCCAGTCGGTTTGGCGATGATTAATGAAAAGCTGGAGGTATTTGTTAATCTCTTGGTTCGCTCATTCCGTCTGTCCATCGGTTTGGGGATGGAAGGCTGTTGATGCATTCGGAGTGATGTCGAGGAGTCGAAGGAGTTCAGTCATAAACTTCAAGACGAATTGGGGCCCTCGGTCTGAGATTACAGTCTTCGGCATTCCATGGCGGGTGTAGACATGGTCACGCAATAGTTTTGCCCATCCTTCTGAGGTTAACTCTATGTTGCAGGCAATTGGAATAATTTCCTTGGAGAATTGGTCCACGACTACCAGAATGGCATCATAGCCATTGGATTCTGGTAGGCCAGTGATCATGTCGACGGATATGTGTGTCCAGGGTTCGGAGGGAACCTCGTTTGGGTGAAGGGGGGCAGCCTTTGGGTGGGTGTCGGTCTTTGTTCGTTGGCAGGCTTCGCAGGCCTTGACATACTTTTCCACCGTTTGCTTTAGTTTCAGCCACCAGTATTCCCTCTGCACAAGTTCCTTGGTCTTCTCTATTCCAGGGTGTCCTGCAGTAATGTGGTCATGGTGGGCGGCGATGATCTCTCCATGAAGCTTGTCATTGTGGGGAACATAGATTCACCCATCATAATACAGGAGTCCTTTCTTTTCAGAGATGCCATGTTTGTGGTCAAGAGAACTGGCAATTCCTTGGTCCCACTTGTCGTGGTTTCTGGTCGTGTCCTTGACCTGTTGGTGCATTTCTCCTATCATAGGCATGATCATAGCACGGAAGTGCTCTGGTTGAAGGACTACAACATCGTTGTTGTCCTTTTTCCCTTGGTTGTGATCATCTCATCGACTGAGTAGGTCGGCCTTTCGGTTAGAGGCCCCGGGCTTATGGTGTAGAGTAAAGTGATACTCGACAAGTTCGGTGACCCATTGAGCTTGGCAGCGGTTCAACTTCTGGGGTTGGCGGAAGTACTGTAAGTTTTGATGATCGGTCCAGATCTCAAAATCCTCCGCTGCGCCCATGAGATAGTGTCTCCATTCTTCTAGCATGAGCATGATGGCCAGGAGCTCCTTGTCGTATATCTCATAGTTCCGCTTGGTGACGGTTAGCGCCTTGGAAAGAAAGGCGACTGGCCTCCATTTTCCATCCTGTTCTTGACTAAGGACCATGCCGATCGCTCCCTCGCTGGAGTCCGCTTCTACTTAGAACTTGCCCTTTTCCTTTGGTAAGGCAAGTACCACATCTTCTGCCATCTGCTTCTTCAGGCATTGGAAGGCCTCGTTTTGCGCTGCTCCCCAGGTCCAGGGGGCGTTACCGGTGAGTTGGGTCATCAGACAAACAATCTTGGAATAGTCTTTTATGAATTTTCGATAGAAATTCGTGAAGCCCAAAACGGATTGCAACTCCTTCTTCTTGGTGGGTATGGGCCATTCCGTGATTCCTTTGACTTTGACAGGATCCATTCAGACCAATCCTTCGCTGATGATTACCCCAAGGTACTTGGTTTCCAGTACCTCGAACTCGCACTTCTCGGCCTTGAGGAAGAGTTTGTGTTCCTGTAGGCATTGGAGTACCCACTTCACAATTCATCGGTGTTCCTGGAGGTCTTTTGAGAAGATGAGAATGTCGTCCAGGTAAATGGTAACCTTCCCTTTGTGGATGAGGTCATGGAAAATGTCATTCATCATCCATTGGAAGGTCACGGGTGAATTTGTGAGGCCAAAGAACATGACCGTGGGTTTGAAGAGTCCATGGTTAGTTCGGAAGGCCGCTTTGTGCTCATCCCCTTGCTTGATCTGGATGTTGTTATATCCCCAATGGACGTTCAATTTGGTGAAATATTTGGTGCTGCGGAGTTTATCCATGAGTTCGGAAATGAGAGGGAGGGGATAGCGATTCTTGATCGTCATTTCATTTAGCTTGCGATAATCCTGAACAGGCTGAAGGGAGCCATCTTTCTTTTTGACGAAGAAGAAGGGTGATGCAAAGGGGGATTTGGAGGGGTGGATTCGGCCCGACTCCAAATTCTCGTCAAGGAATTTGTCAAGCTCCTCCTGTTTGTGTCAGTTGAGGGGGTAGACTTTGCAATCAAGGGTTGACTTGGCATTGGGGATCAATTCAATGGCATGGTCCCAAGGTTTGCATTTGGGTAGTTCATCAAAGTTTTCCTTGGAGAAGAGATCCTCAAATTCATGGTACTGGGGTGGGACCATTTCTTCAAAGGTCCTTTTGGCCTTTCCTTCATTTGCTTTGGTGGCTAGGTCGTTCGCATGGTGTACGGCATGAATCTCCAGTTCTTCTCAGAGATTGACCATAAGAATCATCTCACCCTCCTCTAGTTCCTCATCCCATGGGTCGTCAGGATTGGCATCAGGAAGTGGGAATGAGTTCTTTTGACACTGGCACCAGGCAAAGATGATCTTACTGGAGGCCCAGTTGATGACCGGGTTATGGCGAAGGAGCCAGTCATGCCCTAGGAAGATATCGCCCTTGCCGAGATTGGTAACAGCAAAGTCAATGTGTTCACTATGGCCTCCCATGGTCATCCTTACTTCAACAAATTCGGTGATCTCTCCTGCTTTGTTTCTGGTGCCATTGGCATTGTAGACCAAAATTGGAGAGGGGGCGGGTCAGGTGATGAGGCCATACTTCTTGATATAGGCTTTGTTAATCGTGCTCCTGGTGCATCTGCTGTCAACTAGGGCCTGGGCCTTGAGGGTCTGGCAGTTTTCTAAAGTCTCAATCTGGACATCAAGGAACAGTTCCCAGATGCCCTTAGTCAACACTCGTCGCTGATAGCATATGGGTTGACTTAGTTCGTACAGCCATTCCCTGGCCTGATCTCCTTCCTGTCTTAATGTGTGGAGAAGTTGGCCATCAATTTCGTTGACCTTCTCCTTGTTGTTAGGGCCGACTCCCACATGACTCATAGTCAGGCGATTGGTAAGCTGTCTCACGTTCAGACAATCACTAGACCAACGCCTCGGTTGACTTGAGGTGGTGAAAGAGGCGCTTACAGAGTAGGCTCTCGGCAAGCAAGCAGACAAGTAAGATTTATGTGGTAGGTAAACCTTAGCTCTAAGCTGAGGTTGTACAGTGAAATCGTAGCTACTTAAATACTAGAGTGTGAGTCCTATTATTAGCTACGAAAGTTTTGTCAAAGTCGAAAGGCATGCAAGTCGGACGACGAGCACGCAATATCATGCATTGTCCATCATGAAAGATTTATCGAAGTTGATATGGTGATACGGTGGTGATTGCGCATAAGCGTGATTATGCCGATAAGATGAGATAAGACTAGAAAATGAAAAAAGTCAATAAATTGTAACACTTGTGGGCCCAGAGGTGAAGCGAGGCAAATGCTTCTGAATCCGTGTGCACTTCCCTGATGGCCCGAAGGGTCCAGTCCACACCAAATGGCTTGAACCAGGTGGACTTCGGGGAGGAAACACTCACTGGGGTTGATTTGGAACGTCTCGCCTCGATCGGTTCTTTGTCCTTCTTCGCTTGTGCCTTGGCTTGAGACATCTTGAACGACGTATCATCATCTTCATCGGCCACCTCTTCCACAGTGGTCTTTCTTCTCCCAGGATGCCACGCATCCGACACTTCTTCCTTCTGGGAGGTCCTGCTTGATCCTTTGACAGTTGGGGGCCTTCAAGGAGTCTTTGATCTCCCACTTCTTCTTCCAGGTGAGGAGAGAGGGGGTCATGTTTCTGTGACTGTCCTCAAGTGCGAGGCAAATCATTGCAGACAGAGTCGACAGGCATCGACCTTGTGTCCCCACCTTTGTCTTGATGCTTCCTTTCAGTGATGACGGGCTCAGCCGGTTCAGGGAGTACCTCCTTCATCCTTAAGGACTGGGAGATCCCCAACATTGTTCGGGCAAACTCTAGTCCCCATCATGTCTGAAGATCCTGGAGGGTAAGGAGTTCTGGGATGGAGAGTGTTAGCGAGGGAGGGGGATGGGGATTGCCTCGCTTCTGGGGGATTTTATGTTTTTTCAGGTGGAGTCTGAATTGGTTGCGATTCTTTTAGGGTGGTGGTCTCGGTCATGCTAGTGAACGTGGCAGATGGTATATTCGAATGCTTTGAAACAAGTGACATATGTAAAGATGTAATACAACCAGGCAAAGTCCACACAGCGGGACCCAATGACTGACCACCCAGAGAGGAGGACTGGGCTGAGGAAGTGGAATCGCTCACTTCTCGGCCTTGCCTTTTACCTCCTCCACCTTCGATGTCGAGGGCGTCTTCTCCTCGACCTTCTCATGACTGTGTCCGTGCTCCTCCTTCTTGTGTTCCTCTGCAATGGTAAGCATGGTTCAAAGTTGGGCCATTGTGTACTGCCTGGTCTTCGGGTCTCAGGGCCGCTTCAGTTTTTTGCAATCCTTCCCTAGATGTCCCTTTCCTCTGCAGTTGAAGCATCGGCCTTCTTTTTTAAGGCGATCAATGTCCATGGGCTCTCTGGCCCCTCCATAAGTGGTCCATCCCAAACTTGACGATCCCTTGCTGGCCAGTTTGTCAGCTGCAGAACTTGTCATGCTGGTAGTACCCTTGGGGGTATTACCGGTGTGTGTGTTCTTTGGCCTGTCTATATGGCCGATTTTGTCGAAGGCTGTTTTACGAGCCTTCTCATCATAGATGCTGCAGATTCGGTGTTTCCATTCTGCATAGGTCGAGGGGTTCATGACTCCGAGGTTGGCGATGGAGTCGGTGTAGGCTTCAGGTACTCCTTGTCGGACGGCCCATACTAGAGCGCTCTGGGGTCCAAGGCCACAGAGTTGATCTGCTTGGCGAGCCAGTTCTTCCAATTTGCAGAAGTACTCGGCTGCCATGCCCATCATTCAGAGGTCGTTCATCTGCTTCTCCATTACTTCTTGGAGAGCAGAGTCTCCATACTCAATCTGGAGGGTGGCTTTAAAGTCATCCCATGAGCAGTATCGGTATCGTCCCTCGGTGTCACTGCGGAACTGGAGATGGTACTGGGACCACCAGCCTTGGGGCTTTTTGCCAAATAGGGAGGTTGCGAATAGTATTTTATTGGTGTGTGTTGGGTAGTATGCTTGGAAGATCGAGAAGTATTCCTTGCAGGCCCCGGTGAATCGGTGGATGTTATCACCTTTTCCTTTGAAGTCAGCAGGGAGTCAGATCAGGGTCAGCTTTACCTGTAGCCAGGGAGCCTGTTCGTCTGCTTCCCCCGAGGGCCAATCTGATGGGTTGGGAGGGTTGTCCTTGGGCAGGGGTCATGGAATCGACCACCTGTCTGTTCGATGGGTAGGGCTCCCATATCGTTTGGGAGCTGGGGCAGCAGGATGGCCTCAGTGTCTGTTGGGGTCTTCTAACTCGGGGGGAAGGGGTAGGCCATTGGCGAGGGCAAAACTCCTTGCTTCAAGCAGCTTCTGTGTCAGGTCGGTGACTAGACCTGGGAAGGCTGCTTGTTTGTTGTGATGGTCTTGTCTCCTGGCTTCCGCTTCCTCTTCTTCTTTCCATCGTCATTCAATTTCGGAGTTGACATTGATGTCGCTCGGTCCTGCCTCCCCTGATCCTGCAAATAGCCTACTTGTCCCCCTCCAAGGGCGGTTCTGGCACCTCCAATCGGTCGGCAGCGAGTTGGGCATTGGCCTGGGCCACCCATATCCAGGATAGTTCAGCACGCTGGTTCTCATCCCTTCTCCAGGTGGTAAGTATATTCACCAGTTGTTGGTTGAGGACTCATTCCTCCAATTCTGTCCTGTCTCGTAATCCGGAGACATATACCCCTGGGATGGGGCTGTAGTTGAGCTCGTGCCACCATAGCTCCTCATTGGGCTGGAGGTCATGTTGATGTTGGTGTTCCTCCAGTGTCTCGTCGATTCCTCCTCTTTAGAGGTAATCCGCCCTTCGAAGGGCCCAAGCCTGGGACTGGTAGGGTCCATGGGCCATTCGCTGGGATAGGGAGAGGGATGGCCATGCTCGATCTGGAGTTCCCAAGTAGAAGGGATTACTCTCGAGCTCTCTGCGAGCCAGTCGCTGCTCGCTGATGGGATCCCGAGAGGGCTCATCTGGGTCCTCATCTCTCTGTCATAGGTGGAATGCGAGCGGGGTTTCCCTGGCCCTTCTTCTTCACTGGTAGCTAGGTCTCCCGACGTAGCAGATTCGTAGGCGTCATCACCTGAGCTCTGCATAGAACCCTGGGTCCTCGCAGTCGAGCAAGGCCAGGCTGGAGGAGGACTCTGTTCTGATGTCGATGTTGATGGGGCGAGGAGTTCCTCCACCTCTAATTCCTCCTTGAAGTCTATCAGGTTTGGAGGGGTTGGAGGTGGGGGAATCGGTATCAGAGGAGGAGAGTATAATTGTCAAGGTAGGTGTGTTGAACATGGCCTGTTGGGTTCTGAAGGGGCAGTGAAGTCTAGGGTCTCCTGGTAGGTGAGCCCTTCTTCTGCTCTCCTCTGAGTCATATAATGATCTTTCTCTTCTTCTCTCTGATGAATCCAGTGAGGAGGCATCGGTGGCCTCGGTGGGTTCATCAGGATTGGTGACTCATAGAGTTGCCTCAGGGAGGGTCTCGCTATCTGGTCAGGGCTGGGTAATCTCGGCCAAGGAAAGGTGACCATTTACCTAGATGACATCCTCATTTTTTCCAAGGACCTTCAGGAACACCAGCAGATCGTCAAATGAGTACTTCAACAACTCTGGGAGCATAAGCTATTCCTGAAAGTGGAGAAGTGCAAGTTTGAGGTACTAGAAACTGAGTACCTCGGCATGATCATCAGCGAAGGATCGGTCCAAATGGACCCTGTGAAAGTCAAGGGAATCACAGAGTGGCCCACGCCCACCAAGAAAAAGGAGTTACAATCCTTTTTAGGCTTTACAAACTTCTACCGGAAGTTCATTAAGGACTACTCCAAGATTGTACACCCAATGACTCAGCTCACTGGCAATGTCCCCTGGACCTGGAGAGCAGCCCAGAACGAGGCCTTCCAACAACTCAAGAAGCAGATGGCAGAAGACGTTGTGCTAGCACTACCAAAGGAGAAGGGGAGGTTCCAAGTAGAGGCAGACTCAAGCGAAGGGGCTGTCGGTGCCGTCCTTAGCCAAGAACAGGACAAGAAGTGGAGACCAGTCACCTTCCTTTCCAAGGTGCTGATGGCCACTGAGCAGAACTATGAAATATACGACAAAGAGCTTCTGGCCATCATGCTTGCACTGGAAGAGTGGAGGCACTACTTGATGGGTGCTGCTGAAGATTTTGAGATATGGACCGATCACCAGAATCTGCAGTACTTCCACCAACCCCAGAAGCTCAATTGCCACCAAGCCCAATGGGTTACCGAACTCGCAGAATATCACTTCACACTGCACCATAAGCCCAGCGCCTCCAATCGTAAAGCTGACCTACTCAGCCGATGGGACAACCACGACCAAGGGAAAAAGGACAACAACAATGTCATAGTCCTCCAACCAGAGCACTTCCGGGCAATGATCATGCCCACAACGAGCGAGACACATCAGCAAATTAAGGAAGCCACCCGCAGTCACAAGAAGTGGGACCAGGGGATCGCAAACTCCCTCAATCATGAACGAGGGATATCAGGAAGAGAGGGACTCTTGTATTACGACAGACATGTCTATGTCCCATGGGATGACAAGCTTCACAGTGAAATCATCGCCACCCATCACGATTATATCACTGAGGGGCATCCGGGTATCGAGAAGACCAAAGAACTCATACAAAGAGAGTTCTGGTGGCCCAAACTCAAGCAAATAATAGAGAAATACGTCAAAGCATGCGAAGCATGTCAGCAAACGAAGACCAATACCCATCCGAAACCTGCACCCCTCCATCCCAATGAAGTCCCCTCCAAACTGTGGACCCACATTTCGGTAGACATGATCACCAGCCTACCAGAGTCTAACAGCTATGATGCCATCCTAGTAGTGGTGGACCACTTCTCCAAGGAGATGATCCCAATCGCTTGCAACGTGGAACTGACTTCCGAAGGCTGGGCCAAACTACTCCGTGACCATGTCTATGCCTGCCACAGAATGCCCAAAACGGTGATCTCGGATCGAGGACCTCAATTTGTCTCCAAGTTCATGACCGAACTCCTTTGACTCCTGGACATCACGCCAAATGCATCAACTGCCTTTCATCCCCAAACTGATGGTCAGACAGAACGGGCGAACCAAGAGATTAACAAGTACCTCCGCATCTTCATCAACCACTGACAGACGGATTGGAGCAAATGGCTCGCATTAGCAGCGTTCGCCCACAATAATCGAATCCACTCCGCTACGGGTCAAACCCCATTTTTCACCAATTACAGAGTAAACCCTTGCGTCCTACCAGACTTGATTAAGATGACACCATTCACCAACCCATCTGCAAAATCATTCACCAAAAACATGCAGGAAGTACATCGCCAAGCCAGAGAAGCACTAGAGGAAGCTGCGGACAAAATGAAGGCACAGTATGACAAAAAGAAAAGAAGCGCTGTGGACTATGACATCGGAGACCGAGTATGGCTAGATTCCGCCAACCTTCACTTACCGTGCCCCAAGAAGAAACTCGACAACAAACGCGTCAGCCCATTCCTCATCCTGGAAAAGGCCAGTGCATCAGCGTACAAGTTGAAGCTTCCCCCTCATTGGAAAATCCACCCCCACTTCAACGAGAAGTTGCTGATGCCATACATGCTGCCAGCATTCCCCAATCAAGAACAACCTCCGCCACCACCCCCAGACCTCATCGAAGATGAAGAGGAGTATGAGGTCAAAGAAGTCCTGGACTCTTGCACCTGCCGAGTCCATGGAAAGAAAGGACAAAAGTCACATATCGTCACCAACTACCTCGTCAAGTGGAAAGGCTGGACCAGGGAACACAACTCGTGGGTACAAGAGGACGACATGACCAATGCACAAGAAGCCATAGAGGACTATGAAAACAGTATTTCCAAAACCAGAACTGTTGTGACTGCATGAAAGGTCATAGACAGATCAGAAAAAACACTAAAGGAGATACTCGATCATTGTTATGTTGACAATGTCATCTCCTATCAAGTACTTAGGAAAGATGGAAGGACCTTCTGGGTCAAAAACCCTTCTCCCAATGACAAACATTGGAGGGATTATATCGATGACTATTGGAGAAAGGAGTATACAAAGACACAAGAGGAACCGCCAAGTGAACCCTAGGGCAGTCGGGATGTCTGCCTTAACGAGAGGGTAATGTTACGATTTATTCACTTTTTTCCTCTTTCTAGCCTTATCTCATCTTATTGGCATCATCACGCTTATGCATAATTGCCTCACTACCACCGACATATCAACTTCGACAAAACTTTCATGATGGACAACGCATGATATTGCATGCTCATTGCCTGACTGGCATGCCTTTCTACTTCGATAAAACTTCAGTACCTATTATTAGCATGTACGCTTTAGTATTTAAGTAGCTACAACTCATGGTACAACCTCAGCTTCGAGCTAAGGTTTAACCACACATAAACTTTACTTGTCTGCTCGCTTGCCAAGAGCCTCTTCAGTAAGTGCCTCTCTCATTACCTTGAGATTACCCGCGACATTGCCAAAGTGATTGTCCAAACACGAGACAGCTTAGCAATCATCCAATCTTGAGTCACATGAGAGTCAGGCCCTAACAATTAGCTCAAAGCTTCCCTCACCCTTCCACGATGCCAGACGCAGGAAGGATTCCATATGCCATTACAACAAACCCCTGACATAGATAAAGGAACAACAAACACCCTCGCTATAATCTTCTTTACAATAGCAGGGGTCATTGGAACACCGACTGGAGCCACCGTTATCTACTACCGAAACAGAGTGGTTTGAATGCCACAGAATAACCTTCAGAAGAGGATGACTAGTCTATCTGCCCCCAACACTCTCATTTTTACATACCCCCCTACAATGTTCTGATGTACCCCATGCACTACCCCATCTACGGACAGGAGTCCTACAGGACGCCCCCAGAGTTGCTGACATGGTATGTTCAGAGCCCCAAGTCCGACATCAGACTTGGAAGAAGAAGAACGCCCAGCCCAGTGGCTGGCCCTTCCGGAGCCCAGCACTCCTCTGAGGATGCCGGAAGCACTCTCTCTTTCGAGGGGAGTATCGGAGAACTCATCAGAGCATACCATGGAATTGGAACGGAACCCCTGGAGGATGCCAGGAGAGAACTGGAGCGAAGCCTCTGCCAGATACCTATCATGGATGAGATCATGGAAGATGTCATTCATCATCCATTGGAAGGTCACAGGCAAATTTGTTAGGCCGAAGAACATGATGGTTGGTTCAAAGAGTCCTCGGTTAGTCCAGAAGGCTGCCTTGGCTTCATCTCCTTGTTTGATCCTGACATTGTTATATCCCCAGCGGATGTCGAGCTTGGTGAAGTACTTGGCGCCACCGAGCTTGTCCATGAGTTCTGAGATGAGGGGTAATGGATACCGATTCTTGATCATCATTTCATTGAGCTTTCGGTAGGACCATCTCTTCAAAGGATTTCTTGGCCCTTCCTTCATTGGCTTTGGCTGCTAAGTCATTCACGTGATGTATGGCAGGAATTTCTAATTCTTCTCGAAGGACAACCATCAGAATGGTCTCACCTTCTTCTAACTCCTTGTCCCAGGGATCATCTGGGTCTGCATCTGGTAGTGGGAATGGGTTCTTTTGGCACTGGCATCGGGTGAAAATGATCTCTCCAGTCGCCCAATTGATGACTGGATTATGCTGGAGAAGCCAATCATGACCAAGGAATATGTCTCCTTTGCCAAGGTTGATGATGGCAAAGTCGATACATTCGCAGTGTCCTTCCATGGTCATTCTTACTTCAATGAATTTGGTGATCTCTCCTGCCTTGTTCCGGGTGCCATCTGCATTGTAGACGGAAATCGGGGTAGGTGCAGGTCTAGTGATGAGACCATGCTTCTTGACATAGGCTTTGTTGATGGTGCTTCTGGTGCATCTGCTGTCTGCCAGGGCTTGGGCCTTGAGAGTTTGGCAGTTTTCTAATGTCTCAACTTGGACATTGAGAAAGAGCTCTCAGATGCCCTTGGTGGACACTCATTGTTGATATCGGATGGGTTGGCTCAACTCATATAGTCGCTCCCATGCTTGTCCTCCATCTCCTCATAGCGTGGTGAGAAGGTGGCCGTCAATCTTGTTGACCTTCTCCTTATGGGCCCAGAGATGGAGTGAGGTCAAGGCCTCTGAATCTGTGCATGCTTCCATGATGGCCTGAAGGGTCCAGTCCGCACCAAACAGCTTGAACCAGGTGGACTTCGGGGAGGAAACACTCACTGGCTTGGATTCGGAATGCCTCACCTCGATCGGTTCTTCTGCCTTCTTTGCTTGTGCCTTTGCTTGTGACATCTTCAATGATGTGTCATCTTCATCATCGGCCACCTCTTCTATGGTGGTCTTTCTTTCCCCAGGATGCCACGCATCCGACAATTCTTCCTTCTGGGGAGTCCTTTTTGATCCATCGATGGTTGGGGGCCTTTGAGGAGTCTCTCCAGTGTTGCGACTGCAGACAATCCAATCGTGTATTTTTGCAATCTGAGTGATTAGACCATATGACTTACATAGACAGCGAGCGGAGCTAATATGTCAGAGCGTACATAATAAAATACAATGCGACGAGACAAATAGACAGTAAAGTGACATTTGACGTGACAGAATAAACCAGGGACTTAGTCATAGCATGTACCTGATGGGCACGCTTGGCAGAAAGACCAAAAACCCCTGTCCTAGCGCCTACAGTCTAGTCTACCTAGCGAGCTCTGCTTTTTAATTTGAAGAACTATATGATTGCACTTAATGAAAACGGTGCACTCGTTAAATTAAAATGACGTACTGTACCTGAGAAGCCGGTCCGAACCTTGCGCACAAGATAAGATAAATGATAAAATTGGACACACGGATTGATTAGCAGTGTTGGCCGAATACCGGAGTGCCGAGTAACTTGTATACATTGCCTTGTCAACCTGAGAGCTCAGTGCATGCGAGAATCCCTTCTAGAGAGAAACAATAACCCGATGATGAGACTAGATCTGGGATAGCTGACAGCCATCACCCTGATATGTCCTCGGCCTTATGGATAGCGTGTGCACGCTACTAGTTAAGCGAGCTCACTATAGAAACAATACTATATGAAGAAACTCCGAGTCGGTAGCCAAGTAAGAACTGTGGCAGCGGCGGGCTGTGTACATAGGAGTCTATTTTACCTGGGTAATAGCGTGACATTTGTAATCAGTAACTTGTTCTAGTATAAATAGTCAGTATATTAGAGTAGTATACAAGTTTCGAACTCCCGAGTTACAGTGTGCGCATGGAAAGCGAGCACTGTGGCAAAAGGATTAGTTTGTAGCTTTGAGTGTCATAGATAAACCTGTGAGCTCACCCAGAAGAATCGAGATATATTCAGAATCTGACTTGTGTGCTTAAGTTCCGAGCGAATAAGAATCAGTGTCACTGTTCTGTTCCATCTGAGCATTGTTGAGTCTGTTGAGATTATGAATTGAAGTGGAAGTTCTGAAATCTGTTTCTGTCGGTCTGTTTCTGAAATCCACTTCTGTTCTGTTCTGAATCTGTTTCTGTTCTGAACCCGAGATCTGTTGAAGTGTCCATGGTTGATATTGTCATTTGAGTCAGTTTTGGATAACCCTACATGCTGACGTGTAGTGAGCTCACTAAGTCAGTACTTAGCTGAGTGGTTAGAAGAGCGAGCTCAGTGTCATTTCAACTTGTATCGTGTTCCATTCTGTTGTAGGACCAGTGTCCTGTGTATTTTGAATATTATCATTTGCCTAGAAGGTTGCGCCTCGAAGTAACACCTTCTTGTAAAAAGTTCCTAGGTTTAGGATCAATTGGAAGAGTAAATGCTGTATAGCGTCGAGATAATAAGGAGCTTTACTAGATTTGAAGCATTAGTAGTCGCAGAGTTGATATAATCTCATTCCCCCCATCGCACTTTCGAGGGTGATTGTTAGATTGAGTAGTTGTGTGAGTGTGTGTGAGGTTTAGTGTGTATATCACACTGTTCTGCATGCTATTCCACGAGTGCCCACAGCCAGCCTCTTCACTGGTTGGGGCATGCTCCTTCCCCAGAGATCGCCCACTGCCAGCTGTTTCGTCAGGACTCGGGGGTTTGGGGAGCGGGTCGCTCCAGGAGTGACCGGAAGGCCCATTGAGGATGGAGGAAGTCATGCATGTCACATTCTTGTCGCATGAACTGTGCTCCCACATTACTTCCAGGTCCTTTGGTGCCTGTCCCGTGTCCCTATCCTTTCTTGAGTG
Organism: Armillaria fumosa; assembly: GCA_030407015.1. Lineage (NCBI taxonomy): Eukaryota > Fungi > Basidiomycota > Agaricomycetes > Agaricales > Physalacriaceae > Armillaria > Armillaria fumosa. Next base: position 1,016,156 of record JAUDYM010000001.1, read on the forward strand.
ACTGCCTTCTACCTGGGTTGGGGGCGGAAGAGATGCCATTGCGACTGGTATGGGGTCCTCAGGCGATAGACAAAGGGCATGATCTCCCACGTCTTCTTCCAGGCGGCGAGAGAGGGGGTCATGTTTCTGTGGCCATCCTCGAGCGCTAGGTGAATCATTGTGGACAGAGTCAGCAGGCATTGACCCCATGTCCCTGCCTTCATCTTGATGTTTCTGTTCAGCAACGATGGGCTCAGCCGGTTCAGGGAGCACCTCCTTCATCCTCAAGGACTGGGAGATCCCCGACATTGTTCGGATGAACTCCGGCCCCCATCGAGTCTGAAGGTCCTGGAGGGTGAGGAGTTCTGGGATGGAGAGTGTTAGCGATGGAGGGGGATGGGGTTCATTCCATTTCTGAGGGATTTTATATGTTTTTTCAGGCGGAGTCTGAATTGGTTGTGATTCTTTTAGGGTGGTGGTCTCGGTCATGCTAGTGAACGTGGCAGATGGTATATTTGAATGCTTTGAAACAAGTAACATATGTAAAGATGTAATACAACCAGGCAAAGTCCGCTCAGCAGGACCCAGTGATCGACCACCCAGAGAGGAGGATTGGGCCGAGGAAGTGAAATCACTCACTTCTCAGCCTCGCCTTTTAACTCCTCCACCTTCGACGTTGAGGGCGTCTTCTCCTTGACCTTCTCATGTCCATGTCCCTTCTCTTCTTTATCGTGTTCCTTGGCTTCAGTTAGCATTGCGTGGAGTTGTGCCGAGGTATATCACCCGCTCTTCGGGTCTCTGGGCCACTTTGGCTTTTTGCAGTCTTTTCCCATGTGCCCCTTCCCTCAACAATTGAAGCATCTTCCTTCTTTCTTAAGGTGATCTATATCCATGGGTTCTCCGGCCCCTCCAAAGGTGGTCCATCCCGAACCTGACGATCCTTTGCTTGTGGATTTGTTGGCTGTGGAACTTGTCACACCGGAAGTTCCTTTGGAGCTTCCAGAGCTTTGGTTCTTAGGCTTGTCGATGTGGCCGATCTTATCGAAGGCCTCTTTATGAGCCTTTTCGTCATAGATGTTACAAATGTGACATTTCCATTTGGCGTAGGTGGAAGGGATCATGACGCCAAGATTGGCGATGGAATCAGTGTACAAGGTGGGAACTCCTTGTCAGATGGCCCGGACTATTGCGCTTCAGGGTCTGAGGTCGGTGAGTTGGTCGGCCTGGCAGGCAAGTTCTTCCAGGCGTCGGAAGTACTCGGCCGCTGTGCTGGTCATCCTGAGTTCATTCATGCGCTGCTCCATGACTTCTTGGAGGGCGGGGTCTCTATATTCGACCTTGAGGGCCACTTTGAAATTGTCCCAGGAAAAGTATTGGTATCGCTCTTCGGTACCACTCCAAAACTGGTATTGATATTGGGACCACCAGTCCTGGGGTTTTTTCCCAAAGAGGGAGACTGCAAACAAGATCTTGTTGGTGTGTGTCGGATAGTAAGCTTTGAAGACAGAGAAATAGTCTTCGCAAGCCCCAGTAAATCGGTGAATGTCACTGCTCTTTTCTTCGAAGTCTGTGGGAAGTCAGATGAGCGAATGCCCTGGTCCTTTCCAACTGGGCTACTAGTCCAGCGGTTAGGTCAGGGAAGGCATCCCTTTCCGCCTGATGTTGTTGTCTCCTGGCCTCCGCTTCTTCTGCCAGTCTTTGTCGTTCTTTGGCCTCGGTCTCCATTTGGTCACTGGGTCTGGCTTCTCCCGATCCTGTGACCAGTCTACTCTTCCCTTTCCAGGGGTTCCTGTTCCTGTGCCATTCGTACATGGGCCAGGTGTTCTCGCTAATGTTTGTCAGCTCTCCAGATTTGGAGTACATTCTCCAAGTTTCTTTGAAGGGTTCGTAACTCCTCCTTGGTCCTCTCTCGTAGTCTGTGTATGTAGACTCTGGGGGTTGGTCCGTAGTCCTGTTCGTGATGGTATAGCTCCTTGGTGGGGAAGAGGTGTAGTCACTGGCGGTGCTCCTCCAGTGACTCATCGATTCCTCCTCTTCTAACGTAGTCCTCCCTTCGATAGGCCCATGCCTGGGCACGATAGGGTCCGAGGGCGATTCTCTGTTGTATGGAGAGAGAGGTCCAGGCTCAGGCTGGAGAGCCCAGGTAGAAAGGATTGCTCTCAAGTTCCCTCCTTGCCAGTCTTTGCTCATCCCTAAGCTCCCTAGGGGGCCATTCTGGGTCCTCCTCCATCCTTCGTAGGTGGAATGTGTTCTCTGTCTCTCATGCTCTTCTTTGTCGGAAGTAGGAAGGTCTCCCGATGTCGCAGATCTGAAGTCTTCCTCTTCGGAGGTCTGCTGGGTCGACCCTTGTTGATGAGTAGTTCGTGTCGTTGGTCTGGTCGAGGGACTCAGCATCCTCTCATCTTCCAGTTCTTCCTCTAGGTCGATCAGGTTGGGGGTCCCTTCTGGGGGGGGGATTCAGGGAGAGAGGGGGAGGAGGTTCATGTATTTGATACCTCAAGTGTATCGGGGGGGGGTCCAGCTGAGGTCGTAGAGGGGGTCCCTTCATACATGCTCTGTCTGGTTGTAGAATGCGGTGCTTCGCTCTGTGATGATGGAGCTGCTTGCTGAAGGTGGAGAAGGGTTTGTAGCTTGGAGGGTCGGACGGGTAGGGGGTGTGCTAGTGGGATTGGGCTCATTGCCCTCAGTTGGAAGTATCTGTGTACTGCTTCTTCATGACTCTGATTTATCGTATTCAATAGTTCCGGGCCCAACGTAGGCTTGAATAAGTTCTGTGATGTCTCCCTTGATAGAGGGAGACTGAGATGGCATCCTAGAGGACTGCCTAGTTCCAGAGGGCCCAGCGATGGGGCTTGGGCTTCTTCCTCTCCTTCCTCAATAATGTTCTCCGATATCAGTCTCTGGGCTGGGGGAGCCTGACTGATCCTGCCTATCCGGTGAGACGGGGGGCGTGTAGTACTGGTCTCATTGGTAGGGCTCATATGTCATGTGAATGGGCTGAATTTGACTATTGTAAGGTGGAAGGTAGAAGTGGGGTAGTGTTGGGAGTGGGTAGGTTAGGGGTCTTCTAGGTGCCAGTCCATGGCGTTCAGACCAATTTTGGTTTCTACAGTATATGGCAGCAGCGAAAAGGAGTAATCCTGCTAATGCTGCTGCTCCAATGAAGGCTCCTATGGCCATGTTTCTTGTTGTCTCCTGAATGTCAGGTGTTTGTTGGAGTGGCATATGGATTTCTTCCTGCATCTAGCATCGTGGAAGAGTGAGGGAAGCTTCGAGCTAATTGTTAGGGCCTGACTCTCATGTGACTCAGGATCGGGTGATTGCTAAGCTGTCTCACATTTGGACAATCACTTTGGCAACACCTCAGGTGATCTCGAGGTGATGAGAGAGGCGCTTACTGGAGAAGCTCTCGGCAAGTGAGCAGACAAGTAAAGTTTATGTGTGGTTAAACCTTAGCTCGAAGCTGAGGTTGTACCATGAGTTGTAGCTACTTAAATACTAAAGCATAGGTGCTAATAATAGGTACTGAAGTTTTATTGAAGTAGAAAGGCATGCCAGTCAAGCGACGAGCACGCAATATCATGTGTTGTCCATCATGAAAGTTTTGTTGAAGTTGATATGTCGGTGGTAGTGAGGCAATTATGCATAAGCATGATGATGCCGATAAGATGAGATAAGGCTAGAAAGAGGAAAAAAGTGAATAAATTGTAACACCTTCCCTGTACTCACTCTTAGTTTGTTAGGGTGGGTGATAAGCATAAGAATGCCAAGGATAAGACTTATTCCATGAGTACAGGGACAACAAGTCTTCACCACCATCTCATAAGAGAACACCTCAAATTATGGGTTACAGCTTGCAACAAACTCAACACTTTGATCAAGGGCAATGGGACGAAAGCCACTGAGAAGTTTTGGAAAGCAAATGGTATGACAATGCCCTTAGGTGCCTCATGTACCGACACTTTATCTATTCCCGAATTCTCTTGTGATGCATTTATTGATGCTATCATTGAATGGATTATTGCCGATGATCAGGTGTGTAATTTATTTTATTGCATGGCTATTGTACTGACTTTTTCCAAGTCAATCAATGTTATTGAGTGCCTGCAACTTCGCCGAATGTTTCTCATGCTTTGTGATGAACTAAATGATACAGATATTCCACACCATACATTCATACAGGCCTGGGTTATTGAGACATGGGAGAGGTATATTCAAACTCTCAAGAGAGAAATGGAGGCAAGTCTTCATTTTCTCTGTTTCGTTGTGATGTTAATTCTCTGGCAACCTCAGCACTCTATGGGTAGCATCTCTCTTACCATGGATCTTTCGAGTGACCTTAACTTAGTAAACTACATGGCTGTCACTGCGCACTGGATGGAGCCCATTGGTATTGATGCCGATGGCCATAGAATTGTTTGTCTACGTTCTGACCTTATTGGGTATCATTGTGTTCCTGGTCGCCATGAGGGCGAGCATCTTGCCACTGCTGTTCTCTACATCACTTATCATGTTGGCATTACAAGCAAAAATCAAAAGCACCAACTGAAGGTAGAAAAGCTGTTATGCCAGAACGTCTAATCTGAATTGACTCCCTATAGCTTGGTTGGATTACAATGGATAATGCAGCTAATAATAGGACATTTATAGTTTTTCTAGAACGAGATTTGCTATGCTGTGGATTTTCTTTCTGTGCTGTTGAGAAGCGAATAAGGTAAATAAATTTGAGTCTCATAATATCTTACATTAATGTGATTCTAGATGTTTTGCCCATATTGTGAATCTTGCTGCAAAGGCAGTTATATCTGCTATTACTGCATTGAATGCCATTCTTCTTGAGGGTATGTATGTGTTCAGAATGTTAAGGATAATCTTCAACTGCATTTCAGAGAGCACAGACATCACTCGGGATCCTATAGCTGCTGTCAGGGCTCTTGTACATGCGGTGAGATTGTGCATTTTTTGTCTTAAACAAAAATGAACTTATTGGAGTAGATTCAGGGATCATCACTCTGCCGACATAGTTTTTCATCTGTTCTCAAAACACTAGATAAAAAAGTCCTTCAATTAGTGCTTGATGTTGATATTCAGTGGTCATTGACTGATATCATGATCGAGCATGCAATTGAACTGCAGGAGGTAAGAGACCATATTTGTGTTATGCTCATTGCTTATCAGTTATTAGGGAATCGAGGTATTCTTAGATAAAAGGGATTTTGCTGATCTTTGCAAGCATCAGCTTTCTGAAGATGAATGGAAAGCATTAAGCATTATACATCAGATTTTAGCAGTATATACACATCTTTTCTGAGGTAACTCTGGTTAATTGCCTTGCTAGGTACCACATGTGTTTCAACAAAAGTTATCAGCTGACAAGACTCCAACTCTCTCATTGGCAATTCCAAGTTTCCGGCATATGATTCAAATCTGGCAGAATAGGAAGGAGACATTCTCTCCAGTGATGAACCTATAGACTCCTGCAGGCAGAAGACACAACACCTAAGTGACAAGTATAATCTGTAACAGAATCTGAAGGCAGGTTCTTAGTGAGTCTAGTCATGCACCTCCATGCGGTGACTATAGGTCCTAAGATCGTAGCTTATTCAAGGCTACTGGGTGTTATGCTCTCAAATGATAGCTTTGTGAAGCAAAATCGATGTGTGAATCACTTTAAGAAGGGAAGGAAATCGCAACTGTGGGTGTATACTGAGCAGGGCAAGCTATATGCTGCATTGACTGATGATGTCAGAATCCTGGCTACGGTTCCAGTGGTAGTTTCTGCTATAGAAACTTGTTATTATTATGATTTTGCTACATGAACTGATACCTGTGGGTGTTAGAAGCTAAAGTGCAATAACCCTATCTACGGATTACCCTTTAAAGTCTTCTGGTGTAGGTACAAGCGGTGTGAGAATGCCAACAAAGGTGAACTACAACCTTCTTGGTTTAAGGACTGAAGCTGAGTATTGATGCTCAACAATTCAATATGGCACACAAGTGTTTTATAGTTCACAAAGAATGTCTACACTAGTGTATTGAAGTGAACGTTGAGGTGATGTCTTCTTAGTGAATTTGCTTTGAAGAAGTAAGGACTATTGTGTGGGGGAGTGGTATTCCTGAGCATATTCTATTGTTCTAGCTGCTACACTCGAGTTTATATACTAATTTCCTTGTACCTGTGCATAAGCTACTAATGTCAGCCTTTGTAACCGCAGTAATATATTAGTGAGCTTTGCAAACGATTGGTAACAATATTATTGTGCTATGTACTATCTTACTGAGCTTGCCATTATATTAACAGTCCATTTGCTGGTGAGTTTGAACAGCATCACCACCCTTATTCATCATTACTGGTTGTGCAGTCAAGGTGAATACCTATTTGCGAAGCTGGGCCTTTTATTCTAAAGTGTCTGTATGCTTGCTTAGGTGCTCATTACAAGTCCTTAGCCATGCACAGCCTTCGTGCAGGTGTACCATATGATTGTATGAGTGATATCACATGTATGGGCTAGATTCCTATGGCATCATAGAACAATGACACAGCCTTCTGGAGGGATCAGACCGGTATCTGTTTGGACTGGATATTTTAATGAGTGCACGCACCATATTGATATATGCATCATTGCTTCATGTAGCCATGTGCTGTTAATGTATTGAAACAATTTGACCTGCACTGGACTTGCAATGGTTGGTTTACTGAAAGTCTGTGCAAGGGAGAATATTGATAAATTTAAGTGTATACCCATGATTTCCAAACGCACAGAGCCTCAGGGCTCATCACTGGCAACATCGGCTCTTGATGAGGGTCTTGCCAAACTTGAGACCTACTGTGAGCGACTGGATGTTGTTCCAGCATATACACTAGCAACAAGTATGTTAATGTGACAAGCTCCTTGGTGATATACTGATTATATTCCTTCAGTCCTCAACCCTAATGCAAAACTATGATGGTTCAGTCATTACATGCCAGCAGAAAAAGATGAGGCTCAATGATTATTTTTATGCAAGGTTTGTCTTGAGCACCCCATGTTTCGTTTCCTGATATATACTGCATAGCTTCGAGAGTATCGGTCTTTAACTTCAACCCCATCAACACCGGCATGGTCACAAACATCAGATCCATGTGGACATTGCTGGGCAGACAATCTACTTGGTGACAATCTCTTTGATACCACAATTCATCCACAAAGTCTTGAAGCTGAAGTTGATGCCTACTTATCTGACATTAAAACTAGTCATGATATTGTGAAATATTGGCAGGTAAGCTTATTTGTTGAGGTTCTCAGCACCTTGTTGCTTATCAGTTCCAGGATAATCAACTTATTTACCCAACAATATTTGTGATGGCTATGGACATCCTCCCAATTCAGGGAACATTGGTATCTTGTGAATGTGTCTTTTCCTTGGAAAAGGAAACCACTACAGTATGACAGAACTGGCTATCACCTGAGTTGATGGAAGCACTTCAGATGTTGAAGTTTGCTTTCAAAGAGGGTCAATTTCTTAACTTTACAGAAGGAACATCTAAGGAAGCTGAAGTTATTGCTTTAGAAGCTTTACTTGCAGAATAGGATAGAGTACCAGAGGATGTAACCACTTATATTGAGCAGCTCCACACTGCAAATTAAAATTTCTGTCTTAATTTCCTATTTTAGTATCAAGCGCAGCACTCAGCAGAAGCCGAGCTGAAGCTGAGCTGAGCAGACAAATTCATGCACAGCTTGGCTCAGCTAAAAGCTATATAAGGGCATAATCTGGAAAAAGCTGACCAGAGCTGAGTTTAGCTGAGTGGCAGTAACACTAGCTACCATCACATCCATTGGCACACTGCTGTATATGTCTTGCACTACCTTAAGTGTATTTGGGATCTTTGTCTCATTCTTGGTGGTGACTGTTGCTCTCTTATCAGTTTCTCTGACTCTTTCTACACCAATGATGGTGATGACCACCACTCACATTGCTGAAGGTTCCATAATCATCCAACATATTTCCTCTAAGGAGAACATTGCCAACATTTTCACTAAGCCTTTGCCACAGGTGGAATTCTTGCACTGTCATGCAGATTTGGGTCTGGCTTAACTGTCTGTGTGAAAAGGAGATTGTTTTTTCTATTCTTGTTTTCTCCTTTTTTGTTTTCTCTCTTTTATGTACTGCCATCTGCATTGAGAAGGAATGTTGGCTGTAACAATATGATTGCATCACATGCATGTGACACATATATTTATATATCATCACATTGCTTTTCTCACCTCAGTCATTCTACAATTCTGGCTGAGTTAGTGTGGGTACAGATAGTACTATTTCTAATGCAAAGCTGCAAGTTTAGGTGAGTGTTAGAAAGGAGAGTCTAGTCATCTGGAAATCTTGTAGTTGCTATATTGTAATGCAGGTGCATGGAGTTATGTGTCTGATGTTAACATGGATTAGGTAAGTGTAGAGTTTATATAGAGACTTTTAAGATAAGCTTAGTTTTCATCCATGAGAGAACTGTGATAGGTCTTTATTGTATGACTGTATTAGGATCGTGCCAATAGAAGAAAGGATTAGAATGCATGCCGAGGAGTCTGTGGAGTGTGTGGGCTTGGCAAAGCTATTAGCAATGTCACCTTTGGGTTGAAGCCCTAATATAGATTATGGACAGAGTCTGCAGGATGAAGATGATGTCCTGACAGAGTCAGAGTCCACAGACTTGTAGTAAGAGATTGAGATTAGGCTTGAAGGCCAGAGACAGTGGGTATGAGAGTATTGGGCTAAACCAAATTGATATTTGAACTGAGGTATGTCCTGCTAGTTCTACAGTTTATATACTGGTGTGGAGTCTAAGGAATCAGAGGCTGGAATAATATGGAGCTGGCTAGAATAATATAAGTTTGGAATATTCTCTATCTGGAGGAGTCGAGGATTCTGTGGACTCCAATATAACACCTACTCACTACCGTGATGGATTCTAGATGTGATAAATGAATATGTGAAATTAGTAGGTGAAATAGGGATATGAAATATGGAATAGAAACTGGGAATCAGATTCTGATGGATTCCATGGAGTGATTTGGTGCCATTGGAGTCAGCTAAGGTTGATGTCTATGGAGTCCATGGCATGCTTGTTACAGACTGAGTATTTACCTATCTACAAAACTACTTAAATACCAGAAGAAGAATCACATGTAAGTAAACACCTAAAGATAAGAAGAATGTAAGGAATGTCATTGAGTCTAGAATCAACCTGTTGAGGACAGAAAGAAGTGTTATAGATAAAACTGTCAAGGGTATAGGTTTCTGCTAGGAAACAGAAAAGAAAAGAGTGTGATAAGTGATATTATAAACTGTTACACCTGCTCTCCAGACATTTCAAACTTCTTACCATCAATCTTGATCACAATCCTCATCAATCCCCAACTAGGCAGCAGTTTCTATTGTCTTCTCCTTGTTTGATCTGCTAGCCTCACCCAATGGCTCCATAGCTTCTTTTTTCAAGCCAAGGCCAAGTCCAATGCCAAATAGCTCCTCCAATGCAGCATCCTCCAATGCAGTGCTAGATGAAGTCTCACTAGTCTTCACCTTCTTCTTTTCAGGTCTATCCTCCTTCACTTCAGCATCCTCCAAGCCAGTAGGGTTAGAGCTCTCACTAGTCTTCATCACCTCCTGCATCTCTTCAATGCAGTGCTTCTCCCATCTCTCTTCTGCTGCAGCCTTGAATTTGGCCTACTTACCAGCATCCTGACAAGCACCATAGTAGTGCAGTAGAGCTGCCTTCAACATTATGCTTTCTATCCCAAGTTTCTTCAAGACAAAGACTGTAGCAACACAGATGATCTTGACATTAGCAGAGGGTGTAGATGCAGATGAAGCTGGGCCAGGAACTTAAGGGGGATTGATGCTGAAAAAATAGATGAGTAATGGGTATCAGCAATCCTTGCTAAAATTTGGGCTCTGAGTGATCCCAATTTAGGCCCAAAATATGCCAGTTTCATGGATTCACCTCATGTGGGTTAAAAGAGCAAGATTCATGCCTAGCTCTGCTGAAACAATTTACTCAGAATAAAATTCTATATATATTCTTTATAACACATTGTTTAATTTACTTCATTTTCCTCAATTTCTGCAAAATTTATCATGATTGCATAATGAATTTATTACTCTTGTCATAGAGAATACATATATTCTAGTTAGAAAAGACATCTCCTGTGTTTTTTGAAGCAGCTTTGATACTGTGGAAGCCTATACAAGGTGCATAACTTTAGGGTACAAATATGTATAAATAATTGAAGGGTTCCAGTTTTGTTATGGTGGCTCACTACTGATGCTTGTGGGTCGGTCTGGAATAAAAATTTAATTTAATTTAATTTAATTTAAAAAAAGAAAAAGGGGGAAAGTTTCAGAAGACCTACCTGCAAATTCTAAGGTAAGTTTTGAGTGACAAAGACACAAATTAAAGAGGGTGGCAAGAGATGGCACTCTCTACATCTTTCTGATGCCCGAGGCACAGCCATATCAAGCGGCAAAACTGCCATTCAGTAGCGGATTCATTTAACATATGGGATACATTTTGTTTCTGGGCCTCAAAAATTTGTCTCAAATGCATTTTTGTGAACACAAAATGCTCCAAATTTTTCAGGCCCTTTGGGCATAAATTTTAATTTTCAGCCATTTGTGAATTGTAGCGATCCAGTCACTACTGACTGGAGTTTGAATTCTTATCCAAATGTGGACCATTGCCATGGTGTATTATCAGTACTTGCTGTCGCAGTGAAAGCAATCAGCACTGAAACATTGACTGGCTGTTGGCACCTTGATTTTAAATTGAGTGTAGGTAACAGACTTCAGATATTAGAATTGTTTGGCAATTTTTCTTCTCATGAGAGTATGCACTGAACTTCAGATACTGTTTCATTTCATGGGTAAACCAAAGCATTACAGCATGGAAACAAGGCAGGATTATAATTATTCAAACAATAGAAGAATAAAAATTTTCGAGAATAGATCACTGGCTGTGATAGAGAGCAGGAAGGCAGCCAGCACAACAAATACCAGTTGCAAGATGAATGGCACTGCACCTCTAAACTGGGAATTGCTGGCAGAATTTGAACACAGTTAAAACTCTGGTTGCTAGCAGTTGCTATCAGTAGCGACCCCCAAGCATGAGTAGCCAGCCATTATGGTTGAAGGTGTTCATTTATTGCTAAACACTGCATTTAAGGTATAAACAAGTAGGAGTTATTATTCAGACACTTTGATACAATGGGGTCAAAGAAATATGATAATATGTATAGCAGCCTTGTTCTCCAAGCTATGAAAGAGATATGAAGTGACTGCAAGAACACCATGTATATTAACAAAAATAGAGTATTACTAGCATGGTTAGGACTCTCTGTAATATTAATCAATCAAGGCATGCAACACCTACATTGTTCAGGTCCCCAACAAGGAGTATAGACAGTCACAGACAAATGCAGAAGGAATTTGCTGCTGGAAGGCCCAAAAAAATGCTGACTCAGCTCATGTTCCAGAACCAGGCATTGCTGGTATCCACAAGTAAGAGAAAATGTCTCTTAGTGGATGCCTCACTGCTGACACAAGAGGTGGGAATGATAGCAAAATGGGAGGGATACTCCTGCTGTTACGGTTTATTCACTTTTTTCATTTTTCTAGTCTTATCATATCTTATCAGCGTCATCACGCTTACATGCTATCGCCACCTCATCACCGATCTTGACTTCGACAAAACTTTAATGATGGACAACGCATGATATTGTGTGCTCGTCGTCCAACCAGCACGCCTACTGACTTCGACAAATCTTTCGTAGCTATTATTAGGACCGACCTTTTAGTATTTAAGTCGATACATTTTACTGTAAAACCTCAGCTTTGAGCTAAGGTTTACTCTTACCCAAATCTTACTTGTAACTCACTCGCTGAGAGCAACTAATAGTTCGTGCCTCTTTCACCACCTCGGGTCATCCGCGGCATTGTATAAGTGATTGTCCGAACACGAGACAGCTTATCAATTGCCCGACTACGAGTCACGTGAACGTCGGCCCTAACAATTAGCTCGAAGCTTCCCTTCACCCTTCCACGACGCTAGACGCAGGAAGGAATCCATGCCATTACAACAAACTCCCGACATCGACGAAACCACCAGGAACTCGGCCATAGGAGCCTTTGTAGGAGCAGCAGCATTTGTAGGACTAATCATCTTCGCTGCGGTTATATATTTCAAAAACAGAAGCTGGTTCGAACGACACGGGTTAGGACCTAGACGACCACTAACATACCCTCCCCCAACACTTCCCCGATTCTACATCCCCCCCTACCAATACAATGGTCAAATTCAGCCCATTCTCCCGACATACGAGCCCTACCGAAGGGACCAGTTCTACACGCCCCCTGTCTCGCCGAATAGGCAGGACAGATCCAGAGCCCCCAGTCCAGAGTCGGATGCCGGGGTCTATCATGGAAGAAGAGGAAGAAGCCCAAGCCCCGTCGCTGGACCTTCCAGAATTAGGCAGCCCATTAGGACACCATCTCCCTCTCCCTCTGACGAGGGAGACATCACTGAACTTATCCGAGCCTACGTCGGGCCCGGAACTATCGAGTATGACGAGACAGAGTCGCGTCGAAGCAGTACAAACGTACTTCCAGCCGAGGGCATTGAGCCCACTCCCACTAGCCCATCCTCTCCCCATCCGACCCTCAGAGTTACAAACCCTTCTCCGCCTTCAGCAAGCAGCTCCGTCATCGCGGCACGGGTCGAGGCTTTCTACCACCAGAGGGACGCCCCACAGTTACACCGCGACCCCATCCATGACCTCGGGTGGACCCCCCCCGGTACTCCAACGACGTCAATTGTTCAGACCCCGTCCTCTCCCTCCCATTCCCCAGACCCTTTTACAAGACTCCCCCGCCCCGAGCAGCCAAGGGAGCGAAGAAGCAGCTCAGATAATGAGCCCTGCGATGACGTCTCGAACAGGTCGTCGGTACGCGTCAACGCAGACGACCTCAGGAGAGGAAGACTTCAGATCCGCGAGATCGGGAGACCTTCCTACTTCCGACGAAGAAGAGCCTGGGAAACCGACCTCGCCTTTCGCCTTCGACGAATGGAGGAGGACCCGGAACAGCAGCCCAGAGACCTCGGAGATGAGAGGAGATTGGCAAGAAGAGAACTCGAGAGCAACCCGTTCTACCTGGGAGCTGCAGCCCGAGCCTGGACCTCCCTTACCATACAGCAGCGGATCACCCTGGGACCCTATCGCGCCCAGGCCTGGGCCCTCCGGCGAGAGGACTACGTCACCAGAGGAGGAATTGATGAATCCCTTGATGAACATCGGCGACGACTACACCTCTTTCCGACAGAGGAGCTCCACCGCCACGAGCAGGACTACGGCCCCACCCCTGGGGTCTATATACGAGGTCTACGACCAAGAACCAACGAGGAGGAACGAACCCTCCAGGGAAGGCTGGAGGATATACTCCGAACCTGGAGGGCCGATGAGCATGAACGAGAGCACCTGGCCTTCGTACGAATGGCCCAGGCCAATGCCAGACGAACCACCTAGAGAATGGCGGAGGAACGGCAACCCATGGAAAGGCAAGAGTAAGCTGTTCGCCGGGTCCGATCCAGCGGGACCTAGCGAGCCCATGGAAACGGAAGACGAGAGACGAGTGCGAGAAGCCCAAGAAGCAGAAGCAAGGAGACAGCAATTTCAGGCCAACAAAGATGCCTTCCCCGACCTGACCGCGGGACTAGTAGCCCAGGTAGAAAGGGCCAGAGCATTTGCAATGGCCCACAACCTGCCAATCCCCAAGGAACTCCAGGATGTTCCCGACCAGCCCCAACCTCGAGGAAGGCCCGCCGCCCCACCTCCCAGAAGATATGGAAGCCCCACTCACCGAACAGACCGATGGTCGGTCCCTCGACCACCCCCCCGATATGATCCCCCAGATCCCCCATACTGGCCCTCCGGTGCAGCTCAAGAACAGGACCCGTGGCTCCAGGTGAAGCCCACGTTAATCCACATGCCCGGAGATTTTCAAGGAAAAAGCAGCGATATCAATCGCTTCACCGGTGCCTGCGAAGATTACTTCGCCGTTTTTAAAGCATATTACCCCACTCACGCCAACAAAATCCTGTTTGCCGTCTCCCTCTTCGGGGAGAAACCTCAAGGGTGGTGGTCTCAATACCGATACCAATTCTGGAGCGACACCGAGCAACGCTACCGGTACTTCTCCTGGGACAACTTTAAAGCCGCCTTAAAAGTCGAATATGGAGACCCCGCCCTCCAAGAAGTAATGGAGAAGCAAATGAATGAACTGAGGATGACAGGGACCGCATCCGAATACTTCAGACGACTTGAAGAGTTAGCCCGCCAGGCCGACCAACTCACCGACCTCGGACCACGAAGTGCCATCGTTCGCGCAGTGCGTCGAGGAGTCCCGGAATCTTATACCGAGTCGATCGCCAACTTGGGCGTCATGATCCCGACCGATTACCCAGAATGGAAACGACGGATCTGTAATATCTTTGACGAAAGAGCCCGCAAGGCCGCTTTCGACAAAATCGGATATTCCGATCGCCCCAAAAACCAATCCGCCAGAGGTTCCAACAAAGGAACTTCCAGCGCGACAAGTTCCGGGGCCGGCAAATCAGACAGCAAGGGGTCGTCGGGAGGTTCATGGACCACTTACGGAGGGGCCGGGGAGCCCATGGACATAGATCGCCTCCGAAAAGAAGGCCGATGCTTTAACTGTGGAGGAAAGGGTCACATGGGAAAGGATTGTAAAAAGCCAAAGCGGCCACAAGACCCGAAAACCAGGCGCTACTCGTCGGCGCAGCTTCGCTCCATGTTGACAGAAGCTGAAGACTTGGAAAAGGAACACGAGAAGGAGATGCATGGACACAGTCACGCTGAGAAGGTTGAGGAGAAGATGCCCTCAACAACAAAGATCGAGGAGGTAAAAGGCAAGGCCGAGAAGTGAGTGATTCCACTTCCTCGGCCCAGTCCTCCTCATTGGGTGGTCGGTCATCGGGTCCTGCTGCGCGGACTTCGCCCGATTGTAATAGTTTTTTATGTACGTCATTGTCATTTACGCATTCGAATATACCTGCCGCGTTTTCACAGTCCCATGAGACCACCCCAAAAGAATCACAACACATTCAGACTCCACCTAAACAGGCCTATATAATCCCCCAGAAGCGAAGCGAAACCCACCCCCCTCCTTCGCTCACACTTTCTATCCCAGAGCTCCTCACCCTCCAGGATCTTCAGACTCGATGGGGACCGGAGTTCATCCGAACAATGTCAGGGATCTCCCAGTCCTTAGGGACGAAGGAGGTGCTCCCTGAACCGGCTGAGCCCGTCGTCGCTGAAAGGACACCTCAAGACGAAGGCGGGAGTACGAGGTCGATGCCTGCTGACCATGCCCCCAATGATTCGCCTCGCGCTCAGGGGCCGTCACAGATACATGACCCCCTCTCCTCTCGCCTGGCAGAAGAAACGAAAGGTTGCAGCCCTCGTCGTTCTCTCGGAGACGCCACGCCGATCGAGATAGCGCCCCTTTCGTCCACGACCCAGATGGAAGAAGATGCCACAAGAAAGGATAGGGATCCGGGACGGGCACCAATGGACCCGACGCTAGTGGGGGAGCACGGTTCATGCGACAAGAACGCGACATGCACGGCTTCCTCAATTCGTCCCCCGGATGAGTCCTTCGGTTACTCCCGGAGCGACCCGCTCCCCAAACCCCCGAGTCCTGGTGAAACAGCCGACAGCGGGCGACCTCTGGGGAAGGAGCATGCCCCAACCAGGGGAGACCCTCTTAGGCCCTCGACCGATGAAGGATCAAGCGGGGTACCAGCGTCGGATGCGCGATGCCCACAGGCCCGGAAGACCACCCTCATTGAAATCCCCGACGAGGAGGACGACACGGCCTTCAAGATGGCAAGGGACCAAGAACGAGTCAAGCGGGAAAAGGAAGCGACCAAGGGGCTTCTCCCCTCATCCCCGGAGCAAGAGAAGCAGGAAGAAGAAGCGCTGAGGGCGAGGCGATCCGAATCCAGACCAGTGAGTGTTTCCACCCCGAAGTCCACCTGGTTCAAGCCGTTTGGCGCGGACTGGACCCTTCGGGCCATCATGGAAGCATGCACAGATTCGGAAGCTTTTGCGTCCCTTTACCTCTGGGCCCATAAGGAGAAAGCCAACGAAATCGATAGCGAACTCCTAGCCTCATTACGAAAAGGAGGAGAACAAGCGAGAGAAGCGCTTTATGAGTTGAGCCAACCGATCCGGTATCAACGGCGAGTAAGCACTAAGGGCGTTCGAGAGTTATTCCTCGACGTCCACCTCGAAACGCTAGAGAACCGCCAAAACCTCAAGGCTCAGGCGTTGGTCGACAGCGGATGTACGGGAAGCACAGTAAATGAGGCCTACGTCAAAAGACACGGTCTCATCACCAGACCCGCACCTGCTCCTATCTCAGTGTACAATGCCGACGGCACCCGCAACAAGGCTGGGGAAATCACGGAATTCGTAGAAGTGAGAATGACGATAGGGGGTCATAGCGAGAGAATCGACTTTGCCGTAACCAACATCGGCAAGGGCGACATCTTTCTCAGACACGACTGGCTCCTCTGCCACAACCCCGTCATCAACTGGACTACCGGCAAGGTCATCTTTGCTCGGTGTCAATGCCAGAAGAACCCCTTCCCGTTGCCAGACGCCGACCCAGAGGATCCATGGGATGAGGAGTTAGAAGAAGGTGAAACAATCTTAATGGTCGACCTCAGGGAGGAACTGGAAATCCGCGCAGTGCATCACGCTAACGACCTGGCAGCTCGAGCCAACGAAGGGAAAGCCAAGAAAACCTTTGAAGAAATGGTACCGCCTCAATATCGCGAATTTGAGGACCTATTCTCTGAAGAAAACTTCGACGAACTACCTGAACGAAAGCCCTGAGATCATGCCATTGAACTGATACCCAACGCCAAATCGACCCTCGACTGTAAAGTCTACCCGCTCAACTGCCACGAACAGGAGGAACTCGACAAATTCCTCGACGAAAACCTCGAGTCCGGACGCATTCGACCATCCAAATCACCATTCGCCTCTCCCTTCTTCTTTGTCAAGAAAAAGGACGGCTCCCTCTGACCCATCCAGGATTACCGGAAACTGAATGAAATGACGATAAAAAATCGGTACCCCCTTCCTCTCATCTCCGAACTCATGGATAAACTCCGCGGCGCCAAGTACTTCACCAAATTGGACGTCCGATGGGGTTACAACAATGTCAGGATCAAACAAGGAGATGAGGCCAAGGCCACCTTCCGGACTAATCGCGGACTGTTCGAGCCGACAGTCATGTTCTTTGGACTTACAAACTCGCCAGCTACCTTCCAGTGGATGATGAACGATATTTTCCACGACCTTATCATGGAAGGAAAGGTGACGATTTATCTAGACGATATCCTTATCTTCTCCAAGGATCTCCAAGAACACCGACGAATCGTCAAAAGGGTACTCCAACGACTCAGAGAGCACAAGCTGTTCCTCAAGGCCGAAAAGTGCGAGTTTGAGGTATTGGAAACGGAATACCTCGGTGTCATCATCAGTGAGGGTTCAGTATGAATGGACCCGATCAAGGTCAAGGGCATTACGGAGTGGCCCACGCCCACCAAGAAGAAGGAATTACAGTCCTTCCTGGGCTTTACGAATTTCTATCGGAAATTCATAAAAGACTACTCCAAGATCGTGCGCCCCATGACGCAGCTTACTGGCAACGCTCCCTGGGTCTGGGGGGCGGCTCAGAACGAGGCCTTCCAGCGCCTCAAAAGGCAAATGGCAGAAGACGTAGTATTGGCGTTCCCCACAGACAAAGGAAAATTCAGGGTAGAAGCCGACTCAAGCGAAGGAGCGATAGGCACGGTTCTTAGTCAAGAACAGGACGGGAAATGGAGACCCGTCGCCTTCCTTTCAAAGGCGCTAACCGTAACGGAGCGAAATTACGAGATATACGACAAGGAACTTCTTGCAATCATGCTCGCGCTGGAGGAATGGAGACATTATCTAATGGGAGCATTCGAGAACGTAGAAATCTGGACCGATCACCAGAACCTGCAGTATTTCCGACAGCCCCAGAAGCTGAACCGCCGCCAAGCTCGGTGGGTGACAGAACTAGCCGAATACCATTTCACACTACACCATAAGCCCGGCGCTTCCAACCATAAAGCCGACTTGTTGAGCCGAAGAGACGACCACGACCAGGGAAAGAAGGACAACGATGACGTTGTCGTTCTCCAACCTGAGCACTTCAGGGCAATGATCATGCCTACCACCTCGGAAACTCACCAAAGAGTCAAGGATGCCACCCGCAATCATGACAAGTGGGACCAGGGGATCCAGAACTCCCTCAATCATGAGCGAGGGATTTCTGAAAAGGACAGACTCCTCTACTACGACGGACGAATATATGTCCCCCACGATGACAAATTACGTGGGGAAATTATTGCCGCTTACCACGACCACATCACAGCCGGACACCCAGGGATCGAGAAGACCAAAGAACTAGTCCAGAGAGAATATTGGTGGCCCAAACTCAAACAAACGGTGGAAAAGTACGTTAAGGCATGCGAAGCATGTCAGCGAACAAAAACGGATACCCACCCTCGAGCTGCCCCATTACATCCCAACGAAATCCCCTCCGAACCATGGACTCATATCTCCGTCGACATGATCACTGGACTACCAGAGTCGAATGGATACGACGCCATCCTAGTAGTCGTCGACAGATTTTCCAAGGAAATAATCCCTATCGTGTGCAATGTCGAGCTGACATCCGAAGGATGGGCCAAGCTTCTACGAGACCACGTCTATGCCCGACATGGAATGCCAAAGACAGTCATTTCGGATCGGGGACCTCAATTCGTCTCAAAGTTCATGTTAGAACTTCTCAAACTCCTCGACATCACCCCGAACGCATCAACCGCTTTCCACCCCCAGACCGATGGACAGACGGAATGGGCCAATCAGGAGATTAATAAATATCTCCGACTCTTCATAAATCATCGACAGACGGACTGGAGCGAATGGCTCGCCTTGGCAGCATTCGCTCACAATAATCGAGTTCATTCGGCCACAGGTCAAACTCCATTCTTCATGAATCACGGAACCAACCCCCGAGTCCTACCGGACTCCATCAAGATGACCGCTTTCACCAATCCCTCGGCCAAGTCGTTCGCAGAAAACATGCAGGAAGTTCACCGCCAGGCCAAGGAAGCGTTAGAGGAAGCAGCGGGCAAGATGAAAGCCCAATACGACAAGAAAAGAAGAGAGGCTATTGACTATGCCATAGGAGACCGTGTATGGCTCGATGCCACCAATCTTCACTTGCCACGCCCCAAAAAGAAGCTCGACGATAAACGCGTTGGCCCGTTCCTCATCCTGGAGAAAACCGGTGCCTCCGCCTACAAACTCAAACTCCCACCGCATTGGAAGATCCACCCGCGCTTCAACGAAAAACTCCTGATGCCCTACATACCACCGGCGTTTCCCAACCAAGAACAACCCCCAGCACCACCACCAGACCTCATCGAAGATGAAGAAGAATACGAAGTTGAAGAAGTCCTGGACTCTCGTACACGCCGAGTCCGAGGAAAGAAAGGACAGAAATCCCGACTCGTAACTGATTACTTCGTCAAGTGGAAAGGCTGGACCCGAGAACACAACTCATGGGTCCAGGAAGACGACATGGCGAATGCCCAAGAAGCCATAGAAGACTACGAAGAGAGCTTATCCGAGACACAAGCCGTTGTGACTGCACAGAAAGTCATTGACAGATCGGAAAAGACGGTAAAACGCATAGTCGACAGGTCTTACCGGGAAAACCCAGTAACGGGAGGATGGAGTATGTTCTACCAAGTGGAACAGATCGACGGGAAGAAGTTCTGGATCGAAGAGCCAGATCGGGAGGTTTGGAAGCCATATATTGACGATTATTGGCACAGAAAAAGCGAGGAGGAAGTTACGGACTGCATACAATGCGACGAACAAGACGAGCCCTAGGGCAGTCGGGACGACTGCCTTAACGAGAGGGTAATGTTACGGTTTATTCACTTTTTTCATTTTTCTAGTCTTATCGTATCTTATCGGCGTCATCACGCTTACACGCTATCGCCACCTCATCACCGATCTTGACTTCGACAAAACTTTAATGATGGACAACGCATGATATTGCGTGCTCGTCATCCGACCAGCATGCCTACTGACTTCGACAAATCTTTCGTAGCTATTATTAGGACCGACCTTTTAGTATTTAAGTCGATACATTTTACTGTAAAACCTCAGCTTCGAGCTAAGGTTTACTCTTACCCAAATCTTACTTGTAACTCACTCGCTGAGAGCAACTAATAGTTCGCGCCTCTTTCACCACCTCGGGTCATCCGCGGCATTGTATAAGTGATTGTCCAAACACGAGACAGCTTATCAATTGCCCGACTACAAGTCACGTGAACGTCGGCCCTAACACCTGCCAATTGTAAGCTGCTGACACTAAGCTGTTGCTGAAGAGCATGGCATTGGGTTTAAGATTGAACTTGTCACTGTGTACTCTCTTGTTGAACTGAAGGGCAAATGTGATGTCCACATCCTGGACCAAGAAAGTGTCACCAGTGTCAGAAAGGGTTATCTTGCAGTATTGTCCTCCAAGTTTTGTGAAGTACTTGAGGAAGACCTGTCCACTGGTCATAGAAGCAGGAAGAGTAGCAGCAGCAGCAGGTGAGAGTAGCGGTGGTAGAAGCCATGAGTGCACAATGACACAGATGTAGATTGAAATAGCAAGCTGGGCAGTAATAGAGGCTATTGGTAATGTTTGCATCATTTATAAGTTCTCTTAAGCTGTTGCTTATCTCTATTTCTCCTAATGAGATTGCCAAAAGAGCATTCATCTGTAACTCTCCTATGTCAGAGTGCTCATTGTCAATCATAGCTTGGCTGTCCTTCAGATATGAAACACCCATTATCCTAAGTGCATCAAAGATTTCCACTTAACCTTGAATAACACATCTTTTTTAGAGCCTAAGTGACTGACAATCTGGTCTACAGTCTATTCTCTGCTTGGTTCTTCAATGTTCATTATCTGGCTCCCTGATTGGCCAGTGATAAACCTCTAGGCTCTGTAAATTCAGAATTTATGAATTTTTCCATTTCTAATTGGCACAGCACTGGCATCAAATATAATATTAAATCCAAAGTGCACACATGATCATAGGCCTTGTTTGACACTTCAACAACCAGCATCCATCTCATCTTGTTTCACAGCTCAACTTGTATGTCATCACAGTTGGAGATCAATATTGATTGATCAAACAACAACCAGAGATAAGTGATACTACACATCACTGGCATCACTAGTGTATCAATATGCATCACAGAGTAATAGACTGGTGTTGATCCTTTCATTATATGATGTTATATGTGCCAAAAATTGCCCTGCTTCAATAATTGTGGATTCTTGGTCATAGGCAACCCCAGTGATAGCAATATCACTGTGGCAAGACCACTAGAAACTCTAAATCCATTTGTACACTTCAGTTTTTTGACCATACCCTCACAGTCTGCAGCTAAACAGCATCTCAATGATCACACTATACAAACTTGTGACATAGAAATTTTACCTCTCTTTGAGAATACAGAAGATTAGCTGTTACTAACAACTATGGAGATGCATATGGACACTTGAATTATTACCAAGCCACAGCCTTACAGCTTTACTAAGTCTCTCTATTAATAAATATCTCTGGTAGTATAAAATTTGATAGAGAATTGTAGTACAAAAAGGAAGGAATCCTACCTGCTACTCTACTACTAGCTCTTGTTATACACTTACTACTGGACATATGTTTATCATCATACTCTTATTGCATCCACTTGCATTGGTTTAAATGCCATATTACATGCATAGCACAGTATACAGACAATATCAATTGTTTGCACCCTATATACTCTCAGCTTCATTCCATCTATTGTTCTCTTTGAGACATTGTTCTACACTGCGGTTCTCCAGTGTTAGAATTATCTTTGGTGTTGCATCTTGCACCTTTGATTACACCTCACTATTATTGGTTGATACACACATCTAGCATATAACTTTATATGCTCACATTATACATCACCTCTTTTGTTTTTATAGGATCAGATCACTTTCATCTTTGTACCATAGGAGTTTTATTCATTTTCACTTTCACCATCATCATCATAGCCCACTTGGGTAGTCTCCAGCAGACTTATAGGATTAGTTTCATCACTTTAGGATTGTTTGGACTCATCATTGCAAATAGGACCAGCAACCCCATTATATCCATGTTTCACTGGACATATCTTCAGTAGAGACCTTGTCTAGTTGTTTCTCCAACTCTTGTCACAGACTCGAGGTATTCATGTCATACCTGCTTCCATTCTATCTCATTATTGAGATAAACACCAGCTTACAGCCATATCTGTTAGTACTCGACTGCTTGAGTGCTACTTGCTTGACTGTAAAGTCACAGTATAAACTCACATCTAGAGGAATTGATTGGAATGCATGAAGATGCCCCAAACAACATGCACAACACAGTACTTTTATTTTCAGTTTGAACTATTATCAACCATTACTCCTTGAGTTTTGGGTTTGCCATTGTCATAGAAGTCTAGGTCCATCAATATGCATATAATCATTTGCTCTCCTCCTTGCTCTAACAATCTCAAACATAGATCCACTCATGACTGGATATAGCCAAGTGCCATAAATGTCTTGTTAAGTTCATTGAACCAAGTGCTACTGATAAGGTATAGCACAGATGCATCCATGGATGGATCCAGATCTGTCCTGTGGATATCAGAGTACCTGAGATGTCATATCCACATCTGTAGGTGTGGCTGTGCATGGCTATCTCCTGTTGCTTTCTTACCATCCTGAAACTTTACTGCTTGTAGGATATCCTCCTATCTCTTCTAATGATGTCAGAGTGAGCTCCATATTCCTTCTGTAGCTTGCTCTAGGCCTCATGAGAGGCGGTTCACAGTAGTTTTGCAGACCTGACAGTGATGCATGCACCTCATGTCATCAAGCAGCCTATGCCAACCCATAACAGCAAACCACTTGTGGATCGCTTTCAATGCAATTTCAATATAACTTAGGTATGTGAATCATGCTCTTATCTGCATTGCAGAAACTTATACATGATTATCAGACTGTCCAACAATGCAGAGCATGGTCACTGACCTTCTGGAGAAGGAAAAAGCTGCACTTTTGAGTGATTTGTCTGTTCCTGGGCTCAGTGAAGGAGTGACAGAGCTGATAATGGAGGGTGTTAGCTTAGACCATGAGCAGTAAGTGGACAGCTTACTTTGAGCTTGTCATAACTCATGTGTGCATTTAATAGATTGCACATTGAGCTCCTGAAGAAGTAAGAACCTGATTCAAAGTATCAAACCGATGCTGAAGAGAGGATGATATGAAATAGTCGCACTGCTCTCTATGATGATACAGCTGAGTGGCTATGTATGTTTACCAAGTTTTTCCCTACCGTGGTTGCATCTATCAGTCAAGTGGACCTTCAACACCCAGAGAAAGCTCAACTTCCATTGCCAAGTTGACTTCCTCATAAAACCTGCATTCAATATGGGCTAGAAGGCCTCATTTCAATCAAGTACAGCCTCAGGGTCAGGCAGGTGCATGATATTCTCACTAAGATAAGGGAACTTATCATTGGTTAAAATTACAATATGCGAATAGTACAGACAGAGCTACATGGCCAGGGGACATGTACTAGGGTGCATGCATTTGTAACATGTTTCCAGCTGGATAAACTCGACATGATGCATCAGTACAACTTTGTTCAGAGGTGGCTTATCACTTTGGGGATGTCTTCAGAGGATATCAATCTGCAGGAGCTCACAGCAGCTGATGTAGTGGCCAAGAATGCTGTTAAGAGTTGTGGTCTGGGTAATACAATGAAGGCCAACTCTTGGTTATGGGGTGCTGTGAAACCAGAGATGATCATGGAGGCTGAAGAGGAAGAATGGATAACAGAGAGTAAGTCAAGCATAATGATAATATGAGTATTGACTTATAATGATCATTCTTCAGTTAAGCGGGTCAAGTGAATGCATGATCATGCAGATGTTGATTGCTGGACCAAGGAGGCTGAGATTTTGGAGGAGAAGCAGTGGAGGGTGGAGGTATCTTATCGGAGGACCACTGACATCTGGATCTGTATTGCCAACAGTAGCAATATACAAACAGGGGAGGCTGCTTATGCATATAAAGTAGCTGACGTCTACCAAAAACTTGCAAATCATTGCATTCAGGAGTGGGAGAAGGGTCTGGAGAAAATTGCGAAGAATCAGGAAGAGGACCATAAACAAAGAGAAGAGGAGGAAGAGCAGGCATGGGAGGAGGAGGCTGAGCTGCAGTGAGATCTTGAAGAGGACAAGGAGGAATATCAACAACAGTAGAAATTGCATATGCCAAGCCCTGGGCAACAGCCAGAGCTCAATGGCGGAGCAGAGCATTCTGATGAAGGATCAAGCAGCACCAATGATGATGACAACACAGCCAATGCAGCCAATGACAGGAAGCAGAAACATACATCATCATCAGAGTCTTCTGCATCCAAATTGCACAGCAGACAAGGGTGGGGAAGAGGGCAAGGACAGTGCAAGTGAAACTAGGATTGCCTAGGCTAGTCTTGCCATAGGCTTGATTACACTAGGCATGACTAGGATTGCTAGGCTAGGATTGGCATGCATAATGAGGTGTGTGTGTGCATGCTCTGACCAGCTAATAGCTATGCTGGGCTGGGCTTGACTGGGCTGAGCTAGGATAGACCTGCTCAGATGTTTATATATTAAATCCATGTATTAGATAGTAATAATGTATTGGGCCAGGCTAGGATTGGCAAAGATTAGGACTTGAGCAGGTGATATAGGCTTGAACACTATGAAAAGCCTAGCCTAGCCTAAGAGAAATATAGGCTTAGGCTTAGATTACTAAATGCAGGCCCTGTTATATCAGAGTCCACAGAATACTCGACTCCTCCAGATACAGAATATTCCAGACTTATATTATTCTAGCCTCCAATTCCTTAGACTCTGCACTAGTATATAAACTGTAAAACTAGCAGTACATACCTCAGTTTGAATATCAACTTGGTTTATCCCAATAACTCTCACACTCACCATCTCTGGCCTTCAAGCCTAATCTCTCTCTTACTATAAGTCTGCAGAATCTGACTCTGTCAGGACTTCATCTTCATCCTGTGGACTCTGTCTGTAATCTATCTTAGGGCTTTAACCCAAGGGTGATGTTGCTAATAGCTTTGCCAAGCCCACACACTCCACAGATTCCTCAGCATGTATTCTAATCTCTTCTATTGGCACAATCTTAACAGTATATTTGAACTCAAATCCTTGAGTCAAAAATTTTAAACATGTCTACCATTCTTCTCGAACAAACCAAGACTACTCAGTCCTCCATGAACCCCAAACCCACTTTCTCTATGAACAACATTCCCCAATCCACCTCCAAATGAGATCAACACTTTTTTGGTAAAGACTCTGCATCCACCAGCTATTCCTGTAGGGAAACCTACACCCATAATGGTTTTACCCAATGACAACCCATCTCAGGAATCAATCCTGATCTCTTCAACCTCAATCTCACCCCCAGGCCCTCAGAATCCATCTCAGGTGGCTATGGCAGTTACCAAAATGATCCTCCATGGACTCTGATCTCTAACCTGCACTATACCTTCCCTGTTCAAAATGAAGAGGAAACTGGCAGCGATTCTGAGGGTGAGATTGACTCTCTTAGTAACCGCAGCTTATGCCTTCCACAGGGCAATGGCAATCGCTGACCTGGCAGTGGCCCACCTAATCCTGGTGGCCCTGGAGGTCCCAGCAGCCCTGGTAGACCTAGTGGACCTGGTGGTAATCCTCCCAATCCTCCTAACCCTCCTAATAACAATGAAGCCATGAATCTTCTCCATGGCCTTGCCAACCAACTCAACAACCCTCCCCAATGCCTAGTATACATCAAGGTCAAAGAGCCTGACACTTTTGACAGCTCAGACCCACAGAAACTCAAGGTGTTTATCATTTCCCTCCAGTTGAACTTCAACAACAGGCCTGATGCTTTCCATGCTGCTGCCTCAAAGGTCAATTACACTGTCTCTTTTCTCTCCAGTGTTGCCCTTGATTGGTTTGAACCAGATATCCTTCACCCTAACTATGCTAATCCTCCTGCCTGGGCATACTCCTATGCTGCCTTTCTTGTAGAACTCTGGACTAACTTCAGTCCATTCGATGCTGTCAGAGATGCTGAAGATGAGTTGGAAAACCTTCGGATAGGTGACGGAGACTGGATTATGAAGTATATAGTCCATTTCAATCAACATGCTTCGATTGTCAGCTATGGTGACAATTCCCTGTGTCATGCTTTTTACCACAGACTTTGCTCATGGATTAAAGATGATATGGCCCACCACGGTAAGCCCAATAACCTTCATGACATGTGTACCCTTGCACAGGAACTTGACACTCATTATTGGACTTGGAAGGCTGAAATTTCACATGAAAATCATGATAAACCTTCCTCCTCATCCTCTTTCTCCAAACCTAAGGGTTCGGGTTCAAACTCGAGCTCTTCTTATTTCACAGTGCCCAAGTCCTACAGTTCCAATGCTGTGGGCTCTGCCTCCACTTACCAGTCCTCCTCTCCCTCTTTCTCAGCCATCAAGAAGCCCTATGCTGACAAGCTAGGCAAAGATGGCAAGCTCACTCCTGAGGAGAAGGAACACTGCTGCAAGAACAATCTCTGCATGTTCTGTGGTAGCAAACACAAGACAGAGGACTGCAATAAGCACAAGGCTGCAGCATCTGCTCGCACCTGCACTGCAGAGGTCTCAGAGACTCCTGCCTCTACTGATCTGGCTCCCACAGAGTCAGAAAAATAGAGAGCAGCCCTATTTCCTCTGTGCAAGGACAGGGTTGCATTGACTGTCATTGCACCTCAGAGATTGTAACCCTCAATGCTGCTGCTCTTTCAACCCATTCCTTAACTGTATCTCTATCATCTGAAGTTGGTCCAGATCGGAATCTGACAGATCTCCTATTACCATTATCCTTCATTTTCACACTCTCATTGGTTCTGGTTCAAGTCATTGTTTTATCGACTCCAAATACGTTGAAGATCATAATCTTCCTACCAAATCCATTCCCGCTGTTCAACTTTGGCTTCTTGATGGCTCTGCTGGATCTCACATTTCCCAATCCATTACTCTCTCTGTACGGTTTCCATTGGGAGATGTCATTCCTATTGACTTCTATGTCACACATGTTGATTCATTCTGTAACATTGTCCTGGGATACAACTGGCTTTCCCACTACAATCTGTTGATTGACTGGGCAAAGCACAGTATCACTTTCCGTTCAAAGCTATTCAGTGCTTCTATCCCTTCTAGCACTTCTGCAGCTGCTGACACACATGTGCCAGCCTGTGTGGCCCTTCAGGTCCAATTTTATCATCCAAACCCACTCTGAGATCCTGATGGACTCTGCCACAGTATGAGCCTATCTACTCATACCCTTTCATCCCATCATTCTCTACTTCAGTTTCACTGAAGATTTCAATTATTTCTGCAGCCACTTTCATATGAGCTTGTGCAGAAGAAGGTGCTCAACATTACACCCTACAACCCTCTATGCCAAGTACTAGTGGTCAAGCTGCCTCTGCAGCCTCTGTGGATTTATCTGATATCCCACTGGAGTACCATGACTTCGCCGATGTGTTCAGTGATTTCCACTCAGAGAAATTACCTAAGCATGGTCCTTATGACCTTAAGATCAATCTTGAGGAAGGTACTTCTCCTCCGGTTTCTGACCTACTTGACTCTGTGCATTCTGCATGCCTGTATACAAAACTTGACCTTCACCATGCTTATCATCTAGTCCATATAGCTGAAGGAGATGGAACACCACATTCCATACCTGTTATGGATCTTTTGAATGGCATGTCATGCCATTTGGTCTTACCAATGCTCCCATGGCTTTCCAACACTTTGTCAATGACATTTTTTCAGATATGCTTGATGTCTCCATCGTTGTCTATCTCAACGATATTCTCATATACTCCAACAATTCTGTGAAACACCGAAAACACATATGCGAGGTCCTACACAGACTTAGAGCTAATGAGCTCTACTGCAAGGGATCCAAGTGCGAATTTCATCAGGATTCCATAAAATATCTAGGTTATATTCTCTCTCCTGAAGGCTTATGTATGTCCGAAGACAAAGTCAAGGCTATTGTTGATGGGCTGGTCCTGTGGAAGGTCAAAGATATCCAATCATTCCTTGGTTTCGCTAATTTCTATCACCGTTTTATCCATGAATACAGTGAGATTGTGTTGCCCCTAACACGTCTCACTCGCAAGGGTATTCTGTGGAAATTTGACAACAAATGCCTGGCCACATTTAATGAGTTAAAGCAGGCTTTCACTCACACACCTATCCTTACTCACTGGATTCCCAACTCAACTTGTCATGGAAACCGATGCCTCCAACTAAGCTATTGCTGCCATCCTTTCTATTTACCTTGAGGATGGTGAAATTCACCCTATTTCCTTCTTGTTCCAGTCTCCATGGAGCCGAGCTCAATTATGACACCTATGATAAAGAGCTTCTAGCCATTTTTGAAGCCTTTAAATACTGGCATCACTACCTCAAAGGCTCCATGGATTCCATCGACATCATCACAGACTATAAGAACCTTGAGTATTTCTCTACTACCAAGATTCTTACTCAATGTCAAGTATGCTGGTCCAAATTCCTTTCCCAGTTCAACCTAGTAATCTGGTTCTGACTGGGTAAGCTTGGTGGGAAACCAGCTGCACTCACTAGATGATGGGATGTCTACTCTAAAGAGGGGGATAGTCAATATGCTCAAGTCAATCTTCACAATTTCCACCCTGTGTTCACTCAAGAACAGCTTTCTGCTTCTCTCCACACTACTCTTCTTGAAGGTCCCATACTCTGCACTAGTGCTATCATGGACATGGACAAGCTCCACTCTGATATCAAGCAAGCACAACCCACAGATTCCATGTTGACTGAAGGTTTTCATCTTGCTTTTTCCTCTTCCAATCCCTCCTGGTGGTCCATGGATGAGTCAGGAATACTCCGCCTTGACAATTGCATTTACATCCCAGACTCCACAGATCTCTGTCTTCATGTCCTACAGAACAATCATGACCATATCTTGGCAGGTCATTTCAGTCAAAACTGAATGCTTGAACTAGTCTGATGGAATTATACCTGGCTACAGATGCATGAATTTGTTCGCCACTATGTCAAGTCTTGTACCACATGTGGTCATAACAAAACACCTAGACACTGTTCATTTGGATTACTCAAACCCTTGCTGGTACCAGAACACCCATGGGATTCCATATCCATAGATTTCTGTTAAGGCTGACTCCCACGTGACTCATAGTCGGGCGATTGGCAAGCTGTCTCGTGTTCAGACAATCACTTGGTCAACGCCTCGGATGACTCGAGGTGGTAGAAGAGGCGCTTACAGAGTAGTCTCTCGGCAAGCGAGCAAACAAGTAAGATTTATGGGGTAGGTAAACCTTAGCTCGAAGCTGAGGTTGTACAGTGAAATCGTAGCTACTTAAATACTAAAGTGTAAGTCCTATTATTAGCTACGAAAGTTTTGTCGAAGTCAAAAGGCATGCAAGTTGGGCGATGAGCATGCAATATCATGTGTTGTCCATCATGAAAGATTTATCGAAGTTGATATGGCGATACGGTGGTGATTGCGCGTAAGCATGATTATGCCGATAATGAGATAAGACTAGAGAAATGAAAAAAGTCAATAAATCATAACATTACCCTCTCGTTAAGGCAGTCATCCCGACTGCTCTATGTCCTCCTCCCATGGTCTGTCGTAGGGTTCATCCTGTTCCTCGCATGCTATGCACTTGGTTATTTCCTTCTCGCTTTCCCTGTGCCAGTAATCGTCGATGAATGGTTTCCAAACCTCCCGGTCGGGTTCTTCGATCCAGAATTTCTTCCCGTCAACTCGTTCTACTTGATAGAACATGCTCCATCCTCCTGTGGCTGGATTTTCTCGATAGCTACGATCGACTATTCGTTTGACGGTCTTTTCTGATCTGTCGATGACTTTTCGTGCAGTCACGACTGCTTGGGTTTCGGAGAGGCTGTTTTCATAGTCTTGTATGGCTTCTTGGGCATTAGCCATGTCGTCTTCCCGGACCCACGAGTTGTGTTCTCGGGTCCATCCTTTCCACTTGACGAAGTAGTCCATTACTAGGCGAGACTTTTGTCCTTTCTTTCCATGGACTCGGCGTGTACGCAAGTCCAGGACTTCTTCGACTTCATATTCTTCTTCATCCTCAATCAGGTCTGGTGGTGGGGGTGGAGGTTGTTCTTGGTTAGGGAAGGCTGGTGGTACATAGGGTGTCAGGAGCTTCTCGTTGAAGCGCAGATGGATCTTCCAGTGCGGGGGAAGCTTGAGTTTATAGGCGGAGGCGCCGGTTTTTTCGATGATCAGGAAGGGGCCGACGCGCTTGTCGTCAAGTTTTTTCTTGGGGTGAGGTAGGTGAAGGTTGGTGGAGTCTAGCCATACTCGGTCTCTGATGGCGTAGTCTTCTGCGTTCCGTTTCTTTTTGTCGTACTGGACCTTCATCTTGCCCGCCGCTTCCTCCAGTGCCTCCTTGGCTTGGCGATGTACTTCTTGCATATTTTCAGTGAACGACCGGGCTGATGGATTGGTGAAGGTGGTTGTTCTGATGGAATCTGGCAGGATACAGGGATTCATTCCATAGTTGGTGAAGAATGGTGTTTGTCCCGTGGATGAATGAATATGATTATTATGGGCGAATGCTGCCATGGCGAGCCATTCGCTCCAGTCTGTCTGTCGGTGGTTGATGAATAGGCGGAGATACTTGTTGATCTCCTGGTTAGCTCGTTCAGTTTGACCATCAGTCTGGGGATGGAAGGCAGTGGATGCATTGGGGGTGATGTCGAGGAGTTTGAGAAGTTCTAGCATGAACTTGGATACAAATTGTGGTCCTCGATCGGAGATGACAGTTTTGGGCATTCCATGCTTGGCGTAGATGTGGTCACGAAGTAGTTTGGCCCATCCTTCGGAAGTGAGCTCAACATTACAGGCGATTGGAATGATCTCTTTAGAGAATCTGTCGACGACCACTAGGATGGCATCATAGCTGTTAGACTCAGGTAATCCTGTAATCATATCGACGGAGATATGGGTCCACGGCTCGGATGGAATCTCATTCGGGTGGAGAGGTGTGGCCTTGGGGCGGGTGTCTGTCTTTGTTCGCTGGCATGCTTCGCATGCCTTGACATATCTTTCTACCGTTTGTTTGAGCTTAGGCCACCAGAACTCCCTTTGAACGAGTTCTTTGGTCTTTTCGATTCCTGGATGTCCAGCCGTGATATGATCATGATGAGAGGCGATGATCTCTCCTCTAAGTTGGTCGTCTCTGGGGATGTAGATCCGCCCGTCATAGTAGAGGAGCCCTTCCTTTTCAGATATACCACGTTCGTGGTCAAGGGAGTTTTGAATTCCCTGGTCCCACTTGTCGTGGTTACGAGTGATGTCCTTTACGTGTTGATGAGTTTCGCTTATGGTGGGCATGATCATTGCCCGAAAGTGTTCTGGTTGAAGGACAATAATGTCATTGTTGTCCTTTTTTCCTTGGTCGTGATCGTCTCATTGGCTTAACAAGTCAGCTTTTCGATTGGAAGCGCCGGGCTTGTGATGCAATGTGAAATGATATTCGGCCAGTTCGGTGACCCATCGGGCTTGGCGACGGTTCAACTTTTGAGGTTGTCGGAAGTATTGTAGGTTCTGGTGATCAGTCCAGATTTCTACATCCTCGAATGCACCCATGAGGTAGTGTCTCCATTCCTCCAGGGTGAGCATGATCGCGAGAAGTTCTTTGTCATAGATCTCGTAATTTCGTTCTGTCACCGTTAGTGCTTTTGATAAGAAGGCGACTGGCCTCCACTTCCCATCCTGTTCTTGACTAAGCACAGCACCTATTGCTCCCTTGCTCGAGTTGGCTTCCACCCTGAATTTTCCCTTGTCCGTGGGGAATGCTAATACTACATCTTCGGCCATCTGCTTTTTGAGGCGTTGGAAGGCCTCATTTTGAGCGGCTCCCCAGGTCCAGGGAGCGTTACCCGTCAACTGAGTCATTGGGCGTACAATTTTGGAGTAGTCTTTTATAAACTTCCGATAGAAATTCGTAAAGCCTAAAAAGGATTGTAGTTCCTTTTTCTTGGTGGGTGTGGGCCATTCTGTTATCCCTTTTACCTTGATCGGGTCCATCCATACTGATCCTTCGCTGATGATGACTCCGAGGTATTCAGTTTCCAGTACTTTGAATTCGCACTTCTCGGCTTTAAGGAATAGCTTGTGTTCCCTTAAGCATTGAAGGACTCGTCTGACTATCCGTTGATGTTCCTGTAGGTCTTTGGAGAAGATAAGGATGTCGTCGAGATATATGGTGACCTTTCCTTCCATGATGAGGTCGTGGAAGATGTCGTTCATCATCCACTGGAAGGTTGCTGGCGAATTAGTTAATCCGAAGAACATGATGGTGGGCTCAAATAATCCTCGATTGGTTCTAAAGGCGGCCTTGGCTTTGTCCCCTTGCTTGATTCTAACGTTATTGTAGCCCCATCGGATGTCCAACTTGGTGAAGTACTTGGCTCCCTGGAGTTTATCCATAAGCTCGGAGATGAGGGGTAGTGGATACCGATTCTTAATCGTCATCTCGTTGAGCTTACGATAGTCTTGTACGGGTCGAAGAGAACCATCCTTTTTCTTGACAAAGAAGAAGGGGGAGGCAAAGGGGGATTTAGAGGGGTGGATTCATCCCGACTCTAAATTCTCGTCAAGGAACTTGTCGAGCTCTTCCTGTTCATGTCGATTGAGAGGATAGACCTTGCAATCAAGAGTTGATTTGGCATTGGGAATCAACTCGATAGCGTGGTCCCAGGGTTTACGCTCCGGCAACTCATCGAAGTTCTCCTTAGAGAATAGGTCCTCGAATTCACGATATTGAGGCGGGACCATTTCTTCAAAGGTTTTCTTGGCCTTTCCTTCATTGGCTCGGGCTGCTAGGTCATTGGCATGATGTACCGCATGGATTTCCAATTCCTCCCTAAGGTCGACCATTAAGATGGTTTCGCCCTCCTCCAACTCCTCATCCCACGGGTCCTCTGGGTCAGCATCTGGTAGTGGGAACGGGTTCTTCTGGCATTGACACCGAGCGAAGATGACCTTGCCGGTGGTCCAGTTGATGACCGGGTTGTGGCGAAGGAGCCAGTCGTGTCCGAGGAAGATATCACCTTTACCTATATTGGTGACGGCAAAGTCGATTCTCTCGCTGTGGCCCCCTATGGTCATTCTGACTTCTACAAACTCGGTGATTACTCCTGCTTTGTTGCGCGTCCTGTCGGCATTATACACAGAGATTGGGGCCGGTGCAGGTTGAGTGACTAGTCCATACTTCTTGACATAGTTTTCACTTATAGTACTTCCCATGCACCCGCTGTCGACTAGGGCCTGAGCTTTAAGGGTCTGGCGATTCTCCAGTGTTTCGAGTTGGACGTCAAGGAATAGTTCTCGGACACCCTTGGTGCTGACTCGCCGTTGATACCGGATTGGTTCGTTCAGCTCGTAAAGTTGCTCCCTTGCTCGCTCCCCTCCTTCCCTTAACGAGGCGAGGAGTTCGTCGTCGATCTCATTGACTTTTTCTTTATGGGCCCAGAGATGGAGAGAGGCGAAGGCCTCTGAATCTGTGTGTGCTTCCCTGACAGCCTGAAGGGTCCAGTCCGCGCCAAACAGCTTGAACCAGGTGGACTTCAGGGAGGAAACACTCACTGGTCTGGATTTGGATCGCCTCGCCCTTAACGCTTCTTCTTCATGCTTCTTTTGCCCTGGGGACGAGGGGAGAAGCCCCTTGGTCGCTTCCTTTTCCCGCTTGGCTCGTTCTTGGTCCCTTGCCATCTTGAAGGCGGTGTCGTCCTCCTCGTCAGGGATTTCGACGAGGGTGGTCTTCCGGGCCCATGGGTGTCACACATCCGACGCTGGAACCCCGCTTGATCCTTCGACGGTCGTGGGCCTTCAAGGGGTCTCCCTGGTTGGGGCATGCTCCTTCCCCAGAGATTGCCCGCAGCCGGCGTCTTCATCAGAACTCGGGGGTTTGGGGAATGGGTCACCCCTGGAGTGACCGAAGGACCCGTCGAGATGGATCGAGGGGGTCATGTACATTGCATTCTTGTCGCATGAGCCATACCCCCTGCCTAGCATCGGGTCCTTAGGTGCCTGTCCTGGATCCCTATCCTTTCTTGCGACAACTTCTTCCGTTCGGGTCAGGGATGAAAGGGGCACTGTCTCGATCGGTGTGACATCTCCGAGAGATTGATGAGGGCCGCAACCTTTCGTGTCTTCTGCCAGGCGGGAGGAGAGGGGGTCGTGTATCTGCGATGATCCCTGAGCACGAGGCGAATCATTGGGGATATGGTCGACAGGCATCGACCTCGTACTCCCACCTCCGTCTTGAGGTTCGTCTTCAGCGACGATGGGCTCAGCTGGTTCAGGGAGCACCTCCTTCGTCCCTAAGGACTGGGAGATCCCTGACATAGTTCGGATGAACTCCGGTCCCCATCGAGTCTGAAGGTCCTGGAGGGTGAGGAATTCTGGGACAGAGAGTGTAAGCGAAGGAGGGGGATGAGTTTTGCTTCGCTTCTGAGGGATTATATATGCCTTTTCAGGTGGAGTCTGGATTTGTGATTCTTTCAGGGTGGTCTCGGGTAAACTTGTAAATGCAGCGGATGGTATATTTGAATGCTTCAAAACAGGTGACGTACGTAATATATGTATACAACCAGGTAAAGTCCGTGCAGCAGGACCTGATGACCAACTACCCGACGAGGAGGATTGGGCCAAGGAAGTGGAATCACTCACTTCTCGGCCTTGCCTTTTACCTCCTCAATCTTTGTTGTCGAGGGTGTCTTCTCCTCGACCCTTTCTTCGTGACTGTGTCCGTGGACCTCCTTCTCGTGTGCTTTTTCCAAATCTTCGGCCTCTGTCAGCATGGAGCGAAGCTGCGCTGATGAGTATCTCCCGGTTTTTGGGTCTCGTGGTCGCTTCGGCTTTTTACAATCTTTTCCCATGTGACCTTTTCCTCCACAGTTGAAACATCTGCCCTCCTTTCGGAGGCGATCTATATCCATGGGCTCCCCGGCCCCTCCATAAGTGGTCCATGATCCGCCTGATGACCCTTTGCTAGTGGGTTTGTCAGCCCCAGAACTTGTCGCGCCGGAAGTTCCTTTACTGAAACCTCCGGTGGATTGGTTCTTTGGGCAGTTGACGTACCCGATTTTGTCAAAGGCCGTCTTGCGGGCCCTTTCATCGAATATATTGCAAATACGCTGCTTCCATTGCGGGTAGGTCGAGGGGATCATGACACCGAGATTGGCGATCGAGTTGGTGTAAGATTCGGGTACTCCCCGGTGGACTGCCCTGACGATTGCACTTCGTGGTCCAAGGTCGGTAAGCTGGTCAGCTTGTCAGGCCAGCTCTTCGAGACGTCTGAAGTATTCGGACGCGGTTCCCATCATCTTCAGTTCGTTCATATGATGTTCCATGACTTCTTGGAGTGTGGGGTCTCCATACTCAACCTTGAGAGCAGTTTTGAACTCGCCCCAGGAGAAGTATCGATAGCATTCCTCATCGTTACTCCAAAACTGATATTGGTATTGTGACCACCAGCTTTGCGGTTTTTTGCCAAAAAGAGATACTGCGAATAGGATTTTATTGGCGTGGGTGGGGTAATAGGCCTTGAAGACGGCGAAGTAGTCTTCACAGGCCCCAGTAAAGTGATTGATGTCGCTGCTCTTTCCTTGAAAGTCGGCGGGTAATCGTATTAATGTGGGTTTTACTTGGAGCCACGGGTCTTGTTCAGCGGTGTTGCCAGAGGGCCAGTATGGAGGGTCCAGGGGGTCGTATCTAGGGGGTGGGCGGGGGACCGACCATCTGTCGGTTCGGTGGGTCGGACTTCCATATCTTCTAGGGGCTGGTGCGGCAGGGCGTCCTCGGGGTGGTTGAGGTTGGTCGGGGACGTCCTGGAGTTCCTTTGGGATGGGTAAATTATGGGTGAGCGCGAAGGCCCTGGCCCTTTCTAGTTGGGCTACTAGTCCTGCAGTGAGGTCGGGGAAGGCGTCTTTGTCGGCCTGGAATTGTTGTCTCCTTGCCTCCGCTTCCTGTGCCTCACGTATTCGTCGTTTGTCTTCGGTCTCCATCGGTTCGCTAGGTCCTGCTTCGCCGGACCCGGCGAACAACCTACTCTTGCCTTTCCATGGGTTGCTGTTCTTCCACCATTCTCTGGGCAGTTCATCGGGCATTGGCCTGGGCCATTTGTACGAAGGCCAGGTGTTCTCGTTTGTGCTCGTCAGCTCTCCAGGTTCGGAGTATATCCTCCAATCTTGCCTGGAGGGTTCGCTCCTCCTCCTCGGTTCTTGGTCGTAGACCTCGTATATAGACCCCAGGGGTGGGGCCATAATCCTGCTCATGGCGGTGGAGCTCCTCTGTTGGGAAGAGGTGTAGTCGTCGCCGATGTTCATCAAAGGACTCGTCAATTCCTCCTCGGTTGACGTAGTCCTCTCTTCTGAGGGCCCAAGCCTGGGCTCGGTAAGGCCCCAGGGTGATTCGCTGCTGTATGGTAAGGGAGGTCCAAGCTCGGGCTGGAGCTCCCAAGTAGAACGGGTTGCTCTCAAGCTCTCTTCTTGCCAGTCTCCTCTCATCTCCGAGGTCTCTTGGCTGTTGTTCTGGGTCCTCCTCCACTCGTCGAAGTCGAAAGGCGAGGTCTGTCTCCCAAGCTCTTCTTCGTCTGAAGTAGGAAGGTCTCCCGATCTCGCGGATCTGAAGTCTTCCTCTCCTGAGGTTGTCAGCGTTGACGCATACTGGCGACTCGCTGTCATCATGGGGCTCATTATCTGAGCTGCTTCTTCGTTCCCGTGGTTGCTCGGGGCAGGGGAGTCTTGTAGGAGGGTCTGGGGAATGGGAGGGAGAGGACGAGGCCCATGTAATTGACATCGTAGGTGTACCAGGGAGGGTCCACCCGAGGTCTCGAAGGGGGTCGCGGTGTAGCTGTGGGACGTCCCTCTGGTGGTAGAAGGCCTCGATCCATGCCGCGATGACGGAGCTGCTTGCTGAAGGCAGAGAAGGGTTTGTAACTCTGAGGGTCGGATGGGGAGGGGGTGTGCTAGGGGGAGCGGGCTCAACATCCTCAGTTGGAAGTATGTTTGTACTGCTTCGACGCGACTCTGTCTCGTCATACTCGATAGTGCCAGGCCCGACGTAGGCTCGGATAAGTTCTGTGATGTCTCCCTCGACAGAGGGAGAGCGAGATGCTGTCCTAGAGGACTGCCTAGTTCCGGAAGGTCCAGCGATGGGGCTTGGACTTCTTCTTCCTCTTCCATGATAGACCCCGGCATCCGACTCAGGGCTCGGGGCTCCTGATCTGTCCTGCCTATGCGGCGAGACTGGGGGCGTGTAGTACTGGTCCCTTCTGTAGGGCTCGTATGTCATGAAAATGGGCTGAACTTGACCATTTTGTTGATAAGGTGGGATGTAAAATCGGGGGAGGGTAGGTGGGGGGTAAGTGAGTTGTCTTCTAGGTCCCAATCCGTGTTGTTCAAACCAGGTTCTGTTTTTGAAATATATGACAGCAGCAAAGATGACGAGTCCTACGAACGCTGCTGCCCCTACAAAGGCTCCTATGGCCGCATTTCTGGTGGTTTCGTCGATGTCGGGTGTTTGTTGGGGGTTCATGGATGTCTTCCTGCGTCTAGCGTCGTGGAAGAGTGAAGGGAAGCTTCGAGCTAATTGTTAAGGCCAACTCCCACGTGACTCATAGTCGGGCGATTGGCAAGCTGTCTCATGTTCAGACAATCACTTGGTCAATGCCTCGGATGACTTGAGGTGGTAGAAGAGGCGCTTACAGAGTAGTCTCTCGGCAAGCGAGCAAACAAGTAAGATTTATGGGGTAGGTAAACCTTAGCTCGAAGCTGAGGTTGTACAGTGAAATCGTAGCTACTTAAATACTAAAGTGTAAGTCCTATTATTAGCTACGAAAGTTTTGTCGAAGTCGAAAGGCATGCAAGTCAGGCGACGAGCACACAATATCATGTGTTGTCCATCATGAAAGATTTATCGAAGTTGATATGGCGATACGGTGGTGATTGCGCATAAGCGTGATTATGCCGATAATGAGATAAGACTAGAGAAATGAAAAAAGTCAATAAATCATAACAATTTCATTGAACAACTTCCAGATTCCAATGGATTCACTGCCATTCTTGTCGTCGTCAACCATGCAAGCAAGCAGGCTATCTTTATACCCACTCATGATACCATAAATTCTGCAGATCTTGCACAACTTTTTGTTACACATGTATTTTCTGAGCATGGTGTCCCTAATCACATTACTTCTGACTGCGGATCTGAATTTGTCTCCCAATTTACACATGCCCTCACTAAGGCTCTCAATATGGAACTCCACTTCACTTCTGGTTATCACCCAGAGGCTGATGGACAAACTGAACGTGCTAACCAAACCCCTGAACAATACATCTGTATCTATTGCTCATATCAACAAGACAATTGGGATACCCTACTACCCATTGTCAAATTCATGTACAATAATGCTCCTAATGCCTCCACCAGAATTTCTCCATTCTTTGCTAACAAGGGTTACTATCCTAACATCACTGTGTACCCTGAACGCGATATCGTCTCTGCCCGGGCCTATGACTTTGTAGTCAACCTCGATGATCTTCACCAATTTTTACGAGAGTCACCAGCTCTAGATTTCAAAGTAGGTGACAAAGTCTACCTTAGTTCTAAAAACATTAGAACTACATGTCCTACTGTGAAATTTTCTGAGAAATTCCTTGGACCATTCGATATCATTGCCCAGCCTGGATCCCATTCCTTCACACTCAAACTTCCCATGGACCTCTGTTCCATTCACCCCATATTCCATGTCTCACAGCTGGAACCCATGGAAATCAATACTATTCCTAACTGTACCCAACCACCTCTACCTCCAGTTGATGTCAGTGGTGAAGAGCAGTACGAGATTGCACAGATTCTCGACTCTAAGCTTGACCATCAGTTCCGATGTCCACTTCTCTACTGTATACAATGGTTGGGTTATGAAGGTACTGATGAAGAGTTTGCCTGGATCCCAGCTATAGAATTTTCCATGAAAGAATCCATCAAAGATTTCTACTGTTGATACCCACACAAACTAGGACCCCTATCCAAGGTCACTATCTGTAAAGTATTACTCAAAACCACACCTACCATTTCCTAACTTCCATCTCCATCGGACTCCTATAGATTCCATTGCCCCAATTTCAAACTAAATTCTGGAAAACTATTACAAATTACCTTCCTAATTGGGACCAGACTCTGTTAGATTCATTTCTTGACTTCACTCCCATTTCGTCTTTACATTTCAGACATCAAGAAAAAATATACATTTTTTATCCCGATGCGATATACTACTGTCCTTGTACAAACATCAAAATATAAAAAATCCAAGATTAGGTGTCCACAGATTCTCTAACTTTTTCCACCCCATCAACTAAATGCCCTTCCTCAAGTACCATCACATCTAACTCTATGATTCTGACAGATCCAGATCTTAGGATCATACTCTTCCTGATCTCCTCCTCTTTTAAATCCCTGTTGGAATCTTCCACCAAATATTCTTCAGTCCCTTTCAAGAATTTCTTCCCTAAGCCCCACTCAGTGCACTGGCCTCCAAGATGGTAGAACTCTGTACAAGTTGTCCTAAACTTTTTACTAGCCTCAATGGCTTTCTCCAGCCCATCTGCTCCACAGCTTCCATGCCATAACTCCATGTTCACTAGTTTGAACAGGTCTTGACTGTTAAATGTCTCTTTGGACACTAGTCTTGTGTGCCACACTTGTGCGATGTCTTGATCCAAGCACATTGTCATAGCTCAATGGAGAGCATCAGAATTCATGCCCTTCATGTGTAGTATCTCCTCATGTGATACTACCCACTCCTCCTCAGATGCCTTCAGGATAAAATCTCATGGGTATTTGATCTCATTGCCAGGATAGAAGTTGTCCACCAAATCTTCCATGTGGGATCCAATGGCCTCCAGCCTGGACTCCATCATTTCTATCTTCATCTCTACTATGTCCATACACGCATGCAGGCTGTGGAGCAAGTCCAACACCTCATCCATACCCATGGAATCTGTTTTGTCTATAAAAGCCCATTTAACTTTTCATATTCAGCATTGTTCACAAGACCTTCCCTTTTTCCCTAAGAAACAACAGGAACCATTGTACTCAGCTGACCATACCTTCCATTTCTTTGATGGCACTGTAACCACTTCTTTACCCTTTCCCTTTTGTTTTCTCTGGCTCTCAGCCAATTTCTTTCTTGCCTTTGCCTTTTGGTCTTCATTATCACTGCTGGCACCATTGACTGAGTCTTTGTCATCTTCCACCAGCTTCAACAGCACATCTAACTCCTTCTGTTTCTCCACAGCCTCCATGATTTACCTCAATCTCTCCTTTCTTGCCTCTTCAAGCTGTTTCTCTTCTGCCTCCTTTGCAAGATGTTCTTTCTCTAACCTCCTTGCCTCCTCTGCAGCCCTTTTTGCCTTCAAATCAGCCACCTTTCTGGCTCTCTCCTCAGCCTTACTTTTTGCCAACTCCACAGCCTCCATAGCTTTTTCTGCCTTACATTTTTCCACTTTCCAATTCTCATGAGCCTCTATGGCTAACTGATATGCTTTGTCTTCAGCATCACAATCGCCATAGAAAGCTTCGAGCTTGTCAGGATCAACATTATCCAGCATAGGCAGGACAATGTATGGCTCAGGGATTTGTGACTGGTGGTATGAAGTTGTCATTATATCCAGTAGCAAAAGGAAATTTTTGAACTTAGAGATGATGATGGTTAAAGGACAAGAGGTGAAAATCACATGATATACCTGCACAAAATTCCACATGGCACATTCAGTCATCAGGATCAGTGCTCTTGAGGGCAAGAACACTAAGGGGGGAATACTGTAATGAGCATGCCATGAAACCCATGGACATCGACCTTGTCAATCTTCAACACTGACTAACTCAGTGGAAACCATCGGATTCTGTTTCCTGGTTTCTATCTTATATTTCATATTTCTATTTTATTTACTAATTTCACATATTTCATTTATCACACCCAGAATCCATCACAGTAGTGAGTAAGTGTTATATCGGAGTCTACAGAATACTCAACTCCTCCAGATACAGAATATTCCAGACTTATATTATTCTAGCCTCCAATTCCTTAGACTCCACACTGGTATATAAACTGTAGGACTAGCAGTACATACCTCAGTTTGAATATCAACTTGGTTTATCCCAATAACTCTCACACTCACCATCTCTAGCCTTCAAGCCTAATCTCTCTCTTACTATAAGTCTGCAGAATCCAACTCTGTCAGGACTTCATCTTCATCCTGTGGACTCCATCCATAATCTATCTTAGGGCTTTGACCCAAGGGTGATGTTGCTAATAGCTTTGCCAAGCCCATGCACTCTGCAGATTCCTCAGCATGCATTCTAATCTCTTCTATTGGCACAATCCTAACAGGTGCTTGGGTGGCAGGTTGTAAATCAGAATCAAGATGATATCTATGTTTATCTGCATCTCTTTCAAGCTGCATACTCAGTTGGCCTAAATCATGCACTAGGTTATTATTTTAAATGTGGATATGTATAAATGTACTTTAATTTTTGGAAGCATCTTTTTGAGACTTTTTTGCACATACCAATTTTTTAATCTCCTTCTTAGCCAGCTTCACCAATCAATTTGCTGTTTCCAGCATCATATTTGGTCCTCCAATGCTGATAATTCTTTCAGATGACAAATCTGTAATATCTCTGACATTATAAATACCATGAGTATGGAAGATAGGAATAAATTGCTGATAATTAATGTTGAACTTGTCATGTCAAGGGTGCATATCAAGGGATAGCAGCTTATTTGCCACTGACAAAGGTGGTGTGGCAGGAGCTGCACCAGTTGCACTAGAATTGAGTGATCAAGTGAGCATATTCACAACTGTAACCATGCTGACAATAGTAGGAAGCTATACATTCATTATAGTGGAATTAGTTTCCATAGCTATTGACCCTCCAGAACCATCCTGTTGATCAAGTTCTCATGCTTTCTTAGCAGATTGCTGCTGAGAGAGCTTGTGACCAATCTTATTATGAAGCTTGAGATTGTCAGATGACTCCTCTCACTTGACTTCAAGTTTATTCTTGATCTTAAAGATCTGTTAGGTAGAGAGCAAACAAACTAGATGTGCAACTTACTGCTACATATGCCTACATTGAAATATCCTCCATCATCAAGTGATAGTGTGAGCCATTGTCAAGCACCAGATATGGTCTCTTATGTTGCTCATAATGATTTGTGGTCTCAGCCGATTTCATTGCCTTAACTTCTGGAGATGAAAGTATAGTCTTCTGAGCCTGACTGTAACAAGCATGCCACAGACTCCATGGACTTCAACCTTCAACTCATCCAACTGGCTCCAACTCACTCATTGGAATCCGATGGATTCCGTTTCCCAGTTTCTATTCTATAATTCATATCTCTATTTCACATACTAATTTCACATATTCATTTATCACACCTAGAATCCATTACGGTAGTGAATAGGTGTTATATCGGAGTCCACAGAATACTTGACTCCTCCAGATACAGAATATTCCAGACTTATATTATTCTAGCCTCCAATTCCTTGGACTCTGCCCTAGTATATAAACTGTAGAACTAGCAGTACATACCTCAGTTCAAATATCAACTTGGTTTAGCCCAATACTCTCGTACTCACTATCTCTGGCCTTCAAGCCTAATCTCTCTCTTACTATAAGTCTGCAGACTCCGACTCCGTTAGGACTTCATCTTGATCCCACGGACTCCGTCTGTAATCTATCTTAGGGCTACAACCCAAGGGTGACATTGCTAATAGCTTCGCCAAGCCCACGCACTCCGTGGACTCCCTGGTGTGCATTCTAATCCTTTCATCTATTGGCACAATCCTAACAGTATATTCGAACTGAGGTATATACTGCTAGTTCTACAGTTTATATACTAGGGCAGAGTCCA
The DNA here is from genome assembly GCA_030407015.1 of Armillaria fumosa. Classification (NCBI taxonomy): domain Eukaryota; kingdom Fungi; phylum Basidiomycota; class Agaricomycetes; order Agaricales; family Physalacriaceae; genus Armillaria; species Armillaria fumosa. The sequence goes on from JAUDYM010000001.1 coordinate 1,059,440, forward strand.
AGGAATCAGAGGCTAGAATAATATAAGTCTGGAATATTCTGTATCTGGAGGAGTCGAGTATTCTGTGGACTCGGATATAACACCTATTCGCTACCGTAATGGATTCTAGGTGTGATAAATGAATATGTGAAATAGAGATATGAATTATGGAATAGAAACTGGGAAACAGAATCCATCGGATTCCAATGAGTGAGTTGGAGCCAGTTGGATGAGTTGAAGGTTGAAGTCCGTGGAGTCTGTGGCATGCTCGTTACACTGACCATTATCAAGTTAATTCTCATTATCATTCTTTTCAGCCTTCTGAGATGGACATGCCCATTTCAGTCATGTATATAAGAAGATTAGTGATATTACTCACTTTCTCACTCTCTTTAGCACTGCTATGTGATATATCAATGATAGCAATCATAAATGGTTTGACTTTATCCTTGCTCTTGTTTTTGGCAAGGCACATGTTTCTGTAATCTCATACCCCAACCTTTAACTGAAGAAAATCATCTCTTTCTTCCAGCATTCTTGGAATAGGTTTGGGATTTTTCAGGCAAGAGGACTTGACATATCCAATACAGGACATATAAGTCAGTCTGCATCCCATACAATCAGCCATCTTGTGAAGAAAATCCTCAAAAGAGGTATGTGAGGTGATTCTAAAGAGTTTGTGAGTTGCATTTTTATAGAGAATCTCAAAGCAGGAGCTTTGAAGCAAAGATCACTATCTGTAGGTTTGTGAGTGAAACAAACATTTATTTAGTCAGAAAGAGCATACCATCCTCAGAGACAGTACTGTCAGACTCAAATTCATCTTTCTCTTCATTTTCATCCTCATCTCTGCTGAAGCCACTGCAAGGATCATGTCCATCAATCTCTTCTCTAAAATATTCTTGGTTCTGCTAGCTTGGCCTAGTAATTTACTTTCTTGAAACTGATCTGGAGATGGGTGATAATCTCCTGAGGGATTAAGCAGAATGTTCAAAGCCCCACAAAACACATACTCTATTAGACAGTGAGGTTGAAGCCCTATGCCTCAGAGTCATCAATACAGTTGCAGCCTGACTTTGGCTAGGACTCTCTATGCTCTGCTTTCCAATAGCCAAAGCAATTGGCAGCTGGTTGACATTTCTTTCTATTGTTCTTATTGCCTATGTTGAGTCTGGTGTTTAATATCATGTCGTATCAAGCAGAAGAAGTTGGTGACTGTCAAAAATGAAGGAATTTGAAAGGCTCAGACTACTGCCCTGAATATTGTATGCTAGGAGACATATTCAATAAAAATGATACTGGGGTCATCTATCTGAACACAAATACATATTCTACATATAGAAATGGAGGCTGCCAAGGTTTTATTTAATGAGCTATAGCTTATAGACTCTTGGAGAGAGTGGTTAAAATGTCAATTATAAAACCACATTGTGTATACAAAAAGAGTATAAGGTGTTACATACAGTAGACAAATATTCACTTTAAATGATCCAAGTTGACTAGTTTCCTACTGCTGTTGAAAACAACCCCTAATAATTATCTCCTAGTGTTTTGCAAGATGCTGCTAAGCCAGCTCAAATTCAGGTTGTCGAGAATGTTATCTTGGTGGAAGACAGAGCTCTCAAAATTACCCAGGTTGGGCTGAAGGCATGTGACTTGCTTCTCATGCTTTGGCTCATGTGGTACAAACTTGGTGCTGTTGCAGTAAGAGGAGTCATTTGCCATGATGAGGGTGAATAGACAGAAGTTGTCTTTGTTGGTTAGGAAGGTAAATATCTGCAGGGGAATGGGAGGAATGTCTTGAAGGATGTTCTGTTCCAGCACTGTGAAAGGGAGGGTGTTCTATGCTGATGCTGCTGGAGGAGAGATGTCATTTATAAAGATGTCTGTTTTAGAAGATGTGAGGCTTGGTGTCACCACTGAGTTCTCCAGTGAGATCAGCCAGAGAACAAAGATTACAAGCACCCCTCGTTCTTGCCATTCTCCTGAACCATCTTCTCTTGTATGTTTATTGGGGTGATTGAAGCACTCAAATACTGATAACCTTATAGTGCCAGTCAGAAGAGTGCTGAAGGGGAGTCTTGATGGTGCTGAGCTCATGGTATATTGTTTGATGAGTGATTTGGGTTCAATTTCTTTTCTTTTCCTAGTGATTCTCTCTTCAACATTTTTCAAGTGTTTATTTAAGATGCATTTAGACTCAGGGGTCTAGGAGGTCACTTTGGTGAGTTGAGAGTAGCTATAGTGGGCAAAGGTGGAGATCTTGAGTGTGGCCAATGCTGTGCTTTGGTTGAAGCATAGGCACCCATCAAGTTACCTGGGATGGCTGAGTGTCTGCTTATTTGCTGGTGTGCTAGCTTGTCACTAGCTTGGGGAGCTAGATGTTTAGTAAATCATGTCTATTCCTATTAGATACAGATATGAGTGTGGACATAGTGGATTTTCATAAGTAGTCTATTCACAACTGTTAGGTAGTTGTATTCTATATGATATTATTACATATGAATTAATTGACTGTATTACACTCCTATGACATGAGCAATGTCAACCCCACATCAGTCCCTCTTTGCATCAAGCTTCATACTTTAGACCCATCTTCATCTCTACTACTCAAAGTGCCCAACCAGGATCTCATCTATTTCTACCAACATTTAGTCAGTCAATTACTTTACCCTGCTATTTGCACTTGACCAGATATTACTTTTACTGCTGTGGCCCTTAGACAGTACAATGCATTGCTCACATGTGCCATCACTGCTGGTAGTGGAGGAACCTCCAGCTAGGAGTCTATAGGCTTGCTGATGACAAAGGTCCTGTTTTGCCTACTACACATCGTCACCACAGAGAGTGGGATCTGTTGGACAAGAGCAGGCAAAATAGTTTATACAGCATCATTGTGATTTTGGCATACTGAGGTGAGAGTGTCCAGCACAATGCTCAGGCTCAGGAGGAATAGTCTTTGGCAGTAGATGATATTTGCTAGGTGATAGAGTGCTTGGTGACTATCACTGCAGACTGATTGCTCTTTTGTTATTTGTATCTACTTGCTCTTTTAATGCTAAGCTTATTGATTGATAATTACATTTTTTGTTTGGTCTGCCTTCTATGCCACAGTGCTACATGTACATTGTAATACATTCTAAAAGATTCAGCTTACTACACAAAATCCTGCTAATCTTTCTACACCTAAGACACTTTCTAACATGGTTTAGATCATTCTGAACAATTATCCTGTGCAAACCTGACAAAGATAACTATACCATCCCTAAAGCATACCATCTGATAGTGCTAGAAGAGACTATGGCACCTTTTCTCACAGACATGCTTGAGGCAAGTGGTGCCCTGCCAGAACATCACTATGGTGGATGTGCAGGGTGATAAACAACTGACTCTCTTCTCTAACTTATGCAAATAATCAAAGACACATGGCAAGTAGGACTCACTATAAGCATTCTGTACCTTAATGTTTCACAGGTGCTCCCCAACATAGCCTATGCATGCCTGCTGGAGAGGATGAAAGGAATAGGGCTGGCAGTCATGCTAGTCAACTGGATTGAAAGCTTTCTGAGTACAGTCATTAACCGGTCACTTAAACCCCCTCAGTCATGTTAGACCCTAGCCCAAAACTCATATTTTACTTATTTTCCTAGCTTCAAAAAATTCCTAAAAATAATATATAATATATAATTACTTTCTTGATGCCTGGTCTTTGTTTTATGTGTATGTTTTGAGGTGTTCTCACTTCAATCAATCAAACCTTCCTGATTAGGATATGTCACATGATATAATCAAGATAACAATATTCATCTATTAAAAACATATTCCAACACTCAATAAACCATCCAGTGAGTCTCCAGAGCAGTTTCACAATTATATCAGCTTGAATAATGATGATTCCTATGAAGAGAGATGATGTGGCCAGATTTTGGACTGAGGTCTAAAATGACTAGGATTGCCTTTTTTAGACACTCACCAAACTCATCCTCTGTAGCAACCATTTCTCTACATATAGCTTCAGCAATTGACTGTAACCATTCCACTACTCTTGCATTTGATGACTATATGTCTGATATAGTTTTCATCCCAACAGGAGTATCACAGGGCTCACCCTTAAGCATCATCTTATACCTCATTTGCAGCACAGGTCTTCTAGATATTGAAGCAACAATATGGATGAAGAAAGGCATAATCTTTGGGTTCATTGACAACACAGCAATGGTAGCAGTATCTAAGACTATCAGAGAGAACATTGCAAGATTGAGATGACCAGCTGAGAAAGGACTGGAGTGGGGAGCAGACTCAGTCTTTGTGTTTGATGTGGTCAAGTACTGTTAGGATTGTGCCAATAGATGAAAGAATTAGAATGCACACCGAGGAATCCACGGAGTGCATGGGCTTGGTGAAGCTATTAGCAATGTTACTCTTGGGTCGTAGCCCTAAGATAGATTATGGACAGAGTCTGTGGGATGAAGATGAAGTTGGATGAAGAGGAAGTCCTGACGGAGTCGGAGTCCGCAGACTTATAGTAATAGAGAGAGATTAGGCTTGAAGGCCAGAGATAGTGAGTACAAGAGTATTGGCTAAACCAAGTTGATATTTGAACTGAGGTATGTACTGCTAGTTCTACAGTTTATATACTAGGGCAGAGTCCAAGGAATCGGAGGCTAGAATAATATAAGTCTGGAATATTCTGTATCTGGAGGAGTCGAGTATTCCGTGGACTCCGATATAACACCTACTCGCTACTGTAACAGATTCTAGGTGTGATAAATGAATATGTGAAATTAGTATGTGAAATAGAGATATGAATTATGGAATAGAAACTGGGAAATGGAATCCATCAGATTCTGATGAGTGAGTTGGAGCCAGTTGGATGAGTTGAAGGTTGAAGTCTGTGGAGTCCATGGCATGCTCGTTACAAGTACCAGCTGGTCCACTACACACAAAGCCTGCAGGATTGCAGCAGGAGGACTCTGAACCACAGTAACAGATGCCCTAGACTACTATATGTACATCCTCTCACACAGCTTTGACTCAATCTAGTAGCATACAAGGCAGCAACCCACCTCTGCACTCTACTCTCATCCACCCCCTAGCTCACATTGTTCAGCAATGCAAAAACACACCCTAATTCCACCACTCCCCTATTCACAACCTCCTAGCTGCCTTTGATGACTTTCAGAAGACCTGGGAGTCAATTGCAGTTGTACCTATCACAAAAGCCTCTAATAATACACTGACATTTATTGTTAATGACACCAAGGAGACACAGAGCAATGTGCACAGCACCTCTCTGCAAATGGAATGTACATATACACTGACAGATCAGACTAGAAGTCAAGGATTGGTGCAGCAGCCTGGCTCAGCGAGGGAGACAGAGAGGTAACATGTCATATTCACCTAGGCTCAGATACTCACCAATGGTGATGAGCCTCTAGGCCCTGTACACTCAGAATTCACAAATTTTGCCATTTCTAATTGGTACAGCAATGACACCGGATATAAACCTAAATCCAGAGTGCACACACAATTACAGGCTTTGTTTAACACTTCAACACATCAGTAAATTGGCAGCCATATGATACACATGGGGCCATGTAAATCATGCGAGCCATATGAGTATACATGTGTATGGCACCATAAGGTACCTGCATAATTTTATATGCCCTGTATAACTAATTATACTTATTATGCATGACTATACAGCTGTTAGATACTATGCATATCTCATATAAAGCCATGCTCCCATACTAGCAGGCTTTGGTATATGGCTCACTTTTCACTATACTCAGCCACACATTGAATAAAAGCAGTCTGATATTTTATTCTAGGATGACAATACAATGCTGCCAAAATGCTGCAGTATATGCTACAGGTCCTTCCATTATCCATATCACTTGTTCTTTTAATATGGCTGAAGGAAACACTGAGAATTAGTGCTGTTCAATGACAATGAAGTGAGGACATACCTAGGCTATTAGTCTAATAATTTGATATCATCAGCAAACAGCAGTTTCATTCTCTTGTCGCTGCTCACACCTCCTGTAACTTGTTCCAGCTGAGCAGCCATCACTCGTCTGACCTATATCTCAAAGGTATAGATAGTCGTTGTTGCCTGAAATAAGGAGGACTCACTGCAGAACAGATTAATGCCATAGCCTCTGCTGGATCTCCATAGTTCCCTCCATTTTCTTGCGATGTCACTGTGAAGACCATATTAATATGGAAGGGGAAGACCTCAATGACTAGTCATCCACGGAATGCCCCACAATTTTTCTGTATGTTGTTTCAGCCATGTGTGAGACACTGCAAAAAAATGTTCACCTTACTGTCTTATCTGGAAACTCATATAAAAACCTAAAGGACATGAGCATATCTTGAACCCAATTGCATTGATGCCTGACCATATTGTATTGTTTCATGTCCTCTTGAAGCCAAAGGTTGTCCATACAGGTCATGGCATACTTTCCGATTTCACTTCTATAGGTTCACATGGCAGACATGGCCTGGATGCAGAAATGTAGTCAGAACTTTCTTAGGAGAAAAGAATGACTGACAACACGATAGATGGCTGGATGATCCACCTGCTTAATGGATTGTCCTTCATACTGCACACTTTCCTGGAGGTTCCCAAAGAATCTGATCCACTCTTGCACAACAACATCCTTGAATTTGGGGTGATTGTTCAAGCATGGAGGTATTGGATACCAAGGCACTCAACTGCATGTATACAGCCTCCCAATTCTTTGCAAGGCCTCCGATGCTGCTCCCTTTTGTTAGGGCCCAACTCTCATGTGACTCAAGATAGGGCGATTGCTAAGCTGTCTCATGTTCAGACAATCACTTTTGGCAATGCCTCGGATAATCTCGAGGTGGTGAAAGAGGTGCTTACTGGAGAAGCTCTCAGCAAGCGAGCAGACAAGTAAAGTTTAGGTGATGTTAAACCTTAGCTCGAAGCTGAGGTTGTACAGTGAAGCGTAGCTACTTAAATACTAAAGAGTAGGTACTAATAATAGCTACAAAAGTTTTGTAGAAGTTGGGAGGCATGCTAGTCAGGCGATGAGCATGCAATATCATGCATTGTCCATCAAGAAAGATTTATCGAAGTTGATATCGGTGGTGGTGAGGTGATAGTGCATAAGCATGATGATGCTGATAAGATGAGATAAGGCTAAAAAGGTGAAAAAAGTCAATAAATTGTAACATTACCCTCTCGTTAAGGCAGACATCCCGACTGCCCTAGGGTTCACTCAATGGTTCTTCTTGTGCCTTTGTATACTCCTTTCTCCAATAGTCATCGATATAATCCCTCCAATGTTTGTCATTTGGGGAGGGATTTTTGACCCAGAAGGTTCTTCCGTCTTTCCTAAGTACTTGATAGGAGATGACATTGTCATCGTAACAATGGTTGAGTATTTCTTTTAGTGTCTTTTCGGATCTGTCGGTGACCTTGCATGCAGTCATGACGGTTCTGGTTTCAGAAATACTATTTTTGTAGTCTTCGATGGCCTCTTGTGTGTTAGCCATGTCATCTTCTCATACCCATGAGTTGTGCTCTTGAGTCCATCCTTTCCACTTGACAAAATAGTCCGTTACAATACATGATTTCTGTCCCTTTTTTCCGCGGACTCGGTGTGTGCACGAGTCTAGGACTTCTTCGACTTCGTATTCTTCTTCAACTTCGTATTCTTCTTCATCTTCAATGATGTCTGGTGGTGGTGGTGGCAGTTGTTCCTGATTAGGGAACACAGGGGGTATGTATGGGGTTAGGAGCTTCTCATTGAAGCAGGGGTGAATCTTCCAGTGTGGCGGGAGTTTAAGCTTGTACGTGGAAGGGCCAGCCTTTTCTAGAACCAGGAATGGTCTGATGCGCTTGTCATCAAGTTTTTTCTTTGGGTGAGGGAGGTGAAGATTAGTGGAGTCTAGCCATACCCAGTCTCTGATGGTGTAGTCCACAGTGTTTCTCTTCTTTTTGTTGTATTGGGTCTTCATCTTGCCTGCAGCCTCTTTGAGTGCCTCTTTGGCCTGTTGGTGTATTTCTTGCATGTTTTCAGCAAAGGACCTCGCCAATGGGTTAGTGAATGCAGTTGTTTTGATAGAGTCAGGGAGGATGCAGGGATTTGTTCCATAGTTGGTGAAGAACGGAGTCTGTCTGGTAGCAGAATGAATTCAATTGTTATGAGCGAATGCTGCAAGTGCAAGCCATTCGCTCCAGTCGGTTTCGCGATGATTAATAAAAAGCTGAAGGTATTTGTTAATCTCTTGATTTGCTTGTTCCGTTTGTCCGTTGGTTTGGGGATGGAAGGCTGTGGATGCATTCGGAGTGATGTTGAGAAGTCTGAGAAGTTCCATCATGAACTTGGAGACGAACTGGGGTCCACGGTTGGAGATGACAGTTTTAGGCATGCTGTGGCAGGCATAGACATGGTTGTGCAAGAGTTTCACCCATCCTTCTGAAGTGAGTTCGACATTGCATGCAATGGGGATTATTTCCTTGGAGAATTGGTCGACAACTACGAGGATAGCATCGTAGCCGTTGGACTCAGGGAGTCCGGTGATCATGTCGACAGAGATATGGGTCCATGGACTGGATGGCACCTCATTGGGATAGAGGGGGGTGGCCTTCAGGTGCATGTCTGTCTTGGTTCATTGGCTCCACAGTTTGCTTGAGTTTTGGCCACCAGAACTCTCTTTGTATGAGTTCTTTGGTTTTCTCTATTCCTGGGTGTCCTGCAGTGATATGATCATGATGGGCTGTGATGATTTCTCCATGCAGCTTGTCATCGTGAGGAATATAAATTCATCCATCATAATACAGGAGTCCTCCAGACTCGGAGATGCCTCGTTCGTGATTGAGGGAGTTTTGAATCCCCTGGTCCCATTTGTCATGGTTACGAGTCAAGTCCTTTACTCATTGGTGGATCTCTGAAGTGGTGGGCATGATCATGGCCCGTAAATGGTGGGGTTAGAGGACGACCACATCGTCGTTATCGTTCTTCCCCTGATTGTGGTCATCTCTTCGACTGAGCAGGTCGGCCTTCCGATTGGAGGCACCGGGCTTGTGATGCAAGGTGAAGTGATACTCGGCGAGTTCTGTAACCCATCACACTTGGCGATGGTTGAGTTTCTGTGGTTGTCAGAAGTATTGAAGGTTTTGATGATCTGTCCAGATCTCGAAGTCCTCTGCCACTCCCATCAAGTAATGCCTCCATTCTTCAAGGGCGAGCATAATTGCCAAAAGTTCCTTGTCATAGATTTCATAATTTCACTCAGTAGTGGTCAACGCCTTGGATAGGAAGGCAACAGGCCTCCACTTTCCTTCCTGCTCCTGACTGAGGACGGCCCCTATGGCTCCCTCGCTCGAGTCGGCTTCGACTCGGAACTTGCCCTTCTCCTTTGGTAACGCTAGTACCATGTCCTCAGCCATCTGCTTCTTTAATCATTGGAAGGCCTCATTCTGGGCCATTCCCCAGGTCCAGGGGGCATTGCTGATGAGTTGGGTCATGGGATGGATGATCTTGGAGTAATCCTTGATGAACTTTCAATAAAAGTTCGTAAAGCCCAAGAAGGACTGTAGTTCCTTCTTCTTGGTGGGTGTAGGCCACTCTGTGATCCCTTTGACTTTGACGGGGTCCATGCGCACTGATCCTTCGCTAATTATGACGCCGAGGTATTCGGTTTTGAGGACTTCAAACTCGCACTTCTCTGCCTTAAGGAATAACTTGTGTTCCCTTAAGCGTTGAAGTACTCGCTTGACGATTCGTCAGTGTTCCTGGAGGTCCTTGGAAAAGATGATAATGTCATCTAAGTAAATGGTCACCTTTCCTTCGTGGATGAGATCATGGAAAATGTAGTTCATGTTATGATTTATTCACTTTTTCTTCCTTTTTCTAGTCTTATCATATCTTATCAGTGTCATCATGCTTACATACTATCGCCACCTCATCACCGATATCAACTTCGCCAAAACTTTCATGATGGACAACGCATGATATTGTGTGCTCGTCGTCTGACCAGCATGCCTCTTGACTTCAACAAAACTTTCGTATCTATTAATAGTACTCACAACTTAGTATTTAAGTAGCTACGATTTACTGTGCAACCTCAGCTTCGAGCTAAGGTTTACCTACACATAAATCTTACTTGTCTGCTTGCTTGCCGAGAGCTTCTCTAGTAAGCGCCTCTTTCATCACCTCGAAGTCATCCAAGGCGTTGCATAAAAGTGATTGTCCGAATGCAAGACAGCTTAAGCAATCGCCTAACTATGAGTCACATGAGAGTCGGCCCTAACAGTTCATCATCCATTGGAAAGTTGCAGGCGAATTGGTTAGGCTGAAGAACATGACGGTTGGCTCAAAGAGTCCTCGGTTGGTCTGGAAGGCTGCCTTGGCTTCATCTCCTTGCTTGATCCTGACATTGTTGTACCCCCAGCAGATGTCGAGCTTGGTGAAGTACTTGGCGCCACGGAGTTTGTCCATGAGTTCTGAGATGAGGGGTAGTAGATACCGATTCTTGATCATCATTTTGTTGAGCTTTCGGTAGTCCTGGACCAGGCAAAGGGTTCCGTCCTTCTTCTTGATAAAGAAGAAGGGGGATGCAAAGGGAGACTTGGAGGGTCGTATACGGCCGGACTTGAGATTTTCGTCGAGGAACTTATCGAGCTCTTCCTGTTCGTGACAGTTGAGAGGATAGACCTTGCAGTCTAGGGTTGACTTGGCATTGGGGATCAGTTTGATCGCATGGTCCCACGGCTTCCATTCTGGGAGTTTGTCAAAGTTCTCCTTGGAGAACAGGTCATGGAACTCTCGATACTGAGGTGGGACCATCTCTTCGAAGGTCTTTTTAGTCTTTCCCTTGGTGGCCTTGGCAGCTAGGTTGTTTGCGTGATGCACTGTGCGAATCTCTAGTTCTTCTCTAAGATCGACCATTAGGATGGTCTCGCCTTCTTCCAACTCTTCATCCCATGGATCTTCTGGGTCAGCATCAGGGAGTGGAAATGGGTTCTTTTGACATTGACACCAGGCAAAGATGATCTTGCCGGTGGCCCAGTTGATGATGGGGTTATGTCAGAGCAGCCAGTCATGTTCCAAGAAGATATCTCCCTTGCCTAGATTAGTGATAGCAAAGTCGACCCTTTCATTATGGCCTTCTATCATCATTCTTACTTTGACAAACTCCGTAATCTCTCCTGCCTTATTTTGGGTACCATCAGCATTATAGACTGAGATTGGGGCTGGTGCAGGTCAGGTGACAAGGCCATGCTTCTTGACATAGGCCTCATTAATGGTACTCCCTGTACATCTGCTATCGATGAGGGCCTGAGCCTTGAGGGTCTGGCGATTCTCCAATGTCTCAAGTTGGACATCAAGGAACAGCTTCCTGATACCCCTGGTGCTTACTCAGCATTGGTATCGAATTGGTTGACTTAATTTGTAGTCTTTCTTGGGCTTCTTCTCCTCCCGATCTCAGGGCATTCAGTAGATCATCATCGATCTCGTTGAGCTTCTCCTTGTGGGTCCAGAGGTGGAGCGAAGCGAAGGCTTCTGAGTTGGTGTGTGCTTCCCTGATGGCCTGAAGGGTCCAGTCTGTGCCAAACAGCTTGAACCAGGTGGACTTTGGGGAGGAAACACTCACTGGTCTAGACTCGGAACACCTTGCCTTGATCGGTTCTTCTTCCTTCTTCTCTTGCTCCTGATAGAACGAGGGGAGAAGCCCCTTGGTCCCTTCCTTTTCCCGCTTGACTCGTTCCTGATCTTGTGCCAACTTGAAGGCAGCATCGTCCTCCTCATCGGGGATTTCAATGAGGGTGGTCTTCCAGACCTGTGAGCATCGTGCATCCGATGCTAGAGTCCCGCTTGATCCTTCGTCGGTTGGGGGCCTTTGAGGAGTCTCCTTGGTTGGGGCATGCTCCTTCCCCAAGGATTGTCTGCTGCCAGCTGTTTCATCAGGAATTGGGGGTTTGGGGAGCAGGTTGCTCCAGGAGTAACCGGAAGGTCCATCGACGATGGAAGGGGCCGTGGACGTCGCGTTCTCATTGCATGAACTGTGCTCCCATGCTCCTTCCGGGTCCTTTGGCACCTGTCCCATGTCCCTATCCTTGCTTGAGTGACTGCCTTCATCTTGGGTTGGGGGCGGGGGAGGCACGGTCTCGATCGGTGTAACACTCCTGAGAGAACGACGAGGGCTGCAATCTCCCACTTCTTCTTCCAGGCAGAGAGAGAGGGGGTTGTGTTTCTGTGACGATCCTTGAGCGCGAGGTGAATCATTGAGGATGGGGTCATCAGGCATCGACCTCGTGTCTCCGCCTTTGTCTTGATGATTCCATCCAGCGACGATGGGCTCGACTGGTTCGGGGAGGGCCTCCTTTGTCCCTAAGGACTGGGAGATCCCTGACATTGTTCAGATGAACTCCAGTCCCCATCGAGTCTGAAGGTCCTGGAGTGTGAGGAGTTCTGGGACAGAAAGTGTTAGTGAGGAGGGGGGGTGAGGTCCTCTTCACTTCTGAGGGATTTTATATGTTTTTTCTAGTGGAGTCTGAATTTTGTGTGATTCTTTTGGGGTGGTCTCGGGTGAAGTCATGAACGCAGGTATATTTGAATGCTCTGATACACAAGTAGACGTATGTAGTAATGATGTATAATCAGGTAATGTCTGCACAGCGGGACCTGATGACCGACCACCCAAAGAGGAGGATTGGGCTGAGGAAGTGGAATCGCTCACTTCTCGGCCTTGCCTTTTACCTCCTCGATCTTCGTTGTCAAGGGTGTCTTCTCCTTGACCTTCTCTTCGTGACTGTGTCCATGTTCCTCTTTATCATGTTCCTCAGCCTCCGTTAGCATTGCGTGGAGTTGGGCCATCATGTATCGCCCACTTTTCAGGTCTCTGGGCCACTTCAGCTTCTTGCAATCCTTTCCCATGTGTCCCTTTCCTCCACAGTTGAAGCATCTTCCCTCCTTCTTGAGGCGATCTATATCCATGGGCTCCCCAGCCCCTCCATAGGTGGTCCACCCTGAACCTGACGATCCTTTGTTGGTGGGTTTATCAGCCAAGGAGCTTGTTGTGCCGGCATTACCTTTAGGGGTATTACCAGCAGGTTTGTCCTTGGTTGACTTGTCGTAATGGCCAATGCGGTCGAAGGCCTGCTTTTGGGCCTTTTCATCGTAGATGCTGCAGATGCACTGTTTTCATTCTGCATAGGTGGAGGGGATCATAACTCCCAAGTCAGCGATGGAGTCGGTATAGGAGGCGGGTACTCCTCATCGGATGGCTCATACTAGGGCACCTCAGGGTCCCAGGTCATGGAGCTGGTCAGCTTGGCAGGTCAACTCTTCCAGTTTGTGGAAGTATTTGGCCGCCGTACCAGTCATTCTGAGATCATTCATCTGCTTCTCCATTACTTCTTGGAGGGTGGGATCTCCATACTTGATCTGTAAGGTGGCCTTGAAGTTGTCCCACGAACAGTATCAGTATCGTCCTTCAGCGTCGCTTCAGAACTGAAGGCAATATTGGGACCACCATCTCTGGGGTCTCTTGCCAAAGAGGGAGGTGGTGAATAGAATCTTATTTGCATGGGTGGGGTAGTATGCTCAGAATATTGAGAAATATTCCTTGCAGGCCCCGGTGAATCGGTGGATGTCATCTCCTTTTCTTTCGAAGTTGGCTGGGAGCCAGATCAGGGTTGGCTTCACCTGTAGCCAGGGAGCCTGTTCGTCCACTTCCCCCAAGGGCCAATCTGGTGGGTCAGGGGGGTTATCCTTGGGTGATGGTCTTGGGATCAACCACCTATCGGTTTGGTGAGTAGGGCTCCCCCATCTTTTGAGGACCGGGGCAGCGGGTCATCCTTGGCACCTGTTGGGATCTTCTAATTCAGGGGGGAGTGGTAGGCCATTGGCAAGAGCAAAACTCCTTGCCTCGAGCAGCTTCTGGGTTAGGTCAGTGACCAGGCCTGGGAAGGCTGCTTGCTTGTTGCGGTGGTCTTGCCTTCTGGCCTCCACTTTTTCTTTGTCTTTTCATTGTTGTTCTACTTCAGGGTCATCGTTGATGTTGCTTGACCCTGCCTCTCCTGAGCTGGCAAAGAGCCTACTCGTCCCCTTCCAGGCCCGGTTCTGGTGCCTCCAGTTAGTCGGTGGTGAGTTGGGCATTGGCCTGGGCCAACTATACTTGGGATAGCTCAGCGTGTTTGGCCTCGTCTCTTCTCCAGGTGGCAAGTATATTTGCCAACTGTTGGTTGAGGACTCGTTCCTCCAGTTCCGTTCTTGCTCATAGGTTGGGGACATGTACCCCTGGAATGGGGCCGTAGTTAAGTTCATACCACCATAGCCCTTCGTTGGGGAAGAGGCTATGTCGGTTTCAGTGTTCTTCCTGGGTCTCGTCCACTTCTCCTCTTCGTATATAGTCTGCCCTTCAGAGGGCCCAGGCCTGAGACCTGTAGGTCCCATGGGCCATTCACTGGGATAGGGAGAGAGATGGCCAGGCTCTATCTGGAGTCCCCAGGTGGAAGGGACTGCTCTTGATCTCTCATAGAGCAAGGCGTTGTTCTGTCCTGGGATCTTGAGGGGGCTCATCTGGGCCCTCCTCTCTCTGTCATATGCTGTATGCAAGTGGGAATTCTCCAGCTCTCCTTCTTTGCTGGTAGCTAGGCTGCCCGATGTAGTGGATTCATAGGCATCATCGCCTGAGCTCTGCATAGAACCCTGGGTCATGGCAGTCGAGCAAGGCCGGGATAGATGGTGAGCTGGTTCTAGGGGAGTTGGCGAAAGGAGTCTCTCCACCTCCAGTTCTTCTTCGAAGTCTATTAGGTTCGGGGGAGTTGGGGGTGGGGGAATCAGGATTGGAGGAAAAGAGTATAATTGTCGACGCAGGTGTGTTGAGTGTGGCCTGGTGGGTTCTGAAGGGGCGGTGAAATCTAGGGTCCCTTGGTAGGTGAGCCCTTCTTTGGCTCTCCTCTGAGTCATATGACGACCTTCCTCTTCTTCTCTCTGATGAATCCAATGAGGCAGCATCAGAGGCCTCGGTTGGTTCATCAGGATTGACAACCCATAGGGTTGTCTGAGGGAGAGTCTCACTATCTGGTCGGGGCTGGCTGACCTCGGTCATAGGTATCTGGTGGAGGTGTTAGGATTGTGCCAATAGATGAAAGGATTAGAATGCATGCCAAGGAATCTATGGAGTGCATGGGCTTGGCAAAGCTATTAGCAACGTCACCCTTGGGTCGTAGCCCTAAGATAGATTACAGAGGGAGTCCACGGGATCAAGATGAAGTAGGATCAAGATGAAGTCCTGACAGAGTCGGAGTCCACGGACTTATAGTAAGAGATAGAGATTAGGCTTGAAGGCCAGAGATAGTGAGTATGAGAGTATTGGCTAAACCAAGTTGATATTTGAACTGAGGTATGTACTGCTAGTTCTACAGTTTATATACTAGGGTGGAGTCCAAGGAATCGGAGGCTAGAATAATATAAGTCTGGAATATTCTGTATCTGGAGGAGTCGAGTATTCCATGGACTCCGATATAACACCTACTCGCTACCATAACGGATTCTAGGTGTGATAAATGAATATGCGAAATTAGTATGTGAAATAGAGATATGAAATATGGAATAGAAACTGGGAATCGGATTCCATAGGATTTCGATGAGTGAGTTGGAGCCAGTTGGATGAGTTGAAGGTTGAAGTCTGTGGAGTCCGTGGCATGCTCATTACAGGAGGCTTCACTCCAATTCTCTCCTGGCATCCTCCAGAGGTTCTATTCCAATTCCATGGTAGGCTCTAATGAGCTCTTCGATACTTCCCTCGAAAGAGGAAGTACTTCTGGCATCCTCAGAAGGGTGCCGGGTTCCGGAAGGGCCAGCCACTGGGCTGGGCATTCTTCCTCTTCTTCCGAGGTCGGCAAAGAGGCTCTGAAGGTCCCAGGTTGGCGACTCTGGGGGCATCTCGTAGGACTCCTGTCTATAGATGGGGTAGTGCATGGGGTACATCGGAACATTGTAAGGGGGAATATAGAATTGAGGGAGGGTTGGGGGTGGGTAGACTAGTCGTCCTCTTCTGAATGTTATTCCGTGGTTTTCGAACCACTCTCTGTTTCGGTAGTAGATGACGGTGGCTCCAGTCATCGTTCCAATTGTTCCTGCAATTGTAAAAAGGATTATTGCAAGGGTGCTTGTTGTTTCTGCAGATATGTCGGGGGTTTGTTGTAATGGCATGTGGGATCCTTCCTGCGTTTAGCATTGTGGAAGGGTGAGGGAAGCTTCAAGCTAATTGTTAGGGCCTGACTCTCATGTGACTCAAGATAGGGCAATTGCTAAGCTGTCTCGTGTTTGGACAATCACTTTTGGCAATGCCTCAGATAATCTCGAGGTGGTGAAAGAGGCGCTTACTGGAGAAGCTCTCAGCAAGCAAGCAGACAAGTAAAGTTTAGGTGATGTTAAACCTTAGCTTGAAGCTGAGGTTGTACAGTGAAGCGTAGCTACTTAAATACTAAAGAGTAGGTACTAATAATAGCTACAAAAGTTTTGTAGAAGTTGGGAGGCATGCTAGTTGGGTGATGAGCATGCAACATCATGCATTGTCCATCAAGAAAGATTTATCGAAGTTGATATCGGCGGTGGTGAGGTGATAGTGCATAAGCATGATGACACTGATAAGATGAGATAAGGCTAAAAAGGTGAAAAAAGTGAATAAATCGTAACACCTTTACTATGCTTTTGAGGCATGACTCTGCAAAGATTCTATGCAGTAAGCACATTGAAATCTCTGGTATGCTAGACTCATCTGTCATCCAAAGAGCTGATTTCTTTATGCTTCTGATCAGGCTTTCCCCTCGAGACTCTAACAACAGAGGGAGGGACTTCACATGCAGCATCAATTGACTTCCTTGCAGCATGCTTCACTCTCTGTAACCCATCCGTTAGCTAGTTAGAAGACTTATACTCAATAACATACTTTAGCTTTCTCTGCTTTCAATTCTTGCTTATGTTTGGCTATCATCTTTCTCTGCTCAATGGTTTGCACTCGCTTCCACTCTCGATATGCCTCCAGTCATTGCCAGTGTCCAGGTCAGACGAGGGCTGCCAGTCCTCATCACTGCCACCACCATTGTCATCTCCTACAGCAAACACAATTCCTGATTGACATTCACTACTATCCTCAATGGAGACTGCACCATCAACATCTATGAGACCCTCAGAATCAGTGTCTGGTGGTGCAATCAGTGGCAGTTCCATTAACTCAGAATTGTCAGGATCCTCTCCGAGTCCAACCATGGTGTTGGCAGCTGGGTCCAAGTCAACCTGTGGAGAGGCTGAAGACTGGGCAGTCTTAACTATACCTATGCTAGGCAAGTATTGTGCCAGTTTGGGGCTGTCAGTGTCTGTCGCATATTGGCTACTCTGTCAGGGAACCTTTGGTAAGTTGCTGCTCTCCAAATCAGGGTGCAAAGAATGACAAGTTTTAGCCACCAACACCTGCTTATCTTCAAAGGCAGCTACTCGAGCTTGAGCTCTCTCACTTCCTTTCTGCTTCCCTGCTTTCTCTGCAGCTAGTTTTTCCTTCTTTTCTTTTGCTAGCCATTTCTTGGCCTCTTTTTCCTCTTGTATCTCTTCACGAGTCTGCTTCCACAGTTTGACAGGAATTTGAACTTGACATGCATGAGTTCTCAGATGGAGGGACATTGTTGGGGAAGACAGAGAGGTGGGAGGGAAGGGAGGGGATTTTAGTTTAAGAGAGCATGCAACTTGGTTGATTTTTTTTGCATATGGTTGAGTAAGTTATTTGAAATTTTAAACTACCCACTCAACTCTGACTGCCATGCCTTGCAGTGCTCCCAGACATGTAACAGACTGAATTGCATGCCCATATAGATATGGAAGGACCTTTCGCTCACAACAAGGATGTACTCAACATGTTGCTCTCCACAGGCAGGACCCAATGTGACCATATTCTGCTCCTACAATGCCATCAACCACACTGAATCCAGATTCTTCTGGTTCTCCAATCACAGATTATCCTACATCAGCTGACATCAATTCTAATGACTTTCCTGAGCATGACAACCATCAACAGCCCGAAATTGCACCTGGCAAAAAGAAATACCAACCCCATTTAAATGGTAAATATCTTCATACACAGAAAACTGTTGTACTCATATACCTTTTTGAATTTCTAGGTATTCCATGTAATGAATATGAGCAAGATTTACTGCCAAACACCCCACTGCCTCTGTCTCTCCCACAGAACCAAAATTTATGGGCTCCTTTTAAAGACAAAGTTCAGTTCCGGATTGCTAATTTTCTCTTTCAAAAGGTTGAGATGTCTCAGGGAGATGTAAACCACTTGATAGAGCTTTGGAATCTCTCAATGCTTGAGCATGATGTGTTTGGGCCATTCCAAAATCACAATGACATGTACAAAGCAATCGATGAGATTCCACTAGGCAGTGCACCATGGAAGTGCTTTGTATGCCTGCCAGATCCAGATCTCCCTCCATCAACACCTGATTGGCAACACCAGTCATACCAGGTGTGGTATTGTGATCCTACCATGGTCATCACAAATATGCTAGCCAACCCAGACTTTGTGAAGGAGTTTGAGACAACACTGTATGTTCATCTCAGATGTGATGGGAAGCAACGTTGGAGTGAGTTCATGTCTGAGAACTTTGCATGGTGACATGCAATATGCCGAATGTATTTCCTTCCTATTCTGCTTACTGATTATATTTGTACAGACCAAAATCTATGAAGCAGATCCTACTACAGATGGTGCCATGCTAGTCCCCATCATTCTTGGCAGCAACAAGACAACAGTCTCTGTTGCAACCAGTAATGTCAAGTATCATCCAGCCTACATCTTTATTGGTAACATACTTAACCATGCTCGGCATGGCCATCGAAACACTGTTATGCCTTTTGTCTTCCTTGCCATACCTAAATGTACATCAGGCATTCTTGCTGGACTCATTTTGATACTCACTGCCCACAGCAGATTGGAAATATGACAATGATGTTCAGTTTTGCAACTTCAAGCACAAACTTTATCATGTGTCCCTGGCTGCAATTCTCCATTCACTCAAGCCAGGAATGACTATACCAGTAGTTCAGCATTGCCCTGACAGTCACTTTCAAAGGATTCTCTATGACTTGGCTGCATATATTGCAGACTATCCTGAGCAAGTCCTCCTCACTGGTGTTGTGTCAGGCTGGTGTGCAAAGTGAGTTGCCTATCTTTTTCTGGTATCAGTAAGTCTAACTATTTTTAGGTATACTGCTATGGCCTTGGATCTGGCTACACCAGCAGGTGAATGCTCCCATGAACATATGGAAATACTATGAGAAGAATTCAGTGGGGATAGTGGCCTGCTATGGGACAATTATAGCATTGATGATGAAATATGGGTAGGTTATTGATCATCTTGTTGACATGTATTGTTCTTATCATTCCACAAAGCCATTTACTTCAGAGTTCCCTTGTGCAGATATTCACGAGATGCTTACATCAGACCTGCTTCACCAGATCATCAAAGGATCATTCAAAGACCATCTCATAGAGTGGGTAGGAGAGTATTTTGAGATGGCAGTTGGGGCTGCACAAGCAAAGGAAATTATGGATGACATTGACAGGTGTTAGGATTATGCCAATAGAGGAAAGGATTGGAATGCATGCCGTGGAGTCCACGGAGTGCATGGGCTTGGCGAAGCTATTAGCAACGTCACTCTTGGGTCGTAGCCCTAAGATAGATTATGGACGGAGTCCACGGGATTAGGATGTTGTAAGATCAAGATGAAGTCCTGACAGAGTCGGAGTCCACAGACTTATAGTAAGAGATAGAGATTAGGCTTGAAGGCCAGAGATAGTGAGTATGAGAGTATTGGCTAAACCAAGTTGATATTTGAACTGAGGTATGTACTGCTAGTTCTACAGTTTATATACTAGGGCAGAGTCCAAGGAATCGGAGGCTAGAATAATATAAGTCTGGAATATTCTGTATCTGGAGGAGTCGAGTATTCTGTGGACTCGGATATAACACCTATTCGCTACCGTAATGGATTCTAGGTGTGATAAATGAATATGTGAAATTAGTATGTGAAATAGAGATATGAATTATGGAATAGAAACTGGGAAATGGAATCCGTCGGATTCCGATGAGTGAGTTGGAGCCGGTTGGATGAGTTGAAGGTTGAAGTCCATGGAGTCCATGGCATGCTCGTTACAACAGGCGGTAGAGTATACATTTATGTTTAATTTTTGGTCTTGACTAACTATATCATTGTCAGCATTGCGGCAATTCCTCCATTCCCTGGTTTACGATGATTCCCTCATGGTTGGCACTTCAAGCAATGGACTGGTGATGACTCAAAGGCATTGATGAAGGTATAAATATGTCTATAGGAATGGAATACACCTGCTGATACATTTTCATAGGTCTATCTGGCTGCAATAGCTGACTATGTAGAGGATGATATTACTCGCTTGTTTGCAGCCTTTCTTGACTTCTGCTACCTGGTTTGGTGGTCTGATATTGATGAGAACACACTTCTTTCAATTTCAGAGGCTGTTGATCGCTTCCACTATTACCACTAAATTTTCATCACTACAGGTGTTCGAGACAATTTCAACCTTCCTTGCCAGCACGCAATGATCCATTACATGCAGCATATCATTGAATTTGGTGTTCTCAATGGCCTGTGCTCATCAATAATGGAATCCCATCACATAACCACAGTCAAAAAACCCTGGTGTCATTCAAATCACTACAATGCTCTTAGTCAATTGCTTCTAACTAATCAACAGTTGGACAAGCTCAACACTTTACGTTCTGACCTTGTTCAGTGTGGTATAATTTCCCTCACCCATGCACCACCTCTGGATCCATTTGAAGTGGGTGATGAGGACAGTGGCCTGACTGATGATGAATAGCTTTCAGCACATGTCTATTGGGTACAAAAATGAGGTATAATTTTATATGTTAGTATGATCCAAGCTAAATCTGGTTTTAGAGCATGGTTATCCAAGGGACATTGATGCACTTGCACAGTATATTGAACAGTCGCTACTGATAAAGCTTACTTGCTGATTTCTTTACGAGCAGCTGTATGGTACCCCACGAGATGTCCAGTCTTGGACATCGGCCTATGCCACTCAATTTTTACTACTCATACTCTTTAGATTGTTTCCAAGCTTTCTATGTAAATATAAGTACATTGATCATCATGCGAATGAGATAGTATTCTAAAGTACAGTCAAAATAGTTTGAAACAACAAGCTAATATGAGTATCAGGGTCCCTGAAACCATTGGGAGTGGATGCTGCAGATTGGGCCTGTTTTAAAAACAATGCTCTGAGAGAGAGTTAAATGCATGACTGAGCAAATTTAAGTTTATATCACACCACACATCCATTCAACCATGCATGAATGTATATTGGTCTGAGATGTATAGTAAAGTCAGATATGCATAGGCATGCATGGCATGGCATGACTCAAAATTTTGTATACCAGCCATGCAAACCATGCAAACCATACAGCTGCCAATTTACTGATGCAACCAGATATAATAACTATCCCATCTTGTTTTGCAGCTCAACTCATATGCCTTCATGGCTAGAGACTAATATTGATTGATCAGGCAACAACCAGAGATAAGTGCTACTACATATCACTAGCATCACTAGCACATCAATATACACATGGAAGATCCAAGAATTTAGGGCATCCCAAGTATATGACTTGTGTGTAAGATTTGGAAATAAATAAAGATTTTACCTATATTTCATCCTAAATTAAAATTTCAGAGACATCCAAAATAAATCCTTAAATAACAAAAACTGATTCCATTATATGAGAAATATATAACAGAATTAGAATCTGAAGTTTTGGGAGACTGGGTACCTTCCCTGAAAAGTCCCATTTACACATCACTTTTGGTGATGCCCAAACCACTGAAACAGGTGCTTCCGGAAGCTCACCCTGAAGGCACTGTTCTGGCACTGATATTAGGTAGTCTCAAACATTTGTTTTGGGTATTGAGTTCAAATTATCCCATTTCATGTCTGAAATCATTCATTTCAGGCTGACTGACATGCAGCAGAAGCCAAGCCCATGCTGAGGGTCAGCTGAGCTTACTGCCAGCCTGCAGCTGAACATGGGCTGAAGATACTCAAATGTAGATAGTAATTTCAAGATAACAATTTCAATGATTATACATTGACACACCTCCAGAGCATTTACACGTGTAATTTCATGTTATTAGGCATTGCATACCTAATATAGAAGTCTGCTAATGCAATAAGAGAGATTATAAAAAGAGTGCAATGATATTAAAGATATACAATGAATATTCGAAGTGACTATTGGTAGAGCATATGCTCTAGCTTAGAGAGCTAAGGTCGATCTAAGCATGAGAGCTCAGTGTTTGATACTAGCTGCACAAAGATAACATTGCACACATATTCTAATACAATAATTAAAGACATGTGTGATACTAGATGAATATGGGAGACATTGATCTATGATGCACAAGGCATGGATCAACCAGCAACTTGCATGCATAGTGATATAATGGCTATAGACAAATAAAACTGAGAGTAATCACTTTGGCTGAAGAATGCAAGGCCTAGGCATATAATAAGTGATCATAGATGACAGAGAAACTTAGAAAAATATAAATAAATCAAATTGTGATAGGCCTGACAGAGGATAACTCTGAGGACATAACAGGAGATGTGACACATCACTGCACATAGTGCTAGCCGATGTCACAACCTGAAGCAAGACTCATTCTGGGTCCAAGTTAGACAGCTGACTCAGTGCCAAGCAATGGCATGATAAGATGACATGCATGAGATGCAGGGGATTGAAAACCACAGAAGAAATAATACTATAATTGGTTGTATTAAATTGTAAATTGCAGAATGTATAAATACAGTAGTATAGAAGTAGTGTACAAGTTTTGGACCCCTGGTGTAATGGTGCAAAGCTTTTCTGCCACATGCTCTAGCACTTGGAGTTGTTTGTAGCTTCGAGTGAGAGAATATAGACAATACCTGAGACTTATTGTGTGATTTAAGTGATGCATGAGACAAAGAAAGTTAACACGGCACTTTGTGTTACGATTTATTGACTTTTTTCATTTTTCTAGTCTTATCTCATCTTATCAGCATAATCATGCTTATGCATTATCACCACCGCATCACCACCAACAACTTCGATAAATCTTTCATGATGGACAACGCATGATATTGTGTGCTCGTCGCCTGACCAGCATGCCTCTTGACTTCTACAAAACTTTCGTAGCTATTATTAGTACTGACTCTTTAGTATTTAAGTAGCTACGCTTCACTGTACAACCTCAGCTTCGAGCTAAGGTTTAACATCACATAAATCTTACTTGTCTGCTCACTTGCCAAGAGCTTCTCTAGTAAGCGCCTCTTTCATCACCTCAAAGTCATCCGAGGCATTGCCTAAGTGATTGTCCGAATGCGCTCATTAGAACCTATCATGGAGTTGGAACGGAACCCCTGGAGGATGCCAGGAGAGAACTGGAGTGAAGCCTCCAACAGATACCTACAGCTGAGGTCGCCCAGCCCCAACCGGATAGCGAGACCCTTCCCCAGATGACCCTATGGGTTGTCAATCCTGACGAACCCTCCGAGGCCACTGACACCGCCTCACTTGATCCATCAGAGAGACGAAGAGCGGCTCCAGGGTATGATTCAGAGGAGAGCTGAAGGAGGGCTCACCTACCAGGGGACCCTCAACTTCACCGCCCCTTCCGCTTCGGCCAGGCAACCCTCAATATGCCTGCGTCGACAATTGTACTCTCCTCCTCCGATCCTGATTCCCCTGCCCCTGAGTCCCCCGAACCTTATATTCTTCGAGGAAGAGGAGGAGAGACTCTGTTCGCCAGCCCCACCCCCTCGAGCTCAGCCTCCACCCGGGCCTCACTCGACCGCAATGACCCAGGGTTCTATGTTGAGCTCCGGAGATGACGCTTATGAATCTGCTACATCGGGCAGCCTTCATACCAGCGAAGAAGAAGAGCTGGAGAATCCCCGCTCACATACAGCATTTGACAACGTGAGGAGGACCCAGACCAGCCCCCTCGAGATGCCAGGAGCGAGCGACACCTCGCTCTACGAGAAATTGAGAGCAGTCCCTTCCACTTGGGAACTCCAGACAGAGCCTGGCCGTCCCTCTCCCTATCCCAGTGAATGGCCCACGGGACCTACAGATCCCAGGCCTGGGCCCTTCGAAGGGCAGACTATCTATGAAGAGGAGGAGTGGACGAGACCCAGGAAGAACACCAAAACAGACATAGCCTCTCCCCAAACGAGGAGCTATGGTGGTACGAACTCAACTATGGCCCCATCCCCAGGGTACATGTACCCGATCTATGGGCAAGAACAGAGCAGGAGGAGCAAGTCCTCAACTGGCAATTGGCAGCTATACTCGCTACCTGGAGAAGAGACGAGGCCGACCGCGCTGAGCTATCCCGAGTACAGGTGGCCCAGGCCAATGCCCGACTTGCCGCCGACTGACTGGAGACGCCAGAACCAGGCCTGGAAGGGGACGAGTAGACTGCTTGCTGGCTCAGGAGGAGGACCAGACAACATTCCGATCGACCCTCCAATTGACCCCGAAGCCGAACGACGACGAAGGGAAGAAGAAGAGGCAGAGGCCAGGAGGCAAGAACACCACGCCCAACAAGTGGCATTCCCGGACCTGGTCAACGACCTGGCCCAGAGACTGATCCAAGCGCGAAACTTTGCTCTCGCCAACAGCCTCCCCCTTCCCCCCAAACTAGAAGACCCGAATCGACGTTGAGGACGACCCATCAACCTGACACCCAAGAGATGGGGCAGCCCCACTCATCAAACCGACAGGTGGTCGATCCCGAGACCACCACCCAAGAACAACCCCCCTGACCCACCAAACTGGCCCTCAGGGGAGGCAGACAAACAGGCTCCCTGGCTACAGGTGAAGCCAACCCTGATATGACTCCCCGCTGATTTTGAAGAAAAAGGGGACGACATCCATCGATTCACAGGGGCCTGCGAGGAATATTTCTCAATATTCCGAGCCTATTACCCCACCCATGCGAACAAAATCCTCTTTGCCACTTCTCTCTTTGGCAAGAGACCCCAAGGCTGGTGGTCCCAGTACCGCCTTCAGTTCCAAAGTGATGCTGAAGGACACTACTGATACTGCTCATGGGATGACTTCAAAGCCACCCTCCAGGTTGAATATGGAGACCCCACCCTCCAAGAAGTAATGGAGAAGCGGATGAATGATCTAAGGATGACCGGAACGGCAGCTGAATACTTCTGCAAGCTGGAAGAATTGGCCCGCCAAGCTGATCAACTCTGTGACTTGGGACCTCGAGGTGGCCTAGTCCGAGCTGTCCAACGAGGAGTCCCCTCCTCCTACACTGACTCCATCGTGGACCTCGGAATCATGATCCCGTCAAGAAGGAGGGCAGATGCTTCAACTGCAGAGGAAAGGGGCACTTAGGAAAGGATTGCAAGAAGCCGAAGCAGCCTAGAGACCCGAAAAGCGGGTGATATACGACAGCCCAACTTCGCACGATGTTAACGGAAGCCAAGGAGCACAACAAGGAGGAGCACGGACACAGTCACGAGGAGAAGGTCGAGGAGAAGACGCCCTCGACGACGAAGATTGAGGAGGTAAAAGGCAAGGCCGAGAAGTGAGTGATTCCACTTTCTCGGCCCAGTCCTCCTCTCTGGATGGTTGGTCATCAGGTCCCACTGTGCGGACATTACCTGATTGTAATACATTTTTACATACGTCTACAACTGTTTTGATGCATTCGAATATACCAGTCTTGATCACTTCCCCCGAGACCACCCGAAAAGAATCACACCCAATTCAGGCTCCACCTGAAACGAAATATAAAATCCCCCAAAAGCAAAGCGAGACTCATCCCCCTCCTTCGCTTACACTTTCTGTCCCAGAACTCCTCACCTCTCCCCCCGCCTGGAAGAAGAAGTGAATGGTTGCAGCCCTCGTTGTTCTCTCGAAGACATCATGCCGATCAAGACAGCGCCCCCTTTGCCCATGACCCAAGAGGAAGAAGACCATCCCACAAGAAAGGATAGGGACACGGGACAGGCGCCGAAGGACCCGGGAGTAATGTGGGAGCACGGTTCATGCGACAAGAACGTGATGTACATGACTCCTTCCGTTCATCCCGATGAGCCTTCTGGTCACTCCAGGAGTGACCCGCTCCCCAAACCCCCAATTTCTGATGAAGTAGCTGGCAGCAGATGATCCTCTGGGAAGGAGCGTGCTCCAACTGAGGAGAATCCTCGAAGGCCCCCGACTGCCGATGGATCAAGCAGGACTCCAGCATCAGATGCGCGATGCTCACGGGTCCGGAATACCACCATGGTCGAAGTCCCAGATGAGGAAGACGATACGTCATTCAAGATGATGCAAGCCAAGGCACAAGAGAAGAAGGAAGAAGAATTGTTGAGGGCGAGGCATTCTGAGTCAGACCCAGTGAGTGTTTCCACCCCGAAGTCCACCTGGTTCAAGCTGTTTGGCATGGACTGGACCCTTTGGGCCATCAGGGAAGCACGCACAGACTCGGAGGCATTCGCCTCACTACATCTCTGGACTCATAAGGAGAAAGTCAACGAAATCGACCATGAACTCCTCGCCTCGTTAAGAAAGGGGGGGGAGCGTGCACAAGAAGAGCTCCACAAACTGGGACAGCCAATCCAATACCAATGCCGAGTAACCACTAAAGGCATCCGAGAGCTCTTTCTTGATGTGCAACTCGAGACATTGGAAAATCATCAGACCCTCAAGGCACAAGTGCTAGTGGACAGCGGATGTACAGGAAGTACCATAAACGAGGCCTACGTCAAGAAGCATGGGCTCATAACCCAACCTGCACCTGCCCCTATTTCCGTATACAACGCTGACGGGACACGAAATAAGGCTGGGGAAATCACCGAGTTCGTAGAAGCACGGATGACAGTGGGGGGCCATTCCGAGAGAATCGACTTTGCCATCACCAATATTGGCAAGGGCAACATCTTCCTAGGGCACAACTGGCTACTCTGACACAACCCCATCATCAACTGGGCCACCAGAAAGGTTATCTTTGCCTGGTGTCAGTGTCAGAAGAATCCATTCCTGCTTCCCGACGCCAATCCTGAAGACCCATGGGATGAAGAGTTGGAGGAAGGGGAAACCATACTAATGGTCGACCTCAGGGAGGAGTTGGAGATCCGTGCTGTACATCACGTGAATGATCTCACTGCCAAGGCTGCCGAAGGAAAGACCAAGAAGACCTTCGAAGAAATGGTCCTGCCCCAATATCGTGAATTCAAGGACCTCTTCTCTAAAGAAAACTTCGATGAACTACCTGAGCGCAAACCATGGGACCATGCCATTGAGTTGATCCCCAATGCCAAGTCGACCCTCGACTGTAAGGTCTACCCCCTCAATTGGCACAAACAGGAAGAACTCAACAAGTTCCTCGATGAGAACTTGGAATTGGGCTGAATCCACCCCTCCAAGTCCCCATTCGCCTCTACTCTTGCCTTTCCACGGATTCCCATTCCTCTGCCACTCTCTGAGCGGCTCATCAGGCATTGGCCTGGGCCATTCGTATGTGGGCCAGGTGTTCTCGCTGATGTTCGTTGGCTCTCCAGGTTCGGAGTACATCCTCCAGGTTCCCCTGAAGGGTTCGCTGCTCCTCCTCTGTTCTTGGTCATAGTCCTCATATATAGACCCCAGGTGTGGGACCGTAGTCCTGCTCATGACGGTAGAGCTCCTCAGTTGGGAAGAGGTGTAGTCATCGTCGGTGTTCCTCCAATGACTCGTCAATTCCTCCTTGTCTAACGTAGTCCTCCCTTCTAAGGGCCCAGGCCTGGGCGCGATAGGGTCTGAGTGTAATTCGTTGTTGTACAGAGAGAGAGGTCCAGGCTCAGGCTGGAGCTCCCAGGTAGAATGGATTGCTCTCGAGCTCTCTTCTTGCCAGTCTTCGCTCGTCTCTGAGCTCTCCGGGAGACTGGTCCAGATCCTCCTCCAGTCACCGTAGGCAGAATGTGTTCTCTGTCTCCCAAGCTCTTCTTCGTCAGAAGTAGGAAGGTCTCCCGATATTGCGGATCTGAAGTCTTCCTCTTCAGAGGTCGGCTGGGTTGACCCATGTTGATAAGTGGTTCAAGTTGCTGGCCTCATTGAGGGGCTCAGCATCCTGGCTACTTCCTCCTCGTTCTCGAGGTTGATCAGGTCGGGGG
The DNA here is from genome assembly GCA_030407015.1 of Armillaria fumosa. NCBI lineage: Eukaryota > Fungi > Basidiomycota > Agaricomycetes > Agaricales > Physalacriaceae > Armillaria > Armillaria fumosa. Next base: position 1,087,682 of record JAUDYM010000001.1, read on the forward strand.
TCCTCTCTGGTGAGGGGTTCATCGGGGGAGGGGGAGGAAGAGGTTTGTGTAATTGATATTGTAGGTGTGCTGGGGGGGTCCAGCTGAGGTCATAAAGGGGGTCCCTGTGTATGTGCTCTGTCTGGTTGTAGAACGCGGTGCTTCATGCTGCGATGACGGAGCTGCTTGCTGAAGGCAGAGAAGGGTTTGTAACTCAGAGGGTCAGATGGGTAGGGTGTGCTAGGGGTGTTGGGCTCATTGCCCTCGGCTGGAAGTACCTGTGTACTGCTTCGACATGACTCTGTCTCATCATATTCGATGGTTCCGGGGCCGATGTAGGCTTGGATAAGTTCTGTGATATCTCCCTCGATAGAGGGAGAGTGAGATGCTGTCCTAGAGGACTGCCTAGTTCTAGAGGGGCCAGCGATGGGGCTTGGACTTCTTCCTCTTCTTTCATGATAGATCCCAGCATCGGTCTCAGGACTGGGGGCTCTGGATCGGTCCTGCCTACTTGGCGAGACGGGGGGGCATGTAGAACTGGTCCCTTCTGTAGGGCTTGTATGTCATGAGAACGGGCTGAACTTGACCATTGTAGGGAGGAATGTAAAAACATGGGAGAGTGGGGAGTGGGTAGGTTAATGGTCTTCCAGGTCCTAGTCTGTGTTGTTCGAACCAGTTTCGGTTTCTGCAATATATAGCGGCGGCAAAGAGGGTTAATCCAACTAGTGCTGCTGCTCCTACGAAGGCTCCTATGGCCGCGTTTCTGAGGTTTTCGTCGATATCAGGTGTTTGTTGTAGTGTCATATGGAATCCTTCCTTCGGCTGGCATCGTGGAAGGGTGAGGGAAGCTTCGAGCTAATTGTTAGGGCCGACTCTCATGTGACTCGAAGTCGGGTGATTGCTAAGCTGTCTCGTGTTCAGACAATCACTTGGCAACACCTCGGATGATCTCAAGGTGATGAAAGAGGCGCTTACAGAGAGGCTCTCGGTAAGCGAGCAGACAAGTAAGATTTATGTGTTGGTAAACCTTAGCTCGAAGCTGAGGTTGTACAATGAAATGTAGCTACTTAAATACTAAAGCGTAGATGCTAATAATAGGTACTGAAGTTTTGTCGAAGTAGAGAGGCATGCTGGTCGGGTGACAAGCATGCAATATCATGTGTTGTCCATCATGAAAGTTTTGTCAAAGTTGATATCGGTGATGAGGTGGCAGTAATGTGTAAGTGTGATGACACCAATAAGATATGATAAGACTAGAAAAAGGAAAAAAGTGAATAAATCATAACAATATTCAAGGTGGTTTTCAGATTTGTTGGGTTCAACAAGCTAATCTAGTTCATTCTTTTTACTTCTGGGTTTTTGGGTTCATCTAGATACAGTGAGATCCCCTCTTGTGTTTTGACTGTATGTAGTCTGTTTAACAGGGCTTAGCAAATAGTCTTGAAAGGCTGGCAGAGTTGACTTGTCTAGATGTCTTCTCTACTTCCTCTTCTGCTACTGTTTTAGGTGCTCACACACTGATCTAGATGACTTGACTAGCAGTGCAAAGTCTCCACTCTAGTCCTCAGTACAGCTCATAGTTTGCATAAATTTGTATTAAATTCAAAAGATCTATGGGTAGCCTGATACTAAGCATATCACCTGGGAGGCCACAGCAAAAGGATTGACCTTGCTGTCACCAATATTGGCAAGGGCGATATCTTCCTAGGAGATGACTGGCTTCTGCATCACAACCCAGTCATCAATTGGGCCACTGGCAAGATCATATTTGCTCAGTGTCAAAGCCAGAAGAATCCTTTCCCTCTGCCCGACACCAACCCTGCTCTAAGGAGAACTTCGATGAACTACCCAAATGTAAGCCATGGGACCATGCAATCGAGCTGATCCCTAATGCCCAGTCCATGCTTGACTGTAAGGTCTACCTGCTCAACCGCGACAAGCAAGAAGAACTCGACAAGTTCTTCAATGAAACCCTTGAATCTGGCCACATCTGCCTGTCCAAATCACCCTTTGCATCGCCCTTCTTCTTCATCAAAAAGAAGGACGGCTCCCTCCATCCCGTTCAGGACTATCAAAAGCTTAATGAGATGACCATCAAGAATCGCTACCCGCTCCCACTCATCTTAGAACTCATGGACAAACTCCATGGTGCCAAGTATTTCACCAAACTGGATGTACGATGGGGATATAACAATGTCAGAATCAAGCAGGAGGATGAACATAAAGCCCTGTTTCATACTAATTGTGGCCTCTTTGAACCCACTGTGATGTTCTTCAGTCTGACCAACTTTCCCATAACCTTCCAATGGATGATGAATGACATCTTCCATGACCTCATCCATGAATGGAAGGTGACAATCTACCTGGACGACATCCTCATTTTCTCTAAGGACCTACAAGAACACCGACAGATCGTCAAATGAGTACTTCAGTGTGGTCCCAAGGTTTGCATTTGGGTAGCTTGTCAAAGTTCTCTTTTGAGAACAAGTCATGAAACTCATGAAAAAAAGAGAACTTTGACAAGCTACCCAAATGCAAACCTTGGGACCACACTGAAGTACTCATTTGACGATCTGTCGGTGTTCTTGTAGGTCCTTAGAGAAAATGAGGATGTCGTCCAGGTAGATTGTCACCTTCCATTCATGGATGAGGTCATGGAAGATGTCATTCATCATCCATTGGAAGGTTATGGGAAAGTTGGTCAGACTGAAGAACATCACAGTGGGTTCAAAGAGGCCACAATTAGTATGAAACAGGGCTTTATGTTCATCCTCCTGCTTGATTCTGACATTGTTATATCCCCATCGTACATCCAGTTTGGTGAAATACTTGGCACCATGGAGTTTGTCCATGAGTTCTAAGATGAGTGGGAGCGGGTAGCGATTCTTGATGGTCATCTCATTAAGCTTTTGATAGTCCTGAACGGGATGGAGGGAGCCGTCCTTCTTTTTGATGAAGAAGAAGGGCGATGCAAAGGGTGATTTGGACAGGCAGATGTGGCCAGATTCAAGGGTTTCATTGAAGAACTTGTCGAGTTCTTCTTGCTTGTCGCGGTTGAGCAGGTAGACCTTACAGTCAAGCATGGACTGGGCATTAGGGATCAGCTCGATTGCATGGTCCCATGGCTTACATTTGGGTAGTTCATCGAAGTTCTCCTTAGAGCACAGGTTGTGAAATTCACAATACTGCGGTGGGACCATTTCTTTGAAGGTTTTCTTGGCCTTCCCTTTGTTGGCCTTGGTGGCTAGGTCGTTCACATGATGTATGGCTCGAATCTCCAGCTCCTCTCGGAGATCTACCATTAAGATGGTTTCACCCTCTTCTAACTCCTCGTCCCATCGATCATCGGGATCTGCATCCGGTAGGGGGAAGGGGTTTCTCTGACACTGGCATTGGGCAAATATGATCTTGCTGGTGGCCCAATTGATAACAGGATTATGCTGTAGAAGCCAATCATGTCCGAGGAAGATATTGCCTTTACCGATATTTGTGACAGTGAAGTTGATTCTTTCCCTGTGACCTCCCATGGTCATCCTTACTTCAACGAATTTGGTGATCTCTCTGGCCTTGTTTTGAGTGCCATCTGCGTTGTAGACTGAGATTGGGGCAGGGGCAGGTTGAGTAATGAGGCCATGTCTTTTAACGTAAGCCTCGTTGATGGTACTTCCCGTACACCGAGGAATAGCTCATGGATGCCTTTGGTCGATACATGGCATTGGTACTGGATTGGCTGGCTTAATTTGTACAATCTCTGTTGGGCCTGTTCTCCTCCCGATCTTAAGGAATTGAGCAACTGGTCATCAACCTCATTGATCTTTTCCTTATGGGTCCAGATGTGAAGGGTGGCAAAGGCCTCTGAATCCATGCCTTTGCTTGGGAGATCTTGAATGATGTATCATCTTCTTCATTGGCCACTTCTTCTATGGTGGTTTTTTTTCCCCCAGGATGCCACTTTTCAGGTGGTCTTGGGTGAAGATGTGAATGCAGGTATATTTGAATGCATATTGACAGCGACAGACATACATAAAAGTTTAATACAATCAGGTAATGTCTGCACAACAGGACCCGATAACTGACCACTGAATGAGGAGGATTGGGCTGAGGAAGTGGAATCACTCACTTCTCAGCCTTGCCTTTTACCTTCTCGACCTTTGTCGTTAAGGGCATCTTGTTAGGGCTGACTCTCATGTGACTCGAAGTCAGGCGATTGCTAAGCTGTCTCACGTTCAGACAATCACATTGGCAACACCTCGGATGATCTCGAGATGATGAAAGAGGTGCTTACTGGAGAAGCTCTCAGCAAGCGAGCAGACAAGTAAAGTTTATGTGTAGGTAAACCTTAGCTCGAAGCTGAGGTTGTACAGTGAGGTGTAGCTACTTAAATACTAAAGAGTCAGTACTAATAATAGCTACAAAAGTTTTGTAGAAGTCAAGAGGCATGCTGGTCAGGTGACAAGCACGCAATATCATGTGTTGTCCATCATGAAAGTTTTGTCGAAGTTGATATCGATGGTGAGGTGGTGATAGTGCATAAGCATGATGACACCGATAAGATATGATAAGACTAAAAAGGAAAATAGTCAATAAATTGTAACATTACCCTCTCATTAAGGCAGACGTCCTGACTGCCCTAGGGTTCATCTTCTTCTTCTTCTTGGTTGCAGAGTATGCAGTTTGTAGGTTCTTTCTTGCTCTGCCTTTCTCAGTAATCGCTCCAGTCAGTCTGGCGATGGTTGATGAAGAGTCGAAGGTACCTATTGATCTCTTGGTTGGCCCATTTGGTTTGACTGTCGGTTTGGGGGTGGAAGGCGGTCCATGCATTGGGCGTGATATCGAGGAGTCTGAGAAGTTCCATCATGAACTTGGAGACGAATTGAGGTCCTCTGTCGGAGATTACTATTTTAGGCATGTCATGGCAGGTGTATACATAATCTTGTAGGAGTTTGGCCCAGCCTTCAGAGGTTAGCTCGATGTTACAAGCGATTGGGATGACTTCTTTAGAGAATCAATCAATGACTACTAGTATGGTGTCGTAGCCATTGGATTCTGGTAGTCCAGTGATCATGTCGACCAATATGTGGGTCCATGGTTCCGATGGGATTTCATTTGGGTGAAGGGGTGCGGCCTTGGGATGAGTGTCAGTCTTCGTTCGCTGACATGCTTTGCATGCCTTGACATACTTCTCTACTGTCTGTTTGATCTTTGGCCACCAGAACTCTCTTTGTACGAGTTCTTTCGTCTTCTCGATCCCTGGATGACCCACTGTGATGTGGTCATGGTGTGCAGCGATGATTTCGCCGTGTAGCTTGTTATCACGGGGAACGTATATGTGCCCATCGTAGTAGAGGAGTCCCTCCTTCTCGGATATACCACACTTGTGGTCAAGGGAGTTCTGAATCCCCTGGTCCCACTTGTCGTGGTTGCGAGTGATACCCTTTATGCGCTGGTGGGTTTCACTGACAGTGGGCATGATCATGGCCCAGAAGTGTTCAGGTTGGAGGACTATAACATCATCATTATCCTCCTTCCCTTGGTTATGATCGTCTCGTTGACTGAGTAAGTCTGCCTTTCGATTGGAAGCCCCAGGCTTATGGTGTAGTGTAAAGTGGCACTCTGCGAGTTCCGTGACCCACCGGGCTTGTCATCTGTTCAGCTTCTGGGGTTGGTGGAAGTACTGCAGATTTTGGTGATCTGTCCAGATCTCAAAGTCTTCAGCCACTCCCATTAGGTAATGTCTCCACTCCTCTAGCACGAGCATAATTGCGAGGAGCTCCTTGTCGTATATCTCGTAATTGCATTCGGTGACAGTCAGCACCTTCGAGAGGAACGCGACCGGCCTCTATTTTCCATCTTGTTCCTGGCTAAGGACGGCACCGATCGCTCCATCACTGGAGTCTGCTTCAACCCAGAATCTCCCCTGCTCCTTTGGTAACACTAGTACCACGTCTTCGGCCATCTGCTTCTTCAGTCATTGGAAGGCCTCATTCTGGGCAGTCCGTTCATCATCCACTGGAAGGTTGCGGGTGAGTTGGTCAATCCAAAGAACATAACAGTGGGTTTGAACAGCCCTCGATTGGTCTGGAAAGTGGCTTTGGCCTCATCTCCTTGTTTGATCCTGACATTATTGTAGCCCCACTGGACATCCAATTTGGTGAAATATTTGGTGCCACAGAGTTTATCCATAAGCTCGGAGATGAGAGATAGCAGATATCGATTCTTGATCGTCATCTCATTGAGCTTGCGATAATCCTGTATGGGTTGGAGGGAGCCATCCTTCTTCTTGACAAAGAAGAAAGGCGAGGTGAATGGGGACTTAGATGGTCGGATACGGCCGGACTCTAGGTTTTCATCGAGGAATTTGTCGAGCTCTTCTTGTTCATGGCGGTTTAAGGGATAGATTTTACAGTCGAGGGTGGACTTGGCATTAGGGATTAGTTCGATCGTGTGGTCCCAGGGTTTTTGGTCAGGCAGTTCGTCGAAGTTTTCTTTCAAAAATAGGTCTTCAAACTCACGATACTGAGGTGGAACCATTTCTTTGAAGGTCTTTCTTGTTTTCCCTTCGTTGGCCTTGGCTGCCAAGTTGTTTGTGTGATGCATGGCGCAAATCTCCAATTCTTCTTGGAGGTCAACCATGAGGATCGTCTCGCCCTTTTCCAGTTCTTTGTCCCACAGGTCTTCGGGATCAGCATCGGGGAGTGGGAATGGGTTCTTCTGACACTGACACTGGGTGAATATGATTTTGCTGGTGGCCCAGTTGATGACGGGATTGTGGCGCAGGAGCCAGTCATGTCCAAGGAAAATATCGCCCTTGCTGATATTGGTGATGGCAAAGTCGATCCTTTCCAAGTGGCCTCCTATGGTCATCCATACTTCTACGAATTCAGTGATCTCCCCAGCCTTATTTCACATTCCATCGGCATTATACACAGAGATCGGGGCGGGTGCAGGTTGGGTGACGAGTCCATGCTTCTTGACATAGATCTTGCTTATGGTGCTTCCAGTGCAGCTGCTGTCGACTAATGCTTGGGCCTTGAGAGTCTGGCGATTCTCTAGCGTCTCGAGTTGGACATCAAGGAACAACTCCCGGACACTCTTGGTGCTTACTCGGCATTGGTATCGAATGGGTTGACTCAATTCGTATAGCTTTTCTCGGGCCTCCCCTCCTTCCAGTCTCAGGGCATTCAACAGGTGATCGTTGATCTTGTTGATCTTATCCTTGTGAGCCCAGAGGTGAAGTGAAGCGAAGGCTTCCGAATCTGTGCATGCTTCCTTGACAGCCTGAAGGGTCCAGTCCATGCCAAACAGCTTGAACCAGGTGGACTTCAGGGGGGAAACACTCACTGGGCTTGATTCAGAACACCTTGCCCTCAACGGTTCTTCTTCTTTCTTCTTTTGAGCCTTGGCTTGAGTTATCTTGAATGACGTGTCGTCTTCTTTGTCAGGGAGCTCAACGAAGGTGGTCTTCCGGACCCGTGAGCATCGCGCATCCGATGCTGGAATCCTGCTTGATCCTTCGAGGGTCAGGGGCCTTAAAGGGTCTCCCCTGGTTGGGGCATGCTCCTTCCCCAGAGGTCGCCCGCTGTCGGCTGTTTCATCAGGACTCAGGGGTTTGGGGAGCGGGTTGCTCCTGGAGTGGTCGGAAGGCTCGTCAGGACGAACGGAAGGAGTCGTGCACATCATGTTCTTGTCACATGAACCGTGCTCCCACATTACTTCTGAGTCCTTTGGCACCTGTCCTGGATCCCTATCCTTTCTTGTGACATCTTCCATTCAGGTCGGGGGTGAAAGAGGCGCTGTCTCGACTGGCGTAGCGTCTCCAGGAGACAGACAGGGGGCACGATCTTTCACTTCTTCTCCCAGGTGGGGAGAGAGGGGGTCATGTTTCTGTGACTGTCCTCGAGTGCATGGCAAATCATTGTGGACGGTGTCGGCAGGCATCGGCCCCATGTCCCCACCTTTGCCTTGATGTTTTCGTTCAGTGACGACGGGCTCGGCCAGTTCGGGGAGTACCCCTTTCATCCCTAAGGACTGAGAGATCCCCGACATTGTTCAGATGAACTCTGGCCCCCATCGAGTCTGAAGGTCCTGGAGGGTGAGGAGTTCTGGGATGGAGAGTGTTAGCGAGGAAGGGGGATGAGGTTCTTCTCGCTTCTGGGGGATTATATATGCTTTTTCAGATGGAGTCTGAATTGGTTGTGATTCTTTTCGGGTGATCTCGGGTTGAAACGTGAATGCGTATTGACAGCGATAGACGTACATAAGATATTAATACAATCAGGTAAAGTCCGCATGGCAGGACCCGATGACTGACCACCCAGAGAGGAGGATTGGGCCGAGAAAGTGGAATCACTCACTTCTTGGCCTTGCCTTTTACCTCCTCAATCTTCGATGTTGAGGGTGTCTTCTCCTCGACCTTCTCCTCGTGACTGTGTCCGTGTTCTTCCTTCTCATGTTCTTCTGCCTCCGTGAGCATTGTTTGAAGTTGGGCCATCAAGTACCTCCCAGTCTTCGGGTCCCTAGGCTGCTTCAGCTTCTTGCAATCCCTTCCTAAGTGCCCCTTTCCTCCACAATTGAAGCACCTGCCTTCTTTCTTGAGGCGGTCAATGTCCATCGGCTCCCTGGCTCCTCCGTATGTGGTCCACCCCGAGCCCAACAACCCTTTGCTGGCTGGTTTATCGGCCAAGGAACTTGTCATGCCAGTATTACCTTTTGGGATATTACCGGCAGGTTTGTCCTTGGTCGACTTGTCATAGTGGCCAATTCGGTCGAAGGCCTGTTTTTGGGCCTTCTTGTCGAATATGCTGCATATGCACTGTTTCCATTCCACATATGTGGTTGGGATCATGAATCCTAAGTCGGTGATGGAGTTGGTGTAAGAGGTGGGCACTCCTCGTTGGATGGCTCGGACTAGGGCACCTCGCAGTCCCAAGTCATGGAGTTGATCAGCTTGGCAGGCCAGTTCTTCCAGCTTGCAGAAGTATTCGGCTGCTGTGCTGGTCATTCTGAGATCGTTCATCTGCTTCTCCATTACTTCTTGGAGGGCAGGATCTCTGTATTCGACCTGTAGGGCGGCTTTGAAGTCATCCCATGAGCAGTATCGGTATCAGCCTTCAGTATCGCTTCAGAACTGAAGGCAGTACTGGGACCACCAGCCTTGGGGTCTTTTGCCAAACAAAGATGTTGCGAATAATATCTTGTTGGTGTGCATCGGCGGAATATTGAGAAGTACTCCTTGCAGGCTCCGATGAATTGGTGAATGTCATCACCTTTTCCTTCGAAGTCCGCGGGGAGTCAGATTAAGGTTGGCTCCACCTGTAGCCAGGGGGCCTGTGCATCCGCTTCCCTGGAGGGCCAATCTGGTGGTTCGGGGGGGTTGTCCTTGGGCAGTGGTCTTGGGACTGACCACCTGTCAGTTCGGTGGGTAGGGCTTCCCCATCATTTAGGGGCTGGGGCCGCGGATCGTCCTTGATGCCTGTTGGGGTCCTCGAACTCGGGAGGGAGGGGTAGGCCATTGGCAAGTGCAAAGCTTCTTGCTTGAAGTAGCTTCTGGGCTAGGTCATTGACCAGCTCTGGGAAGGCCGCTTGTTGGTTGCAGTGCTCCTGCCTTCTGGCCTCTGCTTCTTCCTCTTCCTCTCGTCATCGCTTGGTTTCTGGGTCTTCATTGACAGGGATGTCGCTTGGTCCTGCCTGCCCTGAGCCGGCAAAGAGCCTACTCATCCCCTTCAAGGCCTGGTTCTGGCATCTCCAGTTGGTCGGCAGCGAGTTGGGCATTGGCCTGGGCCATCCGTACTCAGGATAACTTGGCACAGTCGGCCTCATCTCTTCTCCAGGTGGTGAGTATAGTTGCCAGCTGCCGGTTGAGGACTCGTTCCTCCTGTTCTGTTCTGGCTCGTAGATCAGGGATATGTACTCCCGGTATGAGGCCATAGTTGAGCTCGTACCACCATAGCTCTTCATTGGGGACGAGGCTGAAGCAGTGTCGGTGTTTCTCCTGGGTCTCGTCCACTCCTCCTCTTTGTAGATAGTCTGCCCTTCATAGGGCCCAGGCCTGGGACCGGTAGGTTCCATGGGCCATTCGCTGGGATAGGGAGAGGGATGGCCAGGCTCTATCTGGAGTTCCCAAGAAGAAGGGATTACTCTCAATTTCTCGTGGAGCGAGGCGTCGCTCGCTCCTGAGCTCAGGATAGAAGTCTGGGTCATGGCGGTCGAGCGAGGGCGGGGTGGAGGGTGTGCTGGTCCTGGAGGGGCTGGCAAAGGGTGTGTCCCCTCTTCGTACTCGAGGTCTATCAGGTTTGGGGGAGTCAGAGGTGGGGGAATCGGGATTGGAGGAGGAGAGTATAATTGTTGACCCAGGCGTATCAAAGGTTGCCTGCTGGGTTTGGAATGGGCAGTGAAGTTGAGGGTCCCCAGGTAGGTGAGCCCTTCATCGGCTCTCCTCTGAATCATATTCCAGAGCCGCTCTTCATCTCTCTGATGAATCAAGTGAGGCGGCGTTGGTGGTCTCAGCAGGTTTGCCAGGATTGATGACCCGTAGGGTCATCTGGGGGAGGGTCTCGCTATCTTGTCGGGACTGGGTGACCTCAGCCATAGGTATCTGTTGGAGGCTTCGCTTCAGTTCTCTCCTGGCATCCTCCAGGGGTTCCATTCCAATTCTGTGATAGGCTCTAATGAGCTCCTTGATACTTCCCTCGAAAGAGGAAGTGCTTCTGGCATCCTCAGAGGGGTGCCAGGTTCCGGAAGGGCCAGCCACTGGGCTTGGCGTTCTTCTTCTTCATTCGACGTAGTCGGGGAAGGGGCCCTGAAGGTCCCAGGTCAGCGACTCTGGGGGCGTCTCGTAGGACTCCTGTCCATAGATGGTGTAGCTCGTGGGGTACACTGGAACATTGTAGGGGGGGTTGTAGAAGCAGGGGAGTGTCAGGGGTGGATAGATTAGTCATCCTCTTTGAAATGTAATTCTGTGGTGTTTGAACCACTCTCTGTTTCTGTAGTAGATATTTGCGACTGCGGTCATTGTTCCTATTACTCCTGCTATCATGAAAAGGATCACGGCAAGGGTACTTGTTGTTTCTTCGGAGATGTCGGGGGTTTGTTGTAAGGGCATATGGAATCCTTCCTGCGTGTAGCATTGTGGAAGGGTGAGGGAAGCTTCGAGCTAATTGTTAGGGCTGACTCTCACGTGACTCAAAGTCGGGTGATTGCTAAGCTGTCTCACGTTTGGACAATCACTTTGGCAATGCCTCGGATGATCTCGAGGTGATGAAAGAGGCGCTTACTGGAGAAGCTCTCAGCAAGTGAGCAGACAAGTAAAGTTTATGTGTAGGTAAACCTTAGCTCGAAGCTGAGGTTGTACAGTGAGGTGTAGCTACTTAAATACTAAAGAGTCAGTACTAATAATAGCTATGAAAGTTTTGTAGAAGTCAAGAGGCGTGCTGGTCAGGCGACGAGCACACAATATCATGCGTTGTCCATCATGAAAGTTTTGTCGAAGTTGATATCGGTGGTGAGGTGGTGATAGTGCATAAGCGTGATGACACCGATAAGATATGATAAGACTAAAAAGGAAAATAGTCAATAAATTGTAACACATCTTCTCCTCGACCTTCTCTGGTGCCTTCTCCTCTTATTCTGTTATTGTGAGCATTGCATGAAGCTGGGCCGAGGTATATTTCCCAGTTTTCGGGTCCCTTGGCTTCTTTGGTCTTTTGCAGTCTTTCCCTAAATGCCCCTTGCCTCCGCAATTGAAACATCAGCCTTCTCGTTTGAAGTGATCTATATCCATGGGCTCCCTGGCTCCTCTGTATGTGGTCCATCCTGAACCTGACAATCCTTTGCTGGAGGGTTTGTCAGCCGAGGACCTGTTGCACCAGCAGTCCCTTTCAGGGTACTGCTGGCACTTTGGTTTTTAGGTTTCTTGTAGTGGCCAATCTTGTTGAAGGCATCTTTTTGAGCCTTTTCATCGTAGATGTTGCAAATTTGTCGCTTCCACTCGGCATAGGTGGAAGGGATCATGATGCCAAGGTTGGCGATGGAGTCTGTAGAAGGAGGGGACCCCTTGTCGAATGGCTCGGACTAGGGCAAGGCCCTAAGTCATGGAGCTGGTCGGCTTGCTGGGCCAGTTCCTCGAGTTTTCAGAAGTACTCAGTGGCAGTGCTGGTCATTTTGAGGTCATGCATTCTCCTCTCCATTACTTCTTGAATGGTGGGGTCACTGTATTCACCTTGGAGGGCAGCTTTGAAGTCGTCCCAGGACAGGTATTGGTATTGGTCCTCGGTGCCACTCCAGAACTGGAGTCGGTACTGGGACCACCACCCCTGGGGCTTCTTTCTGAATAGGGAAGCAGCAAATAGGATTTTGTTGGCGTGGGTCAGGTAATAGGCCTTGAAGATCAAGAAGTACTCATCACAGGCTCCGGTGAAGCAGTGGATATCGTCATTCCTCCCTTCACAGTCTGCAGGGAGTTGAATCAGGGTAGGTTTTACCTGTAGCCATAGAGCCTGTTCTTCAGCATCGCCAGAGGGCCAGTAGGGGGGATCAGGGGGGTTATATTTGATTGGGGGTCAAGAGATTGACCACTGGTTAGTTCGATGAGTGGGGCTTCCATACCTTGTCAGGGTTGTGCAGGTGATCCCTGTGGTGGGTCTGGCTCTTGGAGTTCCTTGGGGAGGGGTAGGTTGCTTTGGGCTGCGAATGCCCTTGCTTCCTGTATCTTGGCCACCAAGTCTGTCAAGACTTCTGGCCATGCGTCTTTCTTTTCCTGATACTCCTGTCTCCTGGCCTCCGTGGCCTCCGCATCTATCCTTCACTGTTCAGCCTCAAGCTCAGCCTGAGTGCTGGGCCCAGCCTCTCCTGCTCCGGCTAAGAGCCTACTCTTTCCCTTCCAGGGCTTCATCTCATCTCCAGGTGGCGAGTATAGCTGCCAGCTCCCGGGTGAGGGTCCGTCCCTCCTCATCTGTTCTTGGTTGTAGTCCTGAGATGTATACCCCTGGAATGGGGCTGTAATTGAGCTCATGCCACTATAGCTCCTCGTTGGACTGGAGGTTGTGTCGGCTTCAGTGTTTCTCCATAGTTTCATCAATTCCTCCTCTTTGGAGGTAGTCTGCCCTTCGAAGGACCCAAGCCTGGGATCTGTAGGCTCCATGGGCCATTCTCTGGGAGAGAGAGAGGGAAGGCCAGGCTCAATCTGGAGTTCCAAGGTAGAAGGGATTGCTCTCGAGCTCCCTTTGGGCCAGTCGTTGTTCGGTTCTATGATCTCGAGAGGGCTGATCTGGGTCCTCCTCTCTCTGGTGTGTGAGGAATGCAAATAGGGATTCTCCTGTCCTCCTTTGTTGCTGGTAGCTAGGTCTCCTGACATAGCAGATTTGTATGTGTCATTGTCGGAGTTCTGCATAGAAGAGGGGGTCTTCGGGGTCAAGCAGTGATGAGTTGGTGGTTGAGTTGGTCTGGATGTCGATGTTGGTGTTGATGGGATGAGAAGTTCCCCCACCTCGAGCTCCTCCTTGACATCAATCAGATTCAGAGGAGTCGGCAGAGGAAGTGGAGGGGGAGAGTACAATTGTCAACCTAGGTGAATCGAAGGTAGTCTGGAGGGTCTGGAAAGGGTGGTGGTTTCTAGGGTCTCCCGGTAGGTGAGCTCTTCTTCTACTTGCCTCCAAATCATATGAGGAGGTGTCAGTGGTCTTGGCTGGTTCTATAGGATTGGTGACCTATAGGGTCATCTGGGGGAGGGTTGTACTATCTGGCCGGGACTCAGTGGTCTTGGTCGCAGTTGATGGGCTGCGTCGGAACATTATATGGTGGGATATAGAAGTAGGGTAGCATCGGGGGTGGGTATGTTAGCAGCCTTCTGGGTGCTAGTCTGTGGCATTCGAGCCAGTCTCTGTGTTTATAAAAGATGACAGCAATGAAAATCACTGTTCCTGCAATAAGGGCAATCACGACAAAGGTGCCGGCTGCTATGTCTTAGGTTATGTGGTCAATGTCGGGGGTTATTTTGATGGGCATGGAGTTTCCTTATGTCTGGCATAAAGGAAAGAGGGAAGCTTCGAGCTAATTGTTAGGGCCTGGCTCTCACGTGACTCAAGATAAGGTAGTCACTAAGCTGTCTCATGTTCAGACAATCACTTTGGCGATACCATAGGGAATCTTGAGGTGGCAAGAGAGGTGCTTACAGAGAAACTCTCAGCAAGGTGAGCAGACAAGTAAGATTTATTTGTGATTAAACTTTAGCTCAAAGCTGAGGTCTTATAGAGAAATGGCCCTACTTATATACTAAAATGTTGAGCCTAATAATAGCTATGAAAAAGATGTGAAGATTGGATCAAAGAAAGTTGCACGTAGAACAAGAGGTGTTGGCATGACAACCATGGCTCATGGTGTGAGGAACACGCATTTGTCATTATCGAAGGTTGATGTGGTGTTCGTGTGGCGATAAGAAGTGTGATAAGATGAGATAAGGCTAGAAAAAGAAAAAAAGTGAATAAATCGTAACATGAAGAATCCATATAGATGGATCTCATCAAGGTCAAGGGTATCATGGAGTGGCCCATGCCCACCAAGAGGAAGGAATTACAATCCTTCCTCAGCTTTATGAACTTCTGGTAGAAGTTCATAAAGGACTACTCTAAGATCATATGCCCAATGACCCAACTCATTGGAAATGCTCTATGGAACTGGGGAACTTCCTAAATTGAGGCCTTTCAATGACTGAAGAAGCAAATGGCAGAGAATGTTGTTCTTGCTCTCTCTAAAGAAACTGGAAAATTCCAGGTAGAAGTGGATTTAAGTGAAGGAGCCATAGATGCCATCCTTAGCCAAGAACTGGACAGGAAGTGGAGACCAGTGGCCTTTCTCTCCAAAGCCCTGACTACAACATAATGCAACTATGAAATTTACAACAAAGAGCTCCTAGCAATTATGCTCACTCTCAAGGAATGGAGACATTATCTCATGGGTGCCACCAAAGATTTTGAGATTTGGACTGACCATCAAAACTTGCAATACTTCTGACAGCCACAGAAGCTAAACCACTGGCAAGCTCGATAGGTCACTGAACTTGCTGAATATCACTTCACCTTGCATCACAAGCCCAGTGCTGCGAACTGCAAAGCAGATCTCCTTTCCTGATGGGATGACTACTACCAAGACAAGGAGGACAACCAGGAGATCATAGTCCTCCAACCTGAGCATTTCCATACAATGATCATGCCCACCACTAGCAAGACCCACCAGTGAGTCAAGGACATCACCCGAGATTATAGTAAATGAGATCAGGAAATTGCTAACTCCCTTAACCATGAGCAAGGCATCTCCGAAAAGGAGAGACTCCTATACTACAACAGACAGATCTACATTCCCAATGACAACAAACTTCATAGAGAAATCATTGCTGTCCACCATGACCACATCACTGCCAGACATCCAGGAATTGAGAAGACTAAAGAACTTATCCAAAGAGAGTTCTGGTGGCCCAAACTCAAGCAAACAGTTGAGAAATACGTCAAGGCCTGCGAAGCATGCCAACAGACCAAAACTGACACTCAGCCCAAGGCCACCCTCCTTCATCCCAACAAGATCCTCTCAGAACCATGGACTCACATATCTGTTGACATGATCACTGGATTATGTAACGAGCATGCCGCAGACTCCGAGGACTTCAACCTTCAACTCATCCAACCGGCTCCAACACACTCATCGGAATCCGATGGAATCCGATTCCCGGTTTCTATTCCATATTTCATATCTCTATTTCACATACTAATTTCACATATTCATTTATCACACCTAGAATCCATTATGGTAGCGAGTAGGTGTTATATCGGAGTCCATGGAATACTCAACTCCTCCAGATACAGAATATTCCAGACTTATATTATTCTAGCCTCCGATTCCTCGGACTCCACACCAGTATATAAACTGTAGAATTAGCAGTACATACCTCAGTTCGAATATCAACTTGGTTTAGCCCAATACTCTTGTACTCACCATCTCTGGCTTTCAAGCCTAATCTTTCCCTCTTACTATAAGTCCGTGGACTCCGACTCTGTCAGGACTTCATCTTGATCCCACGGACTCCGTCTGTAATCTATCTTAGGGCTACGACCCAAGGGTGACGTTGCTAATAGCTTCGCCAAGCCCATGCACTCCGCAGAATCCTCAGCGTGCATTCTAATCCTTTCATCTATTGGCACAATCCTAACAGTATATTCGAACTCAAACCCTTGAGTCGAAATTTTTAGGCATGTCTACTGTCATTCTCGAACAAACCGAGACTACTCAGTCCTCCACGGAACCCCAACCCACTTTCTCTATGAACAACATTCCCCAATCCGCCTCCAAAGGAGATCAACACCTGTTTGGTGAAGACTCCGCATCCACCAGCCGTTCCCGTAGGGAAACCTACACCCATAATGGTTTTACCCAACGACAACCCATCCCAGGGATCAATCCCGATCCCTTCAACCTCAATCTCACCCCCGGACCCTCAGAATCCATCTCAGGTGGCTATGGCAGCTACCGAAACGATCCCCCACGGACTCCGATTCCTAACCCGCGCCGTACCTTCCCTGTTCAAAATGAAGAGGAAACTGGCGGCGACTCTGAGGATGAGATTGACTCCCCTAGTAACCGCAGCCTATGCCTTCCGTGGGGCAACGATAATCGCTGACCTGGTGGTGGCCCTGGAGGTCCCGGTGGCCCCGGCGGACCTGGCAGACCTAGTGGTAATCCTCCCAATCCTCCTAACCCTCCTAATAACGACAAAGCCATGGTCAGGGATCTCTTCAACCTTCTCCGCGGCCTCGCCAACCAAGTCAATAATCCTCCACAACGCCCAATACGCACCAAGGTCAAGGAGCCTGATACTTTTGACGGCTCAGACCCGCGGAAACTGAAGGCATTTATCGTTTCCCTCCAGTTGAACTTTAACGACAGGCCCGATGCTTTCCATGCTGACGCCTCAAAAGTCAACTATGCCATCTCTTTCCTTTCCGGTGTTGCCCTCGATTGGTTTGAACCGGATATCCTTCACCCTAATCACGCTAATCCTCCTGCCTGGGCATACTCCTATGCCGCCTTTCTGGTGGAACTCCGGACTAACTTCGGTCCGTTCGATGCCGTCGGAGACGCTGAAGATGAATTGGAAAACCTTCGGATGCGCGACGGAGACCGGATTATGAAGTATATAGTCCGTTTCAATCAACACGCTTCTATTGTCGGCTATGGTGACAATTCCCTGTGCCATGCTTTTTACCGCGGACTTTGCTCGCGGATTAAAGATGATATGGCCCACCACAGTAAGCCCGATAACCTCCATGACATGCGCACCCTTGCACAGGAACTCGACGCTCACTATTGGACTCGGAAGGCCGAAATTTCATGTGAAAATCGTGATAAACCTTCCTCCTCATCTTCCTCCTCCAAACCTAAGGGTTCGGGTTCAAACTCAAGCTCTTCATATTCCACGGCGCCCAAGTCTTATGGATCCAATACCGCGGGCTCCGCCTCCACCTACCAGTCCTCTTCCTCTTCTTCATCTGCCAAAAAGCCCTATACTGACAAGCTAGGCAAAGATGGCAAGCTCACTCCCGAGGAAAAGGAACGCCGCCGGAAGAACAACCTCTGTATGTTCTGTGGTAGCAAACACAAGACTGAGGACTGCAATAAGCGCAAGGCCGCGGCATCTGCTCGCGCTCGCGCTGCAGAGGTTTCAGAGCCTCCTGCCTCTACTGATCCGGCTTCCATGGAGTCGGAAAAATAGAGAGCAGCCCTGTTTCCTCCGTGCAAGGACAGGGTTGCATTGACTGTCATTGCACCTCGGAGATTGTAACCCTCAATGCTGCTGCTCTTTCAACCCATTCACTAACTGTATCACTATCATCCGAAATCGGTTCTGGATCGGAACCCGATGGATCCCCTATTACCATTATCCTTCGTTTTCTTGCCCTCGTTGATTCTGGTTCAAGTCATTGTTTTATTGACTCCAAATACGTTGAGGATCATAATCTCCCTACCAAATCCATTCCCGCTGTTCAACTTCGGCTTCTTGACGGCTCCGCCGGATCTCACATTTCCCAATCCATTACTCTCTCCATATGGTTTCCGTCGGGAGATGTCATTCCTATCGACTTCTATGTCACATGTCTTGATTCATCCTGTAACATTGTTCTGGGATACAACTGGCTTTCCCGCTACAATCCGTTGATTGATTGGGCAAAGCGCAGTATCACTTTCCGTTCAAAGCTATTCGGTGCTTCTATCCCTATTAGCGCTTCCGCGGCTACCGACACACATGTGCCAGCCTGCTCGGACCCTTCAGGTCCAATTCCATCATCCAAACCCACTCCGAGATCCCAACGGACTCCGCCACTGTATGAGCCCATCTACTCATATCCTTCCATCCCATCATTTTCTACTTCGGTTTCACCAAAGATTTCAATTATTTCCGCGGCCGCTTTCGTACGAGCTTGCGCAGAAGAAGGTGCACAACAGTACACCCTACAACCTTCTATGCCAAGTGTTAGTGGTCAAGCTGCCTCCGTGGCTCCCATGGATTTATCTGATATCCCACCGGAGTACCATGACTTTGCCGATGTGTTCAGTGATTCCCTCTCAGAGAAATTACCCGAGCATCGCCCTTATGACCTTAAGATCAATCTTGAGGAAGGCACTTCTCCTCCGCTCGGCCCCATCTATTCCCTCTCTGAATTCGAACTAAAAGCCTTACGTGAATTTATCGACGATAATGTCCGTAATGGTTTCATCTCTCCCTCACGTTCTCCCCACGGAGCCCCGGTACTCTTCGTCAAAAAGAAAACCGGTGAACTAAGGCTCTGTGTTGATTTCCGCGGCCTGAACAAGATCACGAGAAAAGACCGTTATCCACTTCCCCTCATTTCTGACCTACTTGACTCCGCGCGTTCCGCACGCCTATATACAAAACTTGACCTTCGCCATGCTTATCATCTAGTCCGTATAGCCGAAGGAGATGAATGGAAAACCGCATTCCGTACCTGTTATGGATCTTTTGAATGGCACGTCATGCCATTTGGACTTACCAATGCTCCTGCGGCTTTCCAACGCTTTGTCAATGACATTTTTTCAGATATGCTTGACGTTTCCATCGTCGTCTACCTCGACGATATTCTCATCTACTCCGACGATCCCGCGGAACACCGAAAACACGTGCGTGAGGTCCTACGCAGGCTTAGAGCTAACGGGCTCTACTGTCATGGATCCAAGTGCGAATTTCATCGGGATTCCATGGAATATCTAGGCTATATCCTCTCTCCTGAAGGCTTACATATGTCCGAAGACAAAGTCAAGGCTATTGTCGATTGGCCGGTTCTGCGGAAGGTCAAAGATATCCAATCATTCCTTGGTTTCGCTAATTTCTATCGCCGTTTTATCCATGAATACAGCGAGATTGTGTTGCCCCTAACATGTCTCACTCGCAAGGGTATTCCGTGGAAATTTGATGACAAATGCCTGGCTGCATTTAATGAGTTGAAGCAAGCATTCACTCATGCCCCTATCCTTACCCACTGGATTCCCGACCATCAGCTTGTCGTGGAAACCGACGCCTCCGACTACGCTATTGCTGCCATACTTTCTATTTACCTTGAGGATGGTGAAATTCACCCTATTTCCTTCTTGTCCCGCAGTCTCCACGGAGCCGAGCTCAATTATGATACCCATGATAAAGAGCTTCTAGCCATTTTTGAAGCCTTTAAATACTGGCGTCACTATCTCGAAGGCTCCGCGGATCCCATCGACATTGTCACAGACCATAAGAACCTTGAGTATTTTTCCACTACCAAGATTCTTACTCGACGTCAAGTACGCTGGTCCGAATTCCTTTCCCAGTTCAACCTAGTAATCCGGTTCCAACCGGGTAAGCTTGGTGGGAAACCGGATGCACTCACTAGACGATGGGACGTCTACCCTAAAGAGAGGGATAGTCAATATGCTCAAGTCAATCCTCACAATTTCCGCCCTGTATTTACCCAAGAACAACTTTCCACTTCTCTCCGCGCTACTTTTCTTGAAGGTCCCGTACTCCGCGCTAGTGCTATCATGGACGTGGACAAGCTCCACTCTGATATCAAGCAAGCACAGCCCACGGATTCCGCGTTGACCGAAGGTTTTTGTCTTGCCTCTTCCCTTTCGAACTCCTCCCGGTGGTCCATGGACGAGTCAGGAATACTCCGCCTTGACAATCGCATCTATGTCCTGGATTCCGTGGATCTCCGTCTTCGTGTCTTACAGAACAATCACGATCATATCTTGGCAGGTCATTTCGGTCAAAACCGGACGCTTGACCTAGTCCGACGAAATTATACCTGGCCACAGATGCGTGAATTTGTTCGCCACTATGTCAAGTCTTGCACTACTTGCGGTCGTAACAAAACACCTAGACACCGTCCATTTGGTTTACTCAAACCCTTGCCTGTACCGGAACGCCCATGGGATTCAATCTCCATGGATTTCATTGAACAACTTCCGGATTCCAACGGATTCACTGCCATTCTTGTCGTCGTCGACCGTGCAAGCAAGCAAGCCATTTTTATACCCACTCATGATACCATTAATTCTGCGGATCTTGCACAACTTTTTGTTACCCATGTCTTTTCCAAGCATGGTGTTCCGAATCACATCACTTCTGACCGCGGATCCGAATTTGTCTCCCAATTCACGCGTGCCCTTGCCAAGGCTCTCAATATGGAACTTCACTTCACTTCTGGTTATCACCCGGAGGCCGACGGACAAACTGAACGCGCTAACCAAACCCTTGAACAATACATCCGTATCTATTGTTCATATCAACAAGACAATTGGGATACCTTACTACCCATTGCCAAATTCGCGTACAATAATGCTCCTAATGCCTCCACCGGAATCTCGCCATTCTTCGCTAATAAGGGATACAATCCCAGTATCACAGTGTATCCTGAACGCGATATCGCCTCCGCTCGGGCCCGTGACTTTGTAGTCAACCTCAACGATCTTCACCAATTCTTACGAGATGAAATTACTCAAGCCCAGTCTCGCTACAAATTCCAAGCGGATAAGCGACGGTCTCCAGCTCCAGATTTCAAAGTAGGTGACAAAGTCTACCTCAGTTCCAAGCATATTAGAACTACATGTCCTACTGCGAAATTTTCCGAGAAATTCCTTGGACCGTTCGATATCATTGCCCAGCCTGGATCCCATTCTTTCACACTCAAACTCCCCACGGACCTCCGCGCCATTCACCCCATATTCCACGTCTCACAGCTGGAACCCGTGGAAACCAATACCATTCCCAACCGTACCCAACCACCTCCACCTCCAGTTGAAGTCGACGGTGAAGAGCAGTATGAGATCGCACAGATTCTCGACTCTAAGCTTGACCGTCGGTTCCGATGTCCACTACTCTACCGTGTACAGTGGTTGGGCTACGAAGGTACTGATGAAGAATTTGCTTGGATCCCGGCTACAGAATTTTCCGCGGACGAATATATTGAAGATTTCCACCGTCGATACCCAGACAAACCAGGACCCCTATCCAAGGTTACCATCCGCAAAGCATTATTCAAAACTATACCTCCTGTTTCTTGACTTTCATCTCCATCGGATTCCTATGGATTCCGTCGTCCCAATTTCAAATTAAATTCTGGAAAACTATTGCAAATTGCCTTCCTAATTGGGAACAGAATCCGTCGGATCCATATTTTTGACTTCACTCCCATATTTTTGACTTCACTCCCATTTCGTCATCATAATTCAGACATCAAGAAAAAATATACATTTTCATCCCGGCGCAATACACTACTGTCTTAGTACAAACATCAAAATTAGGCATCCGTGGATTTTCCGACTTCTTCCACCTCTCCATCCAAATGCCCTTCCTCTTCAAGCGTCATCGCATCCAACTCCGCAATTCCGATGGATCCGGACCCAGGGAGCATACTCTCCCTGATCTCTTCCTCATCCAATTCCCCGTCGGAATCTTCCACCAAATATTCTTCAGCTCCTTTCAAAAATTTCTTCCATAAGCCCCATTCTGTGCGTCGGCCTCCGAGGCGGTAGAACTCCGTACGGGTCGTCCTAAACTTTTTGCTGGCCTCGATAGCTTTCTCCAGCCCATCGGCGCTGTGGCTTCCACGCCATAATTCCATATTTGCTAGTTCGAACGGATCTTGACCGTTAAATGTCTCCTCGGACATTATTCTTGCATGCCACACTTGCGCAACGTCCTGATCCAAACGCATCGTCATAGCCCGGCGGAGAGCCTCAGAATTCGCGCCCTCCATGCGTAGTATCTCCTGATGCGATACCACCCATTCCTCCTCGGACGCCTTCAGAATAAAATCTCACGGGTATTCGACTGCATCGTCAGGATGAAAATCGTCCACCAAATCTTCCACGCGGGATCCGACAGCCTCGAGCTGGGACTCCATCCTTTCGATTTTCATCTCCACCATATCCATACGTGTGTGGAGGCTGTGGAGCAAGTCCAACACTTCGCCCATACCCGTGGAATCCGTTTCGTCTGTAAAAACACATCTTGCCTTGCGTATTCGGCATCGTTCGCAAGACCTTCCCTTTTTGCCTAAAAAACGACGGGAACCGTTGGCACGACAATGACCACATCGATCTAACCATAAGTCAGTTTGACCACGGAAACCGTCGGACGCTTACCTTTGCCATAAAATTCTTCATCCCCTCACCCAGGCACAGGCTCAGTTTTCAACCTCTTATAACTTTTTGCTTCAGTACCTCTCTCCGACGGGCCCGCAGTAATGTCATCACTTTCTTCAACATACTCAGCTGACCGTACCTTCCGTTTCTTCAACGGCGTCGCAACCAACTCTTTACCCTTTCCCTTTCGTTTTCTCCGGCTCTCAGCCAGTTCCTTTTTGGCCTTTGTTTTCGGGTCTTCATTGTCACCGTCGGCGCCGTCGGCAGAATCCTCATCCTCCATTGACTTCAGTGTATCCAACTCCTTTTGCCTCTCCGTGGCCTCTGCGATTTCCCTCAATCTCTCCTGTTTCGCCTCCTCAAGACATTTTTCCTCGGCCTCTTTTGCAAGACGCTCCTCTTCCAACCGCCATGCCTCCTCCACGGCCTTTTTCACCTTCAAATCAGCCACCTTTCGGGCTCTCTCCTCAGCCTTACTTTTCGCCAAGTCCGCGGCCTCCGCAGCTTTTTCAGCCTTGCGTTTTTCCACCTTCCAATTCTCATGAGCCTCTATGGCTAAACGATATGCCTCGTCCTCAGCGTCGTGATCGTCGTAGAATGCTTCGAGCTCATCGGGGTCAACGTTATCCGGTGTAGGCGGGGTAACGTACGGTTCGGGAGTTTGCGACTGGTGGTATGAAGTCGTCATCGTATCGGATAGCGAAGGAAAATTTTTGAACTTAGAGATGGTGGAGGTTAAAGGACAAGAGGTGAAAATCACGTGATGTACCTGCATAAAATTCCACGCGGCACATTCGGTCATCGGGATCAGCGCTCTTGAGGGCAAGAACGCTAAGGGGGGGATACTGTAACGAGCATGCCGCGGACTCCGAGGACTTCAACCTTCAACTCATCCAACCGGCTCCAACGCACTCATCGGAATCCGATGGAATCCGATTCCCGGTTTCTATTCCATATTTCATATCTCTATTTCACATACTAATTTCACATATTCATTTATCACACCTAGAATCCATTACGGTAGCGAGTAGGTGTTATATCGGAGTCCACGGAATACTCGACTCCTCCAGATACAGAATATTCCAGACTTATATTATTCTAGCCTCCGATTCCTCGGACTCCACACCAGTATATAAACTGTAGAATTAGCAGTACATACCTCAGTTCGAATATCAACTTGGTTTAGCCCAATACTCTTGTACTCACCATCTCTGGCTTTCAAGCCTAATCTTTCCCTCTTACTATAAGTCCGCGGACTCCGACTCTGTCAGGACTTCATCTTGATCCCACGGACTCCGTCTGTAATCTATCTTAGGGCTACGACCCAAGGGTGACGTTGCTAATAGCTTCGCCAAGCCCACGCACTCTGCGGAATCCTCGGCGTGCATTCTAATCCTTTCATCTATTGGCACAATCCTAACAGATTACCAGACTCCAATGGCTACAATGCCATTCTTGTAATTGTTGACCAATTTTCCAAGGAAGTCATCTCTATAGCATGTAACGTTGAACTCACATCCAAGGGATGAGCTAAACTGTTACACAACCACATCTACACCTGCCATGGCATGCCCAAGACTGTGATATCAGATAGAGGACTTCAATTTGTTTCAAAGTTCATGACAGAACTTTTTTGCCTCCTCAATATCACCCCCAATGTGTCTATAGCCTTCCATCCTCAGACTGATGGACAAATAGAGCACACTAACCAGGAAATCAACAAGTACTTATGTATCTTTATTAATTACAGGCAGACTGACTGGAGCAAATGGTGAGCTCTTGCAGTGTTTGCCCACAACAATTGAATCCACTCTGCCACAGGACAGACCTCATTCTTCACCAACTATGGAACCAATCACTGTGTTCTGCCTGACTCTATCAAGACCACCCCATTCACAGATCCTTCCACAAAGTCCTTCACCAAAAACAACAGTTCATATCAAACAACCTGATGGACAATGCATGATATTCACCAAAGAGTGCATGTTCATCACAATACTGCATGTGTTCACTGCATGTTTCTTTTGTTTTATTCTATTATTAGACCTGACTTTCTAGTATATAAGTAGCATTGTTTTTGCTGTAATACCTCAGCTTCGAGCTAAGGTTTAACCACATATAAACTTTACTTGTCTGCTCACTTGCCGAGAGCTTTTCCAGTAAGTGCTCCTCTCATCACCTCAAGATTATCCGAGGCATCGCCAAAGTGATTGTCTGAACACGAGACAGCTTAGCGATCACCCTATCTTGAGTCACATAAGAGTTGGGCCCTAACAATTAGCTCGAAGCTTCCCTCACCCTTCCACGACACCAGACGCAGGAAGGATTCCACATGCCATTACAACAAACCCCTGACATATCCACAGAAACAACAAGCACCCTCGCTGTAATCCTTTTTACAGTCGCAGGAGTTATAGGAACAATGACTGGAGCTGCCGTCATCTACTACAGAAATAGAGAGTGGTTTGAATGCCACAGGATAACATTCAGAAGAGGACAATTAGTCTATCCACCCCTGACCCTCCCCCGCTTTTACAATCCCCCTTACAATGTTCTGACGTACCCCACACACTACCCCATCTATGGACAGGAGTCCTACGAGACGCCCCCAGAGTCACCAACCTGGGACCTTCAGGGCCCCTTCACCAACCTCGGAAGAAGAAGAAGAACGCCCAGCCCAGTGGCTGGCCCTTCCAGAATCTGGCACTCCTCTGAGAATGCCAGAAGTACTCCCTCTTTCGAGGGAAGTATTGAGGAGCTCATTAGAGCATACCATGGAATTGGAACCGAACCTCTGGAGGATGCCAGGAGAGAACTGGAGCAAAGCCTCCACCAGATACCTATGACCGAGGTCAGCCAGCCCAGACCAGATAGTGAGACCCTCCCCCAGACAACCCTACGAGTCGTCAATCCTAATGAATCCTCCGAGATCTCCGATGCTGCCTCATTGGATTCATCAGAGAGAAGAAGAGGAAGGTCATCATATGACTCAGAGGAGAGCTGAAGAAGGGCTCACCTACCAGGGCCCTCTAGACTTCACCGCCCCTTCTGAAACCAGACCACTTTTGACACACCTGCATCGACAATTATACTCTTCTCCTCCGATCCCAATTCCCCTGCCTCTGACTCCCCCAAACCTAATAGACTTCGAAGAGGAGCTAGAGGTAGAGGGACTCCTATCCCTGAACACACCATCGACTCCGAGCCCAGCTCACCCTCTACCCCAGCCTCACTCGACCGCAATGACCCAGAGATCTATGAAGAGCTCTGGCGACAATGTCTATGAATCTGCTACATTGGGTGGCCTAGCTACCAGTGATGAAGAAGGGCTGGAGAATCCCCGCTTGCATACAGCATTCGACAACACGAGGAGGACCTGGATGAGCCCCTTCGAGATCCCAGGACCGAATGACGCCTTGCTCTATGAGAGATCGAGAGCAGTCCCTTCCACCTGGGAACTCCAGATAGAGCCTGGCCATCCCTCTCCCTATTCCGGCGAATGGCCCATGGGACCTACAGGTCTCAGGCCTGGGCCCTTCGAAGGGCAGACTATATATGAAGAGGAGGAGTGGACGAGACCCAGGAAGAGCACAGGAACCGACATAGCCTCTTCTCCAATGAAGAGCTATGGTGGTACAAACTTAACTATGGCCCCATCCCAGGAGTACACGTCCCCAACCTACAAGCAAGAATGGAATTGGAGGAACGAGTCCTCAACCAACAGCTGGTGAATATACTCGCCACCTGGAGAAGAGATGAGGCCCAGCGCGCCTAGCTATCCTGAATACAGGTGGCCCAGGCCAATGCCTGACTTGCCGCTGACCGATTGGAGGTGCCAAAACTGGGCATAGAAGGGGAGGAGTAGGCTCTTCACTGGCTCAGGATAGGCGGGGCTGAGCGACATCGATGTTGACCCCAAAACAGAACAATGATGAAAAGACGAAGAAGAAGCAGAGGCCAGGAGGCAAGACCACCGCAATAAGCAAGCCGCCTTCCCAGGTCTGCTCACTGACCTGACCCAGAAACTACTAGAGGCAAGGAGTTTCGCTCTTGCCAACGGTCTGCCCCTCCCCCCTGAACTAGAAGACCCCAACAGGCGTTGAGGACGGCCTGCCGCCCCAGCCCCCAAATGATGGGGAAGCCCTACGCATCGAACTGATAGGTGGTCAATCCCAAGACCACCACCAAAAAACAACCCCCCCAACCTACCAGACTGGCCCTCAGGGGAAGCAGATGAACAGGCCCCCTAGCTACAGGTAAAGCTGACCCTAATTCGCCTCCCGGCCGACTTCGAAGGGAGGAGGGATGACATCCACCAATTTATGGGAGCTTGCGAGGAATATTTCTCGATATTCCGAGCATACTACCCGACACACGCCAAGAAAATATTGTTCGTGACCTCCTTATTTGGCCAGAGACCTCAAGGCTGGTGGTCCCAGTACCACCTTCAGTTCTGAAGTGACACTGAAGGACAATACCGGTACTGCTCATGGGACGACTTTAAAGCCACCCTCCAGATTGAATACGGGGATCCTGCCCTCCAGGAAGTAATGGAGAAGCGGATGAACAACCTCAGAATGACTGGCACAGCAGCCGAATACTTCCGCAAGCTGGAAGAATTGGCCTGCCAGGCTGATCAACTCTGTGACCTGGGACCCTGAGGTGTCCTAGTCTGAGCCATCTGACGAGGAGTACCTGCCTCCTATACCGACTCCATCGTGGACCTAGGAGTCATGATCTCATCCACATGTGCAGAATGGAAACAATGCATATGCAGCATCTACGACAAGAAGGCCTGAAAACAGGCCTTCGACCGAATTGGCCACTATGACAAGTCGACCAAGGACAAACCTGCTGGTAATACCCCCAAAGGTAATACCGGCATGACAAGTTCCTCGGCTGACAAACCAGCCAACAAAGGCTTGTCAGGTTCAGGATGGACTACATATGGAGGGGCCGGAGAGCCGATAGATATAGACTGCCTCAAGAAAGAAGGCAGGTGCTTCAACTGCAGAGGAAAGGGGCATATGGGAAAGGACTGTAAGAAGCTGAAGCGACCTAGAGACCTGAAGAGCAGGCAATATATGACAGCCCAACCTTGCACAATGCTAATAGAGGCCGAGGAGCATGACAAGGAGGAGCATGGACACAGTCACGAGAAGGTCGAGGAGAAGACGCTCTTGACGTCAAAGGTTGAGGAGGTAAAAGGCGAGGCCAAGAAGTGAGTGATTCCACTTCCTTGGCCCAATCCTCCTCTCTGGGTGGTCGGTCATCAGGTCCTGCTGTGCAGACATTACCTGGTTCTATTAATTTATTATGTACATCTATCACTGTACCCATGCATTCAAATATACCCGATTTGATTACTTCCCCCGAGACCCCCCAAAAAGAATCACAAACAATTCAGACTCTGCCTCAAAAGGCATATATAATCCCCCAGAAGCGAGACGAGCCTCATCCTCCTCCCTTGCTAACACTTTCTGTACCAGAACTCCTCATCCTCCAGGATCTTCAGACACGATGGGGACCAGAGTTCATCTGAACAATGTCAGGGATCTCCCAGTCCTTAGGGACAAAGGAGGTGCTCCCCAAACTGGCCGAGCCCATCATCACTGAATGGGAACCTCAAGACAAAGGCAGAGACATGAGGTCGATGCCAGACAACTCTACCCGCAACAATTCACCTTGCGCTTGAGGGCAGTTGCTGATACACAACCCCCTCTCTCCCTGCCTGGAAGAAGAAACAAAAGGTTGCAGCCCTCGTCATTTTCTTGGGGACTCTAAACCGATCGAGAAGGCGCCCCTTTCATCCATGACCCAGGAGGAAGGCAGTCACTCAAGAAAGGATAGAGACACAGGACAGGCACCAAAGGACCTGGAAGGAACATGGGAGTATGGTTCATGCAACAAGAACACAACGTCCATGACCCCTTCCATCTCTGATGGACCTTCTGGTTACTCCCAGAGTGACCTGCTCCTCAAACCCCTGATTCCTGACGAAGCAGCTGGCAGGAGACGATCCTTGGGGAAGGAGCATGCCCCAACCAAGGAAACTCCTCGAAGGCCCCTGACCGTCGAGGGATCAAGCAGGACTCCAGCATCGGATGCGCGATGTTCATGGGTCCAGAAGACCACCCTCGTTGAAATCCCTGACAAGGAGGACGATACCGCCTTTAAGATGGTGCAAGACCGAGAACGAGTCAAGTGGGAAAAGGAAGGGACCAAGGGGCTTCTCCCCTCGTCCTCTCAGGAGCAAGAGAAGCAAGAAGAAGAATCGATTGAGGCGAGGCATTCCAAGTCAATTCCCATGAGTGTTTCCTCCCTGAAGTCCACCTGGTTCAAGCCATTTGGCGTGGACTGGACCCTTCAGGCCATAAGGGAAGCACACACAAACTCAGAGGCATTCGCCTCGCTCCATCTCTGGGCCCACAAGGAAAAGATCAATGAGATCGACAATCACCTGTTAGACGCCCTGAAGTCAGAAGGAGAGGAAGCCTGAGAAAGGCTGTACGAACTAAGCCAACCGATTCGTTATCAACACTGAGTGAGCACTAAAGGTGTCTGGGAACTATTCCTCGACGTCCAACTCGAAATGCTGGAAAACCGCCAAACCCTCAAGGCTCAAGCCCTCGTAGACAGTGGGTGTACTGGGAGCACTATTAATGAGGCCTACATCAAGAAACATGGCCTCATCACATGACCCGCTCTGACCCCAGTCTCGGTCTATAATGCCGATGGTACCCGGAATAAGGCAGGGGAAATTACCGAGTTTATCGAGGTCAGAATGACGATAGGAGGCCATAACGAGAGAGTCGACTTTGCTGTTACCAACCTCAGCAAAGGTGACATATTTCTCGGACATGACTGGCTGCTACGACACAACTCCATCATCAACTGGGCTACCGGCAAGATCATATTTGCCCACTGTCAATGTCAGAAAAACCCATTCCCCTTACCTGATGCCGATCCTGAAGATCCCTGGGATGAAGAGCTGGAAGAAGGAGAGACGATTCTCATGGTTGATCTCTAAGAGGAGTTAAAAATCTGCACCATACACCATGCCAACGACCTAGCGGCCAAAGCCAACAAGGGAAGGACCAAGAAGACCTTTGAGGAGATGGTCCTGCCTCAATATTGTGAGTTCCATGACCTATTTTCCAAAGAAAACTTCGACGAACTGCTGGAGCGGAAGCTGTGGGACCATGCTATCGAGTTGATCTCAAATGCCAAATCAACCCTCGATTGTGAGGTCTACCCTCTGAACTGTCATGAGCAGGAGGAGCTCAATAAGTTCCTTGACGAGAATTTAGAGTCAGGTCAGATTCGTCCCTCCAAGTCTCCCTTTGCCTCCCCCTTCTTCTTTATCAAAAAGAAGGATGGTTCCTTATGGCCGGTTCAAGACTATCACAAGCTAAACGAAATGACCATCAAAAACTGGTACCCCCTGCCCCTGATCTCTGAGCTCATGGAGAAACTCCATGGCATGAAATACTTCACTAAGTTAGACGTCTGCTGGGGCTACAACAACATCCAGATCAAGCAAGGAGATGAAGCCAAAGCAGCATTCCAAACCAATTGCGGACTTTTCGAACCCACAGTTATGTTCTTTGGATTAACCAATTCACCAGCAACCTTCCAATAGATGATGAACAATATCTTCCATGACCTCATCCACAAAGGAAAGGTGACCATTTACTTGGATGACATTCTGATCTTCTCCAAAGACCTTCAGGAACACCACCGAATTGTCAAGCGTGTACTTCAGCGACTACGAGAGCACAAACTCTTCCTAAAAGCCGAGAAGTGTGAATTCAAGGTACTGGAAACTGAATACCTCGGTGTCATCATTAGCAAAGGATCCATACGCATGGACCCCATCAAAGTCAAGGGAATCACAGAGTGGCCCATGCCTACTAAGAAGAAGGAGTTACAGTCCTTCCTAGGCTTCACAAACTTCTATTGGAAGTTCATCAAAGACTACTCCAAGATTGTCCATCCCATGATGCAACTCACTGGCAACACTCCCTGGACCTGGGGAGCAGCTCAGAACGAGGCCTTCCAGCATCTCAAAAGGCAAATGGCCGAAGACGTGGTACTAGCGTTCCCCATGGATCAAGGGAAGTTCAGGGTAGAAGCTGATTCAAGCGAAGGGGCGATAGGTGCTGTCCTTAGTCAAGAACAGGATGGGAAATGGAGGCCAGTCGTCTTCCTCTCCAAGGTGCTAACCATGATGGAGTGGAATTATGAGATATACGACAAGGAGCTCCTAGCAATCATGCTCACACTAGAGGAGTGGAGACACTATCTCATGGATGCAGTCGAAGACGTAGAAATCTGGGCCGGTCACCAAAATCTACAGTACTTTCATCAACCCCAAAAGTTAAACCGTCGCCAAGCCCAATGGGTCACTGAACTTGCCAAATATCACTTCACCCTCCACCATAAACTGGGAACAGCCAATCGAAAAGCCAACCTACTCAGCCAAAGGGACGATCACGACCAAGGAAAGAAGGACAACAACGATATCATGGTCCTTCAACCTGAACATTTCCGAGCCATGATCATGCCCACCACCTCGGAAACTCACCAGCATGTCAAGGACGCAACCCGAGACCATGACAAGTGGGATCAAGGAATCCAGAATTCCCTCAATCATGAACGTGGAGTTTCTGAGAAGGAAGGACTCCTCTATTACAACAGACAGATTTATGTTCCCTGAGACAACAAGCTCAGGGGAGAGATCATCGCCTCCCACCATGACCATGTAATGGCGGGGCATCCAGAGATCGAAAAGACCAAAGAACTTGTCCAAAGAGAGTTCTGGTGGCCAAAGCTCAAACAAACAGTAGAGAAATATGTCAAGGCATGTGAAGCATGCCAGCAAACGAAGACCGATACTCACCCCAAGGCTGCCCCTCTTTACCCCAACAAGATCCTGTCCAAACCATGGACCCACATATCCGTCGACATGATCACCGGATTACCTGAATCCAATGGCTACGACACAATTCTAGTAATCGTCGACAGGTTCTCCAAGGAGATAATTTCGATCGCTTGTAATGTTGAACTCACTTCTGAAGGATGGGCCAAACTCCTACGTGATCATGTCTATGCTTGCCATGGAATGCCCAAAACTGTAATCTCAGACAGAGGACCCCAATTTGTCTCTAAGTTTATGATGGAGCTCCTCAAACTCCTTGATATCACCCCCAATGCATCCATGGCCTTTCACCCCCCAGACTGATGGACAAATGGAACAAGCAAATCAGGAAATCAATAAATATCTTCGGATCTTTATTAACCACCGACAAACTGACTGGAGCAAATGGCTCACACTAGCAGTGTTTGCTCACAACAACCATATCCACTCAGCAACAGGCCAGTCACCTTTCTTCACCAATTATGGAACACATCCCTGAGTCCTACCAGACTCCATCCAGATGACCGCCTTCACTAACCCCTCGGCAAAATCCTTCGCTGAGAATATACAGGAAGTACATCGCCAGGCCAAAGAAGCACTAGAGGAAGCGGCCGGAAAAATGAAAGCACAGTACGACAAGAAAAAGAGGGACGCAATCAACTATGCCATTGGAGACAGTATGGCTCGATGCGGCAAACCTTCACCTACCCTGCCTCAAGAAGAAACTCGATGATAAGCGTGTCGGGCCATTCCTCATCCTGGAAAAGGCCAGCGCTTCTGCATACAAACTGAAACTCCCTTCTCATTGAAAGATTCACCCCCATTTCAATGAGAAACTCCTGACCCCATACGTACCGCCAGCATTCCCGAACCAGGAACAACTGCTGCCACCCTCACCAGACCTCATCGAAGATGAGGAAGAATATGAAGTTGAAGAAGTCCTAGACTCATGAACACATCGAGTCCGTGGAAAGAAAGGACAGAAATCACAACTAGTAACCGACTACTTCATCAAATGGAAAGGGTGGACCCGAGAGCATAACTCTTGGGTGTGAGAAGATGACATGGCCAATGCGCAAGAGGCCATCAAAGACTACGAAGACAACATCTCTGAAACAAGAGCCATCATGACTGCCCGAAAAGTCATCGACCGCTCGGAAAAGACACTAAAAGAGATACTTGACCATCGCTATGTTGATGATGTCATCTCATACCAAGTACTCAGACAAGACAGAAGGACCTTCTGGGTCAAAAATCCCTGTCCAAACGACAAGCACTGGCAGGATTACATCGACGACTATTGGAGAAAAGAGTATGCGAACGCAATAAATCTTTCATGATGGACAATGCATGATATTGCATGCTTGTCGACCGACCAGCATGCCTCTTAACTTCTACAAAACTTTCGTAGCTATTATTAGTACTGACTCTTTAGTATTTAAGTAGCTACGCTTCACTGTACAACCTCAGCTTCGAGCTAAGGTTTAACCACATATAAACTTTACTTGTCTGCTTGCTTGCCGAGAGCTTTTCCAGTAAGCGCTCCTCTCATCACCTCGAGATTATCCGAGGCATTGCCAAAGTGATTGTCTGAATGCGAGACAGCTTAGTGATCACTCTATCTTGAGTCACGTGAGAGTCAGGCCCTAACAGTTAGAGACCATGGGGGACAATGAGAAAATTCCTTCTCCAACAACACAGGAAGTGGCACTGGCATTGCCATCACTGGACTCTGCTCCTACTCCCTTGACTTCAGTACCTGCTTTACCATTGTTTGATCCCACAACCAAGCCAGTACCTGCACTACTGTTGTCTAACCCCACAACTGAGCCAGCTTCTATGCCTTTGGCCTCAGTACCTGCATCACCATTGTTCAACCCCACAACTGCACCAGTTCCCACTCTCTTACTGTTCATGACCCTGACAACATTTGACAATATAGATCCTCAGCTTTTCAAACATGTGGATTTTGGTCATGCCTACTTTAGGATGACTCCAATGGAGGCCAACTGTCAAGACTATGACAGCTTACTTGGCCATTGAAGCTGCAGTGAGGTGTTATAATTTATTCACTTTTTTCCTTATTCTAGTCTTATCTTTATCTTGTCGCCCCACTATCGCTGATTGGATAGTTCCCATCAATCATCCTGCAGGACAATGCATGATATCTACCAAAGAGTGCATTTTTATCACAATGCTGCATGTGCCCACCTTGTGTTACTTTTGTTTCATTCCATTATTAGCTGCTATCTTTTAGTGTATAAGTAGCACCTTTTCACTGTAATACTTCAGCTTCAAGCTAAGGTTTAATATTACTAAAACTTACTTGTCTGCTTGCTTGCTGAGAGTCTACTTGCCAATGCCTCTCTCCCTCATCTTGAACAACCCAGAGGATTCACAGAGTGATTGTCTGAACACAAGACAGCTCAGCACTTACCTCAGTTTGAGTCACATGAGAGTCAGCCCTAACAATTAGCTCGAAGCTTCCCTCACCTCTCCATGACCCTAGATGCAGGAGAGAATCCTTATGCCCCCACCCCAAACACCTGACATAGATGAAACTGCATGAAACACTGCCATCACAGCCTTTGTTGCTGCAGCAGTAATGTGACAGTAATCACTTGTCTTGTCATCTACCACAGGAACTATGATGGGTTTGAAGAACATGGACTAGCAAGAAAAAGAAGACAAATCATCCCTGCACCCCTTCCCCCATTCTACATCTCTCTCTACCATGGTCAAATTCAGCCCATTCTAATAAACTACCCCCAATTGTTATGATTTATTAACTTTTTTCCTTATCTCAGCCTTATCGTATCTTATCGGCATCATCACGCTTATGCATAACGCCACCGCATCACCGATATCAACTTCGACAAAACTTTCATGATGAACAACGCATGATATTGCGTGCTCGTCGCCTGACCAGCACGCCTTCTGACTTCGATAAATCTTTCGTAGCTATTCTTAGGACCGACGTTTTAGTATTTAAGTCGATACATTTTATTGTACAACCTCAGCTTCGAGCTAAGGTTTACCAACACCCAAATCTTACTTGTTACTCACTCGCTGAGAGCATCTAATTAGTTCGCGCCTCTATCATCACCTCGGGTCATCCGCGGCATTGAATAAGTGATTGTCCGAACGCGAGACAGCTTATCAATTGCCCGACTTCGAGTCACGTGAACGTCGGCCCTAACAATTAGCTCGAAGCTTCCCTTCACCCTTCCACGACGCTAGACGCAGGAAGGAATCCATGCCCCTTCAACAAACACCTGACATCGACGAAACCCTCAGAAACGCGGCCATAGGAGCCTTCGTAGGAGCAGCAGCACTAGTAGGATTAGCCCTCTTTGCCGCCGCCATATATTGCAGAAACCGAGACTGGTTCGAACGACACGGGCTAGGACCCAGAAGACAACTCACTTACCCCCCCGCCTACCCTCCCCCGATTTTACATTCCCCCCTATCAGTACGATGGTCAAGTTCAGCCCATTCTCACGACATACGAGCCCTACCGAAGGGACCAGTTCTACATGCCCCCAGTCTCGCTGCGTAGGCAGGACAGATCAGGAGCCCCGAGTCCCGAGTCGGATGCTGGGATCTATTATGGAAGAAGAGGAAGAAGTCCAAGCCCCATTGCTGGACCTTCCGGAACTAGGCAGTCCTCTAGGACAGCATCTCGCTCTCCCTCTGTCGAGGGAGACATCACAGAACTTATCCGAGCCTACATCGGGCCCGGCACTATCGAGTATGACGAGACAGAGTCGCGTCGAAGCAGTACAAACGTACTTCCAGCCGAGGGCATTGAGCCCGCTACCCCTAGCACACCCCCTCCCTGTCTGACCCTCCGAGTTACAAACCCTTCTCCACCTTCAGCAAGCAGCTCCGTCATCGCAGCGCGTATCGAGGCCTTCTACCACCCGAGGGACGCCCCACAGGTACACCGCAACCCCATCCACGACCTCGGTTGGACCCCCCCCGGCACACCTTTGGCGTCAATTGTACGGTCCACGTCCTCTCCCGCCGATTCCTCAGACTCTAACATCAGACTCCCCAGCCCCGAGCAGCAACAGGAGCAACGAAGCAGCTCAGATAATGAGCCCTGGAACGACAGCGAGTCGCCAGTACGCACCAACGCTGACGACCTCAGGAGAGGAAGACTTCAGATCCACGAGATCGGGAGACCTTCCTACTTCCGACGAAGAAGGGCCTGGGAGACAGACCTCGCCTTTCGACTTTGACGAGTGGAGGAAGACCCAGAACAGCCGCCAAGAGACATCGGAGATGAGAGAAGGATGGCAAGAAGGGAGCTCAAGAGCAACCCATTCTACTTGGGAGCTCCAGCCCGAGCTTGGACCTCCCTTACCGTACAGCAGCGAATCACCTTGGGACCCTATCGTGCTCAGGCATGGGCCCTTAGAAGGGAGGATTACGTCAACCGAGGAGGGATTGATGAGTCCCTTGACGAACATCGGCACAGATTACACCTCTTTCCAATGGAGGAGCTCCACCACCACGAGCAGGACTACGGCCCCACCCCAGGAGTCTACATACGAGGTCTACGACCAAGAACCGATAGTGAGGAGCGAACCCTCCAGGGAAGACTGGAGGATATACTCCGAACCTGGAGAGCAGATGAACACGAGCGAGAACATTTGGCCTTCGTACGAATGGCCCAGGCCAATGCCCGACGAACTGCCCAGAGAATGGCGGAAGAACGGCAATCCATGGAAAGGCAAGAGTAGGCTCCTCGCTGGATCCGACCCAGCAGGACCCAGCGAGCCCATGGAAACCGAAGATGAACGACGAGTACAAGAAGCCCAGGAGGCGGAGGCCAGAAGACAGCAATTCCAGGCCGACAAAGACGCCTTCCCCGACCTCACAGCAGGACTGGTAGCCCAGTTAGAAAGGGCTCGAGCATTCGCCCTCGCCCATAATCTGCCAATCCCAAAAGAGCTCCAGGACGTGCCCGATCAACCCCAACAACCCCAACAGCCCCGGGGTCGGCCTGCTGCACCAGCGCCAAGACGATACGGAAGTCCCACACACAGGACCGACAGATGGTCAGTCCCTCGACCACCTCCTAGATATGATCCCCCCGACCCGCCATACTGGCCCTCCGGCCATGCCGAAGAACAGGACCCTTGGCTCCAGGTAAAACCAACTCTAATACGATTACCGGCCGACTTCCAGGGGAAAAGTAGTGACATCAATCGCTTTACCGGGGCCTGTGAAGACTACTTTGCTGTCTTCAGAGCCTATTATCCTACCCATGCCAACAAAATCTTATTCGCGGTATCACTCTTTGGCGAGAAACCACAAGGATGGTGGTCGCAGTACCGATATCAGTTCTGGAGCAACGACGAGGAACGATACCGATATTTCTCCTGGGCCGACTTCAAAGCCGCCCTCAAAGTTGAATATGGAGACCCAGCACTCCAAGAGGTCATGGAACGACGCATGAACGAGCTCAAAATGACAGGAACCGCGTCTGAATACTTCAGGCGTCTCGAGGAGTTGGCCCGACAAGCCGACCAGCTCACCGACCTCGGGCCCCGAAGCGCGATCGTCCGAGCCGTCCACCGGGGGGTACCCGAATCATACACTGAATCCATCGCCAACCTCGGCGTTATGATTCCCTCCACCTATCCTCAATGGAAACAACGCATTTGCAGTATATTCGACGAAAGAGCACGCAAGACGGCCTTCGATAAGATCGGATATGTCGACCGTCCAAAGAACCAATCCGCTGGAAGCTCCAACAAAGGAACTTCCAGTGTGACAAGTTCCGGGGCCGACAAACCGGCCAGCAAAGGGTCGTCAGGAGGATCGTGGACTACATACGGAGGAGCCAGAGAACCCATGGATATAGATCGCCTCCGAAAGGAGGGTCGATGTTTCAACTGCGGAGGAAAAGGTCACATGGGAAAGGATTGTAAAAAGCCGAAGCAGCCGCGAGACCCTAAAACAGGGAGATACTCGTCGGTGCAGCTTCGCTCCATGTTGACCAAAGCCGAGGACTTGGAAAAGGAGCATGAAAAGGAGATGCATGGACACAGTCACGCTGAGAAGGTTGAGGAGAAGACGCCCTCAACGACGAAGATCGAGGAGGTAAAAGGCAAGGCCGAGAAGTGAGTGATTCCACTTCCTTGGCCCAATCCTCCTCGATGGGTGGTCGGTCATCGGGTCTCGCTGAGCGAACATTACCCGGTTGTATTAATTCATTACGTACGTCTATCACTGAGCATTCGAATATACCCCCGTTTATCGCAACCCCCGAGACCACCCCGAAAGAATCACAACAAGTTCAGACTCCGTCTGAAAAAATCTATATAATCCCCCAGAAACGAAGCAAGGATCACCTCCCCCCTTTGCTGACACTATCCGTCCCAGAATTCCTTACCCTCCAGGACCTTCAGACTCAATGGGGACTGGAGTTCGTCCGAACTATGTCAGGGATCTCCCAGTCCTTAGGGATGAAGGAGGTGCTCCCTGAACCGGCCGAGCCCGTCGTCGCTGGAGCCGAACCTCAAGACGAAGTCGGGAGTATGAGGTCGATGCCTGCCGACTATATCCCCAATGATTCGCCTCGCGCTCAGGGATCATCGCAGATACACGACCCCCTCTCCTCTCGACTGGCAGAAAACACGAAAGGTTGCGGCCCTCGTCATTCTCTCAGGAATACCACACCGATCGAGACGGCGCCCCTTTCATCCCTGACCCAAACGGAAGAAGTTGTCGCAAGAAAGGATAGGGATCCGGGACAGGCACCTAAGGACCCGACGCTAGCGAAGGAGCACGGTTCATGCGACAAGAACGCGACGTGCACAGCTCCCTCGATTTGTTCCGACAAGTCCTTCAGTCACTCCAGGGGCGACCTAATCCCCAAACCCCCGAGTCCTGACGAAAGCGCCGGCTGCGGGCAATCTCTGGGGAAGGAGCATGCCCCAACCAGGGAGACCCCTCGAAGGCCCCCGACCGCCGAAGGATCAAGGGGGGTTCCAGCATCGGATGCGCGATGCCCACGGGCCCGGAAGACCACCCTTGTTGAAATCCCCGACGAGGAGGACGACACCGCCTTCAAAATGGCGAGGGAGCAAGAGCGAGTCAAGCGGGAAAAGGAAACGGCCAAGGGGCTTCTCCCCTCGTTCCCGAAGCAAGCGGAGCAGGAAGAAGAAACGTTGAGGGCGAGGCGATCTGAATCCAAGCCAGTGAGTGTTTCCACCCCGAAGCCTACCTGGTTCAAGCTGTTTGGCGTGGACTGGACCCTTCAGGCCATAATGGAAGCACACATGGATTCGGAGGCGCTTGCCTCACTTTACCTTTGGGCCCACAAGGAGAAGGTCAACGAGATCGATAATGGCTTGTTAAGCGCTCTAAGACGAGGAGGAACAGGAGCCAGGGAAAGGCTATACGAACTAAGCCAACCGATTCGTTATCAATGACGAGTAAGCACCAAGGGCATCCGGGAACTATTTCTGGACGTCCAACTCAAAACGTTAGAGAATCGACAGACCCTCAAGACCCAGGCCCTGGTCGACAGTGGATGTACCGGAAGCACCATCAACGAAGCATACGTCAAGAAGCACGGCCTGATCACTAGACCCGCAGCCGCGCCAATTTCCGTATACAATGCGGACGGCACCAAGAACAAGGCAGGGGAGATCACGGAGTTCGCGGAGATGCGAATGACGATAGGAGGGCACAGTGAGAGGATCGACTTCGCCGTCACGAACATTGGCAAAGGCGATATCTTCCTGGGACACGACTGGCTTCTCCGCCATAATCCGGTCATCAATTGGACCACCGGCAAAGTCATTTTCGCCCGGTGTCAATGCCAGAAAAATCCCTTCCCACTGCCAGACGCCGACTCGGAAGATCCATGGGACGAAGAATTGGAAGAAGGTGAAACGATTCTAATGGTCGACCTCCGAGAGGAACTGGAGATTCGGGCAGTACACCATGCCAATGACCTAGCAGCCAAAGCCGTGGAAGGAAAGATTAGAAAGACGTTCGAAGAAATGGTACCACCGCAGTATCGCGAGTTTGAAGATCTCTTCTCCAAGGAGAACTTCGATGAGTTACCTGATCGCAAGCCCTGGGACCACGCAATCGAACTAATCCCTAACGCCAAATCAACGCTCGACTGTAAGGTCTACCCACTCAACCGCCACGAGCAGGAAGAGTTGGACAAATTCCTTGACGAAAACCTAGAATCCGGACGAATCCATCCCTCCAAGTCCCCGTTTGCCTCCCCCTTTTTCTTTGTAAAGAAAAAGGATGGCTCCCTCCGACCCGTTCAGGACTATCGAAAACTGAACGAGATGACGATCAAGAATCGATACCCCCTTCCGCTTATCTCAGAACTAATGGATAAGCTATGAGGCGCCAAATATTTCACTAAGCTGGACGTCAGATGGGGGTACAATAACGTCAGGATCAAGCAAGGAGACGAGGCCAAAGCGGCCTTCCGCACCAACCGAGGACTATTCGAACCCACCGTCATGTTCTTTGGATTGACCAACTCACCTGCCACCTTCCAATGGATGATGAATGACATCTTCCACGACCTTATTATGGAGGGAAAAGTCACCATCTACCTTGACAATATCCTAATCTTCTCGAAGGACTTACAAGAGCACAGACGGATCATCAAGCGGGTCTTGCAACGCTTAAGGGAACACAAGCTGTTCCTTAAAGCCGAAAAATGTGAATTCGAAGTATTAGAGACCGAATATCTCGGCGTAATCATCAGTGAGGGATCCGTCCGAATGGACCCTATCAAGGTCAAGGGAATAACGGAGTGGCCCGTACCCACCAAGAAAAAGGAGCTCCAATCCTTTTTGGGTTTCACTAACTTCTATCAGAAGTTTATTAAGGACTATTCCAAGATCGTCCGCCCGATGACCCAGCTGACTGGGAACGCACCGTGGACCTGGGGAGCTGCACAGAATGAGGCCTTCCAGCGACTCAAGAAACAGATGGCAGAGGATGTAGTCTTAGCACTCCCTAAGGAGGACGGGAGGTTCAGAGTGGAGGCTGACTCCAGTGAAGGAGCCGTTGGCGCAGTCCTGAGTCAAGAACAGGATGGGAAGTGGAGGCCAATCGCCTTCCTCTCGAAGGCGCTTACAGTGACCGAGCGCAATTACGAGATATACGACAAGGAGCTCCTCGCAATTATGCTCGCCCTCGAAGAATGGAGACATTACCTGATGGGCGCGGCGGAAGACTTTGAGGTCTGGACCGATCATCAAAACCTACAGTACTTCCGCCAGCCCCAAAAGCTAAATCGCCGACAAGCCCGATGGGTCACCGAGCTGGCCGAATACCACTTTACGTTACACCACAAACCCGGCGCATCCAATCGCAAGGCCGACTTACTAAGTCGAAGGGATGATCACGACCAGGGGAAGAAGGACAACGATGATATTATCATCCTCCAACCTGAACATTTCTGAGCAATGATCATGCCCACGACAAGCGAGACTCATCAACAGGTCAAGGACATAACTCGCAACCACGAGAAGTGGGATCAGGGAATCCAAGGTTCCCTCGACCACGAGCGTGGCATTTCCGAGAAAGAGGGACTCCTCTACTACGACGGACGAATCTATGTGCCACGGGACGACAAGCTTAGGGGGGAGATCATCGCTTCCCATCACGACCACATCACTGCAGGGCATCCAGGAATCGAGAAGACCAAAGAACTCGTTCAAAGAGAGTTCTGGTGGCCAAAGCTCAAGCAAACGGTAGAAAAATACGTCAAGGCATGTGAAGCATGCCAGCGAACAAAGACAGACACCCACTCCAAGGCTGCCCCCCTACACCCCAAT
This sequence comes from Armillaria fumosa, assembly GCA_030407015.1. Classification (NCBI taxonomy): domain Eukaryota; kingdom Fungi; phylum Basidiomycota; class Agaricomycetes; order Agaricales; family Physalacriaceae; genus Armillaria; species Armillaria fumosa. The sequence goes on from JAUDYM010000001.1 coordinate 1,129,094, forward strand.
GAAATTCCCTCCGAACCGTGGACTCACATTTCAGTCGACATGATTACTGGACTCCCCGAATCCAACGGCTATGACGCCATTCTTGTAGTCGTTGACCGATTTTCCAAAGAAATCATCCCGATCGCATGCAACGTAGAACTTACCTCCGAAGGATGGGCCAGGTTACTCCGAGACCACGTCTACGCTCGACACGGAATGCCCAAGACTGTGATCTCTGACCGAGGACCCCAATTCGTCTCCAAATTCATGTTGGAACTCCTCAAGCTCCTCGACATTACACCTAACACATCCACTGCCTTCCACCCTCAGACCGACGGCCAAACCGAACGGGCCAATCAGGAGATCAACAAGTATCTCCGACTCTTTATCAATCACCGACAGACGGACTGGAGTGAATGGCTCGCCTTGGCAGCATTCGCTCACAACAATCGAGTCCATTCGGCCACGGGCCAAACCCCATTCTTCACCAATCACAGAACTAATCCTCGAGTCTTACCGGACTCTATCAAAACAACCGCCTTCACCAACCCGTCGGCTAAGTCGTTCGCTGAAAATATGCAAGAAGTACATCGCCAAGCCAAGGAAGCTTTAGAAGAAGCAGCGGGCAAGATGAAAACCCAATACGACAAGAAGAAAAGAGACGCAGTAGACTATGCCATTGGAGATCGCGTATGGCTAGATTCCACCAATCTCAAATTACCTCGCCCCAAAAAAAAGCTTGATGACAAGCGCGTCGGCCCCTTCCTGATCATAGAAAAAACCGGCGCCTCCGCTTACAAACTCAAGCTTCCTCCACATTGGAAGATCCACCCCCGCTTTAACGAGAAGCTCCTGACACCATACGTACCTCCGGCGTTCCCCAATCAGGAACAACCACTGCCACCACCACCAGACCTCATCGAAGACGAGGAAGAATACGAAGTCGAAGAGGTCCTGGACTCGCATACACGCCGAGTCCGAGGCAAGAAAGGACAGAAATCATGACTCGTAACAGATTACTTCGTCAAATGGAAAGGATGGACCCGAGAACACAATTCGTGGGTCAGAGAAGATGACATGGCTAACGCCCAAGAAGCCATAGAAGACTATGAAAACAGCATCTCGGAGACACAAGCTGTCGTGACCGCATGAAAGGTCATTGACAGATCAGAGAAGACTGTCAAACGAATAGTCGATCGCAGTTATTGAGAAAACCCCACCACGGGAGGATGGAGCATGTTCTACCAAGTAGAGCGTGTCGATGGAAAGAAATTCTGGATTGAGGAGCCCGACCGGGAGGTATGGAAACCATTCATTGACGATTACTGGCATAGGCAAAGCGAGAAGGAGTTTACGGACCCCCTGTATCACAACGAACAGGACGAACCCTATGATGGACCTTGGGAGGAAGACATAGGGCAGTCGGGATGACTGCCTTAACGAGAGGGTAATGTTACGATTTATTAACTTTTTTCCTTATCTCAGCCTTATCGTATCTTATCGGCATCATCACGCTTATGCATAATGCCACCGCATCACCGATATCAACTTCGACAAAACTTTCATGATGAACAACGCATGATATTGTGTGCTCGTCGCCCGACCAGCACGCCTTCTGACTTCGATAAATCTTTCGTAGCTATTCTTAGGACCGATGTTTTAGTATTTAAGTCGATACATTTTATTGTACAACCTCAGCTTCGAGCTAAGGTTTACCAACACCCAAATCTTACTTGTTACTCACTCGCTGAGAGCATCTAATTAGTTCGCGCCTCTTTCATCACCTCGGGTCATCCGCGGCATTGAATAAGTGATTGTCTGAACGCGAGACAGCTTATCAATTGCCCGACTTCGAGTCACATGAACGTCGGCCCTAACACCAATATGGAAGAGTTCAGTTCTACACACCTCCAGTATTGCCAGATAAGCAGGACTGGTGAGGAGCTCCTAGTCTAGAGACCAACATCAGAGCCCAAGTCCTGTCGCTGGCCCCTCTGGAACTTGGCACTCCTCTAGAACACCCACTCTCTCTTCCTCTTATGAGGGAGACATCACCAAACTTGTCCAGACCTATTGTTAGGGCCGACGTTCATGTGACTCGTAGTCGGGTGATTGATAAGCTGTCTCGCATTCGGACAATCACTTATGCAATACCGCGGATGACCCGAGGTGGTGAAAGAGGCGCGAACTATTAGTTGCTCTCAGCGAGTGAGTTACAAGTAAGATTTGGGTGTAGGTAAACCTTAGCTCGAAGCTGAGGTTGTACAATAAAATGTATCGACTTAAATACTAAAACATCGGTCCTAAGAATAGCTACGAAAGATTTATCGAAGTCAGAAGGCGTGCTGGTCGGGCGACGAGCACACAATATCATGCGTTGTCCATCATGAAAGATTTATCGAAGGTGATCTGGTGATACGGTGGTGATTGCGCATAAGTGTGATTATGCCAATAAGATGAGATAAGACTAGAAAAATGAAAAAAGTTAATAAATCGTAACATTACCCTCTCGTTAAGGCAGTCGTCCCGACTGCCCTAGGGTTCGTCCTGTTCGTCGCATTGTATGCAGGTGACTTCCTTCTCGCTCTCTCTGTGCCAGTAATCATCAATATATGGCTTCCAAACCTCTCGATCTGGTTCTTCGATCCAGAACTTCTTCCCGTCGATCCGTTCCACTTGGTAGAACATGCTCCATCCTCCCGTTGCTGGGTTTTCCTGATAAGACCTGTCGACTATGCGTTTTACCGTCTTTTCCGATCTGTCAATGACTTTGCGTGCGGTCACGACAGCTTGTGTCTCGGATAAGCTCTCTTCGTAGTCTTTTATGACTTCTTGGGCATTTGTCATGTCGTCTTCCCGGACCCATGAGTTGTGTTCTCGGGTCCAACCTTTCCACTTGACAAAGTAATCGGTTACGAGTCGAGATTTCTGTCCTTTCTTTCCTTGGACTCGGCGTGTTCGTGAGTCCAGGACTTCTTCAACTTCGTACTCTTCCTCGTCTTCGATGAGGTCTGGGGGTGGTGGAGGGGGTTGTTCCTGGTTGGGGAATGCCGGAGGTACGTAGGGCGTTAGGAGTTTTTCGTTGAAGCGCGGGTGAATCTTCCAATGCGGTGGGAGCTTGAGTTTGTACGCGGAGGCACCGGTCTTTTCAAGGATAAGGAAGGGGCCGACGCGTTTGTCGTCGAGCTTTTTCTTGGGGCGAGGTAAGTGAAGATTGGTGGAATCCAGCCATACTCGATCTCCGATGGCGTAGTCCACTGCATCTCGCTTCTTTTTGTCATATTGGGTCTTCATCTTCCCGGCTGCTTCCTCTAGTGCCTCCTTGGCTTGGCGGTGTACCTCTTGCATGTTTTCCGCGAACGACTTTGCCGATGGATTGGTGAAGGCAGTCGTTTTAATGGAGTCTGGTAAGACCCGGGGGTTCGTTCCATAGTTGGTGAAGAACGGTGTCTGGCCTGTGGATGAATGGATTCGGTTATTATGGGCGAAGGCGGCCATTGCAAGCCATTCGCTCCAGTCCGTCTGTCGGTGGTTGATGAAGAGTCGGAGATATTTGTTAATCTCCTGATTGGCCCGTTCGGTTTGGCCATCGGTCTGGGGATGAAAGGCAGTGGATGCGTTCGGAGTGATATCGAGGAGCTTGAGGAGTTCCATCATGAACTTAGAGATGAACTGTGGTCCTTGGTCAGAGATTACCGTTTTGGGCATGCCATGGTGGGCATATACATGGTCCCGTAGGAGTCTGGCCCATCCTTCAGAGGTTAATTCGACATTGCAAGCAATTGGGATTATTTCTTTTGAGAACCTGTTGACCACTACCAGAATGGCGTCATAGCCATTGGATTCGGGGAGTCCAGTGATCATGTCAACTGAGATGTGAGTCCATGGTTCGGAGGGAATCTCGTTGGGATGAAGGGGTGCGGCCCTTGGGTGAGTGTCCGTCTTCGTCCGCTGACATGCCTGACATGCCTTGACATACTTTTCTACCGTTTGCTTTAGCTTTGGCCACCAGAACTCTCTTTGTACGAGTTCTTTGGTCTTCTCGATTCCTGGATGTCCGGCCGTGATATGATCATGGTGGGAGGCGATAATTTCTCCTCTCAGCCTGTCGTCCCTGGGAACGTAGATTTGTCCGTCGTAGTAGAGGAGTCCCTCCTTTTCGGATATGCCGCGTTCGTGGTCGAGGGAGTTTTGAATCCCTTGGTCCCACTTATCGTGATCGTGGGTGACATCTTTTACGCGTTGATGGGTTTCACTGGTAGTGGGCATGATCATTGCCCGGAAGTGTTCTGGCTGAAGGACAATAACGTCGTCATTGTCCTTCTTTCCTTGGTCGTGGTCATCTCTGCGGCTAAGCAGGTTGGCCTTGCGGTTGGAGGCCCCGGGCTTGTGATGCAATGTGAAGTGATATTCCGCCAACTCGGTGACCCATCGGGCTTGGCGACGATTTAACTTCTGGGGTTGTCGGAAGTATTGTAAGTTCTGATGGTCTGTCCAGATCTCGACGTCCTCGAATGCGCCCATGAGGTAGTGCCTCCACTCTTCCAGTGCAAGCATTATTGCGAGAAGTTCTTTATCGTATATCTCGTAATTTCGCTCTGTCACTGTTAGTGCTTTTGAAAGGAAGGCTACTGGTCTCCATTTCCCGTCCTGTTCTTGGCTAAGGACAGCGCCTATCGCTCCTTCGCTTGAGTCAGCCTCTACCCTGAACTTCCCTTTGTCGGTGGAGAATGCTAGCACCACATCCTCAGCCATTTGCTTCTTGAGGCGTTGGAACGCCTCGTTTTGAGCTGCCCCCCAGGTCCAGGGAGCATTGCCGGTGAGCTGTGTCATGGGATGGACGACCTTGGAGTAGTCTTTAATGAATTTTCGGTAGAAGTTGGTGAATCCCAGGAAGGACTGTAGTTCCTTCTTTTTGGTGGGTGTGGGCCATTCGGTGATTCCCTTGACTTTGATAGGGTCCATCCGTACTGATCCTTCGCTGATGATGACGCCGAGGTATTCGGTTTCAAGAACTTCAAACTTGCATTTCTCTGCTTTCAGGAATAGCTTGTTCTCCCTCAGGCATTGTAGGACCCGCTTGACAATCTGTCGATGTTCTTGGAGATCCTTGGAGAAAATGAGGATGTCGTCTAGGTAGATTGTCACCTTGCCTTCCATGATAAGGTCGTGGAAGATATCGTTCATCATCCACTGGAAGGTAGCCGGTGAGTTCGTCAGTCCAAAGAACATGACTGTTGGTTCGAATAGTCCACGGTTCGTACGGAAGGCCGCTTTGGCTTCGTCTCCCTGCTTGATCCTGACGTTATTATATCCCCAGCGGACGTCCAACTTCGTGAAGTATTTGGCACCGCGAAGCTTATCCATAAGTTCCGAGATAAGCGGGAGGGGGTATCGGTTCTTGATTGTCATTTCATTCAGCTTTCGGTAGTCCTGAATGGGGCGAAGGGAGCCATCCTTCTTCTTAACGAAGAAGAAGGGAGAAGCGAACGGGGATTTGGAAGGGCGGATTCGGCCTGACTCCAAGTTCTCATCGAGGAACTTGTCCAGTTCTTCCTGTTCGTGTCGATTCAGGGGATAGACCTTACAGTCGAGAGTTGATTTGGCATTGGGGATCAACTCGATCGCATGGTCCCATGGCTTTCGGTCTGGTAGTTCATCGAAGTTCTCTTTTGAGAACAGGTCATGGAACTCGCGATATTGGGGCGGGACCATTTCTTCGAAGGTCTTCTTGGCCTTCCCTTCAGCGGCTTTGGCGGCTAGATCGTTGGTGTGATGTACTGCACGAATCTCTAGCTCTTCTCTGAGATCGACCACTAGAATGGTTTCGCCCTCCTCCAGTTCTTCGTCCCATGGATCTTCTGGGTCGGCATCAGGAAGTGGGAATGGGTTTTTCTGGCATTGGCACCGGGCGAAGATGACTTTGCCGGTGGTCCAATTGATGACCGGGTTGTGGCGGAGAAGCCAGTCGTGTCCTAGGAAGATATCGCCTTTGCCGATATTGGTGACGGCAAAGTTGATCCTCTCGCTGTGTCCTCCTATAGTCATTCGTACCTCCATGAACTCAGTGATTACTCCCGCCTTGTTCTTGGTGCCGTCAGCGTTGTATACAGAAATTGGGGCTGCGGCGGGTCGGGTGGTGAGTCCATACTTCTTGACATAGTCCTTGCTTATGGTACTGCCGGTACATCCGCTATCCACCAATGCTTGGGCTTTGAGAGTCTGTCGGTTCTCTAGCGTTTCAAGTTGGACGTCGAGGAATAGTTCTCGGACGCCTTTGGTGCTTACTCGTCGTTGGTACCGGATTGGTTGACTCAGTTCATAGAGCTCTTCCCGTGCCTGTTCCCCTCCCTTCCTAAGTGAGGTGAGGAGATCGTCGTCGATCTCGTTGACTTTTTCTTTATGGGCCCAGAGATGGAGCGAAGCAAGCGCTTCCGAATCGGTGCGTGCTTCCCTGACGGCCCGAAGGGTCCAGTCCGCGCCAAACGGCTTGAACCAGGTGGACTTCGGGGTGGAAACACTCACTGGGTACGATTCGGAACGCCTCGCCCTCAACGTTTCTTCTTCCTGCTTCTCTTGTCCCGGGGACGAGGGGAGAAGCCCCTTGGTCGCTTCCTTTTCCCGCTTGACTCGTTCTTGATCCCTCGCCATCTTGAAGGCGGTGTCGTCCTCCTCGTCGGGGATTTCAACGAGAGTGGTCTTCTGGGCCTGTGGGCGTCGCGCATCCGACGCTGGAACCCCGCTTGATCCTTCGATGATCGAGGGCCTAAGAGGGTTTCCCCTGGTTGGGGCATGCTCCTTCCCCAGAGGTCACCCGCTGTCGGCTTTTTCACCAGGACTCGGGGGTTTGGGGAGCGGGTTGCTCCTGGAGTGACCGGAAGGTTCGTCTGAAGAGACGAGGGGAGTCGTGAGCATCGCGTTCTTGTCGCATAAACCGTGCTCCCACGTATCTCCCGGGTCCTTCGGCACCTGTCCCGGATCCCTATCCTTTCTTGCGGCGTCTTCTTCCGTTCGGGTCGTGGACAAAAGGGGCGCCGTCTCGATCGGTGTGACATCTCCGAGAGAATGATGAGGGCCGCTACCTTTCGTTTCTTCTGCCAGGCGAGAGGAGAGGGGGTCGTGTATCTGGGACGGTCCCTGAGCGCGCGGCGAATCATTGGGGACATGGTCAACAGGCATCGACCTCATACTCCCGCCTCCGTCTTGAGGTTTTCCTTCAGCGACGACGGGCTCGGCCGGTTCAGGGAGCACCTCCTTCGTCCCTAAGGACTGGGAGATCCCTGACATAGTTTGGATGAACTCCGGTCCCCATCGAGTCTGAAGATCCTGGAGGGTGAGGAATTCTGGGATGGAAAGTGTGAGCGAAGGAGGGGGATGAGTCTCGCTTCGCTTCTGGGGGATTATATATGTTTTTTCAGACGGAGTCTGAATTTGGTGTGATTCCTTTGGGGTGGTCTCAGGTGAAGGCGTGAATGCGGGTATATTCGAATGCCCTGATACACAAGTAGACATACGTAAAATGTTATTACAACCGGGTAAAGTCCGGGCAGCAGGACCCGATGACCGACCACCCAGGGAGGACTGGGCCGAGAGAGTGGAATCACTCACTTCTCGGCCTTGCCTTTTACCTCCTCTATCTTCGTCGTCGAGGGCGTCTTCTCCTCAACCTTCTCTTCGTGGCTATGTCCATGCGCTTCTTTCTCGTGCGCTTCCTGTAATTCGGTCTCCATCAACATGGAGCGAAGCTGCGCCGAGGTATATCGCCCGCTTTTCGGGTCCCTCGGCCGCTTCGGCTTCTTACAATCTTTTCCCATGTGCCCTTTTCCTCCACAATTGAAGCATCTGCCCTCCTTTCGGAGGCGATCTATGTCCATGGGCTCTCCGGCTCCTCCATAGGTGGTCCACGATCCGCCCGACGACCCTTTGCTGGCAGGTTTGTCGGCCCCGGAACTTGTCGCGCCGGAAGTTCCTTTATTGGAACCTCCGGCGGATTGGTTCTTTGGGCGGTCGACGTACCCAATTTTATCGAAGGCCGTTTTGTGGGCCCTTTCATCGAATATACTGCAAATGCGCTGTTTCCATTGTGGATAAGTCGAGGGGATCATGACACCAAGATTGGCGATTGAGTCGGTATATGATTCAGGTACTCCCCGGTGGACCGCTCTGACGATTGCGCTTCGTGGTCCCAGGTCAGTGAGCTGGTCAGCTTGTCGGGCCAGTTCTTCAAGGCGCCTGAAGTATTCGGACGCAGTCCCCGTCATCTTGAGCTCGTTCATACGACGCTCCATGACTTCTTGAAGTGCGGGGTCTCCATACTCGACTTTGAGGGCGGACTTGAATTCATTCCAGGAGAAGTATCGATAACGTTCCTCATCGTTGCTCCAGAACTGGTATCGGTATTGCGACCACCAGTTTTGCGGTTTTTCACCGAAAAGAGATACGGCGAATAAGATTTTATTGGCGTGAGTGGGGTAGTAGGCTTTGAAGACGGCGAAGTAGTCTTCATAGGCCCCGGTGAAGCGATTGATGTCGCTACTCTTCCCTTGGAAGTCGGCAGGTAATCGTATTAGTGTTGGTTTTACCTGGAGCCAGGGGTCTTGTTCTTCGGCGTGGCCGGAGGGCCAGTATGGCGGGTCGGGGGGATCATATCTAGGGGGTGGACGAGGGACCGACCATCTGTCGGTTCGATGCGTGGGGCTTCCATGCCTTACTGGAATTGGTGCGGCGGGTCGCCCTCTGGGTGGTGGTTGGTTGGAGGCATCTTGGAGTTCTTTTGGAATTGGTAGGTGGTGGGCCATGGCGAAGGCCCGTGCTCTTTGTAGTTGGGCAACCAGCCCTGCTGTGACGTCCGGGAAGGCGTCTTTCTCGGCTTGGAACTGTTGCCTCCTGGCTTCAGCTTCCTGTGCCTCCCGTACTCGTCGCTCGTCTTCCGTTTCCATTGGTTCGCTTGGCCCGGCTTCGCCGGAACCAGCGAACAGTTTACTCTTGCCCTTCCATGGATTGCCGTTCTTCCGCCATTCTCTGGGCGGTTCGTCGGGCATTGGCCTGGGCCATTCGTACGAGGGCCAGATGTTCTCGTTCATGTTCGTCGGCCCTCCAGGTGCGGAGTATATCCTCCAATCTTGTCTGGAGGGCTCGCTCCTCCTCGTCTGTTCTTGGTCGTAGACTTCGTATATAGACCCCAGGTGTGGGGCCGTAGTCCTGCTCGTGGCAGTGGAGCTCCTCTGTTGGGAAGAGACGTAGTCGCCGCTGATGCTCGTCAAGAGACTCGTCAATCCCTCCTCGTCTGACGTAGTCTTCTCTTCTAAGGGCCCAGGCCTGGGCACGATAGGGTCCGAGGGTGATTCGCTGCTGTACGGAAAGGGAGGTCCAAGCTCGGGCTGGAGCTCCCAGGTAGAATGGATTGCTCTCGAGTTCTCTCCTTGCCAGTCTCCTCTCGTCTCTGAGGTCTCTGGGTCGTTGCTCTGGGTCCTCCTCCAAGCGTCGAAGTCGAAAGGCGTTCTCTGTCTCCCATGCCCTTCTTCGTCTGAAGTAGGAAGGTCTCCCGATACTGCGGATCTGAAGTCTTCCTCTCCTGAGGTCGTCAGCGTTGACGCGTACCGATGACCTGTTCGAGATGCTGTCGTTGTGGGGCTCATTATATGAGCTGCTTCTTCGCTCCCGTGGCTGCTCGGGGCGGGTGAGTCTTGGAGAAAGGTTTGGGGTATCGGAGGGAGAGGTCGTGGTCCGTGCAGCTGACGCCGTAGGTGTACCGGGGGGGGTCCAGCCGAGGTCGTAGAGGGGGTCGCGGTGGGTCTGTAACCCTGTGTCGTTCTGGTGGTACCAGGTCTGGATCCGCTCCGCAAGGACGGAGCTGCTTGTTGAAGGCGGAGAAGGGTTTGTAACTCGGAGGGTCGGACGGGTAGGGGATGTGCTAATGGGAGGGGGCTCATTGCTCTCGGCTGGAAGTACGTTTGTACTGCTTCGACGCAACTCTGTCTCGTCATACTCGATAGTTCCGGGCCCGACGTAGGCTCGGATAAGTTCTGTGATGTCTCCCTTGACAGAGGGAGAACGAGATGCTGTCCTATCGGACTGCCTAGTTCTGGAAGGTCCAGCGACGGGGCTTGGACTTCTTCCTCTTCTTCCATGATAGACCCCGGCATCGCTCTCTGGCGAGGGGGCTCCTGATCTGTCCTGCCTATGCGGCGAGACAGGGGGCGTGTAGAACTGGTCCCTTCGGTAGGGCTCGTATGTCGGGAAAATGGGCTGAACTTGACCATCGTACTGGTAGGGTGGGATGTAAAATCGGGGAAGTGTCGGGGGAGGGTAGGTTAAAGGTCTTCTGGGTCCTAGTCCGCGTCGTTCGAACCAGTTTCTGTTTCTGAAATATATAACGGCAAGGAAAATGATGAGTCCTACAAATACTGCTGCTCCTACAAAGGCTCCTATGGCCGCGTTTCTGGTTGTTTCGTTGATGTCGGGGGTTGGTTGTAATGGCATGGATTCCTTCCTGCGTCTAGCGTCGTGGAAGGGTGAAGGGAAGCTTCGAGCTAATTGTTAGGGCCGACGTTCATGTGACTCGTAGTCGGGTGATTGATAAGCTGTCTCGCATTCGGACAATCACTTATGCAATACCGCGGATGACCCGAGGTGGTGAAAGAGGCGCGAACTATTAGTTGCTCTCAGCGAGTGAGTTACAAGTAAGATTTGGGTGTAGGTAAACCTTAGCTCGAAGCTGAGGTTGTACTGTAAATCGTAACTACTTAAATACTAAAGAGTTGGTCCTAATAATAGCTACGAAAGTTTTGTCGAAGTACAAGAGGCGTGCTGGTCGGGCGACGAGCACGCAATATCATGCGTTGTCCATCATGAAAGATTTATCGAAGGTGATCTGGTGATACGGTGGTGATTGCACGTAAGCGTGATTATGCCGATAAGATGAGATAAGACTAGAAAAATGAAAAAAGTTAATAAATCGTAACACCTATCACAGAGTTGGAACAGATGAGTATGAAGATAATCGACCAGAATTGGCAACAGGCTGCCCTAGACTACTTCCAACCAAGGCAACAGAGCCCTGCCCCATCTGACACTACAGGTTGCAAACTCTACTGACTGAGGAACCTGGCCCTCCAGCCCCAAATCCTTGGAGTCAACTGACCTCAACAAATGAATCAGATGCTCCATGGAACCGTACTCTCAATTATACCACACCCCAGCATGGGGACCCTCTCCACCTTTGCCACCAACTGCAAGGTTCTCCTCCCCTGAACCTGGAACTAGCCAACTTCCCAGACCTAATAGACCTAGAGGAGATAGACAAGCAAAAAGAAGTATGAAGGGCCTTGGCACCATCACCATCCACATGACCAGTGAGTCAAGCGACTTGGCCCCTGAGCCGCTATCACCCCAAATCCCATCACCTGTTTTCATGGCAAACATCCGACGAGGATAACTTCAGATTCATGACCATGGGTGACCTAGTTATCTCCGATAAAGAAGACCAGAAGAGTTGATGGATCACTATGAGAGAAGGTGAACAGAGGAGGATCCCGACCAAGAGCTGTAATCTCTTCTTATCGAATACCATCTTGTCCAGCAAGAAATAGAGGAAAGCCCCTTCTATCTGGGAGGAGCTGACAGAGCCTGACCTGAATTATCTCAGGCTCAGCGAGTTGTAATGGGCCCCTACCAGGTAGCAGCATGGAACCATTGATGATGGGATTACTTGGAATAAGGAGGAGTTAATGAGACAGTGGAGGAGCACCACAGAAGGAATTCCAGTTATGAAGGGGCAGCAGACCAGTGGTGTGCCCTATATTACAGACTCTGACCAGGAGTATACACATCTGGATTATGACCCCAAACCGAGAAAGAGCACCAGATGCTCTCCCAAGTTCTGGAAGGTATACTCTGAGACTGGGGACAAGACAAGTGAGAATGGCTCAAACTCCAGCAGATTAGACTGGCCCAGGCCACTACCAGACTCCCCACCCCAAGGGTGGAGGAGCCAAGGGAATTATTGGAAAGGCAAGAGTAGGCTCCTCATAGGAGCAAGAGAGGGCAAGCCAGGCCCTTCAGACAGGGCCCAACAAGAAGAAGAAGCCCAACTTAGGCAAGGGAATACATCCTCCCACTTCCTAAAGAATTTCATAAGTGGGAACCTCCATGAGGAAGGCAACCAGGACCCCTGTCTATCCCAAAAAGACATGGGAGTCCCACCCACAGGACTGACAGATGGTCAATTCTCCAGCCACCTGTCCGATGGGACCCTCCCAACCCCCCAGACTGGCCCACTGGCCAAGCCAAAGCCAATGCCCTCTGACTCCAGGTCAAGCCCACTCTGATCCAACTCCCTGCTCTCTTCATTGGGAAACATGACAATATCAACAGGTTCACTGGGGCCTGTGAAGAATACTTCTCGACCTTTAAAGCATACTATCCCACATACAGACAAAGGATACTATTCACAGTTTCCTTCTTCGAGAAAGGTGCCTAATTGTGGTGGACCCACTTCAAGTTCAAAAGTGAAGAAATGTGGCTCTACTGATACCCATCATAAGATGACTTCAAGAGGTCCCTACAGGTCGAGTTCGGTGACCCCACCCTCCAGAAGGTCATGGAACAATGAATGATGGAGCATAAGATGATGGGCACTGCTTCAGAGTACTTCTGGAAGCTGGAGAAGCTGGCCAGACAAGCTGACCAACTCTACGATACTGGACCCTGAAGCACCCTTGTCCATGCTGTTTAATGGGGAGTACCCGCCTCATACATGAAATCCATCACCAACCTCAGCATCATGATTCCCCAGACCTATGCCAACTGGAAGTGCAGGAGAAGTGCCATCTACAACGAGAGGACCAGGAAAGATGTCTTCGACAAGATTGAAAGCATTGAGATGGTGGAGTAGTCTGGTCTCTAGATTTGAGTAAACCAATATCCCTGGGTCTGCGAAAGCAGGGTTCAAACCCCAGTTGCTCCAGAGGAGGTTTAGTGGGTATTGCATAAGCTGAGTCTCACACTGTTTGGCCTTCAGACTGTTCATGCATAAATTGCATTCCTGTCTCAGTACCTGAATCCTTGGTTTGTAATCCCTAGGAGAATGGTAATTGGCTGCACATTGGAAGTGACTGTGTTGCTGGACCGCCTCTGTGATGGCCTCCATCAAAAAAAAAAAAAAAAGAAGCTGAGGAAGCCAAGGGACTTGAAGACCAAGAAGTACACTTTGGCCCAACTTCAGGCCATGTTTACAATCACTGAGGAAGAGGAGAAGATGGAGAAGAAGGTCAAGGAGAAGACACCCTCAATGTCAAAGATCGAGAAGGTAAAAGGTGAGGCCGAGAAGTGAGCGATTCTACTTCCTTGGCCCAATCCTTCTCTAGTGGTCAGGTCTTGGATCCTGCTGTGTGGACCTTATCCAAATGTATTAATTTTTTATGTATGTCTACCTCTGTACCTGCACATTCGAATATACCCCAGTTCACACTTTCACCCAAGACCACCCGAGAAGAATCACAACCAATTCAGGCTCTGCCTGAAAAATCCTATAAGAACCCAGAAAACCCCAGTGACACCCATCCCTCTCCCTCACTAACACCCCCTGTCCCAGAACTTGTAACCCTTCAAGATCTTAAGTGATGAGAGTTCCTCTGAACAATGCCAGGGATCTCCAAGCCATCAGTGAAAGAGGTTCTTCCTGGACTGGTCAAGCCCAGCATTGTGGAAGGAGTCAACCCCTCAAAAGGGTCACCCCTTTCCTAAGTCACAAGAATGGACTGGGACACAGAATGGGTGATGAAGACCCCAGAAGTAACAAGGGAGCATGGTTCATGCAACAAGAATGCAATGTCCATGACCCTCTTTGTCTCTGGTGATGTGTTACAATTTATTAACTTTTTTCCTTATCTCAGTCTTATCACATCTTATTGGTGTCATCATGCTTATGCACTATCACCTTACCATCACCAATATCAACTTCGACAAAACTTTCATGATGGACAACACATGATATTGCATGCTCGTCACCCGACCAGCATGCCCTTTGACTTCGACAAAACTTTCGTACCTATTATTAGTACCAACGCTTTAGTATTTAAGTAGCTATGATTCACTGTACAACCTCAGCTTCAAGCTAAGGTTTACCTACATCTAAACTTTACTTGTCTGCTCGCTTGCTGAGAGCTTCTCCAGTAAGCGCCTCTTTCATCACCTCGAAGTCATCCAAGGCATTGTCTAAGTGATTGTCCGAATGCGAGACAGCTTAGCAATTGCCCGACTATGAGTCATGTGAGAGTTGGCCCTAACAATTAGCTCGAAGCTTCCCTCACCCTTCCATGACGATAAATGCAGGAAGGATTCTGTATGACACTACAACAAACATCCGATATTGATGAAACTCGGCCATAGGAGCCTTCGTAGGGGCAGCAGCATTAGTGGGACTAACCCTCTTCACCGCCGCTGTATATTGCAGAAACAGAAACTGGTTCGAATGACATGGACTAACACCAAGAAGAAGAATCTTAACCTACCCACCACCCACCCTCCCACGCTTCTATATCCTGCCTTACAATGGTCAAATTCAGCCCATTCACATGACATATGAGCCCTACCGAAGGGACCAGTTCTACATGCCCCCTGTCTTGCTGAATAGGCAGGACCGGTCAGGCACCCCTAGTCCCGAGACCAACATCGGAATCTATCATGGAAGAAGAGGAAGAACCCCAAGCCCCATCGCTGGGCCCTCTGGAAATTAGGCAGTCCTCTAGGACCGCATCTCGCTCTCCCTCTGTCAAGGGAGACATCACAGAACTTATCTGAGCCTACGTTGGGCCCGGAACTATCGAATATGATGAGGCAGAGTCACGTCGAAGCAGTACAAATGTACTTCCAGCCGAGGGCAATGAGCCCAGTCCCCCTAGCACACCCCCTCCCTGTCTGGCCCTCCAAGTTACAAACCCTTCTCCGCCTTCAGCAAGCAGCTCCGTCATCGCAGCGGGAAGCACCACGTTCTACAACCAGACAGGGCATGTACACAGGGACCCCCTTTACGACCTCAGTTGGACCCCCCTGGTACACCTACGATATCAATTATGTGAACCTCTTCCTCCCCCTCTCCTGTTGAACCCCCTTCTGGAGAACACCCCCGGCCTGATCAACCTCGAAGATGAGGAGAGAGTAGCCCGGATAATGAGCCCCTTGACCAGGCCAGCAACTCGGACCACTCATCGACAAGGGTCGACCCAGCCGACCTCTGAAGAGGAAGACTTCAGATCCGCGATATCGGGAGACCTTTCTACTTCTGACGAAAAAGAGCTTGGGAGACCGAGAACGCATTCCACCTACGACAACTGGAAGAGGACCCCAAACAGCCCCCTAGAGAGCTTAGGGATGAGCGAAGATTGGTGAGATGTTACGATTTATTAACTTTTTTTCATATTCTAGTCTTATCTCATCTTATCGGCATAATCATGCTTACGCATAATCCCCACCGTATCGCCGCCAAGGACTTCGATAAATCTTTCATGATGGACAACGCATGATATTGCGTGCTCGTCGCTCGACCAGCACGCCTTTTGACTTCGACAAATCTTTCATAGGTATTAATAGCATTCGCGACTTAGTATTTAAGTAGCTACATTTCATTGTACAACCTCAGCTTCGAGCTAAGGTTTACCTTCACCCAAATCTTACTTGTTACTCACTCGCCGAGAGCATCTAATAGTTCGCGCCTCTTTCACCACCTCGGGTCGTCCACGGCATTGTTTAAGTGATTGTCCGAACGCGAGACAGCTTATCAATTGCCCGACTACGAGTCACGTGGACATCGGCCCTAACAATTAGCTCGAAGCTTCCCTTCACCCTTCCACGGCGCCAGACGCAGGAAGGAATCCATGCCATTACAACAAACCCCCGACATCGACGAAACAACAAGAAATGCGGCCATAGGAGCCTTCGTAGGAGCGGCAGTATTCGTAGGACTAATCATCTTCCTCGCCGTTATATATTTCAAAAACAGAAACTGGTTCGAACGACACGGACTAGGACCCAGAAGACCTTTAACCTATCCTCCCCCGACACTCCCCCGATTTTACATTCCCCCCTACCAGTACAATGGTCAAATTCAGCCCGTTCTCCCGACAACCTACGAGCCCTACCGAAGGGACCAGTTCTACACGCCCCCAATCTCGCCGAATAGGCAGATCAGATCCAACGCCCCCAGCCCCGAGTCGGATGCCGGGGTCTATTATGGAAGAAGAGGAAGAAGTCCAAGCCCCGTCGCTGGACCTTCCGGAACTAGGCAGTCCTCTAGGACAACATCTCGCTCTCCCTCTGTCGAGAGAGACATCACAGAACTTATCCGAGCCTACGTCGGGCCCGGAACTGTCGAGTATGACACGGCAGAGTCGATTAGAAGCAGTACAAACGTACTTCCAGCCGAGGACATTGAGCCCTCCCCCCCTAGCACACCCCCTCCCCGTCCGGCCCTCCGAGTTACAAACCCTTCTCCGCCTTCAGCAAGCAGCTCCGTCATCGCGGCACGCATCGAGGCCTTCTACCACCAGAGGGACGCCCCGCAGCTACACCGCGACCCCATCCACGATCTCGGCTGGACCCCCCCCGGCACACCTTCGACGTCAATTGTACGGACCCCGTCCTCTCCCTCCCATTCCGCAGACCCTTCTACCAGACTCCCCCGCCCCGAGCAGCCACGGGAGTGAAGAAGTAGCTCAGATAATGAGCCCCACGACGACAGCGTCTCGAACAGGTCGTCGGTACGCGTCAACCCTGACGACCTCAGGAGAGGAAGACTTCAGATCCGCTCTATCGGGAGACCTTCCTACTTCGGACGAAGAAGAGCATGGGAGACAGAGAACGCCTTTCGACTTCGACGCCTGGAGGAGGACCCAGAGCAACCACCCAGAGATCTCGGAGATGAGAGGAGACTGGCCCGAAGAGAGCTCGAGAGCAATCCATTCTACCTGGGAGCTCCTGCCCGAGCCTGGACCTCCCTCACAGTCCAGCAGCGAATCGCTCTCGGACCCTATCGCGCCCAGGCCTGGGCCCTTAGAAGAGAGGATTACGTCCAACGAGGAGGGATTGATGAATCCCTTGATGAACATCGGTGACGCCTACGTCTCTTCCCAACAGAGGAGCTCCACCGCCACGAGCAGAACTACGGCCCCACCCCTGGCGTCTATATACGAGGTCTACGACCAAGAACAGACGAGGAAGAACGAACCCTCCAGGGAAGATTGGAGGATATACTCCGCACCTGGAGAACCGACGAACATGAACGAGAACATCTGGCCTTCGTACGAATGGCCCAAGCCAATGCCAGACGAACCGCCCAGAGAGTGGCGGAGAAACGGCAATCCATGGAAAGGCAAGAGTAGGTTGCTCGCCGGGTCCGACCCAGCAGGACCCAGCGAACCCATGGAAACGGAGGATGAACGACGAGTACGGGAAGCTCACGAAGCGGAGGCCAGGAGACAACAGTTCCAGGCCGACAAGGACGCCTTCCCCGACCTCACAGCAGGGCTGGTAGCCCAATTAGAAAGGGCCAGAGCATTTGCCCTCGCCCACAACTTGCCAATCCCAAAAGAACTCCAGGACGTACCCGATCAACCACAACCCCAACCCTGAGGTCGTCCCGCCGCGCCAGTACCCAGACGGTATGGGAGTCCCACGCATCGAACCGACAGATGGTCGGTCCCTCGCCCGCCCCCTAGATACAATCCCCCCGACCCACCATATTGGCCCTCCGGCCACGCTGAAGAACAAGACCCCTGGCTCCAGGTAAAACCAACACTAATACGATTACCTGCCGACTTCCAAGGAAAGAGTAGCGACATCAATCGCTTCACCGGGGCCTGTGAAGACTACTTCGCTGTCTTCAAGGCCTACTACCCCACCCACGCCAATAAAATCTTGTTCGCAGTATCCTTGTTCGGCGAGAAGCCGCAAAACTGGTGGTCGCAGTACCGATACCAGTTTTGGAGCAACGATGAGGAACGCTACCGATACTTCTCCTGGGGCGAGTTCAAGTCCGCCCTCAAGGTCGAGTATGGAGACCCCGCCCTTCAGGAAGTCATGGAGCGACGCATGAACGAGCTCAAAATGACGGGAACCGCGTCCGAATATTTCAGGCGCCTTGAAGAGCTGGCCCG
Source organism: Armillaria fumosa (assembly GCA_030407015.1). Lineage (NCBI taxonomy): Eukaryota > Fungi > Basidiomycota > Agaricomycetes > Agaricales > Physalacriaceae > Armillaria > Armillaria fumosa. The sequence continues at coordinate 1,147,225 of JAUDYM010000001.1, forward strand.
ACAAGCCGACCAGCTTACTGACCTAGGACCACGAAGCGCAATCGTCAGGGCAGTCCGCTGGGGAGTACCCGAATCATACACGGAGTCGATCGCCAATCTTGGCGTCATGATCCCCTCGACCTATCCACAATGGAAACAGCGCATTTGTAACATATTCGACGAAAGGGCCCGCAAGACAGCCTTCGATAAAATCAGATACGTCGACCGCCCAAAGAACCAATCCGCCGGAGGTTCCAATAAAGGAACCGCCGGCGCGACAAGTTCCGGGGCCGACAAACCTGTCAGCAAAGGATCGTCGGGAGGATCATGGACTACCTATGGAGGAGCCGGAGAACCGATGGATATAGACCGCCTCCGAAAGGAAGGCTGGTGCTTCAACTGTGGAGGAAAAGGTCACATGGGAAAAGATTGTAAAAAGCCGAAGCGACCACGAGACCCGAAAACCGGGCGCTACTCGTCGGCGCAGCTTCGCTCCATGTTGACCGAAGCCGAGGATCTAGAAAAAGAACATGAGAAGGAGGTGCACGGGCACAGTCACGCTGAGAAGGTCGAGGAGAAGACGCCCTCGACATCGAAGATTGAGGAGGTAAAAGGAAAGGCCGAGAAGTGAGTGATTCCACTTCCTCGGCCCAATCCTCCTCAATGGGTGGTCGGTCATCGGGTCCCGCTGCGTGGACATTATCCGGTTGTAATAATCTCTTACGTACGTCTATCACTGTCAATACGCATTCGAATATACCCGCGTTTACTGCCTCCCCCGAGACCACCCCGAAAGAATCACAAAATATTCAAACTCCGCCTGAAAAGGCATATATAATCCCTCAGAAGCGAAGAGAAACTCGCCCCCCTCCTTCACTTACACTTTCTGTCCCAGAATTCCTCACCCTCCAGGACCTTCAGACTCGATGGGGACCGGAGTTCATCCGAACCATGTCAGGGATCTCTCAGTCCTTAGGGACGAAGGAGGTGCTCCCTGAACCGGCCGAGCCCATCGTCGCTGAAATCGAACCTCAAGACGGAGACGGGAGTATGGGGTCGATGCCTATCGACCATGTCCCCAATGATTCGCCTCACGCTCAGGGACCGTCGCAGATACACGACCCCCTCTCCTCCCGTCTGGCAGAAGACATGAAAGGTTGCGGCCCTCGTCACTCTCTCGTAGATGCCACAACGATCGAGACGGCGCCCCTTTCATCCCCGACCTGAATGGAAGAAGTTGTCGCAAGAAAGGATAGGGATCCGGGACAGGCACTCAAGGACCTGACGCTAGCGTGGGAGCACGGTTCATGCGACAAGAATGCGACGGGCACGGTTCCCTCGATTCGTCTTGACGAGTCCTTCGGTCACTCCAGGGGCGACCTAATCCCCAAACCCCCGAGTCCTGACGAAAGCGCCGGCTGCGGGCAATCTCTGGGGAAGGAGCATGCCCCAACCAGGGAGACCCCTCGAAGGCCCCCGACCGCCGAAGGATCAAGCAGGGTTCCAACATCGGATGCGCGATGTTCACGGGCCCGGAATACCACCCTCGTCGAAATCCCTGACGAGGAGGACGATACCGCCTTCAAGATGGCGAGGGACCGAGAACGAGTCAAGCGGGAAAAGGAAACGACCAAGGGGCTTCTCCCCTCGTTCGTCAAGGAACAAGAGAAGGAAGAAGAAGAAGCGTTGAGGGCTAGGCGATCCGAATCATCCCCAGTGAGTGTTTCCTCCCCGAAGTCCACCTGGTTCAAGCCATTTGGCGCGGACTGGACCCTTCGGGCCGTCAGGGAAGCACGCACGGATTCGGAGGCCTTCGCCTCACTCCATCTCTGGGCCCATAAGGAAAAGGTCAACGAGATCGACGAGCAACTCCTGAGTTCACTGCGAACGGGCGGAGAACGAGCACGAGAAGAGCTCTACGAGCTGAGCCAACCCATCAGATACCAACGCTGAGTAAGCACCAAGGGCGTCAGGGAGTTATTCCTCGACGTCCAGCTTGAGACCTTGGAGAATCGCCAAACCCTCAAGGCCCAGGCGTTAGTCGACAGCGGATGTACGGGGAGTACTGTAAACGAAGCCTATGTTAAGAAGCATGGTCTCGTCACCCGACCTGCACCAGCCCCCATATCGGTGTATAACGCCGATGGCACCAGAAACAAGGCAGGCGAGATTACCGAGTTCGTAGAAGTACGGATGACCATAGGTGGACATTCCGAAAGAATCGACTTTGCCGTCACCAATATCGGCAAAGGCGACATCTTCTTGGGACACGACTGGCTACTGCGACACAATCCGGTCATCAACTGGACCACCGGCAAGGTCATTTTCGCACGCTGCCAGTGCCAAAAGAACCCCTTCCCACTGCCTGACGCCGATCCAGACGACCCTTGGGATGAGGAGCTAGAGGAGGGAGAAACCATTCTAATGGTTGACCTTAGGGAAGAGCTAGAAATTCGTGCGGTACATCATGCCAACGACCTGGCAGCTAAGGCCGCTGAAGGGAGGGCCAAGAAAACTTTCGAAGAAATGGTCCCTCCCCAATATCGCGAGTTCGAGGACCTATTCTCTAAGGAAAACTTTGACGAACTACCAGACCGAAAACTGTGGGATCATGCAATCGAGCTGATCCCCAATGCCAAATCCACCCTCGACTGCAAGGTATACCCACTCAATCGACACGAGCAGGAAGAACTAGATAAGTTCCTGGACGAAAACTTGGAATCGGGACGAATCCGCCCCTCCAAATCCCCGTTTGCCTCGCCTTTCTTCTTCATCAAGAAGAAAGACGGCTCCCTCCGACCCGTTCAGGACTATAGGAAGCTGAACGAAATGACGATCAAGAATCGATATCCCCTACCACTTATCTCTGAACTAATGGATAAGCTTCGCGGCGCCAAGTATTTCACAAAACTAGATGTCCGCTGGGGGTACAATAACGTCAGAATTAAACATGGAGACGAGGCCAAGGCCGCCTTCCGTACCAATCGAGGGCTGTTCGAACCAACAGTCATGTTCTTTGGACTCACCAACTCGCCCGCCACCTTCCAATGGATGATGAATGACATCTTCCACGACCTCATAATGGAAGGAAAGGTCACTATTTACCTCGACGATATCCTAATCTTTTCGAAGGACCTACAGGAACATCGACGAATCGTCAAGCGAGTCCTCCAACGCCTAAGGGAACACAAATTATTCCTAAAAGCAGAAAAGTGCGAGTTCGAAGTCTTGGAAACCGAATACCTCGGTGTCATAATCAGCGAGGGATCAGTACGAATGGACCCGATAAAGGTCAAGGGGATCACCGAATGGCCCACGCCCACTAAGAAGAAGGAATTACAGTCCTTCTTGGGCTTCACAAATTTCTACCGAAAATTCATAAAGGACTACTCCAAAATCGTACGGCCCATGACCCAACTCACTGGCAATGCCCCCTGGATCTGGGGAGCCGCCCAGAACGAGGCATTCCAACGCCTGAAGAAGCAGATGGCCGAAGACGTAGTGCTCGCACTCCCCAAGGAAAGCGGAAGGTTCTGAGTAGAGGCGGACTCTAGTGAAGGAGCAATTGGAGCCGTTCTTAGCCAAGAACAGGACGGGAAATGGAGACCAGTGGCCTTCCTTTCGAAGGCGCTAACCGTCACCGAACGCAACTATGAAATTTACGACAAGGAACTCTTGGCGATTATGCTCGCTCTCGAGGAATGGAGGCATTACCTGATGGGCGCGGCGGAGGACTTCAAGATTTGGACAGACCATCAGAACCTGCAGTACTTCCGTCAACCCCAAAAGCTCAACCGTCGCCAGGCCCGATGGGTGACAGAGCTAGCCGAATACCACTTCACCCTACATCATAAACCCGGCGCTTCCAATCGAAAAGCTGACTTGTTAAGCCGAAGGGACGACCACGATCAAGGAAAGAAAGACAATGATGATGTTGTCGTACTCCAACCTGAACATTTCCGGGCCATGATCATGCCCACCACGTCAGAAACGCATCAGCAAATCAAGGATGCGACCAGGAATCACGACAAATGGGATCAAGGAATACAGAACTCCCTCGACCACGAGCGCAGCATATCTGAGAAGGAGGGACTCCTCTACTATGATGGACGAATCTATGTCCCCAAAGATGACAAACTGAGAGGGGAAATTATCGCCTCCCACCACGATCATATCACGGCCAGACATCCGGGAATCGAGAAAACCAAAGAACTCGTACAAAGGGAGTTCTGGTGGCCCAAACTCAAGCAAACCATAGAAAAGTACGTCAAAGCATGCCAAGCATGCCAACGGACAAAGACGGACACCCATCCCAAGGCCGCACCTCTTCATCCTAACGAAGTCCCCTCCGAACCCTGGACCCACATTTCCATCGACATGATTACAGGACTCCCGGAATCTAACGGCTACGATGCCATACTGGTAGTCGTCGATAGATTTTCCAAGGAAATCATCCCAATTGCCTGTAACGTCGAACTCACTTCAGAAGGATGGGCCAAACTACTTCGCGATCACGTCTACGCTAAGCACGGAATGCCCAAGACAGTCATTTCGGATCAAGGCCCGCAGTTTGTATCCAAATTTATGATGGAACTCCTTAAACTCCTTGACATTACCCCCAATGCGTCCACCGCCTTCCATCCCCAGACCGATGGCCAGACCGAACGAGCCAACCAGGAGATCAATAAATATCTCCGTCTCTTTATCAACCACCGACAAACTGACTGGAGCGAATGGCTCGCCATGGCAGCATTCGCCCACAATAATCGAATTCATTCGGCCACTGGCCAAACCCCATTCTTCACCAACTATGGGCTCAACCCTCGAGTTCTACCAGACTCCCTCAAGTCGACCGCCTTCACCAACCCATCGGCCAAGTCGTTCGCAGAAAACATGCAAGAAGTACACCGTCAAGCCAAGGAAGCACTAGAAGAGGCAGCAGGCAAAATGAAAGCCCAATACGACAAGAAAAGAAGAGAGGCCATTGACCACGCCATCAGAGACCGTGTATGGCTCGATGCCACTAATCTTCACCTACCCCGTCCGAAGAAGAAACTCGACGACAAACGTGTCGGCCCCTTCCTGATCATCGAAAAGACCGGTGCTTCCGCCTACAAGCTCAAGTTACCACCCCATTGGAAAATCCACCCGCGCTTCAATGAGAAGCTCCTGACACCGTACGTACCCCCGGCGTTCCCTAACCAGGAACAACCCTGTCCACCACCCCCGGACCTCATCGAAGACGAAGAAGAATACGAAGTCGAAGAGGTCCTAGACTCATGAACACGCCGAGTCCGAGGAAAGAAAGGACAGAAATCACGACTTGTAACCGATTACCTTGTTAAATGGAAGGGATGGACCCGGGAACACAACTCATGGGTTCGAGAAGATGACATGGCTAACGCACAAGAAGCCATTCAGGATTATGAGAACAGTCTTTCTGAGACCCAAGCAGTCGTAACCGCACGAAAAGTCATCGACAGGTCGGAGAAAACCGTCAAATGAATAGTCGACCGGAGTTATCGAGAAGACGGGAGGATGGAGCATGTTCTATCAAGTAGAACGAGTCGACGGAAAGAAATTCTGGATCGAAGAACCAGATCGGGAGGTTTGGAAGCCATACATTGACGACTACTGGCACAGAGAGAGCGAGAAGGAAGTCACGGATTGCATCCAATGTGAAGAACAGGATGAACCCGACAGCGAACCCTGGGAGGAAGACATAGGACAGTCGGGACGACTGCCTTAACGAGAGGGTAATGTTACGATTTATTAACTTTTTTTCATATTCTAGTCTTATCTCATCTTATCGGCATAATCATGCTTATGCATAATCCCCACCGTATCGCCGCCAAGGACTTCGATAAATCTTTCATGATGGACAACGCATGATATTGCGTGCTCGTCGCTCGACCAGCACGCCTTTTGACTTCGACAAATCTTTCATAGGTATTAATAGCATTCGCGACTTAGTATTTAAGTAGCTACATTTCATTGTACAACCTCAGCTTCGAGCTAAGGTTTACCTTCACCCAAATCTTACTTGTTACTCACTCGCCGAGAGCATCTAATAGTTCGCGCCTCTTTCACCACCTCGGGTCGTCCGCAGCATTGTTTAAGTGATTGTCCGAACGCGAGACAGCTTATCAATTGCCCGACTACGAGTCACGTGGACGTCGGCCCTAACATGAGAAGGGAGCTCGAGAGCAATCCCTTCTACCTGGGCACTCCAGCCAGAGCTTGGACCTCCCTCTCTGTACAGCAGTGAATCACCCTTGGACCATACCACGCCCAGGCATGGGCCTATCAAAGAGAAGACTATGTCAGAAGAGGAGGCATTGATGAGTCATTGGAGGAGCACCATCAGAGACTACACCTTTTCCCCACTGAGGAGCTCTACCGACATGAGCAGGATTACAGGCCAACCCCCAGAATCTACGTATGTGGACTACGACCAAGAACCGAGGAGGAGCAGCGAACCCTCCAGGGAAACCTGGAGGATGTACTCCAAACCTGGAGAGCTGATGAACATCAGCAGGAACACCTGGCCCATGTACGAATGGCCCAGGCCAATGCCTGATAAGCCACCCATAGAATGGCAGAGGAACAGGAACCCATGGAAGGGGAAGAGTAGATTGGTCACCGGATCTGGTGAAGCAGGACCCAGTGAGCCCATGGAGACCGAAGAAGAGCGACGAATACGAGAGGCAGGAGAGATGGAAGCAAGGAGGCAGCAACTTCAGGCCGACAAGGACACTTTCCCCGACCTCGCAGCAGGGCTGGTAGCCCAACTAGAAAGGACCAGGGCATTCGCCCTTGCCCATAATTTACCTATTCCAAAAGAACTTCAAGGTGCTCCTGACCTTCCTCAGCCCCGAGGATGACCCGCAGCACCAGTACCCCAAAGATATGGCAGCCCAACCCATCAAACTGACCGGTGGTCGGTACCTCGACCTCCCCCAAGATACAACTCCCCAGAACCCCCATACTGGCCCTCCGGCGATGCTGCCAAACAAGACCCATGGCTCCAAGTAAAGCCGATGCTAATCCGAATGCCTGGAGAGTTTGGAGGAAAAAGCAGCGACATCCATCGTTTCACCGGGGCATGTGAAGACCACTTTGCAGTCTTTAAAGCCTACTACCCCACTCATGCGAATAAAATTCTGTTCGCAGTATCGCTCTTCGGAGAAAAACCCCAGGGCTGGTGGTCGCAGTACCGATACCAGTTCTGGAGCGACACTGAAGGATGGTATTGATACTTCTCCTGGGACGACTTTAAAGCCGCCCTCAAGGTCGAGTATAGAGACCCCACCCTCCAAGAGGTCATGGAGTGGCGCATGAATGAGCTCAAGATGATGGGAACTGCATTGGAGTACTTCAGACGTCTTGAAGGACTGGCCCGACAAGCTGACCAGCTCACCGACCTCAGGCCCTGAAGCGCGATCGTCAGAGCAGTCCATCGGGGAGTCCCTGAATCCTACACCGACTCTAATGTGAACCTAGGTGTCATGATCCCCTCCACTTATGCAGAATGGAAACAATGCATCTGCAGCATATTCGATGAGAAGGCCTGCAAAACAGCCTTCGACAAAATCGGATATGTCGACCGCCCAAAGAACCAACACGCTGGAGGCTCCTCTAAAGGAACTTCTGGCACGACAAGTTCCGCAACCGACAAACCTGCCAGCAAAGAGTTGTTGGGCTCGGGATGGACCACCTACGGAGGGGCTGGAGAACCAATGGATATAGACCGCCTCAAGAAGGAGGGAAGATGTTTCAACTGCGGAGGGAAGAGTCACCTGGGAAGAGATTGCAAGAAGCCAAAGCGGCCCCGAGACCTGAAAAGCGGGCAATATACCTCAGCCCAGCTTCGTGCAATGCTCATGGAGGCCGAAGAACATGACAAGGAGGAACATGGACATAGTCACGAGGAGAAGGTTGAGGAGAAGATGCCCTCAACGATGAAGATTGAGGAGGTAAAAGGCAAGGCCAAGAAGTGAGTGATTCCACTTCCTCGGCCCAATCCTCCTCTCTGGGTGGTCGGTCATCGGGTCCTGCTGTGCGGACTTCACCCGATTGTATTAATATCTTATGTATGTCTACAATTGTCCTTACACATTCAAATATACCCCCGATTACTGCTTCCCCTGAGATCACCCAAAAAGAATCACAACGCATTCAGACTCCATCTGAAAAAATCTATAAAATTCCCCAGAAGTGAGATGAGACTCATCCCTCTCCCTCGCTCACACTTTCTGTCCCAGAACTCCTCACCCTCCAAGACCTTCAGACTCAATGGGGACCAGAGTTCATCCGAACCATGTCAGGGATCTCCCAATCCTTAGGGATGAAGGAGGTGCTCCCTGAACCGGCCAAGCTCATCATCGCTGAACGGAAACTTCAAGACGGAGGTGGAGGTATGAGGTTGATGCCTGTTGACCATATCCACAACGATTCGCCCTGCGCTCGAGGATCATCGCAGAAACACGACCCCCTCTCCCCCTGCCTGGAAGAAGAAACAAAAGGTTGCAGCCCTCATAGTCCTCTCAGGGACGTCACACCCATTGAGGTGGCACCCCTTTTGTCCACAACCCTGAAGGAAGAAGGCAGTCAATCAAGCAAGGATAGGGATTCGGGACAGGCACCGAAGGACCCGGGAGTAATGTGGGAGCATGGTTCATGTGACAGGAACACGATGTGCATGACTCCCTCCGTTCATCCTGATGAGCCTTCCGGTCACTCCAGGAGCGACCTGCTCTCCAAACCCCCAATTCCTGATGAAGCAGCTGGCAGCGGGCGATCCCCAGAGAAGGAGCATGCCCCAACTGGGGAGACCTCTCAAAGGCCCCCGACCGTTGAAGGATCAAGCGGGGTTTCAGCATCAGATGCACGATGCTCATGGGCCCAGAAGACCACTTTCATTGAGGTCCCTGACAAGGAAGATGATACGTCATTCAAGATGTCACGAGCCAAGGCGCAAAAGAAGAAGGAGGAAGAACCGATGAGGGAGAGGCGTTCTGAGTCAAGTCCAGTGAGTGTTTCCCCCTCGAAGCCCACCTGGTTCAAGCCATTTGGCATGGACTGGACCCTTTGGGCCATCAGGGAAGCACGCACAGACTCAGAAGCATTCGCCTCACTCCACCTCTGGGCCCACAAGGAGAAGGTCAATGAGATCGATAACCATCTCCTAAGTTCGTTAAGGAAGGGAGGTGAACAAGCTCGAGAAGAACTATACGAATTAAGTCAACCAATTTGTTATCAATGATAAGTCTCCTCTAAGGGCATCAGAGAGCTTTTCCTCGATGTCTAACTGGAAACCTTAGAGAACCGACAAACCCTGAAGGCTCAAGCCCTCGTCGACAGCAGCTGCACGGAAAGTACGATCAGTGAGGTCTACATAAAGAAGCATGGCCTTATCACGTGACCCGGCCCAGCACTCATTTCCATCTACAATGCAGATGGCACTTGGAACAAGGCCGGAGAGATCACCGAGTTTGTTGAAGTACGGATGACCGTAGGAGGACACAGCAAGAGAATCAACTTCGCCATTACCAACATTGGCAAGGGAGATATCTTCCTTGGCCATGACTGGCTCCTTTGTCACAACCTGGTCATCAATTGGGCGACTGGCAAAATCATCTTCGCCCGGTGCCAGTGCCAGAAAAACCCGTTCCCCTTACCAGACGCAGACCCTGAGGACCCATGGGACGAGGAGCTAGAAGAAGGCGAGACCATTCTGATGGTCGACCTTCAAGAGGAGCTGGAAATTCGCACCATACATCATGCAAATGATCTAGCAGCCAAGGCCACCGAAGGAAAAGACAAGAAAACCTTCGAAGAGATGGTACCACCCCAATATTGCGAATTCGAAGACCTCTTCTCCAAGGAGAACTTTGATGAATTACCTGAATGCAAGCCCTGGGACCATGCCATCGAGCTGATTCCCAATGCCAAGGCTACACTTGACTGCAAGGTATATCTGCTCAATCAACATGAGCAGGAAGAGCTGGATAAATTCCTTGACAAAAACTTGGAGTTGAGATGAATCCATCTGTCCAAGTCCCCCTTCGCATCCCCCTTCTTCTTTGTTAAGAAAAAGGATGGTTCCCTCCGACCTGTCCAAGACTATCGGAAGCTCAATGAGATGACCATCAAGAACCGGTATCTGCTTCCTCTCATCTCTGAGCTCATGGACAAGCTCCACAGAGCCAAGTACTTTACCAAACTGGACATCCGTTGGGGCTATAATAACATACAGATCAAACAAGGGGACGAGGCCAAGGCAGCCTTCCGGACCAATCATGGCCTATTTGAACCAACCATCATGTTCTTCGGCCTGATTAATTCGCCAGCTACCTTCCAGTGGATGATGAATGACATCTTCCATGACCTCATCATGGAAGGGAAGGTCACCATTTACCTTGACGACATCTGATCTTCTCTAAAGACCTGCAAGAACACCAACAGATTGTCAAGAGGATACTTCAATGCTTGAGGGAACACAAACTCTTCCTCAAAGCGGAGAAATGTGAATTCAAAGTCCTCAAGACAGAATACCTCGGCGTAATCATCAGTGAAGGGTCAGTACGAATGGACCCCATCAAGGTCAAAGGCATTACCAAATGGCCTACGCCCACCAAGAAGAAAGAATTACAATCCTTCCTGGGCTTTACAAATTTCTATCGAAAATTCATAAAGGACTATTCCAAGATCGTCAGACCCATGACCCAGCTCACTGGCAATGCCCCTTGGACCTGGGGCACAGCTCAAAATGAGGCCTTTCAACACCTGAAGAAGCAGATGGCTGAGGATGTAGTCTTAGCCCTCCCAAAGGAGAATGGGAACTTTCAGGTAGAGGTTGACTCCAGTGAAGGAGCGATAGGTGTAGTCCTCAGTCAGGAACAGGACAGAAAGTGAAGGCCAGTCGCATTCCTCTCCAAGGCCTTAACCACCACAGAGCGGAATTATGAAATCTATGACAAGGAACTCCTCGCTATAATGCTTGCACTTGAAGAATGGAGACATTATCTGATAGGCGCAGCGGAAGACTTTGAAATCTGGACAGATCATCAAAACCTCCAGTATTTCTGCCAGCCCCAGAAGCTGAATTGGTGCCAAGCCTGGTGGGTTACCGAACTTGCAGAATATCATTTCATGCTGCATCACAAACCGGGTGCCTCAAATTGAAAAGCTGACTTACTTAGTTGAAGGGATGATCACAACCAGGGGAAGGGGGATAATGATGACATCGTTGTCCTCCAACCTGAACATTTCAGGGCCATGATCATGCCCACCACCTTGGAAACTCACCAGCACGTCAAGGATGCAACCTGAGACCACAATAAATGGGACCAAGGAATCCAGAACTCCCTCGACCATGAATGCGGAGTTTCTGAAAAGGAAGGACTCCTCTATTATGATGGACGGATCTATGTTCCCTGGGACAACAAACTCAGAGAGGAAATCATTGCCTCCCACCATGACCACATAACGGTGGGCCACCCAGGAATCGAGAAAACCAAAGAACTCATTCAAAGAGAGTTCTGGTGGCCAAAACTCAAGCAAACAGTAGAAAAATACGTCAAGGCATGTGAAGCATGCCAACAAACGAAGACAGATACCCATCCTAAAGCTGCTCCCCTCCACCCCAATGAGATCCCATCTGAACCATGGACCCACATATCCGTCAACATGATCACCGGATTGCCTGAATCCAATGGCTACGATGCAATTTTAGTAGTTGTTAACAGATTCTCTAAGGAGATAATCCCGATTGCTTGCAATGTGGAGCTCACGTCTGAAGGATGGGCCAAATTACTATGTGATCATGTATACACTCAACACAGAATGCCCAAGACCATAATCTCAGACAGAGGACCTCAATTTGTTTCCAAATTCATGATGGAACTCCTCAAACTCCTTGACATCACACCAAATGCATCCACTGCCTTCCACCCCCAAACTGATGGACAGACGGAATGAGCTAATCAGGAAATCAACAAGTACCTCCAGATTTTCATCAATCACTGACAGATGGATTGGAGCGAGTGGCTTGCATTAGTGGCCTTCACTCACAATAACCGAATCCACTTGGCCACAGGCCAAACACCCTTCTTCACGAACCATGGAACCCACCCACGTGTATTACCGGACTCCATTAAAACCACTGCCTTCACCAATCCATTGGCGAAGTCATTCGCAGAGAACATGCAGAAAGTCCACTGACAAGCCAAGGAGGCACTCAAAGAGGCAGCAGGGAAAATGGAGGCCCAGTGCAACAAAAAGAGGAGGGAAGCAGTGGAATATGCCATTGGAGACCGAGTATGGCTTGACTCCATAAATCTCCACCTACCTCACCCCAAGAAGAAACTCGACAACAAGCGCGTCGGCCCCTTCCTGATCATGGAAAAGGCTGGCGCCTCCGCCTATAAACTCAAACTCCCACCCCACTGGAAGATCCACTCATGTTTTAACGAGAAACTTCTGACCCTATACGTACCACCGGCATTCCCTAATCAAGAACAGCCCCCCCCTCTGCCACCAGACCTCATTGAAGATGAAGAGGAGTATGAGGTCAAAGAAGTCCTAGACTCGCACACATGCAGAGTCTGTGGAAAGAAGGGACAAAAGTCACGATTAGTCATGGACTATTTTGTCAAATGGAAAGGTTGGATCCGAGAACATAATTCATGGGTCCGAGAAGACGATATGGCTAACGCCCAAGAAGCCATACAAGACTACGAGGACAGCATCTCTGAAACAAGAGCTGTCATGACCGCACAAAGGGTCATCAACAGATCGGAAAAGGCCGTCAAACAAAGAGTCGACCATGACTACCGAGAAAACCAAACCACGGGCAGATGGAGTATGTTCTACCAAGTAGAATGTATTGACAGGAGGAAGTTTTGGATTGAAGAACCTGACCACAAGATCTGGAAAATGTTCATCGACGATTACTGGGAAAGACAGAGTGAGAAAGAACCTACAAACTGCATACTCTGTGACCAAGAAGAAGAAGATGACAAACCCTAGGGCAGTCAGGACGTCTGCCTTAACGAGAGGGTAATGTTATGATTTATTCACTTTTTTCCTTTTTCTAGTCTTATCATATCTTATTGGTGTCATCACACTTACGCACTATCACCACCTCATCACCGAGATCAACTTCAACAAAACTTTCATGATGGACAATGCATGATATTGCACTGACCAGCACACCTCTTGACTTCTACAAAACTTTCGTAGCTATTATCAGTACTGACTCTTTAGTATTTAAGTAGCTACGCTTCACTGTACAACCTCAGCTTCAAGCTAAGGTTTACCTACACACAAACTTTACTTGACTGCTCGCTTGCCGAGAACCTCTCTAGTAAGCGCCCCTTTCATCACCTCAGAGTCATCCGAGGCCTTGCCAAAGTGATTGTCCAAACGCGAGACAGCTTAGCAATCACCTGACTCTGAGTCACATGAGAGTCGGCCCTAACATGAAGGAGCTGTGGGTGAAGTCCTTAGCCAAGAACAGGATGGAAAGTGGAGGCCCATCACCTTCTTATCCAAGGCACTCACCACCACCGAACAGAACTATGAGATCTACGACAAGGAACTCCTTGCAATCATGCTTGCACTCGAAGAGTGGAGGCATTACCTCATGAGAGCCACTGAAGATTTTGAGATCTGGACAGATCATCAAAACCTGCAGTACTTTCGCCAGCCACAAAAGTTAAACTGCTGACAAGCCTGATGGGTTACTGAACTCGCCGAGTATCACTTTACCCTACATCACAAGCCCAGGGCTTCCAACCACAAGGCCAATTTACTCAGCCAAAGAGATGACCACAACCAGGGGAAGAAGGACAACAATGATATCATCATCCTTCAACCTGAGCACTTCTGGGCCATGATTATGCCCACTACCAGCAAGACACATCAATGAGTGAAAGACATAACCCAAAATCATGAGAAATGGGACCAGGGGATTGCCAATTCCCTCAACCATGAACAGGGTATCTCTGAAAAAGATGGAATCCTGTATTACAATGGGCACATCTATGTTCCCCATGATGACAAGCTTCATGGAGAAATAATTGCCACCCACCATGACCACATCACCGCCGGAGACCCAGGGATCAAGAAGACCAAAGAACTCATTCAATGAGAGTTCTGGTGGCCAAAACTCAAACAGACAGTTGAGAAGTATGTCAAGGCTTGTGAAGCATGCCAATGAATGAAGATGGATACTCAAGCCAAAGCTGCCCCCCTTCATCCTAACGAGGTTCCCTCAGAACCATGGACCCATATATCTGTTGACATGATCACTGGTCTACCCAAGTCCAATGGGTACGATGCTATCCTAGTAATTGTTGACAGGTTCTCCATGGAAGTGATCTCTATCGCCTGTAACATTGAGCTCACCTCTGAAGGGTGGGCCAAACTCCTACGTGACCATGTCTATGCCCACAATGGGATGCCCAAGACGGTAATATCTGATCGGGGACCTCAATTCGTCTCAAAGTTCATGACCGAACTTAAACTCCTCGACATCACCCCGAACGCCTCAACTGCCTTCCACCCACAAACTGACAGACAAACAGAGCAAGCCAATCAGGAAATAAACAAGTACCTTCATACTTTCATCAATCACTGGCAAATCAACTGGAGCAAATGGCTCACCCTTGTAGCCTTCACCCACAACAACAGAATCTATTCCGCCACTGGCCAAACCCTATTTTTCACAAACTACAGAGTTTACCCCCGTATTTTGCCTGACTCTATCAAAACAACATCATTTACAAACCCATCTGCCAAGTCGTTTGCTGAGAACATGCAGGAAGTACACTGACAAGCCAAGGAGGCACTTGAAGAGGCTGCAGGCAAGATGAAGGCCCAATACAACAAAAAGAAGAGGAATGCTGTGGACTATGCCATCGGGGACCGAGTATGGCTAGATTCCACCAACCTTCACCTCCCACATCCAAAGAAAAAACTCGACGACAAGCACATCAGCCCGTTCCTTATTCTGGAAAAAGCCGGTGCTTCTGCCTACAAGCTCAAACTTCCCCCTTATTGGAAGATTCATCCATGCTTCAATGAGAAGTTGTTAATGCCATATGTACCACCTGCATTCCCAAACCAAGAACAACCCCCCTGCCACCGCCTGACCTCATAGAAGATGAGGAAGAATACAAAGTGGAAGAGGTCCTGGACTTGCGTACTCATCAAGTTTGTGGAAAGAAAGGACAAAAGTCGTGCATCGTAACTGACTATCTCATCAAGTGGAAAGGTTGAACCCAAGAACACAACTCCTGGGTATGAGAGGATGACATGGCTAATGCCCAAGAAGCCATTGGTGACTATGAAAACAGCATCTCTGAAACAAGAACTGTTGTGACCACCCGTAAAGTCACTGACAGATCTGAAAAGATGTTGAAGGAGATAATCGACCATCACTATGTTGATGAAGTCATCTCATACTGAGTACTCAGAAAGGATGGAAGGACATTCTGGGTCAAAAATCCCTGCCCAAACGACAAGCATTGGAGGGATTATATTGACGATTACTGGAGAAAGGAGTATACAAAGGCACAAGAAGAACTGCCAAACAAACCCTAGGGCAGTCAGGATGTCTGCCTTAATGAGAGGGTAATGTTACGATTTATTCACTTTTTTCCTTTTTCTAGTCTTATCTTCACCATATCTTATCTTATTGCTGCATGAACACCACTATCAACTTTCGAATCAACAAATGTGTGTTCACCACACCATAAACCATGGTTGTCATGCCAACACCTCTTGTTCTACATGCGATTCCCTTTGATCCCATCTTCTCCATCTTTTTCATAGCTATTATTAGTCCTGACTCTTTAGTATATAAGTAGGAATGTTTTCTCTGTAACACCTCAGCTTTGAGCTAAGGTTTAAAACTCACATAAATCTTACTTGTCTGCTCGCTTGCTGAGAGCTTCTCCTGTAAGCACCTCTCTTACCACCTTGAGATTACCATATGCTATCACTTGAGTGATTGTCTGAATGTGAGACAGCTCTACGATTACCTTATCTTGAGTCATGTGAGAGTCAGGCCCTAACACCAGTTGCCTTCCTTTCAAAGGCCTTAACCACTACCAAATGCAACTACAAAATCTATGACAAGGAACTCCTCACCATCATGCTAGCCCTCAAAGAATGGAGACACTACCTCATGGGCACAGCCGAGGATTTTGAAATCTGGATTGACCATCAAAACCTGCAATACTTCTGCCAACCCCAGAAATTAAACTGCCAACAAGCCCGGTGGGTCACTGAGCTCACAGAATACCACTTCACTCTACACCACAAGCCAGGCACTGTGAATCATAAGGCAGATCTCCTCTCCTGAAGAGATGATCACTATCAAGGAAAGAAAGACAACAAGGAAATTGTTGTTCTCCAGCCTGAACACTTCCATGCAATGATCATGCCCACCATCAGCAAAACCCATCAATGAGTTAAGGATGCTACCTGCAACCATAGCAAATGGGACCAAGGAATTGTCAACTCCCTTAATCATGAGCATGGCATTTTCAAAAAGAAAGGACTGCTATACTATGATAGACATATCTATGTTCCCTGTGATGACAAACTCCATGGAGAAATCATTGCTGCCCACCACGATCACATAACCTGTTAGACCCGGGCCAATATTCAGGGGACAAGGGTAGGTCTAAGGCTGTCTCACGTTTGGGCAGTCACCTTAGAGATCCCGGAAAGAGTCCAGAATATGGTGGAGGTACAATTAGATAGCCTTTCAGCGAGTGAGTCAGCAAGATAGAGTTGATTAAACTATAGCTTGAAGCTGGGGTTACATGCTGGACTATACCGTCCTTATATACTAAACGTTGGGCCTAATAATAGTACGAAAAGATGGGGAAGATGGGATCAAGAGGCGACGTAGCATAAGACGAGGGGATTGCATAAGTGAACTGGTCTCGTGATGGGAAAGTATGATGAGATAAGATAAGATAAGCAAAAAAAGTAAATAAATCGTAACATTACCCTCTCGTTAAGGCAGTCGTCCCGACTGCCCTATGTCTTCCTCCCATGGCCCATCATAGGGTTCATCTTGCTCGTTGTTGGTGTTGGTGAACTCCTTTTCGCTTTCTCTGTGCCAATAGTTATCGAGGAGTTCCTTCCATAGCTCTCTGTCGGGTTCCTCTATCCAGAACTTTCTTCCATCCGTGCATTCCACTTGGTAGAACATGCTCCACCCACCGGTGGCTAGGTTCTCACGATAGTCGCGGTCGATTATTTGTTTGACCGCCTTTTGTGACCTATCAATTACTCGTCACATTGTTGTCGACGGCGTACGCTTTGCGAGTTCCCTTTGGTAGTCTTCAATCGCTTCCATTGCGTTTTCCATGTCACTTTCCCATGTCCATGAATTGTGTTCGCATGACCACCCCCTCCACTTGACTAGATAGTCGGTTACGAGTCTGGATTTTTGTTCTTTCTTTCCTCGGACTCGTCTGGTGCGTGAGTCTAGGACTTCGTCGACTTCGTATTCTTCTTCATCTTCGATGAGGTCTGGTGGTGGTGGTGGGGGTTGTTCCTGATTAGGGAAGGCGGGCAGGACGTAGGGTGTCAACAGCTTTTCATTGAAGCGGGGATGTATCTTCCAGTGTGGTGGGAGCTTTAGCTTGTATGCGGAAGCGCCAGATTTTTCTAGGATTAAGAAGGGGCCTACTCGCTTGTCGTCAAGTTTCTTTTTGGGTCGAGGAAGGTGAAGGTGGGTTGCATCGAGCCATACCCGATCTCCCATGGCATAATTGTTAGCAGCCTTCTTCTTTTTGTCATATTGCGCTTTCATTCTCCCAGCGGCTTCTTCCAGTGATTCCTTTGCTTGTCGGTGGATTTCTTGCATATGTTTGGTGAAGGATTTGGTGGCTGGGTTGGTGAATGGGGTTGTTTGGATGGAGTCGGGGAGTATGCAGGGGTTAATTCCGTAGTTTGTGAAGAAAGGGGTTTGCCCGGTGGCGGAGTGGATTCGATTATTGTGGGCAAATGAGGCAAGGGCGAGCCATTCGTCCCAGTCCATCTGTCGATAGTTGACGAAGATGCGCAAGTATTTGTTAATTTCTTGGTTTGCACGTTCGGTCTGTCCATCTGTCTGTGGGTGGAATGCGGTGGAGGCGTTTGGGGTTATGTCAAGGAGTTTTAGGAGTGCCGTCATGAATTTCGAGACAAACTGTGGTCCTCGGTCGGATATGACTATCTTGGGCATCCCATGGTGAGCATAGATGTGGTCGCGGAGTATTTTGGCCCATCCTTCAGCTGTCAATTCCATATTGCATGCTATTGGGACAATTTCCTTTGAGAATTGGTCAACAACTACTAGGATTGCGTCGTAGCCATTAGATTCTGGTAGACCAGTTATCATGTCGACGGATATATGCGTCCAGGGCACGGATGGGATTTCGTTGGGGTGGAGCGGGTTGGTCCCGGGCTGTGTGTTGGTCTTTGTCCGTTGACATATTTCACAAGCTTTGATGTATTTTTCAACCGTTTGTCTAAGCTTCGGCCACCAGAACTCTCTTTGAACGAGTTCTTGGGTCTTTGCAATCCCGGGGTGTCCCGCCGTAAGGTGGTCATGGTAGTTGGCGATAATTTTGCCCCTCAACTTGTCATCCCTTGGGACGTAGATTCGTCCGTCATACCATAGTAGCCCTTCTTCTCTTGTAATTCCTCGCTCATGGTTCAGGGAGGCAGCTATCCCTTGGTCCCACTTCTCAGGACTTCGGGTGACCTCCTTGATTCGCTGGTGAACTTCACTCGTAGTTGGCATGATCATGGCTCGAAAATGTTCTGGTTGGAGGACTATGACATCGTCGTTGTCCTTCCTTCCTTGGTCATGATCATCTCGGCGGCTAAGGAGATCTGCCTTCCGATTAGCGGTACCTGGTTTATGATGCAAGGTGAAGTGGTATTCGGCCAATTCGGTTACCCATCTGGCTTGTCGACGATTGAGTTTTTGAGGCTGGCAGAAATATTGGAGGTTTTGATGATCCGTCCAAATTTCGAAATCCTCCGCTGCTCCCATTAGATAGTGTCTCCACTCTTCGAGGGCGAGCATTATAGCGAGGAGCTCCTTGTCATAGATCTCGTAGTTCCGTTCCATGGTGGTGAGTGCCTTCGAAAGGAATGCTACTGGTCTCCATTTTCCTTCATGTTCCTGGGATAGGACTGCCCCTATAGCTCCCTCACTGGAGTCTGCTTCTACCTGGAACCTTCCCTTTTCTCGTGGTAGGGCAAGTATTATGTCTTCTGCCATCTGCTTTTTGAGTTTTTGAAAGGCCTCATTCTGGGCCGTTCCCCATATCCAGGGGGCGTTACCGGTCAGCTGGGTCATGGGGCGGACAATTTTCGAGTAGTCCTTGATGAACTTGCGGTAAAAGTTCATGAAGCCCAAAAAGGACTGTAGTTCCTTCTTCTTGGTCAGGGCTGGCCATTCGGTAATCCCTTTTACCTTGATCGGGTCCATCCGCACCGCTCCTTCACTGATGATAACTCCCAAATATTCCGTTTCGAGGACTTCGAATTCGCACTTCTCGGCTTTTAAGAAGAGCTTGTGTTTTCGAAGGAGTGCAAGGACCCTCTTTACTATTCGGCAGTGTTCTGACAGGTCCTTTGAAAAGATTAGGATGTCGTCTAGATAGATGGTGACCTTCCCCTCGTGGATGAGGTCGGAGAAGATGTCGTTCATCATCCATTGGAACGTAGCGGGGGAGTTGGTCAGTCCGAAGAACATTACGGTTGGTTCAAACAGTCCGCAATTCGTTCGGAAGGCTGCCTTGTACTCGTCTCCGTCTTTGATCCGAACATTATTATATCCCCATCGTACATCCAGCTTCGTGAAGTACTTAGCGCCGTGTAGCTTATCCATCAGGTCAGCGATAAGGGGGAGGGGATATCAGTTCTTGATGGTCATTTCATTGAGCTTCCGGTAATCTTGTACTGGCCGGAGGGAGCCATCCTTCTTTTTGACGAAAAAGAAGGGGGAGGCGAAAGGGGACTTTGATGGGCAGATCCTTCCACTCTCCAGGTTTTCGTTGAGGAACCTATCCAACTCTTCCTGTTCATTCCGGTTGAGAGGATATATTTTGCAGTCGAGGGTGGCTTGGGCATTTGGGGTTAGCTCAATGGCATGGTCCCATGGTTTTCGATCTGGGAGGTCGTCGAAGTTCTCCTTGGAAAAGAGGTCAAGATAGTCCCGATATTGAGGTGGCACCATTTCTTCTAGACTTTGTTTCGTCTTTCCCTCGTTTGCCTTTGCCGCTAGGTCATTGGCGTGATGTACGGCTCGAATCCTGATCTCCTCTTCCAAGTTTACCATGAGAATAGTTTCTCCTTCTTCCAGTTCTTCATCCCAAGGGTCTTCGGGGTCCGCATCAGGGAGGGGAAAGGGGTTTCGTTGGCATTGGCATCTCGCAAATAGTACCTTCCCAGTGGTCCAGTTAATAACCGGGTTGTGTCGCTTCAACCAGTTGTGCCCTAAGAAGACGTCCCCTTTGCCTAGGTTGGTCACCCCTAGGTCGATCCATTCGCTGTGTCCCCTGATATTGAGTCGGAGTTCCACAAATTCGGTGATACTTCCGGCCCGGCTGTGTGTGCCATCGGCGTTGTATACCGAGATAGGGCTGGCAGCTTTTCGGGTGGTCAGGTTGTTCCTCCTGACATAATCTTCGCTTATCGTGCTGCCAGTGCAGCTGCTATCCACGAGCGCTTGAACCTTGAGCACCTCTCAGTTGGTGAGAGTCTCAATTTGGGCTTCAAGAAATAGTTCTCGCATTCCCGAGGTTCTTACACGCCGTTGGTATCGGATGGGGCTCTTTAGCTCATGAATGCGATCGATGGCGGGCATATGGGATTCATCTCGAAGGAGTTGGAGGAGATCGATATTTATTTCGGATCTTTTATCCTTATGTGCCCAAAGATATAGGGAGGACAATGCCTCCATGTCAGTTCGTGCTTCCCTAACCGCCCGAAGAGTCCAGCTCACCCCAAATGGTGGGAGCCAGGTAAAGTTCAGGGGGCGGGAAACACTTACTGGAGGGGGTACGGGTTTCCTCTCCGCTCGCGCTTCTTCGTCCTTCTTCGCTTGATCCCGTAGGTATCGCTGGTATGATATGTCATCTTCTTCATCTGGGACTTCTTCCATGATTACTCATGATGGCGCTGCACATCTGACGCCGCTTGATTTCATTGGGGGCATACTAGGGGATGCCGCTCTTTCGGCGTTATCGGTTCTTCTTTCCGCTGATCCCGAGAGTCATCGGGATGTCACTTCCCCAGGCGAGGTGTACGCCTTGGCTGGGGGGCAAACATCACCACTTGCCTTGGCAGGGCTAGGTGGGTCCGGGTTGGGTCTCGCGTGATGTGTATCGGGGGATCGGTGACCTGAGGGCTCGTATGGGTTTGATCAGTCCCGCCGTCTTCCCTGCTGCTCCCGAGGGTCGATGGCACCCACGGCCCATAGCACTTACCTGTCCGGAAGGTGGGAGGTCCGGGGATTTCTTCCGAGGGGAGGGGAGGGGAGGTGTCTGGAACAGAAGGCGTTAGCGTTCGGAGGAGGGATGGGTTTTCGTTGTTGTCGAGGGGGTTTTTATCGGTTTTCGAAGGCGATTCAGGTTCAGATAAGGAGGTAGTAAAATCGGGTATATTCGAATGCACATGATGACTGTTACGTGACAAATTTTTACAAGAAGAGGATGACTGCGTGATAGGCTCCATCTTCGTATTCCTTATCTGAAAGTCCTGGGCCGAGCAAGTAGAATCGCTTACTTGTCGGCCTCGTCTTTTACTTCCTCGACTTTCGAGGTCTTGGCGACCTCTTCCTTCTTGTCTCCTTCCTCGGCTATTTCGATCATGGCCCTCAGCTCTTCTCTGGTAAATCGTCCAGTACGGGCTTCGCGGGGCCTTTTCTTCTTCTCCTTCTTGCAGTCCCTCGACATGTGACCCTTCTCACCACAATTGAAACACCGACCTTCTCGCTTGAGTCAGTCGATGTCCATTGGCTGTCCACTTCCTCCGTAGGTCATTCCAGTTCCCGTCTTCTTTTTGGAAGTTGCTGTGGTGCTTCCGGTTCCTTGGGGCTTTAGCCGATTGTTGGCCTTTTTTCCATCCCTCCTTTCTCCATCGTGTGCTTGGTCGAAGAGTGTCCACCGCTGTCGTTCCTCATACATGGTGGTGACTCGTTGCTTCCATTGAGGGTACGTTTCCAGGATATTGAAGCCGGTGTCAGCAATGGCACGAGAGTAGCTGTACGGGATCCCTCGTCGTACTGCCGTGACGAGGGGCCCCCGGGCACTTTCGTCGCGCCTTCGATTCGCCATCTGGGCTTCCATTTCCAACTTCTGGAAGTATTGATAGGCCGTCATCCCTTCCATGCAGAGGTCCATCATCTTCTTCTCGTGCACGTCTTCGATGGCTGGATCTGTGAAACGTTGGGCGAGTAGTTCAGTGAACCTGTCCCAAGAGGGGTACCGGAACCTTCCGAGGTTGCTGCTGAAGTACTCATTGACGAGATTAACCCACCACTCTAGAGCCGGCCCGATTAGGGTGGAGGTGGCGTAGGCCACTTGTTGAGGCTCATAGTGATAGTATTGCCGGTAGGTTTCGAAGTAACTGGTGCACTGATATAGGAACTGCTTGAGTTCTGAATGGGTTCTGTCAAAGGGGGCAGGCTCCTTGATAAGTATGGGTTTGACCCCCAGGAAGGGGGCATCGTCGGCGGCATTGCCGGTGGGCCATGGGGGGGTGGGCCTGGGGGCATTCGGCCCGGTGGGGGTCTGGGGATGGACCATCGGTCCGGGTTGTCATAGGGGTCATCGTCCGGATCCCCTCCTGGTCTGCCTGGTGGCCATGCTGGGCGGGTGTTTGGGTATTTCTTGTAATGCTCTTCGAGCTCCTGGTCCATTCCTTCCTTTTGTTCGTGTAGTTCCTTGGCCTTTGCTAACTCCTTTTCTTGCTTGGCACGAAGTTCAGCAGAGCTTAGTTTTACTGGCTCCGGCTGCTTTCCCAATGGTCCTGCTTCCGTTCCTCCCCCGGCTCCAGCGAATAGCCTACTTATGCCGGGTCGAGGTGCTCGGTCCTGCCTGCGGAGTGGGGGCTCGGTGGCGTGGGGTCGGGGTACTTGGTCCCGCCACCGGGGAGGGGGAGCGTCGGGGAGGGGATGTGGGTACCCTCCTGGCCCTTCGCTCAGCCACTTGCTGGAAGCGCTCCTGGTAGATTCTGGTCTGGTCAGCCAGGGCGCGGTTTCTGCTGTCCTCCTCGGCCAGCTGTCGTACTCTCTCGGCCACCTCTCTGTTGGCGGCGAGATTCTAGAAGGCCCGATCCAAGGTCCCCTCGATCTCCCTCTGCTCAGAGTCGGTTCTGGAACGGAGTGGCAGGCCCTCATAGGGATGGGGGATGGGGCCCTGTAGCTCTCTTCGTAAGGCCTCATGGATTCTTCTTCCCACAGTTCTTGGAGTGAGTGGTCACCTTGCTCCTCCCACCATTCGGTAGTTGGGGCTGGTTCCAAGGATGTAATCGTCCGTACTGACTGGTAATCCCCCTCTTGCGACAAAGTCTCGTAGTCGGACCTCCCATGCGAGGGTGATCCATGGTCCCAGGGCGAGTCTGTCCTGGTCGGAGAGGACTGTCCACTCCATTTCGGGTCCCTCGAGGATGAGGGGGCTCTCCGCGAACCTTCGCTGGTAATGGTCTCGTTCCCATTGCTGGTAGTCGATGCGGAGCTGCGTTGCGACGGCGTCCTGCTGGGCCCAGTTGGCCCTGCGGAGCCAGTCCCAGTATCTCGTTCGTGTTTCGCCTGCCAGTCTAACATGATTTGCTGTGCTGTAGTATGCATCAACAAGCTCGAGTCGATGTCTCCTTTGCTCTTCCCCCCCTCCTCATCATCTGTGCCTGCTGCTTGGGATGAGGACTCCTCCGTTCGTATGGTGATGACCTCCTGGGAGGGGAGGTCGGGGTATATCCTTCCTGGACGTCCTCGGCCTCTTCGTGCTTCCACGAGGAGAGCCGTGGGGGGTCGTACCGGGAGAATGGGTCTGGGGGATAGGATTCTTGGAGGGGGTGGCTCGTCAGGGTGGGGGTCTGTCCTTGTGGGGCCAGACTCCGAGCTATCTCTTTCATCTCCTGCGAGGTCACTTCCCATTGCGTAGGCTTCAATAACGTCTTCATAGGAAACGTTTTTGGGCTCATGGCAGGAGATTGCTGGAGGGGTTCTAATGGCAGTATCAGAGGACTCAGTTCTGGTGGTTTGGGATCCTGATAAGATCGACGGGATGACCGGGTCTTCACTGTTTTGACGGATGCTGCGTCGTCGGTGGATTTCGGCAGAACCTTGTCCTTCAAGGTCTGCATGAATCCTTTCTTCGGGGGTTGCTGGTCGGGAGGGTCCGACATAGTATCTGGGGAGGTTCAGGTGATACGTTCTGATGGGTTGTCTTTGTCATCTGCACCGAGGTCGTATAAATGCTACAGCGCTTAGGGCAAGGATTATAGTTCCTAGGATGGTGGAGACTATAATGGTGGTTCATGAGGAGGTGTCGGTTGTGATAATCATAAGTCCTTTTTCGGCTAGCGATAAAAGGATCTTTGGTAGGGAAGCTTCAAGCTAACTGTTAGACCCGGGCCAATATTCAGGGGACAAGGGTAGGTCTAAGGCTGTCTCACGTTCGGGCAGTCACCTTAGAGATCCCAGAAAGAGTCCAGAATATGGTGGAGGTACAATTAGATAGCCTTTCAGCGAGTGAGTCAGCAAGATAGAGTTGATTAAACTATAGCTTGAAGCTGGGGTTACATGCTGGACTATACCATCCTTATATACTAAACGTCGGGCCTAATAATAGTATGAAAAGATGGGGAAGATGGGATCAAGAGGCGACGTAGCATAAGACGAGGGGATTGCACAAGTGAACTGGTCTCATGATGGGAAAGTATGATGAGATAAGATAAGATAAGCAAAAAAAGTAAATAAATCGTAACATAACCACCAGACATCTGGGGATCGAAAAGACCAAGGAGCTTGTCCAGAGGGAGTTCTGGTAGCTAAAGCTCAAACAGACAGTTGAGAAATACGTCAGAGCATGTGAAGTGTGCCAACAAACAAAGACCAACACTCAACCCAAAGCCACCCCTCTCCATCCCAATGAGGTGCCCTCTGAACTGTGGACCCACATATCCATTGACATGATCACTGGACTACCAGACTCCAATGAATACGATGCCATTCTGGTAGTCATCAACAGATTCTCCAAGGAGATTGTCCTGATTGCATGCAACATTGAGCTAACCTCTAAAGGCTGGGCCAAACTACTACACAATCACATCTATGCCTGCCATGGAATGTCCAAAACAGTAATCTCAGACAGAGAGCCACAATTCGTCCCCAAGTTCATGACTGAGTTGCTCCAACTCCTTGATATCACCCCCAATGCATCCATGGCTTTCCACCCCCAAACAGATGGACAGACAGAGTGTGCCAATCAGGAGATCAACAAGTATCTCTGAATCTTTGTCAATTACAGACAGACAGACTGGAGTGAATGGCTCACCCTTGCAGCATTCACCCACAATAACAGAGTGCATTCTGCCACAGACCAGACCCCATTCTTCACGAACTATGGAACCCACCCTCATGTGCTGCCTGACTCAATCAAAACCACTCCCTTTACAAACCCCTCAGTGATGTCCTTTGCTGAAAGCATGTAGGAGGTACACTGTCAAGCCAAAGAATCACTAGAAGAGGCTACAGGGAAAATGAAGGCCCAGTATGACAAGAGGAGATAAGACACAGTGGAGTACACCATTGGAGACTGAGTATGGCTTGACACTACTAATCTTCACCTTCCCTGCCCAAAGAAAAAGCTTGATGACAAATGCATCAGACCATTCCTAATCCTCGAAAAGGCCAGCACATCTGCATACAAGCTCAAGCTTCCCCCCCACTGGAAAATTCACCCATGCTTCAATGAAAAGCTCCTGATGCCATACACACCCCCTGCATTCCCCAACCAAGAACAACCCCCTCCACTGCCACCCAACCTCATTGAAGATGAGGAGGAATATGAAGTCAAGGAAGTTCTAGACTCCTGAACCTGTTGAGTCCATGGAAAGAAGGGACAGAAATCACATCTTGTCACCGACTACCTCATCAAGTGGAAAGGCTGGACTCGGGAACACAACTCCCGGGTATGAGAAGATGACATGGCCAACACACAAGAAGCCATAGCAGACTATGAGGAAGGCATCTCCCAAATGAGAACTGTTGTAACCGCCCATAGGGTTATTGACAGATCAGAAAAAACACTCAAAGAGATAATCAATCACTGCTACCTCAAAGGAACGATCTCATACTAGATCATCAGAAAAGATGGAAGAACATTCTGGGTTGAAAATCCCTATCCAAACAGAGAATGGGGGGATTACATCAACAATTATTGGAGAAAGGAGTATGAGAAGTCACTAGAGGAACCACCAGACAAGCCCTAGGGCAGTCAGGACAACTGCCTTAATGAGAGGGTAATGTTATGATTTATTCACTTTTTTCCTTATTCTAGTCTTATCTTCATCTTATCGCCCCACTATCACCAATTGGATAGTTCACATCAGTCATCCTGCAGGACAACACATGATATCTACCAAAGAGTGCATGTTCATCGCAATGCTGCACATGCTCACCTCATGTTACTTTTGTTTTATTCTATTATTAGCTGCTACCTTTTAGTATATAAGTAGCACCTTTTTGCTGTAATACTTCAGCTTCAAGCTAAGGTTTAATATCACTAAAACTTACTTGTCTGCTTGCTTGCCAAGAGTCTACTTGCCAATGCCTCTCTCCCCCATCTCAAACAACCCAGAGGATTCACAGAGTGATTGTCCAAATATGAGACAGCTTAGTGCTTACCTCAGTTTGAGTCATGTGAGAGTCAGCATGAGGAAGATGTCAGCTTTCCTTTCACCATGACAATTGCCCACGAACATGCAGACATGGACATCAACATTCTCCAAGGTTTCAACTTGAGAAACCTCTCATTTTCCAATTACCATCCTTGCCAGATCCACTTGACATTGTCAATTCACCCCAATCCTGATGATCTTGAAGTGACTGAAGTGATTGGAGAGAAGGTCAGCATTACAAAGGTTAGGACAAGCAAGCATACCTGCAAGCTACCAGCTTCTCACAAAGTGGTTGCTGCAGGCTGGTTGCCCTCCACAATTAACTATCTGACAGATCTTGAACTTGGTGAAGAGTGGCATAACCTTCTTGTTGCATGGCAGACATTAGAAGTGTGAATGTCACTTTTGCAGGGTGGTACACCAGGCAAGGTAAGCACTTACCTATCATTTTGCTGTTATATGTGTACATGACCATGTACTCAAGGGACAAATGGATGCTTTAGCATCTTGACCTGCAGTCTTGATGGTCTGGCTTTTGAACTGATGGTACAATGTGTATCTGGGAATACCAGCAACATTTTCAACAGATCTGCTCACATGGTAGAACACATTACAACCCCAATGGCACTGTTCTGACACTGGCCCATTACCATTGAAGGATAATAGTGGTGTGCTCAATAAGGCCCTGCATAAGAGTGGTCCAAATGGCAACATCACCATACTCATCAGGCTAATGTGGTGGGGCCAAGGTAACCTTTCAACAGAGGAAGACACACTTTGGAGGGCAATGGTAGTTGATGTCAAAGCATGCATTCAGGCTTTGATACTGTCATCATCAGTGTAGGGGGTCTGTATTCCATCTGATCCCTATGTTTTGGGCCTCATGGTATTAGTTCATAGTTCATTTTTTGCTCATGATTTTATCTAAACTTTTTGCTTGTATGTTGGTGTATATAACAGCTTACATTTCTGTCACCACAGTACCAGAAATAAAATTTGTATGTCATAATATATATATATATATATGTTTTTAACTGTGCAAATGTGATGATTACCTTGTGTTGAGATCTGGGCAAGCTGGCATCACTTGGCATGCTTAGTAAGGGTGGAAATGGCATGAAAGTTGGAGAAGATACTAGATTAGATAGTAGCTAGTATATATATGTGTGAATAATGGGCAGACTCCTTGCAAGTTTGTAACCCAGTAGCCAGGGAAGCTACAGAGTGTTACAATTTATTTACTTTTTTCCTTTTTCTAGCCATATCTCATCTTATTGGCATAATCATGCTGATGCATTATTGCCACCATATCACCAAATATCGACTTTGACAAATCTTTCATGATGGACAATGCATGATATTGTGTGCTCGCCGCACACCCAGCACGAACACCGACTTCAACAAAACTTTTGTAGTTATTAATAGTACTCACATTTTCGTATTTAAGTAGCTACGATTTCCCTGTATAACCTCAGCTTCGAGCTAAGGTTTACCTACCACCTAAATACTTACTCTTTGCTCGCTTGCTGAGAGCTTATCAAGTAAGCGCCTCGTTCATCACCTCGAGTCATCTGCAGTATTGTCTAAGTGATTGTCTGAATGCGAGACAGCTTAGCAATCACCTGACTATGAGTCACGTGAGCATCGGCCCTAACAATTAGCTCAAAGCTTCCCTCACCCTTCCACGACGCCAGATGCAGGAAGGAATCCACATGCTATTCCAACAAACTCCTGACATAACAGAAGATACAAGAACCACGATCGCTATTGCCCTGTTCACAGCAGCAGCAGTAGTTGGAACAGCGACCGCAGCTGCTGTAATATACTATCGAAACCAAGACTGGTTTGAACGACATGGAATCACATTACAAAGGGGACAGCTAGTCTACCCACCACCCACCCTCCCTATCTTCTATACTCCCCCCTATAATGTTCCGCCGCAACCCTTCCTCCCTGGCTACCCCATCTACGACCAGGAGAGCAGGAGGGAGACCTTCCAGACACCCCCAGAGTCAGCAAATGATGGGGACATTTCGAGCTCCAAGTCCGACATCGGAGGAAGAAGACGGAGGAGCCCAAGCCCCATCGCTGGCCCCTCTGGCACCAGGCACTCCTCTGACGATGCAAAGAGTACTCCCTCTTTCGAGGGAGATATCAAGGAGCTCATTAGAGCATATCATGGAATCGGAACAGACCCCCTAGAGGATGCCAGGAGAGAGTTGGAGTGAAGCCTCTGCCAGATACCTCCAACCGAGGACCCTCAGCCCCAGCCTGATAGTCAGGCCCTCCCCCAGACGACCCTACAAGTCGCTAACCCTACAGAACCTGCCGAGACCTCTGACCCCCCCTCATATGATTCAGAGGAGAGTAGAAGAAGAGCTCACTTACCGGGCAACCCTAGAAACCATCGGCCATTCTGAACCACTCAGGCCACCTTCGACACACCTCCAATGACAACTGTACACTCCTCCCCCACCACCCCTGACTCCCCTGAACCTGATCGACTTCGAGGAAGAGCTAGAGGTACAAGCACTCCTATCCCCTCCATCATCATCAGAACCGACTCGTCCTCTGACTCGAATTTGCTCAATCCCGCCGACCTGAACTTCTATTCAGAGCTCCGATGATGACGATTATTTATCCGCTACGTCGGGAGACCTACCTATCAGCGAAGAAGGAGAGCAGGAGAGTCCCTGCTTGCATTCTGTGCACGACAAAGGGATGAGGACCCAGATGAGCCCCCTCTCGATCCCGTCAGTGAACGATGACTGGCACGAAGGGAGCTTGAGAGTAACCCATTCTACTTGGGAACTCCAGATAGAGCCTGGCCCTCGCTATCCCTCTCCCAGAGGATGGGCCTTGGACCCTGAAGAGCCCAGGCCTGGGCCCTCCACTGAGCAGACTACCTTCATCGAGGAGGAATCGATGAAACAATGGAAGAGCACTGACACCGCCACAACCTCGTCTCCAACGAGGAACTCTGGTGGTATGAAACCAACTACGGACCAATTCCAGGAGTATACGTATCCAGGCTATTGCCCAGATCAGAGCAGGATGACCGAGACCTCAACCGAAGACTGGCAGCTATACTCACCGCCTGGCAACGAGACGAGGCCCAACGAGCAGAACTGGCCCGAGTACGGGTGGCCCAAGCCAATGCCTGACTCGCTGCTGACCGACTGGAGGTGCCAGAACCACCCCTGGAAGGGGACGAGTAGATTATTCACCGGATCAGGACAGGCAGGGCCTAGTGAGCCCATGGAAACAGAAGCTGAGCGTCGAGTCCGCGAAGCCCAAGAAGCCGAAGCCAGGAGGCAGCAGCACCAGGCCAAGAAAGATGCTTTCCCGGATACTACTGCTGCCCTGGTGGCACAACTCGAGAGGGCAAGAGCATTCGCCCTAGCCAACAATCTGCCCATCCCAAAAGAACTTCAAGATGTCCCAGACCAACCCCAGCCTCGAGGACGCCCCGCTCAACCCGCCCCAAGACAGTATAGGAGCCCAACC
The DNA here is from genome assembly GCA_030407015.1 of Armillaria fumosa. Classification (NCBI taxonomy): domain Eukaryota; kingdom Fungi; phylum Basidiomycota; class Agaricomycetes; order Agaricales; family Physalacriaceae; genus Armillaria; species Armillaria fumosa. Next base: position 1,177,639 of record JAUDYM010000001.1, read on the forward strand.
CATCGAATGGACCAATGGTCAGTTCCCTGACCCCCAGCTTGATACGACCCCCCGGAACCCCCTTACTGGCCCTCCGGGAATGCTGAAGAACAAGATCCTTAGTTACAAGTAAAGCCAACCTTGATCAAACTTCCCAGAGAGTTCAATGGGAAAAGTAGTGACATTCACCACTTCACGGGCACGTGTGAAGACTATTTCATGGTCTTCAAAGCCTATTACCCCACCCATGCCAACAAAATCCTCTTCGCCGTATCCTTATTTGGGGAGAAACCCCAAAACTGATAGTCGCAGTACTGCTACCAATTCTGGAGCAGCACCGAGGAAAGATACCGGTACTTCTCCTGGGAAGACTTCAAAGCCACGCTCAAAGTCAAATACGGAGACCCCGCCCTCCAAGAAGTCATGGAGCGACGAATGAACGAGCTCAAGATGACCGGGATGGCCTCTGAGTACTTCCAACGACTCGAAGAGTTGGCCCGCCAGGCCGACCAACTCGCCGACCTCAGACCGCGTAGTGCCATCGTCCGAGCCGTACGACGAGGGGTCCCCGAATCATACACCGACTTCATCGCAAACCTCGGGGTCATGATTCCCCAGAACTACACCAAGTGGAAACGAAGGATCTGTAGCATCTACGATGAGAAGGTGCGGAAGACCGCTTTTGACAAAATTGGGTATGTCGACCGACCAAAGAACCAACCCGCCGGGAACGCCTCGAAGGGCACTTCTGGCACGACAAGTTCCTCAGCCGATAAACCCGTCAGCAAAGGATTGTCGGGATTAGGATGGACCACTTACGCAGGGGCCGGGGAGCCAATGGACATAGACCACCTCCGAAAGGAGGGCAGGTGCTTTAACTGTGGAGGAAAGGGACATTTAGGAAAGGATTGCAAGAAGCCGAAGCGGCCCAGAGACCCGAGAAGCGGGCGATATACGATGGCCCAACTTCATGCGATGCTGACAGAGGCTGAGGAGCACGACAAGGAAGAACATGGACATAGCCAGGAAAAGGTCGAGGAGAAGACGCCCTCGATGATGAAGATTGAGGAGGTAAAAGGCAAGGCTGAGAAGTGAGCGATTCCACTTCCTCGGCCCAATCCTCCTCTCTGGGTGGTCGGTCATCGGGTCCTGCTGTGCAGACTTTACCCGATTGTATTACATTTTTATGTATGTCAACTGTCTCAAAGCATTTGAATATACCATCTGCCATGTTCAACAGTGTGACCAAGACCAAAACCCCAAAAGAATCACAACTGATTCAGGCTCTGCCTGAAAAACCATATATAATCCCCCAGAAGCGAAGCGAGACTCACCCCTCTCCTTCGCTTACACTTTCCATCCCAGAATTCCTCACCCTCCAGGACCTTCAGACTCGATGGGGGCCGGAGTTCATCCAAACAATGTCGAGGATCTCCCAGTCCTTAGGGACGAAGGAGGTGCTCCCTGAACTGACTGAGCCCATCGTTGCTGAACAGGATCTTCAAGACGAAGACAGAGGCATGGGGTCGATGCCCACTGACACCGTCTGCAACGATTCGCTGTGCGCTCGAGGACCGTCATGGAATCATGACCTCCTCTCCTCCTGTCTGGAAGAAGATGCGAAGGGTAGCAGCCCTCATCGTTCTCTCGGGAACTCTTCACTGATCGAGAAGGTGCCCCCTTTGCCCCCGACCCTAAAGGAAGAAGATGTCACAAGAAGGGATAGGGATCCGGGACAGGCGCCAAAGAACCTGATGGTAATGTGGGAGCACAGTTCATGTGACAAGAACGCGATGTGCATGACTCCTTCCATTCATCCTGACGAGCCCCTCGGTCACTCCAGGAGCGACCCACCCCCCAAACCCCCGAGTCCCAACGAAGTAGCCGGCAGTGGGCAATCCTCAGAGAAGGAGCATGCCCCAACCGAGGAGACCCCTTGAAGGCCCCCGACCATCGAAGGATCAAGCAGGATTCCAACATCGGATGCGCGATGTTCATGGGTCTGGAATACCACTGTGGTCGAGGTGCCCGACGAAGAAGACGACACCTCATTCAAGATGACACAAGCCAAGGTGCAAAAGGAGAAGGAAGAAGAACCATTGAGGGCGAGGCATTCCAAATCCACCCCTGTGAGTGTTTCCTCCCTGAAGTCCCCCTGGTTCAAGCCGTTTGGCGTGGACTGGACCCTTCAGGCCATAAGGGAAGCATGCACAGATTCGGAAGCTTTTGCTTCGCTTCATCTTTGGGCGCACAAGGAGAAGGTCAACGAGATCGACGACCACTTACTAAGTGCCCTGAGAACCGAAGGAGAAGGGGCATGAGAGAGGTTGTATGAATTGAGTCAACCAATTTGCTATCAACGCTGAGTCAGCACCAAAGGTGTACGGGAGTTATTCCTTGACGTCCAAATCAAGACATTAGAAAATCGCCAAACCCTCAAGGCCCAGGCCTTAATCGACAGTGGGTGTACCGGGAGCACAATCAACGAAGCTTACATCAAGAAGCATGATCTCGTCACCAGACCTGCCCCCACCCCCATCTCGGTATACAATGCTGATGGCACCCGAAACAAGGCCAGGGAGATCACTGAGTTCGTAGAGGTACGAATGACCATTGGAGGCCACTCGGAGAGAATCGACTTCGCTGTGACCAATATTGGTAAAGGCAACATCTTCCTAGGGCACGACTGGCTGTTATGCCACAATCCCATTGTCAACTGGGCTAGCAGCAAGGTCATTTTTGCTCGATGCCAGTGCCAGAAGAACCCATACCCATTGCCAGACGTGGACCCTGAAGACCCCTGGGATGAGGAGTTGGAAGAGGGCGAAATGATACTCATGGTCGACCTTCACAAAGAGCTAGAAATCCATGCAGTACATCACACGAACGATCTCGCTGCACGAGTGAACGAAGGAAAAGCCAAGAAGACCTTTGAGGAAATGGTTCTGCCCCAGTACCACGAATTCCAAGACTTGTTCTCTAAAGAAAACTTTGACGAGTTGCCTAAACGGAAGCCATGGGATCATGCCATCGAGCTAATCCCCAATGCAAAATCCACATTAGACTGCAAGGTCTATCCTTTGAACCACCATGAACAGGAGGAGTTGGACAAGTTCCTCGACGAGAACTTAGAGTCAGGACGGATCTGCCCATCGAAGTCTCCCTTCGCATCCCCCTTCTTCTTCGTTAAGAAAAAGGACAGCTCCCTAAGACCCATACAGGATTATCGTAAGCTCAACGAGATGACCATCAAGAACCGCTATCTGTTACCACTCATCTCTGAGCTCATGGATAAACTCCGTGGCGCCAAATACTTCACCAAGTTGGATGTCTGCTGGGGCTACAATAACGTCTGAATTAAACAAGGAGACGAAGCCAAAGCGGCCTTCTGAACGAACAGAGGACTCTTCGAACCGACCGTCATGTTTTTTGGTCTCACCAACTCCCCAGCCACTTTCCAGTGGATGATGAACAACATCTTCCATGATCTCATCCATGAGGGGAAGGTAACCATCTATCTGGACGACATCCTGATCTTCTCCAAGGACCTTCAGGAGCACCGGCGCATCGTAAAGCGAGTACTTCAGCAACTTAGGGAAAACAAACTATTCCTCAAAGCCGAGAAGTGCGAGTTCGAGGTACTGGAAACGGAGTACCTCGGCGTCATTATCAGTGAAGGATCAGTACGAATGGACCCCGTCAAGGTTAAAGGGATCACCGAATGGCCCACACCTACCAAAAAGAAGGAATTGCAATCCTTCTTAGGATTTACGAACTTCTATTGGAAGTTCATAAAGGACTATTCCAAAATTGTATGACCAATGACTCAGCTAACCGGTAATGCTCCCTGGACCTGGGGAATGGCACAGAATGAAGCCTTCCAACGGCTCAAGAAGCAGATGGCAGAGGACATAGTATTAGCGCTCCCTAAGGAAAACGGGAAGTTCAAAGTGGAAGCCGATTCTAGCGAAGGGGCAATCGGCGCAGTCCTAAGCCAAGAACAGGACGGGAAATGGAGGCCTGTCGCCTTCCTCTCCAAAGCACTAACTGTCACGGAACGGAATTATGAAATCTATGACAAAGAGCTACTCGCCATAATGCTCGCTCTCGAAGAATGGAGACATTACCTGATGGGTGCTGCAGAAGATTTTGAGATCTGGACAGATCACCAAAACCTTCAGTACTTCCGGCAACCCCAAAAACTCAATTGTTGCCAAGCCCGCTGGGTCACCGAACTCGCAGAATACCACTTTACGCTGCATCACAAGCCAGGCGCTTCGAACTGAAAAGCCGACCTTCTGTCTCGATGAGATGATCATGACCAGGGAAAGAAGGACAATGATGATATCGTAGTCCTCCAACCTGAACATTTCAGGGCCATGATCATGCCAACTACAAGCGAAACCCATCAACGTGTCAAGGATGCTACCCGAAGCCGTGACAAGTGGGACCAGGGAATTCAAAACTCCCTCAATCATGAACGTGGCATCTCCGAGAAGGAGGGGCTCCTCTACTATGATGGACGGATCTATGTCCCTAGAGACGACAAACTCAGAGGGGAGATTATCGCTTCCCATCACGACTACATCACGGCTGGACACCCCAGGATCGAAAAAACCAAAGAGCTCATCCAAAGAGAGTTCTGGTGGCCGAAACTCAAGCAGACGGTGGAGAGATATGTCAAGGCATGCGAAGCATGCCAATGAACGAAAACAAATACTCACCCGAAGGCCGCTCCCCTCCATCCCAATGAAATCCCTTCTGAGCCATGGACTCACATCTCTGTCAACATGATCACCGGACTCCCAGAGTCCAACAGCTACGATGCCATCCTAGTAATCATTGACAGATTCTCAAAGGAAATAATCCTGGTCACCTGTAATGTCGAACTTACCTCAGAAGGATGGGCCAAACTCCTATGCAACCACGTATACGCCCACCACGGCATGCCCAAAACAGTCATCTCTGATCGAGGACCCCAATTCATCTTGAAGTTCATGACTGAACTTCTTTGCCTACTCAACATCACCCCGAATGCATCCACTGCCTTCCACCCCCAAACCGACAGCCAAACTGAGCATGCCAACCAAGAGATCAACAAGTACCTTCGACTCTTCATCAATCATCAACAGACAGATTGGAGTGAATGGCTTGCCCTGGCAGCATTCGCTCATAATAATCGAACACACTCAGCTACCGGCCAAACGCCCTTCTTCACCAATCACGGAATTCACCCTCGTACACTGCCAGATTCCATCAAAACAACTGCCTTCACCAATCCATCAGCAAGATCTTTTGCAGAAAACATGCAGGAGATGCATCACCAAGCCAAAGAAGCATTAGAGGAAGCAGCAGGCAAAATGAAGGCCCAATACGACAAGAAGAGATGAAATGCTGTCAATTATGCCATTGGAGATCATGTATGGCTCGATGCCACTAACCTTCATTTACCCCGGCCCAAGAAAAAGCTTGACGACAAACACGTCGGCCCTTTCCTAATACTGGAGAAAACCGGCGCCTCTGCATACAAGTTAAAACTTCCCCTGCACTGGAAAATTCACCCGTGATTCAATGAAAAGTTGCTGACACCCTACGAACCCCCAGCATTCCCTAATCAGGAACAACCTCCTCCACCCCCACCAGACCTCATTGAAGATGAGGAGGAATACAAAGTCGAAGAAGTCCTGAACTCTCGCTCACGACGAGTCCGTGGCAGGAAAGGACAGAAATCTCGCCTCGTAACAGACTACTTCATCAAATGGAAGGGATGGACCCGAGAACACAACTCTTGGGTACGAGAGGACGACATGGCTAACGCCCAAGAAGCGATCAAAGACTATGAAGACAGTCTCTCCGAAACTCAAGCTGTCATAACCACACAGAAAGTCATCAACAGATCGGAAAAGACAGTCAAACGAATAGTCGACCATAGTTATCGTGAAAACTGGGTAACAGATGGATGGAGCATGTTTTACCAAGTGGAACATACCGATGGAAAGAAGTTCTGGATCGAAGAGCCTGACCATGAGGTCTGGAAAAAATTCATCGATGACTATTGGGAACGGGAGAGTGAGAAGGAGATCACAGACTGCATACTTTGTGACCAAGAAGAAGAGGACAATGAACTCTGGGAGGAAGACATAGGACAGTCGGGATGACTGCCTTAACGAGAGGGTAATGTTACAATTTATTTACTTTTTTCCTTTTTCTAGCCATATCTCATCTTATTGGCATAATCATGCTGATGCATTATTGCCACCATATCACCAAATATCGACTTTGACAAATCTTTCATGATGGACAATGCATGATATTGTGTGCTCGCCGCACACCCAGCACGAACACCGACTTCAACAAAACTTTTGTAGTTATTAATAGTACTCACATTTTCGTATTTAAGTAGCTACGATTTCCCTGTATAACCTCAGCTTCGAGCTAAGGTTTACCTACCACCTAAATACTTACTCTTTGCTCGCTTGCTGAGAGCTTATCAAGTAAGCGCCTCGTTCATCACCTCGAGTCATCCGCAGTATTGTCTAAGTGATTGTCTGAACGTGAGACAGCTTAGCAATCACCTGACTATGAGTCATGTGAGCATCAGCCCTAACACAGAGCATATACTCAGTATTTCAACACTTTGTTTTTGAAAGTATGATGGATTAATGAGGATCTAGGAATAGTAAAGAACTGGAAGAAGATGCCATGGCTTGGTGATCACTTTTAATGTCAGGGGTTATGTAGTATTAATAGCAGAGAGTGTGCAATTGCAATAGCTTTATTTTTAGGCCAGGGCACACACCAACAGGAGCACTTGTTGATGGTGGCTGGCAGAGCACCCGACATTTGTGAGCAAGGGATTTGGGATGGTGGGTGTGGTTATGTGATGCTTGACTGTGGTTTTTTTTTTTTTTTTTTGTGTGGAACATTTAGAGGTAACTTTGTGCACCCTGCACTGCAGGGGTCCCTCCAGCCAGTGGAGTGACATGCCAATGATGTTGCGCTAGGCCTATTGGTAAGTCAGGGTCTTCCAACCCCAGGAGCATTGATATGCTTGGTATTAGGCTACCTGTAGATTTTTTGAATTTAATACAAATTTATGCAAACTATGAGCTGTACTGAGGACTAGAGTGGAGACTTTGCACTGCTAGTCAAGTCATCTAGATCAGTGTGTGAGCACCTAAAACAGTAGCAGAAGATGAAGTAGAGAAGACATCTAGACAAGTCAACTCTGCCAGCCTTTCGAGACTATTTGCTAAGCCCTGTTAAACAGACTACATACAGTCAAAACACAAGAGGGGATCTCACTGTATCTAGATGAACCCAAAAACCCAGAAGTAAAAAGAATGAACTAGATTAGCTTGTTGAACCCGACAAATCTGAAAACCACCTTGAATATTTACTAAGTCTCAACAGAATCATATTTCTCCAGGGACTTAGTTTGGGAAATGAATGAAAACCCTGAACCCTGGAAAGAAAAAATAGCTTAGTTGGGATCTGAGATACCCATCTAGATTGTGCAAGTGATTGTGACAAATACTGTTAAGGCCGACTCTCATGTGACTTGAAGTCGGGCAATTGCTAAGCTGTCTCACGTTCAGACAATCACTTTTGCAATGCCTCAGATGATCTTGAGGTGATGAAAGAGGCACTTTACAGAGAGGCTCTTGGCAAGCGAGCAGACAAGTAAGATTTATGTGTATGTAAACCTTAGCTCGAAGCTGAGGTTGTACAGTGAATCATAGCTACTTAAATACTGAAGAGTCGGTCCTAATAATAGCTACAAAAGTTTTATAGAAGTCAAGAGGCATGCTGGTCGGGCGATGAGCACACAATATCATGCATTGTCCATCATGAAAGTTTTGTTGAAGTTGATATCGGTGATGAGGTGGCGATAGTGCATAAGTGTGATGACACTGATAAGATATGATAAGACTAGAAAAAGGAAAAAAGTGAATAAATCATAACATTACCCTCTCGTTAAGGCAGACGTCCCGACTGCCCTAGGGTTCATCGTCTTCTTCTTCTTGGTCGCAGAGTATGCAGTCTGTAACTTCTTTCTCGCTCTCCCTTTGCCAGTAATCGTCGATGAGTGGTTTCCAAACCTTGTGATCAGGTTCTTCAATCCAAAACTTCCTTCTGTCGACTCGTTCTACTTGATAGAACATGCTCCATCCACCCGTGGCTTGGTTTTCTCGATAGTTACAATCGACTATTCATTTGATGGCCTTTTCCGATCTGTCGATGACCTTGCATGCGGTCACGATAGTTTTTGTTTCGGAAATGCTGTCCTCATAGTCCTGGATGGTTTCTTGAGCATTAGCCATGTCATCTTCTCGTACCCATGAGTTATGTTCTCAGGTCCATCCTTTCCACTTGACGAAATAGTCAGTGACTAATTGCGACTTCTGTCCCTTCTTTCCATGGACTTGGCATGTACGCGAGTCTAGTACTTCCTCGACTTTGTACTCCTCCTCATCTTCGATGAGATCTGGTGGCAGTGCAGGGGGTTGTTCTTGGTTGGGGAATGCCGGTGGTACATATGGCATTAGCAGTTTTTCATTGAATCGTGGGTGGATCTTCCAGTGTGGTGGAAGCTTGAGTTTGTATGCCGATGTGCCAGCTCTTTCCAGGATCAGGAAGGGGCTGACGTGTTTGTCGTCGAGTTTCTTCTTGGGGCGTGGCAGATGAAGGTTGGTGGCGTCGAGCCATACACCGTCTCCAATGGCATAGTTGATGGCATCCCTTTTCTTTTTGTTGTATTGGGCCTTCATCTTGCCCATAGCTTCCTCTAGTGCCTTTTTGGCTTGGCGGTGTACTTCCTGCATGTTTTCTGCGAATGATTTGGCTGAAGGGTTGGTGAAGGCGTTCGTCTGGATGGAGTCCGGCAGGACTTGGGGGTTTACTCCATAGTTGGTGAAAAAGGGGGTCTGGCCTGTGGCTGAGTGGATGCAATTGTTATGGGCGAATGCTGCCAACGCGAGCCATTCACTCCAGTCTGTCTGTCTATGATTGATGAAAATGCGGAGGTATTTGTTGATTTCCTGGTTGGCCCGCTTGGTTTGACCGTCGGTCTGGGGGTGGAAGGCAGTGGATGCGTTTGGTCTGATATCAAGGAGTTTGAGAAGTTCCATCATGAACTTGGAAACAAATTGGGGCCCTCTGTCTGAGATCACGGTCTTGGGCATTCCGTGTCGAGTGTATACATGGTCACATAATAATTTGGCCCATCTCTCCGATGTGAGTTCCACGTTGCAAGCAATCGGGATTATCTCTTTGGAGAATCTGTCGATGACTACTAGAATGGCATCATAGCTGTTGGATTCGGGCAATCCAGTAATCATATCGACGGATATGTGGGTCCACGGTTCAGAGGGGACCTCGTTGGGGTGGAGAGGGGCAGCCTTTGGGTGGGTGTCTGTCTTCGTTCGTTGACACGCCTCACATGCCTTGACGTACTTTTCTACTGTTTGTTTGAGTTTTGGCCACCAGAACTCTCTTTGAATGAGTTCTTTAGTTTTCTCGATCCCAGGATGTCCGGCCATGATATGGTCATGGTGGGAGGCAATGATCTCACCTCTGAGTTTGTCATCTCTGGGAACATAGATCTGTCCGTCATAGTAAAGAAGTCCCTCCTTTTCGGATATGCCTCACTCGTGGTCGAGGGAGTTCTGAATTCCTTGGTCCCACTTATCGTGATTGCAAGTGATATCCTTTACACACTGGTGAGTCTCGCTGGTAGTGGGCATAATCATTGCCCGGAAATGTTCAGGGTGTAGGACCACAACGTCATCGTTGTCCTTTTTGCCTTGGTCATGATCGTCTCAGCGAGAGAGGAGGTCGGCCTTTCGATTGGAGGCACCTGGTTTATGGTGCAGGGTGAAGTGATATTCGGCAAGTTTGGTGACCCACCAGGCTTGTCAGCAGTTAAGCTTTTGTGGTTGATGGAAATACTGAAGGTTTTGGTGATCCGTCCAGATTTCGAAATCTTCGGCCGCTCCCATGAGGTAGTGTCTCCATTCCTCCAGTGTGAGCATGATTGCTAGGAGTTCCTTGTCGTAGATCTCGTAGTTCTGCTTGGTTACCGTGAGGGCTTTTGATAAGAAGGCCACTGGTCTCCACTTCCCATCCTGTTCTTGACTCAGGACAGCGCCTATAGCCCCTTCGCTGGAGTCAGCCTCCACTCGGAACCGTCCCTTTTCCTTAGGTAGTGCAAGCACCACATCCTCCACCATTTGCTTCTTCAGACATTGGAATGCTTCGTTCTGAGCTGCCCCCCAGGTCCAGGGAGCATTGCCAGTGAGTTGGGTCATTGGTCATATGATTTTGGAATAGTCCTTTATAAACTTCCAATAGAAGTTCGTGAAGCCCAAGAACGATTGGAGTTCCTTTTTCTTCATGGGCATGGGCCATTCCAAAATGCCTTTGACCTTCATTGTTAGGGCCGATGTTCATGTGACTCGAAGTCGGGTGATTGCTAAGCTGTCTCATGTTCAGACAATCACTTAGACAATACCGCGGATGACCCGAGGTGGTAAACGAGGCGCTTACTGGATAGGCTCTCGGCAAGTGAGCAAAGAGTAAGATTTTAGGTGGTAGGTAAACCTTAGCTCGAAGCTGAGGTTGTACAGTAAAACATATCGACTTAAATACTAAAGAGTTGGTCCTAATAATAGCTACGAAAGATTTGTCAAAGTCAAAAGGCGTGCTGGTCGGACGACGAGCACACAATATCATGCATTGTCCATCATGAAAGTTTTAACGAAGTTGATAGCGGTGATTCGGTGGTGGTGATGCATAAGCATTATTATGCCGATGAAGCGATAAGATGAGATAAGACTAGAAAAAGGAAAAAAGTTAATAAATCGTAACATTACCCTCTCGTTAAGGCAGTCATCCTGACTGCCCTATGTCTTCCTCCTATGGTCCCTCATAGAGTTCGTCTTGTTCATTATGATATAGGGGATCCATAAATTCCTTCTCACTTTCCCTGTGCCAGTAGTCATCGATAAAGGTTTTCCAAACTTCGCGATCTGGCTCTTCGATCCAGAATTTCTTTCTGTCAGTCCGCTCTACTTGGTAGAACATGCTCCAGCCCCCTGTGATGGGGTTTTCTTGGTAAGAACGATCAACTATGCGTTTTATGGCTTTCTCCAATCTGTCAATGACTTTTCGTGCTGTCACGACAGTTCTTGTTTCGGCGATGCTGTTCTCGTAGTCTTGTATGGCTTCTTGGGCATTAGCCATATCGTCTTCCCGGACCCAAGAGTTATGTTCTCTGGTCCAGCCCTTCCACTTGACGAAGTAGTCTGTGACTAGTCGTGATTTTTGTCCTTTCTTTCCATGGACCCGTCGCATGCATGAGTCTAGGACCTCTTCGACTTCGTACTCCTCCTCATCTTCAATGAGGTCTGGTGGTGGTGCAGGGGGCTGTTCTTGGTTAGGGAATGCCAGTGGTACGTACGGCGTTAGGAGTTTCTCGTTGAATCGTGGATGGATCTTCCAATGGGGCGGGAGCTTGAGTTTGTAGGCAGAAGCGCCGGCCTTTTCCAGAACTAGGAATGGGCCTACCCGCTTGTCGTCGAGTTTTTTCTTGGGACGAGGTAGATGAAGGTTAGTAGCATCTAGCCAAACACGATCTCCGATGGCATAGTCGATGGCATCCCTTTTCTTTTTGTCGTATTGGGCTTTCATTTTGCCTGCGGCTTCCTCTAATGCCTCCTTTGCCTGGCGATGTATTTCCTGCATATTCTCCATGAATGACTTCGCCGATGGGTTAGTAAAGGCGGTCATCTTAATGGAGTCCGGTAATATGCGTGGATGAACTCCATAGTTTGTGAAGAAGGGGGTTTGACCCGTGGCGGAGTGAGTGCGGTTGTTGTGGGCGAATGCTGCTAACGCGAGCCACTCGCTCCAGTCTGTCTGTCGATGGTTGATGAACAGTCGAAGGTATTTATTGATTTCCTGGTTGGCCCTCTCGGTTTGTCCGTCGGTCTGGGGGTGAAAGGCAGTGGATGCGTTCGGGGTGATGTTGAGAAGCTTGAGGAGTTCTGTCATGAACTTTGATACAAATTGGGGTCCTCGGTCTGAGATTACAGTCTTGGGCATCCCATGTCGGGCGTAGACATGGTCATGGAGTAACTTGGCCCAACCTTCGGAGGTGAGTTCTATGTTGCAAGCAATTGGGATTATTTCCTTCGAGAATTGGTCGACAATCACAAGGATGGCGTCGTATCTGTTGGAGATCGGGAGCCCGGTGATCATGTCAACGGAGATGTGAGTCCATGGTTCGGAAGGGATTTCGTTAGGATGTAAGGGGGCCGCCTTGGGGTGGGTGTCAGTCTTGGTCCATTGACATGCTTCGCACGCTTTCACGTATTTCTCCACCGTCTGTTTGAGTTTGGGCCACCAGAACTCTCTCTGGACGAGTTCTTTGGTCTTTTCTATCCCTGGATGTCCAGCTGTGATATGGTCATGGTGGGCAGCAATAATTTCCCCGCATAGCTTGTCGTCACAGGGAATGTATATCCGTCCATCATAATATAGCAGTCCCTCCTTCTCAGAGATGCCTCGTTCGTGATCTAAGGAGCCTTGGATCCCTTGGTCCCACTTGTCATGATTACGAGTCAAGTCCTTGATCCGTTGATGGGTCTCACTCGTCGTGGGCATGATCATTGCTCGGAAATGTTCAGGCTGAAGGACGACGACATCGTCGTTGTCCTTTTTTCCTTGGTCATGATCATCCCTCCGGCTTAATAAGTTGGCCTTGCGGTTGGAAGCACTGGGTTTGTGGTGTAACGTGAAGTGGTACTCGGCGAGCTCAGTGACCCATCGAGCTTGTCAACGGTTCAATTTCTGAGGTTGTCAGAAGTATTGTAGATTCTGATGATCGGTCCAGATTTCTACATCTTCGACCACGCCCATAAGATAATGTCTCCATTCTTCCAAGGCGAGCATAATGGCAAGGAGCTCCTTGTCGTATATCTCGTAGTTCTGCTCTGTCACCATTAGAGCCTTTGAGAGGAAGGCAACTGGCCTCCATTTCCCGTCCTGTTCTTGACTAAGGACAGCACCTATTGCTCCTTTGCTTGAGTCGGCTTCTACTCGGAACTTCCCTCGGTCCGTGGGGAACGCCAGTACTACGTCCTCCGCCATTTGCCATTTTAGCCATTGGAAGGCTTCGTTTTGAGCTGCTCCCCAGGTCCAGGGGGCATTGCCGGTCAATTGAGTCATTGGTCGTATGATCTTAGAGTAGTCCTTTATGAATTTCCGGTAGAAATTCGTAAAGCCCAGGAAGGATTGTAATTCCTTCTTCTTGGTGGGTGTAGGCCACTCGGTGATTCCTTTGACTTTAATTGGGTCCATCTGTACAGATCCCTCGCTGATAATAACGCTGAGGTATTCGGTTTCGAGTACCTCAAATTCGCACTTCTCTGCCTTGAGGAAGAGCCTGTTCTCTCGTAGGCACTGGAGGATGTGTTTGACAATTCTCCGATGCTCTTGTAGATCTTTCGAAAAGATCAGAATATCGTTGAGATAGATGGTAACCTTCCCTTCCATGATAAGGTCATGGAAGATATTGTTCATCATCCACTGGAACGTTGCCGGCGAGTTGGTTAATCCAAAGAACATAACCGTGGGTTCGAACACCCCTCGGTTGGTGTGAAACGCGGCCTTGGCTTCATCTCCCTGTTTGATTCTAACGTTGTTATAACCCCAGCGGACGTCTAGTTTGGTGAAATATTTAGCGCCACGGAGCTTGTCCATTAACTCGGAGATCAGAGGGAGCGGGTATCGGTTCTTAATGGTCATCTCGTTGAGTTTCCGATAATCTTGTACGGGTTGTAGGGATCCATCCTTCTTTTTGACAAAGAAGAAGGGCGAGGCGAAGGGCGACTTGGAGGGTTGAATGTGACTGGATTCGAGATTTTCATCCAGGAACTTGTCAAGCTCCTCCTGCTCGTGTCGATTCAGGGGATAAACCTTACAGTCCAGGGTGGACTTGGCATTGGGGATCAGTTCGATCGTGTGATCCCAAGGTTTACGTTCTGGAAGTTCATCGAAATTCTCCTTAGAGAAGAGGTCTTCGAACTCGCGGTACTGCGGTGGGACCATCTCCTCAAAGGTCTTCTTAGCTTTTCCTTCAGCGGCCTTTGCTGCCAGATCGTTTGCATGATGTACTGTGCGGATCTCCAGCTCTTCTCGTAGGTTGACCATGAGTATGGTCTCGCCCTCCTCTAGTTCCTCATCCCAGGGGTCGTCAGGGTCTGCGTCGGGCAGGGGGAATGGATTTTTCTGGCACTGGCATTGGGCAAAGATGAGCTTGCTGGAGGCCCAGTTGATGACTGGGTTGTGGCGAAGCAGCCAATTGTGACCTAGGAAGAGATCTCCCTTGCCGATATTGGTGACGGCGAAGTCGATCCTCTCGGAGTGGCCTCCTATGGTCATTCGTACCTCTACGAACTTGGTGATTTCACCTGCCTTGTTTCTTGTGCCGTCGGCGTTGTATACTGAGATAGGGGCAGGGGCTGGTCAGGTGACGAGGCCATGTTTCTTGACATAGGCTTCATTTATGGTACTTCCCATACATCCACTGTCAACTAACACTTGGGCTTTCAGGGCTTGGCGGTTCTCCAACGTCTTGAGTTGGACATCGAGGAATAATTCCCTGACGCCTTTGGTGCTTACTCGTCGTTGATATCGGATTGGTTGGCTTAATTCATAGAGTTCTTCCCGTGCTTGTTCTCCGCCCTTCCGCAATGAACTTAAGAGTTGGTCATTGATCTTGTTGACCTTCTCCTTATGGGCCCAGAGATGGAGTGAGACGAAAGCTTCCGAGTCCGTGCATGCTTCCCTGATGGCCTGAAGGGTCCAGTCCACGCCAAACAGCTTGAACCAGGTGGACTTTGGGGGAGAAACACTCACTGGGTCTGACTCGGAACGCCTTGCCCATAACGGTTCTTCTTCCTGCTTCTCTTGCTCCTTGGCGAATGAGGGGAGAAGCCCCTTTGTCGTTTCCTTTTCCCATTTGGCTCATTCTCGATCTCGTGCCATTCTGAAGGCGGTGTCGTCCTCCTCATCAGGGATTTCGATGAGGGTGGTCTTCCAGGCCCTTGAACATTGCGCATCCAATGTCGGGACCCACCTTGATCCTTCGTCGATCGGGGGCCTAAGAGGGTCTCCCCTAGTTGGGGCATGCTCCTTCCCCAGAGGTCGCCCGCTGTCGGCTACTTCACCAGGATTCGGGGGTTTGGGGAGCAGGCTGCTCCTGGAGTGACCGGAAGGTTCATCCAGGTGGATGAGGGGAGTCATGAGCATCGCGTTCTTGTCGCATGAACCATGCTCCCACAGATCTCCCAGGTCCTTCGGCACCTGTCCCGGATCCCTATCCTTTCTTGCGGCACCTTCTTCCTTTCGGGTCAGGGATGAAAGGGGCGCCATCTCGATCGGTGTGACATCTCCGATGAGAGAGTGATGAGGGCCACAACCTTTCATTTCTTCTGCCAGATGAGAGGAGAGGGGGTCGTGTATCTGCGATGGTCCCTGAGCGCAAGGCGAATCATTGGGGACATGGTCGACAGGCATCGACCTCATACTCCCGCCTTCGTCTTGAAGTTCCTCTTCAGCGACGATGGGCTCGGCCGGTTCAGGGAGCACCTCCTTCGTCCCTAAGGACTGGGAGATCCCCAACATTGTTCGGATGAACTCTGGCCCCCATCGAGTCTGAAGGTCCTGGAGGGTGAGGAGTTCTGGGACAGAAAGTGTAAGCGAAGGAGGGGGATGAGTCTCGTTTCACTTCTGGGGGATTATATATGCCTGTTTAGGCGGAGTCTGAATGTGTTGTGATTCTTTCGGGGTGGTCTTGGGGGACTGTGAACACACGGCAGGTATATTCGAATGTGCAGCTGACAATGACGTACGTAGAAAACTATTACAATCGGGCGATGTCCGCACAGCAGGACCTGATGACCGACCACCCATAGAGGAGGATTGGGCCGAGGAAGTGGAATCACTCACTTCTCAGCCTTGCCTTTTACCTCCTCGATTTTCATTGTCGAGGGCATCTTCTCCTCGACCTTCTCCTCATGACTGTGTCCATGTGACTCCTTCTTGTGTTCTCGCTCCAAATCCTTGGCTTCCGTTAGCATGGTGCAAAGTTGGGCCGACGAGTATCTCCCGGTCTTCAGGTCTCTGGGCCGCTTTGGCTTCTTACAATCCTTTCCCAAGTGTCCTTTTCCTCCACAGTTGAAGCACCTGCCCTCCTTTCAGAGGCGGTCTATGTCCATTGGCTCTCCAGCGCCCCCATAAGTGGTCCATCCCGATCCCGACGATCCTTTGCTGACGGGTTTGTCGGCCGAGGAACTTGTCGCACTGGAAGTTCCTTTGTTGGAGCTTCCAGCGCTTTGGTTCTTAGGTCAGTTGATATACCCAATTTTGTCGAAGGCGGTCTTTCGGGCCTTCTCGTCGAAGATGCTGCAGATCCGTTGCTTCCATTCTGCATAAGTGGAAGGGATCATGACACCTAGGTCTGCGATAGAGTCGGTGTAGGAGGCAGGCACTCCCCATCGTACAGCTCGTACGAGGGCGCCTCAGGGTCCTAGGTCTCGAAGTTGATCCGCTTGGCACGCTAGTTCTTCCAATTTGCGGAAGTACTTGGCTGCCGTTGATATGCATGTTGCATGTTTACCCTTGGATTTTGCGATTTTGTATGAGATATATACATACCAGAATCTATATCTACTTGAGTACGAGAGCTATTGCTGAGACTTCGAGCAGATAGCTAAGATCCTGTGCAATGAGAGAATATACAGAGTTGAAATACAGGACTTAGGAACAGTACCTCGAAGGATTGAACCTACCAGCCTGAATATTCAACCTGTAATCGGTCTAAACAGGCGAATATATGCCATAACGTCCCACTCATGCATGATCTACTGAAACCAGAAGTATCTAGTCCCTTAATATGGTTGACTAGCCCCCAGAAGACGTGAATAGTTCCCTAATGCGACGATTAAGTCCCCAATGTGGTTGACCAGTCTCAACAGAAGGGAATATTCTCCTAATGCGATTGAATAGCTGTGATTAGTTGCCTATGGTTTGCAGAATATTCCGAGGCAGTTCAAGCTCTAGCAAGAATAGATAGAAAAGCATGCAAAGATTCGCACTCAGAAGCGAATATTATCCCTAACATGGTGGAATATTTCCCCTCAGATTGAAGATACAAAGTGACTCGCCATTACTATTGCTTGATAGTGACTTTGGACCTGTAGATATTCTGCAGATGAACCGCATTCCAGAAGAATAGCCATGAGGCTTGCATCAGTGATCGGAATATATCAATTATTAATTGATCGGTCAGGAATATTCCCCTGGTTGCAGCTGCGGCCAGTTGCCTAGATACAGAAGATAATGATGGATCACCCATTGCATGGTGTGGTAGCCTGGGCCGAGGGTGAATTAACTGGTAACCAGGCTAGCTACCTTGGTAACATCGGAACATTCCATAGTCCAGCAAAGAATGATAGAATATTCTGGCTCCAACAGCCATGGAGACAGTATCTAGATTGTCTGGACCGATGAAACCCTCAACCCAGTAGTATATGCTCTAGACCCAATCGGATATTAGCTTATACAGTATGACTAAATATCCGTGGTAGATCGGACTATGTACAGTATATAAAGGCCTCCTAGATGTAATATACGGGAGGCAACACCCTCCCCACGATTTGACCCTATAAGCGCAGTAGCTTGGGCGATTCAAGGGCCTTGGAGTGGAACCTCGGAGTTATAGAATAGTTTGTTAAGTCCAGGAAGCTTGCCATCCCTTAGAGTCGCACCTTAGCCAGTGAGCAGGGCGATTTGAAGGCCTTTGTGCATATTCCTTGGATGAGACAAATATTTCTTAAGTCCAATAGAAGAAGATAAAAGAATATAAAGATTATTTATATATTTTCGAGTTTGAGTCGGCCAGTGAGCCATAGTATCAGCCAGTGAGCTGCAGAGTTGGCCAGTGCGCCATTATAAAGCCAGTCTGCTATAGAATTCGGCCAGAGTGCCATTAATCTCAGAACACAGAATATTTCAAGTACCAAGACGAGCAGTCGTCGTTAATATACTTTAGTTGCTCCCAGACCTATTATATATTCGCTAAAGTCGAATTGAATAGCTTGAATACCTTTAGAATTGAAAGAACAAGTCGTATATTCGAGCTTCTTGCTAGAATATTTGCGCACTTATCAGAATATTTGAACTTCATACCAAACTAGTCGGTTTGCAGAGGTCTTCTATCGATCTCGAAACACCCGAACTTATATATTTGGTGATTGTGAAGTGCAAGGATTGCTTAGGGTTGAGTATATATGAGTTTCACTCGCTGTATATTCAATCTAGGTTTTTCCCTGCACCGTTACCAAGCACATCACCGTCCCGGTCATTTTGAGCTCGTTCATGCATCTCTCCATCACTTCCTGGAGGGCGGGGTCGCCATATTCAATTTGTAGGGCGGCTTTAAAGTCGTCCCATGAGCAGTACCAATATTGTTCTTCAGTGGTGCTTCAGAATTGAAGGCGGTACTGAGACCACCAGCCTTGAGGTTTCTTGCCAAACAAGGATGTTGCGAATAGTATTTTGTTGGCGTGAGTTGGGTAGTAGGGGCGGAAGACCGAGAAGTATTCTTCGCAAGCCCCAGTGAAGCGGTGGATGTCATCGCTCCTTCCTTCGAAATCTGCAGGAAGTCGGATTAAGGTGGGCTTCACCTGTAACCAGGGAGCCTGCTCCTCTGCATCCCCTGAGGGCCAGTCCGGCAGGTCAGGGGGCATGTACTTGGAGGGTGGTCGGGGGACTGACCATCTGTCTGTTCAGTGAGTGGGGCTTCCCCATCGTTTTGGGGCTGGGGCGGCAGGCCGTCCTCGACACCGGTTGGGGTTCTCGAGTTCGGGGGGAAGGGGCATACCATTGGCGAGTGCGAAGCTTCTTGCTTCCAACAGTTTCTTTGTTAAGTCATCGACGAGCCCTGGGAAGGCTGCTTGCTTATCCCGGTGCTCCTGTCTTCTGGCCTCTGCTTCGGCCTCTAGTCGTTGTCATTCTGTTTCGGTGGGGTCGGGGTCTGGGAGGTCAATAGGGATGTCGCTAGGTCCTGCTTGCCCTGATCCGGTGAACAGCCTACTCGTCCCCTTCCAGGCCTGGTTCTGGCACCTCCAATTGATCAGTGGCGAGTCGGGCATTGGCCTGGGCCAATCATACACGGGATAATTCGGCACGGTCGGCTTCATCCCTTCTCCAGGCAGTGAGTATAGCTGCCAGTTGGCGGTTGAGGACTCGCTCCTCCTGCTCGGTCCTTGCTCGTAGATAGGGGATGTGTACCCCTGGTATGGGGCCATAGTTGAGCTTGTATAACCATAGCTCCTCGTTGGGGACGAGGTTGAAACGGTGGCGGTGCTCTTCCTGAGTCTCGTCGACTCCTCCTCTTCATAGATAGTCTGCCCTTCGAAGGGCCCAGGCCTGGGATCTGTAGGTTCCATGGGCCATTCGCTGGGATAGGGAGAGGGATGGCCAGGCTCTGTCTGGAGTTCCCAGGTAGAAGGGGTTACTCTCAATTTCTCGTAGAGCGAGTCGTTGCTCGCTTCAGGGATCTCTAGGGGGAGCATCTGGGTCCTCCTCGCGTTGTCGAATGCTGTATGCAAGCGGGGATTCTCCAGCTCTTCTTCTTCGCTGGTACGAAGGCCACCCGAGGTAGCGGATTCATAGGCGTCGTCTCCAGAGCTCAGCATAGAACCCCGGGTCATTACGGTCGAGGGAGGCTGGGGTGGAGACTGAGCTGGAGGGGGTGGGGCTGGCGAACAGTGTCTCTCCTCCTCTTCTTCGAAGGATATAAGGTTCGGGGGACTCGGGGGTGGGGGAATTGGGATCAGAGGAGGAGAGTATAATTGTCGACGTAGGTGTGTCGAATGTGGTCTGGTTTCTATAGGGGCAGTGAAGTCTCGAGGGCCCTGGTAGGTGAGCCCTCCTTTGGCTCTCCTCTGAATCATACTCCGGAGCCACTCTTCGTCTCTCTGACGAATCAAGTGAGGCGACGTTGGTAGTCTCGGTGGGTTCGTCAGGATTGATGACCCGTAAGGTCTCCTGGGGGAGGGTCTGGCTATCTGGTCGGGACTGGCTGACCTCGGTCGTAGGTATCTGCTGGAAGCTTCGCTCCAGCTCTCTCCTGGCATCCTCCAGGGGTTCTGTTCCAACTCCGTGATAGGCTCTAATGAGCTCATTGATGCTTCTCTCGTTGGAGGAAGTACTTCTTGCACTCTCAGAGGAGTGCCGGGTTCCAGAAGGGCCAGCCACTGGGCTTGGCATTCTTCCTCATTGTTCGATGAAGTAGTCGGTGAAGGGGCCCTGAAGGTCCCATGTCAGTGACTCTGGGGGCGTCCCGTAGTGCTCCGGTCTGTAGATGGGGTAGTTTGTGGTGTACGTCGGAACATTGTAGGGGGGATTATAAAAGATGGGGAGTGTCAGGGGTGGGTAGACTAATCGTCCTCTTCGAAGGGTGATTCCGTGGCGTTCAAACCACTCTTGGTTTCTGCGATAGATAGTTGCGACTGCTGTTGTCGTTCCGATTACTCCTGCTATTGTGAAGAGAATCACGGCGAGAGTACTTGTTGTTCCTTTAGAGATATCAGGGGTTTGTTGTAGGGGCATATGGGATCCTTCCTGCATCTTGTGTCGTGGAAGGGTGAGGGAAGCTTCGAGCTAATTGTTAGGGCCGACGTTCACGTGACTCGAAGTCGGGTGATTGCTAAGCTGTCTCGCGTTCAGACAATCACTTAGACAATACCGTGGATGACCCGAGGTGGTAAACGAGGCGCTTACTGGATAGGCTCTCAGCAAGCGAGCAAAGAGTAAGATTTTAAGTGGTAGGTAAACCTTAGCTCGAAGCTGAGGTTGTACAGTAAAACATATCGACTTAAATACTAAAGAGTTGGTCCTAATAATAGCTACGAAAGATTTGTCAAAGTCAAAAGGCGTGCTGGTCGGACGACGAGCACACAATATCATGCATTGTCCATCATGAAAGTTTTAACGAAGTTGATAGCGGTGATTCGGTGGTGGTGATGCATAAGCATTATTATGCCGATGAAGCGATAAGATGAGATAAGACTAGAAAAAGGAAAAAAGTTAATAAATCGTAACATTCATGGGGTCCATCCAGATGGAGCCTTCACTGATGATGATGCCGAGGTACTCGGTTTCAAGGACCTCGAACTCGTATTTTTCCACTTTGAGGAAGAGTTTGTGTTCTCTCAAGTGCTGAAGTACCCTCTTGACAATCTGTCGATGTTCCTGGAGATCCTTGGAGAAAATAAGGATGTCATCCAGGTAGATCATCACCTTGCCTTCCATGATAAGGTCATGGAAGATGTCGTTCATCATCCACTGGAAGGTCACGGGTGAGTTGGTCAATCCGAAGAACATAACAGTGGGTTCAAACAGTCCTCGATTGGTCCAGAAAGCGGCCTTGGCCTCATCTCCTTGTTTGATCCTGATGTTATTGTAGCCCCATTGGACATCCAGCTTGGTGAAGTATTTGGTGCTGCGGAGCTTATCCATGAGTTCAGAGATGAGTGGTAGTGGATACTGGTTCTTGATCATCATCTCGTTGAGCTTGCGATAGTCCTGTATGGGTCGGAGGGAGCCGTCCTTCTTTTTGACGAAGAAGAAGGGGGACGCGAAGGGGGATTTGGATGGATGTATTCATCCGGATTCCAGGTTTTCATCGAGGAACTTATCCAACTCTTCTTGTTCATGTCAATTGAGTGGATAAACCTTGCAGTCAAGGGTGGACTTGGCGTTAGGGATCAGCTCGATCGTGTGGTCCCATGGCTTGCATTCCGGTAGTTCATCAAAGTTTTCCTTTGAGAAGAGGTCTTCGAACTCACGATATTGGGGTGGAACCATTTCCTCAAAGGTCTTCTTGGTCTTCCCTTCAGCAGCCTTGGCAGCTAGGTCATTAGCGTGATGCACTGCGTGAATTTCTAGCTCCTCTCTGAGATTGACCATTAAGATGGTTTCGCCCTCCTCCAGTTCCTTGTCCCACAGATCTTCTGGGTCAGCATCGGGAAGCGGGAACGGGTTCTTTTGACACTGACACTGAGCAAAGATGACCTTGCCGGTGGTCCAATTGATGATGGGGTTGTGACGAAGAA
This sequence comes from Armillaria fumosa, assembly GCA_030407015.1. Classification (NCBI taxonomy): domain Eukaryota; kingdom Fungi; phylum Basidiomycota; class Agaricomycetes; order Agaricales; family Physalacriaceae; genus Armillaria; species Armillaria fumosa. Next base: position 1,199,805 of record JAUDYM010000001.1, read on the forward strand.
GCCAGTCATGTCCGAGGAAAATATCCCCTTTGCTGATATTGGTGATGGCGAAGTCGATTCTTTCTGAGTGGCCTCCTATGGTCATTCGTACTTCTACGAATTCAGTGATCTCTCCAGCCTTATTTCGCGTTCCGTCAGCATTATACACAGAGATCGGGGCAGGGGCAGGTCAGGTGACAAGCCTGTACTTCTTGACATAGAGCTCGCTTATGGTACTCCCAGTGCAGCCGCTGTTGACTAAGGCCTGGGCTTTAAGGGTCTGGCGATTCTCCAGTGTTTCGAGTTGGATGTCGAGGAACAACTCTCGGACCCCTTTGGTGCTTACTCGGCGCTGGTATCGAATTGGCTGACTCAATTTGTATAGCCTTTCTCAGGCTTCCCCTCCTTCCAATCTCAGGGCATTCAACAGGTGATCATCGATCTCATTGATCTTATCCTTGTGAGCCCAGAGGTGGAGCAAAGCGAATGCTTCCGAATCTGTGCATGCTTCCTTGACGGCCCGAAGGGTCCAGTCCGTGCCAAACGGCTTGAACCAGGTGGACTTTGGGGGGGAAACACTCACTGGACTTGATTCGGAATGCCTCGCCCTCAATGGTTCTTCTTCCTGCTTCTTTTGCGCCTTGGCTTGAGTCATCTTGAATGACGTGTCATCCTCTTCATCAGGGACCTCAACGAAGGTGGTCTTCCAGGCCCATGAGCATTGCGCATCCGATGCCGGAACCCCACTTGATCTTTTGGCGGTCAGGGGCCTTCGAGGAGTCTCCCTAGCTGAGGCATGCTCCTTCCCTAGGGATCGCCTGCTGCTGGCTACTTCATCAGGAATTGGGGTTTGGGGAGTGGGTCACTCCTGGAGTGGCCAGAAGGCTCGTTGGGATGAACAGAGGGAGTCATGCACATCGTGTTCTTGTCGCATGAACCGTGCTCCCACATTACTCCCAGGTCCTTCGGCATCTGTCCCGAATCCCTATCCTTGCTTGATTGACTGTCTTCTTCCTTTTGGGTCATGGATGAAAGGGGCACCTTCTTGATCAGTGTAACGTCTCCGAGAGAACTATGAGGGCTGCAACCATTCATTTCTTCTTCCAGGCGAGGGGAGAGGGGGTCATGTATCTGCGATAGCCCTCGAGCGTGAGGCGAATCGTTGTGGGCATGGTTGACAGGCATCAACCTCTTACCCCCGCCTTCGTCTTGAGGGTTTCGTTCAGCGACAATGGGCTTGGCCAGTTCGGGGAGCACCTTCTTCATCCCTAAGGACTGGGAGATCCCCAACATTGTTTGGATGAACTCTGGCCCCCATCGAGTCTGAAGGTCCTGGAGGGTGAGGAGTTCTGGGACAGAAAGTGTAAGCGAAGGAGGGGGATGAGTCTCGCTTTGCTTCTGGGGGATTATATATGCCTTTTCAGGCAGAGCTTGAATGCTTTGTGATTCTTTTGGAGTGGTCTCGGATGAACTTGTAAAAGTGGCAGCTGGTATATTTGAATGCTCAAGAACAGATGACGTATGTAAAATATGTATACAATCAGGTAATGTCTGCACAGCAGGACCTGATGACTGACCACCCAGAGAGGAGGATTGGGCCGAGGAAGTGGAATCACTCACTTCTTGGCCTTGCCTTTTACCTCCTCAATCTTCAATGTCGAGGGTGTCTTCTCCTTGACCTTCTCCTTGTGACTGTGTCTGTGCTCCTCCTTATCGTGCTCCTCGGCCTCCATGAGCATTGCGTGAAGTTGGGCCATCGAGTATCTCCTGGTCTTCGGGTCTTGAGGCTGCTTCGGCTTCTTGCAGTCCTTCCCTAAGTGCCTCTTGCCTCCACAGTAGAAGCACCTGCCCTCCTTCCTGAGGTGGTCTATGTCCATCAGCTCCCCGGCTCCTCCATATGTGGTCCATCCTGAACCCGATGACCCTTTGCTGGCTGACTTATCAGCCAAGGAACTTGTCATGCTGGTATTACCTTTTGAGGTGTTACCAGCGGGTTTGTCCTTGGGCGACTTGTCGTAGTGGCCGATTCGGTCGAAGGCAGTTTTTCAGGCTTTCTCATCGAAGATACTATATATGCGTTGTTTCCATTCTGCATATGTCGAGGGGATCATGGCCCCTAAGTCAGCGATGGAGTTGGTGTAAGAGGTGGGCACGCCTCGTCAGACGGCTCGGACTAGGGCGCCCCGTGGTCCCAAGTCGCGGAGTTGATCAGCTTGGTGGGCCAATTCTTCTAGTTTACGGAAGTATTCGGCCACTGTGCTGGTCATCCTTAGGTTGTTCATCCGCTTCTCCATGACTTCTTGGAGGGCGGGGTCGCCGTATTCGATCTGTAGGGTGGCTTTGAAGTTGTCCCATGAGCAGTATCGGTATCGTCCTTCAGTATCACTTCAGAACTGAAGGCGGTACTGGGACCACCAGCCTTGGGGTCTCTTGCTGAAGAGGGAGGTGGTGAAGAGGATTTTATTGGCATGGGTAGGGTAGTATGCTCAGAATATTGAGAAATATTCCTCACAGGCTCCCATGAATTGATGGATGTCATCCCCTTTCCCTTCAAAGTCGGCTGGGAGTCGGATCAGGGTGGGCTTCACCTGTAGCCAGGGAGCCTGTTCATCTGCATCCCCTGATGGCCAGTCTGGTGGGTTGGGGGGATTGTTCTTGGGTGGTGGTCTTGGGATTGACTACCTGTTGGTTCAGTGAGTAGGGCTCCCCCATCGTTTAGGGGCCAGGGCAGCGGGTCATCCTTGACATCGATTCGGATCTTCTAGTTCAGGGGGGAGGGGGAGGCCATTGGCGAGGGCAAAGTTCCTTGCCTGGATCAGCTTCTGGGCTAGGTCGTTGACCAAGTCTGGGAACACTGCTTGTTGGGCACGGTGCTCCTGTCTCCTGGCCTCCACTTCTTCTTCTTCCTTTCGTCGTCGTTCGATCTCAGGGTCGATTGGAGAGTCGACCAGGATGTTGCCCGATCCTTCCTGTCCTGAGCCGGCGAATAGTCTACTCGTCCCTTTCCAGGCCTGGTTCTGGCATCTCCAGTCAGTCGGCGGCAAGTTGGGCATTGGCCTGGGCCACCCATACTCGGGATAGCTCAGCACAGTCTCTCTCGTCTCTTCTCCAGGTAGCGAGTATAGCTGCCAGTTGTCGGTTGAGGACTCGCTCCTCCTGTTCTGTTCTTGCTTGTAGATCAGGGATGTGTACCCCTGGTATGGGGCCATAGTTGAGCTCATACCACCATAGCTCCTCATTTGGGACAAGGTTAAAGCGATGTCGGTGCTCCTCCTGTGTTTTGTCCACTCCTCCTCTTCGTAGATAATCTGCCCTTTGAAGGGCCCAGGCCTGGGACCAGTAGGTTCCGTGGGCCATTTGCTGGGATAGGGAGAGGGATGGCCAGGCTCTGTCTGGAGTTCCCAAGTGGAAGGGACTACTCTCAATCTCTCGTAAAGCGAGGCGTCACTCACTCCTGGGATCTCGAGGGGGAGCGTCTGGGTCCTCCTCACGTTGTCAAATGCTGTATGCGAGCGGGGATTCTCCAGCTCTTCTTCTTCGCTGGTATGAAGGCTGCCTGATGTAGCAGATTCGTAAGCATCGTTGCTGGAGCTCAGCATAGAACCCTGGGTCATTGCGGTCGAGCGAGGCCAGGGTGGATGCTGAGCTGGAGGGGGTGGGACTGGCGAACGGAGTCTCTCCTCCTCCTCCTTGAAGGATATAAGGTTCGGGGGACTCGGGGGTGGGGGAATTGGGATCAGAGGAGGAGAGTATAATTGTCGACGTAGGTGTGTCGAATGTGGTCTGGTTTCTATAGGGGCAGTGAAGTCTCGAGGGCCCTGGTAGGTGAGCCCTCCTTTGGCTCTCCTCTGAATCATACTCCGGAGCCACTCTTCGTCTCTCTGACGAATCAAGTGAGGTGGTGTCGGTGGCCTCGGGGGGCTCATCAGGATTGACGACTCGTAGGGTCATCTGGGGGAGGGTCTCACTATCCGGTCAGGGCTGGGTGACCTCGGTCGTAGGTATCTGCTGGAGGCTTCGCTCCAGTTCTCTCCTGGCATCCTCCAGGAGTTCCGTTCCAATTCGGTGATAGGCTCTAATGAGCTCCTCAATACTTCCCTCGTAAGAGGAAGTACTTCTTGCACTCTCAGAGGAGTGCCGGGTTCCGGAAGGGCCAGCCACTGGGCTTGGCATTCTTCCTCTTCGTTCGACAAAATAGTCGGCGAGGGGGCCCTGAAGGTCCCGGGTCAGCGACTCTAGGGGCATCTCGTAGGACTCCTGTCCGTAGATGGCGTAGCTCATGGGGTATGCCAGAACATTGTAGGGAGGGTTGTAGAAGTGGGGGAGTGTCGGGGGTGGGTAGATTAATTGTCCTCTTCTGAACGTAATTCCGTGGCTTTTGAACCAATCTCTGTTTCGGTAGTAGATAGTGGCGACCGCTGTTGTCGTCCCAATTACTCCTGCTATCGTGAAAAGGATCACAGCAAGGGTACTCGTTGTTTCTTGGGAAATGTTGGGGTTTTGTTGTAAGGGCATATGGAATCCTTCCTGTGTCTAGCATCATGGAAGGGTGAGGGAAGCTTCGAGCTAATTGTTAGGGCCAACTCTCATGTGACTCGAAGTTGGGCGATTGCTAAGCTGTCTCGCATTCGGACAATCACTTTTGCAATGCCTTGGATGATCTCAAGGTGATGAAAGAGGCACTTTACAGAGAGGCTCTCGGCAAGTGAGCAGACAAGTAAGATTTATGTGTATGTAAACCTTAGCTCAAAGCTGAGGTTGTACAGTGAATCATAGCTACTTAAATACTGAAGAGTCGGTCCTAATAATAGCTACAAAAGTTTTATAGAAGTCAAGAGGCATGCTGGTCAGGCGACGAGCATGCAATATCATGCGTTGTCCATTATGAAAGTTTTGTCGAAGTTGATATCGGTGATGAGGTGGCGATAGTGCGTAAGCGTGATGACACCGATAAGATATGATAAGACTAGAAAAAGGAAAAAAGTGAATAAATTGTAACAAATACAGTCTTGGTACCTCGATCAATCAATGATCAGCAGTTACATCCACTAAAAATACTGCACAGTTAATAGTACTGAATGAATAGCCATATGGCCCCATAGGAAAAATGGAAGCAGGAGTGCCTATGGACTAGTATGGCACTCCTAGGCAATAGAAAAACCTGTCGCCTTTCCACACAACTGAATAGATATCTTGGAATCATGCAATTCTAATAAATTAATTACTCATTGTTTGTATTACTATGCATAATCATGCCACCATTTGCCTAGATAAGCGACTCCTATACCTAGATGTAGAATACTATAAAATACCATCATCTAGACACATAATGCCAGGAAAGCATTCCCCCGCATTTGTGCTAGTGGCCTATAGCTACCTAATCAAATAACAGATCTAAGTGCCTGTCCTCGACTGAGTAATTCATTGCTAAGTCATCCAAGAAGGAAGAACAAGTTAGTTGAAGTGAAATAAGCCCTAGAATGCTTTGAGTTTGAACAATTGAAGAGTCAGTGTACTCTAGAGTCTGTGAGCTCTTTGCAAGTCTGAGAACTTGATGCAGGATCTGTGTATCCTTTGTAGAAGTCTGTGTACTTCTTTGTCTCAAGTCTGTGAATTTGTGTTGAGAGTTAATGAACTCTAGAGCCTGTGAGCTCTTTGCAGAACCTGTGTGTTCTTTGATTGTTTGAGTTAAGAAGTAATCTAGATCAGCTATTGCTCGCCTAGATGACATTTGTTCCCCAAACTAGACCAGTTTCTACCTACCTACTAAAACCCCACATTGTTATAACCCATTATCTCAACTAGTGTATCTCATGTAAACATCTTCTAGATCAGAATCAGAAGTTGTTTTTCAAACCCATTCCATTGCATTATCAAAGTCTAAAATTGTACATGAGTGCTTCTATCATACTCAACCTCGAACTTACAACATTGGTGATAGTGTGAGTGTTTAGAGTGAGAGTTAGTCTCTAGATATCTGATCTAGAGTTAGTTTTCCTTTGAGCACTGCCCATTACCAAGCACATCAGCATGTTCTTATATATCAGAGTAAGGTAAGTTTCATTTATGAAGGTGCCACTCATTATGCTGACCATGTGAGGTAACACAGTTATGCATGGATCCTGGTAATATTCTGCAAATCCAGTGTGGGACTCATCCAAGTAAATTCCAGCAGGGTACGTTGACCCTGCCTTCATCATTCACTTGACTATACCCACTAAAACCCCAGCTAGTTTCGTCCAGTCCTCAGGAAGGAATTCTTCATCTTCGAGTGCACCTTGCCATGTTCTGAGAACTATGGATGTCTGGATCACCTTCTTATTGTATTTCTTCCTGTCTGACAGTAGACAGTCTGTTTGAAGTCTATAGTTTAAGGCACTTAGCCATCGTTGTTCAATCTCACACTGTTGCGACTGCAGACAATCCAATCATGTATTTTTGCAATCTGAGTGATTAGACCATATGACTTATATAGACAGCGAGCGGAGCTAATATGTCAGAGTGTACATAATAAAATACAATGCAACAAGACAAATAGACAGTAAAGTGACATTTGACATGACAGAATAAACCAGGGACTTAGTCATAGCATGTACCTGATGGGCACACTTGGCAGAAAGACTGAAAACCCCTGTCCTAGCGCCTACAGTCTAGTCTAACTAGCAAGCTCTGCTTTTTAATTTGAAGAACTATATGATTGCACTTAATGAAAATGGTGCACTCGTTAAATTAAAATGATGTACTGTACCTGAGAAGCTGGTCCGAACCGAGCATGTGAGATAAGATAAATGATAAAATTGGACACACGGATTGATTAGCAGTGTCAGCCAAATACTGGAGTGCCAAGTAACTTGTATACATTGCCTTGTCAACCTGAGAGCTCAGTGCATGCGAGAATCCCTTCTAGAGAGAAACAATAACCCGATGATGAGGCTAGATCTGGGATAGCCAACAGCCATCACCCTGATATGTCCTCAGACTTATAGATAGCGAGCGTGCGCTACTAGTTAAGCAAGCTCACTATAGAAACAATACTATATGAAGAAACTCCAAGTCGGTAGCCAAGTAAGAACTGCAGCAGCGGCGGGCTGTGTGTGTAGGAGTCTATTTTACCTGGGTAATAGCATGTCATTTGTAATCAGTAACTGGTTCTAGTATAAATAGTCAGTATATTAGGGTAGTATACAAGTTTTGAACCCCTGAGTTACGGTGTGCATGTGAAAAGCGAGCGCTGTGGCAAAGGATTAGTTTGTAGCTTTGAGCGTTGTATATAAACCTGCAAGCTCACTTAGAAGAATTGAGATATATTCAGAATCTGCCTTGTGTGCTTAAGTTCCAAGTGAATAAGAATCAGTGTTGCTGTTCTGTTCCATCTGAGCATTGTTGAGCCTGTTAAGAGTATGAATTGAAGTGGAAGTTCTGAAATCTGTTTCTGTCAGTCTGTTTCTGTTCTGTCGGTCTGTTTCTGAAATCTGCTTCTGTTCTGTTCTGAATCTGTTTCTGTTCCGAATCTGAGATTTGTTGAAGTGTCCATGGTTGATATCGTCGTTTGAGTCAGTTTTGGATAACCCTACATGCTGACGTGTAGTGAGCTCACTAAGTCAGTACTTAGCTGAGCGGTTAGAAGAGCGAGCTCAGTGTCGTTTCGACTTGTATCATGTTCCATTCTGTTGTAGGACCAGTGTCCTGTGTAATTTGAATATTATCATTCGCCTAGAAGGTTGCGCCTCGAAGTAACACCTTCTTGTAAAAGTTCCTAGGTTTAGGATCAATTGGAAAAGAGTAAACACTGTATAGCGTCGAGATAATAAGAAGCTTTACTAGATTTGAAGCACTAGTAGTCACAGAGTTGATATAATATCATTCCCCCCATCGCACTTTCGAGGGTGATTGTTAGATTGAGTAGTTGTGTGAGGTTTAGTGTGTATATCACGCTGTTCTGCACACTATTCCACAAGTGCCCACAGCCAGCCTCTTCAATGCTCTGAGTATGGTCACCTTTCATTAATCACCCAGTCATTCCTCATCTTCTAGATTAGGTGAGCTGATTCTGATATCAGTATACGTCTGAATCTCTCTGTGGCACTTTTTGTTGCACTTCTGTGTGTGCTAGGTGGCTGTATCCCACATGACATGATCGTTCCCTTTGTAATGACCAATTATGATTTCATCTTCTTTTGCCAGATGTTATGGGCTAAGTTCCACATGGTTTCCTGTCCTGGGACATCACATTTAGTCAATATGTGGTCCATGCTGTCTTCTACATTACATTCCTTGCATAGCACTCTATCTTCACATCCAGTAATGTGCTTCCAGTGGCGACCAACTGTATAGCCATCATGCACCAGCATCCATAGGAAAAAACAGACCGGTCTGCTAAAGTCTCAGTGTCTGACTGAGTGCCAGAGTTCTTCCATGATGATATCTGTGCTGCACCTTTCACCAGCTGCTGTGAGGGCTAGTGCCAAATTCCAGTTTGTACCCTTCCGGTCCAGCTTTGATATTCATTTGTTTGTTGCTGCAGCTTCTATATTATCTCATATGCCTTTGCCTGTGTCATTGCAGCTAGTTTTGCTCCTCGGGTGTAGAGCTCTGAGGGTATTGTTGTGTCAATCAGGTCAGGTTCCTTCTGTGTACTTGCTATTCCTGCAAGTTTGTCAGCCCCTTCATTCCCAGGGTTCCCTGAGTGGCCCTTCACCCAGATCAGTCTTGTGAGTGCATCTCATGCACAGAATCTGGCAATCATCATTCATGTGATGCTGCTATTTGCAATCTGGAAGTGGCCCTCATCCTCCCATTTAATGAAGTGGTTATTGAGGCCATCAAGGATGTGCTTCAAGTTGCTGATTAAGTCCATCCTTATTGTTGTTGGGGTATCTTCTGCTGCTGTTTTGGCTCCTACAATCTCTGAGGCCTGGTTAGTCTTCCCTATTTCATTTGGCAGGCATATACTCTTATTTCTCTCATCATTGTCTCCATAGAATACTCTGGCTCCTGCAGTGGCTTCTCCAGTTCCAGTTTTAATTGCTGATTCATCTGTGTATATGACAATCATTTCCTGTAACTGCATGGGGTCTTGTATTGGGGCATTGTATGTGTGTGGGCACTCATTGCCCTCCACAAAGATTCTAAAGGCATCCGATAAGCTGCCTGTCATCACTAGATGGGGCTGGAAGTAATTTGCTTGTCCATCTGGTTCATCAATATCCTCATCTGTCAGTGGGGCTGGTACATTGTTAAATAGGGCTATATGGGGATTTCATTTTGCAGTCAGTAATTCCAGTAAGTTTTTTGCTTTCTGAAAACATTTGTGGGGTGATGAGCAGCCCAGTTTGATCCTTGCATGGCAACATGCTGTGCACTGGCATCTCCCTGTTCCCGAGTGTTGTTTGTTATCCAAGTATTTTGCTAGTCTCTCTGCATCACCTACTAACATTACTTTGTGTCAGTTTTTTAGACATTTGACTTGTTCACCACTATTGAACAAGCATCTCATTACTTTCAATTTTATATGGTACCATACTGGCATCTGGCATTGTATCTCATGGGATATAGCCAAACCATCAAGACATACATTACATTCGCATGCTGTTTTGATCATCTTTTTAAGGTCATTCGGTAATCTATTGACACTTGTTTTCCATGATTGCAGGAACATATTTGTTCTTTGCTCGAGGTCTACATTCTCCTCTGACATTGGCATATGGTGTCTTACCATAGCGTCTGCAGCATATGCCCATAGGGGATGGTTTGGGCTCATATCAAGGTACGAGCATATCCATGTAACCATGATGGCCTTATTTTGCAGTGGGATATCCAGTAGGTTTCTCACTCCCCTGGTAATAGGTGCATATACAGTTTCTTTGTTGACATTAATCTTATTCTTGTTTCCCCAGATGAACTTTCTGACTTGGCATTCCAGCCGACTCTCTATTTCTTGAGGCATTCCTTGCACTTTTGTGAGGAATTGTGTCATTCCACTGACTACCATTTGTGTGATCAGGTGGTGTCCTTCCATAGTGGGATGCCCCATTTTCCACCTGCTGAGACTGTCTTCAACTTTGTCCAGTGTGCATGTCCACACACTGGCTTGCTTTACCTCATTCCCTACCCAGGCACCTAGGGTTTAGACAGCTTCACCATCTCTGGCAATTTTGATATCCTCTGGGATTTCCTGCCCTGACATGTCAAGTCCAGCTGAGTTCCTGAAGTTGCATACTGCACTTGCTAGCTTAATAGCTAATGCCTTGGTCATAATTTTATAGTCTGTATTCAATAGTGATATTGGCCTGTAGTTTGAGATATTCACTCTGTCATTCTTTTTATACAGAGGACACATCCAGCTTTCAGCAAAGGATGATCCAGGACAGATACCATGTGCTTCAATGTCATTGAAGACTGACTGTAGGACTCCAATTATATCAAATCCATTGTCACTGTCATTTGCTTTGTTTTCGAACCATGCATCAATTATCTTATATACCTCATATGGGATACCATTTGGTCACAGAGCTTTGTTGTTCACTGACAGTCTGAGGGCCTCTTGGACATCATCTCTGTTGGAGGACAAGCTGGATACCATGGCTCCCTGGAAACCCAGACACAGCAGACACGGCAGACACAGTGGACATGGACCCATACCCACTGACTCATGCCCATCGCCAGTGATGGACTGCTTACTACTTACTCCTTGACATACGGATGTTCCCACTGTTTCCATACTCATTTTATTTAGTACATTCTATATCTTTACTTACAGTATAAATACCTAGTATTACTAGCTAATAGACTTCATGCATTTCCTCCTCCCCTGAATTCGAGCTCTTGGTCTCTCACAGGTTATGGGCCCTGCCTGTGCCTAAACTATTCATCAGAAGTCTATTCACCCACAACTTGATTCATATACCTATAACCCTTTGCATTGCATTCCACTATGTCTACCAACACGAAGCTCATCGAATTCTTCACCCATGTCCCACAGTGCAAAGCGGATGGGTCGAATTGGACATTCTACTGTGACCGTTTCATATTTGCTGTGGAAGCAGCCCAACTCAATGACTACCTTGCAGAGACAGCCACACCACCGTCCGAACCTATCCCAGCTGATCCCACGAAACTAACAAAGGAGGAAAGTGATTCAATTATACACCATCCAGGCATTGTCCAGCTGTGGAAAGCAAATGAGGCCATCGTGAAGCAAGCTCTGGCTTCAACGATCCCAGACTCATTGTTTCTAAAGGTTAAGGGGGAGAAGTCAGCAGGGAAGATATGGAAGAAGGTGAAGCAGGAGTTCAAGAAGAGGTCAAAAATGATGACGGTTGACCTCAGAAGGAAGCTCCAGGAGGAGCGGTGCTTGGAGAATGGTGATGTCAAGGCTCACCTAACCAAACTAGAAGCTCTATGTGAAGAGCTCACTGCAATGGAAGCAGATCCTGGTGATGACAACTTTATTGCCATTCTGCTTGATTCCCTCCCTACATCATATGATCCCTATCTCACCGCATTGACAGCAATGTCAACACTGCTTGACAAAACTATCACACCCAACATATATATCTGTGGCATCAGTGACAAAGCTGACCACTGGCAAATCAAGAATCATGCCAAGGAAGAGAAGGAGGCTGCATTCAATGTGAATGGTGGCTCTTCAGGACGTAGCAGATGGTCCCAGGGTGGCAAATGCAGCAGCACAGTTGAGTGCTTTAACTGTCACAAGAAGGGGCATATCAAAGCGGAATGTTGGGCAAAGGGAGGCAGAAAGGAAGGACAAGGCCCAAAAGGAAAGGGCAAAGGACATGCATCAGCAAACAAAGCAGCCGATGATGATGATGGCATATGGTATGCCCATCTTGAAAGCTCAGAGTCAGGGGACTCTGACACTGACTGGAGAGATCTGGTGGAAGAGAACCTTGGTGGCTATAATGAGCCATGGTTCAAGTACACTCATAAGGGGGAAGACGAGAAGTTGAAAGGATTGGCAGGTCTATACTTCAATGATGAGATAGCCCAGCCATACATTGAGGCACCAGAGAGTGACTCAATGCCACCACCCCTTGAGATATCTGACTCAGAATTGGATGACAATGATCTCCCTGCACTGGCAAGCATATTGAGTTCATCAGATTGCTCTGATGAGAGGGAGTATTTCATGACTGACAAGAAGGATGCTGAAGTTTTCAGCATATTTGATCCTGGCGAAGAGATTCCTGACCTAGAAGACTGGTTGGATGTTGAAGTTGATCTAGGGGAAGTCAGCACAGACAAGGAAGAAGTATACACACATACTTTTGACACCGTTTTCCTCGCTGCTGCTGCCACACTCCCAAATGAACCAGAAGTTGACATATATGACTCAGGTACATCACAACATATGACCCCTTACTGCCATTGTTTATTCAACTACATGTCCATCGAACTGAAATCCATCACAGCCACTGACAAGGGGAAGTTTCAGGCAATTGGAAAAGGAGACATGCACATCTACTTTCCTGGAAAAGGAGGAGAGAGGACACGTTTCTTGGTCTGCGATGTCCTGTATGCACCACAATTGGGTGTAACGTTGCTCTCTGTTTCGAAGATCACTGGTGCTGGGTATGGTATGTTGTTCCACAGCTCAGAATGCCATATTTATGGTCCCAAGGACAAGCTGTTGGGAAAGGTACCTGTCAGAGGTGGCCTTTATTGAATGGAAATGGACATACCTCATGCAAATGCTGCCCATGACACCCCCATCTCTGTATCTCTTGATGATCTCCATCAAATGATGGGTCATATCATGCCCAATACAGCTCGATGTCTTGTACAGGAGCACATTATCGAGGGAATAATCCTTGATGAATCAAAGCCACCACCAAAATCTTGTGACTCTTGCAAGTATGGAAAGAAGACATGCAAACCTGTCAAGAAGATCAGTGAGCATATGCATGCCAAAGAACTTGGTGAACTTATCCACTCAGACCTCTGGGGTCCCTCTCCTGTCTGTACTCCTCAGCATAAGGAGTATTATGTGTCATACACAGATGATCACACATGCTACTCAATTGTATTCCTCATTTGCACAAAAGATGAGATGCTCGAGACCTACTAACAATATGAGGCATGGCTCAATACACAGTTTTCGGCAAAAATCAAGGAGCTACATACTGATCAAGGAGGAGAATACTGCAGCAAAGAGTTCAGCGCTCATCTTGCAGAGCATGGCACCAAGCGGAATCTTACAGTTCACGACATGCCCAAGCACAATGGCATTGTTGAGCGCCTGAATTGGACACTTCTTGAAAAGGTCCATGCCATGTTGCATGCATCAGGCCTACCAAAAAAACCTACCTATGGGGCGAAGCACTAAAACATGTAGTCTGGTTAAAGAACTGAACATCAACATGTTCACTTGATGGCAAGATGCCGTATGAGATGCTCCATGGGGAAAAGCCAAACCTTTGAGACTTGCACAAATTTGGGTGCAAAGTCTGGGTGCACAATGCCGATAGCTCCAAGCTTGATGGTCGTGCCCGAATTGGATGTTGGCTTGGATTTGATGGTGATAGCAGTGGGCATCGCATCTACTGGCTGGAGACTTGCAGCATTAGCATTGAAAGAAGTGTTAAATTCAATGAAAAAGACACAGAAATACATGAAGGAGTGCTGAATGAGGGGGAGAAAGAGAAGAAAGACATTCAGCAACCAACAAGTGCTGAAAACTCAAAAATCTCACCTAATCCATCTCCAGAATTGACAATGCTGTCAGCCTCATCACCCTCTAAACCACCCATAATCATGCCCACTCCATTATCATCCTCATCTGTAAAAGGTTCCTTAGTCTTATGTCGCGCAAAGTAGTGTAGACCAAATGTATATGGTAAACTACTTGCGTATACAAGACGGTGAAGGAATAAAAGACTAATTTCAATAAGTCGTCACTTCCTCCTTAAATACTGATTCAAAGATAAGAAGATAAGATAGGAATAATATAAGCACGATGACCTCCAGTATGTAGGTCATCACCCATTATATGCCCCCCATTGGGATTGCTTCCAGGAATCCTAACCTATTGTGAGGGCATCTCCTCGTCACGTTCTATGTTGTCAGTATCAACGATGGCGATCATGTCCCTGGGCTGTACTACGATTGATAAGTGTGTAATCTCAGTGTCAAGGGACCCAGCTGCATCTGACTTGAGCTTGGTAGTGATGCCATCCTGATGAGAGGGACCTCCTGCCAGGGCACTACTGGATCCCACGATGGGTAATGTACCTGCCACTACTCAGTTGTCCATTTCCATGTCCTCGTCTAAGGTTATGACCAGACGGGGAGTAGCAGATGAACTGGACACCTCTGTTAAGCCGTTACCCTCATTGGGTGGAGGACGTTCGGATAGCCATTCATAGACATAATGTTCGCCAACATGAAACCAATTGTATATGGGATGAATCGAGGTTGTCCCGGTAGTGTGGTTATGCCTGTCCGTAGACTCATAGTCCTGAACATGATGAAGTACCTGAATGCACTCCAGGTCATGGGTGTCAGGGTACCACCACCCTTGATGAGCATCAATGGTAGGAGGGACACCATACGTATCGAGTAACACATGCCATTGCTGATCCACTTCTGAGTAGAAATCGGCGTGGGTCGAGTCTGTCGCTAGACCTCTGTCAATGAAGGTCAGACCGTATGGGTATGCGCTATCCACCATTGACTGTGTAATCCCATTTATAGCCATGTGTCGTATAACATCATCCTCCTCCATATCTCACTTGGGTCTATCCCAGTCCATCCGCTCGAAGACATTACTCGAGGGTGCTATCTCCACTAGGGATAGTGGGATGACATTGTTCATATCAGATAGTCATAATGAGTACCATCAGGGTCATGTGACAATTCCTGCAAATAACCTAGCATATGCGCTACGTGCTCCACGATGGTCATTCTTGGGTGACAACACCATAGACATTAAGTATCCCCACGTATGCGGAATACTAACTTGGAACGAGGTGTCCATACCAATACCGGAGGGTGTACTATGGCCCCCTGGGTGCATATGGTGGGCGATATATCAACACCAGTCACCAATTGTGCCGTTAATCAGCCGCACCAGTCCAGCACCGTGATTGGTACTGCAGGGATTGGAGGTTAAACATGTGGCAGGCAGTGGTATGAACTCCAGGGGTTTGAGGGATTCAAACTGTTCACCAACATCCACCCATTCTCCCTGGAACCTCATGACAGCCATCTGCATTGTTAGATCCTGGTATTCGAGCCGTACGCTCAAAGAGATCCTATAGAACTCCACTAGGAGATATAGGTCATTCCTCCAATGGGCATGGCGGTTCCTGATGTCATGCACCATACTGTGCATCTCATGAATATTCATGGGAAACCCCCATGGGTTGTGTCGCTGTCCCATTCCCAACAGGGGACGAAGGCCCTGACTATTATCAAATGCGTGTACTGCATTAGCAGCTTCAATGTTAGCAAGCACCACATTGTGCTTGCACAGGTAAAGGAATCCAGGCCCTACCATCCCCCAGAAACTGTTGTCTCTCTCAGGCTGTCTGCCAATTATGGCTGATGGCAAGGAGGGAGGTATTCTCCCAGGCTGGGACTCCCATCGTGCGATTGCTGAGTTGTAGTCCTGCTTATGACGATCAGCCTGCTGTTGATCGTACTTCTTCTGCTCCATGCATAGGAAGACCTCACGTTCCCATCATTTGTACTTGGGTGTGTTCTCCAGTAGTGGGTTCGCTTGATGCCATCTGATGTGCCATGGTTCGGGTTCATCATCTTCGTCATCACTACTGTCACTGTCGGAGCTGTCTGGGGGGGTCATGTCTGGCTGCAGGTCATCTGGGTGAACTGGCTTCACCCCCATCGTTCCTGTGAGGAATATAATCCAGTCTTCAACCAATGATCCTTTGTGGATGGTACTGTTGTGTACCCTACTATCTCATAGGTACGCTGATCCATCCCTTGGAGCCAGATATTCGATCCGTCGTGGTAGAATCATCAATTGCTTGCTCTTGGTGCTGTCCTTCTTACAGCTCTTTGTAGGCTTCATACCCGATGATCACCCTTCAGTTGCCGTGAGTACCTGCCTAGATGGGTCAGATAAGTACCTGGATAACTCGTCATCATTACGAGTGACATTTGTTGTCTGTCAGGAGGTTCGTTCAGCAGATGGTCTGGTGGGCGGTTGTTTCAATCACTTACTCGAGTTCTCCATTGATGGTTCACCACAGGATAAGGACCATTTTACGCCTCTATTCGATTGCTCAAGTTCTTGCTTGAGCTGTTGGTTACATTGTAGTGCTGAAGCTAGCGACCCATGAGCCTGTTGCAGTTGCTGTTCCAGGTCTCCAATCCTGTCTTGTCCATGAATCCTATGGGCAATTTCTAACACTTCGGGTGGGATTGGTTCCTCCTCAATGTTGTGCTGCTTAACCTTTGCACGATACTCATCGTTCTCCATTACCATGTGCAATACTTCCTCCTCAGATGCCTTTTTCTTTCCTTTCACGTCCATTGACATCTGAGATGTGTTATCTTGGACTGATTCAGTGTCAGTCGGTTGCGCTCCTTCAAGGTTTGGTCGTAACTGACCAGGACTAGGTATACGATCTGTATCGTCATTGACGACCATTTGGTCATCGTGCAGCTGGTTATACAGTGGTGGTTATATTGGGTATGCATACCCACCCCAGTTTGGGGGGTAGAACACTCCTGGTGGCCCTACATTCGGGTGCTGTCCATAGAATTGTCCGGCCCACATTGGGTGAGGTGGTCCTCCAAGCGGTGTTTATGGCAGTCCTCCAGGTTGTGCCGTTGTGTTGAGCATGCTGGGTGCACCCCAGTTGCCAGATCCCCAAGTTCCTGGGCCCCAGTTCCCCCCCCAGTTAGAACCCCACCTGGGGTTCAGACCATTTCCCCAGTCATGTGGGGAACCAGGTCGAGTGGGTGGAGAACGATTAATATTGTTCTGATTGCTGCCCCAACAGGAGGTGACTAGTAGACTCACTAGACCAAGGACAAGTAGCCACATATAGCAGATCAGGGGGAAAAATGAGAGGAAGGTAATGTCCTTCCATGGTATATGTAGCTGGTATTTGAAGTAGGGCAATTTGAAGGATCGGTGGCTCAGCCCTGAGCTGCAAGATTTCAAAATCTGCTTGCTGAATTGGGAAGCATGACCAATGTAGTCAACTGCCACATGTGGGTTTGTTGACTACCCACCTCGACAATGGTCGGGGGTATCATACTCCCATGACCTCCAAATACCTGTCCAGCACTGCCAGTTCCTTACAGTTTGCTAATGGTTCCCATGTTGTGTCCCCCAGGGACCATCTAACTTGCAGCTCCAGTTTGGCATTGGACCAACGGTGGCCAACGATATCATCAACAAACCACTCGGTATCGTCTCCAGCACCAAAATCATATGGTTCAGGCTGAGCCCAATTTGGGAATAGTGCATTGTCACTTGGATAGTATGGGTGCAAGAGACTGACATGAAATGTCAGGTGGATCCTCCTATTCTGTAAGGCAAGCGGCAGTTGCAGAGTGTATGTGGATGTTTCAGGGTAAGCTTCGTCAACCTTATATGGTCCAATATACTTTGGACAAAGCTTTCGAGTGTGGCCCTTTGGTAAATTCAAGTTCTTTGTAGACAAGAATACCAGATCCCCTTTAATGATTGGTGGATCGCTTGATTGACACTTATTGGCATAATGCATTTGAAATACATGGCTCACAATGATCACGTCATGCACCTCTGCCAGGTTGGCAAGGGCCTGCTTAGTGAATTTCTTTATCCCTGGAGGTGCCAGTGATGCTGGTGTGTATTCCTTCAACATTGATGGCAGATATCTGTTATTGAGTTCAAACGGTGCAAACCGTGTAGTCTGGCTTATACTAGCATTGATTGCAAACTCTGTGAGATCCACACAGTAGTACCGGTTCTTCTGGTTGGGGTGCATGGCTGTGCAGAAGATTTGTCCAATGGATCAATTCATCTGTTCAGTCACACCATCCGTTTGTGGATGGAAGGACATGGACATCAGTAATTTGGATCCTAACATCCAGTGAAGTTCTCTCCACCATCTTGAGGTGAACTTCGAGTCCCAATCGCTGACTATCGACCTAGGTAATCCATAAAGTCGAACAATCTCTCTCATGTATATCCCAGACAGTTGTGTGGTGGTTATAGTTGTATGAACAGGTACAAGATGCACCATGCTCATAAGCCAACATATTATGACCCATAGGTAATTGAATTTTCATCGGTCGACTTCGACCTCGGGGAATGGCTCTACGAAGTCCATTCCGATAGACTCCCAAGGCTTTGAAGGGATGGGCAGAGTGTGTAGCTTCCCAGCAGGAGCTCAGTTCCCCCCTTTTGCTTGCTGACAAGCAGAGCATGTTCAGCAGAATTCCCGAGTATCAGGTATGATCTTTGGCCACCAGTACCACCTCCGAATATATTCTGATGTTCTCTGATATCCGTAGTGGCCAAGTACCTCATGTCCTTGGTCTAGGACTATTTCCTATAGTGAACGACCATTGTATGTGCCCTTAGGAATGTATAGTACTTCCTCGTCGTTCCACCTGTTTCCACTTGAATACCTGGTTAGCTCTGGTTATAACCAGTTCTATAGAAAACACCTAGCAGGGATATAACCCATTGGTTATATCCAGTCTAAACCCCAAACCGTTTCACACTCACACCCAGCCAATACAGCCAAACCCAGCACCATTGCCAGCTGGCATGTAGGGCAAAAATTCCCAAAATAGCAATTCAGCCAAATTTTTTGGCAGAATGATGTATTGGGTGGTGCAGGTCATTGTAGCCTGAATTCCTGCTGCCTCGCTTGCTCTACTGGCTCAAAAAAAATAATACATACCCTACATAGCATGCTGACCCACTGTGCATGACAACCCCAACCAGTGGGCACCAAAAAAAGCTGGATGTGAGCCGCCGCAATTGGATTACCTTTTTTTTGCATGACAATGTTTTACAAAATAGACATCACAGCGGTATTTGAACCTGAGACCTCATGATGACAAGGCCGGACAGGCAGCATACCAGCTGCTCCAAAGACTCTTAACAAAGGTGTATATTAAAGCAAATATATTGAGTAAATACATAAAAATTTGCAGGAAAAAAAAAATCCTTCATTGTGCGGGGCATCGGGCAGCATGTGCATACTGGGCATGGCTGCGCATGGTGACATTCGGCGAGGAGACAGGTCCTCTGTCGAATGACAACGTCGTCTGGGGGTTTAGGGTCCATATCCTGCCGGTGGGCGGCGATAATGGCAGGGGGAGGGTTTGACTGGGGTGCTATGGCAAGCAGCTGGAATAGGACCAAACGGTCCTTACCACTGTGTTCCCCGTTGTCGAAAACTGGGGTGGTGAGGCTTTGAGGGTGTCTGCATCCCTGTAGCATGTGCTACAGGTTGGGAAGGGTGGGATTCGGGACGGTGGGTGGGCAGCGGGCCACGGCGGGGTCAGCAGAGGAAAAGAAGCCCATAGCCATGTTCCCCACTCAAAGAGTGGGAGATGCACGGACTTGGGGTGTGTGGGCATCCTGGGTGGGGTGGGGGACGTCGATGTTGGGCGGGGAGGCTGGCAGCGGCGGGTGCCGTAGGGGTGCCGTACAGGAGATTTTGCATGCAATTGGTCCGTCATTATATCGTCCATCGATGCCCAAGAGGGTTTGTTCACTGCCACCGTCATTGGTCGTCGGCATCTCGATATTCCTGTTGGCCTGCTCTTCACACCATTCTGCCCTCCTCCCATCCCCCTTGGTCCCCTACTTCCTTTGCATCACATCCTAACACACTCCTGTACGTGTACACCATGCCTCCGATACCCTGTCCATCGCTATGGTGCTCGTCGTTGTCTAGTAGGCTGTCGTTGTTGTCGCTGTCATTGGTGGCTTGTCGTGGCCCTTCCCGCACGAAAAAGAAAGCCTAAAAACAACAGTTAGTTCACACAATAGTATTTCATACCTTCATATGCCATTTGATTGCCTGTTCCGTGGTGTGGAGACTGGTGGTGGCCAGCAAGGTGGTGGCCAGAGGCAAGAAAAGAAGCAGCACAGCCACCTGATCACCATTCGGTTGGCCGGTCTACCTCAATCGAGCAGTGGAAACCATGCTCAGTATTCATCCACTGCTCAATGTAGGCCATCTGACATCTCATTGATTATCGGAATATCTTAATTTTAGTAGTAGTAGTATATATATAATGATTCATGTTGATCCGGATATATAGGGTCCATGTATGTACAATTTAATGGAAATTTCTCTGTATATTGTGCATTCTCATTTGTAGTTTGCCCTCCACACACTATTCTACACTCTCTGACAGTACAAGAACATCTGTACAGCAAATATAATGTATCATACTACTGGTGTAGCCCTTCTGGTCCACACTGATATGCTACTACATGCATATATTCCATGTACTATTGTTGACCACACCTAATATACATGTATCACTCATTCTTCTTGCGACTTTTCTTTGGACTTTTACTTATATTAGTATTACCAGATATCTATTGAACTGGACACTAAGAAAATTAAACTGTATATTATTCTAATGTATTTCTAAAATTCAAGATACTTTGCAGCACTTGGAAAGGTGAAGTTGACCTATGCTAAACAATTTATTGCATGAGTACAGAATCGGCACGAACATCTGCTTGGTCCGGCAATGTCTGAAAAATCATCGAAATTGGTTTTCTCTTCAAATACTACAGAACTTGGACAATTCAATGACTTGAAAAATCATATATATATACAATACATATCAATATGATATTTCTGGACTTCCTTGAGCCATGTACTTGCAAAATCCATACTATTTCAATGAAGATTTTTAAAAATTTCCATCCTACCATATTGGGAATGCTATAATCCCACAGTAAGTGCATCCTGATTCACTGTGATGCATCCAGCCAAAACAATTTCTGTATGTGCGGGGAGGAGCCATGAAATGAATGATATATTTTTTTTGAGTATGTCCTTTTTTTTTCAGGGCTAATTGACCAGTGGAAAGTCTATTAAAACATAAATACATGACATGAGGCTCTATTTTCTCATTTGGGTGTGGCAGTGTTCTGAGAATGTGTCATTGAATGTGGAGCCATTTTAGGATCATTCAAGTACCAATTCATGAAAAAATTTTGGCACTATGCGCCAAATTCTTTTTTTCAGCTTTTAGCTGGAATGACTATTATGGTGGTGGCAGTGCTATTTTGTGGCTGTGGTTATAACCCACCAGATGACAATCTATAGCCTGGTTATATCCAGTCCATTTCCCCTCATTCTTACAGAATGGCCTGGTCATTCCCATTGATCAGCCAGATCATCTCATTGTGAACGTTAAACGTTCAATTGGCCTTGGGGTCGTTAAGGATCATCTTGAAGAATGGATCATTAGCATATGATCCTCACACAGCTTCAGCAAATGTGTCATCATTTGCATGTGTCTGAGACAAATCCAGGCCAGATTGCAGTGTGCCTGCTAGCGTGTAGTCAACTTGAGTGCCTGCCTCTGTGGGTGGTGCAGATGGGGCACCTACATCAGCCATTTCTGAAGCTTCGATATCCCTCAGCTCCCTTTTCTCCTGTAGGCAGTGACTCTGTCTACGATGGGTTTCTTGCATGACATGGATCTCTACCACTTTATCATGGATCTCCTGAAGGTGGGATGGGGGAAGGTCATCCCCACTCGGATCAATATGAGTGTCCGCTCGTACGTACTCGTCCATGGTGTGAGTGTCCTCCCATGTATCGTTTTCATAGTATCAACTCAAACAGTTGGCTACCTTGTTATTTTCACCTTTAATATAGGTGATATCAAAGTTGAATCAAGATAGGTAATCCATCCATCGCATTTGTCGTCCTGTGAGGTGTGTCTGCGTCTTGAAGAATTCCAAGGCTTGGTGATCCGTAATGACATGGATCTGATAGCCCATCAATTTGTCCTCCCATTCGAGGAGGGCTTCCAGTATAGCCAATGTTTTGAGTTCATGCACTCGATAATTATGCTGTGCTGTGGTGAACTTCTTAGACATGAACCCAGCTGGTCGACAGGTTTGCCATGTGGGTCCCTGGCCATACATCACTCCTACTTCAGATTTTGATGTGTTATGTATGATCCAAATAGGCTCATCAGATCGTATATCTATCGGTCAAAGTATTGGTGTTTTGCAGCAAATGGCCTTCACCATGTCAAAGCATCGCTGGTGTATTGGGCACCAGTTGAACGCACTGCCATTCTGTGTCATACTCATTAGGGGACTGGTATATGCCAATATATCTGGTAGGAATGCTGCCAGGTATTGCACAAGTCCCACAAAACATTGGATGTCATTATAATTCCATGGGGTATGCCAGCTTCAGATTTGAGCTAGTTTGTCACCATCAGCGTGCAGGCCCTTGTCATCAATTATGTGACCCAGACAATCAACCTCAGCGGCATATAGTTCACATTTGGACCATTTAAGGTGGAGTGATTGCTCCCTGAGCTGATTGAATATGACGCATAGGTGAGCTTCATGCTCCTCAATCGTATCAGAAAAAATGAAAATATCGT
The DNA here is from genome assembly GCA_030407015.1 of Armillaria fumosa. Lineage (NCBI taxonomy): Eukaryota > Fungi > Basidiomycota > Agaricomycetes > Agaricales > Physalacriaceae > Armillaria > Armillaria fumosa. Next base: position 1,222,374 of record JAUDYM010000001.1, read on the forward strand.
CCAGGTAGACATGCAAATATAGCCCTATAATATCTTGAAATATTGATGTCATCAGGTGTTGGAACATCGCAGGGGCATTACAATCCCCCTGTTGCATTACATTGCTAACAAAAGTTCCTTGAACAGTTGCGAATGCAGTTTTCCAAACATCCCCACTCACAACACGTACCTGCTCATACGTGTCTGACAAATTGATCTTCAAACGATACCTTGCTCTTGCCACATCCTCCCTGATATTGTCTTGGTCTGGCATAGGTGTCACGTCTTTGACGGTATTCTCATTTCGTTGATGGCAGTCGACTACCATATGAAGATGTTTATCCTTTTTGAATATACACATCATCAGTGCTGCTTGACTTGCCGATGCTAATTCCCACCACCCTGCACATGTGTACCATGCGACTTTCTCATCGAATTTGGAGCATAGTGCATTTGGGCATCTCAGTAGATGATAATGGTATTTTGCATTGTCATCCTCCAGCAGGATCTCATGATTCACTATCCTCCAGGGGGGCATCCCTTCTGGGACCCCTTGTAGGAGATCTTCATAATCATCATACCTGTTAGGGCTGACTCTCATGTGACTTGAAGTCAGGTGATTGCTAAGCTGTCTTGTGTTCGGACAATCACTTTGGCAATGCCTCGGATGATCTTGAGGTTATGAAAGAGGCACTTACAGAGAGGCTCTCAGCAAGTGAGCAGACAAGTAAGATTTATATGTAGGTAAACCTTAGCTCGAAGCTGAGGTTGTACAGTGAAGCCCAGCTACTTAAATACTAAAGAGTTGGTACTAATAATAGCTATGAAAGTTTTATAGAAGTTGAGAGGCATGCTGGTCAGGTGACAAGCATGCAATATCATGTGTTGTCCATCATGAAAGATTTATCGAAGCTGTTGGTGGTGATATGGTGGTGATAATGCATAAGCATGATTATGCCGATAAGATGAGATAAGACTAGAAAGTGAAAAAAGTTAATAAATCGTAACATTACCCTCTCGTTAAGGCAGTCGTCCTGACTGCCCTAGGGTTCGTCGTCTTCTTCTTCCTGATCGCAGAGTATACAGTTGGTCACTTCTTTCTTGCTCTCTCTTGCCCAGTAATCGTCAATGAGCGTCTTCCAGACCTCGTGGTCAGGCTCTTCGATCCAGAACTTCCTTCCATCAATTTGTTCCACTTGGTAGAACATGCTCCAACTGCCCATTGCTTGGTTCTCTCGATAGTCATGGTCGACTACTCGTTTGACGGCTTTTTCCGATCTATCGATGACCTTGCATGCGGTTACGATGGTTCTTGTCTCAGAAATGCTGTTTTCATAGTCTTGGATGGCCTCTTGAGCATTGGTCATGTCGTCTTCTTGGACCCATGAGTTGTGTTCTCGGGTCCAACCCTTCCATTTGACAAAGTAATCTGTTACAAGTTGAGATTTTTGTCCTTTCTTGCCTTGGACTTGGCGTGTGTGAGAGTCCAGGACTTCTTCAACTTCGTATTCCTCTTCATCTTTGATGAGGTCTGGTGGTGGTGTGGGGGGCTGTTCTTGGTTGGAGAATGCAGGCAGTATGTAGGGTGTTAGAAGCTTCTCACTGAATCGTGGGTGGATCTTCCAATGAGGTGGAAGCTTGAGTTTGTAGGCAGAAGCACCAGCCTTTTCCAGAACTAGGAATGGGCCGATGTGCTTGTCGTCGAGCTTCTTCTTTGGTCATGGGAGATGAAGGTGAGTGGAGTCAAGCCATACTCGGTCTCCGATGGCATAATCGACTGCGTTTCTTGTTTTTTTGTCGTATTGGGCTTTCATTCTACCTGCAGCTTCCTCTAGTGCCTTCTTAGCTTGGCGGTGTACTTCTTGCATATTCTCTGCAAATGCCTTGGCCAAAGGGTTGGTGAAGGTGTTTGTCTGGATGGAGTCCAGTAGGACTCAGGGGTTTATTCCATAGTTCGTGAAGAAGGGGGTCTGTCCCGTGGCCAAGTGGGTGCGATTGTTATGGGCAAATGCTGCCAGGGCGAGCCATTCGCTCCAGTCTGTTTGTCAGTGGTTGATAAAAAGGCGGAGGTACTTGTTGATCTCCTGGTTGGCCTGCTCGGTCTGGCCATCGGTCTGGGGGTGGAAGGCCGTTGAGGCATTTGGGGTGATGTTGAGGAGTTTGAGCAGTTCCATCATGAATTTAGAGATGAACTGTGGTCCCCTGTCCGAAATTACAGTTTTGGGCATACCACGGCAAGTGTAGACGTGGTCGTGTAGGAGTTTCGCCCATTCTTCAGATGTGAGTTCGATGTTGCAGGCAATTGGGATGATTTCCTTGGAGAATTGATCAACAATTACTAGGATGGCATCATAGCCGTTGGATTCAGGGAGTCCAGTGATCATATCAACCGATATGTGCGTCCAGGGTTTGGAGGGGATTTCATTCAGATGGAGGGCGGCGGCCTTGGGTTGAGTGTCGGTTTTCGTGCGTTGGCAGGCTTCGCATGCCTTAACGTACTTCTCGACTGTTTGTTTAAGTTTTGGCCACCAGAACTCTCTTTGGACGAGTTCTTTGGTCTTCTCAATCCCTGGATGGCCCGCCGTTATGTGGTCATGGTGGGCAGCGATGATTTCGCCACGGAGCTTGTCATTGCAGGGAACGTATATGCGTCTGTCATAGTAGAGGAGACCTTGTTTCTCAGAGATGCCACGCTCGTGGTCTAATGAGTTGGCGATCCCTTGATCCCACTTATTGTGATTACGGGTTACATCCTTGACCTGTTGGTGAGTCTCGCCCATCGTAGGCATAATCATTGCCCAGAAGTGTTCTGGCTGGAGGATGACAATATCATCGTTGTCCTCCTTCCCTTGGTCATGATCGTCTCGTCGGGATAAGAGGTCAGCCTTGCGGTTGGAAGTGCCTGGCTTATGATGTAGGGTAAAGTGGTACTCCACAAGTTCTGTGACCCATCGTGCTTGCTGGCGGTTCAGCTTTTGTGGCTGGTGGAAGTATTGAAGATTTTGATGATCTGTCCAGATCTCAAAGTCCTCTACTGTGCCCATGAGGTAATGCCTCCATTCTTCCAGTGCGAGCATGATGGCTAGGAGCTCCTTGTCATAGATCTTGTAGTTTCACTCGGTGGTGGTCAATGCCTTTGAAAGGAAGGTGACAGGTCTCCACTTGCCATCTTGCTCCTGACTGAGTACGGCTCCTATGGCTCCCTCGCTGGCATCGGCCTTGACTCAGAATTTGCCTTCTTCTTTCAGTAGGGCTAGTACTACATCCTTGGCCATTTGCTTTTTTAGACATTGGAAGGCCTCATTTTGGGCCGCTCTCCAAGTCCAGGGGGCGTTACCGGTCAACTGAGTCATCAGGCGTACGATCTTGGAATAGTCCTTTATGAACTTCCAATAGAAGTTTGTAAAGCCCAGGAAGGATTGTAGCTCCTTCTTGGTGGGGGTGGGCCATTCCGTAATGCCCTTGACCTTGATGGGGTCCATCCAGACGGAGCCCTCGCTAATGATGACGCCAAGGTACTCAGTCTCCAATACCTCAAACTCACACTTCTCGGCTTTCAGGAAGAGTTTATGTTCCTGGAGGCATTGAAGCACCCATTTGACGATCCATCAGTGCTCCTGCAGATCCTTGGAGAAGATCAAGATATCGTCCAGATAAATAGTCACCTTCCCTTCGTGGATGAGATCATGGAAAATGTTGTTCATCATCCATTGGAAGGTCGCTGGTGAGTTAGTTAACCCAAAGAACATGACGGTGGGTTCAAACAGCCCCCGGTTGGTTCAGAACACCACCTTAGCCTCATCCCCTTGTTTGATTCAGATGTTGTTGTAACTCCAGCAGATGTCTAACTTGGTAAAGTATTTGGCGCCGCAGAGTTTGTCCATGAGTTCGGAGATCAGGGGAAGTGGGTATTGATTTTTGATCGTCATCTCATTGAGCTTCTGATAGTCTTGTACAGGTTGGAGAGATCCATCCTTTTTCTTGACGAAAAAGAAGGGGGATGCGAAGGGGGACTTGGAAGATCGGATACAGCTGGACTCTAGGTTTTCGTCGAGGAACTTGTCGAGCTCTTCCTGCTCATGACGATTGAGCGGGTAGACCTTGCAGTCAAGTGTAGACTTAGCATTAGGGATCAACTCGATTGTGTGGTCCCATGGTTTATGCTCTGGTAGTTCGTCGAAGTTCTCTTTGGAAAAGAGGTCTTTGAAGTCACGATATTGGGGCAGAACCATTTCTTCGAAGGTTTTTTTGGTCTTTCCTTCAGCGGCCTTGGCAGCTAGGTCATTGGCATGATGTACTGCACGAATTTCTAGCTCCTCCCTGAGGTCGACCATTAAGATGGTTTCGCCTTCCTCCAACTCTTCGTCCCATGGGTCTTCTGGGTCAGCGTCAGGGAGCGGGTACGGGTTCTTTTGACACTGACATTGGGCAAAGATGATCTTGCTGGTGGTCCAGTTGATGACTGGGTTGTGTCGAAGGAGCCAGTCATGACCAAGAAAGATATCTCCCTTGCCAATATTGGTAACAGCAAAGTCAATCCTCTCGCTATGTCCTCCTATAGACATTTGTACCTTGACAAACTCGGTGATCTCCCCCGCCTTATTCCTGGTGCTGTTGGCATTGTACACTGGGATGGAGGCAGGCGCAGGTCAGGTGATCAGTCCATACTTCTTGACGTAGTTCTCACTTATTGTACTGCCGGTGCACCCGCTGTCGACCAAGGCCTGGGCCTTGAGGGTTTGATGATTCTCCAATGTCTCAAGCTGTATGTCAAGGAACAGTTCTCGGGCACCCTTGGTGGACATTCAGCATTGGTATCGAATTGGTTGGCTTAATTCGTAGAGTTCTTCCCGTGCCCGTTCTCCTCCCTTTCGGAGCGAGATGAGAAGTTTGTTATTGATCTCATTGACCTTCTCTTTATGGGCCCAGAGGTGGAGCGAGGCAAGGGCTTCCGAATCCATGTGTGCTTCCCTGACAGCCCGAAGGGTCCAGTCCACGCCAAACGGCTTGAACCAGGTGGACTTCGGGGAGGAAACACTCACTGGGACTGATTCGGAATGCCTTGCCCTCAACGATTCTTCTTCCCACTTCTCTTGCTCCTGGGGGAACGAGGGGAGAAGCCCCTTGGTTGCTTCCTTTTCCTGCTTGGCTCGTTCTTGGTCTTGTGCCATCTTAAAGGCGGTGTCATCCTTCTCATCAGGGATTTCAACGAGGGTGGTCTTCCAGACCTGTGAACATCACGCATCTGATGTTGGAGTCCCGCTTGATCCTTCGGTGGTCAGGGGCCTTCAAGGAGTCTCCCTGGTTGGGGCATGCTCCTTCCTCAGGGATCATCCACTGCCAGCTACTTCATCAGGAATCGGGGGTTTGGGGAGCGGGTCACCCCGGGGTTGACTGGAAGGTCCATCTGAGATGGAAGGGGCCATGGATGTCGTGTTCTTGTCACATGAACCGTGCTCCCACACTCCTTCCAGGTCCTTCAGCGCTCGTCCCATGTCCCTATCCTTTCTTGGGTGACTATCTTCTTCCAGGGCCAGAGGTGAGAGAGGTGTCGTCTCGACTGGTGTAGCATCTTCAGGAGACAGACAGGGGACACAATCTTTCACTTCTTCTTCCAGGTGGGGAGAGAGGGGCCTATGTTTCCGTGACTGTCCTCAAGCGCATGGCAAATCATTGCAGACGGTGTCAATGGGCATCGGGTTCATGTCCCCGCCTTTGCCTTGATGTTTCCATTCAGCGATGACAGGCTCGGCCAGTTCAGGTAGTACCCCTTTTGTCCCTAAGGACTGAGAGATCCCTGACATTATTCGGATGAACTCTGGCCCCCATCGAGTCTGAAGGTCCTGGAGGGTGAGGAGTTCTGGGATGGAGAGTGTTAGCGAGGAAGGGGGATTATATATGCTTTTTCAGATGGAGTCTGAATGGGTTGTGATTCTTTTCAGGTGATCTCAGGTGAAGACGTAAACGTGGGTATATTCAAATGCGTATTGACAGCGATAGACATACATAAGATATTAATACAATCAGGTAAAGTCTGCACAGTGGGACCCAATGACCAACCACCCAGAGAGGAGGATTGGGCCGAGGAAGTGGAATCACTCACTTCTTGGCCTTGCCTTTTACCTCCTCAATTTTCGATGTCGAGGGCGTCTTCTCCTTGACCTTCTCCTTGTGACTGTGTCCATGCTCCTCCTTGTCATGCTCTTCAGCCTCTGTCAGCATTGCGCAAAGTTGGGCCGTCATATATCGCCTGCTTTTCAGGTCTCTAGGCCACTTCAGCTTTTTGCAATCCTTCCCTAAGTGCCCCTTGCCTCCACAATTGAAGCACCTGCCCTCCTTCTTGAGGCGATCTATATCCATCGGTTCCCCAGCACCTCCATAGGTAGTCCATCCTGAACCCGACAACCCTTTGCTGGCTGATTTGTCGGTCGAGAAACTTGTTGCGCCAGTATTATCTTTAGAGGTATTACCAGCAGGTTTGTCCTTTGATGACTTGTCATAGTGGCCAATCTGATCGAAAGCTTGTTTTCAGGCCTTCTCATCGTAAATGCTGCATATGCATTGCTTCCACTCCGCATATGTGGATGGGATCATGACTCCTAAGTCAGCAATGGAGTCGGTGTAGGAGGCGGGTACTCCTCGTCGTACTGCTCAGACCAGGGCACCTCAGGGTCCCAGGTCACGAAGTTGGTCGGCTTGGCGGGCCAATTCTTCCAGCTTGTGGAAGTACTTGGCTGCCATACCAGTCATTCAGAGGTCATTCATCTGCTTCTCCATTACTTTTTGGAGGGCGGGGTCCCCGTATTCAATTTGTAGGGCAGCTTTGAAGTCATCCCATGAGCAGTACCGATACCGTCCTTCAGCGTCGCTTCGGAACTGAAGGTGGTACTGGGACCACCATCCTTGGGGTCTCTTGCCGAAGAGGGAGGTGGCGAAGAGAATTTTGTTGGCGTGGGTGGGGTGATATGCTCAGAATATTGAGAAATATTCCTCGCAAGCCCCCATGAATCGATGGATGTTGTCCCCTTTTCCTTCGAAGTTGGTGGGGAGTTGGATTAGGGTGGGCTTCACCTGTAGCCAGGGAGCCTATTTGTCTGCATCCCCTGATGGCCAGTCTGGTGGGTCAGGGGGATTGTTTTTGGGTGGTGGTCTTAGGACCGACCACCTGTCAGTTCGATGAGTGGGGCTGCCCCACTATTTGGGGGCCAGGGCAGTAGGTTGTCCTCAGTGTCTGTTGGGGTCTTCTGGCTCGGGGGGGAGTGGCAGTCCATTGGTGAGTGTGAAGCTTCTTGCTTCCAATAGTTTCTGGGCCAGGTCGGCGGTTAGCCCTGAGAAAGCCGCTTGCTTGTCCCAGTGCACCTGCCTCCTGGCTTCTGCCTCTGCTTCCTCCTGTTGTCATTGTTGTGTCTTGGGGTCAATGTTGATGGGGATGTCGCTCGGCCCTGCCTGTCCTGACCCGGCGAAGAGCCTACTCATCCCTTTCCAGGCCTGGTTCTGGCATCTCCAGTTGGTCGGCAGTGAGTTGGGCATTGGCCTGGGCCATTCGTACTCAGGATAGTTCAGCGCAGTCGGCCTCATCCCTTCTCCAGGCAGCGAGTATAGCTGCCAATTGCCAGTTGAGGACTCGCTCCTCCTGCTCGGTCCTTGCTCATAGATTGGGGACGTCTACCCCTGGTATGGGGCCGTAGTTGAGCTTGTACCACCATAGCTCCTCATTTGGGACGAGGTTGAAGCAATGTCAGTGCTCCTCCTGTGTCTCGTCCACTCCTCCTCTTCGTAGATAGTCTGCCCTTCGAAGGGCCCAGGCCTGGGATTGGTAGGTTCCATGGGCCATTCGCTGGGATAGGGAGAGAGATGGCCAGGCTCTGTCTGGAGTTCCCAAGTGGAAGGGACTACTTTCAATCTCTCGTAAAGCGAGATGTCACTCGCTCCTGGGATCTCGAGGGGGCTGGTCTGGGTCCTCCTCGCATTGTTGAATGCTGTATGCGAGCGGGGATTCTCCAGGTCTTCTTCTTTGCTGGTACAAAGGCCACCTGATGTAGCGGATTCATAAGCGTCATCGCTGGAGCTCAGCATAGAACCCTGGGTCATTGCGGTCGAGCGAGGCCAGGGTGGATGCTGAGCTGGAGGGGGTGGGGCTGGCGAATGGAGTCTCTCCTCCTCTTCTTCAAAGGATATAAGGTTCAGGGGACTCGGGGGCGGGGGAATTGGGATCAGAGGAGGAGAGTACAATTGTTGATGCAGGTGTGTCATCCATGGTCTGGTTTCAGTAGGGACGGTGAAGTCTCGAGGGTCCTAGTAGGTGAGCCCTCCTTCGGCTCTCCTCCGAATCATACTCTGGAGCCACTCTTCGTCTCTCTGATGAATCAAGTGAGGCGGTGTCGGTGGCCTTGGAGGGTTCATCAGGATTGATGACTCGTAGGGTCGCCTGGGGGAGGGTCTCACTATTCGATCAGGGCTGGGCAATCTCGGTCGCAGGTATCTGTCGGAGGCTTCACTCCAGTTCTCTCCTGGCATCCTCCAGGGGTTCCATTCCAATTCTATGATAGGCTCTAATGAGCTCCTCGATACTTCCCTCATAAGAGGAAGTGCTTCTGGCATCCTCAGAGGAGTGCCGGGTTCTGGAAGGGCCAGCCACTGAGCTTGGCATTCTTCTTTTTCGTTCGACGTAGTCGGGGAAGGGGCCCTGAAGGTCCTGGGTCGGTGACTCTGGGGGCATCTTGTAGGACTCCTGTCCATAGACGGCATAGCTCGTGGGGTACGCCGAAACATTATAGGGCAGGTTGTAGAAGCAGGAGAGTGTTGGGGGTGGGTAGTGTAAGGTTCCTCTTTGAAAAGTGATTCCATAGTGGTCAAACCACTCTCTGTTTCTATGATAGATGATGGTGGCTGTGGTCGTGGTCCCAACAATTGCTGCTAGTGTAAAGAGAGCTACAGCTACTCTGTTCGTGTCTGTCTGGGAGATGTCAGGGGTTTGTTGTAATAGCATATGGAATCCTTCCTGCATCTGGCGTTGTGGAAGGGTGAGGGAAGCTTCGAGCTAATTGTTAGGGCCGACACTCACATGACTCAAAGTCGGGCGATTGCTAAGCTGTCTCATGTTCGGACAATCACTTTGGCAATGCCTCGGATGATCTTGAGGTTATGAAAGAGGCGCTTACAGAGAGGCTCTCAGCAAGTGAGCAGACAAGTAAGATTTATATGTAGGTAAACCTTAGCTGGAAGCTGAGGTTGTACAGTGAAGCCCAGCTACTTAAATACTAAAGAGTTGGTACTAATAATAGCTACAAAAGTTTTGTAGAAGTTGAGAGGCATGCTAGTCAGGCGACAAGCATGCAATATCATGCGTTGTCCATCATGAAAGATTTATCGAAGCTGTTGGTGGTGATATGGTGGTGATAATGCATAAGCATGATTACGCCGATAAGATGAGATAAGACTAGAAAGTGAAAAAAGTTAATAAATCGTAACAGTACCAATGTTGCTGTAATCGGGCGATGTCATCTTCATGATAAGGATTCGTATCCTTTTTCTTTCCCTTGTCGACCTTTGGGAATATGGTCTCTGTCTGGGTCAGCTGTCGATGATTTTGCAATTCATTTGCCACCAACATTGCAGCGAGACACTTGTCCGACTCGCAGGGGTGGTTGATGACCATCGATGCTCACAGAAACTCTTGCCATCGTTCATCGGGATACATCGTCATTGTGAACTCATATGGTCCTTCCATATCCAACTCGGTACTAGGGACAATGAAGGACAACCTATTATTGATATTTACGTCAGGGTCAACATTGACTGGGAAGTCAGGGTAATTGAACAGAGAGCCCTTGCTGGCAGGATCAATCTCCCACATCTCTCCAACCATCATGTTCCATTCGATCAGCATTCGATAATCGCCGGGCCATTCAACATTAGGTTTTGGTATGGGACGATCCCAGAATCTCATCCTCTTGGGTGTGGGATCCCTATCAGGTTCACAGGCAATGTGAAAGTGACGATCATGGTCCTTGTCATCTTCATCAGTCACCAAGTCTTCCACTAATACCTTCGACGATGATGGTTGACACTCATGCATTACAGATACATCATGTCGTGTGGATGTAGGAACTTCCACTCCAGTTGATTTGGTTCCAAATGTACCCTTATTGGGGTGAGGGTCAACATAGGTTGATTCCAGAATCGGTTCAGTAATACCGTTGGGAACCAGGTTTGGTTTAGACGAGTGGGGCCATCATCATGGGCTATCATGCGTGTTGTCAAGTACAGTCGAATATTCAGTCTCAGCCATCATAATGGCTGGAGAGTCCGTAGGAAGTGGATTCACTGTTTTCCCAGTGTCTTCATCTTCCAGTATCTCCATGGTAGTTCTACCATGCAGTCAATTCTGCCCGATGGGTGGAACTGGTCGTCGTAATTGGTGACGACGTCCATCTTGTGCTTTACCCATGGCGGATATGATCTCCGCTGGAATATCCGTCCCATTGATAGTGACACAATTCCTTTCGAAGTCCAGGATCACCCCGTGCTGGTGCATAAATGGTGTACCCACTAGTAGGTCATAGCAATCAATATTGACAATGTCAATGTGCTCAGTGGAGGTGGATCCTGCCATTTCTAGCTCTGCCATAGTCCCAAAGTTAATTTTTGACCGACTCCCCACAGTACCCAACTGTAGCGTTACTGGTTTGGTCAAGTTGAAAACAAGAGTCTTCGACACGTCCGCAAAGTGTGGGGACATCGCTGTCAAAGTACTTCCACTGTCCCATAATGTAAGGGCCATCATACCGTTAACATTCGTATATGTGGCTAGACACATTTTGTCAGTCATGGAGTATGTTGGCCTTTCCTTCAATTCTGATGCAATCTTCAACTTGTAGCAACTGGACTGGTGCCCCACCAGCTCGTTGTCCATCATAGCCACTAGTCGGTCAGTGTGGGTTCATAATACATGGATAGTGTACTGATAGTTGGGGCTACCTGTATCACCTAGGTCGAAATCCTGGCTGGTCAGGTATTTGATCCTATAATCCCTAGCCTCATTGGGATTGTCGGATAGTTCATCATCTGAGCCAGAGCTCGGCTCCTCGGATCCATCATATGGATCTGGGAGTTCAGTTTCTCTGATCATGCCCATAAATTCTTGCTCCCCATCGGTGGCCGATTCATAATCTGCTCCGTACTCCTCAAACTCCACCTCTTGCCAGGCAGACCATTCATATTCGTTCTCTCCATCCGATGGACCATTTTCGATCATTGATTCATCGTCCTTACTGTCATTATCATTTTGAATGTCTTCTCCAATGACAGTATGTGCAGCTCGTATGCGTGGGTTGTCTTCTTTATCGTGGTGGGACGCATAGTGTCCCATCTCTCCACAACGATAGCACTTGACATTTGCTAGATCCACTGGTTTGGCAGGCTTAGATCTAGTATTCTCAGGCCGACGTGGTTGGGTGGCAGGAGTTATCGCCATATTTGTATTCTGTGGTACAGCTGGTGGGGCTGGCTGTTCATGGGTTGCAGGACAGAAGAATCGTCCACTATTCTTGATAAACATTCGACCATGTAGTGGTCTATTCTGCAGCCCACTTGGCTCTCTACCTTCCATAGGATGGACTGGATGGACTGGTTTGTCCTTCATGAGTGGGGTGCTGTATAATGACTGACCATACTCTTGCTTAGAGTGCTCAGTTACCTCAAACGCTTTGGCTGACTCCACGAATTCATCCAATGTATTGACCTCCACATTAAGTTGGTCCTCGAACACTGCATCTCTCATATTAGAGGGTAGTCCAGTCACAAATCGTTGAGTGATTGTATACTCATCTGGCTTTCTCGTCATATCATGAATCAGGGTTTGTAGAAGGTCACAGTAGCCTTCAGCCGTTCCCCTGCCATCGGTGAAGGTGGCACGATTGAATTTAGATCGAGCCTCTTGCATCGCTGAATCATGGATAAAGCGGTCATACATCCCTATAATCACTGAGGTGAACGTCCAATTCAAATATTCATCAACTTCAATAACATGGTCATGGTACCACTTTTTTGCTGCGCCAGTCAGTACAGGTTCCACCAATAGTTTTCGCTCTCTATCGCGGTCCAATCCTCCGAGTTGAGATGTCTCAAGGTATATCACAAGGCTTTTTAGCCATGTCCAAAACTCGGCAACTGACAGACCTCCGGCATATGAAGTAACATTCTTTGCATCCAACCTAGGGGCTTTCACCCCATCTGGTAGGTGTAACCATGTCCTAAGGTGTTCATTGATGTATCGTTCAATCTGATCATGCATCTGTCTACAATGATCACCCAGTGCGCATGCATTCTGATCCACACGGTTGTGGGATCGATCGGTAAATTAGGTGCTACCTCGGTTGGTATACTGTCCCATATGGGTCTGACTCCTTGGCTCATCGTCATCATCCGAGCCTGCTGGTAGGTCTCCATTATGGGACCCATCTCCAGATGGTGGTCCTCCACCACCTGGCAGGCCAGTAGGCCTCCTGGCACTTCCATGTCCTCTTGGTATTCCCCTCATGGGTCTTGGGAGACGGCTTAGTCCTCGAATGGATGCTCCATTATTTCGATTACCACCGTGTGGTGGTCCCCCAGCTGCTTGTCTCAAACCGGTCATGGCTGCCAGTCCAGGCATCGGCAGATTACCTGTAGCTGTGGTTGTCACCACGGGCCCAGGTGTCGATGGGATACCCATACATACACCTTTATCAGCAACTCCTCCTTTAACGACAAACGCATTACCATTCTCATCAATATATATCCCTTGGTCTGCGATCTCTGTCTGACCAGTATCAGCCAAGTCGCGTGCTCTCCATCATTGGAGGATTACTTTGTCCTTGAGAGTCTGTCTATATCGATGGCTCGAGTTCTTCATACTGCTATTATCATTCTCAGCAGGTTTTTCTTGAAGCAGCTTATCTGCTTCTGGTGCCTCATCCGATCGTGGTGACTGCATTCGCAATGATGGCATGACTTCCTCTTTCTTGATAGGTATGTGCTCCACCACATCGTTCACCGATGTTGACTGATGGCTCACTTTGGCTTGGAAGTCAAACGGTTTTACTCGATCAGTTTGGGTATTTCTTGAGACTCAAGCAGCTATGCCTCAAAGCTGATCATTGATGGGGGTAAATTTGGGGGTGTCATCGTGGATGTCATCATTTTGCTCCTTATTATCCCCCATGACTATCCTTCCACCGACCATAGTGGTGACAATTAAATTATATTGTTCTTGATATATATCCGATTCTGGGTCTATCTCATTGATCCCCAGTCACTTGAACAACAGTCCCACCTGTCGGTGGGCCAACACCCAGATCACTGTGCATTGGTGGTTAGTCAACTCACTCAAAAAGACCTGGGCAGATCATTCATCTTCTCTCGGGTCAGTCCATGGCCCATTCATGTTGTGTGCCAGATCATATGCTAACTGATCATTGTTCAGTATTGTGCCATCTAGCTGACTGTCTGACGATCGGCTATCTTGGTCATCGTCATCAGGGTTGGGTTGATTGGTCACTTCAATCTCCTGGTCTTCGTCCACTAACGGTTCAGTTGTTCCATGATCAGTGATCTGCTCAGCATGGTCATTGATCTCAGGTGATGGTGCTCTGTTGGACTCGAATTCGGCTATACCGAGTTCACTGCCTGCGTCATCATCTTCTTGTATAGGTATTAACATCTCATTATTGATTATAGTTTTCAAATCCACCATCGTAGATGGAGGGTCTAATTTGACAGGTACATGGGCCTGATTATCGTTCATAGTGCACCATTCACACTTGACTGCCAGGGCTTTTTCTAATATTCTCCATCTGTGACTTTCCATTGAATCAAATGCACCTGGAAGCTCTGACATATCGATCAGGGTCAGTACCTTGTTCCCAAGTGCAGCCGAGTCTGAATGCAGGGATTCCGCAGGGGTAAGGGGACTGGTTACATGTGCTGCAGCCATGTTGCTGGTCTGGGCATCAATCGTGATGACTGTATCAGAGCTTGTACCTTGTTGCGCGATGGCGGTTCCTGCCGATGTCCCCTGAGTAATGGTTATTCCAGAAGAACTTGGTTGCGAGGATATTTGGGGGTCAACTGTCATCTCAGTCAACTGTGCCCCCCGCTTCTTTGATCTAGTGGTCATTGTGGTAGACATTCGTTGTAGTTGCACACTCGCTGTTCTTTTGGGCTGGTTGCTTGTATTGCTTGTAATCACTGATATAGCTGGTTACACTAAAAAAGTGTAAAAGGTTCCTTAGTCTTATGTCGCACGAAGTAGTGTAGACCAAATGTATATGGTAAACTACTTGTGTATACAAGACGGTGAAGGAATAAAAGGCTAATTTCAATAAGTCATCACTTTCTCCTTAAATACCGATTCAAAGATAAGAAGATAAGATAGGAATAATGTAAGCACAATGACCTCCAGTATGTAGGTCATCACCCATTATACCATCCCAGTCTCTACCTGCACCCGATGCCTCACAGCTACTGGACTTCCTTAGTGGCTTGCTCCAATGTGAGAGACTTGATCCAGCAAACATCCAGGAGGGTAAACGTGCCTGAAAGCCATTGCAAAAGGTCCAGAAAATGGCTGCATCATCAAAATTGTCTCAAGAATTGTCAGCAGCACTGCCTGAGGCCGGCTATGTTGATATTCCAACAGAACAGCTGGAAATGGCCATGGCCGTTACTACAGCAGACTCAGAGGGTATAGAGCCAGTGTTTGAAGAGGCAAAACAGCAAGCAGACTGGCCGTCATGGAGGAAAGCAATAGAAGAGGAACTTCATATGCTTACACAAGCAAGCACATGGGACATTGTGCCTCACCCAACTAATCAGAATGTCATTGGATCCAAGTGGGTCTTGCGAATCAAGAAGAAAGCAGGAGGAATCATTGATAAATATAAAGCATGACTTGTTGCCCAAGGATTTATGCAGGTCGAAGGAGTGGATTATTTTGTCACATTTGCACCTGTTGCCAAACTTGCTGCACTCCACATCATCCTCGCTATCACAGCCCAAAATGACTGGGAGATCAATGTCTTTGATTTCCACAGTGCCTTCCTCAATGGAGAATTTGATGACAACAAGGAGCTATACATGGAACAGCTCCCAGATTTTGAGTTTGCGGATCGACACCAGTATGTCCTTCATCTATGCAAAACTATATATGGTCTCGAGCAGAGCTCTTGTAAGTGGTACAAGAAACTCACTGCTGCCCTCACTACACTTGGCTTCACACCACTCGAAAAGGACCATGCCATTTATCGACTTGTGCATGGTGTGGACATCATCATTCTTGCCATACATGTTGATGATTGTGCCATCACAGGGAGCTCTCCATCTCTCATCACCAAAATCCAGGAAAATATCGCACAGCTATTCAAGATAACATTGCTTGGACCAATCAGTTGGCTATTGGGTATGGAGATTATCCAGGACAGGACAGCACAATCCATCTCCATTAATCAGACTTCATACATTGACTCAGTTCTGCAGTGCTTCAACATGGAAGACTACAAACCATCAGCTGTTCCTATGGATCCTGCCATCAATCTTTCATGTGAACAGTGTTCTACTGACTCACTCGAGATCACTGAGATGCAACAACATCCATACAGAGGACTGGTTAGATCACTGATCTGGATTACAACAGGCACACATTCTGACTTGGCTTACATGGCCACCATCCTATTGTGCTTCAATGATAATCCTGGACTGGCCCATTGGCATGCAGCAAAACATGTGCTGCAATATCTCAAGGCTACTCGCAGCTGGAGGCTGACTTATGGAGGAAATGGACAAGGCAAAAGTTTAGAAGGATATGCTGATGCAGATGGAATGTCATTGGAAAATCACAAGGCAATTTCTGGGTATGCTTTTCTTATTGACAGCAGAGCTGTTTTGTGGTCATCTAAACAGCAGGACATTGTCGCACTCTCAACCACTGAGGCTGAGTATATCATGCTCACCTATGCTAGCAAGGAAGCCCTTTGGACACGACAGTTCATCTCTGAACTGTTCTCACCCCTCAATGACCCTATCACCATTCACAATGACAATCAATCAGTGCTTGCCCTTGCTCATGCAGAGCTTGGCCAATTTCATGCCTGCACGAAGCACATCAACATTTGATACCATTTTATCCAGTATGCTATCAAAAATGGAGACATACAACTCGTTTATTGCCTCACAGACGACATGCTTGCTGATACACTCACCAAAGCCCTTCCCAGTGCGAAGGCTAAACACTTTGCTCACAGCCTTGGACTTGTTCCGGCTTGAGGGGGAGTGTTGGAGGACAAGCTGGATACCATGGCTCCCTGGAAACCCAGACATGGCAGACACAGTGGACACAGTGGACATGGACCCATACCCACTGACTGATGCCCATCGCCAGTGATGGACTGCTTACTACTTACTCCTTGACATACGGACGTTCCCACTGTTTCCATACTCATTTTATTTAGTACGTTCTATATCTTTACTTACAGTATAAATACCTAGTATTACTAGCTAATAGACTTCATGCATTTCCTCCTCCCCTTCATTCGAGCTCTCAGTCTCTCACAATCTCTTGTTAATAAGTGTCTTAACAATTCTGCCTGGCTAGGTATTACCTATGTTCAGATCGATTCTATGTATGCTGGGTATCTCTGGACAAAAATGTGAGGTCTCGCATGGGCAGGCAAGGCCTTGCATGATCTCACAGGATCCCATGAGGGTGCGCGAGATCTTGTGAGGGAATGAGAGATCTCATGAGATTGGGAGAGGACAGGTGCTTCTCCACCAGATAGATTAGCCACCTGCATGCTCTGAACATGACCAGAGGGGTGACACCTACTTTGGGCCACCACAGCCGCACCATCCTGTAATAAATAAATTCAATAAGTTTATGATACTAAAATAATTTCCTCATCGCTGCATGTGGTTGTTGGCACTGCCACAAAACTCAACCTCTCTCCTGGAACATGACCACCATACTAATTGAGCAGGTCAACAACTCATGGGCTGAGCTCTGCCACTCTGTCAACTGCATCCTTCAGGCTGGGAATGGTGATCCCCACTGTATTCAGCTCCAGATGAACAATCTCACCTTGTGGGAACAATATTGGACAGAGGTTCACCTTGATGTAACCATGGTGATCAGCTTTCTCACTCACATCTTACAGAGCCAGGTGTATTTCTCTGATGAATATGTTGCAATTATCAATACTGGACTGGACACTATGAGATCCTCTTTGACAGCGGCATTATTCATCTCTAACAATCCACCCACACATCCACCTCTGCTACAACCCAAGTCCAAGGTAATATACACAGGGAGGAAAGGCCGACTGCATGCTGGTATCAACCTGACCATACTGGGGTTGCTCACTCAAACCCATGGCTCAGCTGCCCAGATCACTGACCTCTTCAGCACACATCCACAAACAGTAACCTGCCATCAGCAATGTGCTGGATTCAAGGATGCTGGACAGGCACCTTTCCAAATGGTGGTAGACACCAATGGGCAAGAACACATGATACATAGCCCAACCAGACTCTGGGGTCTGGAATCCCACCTCCAATGCCTGCGAATAAAAGTGTGATGAGCAAGGGTGGGACATTCCATAGGTGCTTATACTCTTACCATCAAATGAGGCTTGCAGAAATGAGTGATCTAGAGGTATCTCGGATCCCTTCCCCAATTGGCTGGTGGCTCTGACATCAATGGGTCAGTCAGCCTGTGTCCAAGCCAAGGTTGCATGAAGACCTCACATGTGGGATCTAGGGCCTTGACAACAGGGCCAGTGAGCACATCCAATACATCAGGCAGATGAGGTTTCTCAACGATTAGGGCGAAGAATAGGAATGGTGATATTGTTAGGGCCGATGTTCACGTGACTTGTAGTCGGGCAATTGATAAGCTGTCTCGCGTTCGGACAATCACTTATTCAATGCCGTGGATGACCTGAGGTGATGAAAGAGGCACGAACTAATTAGATGCTCTCAGCGAGTGAGTAACAAGTAAGATTTGGGTAGTGGTAAACCTTAGCTCGAAGCTGAGGTTGTACAGTAAAATGTCGCTACTTAAATACTAAAAGGTCGGGCCTAATAATAGCTACGAAAGATTTATCGAAGTTCAAAGGCGTGCTGGTCAGGCGACGAGCATGCAATATCATGCATTGTCCATCATGAAAGTTTTGGCGAAGTTGATAGCAGTGATTCGGTGGTGGTGATGCATAAGCGTCATTATGCCGATGAAGCGATAAGATGAGATAAGACTTGAAAAAAGTAAAAAAGTCAATAAACCATAACATTACCCTCTCGTTAAGGCAGTCGTCCCGACTGCCCTATATCTTGCTCCCATGGTCCGTTGTAGGGTTCATCCTGCTCGTTGTGGTATACGGGGTCTGTAAACTCCTTCTCGCTTTCCCTGTGCCAATAGTCGTCAATGAAGGTTTTCCAAACTTCACGATCCGGCTCCTCGATCCAGAATTTCTTTCCGTCGGTTCGTTCTACTTGGTAGAACATGCTCCATCCGCCTGTGACGGGGTTTTCGCGATAAGAATGGTCGACTATGCATTTGACTGTTTTTTCCGATCTGTTGATGACCTTGCGTCCAGTCACGACAGTTCTTGTCTCGGAGATGCTATCCTCGTAATCTTGGATAGCTTCTTGGGCGTTAGCCATGTCATCCTCTCGGACCTATGAGTTGTGCTCTCGGGTCCAACCCTTCCACTTAACGAAGTAATCAGTTACGAGTTGTGATTTCTGTCCTTTCTTGCCGCGGACTCGACGTGTGCGAGAGTCCAGGACTTCTTCAACTTTGTATTCCTCCTCATCTTCAATGAGGTCTGGTGGTGGGTGGTGGGGGTTGTTTTTGATTGGGGAATGCCAGTGGTACATACGGCGTTAGGAGCTTTTCGTTGAACCACGGGTGGATCTTCCAGTGAGGCAGAAGTTTCAGCTTGTAAGCAGAGGCGCCGGTCTTTTCAAGTATGAGGAAGGGTCCAACGCACTTGTCATCGAGCTTCTTCTTGGGCCGGGGCAAATGAAGGTTGGTGGTGTCGAGCCATACGTGGTCTCCGATGGCATATTCGATGGCATTTCTTTTCTTTTTGTCGTATTGGGCCTTCATCTTTCCAGCCGCTTCCTCTAGTGCCTCTTTGGCTTGACGGTGTACCTCCTGCATGTTCTCAGCGAATGACTTTGCGGATGGGTTGGTGAACGCGGTGGTGTTGATAGAATCTGGTAGGATTCACGGGTTTGTGCCATAGTTCATGAAGAACGGGGTTTGGCCGGTGGCAGAATGGACTCGGTTGTTGTGGGCAAATGCCGCTAGGGCGAGCCATTCACTCCAATCAGTTTGACGATGGTTAATAAAGAGTCGGAGGTATTTGTTGATCTCCTGATTGGCTCTTTCAGTTTGCCCGTCGGTCTGGGGGTGGAAGGCCATGGACGCATTGGGGGTGATGTCGAGGAGCTTCAAAAGGTCCGTCATGAACTTAGAGACGAATTGTGGTCCTCAATCTGAGATGACTGTTTTTGGCATCCCATGACGGGCATATACATGGTCTCGGAGGAGTTTGGCCCACCCCTTGGAGGTGAGCTTGACATTACAAGCGATTGGGATTATTTCTTTAGAGAATCTGTCAATGACCACTAAGATGGCGTCATAGCCATTGGATTCTGGGAGTCCAGTGATCATGTCGACTGAGATATGGGTCCATGGTTCGGAGGGGATTTCGTTGGGATGGAGGGGGGCAGCCTTCGGGTGAGTGTCTGTCTTTGTTTGTTGGCATGCTTCACATGCCTTGACGTACTTTTCTACTGTCTGTTTGAGTTTTGGCCACCAGAACTCTCTTTGAACAAGTTCCTTGGTTTTTTCGATCCCCAGGTGTCCGGCTGTGACATGGTCATGGTGGGCAGCAATGATCTCTCCGCGTAGCTTGTCGTTGCAGGGAACATATATCCGTCCATCGTAGTATAACAGTCCTTCTTTCTCTGAGATCCCTCGCTCATGGTCAAGGGAGTTTTGGATTCCCTGGTCCCACTTGTCATGATTGCGGGTTGCATCTTTTACTCGTTGATGGGTTTCGCTCGTGGTGGGCATGATCATTGCCCGGAAGTGTTCTGGTTGGAGGACGACAACATCATCGTTATCCTTCTTTCCCTGGTCATGGTCGTCCCTTCGGCTTAGTAGATCGGCCTTGCAGTTGGAGGCACCGGGCTTGTGGTGTAGGGTGAAGTGGTATTCGGCCAGCTCGGTCACCCATCGGGCCTGACGGCGGTTCAGCTTCTGGGGCTGATGGAAGTATTGGAGGTTTTGATGATCCGTCCAGATCTCAAAGTCCTCGGCTGCGCCCATCAGGTAGTGCCTCCACTCCTCTAATGCTAGCATGATCGCCAGGAGTTCTTTGTCGTAGATTTCATAATTGCGCTCCGTGACGGTAAGGGCCTTGGAGAGGAAGGCAATGGGTCTCCATTTGCCATCTTGTTCTTGGCTTAGGACCACGCCTATCGCTCCTTCACTGGAATCTGCTTCTATGCGGAATTTGCCCTTCTCTTTTGGCAGCGCCAATACCACATCCTCGGCCATCTGCTTTTTGAGTCGTTGAAAAGCCTCGTTCTGAGCTGCTCCCCAGATCCACGGTGCATTTCCCGTTAGTTGGGTCATGGGGCATACAATTTTGGAGTAGTCCTTTATGAACTTTCGATAAAAGTTCGTAAAGCCCAGGAAGGATTGTAATTCCTTCTTCTTGGTGGGTGTGGGCCACTCCATGATCCCTTTGACTTTCACGGGGTCCATCCGGATAGATCCTTCACTGATGATCACACCGAGGTATTCGGTCTCCAGGACTTCGAATTCGCACTTCTCCGCTTTGAGGAATAACTTGTGCTCCCGCAAGCGTTGTAGGACTCTTTTGACGATTCGTCGGTGTTCTTGTAAGTCCTTTGAGAAGATTAGAATGTCATCTAGGTAGATCGTGACTTTCCCTTCCATGATAAGGTCATGGAAAATGTCGTTCATCATCCACTGGAAGGTTGCTGGGGAGTTCGTAAGTCCGAAGAACATCACGGTTGGTTCGAAGAGCCCTCGATTGGTTCGGAAGGCAGCCTTTGCTTCATCTCCTTGTTTGATCCTGACATTATTATACCCCCATCGGACATCCAATTTTGTAAAGTATTTGGCACTGCGGAGCTTATCCATGAGTTCTGAGATAAGCGGAAGGGGATATCGGTTCTTGATTGTCATTTCGTTCAGTTTTCGGTAATCCTGAACAGGTTGGAGGGAACCATCCTTCTTTTTTACGAAGAAGAAGGGTGATGCGAAAGGGGACTTGGATGGGCAGATTCGTCCCGATTCCAAGTTTTCATCGAGAAACTTGTCTAGCTCTTCTTGTTTGTGCCGGTTGAGGGGATATACCTTGCAGTCAAGGGTAGACTTGGCGTTGGGAATTAATTCGATGGCATGGTCCCACGGTTTGCGATCGGGTAGTTCGTCGAAGTTCTCTTTGGAAAAGAGATCTTCGAATTCGCGGTATTGGGGTGGTACCATTTCGTTGAACGTTTTCTTAGCCTTTCCTTCGGCAGCCTTGGCTGCTAGATCGTTAGCGTGGTGTATTGCGCGAATTTCTAGCTCTTCTCGGAGGTCGACCATCAAAATGGTTTCTCCTTCCTCTAGCTCTTCGTCCCATGGATCCTCGGGATCGGCATCTGGTAGTGGGAAGAGGTTCTTCTGGCACTGGCAGCAAGCGAAAATGACCTTGCCGGTTGTCCAATTGATAACTGGGTTATGGCGCAGCAGCCAGTCGTGTCCCAGGAAGATATCACCCTTGCCGATATTGGTGACGGCAAAGTCGATCCTTTCAGAGTGACCACCTATGGTCATCCGCACTTCTATGAATTCAGTAATTTTGCCTGCTTTGTTCTTGGTACCATCGGCATTATATACCGATATGGGGGCAGGTGCAGGTCAGGTGATGAGACCATGCTTCTTGACGTAGGCCTCGTTCACCATGCTCCCCGTGCATCTGCCATTGACCAATGCCTGGGCCTTGAGGGTCTGACGATTTTCCAAAGTCTCAAGTTGGACATCGAGGAATAGCTCTCGGATGCCCTTGGTGCTTACTCGATGTTGATATCTGATTGGTTGGCTCAACTCATAAAGCTCTTCTCGTGCTCGCTCTCCGCCCGTTCGTAGTGAGCTTAAGAGTTGCTCGTCGATCTCATTGACTTTCTCCTTATGCGCCCAGAGGTGAAGCGAGGCAAAGGCCTCCGAATCCGTGCGTGCTTCCCTGACAGCCCGAAGGGTCCAGTCCGCACCAAACAGCTTGAACCAGGTGGACTTCGGGGAGGAAACACTCACCGGCTTGGATTCGGATCGCCTAGCCCTCAACGTTTCTTCTTCCGACTTCTCTTGCTCCGGGGACGAGGGGAGAAGCCCCTTGGTCCTTTCCTTTTCCCACTTGACTCGTTCTTGATCCCTCGCCATCTTGAAGGTGGTGTCATCCTCCTCGTCAGGGATTTCGATGAGGGTGGTCTTCTGGGCCCATTGACGCTGCGCATCCGATGCTGGAGCCCCGCTTGATCCTTCGACGGTCAGGGGCCTAAGAGGGTCTCTCCTGGTTGGGGCATGCTCCTTCCCCAGAGGTCGCCCGCTGTCAGCTGTTTCACCAGGATTCGGGGGTTTGGGGAGCAGGTTGCTCCTGGAGTGACCGGAAGGTTCGTCCGGGTGGACGAGGGGAGGCATGAGCGTTGCGTTCTTGTCGCATAAACCGTGCTCCCATGGATCTCCCGGGTCCTTCGGCACCTGTCCCGGATCCCTATCCTTTCTTGTGGCAACTTCTTCCATTCGGGTCGTGGACGAAAGGGGCGCTGTCTCGATCGGCGTGACATCTCCGAGAGAATGACAAGGGCCGCAACCTTCCGTTTCTTCTGCCAGGCGGGAGGAGAGGGGGTCGTGTATCCGCGATGATCCCTGAGCGCGAGGCGAATCATTGGGGATATGGTCATCAGGCATCGATCCCATACTCCCACCTCTGTCTTGATGTTTCGCTTCAGCGATGATGGGCTCGGCCAGTTCAGGGAGTACCTCCTTCGTCCCTAGGGACTGGGAGATCCCTGACATAGTTCGGATGAACTCTGGTCCCCATTGAGTCTGAAGGTCCTGGATGGTGAGGAGTTCTGGGACAGATAGTGTTAGCGAAGGAGGGGGATGAGTTTCACTTCGCTTCTGGGGGATTTTATAGATTTTTTCGGATGGAGTCTGGATTCGTTGTGATTCTTTTGGGGTGGTCTCGGGGGAAGCAATAAACGCAGGTATATTCGAATGCTTTGTAACAGTGATAGACGTACATAATGAATTAATACAATCGGGTAATGTCCGTGCAGCGAGACCCGATGACTGACCACCCAGAGAGGAGGACTGGGCCGAGGAAGTGGAATCACTCACTTCTCGGCCTTGTCTTTTACCTCCTCTATCCTCGTCGTTGAGGGCGTCTTCTCCTCAACCTTCTCCTCATGACTGTGTCCGTGTTCTTCTCTGTCATGCGCCTCAGACTCCATTAGCATTGTACGGAGCTGGGCTGTAGTATATCTCCCGCTCTTCGGGTCTCTTGACCGTTTTGGCTTCTTGCAGTCCTTCCCCATGTGTCCCTTTCCTCCGCAGTTAAAGCACCTGCCCTCCTTTTGGAGGTGGTCAATGTCCATTGGTTCTCCGGCTCCGCCGTACGTAGTCCATCCCGAACCCGACGATTCTTTGCTGGCAGGTTTACTGGCTGTGGAACTTGTCGCGCTGGAAGTTCCTTTATTGGAACTCCCGGCGTGTTGGTTCTTGGGGCGGTCGGTATATCTGATTTTGTCGAAGGCCGCTTTGCAGGCCCTTTCGTCGTAAATATTGCAAATTCGTCGTTTCCACTTGGGATAGTCGGTGGGGATCATGACGCTGAGATTGGCAATGGATTCGGTGTATGACTTGGGTACTCCTCGGCGAACTGCTCTGACGATGGCACTTCGGGGTCCGAGGTCGGAGAGTTGGTCGGCTTGTCGGGCCAGCTCTTCGAGGCGGCGGAAGTATTTGGATGCGGTCCCCGTCATTTTGAGTTTGTTCATCCGCTTCTCCATTACTTCCTGGAGGGTGGGGTCTCCATATTCGACCTTAAGGGCTGCTTTGAAATTGTCCCAAGAGAAATACCGATATCATTGTTCGGTATCGCTCCAGAATTGGTACCGATATTGGGACCACCATCCTTGGGGTTTCTCCCCAAAGAGGGAGACGGCGAAGAGAATTTTGTTGGCATGCGAGGGGTAGTAGGCCTTGAAAACCGTGAAGTAGTCTTCGCAGGCCCCTGTAAAGCAATTGATATCGCTACTCTTTCCATTGAAGTCCCCGGGCATTCGGATTAGTGTCGGCTTCACCTGTAGCCATGGGTCTTGTTCTTCGGTGTGTCCCGACGGCCAGTAAGGGGGTTCTGGGGGATCATACCGGGGGGGAGGGTGTGGTACTGACCATCAGTCAGTTCGGTGGGTCGGGCTGCCATATCTCCTAGGAGCTGGTGCGGCGGGTCGTCCTCAAGGTTGTGGTTGGTCGGGGACATCTTGTAGCTCCTTTGGAATGGGTAAATTATGGGCCATAGCAAAGGCCCGAGTCCGGTTTAGTTGGGCTACTAGTCCGGCGGCGACGTCGGGGAAGGCGTCTTTTTCTGCTTGGAACTGTTGCCTCCTGGCCTCAGCTTCCTGTGCTTCCCTTATCCGTCGCTTGTCATCTGTCTCCATTGGTTCGCTGGGTCCTGCCTCGGCGCCGGACCCAGCGAACAGTCTACTCTTGCCCTTCCATGGGTTGCCATTCCTCTGCCATTCTCTGGGTGGTTTGTCTGGCATTGGCCTGGGCCAGTCATACAAGGGCCAGGTGTTCTCGCTCATTTTCATCGGCTCTCCAGGTTCGGAGTACATCTTCCAGGTTTCTCTGGAGAGTATACTCCTCGTCAAACGTTCTTGGTCGTAGACCTCGTACATATGCCCCCAGAGTGGGTCCATAGTCCTGCTCGTGACGGTGGAGCTCCTCTGTTGGGAAGAGGTGTAGTCGTCGGCGGTGGTCCTCCAATGACTCGTCAATTCCTCCTCTTCTGATGTAGTCTTCCCTTCTAAGGGCCCAGGCCTGGGCACGGTAGGGTCCGAGGGTGATTCTCTGGTGTATGGTGAGGGAAGTCCAGGCTCTATTCTCAGCTCCCAGGTGGAACGGGTTGCTTTCCAGCTCTCTCCTTGCCCACCTGAGCTCATCTCTTCGGTCTCCGGCGGGTTGGTCTGGGTCCTCGGCCATTCGTCATAATCGGAAGGCGTTCTCTGTCTCCCAAGCTCTTCTTCGTCGGTGGTAGGAAGGTCGCCCGATATCGTGGATTTGAAGTCTTCCTCTTCTGATGTCGTCTGTACTGACCCGTGTCGATGGGTGGTCTGAGACGCTGTCGAGGGGCTCCACAGTCAGGCTGCTCCCCTCGCTTCGGGGCTGATTGGGTCGGGGGAGGTCTCGGGTAAGGGGTACATTTGGGGAATTGGAGGGAGAGGACAAGGCCCGTGTAATTGACGCCGTAGGTGTACCGGGCGGGGTCCACCCGAGGTCATAGATGGGGTCCCGGTGGATCTGGATGGCATTGTTCTGGCAGTAGAAGGCCTCGATTCGCTCCACGATGACGGTGCTGCTTGTTGAAGTCGGAGAAGGGTTTGTAGCTCTGAGGGTCAGACGGGGAAGGGGTGGGCTAGTGGGAGTGGGCTCAGTGCCCTCGGTTGGAAGTATGTTTGTACCGCTTCTAGGCGACTCTGTCTCATCATATTCGATAGTTCCGGGCCCGACGTAGTTTCTGATAAGTTCTGTGATATCTCCCTCGATATCGGGAGAACGAGATGCAGTCCTAGGGGACTGCCTAATTCCGGAGGGTCCAGCGACGGGGCTTGGACTCCTTCTTCTTCTTCCATAGACCCCGGCATCTGTCTCTGGACTGGGGGCTCCTGATCTGTCCTGCCTATGCAGCGAGATGGGGGGCATGTAGAACTGGTCCCTTCTGTAGGGTTCGTATGTCATGTGAATGGGCTGAATTTGACCATTGTACTGGTAGGGTGGGATGTAAAATCGGGGAAGAGTGGGAGGGGGGTATGTCAATGGTCTTCTAGGTCCCAGTCCGTGTTGTTCGAACCAATCTCGGTTTCTGAAATAGATGATGGCAGCAAAAATAACAAGTCCAACGAATGTTGCTGCCCCTACAAAGGCTCCTATGGCCGCGTTTCTGGTTGTTTCGTCGATGTCGGGAGTTGGTTGTAATGGCATGTGGAATCCTTCCTGCGTCTAGCATCGTGGAAGGGTGAGGGGAAGCTTCGAGCTAATTGTTAGGGCCGACGTTCACGTGACTCATAGTCAGGCAATTGATAAGCTGTCTCGTGTTCAGACAATCACTTATTCAATGCCGCAGATGACCCAAGGTGATGAAAGAGGCACGAACTAATTAGATGCTCTCAGCGAGTGAGTAACAAGTAAGATTTGGGTAGTGGTAAACCTTAGCTCGAAGCTGAGGTTGTACAGTAAAATGTCACTACTTAAATACTAAAAGGTCGGGCCTAATAATAGCTACAAAAGATTTATCGAAGTTCAAAGGCATGCTGGTCAGGCGATGAGCATGCAATATCATGCGTTGTCCATCATGAAAGTTTTGGCAAAGTTGATAGCGGTGATTCGGTGGTGGTGATGCGTAAGCGTCATTATGCCGATAAAGCGATAAGATGAGATAAGACTTGAAAAAAGTAAAAAAAGTCAATAAACCGTAACAGATATAGGCAATGGCGGCATGTGAAAGGTGACTGTGCACACAGTGAGGAGAAAACCCTGGGCTCTCCACTTGATAGTTTGTCAGGTCATACAACCAGTCATGGGAAATTTGGCTGTGAAGTAGGCCGAGTTGTTCAGCAAAGTGGAGTAAAGGTCAGTATCTCTCAATGCTCTGATCAATGCTTCTCTGAAGACCATTTTATTGATGCCTGCTGATGAGCCTTGTGGCTCTGTGCGCTCAGAATTTGTGGAGCATACCACAATTTACCAGCTTTCTACCTATAATAGCATCTTAGGAAATCAGGGATTGCAAGTCCAATACCGGTCCAATCATCCAAACCCATGCAATACACAAGAAGTTAGTGATCTATGATGTGTAGATCTGTTCCCACTCGAGTCATCGGCACCGGTCTGGGTTGACATAGTTGACCAGATGCCTACATCAGGCATCTATGATACAGCAAGATTCTAGGCTCAGCACATGACCCAGCCTATATGGTCATATGGCATACAGGCGCATAGGCAGTGTACAGCTAGGGGACTCATAACGTGAGGCATCTCTAGTGCACATGGATGCATGCTAATTAAAGCAATCAAGTTAGCAAACTTGTTGCAGTAATGACTGCATAACAAGTAATGGTTAGTAAGGAGCAAGTTGCTGTTAGGACTTGTTGGTGGAAGTAACAGTTGTATCAGTAAGAAAGCACAGTAATCAAGCACATAGCATAGTAATTGCGTTACAAACAAGTTCACTATGATCAATAAGCCCTTGCTGCAGCTGACAGTAGTAGATTACACATTAAATTAGAAAATTAGTATAAAGACCGCACATATTTGAGCTAGAAGAATAGAATATGCTCAGAAATATTGCTCCCCCACACCATATCCCATAAATCCTAAACTTCTTCATGAAGAAGACACATATACAACCTCTCAACCAATACACTAGTGTAATATAAAAGTTCCTTGTGAACTTGATTACATTTGTGCTCAGTATTGAGTCATGCTCATTGCTTACTAGCTTTGCTCTATAAACCAAGAAGGGAGTAGTTCACCTTTGTTGGCATCCTCAGTCCTCTACACATTATCAGTAAACTTTAAAAAGGGTAATCCATAGTAGGATTATTGCACTTTAGTTACTAACATCCCCAGACAATGTTCTTTACTAAAAGAATGAAACTAATAACAGCTCCCTTACATAGACCACCATTGTTACTAGATAACACGACAACCAACAAGTTCACAACATTTATAAGTTGTTGCACCATACCCAAGAGCTGGACCACCAGTCACATAACCAAACAAGCTAGCGAACTTCTTTAAACCCTCAAGTTCTCTAGCCAAATGTTGTTCTACAAGCAACAACAGTCCAATATCTGCTTTGGAAGGATAGCCACTGCATGGAGGTGCCTGGCTAGACTCGCTAGAACCTGCCTTCAGATTCTGTAACAGATTTCACTTGCCGCTCAATGGTTTTGTTGTTTTCTGCCCGCAGGAGTCTATAGGTTCATCACCGCCCCATAGCTCCTGCTGGGATCAACTACAATTCTCATCTGTCCAAATCTGGCTGGCTCCCCCAATTGTCGCAAGTGATCTCTGATGACTGAAATTGGGGACCTTGCCAGTCCTCAATGTATTTGTGGAATGCCTGCATGTCCTCATCCCACCTGGATTTAGCATAATACATGCACAGGGCGATGACTGTGTCAGTGAGGAAACCAATGTCAGGGCCCTTGAGAATCATGGTGTTGTCCCCCATTGTGTCCATATGATCGACCATTTGGGTATAGAATGAGGGAAAGTGCTTGCGGTGAGTGAGCTCAGCATGGTCAGGCACTGGCCAGACCAGACCCACGTAGTAGGGGTGAGGAAGAGAGAAGGGCTGCAGTTCCACTGGCCTTATAGGCAATAAGCCTCATACAGGAGGGGCACGTGGCAAGGGTGACCTTGACAAAGCAGGACACTTGTTCGAGTGGCAGTTCGATGGACCGCACTATGGGCCAGTTAGTGCCATTGAAAGACCAGAATTTGGTGACTCACCTTGTCTAGCTCCCTGGCTCAATTAGGATTGACCAATGCGATAGGACAATGTGGAATGCCATACTCGATGGGCACATCTCCACCAAGAATATCAGGAGAAAGACCTCAGCATGCATGTAAGCAGGATAGGGCATTCTCATCTCCGGTGCCACCCTGGCATCTCATAACGAAGCTGAGATTGTGCATGGCCCGCTCTGCAAAACAGGCATGTACAGCATTTCTTGCAGCATCTGGGATTCCATTTGGGCCATAGTCAGCGACGTACAAATTCTGGTTCAAGAGGTTGTGACAGATAGGTGCAGTGGTGGGTGCTGGGCAATGTATTGTCATTAGCTTGGTCCATGGGCACTGAGATACTTCCAAACATACCAATGACAAGGGTGAACTGGCCAGGGGTGGCTAAGTATTTCCTCTTGCAGTGTCTGTCAAACTTGGATTCTAGACTAGCATACTGAATCATGTATGAGAGGTTGAATTGCATCTCCTTGATGGTCTTGTTAAACATAAGCAAGGCGTTGTCCAGTTTGCAAGTCATCAGCTGGAGGAAACACCATCCCATGTTGTCAAACATGAGATAGTCAAGATTGTCAGTCTGCAGGCCAGGAATCTGGGGCTTCATCCCGTCTGCATTGTGTGCAAGAAGTTGGGCATGTATGTCCTTGTATGTGTCATTGCTGGTAGTGCAATACGTGATACATAAGCCTAGTTTTTGCATGTGTGCATGGAATGGCTCAATGTCCATCTGTTCGAGGTTATAGGTATTGGAGTGGGGCAGCATGTACCCTCTTTGTACATGAGGATAATTGTGTTTTTTGGCCTGTATGTGATGGTGTGGACTGACAAAGGGGTATATGAGGATGTGGCATACCAGTGCTTGGCCATCGCCTAATGTCATGCACAAGATGGAGGCTTTCTTATGCCCAGTAGTGTTGGATCCAACAAAAGCTGTCATGCTGGACTGTGGAAGCTCTCCCAGGAACACATTGGGGTTGAAGCCATGTGATAGCAGCCCAGCTATGGCTGGTGCTGGTCACATATAGGGCTGAGGGAGTCTGCCCGAGGGGTTGGCAGTCATGTGGTTGGGCTGTGGGTAGATGCCAGCGGCAGTAAGCCTGTAGAGTGGTGATGTGGTCGGAAGGCTTGGAACTGGATTGGCGCTGTTTATGTGAGGTTCTATGTTGGTGGTAGGATTGGGATGTGGTTCTGGTGCAGTAGGATGTGCATTCTCAACAGCTGGCACTGGGTTGACTACTTGCCGACGTCATGCTGTTTGGGAATGGCCGAGGAGTTGCCTCAATGGCACAGGGCACGATTTGGTCAATATGGTGAGGGAGCGTTACCCAGCTTGATTATTTGGCTGCTCTGTTTTTTTAAGTGTTTGTTGGTGGAATTTATTCATGAAATTGCCAGACATTAAATAAAAATACATTATTTCCTACCCAAAATCGTGTTCCGGGCCTGGGAGCGATCAATGTGATGGATGTGACAACATGTGCCTCAATATGCTCAATTGGGAATGGAAGCGTTGGAATCACTGTTCCGACAATCGGTGTCCTCGTGCGATCTCTCGAGATCTTGCGGGACCTCACGGGATCACGCGATCTCTGGTGACCTCGCGAGGCCTCGGGAGATCTCACATTAAAGTCCAGTAATACCAAGGGTACTATGGCCTTCACTATTTTTGCCTCACATTCCTCCATACACGCAGGGTGCCATACCTTCTGTAGACAGTCGTGGTGATTTCTGCCTATATTAGCCATCCTCTGTGAGTCTGACATGTATCTAGGGCTCTCATCTTGGGTTGCAACTTGGTTGTTAGAGATTAGCAATCTCTGGATCATGTCCCTTGGTTTTAGAGGTTTATTAATACTAGACCAGTATTTACTGATCACCTCTCCTTCTTCTAACATATTTTGTGCTTGGGCTGCCTCACACCATTTCTTATGGCACTTTTGAGTGAGTTCATCCAATCTCATGTGGAGTGCCATTAGTCTGAGGTTCACAGATGACTCATCACTCTGCAGTCTGTCTTGGGAGTTTTCCTCAGCCATGATTTCCATCTCAATCTGTCAGATTTCACGGTCGATAGCGGGTATCACGACCTTGGCCCTTTCTCTTGCAAGTGTTCGGAGCTCTTTGCTGAAATCTTCCCACATTTTCTGAGGATTTTTCTCAGGTGTGCGATTCTCTGGCTTTGAGTATTTTTCTACATCGTCTTGGAGTGCTCTCCCTGCCTTGATAATAAAACCTTTGACAATGCGGTCCCTTACTATGTGCAGTAGCATCATCCACCTGCCGTGGCCAATTTTTGGTGCAGTCACTGTAGAGTAACGCACTGACACCATATCGTGGTCCGTTGGTATCCCTGATTTCTCGATGTTCCACTCAAAACAGTGTTCATTCATGTCACTTCTTACATATATCCTGTCCAGACATGATTGTGACCCTGTCGCTGGTCTTCGCCATGTATATTTTGCGGTTGTTGGGTAACAGCTGCGCCATCCATCGATGAGGTGTAGCGACGTTCGCAGGATGTCCAAGCTGTCCACATCTGGGATGTAGTCTTGGCGTGCAGGGAATCGGTCAATGGGATCCTCTGTTACATTCATATCTCCTGCCATGACGTCTGGTTTTCCGGTGTTGGGGTTATTCAGGAAGAATTCATTGATATCCCCCCAAAATCTCGCATTTTCTACTGGGTTCACGGGGGCATACACTCCTAGTATGCTTAGCTTTTCATTCCTGTGCCAGCACATTTCTACGAGGAGCGCTCGGCCTGCTATGATCTCGGTTGCCACTATGTTCTCCGTTTCCGTGAGGCTCTTATTTAGCACTATCGTGATGCCCCTCGCATTGGGAGATGTAGGATCTTGGGAGTGCAATACACGGAGACGTCCTCTTGGTATGTTTTCTATTGCCGTCTTCCTTTCTTCATTCAGGTGTGCCTCTCCGACTACTAGGACGGCAATGCGCTTCGTGTTCATGATCTGATTGACGTGGTTCCATTTGTTATCAGGGTGCCATGTATTTGCGTTCCCAAGACCACGAATATTAAGCGCTGCAATTTTCAGCGATGCTTTTGTGCCCATCCTGCATCGACCTTGTGTCGCTGGACGGCGCCCGCTCATGCGGGTTCCAGCAACTATGCAAGCTCGTGTGTGCTCTCCTTGGGTGCCATTCGTGCGACGGTCCAACAATTCCAACATGCGCGTACTAGCGTCCTCTCTGGTTGGAGTGCTGTCATTCTGACTAGCTGGTCCCACTCTGGGCCCTGCCCACTGACTGGGCTGTCCGACATTCTGCGGACGGCTTGCGCTCTGCAAGCCGGGACTGGTTCTCAATCCCTCAGGGTCGCGCTCTGCGCCCTGATCCTCTTGCGAGGAAAAACTCCCACCTACGCGCATACCACCATCATCAGTGGAGCGGTAAACGGCGGCAGGATTACCGCCACCTCGAGTGGTAGCGTCTGCCGTGACCGTACCTGTAAAATCAAAACCGTAAGTAGTATAGGTATTCAAAGTGTTGTGAGTAGACGTAGCTGGAGTATTCATCCTTTACCTAGCCAGGGTGTTTTAAGGATGATGGTGCCCGGTTTGCAAGACAGCATGCTGGGTCAGGCCGTCTTGCATCCCAGGCGGAATGTTGAACATAGTGTTCCCCCTACCTGATTTCTGTCCCATGCTCGCGCACAGTCAGTATGTTGCTCAGGCGGGGCTGCATTGCCGTTCATTCGTCCCAGTTATGCAGATTGAACAGGGTGTATTTTCGACGTACGTTCACATATAGTTTCTAATCTACACAGGGCGGCTATGTCCCCCCGTGCACCTCAGCTGTTCCTGTTGCTCCACCCCGAGCGACCACCTATGCCTCTGTTACTGGATGTCTGCCTCCCGTCATAGTTTCTTCCAACAAGCAGCTTCATCGGGCCCGGAATATAGTGTTGTTCCTCATGGAAGGGCAATCGAAGGTAGGGCGCGAGTCCATCTTGCAGACAGTGTCGTATTGAATGCTGCTCTTCGAAAAGGCGGTAGTGTTGTGTATGTTGCTGTCTCTGATGGTCTTCGTCCGGATCTGCGCCAGTAATTCGTTCTACTCCTCTCCGCGGTGGTGGCAGATGAGGGAGTCTTATAAAGAGGACCCAGTACTTGGTGTCCCTGGCGCCGCGGTACTCGATGTAGCAGTCAGTGAGAGCATCGTAGTTTCTTCGACGTTTAGCTGCGGCGGCCTACGGTGTGGACGGCGAGGGAGGGCGTTTCGGCGACGTTGAGGTGCAGAGGTGTGCGATACCGGGTTTTCCCGTCTCTTTCCTCCCCTCCTTCTCGTCTGAGCCTCAGATTCGGGCTTCGTTTTCATGCTATCGCGCATCGTTTATAGGTAGTTTCGACGTGGTTTGTATATTTCTGGCCGAATACATTCAGTTGCCACTACATGGTCGCTGTTAGTTCGTGATCCACCGAACATTCCCCTTACCGGGGTGGGATCGAGGGGCTCTGCTCGTCCCTCGCCATCAGCGTTAGACGCTGTCTCGCCGAGCCAATATTCATGGCGTTGGGAGTGTGCTCTACAGCTCCGACCGCGCTCTGCGGACGGGAGACCTTGACCTTTGGCCACGTCATCCAGGGGATGATGGTGGTTCCGGATCAAGGGCCCCCGACTGTCGTTGATATATCAGCTGTTGACTGCAGGAGCAGGGCTTTAATATATTATGATTATGTATAATGTACAATCTTTGATATATCAATACGTTAGGTAGCTCTGAGTCCCACTCATTGCTCACTGAGCGTAGAAACTTATGGACACTGTAAGAAGATAGTAGAACATTGTAGAAATATATTATTAGTAGTATATAGGTAGCTAGAATTTTTCCGAGCTAATAATTATTGAATTCTCACATCCCAGCTATTGGTGTGCTACAACTCTTAACACTGTGCTTATTTCAATCCCTAACCTCAACAAGTTGTTCCTGAGCAACAGCATCGCTGGCCAATCTATGCATGCAGGAGGGGCCACCGATCTAGCAGAGCAGGGTGTGCTGCCATACTTGATCCAAGCACAAGGCAGATGGTCCTCGACCGCCTTCAAAATATATATCTGAAAAAACCCCGTCCTACTACAAGCTATGATCGATTCCAGAGCTCCCTCTCTATGATGAGTCACTGCATACATTCCCATCGCACCTTCAGTTCTAATACCCAATAGCGCTCATACACGCAGCATCTGGGTGACTTAATCAAACGGTTGCCCCTTAGGGGGTAAACTCAGATTATGGGCCTGACACTCGTCGACCAACTAGAAGCTGAATTCGACTTGTGCCCTTCATGCAAATTTGACTAAACTTCTATGATCGGTCAGACACTCAGAAAAGAAGCTGGTGAGTGGGCATAGCAAGGAGTATAGGGCTCAGATCTGCCACATGTATGTGGTTCAAACAGTAGTCATTCAGAGCTCCGAAAGAGACTGACAAAGGCCCTCTGTCGTTTCACTCATTGGTCAGAAAAAACCGGGGATAATTAGTACGTCCAACAAAAACAAAAACTGTATCCTGTCTAACGGCGATGAATCTATGGCGATGATAGCACCTTGCGAGGCATAAGTAACCCCTTCTCTCGTGCAAACTCGATAGTTCGAGCAGAATTAGGATCTGAAGGAGCGACGTAATATTGGTCGATTATCGGTATCTGCAAGAGATTCATCTTGGGTGTGATGACGACCATGGTATTGGTTTTTATTTCCATCCAGTCAGCTAAGGAAGGGAGATAAGCATGCGATACATGAATGACAGAGACAGTCCTCACCTCTCTCAAACGTAAGCGGTTCACTTGCAACCTGGACGGATATGTAAATTAAAGCAGACGGGTAGAAGAGGGACGCACCATGATTATGTTCTCTCGTTTGTCGGCTTTTGACATTTTGTAGTGACCACCGTCTGCGTATTCGCTGAATGTTGTACCGGATGAGAACCACTGCGATGGGGATTAGCTGTTTTGGGAGAAATTTGAGAAGGTATATTTACCAGGGAAGCTGCCTCGTCTTTCCGTGATGAAATATATCGCGTAGCGATCACGGTGTCGCCATCCGTTACACAAAAGTTCATCAGACTCGGCTAGCAACATAGTCAGATCCATGAACCCAAGAGATGCAACGCCAAGCAAACCTCAGTAATTCCAGCCTCTTCCGCAAAGGTATTCAAGGAAGCAATTGTGTCAAGCATCGCCTTTCGTAACGTTTGGGAGCTGAAGGTGGTGGCGTTCGGATCCGGAAGCTGGCTGGATGTGAGAAAAGGAACGGACATAGACCCCGGATTACCTTTGACAGGAAGAGCGCAAAGGCCCACTCGGAGTCTGATATAATAGGTCGTGTGACTTGGGGTATGGAGAGAAGTTGGGGTAGAACTCACCTGTGTTACCTTGGACCATGTCAAAGGCAACGTCGGGTAGTTGACTCTGCAACTTGCGCTTGATCAGATGAAAATCGGCGATTCCGCCATTGTGCATGAACTAAAGTCCGCCCGTGAGTCACGATTCGGTTTACCGAGGGAGATTAAAGTACCATGAGCTTTCCGTGCACAAAGGGATGGCAGTTATCTAGAGATAACGATCCCGCTGTCGTAGCCCGTACGTGCCCACTTGGGGTAATGAATATCAAGGCGATGTAGAGTCAGAGTGTCCGACTCACAATACCAGTGGTGATTTGATCTTTTCAGCGAGTCGGGTAAGATTGACGTTGTTCCATGCCTGGATCGTTTCGGATAGCGCGCCTGCACATGAGTGCATGCACTCACCGGTGTTACGGAAGTGAATATGCAAGGTTGGGCGCCAAGTTCCTCATCGTATACGGAATCGTACCATCCTATCTGATTGTCAGGAAAGATGGCAAATGACACGACTATGCGACACGCACCCACACCAAAACCGTCTCCATTCATTGGTCTCCGGCGATCTAGTCGTAAACGAGAGTCGAATGCTTGGTTTATTATTGAATGGCATGGTCGCGTTAGAAGCTGGTGCAAGTGAGTTCCAAGACAATGAGCAAGGGATCCGGACGGACATGCGAGAGCTGGACGGGAGACGTGCCCTTGTAAATTACAAAACGACACATTTCAGCTATTAGCGGAAGGTGGTGACAGGTGGAAGAAAACAAGTCTTGTGGTGTTAGACATGGCGGTTCGAGTCACACAATGTGATGACAGGAAGACGAATTCGTACAAATCGGCTTCTGTATAATAACCGCCGCAACATAACATACAAATTCTACTTGTTCATACCTAGGTAAGGCCCGGTTCCTCCTGGATGCCTCGCTTAATCTTCAGCAACATACTGGTTTTCCAGTTATCCAGCTTAGTGACTTGGTCGTACTCAACAACAGCCCCGGTATATGCCTCGACATCTCCAGCTTCCATGGCTTCAATTAGGGCCATCAGAAACTTGGACTCCCTTGTAGACGCAAATGTCACGTCCTGACTCGCATAGGTCGTTGCACTTCGTCGGGCGGTGACAGGATCCTGGCTCATTATTAGCATAGATGGCGCCGAAAACACGACATCGGACACGTACATTCATAGCTAGAGCACACAGCCCCGCGCGTAGCCAGTATTCCTTCACGCTGTATTTCGTCAGGGCTGATCCTAATGAATGATTGGCGACTTCTTGGTAGCGAGCAATGGCTTGCGGATACTCTTCGAGGTCGGCGTGCAGGTCAGCGGCGTCTTTCCAGCAGGCGTTTGCGGTGCTGCGACAGAATGATGAGCCGGTGCGATGGTTGATGATTATGGCACTCACGCCGTGGCATCCTCTTGAGCATACCATTCCGCTGCCCGTTCGTAGCTGTCACAGGCCTTCCGTAGATCGTTGTTCTCCTGCAGATATATCTGGCCGATCTCCTTCTCTCTATCAGCGGCCTGTCGGAACCGTCCGCCCTTGGTGAGGAAGGTTATCGTTTGAGTCAGTGCATCGATCGCCTCTGATATCCAGACAGATGAGCTGGATGAAAGAACGCAAGACAAGGATACGCACGCTGAGGATATCCACGCTTGTAGGCCTTAGCGGCATTCCACCATGCATTAGCTGCCTCGCTATCCTCCTTGCACTGCTCCCGACATTCCGCTTCCCTGGAAAAGCAGTCTCCAGCCTCCTTGAAAAGTTTCTCGAGCTTGAAAGAGTTGGCAGCCTGCTGATAGAGGTCTCCGGCTTCTTCCCATTTAGAAGAAGAGGACGAGAACCAGCCAGTCGATGAGTTGGCCTTCTTGTCTGCCTTTTCTAGCAGGACCTGTGCAGGAGACTTGGACGGCATGTATAGAGTAGCACTCGATGATGGTGGTTTGGGTCTCAATTAGTGCGTCATAGCCACGTGCAGTGGTATCCTGTGCAACGCAGCACCTTCCTCAACACCGTCAACAATGGCCTCCCTTCCTCGCACATCAATCCAATCGCTCTCCGACCTCCACCCAAAGCCAGAGAACATCACCTACCAATATGGTACAGCAGGATTCAGGACAGTGTACGTCGCGATTCAATTCGATACACGATCATCTACTCACCGGTATCGCAGGGCATCTGTATTAGATTCCGTCCTGTTCAGAGTAGGCATCATTGCTGCGCTGCGAAGCAAGAAACTCGATGGCAGGACCGTCGGAGTGATGATCACCGCGTCCCACAATCCTGAGGATGTACGTCTCGTCCTCGTCCCTCCGTCTCCCTCACCTTAGTCGTGCTCCCCCAGGACAATGGCGTCAAGATTGTTGATCCAAGAGGCGAGATGCTCGAAGCTTCGTGGGAGGGACACGCCACCGTGTTGTCTAACGCTGCAACATCCGCCGACTTTGTCTCTGCTTTAGAGACCTTTGTCCAAACAGCCAAAATCGATCTATCAAAGCCGACTCGCGTCGTTTACGCGAGAGATACGCGGCCTTCCGGCCCGGCGCTCGTAGCCGCCTTGGAGGATGGTTTCAAGGCTATTGGAGCCGATACCAGAGACGCCGGCATTACCACCACTCCGATTTTGCATTACTTGGTCAGAGCCATCAACACCAAGGGCACAGACGAGGCGTACGGCGTTGATTCGGAAGAAGGCTATTTTACGAAACTCAGCACTGCCTTCAAGAAACTCGTCGTAAGTATCCTTCTCAGGATTATATCTGCATCAATGACATTTCTCTCCAGGCTGGCCGACCGACACCACCACCTCTGCTCATTGATTGTGCCAACGGTGTTGGTGCTATTGCTGCCTCGCAATTGTCTGAATACCTAGGAGGCGCCCTTCCATTTTCTCTGGCGAATACCGCAACAACCACTCTTGGAGTCTTGAACAAGAGCTGCGGTGCAGATTTTGTAAAGACGACACAGAAACTCCCTCCGTCGTTGGCCGACAAACTGCAGCCCGGTGACCGTGCTTGCAGTCTTGACGGTGATGCTGATCGCCTAATGTATTATTACCTTGATGAACGTGGCCATTTCCACATGCTCGACGGGGACAAGATCGCGGCGCTGGTTGCTGCATTTATTGTTGACCTTGTTAAACTTGCAGGTCTTGAAAACGAGATCAAGGTCGGCATCGTGCAAACGGCCTATGCCAATGGGGCTTCGACAAAGTACCTCCTTGAAGTACGTTCTTCTCCGACTCATTGGATTCACATACTTATTAAAGAACAAAGCGCCTTCCCGTCGAATGTGTACCTACTGGTGTGAAGCACCTGCATCACGCCGCGGAGCACTATGACATCGGTGTATACTTCGAAGCCAACGGACATGGCACCGTTCTCTTCTCGGACACTACACTCGCCACACTGAAATCACATCAACCTCTGTCACCTGCCCAGTCCGGAGCTCTAGAACACTTGATCAGCTTGACCGAATTGATCAATCAGACGGTCGGGGATGCGTTGTCCGATATGCTTCTCGTCGAAGTGGTCCTTGCCCACAAGTCATACACCGGTGTCGAGTGGGACTCGCTCTATGTGGATCTGCCTAACCGCCTTGTCAAAGTAGTCGTTGGTGACCGGAATGCATTCCGTACGGAAGATGCTGAGCGGTGTCTTGTCAGTCCTCCAGGGCTCCAGCAAAAGATTGAGGAGCTAGTCAACTTGTACCAAGGCGGCAGGTCTTTTGTCCGCCCTAGCGGCACGGAAGATGTTGTTAGAGTATATGCAGAGGCTGCTATACGCGCCCAAGCTGATGGTGAGCACCCCTTTTGTTTTGAAAATTCATATTTTTACATCCCTATGAATAGAACTCGCGTTTAGAGTGGCCGGACTCGTCTACGATGAAGCTGGTGGGGATGCTGCTCAGCGGCCGAAGGAGTTTCTGTAAGATGGGAGAATAGTGTCAATCATTTCCAAGTTTAAATAAATAAATAGCAAATGGATGTACTTTGTAGCTTCAATTTAGGCGCGTACGTGGTCACACGTCACCAAATTTACGTCAGGGCCAAAATTGCACTGGACCGCGCGCCCTTGACAAATTCGTCTCCTTCTCTAATGCCACGATGGACGTCCTGGCTTTTCTCTTCCTTCGTTTGATCCACGCATTATATTCCATCGCCGTATTCGCCTCTTCGTGCTGGAAACGTTTCAATTTCATCCCGCCACTTCCTCTTACAGCAACGCGTCGCCGTATACCCAAACACCTGGCCGTGATTTTCGTTCCAGACCACGACGTACATCCGGACATAACCCATGCATGCCTTTTGGAGAGCGTATACAGGACGGTAGACTGGTGTCGTGAACTGGGCATTGAAAAGGTTACTCTATACGACAGTGAAGGTGTGTATGCGCTTTGGAGTTGACTGGCGGGACGGCGTTCTCACTGCACGTAGGGCTACTCCAGGCTTCAGCTACCACCATTCACCACCATATAGCGCAGCCTTGTGAAACCACCGTAGAGCATGAATACCCCCCAACGCCTCCGCTCTCAGAACCGGATTCCCGTCCAGTCTCTCCAGAGCATATTCCAGAAGTGAATCCATACACAGTCATATCCCTTCCTCATGCGGAATCCAAGGCTGGGAGACGGAGACATACAGGTGCGTACACATCTTGACGGACATCTACTAGTTGCACTGACATCTTCGTAGCTGCGCGAAATTCACATGGACCAATGACGCTATATCTCATCTCCTCCTCGTCATCTAAACAGGCGATTGCTGCGGCTGCGCGTTCGATTTGCAAATTAGAGCTCTCTCATTCAAAAGTATCTACCGAGAAATTTAAGCTTTCCGTCGCGGAATTGGGTCAGAGACTCGAGGGTATATAATTGTTCGCTCCTCTTTTCCTCCTGTTGCTGATACCACATAGGAAAAGATGGACTTCCTCCACCCGACTTTATGATTGTCCATCCAATGTCTCCATCCAAATATAACCGCACCCCGCTAGAACTGCATGGATTTCCCCCATGGCAAACGAGACTTACTGAAATATAGTAAACTCATCTATTGTATAAAATTACCAGCGTCTAATATTCACTCTAGTCATAATCGACACATAAAACGCCACGCAGCTTGGATAACTTGGATTCTCCCCCAGAGATTCTACTCTGCTAGATGGCCTGTCCCACTAACGGAGATAGAATTTAGAGAGGCACTCGATGAATTCGCCGGTGCTGAGATGCGCTTTGGAAAGTAGTAGAGTTGTTCTAATAACATCGGACATTTATACAAGTTAGAAATACATATAGCAAAACGTCTGTAAGTGTTACTGGAGACGATTACCATGCACACGCTGACGGCTATAGCTAGGTTTATGTATAGGCACGTGAGCTTAATCTCACTTCGTTTCGTCTATACCTAAGGGTGCAACTATATTATTACCGGCGCGAAACGAGCAGAAGAACTGGTGTGATTCTCTGGGAATGTACCTAGGACAGGCAACATGACATATTGTCAGAGAACTCGATAAGATGCACGCCAAAGGTGCGAAGACAAGCGGCGACTGGGTGACAAACGACGAATGCTTGATCGGGGCCGTCAAATGTGGGTGCTAGATAATCGAATAAACTGCTTTTAAAGGGCGTCCTTCACGAGTGAGCTTTCCACGACTCTTCCCAATGAGCCTGCCTGGAACTGCAGTGCGCGATAGAAAGAGACTGATAGTTTGCTGTGATGGGTGGGCGAACTTTTTCAAGAGTCCCCTACGCTCGCTCTGACAGAACCCACCCTGATTAGGACATGGCAGGACGGTTGGGCTTTAGGTCTTTCTCAGCTCCTGCTTACTCACTCCATCTAGGCGTGTTAACGCAGGATCGTTTGTTGTATACGAATACACTGGTAACATATCTCTCTCTCTTTCTTTCCGTCTCATATGTGATACCTTTGCAACAGAGGCTTGCAAGAACAATCATGAACGAAGATACTCGATCCGATCCGCCAATCCAGCAAATCGTGTTCTACCAATCCGGAATAGGCACCGAGAGAAACCTCTATGACGAATACGTCGATGGTAATAAGCATCGACCTCTCTATCCTAAACACTTCTCATGCGTTTCCCTCGAAGCGACTACTGGAGGATCTTTAGGTATATACACTCCGTTCTCAACCCTCCAACCACACTCACTCTCTCCAGCTGATAAAGTGGAGGAAGCCTATGCCTTCATTGCCTTGTTCGTTCTTTCCTCCCTCCATTTCTTACACGCGAAATCGCTGA
Source organism: Armillaria fumosa (assembly GCA_030407015.1). Taxonomy (NCBI): domain Eukaryota; kingdom Fungi; phylum Basidiomycota; class Agaricomycetes; order Agaricales; family Physalacriaceae; genus Armillaria; species Armillaria fumosa. The sequence goes on from JAUDYM010000001.1 coordinate 1,263,842, forward strand.
CTCGGAGTGGCCCTCAGAAATTATTTCCCAGGTGACGAGGTATGGAAACCATTCCTTTCATACCCATAGCGTCCCCACTTATTACTCCCTTTAGATATTTCTATTCGGTTTTTCGAGGGTGAGGGAGACTAGCCAAACTTGATTCCTATTGAACCTCTCTCTACTAGGGTGCCTATACGGCGCGTATGGTTGCCATGTTCATTGTAGGAATCCTTACTCTTCTTTATAGCCTAGAAGTAACGGGATTTCATTTTGCAGGGAACCATCGGTCTCCTTGACCGTAGAGACATGGATAACTTTGCTAGAATCTTTATTGCCTACCAACGTCTCGCTAAAAGTGATAACGAACAAGGCATGTTTTCCGGCTATCTCATATCTATTGGTACTCACTCGGTTGTCGATAGAGCGACAGTTACTGACAGATGAACTACACGCTTTCACGAAGCCGGATGCACACGGGCTGCAGCGTGTTAATACTCCATTCTCTATCAAGTAAACGCCGACTTCTACTGGTTTCAGTACGGTCTGCTAATGTTCATGTTCACCTTAGATGCGTTGGCGTATTCGAGACTGTCGGTTCCCTCGGGCTTCCTGATGAGCTTACTCTCGATCTCAAGAAAGCGACACTCATATTTGGATTTCCGGACAAAGCTTTGGGAGGACATATCGAACGAGCATACCACGCTTTGGCGCTAAATGAAACGCGCCGAGATTTCGTACGAACATGTTCTGCCCTCGGGCGTCCTTATCCTTACTTTTTTCAATAGGATTGCGCAAAATATGAGCGAACGCATCAAGGTCTTAGTAAAGGACAGATCCTCAAACAGGTGAGTCGATTGTTGACCAAAAACTCTTATTTTTTTCTTCTGACTTGATTGTCTATCAGTGCTGGTTTGGTGGTAAGTCTCTTGAATATATTTTGTGCCCGAAATCCTAGAATTTGAATGTCACTAGGATGCCATTCAGACGTAAGCTAGCCGACCAAATCAACTGCTCATTTAACCTCGTTATGTAGATAGGAGGAGGATATCGAGACCACGACCTAGCAGACATATCATTGATCTGGATGGCGGTAAGACCATCAGCGTCCTAACATTAAACTAACAATGAACATAACACTTGCAGGCTAACGTTCAAGATATGCTGTCCCTAGACATGGAATATCTACGTTCTGTTCCTTCCCCCGTCGCACCTTGGGGTTCCCAGAAGCCACACAAGCAAGTATTTACATTCTCTCTGTTTGCATTGACTGACCGCTCATTAGTCCTAGGACGGGCCTAGCGTCTTTGTTTTTCGCCACGGAACGAAAATTGCCTCTGAGCATGGACAATATTACCAACGAGACGATCCATTCGTCTGTACTTGAGCAAGCAGAGCTTCCTTCTGCGTTGGTTGACGCTATAGCGGCAGGACATACGGCGGTGGAGGACCTTCTTCCCCTAGAGGAGGAGTTTAAGGCAAAGTGGATTGTCGAACGAGAGCCTCAGGATGTTTCTCTAACCCTAGCAAGGAAGCATTTTATACAAGACCATTGCATCATTGCCTGACTACTCCGTGTTCTGAGCCTAGTACTCCGCTTACCCTAGTGCTACTTAGTTGACCGAGTTTCACAATATCGTAATCAATATCAAACCATTATGATACAATCCTCATTATATATCGTTCAGTCATTATCATTATCAAGCTTTGTCCTGTTGACATGGCTTCCCCCAAAGCTAGAACCATCATCGAGCAGCACGTACCGTCCATTTTCTATCCGGACGTCGAGCGAAAGGCCCGGCGAGGGTACCCCAGATCTCCAAAGTGGAGTGACGCCCATCCACGCGCCAAGTTTCGCAAGGAAATTCCTCCTTCGTCTGGACCCCTTCAGCACAGGATCGCTGAGCAGGCCTTCCCACCTGTATGCAGGTCTGGCCCGAATAGAGGAATTGTCGTGATCAGTCCCACCCCCAGTGCCTAACGTTGAAGGTTGAACCAAAGTATCCATATCTACGTCTTCCATATCCAACTCGGACTGGTCTTGCCCAATGTGGAATAGAATGGCCTGAAAGGACCTCAAAAATTATATCACAGGTCGAGAAAGAGACTCACTCTGCTGGACCCACGAAATACTGTTTCATTAAGACGAAAATACAGTTTGTTCAAGAAGCCAGGGTGGAAGAAATCGCCCCAGCGCGGTGACTTTGATAAAAGACCTCGCTGAGTGAGGAATGTCTCCAACGCTGCTCGAGGAAGAGGCGTATAGGCAATAGATGTCGGGTAATATGGATTGAAGTCTACCGCGTGAAGCTTTAATCCTGATATTGTGTCGTAATTCCGCCGCCAGAGATCGTCCTGTGAGTACGTAAATCCCATAAGCGCAGCATCATTTTCAAACACCTACCCAGAATATATACCACCAAGTACGCGTCTCATCGATAGAGACAGCCGAAAATCGAGTATAAGCTGCTGAGAACACCTCCTCACTTCCAGACATCAACATCCGCACTCGCGGATCCTTCTCCAGCTCTATGGAACTAGCCGTAAGGCCAGAAGGCTCGCGCGGATGGTCGTAGACATGAGACAAAAAGCGATACGTCAGAGCCTCCGACTTCCGGTGACACTCTTTTCTATGGTGCCGCCTGTAACTTGCCAGTGTACTTTCGATATATGCGAGTCTTGAAGAAACAAGCTGGCTATTCAACATGAAAAAGCGAGCCAGCGGCGATGTGAGGTCAAAATCATCGTCCAATCCAATGACACTGCCATCAAGGTCCAGCTTCTTTGAATAAGTGAGTCGGATATCAAAACCGCTCCCTAGCTGGAGACCCTGCCAAGATAGGTGGCCACGGTACTTGATTCGCAGAACGCAATGATCGTAATGGACGGAAGACTGGGTGGTATATCTTCTCCGACCCCAAGATAGAGGGGATTGTGATCCAATAGGCTGTCTCGATGTCAGACTAGCTAGCTGATGCTTGATGAAGGTAACGCTCTCACTATTATATGCTCGTACGGCCACTTGACCACCTGCCCATCAAGCGCTCTGAGTGACAGTCGTATATGACGCCGTCGTCGAATGCTATGGGAAGAATTCTGCGATATATACGCTTCAAGGTCGGCTACTTCTTGTAAAACAGCATATGATCCGCTGTCGTAGCGAAGTACCTGGGCAACGGGTGAGCCAATAGACTATGAACGCACATAAGACGAACCAGCGTAGGAGGAAAAGGTATCCACCAAGCGTTGCCAAAGAAATTGGCGCATCCTACTAATTCTGGCTTAGTTTCAGATGGGCTTTTCCAATAGCAGTCGGGGCCGATGAAGTGTTTCTGAATCTGGGACTCCAGCTTCCTAAACCACTCGTAATCTGGACCAGATAGCAGTGCGGACGCCTTATTATACTTGAGCGAACCAATTTCGCGCAAAATCTAGCCAAGAGGTCATCGATCGCATCCACTTTGCTTTGAATTTAACGTTACCTTGAGATTCTCTGCGTGTCTTTCGGCGGGTGTTCCGCAGAAATTCAAAAGATACGTCGGGAATTCGGAGTCTCGAGCTTGCGCGTACACCATGCGTTGCTTCGCGGGGATCCTACACTCGGGGCTTGTTAATAATAGAGCTGTGATTGATTCCTGCCATATGCGCCGCTTGGTGTGAGGAGAGAGAGGTGAAAGATCCAGCCTGCCAGACCGCCTGCTTAGTTGCATTGAACTAGAGAAGTATTGATTCTCCTCACCGGGGAGAAAATATATCAATGCCTATAGACTTGCTTCAGTATACAAATATCTGACAGTCAACGTACTTACTGAAATCTATCCTGCGCGCGAGTCCTAGAATGTGTTAGTTCCAGATGCAACACGCATGCAAAAAAAATATTTACTCTTGACCATCCGGCGTACAGGACCCAAATTGATTATAGTAAAATCTACAAAACGGGTTTATGGTGTCGTTCCCACAGCAAAAGTGGACTCACATATGCTCAATCCATAAGTGATGATATAAATTCTAAAAAATCTTGTGAGCAATGTCTTCTAGGAGAGGGTCTGACACATACATATACAGCAAATAAACATTGTAGATGGTCTGTCCAGGAATGTCGAGAGCGACTAATAAAGCAATAGTAGCCGTGGCCACGTAGTTCAGCCTGGATGTCCATTCGCTGGCATTATTGATCGGATCGAGAAATGGCGCAAGGATGCATTGAGCCAGGAAGAAGCCAATGGTGGAAGTTAGGAGCAAAACTTGTCGAACGATGGAGACCGTAGAACGAGAAAAGGATCGAAATAGACAATTGTCAGGATTAATAACCGCGATGATAACCAGGGTGCTAAGTTTGGCAAAGAGGTAAGTGGACTGATAAGTTCCCCAACCACGACGATAACCTGGCGCCCTTAAGGTCAGAATACCAAGGACAGAAAATTGGTGTACTTACCGCTATAAAGAAATGCAAACGGGTTTTGATCCCGAGATAATAGTCGATGGTATTCCCCATCAAGGTCCACACTATTTCTCAGCCTGCCCAAGCTGGTATATCGATCGACTTTGGGGACGGAATGCTTGATGACGCTACGGAGTGCGATAGGAAACCAGATCGTTAACTAGAATAGCGCGCGGTGAGCGTCATGCGAATGGGCGCAGCGTGATACTTACTGAAAAGACTACTATCGCCGCAAGGACGACGACTAGAGGTGCAAAATTAATTTCATTCTTCTTCATCGTTGTTGTCCAACAGAAATCCAACGGATCGCGATATTCGTCTGCTGGCCCTAAAGAAGCGACAATAGGCGGGAAAGACGTTGCGTTCGTGTACGGATTGGGTACGGCCCAAAGATCCTCCGACCAAACGAGGACGTGGACTGCCATTGTGCTGAGTGGAAGATAAACCACAGTTAGGATGAAAGTAACAATGAGCAGTGCCCATCTTTTCCCCTCTTGTACTGTCTGCTGTAAACCCTCGATACACGTATATCGATCACAGCCTAGGGCAGAGCGAAAGAAATAGTACAGGAGCCCCGAGGAGATGGCGAAGAAAATGATAAGGTACACCAACGATTGAATGAGAGTGGACGCAAAATTGAGGGCAATGATATTTGGACTACAGACCTCGGTCAAACGTAGTACAAGGAGAGGATGCAGGACTAACATGGTACCGAGAAATAGCTGTCTCCATTCACTCCAAACCTCGCTCCCTTTCACTGGCACTGTGAAGGAGCGTTTAGATCAGAAAAAAAAGTGAAAAGAAATCATAGCAGACCGATGGTATTTAAGATCAGGGCGAATATTTGTACGGTGTTCGTCAGGCCCTGGAGACTGTAGTATGTAGCGAGTGCACTCGAACCCTAGTCCTATTAAATGGCAAATTCACTAATAGAGATATGGACATACCGTGACACCCAACACTATCCCTACTGCTGATCCCAATATCGTCCTTCTGTCTCGCCAAGAAGCAGGGACTTTGGAATTAGTCTCCAGGTCATCCAGGGAGCTCCCAGTAAGCGCCAGACGGTCCATGGGGGGAAACATGGAGTTCTTGTCCCACTTTGAATCATTTCGGAGGAAATCCGGCGGTTGAAGTGAAGAGAGATATTTGTCAAGCTTTGGGAGGTGCAGTGGGGCAGCCTTTCGTGCGAACAAATCGGTGGCTGCGACGGGCGTGTGAGGAGCTGTCATTTGTTTCGCATTATGCCTCTGAATGAGAAAGGATTTCTCTTCAGATGAAGGTGCGGATACAAGGGTGTCTGAATCGGAGTCCAGAGGTAGGTATTGGTCCGATTTATGCTTGGGCGCACTAGAGAATGTATGTCTGCTTTGATGAGCATGCGTGTCACTATCCTCGTTGCTCCTGCCTAGGTCAGCAATATCAATCATGAGCTGTCGTGAGTCGTCGTCGAGAGGGGTCGTCACAGTCCTCATCATCAGGGGATGTGGTGGTGGTGGAGCTTCTGTGTACAAATGTGAAAAATGTTGAGGCCACGCATAATTCAGAACATACTAGTAGCTGCACCGTCATCTTTCTCCACTTTGATGCGAGTCGAGGATTGTGGGGTTGACCGGGATCTGCTGGGGCCAGGAACTGAACTGGATGCTGAGAGCGAAGACTCGAAGCGGTGGACTAGATCCTTGACAGTCATGGCCCCTCAGCTTGTCGGAGTGACCCTGAAAGTTTCCGGAGAATCCACCTGGAGCATCGACAAGTGGTGGTGCCAGTGAAGAGTGACAGGCACTTTGCATGATCAACCTAATTCCAAATTCAGCGAAACGTGCGCAAATCCGACTTTGATCATGAACGGAAAGATCCCTCAAATGAATCCTAGTGAATCCCATAAAACTCGAATAAAATGAAGAACTACATGCGATCAAACACCTATCATATATCCTCGTACGACAAATTCAAAGATAATTGCAACAAGTGCACGTGACGTCATTGGGGGGGAATTGTGAAATTGTGAGAAAATAACTATATCTGTTTCCTAAATGCCTCGTCGTTCACGGCCAGCTTCTCGACCGCCGCCTCGTCAAACCCGTCTTTCTATCGCTCCTTCATCGCAGTTTAGCGCAAAACCATCGTCCAAGAAGGTGACAACTGAGAAGTTACAAAAATCGCCAGAGAAAACACGCAAGGCAAACAAGGTCACACCAAGTTCTCCGGATCTATCGTCTGAGGATGACTCGGAGGAGCAAGATGAAGATCTAGAGGACGAATCTCAAAGCAGCGGTTCCGAGGATGAAGCAGAAAATGATATAGAAGACGCTGATGCACCAAGAGCAGTACAATGGATTGACGATGAGTGGGAGGATATGCCCGGACCTTCGAAACCTGTGTGTTCTTTCTAGTTTAACTCTTTTTCGTTGTCTAATGTAAAAACAGAGGAGAGAAATCCAAGATGGCAAGTATGCGCTCCGTCAATGTTTCGTTCTGAATATACAACTTGCTCTAGACCTTTCTTCCCTCTCCATGGGCTCCCTCCGAACTGCGCAACGTGCTTTAGTACAGGCAGAAACAATTTCTGACTCTGAAGACGAAAGTGATGACGAACAAGTTGAATCAACATTCGAGACTATGGCAAGCAAGGAGCGATCCGACCACGAGAGGCCTAAAGCCGCCCCACGATCAAATAAGCACGCGTACGTGAAGCCCATATGCTCCATTTTATTATGTTGAACCATCAGATAGGCCCATGGAAATGACCTCTAAGAGACAAGTAACTCGGAGACGCACTGTCGTTGAAGTAAAAACAGTTGTTCGTAGTTTTCACTTTGTAGAGGTACTTGAATACTGATGCCTCCACTCGTTAGCAACCACGGGACCCAAGGTTTATACCTCTATCTGGCGAACTTTCAGAGGAAAAATACCGTCATAATTATGCATTCCTGACACAGGCACACAAGAACGAGTTACAGACTCTACGAGAAAACCTGAAGCGCGCTAGGAAGCTCTTGGTGTCGTCACCTAAACATCTTCGCTCCGAAAGGGAAAGTGAGGTAGAAAAACTCGAATTAGCGGTCAAGAGAGCCGAAAGTGCCGTTAATAAAGACAAGCGGGAAGAAGTGGAGCGAGTCGCCCTTGATAAGCTAAAAAAGGAGGAGAAAGAGAAGCAAGGGAAGGGTAAAGGATCCTGGTGGATGAAAGAAGGTACATTGCATATCACGCTTCCAACGTGCTCGTCTCACTAAAATTTCTCACTAGCCGACAAGAAGAAACTATTGATGCGTGCTAGATATGATGCACTGGCCCAAAGCGGTGGAGAGCGTGCCGTGAAAAAAGCGATTGAAAAGAAACAGAAAAAGATTGGCCAAAAAGAAAAGAAATCTAGGCCATTCGGTAAGCGTAACGCGCCAAGCGAAGGTGCGGGACGTCCGAACAAACGGCCAAGGATTGGATAGAGTAGCGTGGGAATGTTTCAACTTGAATTTATTCTATGATATTATTGTTTTTTACTGCTCAGTTCGGTACACACATGCGACGCCGACCCTCGACGGCATAGTCAACGCTCACTGTAGTCTTCGGCGCCGCCGCGACTGCAGGAAAGCTGATTGACAATGTCTCCATTACTGGTGCCGCCCACCATCGTCCCTCGCGACAACGACGATGAAAACGACATCTACCGAGGCCCCCTGCCTTCCCCATCACCACGGCCAGAATCCATCCAGTCCTCGTCCTCCTCGTCCTCAGGCTCAGGTTTCGGTGTCACTCGGCTCGGCGCAATCGCAACCGTCGTGGAACATGCAATTTCTCGCTGGGCCCGGCGGGGAGTCGCCAGCTCGTCCTCTTCGACAACTTCGTCGTCGTCTTCCTTGTCCCAGTCTTCAATAGTCACACTTACAAGATCGCAGATGGAGAGGCGGCGGCGGCGGCGTCGTCAGGGCATGGGGAGCCTCCACAGCGACCAGTCCGAACGGGACATTGCAGCACGAATAAGCTTGATCAAGGCTCGGGAGGAGTCGAGGCTCGTTCCACGTCAATTCGTCTTATACCTCTCTCCCGCGTATCGCATCTTCGTGCAAGACGACGCTCAACAAACGCAGAAATTTACCCTCACTTCCTCGTTACCATCTGTTCTCAGTCAACTCGACACGGCCTTGAAGAAGGCTTCAAAGGCTCGACGATACCAAGAGCGGGCTCGACTTATCAGGATAGCCGATATACCTGCTCGTCAGGACTTTATGCTTCCTGAGGGCGCCATTCCCATTCATCCGGCCTCCTCCAATGACCTAACTGAAATCCGAAATCCGAGAAAGGGAAAGCACCGCGAGCCGCCCACGGCATCGACAAGCATTGTCAGCGACCCATCTCCCAAAATGTGGTTCCTCGACGTGGCCTCTCCCACTTCTGCTGACATGCACGCCATCGGCAAGCTCCTTCATCTTCATCCTCTGACTCTGGAAGACATCTTACAGCAGGACCCCAGAGAGAAGCTCGAGCTTTTTCCTAAGCTCGGCTATTACTTCATTTCATTTAGAGCTATCGAAAGCATGGTCATCCGCGAGGGCGGCCTTCACAAACGACTTCATCAAAGCGCTGAAATCGGAGATATCCAATCTGAGGAAGGTGTATTAGGCGAGGCCAATGTCTACATCGTCGTGTTCAATGAAGGTGTTTGTACAGTAGGTATTATTTCTAACGCATATATGCAGGGGGACTCATGCACCACAGTTCCATTTCACAGACATATCGGAGCACACCGATCGAGTTAGAGGCCGTCTTTTAATGTTAGAACAAGTCCGCAGTCTGTCTTCGGGTGAGCATCAGCCGTCATAACAAGATGGCATCTGTTGAAGGCACTGTACGTAGCTTGGATTGCTCATGGTCTGCTGGATTCGTTTGTCGATTCTTTCTTCCCCTTCTTGGAAGAGATTGAGAAGGAAGTAGTCGCGATTGAAGAACTTGTCTTCTCTTCAAACCCTGGAGCTCGCTACGACTTCCATCAACCGCTAAAAGAGCAAGTTGACATTCCATCACCGCCGCTTTCCGTCGCAATATATGGAGTCGACGAGGAAAAGGAACAATTCTCCGAAAAATCACTTCAAGAGAGCCTCCGAACCAGATTTTCCCTTCCTCGGCCTCCACTTCCCATCGTGTTTAGAAGGATACGGCGTCTTTTCAGGCAGCGTCGAAAACAGACTTCCCCGCCGGAAATCTCAATTTCTACGAGTCCTACAACGTCGACCTTGCGGCGCATGGCTAAAGCTCGACGTCTCGTCACCTCCTTGACACGCTTGTTGGCATCTAAGGCTGAGGTTGTGTTGCAGATACGGAAAAGACTGTTATCAGCGCATGACAAAAAGGCTGAGGATGTTGAAATCGCTATTTATATGGGAGATATCCAGGGTGCGTTTCCACCATACTGTGACATCGCCCTAATTGACGCTCCATTCAGATCACATTCTCACATTACAGCATTCACTAGCGCATTATGAGCGTATGCTTAGTCAGTCCCATCCCATCTACCTCTCTCAGCTGCGTACATCGGTCGCTCTCATCAAGTCGGGTACGGACAAAGCTCTTATTGTGCTGACGGTTGTCAGTATCGGGGTCCTGTGTATCCAAGCGTTGATCGGTATGCGTCGTTCTGCTGTACCATCGATCCTTAAAAAAAGCTGATTCGGCCTTCCCATAGGTCTGCTGTCAGTCAATGTCACCATCCCACGTAACGGACTTGCTCCAGGTTATCCATATAATGCATTTGGGATTGTGATCGCTCTGTCGTTAGTGATCACATATATATACTTGGCAACGGTTCGAAGGTGGTGGTTACAAGCGAAGAGGCGGCGCGCGAAATACTGAAGGTATGGGTTATTTATCAGGTATAGTCTAATAAAAATAAGTAGCATAGCAATTATTTTATCAAGTTCATTCATCGTCCACTTACAGTACCAGCCGCTTGCATATTGAATATGACACGACTTATTACTTTTGGACGCCGACAATGCATCGGAAATCGGCTGTCTGCGAATGCCGTTCCAGTAAACCAGAGAATCAGCATAATACTGCAGCGAGGGGAACAATTCACCTTGTAGATTGAGCCCGATGCCCTTCTTGTAAGCGCTACCCGATGGAGGGATGCCGTATGGCCATCATGTGTATCTTGCGCATCCATTGATTGCGAACTTGAAGTTGCCGACGCAGGATCGTCCAAGTGAGAAAAAACAACGTGAAATGGACAACGTTAACTGAGTATTACGCAGCAGATACTTCAGGTTCTTCCTCGCCGTGGAGAATAAGTAAGAGCCTCCTTTCAATTTCGCGTCGGGGTATTTTGAGTAAATAATATAGTAGGGAGTCCATACCGAAGTTACTTCTACCATGCATAAGAAGAAACCTGGAAAGGCCTTGCATATACGTCTTGTCTTCCTTTTAAATATCTGCGGATGCATCTACAGCTAAATACGTCTCGCTCTTTGGCATCGATAGGAAATCTTGTCGTGAAAGTGAAGACAACTACTAGTCGAGACTCGACGTGCAGTGTTTTAACCTTCATAATATGTCATGCGTCTCTGGGATTCGTCAATCTGTAGTATGTCGGGTGGAATTATATAGGGAATCTATCCTCGATCCATGTTAATGTTCAAACTTGAAGAAGTGACTAGATCAGACGTCCGCGACATCTCTTATGTGATCCTTCGACGACAATACCAATGATGGCAAGGTTGCGTCAGTGTTCTCTGCCTACAGTCCCTCTGTGAGAATCATATAACTTCAAGACCGACATCTTCGCTAATGGTTGACGGACGCCAGTCATCAATAAAGCAAGTGTCGAGAGCGAGCATGAACCCAGACGTATGGGTCGATTCGGATAACTGCTAACTCTGGTCAACAACGATGCGAATCTCATTAGAATTTTGTACAACGTAACATGTCTTACTAGTCTCCATCATGTACAATTAGCCCATTACCTTGTAGTGCTTGCCAACGCGAAGCCAGCGAAGGATCATCGAACGTCAACGGATCATCTAGGAAAACCTCTTCCAGCATTTCTAACCCGACCGCAGCTTCTTGTTCGTCATCCCCTTCTTGACTCTTCATACGCGATTCCACCATCTCCAATAGTATCTTGTAGTCGGGAATCGTTTCGGATTGTCGTAAATCGAAAGTACGGAGCCGCGGAGAGATATCATCATTATTCCCCGAACGTGTAAGTGCAGAAAACAAGTCTTCGTCGACAATCTTGGCTGAAATAGTGAGGTGTTGCATATTTGTGACATGGGTCAGCAAGCTGATCAGACTGGTTTTGCCAATCTTGCTCTTGGGTGCAGTCACCGCCAATTCCACTATTCCACAACCGTGATGAGGCAGAATCTCTGGGAATACGAGTGCAGTGCTGTCGTTGGCACTATACAGACCAAACCGTAAGAGAGATAGTGTGGGGAGCTCTAGAGACTCGAAAAAATGAGCAATGGAGGAGGGTGCTGCACCGTTTTTGTCGGAAACGATCAGAGTGGTCAGCTTGGGCATCATGATTGGAATATTTAAGCGTTCGAAAGGCTTCGACGCTTCAAAGTATAGCTCCAGTGTTTCAAGGTTGGGTGTCTTGCACAGAAAGGAGAATACATGTTTAACAAACGGTCCTCGGATTACTAGACTTGTCAACCCGTTTCCGCTATCAGGAGGACAGAAATGACGGCATAATGTTGAGTTGATGTCCAAGACGCGGAGGCTCTGAGCTAGCTCGAAGGCATGGATGGGTGACATTCCGTGTTCATTTGGCAGTCCTATCCGGAGATAATGGAGCGACTCCAGATATGGTCTATAATTCGACAGCACCACAAGGGACTTGGCAGGGACACGTATGCGCAAATGCTTCCAATAAGGTATGGACGTTAGGAGGATGGGTATGGAGGCGTGAGAGGATACATCTTTTATGCTCGACAGCCTGATCGTCAGCTGGCAGTGACGCGCTCTTTGAAGGTGTAACCCAAGCATGAACTGGTGCAGATGCACACCTTCAGGCTCACGATACTGTTCAAAATCTATGGAGAGGCATCTCCACAATGTTGCGGTAGACAAAGCCACTCTCCGCCAAGAACGACAGACTTGGGATAGTGTCCATGGTGGGTTGCGCGAGTCAAGGGAGTTAAATGCGACCCGAGGTATGAGGATGCCGTAGGTCTCGTGCACGCAAAATGAAAAGATATGCCTGAGTACGTCATCAGGAATAGAGCGAATGGGGTTCAGCAATGTTTCAGCGGCCCGCAGATTTTCCGTGACCTTTGCTTGACCATCCAGAAGCACGTTTAGCGTTTGCTGGATATGATCAATCTTCTCTTTCAAAACCGAGAGTAGATTCGAAGATTCGGATACAGTCGCAAGTAGGGATACACGCTCTGTTTCCAGGGGGGGGACCATTGCTTTTTAGTAATGCCTGGATTCGTGGATCATCTGAAATCGACTTTGGAATATCAGGACACGAAGACAAAGCGTAGACCGAGGATATCGAAGGGGAAGGACATGGTGCCATGAAAGAGATTCTGGACGCCAGTTACTAAATAATTGTCATTTCAGAGCAGGGAACACACACGTAAATGATGTAAGATATTGGGTAATTTTAACGCAGAAAAGGGACCGTTAATCTTCAAAGAGCCTGAAGCTATCCGTTTGCCGTTTTGAGCGCTAATTCTACGGAAAAATCAACGAGAAACGCACAATCAGTGTGAAAGACTCCAGTCAGCGGTCTTCGAAACAAACTCTTGCCGCCGCAGAACGGCGGTAGGCTCGACGTTGCAGTCGGGATCACCAAGGTGTAAGACGCGTGAGTTCGCACGACTCTGCGGACGGTAGTCGTCAGAACACAATATTGGAATGAAAGAAAGTTGTACTTGCAAGTTGCTTGCAAGTGTCACGCTCGACAAGATTCACGTGACTTTGTGACAGTCTCGTCAGCCCCTGACTCGGAGTCGGCCAATGCATCACCCGCCTCTCAACATATTGTCAGTCTGTCAAGCACAGTCAGTTGAAGGTCAGACCCATACGACAAATGTTGGTTGCTGCCCCGCACCATTTTGTGTTCACACATGCATTAAAAGGAAAATGTTACGTCCTACAATAATCATCCTATGTTTATTGCGTATAAAAGCAAAATTACGCGTCGAAAACTCTCTCCTTCTCACGTCGCAACCTCGCGCCGAATTCAAGACCTTGGCGCACAATTCAAATTCTATATCAGCCACACCCTGCTATAGATCGCGCTTTATTGAGCTGCCACTGGTCGAAGAGACGATGCCATTACTATAGTAGATTGCCTGAATCAGAGTCGGGCCACCCAGGATTTCAATACATCAAATAATACCCGGGACTCGTTGGGTGATTTGTATCCACCTTTCCGTGAGAAGCGCTACTTACTGTCGATGTTCACGAATCTTCAGAGTCACTAGCACCAAAGATGGCTTTTGAGATGGAAATCTCTTTGCGTGAAGGATACTTAGCAACCAGCTTCACAGAAGATGTATAGACATGTAGCGAACAAAGATTTCTCACAGACCATACAATTCCGCAAAAGGGTCCCAGCTAGAATTAGTCTCCCTCACATACTCCATCGAGTTGGCGACAGTCTCCGTTGCGTTGGCACCATACACGGCCTCCATGAAAGCGAACACCCCGTCGATACCAGCACTGACGCCGGACGTGGTATAGATATTACCATCAACGACCCATCGGGCATGCGAAATCCAGTTGACGTTTGGTCCTTGAGACGTCGCCCACTCCCATGATTTTTTATTGGTAGTAGCGTTCTTCCCATCGAGTACACCTGCCCTGGCCGCAAGCGTCGCGCCGGTGCAAACCGTGATCAGGTATTGCAGAGATGGGTACGTAGCAGCGATATAATCAATCGTAGTGTTGAGGTTTGACGCGCGCGTACCAAGACCCCCCGGCACGATGAACACATCGAGAGATTCCGGCGGGGAGTCAAAAGTGTGAGTGGGTACGATGGATTCGGAGAAGTTGGAGTTCATGGCGTTCATCGAACTCGATTGCGGCTTGGTGGTGACGGCGTCGAGGGTCTCGGCGATTATGGAGAGGTTGAGTGGGTAGGCGAAGGAGGGCATGTTGAGGGCATCAAGGGGCCCAAAGACATCCAGCGCCTGAAAGGCTGGGAAGACAACGATGCCATAATTTACTGGGACGGAACCTACGCAAGGTCAGAGTTACCAGCACGGAAGGGACAGCGTAGCCGCACCGTCAGACTGGGCTAGAACCGACAGAACGGCAAAAGCGATAGCTAGGATCGCTGCTCTCATGACGAAGACTGACGTTGAGGTCTCGTTCTGCAGCGACCTCTTATATTCTTGCAAGGAATCTTTATTGAGGGTACGGTCAGATTGACGAAGATTATAGCGAACTAAACAGCAACCTGAGAACAGTATGGGAACGATGAAACATGAACTCCCTATAGGCCAGGCGAAAGGAGCCAGTACATGGGTGATCCGAGTCAAAGAACGATCGGACCCCGGTAGAACGTGTATATTTGACCGCCGAACCTCGCAGCGCGGTCTGACCTTTCCATTTCAGCAACACTGTCGAGCCGCTTACTCGTAGCAGTGCGTAAAACGGGTATTAGATTCGGTTTTGTGTGGAGTGTTGGCATATTCCCGGACAAGGATGAACCCGAAATTCAGCCGTTTATGACGTTGGAGAAAAAAAGCAAAGTGGGTACGGCCCAGTCGGGCCGAGCATATACGGGGCGAGTGTGCCATTTGCCTGCGAAACAAACAACGCGCTCACTGTCCTCCTACCTCCATGTCAGCCCCTCGTAAACAAGCCCCACGCCTCGCACGGCCCGCTGCACGATATTGGAAAGGCAAGGCTCCAAAGGGAGTCGCCGAGGTTGACTCAGACTCTGAAGAGGAAGCGCCCGAAGTCGAGGAGGAAGGCGATGTCCTTATTGGAGGAGAGCAAGACATCGTCCAGGAAGACGATGAAGACCTGCCGACCGCTCAAAATGTTTCAAGGGCAAAAATAAAGTCCATGAATGTCTCTTTGAAGGACGTGAATATCTCGAAAGACGGAAAGGTCATCGTTGCAGGCAGAGACGAATCTGGTCGAACGGCGCTGGAGGATGAGGAAGGTGCGCTCGCTAATTTGTGCTTGGCCTGAGCTCTTGTTCAACTATAACTTGCAGAATCTGATGAGGAAGAGTCTGACGAGGAAACGAAGCCTGGTCAACTGAAAGAATCTGACGAGGTCTGTCTTCTAATCTACTTACCACACCGTTCTTACAAATTAATCTATAGTCTAGCGAATACGAGTCAGACTCGGAAGATGGAAAACCAAAAGTCCAATTGAGGCCCGTCTTTGTTCCAAAGTGCGCATTCAATCAAACCACCCTGCCTCCAGGCTAACTCAAGTATAGGCGGAATCGAGTCACGATTGCAGAAAAGGAAGCCCTAGCCGCGGACTCTGAAGAGGTTCTCAGGAAGAAAGAGCTAGAGCTTGAAGAACGGAAAAAGCAGAGTCATGACCTTGTAGCAGAAAGCATCAGGCGGGAGTTGGCAGAAAGTGAGCTTGTCGTACTCGTCTTTTTTGTAGCTCATCGGACATTTAGAGGAGAGGGAGGATGATATTCCGGATGTTGACGACACCGATGGTTTGGACCCTGCTGGCGAATTCGAGGCGTGGCGACTACGCGAACTTGGGCGAATCAAGAAGGAGAAGGAGGAAGAGGTTCGCAGAGAAGAAGAGAGGGCGGAAGTCGAGCGCCGTAGAGCACTGCCAGAGGCACAGCGTCTGAAGGAGGACCTCGAGCACGCTCAAAAGCTTCGAGACGAAAAGCCTAAAGGCCAACAGAAGTTTCTTCAGAAGTATTGGCACAAAGGCGCTTTCCATCAGGTATGCATACTTTGTTGAGACAAGATGGGTTTCTCTAATGCTGCGATAGGACGAGGAGATTCTCAAGCGCCACGACTATACGGAAGCTACTGCATCTATGGTCGACGTCTCATCGTTACCCAAAGTTATGCAAGTCAAAAACTTTGGGAAGAGGAGCCGAACGAAATATACACATCTATTGGATCAAGATACCACGGTCCCTACTGGGGGCTTTGGTGGCAATGCGCCTGTCAAAGCCGGGGGGAAATCCCTTGAGGGAGGGGGTTGTTTCTTGTGCGGCGGACCACACTTGAAAAAGGGTAAGTCAAGATTTGTCCCGTGAATTATCGTTCTTCATTGTTGTCTCTAGATTGTCCACAAAATACGGGACCACTACCGCTATCGGGTCGCGGCCCTGGAACAGGCTCAAATAATGTATCCGGAGGGTCGCGCGCATGGGGAGCGCCTCCACCACCGCGAGATGGACAGTCTTGGCGATCGAATGACGACGTCCGAGATGACGATGGCGGCCGGAACAGAGGACGCGAGGATTACGACCGGGGAGGGCGTCGACAAGATGACGGCTACCGCCGAAGTGACAGAGGTAAACCGGGTGACCGCTATGATTATGATTCTCGGGGCTCGAGGCGCAGGTCCCGGTCCTCACGTCGTTCACCCGACGACAGCGATGGAGATTATCGGTACAGGGAGCGGCGGCCTTCTCGAGAGCGTCTTGACGACCGGGACCATAGGGAAAAGAGAAGACGGACGAGTTGAATATATATTTCGTGTGATTCGTCGATTACCCTTGCATGTATCTTTTTGCCACATTCGGAAGGCCGTGATAACCGAAATATCGGGTGAAAATAAAATGCTTGGCAGGTGTTGATCGTGACGCGGTCCGACAATCATGATCAAAAACTGATAAATCTCGTCGTGAGATGGGTCGACTCAGTTGCTGCTAATTCTCAGGCGTCCAGCATGCCGAGAACCGTCAAAGTCGCTGTAATAGGCAGTGGCCTCGCTGGCCTGACCGCTGCCTACCTTTTGACCAAGGACCCTCAGCACGAGGATGTGTCTTTTGATGTTCACCTGTTCGAAAAGGCCTGTACCACCACCACATCGCACGCCCATGAAATTCTTACCATTACCCTGCAGACGTCGACCTTGGGGATGGACAGTTCATCCATATCTCTACCTCTACCCGGCCAGGAGCAAGACTGGAGAGTCGACGTTCCCATGCGCTCTTTTCAAGGAGGTAACTATGCAGGCTCGTGCAGCGCGCTGTACTGACCGCACCATGCCAGGATACTACAAGCAGCTAATCGCGCTCTACAAACGTCTGGGCGTCAAGTTCGCACCACGCGATTTTTCATACTCCTTCTCCCTTCTTTCCACGTCCGACACGGGCCGCCAAATAACCGCAGAAATGATATACAACGGCTCCTCGGGGCTTGGTGGCGTGAGCATGCCTTCCACTCTGGACGATCCGCCCAAGCCAGAGCTGGGATTGGCACTGCGGGCCGCCGCCAAAGCATGGACGATCGGGCTGTTTGTCGTTTGGTCTGTCCATATTCTTTTTTGCTACCTCAGACTGCTGTGGCTCTCGATTCCTATGGTGCGATCACCGGGAATCGAAACCATGACCTACAAAGCATGGGTCGAGAAGACACGTCCTACGGGTCTTCTCGCTAAATGGACGGGCTTCGAGCAAGTATGGTCAGAATTCACTCATGCCATCATGGTTCCCTTATTCTCCGCCGTATGTACGGCTCCAGAGCAGGAGGTCCTCGACCATCCCGTCGAAGAATTCCTAGGCATGGTTTTCTCTCAACTTTGCTATCATCATCGTGATTCACGCCTTTGTCAGATTATATCTGGCTTACCCTGGGCACACACCATTATGTAGTGGTTGACGGCATTCGGGACGTCGTCGGGAGACTCGTATCCACCGTTCGGAATGTCCATCTATCACATTTGATTTCCTCTATCGAAGCCGATCCAGACGACCCGGATCTGGTATCCGTAAATTGCACCAACGCGGACGGCCCCAAGACCTATTCCGGCTTCCATCACATCATTTTCGCTACACAAGCAAACCGCGCCGTCCCGCTTTTGTCGTCCTACGCGTCGTCGTTACCTGACAAGAAGGGTATCAGACGGGAAGCAGTCAAGGAGCAGATGCGGTGCTTGGAGAAATTTACATATCATTCTACTCTTGTCATCAACCACACGGACGAGACACTTCTCCCTGACGATACGCGGGACCACAGGGACTTGAACTTAATCTATACCCGAACAGGCGCCTCAATACCCACAAAGACACTATCCCCGCGATGTCTACCATCATCGTACACTATGGCCACTCACGTTCTTCCACGGCCACCAGGATTTCCCGCCCATCTACCCGCTGTTTTCCAGTCCACAGATCCAATCATCGAACCCAGAGAGGGTCGGATATTGAGCGTTGCGAGACTAGAACGGGCAGTTTTGACGCTAGAGTCGAAACAGGCGCTGAAAGAGTTATACCACGCAGAAGGTAAGACATGGTGGCGGGGTCCGCGTGAAGAGGCACTGGGGAGGTTGCAGGGCGCAGGGAGACTTCGAGATGGTGGTCCCGGCATTTGGGTGTGCGGATCGTTTGCGTATCCTGGCATTCCACTGCTGGAGGGATGTGTTGTTAGTGCCAGGCTTGTAGTCGAGCAGGGATTATACAAGTCGGAAGACGTACGGGTGAAGCATCCGCCTTGGTGACATATGTCAAATGTTATTTAAATTCCTGCGTACTGCTTGATCTAGACCTTTTCGCTACCTGGCCGCGCTGGCTTGCCGCTCTCTTTTGGGTGGGATGGATGACAATCGGGACTGACAGATAACGATGCAATGCATTGATACAAGATAATTTAATCAAGAGCACATGTACATAACATACAGCACACGAGAATATCTACACCGGTCCATAACCAACTTTTACATCTTTACCATCAACAGATACTTCGTTCGTATCTGAGCGACATCATATACGATGTACTGTACCAAACACATTGTCAAAAACTGTTCGTCGAAAGTTGGTTTGAACACAACGTACTTCGTTATACTGGAGATAGCCCGCGGTGACAACGTCAGACCCTCCTCCATCAGGCATCTCGCAGCCGATGAGTTCATCATTGCCCAAAGACTTCCCAGCGTCCTTCCATTTTATAGGCTGAGTTCTCCCCAACCCTTTCGTAGCCCTGCCAAAGAGATTCGATGAAAGGCCCAAAAACCAAAACAGTTAAAATCACCTCTTGTTATTCTGTTTGCAGGTTTGGTCTGCATTGTATTCCTGGACACGGAAAGTTGATCAGTAGAAAGTTAATTCCGGAAAATTTGCATACAGCATCATTTCTCTCATAGAAAGGTTTTGCTGCAACTTCGCAAAGAAGTAAGATACCGGTGTTGTTACTCAGTCTGTGATACTGATTCAGTATGTGCTCGTCATCAGATAAATTTACTAACCCTGGATAGCAATATCCGGCAGACTAGGCTCCTGATTAGCATCAAAAAGCAGTCGCGAAAGATTCTGTACCGACCTTGGACATCATCTGGTCCAAGAAATAAGCTATGTTCAGATAACCATGACTGATGAACTTACATCTGCAAAGTAAACGCCTTTGCCGAACATGTAGCCATTTACCGGCGCCTCCGGCGGGGCGATACGAAGACCTTGCGAAAGTATGCCTGCGAAGTTTGTCGTCCTCGACCCGTGCCACAGCAGCAAGCGTTCTCCTTCATCCACATTGTGGAACCCTCCTTGCTCCCACCTTTCCTGTTCTCCAGGTCTAACAATAATTCAGCACAGTCCAGGACACGTATCTTCTTTAAACGGACCTTTCGATTCTGTAGATATGCTGCACCTCAGCGTGAATATGGCTGTGGGTATGGCCGTGCGTGTCTCGAACATAGGCTTCGAGGGTTAAGAATTCCTGGCTATCCCTGGCGAGAGGTTCCATCTTGGAAAGGCCGAGCGAGTTGAATTGCGCGTCAATGGGATTAATAGGCGCTCCATCAGTGTCAGTTCTGGTAGACGATGCCATGAGTTTGGACGCGATTTCCATGTCACCGAGAGCGTCCACGATTTCTAGTTCCTATCACGTACCGTTAGACAATCCGGGACGTAATCAAACAAAACTGACCCTTTGCAGTCTTTGTTTGGTGTCGATCACCATTGGTCTCTGTCGGCCAAAGTCATGAGGAATGATTCTGTATACGCGCAACAGTTAGTTGGCGCCACCTTGGAGAGCATGCTACGCACGAGTAATAGGCGCCGGTGAGCTGCTCAATAGCTGCGCGCTGGTTACCACCATTTTGCTTTATGGCATCACAGCTAGGGTCGTCTAGGACCTCTGAAAGTGCCTTTAAAGCATTGAACCCACTTAAAATAGTCGCCTTCGATAATTTCCCTAGAGGAAGCTTCCTGGCATCATAATTCATAGATGACAACGTTGCGTCAATGATGCTGGTGGAGAAGATGAGTTTGCAGAAATCTTGAATCTGTGGCGCGAGGACAGAGTCGGGAATACGTTGCTTCTCCTTCTCTGCGGGGATCTCGCTAACTCCAGGCTTTCCGGCTTCGTCTTTCTCATCGTCGTCAGCAAAGTCACGTTCCAGCCAGACATACTTCCCTGAGGAGACAGTCAAGACAACTTCAGCCTGTGTACGACTACGGTACCTTTCTTAGGAGCCATGCTGACTCGCGCTTCCCAGGCGACGCCAGCTTTGGACTTGAATTGCTTCTTGAACTCGTTGATGGCTGTCGCAGGAGGGAAAGGGCCTTTACATTGAGATGCGCCGCTCTCTCCCACGCGTCCCCAACGAGTGTACAGCACACATGCAGAATTGGAGCTTATAGGGTGCAGCAACTGGAGAACATAGAACCTGGCGAACTCATCAAGACCCTTGAGGATGACTTAGATGGATAGTAATACTTGTTCTTGTTGGAACCACCACTGATATCAGTCTGGTTGAGCATGGCGTCCCAGACGCCCTCATCATTTGCGTATACTTGATGTGTATCTTGTCGAAGTTGGTATTATGCGCATGAATGTATAGACTGTGGGTATATACTTACGAACTTTCCCTGACTGGGGATCAACAGGAGCTGCGCCCCTTTTCAGCACCTGGGAGAACCTTGAGCGCGGCGAACGATCAACAGTGTTGAAAGGAACGCACCGTAACGATCTTTTCGGGTTCATCATCCTTCGTGACAGCCTCCTCATCGTCATCTGGCTTTGGCTTTGTCGCCTTTTTGTTGGTGGGTTTCTTTGCGGGTGGGGGGTTGTCCTCATCCTCGTCGTCTTCAGGGCTAAGCGCGCGCTTGGTTTTGGCTTTGGATACAGGCTTTGCTGGTACTGCTGCATCTTTGCTATTGGTCTTGATACGCGTACTAGAGCGTGTCGGAGCAGCAGTACCGTCAGCAGCAGCTTTCTTGCGAGGAGGCATAGTGATGGCAAGAGGCAAGAGGCAAAGGCCTCGATGATCTCTTTAAGTAAGCAAACAGGGGCCCCGAGTCACAGCCATCGTCAGGAGCGCGACCCGACCCGACGATGACTCGATTTGGGCTTAACGACATATTTGATTTTGTGCGCAGCTATTTTTGTCCCCCCTTCACACAGAACAATCGTGGGAAGTTTAACATCCGTTACATTCACCAGCAGGTTGTGTGAAAGGATAACCTCCAGGCACGTCACGCAATTTCCTTTTTTAGAGGGCGAATTGTGAAAGTGTGAACGGGTTTTTGATCGCATTCAACCTCTCTCTGTGATCGTCATGTCGAGAATACCCATGTTCGCAAATATAAAAGCGGGCGCCCCGCCTGCTCATTTCTTTGTCTCCTCTCGACGCCTCCATCCTCCTCATCATGTCTCGCTTTGTTCACTCTCACCAGTACTCTACCGAGCACTGTACGTGGACTTGGTTACTACGCGTCGGACTATGTGCTAACGCTTTGTTTCCAGCCTACGACCATGCTAGCCAAGGTCATCAACCTCGGCAGTTTATATTCCAAATCGTTACGCCCCCATACCCTGAGGCCGTACCTCTGACGCCCCAGTACATCGACACTCCATCTCCATCCTCTTCGTCTCTGTCCGACGAATCCAACTCCACCAACGACTCTTCTCATAAGAAGGATCGCATCCCTCGACCTCCAAACTGCTACATTATCTTCCGCAAGGACGTCGTCGCCAAGAAGTTGATTCCCAAGGGCGCCGAGCATGACAGTCGTCACCTTTCTAGGATCATTGGAGAGATGTGGAATAAACTACCGGAGAAGGAGAAGAGATACTATCAGCAGCGCGCGGAGGAGGAACTACAGAATCACAAGATCCTCTATCCGAACTATGTTTACCACCCTCAGAAGCGTACCCCCAAGCCGAGAGAAGTAAAACGAAACGAGCCCGCCGACATAGCCAGGTCCAAAGAGATTGCGCATCTGTTATCTGCTGGAATTTCCGGAGCCGATTTGGAGGAAGCTGTGAGGAGAATGCCCCCTCTCCCGACGACATCGAAAACTCAGACTAGGGTCGAGCCTCTGAAGAAGAAGCGCGTATCTCGAAAGACCCCGATCTCTCCTCCGCATGCCCAGCCTACTATTCCCGGAGTCCAAGTCTGGAAGACTGAGGTTATGCCATACCAGCTTGACGCTAGTATTCCCTCTATGAACCCTTACGATGGGAGGCACTTCTTTTCTGCAGGTGCTTCCTTCGATCCGTTACATCTGGTGATTCTCTTTGACTTCGCTTCGTCGTCTTGTTTTGCTCAACATCATTGTCAGATTCATCCCGAGATTCCCACTAACGGGTTCTTTGATAACCAAAACCCAATAAATGAAATCAACGTGAGTATGTTTTGCTACTTTGCGAGTTCCTGGAATGTTCATCCATCGCTGGGTTTTAGTACGGTCTCATGATGTCTTCCGGTCTGTACGACGATCCTCGCGCTCCCGGCGCGGTAAGTGCCTCTTTGTGCTGACATTGGTGTGCATGCTCAATCATCTCATGTAGGGTCAATTTGATCTGACGTATGGCTATGTCAATGACTATCCATGCTATCCTTGATCATTAGAGTTGATCGTGTACAATGTACAACCCCTCCCCAAACATCTTGTAACGATATATTTTTATCATTTCTAACTCTTCTCAGAACGCCCGCCTATTGTATCAACCCCCAGTTATGCTTTCTGGAAGGCTTTTCTCAACTTAAGTCACACAGATTTATTCAACATACAATATATTACCAGCACATGTACAACCTATTTATTAACACATATGTTCATATATCGATTTACCGCAATCACTCCTTTGACAGTATCTGGAAAGCTTTGATACCTTCCTTTCCGAGGAGCGTTGCACACCCAACGACTTCAGCACCCGCTCTATTCATCCTCTCTACAGCCTGCTTACTGGTAACACCACCCACACCAATAATGACGATCTTCTCAAGTCCATCGTACTCCTTCGGCCTGTCCGTATGCAATAGTCTGTGAAACGTAAACACATTCCCCAACGAAAGAGCATGCAACGCCTCGCCAGCCAGGCCGCCCAACCCAGTCGGAACCGCAAAGTCGCTCCCACTGGTACTCTCGTTATGCGCCACCTGATCAGGGTACAACAAAGAGTTCCCCAACGTGTTCGTGCACGTCAAGAATGCAAATGGGCTGCGCTTCTTCATCAAGCCCCCCGCGCCCATCGTAGCGGTGGAGAAGTCCGCCAGGACGTTTAGCACGTCCTTGAACTGTTGTTGATACACGTATGGAGGGAGCTTGAGGCCGATGGTCAGCGTAGGGTCTCGGCGGTTCTCCATCTCAAGTCCGTTTAGCAGCTCCCTGAGGTCATCGAATATATATCCTTTCGGTGGGGACCCAGGGATATTTGGACAACTTGTGTTGAGTTCGACGGCGATTCTGGAGCCAGTACCAGGTTGTCGGTCGCCAATATTGGTTCGAAGAGACTGGATTGCTGCGATAACTGATTCTAGCTCTGGCCAAGTGGAGGCGGTCACGCTTATGATGAAGGCCTTGTGGGGATTAGGTGATGGCGTCTTGAGGATGGTTTCTATCCACGATATATAGTAAGATAGGGGATATGGGGAGTAACCGTAAGAGTTGAGCGAGGTGATGGACGTTATTGAGAATGCGACCTACAGAACAATCAGTGAAAGTGAAGCTATATACAGAATTACATTACTCACTGCACAACTCTCGTTCTCCTTGTATCCATGGAGCGAAGCCGTACGGGTAGTAACTGCTCCCGTAAACGGGCACTTATACAAGGTTTCGAGCTGATTGAAATCGCCTGCCCACGCGCAAGACGTATTGATCAACGGAGGGAATACCGTGATGGTATTGATTTTCGTCATGTCGGCGCTATCAAAGCCTGACTGGACGCGTTTAATCCCGAGAGAAGGAAGGGACGATAAGAGGTGATGATAAGATTGCCGGGGGCAATTACCACACAGCCACATCCTTTCACAACTTGCCGTCCAATCACCACCTCGGAATTCCACGCGTTGCTGTCAACGAGACCATACGCAAGGAACCTTCATTTAATGCTCACATGTTTTTAGAGGAACGTTCGTCTAGACTGACAATGACTCTCGGGCTGGCCGGTTTACATCAGCCTAAAGTCCTCATGCTATTTTCGGCTTCTATCTTTACTCTGCTCATGTGCGCCTGGGAAGCAACATAACAAATTGGATCGTAATTTCATGCCGTGTATCTTCAAGATATTTTCCCATTCTTCTCGCTTTCTTGGTCCGCAGAAAATACACCCTTCACATACAAGACCCGACAGCAATATTCTTCTTCAGATTATAGATCCAAACCTGCCCTCTACTTTTGCGGAGTGGAGGTATACCTGAGGGTCTATTAAACGTGCATCCTCGCTCATATGGGGCGTCCATAATTACCTCAACGTCCACATGCTGGTATACCATACGCCTTGAGCGTGGCGCCCTTGTGTCTAATTTTAGCTTCTACCAGATTTATAAATTCACGACTCTGGAACCAGGTCAGCAGTTCCCGCTTTTTCACTATGAAGTGCGTTACTCTCACTGCCATTCTCGTCTCCTTCCTCCCCAAGGTTTACAGCTGGGGAGCTAGCGGACATGAAGCCGTTGGGTATGCCACCGTCTTTTTCTCTCGCGTAATCTTTCATTTTGAATATATGCGTAGTGCAATTGCCCAACAGGTTTGCATCGATTACTCTGAAGCACGAAATATACGAATAACTCCCGTTTTAGTTCCTAGCACCCAAGGCGTCCTCATTTGTAGCGTCTACACTTGCGAGCGGAGAAACACTTAGTTCTGCAGCAACGGTACGCCAACATTTTGCAGCCCGACACTTGCGGTATTGATATGAATCAAAGTGGGCAGATACAGTTCGGTCCGAGTCAGCATTTTCGTGGTCGGTAATCTACTTTCTATCCTGTAACACATAATCTCACTCTGTACACTTGAACAACAGGTCCGCGCCGTTCCATTTTGTGGACGCGGAGGGTAGGCGTCACCATTCACGCATCCGAATCTTCCGCACTTGACCAGGCATTTATCAGACAATCCTCCTACCTCTTGCTCTGTATCTGAGGAGCGAGACTGTTCGAGCGGAACCTGTATTCGTAAGTAGCTTGCTACTGCTCACTTGTCTAGAACTTCTTCTCATATCTGATCCCAGTCAATGCCATTGGTTCGTTCCTGTGAACCTGTTCTCCACCTCACCGTGTACTCACTCGCATCAGCAAACTACACCAGCAGAGTGATCGACGACTCGCTATCTCACGAACAAGTTTACGAAGCACTAAAATTTCTGGGTGAATACATCTCTTCTCGGAGGAAATCTCACCCATTTTTTGACGAGGCTCTGTTCCGTAGATCATGTGCGTCTCTTGTTTCCGGCAGTGTCGTTGTGATCAGACTGAGACTAAGTATCGCGCAGTTCCTTGGCGACGTCGGGCAGCCTCTTCATGTTGAGGCCTTCGAAGTTGGAGGCAACGATGTCAAAGCCAAATGCAGCGGTTCTAGCACGAATCTGTATGTGTGCATCCTTTTTTTGTATATGCACTAAAGACATACCTTTGTCTGGCAGTCACGCTGTGAGATTTCATAAAGTTGTCGGTATTTCTAACAACCTAATGTGTCTATTTAGGTCTGGGGTGCGCATCTTTCATTCATCCATGTCACCGATTCCTAAAAACCCCAAGATTCCGGTATTATCAACAAGCGTTTGAAGGCTGATTTTGGCAATTCTGTCTCATCGTGGGCGAGCACCCTTGCTACTCGAATTGAGGTGGGTTTTATGTTGTTGTTGTGGTGCCAGCATATCAATCAATAATCCTACCCAGTCTGGTGAATATGCAAGTCTGACATCCGATTGGATTACTTGCTCGTCGACTACAGAGCTAGCACCTAATACACGGAGGAATGTTGAAACTGACATCAAGGGCCATCTGGCTTCTCGGTCAACAAACCCGTTAGAATGTCCCCACATTTGGGCCGTGGAAGCGAATCAACTGAATTGTGTATGCGTCGCTTCTGTCTTACGACTTTGTACCCTGCTCAACGTCTTTCAAGGACTTTGTTTTTACTTATACTGAATTCTCGGACCTTTGCTCGACCAGCTACTACGACGATGCTGTTCCTTTGGTGAGTCATGCTGCCAAGTTCTAGTTCCTTGATCTTGGTTTACGTTCTATAGATTGAACTTCAACTTGCGAAACAAGGGTTCCGTTTGGCTGCTTGGCTGGTTTGTGCTCCCATTCATATACGGATATGTTTCTCTCAGTTATTTTCTAGAATGTCCTCTTCGACGGAAGTACTAACCTTTAACACTGAAGTACTGAATAATCATATGACGGTAGTAAAGCCGCATTTTGCTATTCCCTCGTGAAAGATAATTTATAGTGCTACTATTTGAGCAAATAGAAGCGGTCGGAGCCCGTTCGGCCGGCCAGTTCTAGCGCCTATCTCCTGCATCTCACGACGTGAGGAACTTGTACAAACATGATGCTGATGTTGTGATGCACCGACGTGGCTTGAACCTCAGCAGCTCAGACGAACATATCACACGTATCTAGTCAAAGCCAAAATCGCTGTCACCAGACAAGTGGATATCCTGGAAGATGCCCCGCATTGAAAGACCAAGTGTGAGTAATCATGTCAGGAATTGAATGGTCGGCAATATATGATAGATTGCAGACAAATCGCAAGTCCGGTAGTAGCACTGGTCAATTTCCCGAAGTTACAATCTCCTCACTGACAGAAGTTGGGCAAACGGAAGAATCTGTAAAGGTTCCAAAACAACGGACGTACACTGGTAGAAAGCCTATAATATCGTCCTCCCTTGCCGACACTCCCTGCTCCAGCCTTGGCATGCAGGGCCTCTTGGATTTGCTCAACATTACACTCAGAACGTCACACACATGGAATACCCCACACCTCTCCTCCGTTCTGAAAGACTGCATTGCACAGAACTACGACTTTGGAACTGCATATGGCCGCCTGCGCTCAATATGGTGTGTCGACATCGCCGACATTCGAATGGAGCAACAGAAATGTGAAGCGGAGGACATAAAGTGGCGAAGAAACGCACTCCATGGTAGCCGGATAGTCAACCCGCACATGGATCCTCGACGAGTGTGGGATTTGTACAGTAATCGTGTGGTTCCTTGGTGGTGCTGCCGGGCGGGTTACGATGAGATACGACCTATATCACATGCTTGGGTGGACGAGGTGGATCGCGTCGACGTGGGGACACCTATCAATGGATATGAATGGCCCGTGCCCATCCCAAAAGGTGCCAACCTCGACCTCATCCGGATCGAGATGCTGAACTTGGGAGCGGAATACACGTGGCTGGATGTTCTCTGCTTGCGACAGAGAGGAGGGCCAATGGAGGAGCTGCGTGGGGAAGAGTGGAAACTGGATGTGCCTACCATCGGTGCCATATATGAGGTTGCAAAGGTGGTATGCTATTTGAACGGGCTGGGTCTGCCTCTGATTTGGAAGGAGGGAGACTCGGAGAGTGATCGTTGTTGGTTCAGGCGTGCGTGGACAGTGCAGGAGGTCGGTTTGGGGAGGACAATTGGCGGGGACACGCCAGATGGACCGCTGCACGCCGAGCCAATAGACGACGTGGGAAACTACGAGGATGAGATATTAACCAACTTTCACAAGCAGCTCAATTCTGTGGAGTTTCGTTCCACAGTATATGGCACGCTACTCGCGATGCAGAATCGGGTATCAACCTACGCCATAGACAGAGTGGCCGGGCTGGCGTTTTTTATGTGGACGACGGCCATACCAGCATACTACGAGAGCCAATGTCTGGAGGATGCATGGACAGCGCTTGTAAACGAGATGCACACACAGGTGCGGGGGACACTGTTCTTCACGTATCCTGAAGCTGGCACTGGATACAAGAAATGGAGACCGTCGTGGGAGCAGGTCATGGACAAGTCTCTGCCCACAGATGTTACTTTTCTGCGTGGGTGTCCGACTGTTTGCAGGGATGATAACGATTGGTGTGAAGGGTTCCACGTTGAAAGGGGGTTTGTGCGCGGATTGGCTCTTGAAGGGATCGATCGACGCGGAGAGTTGGTTGTTGAAGACGCGGATGGGATAGCGCATTCATTCAGCATCCTTGCCGGCCACCAGTACCCGATCCCCGAAGACACGTATACATTGCTCGCCAGCGATCCGTTCGACAGTGGCCGCATACGATTTCCGACGCAAGGTTGGGTTGTCGGGCGACGACTCTCAGACAAGAGATTCGAGAAAGTGTCTGTGCTTACAATGCCTGGCACAGATCTACTGGAGCGGCTACTGGAGCTAGGTCTCTCTGCAAAGTCTCGTAGTATTCTTGCTTGATTGTGTATACTCACTTTTTGGATAGCTTCTATACAATTCCAAAACTAATTGTACTATTTCAGCGAAATACCGTGCCAGGTGTTGGAAACAGCAGTGTCACAGAGCTCACCGATTGTCCTATATTCCGACTCTTTCCAGAGAGCTGGATGAGAGACGCCGCGCCAGGGGTACCATGGTACGGATTCGGGACGGTGGTGTATGCGGGAGTGGCACCTGGGTACTAATGCTACGGACATTAGAAACAAAGAGTGTTATGGGAGTATGAAATGGATTTCATGTGTAGCACCGGTATGAGCATCGACCTGTATTCTGAGGCTACCCGCTCTATTGAGGACTTGCAGGCAAATTTCTTGCCGGGGGTGACTTCATCTTCTTGGGATAAGATCCGGAGATCGGGATAGGCGGGAGAGCATAGGTATCTGGTATCGCGCAAGGTATCTGTTGCAGCGTGTCGACGACTTGAATCCAGCGTTAAAGGAGCAAAGCCATACTGTGCGCACATTTCCAAGTACCTAGCTTCCTGCGTTGGGTTCGTTCATCTTGAAGCTCGGCTTGCGATCTGATGCATGGTCCATCCACCCAGTGCAAGTCCGTCTATCCTTCTTGACTTGGCATCAGGAAAGTTTCCTGGGTTGGGATAACAGGCATAGCATCTGCGCATACACTATGCGCTAAAATGCACTAGTTTACGAGGGGCTGACATGGAGGACGCTCAGGACAGCGTTGTTTGTTTCGCAGGCTAATGGCACATTAACCCCATAAAAATTGCCCGACTGCCAAGCCGTACCCACGCTGCTTTCTTCCCCCAATGTCCATTTTTTTCAATTGGGTTTAAAGTTCTCCTCTCTAAAGATATATCTAGGCTGTCTATGCGTTTCCGATATCATTTCTTACGCAGCATGGCGGATGTGAACTCGACGCGAACACTTGGCAGCATCAAACAGGTTGTCGTTACAAAGTTGGAGTTGAATGCAATGTCAAACGGCTGGATCTCGAGTTCCCGAGGCATATGCCAGCGCTCCACACCAAACGGAGCTCAACACCTGTTTCATGCACTGCTGCGAGAAATGGTATTTATGCGCGCAGACCGGGACCAACAATTATACGTGCTAACTAAGCACGCACTACCGGAGTTCGACCGTTCTTTGACTCGGATCATATGTACTGGTCTAGCTTATAAGACCTGAGAGAAGGGGGCTTATGTTTCATTGTTCTCGTGCTCTTCCCAGGTTTGTATCTCGTTCGCTATTGTCTTGGCTAATCTCCCCTCAGTAAGGATTCATTGTAGAAGCATTTGCTGCAGAACGAGACTTCAATAATCACCCTACCTTTCGTCATGAGAGCGGTGGTCTTAGCTATCACTTTGGCTATTCTATCAGTTCTAGCTCAGTCTAACGGTACGGCTACATTATACCTTTCGTATCGACGGTAGTCCTGACCTTGCGTAGATTCCGTCCCGGTGAATTATGGCATCGTCGTCTTCCCAGCCTTCCAGGCACTCGATGTCTTCGGGCCCCTTGACGCCCTAAACATGCTCTCCCTCGCCTTCC
This sequence comes from Armillaria fumosa, assembly GCA_030407015.1. Taxonomy (NCBI): domain Eukaryota; kingdom Fungi; phylum Basidiomycota; class Agaricomycetes; order Agaricales; family Physalacriaceae; genus Armillaria; species Armillaria fumosa. The sequence goes on from JAUDYM010000001.1 coordinate 1,294,575, forward strand.
CACTCAACCTATCCATCATCGCTGCGACCCTCGACCCCGTCACCACCAAGCCGCTGACGAACCTCGTGAATTCCGATTTCTCAGAATCCATCGTACCCACCCACACCTTCGACTCGCCACCGGAATCGCTCGATGTGCTCATCGTACCAGGGGGCCTTGGCACATGGGCCCCAAACCTCAACGCCACCATTGATTATATCGCTGCTACGTACCCAACTTTGCAATATCTAATCACAGTTTGCACCGGCGCGACCCTTGCAGCTCGGGCAGGTGTACTCGACGGGAAGAACGCTACTACCAATAAAAAATCATGGGAGTGGGCGACGTCACAGGGACCTAAGGTTAATTGGATTTCGCATGCTCGATGGGTGGTTGATGGTAACATCTACACTACATCCGGTGTCAGTGCTGGTATTGACGGTACGTTCGCTTTCATGGAGGCCGTCTACGGCGACAATGCAACGCAGAATGTCGCCAATTCGATGGAGTATGTGAGAGAGACTAATTCTAGCTGGGACCCCTTTGCAAAATTGTATGTTCTATAGGAAATTCTGTTTGCCGCATATCTATACATCTGTGACTCACTTACATTGTCTACATAAAGCACTTCCTGTCTTAGAGGCATTTTGTTGGCGACGGTGAAGACTCGTGAGCATCGACAATAAGTAACGCTTCTCGCCGAAATACATATACGAATAAAGCCAACGATTTGGTCGTTAACCGATGGCCATTCATCATTTTTCCACCATGTATCTCCCTTCCGTCGAGTAGCATTTTCAAGAAGGGCAATGGACATGCCCTAAAGGGTGAAGCAACTCCTTTGGCATTACACCAATCCCATCGCTTACCGGAACATTGGAGTGAGTCAACTGATTGTCGAGCTGGGGTGCAGGTGGGCAGGATGAGAAAAAGGACTGAGGCCGCCTAACGAGACACGGAGAGAGGCTTGCTGATCGTTGCGAGCAAGGCGAGCACGGCTACGTGTTTTCTTTTGGCGTACTTACCTTATCGTTCATTACAGTACTCAGCGTGCCAGGCAAGACGCTATTCCTCTGGTAAGTCAAGCTTCGGATTTCCACTACGCCTTTGTTCGTGCTCCGATTCACATATGAAGGTGATAACTCTACACAGTTATTTTCTACACTAGCACTTTTTTTGCCGAGCAGTACTAACCTTTAGACTGAATGATTGTATGACAGTAAAGGCGCATTCCGTCACGGTCGTGGCTTTTTTTTCCTCGTGAAATACAATTTCTGTCGCCATCGGAATAAGTAGAAGCGGCCAGAACTCGTTCGGCGGCCGGCCAAATTCCATATCTATCACTACCATATGCTTCGACGTTCATGTGCCTTCTCGAGGAAAAGATAGAAGCATGGATAAGGAGTCGTCATTCCCTCACCATCATAACCGGCCTTTGGATTATCGGAACTCGTTTTGGCGCCATGTTGCTCGTCCCAGTTCTATGCACTTTGTCGGTTACCTTTGCCCAGTTGACCAAACAAGAGTTGGGACCTTTGATCGAAGGCTTTGCAGGATTCTCCGCAGGAAATTCATTGACAAAACGAGTGCCGTTAATGACTGATGATCCCACCGTTGCTCCCCTGGTGGATCTACAGGTCTTCGCTCCTCCGGTAGTCCCTCAGGAAGGGCAAAGCTGTCAAGTCGAATTATTGGCGCACAGTTTCGGTAAATCCAGAAATCTTTTCGTTCTCATCGGATTCATGTTTGCACAGGTGACGGTTCGTATAATAATCCAGCTATAGTCGCCTATTCCCCTCCTACCGACTCTGATTGCGGAACTATTGGACAATGGGCTGCTATCAGTCTAAACGTTTCGGTCTCGTCGTGAGCCTTACGACTTGTCGTACCCCTTCGGTTTCTCACCTTATTTTTCCCCTTGAGAAACGGCACACAATACGATCGTCTGGGCGTAAGTGTTACCGTATGCCTTAGTCCAAGATGTTGACGGTACTATTGATGGGTAGTCCATCTACTTGTCCCATGTGGAAAGCAAGTCACTCCAACATCGAATTGGCTTCATGCAGATTGAGGCGAACTTTGAATTATAGTTTGGCGTACGTCAAGTGCAGAACCTACCAAGACAGGAACGATATGGAATACGTGCGTCTTCAAACATTGAGTCAATCCGTGGCTGAGCTGCTCTCAGAATTAAGGATGTTACACATTTTACCCTGCTCTTTGCTGAGGATGGCGATCTCATGATGGATTTCAGCAACATCATTTCTGAAGAACTGTGCGTTCATTCAATCCAACTTGAAGTCACATTACTCATTTAAAGAATTTCAGTTTACTTGACGGTGTTTTTGATGGTAGGCCTGTGACTCCATCCCTAAAATATTTCCTCACGAAGAACGACGACCGACAGTGATTCTAGAGGCAACGTTTTACGCTCCTACGCCAAACTTCCCAACTCCAAGAACATCTGATCTCATTATTCCACTCTCCAACCTATCTCCCACGGTAGCCAATTACTTTACCTTGGATAGCGATACGGGAGGTACCACATTGGTGTCATTGCCAGATAATACCACAGAAGCCTACGTCGAAATCTTTTGCTCAGGAAATTCAGCGGAGGAATTCTGGTATTTGAGTGCGTTCAACATTGGATCCGGATTTACCTTGAATGACTGACTGTCGATTTCAGACACTCCAGATGAATTCACTCGATACTTCCCGGATTCAACAGGCGTGATTGGCAAAGGTCCTTTTCGCGAGGTCCAAATATTTGTTGATGACAAGCTTTTTGGCGTCATATGGCCATATGCCGTTATATACACCGGTGGTATCACTCCATCGAATTGGCGGCCGTTGACCTCATACGGCGCATACGATGCACCATCGTATTGGATTGACATCACTCCGGCCCTTCCGATTTTCTTGGACGGTGGCGAACACAATGTATCCATCACTGTTATGGGACAAGGCACAAATCCCTCTATTAATTCAAACTGGTTTGTTTCTGGGAGTGTACATGTCAGGACCGGAAGCTCACGAACATCTGGGGCCATCAAAGTTTACGAGGTCTCCGATTTAGACATTCAAACTCTCGGTGGAGCTAGCGAAGGGAATGAAACGGTTTGGACGAGAGTCGCTGCTCATCGTGAGCTGCTTATTCAAAGCGAAATACACACATCGGAAGGAGCAAAGACCGTCACTTTCACTCAATCGTTGAACTACACCAATGATGGCGCATATAGCGACGAAGGCTGGATCCAAGTATGAGACGCTGCTCGTATTATTGAGACACCACTTGAAATACTCACAATTAGTGGGGCAACCAAACTACAACGGGAATCACCGGATCCAAGCACGGAGCAATTCAGGTCCTTCGTGATGCATTTGAATATCCGTTATCTGTATTCTCGAATTACTCTTTGTACGAATTACAGTTCGGTGAGATCGACGCCGCATCAGTCTCGAGGAGCTGACTATCTTGGAACTCAGGTGGATACGGATCCGAGATTAACCAGACGCATCTTCGGGCCATCCAGCTCCCAACCGGACCTTACAAATCCATTCATTCCGTACAGCATGCCAAGGGTTGGATAGGTATGGACGACTGGCCCGGACTGAGACATGCGATCAACGGGACTGGCGAGACTGAGCAGACGTTTGCGTATGTAGACGGGCGCGGGGCGACATACTTTCGGGACATTGCTGCAAAGAATGATGGATGGGTCCACGACCGAGTAGGCGGTACATTGCGCGATGCAAATCGTCCGGTCCCAGATAATCAGATATATGGGCCAGTCGGTGGGCCAGGTTTCAGGAGATGACACGTACCAAGAAACCGACTAGGATAGGCCCTTTGCCACGCCTTAGTTAGTATATAACGAAAGGCAGCCTGATTTGAATGTGTAGCAACACAATGCCCCAGAAAAAGCTAGCATCGATTTAACCGTCCGAGTGAAAAGGGGAATACTTGTCGAGTCTCTTACGCAAGGGGCCAACGACGCCAATCTTGCGCAGAATAAGAGCAAGCTCTCCCGTGATACTACTCCGTTCATCCTCGTCCACCTCCTTGGATTCCAACAGCTCCTTGACCGCACGAGCCAAACGTCCTTTGGGAGTAGTTCCATTGGGCGTTTTCAAGGGTTTGTTTTTACCCTTTCGCTTGGCTTTTGGAACGGCTAAGAGGGGCTCCACGAATTCCACCCTAAACCTCCGATGGGCGAGAGATGCGATGGGAATAATGCGATCTAGGGAACTGGCAGCCTCTGCACATGACTCCGCTAAAATCAAAGCGTCTGCAGGATCCCCATCACTGTACCCCCATTTTTTCAATTCGTCCAACCGCTTCTCCTTCAGCTTGTTAGATAACTTTTCTCGTGTGTCATTGACAGTGATGGTTCTGGCAACATGCTCGAGAACGTCGTTAATGGACAGCCAGCCTTTATCTTCGTCAACGGCGCGTTTTACATAGTGGCGATTGACGTAGTTGAGGAGGCGATTAACGGACTGAGCACCGGCAGAGTAACGATTGAAACAGGGAATAATGTAGTCAATCAAGGAGGAATCATCCTGAGGGGCGCCGAGGAGCAACTCGCGGGCTGTATCGGAGAAAAATTTGTCTAATTGTCCGTAAAGATCTGTCCCAGTAGTAAGTGCCGAATCTTCGTTCTTTCGAGAATTGTAGTTTTCAGTCTGGGCTGTAATACTGAAATGAAGGTTGGAAATTTTCTTGTGGCAGATGAATTTGGTCGACATACTAGTTGTAGCAGGCAGAATGGATCCCCGAATAGAATTCTACATCAATCGCTGGGGCTTTAGAGATATTGTTGGTGGGAGACTTTACAATGTGATTCAAGGCTGGCAGAAGATAAGCCCACAGAGACGACAAGGACGCTGCTGGATTGGCGCTGCCAGTGGCAGGATTAGGGAGAGGAGGCACGAGAGCCTGTCTTTCGGGCTGTTTTCCTTTCGACGTTGCCATGGTCGTCCGACTTTGAAAAATAACTAGACCAAATACTAGCGTCTTCTCTCCTTGCCTAAAAAGGTGCTCTCCTTCGGATGATCGCGAACTGTTGACGGCTGCTCCCCTTTGATACCCGTTGATTTCTTAACAGGCAGTACTCCGGCTACCATCATGCAACCATACCGCGCATTCTTCCAGTCCCCAGATATATAATGATTTATGTAGCCAAGCTACTCTTCAGCTGCGCTCACTTCCGTTTTCCTCGAGTTACTGGCTAACTTCGAGAGGTCGCACACAAGCTGGCTTGTCTGGACATTCCCAACACCTTGAAGATGTTCCGTTGTGATACTAAAACATACGTCTTGTCCCTTCTTTTGGCATCCCATATGACTCTTGTGGTATCTGCCGCTCCTGTAGGGTGAGATTCTATATCTTGTATAAACATTTCCGCAAATGATAACCTTCTTTCAACAGGGACTATACAAATCGTCTGGCTGATGGTAGCTCCACAGTCAAGACCCTCACAATTCCGAGCCCGACCTCTGACAATAGCGATATATCCTCCTTACTCAAAGAAGTAGCCAAGCTGGCTTCCGGAACCACTGTAATCAATGTCAATGTCGGCGACAAAAACCTAGATTCCCTACTGTTTGACGCAAACAGCGGTGCCACTAATCCGTCCGACGGGACAACAGAGTCTGGTGTCGCAACCGGTGGGTTTGACGACACAGCGTCCGGTGATGATGATGGAACAGGCGGTGCAGACAGTTTTGAAGATGGCGCCATTCTGCCCGGTCTTGCTACCACGGTAGGAGATGAATCACCGGGGTCAATAAGCAATTCGGGCTTTGGTACCGCAGATGATGTCGGAGACACTTCAAATTTTGATAGCCTTGTCGATCCGGCAATCCAGGATGACGCAGAACCTTGGAAGTTGGGTCGGACTACCAACTCGGACAGCCCAGGTCCAAGGTCTAGCTCCAGGAATGGGACAGTAGGCGCCATGACAGATTCAAATTCGACGGCCAGTGTTAGCAACACAGGCTCTCCCTCTCTATTGAATGGTACATCTCACGCAGCGGGAGGACCAACGAATGAAACTTCCATCCTCAAGATCTCTATCGAGAATACGCAGAAAATCACCATCGAGAAAGCGATGGTGGCATCCTGATACTTTTACTTTCTACCTATCTAACTCTATCCACCAATTATGCTGTATTACGCGATGCAAGGTACTACAATACAAAACGATTCGTAGACTACACGATCCCAAGAACAACCGTCGCCCTCAAACTAACTTTAGATCCCTGAAGGTTGACAACGTTACCTTCGTCATCGGAATTATCATCGCCTGCTGGTATATCTTCTCCCTTCAACGAACTGCTCTTCCATCCCCAGCTCTGGCTGACCTTGAACACGTCCGGGGTGCTCTTGAATCGTGTCTGTGAGCTTCCCGTCGGATTGGCACAGTATATCATGAAGTAGGCGGAAACACTTGGTCGGGGATCCCGGTATGGCTGGGAGGGAGCGGTACCCGGGAAGGTATACGGAAGGCTGTACGGATAACCGTGTGTATCTCGGTAACTAGATGCAGTACCAAGCCGATCCGGTAAGGTGTGGTATGATGGTAGAGATGACGACGTAGTAGGACTTGACAACGGTGTCGTGCTACGCGTTGGAGTCACAGGGCCGGGAGTGATTGGCGATGCGGGTTGTGATGTAGCGCTGGATGATGATACTACTCGGCTGCGTCCAGCACTCGGCATCGCGCTATGACTGTGGTCAGACGAACTAGATGTCGTGTCTCCATCGTTTTCCTGCCGTACCACTAGTGGGTTTGGTGCACTTCGGACGGGAATTGCCTCGACGGTGCTCTGTCGACATAAATATATGCCCAATTGGCTTGTTTGGTCCTTGCCCGAAGCTATAGGACCCTTCTTCTTCACAACTTGGATGTAGACATTGAATAGGCTGCCAGCATACCAGATAGTTTGGGAATGTAATCGCTGCTTCTCCTTCAAATGATTTATGTCCCAGAATTCCACCGAAAATCGAAACGGAGGATAAGGAGAGTAGACAGCTTTCGGATCGGTGGGGGCCTCTCGTATCGAAGCGGGTGAATAGAAATTTGGTAGAAGACCAAAATAACTTGACTCATTGAACGTGATAGGATAGCTTGAGACCTCATCGGACTTGAACTTGACATTCAAATTTTCATCAGAGGAGACCGAATACGGAGAGTGGGAGTGTGCGAACAACTGCTCCATCGAGATCGCCTTGCCTTCAGAAGATGGCCCACCGTTTTCTCCAATTCGCAAAGTCTGGTCGACAGGAACAAGATATAGTGGATCGCACTTATGCTTGGCGTCTCCTTCGAGGAGAGAGTCTCTCGTAAGTGTTATACCAAGATCCTTTTCTTTACCTTTGGCGGAAGAAAGTGTTGGCGTGGGAGGGGAAGCGGGACGAAATGTAAGGTGATGTCGAAGAAGAGTCTGAGACCAATTGGCCGCATGGAGTACGGACAGAGCTACGTAGGGTTGATCTGTTGTTGGACATATATCGGAAGATATCTTGATGATATCTTCAGGTACCTTTATACGCAGTGAAGCACCCACAAGAAACCATTAGAAATAGGGACTCACCATGTTAGCATAATATATTCCAGTCTCAAACATCTCTGTCCAGACGACCTCCTCGTCTGCATCTATTCCCCCCTGCTTCCCCCGCAGTTGTACGGCTCGCTTGGCAAGATCATATCGTTCCATCTCATCCTTTGCAAAAAATGAATCCGACGATATAAGAGCCTTGACCCAATGAGGACTTAGACCACCGCGCCTCCATATCACCGGTATATTTGGTCTCGTAACGGAAGTGCTGGCCGCATCCACAACGTCCGTGCGAACGGCCGAGTCCAGCGTCTTGGCTCTGCGTCGAATTGGCTTTGAGTGAGAAGATAACGGAGGAACGTCCTTGTCTAGCACGCCCTCAACAACTTTCTCTTCATAGCTGAGAATGTCCGGACCCCAACGAGCGAGCCAGGCCCCAGCAGCTTCGCCGATCTTATCCGACACTGCACCGTAATGGAATGTTACGTGCTCTGGGGCAGTCGGACTACGCGACTTGATAGAGGCTCGATGGGACTTGAGGGATATGCCATCTTGAGTCGGGTCGAAAGAAGAGGGAATGGAATTCGCACGGTCATTTCTCGAAAGTGATGGAGGAATGGATTCGCTGTTGTCGCTATCTTGATCTTCAAGTAGTTCTGCTACGTTCTCCAACCCGACCGCACCTTCAGTCGCACTTTCCGGCCCGGCACAGTTTCCAAGAGAAAAGTTGAGATACTGAATGACGGTATACGGACCAAGGGTACCGCATATAGATGAAAGAGCTTCGGAGGCCAGAGAAGGAATAGATAGGTAGATGGATGTAGCAAGTAGCGACAGTAGGAACTGAGGTGTGGCGGCCTGGTGACCAGAAGGTGTTTCGTACCTGGACTGATACGGGAAACCCGGGGTCAATGGGTGAGAAAGAGTTGGCCGCAGTAGAGGGCAGACATGCAGCGGCGGACCACCTCCGTATAGGCGAGAAATACAGACTCTGTAGTCAAGGATCTGCTTCCTGAACGAAAGCGAACAAAGATGAGCACTCACTCGAATGCTGGATCGTAGTATTAGAAAAGGCTGCAGAGGGGAATACAGTTATACGCACCTGCACGAGTTATATTGTGGTCATCGAATACAATGTCGATTTCGTCTGGAACTGCAAAACGCTTAGGCGATGCTTCGACAAAGCCTGCAGTGAAGAGCGAGCGAAAAAATCCCTGGAAGGGTTCAATACTGGCAGCGATAGAGACAGTTGTGTGCCTACCGACTGGATCAAGACGACTCTGTGAAGGTGATAGACAGCACGCCACGAGCCGGAGATACGCAGGGCGACATCGGCAGTCTTACCGTCGAGGAAGGCGTGGTAGAGATGCGATTGGAGGTCCTGGGGCGACGGCGAAGAATAATTCATACGACGACGGCGCCTGGAGGCCTGGGAAGGAAAGGGAAGCGTGCCAAGAACGACATTAGCGGACAGTAGGCCTGGCGATTCATTGGTGACGCTTGCTGCTGACATCGAAGCGTGCCGCGTGCCTTATTTGGTCGGAGCCAGTATGCCCTTTCATCCCTGACAGCCATGGCTTATCCTCAGCCTCATCCCAGGCTCTCTGTCCTCTCAAATTCTTCCCTTTCATCTGTAGAGCACCTCTCACCAACGACGAGTTCTCGATATTCTATCCCTTCAGCGACCTCGATAAACACGGCTCTCGGTGCCAATAAGCAGGCTCTTGCTCGACCAAACATATACGACAGGAACCTCAACAAACCTCGCGTGACTGATGTCTCTGGCGCCGCTTTCAGCTTTCTTTTCTCAGAAATCGTGCAGTATACCCAGAAACGTGTTAGCGGTATCAATGATCTCGAACGCCGGTTCGTCTCCTGCCTCAAATTCCGTATATCACCTAACAATCACCCAAGACTAAATACTCTCGGCTATCGCATTGGCACTCGGGTCCTTGAGCTTATGGTATGGCGCGCAGAATCATCCTCCAAGGCTCCAAAACGAGAAATACGGCTCCTGCCTTCCTTGATGTCCATTCACACACAAGTCTGGCGGGCTGTATTTGGAAAACCAGCGGATGCAATCGAGAAGAGTGTCGAGAACGCGGATGAATGTATGCCATTGTGACACGTGTCGTCTGTTTTCACTCATGTTTACAACACAGATATGATCATTGACAATGACCCACCTATTGAGCGCCATATCTCCGTTCCCAAGGACATGAGTCAATTAAGCTGTTCGTCCTTCACTGCGGGTATCGTTGAAGCCGTACTGGACGGGCTAGGCTTCGTATGTCTAGGCTATCCTCGGACCGTACTGGTACTCATAACGTCTGATCTAGCCCGCTCGGGTAACCGCACACAGTACACCCACGGCCCAATTTCCCACACGGACAACAATCCTCATCAAACTCGAAAAGTCGGTACTCGAACGAGAAGAATTGCTTAAGCAATAATTATCGCAGTGTTGTGTATTACTATGTAAGTTTGTAGTCTCCGATTGATCCTGTGAAGTCGCACAATTTGATATTCATCCTACCCTCAGGCATCGCAATTCCAATACCACTCTATGGGGCATGCGAAACAACGCATCCATTTGAGATGCTATGGGTCCCGCCATTTGTTGACCAGGATGTTGTACAAACCAACACTTTATGATTTCTATGAGAAATTGGGTTATGGGTCTTCCATTGATATACGGGTAACTACAAGATATATATCCTCTCGTTATCGAAAGGCATCAATACCCGAATGTTGATTTACTATTGACAATTGTCCTTAAGCAAGTCCGTGATATGCCAAAAACGACTGACAAAACTTGTTCCAAATCCTCATGAAGTATCCAGTAGATGAACCGATCTCTCAGCGTTGGAAAAAAGGTGAGACTGTTCGCTAAATGTCGTAGTCTCTCCCAAGTGTGCACTGTGACTAAGCGACTGTGGTGACTAAACGCGTTCATCCTTTCCGGAAGGTAGCCGGAATGAAACGCCCCGGCGAACGATTCGTTCTTGCACGTATGTTACGTTCAATCTTCTTTTTCTGATCGTACACCGATAAAAAACATGTTCTTTTCTTCAAGCTCATACATAAGTTCTTATCTCATAATGGAGCCGGTGTTCCCTCGCAGTGGATTTGTCAAGTTCTTGATGACTGATCGTCGGTGCGGCTATCCGATGGAAATGAAATTCATTTCCATCGACATAAAGATGGCTCTTCTTTCAACCCGTTTCAAAACCAGCCCATTATGTCCAGCGACATTGAGCTGGTTAGTCTGAACCAGACACGGTAAATAGCGTGTTATCTTCCTTGATATCTGAAAGCTGACATGGGATCAGGACAAAGGTTGACGATTCGGACCAACGAACGATTGACCTCGAAGATATGATTGTAGACGCGCAAATGACTCGAAGAGGAGCTAACGGTACCGAGGAAGTGCCGTTGAATGCGTCGTCGTTGCATCCTATGGTTCGTTCTTGACTCGACCTATTTTTCCAAACCTCAATACGACTTTCCACATAGGATCGTGGGTTCCACGCCTGGGCGTTCCTCGTCAGCGCATGGCTTCTCGAGTTTCTTGTCTGGTCTTACCCCTTCTCTTACGGTGTTTTCCTCAACTACTACACCTCGCATGAGCCCTTCCAAAACACCCCATCGTCGCTCCTCGCCCTAGTCGGATCTCTATCTACTGGGTTAATGTATTTTGCCTCGCTTATCATCCTTCCCGTATTCTCGCGATTCCCAGCTCATAAGAAGAAGGGAATGTATGTAGGACTGGCACTATGTGTTGCAGGTCTATTCGGAGCAGCATTTGCAAAGACGTCGGGAGTTTTGGTTCTCACGCAAGGAATTCTGTATTCGGTCGGCGGCAGTAAGTGCTATCCAGCTTTTATCAGAATCGAAAGGCTAACAACAACTATACATAGGCATGCTATATTTTCCTACCATGACTTACACGTTTGAGTGGTTCTCTGAGAGGAAAGGTCTGGTGGGTTGCTGCCCTTCTTTAACTGATTCGCTACTCTAATTATCTCGGTCCATGCAAAGGCGAATGGCCTCATCTTTTCGGGCTCTGGTGCGTCCCTGACATCAATATGTCACTCGTTAGCTCATATTTAGTAACTCGTATTTCCAGGCATTGGAGGCGTCGTAATGCCAATAGTCATCAAGACTCTTTTGTACAAATATGGCTTCAGGACTACTATGCTAGCTATAGGAACGGCCTTCACTGTTTTTGCCCTCCCTGCACTGCCCTATATCAAGTCGCGAGTCCCACCATCCCAAATCGTCCACCATAGACCTATCAATACCCAATTTCTCAAGTTCAAACCCTTTTGGATCTTTCTTATTGCCAATTTGATACAGGGACTGGGGACATTCCTTCCTACTCTATATCTGCCAAGTAGGTGGGTTCTGTTGCGTATGGGCCGTCCTAATTTGATACCCTTGTAGCTTTTGCAACCGATCTGGGGCTTATTAACGCCGCCTCCGCAGGTACCTGGGCGTTGTCATTGATGAACGGTACTCTAATTTGTTCTCGAACGACCCAACTGTTGATGTAAAACGCCCGCAGGTACCTCCGCGCCGGGTTCCATTTTCCTCGGCTATCTTTCCGACAGGTTCGACTTGCGTATCTCCATCTTCCTGTCTGCACTCGGCTCTTCCTTCGCCGTTCTGTGTATATGGGGCTTCACTACCCAACTCGCCACTCTCCTTGTATTCGCCGCCGTTTATGGCTTCCTCGCACCCAGCTGGTCCGCGCTGTGGACAAAATTCGCATCAACAGTAGGCGGTGACGATCCACACTTGTCATCAATGTTGATGTGTATCTTCATTGCTGGTAGAGGTGTCGGTAATGCTTTGGCTGCACCTATATCGTCTGGGTTATTACACCCATGGGCGCTCACAGGAAAGTCCGAGTACCCGTATGCATTAAAAGGATATGTGAGTTGTTAAAGCGCGTTCGCGCAGCAACTAATGTTTTTGTGACGTAGGGGCCTCTGATTCTGTTTACCGGCATAACATTACTGTCGAGTATGATCGGAGTCGTCTACCGCCAATTCGACACGAAATTGCTACGTGTGAGTATAAAAAGAAGACACCTACATGCCATATAACTACCCTCGTTGTGAAACTCAAGTATCTGTATCTCCTTACCATGTTGGCCGCAATATCTTTGCTGTGGTCCTTATCATGCTGGTTTGGCTATTCCGCTTTTTGCCTTCTGGCGATCTGTATTTGTATTCATCGAGACATCGGTCTGTCGTACGCCATAAAACAGATCCGTTGACGAATAACGGGAGTTTCTAGAGTTCAAGAGGACCTATGTATGACACCTTCCGTGGTTTCATTCTCACTTCTAAACTGTTACGATAACCTGTATCCATCACCCGTCAAACAGCACCAAAAACATGCACCATACGTACTTTATGCTATCTACCGCTTAGATGCATGGGAATCAAAGGGCGTAAAACTGACCTCGTCTCTTGCGCTAGGATAGCGGAGGTCTATAATGATGGTTCAAGCCGTGTGGGCTCTCCAACTTCATCCTGAGCCCCATCCAACTCTTTTGATGAGCCTGTCTGTCAGAATCATTATCACGATCTTTTTGGCATTTTCCCAAGTATATGCATATGGAGCGAGATATTAAAAACCTTTGTCCTTGAGTCCCCCTTGATATTTTGAGGTGGTTTCTTTAGTCAATGCGCCTGTTACTGCTTCGCCTCGTCTGCTTAACAGAAGTACTGATTCATCAGTCAGGGATGGAAACCACACGTCCCGTACTATTGTTGACTTGGGTTACATTGAGTAGACATCGGAAGCGCTCAAGCTCCTTGGCATCTCAAACTGGAGATCATGTTCTTCAACCACGGCGAGCCAGAGAAAAGAGGAGTGTATCCCATTGAAACGAATGTCAAGAACTACCTGGCCGCACAAGATACCACTCCTCTCAAATGTCAGCATATTTGTGCGACAGAATCGAATCAGATAGTATTTGGGCGGCCTCCGTCCTCCTTTGTATGTTGACATTGATTATTTTTAGAGTCTCGTTCCAAATGGCTATTTTTTCTGACTTCTGCTTGTCCAGCTATGGCGATGATGCTATACCTTTGGTGGGGCCAAGCACGTCGTACTTCTTCCAAGCTGAAATGAATCTGGTAGATTGAACATCACATCATAAAGTAAGGTTATCACTTGGATGGTGAGAAGGGCTGATCGACCCTACCTGTCATATAGTCTATTGACTCTGATGTCCTTCTCGCCGGTGAAATAAACCTTTGAAATTACGATCCTAGTCTTGTTCTTTTTGATAGAAAGGGGATTGTAGAGGCTTGCGTATATATACTTCTACTCGGCCGCCATTATGATACGACTTCCTTTCGGTTTTAGGCCGAAGATTTAAATACTTTCCACTGAAGTCTAAACGGATTGAAACCAGGAAAATGCTGTGGTTATGGCATCAATGCCTGATAGAGTGGCAAAATAAACGAGAATAATCAAATTGCGTGACCGGCGCGTTGCACACGTGACTGACGCGTCGAATATCGCGTCCTGTTTGTTAACGTACAATTTGATCGCCGAGATTTCAAAAGTCCGTCATCAAAATCAGTTGTTTGGCTGGACACTCTTTGCCTTAGCACCACCACCTGGTCAGTCGTTCTATCTTCATCGTCGCTGGCAATGCAGACACCACGGTCTACACGTTCTTCGACTCTCGGCAAACGCACTCACCGCAGTGAGCTACCGTCGCCAGACCCGACGCCTAGCTATAAGCGGCCAAAGACGACGGTCACCGTACTCGATAGCGACGATAACAAGGAGAACATCCCTCCCTATCTCATTCGCGCTGTGAATGCAGATGCCTCTTCGCCGATTTCAGCGAGAGCGACGCGAGCGCTCAGGAGAACAACGACAGAGATTGAAGTTACCCCACCTCGTCGACGAGCGCGTACGTTTACTAAGCTCTAGTAACTTTTTGCCTGTTCTCATCGTTAGCTCCAGAGTGTCGCGCTTCTGTCTCGCTGATTTCTTCTCCTTCGACACCAGTGCCACGCTCTGCGATAACCACACCTCCACCCACACCTCCCACGCTCCTGCCCTTCCATGTCAGGGCGCGCGCTCTGCTTCGTGCGACATGTGATGATATGGTAGATATGCCGGCACGAGATCATGAACGCGCAATCATTTGTGACTTTATCACGGGTTTCGTGGCCGCTTCACCTCGGGACTCTGATGATGCAGATCATGCGTCCTGTCTCTACATTTCTGGGGCGCCTGGAACTGGGAAAACCGCCCTCGTCAACTCAGTCATCCGTTCTCTCGACAATGATATCGAGGTCATTGCGATCAATTGCATGGCACTAAATAGTATTGAGGCCTTATGGGAGTGGCTGCAGGAGAAGTTCAAGGGGATGAAGAAGGCGTCTAATCAAACAAAGAAGGCTAAGAGAGGGAAAGATGCTGTAGAAGCTCTGCTGAATGGTCTTCTAACGAAATAGTATGAATATCTTCAGGGTTTTTATTTATTAGTGCTCATCTCGTGCCACAGCCTTTTGGTGTTGGACGAATTGGACCACATAACTACGACACCTCAAACACTGGAGACTCTGTTCTCTCTTCCCACCTCCAATCGCTCCGTTATACGTATCATTGGCATCGCTAACACTCATACCCTGACGTCATCAGCCTCGTTCGCGTCATTCGTGCGGACTATTCATTTCGCTCCCTACACGGCGACGCAGCTACTTCAAATCATCGAAGCAAGGCTGTCCTCTTTACGCAACGATGGAGCCGAGGTGGAACAATCCAAAACACTCCTTCCTGCTCCTGCCTTGACATTGTTGACAAAAAAGGTCGCGGCTATGACCGGAGATGTTAGAAGTCTTTTCGAAGT
Source organism: Armillaria fumosa (assembly GCA_030407015.1). NCBI lineage: Eukaryota > Fungi > Basidiomycota > Agaricomycetes > Agaricales > Physalacriaceae > Armillaria > Armillaria fumosa. Next base: position 1,310,005 of record JAUDYM010000001.1, read on the forward strand.
TTTACGTGGGGCAATTGATGCTGCTGTCACATCTTGCAAGGGCGATAGGCGTCCTTCCATCACGCCTGCCCATGTTCTCGCCGCTCTTAAAAGCCATGGCCCATCGAACAAGAAACCCTTGGCGCACTCCTCCCCCTCTGCTCCGGGTTCAAGCGACAGTGAAACTGTATCAAACGTCAAGTCGTTGGGCCTTCAAGCACGCATTGTTCTTCTCTTGATCCTGCTATCCTCCAAGCGAATGGAAGTTGGCTTGCCACTGTTCTCGACCGCCGCACCCAAGTCCCCTTCAAAATCCACAGCAATAGAGACATTGCATCTCTTCATCTTTTACTCATCGGTGTTGCAGCGCGGCGATAGCGATGTGTTCACACCCGTCTCGCGTAGTGAATTCATGGACCTACTTGGTATGCTAGATGGGGTTGGTTTAGTGTCCGTGACTTCTACCATCGGGTCCCCTCGCGGCAAAGGTGGCAAGCGTTCTCTTACAAGGACATCATCCGGCACCATCACGGGGGACGTCCAAATCGCCTCGGGAATTCGACATGACGAAGTGTTGAAGGGCTTGGGTGTCAAAAGTGCTGATGCAGAGGTGTCGGACGATGTGATGGAAGAGGAGGTGTCTGCCCTGTGGCATCGAGAGACGGCCAGGATAAATAAGGAAGTAAAGGAGGCGCAAAATCTTCCAGCCAAGTCACAGGAACGACGGAATCCTCATTTCGCGAATGCGATGGAAGATAATTAGTCTTCCTCCCTCTCTCTTATTGCTATCGTCGCTTTCATTCGTCTCGATTAGGGTGAGCAAAAGGTTGTATCAATAGTCAACTGCTTGTATATGGACCATGTAAAATGTACCATGTTATTTAATTTATTGCTGTCTTCGTCAAGTCTTCGTATGCCTGTTAATGGACTGGGCAGTACCTGAAGTTCTGTTCAACAGGACTCATACCGACGAATAAAAAACAAACATGCAGACAATCGGCTGGAATGTGACGGACGTCTGTAATATTAATGACAAGTCGACAACTCATGAAGGTCGCAACTGGTGGAGAGTGCCGTAGCGGAGTTGAAGTCGCGTCGTCTTGCGTCACACGTGCTAAAGTAGTATAGTCCTAATCTAGGGTTATGCTTGCTTTCGCTTCTACTCCGTTCTAGGTCTTGTCGTCGACCGCGTTTACCCTTTCACCTGGTAGGCCTTGCGCCTGGGATTGATAACGACGAGCAATATTTTGCCCGGGCTGCCTTAGACTAACGACAGTGTATATTGGACCACCCTTCAGCTATATCTCGCCGAAACGACAAGCCTGTAGTGCGGTCGTATTAACCGTACTCGGTGACCGTGCCGTGTTCTCTGCGCAATACCTTCAATGTTGGGCGGCTCGCATGGGGAGGCAGAAGCGACATTAGATGACACCCATGATGTTCTCTCACAAGTTGCGTGTACTTCCATCTCTGGCCGCCAATGGGCTCATTTTGGGTTCTGTCATAGAAGCGCATCCGCCACATAACATCCATCCAAGTCCGCAATCTGACGCCGTTTCCTGTCCGAGATGAATTTGCATCGGCTCTCTCTCAGCCTTCAGAGCAGCCACAGTTCAGCAGCCACGGTCATCTAACTGACGATTTGGATATTTCTCTGACGTCGAAACGAAGTCGCCGGGTGTCACTTAATTCGGTAGCGACGTTCCGCAGCAAGAAATCTGACGACGTCGTTGAAGGTCAGGGACCAGGGGACAGCGCGGCAGTATCCAGAGGAAGAACGAGAGCCGGTTCTCGCGCTAGCAGTGCTGGTGTTTCCAGTAAATTTGCGTCTGGCTCTGCGCCTATTATCCGCCGGTATCGAGCCAGTTCTAACGCTTCGTCGCTTGGGGTCACTTTATCTGGTCTTGATGTCTCAGCACTGGCCTCAACTTCGACTGCTCCTTACAACACGCTCCTTCATAATCATACACAGACTGAACTTGAAGGTGTCATTCGAACACGTCTGGTCGAAACATTTCTGTCTATCACAGTACACCCTCCTCATAGGAACATCCCTGAAGACACTACTCCTGCTTCCTCCCCTCGTAGACCACCCGGCGCCTCTCGCCCGCCCGTTCTTCGCAGTCCCTCTGGTTTGAAGACCAGGAAGCCCAACGGTACCGAAAATGTCAAGAGCCACAGGCCAACTATCAGTAATGCGGAGAGAACAACGCGTACACCGCGTCCAGCTGTTCCCAAGTCATTGTCGCATTTAAAGTCTGCCTCGACCTCGGCGCTAAGAACCAACGGACAGGCATCTCCACCTGCAACTCCTTGTTCCAACCCTTCCCCTCGGTCGCAGTCAGAAAGCCGCTCTTCCCCTGTACCAGATTTCCTGTCTCCCATACACCCTCCGTCTACCAACCCTACATTCCGAGTAGACACTCGAAACGACTTTTCGACTTCGACTGATGTCACTGGCGGAGACCTTACTGTGCAAGTTTGGGCCAAGAATGCACCGGAGCGGAAGAACGATACCAATGGCAAAGGAAAAGGCCGTCAAATAACTGACGAGACTGAGTGGAAGCTTCTGGAAACGTGGGATTTTAATTTGGAAGAGCTAGTACCAGTTACAGAAGATGTAAGAAACAACGAATTAGAGTCACCTCATTGCTGACTATTTCAATCTAGTTTTCACACGCATCGCAACTTCCTTCAAATACCCTGCTCGTTACCTTAGACCCTCCAGGTCATTCTTACTACCTGTTGTCTGCTAAGGTCCCCCGGAGCAGGACACCGTCTCCTTCTGTAGGATATGCGTCCGATCCAGAGACTGACGTACGGAGAGTCCGCCGTATTGAAGATATATTTCCCTCTGAGAGCTCGATCGATGCTGTTGTTTCTACTCCGAGACGGCATAGACGCGGTGCCAGGCGCACTTCCCAGTCATCTGAAGACTATGTACCAACAGCCAGCTGGCAAGACCTATTCAAGTCAGTGAATTATACTGCTCATATGAAAGGCAGCGTTGTAACCGCTACTTACTAGATTGGTGACTCTCCAGACATGTATTCATGATGCAGAGTCATCATTGGAGGAAGTAGCACGTAGTATTGATAAATTCGTGGAAGACGACATCGCTTTCAAACTGGTAGGTTCCTTCTTTCGAACACAGGGCACGCGTTACTGCCCTTCGGTTCTACATTCTGATGTACATCAAAGTTTGACTTTTTTTCTATAGAGGCGCCGAGTTAATGAATGCGAAGCTCGCTTGGATGAACTTCAATCTAATTTCCAGCATCTTCAAACCCTGCGCCAAGAACGTAAGAATTGACTACCCTTGCATTCAGTGGCGTGCCTGATGCAATTTTCGTTCTAGGAGAGTGGGAAATCAAATCTCGTCGGGATCGGCTAAGACAACGCCGGGAAACACTTGAGCTGGCGAGGTCGCAGCTTTTGGAAAGGTCGAACCACTTGGACAGTATATCTCAATCTATCGTGGAGCAACGGTTAGCTTTGCCCTTCTTCTGGACGCTGCAGTTGTAACGTGCATCCTCATTCAAGGTCTCGTCTTGATGCTCTACAGCATCGAATATCGCCAACACGGACAACAATACTTTCGACGCTGTCTTGGATTTTCCCGATTGAATTGCGTTCACCGCCGGACCTACTATACACCATCCTCGATGTACCGCTTCCCATACCATTCTCCTCAAGTGACCCGGGACCTCCCCTATTTCTGGCTTCCCACAATGATGTGAACGAAGACACGGTTGCTACGGCTCTAGGCTATGCCGCTCAGCTCGTACAATTCACCGCGGTTTACTTACGCAAAAGCCTGGTATATCCTGTGACCTTTGTTGGTAGCCGTAGTCTAATCCGTGACGGGATTTCTGCAATGGTGGGACCGAGAATGTGAGCATATTATCTTTAGATCGAGTTTGGCACTTATGACTTTCTTAGGTTCCCCCTTTTCTCCAAAGGGGTAGATACATATCGTTTCGAATATGGGGTTTTCCTACTTAACAAAGACATTGAATTGGTATTCACACATCGCAACCTATGACAAGCACAACTCTCACGGTTACATTTTCTAGTTAATGTCTGATTACGACCTTCGTGCTTTGGACATGCGCCACACGCTTCCCAACCTCAAGAATTTACTTTTAACGCTAACCAATGGTGAAGGATTACCCATAGGGTTGGTATTTCACATAATTCTTGGACACGGGCATGTTTAGAATTCTGATTTTAGTCCCTCCCGACCATTCAACTCTCCTGCATTGTCTGTCTCCGGATTAGAGTCACCTCGCCCGGAGTCGCCAGTGGGTGAGAGCCCTGCAACACCGAAGCCGGTCGACCATGAGTTGACCTGGGATAATCCAACACCTCCTGCCAGCGGCTCAACGACACCGACTACTGTCGATGGGATCAAGAAAGGACGGCCATTTATAAATCTCAACCCGCTGGCAGGTTTCCTTAGCTTGCGTTCTCGGTACCCCTCGTCTCTGGCTGCCAAGAGTTCGTCCGACGGCGAAGGAGCTCATGCAAACGGAAATACCCCCGAAGTATCATCGGAAGATACACAAGAGGAAAGCAGTGGCGTGTCGGAGGAGGATGATCGCCGTACTATCCGTTGTGAAAGCGAGTCGGGTGAGAGGGCGGAGCCCGCGAATGAGGATAAGCCCGCTCCCAACGGGTACTGGCTTGGAGGTGAATCGTCTGGCTCTCCGGGACCGGAGAAAATTAATGTGGAGGAAGATCGGCATGTGTCCCCAGCACCTCCCACATTGTCGCCTCCGATAGTAACACATGTGTAGAGTTAGAATTTACGATTCACCTACTTGAACGGAGGTGTTTAGTTTATGTACATTTTCTCATGACGCGACACGTACAACGGATATACTTATATGATGCCATTTGCGAAGTCAAAGTATCCGAAATTATGAACACGTACATATGGAGGCTGGAAGTCGGGTATCAGGACCGAGCGCAGGCCACTCAAGTACCACGCTCTAGTATGACGGCCCATGAATGTGTGGGCTGTGGACCTACACCGACACATAGCGTACCGGATGAATCGCGTGTAAAAAGATCTGGATCTCGCCAGAGCAAGGTACGATCACCATACGACAGGAAATAAAAGGAAATTACAAGACGCTAAAACATTAACTATGACGGGGGCGCACTTCTTGGAATTCCATGGATGCAACCAGCGCAGAATAAGGCAATGAGCAGGACGGACAATGCCTGGGAGGGAAAGCGGATTTTTCGCAGTTCTTCGTATGGCAACGCGCTTAGCGACGTGCGTGATGCATATGGTGGCCCCGCTTGGTCAGCCAGGGGACTGCGTACGGGGCCCAGACACTAATTGGATAAAATATTGACACTGTAGTAGTCCGCCCTGGCGGTGTCCAGACTAATAAAGAGATAATACTGGGAAAAAGAGGAATAAGTGCAAGAATATTGTTCACGGCGATCCCTTTGGGGATCAGGGAGGCACCGTGATACAATGTGAAGAGGCATCAACAGCATCAATGGCAAGTTTTTTTTTCAAGGGACGACGGAAATCGGAAAGTGACGGAGTTTTATTTTTGAGGGGGATTGCCGGGGTATTAGAGTTCAGGGTCCCCAGCAGGGTGCTCAGCGACCATATTACTTGACTCTCTCACTCCTCCTTCTCCCGTCTCTGCTTGGATTCTGGAGCATTAAAAAGGGTGCGTTGCGTTGCTGTCTCTCTTGTGCGCTGTTCATCACCGTCGTCGTCGTTCAGCATCAGCCGTTGTAACATCAATACCTTTATAGAGGCCCAAAACTTGGCTTCAGGTCAGTCGTCATCGCCGTCTATCACTGTTCTCTCCTTTTCAATGCCTTGCCGCCCCTGTTCATCCAGCATCGTCCTTGTCAAATTACGCTTTTCTTTATTTACTCATCCTTCGCTTTGTTTTCTGTCGTTCACTTCCTTGGAACGCTTGCCGGTCTCTATCCTCCAAAATGAATATCTCTTCGGAAAATTCTAATATATCTACTGATAATATCTCGCCTTCCGACGAGAGAAAGCAGAGTCCGCCGGCTTTCCTGGACCTCGCTGACTCCGTATGTTTCCCCTTTCAATCTCGGCCGACTTTTTCCAACTTCTTTTCTTCTGTCGTAGGCCGCAAGGTTGGGAAGTAATATGCCTGATATGTCTGCTGTGCGCAACCCAGTCTTTCTCTTTGGTGCCCTGCTGACCTGTTTTCGCTGCAGCGGGTCGAGCTCAAGCGACTCGAGCATGAGAGGCAGCGCGCTCTTCAGCGCAAAATGTTCGAGGATCAGATGCGGGTACTCGAGCAGCAGCAAGCTCAGGAGCTGCTTAGCATTCCCTACGATCCCAACGCTCCCAACGGCGCCGGTATCCAGCACCTTGCAGTCTCGGCGCCCACTACCCCCCCTCGAGTGAATGCCATCCTCAATGGCGAGTTTATCCCTGGCATGCGCAACAGCCGTTCTCACCTTCCTGTCGATGCCGATTCCCTGTCAAAAGCCGTTGGTGCTGCCGACAAGCGAAAGTCCGTTACCTACGCTCAAAACGTCAACCTCTCTCCTGATCCCAGTAACGGCACCTCGACCCAGGGCGGCGCGCGCCCAGCTGGTGCCAAAAGTATGCCTGCTAGCCGCCGTACGTCTGCCAGCAGCCATGATGAGGAACTGGCCAGTCATTTCCAGAGCTTGGCTGTCGCCGGAGATCGTTCCAACAGAACTTCTCCCGCACCCAATCCTATTTCGGCTTCCATCTTGAATCGGGGTTCGCGCTATGGCGAAGATGAGGTTCGCTACAGTGGCAATTTCAACGCCGGTATGATGTTGGACGAGCAGCTCGACCAGGAAATGCATAGTGAGTCGTTGTCGGCTCATTCAAGGTCCTCTCTAAGTCCCGCTTCTGCAGACGCCATGCGGAATCTGCCTACTTCCGATGATGACAAGTATAACCACTTTTCCAAGGTACGCCGTTCTATCACAAAGTTTTCCAAGCTACCACTCAACACCCACAGGTTTCGACGTCATCGGCTGCGCTTGATCTTGCGCATATATCTCAGACTTCGCCACGGTCTTCGTTCAGTCGCGCCATGGAATCTCGGGAAAAACATTCAGAATGGCCGCAGTTCCCCGGCTCTCGTGGAGATGGGCTCACATCCAGGAACGACAGGAGGACAGTCACGAACCCGACTTTGTCTTTGTCCCCGGCCGCTATTGACGCCAACGGGAAACTTGCAGGGTCTGTCTCAGCCTCGGGCACACCCATGGTCCCTCAGCACCCTCAGGGACATCCTCATGTTCGACCTCCATCGTCTAGGCGCGGCACACCGCCAATCATGCTGGAGAGTCTAAACGGGACTACCCGGTCTGTGCCAGCAACGCCACTTGGGATCTCAAACAACCCTCAGCACCTCATGAAGGCACCCTCCACCCCCCTTACCGACACTTTGGGTTCTCGTATGGGTTCGCACCAGCTAGGTGACAGTACCGTAAACTCGGGTGATCTTCAACCGTCGCTGACCCGACTCACACCCACGGCCCAATATGAGAACGGACCCTTGTCATTCAATTCATCACAAGGAAGTCTCGAAGAATCTATGCAGGTTCGTAACTTATTTCGCATATTGGCATGTGTATTAATGATTCGTCATATAGCAGTATGGTGTGGACTCTGTGTATGGACTCAACGGCGGGATGGACAACGGCCGGTATGATTCCTACGGGTTTGAGGGTAGCCGTACCCCCAATGGTGGAAGTGCCAATGGCTCTGGTGCCTTGTACTCTGGATCCCGTTATGGATTAGGCGTATCAGGTCGGCCAAGCAATGGTGTGGCTGATGGCAAGATGAATGGTTTGCACGGCCCCAAACACAAGCGGGGTGACATCGACCGAGAATGTGTGTCACGTCTAATTGCTTGTTCTTCCTCGATGTCTCACATTTTGCTAGTCAACCGTTTTGCTGGTACACGTCTAGAGGATCTCCAGGGTGAAATTCCTGCGTTATGCAAAGACCAACATGGTTGCCGATACCTTCAAAAGAAGCTAGAGGAGGGCGTTCCAGAACATCGAGACATGATATTCCGTGAAACGTTCGGTCATTTTGCGGATCTCATGACAGGTGCGTTGTTCGGCCAAGGATGACAGTTTTTTTTTCTCATCGTATTTTTTTTCCAGATCCTTTCGGGAATTACCTGTGTCAGAAGCTGCTTGAGTTTTCCACTGATGAACAGCGTAATGTGATATGCGAATCTGTTGCGCAGGATCTTGTAAATATCTCATTGAACATGCATGGGACGCGCGCAGTGCAAAAGATGATCGACTTTTTGTCAACAAGACGTCAGGCAAGTATAATTTCCTTACTATCTCTCCTATCACACTTACGTAGGCGACGCAGGCTGATGTTCGCTACAATGCTCAGATTCATTCCATTATCGTCGCTCTCAGTCTTCATGTCGTCGTCCTCATCAAAGACTTGAATGGCAATCATGTTATTCAGAAGTGCCTTAACAAGTTAGCTCCCGAAGACAACCAGGTACGCAACGTGCTGTGGAGATAGGTTCCTTCTGACGATATTCGCTATAGTTCATCTACAATGCCGTTGCCGTCAACTGTGTGGAAGTAGCGACGCATCGTCACGGATGTTGTGTTCTTCAGCGGTGTATTGATCATGCATCGGACCACCAGCGCATTCAGCTCGTGAATGAGATTACCTACAATGCTCTTACTCTGGTTCAAGACCCATATGGTAACTATGTGAGTGCATCGTCATCGTCCAATGTGCCTCGTTGGCTAATTCGTTTTAATAGGTCGTTCAGTACATCCTTGATTTAAACGACAATCGCTTCAGCGATGCGGTTATACGTCAGTTCGCCGGGAACGTCTGTGCGCTGTCGGTCCAGAAGTTTAGTTCAAACGTCATTGAAAAGGTGCGAGCAATGTTTTTCTTTCTATATAGAATCGTTCTTACTTTCTGCCGTAGTGTGTTCGCGTTGCAGAACACAGCACCCGGAAGATGCTCATCGAAGAGCTTCTTAATCGAACTCGTCTGGAGAAACTTCTTCGTGATTCGTACGGAAACTACTGTGTCCAGACGGCGCTGGATTACGCCGAGCCCGCACAACGCGCACTGCTTGTAGAAGGAATTCGACCTGTTCTTCCTCTCATCCGGAACACGCCGTACGGCAAACGTATCCAGAACAAGCTCCAGCGCGAGCAAATGGATCACTTTGGCGGATATCACACCCAACAGGCCCTCGTCAACATGGCGCTCACCAACCAGGGCCTCGGCTCAACCCCCACTACCGGTCGTCACGTTCCTCCAACTCATCATGCCAACACTCTGACAGACGTCTACAGCCAAGGCAGCCTTTACGGCCTTCCTCAACAGACTTCGTTCGGTCAATCACATCTCTCATCGCAGCTCCATAATCTTCAGCCTCAGTCCATCGATGGCTACGTTTTGCAAGGAAATACGGGTCACAATAGTCTGTCAGCGACGCATAGCAGCGCCTATTCCGGCTCGTTCAACGGCGTCAATCAATTTGGCGGAGCGGGCCTCACCGACCCCTACCAAAGATCGGCCTTTGGCTATGGGATGTAAATTCGTTCGACGGGAACGACCTCAGCTTAACCTACGACTCCTCGTTCAACGCCCGTCTCTGTTGGCACGATACCTAAACCCTAAAAGTCTACCTTATTCGACCTCTTTTCCCTCATCCATCCATCTCTGGGGCACTGCCGTCCCGAATCTATCATACCACAACCTCATTGTATTCGAAAACTGCATTCCTCTTCTGCTTTCATGTCTGGACACTTCGTATTTGCCACCTCATTTGTACAGGTTATTTCATTCACTCTAACTCGGTTGTTTGTCTAATAGTATCCTCGTCGCAGCACTATTTGTCATTCTGTAGTTATTCCTATCCCCAACCTCAGCTGTATAAAGTCTTTAATTAGATACTTGCCAACCGGATGCTTTGCCTCATTGTGTGTATCATTTGGAGTGTCTTGATTGCAATATACCATTGTTTGCATTCACGATTTGTAGTAGCACCCACATTTAGACTTGTACTAGATAGAATGACATGGATGTGGAACGCAGGAATGTGATCAGTCGTGGAGGATGCCTGGAAACTAGTAGTTCATTTCCCTATCACGAAGAATACAGGCATATGCGGGTTGTATACGAAAGCAGGAAACGCAAAGCGAATGGTTCAAGCCCTACGCAGTTTCACCGGTTCTGGAGATAATGAGAACGAAGAGACCGGAAGGAAGGATAGCGAATACGAACCTTGACGAAACCGATGGCAGCAGACTTTTCACGGAAACATTGCCTGCAAAGGTCGAGGCCGTACTTGCGAATGAGACCAGCCTGGTGGGCACAGAGACGGCTGGCATGGACGTCAGCCGCGAAGGAGGCCTCAAGAGTCGATACACTACTCACCACTGGCGGGAGCCCTTTCCGAATTTTCTGGGACGAGAGAACCAAACTGCGTCGTGGGTCATTTTGTATTTTCAGATAGCTTGACTAGAGGAGTAGGTGAGTGAGATAGTGTAGAGCAATACGAAAGGCAACATACAGAGACCCTAGCGAGATGCGCGCGTTGGCGATTTGAGAAGTATGGCAAATATTGAAGGTACTTGATTATGTAATTCTATACAGCCAAGTATTAAGGTTCAAAACCCGACGGAACGTGCCGACATGTCTCCGGACCGATTGAACCAACGGAACCGAAAAAGAGTCTTGTCTTCTTGCTTGCGGCCATTCCTTGCAGTAGTTCCTGGTATTGTATGTGACACTCCGTAGTGTACCACTTTATATTCACTCCTCGCAGACTCTCATAGAAGGCCTGTAGGATTTCTCTGTTCTACTTGGAAAATATATCTAGGTCTACGACGGTCACCCAGAATTTGAGAAGATTGTTTTCAAGAAAGACTACGGTGCTATTACCATCACTGCGTCGAACATTGGTGTGGAAAAACCTCTCCCCGAGCATATTGAGGCTACCGTCAATGATGGGAAAATTGAAGGCACTTCCAAGGGGCATCGTGCCTCGCAAAGTCGCTGAATGCTTGAATCGCTTCTACATAGAGAGTGTACAGTGGAGTAAGGAGCGGTAAAATCGGGCGCATGAAAACGGACACCCTTTCCTCATCTTCTACTGGAACGATGGATATGGCTGCCACGAAGCGTTTGGGCAGTTTGGCATCATCACAAAGAGGTTTCTACCATCACCGACGATAGCGCCTTTCTTTCAAGATTCCAGTGTCAGCGCCTTGGGATAGAATGTACTGTGAAAGAGGTGGAAGACATGGCGAACGGCGACAGTTCCAGCGGCGATGACGCATCCAGTGAGGACATGAGCGACCCTGAAGAGGGAGAGGGAGGCTGACGAGACCAGCGAATTAGGTACGAAGAAGAAAGTCTTTGATCGTCCGGAAGAACAGACAAATCCCAAGATCCGGAAAACTCGACATTAACCCTGTAAGTCGCGTTAAATCACGTCCAATTTGCTACCATTTACTTATGCGCATCGCTTGTAGATCCAAAATTTGCTCGCTCCTCGCCAGTGTCTCTACTATATGCGAACGATGTGTCTGTATCATCGCCATACACTAGGCCGTATACGGTTACTTATATCGATCCGTCGCGACCGTCCTTACGTACAAAGAAATCGAAACTGGGTGTGGCAGAGCACACTCAAGACCCGGAGAACTACAGCATACTCTTTCAGTCGCATCACAAGGTTGAATAGATGTACATATTTTATATTGTGGGCACATAAAAATCAGCTAGTGACAGTGTTTAGATGATATCTGTATTATTTAACTTTTATCCGGAAATGGTTATTGGTTGAGCATCAGGAACTAGGTCCAGCTATCGTAGTAGATCCCAAGAGTGCGGCGAGCACCTCCACTTCTGAATCCGATTCGTGAACTACTTCTTCATCGGAGTCTACTGAGCATATTGTCAGGTCGATCATGTCATCCTTCAAGGGATCAGGCGTTTCAGGTTGCACCCGCAGCGGTGAATCTTCCAGTTCTAACCGGTTAGTAGAAGCTCCCAATCGTGCATGTGAACATACCTCTTGGCTTGCTCGCGGCCATACGGCTGATCTTCGGGGTCTGAGGAGCCTTCCGCTGGCGTTGGGTGAAAAGAGGGATGAGTTTTCCTTCATGGCATCTACCACACACTAATGGCGACCTCGTCAGCTGCATCACGAAACCAACGACGATACTTGCCATCATCTGGTTTGATCGACTTGCTATGTCTTCCATAACTGCAGCAAAGTCAGTCAAAGATAATTGAAAGAATGACTAGCTTACACCAATTTACATATCTCACACCCTATCAAAAATGAGAGGCATTGTCCTTATGGGTCAACAAATACATACTCCATTCAAACTTGTAAGATATTTCGTAGTCATGAGTAGTCTTCATGCTATAGTCAACGAGACGAAATGAACCACCCAAACGGACTTACCGAAACTTCAATATCCGGTCGCTTTGCGGTCACCCTTGCTGCCCTAGTCAAAAATTAATGCAAAATGCTATTAGCAATTCTACGAATACAGACCAGGCTTTGAATAGCGATCCGTGACTCTCGTTGAGTTTCTTGTTGATGATCCAACACGCCAGATGGCACATCTCGTGAGATAGTGTCTTCGTCACCCGCTCTACTCTGCTATTCAGACATACATAGGAACGAGGATGGATGGCACTTGCCTTCGGAATCTAGAATCTTCGTAGCCAGTTCGATTTTTCCAGTAACAATACCGTCTTTCCTATTATATAGAATAAACCACTGTACAGTATGCTGCAGGATGATATCTCACCGGGAATACGTTGCGCGACCAGCCGTTGTATTGAGTCTCTTGCTCCAGCAGAGCTCAACGTCAGCCGGAAGGCCACTCTTGAAAACGTCCCTGTTGAGGTCATTGAACAGAATCTGAGTGAATTCAGCCAGTCGCTTTAACTCAGCCTCTGCTCGAGCCTTTTTCGTGTTCGGTCGTGGTCTGGGAGTTTTTGGGGCAGGAGAAGCAGACACGGGGACGCCGGGCTTCGACCCGGAATTGGGAAGCTCTTTGCTTCGACTAGGAGTTGACGAGCCAGCGGTTGCATTCTCATTTGTCGGGGCGCGTAGGGGTTTTCGTGGAGATACAGGAGCGTCCCTGGTTCTATTCAGTAAGGGTCATGGTAAGCACACCAATGGACACACCACGTCATGACTGAACCATCAACAGATATCGCAACTTGAGGCATACGACTATTTGAGTGGCTTGTCGGTTGCGTGATACGTGGTAGCAATTCCTCGTCGGATGAATTATCTGAGATTTCAATGACTTCCGGCTTGGTTGTGGAAGCACCTTGAGAGTTGTCTTCAGATTCATCTGAGCTCTGAACAATTCTTCGGACTACCCGCTTAGGCTTCTTAGGACTGCTTGAAAGGTCATCGCCACTGAGTCAAGTAAGTCGGTGGCGGTATTGGAAAATACGTCGGAGGTACGCACATAGAGAAGGATTTCACGGGTTCGTATCTACAGATGAATGTAAGAGACAAATTCAAGACCTTTTACGTTGAAACATACGTGTCTTCTTCGTCAGAAGAAATCAAGATGACTTCTGTCGTATCCCTCCGATCAACGTTTCCACTGGGAGTGTAGCTACATGACTTAGTGTCTCAGTATCGGTAAAGGCGCACAAACTCCTACCTGTTTTCTTCCTCGCTATCGGGCACGATATCAGTGCTGCTTGTCCATCGAAGCTTGCCCGGTTTTCTAGGTATGTATTCCAGTCGCGCGATCACTGGCGTGGCCGAACCTGTAGCCGGGGCATTCAGCACAAGAGAAGGCGCCTTCCGCAAAGTACGCGTCTTAGTGGGAGATTCGTTGCCTGACATGGGGCTAAGTGGACATGAAGCGAGGCTGAAAGGACAATAGACCAAGAACGGGAGCAAATCTCAATTTCAAACCATCTTTCACGCGTCCTCAAACATCACGTGAAGCTATAGGTTCGCGTCCTCGAGGACGAATTAAGATCCAGATAAAGATCGTGCCAAGTCCATCTAGTACTTACATACGAACTAGTGTGCTATAGATTAAACCAAGAGTCCCAAAATAAAGAAAAAACCAACAACAGAAAAAGTCGTAGAAACCACAGTCCGTCGAGCTGAACTCGACTGAGACTCCGAATTGGACGAGTCAGACAAATACACCACTGCTAGGCTGGGACCAGGCACTTCAATCGTGCAGTTTCCCGTGCAATCCAAATTACCACTGAGGGGAAGCCAACTGAACCCGCTGGTATCTCGCGTCACATTGACAGGCTTTCCATCGTTGACACCCACAAACGACTGTGCACCCCAAGCGATATTCCGCTTTTCATTTATACCCGATGATGCCAAATACTTGACAGATGGCTGGCCAGACACCAAATTTGCCAGAGAAAACTCCACGGAAGAGGTATCATAGTTGAAAAGGACCAATTTTGATGCCGAAAGACTCCCGGCATCGTATATGGCATACCCCGCGACGGTACTATTGCCGGTCATTGATCCTTCCAGGTTGAGGTCAACGACAATACTACCGTTATTCGCTTGCAATATTTCCGGCATGGCGATTATGGCGTAGAAGGGTGGATTTGTGGTCCAAGTATCACCAGACACCGTGCGATTGGGAGGATCGATCGGGTTGTAGAATATGCCCTTTTCTCTCGTATGAATATACGCAGCGGAATAACCAATTGAAGCCATTTGCAAGGCATAGTCGACCGTCCATAGCGACCCAACGGCAAAGGTATCGGAGATGTTGGCGATTCCACCGCACGAGGCAGAGTTGAACTCGGACATGACTAGCCGAGGATGACCAGCAGAAGTATTTGAGGCTACAATATCGATACCGTACTGCTGCCAACTGGCCAGACCCACAGCTAGGAGAGAAAAATTTCATTCCAATTCAGGTAAGATGGGGGATTGACACATACTGTTGGAATGTTGGAGATAGTATGGCAGTTCATACTGATAAGAACCAAAGCAGTTATTCTGAGGATAATGTTGTAGGCTAAATGAAAGGTTATAAGTAAACTCGAAGGTCCTTCCGTCGTGGAGTTGACTGACGTGATGTATTTGAGTATGTTACTGAATGTTGCCAAGTAGCCTTGCTGTAAGAGAGTCGCTAGATCCTATGGTATTCGTGAGACACATCAATCTAAAAAAACTTGACCGACGTACCCATTGGCAGCATACCGTCGGTCCAGCACATATCTGGGTGTCCAGAAGGTCACCCGCAGAGGTGTTATTCAGGTAATTCGTAACTTCCGAGAACTCCTACAACAGAAAATTGTTCACGCGACACCCAAACACGCGTCAAAATCAAACGCACCCCGATGTAGTCTTGGACTGTGTAATTTTGTAAACCAGGTCTATTGCCATGTGAAGTGTACAAATCTGGTTCCTGTGTGGTCAAATTTGAGATACGCAAGAAATGACCAAGGGGGAGACGACTGACGTTTCCTACGAGGATCGAGTCCAAATTATCGCCCAAGATCTCCTTTGCGTCTCCCGCGATCTTAGATCCGATGGTGTTATTGGGGTCGCTGAGAGAGACGCCGATGAGGTACTCCGTGCCCCCAACCGAGCCTGACACATTTTGCAGTACCTGCCATAGCATAGGGCCATAATCCACAGGCTGGTTGTTGTAGTTGGCATTGGGGTCAGTGAGCTTGAGCATCGGCGAGGTCTGGTTTTGTAAGTACGTCGAGCTATCCGCCGAATTACCACCTATCCGGAGCCGGACGGGGTTGGACCCTGTGCGGGTGCGTATTTCAGAAAGGTAGTTGAGCATTGTTTGGGGGATTGTGGACGTGTCATTGCCGACTGAGACTGATCAATAGCGACAGCGGTAGAATAACATTGTAGACTCACAATATTGATCCATAAAACTGAGTTCGAAACTCACTCCTAGGAAATTAGCCTGCACCACATTCTTTGACGAATCCGAGGCGGTGGTAGACCAGGAGACATTCACGGCAGCATACGCGTGCAAGAATTGGAAGACGAGGAACAGGGAGAGAACTGGCAGCCCCATCCTAGTGCTTGCACCAGTGTAGGAAGACAAGCAAGCTGCACACGCTTTTTCATGTCATCATCCCTTTGTTCAAGGAACGGCGTAGACTCCCCGGAACCATAAGGCACGAGCGCTGTAGATCCCAGCATGCCGATAAGCCACTGTGGAAATCGGGGTGTTGATCGTTGCGAAGAGCCAATGAGCTTGCCAAGGAGAAGGCTGCGCGGCCGTCTTCCGGATCCGTAACCTTCCGTAACGTGAGACGCGTGAGAATGCTTGTGCTCAACAGAACATCTGGAAGAGCTTAGTCTATGTTCTGTATGCGTATAAATACATCTGATGTGCAGGGATATTGGTTTGTGGATATGTCCATGAGTATATGCCAGCCAGACCAGTATAAACCAAATAACTTTAATGCGCATAATTATTGTCGTTCCATAGTTGTGCTATAGTGACCAAATCTTGACGGTGGAATCGCGGCTCCCGGAGACAAGGTATCGGTCCATGTATCTTAACCGTTGTACCGGGTGGGTGTGTCCGTTGGTGCTTAGCGTTGACTGCTGCATGCTTGTTCTGTTGTAAACCTACAGATACGCAAAACACGTTGGCCATCAAGAACGTCCTTTACGAATGATCGTACCTTTATGCCATTTTCACCGGCTGCAGCAACTAACTTTCGCGTGTCAAATTGCAGGGCCGTGACAGCGTGGTCGTATTTCAGTGTCTCAAACACGCCTCCAGTTCGAAGATCCCATATCTATGGCATTGTTTTATCAACCGCAGGGTGGACGAAAGAAGATGGGTTTACCCGAATAGACTTATCTAGACTTCCACTCGCAATATGTACCTCGTCGAATTGGATAGACGTTACTGGTCCTGTATGGCCCAAAAGTGTTCGATGAGCCTGTCCAGTTCGCACTTTGAGTGTTCGCAAGGTTATTGATTAGAAAAGACGCGGAGATAGAGGACGTACTGTCCCACATTCGAACCGCGCCATCCCCGCTACCGCTGACCAGACCGTAACCCCAAAACTGCACACCACCAACGAAATCTTCGTACATTTCCCAGCTTCCATCTGAGAATGGAGGCGTTGGGACCGCAAAAGAGCCGATCGATGCAGCGGCACCAGAGAAGAAACCATTTGATAACGACCCAGGGACTGACGTCGATGAGTGGGACATCGCCCATAAGATATCCATAGTCATAACGCATTGACCAGTCGTCAAGTCCCATTGCCGAAGTGTCTTATCGGAAGCACCTGTTACCTATACGGGATGAATTGATCGAAACTGTTTCGATAGTGTTGATTAGCATACCAAGCAGTCATCCTCAAAGTAGAGGGCAGTTACGGCCTTGGTGTGGCCTTCCAATACTCTGGCGCATGAATCATTACGCCGCTCCAGGGATTCTTTACCGTTCCGAATTCCATTTGGTCTCGGTGAGGTTTCGTCGCCACTCTCGTTTTCTTCGGTGATGTCGCTGAGACTGACAATCTCACCTTCATCCCCCCACCCATCCGAATCATCGCTCTCTACTCTTCTCAAGTCCCAAAGGCGGACTGTGCTATCATCACTTCCGGATAAACAGACATGGTCTTCTACCTGCAGGCATCTTACAGCTCCAGTATGACCTCGTAAACGACCGATCTCCGTCCCAGAAAAAAGGTCCCAGACTAATGGCTGGGCATCCTCTTGGGAAGCGCTAACAAGGGTGCCGTATGGCTCAGAAAAGTCTAAGGCCGTTATCGGTGTCGTATGCGATTCCAGACTCTACAAAACAAATATCAGAATAGAGAAGATGAGAGAAATGAAGTCACTTGCCATGAATGCCACGCCTGGCGGGAGTTCATCATGTTCCGAAGGTAGAAAGGCAGGTCCTTTTCGTCGTCGTGAACTCTGGGGAAGATGCATAGGCTGAGAACTCTTCTTCGGAGTTCGACTTGACTCTTGCTCAAATTCGATTCGCTCCCGAACACCCACGACTGCGATTCCACTATTTAGAACGAGGAAGTAGTCTGCGATAAGACTTACGTTCATCATCCAGTTCCAGCTCATCCTCGTGCAATTTCAGGAGATCCTGCTCAAGTTTATTTCGGATATTATCCAGTGCTTGTATTTTATTCGTGATCTCTGCTATTTCTCCGTTGATCAAACTCTGAGAATGTAGAGTAAGTGCACAAGGAAATGAACAAGAAGCCTAGACGTACTCTTCGAACATTGATGTTCTCTTTATCCCGTAAAATCTCCTTCTTCTGCCGCGACAATTCCTCCTTGCCCAGTATTTTTGATGCACTTAGGCTTTCCCGGCCCTTTCTCCTCCTCGTGTTCCGGATTATATCGGCGCGTGGAATCATTACGACGTCATCCTCGCTAGTGAGGCTTTGACCATCGTCATCATCGGCAAGCATTCCTCTAGCATGCATTCCCAGCTTCTTGAGCCCAAGGTGTGGTGCGTCAACATTCCGCATCTGTTTTCGTCGTGTCCGGCTTTGCTCCGCACTGGGTATGGTAGCATTGAAACCGCGAAGAAGACTGACGTTCGAGGCAACACCCTCTGGCTCGGGTACTTCAGATAAAAGAAGCTCCTCGGTGGCTTCTACGATTTCAAGGTCGCGTGAAGTTATGCGCCGAGAACCCATTCCGAGTCGAAGCGGGGCGCGCCCCAGTGTAGCAAAATCCATACGAGACCGACCAATGGTTGAATTCTCAACAGTCGAACGCTGCCTCGAGTTAACCGTGGATGTATTCAATAGTCGTGGAGTCATGATTACAGGCGCCACTAGAGAGTCAAAAATCAGTTTTCTACTCGCGGCACGGTCGGGCACGAGATCATCCGGTCGGACTGAATAGGACAGAGAGTGATGAGACACGTACAGTCTGATAGTATTTTGGACGAGTCAGTTTTTCTATGGCTGAACGGCGCCAACAAAGCCTTGTGGACGATTTCTAGTTTGCTGGGTCCTGCTGCTGTGTTCTCGGTTCGATTATCCACAGTTCCTCGAACATTACGTTTTGAACTGGTGTCCGAGTAACCATTGAGACGAGATGACATTGAACAGGTCGTCCACAGGTAGAAGAAAGGTGCAGATGAGGGCAAGAAGGTAAAACGAATACCAAAGAGAGGACGTTCCAAAGCACGGCGCGACAGTGGTCGTTACCTAATATTCCCACGGTCACCAACAGATTTGCGCGACGCCTGCCTTCAGCTCAATACTTACCAGTACCACGGTCTGTCCTCCCTCCCGCAAGACAGCTTTATATTGTCGAGCCTTCAGTGTCAGTTTCAGTGCTACTGATAGAACCTCTGCTCAGTGCCAACGTCTTGTACTGTCTTATCTTCCATTGATAGGTACCAAACGGAGAACTTTGTGAGCACCCCTCCAGAAGACGGCATCGCTATCCCGTTGATCTCCATCTGATATCTGCTTGCGATGTCTCCATCGACATTGATGGGATGTTGCTCACCCAGCTTGAACGTATCTAGGAACTATTCGTTTCCTTGCTTGGTGTGGCGAATCGTTCCCCTGTTGCGTTGTTGTTCCCGGAGACCGGAATGTGGCCAGTCAAGTAAGTATGGTCGAATCATGTCGGCTCTCTACTGGCAATACACTTTCAGCCTTCCTGACGGCCACTTCCTGTCCTATGCCATGGCTGACACCTTCGCTCTGGCGAGAGTCAGAAAAGCTTTTTGGATTGCTGATCTCGCTCGCATTCTATAAAGCCTCCGCCTCCCCATATTAATCAATCTGGCGCGCGACAGTGGCTGCCGGGAGGCGTAGACGATGTCGCCGCCGCAGTCCGTTAGTCTTGTCTCTTAGATTTTGAATCCTTTATATCGGAATCTTCGATGCCCCTACTGCCCACTAGCCCACAGCCGTGAACTTTTGATCTTACCTGGATGTACCCATTCCCGCCCATAGGAAGGCACTCATTCACTTGTTGGCATCTTCCCATACGCTAGCTGTTGAACGTTGTGGCCTGCCTTGAGCTTGAGGTCTTCAGATGGGCCGAACGCTGTTGTCCTCCCCTTCTTCGGTCATTACGATTACGCCGCTATCATCACACTGAGATGGAGGACGAGGCTCGTGTGATTACGTTCCTCGAACGACTTGCGAACGCAATTCTTTCACAACAACTCGCATGGGGGATTGTACATGGTCTTCTGAGTGCCGAATCTAGGAGCGTTCGCTAAATATGTTTTTGGCGTCTTTCATATCTTTAGTTCCATACCTTAAGCAATTGTACTGTCCTTGAATATTGAATGTTAGAAGCTTTTGGGGTACCCTGTGAATGGTCTACTCTGCACGATGCACTCGAAAATGCTGCATGGCCCCTTTGTTGCCAGTTACGCACGCCCTCTGACCTGGCGGGCAGGGCAGGGCACACCCGGCCGTTCCTTATTAGGACCTCGGTTCCAACCACCACCGTGCCATATCCTTCGGTCCCCTTCTTCTACTGTGACCACCTCGTCATCTCCCTGGACAAGGAGTGAATATGTTCAGGCATCCTATATCCACCACAACAAAGAAACACTCGGTGTACAGATGTTGGGAGCAAACCTTGTCACATACGTCACTTCCAATCTTATTGAAGTCACCATTTGCACCAAGGGATGTAGACAAGGTCGAGGCAATAAGCTTTGTGTATGACTTCACATCGAGGAGCTACCAGGAATCGGAGGATCAGCAGCTCTATCTAAACCTCACATTCCTGTCCACCGGTACTCGATGGATGTGAATGCCTTGAACTACCGCAGTTTTTTGTTGATGCCCCTTCCACCGAACAACAACATAGCAGGCTCATTGTCTAAGGATTTCTCCAGTGATGCTCTTATTGCCCTCCTGAATTCAGTTAAAATTTCTTATGATAGCCCCATTTCTCTAGAATGGATTCTTACAATTCCTTAGACAAATATCTGGTCATTGCCATCTTATAGTTGATTTCATGTTATGATAGGGAAGCCAGAATGCAATGGTCCAATTCTTTCCAAGGACAGATGCAGCAATCAAGCAACTGGCAATTGGTTTTTCCTGGTGTTTACCCCTCCTGTACTCATTCATATAAAGTTATCATAATATCTCTTCATCTATACACATACAATGGCACTCTCCGAATACTCACAGCATATGAGAGCGGAAATGTGGCATTGCAAGAATTTGTCAAGTCAGATGAGACAATGTTCATCAAAGGGTTGGGGTGGAGAGTGCTGTGGAAGGTAAAGAGTGTCTGTCTTCATGAATCCCTGGTTGCTGTCAATGTCATGCACCATTCACACTTGAAGACATGCACTCCTGGCCCCCAACAATTTTGGCACAAAGGAAATTTGACGGAAATGTAATGTGGAGCTGAAAAAGTTTCCTTAGATGCATTTCTGTCTGTCGAAAATCATATTTTGGTGGGGAGAATCCTGTTTCTGACTTGATGGAAACTGTATAAGGAAATTTTTTCAGTGCCACTTTGCATTTCATTCAGACAGAAACTCAGGCATGACAGGAGTGATGGCTGGGTCCCTTTTGGCAAACTGTTTGTTAGAAACTCTGTTACATATTTATACATTGGTGAACAATTGCTAATCTACTACTGTACACAAAATAAACTTCCATCTCCAAGGTGGCTTTGGCAACTGTTAAGACTTGTAAGCATCAACAATTAGTATTCAGCAAAACACATACAATTCAATCAAATGATTCAGATGTCAACACATATCCATGCAGCATTTTTCCAACATGAGTAGCCAGGTATGGGTGTCCTTTCCGCCGAGATCCCAGCAGCGCTTTCAAAAAGGGAACTGGACTTGTTTTGAAAGGTGAGATATCTCCTTCACTACGATGTTCTGGCTTGATAAATCCATCAGGTTGGACTGAAACATTTTCATCTGTGAAGCGCTGTTGCTGGTACAGCCCTAGAAAAGAGCATAGCTGCTGATATTCTTTATAATCCTGCAGGTATAATTGACCTGCAAAGATGTTCAGCTGGGTGATTAAGAGGGCATTGTTGATCTGGGTGCCTGGCTTTGGAATACAGTAGAATTGAAGGTCATCAAAATGCTTTGTGGACACACTGACTTTGGGTGAATAGATGTGGAGATGCACTTTGCTGCTGATACGTATCTCTGGCAATAGCTTGTTGACTTCAAATGGGCTGAGGACAACAAGAATCATGTGCTCATTGTGCTGTGCAGAAACAATCCAATTAATTGACCTCAGATAGTCAGAAGTATTCTGATGGTAACTGGATGTCTTGACTGTGACTGCAAAATCCTGAGTACAAAGCAGATTGCATGCCCAGACATTTTCACTTGGTGAAAATGCAGAGGAGATTTCATTAAATACATGGAACAGTGGTTTGAAGGCAGTGGATTTGGCCTTGATGGTGCCTGTGCAAATGAACAAACAAACATCATCATGCAGGGAATGGGCAGCAGGCAAAACCTTTGGGGGCCTTTCTACCTGCCGCTCCCTTTCAATCTCATGGCTAACTTCTCTCTCCTGCTCTTCATTCATGTTTGTCCCAGAAACAGAGGATACACCAAGCATTTCACAGCGTTCACGAAGCTCACTGACTTGCCAAATGGCTGAATCAGGGGTGGGACCATCTGAAAGACCATATAATTCCTGAAGAAAATGGCCTTCAGGCTGGAGCCAGGGATTGAGAACTGCTGGTGAACCATTAGAAGAAACACATGCCTCCCATGCTCTGTTTCGTTGTTGGTAATCATAACCTTGTTGTGCCCACTGAGGAACATGATGGGTGATTTCATTACAAGTTTCAAGCATGCTCCATCTCAAAATATCAACAGCCTCAACTTTAGCAGACTCTGACTTCCCAGCTGCTTTTCTAATCTGCAAGTCTATCTCTTGAGGTGCAAAGAACATGACTGACTGCCCTTGCCCTAGTTGTCGCATTCGCATAGCACCTAAAGCTGAAGTGAGTAATTGTGCACATTACATACTGTGTTGTAAAATGACATACCTTGAACAAGTCTGTCCTTTGTTACATTTGCTCCAAGAGTCACTGCTGCTCTGAATCCAATAGGCAGTTTGAGGTCCGTCCCTCTAGTGTGTGCTTCATCTAGATATATGACACACTTATCCAGCTGATACTTGAATGGAGACAGGATCAATGGCTGTGCAATACCATGACAATCTAATACCATCATTTCATCAGTATCATTAAAGTAGATTGCTGCAGATGCTAAAGCAAGACTGAGCCAGAGCTTTGCCAATTCCTTATTGTGAAGATCCAGCATTTGTGCCCCCACATCCAACAAAACATGAATCTTAGGATGTTGGTTAACTAGAGTTTCTAAGAATGCCTCTGTTGTCTGATTGCTGCCAGTACATAGGTAAAAATTGTTTTCAGAGCGAAGAAGATAGTCTAGCACTTTTGCATTAGTGCCTTGTTGTTCAACAGGATCATTTTGTTGAATTGAAAGAGGCAGAAGATGATGATTATCATTTGTACCACTGAAACCTGTTGTATATTTTGATCTTGTTGCTGCCAAGTCCCATCCTGATGTTGATATCTTCTGGGGGAACTGCTTTGCATGCTTAGGAAATACAACATGAGATAAGAAAAAATCAACAACAGCATGATTGCAGCAGAAAAAAGGTCTTAAGCACTGTGAGTGTTGCTCTACATCCTTCATATTAACACCACTGATATGCTGCAATTCTGATGGAATTAGCTCATTGTTTTTGATCCAAGAGCTGTATTCAATGCTTGGATCATCCTCTTTGAAAAGGAGATCAAAACATATATCCACCTGTTTGTCAGTCAAGCCTGCATAATAATATGACAGACAAGTGAGAGCAATAGCAACATCTGGATGGCCAAACTCTGCTGCTATAGAGGGTGTATCCTTTGCATGATATGGAACAGCCAATAATGTTCTGCTAAGATCTAATCCATAGTCTACTCGATAGCGCCGTGCCTTTAGAACATAAACAAGAATGCCATATCCAAAGAGTCCACGAAGCAATAATAGTAGGTTCCATGTATCTGTCCCAAAGTAGAGATCATGGACAGATCTAACTGTATCTGGTTCAACAGTCAAATTGGAGATGAACTGCTGAACTTGTTTATGAAGGCTATCAGATAGTCGTGTGAAAATAGGATAATTTTCCAGTTTCCCAGCAAGAATCTGTGTGCATACAGAGTCAACAAGTGCTATACCAGCTTTGTCATCAGTTGAATATATGCAAATGAATGGAAATGAGCCATCCTTCTTTTTGGAGTGACAAACTTCTACTGAATGAGGAGCTTTTAACTTGACAGATGAGATAATATCAGCTACAAGTCTAAAAATCTGCTGTGTGATCATCCAACAGTCTGGGTGACCCTCCAGAGAACACTGTGTTCCCATTGTATAGATAAGTTGATAACGGACATGAAGAATCTCATCACTTTCATCCAAAATATCTCTGACATGAACATCAAGCCATTTTTGCAATTCTAAAAGCTGTGCAGCCTCAGAACCTTGATCAATCTTATCACTTCTACTGTTATCTAGAAGTCTATCTATGCACATCAACTTGAATGATAAAATGTGCTCTGGCTGAATAACCAGCACACCACCAACTGCCATACACTGACGATAAAGATTCCAGATTGTTTTGATCTCTTTAGATCCTATAGTGAGGCAACGGGAGAATGGCATGTAAAATACATGACGATTGACCAGTCTAGAAATGCACTGTACAAGTAGTTGAAACATCTGTCTGGCTAAAGATTTCAGAACCACAACTCGAGCAACAGACTGGCCATTGGCAGTAATAATAGCAGTCATAGGAACAATAACTGATGACTTTCCTTCTCCCATATTCAGCTGCAAAACAGAGTTCCTATTTGACAATGGAGAAATTATTTCATGTGCAACTGAGGTCTGAACAGGTCGGCTAATGAAATTGTTATCCACCTAGTTTTTGATTAGCAGTGTTAGTGAAATATAAAAAAATCTGAAGCTTACCTGAAGTAAGAGCCATTCAGGGTAGATTGCAGTCACTTCATTATTGCTCATTTCTTTATGAAACTCAATAGCATTTCCAGAAACCACTGACAGTAATAATCGCTCTGCTCTTTGATACTGCATGAATAGTAGTGCAAATTTTTTGATTGTAGCTTTCCACTCAGCTCCTATAATATCATGTGTGAATTGACTGAGGATAGAATGAGTATTAATACATGGCCAGAACCCTCCAAGCTGTAGAGCTAATTCACAAGTATTAGAAGCTTTTAGTGAAGTAGTGATTTGTGCCAACATATGTGTCAGAGCTATCTGACAAGTATCTCGATATTCTTCTATTTTGTTTATAGACACAGGGATGAGTGACAAGGAATTATTAGATGGTAAGGCCATTGAGACTAGATGCTGCTGACTTTTTCTAAGCTTTTCACCATATAACCTTTTTAGTTTATTACTGCTATTGCTGAACTCAGATATTAAGACAGTAAGCTGCTCAGTATCTGATTCACTACTAGTAGTGTCACTGTCTGTCAAAGATGATGCAGACCATAGTGAGTTTGACAGATCATATTTGTTTGGCAAAAAAATATTTGTAACTTCTGACTCATGAGGTGCTGATATGTAATGAGAAGCAAGGAGCTGTTTCATAGTCATAATAGACAGAAAGTGTGATATAGGCTTGACAGAACAGGCTGTAAAGTGGAAAGACACTTCACTGGTTGTCTGTAGAGATTGGGCAGGCATGTTGGCAATAGCATTTTGTATGATGCCAGTGACATACAGTAGTCGGGTATTATGAAAACAATGCTGAAAGTATTGCAAGACTCTAGCAGACAATGCATGAATTTCAAACATTGATGAAAATTGAGAAAGTGTATCAATACGAGTTGGCTCAATTTCTAAAGACCATAAGGCTAAAAGTGAATGGAGTACTTCTGGAGCTTGCTCATTATCAAGAGAATTGTATGCTGCTTGTTGCCATTGAAGAAAAGAGTAGTATGATTCCCAATCATTTTGCACCATAGATGCAACAGGACTATCATTTAAAGAAACACAAGCATTTGAAATCATTGAAACCAAATAGCTCTCTTTTGGAGCATCTCCAATGGATAGATCAAAAGACCTTGAAGAATTATCCAAACACCATGAAAGACTCAGATTTTCTGAAATATGTTGCCAAGAATATACAGTAAGAGCAAGTAATGAAGGAATTATAGCTCGGATTGTATCATCATTATATGACATAGCAGACATGCTAAACAGACTCTGCCATTTCCGAGGAGTCATTCTCAAACTGGCATCACAGTTTAAATGCAGAAAAGAAAGCCAGTTTTTTTGAAGATGCTCGGAGCTAAGCCAAGATCGGTTGTAAGATAATGAAAAATTCTTGTTCCCAGGACCAATGTTTTTCCAAATTGATGGCTTCTCTATAAAAGAAGGACTTGAAATTGTGCTGAAAGATTCAGTCCTAACTATTTGAGATGTGTTTGCAGCAATTCTAGTATCATCCTGTTCCTGATCACGAGAATGATATATAATATCATAATCTTTTTCTTTATGATCAAATAATGCATAATCAGCACAGTAAAGATATGAAAGCCGAAAACTAAATCGTTCTAACAGATGCTGAAAGTTTGATTCATTAAGGCATAAGCTTTGATCAGATTTACTGCTAAAGACTTGAAGAAGCCTTGCATAGTTTATAATTTCCTGAACAAGCTTATAAAAGGCATGATGCTGACTCTGAAATGAGCAATAGGAATGACACCACTGAACACTCTGCATACTTTGCTTGTGCTTAGGATACCATGTAGGAGATGGAGTAAAAGCAGCAATCTTGTGTAGCAATTCTAAATCTATCTTTGAGATATCTTGAAATGAATAACAGACTGCAGATTGCAGTAATTGAATAGCTTCTTCAGTACCAGTTCGTCCAGTGAGAGGATCAGAAAAAGGATGACTGGATAGTGCATGCAAAAAGATTTGATACAAATTGCTAGTTAGATTAGAGTTGCTAACAAGGCGTCCAATATCAACATCAATGATATAATCATAGAACTTGACAAATCGAATAGAGTCTGTCTGAACTACAATCTGAACATGATCTCCTTTCTGCTGAATATAAACTTTTCCAAAAGGAATCAAGACATGTTGATATTGAGCAACTTGTCTAAGTTTGTATTTAGAGCACAAAACAAGCCGGTTCTCAAGACCTAATAATGTTCCAGCAGACTGATTTCTATCAATCAACATATTGGGCAGATTTTGACATTCAAGTTCAGTGTTCTCATTGAGGAAGAAGGAGATTTGAAAGCGAGGTAAATCAACAGATAAAACAGTAGCATTTGAAGCATTATAGATAATATGAATATAATGACATTGCTCAAAGTTCTGAAGACAGCCAGATATCATTTTAAATGTTTGACTATGAATATCAACCATTTTCTGTTCACCAATAGACATTATCTGCTTGGGAGCATTAAAGATCATTCGCCAATTGTGTGAAGATGGCTTCCAAAGAGAAATAAGTGGTCGAATTTCAATTTCAGTACTTAAAGAATTTAAATTAATCCAGTGAGTGTATTCTTCAACAAATAGATGTGGAAGATCATGGCTGAAAATTGTGTGTGGTATCAGCTCAAGAAGGACATTGTCTTTTTTAGTCTGAACAATGAGAGCATCATTTCGCAAGCCCAAGTACACCTGTAAAAATGTAAGTTTCTACTATCTAAAGTTTGAATAGTAGTGACAAACCTGCCATCCTGAAATTGGAAGACGAGTTGCATATTCAATGCCAGGCCTATCAGAAGGAACAATATCAAGAATTTTCTATTCAAATATTAGAACAAGTTCATTAAAGTATATGCTAAGCAACTTACTATACCAAAAATTCTAACATATGTTGGATGACTAGTAATATCTTGTGGCAGTCGACCAAGTGGCTTGCCATTGATAAGGAGCAGCCCTGTCAACAAGTTAAGATGCACTGGCTGAGACTGTTGATCAACATCTACAGCTGTCAAAGTGTTGATCCATCGATGATTAGGAGAGTGCAACATTGTCCAGTGAGTAGCACGATAAGCTGGCCATATAGAAGTTACAGCAAGGTTTATTCCCTGCTGAAAAGCTCTATTCCACTGCATATTTTGTATATATGGCTCAATGAAATGAGAAAGCCTCTCACTCCGACATAAAAGCCTTTGCATTTCTAATGATATGAACTCTCGTCTGATAGGAGTATTATCATGTATGATAATAGTACTTTCAACTAAAATCTTAATGTCTTGATCAGACTGTAGCAAAGCTGAAATATGTTCTGATTCAACATCATATGTTGCCTGAACAGTAGATGCTAATTCAAAGATATGACATTGCAAATCCTGCATGTCACTCTCATTAGTTGTCATTTGCAATTTTGTAACAAGCATTTGCACCCATAAAAAGACCACTATTCGTGCTTTGCGCATGATGTCATATACAGAGATGCTATTGTCAACCATAGATTGAGAGGCTTCTATTGGAGTGATTATCACCAACAGTCAGCTAACCAACAAAATAATTGATCTGAGAGTTACTCCTTCTAGCCAATTGCCTTTCACATTTAGCAAAAGTTCCCATAACTCTTTTAAAAGAGCTTGACAAAAGGAAAGATCACAAAGATCAATGTGCCAGTCTAGGACACCACTCTCAGTTACAACACCAACCTGACATGCACTCTGAGTCAAAAGTGTATGAACTGCTTCATGATTGAAAGTGAGCATCCGAGCTCTCAACTCTCTTATAATATTCAGCCACTGTAATTTTTCTCCTGAGCGTAACCCAGTGAATGCTATATATTCATGAAGTGTCAGACTGGTTGAGCAGTCAGACTGATTGGCAATCATCTCATTGGATGTATGACTGGTGTTGCGAACAGCATGTTGTAAATTGTCATAGATTCCATCAGGTGTGAGTCAAAGAGTACATCGATCATAGACATCAGATTTTTTAAATGGATTGGAAATCCAAATGTCACATTTAGAGTCATACAGCTGGTATGTCAAACCACTACAAAGACACACCTGTGCCTCAGTAGTAGGAATTTTAGGGTTCTTATAGTGTGCTTGCAAGAATGACTTTGTGGTTGATGCTAAAGTTACTCAATCTAGCATTTTAAAAACATATTTCTGGAGAGAAATATATAAAGACAACTTCATAGGAGGTGAAGCAGAAGAGACTTCATGGGCAGAAGTTGGTGTACAAAGATCATGAAGAATAGTGTAAGTTGCCACCCTCCAATGCTGAATAACAGTTGGACATTTAATTTCAAAGACAACCATTTTTGCCATCTCTAAGTCATCAGGTAGAGGATGTTCATGAACAGCAATGGTCATGGATGTATACTGTTTTTCAAGCTTGCACTTCTTACACAGTGCTGTAATATGAACTGTCTCATAACCCCAATGCTGCCATCTCTGAGTATACTCATGCTCTAAGCTCTCAGCCTCTCTTTTGAGAGCATGATAATGATCATTTGCTTTCTGTAACTCTGTGACTTTTTCAGCCCGTTCTGAAGCAGCATCAAGCTCAATTCTTTGTTTGAGTTGTTGAAGTTCAGTAGAGGAATTGAAGTAGTGGACAGCAAAGCTACTATGACTAGCAGTTTCATCAAATAAGGACAAGTTATTCCATATTGCGGAAGAATGACGGTTGCGAATATACTGAGTGATTGAGATAATACAGTTCAGAGGCTTAGCATGGCGCAACAGAAGAGGCTCCAGAAGGTTGACTGGAACTTCAGGTGAATAGTCATGCAACAAGGGGTGCTGTGCAACTGCAGCCTTATCCAATGCTACCCAAAGAGCAATGATTGTAAGAAGCATGATTGATTGATCCTCTGCATTTGATGCATAGGCAGCTTCAGCTGCAGTCATATACTCAAAGATGCAGACAGATAAGATGCCTGAGGTTGTACTCTGATAAAGAGCACAAGAAAGCCAGCCATCCAAGTGGTTCTCAACACAGTATTCAAAGTCTGCCAGTGCAATGAATTTATCCTTGTTAAAAGCCAAGGAGAGGCGATCCTTTGTGAACAATGAGAAATCTCGATCATCTTTCAGACGAGGAATATGGCTCAGGGAAAAGGGAGACACTGGTTGGGGAGAGGAAGTACATTGTAAGATGCTCTTGATGTAAGAGCTTGAATTTGGGAGGGTGATTATGGTATCAGCGACAAAGTCCAACTTTGAAGGATTCCATTCTGTAGACCTCTGCTGCTGTATCTCGATGTGCCTGCCCCTCTCCTCAATAAGATCATTGACCTCCTCCCCAATGGCATGCACTCTCTCTTGCAGATATAGCGGCACAGAAGAGCCCAGCTTTGCAAGACGACGGCACATCTTTTTTTTCATGACATCCAACATGTCACTGCGCCATCCCTTAGCCCTTGCTTTGTCTAAGACAGAGGCAAGGAAATAGGTGATGAACATTTTGTAGTCCAAATGGTCAATACCTTAGCAGAGAATGAACTTCTGAACAGATAGTAGACAACGAATGACGAACCTTCAAACAGCGACGACTGCAGGGCAACACGAAGGACGAGCCAAATCGGAGATCGCCTCCAAGGAAGCTTCGCATTCAACCAGCGGACGTCATCGTTGATTCGCTTTGAGAACCGCTTGATGTCGGCTGCATGCCCTCCTTGCCCGTACAAGATCCCCGTGAGAAGCTGTGTGATAAAGCGAGGGTGCGGAGGTTCCCGCTCTTCAATCACATTGTGACCGGCTTTTCGGCTTGTCGGTGAAGCCTCCTCCAGATGATCGTTATGCATTTCCACGAGAAACGAGGCCAGTTCTTGACAAAACGCAGGTACATCAAAAGTCTCGGAGGGAACAGCAATGGCGGGGCCAGGAAAAGAAGAGATGAGCTTTCCGATAGCGCCCATGACTTTCTCGTTAGGAAACATGACCTCGAAGGCTTCGTAGATGACTTCCTCAGCCCGCTTTCGAAAAACAACACAGGCGTTCTGGCCGTTGATATGGAAGACGAGTGTATCTAGGAGCATTGCGTTGGTACTATGACCCCCGGGAAGAAAATATCACTCTTACCTCCGACAACCATTGATGATAGCTGTCTGTACACTTCCGCAGACCCGAGGGTATCACTGAGTGTTGCC
This sequence comes from Armillaria fumosa, assembly GCA_030407015.1. Taxonomy (NCBI): domain Eukaryota; kingdom Fungi; phylum Basidiomycota; class Agaricomycetes; order Agaricales; family Physalacriaceae; genus Armillaria; species Armillaria fumosa. The sequence continues at coordinate 1,341,161 of JAUDYM010000001.1, forward strand.
TCGAAATTCTGAAGCATCTTGATAATGACATCCCAGTTGCGCAACTTGGGGGCGTCGTTGAGAAGATGCGATCGATAACGATGCGCACAGTCCAAAACGGCATGGCACAATGCTGCGTCGTGTGATAAATCCCGGTCGTCCGCTTGCGGCAGAACGGGGGGCATGAAAACATGGTTAACAATGTAGGTGAGTTCAGCGTTGTCCATGGTGGTAGAAAGGAAAGGGTATTCAGCAAATTCCCAGGATGGCATCAAGTGTATATTCCCCCTTTTGGTCCTTCACGGAACGTAATCCGCAAGGCAATACCTTTATCGATGTCGATAAGTAGACGCCCTCAATGATGAGAGACCCAATAAGGACAATCCGGAACTTACCGAGGGCAAAGTCGCGTCTCGACACGTTCACAGTGAAAGCAACGCTTCATAAACTGAAGACAACCACTGTGAAAGTAAGTGCGTGACGCATATCATCAATCACGAATCAACGTACATGGCTATCGTGCACACAATCTCTGCTACAGATACAATTACATTTCCTCGAATCCCAAACTATATATATACCCTCCTATACGGCGTATCGCTTATAAGATCAAGGGCATTCTCCCGTCCTCGACGGTCCAACTCTATCCGAGCCTTCGAAGACGCCAATTGCTGCTCTCCCCTCGCCTTCGCAAAATTTGAAATATCCCGTACACGCTGGAGCATTCTCTGGTCAGCACCTTCTGGCAATACCCTCCGCGGCATGTCGCCCCACCCCCGGAATGACTCTAGCTGATACATTCTCAACACGCGTGAGAGATTCCCCCAAGCTCGAGATGGGTCAGAAAGGACCTCGACTGTGGTTATATCGATGAAGCCCTTCCGTGTGAGGAGAGGCATCTGTGAATTAGAAGACTGGAGAGGAACGGAATACATCATGGCTGGATTGAACGCGCTTCCTAATAGACCCTGTAGCTGGGTTGTTATGGAGGGAGTTGTCGATCCAGACGGATTGTGTCTAGACTTGAGGACGTGCTCGATGGAAAAGAGATCGTATGCATTTCTCAGTGCCTTGTCCGCCATATTCTCCTTGGAGCCACCGTACACCGCATCTGGGACGAGGTTTGACTTCCCTGCCGTGTGTTTGCTTTAGTGACTCTGTTGAATCCAAAGAAAGAAAGATACTTGCAGACGTTCTCGTGGAGTAGGTACCCTTGGTCATCCAAGAAATGCGAATATGCTTCCGGAGTGAGATATCCTGTATACGACGGGTCTAGATATGTGAAGATCGCGTTGAAGAACAAGTCACCGACAGCGGTGACTTCCATGTAATCGTCGAACAATGGGCCCCAGGCTAGCATCTCGCTGCGATTAGCGGAGCCGTTCGATGGACCGGTTGGAGGAACGTGTGGAGGTGGTGGGACCGTGCCCGGACGCTCTGATGCACTGCTACCAGAGTTGGACCTCGGCGGCAACGGGGGTGGTGGGCCAGATGACTGCCGACGCGGTGGGAGGGGCGGGGGAATACTGGAAGTTGGAGACTGACGAACAGGAATGGTGTAGGCCAAGGATACAGTTTCTGACAGGGAAGGTGGTAGATCGCCTCCGCCACTGACCCGATATATTTGAGTACGATGAGACGAATCGTGTTGGTCAGTGAATCGTTCGCTGAGAGCACAATCAGCACATAAATCGTAGTCAAGACAGCTGAGGCAGTGGACCCGTGGCCTGGATGGTAAGATGGCCTGAGAACAGGAATCGCAGTTGATATGGCTAGGAATCATGAGTGACGATGGGAGCCGACCTCGTAAAGCAGACTTTGATTCTTTATCCTAGTGATAACGGTCAAGGGATCAAGGAACAAACTTCAATCCCTGCGCGCCAAGGACGTTCATGTCAACAGCCAGTACCCTCGAGTACCTGAATAGACCTGAATATAATCTCAGGGGGGAAATTGGTGTAAAATTTGCACATACCAGCGCTGCTACTAGTATAGTGTTGTCGAGGTTAGCGAGGTTTTGAGCACTCAGTGAAACATGGAGGATCACAGTAAAAGAACTCGTCGGGATTCCCTTACGCGGACAGATTTTGCCGGGCCCAAAAAGAGCGTGCATCTCTGCCTATTCCATCATGTCCCTTGCATTTTGACTGGCACGAGTAAGTCGCCTGCCAGGAGTGTTGGGAACGCAATTGGGTGACGAGATGCAAAAGCTATGATTAGTCCTCTTGCCGCTCAAAATATATCATCGGCCTGGCCTTGTACCATGGACGTATCCCGGACAGTGACATTGAACAATGGCGATTCTATCCCAGTACTTGGTGCGTACATCAGCCTTTTGTTGGCATACGACGCTGACTGCCTAGGTGCAGGGTTTGGTGTGTGGACTGGGATGGATCCTATAGTACAGCGCGGCGTGGATATAGACAGCTATCAAGGTGCGTGAAGATTGGCTTAGCTTGACGTTCTGCTAACGTCCATCGGTGTAGGCGGGCTACAGACACTTTGATACAGCATCGATTATGGTGCATGGGCCAGTTCGTGCGTTCTCGTCTCGTATTGAACTTTCTTCAGGTACGGAAGCTATGAGGCGATACGCAGGTCTGGCGTTCCACTGGAACAGTTCTTCATTTGTACCAAATTTCCGTGCGTTTGGACTGCGCCTTTTCAGTCCTCAGATATGGGAGTTCAACACCCTGTTTATAGACGGAACCACCACGACCGAATTGGAGAGTCGCTGAATGAAAACCTGGAGAATTTGGGGATGGACTGCGTAGATTTGGTAGGTCTAATGTAGTCGTCGGTCCTGGACTTTCGCTTATGCTGTCCTAGTTCTTGATGTACTGGCCCCAATATGTCGTCTATGAGAGTATGATCTTTCCCTCTCTGATACCTATCGATCTGACGGGTCCTAGAGGACAATTTTCTTCCCAAAAATCCCGACGGGACAGTCTGCGTCACTGAGGAACGGACCAATCATGGGAGATCATGGAGAATTCACTGGAGACTGGCAAGTGCAAGCCGATCGGTGTCAGCAACTTTTCAGCCAAGACGTACGTTCTACAGTGCACCGTTGCATGATATTATTTTGATTCACCTCGTTCCCCAACAGACTGGAAAAACTCCTCACAACGGCCAAGATCATACCTGCAGTGAATCAGATCGAGCAAGTCGGACAAGCATGTTCGTGTTTCTGCAAATTGATCTGCTCGCAAACAGGTTACATCTATATCTCCGATCTCGTACAAGAAGAGTTAATGCAGTACTGCCGAGCGAAGGGTATCGTTGTCGTGGCATATACTCCTACCGGTTTGGACGTTGTCAGGAAGGATCCAGCCATCATCGAATCAGCAGAGAAATGCAATGCTACATCAACACAGGTTATCTTAGCATGGTATCTAGCACGAGGTGTGGTCGCGGTTCCTAAAAGTGCCGATGAAGGCCGGCAGAAGGAGAACAGGACAGTAGGTCTGCCATCGCAGTTTCATTACAAGTAATACTGACCTTTTCTGTGTGTAGCTTGGAACCTGAGGACGTGAAGAGGATAAGCGGGCTAGATAAGAACGATAGGTTGTGCAATAAAGCTATGGAAGTGAACGGGACGCTGTGGGGTTGGACGTATGACAACTGGGTGCGTTTCTTGCTTTCGCTGCCTGATTGATTTCCTGATGAACGTTTAGGATGGGCGTAGATATCGAATTGGTGGGGTGATCTCAAAATCCAGTGCTGTCATTAGAAGATACTAGAACAAACTCTAGGTTGTCATCAACAATGCCCGACTTCACGAATCGAGGGCTCCGAGATGCTTTCTAACTCCGTTTTTGGGAGAGTCCCAGTTCGAACACAAACAACCAGGCTCTTCAGGCTACATGGCAACCCATGTATTGTTAGGTAATCGTCACTCATCAGATGTTCTGTTCGTTTTGCGGCTTTCCTTGCTGTTTTCGCATACCGACCAACTTCGTAGAGTTCCATCGATGCTGGAGAGTCGTGAATCTCTAGGCAGTGTAAGCCCCTGGCCATGTGAGTAGCCGCATAGTACCCAGCCAACATTCTGATTCAAGCGCCATAAGATCCCTATCCATAATCGTATTCAGCACACAACTCATTCCACCTAAACATGACCGCCACTACTTGTTTGTACAAGCTCTCGGATCGAATATCCATTGGCACCCGTTGTTTTTCACTTCTTTCACTGTATACCAATTTGTTTCTTCTCCACTACTATATCTCTACGCTAACGCTTCCTTCAAGATATCAATTATTCTCTGCACTTCTTCCACTGTGTTATAATGAACCAGGGATATACGCACAACACCATCATCTACATCGAGCTTTGGCTGAAGTCCGTCCACTAGGGTATAGGCATAAAAATGACCATAGCGGATGCCGACCTGCAGAATACCTTTCAGGACGAAGTCCTAAACAGATGAGCGACAACATACTCCGCCTTTCTGGTCAAAAACCTTCACAACATCCTTGCTCTTCATCGGCCTTTCACCGACGACAACAAAGCTGATAGTTGGCACCCTCATCAGCCCGGGGTATTCCTCGCCTACTACGCGAACCCCCCTGGCTTGTTGATCAGCATGTGTTAAATACGCCAGGAGAGGCTCGACCAGCGTCTGTTCGTGCTTGGCTATAGCCTCGAATGAAGCTTTCAAGTTATTCTCCGGGGTTAATGAAAGCAGGTACGGGATCACCCCAGTGGTTCCGTAGACCAGCTCATAACCGGGTCCGCCAACCTGGAGCTTCGCAGCAGAGTGTTTCACGTTCAGGAAATGATGGACGATGGATGATAGCGAATGCTGGAGCGCTGGGGCACGGACGTATAGGACAGATGTGTGAGGGCCGTATACCTATAGCGATAGAGTCGGAACTAGGAAGGAAGCGCGAACAGTGTTTCATTACCTTGTAGTATGAGAACACGCAGTAGTCGATGTCCCAATCTTGTACATCGATCAATCGATGTGGGGCGTACGCGACGCAATCGATGGATATCTCGACCTTTCTGGCGCCAGCCTCTTGGGCGGTCAAGCGAGCAGCTTTGACAATGGCCTTGACGGGGACAATAGAGCCTAGAATGTTGGAACACGCAGTGAATGCGATTATTCGAGTGCGAGCGGTGATCAGAGGTAACAGATCTTCGACTTTGAGGCTAACAGAATATGGGTTGTTGGGACTCGTGGGAGTGGCATTCCAATACTTGATGACAGCCCCCGCCCGCCCTGCAAGTTTCTTGAATGGCCCATTGTTTGCTAATTTGAAACTTTGTAAGGATCCATGGAGCTATCAGTGATCAAGCTGGAGAACCTTCATGCTCCCCTGTCAAGATAAACTCGTCGCCTTGGTGGATATCGTCATCAAGACTGCGCGCAAGGTTCTCCATGTTGGCCGAGGAGCTGGATCCAAAGACGATCTCGTCCGGGGATGATGCATTGATCAATTTGGCAGCATCCTCCGGTGCTTGAATGGTTACTTTCTGGGTGCTGAGTACCGATACGGAGTAATCGGCGCCTAACTGGACGTTCGTATTCAATAGATAGTCGTAGATTCTGTCCGCGACTCCCACGGCGGTCTGAGAACCTCCTGCATTGTCAGCAAAGATAAAACCTGATTTGAGAGCCGGGAACTGGCTGCGGGCCTTATCGACATCGAGAGTCATGGCGTAAAGAGAGAAGAGATCTGAAGGGGGAGGATGCCTGCGAAAAAGCGACATGTTTGGAAAGAGCAAAACCCATTCGCCATTCTGAACATAAATAAGTCATTGTTGTCGCCACGTCTATAGATATCCCGCAGCATGAAGGTAGGGCTGCGGATTCAAGATAGAAAGTCGAGAAAAGTGGAATATTACAATACAGACGTACTGAGACGTCGTAAATACGGAGGTAAAATGTCGGAAAATGTTTTGCTGGTCGAAGACCTTCGGGCCGATGTTCCTTTCTCATTCTAAAAATGAGACGTGTAATCCTCCGTAGCTACCTTCTTCCCTTGTTATCGCTTTATACTTGGAACACCCCTGTAGTGCATGTGCATGCCTCCATTTGCTGCTGAGTAGAAGAATCCGAGTCGGCGCCAATGCTGTAGTACCTAGCCTCGAAGTCTATCGCCATCAGCTTCGACTGTTGCCATTGCCGTAATGCAGAGGGCCTACGCCTGCCTACGCGCTTGCAGACTCGGTGTTTGTTTGAATCAAGAAAATAGTGAGTGTGAATGAGCGACCCTTCCTGTTATCTCCACCATTCGCTACTCTGCTCTAGGCTCGTTGTATATTTACGCGTGGTAGTATGTGCAGTTGCTGTCCTTTCGTGTTTTCCGTTTTCATCCCGGGTTTACGTACCTGAAACGACTTACCGGTTGACCAAATGTCATACCTTTCACATGCTGTGTCCTATTCTTACCCCAATTCCCCAATGCCTCTGTATATATATCATACCATGGCCCGCAGGAACACTTTCCACACTTTGATTTTGGGGTGTTACCACGACACGCCCTTCCTCCACAATGGCAAAGATATTGTTGCCACCGTCCTCGCCTCCGGGCCTACACAGAGCAATGTCGATGATGTCTTTTGAAAATTTAGTCGCGTTGGCAAACCATCAGGAGAGGATTAAAGAGGCGCGGCAGATGGTTTGGCGGGTCAAAGGGCAGCCGGTCGTCGAACTGGATGATGTCGAGTCATGTCTGAAGCACGCTGCCGTAGGGGGGCTACGTGAGTATTACTGTTCTGTTTTAAGGAAAACAGACTTAGTCGTCGTTGACAGGTTCCGCAACCCTCGCGTTCAATATCAGAGCCGCTTTTAACCTTGTACTCGCTTGCATGCGCCTTCGATCACTTCCCAAGTATGCGCCCGGACCTTTTAATATCTGTAACTAACCCGTTTCCAGAAAGAAACGGCTCCCTTTACTTGTGCACGCCATATTTGGAACAGATACATGGCAATTCGCTGCTATGTTCGGCTCTTTCACTTCAATATACAAGTTCCTTCTCAATGCCCTACCAATACTTCTTCCCGAGACGGGACTATCCTCGAGCCGCCTATTATCTAATTCGTTCTGCGACGAGGAGATGGAGCGCCTCGAGAAAAAGTCTCTCGAACTCGCCATTACTTCCGACACTCGCCGCCGCCATACCACCAGGTTGTCGCTAAGTGTGAATGCTCAGAAAGCTTGGGTCCGCAAGAAAACACGACGATGGCATGCCGCCTTTGCCGGTGCTGTTGCCGGTGGAATAGCAGTCTTGTTCGAAACGTCGGGGAGGAGGGTGACCATCGGCCAGCAGATGTTCGTTCGGGGTCTACAAGGAACATTCAATGCATACACAACGGCTAAGAATATCAAGATTCCCCATGGTGATGTTATCCTGTTCGCGCTTATGTGAGTGAAGAGATCGTCGGTGAGGCCGTTTACCATTTTGACTTTTATTCTTCCAGTAATGGACAGATCTTATATGCCAACTTTATGCGGCCCGACAGTTTGAATAGAGGATACCACAACTGGTACGAGCGCACTCAGCGCTTTTATACTCTTTCTGACCATCGTGCAGGTTCGTAAGAGTATCCGAAGTTCCTCCAGAGGCGTACAGAATAAATCGCGACTTGATGCGCAACCATTCTTATGACCCTAACGATCTAGATAAACTTATTGCTAACCCTGTAAGCTCTTTCTAGCCACTTCTTGCACGTTCTTGACGCAATCTCCCCAAGAAATACAAAATTACTCCTCAGAACACCACTACACTTCTCGCCCACAAGGACGCTTTCTTCAACGGCGCCTCCGATCCTTCTAAATACCTCGCCGACTCGCAGTGTCCTTGTAAGGCGCTCCATCCCGGCCAGACATCCTGCTGGCACGTCCCCGCGGCGCGTTTCCTCTACGTAGCCAAATTTATGCTTCCCGTATACGGAGCACTGCATTTCCTGCCTCCCGTTCTATTCAGGACCCAAGCTTTCATGAAGAGCCCTCTCAAAATTCTCCTCAAGTCCGCGATGGGCACTGCGAGGAGCTGTACATTCCTCGGCGTCTTTGTTATTATATACCAGAGTACGCATCCATCTTTGATACAAGTACAGCCGCTTCTGATCATCATTCTGCTGTAGCTGCCATATGTCTGCGAAGCTTCTTCCACGAGTTCTTCTCGACCCTCCCAGTCAGCTCGATGCTCAAGTTGCCACAATGGCTCGTGGACGCCATGTTCGTATCGCGGGCGGCATATTTCATACCGGGCTTGGCGAGTGGGCTGAGTTTGTTTGTCGAGGAGAAGAGGAGGCGTGCGGAGCTGTCGATGTATGTTTTGCCAAAGGCACTAGAGAGCTTTTGGCGCGTTGCTACCGGGAAAGTTCCTGGAGGAGTTAGGACGGGAAAGACTGGGGAAGCTTTGGTAGGTCGTCTTTCTTTGTGCTTTCGTGTTTCCGTTTTCTTATTTGTCTCTAGCTGACGGCGATCGGGATGGCTATGGTTATGGTATGTGTATTTGAGTGCGTGCAAGATAGTGTGCTGATGCCCTTGTTTTTAGTGCACATACCAAAACGATCCTCAGCACTTGTCGGGACTCGTGAGGCGGATCTTATACCAGTTCATTGGACCAAATTGATGACGCGTCGAGGGGTATCATTATTTAGCGGGGCTGTATATTGTAAAATTTGTACTTTTATGATTGGTGGTAATCTGGATCCTGGGAAGAGGGTGCCTCATAGCAGAACGTAGACATATGAACACGCACGACCTTTGCAACGCCGTTGGCAAGGGCCGTGGCTTTAATACTGAATGTAAGTATACAGCGCCTAGCTACCCGTTACAGATACACCAGAAAGATGTGCCTAAATCCAGGTGAGGTTTTCGGCCCAGGAGGTCAATCTTGGCAGATACTTCATATCATCATATTCCCACATGTGAAATTCTTTCAGTCCAACCCTCGACGATTTACCTATATCAATGGTAAGTTTTTCTATTCTAAGACAGTGAGAATATCTACAAGGAAAATATATCGGTAATTCAACGTCAATTCACGTAGTTCAGATAACACTGTACTTGGCACCTACGAGTTCCAGCTATCATACAAACACGAAAGCAAACTCACTAAGATTCAGGAAAACGGTTACAATGTCAGTGGATGGCCATGAATTAGCTTGCCAACATGTGTTGACATATACGTGTTACTCTTTCTCCGTAGGGCGAGCAAATCTTTGAGGAACGGAACGGGGCTCCTCGTGAAAGGGGTCCACTCGATCATCTCGAGACCGAGATATGAACCCGTCACTCTGATAAGGAAGACCATCTATTTCTCCGGGTAGGTGAAGGCCCAAGAATAAACACAAGGCACGATAGGCAGCGTAGTCGGTCAGGTACAGCTGTCTTGCAAAGATATTGAGCTGTGTCTTCAATGTGTGATCGAACTGAGTGAAGGGCCCACCGATGGCCAGAGTTCTAGGGAAGTAATGAAATTGCAGATCGTCAAAGGGTTTTGTCATCGATGTTACACGTGGGGCATAGACATGGAGACGTACGCATCTGCTACGTTGTATAACAGAATGCACCTCGTTCACCTCGAATGGACTGAGGACGACGAGTCATGGAACATTACCCGCCGTGGACGATATAATCCAGTTCACCAAACGCAAGAATCTGTACGGGGAATTGTAAGTTGCTTGTGATCCTTGGAGCAACCGGCGTACGCGTTTTACGGCCTCACTACAAAGTTAGGCGCAGCATTCCCGGGTTTTACACTCCAGTGCGAGATGTTGTACGCCATGCAGACGAGACGAACAATTTCCAAGTTAGCTGTTATGCATTTCGAGTCTGTGATTCTTGCCATGAGGAAAGCCTTGAAGGACTTGTATCGCCTGCGGTCACCTAGGGTCTTACGTCGAGAGACAGAAACTAAACGTTGTAAGAAACCGACCTTAATATAGACTCGACTGTAACGCAACGCGCAAGACGAGCCACACCGAGTTACTAATACGCCGCCAGGGTGGCTGATTTCTGCTCTTGGATAGGACATCATCAGATATTCTCTTCGTGTAACGACATATATGGGCAGGACGGGCTTGAGGAAAACCATTTATGATGTCCGTGAGGAGTTGAGTGATGTAGTGGAGGTGAGGGACTTGATTGCTACCAGGTAAGTTGTCTTCGAGGTAATCTCAGTCCATGTGCGTTAGAAAGGATGCCAGTTGGTGGCGGAAATGCACGCCGTCGAAGTATTGCACTGGGAAACTGATGACTGGGCCTGGGAAAGGGCAAACGTGCTTCCCAATAACTACCATGACGTGGTCACTGGGACCAGCAGCTTCAAGGCATCCAAAAATGATTTGGTCACCTTTCCTCCAGAAGATAAAACCTGCATTCTGTGCGCGGATGTGAAAGACCAAGACATTTGCTTTCCTCAGCAATCAGCACCATTGACAGAAAACGCGTCCGTACCTCCTCTTCTCAGCTCTGAGGACGGTCGTGCTACTACAGCGGACGCCAAAGGTTGCAATGCTTCGAAAATGTGTAGCATATTTATTATAGGCTCCCCGGTATCAGGATTTCAGTGCACATTGTAGTCTTCTTGGGCAGATTTCAATACGACACGACAGAGGGCGCCGGCGTTTGATTGGGACTGATCACTGCCATGAGGTGGTTTATAGGTAGAAAGACGTGATTGCCGATGTATACGAGCTCCTCCATGGGCCACGATGTCGCTCGCAGAACGGGGATGCTCAAAACAAAGCGATTGGAAGTGTAAAAAAGCAATGGACTTGCACAAACAATTAGAGGCAACGCGTCAGTCCCCGCCACGCCGGCAACTTGACGTGCCGAACAGACAGTCCTAGTAATATCATTATATTGGTATGGCTGGCTACGAGCATGAGACTCAATAATATTGGTATGTAGGCTTGCTGTTAATAAGGCGTACGTAGATCCCGCGGCGCTGTCTTGATATTTGCCAGCTAAGCCATCCGACGTGAGGTTTATAAGGACTTGCAGGCCAGTACAACTATACATGATTTACATCTGCCGTTTCTTCTCCATATCTCTATGAATATCCAGCGACGGCCCTGCCTCTATGCCTGCCACATAGATGGATCAGCTTAATGTGTACAGTCTTTATCGACACACTTACCACCAAACACGTCTGCTGGTGCTATGGTCTCGTCCCGGCCCATGAGAATGTCCAAGTGTAGATTCGACTGGGGTAGGGCAGGCATATGAGGTGACTAACAGTAAATTAGGAAAGATGATGTTGAGAGGATGATATTTCGCACATCTACGATCCTACGCTCCATGAGATGTCGCATGGGTGCATGTAAGCCGTATACATTCCGTTGTATGGTTAGCTTCAAGTTGTCTTGCGTCTCTTCCCACTGAACAAGATAAGATCCAGTATTAAACACAGAAAATAGAGCCTACCGATTCAAGTCTTCCTTTCAGCCCTCCTTCCGTCTTGACTTCGGCTGCAATAGTACGGGGACCGTACTGCAGAGTGTCATGGAGGCCTAGAGTGCCTGCTGTGGCTTGAACAGAGGCGGATTTGTTGGCACCTGAAGGTACAATGCGATATGAAGACTCCTTATATCGTCATTTCAGTACAGCGGGTTTCGTAGCAGAATGGAGCTTACCATGACTGTGGTACTGAGGAGAGATGAACGCGTCAGACGCGTGACACAATAATATCCAGATTGTGTGACACCTGTGACAGGGACTGGCGTTTCGCCACGGACATTGCCGGACATCATCATCCCAGTTGACCAGTGTCTACTGAGTGTTCGCTCCTTTTCCCTTCCGTGCGATATTCTGGCACCCTTCCCTGCTGCCTCATTGTTTCTTATATCCAAGCTCTCTGGTACTTATTGGTTTATTGAGGTATATTTCAAGACCCAGCAATCGACTTTATACCCCACCGGAACCTGGACAGAACTAGCCTGGCATTGTCGCGATGGCCACCCGACCCTCGAGATCTTCTAGCATCCCCATACCCAGGAGCTCTACCTCTACCTCCCCATCCCGGAATATCGAGTCTATTCTCTCCATTCCTTTCACCATATCAAGCAGATCGCACCCATATTCGTCCCAGGCTCATGCTACTCGAGCAAGCTTAGATGACCACAGAGGCAGTGGAGCACCTGGAGTAAGAGGTGCCAGTAGTGCTGGGGCTACCTCCCCTGTCAGGTCTACTGCGCGTTCCTACCCACATTCTCTCGGTTTACCATCGAGGAGTGCAACTCGATCGAACTTTGAACCACGAGTAATTCGTGCTGACTCCTCGCGAAATATCGACCCCGCATGTTTTCCATCTTCTCCGTCTTCTGCACGTGCTCGCAGACCCAGTGGAACTGGCAGAGCACCCAGCGCTCAGCGACAGTCAGGTGCAAGCATTGCACAGGCAGCCCCCACTGTTCCTGTAACATTTCCTCGGCCAGCGTATCTTGAATATGCAGCGCTTAAGCATCTTCTGCAAACTGAATCTCCGGCACTTCTGCCTCCTTCCCGGAAAGAATCGAACAATGACCGATCTTATTCCGGAGCGGTTTCGCTATCTACGGACAGTGACGATGACAGTACCGCAAGTCCTCCCCCGCGTGAGAATCCAACTCCTTCCCTTCCTGCTGTAGATCAAGTACTCCGTTTGCCTACTCGCTGGAGTGAAGAAGTCCGGCACCAATCACTAAATGTGTCCGCGGATGGTCGCGAGTTGTCGTACCAAGGTTCGTTTGATTAATTGTGCTTCTCAGCTTTTCATTCAATATGCGATAATAGGGTCAAGCTGCAGTGATAGAGACACTGCTCACGCTGCTGCGGCTCGTACCGACTACCCTATCCCACGAGCCTGCGGTATCTACTACTACGAAGTTTATGTCGGTAGCAAAGAACAAAAGGCGTGAGTGGACATTCTGCTCGTATCCGTTCCACGAACTGACGCCACACGGAACGACAGGCACATAAGCATTGGGTACGAGTGTTCTCATCACGTATACGACGGCTGCTCATGTTTTGTTGATATTCCCCCAGATTTACTGGGCGTGATGTCAAGGTGTCTAGACTTCCTGGCTGGGAACCTAATTCTTGGGGTTATCACGGCGATGATGGCTGCTCTTTTGCAACGGAAAGGATCGGTACGGCTTACGGTCCTACCTATGGTTGTTCGTATTTTTTTTTTGTCCCTCAGAAAAATCCACATTGAATGACTCTGCAGTAGGTGATGTCATCGGTTGTGGAATTGATTTCACGACGGATCGGGCCTTCTTCACCAGAAATGGAACACTGATCGGTACGGAGGCAAATATTTCACCGCAACAAAACTTATGCCTTTCCTTTTCTGTTTTCAGGACCGGTTTTCGAAAATGTCGGGAAAAACCTAGACCTCTTCCCTTCTGTTGGCTTACAACACTCGAACGAGATGATCCGAGCCAATTTCGGGCATGAACCGTTCAAATTCGATATCGAGTACCACGTGCAGCAACAACGAAATCAGTCGTGGGCTAATATTCTCACCACCCCTCTGGATCTCTCCCTCTTTGATGAGAACCGTAGAATCCCCTCCTCCGAGGGTGGAAGTGCAGCGCGTGCGTCGTCCGAAGAGTCGGCGCCGCTTCTGGAAGATGAGTCAAAGACTTCCATCAACAAACTGGTTATAGGCTATCTGGTCCATCACGGATACACGCGAACTGCCAATGTTCTTCAAAGGCAACAGAATACGCTTAGCGAGAACGCTGGAATTTCTCCCGATGGAGACGTGAATATGGATACTGATATCCCACCACGCCCAAGCTACGAAGGGGATGTACAGTCTCGTACTCGTATAGTCAACTCGGTAATGTTTGGTGACGTCGATGCTGCTCTTTCAGAGACACAGAAATACCACCCATCGGTATTGGAAGCCGAGGAGGGCCTAATGACGTTCAAGCTGCGCTGTCGCAAGTTTGTCGAGCTAATCTTAGAGGCCGGAGAGATGAAAAAGGTAATGAAGCCAAAATCGCACGGGCTTCCCGACGTCAACGACAGCGACTCAGAGATGGTGGATGGGATGGACCTTGAAGATGACATGAGCATGGATATTGATGATGGTTTTAGCAACGGGGTCTCGATGTCGGCAGCACAGAAGTCTGTGGCTCGGTATGAAAAGTCTCTCAGCGAGGCGATTGCATACGGGCAGTCCTTACAGGCGGACTACAAAGCGGATCAGCGACCGGAAGTAAAAGGGATATTCAAAAAGACGTTTGGGATCCTTGCATGGGATAACCCTTTGGAAGCTGGTGGTTCGGCGGCGGAGGTTGTTGGGATCGAAGCTAGGATTGCACTCGCGAATGAGCTCAATCAAGCTATTCTGAGTAAGCTCTTCTTCCCGTCTTTGATCGATGCAATGCTGAGAGTACGACAGAGTCCCAAGGACGGCCTCCCCATCCAGCGCTGGAGACGTTGTATCGCCACACAGCTGTCTGTATCCAGCAGCTAGCTCTCATGGGCGTGAGCGCGGCTCCCTTCATCGACATGAAGCGCGAGTTCATTGACATTTGAGGGCGGGCTGTCCTCTGTGTTATGAGCTGCCTTCTACTCTATCTCATGCTTTGCTCTATGATCTTATTTAGTGGTGTCTGTGTAAAATTAAGTGTGTTAAGTAGTGTACAGTGTATTGGAATACGGTTAAGGATGTCCTCCCCCTTCTCATGTTCTATTGAACGCCATCAAAGACCATATAGTGATGAGTTTATCCTTCGCGCCCCCGATAAGCCACCGAGAACGCTCTTCCATTTCTTGTTTACTCATGCCGTCGTCATCTTCATCTTCATCTGCCTGGTACGTAGATAGTGTTCGCGCAAAAGCGACAGTCTGGCATCCATTTTTGTGATATTTCAGAGTTCCTAGTGGTCTGAATGATTTCGTAGAATAGAGGCGAATTCTACAGAAATGCATAAGAAAGAGAAGGTGTCCGAGGAGAGATGCCATACCGTCCGTCCCATCCACCTACAGCGCAAACCCTGCCGTCGTCGCGGATCGCGACAGCTCCATTTCCCGGATGATTCGTTCGATGTGTCTCAGCTACAAACGACTGTTTATGCCGTTAAAAAGTGAGTGGACTTCCATTTACTGAGCAACATACTGACAAGTCATATCGACCAATCAAATGATCTGCAGACACTGTTAATGCCATAAAATTATCATTTGTTACAGCCATCGCCATTACTGTAGAGTGTTAGAGACGTGAAGAAGGGAGACGAAAGCACACATACTGGCCTCAGCGTGTAGTTTCACCTTCCACAACACTTTCCATCCCAATCCTTCAACAGATGTTATCCTATCTGACTTAACAAATTCCCGCAATACCACATTCCCGCTCTCATACGCTATGAGTATTCGGAGAACATCATCGTGCTTGTATAGATGAAGGGACATTATAATGCCTTCAAATGCATGAGTGTGGCAGGGATAAATGCCAAAAATTCTAATTACCAGTCGCCTGATTCCCACGCCCGTCTGTGGAAAGGACGGGACCCTTACTTTCTTGCTTTCCTATCGCAGCGTGAACTCGAGTGCAAGATGGTAGGGACCAGATATCGGCCTGAGGAACTGTAAAAATCCATTCCAGAGGGGACTAGTTGCAATACCTCTGAAGATTCGACCAAATTCGGCAGTGCAATCAGAGCCTCGTTAGACTGATCCTTGGACGATGAGCCTGCTATGGTGTCGTTTGGTGGTAGGGGCATCAACGAAAACTTGCAATAGTTTAAGGCATTCACATCCATCGAGTACTGGAGGACGGGAATGGGCGATTCAGACAGAGCTGCTGAACCTCTGATTCCTGGCAGCTCCTCGACGCGAAGCCATATGTGAAGCTTATTGTCTCGACCTTGCCTGCATCCCTTGGTGTAAATCGCGCTTCCAATAAGATCGAAAGCGGCGTACGTGATAATGTTTGCTCCCCACTCCTGTACACCAAGCAATCCATCGTTGTGGGCCTTCCAAGAGGATATCGGACGTAATGTACGTGTCGACGTCGATACGACGAATCCGAAACCATCTCCAGAATATATTCGCTCGTTATCCAGGGAAATGAAGAGAGTGGTCACAGTAGAAGAGTGAGAGCGAAGAATATGGCGCGGTGGTGGTGGTGGTTCGGACATTTTTGCCGATTCTTCCAGTTTCACAATTTGCGCTATGTAATATTAAATAATCATCACTTGTTTGTCTCCATATTTCACTCTCAAAACTAACCTCGATGAACATCATACTACACTTGTATGTGCGACCGTTTTACACCAATTTCCTCACTCAGACTAAATTCAGGTATCGAGCGTACTACTGGCTGTTGAAGTGAACGTCTTTGCGGAGATTGGTAATTGTCCCTCCAAGTCAACCTCTTGATGGTTATCGAGAAAAAAAAATCAAGGCTTGATTTTCGAGGTCGGCAGCCATCCTCGCTTATGGCTCCCAGCCATATCAACTGTGAACCTCTTCTCAAATCATCTTAACTATCCGAGTCTTGACTACGATTGATATGCTGATTGTCCTCTCCGCGAACAATTCATTGACCACCACAACGAGTCGTCTCATCGTATCCAGATATATCAGATCAGTGGTGGAGACGATTTAGTACCACTTTCGCTATCAGAAACCGTATCCTTGACCTATACCATACCTGTAGGTTAGTCTCCAACTTCTACCATTTCCCCGCTTCTGTCATCCACCACGTCGTCAAGCCCCTCTTGCCACCGAGATCCAACTTTGGTAGCAGTGCATCAGGGCGTCTTAGCATGATCGCACCATCTCCACATATTCCTCCAATCGATCCACCGAACGTCTCCGCTAATTACAACGGGATGCTAGCTTGGGGCGCATTGTTCTCTCATTTCTTGGATGATCAAGGATACCTACTTCACAAGAACGTCTGCAAATCAGAGTGACTATTGCAAATACACGGCAGGGAAGTCAAAGTCGCAAATTGCTCGCGGACGTTCAGAATGCCTGAGGTACACTTCGTTTTTGTGGTTTCAAACGGATCAAGGTTCTATTACACGTATCTCTATCCCTCCAGGTGGATTGGTACCTGTGTCTTCGTCCTTGAGGTACTATTTCTGGGAAGACGTAGTACGTTATATCGAATCAAGTTAATTATGCTGAAATGCTGACCTTTCTCCGTTCAAGCAATTCATTCTTTGGGACATCTGCGCAGTCAAGTTCATGACTTACTAGCGATCTACCCACATCATACCACAGTATAGTATGTTCAGGATTACGGAGGGCCGTCGGAGGCGTAGCTGTCTTTCAAAGGTGGTACAACCTGCTGCGCTGACGGTTCACCAGTGTGGACCCCGCATTGCTTCTCTCTTAGTCTTGGCCTGCTCGACAGGTATTCCCGCCTATCAGTAGTAAACTTCAAGTTTGGTGCTAGTGTGAGTCCCGATGATCATCCTCTGTGGACTGATGTAAGGTTATCAGACAACTGAACAAACGACCATTGTTCATCTTCTGATTCTTCGTTTTCATAGTGCGCTAATTACAGGATCCGCAATCCAACTTTGCTTTACTTGATATGGCACACTTAAGGACAGGTTTTCTTGGCAGCACCGTTTCCTGAGTCTGAGCACACAGACTGCATCATGGCCAGAAACACTCTTACAATCCTCGGCCCAAGTATAAAAAGGTGCTGAATTGTTCCAACAGATGCAGTCACAACGTTATTACAATGTTGTTCACTCCTCCAACTTGTTATCCCCCACCTCCGCTGCGTTCAACTATCTCGAGGTGATCCTTCCCTCTCTTAAACTATTGCTTCTATGCTCAGCACGGTCTTCAGTCTTGATTACATTTCTCCTCGCATTATTTCTGTTCTCATCCAAGACCTTGAGGCGGACACCTATTTTCATGCTGAATGTTGCATCTATCATCATGGGTTTGACCTTGGACGTACTGGCTTATTATCATGGGATGAGCATAATTGACCTCAGAAGAACACTTACCAGCTGAAACTATGTCGATTTTGTAGGTTACGACGATGTTGTCCCCGGAGATGACAATTCTCGGTACATCTGTCATCGTATAAACAATTTTCATCAATGCCTTACACTCTTCATCGAACCAATCTTGGTGCTTAGGATGCTGACGGTTTATCCTCTTCAAAGAACATCTCGGTTGACTCTCATCATGTACATCTCACTGTGTTGCATGAAAGGTCGCTCGCCTTGTCAACATTTTGGTTTTCTGGATTACGTTGTTTTCTACCACATTTTGGCTGGAGGAAACCCTATCCCCGTTGCGCAACAGGCTTGGAACCTTCCTTTTAAAAAAATGGAATGATCTCTACGAATGCTTGACAATGCGTAGATTGCCAGTATATAATATGTCGCAGCCAACTTTGATGTTCTTCCTCAGGTATGCGTCAACCATCTTTCTCTATGGCCTCAGACAGAGCCGTCAAGTAGATAGTCGGATTGAACAGCCGAGTAAGTTGCACGGTGCTTCATATGACACTAAGGTTGACCACGCCCCAGCTTCTTATTTAAAACGTATCAGCGCTTTATTCTAAATCTCTGTCTCTAACTCTGTTTTCCACGCCATGCTTTTCTTCGTTCGACTTGTCTTTGCTTTCAAAGCTCGATTATTCTCGACTCCACCTACATCATCATTACTAACGTATATTTCGAAATCATCGTTGTATTGCTTGCTACCGTTTGGTCTGCCGACAGCAAATGGTCGGAGAAGTAGCAGGCGACAGCAAAAACAAGTACTTTGACTCAAAAAGATAGTATAACCGCCGTGTACTTGCGATCCGCTATATTCACGGAATGCGCGAGCGGCGAGCCTGGGAACTGGTATCGAATCCGACGTATACAGAAATATAGGAGTTAAGCACGATGAGGAACGTCAATTTTGAGAACGAGACCTATTAATCATTCTGAGGACAGTGATTATCTATCAAACTCCAAAGAGGTCAATGATCTTCTCGGTTATAGTTGTATGGTTGCCCTTTCCCTGTTCCTTTCCCTCTCTGAGCCTTTAACCTGCTACGCGAAGCCCGAAGCGGCCCGGGACAACGCACATTCAGTCGTTCTCTCTAACGGTTTCGGGACGTGTTAATTATACTCTTAGCATATGCGAGTCTAGGATTTGCATAAGCATGCTTCCGCACGCTTTGCTGGACAATATTGATGTGAGTAATATTCTATACCCTGCAGTCATGATTCATTCGGAGCCGTCCCTGCACCGACGGTCTCTTCTAACAGAAGAACACATTAAGCGAGCCGTACCCCGCTTCGGAAGTGCCACACCTGGGAAAACAGGTCTCTGACCCTGCCATTCACGAGCCCAACGTGTTTTTTTCATGGTGTGTGGACAAAATGTCCAATGGGCTTACAATTATCCTTGTCAGTGCCGGATACGTTGTTCAGCAGTTCCCTAAAGGCAACATTAAAGGGCCACTTGCAACCATCTCATTCCGTGTCGCGTCTCCCAGGACACTTGACCGGCAACCCCGCAGTTACTATTTGTCGATGACATGCATAAGTAGCGTTGTTACTAGGCCACTTCACAAAGAGTCCTATTGTCCAGTGACTCCAGTCCTCGATGTACCAATCGTTATTATCCTTGAGCTTGAAGCATCAATGTTTGCCGAGAATTGTTTGAGAACGTGGTGGCACGTGTTGTATATTTTGTGCCTTTGCGACACCGACCACGGCTGCCTTTGTGGGACAGCGGGTCGTGCTTATAAGTAGCGTGCAGTGGTCTGCCGGCATTGCTCGCCTTCGAATTTGCTCGGAGCCCTTTTTCTGCGTCATACCCTCTGTCGTCGACCACCATCCCGACGCTTTCACCTGTCGCTTCTCTCGCCGGTGCCGTCGTCGGTATCGTCCGACTCGTTCACCTTCAGCTTATTACTCGTGTCTCTTCAAGATTCGTAGACCATGGCGAGGCATCGCGACGCCTTGCCAAGGCTCAATATACCGGCTTCGCTCAATATGCAGCAGCCCATGCAGGCAATGTATTCCCCAGCTCTACCGACGTCTATTCAGCAGAGTTTCCACCCTCCTCTTCCTATGCAAACTCCCATGCAAAACTTTTTCCCTCAAGTCCCGTTTGGCCCAGGTCGACCAACCCATCACGCCGGACAGGCAAGTATTGCCCAGCTAGCAGCTGCTGGCATTCATCCCCCTAGCGGGTATCCCATGACGCCCATGGGTGGTCACTTTTCGCGGCCCTCCATGTCGATGAATGGTCCACCTGGAGGTCATCCTTTTCCAGGCAGAAACAGGAGACAGCTTAGTATTGGAGGTCCTCCTAAGGCCGTTTTAGGAGGGCCGAATCGTAAAGTCAGTCCAATACCTCCCACTGCAGTAGCAGCCTCTGGATCGAGCACACCGCCCTCGTCACAAACGAAGCCCAAAAAGATTGTCGTCAATCTCCCAAAGGAGGATATTACCGGAGATAATGGACAAGTGGTCGGTCGCGCTTCCTGGGCGAGGAATCCTTTGAGTGATCCCGTTATTCTGCCACTCCCTGATGTCGCGGCGGTAGACACATGCTCAGTAGAGATATACCCTTCAAATGACTGGAGATATGATATCCCACCAACCATCGACGTCTTTTTGCCAGGCAAGGTTAGATCATCTTCACCGTTATAGCCTCTCTACCTCTGCTAACTTGACAAAACAGAGCGCCTGGGATACGATGAAGCAAATGGCTATAGAGGAGAAATTGGAGAAACTGGGTGTAGAACGCGGGTCGGGAAGCAATGTACCTCATATATATGCACCTCATGCGCGTGCGGCATCTGTACGTCTTTTCACTCCTGTTCATCCCCTACGTTTCATGGTTCGTTCTAGATATCTTCGCCTGCGGACCCTGCTCTTCTTCTCTTTAAGCTCAACAAACTCCAGCAATCGCAAAACGCGTCGTCCAATAGTTCCTTAGCCCCTTCTCCTCAGCCATCTTTTGGCATGTCACCGTCACCACATCAACAGGGACCAAGATTTATGATGAATAGACACGGACATAGCATGTCTCTTGCGCAGCCTTCCACACAAACCCTATATCCTTACAGCAACGGATCTGTTGCCTCCTTGAATCCGTTCGGACATGATGCTGTTCTAGGTTCTGATCAAATGCCCTCGCATTCGCCGCGTGTTTCTCCTGGCCCTCCTGGTATCGGCGAAATCCATGCCCCTCAAGGCCGAGTCCCTGTTGCGCTTCCATCTTTGGCACCACCTCTATCTGTTAGTCGCCCCGACAGTAGGCCAGATTTCACTAGAGGGTTTGGCCTTGATATCCCCGAAGAGGAAGAGGAAGAAGAAGTTGCAGAAGATGAGAACATGTCTCGCACTGACTCCGATGAAGAAGGCTTTGATGAAGAGGTTGATGATGACGAGGACCGAGGAACGGAGGATGCTGGTATGACAACGGCTTCGCAGAGCCAGCGCCATTCAAGGCACACGTCGAAATTGTCGGCTGCTCTCTCTCTCAGATCGTTTGGTGTGTTCAACGCCGATGGACTAAATGAAAGGACCGATTTGGAGCCAATAGCCGACGGAAATATCAGTATGGAGGAGAAACATGATCTGGACGGTGTTGAGGAGTGGACCGGGTCGGAGGACGTGTTCATGGGCCACGAGAGTTCGGACGATGAGGTGTGTAGTGGCCCAATTCTACTCTGTCTCCGTACTAATTTTTCGTTCAGAGTATCGGCGAATGGTCAAATCCCTCAGATGAAGAAAGGGCACGGCAGCAGCGTCTTGAGCGCCGAGTGCGACGCCGAGCCTTACAGCAAGACGTTGAACAGCCGAGACGTATACCTAACTTCCCTCGTCCACCTGAAAATACCATGATATTAGCTCGATCCGGTGAGGAAGATATTATATCCAACCCTAGCGAGGAAGAGCAATTGCATGACCACGAAGGTTATCTTGGCGTGCATAATTATTACGAACGTCCTCCTTCAAATATGAGTGGCTCGTCTCGACCTCTTCCCCCCCTACCTCATTCTCGTTTACCCTCCGGACAGCATTCTATCCACGACCCAGCCCAAGCTCATTCGCGTCATCCCTCCGACCTTAACCTTGAATTCCCTGAGCCTAAACCGGCCGTCCCTCGTCTTAATCCTAATGCTAAGCCATTCGTTTTCGGCGCTCCGCTTCAAAGCTCATGGAAACCTGATGGGTTCGCTGGCTCTGGCGACGACGCCCACTCGCGTGCGCCGTCCTTGGGCAAACCACTCAATGCTGGTGCTCAGGAATTCAAGCCAAGCGCTTTCACGTTCAAGGCCGCGGGTCCTGTATTCCCTGTGGCAGAGCCTTATAGGCCGCTCCCCATCCCCCCTATTGACCAGTCGTCACCATTCCGAGTTCAAGGCCGTGAAAAGCGTAGACGCCATGGATCAGGTGAAACTATGGAGGAGGGAGATAGTATGGCATCGTTCAAGTTCCCTCTAACTGCTGATTCTTCGGGCTTCCATCAAATGCCATCTCCGCACCTTAATAGATCTGGTCATTCCTCCGTTAACCCGTCTGCAGAACCGTTCACATTTGCTGGCTTTTCTGCTGCTGCAACTTTACCGCCGATACCGCCTGCAGAGCCTAATGAAGAATCTCTGCAAGACGAGAGTACGGCCCGCCCCGAATATAGTGACTCTCAAGCGGATGCCTTTGGCTTACCTCCTAGTTCGAAGACAAAGCGGGCGCCAATACCGCTGGACTTCAAGCACACTGTATCGAACAACACCGTCCCTGCGGGCTTGTTCAAAGCCTTGGTCAACAACGGTGGCGAGGAACGCACCCGTCGAGCCGTACGCTCGCGCCTCAGTTCCCGCGAAATATTTGAACACGTCTCTCGTCCTTCGTTGGATGATCTCAGTGTCCCTGCCATTTCGCACAAGGTATCTCGAAGCAGACTGGTCACTGATCCTGGTCAAAGGCAGGTGTCTCCGACTGAGGATGTGTTTGGATCCACGCGTCACTCCCGGCGACGATCATCACTTCCTGATGCCCTGCATCCTTTCCCATCGGGATCATCCATATCAGACGCCTCGGTCATTAATAAGGACCTGACGAGCCGGTTCGAGTTGCACAAAATCGAGGATATGCTCGATGACAAGTTCGCGATCCTTCGTCGCGACATCAGAGGGGTGTCTACGCTGAATCCCAACACAGAGGCCATGATTACAGAGGCTCTTTCGCTGTTTAGAACTCAGCTACGCGATTCTACTACGCGTAGTTTGGAAGATACCCAGTTGGATGCGCGGGGCGAACTGGATTTCCAATTGATAAAAGACGTTATCGAACAGGCTCATGCCGAAACGCTTGCCCATCTCAAGCAGGAGCTTAGCAGCATATCTCAGAGCTTCTCTAAAGGACGTCCTATCCTGAATACAGGCGTACCGGACACAACTCTGGAACAGTATACCACCCGCACTATACAGGCAGTCAATGAGACAATATCAGAGCTGTCCGTTCGCCTAGAGTCTATTGGACGAGCAGCTCCGGCGAGAGAACGAGATGCAATTGTGGATGCTATAGTATCTGCATTGTCTCCTGTTCTAAGCTCCATACGTCCAGATTCGGTGGATTACGACTATCTGTCCGAGAAGCTTTCTCAAGCAGTCAAACCCAACATATCCCAACTAATTGATCTTGCATCAGATAAACGTGAAACGGCTGTGCTCATTGTTGAACAGTTAATTCCTCTCTTGCCAAATATGCAGGAGCCTGGCCCTGCTGTTGATACCGATGCTATCAGCCTTCAGCTTACATCTGCTGTCACCCGAGCCATCGCACCGATTGATGCCTTCGAAATCAAGGAACAGGTCGCAGACCTCGTCGTTGAGCGTCTTGATGCTCGTCTTGCTAACCGAGATAAGACGTTGACAGTGGATACTATCGCCGGTCGCGTCACCGATAGTGTTTCGGGTCTTTTAGAGCCTCTTCAGAGCATCGACAACATGTTGTCTACTCTTGTCGAAGGACAACGATCCCTTGCTTCTCAGCAGTCAGATTTGTCTTCGGCTCAGAGCAATGTCGTAGACGTTATGACAAGTTTTCCTTCGGATGTTCTGTCTGCAGTACGGAATATCGGGGCACAGATTGAACTTCTGTCGAAAGCACAAGTCGAGGATAAATCGATTGTTCCGGATGAGAACATTGTTCATATTAAATCGGTTGTGGATGACCTTACGGACAAGCAACGCGTATTGGTCGAACATAGCGGCGAGTTATTGGGGCTTCATGATGATGTCATCCAAAAGATCAATGCTCTTCCGGAGTCGTTCTCTGTAGCCACCAGCGTGCTTCAGCAGGCGCATGCCGAATTCGCACTCTCTAGAGATACGGTCAAGCACGAGCTTGATGATCTCAGGAAGGCCAACACCGAGTTGCAAGTCCAGGTCGCCAAGGCTCGAGGCGCGCATGGACAGGTTCGTGTTGAGAAGGAGATGCTTTCGGAGAAGTTGGGTATTGTGGAGGCTGATCGGGATCAACTACAGGCCCAGGTGAAAGAATTACAGGATTCTGCTGCGGCAAAGGCCGAAGAGAGTGCAGTTGTGGAAGTCCGGAATACAGAATTGCAGGATGCTCTAGCCAAAGCTCTTTCACGACTCCAGTCTTCCGATGTTGCAACACAGTCTAATCAAGAACGAATTGCGGAGCTTGAAAAGGCTAATCAAGAACTGCTGTTTGATAAAAGGACGCTGAAGACTAAGGTAAATGCCGTCATCGTGTTTTAACATTTGACAAGTCTGACATATTGTGCCAAATTTCTAGATTGACGCTCTTGAACTGAAAGTGGCGTTTGCTTCCCGTGACAAAGATTTGACAGAGGAAACCATCGCCACCCTTCGCAAGCAAAAGGAGGATCTTACGACGAATTCGAGTCAATGGGACAGCCTTCGTGAAGCTTCGGAACAAATTCAGCTGGTTGCAAACCTCATGCGTAAATCTGAAGACGACGAGTTGAACGAGCTCAAGCGCATCCGCGATAAGTCGAAGTTGCTTGAAGGGGAACACTCGGCGCTGCAGAAACGTTTCAAGGATCAAGAGGGAAGGATATCCAACAGCGAGAAGGCGGCATTCACTGCTCGTCAAAGTCTCTCTCAAGCCCAACAACGGGCTAACGAGTGGGAGAAGCGTGCCAAGGAGTACGAAGGCAAGCTCGAGCACACGCAAACGATGTTGGACCAAGCCGAACAGACCCACTCTCAACTGGATACTGATTACTCGGTGGTAAAGATGCAGTTGGAGGAACATGAAGCAGATGCGCGCTTGGCAAAGGTAGACTTGCACCTTTATATATCATTATACCCTTCTGACAGTGCCTAGGACCGCGAGACTCGCTTACGCGAACAAATAAGCGCACTCGAAGCCAAGATCCGAGTCATGCAAACCGAATTCGAGCGATCGAGGAATGCGAGCGTCAAAACGCCAGCGGTCGCCAGACCTCGGAACGGTGTGCCGCGTCCCGACTCTCGCGCGAGCACGGAGTACAGCCGCTCGCGATCGGTGACGCCCAATGGACATATGCCTCCTCAGCCATCTGTGTGGGACTCGATACACGCGCCAAAGAATGGGGCTACCTACTCTCCCGGTCCTCGTTATCCAACTGCTCTAAGCCGCGGGACACCCAAACGACGCTCTCAAAAGCCGCTTGCCCCCCCCTCGCCTACACCAAGCACTGTATCGCTAGCGCCAACTGTTGACCAAGACGGCTGGTGGTCTTAAAATTCCCGGACCGGTTCTTTTCATCAACTCTCTTTTCCAGTGTTGTCAATCATCCATGTGCATCATCATTCATTCATCTATGGCTATCCCCGTTGTCGGTACTCTACTCATAGTCTTGCTCTTATCTATTTGCATCACCATCTATTTCATCATTCGCTCTCACATTGGTTCACACATATACACATCCTTACTACCCCCAGATTCTCTATTACCCACCTCATTGCTGATTGTACATAAATACCCTCTTTTTCTCATTGTACACTCTCGGAAATGGAATTGCATTACTATGTCAGTGTGTAAGTATAAGCGTGCATTAATTATATCGTGACAACAGATGGTAACCCGGAACTGATGTATATAATCTGAAGGACGAAGTCGTTATGTCTTCTCTGCGGGTGGAGCGAGTTTCAGCCATGCGTTCACTACGCGCTCTGCTTCAATGGGATCTAACGGAATCCTATGTTTACTGTCAATATCTTGACGCATACGGGAAGAGAATCTGAGGATGCGTACTCAATCTTCGGCTCCCATCTCCCGTTCTTGTGCACGAAAAATCTCGGAGCGTGTTTCTGTCCATGATGTGCCATACTCTTCCTCGTCTCTCTCTGCGCATCCT
Organism: Armillaria fumosa; assembly: GCA_030407015.1. Classification (NCBI taxonomy): domain Eukaryota; kingdom Fungi; phylum Basidiomycota; class Agaricomycetes; order Agaricales; family Physalacriaceae; genus Armillaria; species Armillaria fumosa. The sequence continues at coordinate 1,367,429 of JAUDYM010000001.1, forward strand.
CAACTGCAGATTTTGCAGTCGTTGCCGCCTCCATATCTTTGTCTAGAATAGCATATGTCAGATTCCTCCACAGCCTGCGGGACTCGTTGGGCTCTTGGTCTTCCTCAGAAGGGACCCATTTGGGCGATATATTCTGCCCATCTTTAACGGCATCGAACAAAACCCGCCGCGTCGTCGTCTGGGGGAGTTCGATCAGAAAGGAGCGGGCGTAAAATATGACGTAGGCCGCTGACCTTGACGCTCTTGAAATCCATAACATGGCTCCACCGTCCCGACACCTCGCCAATCTCTGTCGAATTTCGGCGGATCTTGCCGCTGATAGCATTATATGTTCCAGAGAAGAAGCCCTGGATAACGTCAAGGAAGCCGGAATTGTGGGGTAGGCCATACATACATACCTTGGTTTTAAACTCAAGGTCGCAATATAACCCGTGTTTCTCATTCTTAGCAATACATGTATCCCCCAACTCTAGAACCATCTTTCCAAATAGTATGCCGCGTGCGTACATGTTGGGCATAGTAATCACGTACTCTGTTGGATGTCAGCGCACAGCCCGCGTGCAGGAACGAAACGAGGGAAACGCACCTCCATCCTCCGGCTTGCCTAATAGCAAGACCCTGTTCTCGCCCTCCATCGTTGTCGACACGCTGTTTCCCAGGAACTTACTCTTGGGCCGCAGCTCGCCGAGTATAATAATACGGTTAGCAGGGGAGATGTAGTAGAACGCCGACACAGGCGGGTGATGTGACACTTGCTCTGCGATGTAGTATCCGTGGGTGCCATTGGGGTAATCGTACCGACATCGAAAGAATTCTCCGAGAATAGGATTGTAGCTGTATGCGAATTGAGGGGAAAGAAGTCAAGTTTTGTGAAGGAGGATACGCACGGCTTCTTGACGCCCTTTGGCTTGATGTGCCATCCTGCGAGGTAGTACTGTAGGACACGTAAAAAACGTTCCTCTGGATCTTCCATGTCCTCTGCGCTGTGTTATTCCAATAAATTTAATGAGAATCGGCCGTGCAGCTAAGGGGCGTACCCGAAGATAAGATCTGGATGGGACATGAAGTCGGTTATGCGCTCAAGCATGCTGCGGGGTTCCAGGACAAAGGTCGGAAAGGTAACTCTTGAAAGGTCCATGCCGACGCTGCGAAGGCGTCAATTTCTGTCGAGACAAGGAACGACGGCGAGCATACCGAAGCTGGGAGATGAGGGAGGTGATAATCGAGCCTTCATTCTCGTCTCTAAAGGACTGTGAGTGTCGTTTCTATCGAAGAAAGAGCTGGATACTAACAGGATGGAAGTATCGTCAGGCTCAGTGTCGGTAGGGACGCCTTCGTCGTCGCGCTTGCCTGTTGCTGCTGCACGAAGGTGGGAACTGGCAGAGCTGAAGAGGCCCATCATGGTCAAGGGAACGGGCAACTGGCTGTATGCAGCCACGGAAAGGGAAAGGTGGCAAGTAAGCTGGCTATGCAGAGGAACCTGATATATGTGTCCCAGACAGGGGGACTCGCGGCTCGGTTTCGGGTCCTTGATGTCATCAACGTTATGTATATATCTAGAAACATTTCTAAAAAACAATCTTCTTCCTCCCTACTGGCATCTCTATGTCGTCTCTGAAAAACGCTCCGTACGCGCTGTGCTCCTTCTTTTTTATCGTCATCGGGAACTTACTCCGGAGTTCCTCGTTGTCATACCCACCCTCCCGTAACACCCTTGCAAATTCACCAGCCAGCGACTTTTCATGCGCCGCGCCTGTAAAAAATGTTATAGATTTGCCGGTGCGCCCACCACGACCTGCAGAAAAAATCATCAGAAAACAGGAGCCGATGACGACGTCCTAGGCTTACCAGTTCGCCCTATCCGATGCACGTAGTCCTCAATCTTCAAAGGGAATGTATAGTTTATCACCACACCAACGTCAGGAATATCCAGTCCACGAGCAGCCACGTCCGTTGCCACCAAGACATTGCTCCGCCCCGTTTTGAAATCTTCTAGAGCTGCCGTTCGAGCCTGTTGCTTCATGTCCCCGTGCAGTTCACTGACGCGGTACTTTTCACGCTTCAATAGCGCAGCTACGCGAGAAGCTTCAGGTTTGTACAACGCGAAAACCAGAACACGATGTGTAGTGCCCGCCATCTTGTTGGGTAATATAATGCGCAGATGCTTCAGTAATCGGGTGCTAAGGACCTCGGTCAGGGACAGCATGCGGAGACATGCGGTGACTCACTCTTTACTTCGTTCATCATCGAAAACTTCGGCAGTCTGTTCCACTCGGCTGTTGGCGGTTAAATCTTCACTACCAACAGTTACCCGCACAGGATCATGCTGGAAAGTGCTGGCAAGTCGCCTGATTGACTCCGGCCATGTCGCGCTGACTGTCATAAACCATATCAGCCGGACCGGAAGCTTGAAAAAAAACAGGAAGGCTCACACATCATCGTTTGCCGCTCCTCGTTCTTTTTCGTGTAAGAAATAATTTGCCTAATGGCATTCTCAAAGCCTTGATCCAACATCCGGTCGGCTTCATCCAAAACAAGATAATCCACTCCACCCAATTCACAGACCCCTTCTCCAATCAAATCCAATATCCTGCCTGGCGTACCAACAACAATTCTCGTCGTCACCTTGTTACCTTTAGACCGCATCGCATTCCGGAGCATTTTGATTTGAGCCTCTTTTGGCGCCCCGCCATACACGGCAACGCTACCAATCCCAAACGGCTTCCCCAGTTCCTCGAGCGCGTCGTGGGTTTGCATAGCCAGTTCACGAGTAGGCGCCATGATAAGAGTCGTGACACCATCTTTACTAGGTGGGTTGTTGATCAATTTGGCGAGAGCGGGGATTCCGAAGGCGAATGTTTTGCCGCTTCCGGTTTCGGCGATACCGACGACGTCGCGTCCCTCGAGGGCGGGTGGCCAGGCGCATGCTTGGATGGGAGTCGGAGCAGGGAATTGGGTCAGCGGCGCACGGAGGTCATCGGGGATGGGAAGCTGGGCAAAGGTGAGGTATGGTGTGATGGATGGCGTACAAGTAATGTTGTTCGTGATAAGGAAAGTAGTTATCTCAGCTTCCGTTGCCGTATTTTCGACTTTGGTAGCCTTCTTCGACTTTTTCTCTACGAGATCTAAAAACGAAAAAGTTAACATCAGATACAAGCATGTACGTGTCCGGCAACGCACGTTCTGAAGACTCAACATTCTCGTTAGACACTTCGTCTCTTTTCCGTTTCTTCTTCTTTTCCTTTTTGTTTGCTGACGAAGAATCCACAGTTTCTGTTGCTGAAAAGCATGAGTAACGAGTCCACCGTGTAAATACTGCACGTACGATCAGGTGAAGGCTCCTCCGAATGTTTTGATTTCTTCTGTTTCTTTTCCTTTTTGCCTTTTGACAGTCAGGGTGAAGGACTGAGACTTGTAAAAGAGACGTACTTTTAGTACCATCCTTGCTCGAGGTAACCACAGCCTCCACTACTGCAGATACATTAATCACAAGCTTGTGTAATTGGACTTGACATACGTTGTGGCCCTTCTATGTCAGCATGCTTGGCTTTCTTCTTCTTTTCAGATTTAGCTGTAATAAATCAGGACCGTCAATTCATATATGACCAAAGTACCCACAATCAGAGTCGCCATCCTCAGAGTGTTTCCGTTTCTTCTTCTTCTTCTCTTCCGTGGCGCCTGGTATTTCCAAGCTTGAGAAACAACTGAAAACATAGTAAACTTCAAATCACCTTCGGAGTGCTTTTTCTTTTTCTTCTTCTTCTTTTCTAGATCGTCTACGGGTATAACTTCACTTTTTATGGGTATTGTATCTTCCTTGGGTTTGAGCAAAGCGTCGTTGGACATTATTCGAGAATTAAACTTTTTGGTGAAGGATGAGGAAGAAAAAGTAAAATATGTTTGGTGATGATTGGTAGCAAGGCAATCACCGGCCCGCTGGGGTTTCTGTTCAAGTTCATTTGCAAGTTCCAGGGACCGTCGTCTGTTCACTTCCAGTACTTTGAATACGATAGTCTGCCGCAGTGGTCAAATGATATGCCTATAAAATTTGAGCTCGAATTGAAGAAACTTTCGGAAGATAAATCCGTATTCTCCGTTCCTTGAGGCAGTGCAAGTATTCTTGCCATCCATATGACGCAGCTAGAGGATCCGGAGCTGCTATCCGAGCTCTTTCACCCTAATAGTCGATCCGTATTTGATGGTATCTTGCGTCGTTAATCTCTGAGGGCAAAGATAAGCGTTCTTCATTTTTCCAAGCGTCGTGACTCGTATGAAGAGAACGGAAGTAAAACACAATGACTGCTAAATCTGGCCAATTGTCAGTGTTTGGCGATGATGTTGATATAATGTGGTCTTTTGTCACGAAAAAATACCAGCAATGATGAAGAGACAAGAAAACAAGAAATGCCGTTATTTTCCTGTAAATGAAAAAGCAGTGGTAAAACAAATGAAAGATAGATGGAAGAGAGAATAAATAGAGGTCCAAGCACGTGGACAAAAAGCTGGAACAGAGCACAGCCACGCTGCATCCAGCTCTTTTGCTTTCGCCCATCCAGCCACGATGGGATTGCTACGCCTCGCCGTATCGGTGTTCCCCAACTGCACGGCTTCCACCGACAATTTGCACTACCCACCAATGCCTTCCTCGTCTCCACCTCCCGACGACCCAACGCGTCCGTACCAAGAATCGCCCCATTCATCACCATCCCCCGCGTCGTCGCCACTCTCCTCGTCCTCCTCGTCCTCCTCATCGTCGTCGTCGCGAAAAAGAAAGAGCTCAGAAGGCCCTAGGGACAGTCCTCGTACTCAAAAGCGCGCCAGGTCTTCAAAACCCAATCACAAGTCACGCAAACGCGCCTCGCCAGACTCGGATGACGATTGGGGCTCCGACAGCGGCGACACCCCTTGCCAGCCGCTCATTTATCGGTCTCGCTCAACGTCTGCTGTGCAATCTACGACTGATAAGACGCGCAACTGCGCCATTGAGGCTGACGGAGACCCCACAAAGACACCTCACGTATCGTCCTACAATGCTGTGAAGGATCTTATGCGGACATACAAGGCCTGTACGTGGCAGCCATACCCTGCAACTTCTCTCTCTAATGATCACGGCAGATTTCTCAAACCCCAAAGACCCAGAAGACTACTCGTGGAAGCCACATCCCGTTCACCCCCCAACTGGCGAACTTGAATACCCAAATACCGATGCCTGCGAAGAGTTTATCCTTCTCGAGCCCAAAGATAAAGATCATTATAATCCAATTATGGACCTCGAGAGGTCGTTATACACCATGGTTGACTGTTACTTGACACCAGCTCAGCAGGCTATATTCGGCACTCTCCCTTCTGATTATTATTCTGATACCCACTCAAAGCAACCGCCGCCGCCAGCTGAACCATACCCTGAAGGCCCTTACGGGAATCTTCTCCGATCCTTTCAGCGTGCAATACACATACGAGACGGACCCTTGTTCTCTACCACCCTCCATAAAATCAACACTTTGATTCGTGCACTCAAATACCCAAGTCTGTTGCGCCCTAATCTTTTGGGTGACGTCTTCCTCCCTACACCCACCAACGAGCTCAAAACCGCCGTCTCATCATGGCCTAATGTCCCGAAAAACGTGTTACTCCGTGTCGTCGAAGAAAATTATCAGCGGAGCGTTGGCCCCCATGTGCAAAGCCTGAAACAATACGAGGCTTTCTCAAGCACTGTCTACGGCGAATTGATGCCCAGTCTGGTGCACGACATTCTTGCCAACACAAACCTGGACCAAAATTCGCTTTTCATTGATCTGGGAAGTGGAGTGGGGAACATTCTTGTCCATGCCAGCCTTCAGACCGGGTGCCGGAGCTATGGGATAGAGCTCATGCCTGCGCCTGCAAGTGTCGCAAAGAACATGGTTCAGCATTTCGCGACCCGATGTCGAATGTGGGGTGTATCACTGGGCGATATAGAGGTAGAAGAGGGTGACATGCTCGAGAGTCCGCGGGTCGATGAGCTGCTGAAAGAAGCTGATGTTGTACTGGTGGACAACAAGGTATTTGACGAACGGCTAAACGAAGCGATCCGGGCCAAGTTCCTTGATCTCAAGGAAGGCGCCATTGTTGTCAGCTTGAAGCCGTTTGTGAATGCTGTCAATGCACGAGTGACAGAGAGGAATGTGGATGACATGAGCGCTATTTTTGATGTGCAGGAGAAGACGTATCGGAGCGGTGATGTGAGCTGGGGGTCTGGGGGAGGGACCTACTATGTTCATCGCGTCGACCGGACAGGCTATGCAGATGTGCGCTCGCGTTTTGAGAACTCGAGGATTTCTGGAGGGAGGCGGTCAAGGACTTCACGATGACGATATACATCATTCTCCAGCTATTTTTATGTTTGTATTTCCAGTGTTATCTTACATACTAGTACTACGCTTACTTCTAATATTGTCCTAGAGACTGCCTGTTGTTATTCCCCATTACTAAGGACTATTCCAGACTCTTCATTTATCTATTTGTCGAATGTTTTACTCGCATTTTGTAAAACACTAGTTGGAAAGGGTATAGCACGTGTATAAGAGCACTTAGAACACTTACACGTTACACCCTCAAAGGCTTGGCTCGGAATCGCTTGTTTTCTTACGATTGTTAAGTCAAGTTGGTGATCGAGCCGGATGCATCGCATCCCATCAGGCTTCGTATTCCAGGTGACGTTCAAACTGTTTACTCGCAAATCGAAGAGCTCTGCAATAAATTATTGTCAAACAGCTGTACACGTATCCCAGGCACTTGCCTACTATACTAGTACGCTTCGGGTCAGTTGCTGTCAGGTACTGTTTCCTGTGAGAACCGCAGTCTGTCATTACTTGTGCACGCAATCTGCTAAGCGGTACTGTTTACCATTAGCATACACCCTAAATCATAGACCGCAGTAGTATTCCGTCACCACTAGACGTACACGAGGGTACGAAATGGAAGTCTCCACATTGGCAGGGGATTCGGCTTTATCTGTAGCAACGATACCACAAGCTCAACACCGAAAGAACAAGGAAGGATCTCTAACCTACCTGCGGAAACAGGCATCGAGGGAAGAATTGACCTTAAGATGCCGCTCCAGCACTATTAGGCCACATCCGTCAATAACGGGGTTGTCATTCCCAGTGTCGTTCGATCCTGAGTCCGCATTTTGTGTAAAGTCGATACCGTGTGGCTGCGTGCTTACTCTCTTTGTAGCCCTTGCATCGCGACTCTTTATGGAGGGCATATGGCCGTAAGAAGTCGATGCGATTCCCTTTCTATCCGTGTTCCAGATGAAGCGGCCAAGTGCTCAGTAGGCTTTCTCCCCTGATGCTTCCACTTCTGGTATGATTGAAGCGTCTTGGTGAGCGAAAGCGTGGATCGGAGTGAAACGATAGCGTACACTGGAGAGGATCGGTCTGTAGAATAGATAGAGACAACAGAAAATTTCAGTCGGCCGCGATTACAATTAGTGGATCTGAGTGGTCAAAATTGACATACCCGTCTTTGTAGAGGCCTGAGAGTTCGATACTGCCAGTGTTCTGACATGAATCGTCCCCTAGCACTGTGTCAATCGAAGATATAGCATGACAGGATGCATAGATAGAAGCCGTAATGAACAAATTTCACAAGGCGTTTGGCAGAGGCATGCTGAGAAGGGGTACTGCGTCGCGGGAGAAAGATAACCGCCGAGCAAAGATAGAACCGAGTATTGCTAGAGCATCAGAAGTCCCCGTCAGAGAGTTACATGCGATACCCGGAGCCAAGTGAGCGCCTGTAGAGAACTAGCTATATGATCATCAAGTGATTGATAGGAGGTGGCTCGGGACACATACTGGTGGGCACAAACAACTTGAGGACTTGGTAAAATCATTTATCTTGTGCATGTCCGTCGTGCTGGGGAAATGTCCACATGAGATAGGTTCCGAGAGTAGCCCAGTGAACGAGAGAGCACATGAGCCCTCTGTGCCTTCCGTTCTAGCTTCAACTTAGTCTTAGCAGAGGATTCGGTCCGAAATGAGGCGTCGGAGACTCGAACTTCGAGCTTGAAGCTTGAGGACTCGAAAGAGCTCGGAAACCGCCAATGGAGATACCAGAGTTGTTTAAGTCCAGTGAAAAAAAGGATCTACCGGTGCCTCTTGACATCTGTAGGCGCGTTAAAGACGATAAGACCGTGAAGGTATCGGAGACATAGGACAAGTTCAAGTTTTACCCTTCCATGTGCGGTTTGGAACCGGCAGACCGCGAAGCTTCTATTTTTGGCACACTGTACTGCCCGATCCAATTTAAACGACTTGTCCCCCAGATCGAATGGATCTAGTTCTTGATTTCTGTAGGTACCCTATGCGAAGGAATGTGATTATATTGGTCGAACCGTGGGTATTCATTACGAGAACCGACCATTGCCACTGCTTTATTTATTGCTTCATTGGCTTCTTTGTAACGGCGCGTCTCTGGTAGCGTCAAGCTGGGTTGTTCTTCTCCCCTCCTCAATCGTGGTCTGGTAGTGAGAGGTAGGCTCCGATACTTTCTTTGTGCCATGGTCTCAACGCTGACGCCTAAACAGCTATCGCTTCTTAGCCAGCGGTCCTTCGTCTCAAACGAGCGACTCGTCAAAGGTACTTTGAAGTCCACCTCTCGGCACTTCAACTTCACCCATGATACACCGCGATATTCATAGTCCATCTTTTCTCTAGCAACATGATTCCTACTTCCAACGTCACTGACCTATCGCTCAAGTACCCCGATGACGAGTCGGAGAAGAAAGTCTATCTTCAAGCGCGGGGCCCACTGTCGGGCTCGCTGCACACACCCCGTCATGTCTGGATTTTCTGGGACAATGGAAGCTCGTCCACAGCTGGTTCAAACATCCTGATTCACCAAATTATCCAGCTGGAGAGGTGGGGAGATAGGTTCTACTACGTTGAGCCCAACATCAAGCAGCGTATCAGGGACAAGGCCCAGGAATCACAAACCTATGAGCTCGGCACGTTCACTCGAGATCAGAGGGAGAAGATGTTGGAGTTGGCTGCTGATATACAGTTTAATGAGCGGTCACTTCATAATGGATGCCGCGTGTGGACGAGAAAGCTTCTAGGTGCCATGGTCAACGAAGGGCTGCTTGATCGTATGAATTTTGTTGCATTGATAGACCTTATTCCTCTACCTTATGAGCAGCCTGAATATTTCTACTAGGCATATCTTATTTGAACATTTTTATGGGCGATACTCTAAATACTACGAAAACCAAGTATTAGGATCAACAAAGGTACAGCCCAACAGCGAATATAGGTTAAAATCCAAGGTAAGGTTTACAATAACACTACAAAGATCGGACAAGAACAAGGTAAAATTAATGCGTCAATCGTCGTCGCTTGGAGTAAGATACTCCGGATCATCAGCCTCCTCGTCGCTGAGGACCTGTTTGCGCCCCGTACTCCTAGAACGCACTGGAGGAGGCGGACGTTCGTCATCATCCATGGGTGTCAAGGCATCATCATACGGTCCCGATGATGGAGCTCCAGGTAAACCCGAGCCAACTATAGCTCGTTCATACGCGGCATCAAAGACCTTCTCCATTTCCTCCGCATCATTATAGACCCATGAGCCTTCTTGATTATAAGTGCGCGCATTGTTGAACATGAGCTTCCAATCATCCCTGAATTGTTGCACGGTTTTGTAGTATGAACTTTGGCTTCGCTTTTGGATTTGCGACATGCAGATAGGTCTGGAGATGAGCTGATAATAATCGGGATATGTCTTGATACAAGCTGTTAGACGTTTTCACAATCAAATCGTACTGCGAACACACCTTCTTAGCTGGGAGTTGGAGGAACAAGTCACGTCGGGTCCGTCCCTCTTCCGCCTCACAGTCATACACAGCATCGTAACATTCTTCAAATGCCCTCTTCATCCGCTCACGCAGTGCAGGAGAAATGTCACTTGTCTTCGTCTTCCGGCGTTTCTGTACAAAACAGGTCAAAAAGAAGACAAGACCAAGATAGAGGAATTAATTTACGCTCATTCGGTCCTCATCTTCGTCATCCCCTGCAGCAGATGGGGTTACCGACATTGCTTTTACCCCCCTCTTCCGCTTAGAACCGATTGGAGTATCATAGTCTTGAGCTTTGGCCTTGCCTTTGCGGCCCTTACGTGGCCGAGAGTCCAAGTCGGAGACAGGTGTCCCTCGACTAGACGCCTCCCCTTCTCTCATGAACTTGGCGACATTTCGCGTCTTCCGCGGCCGCTCACTGATATCGTCAAGATCTTCGCCATCTTCCAAAGCCTATAGGGCAATGTCACATTAGTTGATACCGAAAAGAGAGTGAAAAGTTCTCACTCTCGCCCATGCGTCATCACTGAGGCCATCATTATAGCTGACAACATTCCTGCGACGCTGACCACGACCTTCGAATATCTCTTCGGTGTCTTTGGTCTCGAAGGGCTCGTCGGTCTGGTAGCATTCGGGAAGCTCTTCGAGCTGTATCAAAGGAGGTGGTGCCTTGCCGCGCTTTCCTTGCTTCCGCCAATTCTCTTGACTTTCGCGCTCGCGCTGAGCATCCATTTGCCGGAAGATTTCTCCTTCATCTTCGCTACGAGCGATCAAAGCATTGAGTTCTTCGTCGTTCATATCGCCAGCCTCTTCATTTTCTTCCTCTTGATCGGCTTCAAGGATGGAGCGCTACAAACAAATCAGATCAAGTGACCGCCGAAAAAATAGCTCGACATACCAAAAACTCTTCCTGCTCTTCTTGCGTAGATTTGTTATCAAAACGACCGGCTTGGATGACTTTGTCGTCAATGTCCAATTTGTAGCGAGCACGTTGGTACATGGCTTCTTCCACACTCTTCTCCGTGATGAATCGGAGAATGAGCACGGCGCGAGTCTGACCGATACGATGTGCACGATCCTGAGCTTGCAAATCCGCATGAGGGTTCCTAATGGGCATGATCAGCATCGTAAAACTCCGGAAGATCGAGCACTTACCAATCACTATCAAAGCTACAAACAAAAAATGAGTATCGAGTCAAAAGGATAAGTAAAGATACGAACATGATGACTGTGTCAGCAGTCTGCAAGTTCAAACCCAGGCCACCAGCCCTTGTGGACAGAATGAACACCTTGTACTCTGAGTCTTTTGCGTTGAACATCTGAACATATGATGCACGCTCTTCTGTTTTGGTGCCACCATCCAACCGAAGATATTTCCATCCCATCATTTTCAAGAAGTCCTCCATGATGTCCATTACTTTGGTCATCTGAAAGAAAACGAGGACCTTGGGAAGAACATTAGTCAAAGTCGGAAGGCCTCATACAACGGCATACATACCCGATGATCAGCCGCGAAAAATTTCGGCAATACACGACTGAGCAACTCAATCTTCCCGGACGTCCGAATAAGTTTATCGTCGATAACTTGGCTGGGATTGACTTTGTCCTCTACGCTTTCAAACAAGAAAGGATGTTGACAGATCTTTCGCAGTTGCATCAGCTCATTGCTCAAACCCTTCACACCACCCGATTTGCTGGATGACGGAGACATCAGCCCACTGTATGCTGTTCGAAGGTATTACGTACCCTTTAGCGTCTTTTCCATCTGCAATCATTTTATGCTTCTTCATCTGCTTGTACAGCTGACTTTGTAAAGCGCTCATCCTAACCTTTATGACCTTCTCGACCTTGTCCGGTAGCTCGCTTTCGACATCCTTCTTCAATCGCCTCAACAAGAATGGCCGAAGCACTTTGTGGAGGCGACGAATAATGAGAAGAGCCTCTTCTTCATTTAATTCTATCTTGTCGCCCGTTCCGGAGTTAGCAAAGGGAGTGTTAAACCATTCATCAAATGATTTTACGGAATTGAAGATTTTAGGAAGGACGAAATTCAGTAAGGACCACAGTTCTGGAAGATTGTTCTGTAAGGGTGTACCAGTGAGGATGAGGCGATATCGGGTGTGGTAGTAAGTGGTAAGAGTTTGAGAAAGTTTGCTTTGAGTGTTCTTCATACGATGACCCTCATCTAAGGCCAGTGCTTTTAGTTTCTAAATCGTGGAAAGAAGAGTAAATGTGCACACCGATAATCATATGCAACCACTTTAGCTTGCTTAGGTGAGGTCGATCTTTGATGATGTACTCATACGTGGTGAGTAGGACCTGAAATTGCCCCACCCTAAGGTCACCCTGTAAGGCGCGACGCTGAGCCGGGTTGCCTTTGTATGACACCATCTTGATGGACGGGGCCCACTTGGCAAATTCTCCCGACCAGTTCGTCATGGTAGAAAGAGGGACAATGACAAGGTAAGGACCGCGTTGCCGTTTGACTTCGATAAGAAACGAGATCAGGGATATAGTCTGAATCGTCTTGCCGAGACCCTAGTAAAATTTCGTAGGTAATTAGTTGTAAAGAAGGGAGTCGTATAACGTACCATTTCGTCTGCTAAAATTCCATTCAGTCTGTTGTTATACAAGCTCACCATCCACTGCAACCCCTTTAACTGATACTCTTTCAGTGTCCCACCGACCAGGATCGAAGGCTGCCTCGTAACCTTCTCGGATATACGATGAGCAACAGCATAATAGTCCACCTTAGCCTTGTCTTCATTAGCCTCTTCCGTAATCTGTGCACCGAATGTAGCCTCCGTCGCCGGACCATCTTCCACCTCGAACTGAAAGTGTTCTTGTGGACCACCTTCATTCTGCTGAGCGACAACGGCCTGAGCAAGAGAGTCGAGGTACGCATCTGTCTGTCTTAGAAGATGAGTGATCCTAGTGTCTTTAGCGGTGTCAATGAGTTTCATATAGGCTTCTTCATCGTCTGCCTTCAGCGCTTTCAAACGCTCCTTCGAAATCCTTTCGATCCTCTTCTGCTCCTCCTTCTCCGTATGAACATGCCAGCTCAAAACGGCCCGCCCAATTCTCTGAACCCGCTCTTGAGCTGCGCGGTTTGCAGCGATCACTTCACGTCCATGAGCTGTGATAACGTTGAGTTGTTCGACATGCTTGTGCTTTGCACGTCGCTCGCGATCAGTGCGTTGCCTTCGCTCAAGCTGCTCGGTCATACGCGCATCTTTGGGGTGCGGCTTTCGAGTGCGCTTGAAATCGACTCGGTTGAGTGGAAGGAGAGATCCATGGGTGAGTCGTTCAGCCACGAGAGCGCGCATGGCCCTTTGCTTCTCCACGAGACGCAGGGATTTGAGCTCTATCATAGCACGGAACTTTCCACGAGATGTGGCACTCGGATGTATGAGAGTTCCAAGATGAGCATCATTCGCCACAGCGTTCTCCTTCTCGCCTTTGACCATCTCATCGATGTCAACACCCGGAACCAAGTCTCCGTCGCCCATCGTGGAAGGAAGAGCCTCCAGTTCCCTGATTCGCTGCTGGATGCGGTTTTCAATGAAAAGATCACGCTCGGCCAATATCTGGTTAGCGTCGAGGCCAGTGGGCATGATAGTGGGAACGAGTAGGCGTTGCAGTCGAGTAGAAAACATGGTTTTATCGGTCTCGGGACCGCGCTTGAGGTGGGAAGTAGGGTGTCTATACGCATTGTAAGGGTATATACCTGAGTTGACATCGTCCTCGAGGAACGGTCCTTTGGGTAGATCGGCGGGATCAATTTCTATGTCTTCTGGCTCTTCCGATTTGCCAATATCGAGTGCTGGTGTCCCTGACTCGCCTTTCGGCACCTTTACAGCGCTGTCTGCAGCTCGAGAGGTAGAATCGGGGGACTGGAGCCGTTTCTCGTCTGCGACAGCAACGGCATTGTGCATCTGCATGGCTTGTTGTACATTGTCTGGTACAGGAAGATGCCGACTGAGAAGTTTGAAGGCTGATATTTGAGCACGGAGAACGTTTATTTGGTCAGAGGTGAAGGAAACGGGGGTGTGAGGGGGTGCGGGAGGGACAACGACAGGCGTTGAACCATTAGTGATGCCATTTCCGTTAACCAATGCCTGTTGTGTTTGCTGCTGCTGCGCAGCTTGTGCATGATTTCGAGCTGGAAAGATGAGATAAAATCGGGCAAGGAAAAGACGGTGACCTACATTGGTTGCTGACACTCTGGATGTATTTGACCAGACTTTCGAGCTCGTTGGGGTGTTTCTGCTCGGTAGGATTCTTTCTAAGAAAATTGACTCGCTGGAGGGCAGGATGAGGGAATATGCTGAATATATGAAGAGGCAGTCAACGAACCAGAATGAGTTGCTGCAGCTCCTGCATGCCGGGCTGTCGTGGCCCGTGATGTGGTGGGATATTCTGAGGGAGGCCGTTGGCCAACATAGGAGCCGACATTACCGTCCGCGTGCCCTGCAGCAATCAGTCGCGTCAACAAGCCTCGAATGTGTGGCAAGAAAGGGTATGTCACGCTACCGTCACGCCGAAGCTTCTAGTGTTACATATGTCACTGTGACAGTGTGATGTTATCGACCACGTGATATAATTAGCCACCGCGTCCGACCACGCCGGTTGACTCAAGTCCTTCTCTGTTACCACCATGCCCGCTGAGAGAGCAGGAGTGAGCATGCCTTGGATTTCCTTCAACGACGTATTGATTACCCTTTAGTACACCGTGACCATGTTCCTAGTGGACATCTCCAAGTCCATGGGAAAAACCAGGATCGTCGAACTCCCTGAAGGGCCCAACGGTGAAGAACGAACAGCCGAAATCACAAATCTACAATGGGGGCTTCAATATGTGAAACTTAAGATTCAAGAAATGGTGAGTTTGATTCGTATGTCACGTTTCGGCTATTCAGGTTGGGTCAGATATACAACGGAAGGAAGACAGATCAATGTGGCGTTATTGTATTTGGTTCAGAAGGTGCGTGAAATACGGCCGCAACGTCTGTCCAACTCTAATGTCAGTCAAGATACGGACAACATCGTCAATCAGATGAACGGGGGATATGAGAATGTGTCTGAGTACATTCACATTGCACAGCCCAACGCAGTAACCCTTGCGAAGTTAGATCGTTTGGAGCCTTCTGAAACTACCGGAGATCGTGAGTGCATGTTTCTGCATTATTGTTTTACTCATACTGGCGCGGTCCAGCCATCGACTGCCTCATTGTCGGCATCGAGACCCAAGCAGACCATCTCGGTTCTAAGAAAACGTGGACTCGCAAGATAATCCTCGTGACAGACGGAGAAAACCCCATAGAAATTGAAGACTGGGATGCTACCGTTAAGAAACTCAACGGCCTTGATATTGCCTTGACCATAGTGTGCGTATTCAGAAACTATAATTATATCTATGCTCATCATCCAGCGTAGTGGTATCGATTTTGATGACGAAGAACTTCCCTATGTAGAAGAAGACAAGTCATACATCAAGGCTAGTTCTTGATCCTCAATTCTGCTTCTCACCTTTGACAAAACCAACTCTAGCGAGTGAACGAAAGCTTTTACAAGCAATTCATCGACAGTGTCGAAAAAGGCGTATTAGGTACTTGTGCTTATGCCTTGCAAGATATATCGCGCCCAGATATTAAACAAACGAAATCTGTCCTAATGGGCACCGTTCTCCGACTAGGCGACGTAGATACGCGCCCGGAACAATCCCTTGAAATAATGGTCAAAACGAGCAAGTGCACGGCCATCAACCTACCAAAGAGCTGGAGGAAATTCGCCGTGAGGAAGGAAGAGGACGACGAGAAGGCAAAAATGATACTTGATGGCGAGGAATACGTGCGCTATGCCCAGCTGAAGCAGACCTCAGAATATTTTGTCGATAAGCGAGACAAAGGTGAAGATGGTGACGTCAAAATGGAAGAGGTGGAGGAGGAAATTGACGACGGCACCAAGAAGAAAGATCCCACTGAGGGCATGGAGTCTGTCGACAAGGAAACTTTAGTGCGAGGATTCAAGTATGGAGCATCATATGCACCCTGCCCTGATGGTCAGTTTCTTCGAATGAACACAAAGAAGGGAATCGAGATTTTTGCCTTCTTTTCTAAGAAGAGGGTGAGTCTCGAACCTTCAAGGGATTTCCTCTCACGTTGTACTAAATGATTGTAAAGTTTCGTCGCGAACTCTCCATGGGTGAAATACAATATGTATGGGCTGATCCCTCTTCTCCTCAACAACAAGTGGCTCTGTCGTCCATCGTGCAAGCGATGTACGAAAAGGGTGTTATGGCAATTGCTCGATGGGTAACTAAAGACGGGATGGACCCAAAGATGGGAGTATTGTCTCCTACGATATTTGATAAAGTGGACTGTCTGCTGTGGGCTCAGGCGAGTAGCCCGTGTGGTGGCTACATCGAAAGACTTACAAGCAATTGTTTTACCAGATGCCTTTCGCAGATGATGTGCGCAAGTACACGTTCCCATCGCTTGACCACCTAGTGAACAAGAAGGGAGAGGTGGTAAAAGAGCATCCGTATCTTCCGACCGAAGAGCAACTTGATGCTATGGATAACTTTGTTGACGCTATGGATGTCATGGCGGCAGGAGAGAAAGACGAAAAAGGGTATGTAATTTATACTTTTCTGTCTCACATTTTCACGAGAGCTAGGAACCGAGAACCATGGTTCGACACACGGTATTCCTATAACCCGGCGATTCATCGCGTCAAACAAGCTATGTTCCACTGTGCAGTTGTTTCCGATTTAGACAAAAATCCTCTTCCACCACCACATCCCGAGCTTTTGAAGTACTTTGAGCCACCACGCAAAGTTGTTAAGCGGGCACAGGACGCTATTGAAGAGGCCAAGGCTGCATTTAAAGTTAGAGAGGGTGCGCCACCTCATCCCGTGTGGCTTACCGTTACTCAGAATTGCTATAATACAGTACCCAAGAAGGTCATCCGGACGCGTAAAGACGGACATGTTCACGCACGCGACGACGACGAGGAAATGCTGCTCTTGGACCGTAAAGCGCCAGCAACTACACAACTACAGGTTGTTGAAGAACCTGTCCCTTCATCGAGTATGCAGGAGCTAAGCATCACACCAAACGAAGATGACAGCGCAACTGAGGAATCCGAGGAGGAGGAAGATCTTGCTAAAGTTCCACCTAAGAAAGTCAGTAACCCTCTCCCAACACCCGCTAGGTCTACATCGCCTCAAATCGATCCTGGTCGAGAGCACGGTCGAATCGTTGGAACCACATACCCCTTGCAGGACTTCCAGAAGAACCTCGCGGCCAAGGATCTGGTCACCAAAGCGGTAGAAGACCTTGCGTTCGTCATTACGGAGATTGTGATGCGTCCTTTTTCGTCACGGCGGACGGACGAGCTGATTGAATGCATGAAAGTCATGAGGGATACGTGTCTTAATGTGAGCGACTCCTATCATGCTACCCCCGCAGTCTAACCACCATGGTCGTTTCAGGAAGATGAAATTGATGCGTGGAATAAGTAAGTCCATCTTTTGTCTCTAGATCATAGAGGTCCATACTCAATGGCGTGCAAGGTTTCTTCTGGAACTGAAGAAGAAGTGCAAAGCAACACCTGGAAATCCTGAATTCTGGAGGGAGCTCCAAAATATCGGACGCTCAATAAGTCTGATCAGCGACGAAGAAGCCAGAGAGAAAGGAGGAGAATCGGATGATGTCACCGAATCAAAGGCTAAAAAGGTATATTTCGCTGCCACCTATCTCGGATTCTGAGAACTTGACACATTTTCTCTCCAGTTCTTCGATTAAGCATACCATCCCCCTTTATCATTTAATCTCAAGCAATGTTTCTTGGACTAGCTGTCGTAGTTATGCTGTATATACATGTATGTAACTTATATTTATAATTTCATCAGTTCTTGCCCCACCATCCACCGAGTAGACTGCTCAATCCGCCACGAGCGGGTGCTGGGGAAGGTTCTGGCGTCGCCGCTCTCGTATCCTCAATGATTCGCCTCTTGTCTCCCACAGGCTCAATCTTGCTTGTAGGGCCCGAGGTCGTAGGAGCAGGAGCTGGCGTAGCAAGCGCAGTCTCCTTCCCTGCTCTCTGCAACAGTCTGTCCATATCCAAATCTACGTAATTTAGCGCAATGTTAAAGAATGCTGGCTTCTTGTAGGACCTAGGGTCTGCATCGATGGAGCCACCGTTGTAAGGCAACCAGTCCCGTTTGAACTGCAGACTGTCGGATGATAATTGGGACTCAAGTTGACTAAGTTCAACTCGAGAAAGTGGGAAGAAGGCAACCTCGGTAGCGTCCGAATTCGACATTGAGATATGGGATTGCGTTTCACGAATGTGGATGCTTGAATGTTGCAAAAGGGCCAGCGCTTCTGCGTACTTCTTGACATTCACGTAGCAACGAGCGAGGTACAAACATCTGCGAAAATAGGTATGAGAATGGGCAAGTATGATAGTACGCTCAATAACTTACCTGCTGGCTTTCGTGTATGAGATTCTCGCGTCCACGCCAGATGACAAGTCTGGATTATCGTCGACTATGCTTAGCGTCCTCATTTGCTTTAAACCTTGCATGATAGTATCCAACAATTTCACAATAGCAGGATATACTCTGGCATCAACCTGCCCAGGTTTAGAATGGCTTTTTGAGGGACTGGACGGGGAAGCCAACAAGGCTTTGACAAGCCTAAAGTCCCGTTGAATGCGCCGTGATAGTAGTTGGAATATGGTGTATGCGTAAAGGAAGTGTATATCGCGCGCTCCGCTGCTTGTAGTTGCAGCCGATCCTGTTGACTATAGAAAGAGCGTGAGATACTTCCAAAAGCAAAAGGTAAGTATTGCGGGCTTTACCTGTTGAGCCTCTTTCAATCTCCTTGCCACATCTTCTGCGTCACTAAGAGCGAGAAGGATGGCATCGTAGGCTGCCACGCTCTTCTTCGAACCACCCGCCTTGACCTTCTTTTCGTCGTAGACGTCCAACTTCTTCTCAGCCTCCTGCACTTTGAGGAAGACATCGACAAGCTCTGGGTTTCGCACGGGCACAAGCTCGCCTTCCCATATCAAAGTCTCCAGCTTCTGCTTGCCCTCGACATGGTTCAGTGCTTCTTCCTCCGTTTTGAACCTGCCCAACAGACTATCACAGCCTTCTACCAAGGCGTTCTTATGCTTTGACGAAAGCTCAGAGACGATTCCGTCGACATCATAAGATTTTTCCCGACCTAGCTCATGCGCACAGTACCGAATCTCCGGACCAATTTCGTCCGCAAACAAGACAGCGAGAGCTTGGCCCCTACTAGTCGTGGCAGCAGCAGCCAGCTCATCCAACAAATGTCTCGCCACACTGAGCTGAATGAGAGCATCCTCGAAATCTTCGCGATAACGAAGGAAACGACCGTTAAGAATAAGCGTGTAGATAGTGGTTTCGAGTAAGCTCTCTGCAGACAGCCGACAGGACGCGAATAATACTTGGCAATGGGAGAGGAGCTGTGTCGACCAGTTGACGCTACGACGGAATCGGCCTGTAGCACTATGCCTGAGTGTATGGGCATTTTCGACGTTTGCGGGTTGCAGGGATTGTGATACAAGATCTTGGGAATATGCCCAAGCACGTTCAGCTTCCATGAGCAGGAGTTGAAGGCTACAATCCAGTTCGCTGAGTTGTGAAAGTCAGGAGAAGATGAATGTGCCTCACTGTCCGTCCTTCATGTTCTCCTCGCTCATTGGCGGAAGCTTCTTGAAATCTTTTCCTTTGCCATGGGTCATCTTCAAAGTCGATCGAATTCGATGTGTTCTATTGGCACAATGCTTCCTGTAAAATGCTCAGCATACACGACAATGCTGGAGCATATAGCCTAACCTGTACCGAGCGAAATCATGGTATCGGAGACCATACGCGATCCGCTGCTGGTTCGCAAGCTGCAGAGCTGGGTATTTTCAGCTACTGTGAATTGCCAATCTGGCATGAATTGTGTACCTCTGAATGACGGTTTGTCGGGCATGATAGAAGGTAGAAGAAAAGCGGAGAAGATTCCGAGTACAATCGAGATGAATGTAGAAGGACAAAAACAAACACGTCGCCGCGATCGTTACGTATATATTTCTGCTACTTCCACCGTCAACACTATCATGGACGCCGAAACTCTTCCTCCTACCCTCCAGAACGTCCTTGATCAGACCACCTTGAAGTGGATATTCTGCGGCAGGTCCTATTTATTCTTTGCTACAGCTAATCACTTACCGTAAGCGTCAGGTGGGAAAGGTGGTGTAGGCAAGTCAAGACCGTCATCGTCAGGAAACCAAGTTCAAACCAGCGGATTCAGGAAAGACAACGACATCGTGTTCGCTGGCTATACAGCTAGCAAAATGTCGCCAATCGGTCCTCCTCATCGTGCGTGTTCTCCTCTTACGCGGCCGTCTGGCAGTCCTGATAGCACTACCACAGTCAACCGATCCTGCACACAACTTGTCCGACGCCTTTGGCCAGAAATTCTCCAAAGATGCTACCAAAGTCAACGGATTCGATAATCTTTTCGCAATGGAGATCGACCCGACAAGTGCAATACAGGAAATGGTGGAGCAATGTATGATCCTCGACTATCCTCCATGCAGATATGATATTTACGCCCTTTTATACCAGCTGATTCAAATGGGATGATGGGCTCCATGATGCAGGATCTTGCCTTTGCCATTCCCGGTGTCGATGAAGCCATGAGTTTCGCTGAAATCATGAAGTACGAACCCTCATGCTGATCGTCTCACTGCAATTTGAACTTTGATATAGGCATGTAAAGTCGATGGAATATTCTGTTATAGTCTTCGATACGGCGCCAACGGGACATACCCTCCGTTTCCTCTCGTTCCCAACAGTGCTGGAGAAGGCCCTAGGGAAATTGAGCAGTCTAGGGTCACGATTTGGGCCCATGATCAATCAGGCGTGTATATTGTTGTTCCCTTTGGCATTTACCCTAACCCGTCGCGCAGATGTCTTCTATGATGGGCGGAGAAGCTGGATCTCAAGAAGATATGTTCGCAAAGCTTGAATCGATGCGCGCCGTCATTACAGAAGTGAACACACAGTTCAAGGATCCTGTATGTGCCCGTCCTTGCGGCTACGGTTATGTGCTGACAACCCCGTAGGAAAAGACCACCTTCGTCTGTGTTTGCATATCTGAATTCTTGTCGCTATATGAAACCGAACGCTTGGTCCAAGAATTGACGTCTTACGAGATTGACACGCATAATATCGTTGTAAACCAGCTTCTCTTCCCCAAGAAAAGTGCGTTATCTCTCGTTTACAAGCTCACCGCCCTCTGATATGTTTGAGCAGGTTCTAATTGCGAACACTGCCGGGTCCGACAAAAGATGCAACAAAAGTATCTGGGGGAGGCCCATGAACTCTACGACGAGTTTTTTCATATAGTGCAGCTGCCGCTACTTACGGAGGAGGTCAGAGGCCCTGAGAAGCTGAAAGAATTTAGCAAGATGCTAGTAGAACCGTATGTTCCACCGACGGATTAAAGGGAACCAGCATGGGACGATATTGTAGACTACATGATTTGGATACACACGTCAAAGTAATGAGTACATAAAAGATTGCAGCGACAGCATTGGAGTCAAATAGGCGTAGACAAACCGATCATCTTGACCACCACCTTCAAATCACGTCGATATAACGCGCCGTTCCAATGGTGAGTACGCGCACTTGCCCTGCTCTCGATTTCCTCTCGTGTTGCGTCTAATCAACAAAAGAATAGAGTCTTGCCTTTCTTCACTCTCACGACGCTGCAGAAGGTCAGTTCTCTCTGGGCATGCAGGCGGCTAACACTGAGCTGCTCCTCTTCCAGCGCACGGTGACGCTGTATGGGACATCTCTTGGACAAGCAACGACACCGTGATCTCCGTCTCAGCCGACGGAAGCATCAAGCAATGGACCTCTGCAGGCGATCTCCAACCTCCAAACCCTAGCTCGGATTTTCCGGCTCCACACATGCTCGGTCTGGTCTCTCTATCTGTATCACCAGATGCAAAATACGCCCTCTACAATACCATCGAGGGCCTCACGTCCTTATGGGACCTCACCACCGGGGACATCGTTGGAAAGCACGAGAGTTACAACCGGTCGTCTGGATCTGGTGATATCGAACCCGGTGAGCTGTCGTCCCCCCACGCTTTACAGCCTTTCATTCAAGCAAGATAGCGTGGTCTGTATCTCTGAATCCCAACTGCCAGACCTACGCCTCTTCAGGCGCCTCCGGGAATGTTGCCATCCACTCGGCAAAGTCAGAAAATTTTGGACAACGATTGTCTTCTTTGCCTTCAGGGAGGAGTAAATTTGGACTGGACTGCACTCATGTATGTATTCACATATTTATCGTACCTCTAATGTTCACAACACCCCGTGGGTAGAGCCCAGATGGAAAGCGCGTTGCGTTGTCCTCGGAATCAGGGCAGATCTATATATTCGACCTTGAATCAAATTCACTGGCCACGACGTACACCTCCCATGCTATGGCCGTTCGAGATCTTGTCTGGTCCCCCGATTGCAACGCAAGTCTTTCGTTACACCACAAGCTTTTTCCTTCACTTACCTGCACTATAGCTCCTTCTGAGTGCGTCTGAAGACAAACGGCTGGTACTTCACGACGTACGGACATCTTCCGGGGGAATGGTGGCGGCTTTTACGGGTCATTCTTCCTGGGTTCTCAGCGTCGACATATCGCCCGATAATCGTCTTGCCTTGTCAGGGTACGTAGAATACTCGTTATCCCACTCATGACGCCTAATTCAAGTTCAGATCCGCCGACAAAACTATCAAAGTGTGGGACATTGCAGCACGAGCGGCTGTATCAACCGTCCAAGATACCGGAGAAGTGTGGTCTGTGTCGTGGAGACCTAAATTGACATCCGTTGGGGTGGGTGCCTTCGTCACTGGAGGCGAAGATGGTGTAGTGCGATGGTGGAGAGGCGCCGGCGGAGGAAGCACTTTTTAGCGTAGTTTGTATTATCCTTCAAATCAAATGCTTTATCAAAGAAATTGATTATACGACTAACTAGACAAGAATTCCTCGATGAGCAACGATACAAATATTACGAGTAACTGAGGACAACAACAGAAAAATAAATACATGCGTATCCTGTATCATAGGATTTATATGCCATGATTGGTTCTGTGGTGGTGGAGATATATACAAAACTGATGCGAGTTTTAGTTGGGAAAGATGCTGGTTGGGTGATAACAAGGATGACGGGTTTGGGGCGACAAAGAGAAAGAAGGAAGTAACAAACAAATGCCAAGACACGAAGGGACGTAACAATCACCCTGACCGGGTTGGGAGAGCCAATATTAGCACCAACGGACGTCTCGTAATATCACAACACTTACCTATCTCAAACGTAGGCAATGTCAGTCTCTCACCAAGGGAATCCCTAGTAGAGTATATCGCCAGTTCACTGTCATGACTCCGCTGCTTCCTCTTGATGCTCGGTCTTTTCGACATTCTCAGCTCTCCCATCTTGTCCTCCTTCAGTAATTCAGTCGGGCTGGCACCTCTCTTTCCATGGGAAGATGAGCTGGCTGTTAATATATCGTTATAGACAAACACCGGACCCGCTGCCGGCACAGCATTGCTATGGGACGAGCCGCTCTGCTGACGGATCATTTTCTCAACATGCTCTGCTCCCAATGCCTCTTTCTCCTCGTCGGCCACCATCAGAGCACCCTCAATGACGGCCGCATGTACAAAGACGTACTGTCTGAGACTCTGGCACAGACTCATTCGCTGTTCTCTCATATCTTGAACGACTTCCCACAGTGGCTCGTCGCAGGAGCTCAACAAGCGTGGTGAGTCAGGCCTATGCATCGGACGAGGATCCTTGTAATCGACGTTTGTTGTCGACGTAGAAGCCACAACAGAGAGCGGTCGTGTCGTAGAAGCTGAAGAGAGCTTGAGATTCGGCGTCGATTGCGCAGCTAAGTCCTTGGTGTCCTTCACGTCGCTGTCAGACGGCGACAGGCTCCTTGAAGTGAAAGGGGACCCGTCCTTTGTCGAAGCACTCGCTACCGGAGCCGACTGTGTCCGCGCGCGTGAAGTTTCCTCTTCCCCCAGCCGCGCGCTCAGTAGAATCTTGAAATCCACACCAGGAACCGAATTCGAACTTGGAAATGACTTTTTCTTTGTACCAACGACTCCATCCTTGCTGCTCGGTTCGGAAGCTATCGTCGTGACAAAGGATGACGAGGTTGTGTATCCGCTACTTGTCGCATTAGGTGAAATCTCACCATCATTTTCCTTGCATTCGTTTTTCGGCCCGGTACGGGGGAAAAAGGAGGAGGACTCTTCGGAAGAGGATGCGGTACTCAAACTAGCAGTTTCGAAGGATGACCTGCCTTCGGAATCGCCAACGTCGCGACTGTATGCACTGTCAATGTGCTCTAGGTTTTCGGCCCATCGCCTTGTAGCTGTGTCGTCTCCCTCTGGTTCTCGTTGTGGAATTGAGGTAGAAGGCGACAGTCCGTTGTCTATGACAGGAACGTGCAAAACGTCACCTCCCTTGTTAGGCGGCATGGGCATGGTACGTTGGCCTGTCTCGTCCATGACGATATCACCATCGCTGTCGGTACGACCTTCGATTGCTCTATTTTCGGCCGTCTTGACCTGGTCCTTGACGGATTTTCGGATCTCTCTCCTGATCCCGTCCAGGACGGCGTCGACAGCGATAAAACCTCCAGTCCTTCCCACACCGGCACTGCAGTGCAAAAGAAGCGGCTGGATGCCTTTCCCGTGGCGCGAAATGCCCGTACGCGAATCGACGTCCGATAGCTGATCTTCGGCATTGAATCCGTTGATATCGAGGTTATCCCTATGCCGCTCACTCTCCTCCATGCCCCTCCCTACCTCCTTGATGAGCTCCAGGACACCTCGAGGGTCATCGGGAACATTCATATCCGGCCATTCCAAATACTGATAATGGACAATTCGGCGCGGTTTGGAATGTGGATATCCGGAGTGGGTAAGCAAAAAAGTCCGCTTGATGATTGGGTGAGTCTTCTCTTCTTCATCGGCACAGAAATTGAAAAAGCCTCCGTTCTGCTTGGATGGTATACTATCCCCACCGTCTTCTTTCCCCTCGCGGCTGATCAATCGAAGGTGAAGGGAGTCGTAGGTACCGTCTTTCCAATAGCAGTTGCATTTCACAGTGGAGCCCTCGATCTCTCGGGTGAGCATAACGATAACGTGAACGTTTTGCTGCCAAACAAGACTGTCGAGCTTGTTAGAGATATGCATGAAATTCATTAGAAGCTAAGACCTACGTCCAAAAATCCACAAAAGTAGCTTCCAAGGGACCTTGCGTAGCTATGTATCGTCGGCGAGTACACAGCGGCTGTACATAGGAAGCGTTCACATAATCGTCGGTATCCTCACAGCTGCACAACCGAGATTTGGCCGGCGTAAGGATGGGAGTAAAAGAGGAGGGCGTTAATACGGGTGAGGCAGTGGAAGAGACTGCGGAATCCAAGGAAGGAGGGGGAGATATTGATTTATCGGAATGCAGTCGGACTCTAGCGTGTTCAAAGGGCCAGATATGACGATATCTATGACACAACCAATTAGAACGATGTAAGTAATAAAGAAAGGAAATCATACCGGTTCTTTGCACCTTTTTCTACACCTGCAGTAATACTGAAGGGGAACGGTTTGACAGGCACGGCCTTGCGTTCGCTGTGGTTTTGTACAAGAGATTCTCGCGAATGATGCTCCATAACTCCCATTAGTCTTCTCTGCTCAGCGAGTTCGATACGGTAGAACTGCATTGCGAGAGATTCCATGCTTTCTTCAACATCCGTCTCGAGTTCGGAAGTCGTTCGGAGAGCAATGTTGCGCAGCCATGCGAAAGGAAGATCAGCTATCCGCTGTTTTGCCCGAGCAGTGAGTTTGAGCGGAATACGTTCTGTAATGCCATGAGAGAGCTCTATGTTTTGACGGATGGTATCGAAGAAAGGATTAAAGGGTTGATGAGGAAGTGATGGCATTGACATGCCGGCTCGTAGAGATGAGGGAGACTGCCGTTTAGGCGCACGGAAGGCTGCTGTTGGCAAAAGATTGGGATTGAGAGATGTAGAAGGGGGAGCCGACGTGGTTGTAGGATCAGGCACCAACGGGTGTTGGTCAATAAGCTCTCGTCGATCCCGCCATACAGACTGGAAGCCACCCTGCAGCCAACAGAGCTTGCCAGAATATCCAGAGTTATCGTTGGCGAATTTCCTGAGAAGGCCGAGGATATTGGATGAGTCGGGCAGTGATGCAGAGTCAGCGTCGTACACAACGATTTGGGCTGATGTATTCCAACCAAGGAATCGTGAGCGTGAAGAGGAAGAAGATAGCATTGATGCAAGCTTGTCCAAAGAGAACAAGGGGCGTTTTAGGAGCGTGGAGGGCACCGACAACGACAACGCATTGGGGAGACGAGCATTGCTGAACTGGGCATGGGGTCGGATGTCAATGAACAACACGGAAGGGGTATTGACGAGACCAGCAAGCTCGCTGTGTTGAACAGCATGGAAGCTATTAGAGTGCAACGTTGGTCTCGGTGTCGGTGTAGGCTGGGACGACGAAGGAACAGCGACCGACGGAAGCCGTGCGGTGAAAGAGCCAAAGCTGGACGCTATGGCCTGTGCAAATGTGTCGTTTTGAGTGAGTGCTATCGCCGAAGCGTCGTTGGCGGCGGAGAAAAAGTCCATGGAGGACGCCGTGGACAACGATGAGCAAGCTCACAAGAAGTGCGTGAGGGCGGAAAAGGCGGCTGGAAGGTACCTCAGATTAACCAGCTCCGACTCCGCATGTTCACACGATGACGTCAGTCGACACCACACCTTCTAGGCCCTGTATGACCCTGCACAGCCAGTTCTTGGCTCCCATAGTTAGTCTCCGTCAACAGCCCAGTATATCAGCGCTAGCGACTGGAACATCTTTTACTTTTTAGACTTCAATCGGGTACTAGTGATTTTCTACAACGGGCTTAGGTGCGATCAACAGTGACGACGGTTCCGGACGCTTGCGGATAAGCCGAAGAAAAAAATCAAAATTCACACCGAATAAATGTACTAGCAAGTTTCAACGGAATGGCACCGTGTCGGCCATCGCTATGTTCAGGTCACTCAGCGCGGCAGCGGTGGAGCACTAGGTCACCTGTACATCCCCGGACCCAAAAAAAAACTCAGGCCGCCACTCAGGGCCCTGGCTTCTCAACTTATGCAAGGCAAGCAATGCTTCTCTTCCTCCGATAATGATAATGGTGATGCTCTTTCGGGGTTTCGGCGAACCGAAATAATGTAAAATGTCGTCATAATATTCCTATATCGCGGTATCTGGTCAGACAAAGCTCTGCGGAGGACTAGAGCCATCTCCTCGTTTTCTCCAAAGTATCCCTCCTTGATTCGAATTCGCGTCCATGTGCATGGGAACGCGACCTTGGCCCAAATCAACCCTGGAACACCTTCTCTTCTGATATACAACCGAATCACGGAGACTTTCCACGCCACGCAACATACAGGGATCGCAAACCTCCGTAATGGCCGTAACCTGTAATACATACGTTAATAAACGATCTAATAACATCTACTTAGAACGAATACGGCTCAAATCGACGAAGACACTTCGGTTCCGGTCTCTCCCATCCATCATCTATGCCTTCATCTTCCATCACAATGATATGGTGCCTGCCGGGCTGCTGACGCCATTCTGGCCCTTCCCCACCTCCAGGAAATCCAGGAAACGTGCGTCCAAAGAACGGCCAAGTCGGAAGATAACAAATTTCCTTAAACACAGATATTAAATTTTTAACGTGGTCTAGATAACCAACGTCGCATACCTCAGGCCCACAAGCAGGTTTACACTTCACCCAAACACTCCAATCCAACCACCCCATCAGCATGTCAAGCTGTATTCTCCATTCCGAGAGAACACTCTCCGCCTCTTTGGCTTGATCCACAGAATACGGAAGCATGTCATCAAATCCGCTCAAGACACCCTTAGCCCACATCCGTGTTATAACGCGACATATCTCGCGATTGGTTTCCATCACCGCACCGAGTATTAAATGCTCTGATTCGGTCAATTTAGAAGTTAGAACTGGGGAAGAAACAATGTACAATGTATGTGACGTCGCACAGAGCTTGTAGATCGGAACCGCCCAGGAGTAGATCATTGACGCCGCTTTCGGAACCGAAGGAGCGACAGAGTGAAGCAAGTACGGCTGCAACATAACTCGCAATTGGGTTTGTACCTTTTTAGCCATCTGTACCTTGTACTCCGACGAGGTGATGTTAAGCAGGTACTGCACCATCTCGAATCTGTCTTGATAACGTTCAACTATCACTTGTATCAGGGTTTTCCAATCAACACCGCTGCCGCCCCCATGGGGTGTTTGCACCGCTGTTTCCAATCTATTCAGGGCCCTCTGAATGTCAAATTGAGAAGCTCGTCCGATATGATGGTGAAGCCTCTCTTGTCCAAAGCGGTGGGAAATCAAGCTCGGAGCGATAGATGTATCATAGAAAGATACCATGCGTACTAGATCGAGTTGTATGCGTGTATCCCCAGGATAGCGATTATGCCATGACCCCGCGTGAAGGACCTCGAAGTGGCTTAGAGTGACTGACGGAGAGAAAATTGGACGCCTTTCACGCTGAGAAATTCCCTCAAAATGCTGGGGACCCCGGTGTGGGGGCAGAGGAAATTGGGGATTATCGGCACTCAACTGGAGAAACGAAAGCACTTCGACACCAGCGGCAAAATCGCAGAGCATAATTTCGCTGGAGAAGAAAATCAGGGACTCGCAAGAATAAGACGGCACGATAGCCTACAAGTCCATTTCCATCCTACAAAACTTAGTCTTATTATGGCATCAAGACAAGATGAATAGGAAGCATACCTAAGAAAGCCATCGACGCCAAACCTCTGTCCCCATGTACAAAGATCTGCAATCCGTTTATACTCTTCCCTGATGTTTTCGGGAGCAATGCGACCCCACGCCACGATATCTTGAGTCTCTAAAGGACCGTTCACCAATTTCGCGGCACCACTTCCATCAAAATATACGACATTGAGCACACGTATGACTACCAGAGTCAACTGCCAGCATCCGGTCGTTGTATTCCCGCGACAAAATACGTATGAATGTTCGGGATCTGTAGCAACCCACTGTGGTTCGGTCGGGACGTTGGAATCGGCACGGCCATGATAGAGGAGCGTCCCAACGGGTATGGTTCCAGGAACCAGACTATGACCTGTGATATATAATTGAAACGGGATTTTAGCCAGTAGAGCATGTTTCACTTACCATTACGATAGCGCGTGTTAGGCCAGTGCTGGAGGAAGGAGTTAACGGTGTCAAATACGAGATGCCCTGTAGCGTTTATATTAGGCTGAGAATCCAAATCCCAGTAAATTGGCTTCGACTGAAAAGGGAACTGGATGGCCAAGACACATCCTGCCGACGCAAGGAGGCGCACCAATAGATAGTAAAGCATAGAGCACGTTGGAGAAAGACATCTTTAATCTCGCAGCACTTGTAAGAATGCCAGTTCAGGACCGGCGGCCGTCTAGATATCGCCGACTGTCGGGACCTGCCGAAAGAGCAGGACGTAGTCGTAGATAGTCGTACGCCGCAGAGGTATCTTGGTGGGAATGGCAGTCAAAATCACCTTTCTTCGTAATACAGATAAGTACTTGATCAAGATCGTTGAAGCTTTACGTATCATATCGAATCACTGGTGGTTCAATCTAAAGTTAATGTCCACAGAAATGAGACTGTAATCATAGACTCAGAAAACTTGGTGAAAACAAGGCACGTACCAATGTATCTTTTGGGCAAAGTTCAAATGTTGAATAGATTCAGAAGACCTTAGGGCAAATTTGCCGCTCTGGAAACAAGCTTGAAGTCATATGCTATAAAAAAAGCGACCTAGACCACAATCCACACCGTGTCAGCAGGACGAGGTGACGAATGGGGGCCAATTTTAACCAACTCTAGTCGCGTAAAGGGCGCGAAATATAAGAACAATATATTACGCACCCTTATGGAATGAGAGCTATTTTCGCCACGGGTCAGCAGGCTTGTATGAAACATGCATGGGCGCCAGCGAATTAGCACACTCTAGTGTTCTGAATTGATTCCTTCGGTTGCATGCATGAATGGCAATTCAAAGCGATGAGAGCAAGGAAGAATACTGAGCCGGAATACATTACAGGGTGTCGATGAGCATGACCAGAATCTCTCAGGACTTAACAGACCACGAGGTTAAAAATCCTACGGCAGTGAGAGTGCGCACTCGAGCTTGAACTTTTGTGACGCAGGTCTTTGGGGTAGCCGAGGTGCCGCTCACGCGGAACGACCCCTTGGAAGCGGCATTCGGCAACTGTTACGTAATATTCCCACGGGTGGTGCCTGCCGGCTCCCGTTTGACTGACCTTTAATAGCCTTGCACCATCACAGATCTATTGGCCCTCCTTTCCCCACGATCCTTGCCAGGTCGTCTCGCAGCACCGCCCAAGCCATGGTACGCCGCTTTGTCGTATATTAAGATGCTCCAGCTGATGGGATCAATACAAAGGTATTCGTGAATAACAAGAAATTCGCATGGTACGTCCAATCCTTCTCGGCGCCTTCTCTCATCTTCACCAACTCTCCGCCGCAGCGAATCATGCATTAAGGGTCACCGCTCTTCGTCTTGCCATCATACCGACAGGCCTCTTTTCGAGATCAAGAAAAAAGGCCGTCCAGTGTCACAATGCGAGAGCTGCCGTCAGCTACGACAGTCGAGACGTGTGCATTCAAAGTGCAATTGCAACAATAAGGATGAAGCTGGACCTAGCCAACCCGTTCCTGGATACACGAAATGTGTGTATTGGCTTCTTGAACAATATTTCTGCATTCAACAAGATTCATAGCTCGTCGATTCATTCCCATCGTTCCTGCTCTACCCAATGGTCTGAAGGACGTCCTGCAAGCATCTCAGTCTATTGCATCTCAGCCTCCTGATGCACGGCAACTAGGTGGCTACTTACTCTACGTAGACCGCATTCGATGTCTTACGCCTTTTGTAGTGGATTCACTTTTGAACCCCTGCACTTGTAAGAGTGTATGGAAGTGCAAATGCCGAAACTCGGACTCATCTCAAGTCAACGATGATGAACACGCCGGGCTCACTGCACTCGCCCGCGCCGCCGAATTGTTTTCTCAAGAACCGATAGCCGCTTCGTCTTCATCTTCCCTTTCCTCACCTCCACCTCCAGCTAGGAAAGTTAGTGCGAAACCAAGAGTAATAACAAGGCCCAACAGCCCACAGCACAAACGTCCCAGGCACGTCCATGTGGATCCACCCAGGCTGGAGCTTCCGCCGATCCACATTCCAGAATTCCAGGGCGTCGACGTTCCTACATTTGCGACTATGCCGCCTTTGCGCGAAATTACATCACTTGTAGGCTCTGGGTGCACCTGTGGCGTTGCCTGTAACTGCCCAGGGTGTGCAGAGCACCGCGGTTCTGAACACGTTAACAAGGAACATGGTTTATGCGGTGAAGAAGCCTGTGGTCATTGTGTCGATAATCGGAGTGGGATCGCCCTTCCTGGGCTCGACGCAGGGCCGAGTTACCTTCATCAATTCTTTGCACGCGCTGCTGCTCTTCCAGCCCCACCGACTACCCGCAAGGGCGTGCAGATAGATCCGATGGACCTCACTGTTTATCCATCAGCGTCCCTGGAAAACGGCGGCCCATTTGGATTCATCAAGCTGCCGAAGCTAGAATGTTGCGGCGGCCAGTGTGGATGTCCCAATGGACGTTGTGGGTGTGGAAAAGCTTGTGACGGATGTTGCACCGAACATGGTGGAGAGTCAGCGGAAGCAGAATCGACGACGGTGGTGGAGAGCCCTCCAGAATCGGCAGCACCCGTTACCGAGGATATCTCTATTCCAGCTGCAAAGTCGTGCTGTTGTGGCGGAAAATAGCATCGGTGATTCCACGCTTCGAAGTCTCCGTTATGCTGATTTTCCATTGCTTCACCTCTGTTCCTTGAATAATCTATGTTGGCATTTATAACGATATTATTTGGGCTTGTGATGAACCGCGCAGATATAATTCTGTTGTACCATTACAATTGACGAAATCCTTCTGACCTCAATTCAAGCGTTCATGCATCACAATTCAGTCGAAAATATGTAAACCAATTGTTGTACTTATCAGAATACAATCCAATCCGCTCAGAATTGTGTGTTGCCTGTTATTGAAGGTATATGTTGCAAAGAGCGTGCGATATATACAAAAATACATGAAAATCCAGCAGCATAACCATGAGAGGGTAGTCAATGTGTATTCAAACCCTAATTTAGCGCTGTCAGCTGTCGCATATAGAGAAGAGTTGATGCAACGTACGTGTCATCTAGAGAGCCCCATGAAGAAATATTTGTCAGTAAGCGATTGGTTCGTATCGTTCGTTGATCATTTACCATCGTAGTGAAATTGTGTCTGAAATGGTAGTCTTTAGGCTACTACACGTACAGTGCCATAATTGTAGTGGCCACGCACCTTCTTCGGGTTCTCAGGTGCATGACGCACGTAACGGTCGTTATCTGGCGGACTAGGGAGACAAGCCATTCAATTATCAATGGAGATGATGGGGGGATGCTGATAAGCCTACCGTTCCTTCTTCTACACGACGGGATAAGTGAACATTGCCAACAACAGGATGCTGTAGACTTACCTTGCAAGACGCAAGCATGCTCTGTAATGTTACACACACAGCTATGACACTAAGGACGGGTGACCACTCGTTTCCAAGTATCGACGCGCAAATCTGTGGTGAATACAATGAGAACCACTGATAGAATCAGAAGAAAGAATGGACACACATGTCCGTTGGAGTATACATGCTAGAGAAGCTGTACTTAGTAACGGATACAGATCTTTAACAGGGAGCAAAGGTTGATACTCACCGGGTGCACAGGAGATGTCTTTCCATCGGTGACAACAAACTGGACAGCTGGAGACGATATTGGGTAGTGCTTATCGAATCGGAAAAGTAAAGTGAAAACTTCGCCCTAAGACGAAAGGTCTGAATATCGGTGGATCCACCACCCAAGACGATGGGTACGGTAACGGACCTGGTAGAGCGACTCTCCCATGACCTCTATCGTGAACTGCCATGCTGCAAAGTCCTCTGCTTGTAGGAGATTTATGCCTACATATCCAAATCCCTTCAGTGTTTGAACCCGGAATAATGAGTATATCAGGCCGCATACCAACTGGACAACCCTCGGTGTTGATTTCGTGCAGCTCTTTTGCCAGTCTTCGAGAAGAGATGGAAGCCATAAGGTTAGCACCAGAGAAGAAAAGAGATCAAGGTGGAAGGTGAGCGCAGCTTCGAGCAGCCACCAATCGGTTCCGAGGAGGCATATATCAAGGCGTCAGCCAAACATCAACAAATAGAACCCGTCTTTATAAACGAAAAATTTCCACTTCTACTCTTTGTCAAAACGATCACTAACGATCATCGCCTCCTCGCTTATAGAGTCACTTGTATTCCATTTTTCAGGGACGTACAGGCGCTCGCGGGGATGCAGAGTAGACTTAGTCTTGTTCAGCCAGACTGGAGGATGCAGCTCTGGAGCATTCTGCGTGGTTGGGTAGGGTACAAAACTTTGCGGTTTTCTATATGTTGGTAGATTTAGCTAGGGTTTTGATGCAATCTTCTCAAGCTTCATACTAGTTATTCCCAACTTCTAGACGCTAGTGCTTCTTGCGCTATTTACCTTTTACAAGTAACCATAAATTTTGACACGAACTTGGAGATGTCACCACCAGGACCAGCCGGGCCTGATGTCGATGCAGAGGTCGGGTTTGATAATCTCCGCTCAGTGCGTTGCACAAGGTAGGTATGAAAGTACTATAAATAACGTAGGTGCAGTTTGCATCGATCGCATTATGGAGCAGTGTACATACAAGTATATGAATGGTAGCGGAAAAGAATAAAATCAGGCAGAAAGTAAAGCAGAGAGCCGTATGATGTCCAGATCACTTCGGTCACCTCATTTCATGACACTAGCCCCTCGCTTGATACTTAACGGCAAGTATATCTTCCTCTCTTACTTGGTCCTCCCCCTCCCCCCGTACTCGCCGGTCTCTTCTTGGGCTCCGGCGCCGTCTTTGGCACGGTCAAGCCCACATAGCCAACCTTCTTACACTCCACATCAAATGCCTCCACAAGCTCGTTGAAATCCACATCCACCATGCTCCCAAAAAGCGGGTGGCTTGTGCTCCATCTGCCCGCCGTCAGCCTCGGCGACGTGATCCCAAACGCCATACGCGCGAGCAAACGAGGATCGTCCCGCTCCGGACACGCGTTGAGGATTGCCCGGACCTGGGAAGGGTCTGCAATGGTTTTAGCGTCTTGCTTGAAGACGGTGCCGGTTCCGGTTTTGCAGAACGTGCAGTGACCACAGCGCCCTTTGGGGACGGCGTCACCATGACCAAAGTAGACGGCGAGGGTGTGAGCTAGGCCTGGCAGAGGGTTATATGGAGGATAAGACAAAGCAAAGTCCGACGAACATTCAGGCTTGGTGGCGAACTCGATCACCTCCTGAAGTTTTCGTATACCCTCTTCCTCGCGTTTAACCATCCCAGCGTGGATGTCCTGAGCTATTTGTGAGACCTTGGACAGCTCCGTAGGCAGAGGGGTCACAATGCAATAACGCTGAAAAGGGTCATCATTAACCATACCGCACAGGAAGCATTGGAAGATTTACCATTCGAACTTGCGACGGCTTGGTCGAAATGTATTCTATTGAAATGGTCAGTCTATTTAAACCAACCGTAGGAGAAAACATCAAGTACGTCCGATCTCCCACATAGATATCTGTCCCGCCAACGACAGTCTAGATAATCCGGATTGCTCGGCTGCTTCTACCATATTGATCTGAAAACGATAACCCATCAGTGATTAGTCCCATAGTCAATATCCGACAGACTGTACCTGGAACCCGCTTGTCTTAGACCGCCAATTAGCTCTAATAGCTTCAGCTGCCTTGGACGAGTCCATCTTCACTTGCTTCATACCCTCCGCATCGCGGAATTTGATATCATAGATTTCATAGAACGGCGTCACCGCCCGAATGTACTTGTGCTGGAGTTCTAGCTGGGCGTAGCACAACCCAAGAATCGAGGTCTGACGATGGTTACAACAGCTGTACAATCGGCCAGGTCAACAAAGCCTACCTTCATGTCATACCTTGAACCGTGATTAATAATGTGCCAATAATCAAGTGAAAAAGACGGACGACTTGGATTGTTGGTAGTGATTGAAATCAAGAGTCCCGTCTGTCGAGGGACTCTTGAGAGCCACCTCTTGCATCCAAAGCTCCAGAGATGTCTTGCTGCAGGTATCTCCCCTAGAAAATCCTTCAAGGACGGGGATGTCAGGCGCAGACAAGAACAACAAGCAAGTGGACGGAAGGCCATCGCGACCAGCTCTCCCCACTTCTTGGCTATAATTCTCCAACGTCTTTGGCATATAGAGATGAACAACCTACGTAGAAGGTCAGTGGAAGTATAATAAGACGAAGGAATGTGACCTGCCTGCCGAATATTTGCTGTTAATAATATCAGTCCAAAGATCACAAGAAGAAGGGCGATCCGTACCTTTATCTATTCCCATACCAAAAGCGATAGTAGCACACACGATTCCTTTATCAGAAGCCATAAATTGCTGTTGTATCCGGGCTCGCTGTTCATTTGGGAGTCCCGCATGATAGACCAGAGCGTCTAATTTGCGCCGATTGAGCTCATCGGCAACATCCTGAGCCTGCTTTTGCAGCGTCACGTAAATAATAGCTGGTCCAGTCCTCTTCTTGAGGAACGGAACAAGACACTCCATCTTCTGAGCAAAGTTGTTGGCGACGTCAACCTGGAAGGAGAGGCTAGAGAAGATCAAGTCAATACGCGTCAGCATACTAGTGAAAATGAATACTTCGGACGATATACTGGCGTGTCAAATAGTCCAGCTTTGGGATCAATACAGAATTGTTCACAGATGTCTTCGGCTACGTTCGGTGTTGCCGTTGCTGTAAGGCATAGAACGCGCTCAACATCCATCTCTTCAGCAAAGCGCGCAACCTTGAGGTATTCAGGTCGGAAACTCAAACCCCACTGGAAATAAGTCAACAACTGTAAGATTACGTCGGTAGTACAACTCACTTGAGACACGCAATGCGACTCATCCACAGCAAGCAATGATATTTTCACATGTTTCATCATCTCCAGAAAGCCCTCGTTATTGAGCCTATATCGAATCATTTAGAAGTGTGAACATAAAAAAGTGGGGAACTCACCTCTCTGGAGCGACATATAAAAGCTTGATCTTGTTCGCAATAACATCGTGTTTCACTACTCTTGCCTCTTCCGCGTCCAGCGTACTATCAAGATTGGCTGCTTTAACACCGCGATCGCGAAGAGCGTCTACTTGGTCCTTCATCAGCGCAATTAGAGGTGATATCACCAGCGTTAGTCCCTGTGAATGACGCGTAAAACGACTCGCTTTGCCGCCGACTAGTCTCACTCACGTCTAGACAGAGCGCTGGGACTTGATAGGTTAAGGATTTCCCTCCGCCGGTCGGAAAGAGTACCAAAGCATTCTCGTTTTCGACAAGAAGACGATGAATCACCTAGAGTGTAGAGAGGTTAGGTCCATTGGTGAATAGCAGGATAGGTGCTGGACTGGTAACGTACAGCTTCCTGGGACAATCGAAAAGAGGAATGACCAAAAACATCTTTCAAAACCTTGCGTGGTTCATCAATAGGCGCCATTGAGAGAAATATTACGCGACCAATGCGTAATGGTGGGAATGGTGAAAGTCGCGTTATTTACACCGCCGGCCTTTGTTTGCCTCGGAGGTCCGGTCATCAAGCAGCACCTTAAACCGCCGGCCGGGACAAAATTTAGCGCCAGCCTTGTCCACACCTGCAATGCAATTCCTGAAAAACTACTGTTGTTCAGTGCTGCAGGACCTTTCTGGGGATCTCGAAATAGTTTTCGACGAGTATTTCTTTACTCAGTTTTTCGGGCCTTCACCTGAGTTCTGCTTTATAGTACGTACTCGGAGTCTCTCGAGAATAATTGTTCATTGCCGCTGTCCTTAGGAATAGCGACAAGCCTCCAGGGACGTCGATTTCGCGCAATGTATCCATTGCCAGTAGCATGGTCAAAAGGTGTATGTGCCGTGAAGGGTTCGAATCTTCCACGACAATGTATACGTCTAGTCGTTGTGTCCTGAAATGTACCCAGGGATCTTAGACAGGTGCCAGTGGTAGCAAACACAGATAAGAATACCACAGAACTGCGGATGTCGCGCAACACCGGTCCATTTCAACAGAAAAGAAATACATGGAACGAGAGGAAACAATGTTTCGAAGCCAGTAAGGTTCGGTAGGTAGAGGAGAGTGTGATACATTCATTTCACTGCTGTTTCCATTGCAGTTTTTCGGAGGTCAATGAAGGTTGGTGATGTCATCCTGGGAAGCGATAGGGGCATAGGCAGCTTTCCACGTTCGGTGAATTCCGAGCCTGGGGCAAGTTATCATGAAGGACGTTTGGATGTAAGACAGCATTTCAGAGTGTGAGACCTTGTACAATTATCTCGACAAGCTCTGGAGGAAACGTAGTCATGGTGAACGAACGAGACCACGGACCGGCGATGCAAGTCCGCGCTCGGCAATGTGTTTCAAATTTTGGGCTCTTCGACAATTATTAGTCTAGGGCGAGATCGAGGGGCGGAGGGGGGGGAATGCTCGGAACTTGAAAATAATGATGGCCAAAATCCAGCACTGTCGGCGCGCACGTCCAAACTCGGAATTCACTCTCACCACGACGCGTCGTTCCTCGCTTGCTCTACACGCTGGCGCCGCTCCCCCAAACACACTCTTATGATCTAGGACGATATTATGGACTCCGACACAGTAGATGACGCGTCCATACATGGATTTATTCGTGCTGTTCAGGGGAATTGACAGAAGGGCTAGGGAGGGTTATTAGGGAATGCGGTAGGTGTAGGATGATCCTCTGAGGGCATGTACAATAAATTGTTGTGAAATGAGGGACAATTACGTGCTTTATGGCATTGAAGAGATAGAGAGAGGAGTCGCTGTCTATTTTGGGATGCGATCATGGCGCACTGCCGGTTTGGCGATCACATTTTTCAAGTAGCGCTTGCCCCCCTTCCGCCCCTCAACATCATTTGAACGACTTTTCTTCATACTGATCGTTGAGTCTGGTTTACGAGACTAGACAATTATCACTGATCGTATGTGGACCCCCTATGCCTGGTCGTCATCTAGCGGAAATCGCGTAGTAATTCGATGTGGTGTATAGCCATACGACGCCAAAAGACTCATCAACAAAGTCTTGAACCTTGCGAAAAGGACTTTTGTTGAGAAAGCACTGAGTGAATTCATCAGGCGCATGTGAGATATGCAGTCACTCACTCAACTTGAAGATCAATCTAGATGCAACATCGAACGTACTCAGTTACCAGAATTCCTCCGCTGAATGTCCTGCGCAAAAGGTTTTGATGTACTAGGCCTACTACCCTTGTTGGCCAATCTCGTCCCGTTGATGTAGAGAGTCGAAAACTAAGGGAGACGAGTGAAACCAATCAGAGTACCGTATTTAACCACAAAATAAATTGCATAGTAGATCCGGAATTGTGTACAAAAAGGGATTCATAATCAAGCAAGATAACTGCGAGATTTTGCAGACAAACCTAGTTTTTTTAGTTGCTTTATTTCTTTTGAGTCGGTCATCTCAAACACAGTCACTTTCTCGAACATCTTGTCGGGCAGTCGTCGACCGACAACCCAGTATTGCGACCGACATTTTTTGCCTTTCCATCGGAACTTCGGATTGCTGCCGAGCAGTGTGTATGTGTCTTCGGGGATCGGGTACTGGTGGCTGGCAATAATGTTGAATGAGTGTGCTATCCCGTGCACATCTTCGACAACCAACTCTCCGCATCGATCGTCCCCTTCTTCACCATCCACAGCCAATCCGCGGACAAACCCCCTTTCAATGTGGAGTCCTTCACACCAATCGTTACCATCATCATCCCTCATAACACAGGGAATGTAACGAAAAAAACCTTTGGGCAGAGACTTCTCCATGACCTGTTTCCATGACGGTCTCCATTTCTCGCATCCAGGTCCAGGTTCAGGATAGATGAAGAGCAGTATGCCCCGATAGTACTCGCCCATCACATTTACAAGTGCTGTCCATGCATCCTCCAGAGATTGGCTTTCATAGTATGCTGGTATTGAGCATGTCAACAGAGAATATGCTAGCCCAGCAACTTTATCCATGGGGTAAGTTGATATTCGATCCTGCATCTCGGATAGCACACCATATAGATTGAATATATACCTTGGTACTATAATTTCCAGACTTGAGCTGCTTGTGAAAATTTGTTAATATCTTGTCCTCGTAGTTTCCCGCATCATCTATTGGCTTGGCATGCAGCGGTCCATCCAGTGTATCCCCAGCAATTATCCTCCCCAAACTGACCTCCTGCACTGTCCACGCGCGCCTAAACCAACACCGATCACTCTCCAAGTCGCCTTCCTTTAAACTCAAAGGCAGGCCCAGCCCGCTCAAATAGCACACCACATCTGCAAGGTCATATATGGCACCAATGGTAGGTACATCCAGTTTCCACTCTTCCACACGCAGATCCTCCCTTGGCCCTCCTCTCTGTCTCAAGCAGAGAACATCCAACCACGTGTATTCCACTCCCAGGTTCAGCATCTCGATCCAGATGAGGTCGAGGTTGGCGCCTTTTGGGATGGGCACGGGCCATTCATATCCATTGATAGGCGTCCACACCTCGACGCGGTCCGTCTCATCCACCCAAGCATGTGATATGGGGAGTGCATAGTCACAGGCGGTAAGGAGCACCTCGTACAGGTTGAAGTACACCCTGCAACCTGTGCACCACCAAGAGACCACACGATTACTGTACAGATCCCAGACTCGTCGAGGATTTATTCTTGGGTTGACTATCCGGCTACCATTCAGCGCGTTTTTTCGCCGTTTTATGTCCATCGCTTCACATTTCTGTAGCTCCATTTGAATACCAGTGAGGTGATTGCACCATGTTTTGCGCAGACGGCCGTATGCAGTTCCAAAGTCGTAGTCATGTGCAATGCAGTCTTTCAGAACGGAGGAAAGGTATGGTGTATTCAGCGTGTATGAGGTTCTGAGTGTAGTGTTGAGCAAATTCAAGAGGCCCTGAACGCCAAGGTTAGAGCACGGAGTGTCGGCCAGGGAGGATGGTATTACGGGTTCTCTACCGGTGTACGCCCGTTGCTTTGGAACACTTATAGACTTTTCCGTTTGCCCGATTTCTGTCTGGGAGGAGATCGTAACTTCGGGGAATTGACCAGACTCGCGATTTACCTCCAACCTATCATATATTGCCGTCCATTCAATCTTTAACATAACCACTCACACTTTGTAATAACTTGCGAAGCAGCTTTTGAGACATCCATCGGCACTCGTATGCAACAACTTTGGCTTTTACTGGGCATAGCTTGAATTAAGACACACAACGGCGATAATCAGCTTTACTTACGCTTGGCAGAGTCCCACTTGGACATAGTGTTGGGGATATCCATGGTATGTTCGAGTTGTTGAGGTTCAAGATGTAGTTCCATCAAGCGCTGGTTACAGCATCGTTCTCCACGTGGTAAGATACAAAAGACGCTCACCGCCCGCTGGATAATATCGATTTATATTACCAATAATCAGCAGTACAGTGAGATTCGGGAAATTAAGCAAGTGGACGTCGATCGGAAATATGAATCCGCGGAGAACTGGTAATTTTAATGAAAGTTGGGGTAAGTAAGGTGAATATACTGCTATTAACAGCCCCATTTCGGTAATCAGAGTCGATACGCAGCGATAGCTGGGTTATAATGCAAACAGTCACCTGTACAGAAATTAATCCGATGAAAACGAGAAGATGTCTGGATTTACCAAAACTGTGCGTCAATCATTCGGCTTCAGCCAGGTCCTTCCTGACTATGGGCGGAGCCAAACCCGGAAATCAACCACGGTGGTATCAGCAGTCATCAACGGCACTCGTTTTGTTAAAGCGCTTCCTGCGGAAAATTCGTCAAAGCCTTCGATCAAAGGACCCAACTATCTGTTGAGCTGGGGCAAGAGATCATGAAGGACGTTCCAATGTAGGACGGCATTTCAAAGTGCCAGACCTCATATACAATGATCTCTACAAGCACTCGAGGAAACGTAGTTAATGCGAACCAACAGAGACGAGACCGGCGATGCAAGTCACCTCCACTCGTCGCATCCCAATGTACGTCGATTGGAAGGTCAGGGCTACGTTGGTGTGCGTAGGTCCTGACTGTTTGTTCAGCCCCTCGCAGTTCTAAGACGCGATATGTGAGGAGTAGGTCTGATGGACGCTTGCAGCCAACGTCGACGTCATAGTCTGTGCCTACAAAAGTGGTGCAAGAGCACCGGCTGACATCTGCGTACTGTATCGGAAAACAGTATCCATTGTACGTCCTATTCGCTGATAACATTTCTGGAGGATTCGTCTGTGCAGAGGATGTATTCACTGTTTAGAGATTACTAGTTGCATAGTACCCGGTACCAGACGACAGACGTACGAGTCAGGCACTGCATTCTGACACTGCAGTGACACCGACCTCCATGTTTGGGAGAGGATATCTGTTTCGGCCGTCTGGTGATGTATCCTTGGTACCAGATCTGCCCGGCCATGCTCCGTAGCATTTCAATTGCTGTCGACGATACTGGCCCCACTCGTATATCCGTAGCTGCTGTCTATTCATTCGATAGCGGGTCTCGACTCCAACGCTGTGATCCTCCCTGAACACCTGTCAGTACAAGACGCATCACTAAAGACATCGCTCACCAGCCCAATCTAACCCTATAACAAACCCCATACTAGACACAATCCACCCCTGTCCACGCATCACATCATTCCCTTCCCCTTCCAAGCGCCGACTCTTGTCTTGTCTCAGCTTCGTTCCCCATTCTTTTCCTTTTCGCCAACATCGACCGTCGTCGTCAGCCTCCGTAGTGGTGGCAGCATCCCACTAGATAGCCTTGCGATCGCATTATTGTAGCACCAAACAGTAGGGGAAGAACACCCAATGTCGTCAAATGCCTTTCACGGACACAGGAAGGATGGCCGATGTCACGAAATGAAGGAGATGGTGTTCCGGATGTGAACATTAGACCCATTCTTATGAGTTCGGATGCAGAGTGTCGCTGGGGGGTTGTCTGTGTAGCCCACATGGAAAGCTTTTGAAAGACAACACACTGTTTATATACCAAAGAAAACATTATTAAGCTTCGTTCATTACCTTGAATAGAAAATTGACATGAGCTGTTGCACCAATTAGTTGGTAGGTTTACACATGAAAAATAGTATAGAACGTACCATTCTGCCTCGAGAGTTCCACCCGAAAGAAACAAAATAATCAAGATCAAAGTCAAGACGTACCGAAATACATGAGAACATCGGGGGCAAGAGAAAAGAGCCAGACTCCGCGCTTACAAAGTTGCGCTTGACTCGCAGATTCAAATTGCCACCCTGTCCACTTTCAATGTAACTGCGAACGAGCCACGCGTTAGAATTCTTTTCACTCTGTTCCTGGCCGGTGGGGATGCAATTCGTCGATAGGTCACTTGTGCGAGGTCACCTCAACTGCCATCAAGGCCGGTATGCGGACAGTGCTTTTGTATGGGCATTCAAATATTCGTTTTGGGGGGTATTCCTGAGTCTCTAGGGTTGTGAATTATCTCGCAGAGTAGAGAGATTCTGCAGAACTCATAAAAAAGAAAAGGAGGTCGAGGAGATGTCATTACCATATGTCCCACCCGCAAATCCTAGTTAGGACTCCTCTCCAGTATTGTATCCACAATCCCAAAATCTAAGGTTTCCTTAGCTACAGTAGGGAAAGGTCAGAAAGAAAGGTTAACAATGAATTGAATACCGAATCTGTCATGAAGTTATCGCGTTCGAGCGCATTTTCTGGGCATACGTATTGATAAGAAAACTGGACGTTGTACAGGGAAGCGTACTGAACAAGCGAGGCCCTTGCTCGCCCATTCCCCTGGTTTCGCGCAATGTTTCTGGTAAACAAAACCTGAAGGATTCGTAGAATCTCCTTAGCCTATGCCAGATGCTTGACCAGAGCCGCTGCCGGAGGGCTTTAGAAACCGTTATTAGACGCAGTAGAGTCGCAATCAGAGCCACGAAGGACGGACAATGTATCATGATGC
The DNA here is from genome assembly GCA_030407015.1 of Armillaria fumosa. Taxonomy (NCBI): domain Eukaryota; kingdom Fungi; phylum Basidiomycota; class Agaricomycetes; order Agaricales; family Physalacriaceae; genus Armillaria; species Armillaria fumosa. Next base: position 1,410,651 of record JAUDYM010000001.1, read on the forward strand.
TGGCATCCGGTAAACGGTGGCGTCTGCCCTTTTCTCCCACAGCTAGTAAAAGAGAGCCCATACTGGCTGCTTGCTCGATGCAGTACGTGTGTATTGGCGGAGGAATGTACTATCAACGTGCCAGTGAGTCAGTTGACCATTGGTGCAAGATTGGATGTACAGACCTGCATCTGCGGAAATCGATTGCGATAAAGATATGTAATGTTACATCCCGCTTACTGTGTCATATATTGCTAATCCTGCAGTAACGCTACCGCCTGGAGAATTAATGTAGAGATGTATAGGCTTCGATGTGTTCTCTGGTCCCAAGAAGAGAAGCTGAGCGACAGTCAACGTGGAATCTCGATCTCTTATCTGGAGTATAGATTCAGTGGGTAGGCTGCAAGCGACGCCTAGGCTCGACGCACTGGACCATAAAGCATGATAACCCTCTCCCGCAGCAGGCGCGAGAAGATATCGACGAGTATTCACCTCTTCCCTGTCCTTCCACGATAAGCGAACAAGTAGACTAGTGCACTCGCCACGACGTACCGTCTACTCGATGACGATGGGAACGAGGTTAGAGGAAGGCGACTCTCCAGTCCATTGGCCAGCTAAAGGATGAAAATGACGAGTAGCGCGAATAGGCGAGATGTGCCGACTTGGGCAAGAGAAGTCAGGACGAAGAATGAACAGCAAGAGCGTTTTCCACTAAGCTTGATTTGGATGGTGATACAGGGTGTATGCGTGTACAGGAGTACATCTTGAGTAGCCTTCCCGTATCAGCAGATATGGATGCGCCACCCCCCAAGGTGACCCCGCACGCTCCGTGCTTGAGCTGTAACCATCGGGTTCAATCCACACGCTAGCTCCTTGTTACCCAATACCATACTCCTCGTAGCCATATCCATACCAAACACGTTGTCATGTTGGATGCCTTGCTGACACTGGCGGTGTATATCGGGGGGAAAAAAAAGAAAACGGTAGGAGACAAGTCGGACGCGTGAAGAAAGCATGGTTCAGCATATTGGTCATCTCCGCGGATGGATGCGGGCTACTCGGGCGAGGGAACGCCTGTGGACATCGCGTCTTGGATAGATTTGAAATATGTGGACAACCTATCCCTCTCTTACTAACACGTCTTTGTGCTTCGGGGCGCCCTCTATGTTGAGGATGATGGTTTCACAGCCACCAGGCTGACGGCTCGCCGTTTTTTTGTTTTACCTTATTTTGATTTTCGTACCGATCATTACCGCTTCTTGGCTTCGTACCACCACCACCTACGTATCTGTCCGTCAATATACGTTCGTCCGAGCCATACCCCCCCACGTTCATCATGCCTGCCGATGTCTATTCCCAACACTCTACGCCCTATCATTTCCATCCTACGACACCTCTATCATTTGCTGCGAAAGAATCTTTATCTCGTTCATCTTGTCGTCACTTTGAACCGATGCAATGCCCTCTGCTGACTCTGTATTCAAGATGTTCCCACTACCGTTATAACCTGGTGCTGTAATTAACCACAGAATAAGTTGTAATTGGGTACAAAAATTATCAGAGTGCGGATATTCACAATCAGGCAAGAATACTACGAGACTCTGTAGCTAGTTTGCCCAGCCGCTCTATTTCGTCGGAGTCGGTCATTTTAAACGCAGACACTTTTTCGAACATATTGTTGGGCAGTCGTCGCCCGACAACCCAATATCGTGGAGTCCAGTTCATGAACACATGGCTGCAGAGCAATGTATACGTGTCCTCGGGTATTAGGTACTGGTGGCTGGCAGTAATGCGGAATGCATGTGATATCCTGTCTGCGTCTTCGACAACCAACTCTCCGCATCGATCAATCCCTTCTTCACCTCCCACAGCCAATCCGCGCACAAACCCCCTTTCAATGCAACTCCCTTCATACCAGTCGTCATCATCCCTCCGAACACGGGCAACAAATTGCCAACCCCAAGCATCTTTGGGCAGAGACTTCTTCATGACCTGCTTCCACGACGGTCTCCATTTCTTGCAGCCAGTTCCAGGTTCTGGATACGTGAAGAACAGTAGACGACGATAGATCGGGTGCATCTCATTTACAAGTGCTGCCCATGCATCCTCCAGAGATTGGCTCTCATAGTATGCTGGTATCGAGAGCGTGTGCAGAGAATATGCTAGCCCGGCAACCTTGTCTACTGGGTAGGTTGATATCCGATCCTGCATCGTGGATAGCACATCATATAGACCGCGTATCATCTTTGCAGAATGGAGCTGCTTGTGAAATTTCGTTAATATTTCATCCTCGTAGTTTCCTGCATCGTCTATCGGCTCAACGTGCATCGGTCCATCTGGTGTATCCCCGGCAATTGTCATGCTCCGGCCGACCTCCTGCACTGTCCACGCACGCCTAAACCAACAACGATCGCTCTCCAAGTCGCCTTCCTTCAAACTCAAAGGCAGACCCAGCCCGCTCAAATACCACATCACCTTTGCAACCTCATATACGGCACCGATGGTTGGTACATCCAGCTTCCACTCTTCCACACGTAGATCCTCCCTCGGCCCTCCTCTCTGTCTCAAGCAGAGAATATCCAACCACACGTATTCCAGTCCCAGGTTCAGCATCTCGATCCGGATGAGGTCGAGGTTGGCGCCTTTTGGGATGGGCACGGGCCATTCATATCCATTGATAGGCGTCCACATGTTGACGCGATCGACCTGATCCACCCAGGCATGTGATATTGGTCGTAACCTATCCCAATCGTAATCCGCCCAGCTCCATGATGGGACCACACGATTACTGTACAGATCCCAGACTCGTCGAGGATTTATACTTGGGTTAACTATCCGGCTACCCTCAACTGCTTTTCGTCGCAGCTTTATGTCCTCCGCTTCACGTTCCGATAGCTCCTTTTGAATGTCACCATAGTCCCATGTTCTGCGCAGATGACCATATGCAGTTCCAAAGTCGTAGTTCTTTGCAATAAAGTCTTCGAGAACGGAGGAGAAGGATCCGGTATCCAATGTGTATGACGTTCCGAGCGTGCTGTTTAGTAAATCCAAGACGCCCTGAATGCCTAGGCAACAGCAGGGAATGTCGGCGAGGGAGGATGATATTACGGGCTCTTCACCGGTGTACGCTCGTTGCTTTGGAACGTCTATGGATTCTTCTGTTTGCCCGATTTCTGTCTGGGAGGAGATCGTAACTTCGGAAAGTTGACCAATGCAACCACTATTATCATCCAACTTGCGCTTTGCCTTGTTAAAGATGATTATATATTGCCGTCCATTCAATTTTTGACATAATTACTCACCTCTTCCAGTACTTTGCGGAGCACTTTACGGTGCATCCATTTGTATATAGCAATTTTGATTTTTACTGGGCATAATAGTTTGCATTAGGACACAACAGCGATGATCAGTTGTACTTACGCTTGACATATTCCCAGGTGGACCTAGCATAGTATAGAAACATTTTATGTCGAGTTGGTGAGTGAGGTTCAAGGTGTGCTTGCATCAATATCATATTCTTCACGTGGTATCATGCAGAAGACAGCATCCCGGATGGGACGAGCGCCTAATGTTCGATGGGGTGCTGGATAATATCCGTTCATATCAAAGATAAACAACAGTACAAGGAGATTCGGAAAATTCAATAACTGGAAGTCGAACGGAATAAGAATCCGCAGAGAATTGTACAGTTTGAAGAAATTTCGGGTAAGGATAACAGATTGGTGATGATAGCCCTTTGTCTGATGTTTCCTTAATCAGAGTCGGGAGGAGGGGAATAGGCAACTATAGCTGCATTATTATCTGAACAAACCGTCACCTGTACAGAAGAGAACGAGAGTAATGTGCGTCAATAGTCAATTTGGAAGGACTACGGGTGGAGTAAAGACCTGGAAATCTACCAGAGGAGCGACGCTGATATCATCAGTCATCAGCGGCATTCCTACAAAGAATTCTGAAAACCCTTCAAATTCGATCCAAGGACCCAACGGCTTTGCAGGACGTTCGGATCTAGGGAGACATTTCAAAGCTCTAAGCCTCATATACAATCTGGAGGACACCGTAGCCATGGTGAAAGGACGAGACCATGACCCGCGATGCAAGTCACCCCCGCTCCGTAAAGCTAAGGTTCTAGGTATGAGCTCTTCGACATTTATTGACCGGAACGGCAGTGGACTCGCAGCTTGCTATGAGAGTATGCCTCGTCATCTTCTGCTAGCTGAAATCGCATAGTATGCTGACGGAAGGATTTAAGGTCAGATCGATTGGTGTCCGTAGGTTTCAGGTGCTAACCAATCTGTTCAGTGTTGGGCACCTTGTTTCGCAAAGGATAAATGAAATAAATACACGCTCTAATTGTTTTACACATCGTGAAGATGCGAAGAACTCGACGAACCACGATACTCCCCTGGCCCATCATCCTCTGGCTCCTGAACGTGCCGGCGTTTCTCCAGACGCATCTCCTCTAATGAAACATTTAATTCAACATCGTGTGGCCGAATCGACACGGGCAGGAAAAAGAGGACGCCCCGTTGAACATCGTTCGTTCTATCACCCGATGGAGAGTCATGCACCCAACGCGAAGACAGCCCCCCCATCAAGCGCATAACCTGCCTGCGTTGCCTGATGGGCAACGACATGAACACTAACCCAGCAATGAGGACGACGAGGCCTGCTAACATCAACTTATTACCCCAATGGCCGAGGAACCCAATGAACGCAGCGTCGTCAGCATGCCAGCTGCTATCATAGAAATGTGAGAAGAGTGAATGCGGCGCTTCACCGTCCTTGGCGTTCTTCCTGTACAGGGATTTCGGCAAGATACGGATGGGGTCACTGAGCGCGGCAGCGTAGGATGAAGTCCAGATGGCGTACTGTATCGAAAGAAACATAGGCCCGGTAGAGAACATGACGGTAGGGTAGTTGAGAAACCATGAATGATCGAATGTCGCGAGGTTGTGGATGAGCTGGGCGAAAAATGGGTGCGCCTTCGTCGAGAACATGAGGTCATTGGAGACGCCGACTGGGATTGTTTTGGGGAGGATGACGGGGTATGTAAGGAGGGGGTCTAATGGACGCTTGCAGCCAATGTCGACGTCGTAGTATAGATCTCCGTAATGGTGCAAGACAAAGTATCGGATCAGATCTGCACGTCGTATCGGGAAACGATATCCATTGTACGACCATAGAAACCAAGATAGTATTCGCTGATAAATGTTCAGGAAAATTTGTCTGTCCAAAGTATGTATTCACTGTCTGGAGGTTAGCGTCACAGTGGTGGTAGGAACGCAGACAAACTAACACTCATTAGGTTCCGACACTGCAGCGACACTGGCGTCCATTGTTCTGAGATGTCGGTCTTTGCCGTCCGGTGAAGCAGCCTTTCTACCCGGCCATAGCGATCAAGTGGCGCAGTTCTGCAAATTTCATACTTGTGATCTAGCAAGCCTCAACTCGATGCGTGCCTGCGACCGACCCAACCTTGCCTTCAACAGACCCAGACGCTGCACCCCTCCCTGAAAGCCTGTCAGCTTAAGACGCGTCCCCACACGACTTCACTTACCTGGCCAATCTAATATCAGAACTAAGCCCAGCATTGAGTACACCACTATCCATTCCTAACCCATCTTCGTCCTCGTCCCCGCATCACCACATCCCCTTCCCCCTCCTATCAGATACATCGTCTCTCGTCTCGTCTCGGCATCATTCTCGACATTCTTCTTTGTTGCCAGCATAGACCATTGTAGTCAGGGGGACATCGGTCTGGATGGCTGCAACATTGTTTCTGAGCCCCAGACGAAGTAGGGGAAGGTTGGCCGGCGTAGGTGATGGCATTCGGGCAGTACTTGTAGATACGTGCACCATTGTAGCTGCAGATGGTCGCCGTGGACATTGATGCATGTGCGTGGACTATGTAGGACACTAGATCTCAGATGGAAATGATTGTTATGAAGTCGACGTACCTTTGAATTTCCCTTCAAAGCAATAAAAATATCACCAGGGCGTCGTTTACCCTACAATGGTCGTATCCAAAGAGAAGAACTTGACGTCAGTTGGCGTCGCTGTGAAATTTAAAATTAGAGCCGTGTTGTATGCCGTCTTTTGCCACATTTATGCTGATAATACTAGCCAGTCAGTGGGTCTGCGAGGGGAGGAAATGGGATAGAACGGACTATAGTGCCTGTGCTCCTAACCCAGGGCGAGGACGACGAAATCTAGAAACCAATAAGAATGTCAAAATAAAGGAATTTGGCACAGCACTTACCATGACTATCGTGCACGATGAGAGTAGGACATGGACCTGCAAGCATGGCAAACGTGTCTTGTAATCACAATGAAGCCATTCTGTTCGAAGAGTACGAAGAGTCTGAAATTTTCGATGAGAAGACGCGTGCTACGGAGTTTCAAATTCCAGCGAGTCTCAGCACACGCCATCAGTGTGATCGTTCCTCCGCTGTTTGGCGCGGACAGGTTGTTCTCTCGTCGTTCTAGCTTTACATGCAAGTCCACCTCCCGCACCGATATTCACACCAAACACGTCGTCCATGCTACCAATGACTGTCTGTCTAACCTTCAGTCCAAGATCCTTCTCGATATTTCGCAGTTCTCGAGGTTCTACTTTCGACGAACAATGCTATCTCAATACAATACGGGGCTGGTGTATACAATTGATCCTTCACTAATTTTCCACTAAGACTGAAGCCAGTTAGTCGAGGGTCTCAGCAGCAAGGGGATGTTGACATGAACATCCTTGGCGCACAGATTGGAGATTGCAACTCACAGACGACCTCGACTACAAGCGGGGCGGTGCATCCATATCCGCTGGTTACGGAAAGGCTACTCGCGACGTACTCGGCATTCCAGCTTTACACGCACACACCCTGTTTCTCCATCCACGACGCCATCATACTCCCTGCCGGAATATCTGCGCCAAACGCATCGTCCATGCCACCAATACGGGAAAAGCGAGGCCCTATAACTTCACAGTGCGCGGGAATGGCCTTGAGCGATAGACGGCTTGGAACGCTCTATACCCGGGCGAATCGGCCAACGACGAAAAGAATCAATATTTGCTGCGGCTACTCAAGAGAGGGAAAGGTCCATGCCGATGATTGAAGTGGGCAGGTGTTTGTTGGTGTCGGCTCCCCGCGCCGGAAACGTCAAAACAATCCATCTCTCTTCATCACGACTTGCATTGTTATCCTCTGTCTCTTTCATTACCATGAGTTCCTTGGATTCCCTCCTCTTCATGTGCGTTTTGTCGCGTCCTTCCTACATCAAACTCAAGGAGCGAGTCAATCTCAGGAACGAACGGAGACAGAGGGTTGTCATGCAGAGACCGTTTCACGGTTTCCATCTCTTCTGGTTCTATCTGCTTGCTTATAGCTTGCAGCCGCAGGCCGCCCCGAATGTTCTCTCAAAAGTTGGCTTCCCCGTCTGCATGTAGTGTCCTTCTGCTCATCCATAGAGCCGAATTACATGGAACAAGGTATGTTCTCTTGATTTCGAGTGCTATGAATCCGCTAGTTTGATGACTTTGGCGCATCTAGTGGTTCTCAAAGTCCGCATTCAGATAAGAATCCCAGCCTTTCACGCGTAAACCTTGCAGATGTCGAACCACACTTTATTTGCCCTATCTTCCTGATCTTCGTGCATATATCCTGTCCTACAGATGGTGGCCCAGTGGTGCGCGCAGGATCTCATTCTTAGATCCAACTTTCGTCGCCATATGCGCGATCATTGATGTAGTTTAGGGAAGGAGTGAAATTTATGGTTTTTGGTGTGTGTATTTCACTTTAAATCTTCAGCTTACGATTCTCATCCAAACGGTTCCATTTCCTTCGCTGGCGCCACGGAGAGTTTGAATGTCTAGATTGGAGAACTCGTACACGTCGATGGCCCAGGATGTTTTTGACCTGATATGTACACCCAGAAACGGACCGGTTTAAATTAATCGAGGGATTGTTGGGTTGTACCGTAACGCCCGGGTTAATGTCCATCCTATACGATGGTGCACCGTTTGGAATGATCCCGCCAGTGTATATCACGCCATATGTCGCCAAAAGCTCATCATTAACCAAGACTTGGACGCTCTTAGACCTCGCCAAAAGGACCCTCGTCAATTACGATGCACACCCGTCGATTCTCAGTGAATTCACTGTCTGAAATCGATAAGATAAATCTGGATCCGATGTTGAACATTCGCACCCAGATACCAGAATTCCTCCGCTGAATTTCCTAAGCAAAAGATTTGGATGTAGGCTTCTTGTACCCTTTTTAAATTTCGTCCTCTGGCTGTTGGTGGAAGGAGTCGGACAGTCGGACTCAATACCATTAGCGTTTCTATCACCTGGCATCTATTTAACCACAGACTAAATTGCGTAGTAGATCCGGAATTGAGCCGGCGGGGACAAAATTTGTGGATAGGTCACTTGTGCGGGGTTATCTCAACTCCCGTCAAGGCGGCTCAAGATGTACTGGCCACTCGGAACGGGCTTGGATGATTTGGTACGCGGTCCGTTGTGCTATACCCAAAGCACGAGACTACCGATCGTGACAGTCAAGTCGAGTTTCAAATCTCAGCTTACCAGGCTGGAGGCGAGTCGACCGACGAAGATGACCAGTTTGAGAGGACGTGGACGTCTTCGCCAATGGACTGCCGTGTCCCCTCAAAGGTCGAAGCGGGAAAGTGTTGGCATGTATCATATATGGTGTCGGGGAACCGTTTCGCGTCTCAGAGACCCTCTATCCCTCTTCACGACGTACGCTTTTATTCTCTGTCTCTTTCGTTATCGTAGGCTCCTTGGTTTCAGAATATGGCATATCGACGACTCATGGATTTGAGACAAGAGGTACGGCTATATAACCATCGACTGATGTGTTATTGTCCTTTTCTCCTCCCCGACTGCCTCAACTCAAGGGGCCATTTCTGGGCCTAAGGATGCCGCGTCTCTGCACTGCCTGCGATAGGTTCTCAGGTATTTATCTTATACTTGTCATCACAAATTATTAGCTAACTTCTATGTGAGGTTGGTGATGTATTTGTCCTGGGAAGCGATAGGGGCATAGACAGCTTTCCATGTTTGGTTAATTCTGGGGCAAGTGGTCATGAAGGACGTTTGGATGTAAGACGGCATTTCAGACCTCGTATACAATTATCTCAACAGGCTCTGGAGGAAACATAGTCATAGTGAAAGAATGAGACAATGACCGACAATACAAGTCCCCGCTCGGCAATGTGTTGATGAGCCTCTAGGCTCTGTACACTCAGAATAACGAATATAGGGTCGGCGAGCGGCATAGCCCGCTACCTTCATCGGGAACAAATATTTTTGATTGAGGTGTAAAATTAAAAATTAAGTAATGGTATGTTTTATATGGTTTGTTTCCTGATTTCGTCTGCGAACACAAATTCTTGGAGACAATCCAAACACCCTACTGGTATTTGAGAAAGAGGAAAATATAGTGCATCTGCACAGTCCTTGAAATATGTGATTACTGATAATATTCTTTACATCTTCAATATGGTGTTGTTGGAGAGTAAGAGAGATGCCATGGGCATTTGCGATGTTCAGTAATTCAGCTCGTTGTAGGTGTTCAAATGTCTTATTGAAGAGAGTGTTGATATAACTGTGGTTTCTTTTGAATGGTAGGTATTGAAGGAGTTTGAGATGATTGGTGAGTGCAACAATGGTATTTCATCTCTTTTGTTTGGGTGTGGTAGGGGATAAGAAGCACCAGAATGGTAAGAGAGTATTCATAGGGAAGGTAGATAGGCATTGGGTTTGGTTCAGTAGTGATAGGAGGAAAGTGGGTGGTCGAACATTTCCATGAGTGCATGCTTGAATGAATGATTGACAAAGAGGTCCATTTTTGGATGTACACATTCCAGTGATAGAGTGCTTGACTAGGTAGTTGACATACAGGTGTTGTTGGCCACATGTTGTTCCACCACAAACCTCTAACAGCAGAGACTGAGATTCAAACATGGCTGAGTACATACATCTAACACAGAATTAATAAGCATCAACTAGCCAGAAACCCAAACACACCTTGAGCACTGAAAGATGTACAACATAGCTCCCAATAGTAGGCCACAACATCAGAGCCAAGAAGAGCGTTGTAACCCTCCAAATCAAAGACAAGACAAAACAAAACAAAAGATCCAGTGCCTTGAAGACCCATACAACTAACCAGCAAGTCACAATGCTGTCCCAAATGCATCCCAGTGTTCTTCAACCACCCAGAAGATACCACCAAATAGTCACAAGCTATCACAGCTGCATGAACAGGCATTCCTTCAATGATAACAGATGAAAACATAGAGGACATCACAATTAATAGACAGCAGAGTTCAGACACAAGGGGGTACCAGAATCCTGGCCTGGCACACCAGGTAGGTAGGTAGGTCCAGCCAGATGTCACAAAAAAAAAAAGTTGACCTCCCCTATCAGGGTCTTAAAATGATGTTTTGAGGGATGTTATGGGTAAATCATGAGGCATAATATACAAAAATGCTTCCCATTCACCTCTAAGAATATGGTAGCTGGCCTTACAGAGCTCTTCAGACTCACTCTCTGGCACCAATGCTTATGGCATCATGATGATGTCATGCACCTTTTTGAACCAATTTTGAAGTACATGTCACATAGGATACAGATTGTGCTCAAAAACATTGGAATATCCATCACACAGGTACTTTTGTGCAAAAGAAACTCCCCAAAAGTGCAAAAAGAACCTATATTAGGCATTATGATGTCATACAGGTCACATGAAGGTAGGTAGATCCAGCACTGATGCATGAAAATAATTAATCAACCCACTGTCTTTTTTTGTAATTTTGGCACCCCCTTGTTCAGACAGAGAGGAATTGATAGGGTGAAAAAGCAAGCAAGAATTGCCTGCCAGACTGTTATCAATGTCTGAATACCTGAGACAGACATCATTGTTTTTACCCAAAAAAGATCGAACCACCTTGCCAGACTTTTCATCACCAATAATGAATGAAATACTGCTTCGTATTTCCAAGGCTATAGTATAAACCCCCCAAAATAAGCAAATAAGGAAGAAATCAGCACACAAACATCCAGCAACCAGAAAACTCACTAAAACCATGTGATGATGAGAAATCAATGGATAATTCTGAAACAGCCCACATGAAATAGGAGGGACAGGACTCAATTAGATCCAGCAAATCTACCACAAATTTGGTGTCAATAGCCTTTGCCAGAGACCCACTACCTTGGTAGTGGGAATAGGAGTAGGAATATGTATAGTAAGTAAGATCAGATAGTCAATGATAATGGAATAACTATAGCATAGGGTGAATACCCAACAAATATATTGAATTTATGTGCACAATGCCTAAAATACCCCAGACTCCTACCCATTCTCCTTTGTGGGAGGTCAAAGCTGCTTTGTAGCTGAGCTCAGTACTGATTTATTTACATTATCTTATCTTATCTCATTATGTAATTCTATAGTCTTTCTGAACCTTATTTTTTTTGACCTCCCACTAAGGAGACTGGCAACAATTGTCATGGCATGTTGCACCTGTTTGGCTTCATCATCTCCTTTCTCTTGTAAATAGCATTACAGCAGCTGCATTTACTGTCATTACTCATTACAAAGCTCATTGTGAATTTCCATAGACAGAAATACCTCCCACTCTGGTTCAAGGGGATTCCATTGGAGCAAACTGGGACCTGGGGCTGGAGGGGAGGGGGGGAGGGGGGTAGACCTTAAACATGTAAGTGACATACCAAAATTTAGTAGTATATTTTGATAGAAATAGCACATTTTGACTGTTACGATTTATTTACTTTTTTCACTTTTTCTAGTCTTATCGCATCTTATCAGTGTCATCACGCTTATGCACTATCGCCACCTCATCACCGATACCGCCTTTGATAAATCTTTCATGATGGACAACGCATGATATTGCATGCTCGCCGCTCGACCAGCACGCCCTTTGACTTCGCTAAATCTTTCGTAGCTATTATTAGGACCGACTCTTTAGTATTTAAGTCGATACCTTTCACTGTATAACCTCAGCTTCGAGCTAAGGTTTACTACTACCCAAATCTTACTTGTTACTCACTCGCTGAGAGCATCTAATTAGTTCGTGCCTCTTTCACCACCTCGGGTCATCCGCGGCATTGAATAAGTGAATGTCCGAACACGAGACAGCTTATCAATTGCCCGACTTCGAGTCACGTGAACGTCGGCCCTAACAATTAGCTCGAAGCTTCCCTCCACCCTTCCACGACGCTAGACGCAGGAAGGATTCCATGCCCCCACAACAAACATCTGACATCAACACAACCAGGAACGCGGCCATAGGAGCCTTTGTAGGAGCAGCAGCATTCGTAGGACTTATCCTCTTCGCTGCCACTGTATATTTCAGAAACAGAAGCTGGTTCAAACGACACGGGTTGGGACCCAGAAGACAGCTCACTTATCCCCCACCCACCCTCCCCTGATTTTACATCCCACCTTATCAGCAAAATGGTCAAATTCAGCCCATTTACACAACATACGAGCCCTACCGAAGGGACCAGTTCTACATGCCCCCCGTCTCGCCGGATAGGCAGAGACAATCCCGAGCCCCGAGCCCCGAGACTGATGCCGGGGTCCATAATGGAAGAAGAAGAAGTCCAAGCCCTGTCGCTGGACCCTCCAGAATTAGGCAGCCCGATAGGGCAGCATCTCGCTCTCCCTCTATCGAGGGAGACATCACAGAGCTTATCAGAAACTACGTCGGGCCCGGCACTGTCGAGTATGACGAGACAGAGTCGCGTCGAAGCAGTGCAAACATACTTCCAGCCCAGGGCACAGAGCCCACTCCCCCTAGCCCACCCCCTACCCGAGACCACCCCCGACCCGAACAGCCCCGAAGTGAGGGGAGCAGCTCGACTGTGGAGCCCCTCGACAGCGTCTCAGACCACCCATCGACATGGGTCAGTACGGACGACATCAGAAGAGGACGACTTCAGATCCGCGATATCGGGAGACCTTCCTACCACCGATGAAGAAGAGCTTGGGAGACAGAAAACGCCTTCCGATTATGGCGAATTGCCGAGGATCCAGACCAACCCGCTGGAAGCAGAAGTGACGAGCTCAGGTGGGCAAGAAGGGAGCTCGAAAGCAACCCGTTCCACCTGGGAACTGAGGATAGAGCCTGGACCTCCCTCACCATACACCAGAGGATTACCCTCGGACCTTACCGCGCCTAGGCCTGGGCCCTTAGGAGAGAGGACTACATTAGAAGGGGAGGAGTTGACGAGTCGCTGGAGGACCATCGCCGACGATTACACCTCTTCCCAACAGAGGAGCTCCACTGCCACGAGCAGGACTATGGACCCACTCCCGGGGTCTATGTACGAGGTCTACGAGAGAGGACCTTCGACGAGCAGTATACTCTCCAGCGAAGCTTGGAGGATGTACTCTGAACCTGGAGAGCAGACGAAAATGAGCGAGAGCACCTGGCCCTTGTACAATTGGCCCAGGCCAATGCCAGATGAGCTGCCCAGAGAGTGGCGGAGGAACGGCAATCCATGGAAAGGCAAGAGTAAGCTCTTTGCCAGAGCTGGAGAAGGAGAAGCTGGACCCAGTGAAACCATGGAGACGGAAGACGAGCGACGAGTCCGGGAGGCACAGGAAGCTGAAGCCAGAAGGCAACAGTTCCAAGCAGAAAGGGATGCCTTCCCTGACGTCACCGCAGGGCTAGTAGCCCAATTACAGAGAGCCCGGGCCTTCACCATGGCCCACAACCTCCCCATCCCGAAGGAACTCCAAGACATTCCTGACCAGCCACAACCACAACCCCAAGGACGACCTGCCGCACCAGCCCCCAGAAGATACGGCAGCCCAACCCACCGAACTGACAGATGGTCAGTACCACGACCCCCCCCCCAGATATGACCCCCCTGAACCCCCTTACTGGCCCTCTGGGAACGCCGAGGAACAAGACCCGTGGCTCCAAGTTAAGCCAACCCTAGTACGCATACCCGCCGATTTCCAAGGAAAAAGCAGTGACATCAACCGCTTTACCGGGGCCTGTGAAGACTATTTTTCAGTCTTCAAGGCCTACTACCCCACCCACGCCAACAAAATCATGTTCGCTGTCTCCCTATTCGGGGAAAAACCCCAGAACTGATGGTCTCAATACCGCTACCAATTCTGGAGTGAGGCCGAGGAAAGGTACTGATATTTCTCCTGGAGCGAGTTCAAAACTGCCCTCAAGACCGAATATGGAGACCCCGCCCTCCAAGAAGTAATGGAGCAGCACATGAATGAACTCAAGATGACAGGCACCGCCTCCGAATACTTCAGGCGTCTAGAGGAGCTGGCTTGACAAGCCGACCAGCTCGCTGACCTCGGACCCCGCAGCGTGATCGTCCGGGCTGTTCGTCGAGGAGTACCTGAATCATATACCGAATCGATCGCAAACCTAGGCGTCATGATTCCCTCTACCTACCCCGAGTGGAAGCGACACATTTGCAGCATCTTCGACGAAAGGGCACGAAAAACGGCCTTCGACAAGATTGGGTACGTCGATCGCCCAAAGAACCAATCCGCCGGAGGTTCCAATAAAGGAACTTCCAGCACGACAAGTTCCGGGACTGACAAACCCGCTAGCAAAGGATTGTCGGGAGGGTCGTGGACCACTTATGGAGGGGCCGGAGAGCCCATGGACATAGATCGCCTCCGAAAGGAAGGCCGATGCTTCAACTGTGGAGGGAAGGGTCATATGGGAAAAGATTGTAAAAAGCTGAAGTGGCCACGAGACCCGAAAACCAGGAGATACTCGTCGGCACAGCTTCGCTCCATGCTGACTGAAGCCGAGGATTTGGAACGAGCACATGAGAAGGAAGCACACGGACATAGCTCGGAAGAGAAGGTCGAGGAGAAGATGCCCTCGACGATGAAAATCGAGGAGGTAAAAGGCAAGGCCGACAAGTGAGTGATTCCACTTCGTCGGCCCAGTCCTCCCTGGGTGGTTGGTCATCAGGTCTCACTGTGCGGACATTACCCGATTGTATTAATTCATTATGTACGTCTATCACTGTTACAAAGCATTCGAATATACCCGCATTTATTGCTTCCCCCGAGACCACCCCCAAAGAATCACAACAAGTTCAGACTCCATCTGAAAAAATCTATAAAATTCCTCAGAAGCGAAGAGAGACACATCCCCCTCCTTCGCTAACACTATCCGTCCCAGAATTCCTCACCATCCAGGACCTTCAGACTCAATGGGGACCAGAGTTCGTCCGAACTATGTCAGGGATCTCCCAGTCCTTAGGGACGAAGGAGGTGCTCCCTGAACTGGCTGAGCCCGTCGTCGCTGAAGCGAAACATCAAGACGGAGGCGGGAGTATGGGATCGATGCCTGATGACCATATCCCCAATAATTCGCCTCGCGCTCAGGGATCGTCACAGATACACGACCCCCTCTCCTCCCGCCTGGCAGAAGAAACGGAAGGTTGCAGCCCTCGTCATTCTCTCGGAGATGCCACGCCGATCGAGACAGCGCCCCTTCCGTCCCCGACCCGAACGGAAGAAGAAGCCGCAAGAAAGGATAGGGATCCGGGACAGGCACCAAGGGACCCGACACTAGTGGGGAGGCACGGTTCATGCGACAAGAACGCGACGTGCACGGCCTCCTCGATTTGCCACGACAAGTCCTTCGGTCACTCCCAGAGCGACCCGCTCCCCAAACCCCTGAGTCCTGGCGAAACAGCTGGCAGCAGGCAATCCCTGGGGAAGGAGCATGCCCCAACCAGGGAGACCCCTCGAAGGCCCCCGACCGTCGAAGGATCAAGTGGGACTCCAACCTCGGATGCGCAGGGTTCACAGGTCCGGAATACCACTCTCGTCGAAATCCCCGACGAGGAGGACGATACCGCCTTCAAGATGGTGCAGGACCGGGAATGAGTCAAGCGGGAAAAGGAACGAATTAAGGGGCTTCTCCCCTCGTTCCAGGAGCAAGAGGAGCAAGAAGAAGAATCGTTGAGGGCGAGGCATTCTGAGTCAAAACCCGTGAGTGTTTCCTGCCAGAAGTCCCTCTGGTTCAAGCCATTTGGCGTGGATTGGACCCTTCGGGCCGTCAAGGAAGCACGAACAGACTCGGAAGCCTTCGCTTCGCTCCATCTTTGGTCTCATAAGGATAAGGTCAACGAGATTGATGATCAACTATTGGGCACGCTAAGAGCGGGAGGAGAACCAGCACGCGAAAAGCTATATGAGCTAAGCCAGCCAATTCGCTATCAATGACGAGTATCCACAAAAGGCGTCCGAGAGTTATTCCTCAACGTCCAACTCGAGACGCTGGAGAACCGCCGGACCCTCAAGGCTCAAGCCTTAGTCGACAGCGGTTGCACCGGGAGCACCATCAACAAAAACTACGTCAAGAAACACGGGCTCGTCACTCGACCCGCCCCAGCCCCAATCTCCGTATACAATGCCGACGGGACACGAAATAAGGCAGGGGAGATTACGGAGTTTGTGGAAGTCCGAATGACCATAGGCGGCCACTCCGAGAGAATTGACTTCGCCGTCACCAATATTGGCAAGGGCGATATCTTCTTGGGGCACGATTGGTTACTCCATCACAACCCGGTCATCAACTGGACAACCGGCAAGGTCATCTTCGCTCAGTGCCAATGCCAGAAAAACCCATTCCCCCTACTGGAAGCGGACCCCGATGATCCCTGGGACGAAGAGCTAGAAGAAGGCGAAACAATTCTCATGGTGGACCTTAGAGAAGAACTGGAGATCCGTGCCGTGCATCACGCCAATGACCTCGCAACCAAAGCCTCTGAAGGAAAGGCCAAACGGACATTTGAGGAAATGGTACCACCTCAGTATCACGAATTCGAAGATCTCTTCTCCAAAGAGAATTTCGATGAATTACCCGAGCGAAAACCGTGGGACCACGCAATCGAACTGATCCCTAATGCCAAGGCCACCCTCGACTGCAAAGTTTATCCACTTAACCGACATGAACAAGAAGAGCTAGATAAATTCCTTGATGAAAATTTGGAATCAGGATGGATCCGTCCGTCCAAATCCCCGTTCGCCTCCCCCTTCTTCTTCGTAAAGAAGAAGGATGGCTCTTTGCAACCCGTTCAAGACTACCGCAAGCTAAACGAAATGACGATTAAGAATCAGTATCCCCTCCCCCTCATCTCCGAATTAATGGACAAACTTCATGGCGCCAAGTACTTTACCAAATTAGACGTCCGATGGGGTTACAATAATGTCAGGATCAAACAAGGAGACGAGGCCAAGGCGGCCTTCAGGACTAACCGGGGGCTCTTCGAACCAACGGTCATGTTCTTTGGATTAACAAATTCGCCAGCCACCTTCCAATGGATGATGAACGACATCTTCCACGACCTCATTATGGAAGGAAAGGTCACCATCTATCTCGACGACATCCTAATCTTCTCCAAGGACCTCCAGGAGCACTGACAGATAGTCCGACGAGTACTTCGACGCCTGAGGGAGCATAAGCTCTTCCTTAAGGCTGAGAAATGCGAGTTCGAGGTATTAGAAACAGAATACCTTGGCGTTATCATTAGCGAAGGATCAGTACGCATGGACCCTATCAAGGTCAAAGGAATCACGGAATGGCCTACCCCCACCAAGAAGAAGGAATTACAATCCTTCTTGGGATTTACGAATTTCTATCGGAAATTCATAAAAGACTACTCCAAGATCGTCAGACCCATGACTCAGCTCACCGGCAACGCCCCTTGGATCTGGGGAGCAGCCCAAAACGAAGCCTTTCAGCGGCTGAAGAAGCAGATGGCAGAGGACGTAGTACTAGCACTTCCCAAAGAGAACGGGAAGTTCAAAGTGGAGGCCGACTCCAGCAAGGGAGCCATTGGCGCCATCCTGAGTCAAGAGCAGGATGGGAAATGGAGGCCCGTCGTGTTTCTGTCAAAAGCGCTCACTGTCACCGAGCGTAACTATGAGATATATGACAAAGAGCTCCTAGCCATAATGCTCGCACTGGAAGAATGGAGACACTACCTGATGGGTGCGGCGGAAGATTTCGAGATCTGGACAGATCATCAAAATCTACAATACTTCCATCAACCCCAGAAGTTGAACCGACGACAAGCACAATGGGTGACCGAACTCGTGGAGTATCACTTCACCCTCCATCATAAACCGGGCACCTCCAATCGAAAAGCCGACCTTCTCTCTTGTCGGGACGATCACGACCAAGGAAAAAAGGATAACGATGACATCATAGTCCTTCAACCCGAACACTTCCGGGCTATGATCATGCCCACTACGTCGGAGACTCACCAACGCGTCAGAGACGCCACTCGCAACCGCGATAAATGGGACCAGGGAATTCAAAACTCCCTCGATCACGAACGCGGAGTATCCGAAAAAGAGGGACTCCTATACTATGACAGGCAAATCTACGTTCCCAGGGATGACAAGCTCAGAGGAGAAATCATAGCCTCCCATCACGATCACATCACGGCCGGACACCCGGGAGTCAAAAAGACCAAAGAGCTCGTCCAAAGAGAGTTCTGGTGGCCAAAACTCAAACAGACAGTAGAAAAGTACGTCAAGGCATGTGAAGCATGTCAGCGAACAAAAACGGACACTCACCCCAAGGCCGCCCCGCTCCACCCTAACGAGGTACCCTCCGAGCCATGGACTCATATCTCGGTTGACATGATCACCGGTCTCCCTGAGTCTAACGGCTACGATGCCATCCTGGTAGTCGTTGACCAATTCTCGAAAGAAATAATTCCGATTGCCTGTAACGTTGAGCTCACCTCCGAAGGATGGGCCAAACTCCTATGCGATCACGTATACGCTCGACACGGTATGCCAAAGACAGTTATCTCCGATCGAGGACCCCAGTTCGTCTCAAAGTTCATGATGGAACTCCTTCGCCTCCTTGATATCACCCCAAACGCATCTACCGCATTCCACCCCCAGACCGACGGCCAAACCGAACAGGCCAACCAGGAGATCAATAAATATCTCCGCCTCTTCATTAACCACCGACAAACAGACTGGAGCGAATGGCTCGCACTGGCAGCATTCGCCCACAACAATCGCGTACATACTGCAACGGGTCAGACACCCTTCTTTACCAATTATGGCCTGCATCCCCGCGTCTTGCCAGACTCCATCAAGACAATGGTCTTCACCAATCCGTCGGCCAAGTCATTCACAGAAAACATGCAGGAAGTGCACCGTCAAGCCAAAGAAGCATTAGAGGAAGCCGCAGGCAAGATGAAGGCCCAATATGACAAAAAGAAAAGGGGAGCCGTCGACTATGCCATCGGGAACCGCGTATGGCTAGACACTACCAACCTTCATCTTCCATGCCCCAAGAAGAAGCTCGACAATAAGCGCGTTGGCCCATTCCTTATCCTGGAAAAGGCCGGTGCTTCTGCCTACAAACTCAAGCTTCCACCCCACTGGAAGATCCATCCGCGCTTCAATGAAAAACTGCTGATGCCTTACATTCCACCAGCATTCCCCAACCAGGAACAACCTCCACCCCCACCACCGGACCTCATCGAAGATGAAGAAGAATACGAGGTCGAAGAAGTCCTGGACTCTCGTACATGCCGAGTCCAAGGAAAGAAAGGTCAAAAATCTCGCCTCGTAACGGACTACCTCGTCAAGTGGAAGGGTTGGACCCGAGAACACAATTCATGGGTACGGGAAGACGACATGGCCAACGCTCAGGAAGCCATACAAGACTATGAAGACAGCATTTCCGAAACAAGAACTGTGGTGACCAGACGAAAGGTCATCGACAGATCGGAAAAAACAGTCAAACGCATAGTCGACCGTTCCTATCATGAAAATACTGTCACAGGAGGATGGAGCATGTTTTACCAAGTAGAACGCACTGACGGAAAAAAGTTCTGGATCGAGGAACCCGACCGCATGGTCTGGAAAAAATTCATCGATGACTATTGGGAAAGGGAGAGCGAAAAGGAGTTCACGGACCCCATATATCATAACGAACAAGACGAACCCTACAACAGACCATGGGAGGAAGACATAGGGCAGTCGGGACGACTGCCTTAACGAGAGGGTAATGTTACGATTTATTTACTTTTTTCACTTTTTCTAGTCTTATCGCATCTTATCGGTGTCATCACGCTTACGCGCTATCGCCACCTCATCACCGATACCGCCTTTGATAAATCTTTCATGATGGACAACGCATGATATTGCATGCTCGCCGCTCGACCAGCACGCCCTTTGACTTCACTAAATCTTTCGTAGCTATTATTAGGACCGACTCTTTAGTATTTAAGTCGATACCTTTCACTGTATAACCTCAGCTTCGAGCTAAGGTTTACTACTACCCAAATCTTACTTGTTACTCACTCGCTGAGAGCATCTAATTAGTTCGTGCCTCTTTCACCACCTCGGGTCATCCGTGGCATTGAATAAGTGAATGTCCGAACGCGAGACAGCTTATCAATTGCCCGACTTCGAGTCATGTGAATGTCGGCCCTAACATTGACTGTAATAGAAAATATCTTGATTAGAATTATTGCTTTCCACATCATTTTTTAGCCAGAATTGGGCCAGAAACAACTAAATCAAGGAATTGCTCTGATGATGTAACAGAGGCTTTCCGGACTGCCTTGATGGCAAAGGGAAAACAACCAGTACAGTGTTACACCGGCCAGTGAGACAGCACCAGTCAGTGAGACAACTGGCTTGGAATAAGCCATTGGAACCTCAAAGCCCTTGGACTTTTTCTTGAATAGAACATATTGAGAATAGGTATCTTTTTCAGAACATCCAGTGCTGTGAAAGCATCATAGCGTTGGTCTATATGGCATATTACAGTAAAATAGTGAAAAATGAAATATGTTTTAATATTTCTGGACTTGATAACACCTCCGGAACCGTGAATCTCTTGTAATACCATGGCATTGTATATGTGAGTCAGATGGGGCACAATTAGGCAGCTAAACAATGACAATGAGTGAAAGAATTGAGATGAAGTCAAAGAGTCACTGAAAGTGGCGCACTTTGTTGTCACGTCACGTTGCTTCCAAATCAAGATTCGGCTGATTCTGGCTCGCAATGTGTCTGATGTGTGTTGATTATCGGTGATTACTCTCCTGATTTGGTTAATCATGTGTGATGTGATGCATCTCACTGGCTTGTAAATCACTGATCTTGCACTTTTGATACTGATAAGCCTGGATATGGGTGAAACCTGCTCTAATGCAATAACTTTGGTAGGGAATAATGTACACTGAGAGTCAGGCCTTTGTTGTCCTGGCTCCGATCATCCACCTCGTATCATTTAAGGCAACTCCGAGGGTGTTTTTGATTTCGGTGTCTCACTGGCCAGTGTAACACTGTAAGCATGCTGTATGCATTCCCACATCACTTACTCAATTGATGCCACCATAAATCCATTTCTCAATGTGTTCAGCATGCAATTCTGTCTCAAGTGTTGACACAACATACAAATTGCTATTGGTGGTGAAAAAAACTGGTCCAATCATCTTGATAGCTGTGAAAATTCCAAGAACAGTCCTCACAAGTTTTTCAAGGCTCAAACTTAACTGTCCCACTCAAACCTCCCACATTGGACCATGGTGTCGAAAAATCTGTTCTAGGGTTGCTCTTTTATCCAAACCCGTGGGAATATATGTCTTGAAATAGTTGACAGGGACGGAAATTGTGGGAATCCGATACTATAAAAGGAAGTTGAGGGAGGGAGAGGGGGGTCCAGCCGGCCTTAAACCAATTAATGTAGGTCAGGTGTGTAGTTGTTTTTCCAGAGTCCTCTTGCTCTGGCTTCCTCAACAAGAATGCCTTGATAAGAAAGTGTGTTATGGTGGCTTAATGAAGTCCTAAAAATCATCACACATAATAACTTCATTGTGTTGATATCTTGGTTCAGATTCTATGCTAGCAATCTCAAAATACATTGTCATGCATTACTCAAAAGAATCAGTGAGATCAGGGATCTCTGGTATGAAAAAAAACAAAGACAAAATGAGAAAATGGGCCACCACAATGGCTGCTGACACATACCAACAGATGGTGAAGCCAAAAAGGTGTGACACACCACAACAATTGTTGCCAGTCTCCTTAGTGGGTGACTTTCCTTAACATTTAGAAACCTAAAGTCAGTTTTAAACCTTGACAAGACCCTTACATCAACAGATTTGAAATCATTTAGATATATTTTCCTAGACTGTAACCACATTTAGATTTGAGCACATAAATCTGAATTTGATTAAAATTACCATAACAAGACATTTTTATTGCTGACAGCCATGTACAATGACAATGAGCAGCTCTTACTTCATCTCCTTACTCTACTTAGAGGATGAGGGACTGCAATGCAAGAAGAGCAGTAGTATACTCTTGCCACTGCTGCAGGCAGCTTTTTATGGCATGGAGCAGAAGAACTGTGGAGAATAAGGTCTAAACACCATCAATAAACACTGATGGAGGCGATCAATGTGAGTGGATAGGCCAGGATGAGGAGTATAAGGTAGTGCAGCCTTTGAATCCTAACAAAACCAAACAATGGTTGCACTCAGATCAGTTGCCAAATGTGTTTGAAAAAGTTTAGAAAGGGAGATTTAGATCTAGATAGGGTGTCTGAGAGGTCGTCTAGACTAAAATTTAGAAAAGGGTATGTCCTGTTAAAAGTATGACAAATTGAGGTGCCTGGCCAATTTGTTATACTGGCATCACTCAGCATGACATGTTTCAGACAATTTAGAATTGATTTTAGGTTTCTAAACATTAAGGAAAGTCATCCAGTGGGAGGTCCAAAAAAAATAAGGTTCAGAAAGATTATAGAATTACATAATGAGATAAGATAAGATAATGTAAATCAATCAATACTGAGCTCAGCTGCAAAGCAGCTTTGACCTCCCACAAAGGAGAATGGGTAGGAGTCTGAAAACACCGTGCAAAAAAATCCACTGAGTTTTTTTTTTAAGCAGCCTCGAGGGCGACCGACCGACCTACCCAGTGTTCCGGAACAACGGTCCGGGACCCCTTGGTTTTATTACCCGACGGTGTGAATTCACAATCAAGCAAGAATACTACAAGACTCTGCAGCTAAACCTAGTTTCTCCAGCCGCATTATTTCGTCGATGTCAGTCATTGTAAAAACAGGCACTTTTTCGAACATCTCGTTGGGCAGTCGTCGCCCAACAACCCAATATTGCAGTGGACACGGCATGCAGCCCCATGACCGTGGCTCGCTGCCGAGCAATGTGTACGTGTCCTCGGGTATCAGGCACTGGTGGCTGGCCGTAATGTGGAATGTATGTGTTATCCCGTCTGCGTCTTCGACGACCAGCTCGCCGCATCGATCGATCCCTTCAACACCTTCCACAGCCAATCCACGTACAAACCCCCTTTCAATGCAAACCCCTTTATACCAGTCATGACCATCATCATCCCTCGTAACATTGGGAAGCCGAGGCGAACCATCGATATCTTTGGGCATAGACATGGTCATGACCTGCTCCCACGACGGTTTCCATTTCTTGCGTGTGGTTCCAGGATAGGTGAAGAACAGCTTGCCCCGATAGCCTGGGTGCATCTCATTTACAAGTGCTGTCCATGCATCTTCCAGAGATTGGCTCTCATAGTATGCTGGTATTGAGCGCGTGCCCAGAGAATATGCTAGCCCGGCAACCTTGTCTATGGGGTAGGTTGATATTCGGTCCTGCATGGCAGATAGCACGTCATATATATCGATTGATATAATCTCCACAGACTTGAGCTGCTTGTGAAATTTTGTTAATATTTTGTGTTCGTAGTTTCCCGCCTCGTCTATTGGCTCGGCGTGCAGCGGTCCATCTGCTGTGTCCCCGGCAATTGTCCTCCCCAAACCGACCTCCTGCACTGTCCACGCGCGCCTGAACCAACACCGGTCACTCTCCAAGTCGCCTTCCTTTAAAGTCAAAGGCAGTCCCAGCCCGCTTAAATAGCACACCACCCATGCAGGTTGATATATCGCTCCGATGGTAGGCACATCCAATGTCCACTCTTCCACACGCAGATCTTCCCTTGCCCCTCCTCTCTGTCTCAAGCAGAGAACATCCAACCACGTGTATTCCACTCCCAGGTTCAGCATCTCGATCCGGACGAGGTTGAGATTGGCACCTTTTGGGATGGGCACGGGCCATTCATATCCATTGATAGGCGTCCACACGTCGACGCGATCCACCTCATCTACCCAAGCATGAGATATTGGTTGTACCTCATCGTAGCCCGCCCGGCAGCTCCACCATGGGACCACACGATTACTGTACAGATCCCACACTCGTCGAGGGCGTATGTTTGGGTCGACTATCCGGCTACCCTTAACCGCTTTTCGTCGCCGTTTTATGTCCTTCGCCTCGCGTTCCCATAGCTTCAGCTGAATGATGTAGTGGTGCTCATTGCACCATGCTGAGCGCAGACGGCCATATGCAGTTCCAAAGTCGTAGCTCTTTGCAATACAGTCTCTGAGAACGGAGGAGTGGGATGCAGTATCCAACGTGTATGAAGTCATGAGTGTCCGGTTGAGTAAATCCAAGAGGCCCTGAATGCCAAGGCTAGAGCAGGGTGTGTCGGCGAGGGAGGATGATATTACGAGCTTGCTGCCAGCGTATGCCCGTTGCTTTGGAACCTTTATGGATATTTCCCTTTGCCTGGTTTCTGTTTGGGAGGAGATCGTAACTTCGGGGAATTGACCAGACTTGCAATGTACCTACAACCTTTCATATATTGCCGTTCATTCAATCTTCAACATAACCACTCACACTTTGTAATAACTTGCGAAGCAGCTTTTGAGACATCCATTTGCACTCGGATGCAACAACTTTGGCTTTTACTAGGCATAGCTTGAATTAGGACACGCAACGGCAATAATCAGCTTTACTTACACTTAGCAGAGTCCCACTTGGACCTAGAGTTGGATATATCCATGGTAGGTTCAAGCTGTTAAGGTTCAAGGTGTGATTCCATCAAGCGCTAGCTATAGCATCATTCTTCACGTAAGATGCAGAAGACGCCGACCACCCGCTGGATAATATTGATTTATATTAGCAGTAATCAACAGTACAGGGAGATTCAGGAAATTAGGCAAGTGGACGTCGATCGCAGATACGAATCTGTGGAGAACTGTTAATTTTAATGAAAGTTGGGGTAAGGTGAATATATTGCTGTTAACAGCCCACTGTCCAATATTTCATTCAGGTATATAGGCAACTGTAGGATTACTATACAGTCCGTCATCTGTGCGGAAATTAATCTGATGAAAACAATTTCTAAATTCACCAATACTGTGCACCATTAATTCAACCTCAATCGCTTTGCCCTTCCTGAGGGACTACTTACGGCCGGAGCTAAGAAACGAAAACCACTACAGTGATATCATCAGCCATCAACGACACTTGTTTTGTTAATGTACTTCCTGCGAAAAGCCTTAGATCGAAGGTCCCAGCTCTTCATTTGAGCTGGACAAGCGGTCATATAGGTTGTTCGAACGTAGGATGGCATTTCAGTGTCGGGACTCATATACAATCACCTCTACAAACTCTGGAGGAGAAGTAGTCATGATGAATGACCACGGTTTCGCCGTCTCCCGTCTCGCCTCGGCATCATTCTCGCATTTTTGCCAGCATAGACCATCGTAGTCAGGGAGGCATAGGAGATGGTGTTGAGTAGTACTTGTAGATATGCGCACCGTTGTAGCCGTAGAGTGTTACCGTGGACATCTTCCAATTACCCTTCAAAGCGATATAAATATCACCAGGGCGTCGTTGAACTCCACAAAGGTCACATCCAAAGATAAAAGAAGACGTCAGTTGGCGTCGCCGTGTCGTATACCTTCTTTTGCCACATTTATGCTGAGATTACCAACCAGTCAGTGGGTCTCCGAGGGGGAGAAATAAGATAGAACGAACTATATTGCCTATGCTCCTAACTCAGACGCGAGCAAACGGAATCTAGAAACCAATAAGAACGTTGAAATAAAAGAACTTAGCACAGCACTTATCATGGCTATCGTGCTTGGTGACAGTATGACATGGACCTGCCAGCGTGGCGAGCATGTCTCGTAGTCACAATGGAGTCAATATGCTCGAAGAGTACGGGGTCTGAATTTTTCGATGACTCGGAGAAGATGCACGTTACGGAGTTTCAAACTCCTGCGAGTCTCAGCATTCGCCATCACTGTGATCGTTCCTAGGTTGGTCAAGGCTCCTCGTCGTTCTGGATGTACATGCATGTCCACCTCCGCCGATCGTTGTTCAAGGAGATGAAGCGGGTAGTCACCACGGGAGAATGGGACCGAAGCATATAACGTTCGGACTCCATTTTTCCGATCTTCCCAATTTCACTTTGGCTTGATAAGCAACCGCCGTCAATGCTTCTCGATAGTTTACAGTTCTTGCAATTGCAACCTAGTTCTACCCTCGACGGGGAACGCTTTACAACGCTGGGCTGGTGTGTACAATTGATTGTTACGCTGAATTTCCATTAAGCCTGAATTCAGGTACTCTCGGCAGCGTTGACATGAACACTCTTAACACGCGGATTGAAGACTGCAGCTCACAGACGGAGTGTGGGCCCATCTCGAACAGGGCGGCGTAACCGTTACGAGAATCTCGTCAAGGCTAATCGAGACGTATCATTTCTGGCCGTACACACTCTACGTCTCTCCATCCACGACACCATGGTCCACACCTCCCCGCAGCGATATCTGCACCAAACGCATCGCCCATACTACCGCGGGAAATGGACATTCACATGCGAGGCCCTATGACAGCACAGCGCGCAGAAGCGGACTTGGAGCTTGGACGACGAATGGTTTACACGGTCGTGCGCAGGACTATCCGACCCTGTACGACTCGGCGTGAAGCCATGCAGAATTTATGTTTCGCGGTGGCAATGAGATCGGCGCCTCTCGAGTTTCGAGTCTCAGCTTACCACGCTGGAGGCGAGTCGGCCGACAACAATGATTGATTTGAGAGGGGACACAGACATCATTGTCCCCTCAACAGGTCGGTGTATCACGGCGGGCTATTCGGACGAGAAATTTTACGCCAACGGTTGAAGCGGGAAGGTGTTGGGGAAAGATGATGACTGGCTCCCCATGCCGTTTCGCGTCAGAGACTCATCCTGTAGTACCTTTCCTCTCATCGCGACTTGACTTTCATTTTGTCTCTTTCGTCTTAGTCATAATCTCGGTATGTTAACAACTCCTCTTCACATGCCTCTTGTCGGGTCCTTCTTACATCAAGGAGCGAGTCGACCATGTGCTTCCTTGCACAGAGATTGGCACGATTCCCATCTCTTCTGGTTTCACCTGCGTGCTTACAGCTTGCAGCCGCCGGTCTTTTTGAATGTTCTCTCAAAATTTTACTTCACTCTCGCATGTAGCGTCCTTCCGTTCATCCATACAGCTGAATAACCCCGCACAAGGTATGTTTTCTCCATTTCTAGTGCTATGTAATTCGCTAATTTGATGACTTCGGCGCATCCAGTGATTCTCAAAGTCTACATCCATAGGACCCCTGCCCTTCACGCGTAACCCTTGCAAAGGTAGAACTGCAACTTCAAGCCACACCGTCTTTGCTTACCTTCCGACGCGCGCGCATGAATTAGTGTTAACTATCAGCCACCATCCAGGAGCTCGATGACGAACGTAGCATCGACAATGGTGTGTGGTGGGGCATAAGGCAGGGTTTTACAAATAAAGACTAGTGCTAGGAATGTCTGTTTTCCGTAATTTGTGTCTTGCTTGCTGATCAACCTTTCCTTCAGGTTTTTGGCTTCCATTTGATTATGAACGCAGTCTCAGACCACAACGACTTGGTCTCTTACTATAAAAGTCTGCATCAAGATGTCTAACGGTGGATCTCGTGGCTTTGGGAGAAGAGGCACTGCTATATAACCGTTGATGTCAGTTCTTTCGTCCCTGACCGCCGAAAAACCCGCTTCTGGAGTCTGGCCCCTCATTAGCTAAGTTCTGCATTACAGATCCCGTACCGAGTACTCCGTCAAGCTGGCGACGTGTCTCGCCGATGCTGATACCTTCACGTGCTCACTACACGCCATCACCGACTAAAGATCCACGATACTCACTCAAAGCCTACCTTCTGCCTATCTTTCCACTGTCTCACAGCGAGTCTATTTTGATAACGGACTAAGAAGACAATGTCACTCCTGGCAAGGATGACAGGAAATACGTCAACAAGACTTGTAATAAGTTTCTCAATAAAGTGTGTAGCCTCAGAATACATGTCAACTCACATCGATGCTACGCGCAAGTCCCATTTTATACGCTCATAACACTATTTCGGTTGTAGTTTTGTGTCCGTAGCAGAGCCCAACATGAAATTGTACCACGATATTCCTGGCACAGCGTCTCGCATGCAGCTGTCTCCTCGTCATCCCTACCTCCATCCTCTCAAGGAGATGTTGGTATGAACATCCTTGGCGCACAGATTGAAGACTGAAGCTCACAGACGACCTCAGCTATGGGCGGGGCGGCGCATCCATACCCGCTTGTACTTTGCTGCAGACGCTTCAATACTTTCCTTTTTAGCCAGCCCTCTTCTAGATGATTCTATGATTACTTTCCCTCCAGATGTAGAGGTTGTCACGACTTCCACCTCTGCGGCTCGGAGCTTCCGTTCACTATATCCTCACCGGATAGAACCTATCCTCGGCCTTGAGGAACACTATGCCCCTTCACCAACTTCTCCGGTCTTCGTAAGCTATGTAGATTGAAAATCGAGTCGCAACCCTCCGACGTCGAACTTTTCTCCTCATTTCCGGGCCATGCACACCTCTATGCCGTCATTTCCTATAGCCTCCTGTGCGGGAAGCCGTCCTCGTGTCTAGCTCTCGTTTGGTCAATGCCTTGTATTCTTCGGCTGATTCGTCTAAGGTCTCTGAACGGGCTGAGATGTACTGGTGCCTACGGCCCGACTGATTCTCTCTGTGCTTGAATTCATTGGCTCTTGTCGTAATTTGGTTGTCCCATTAGTAGGAAGCATCAAATTGTGTGTTTCAACGATGCGAGCAGTATCTCATACTCGAATCCAGCTTTCGTCGACATATGCGCCATCTTGTTTCTTCAGGCGTGTGTATTTCACTTGAAATCTTCAGCTCACGTTTCTCGTCCAAACGGTTTCATTTCCTTCGCTGTCGCCACAGAGGGTTTGAATGTCTAGATTGGGAAATCGTTTTTGACCTGGTATGTACACTCAGACACAGACCAGTTCAGATTGATCACTTGTACCGTAACACCATGGATACGTTATGCATCCAAGAGATTGGAAGCGCCGGGGTAATGTCAATCCTATACCATGGTGCGCCGTATGGAGTGACACATCCGGTGTATATCACGGCATATAGCCATACTTCGCCAAAAAGCTCATCATCAACCGAGACTTGGACCTTGCGAAAAGGACCCTCGTCAGTCACGATTCACGCCTGTCGATTTCGGGAAGTATTCAGTGAACTCATTGTCTGAAATTGGTGCGATAAATCTGGACCCGATGCTAGATACCAGAATTCCTACGCTGAATTTCCTAAGCAAAAGATTTGGATGTAGGGTTCTAGTACCCTTGTTGGATTCCGTCCTCAGGCCGTTGGTGAAAAGAGTCGGAATACTCTGGGATCAGACTCGGTTGGTATGCGATACCATTAGTGTTTCTATCACCCGGCCGTGTATAGTCATGGAATAAATTGCACAGTAGATCAAGTTATCAGAATGTAGGTATTCATAATCAAGCAAGAACACAACGAGACTTTGCAGACAAACCCAGTTCCATTAGCCGTTTTATCTCGTCAAAGACAGTCATTGTGAAAACAGGCACTTTCTCGAACATCTTGCTGGGCAGTCGTCGGCCGACAACCCAATATTGCGGTGGACGTATTTCGTCTTTCCATCCGTATTTCCATCCGAATGGATTGCTGCCGAGCAGCGTGTATGTGTCTTCAGGGACCGGGATCTGATGGCCGGCAAGGATGTTGAATGAATGCGCTATCCCGTGTGCATTTTCAACAACTAACTCTCCGCATCGATCGATCCCTTCTTCACCTCCCACAACCAATCCGCGCACAAATTCCTTTTCAATGTGGAACTTTTCACACCAGTCGTCGTCATCACTCTCAACGTAGGTAAGCCAATGAAAATTATCTCTGGGCAGAGACTTCTCCATGACCTGCTCCCATGAGGGTCTCCATTTCTTGCATCCAGTCCCAGGTTCAGGATAGGTGAAGAGCAGGACTCCCCGCATGACTGGTATCATCTCATTTATAAGTGCTGTCCATGCGCCCTCTAGAGATTGGTTCTCATAGTATGAGGGTATGGCAGCGGTCCACAGAGAAAATGCCAGCCCGGCAACTCTGTCTATTGGGTTACTCGATAGCCGATCGTGTATCATGGATAGTTTTCCATATAGATTGCCAATGTTGCAGAGCATCTGGTTCTGGTTTGCAGACTCGAGCTGCTTGTAAAAATTTGTCAATACCTCGTCCCGGTAGTTCCCGCCTCGTCTATTGGCTCAGCATGCATCGGTCCATCCAGTATATCCCCGGCAATTGTCCTCCCCAGACAGACCGACCTCCTGCAGTGTCCACGCACGCCTAAACCAACACCGGTCACTCTCCAAGTCGCCCTCCTTCAAACTCAAAGGCAGACCCGGCCCGCTCAAGTAGCACATCACATCTGCACCAGAATATATGGCTCCGATGGTTGGTACATCCAGTTTCCACTCTTTTACATGCAGATCCTCCCTCAGCCCTCCTCTCTGTCTCAGGCAGAGAACATCCAGCCATGTGTATTCCAACCCCAGGTTCAGCATCTCGATACGTATGAGGTCGAGGCTGGCACCTTTCGGATGGGCACGGGCCATTCATAGCCATTGATAGGCGTCCACACGTCGACGCGATCCACCCCATCCACCCAAGCATGTGATATTGGTTGTAGCCATTTAATATTCAGAAATATGGTCTGCGCGCAGCTCCACCATGGGACCACACGATTACTGTACAAATCCCACACCCATCGAGGATCCATGTGTGGGTTGACTGTCCGGCTACCATCAAGTGCGTTTGTTCGCCGCTTTACGTCCTCCGGTTCAGATTTCTGTTGATCTATTTGAATGTCACTATAGTACTATGCTGAGCGCAGACGGCTATATGCAGTCCCAAAGTCGTATTTTGCAATACAGTCTTTGAGAACGGAAGAAAGGGATGGCGTATTCAATGTGTATGACGTTCTGAGTGTGCTGTTGAGTAAATCTAACAGACCCTGAATTCCAAGGCTAGAGCAGGGAGTGTCGGCGAGGGAAGATGGTATTACGGGCTTGTTCCCGATGTACGCCCGTTGCGTTGGAACCTCTATGGATTCTGGCGTTTGCCCGATTTCTGTCTGGGAAGAGATCATAACTTCAGAAAATTGCCCAGTGCTACTACGGGACTTGCGATTTGCCTGCAATCTATCACATATTGCCGACCATTCAAGTGTTGACATATACTCACACTTAGTACTTTGCGGAGCGCTTTACGGTGCATCCATCTGTATATCGCAACTTTAGTTTTCATTAGGCGTAGCTTGAATTAGGACGAAGAACAGCGATAATCAGCTGTACTTACGCTTGACATATTCCCAGGCGGACCTAGCATAGTATAGAAACACTTTACGTCGAGTTGGTGAGTAAGGTTCAAGGTGTGGTTGGATCAAGGCACCAGCATCGATATCGTGTTCTTCACGTGGTATGATGCAGAAGTCATCCTGGATGGGACGAGTTCCTGATGTTCGATGGGGTGCTGGATAATATCGGTTCATATCAACGATAATCAACAGTACAGGGGGATTCGGAAATTTTACTAACTGAAAATCGAGCAGAATAAGAATCCGTAGAGAATTGTACAATTTGAAGAAATTTCGGGAAAGGACAACAGATTGGTGATAATAGCCCTTTGCCTGATGTTTCCGTGATCTGAGTCGGTAGGAGGGGAATATGCAACTATAGCTGCATTATTATTTGAACAAAGCGTCGCCTGTACAGAAGAGAACGAGAATAACGTGCGTCAATAATCGACTTGGCCCTTCCTGAGGGACTACGGGCAGAGCAAAGACCCGAAAATCCACCAGAGGAGCAACGCTGGTATCACCGGTCATCAGCGGCACTCGTTTGTTAATGCACTTCCTGCGGAGAGTTCTGACAAACCTTCATATTTGATAAAAGGACACAACTCTGCTTTGAACTAGGGCAAGTGATCACGAAGGATGTTGGGACGTTCGGACGTACGACATTTCAGAGTGCTAAGCCTCATATACAACTACCTCCACAAGTTCGGGAAAGAAACGTAGTCATGGTGAAAACGAGACCATGGCCCGCGATGCAAGTCACCCCCGCTCCGCATAGCTAGGGTTCTAGGTATGGGCTCTTCGACATGTATTGATTGGCACGGCAGAGGACTCCCTATGAAGAGACGCGTCGTCATCTTCTATTAGCTGAAACCGCGCAGAATGTTGACAAAAGGGCTTAAGGTGATGTCCATAGGTTTTAGGTGCTAACCAATATGTTGAGCGCCTTGTTTTGCGAAAGATAAATGAAATAAATATACGCTCTAATTGGTTTAGACATCATGAAGATGCGAAGAACTCGACGAACCACGATACTCCTCCGGCCCATCATCTTCTGGCTCCTGAACGTACCGGCGTTTCTCCAGACGCATCTCCTCTAATGAAACATTTAATTCAACATCGTGTGGCCGAATCGACACGGGCAGGAAAAAGAGGACGCCGCGTTGACCATCGTTCGTTCTATCACCCGATGGAGAGTCATGCACCCAACGCGAAGACAGTCCTCCCATTAAGCGCATAACCTGCCTGCGCTGCCTGATGGGCAACGCCATGAACACCAACCCAGCTATGAGGACGACGAGGCCCGCCAACATCAACTTATTACCCCAATGGCCGAGGAACCCAATGAA
Organism: Armillaria fumosa; assembly: GCA_030407015.1. Taxonomy (NCBI): domain Eukaryota; kingdom Fungi; phylum Basidiomycota; class Agaricomycetes; order Agaricales; family Physalacriaceae; genus Armillaria; species Armillaria fumosa. The sequence goes on from JAUDYM010000001.1 coordinate 1,443,636, forward strand.
CGCAGCGTCGTCAGCATGCCAGCTGCTGCCATAGAAATGTGAGAAGAATGAATGCGGCGCTTCACCGTCCTTGGCGTTCTTCCCGTACAGGGATTTCGGCAAGATACGGATGGGGTCACTGAGCGCGGCAGCGTGGGATGAAGTCCAAATGGCGTACTGTATCGAAAGAAACATAGGCCCGGTAGAGAACATGACAGTCGGGTAGTTGAGGAACCATGAATGGTCGAATGTCGTGAGATTGTGGATGAGCTGGGCGAAAAATGGGTGCGCCTTCGTCGAGAACATGAGGTCATTGGAGACGCCGACTGGGATTGTTTTGGGGAGGATGACGGGATATGTAAGGAGGGGGTCTAATGGCCGCTTGCAGCCAATGTCGACGTCGTAGTATATCCCTCCGTAATGGTGCAAGACAAAGTATCGGATCACGTCTGCACGTTGTATCGGAAAGCGATATCCATCGTACGTGCGCAGGAACCAAGGATAGTATTCGCTGATAAAATTTCGGGAGGATTCGTCTGTCCAAAGTATGTATTCACTGTCTGGAGGTTAGCTTCACAGCGGTGGTGGCAAAAAGAGAGACAAACTAGTCTGGCATTAGATCCCGACACTGCAGCGACACCAACCTCCATTTTTCAGCGAGGATATCCGTCTTGGCCGTCTGGTGAAATAACCTCGGAACCCGTTCTACCCGACCATGCTCTGTGGCGTTCCAGCGGTCAAGTATCGGCATATTGTGCTCAATCAGATATGCGTCGGGGTCAATAGCGAGATAAGAAGAAACGGAAGAAAGAACGATCACGGTTCCAACGAGGAAAAGACCAAGGAGTGACAGAAGAATGCATAGCACGGACCGCCGAGGCATTTAATGATGTCGATGAGTGTACATCACTGCTGCCACAGATTGATATTGTAAATATTTTGATGTGATCAAATTTTGGTACCCAAACACTCTGCGGCAAGTCCGGCATTGAGGTTTTTCACATATCTAACGCTACGTTTGGCGTCAGATGTTTGTCCGAAATACTCAAACAAAAAGACATGGAGTTTTTGCGTACATGTAAATATTTTGCATCCCAGCTTTGAGATGTCAAACCAGCTTGAGGATGTGAGCTTACTTCAAGACGGAAGGACTTTCTGGGGGAACAAAACTCACATCCAAAAGGTCCTAAACGAGCCGAAGCTAAGCCTAGGCCGGATTTGCCGGATTGGAAAGTCTGCCAAAGTATGTAGTTGATCGCAGCGGTGCATGTCAAAAAAATACACTGTCATTACTTTACATTATATTCTCTCTACTTCTTATTTTGCCTTCTCTGCCTTTTCTGCCTCCTTCGTTCGCTTCTCCCGGTCAAGATTGATATCATCCAAAATTTTTCCAGCGCCAGATGCAACAAGAATCTTCGCCAACTGCTCTCCAACAGCCTCCGCCTCCACTACGGATGACGCCGGCTCTTTCAGGGTATGCTCGATGTGCTCGCTCCCATCCAGTGACGTCACGCAGCCCGTCAAGGTCAGAGTGTCATTCTCAAACGTGGAATTAACTCCCACAGGGACACTGCAGCCTCCCTCGAGAACCCTCAAGCATGCGCGCTCTGCTAGACATCTAATCTGAGTATCCTTATGGGTGATTGCTTCGCACAGCTTTAACGCCTCAGTATCATCACCTCGGATTTCGATGGCCAATGCACCCTGAGAGACGGCGTGGAACAGCGCAGGAGGGGTGAGATCTGCAGTAACACGGTGGCCCATTCCCAGGCGCACCATACCAGACTTGGCGAGAATCAAGGCAGCATAAGGTCCATCTTCAGCGTCGAGTTTTGCCAACCGGGTATTCCTGTTATACAAATTGAGGAAACGAGACCCTGAGCTAACTGTATGCTCACAAATTGCCTCTCTACCAAGACCGTCAGTTTACACTGGTATCACAAAGAGAAAGGCAAAGGAAACACTCACCACATCAAGGAATTTAAGCTTGGGAAAGTTTCGTTTCAATTGGGCGACACGACGAACGCTGCTCGTGCCGACAACACTCCCAGCTGGAAGGTCGTCCAGAGATTTCCATGCGTCTTCCTTGCCCTTCTTTATGACGAGACTGTCCACCGGGTCTTCTCTCTCCATGATGGCACCAATGATACAGCCATCCGGCAGCACAGTGGGAACGTCCTTAAGCGAATGGACGAGCATATCCACGTCCCGTTCCTTCAGCGCTACTTCGAGCTCCTTGGTCCACAGTGCTTTCCCTCCCATGAGAAACAGAGCCTGGGACTGATTCTTATCACCCGCTGTGGCCATGAAGGACGTGGTAAATGTCGGCCTGGGAGAGTCGGATGGTGGTGGGAGTGCCTCGAGCGCTGCAAGGGCCATATTCGTCTGGATTTGCGCTAGCTGCGAGGCGCGCGATGCGAGGACATACTTTCGCGACGTGGCATCGTCAGTCGTGGCCATGGTGGGAAGGAAAGATGGAGTAGATGGGAAGATGGGCGTCTGAATTCATCGAACCTTTTCAAATTGGGCTGCCGCTTCGACCCGGTCCGGGACATCACCCGTTATGTCGTCGACTCGGACTCACGCGCAAACTGACATTAATCTACTTACGATGAGCCATCATCATTCGGTAGGAGCAGTTTGCTTCTATTACCTGAATTAGTAGCGGAGATGAATCTTCGTCTTCAAAAATACAAAGTTGGATAATGTACAGTGTATATATTACGAGTACGTCTATGTCGTCCGTAACGGCATGTATTGATCCTGGGACATATACAAGCAGGCCCTTGTGCCTATATACCCGGGAAATCTACACAGACATATACTGGGCCAGGCTACGGGTAAGGAAAAGACCATAAGCTGTATGTAGAAGGCAGCCGGCAAAGACCTACTTGGACTTGCTTCCGGTATTCCCAAGCCGTTCCTCCAGCTTCTGGAATTCGTCCAAAGCAATTTCCTCTTCCTGATCAAGAACCTGTAAATATTTCAGCGATAGCCGAGACAGAAAAAGGAAGAAAGGAAACAGACCTGTTCAACACCCTTGACCTCGGGAATATAGTGCATCAGCATCCGTTCAATCCCGCTCTTCAAAGTGACCGTGCTCGAATCGCATCCTCTGCAGCTGCCCTTCAGCTTGATCTTCACTGTGCCAGACCCTTCTTCGTCAAATCCACGATACTCGATATCTCCTCCATCCTCCATGATAGCCGGTCGCACTCTCGTTTCCAGCAGCTCTTTAATCATCGCAACAGTCTCCGAGTCCGTATCAAGGATCTTCGTGTCCTGCGGTCCAGCGTTGTCCCTCTCCTCCTGGCTCCTGAAAAGGGCTTGTCCAGAGGAGAAGAACTCCATCAACGTAGAGTATATCTCAGGCTTGAGAACTGCCCATGTATTTTCAGAGTCTTTGGACACAGTTACGAAATCCGGTCCATAGAAAACAGCAGCAACACCCTCAATTCCCATGAGACGGATGGCAAGGGGTGACGGGAGGGCGGATCGTGTGTCGAGGAACTCTGCTGTACCCTCGCCCATGACTGGCACCCCCGGAATGAATTTCAGAGAGTCGTCATTTGGCGTCGGCTCTGTCTGGATGAACATTGACCGGGCTAAAAATTCGTTGAGATTTCATCTGGTATACAGAGTTATTGACTCACTCAAAGGCGGATTCGATTGTGTATTCACTGCAGAACGGTACTTTGGTACAATCGAGGATTCTGTGGCGAACCGCCGTCCATGTCTGAACGAAGATAGAGCCGGCGTCGAGGAGATACACCGTACATTGAGGGGAGTCCTTCGTATTGACTTGAATTTAAACGGCAGCGCTGCCAGGTTGCGCAAGGTGGTCGAGGCCAACATCTCGGTGCTTATTTAATAACTTTTTCAGAATTAGTAATGCGAGAACCCGCGGCTTCGGGCCGACTCGTCATGACCACAACCAGCAACCTTCGTGTCGGGGAATTCGTCGTCGCCTGTCTTCTACTCTGGCTTTCATGGAAATTTCTTCATCTTTACTTGTTCTTCCGCCCGCGGGATCAACATTCGCTGCGCTCGGTAGCGATTCTCGTCCTTGGAGATATTGGGCGCAGTCCTAGGATGATGTATCACGCTGAGAGCTTTGCAGAGAACGGCTTCGAGACGAACATTATCGGATACTCAGGCAAGTGCGACATATACTTTCTACTGCTGTGCCAATAATTAGGCAGGCTCAACACCGATACCTTCGCTGCAACGGCTACCGGTCGCATTTCGCTACCTTCCTCAACTACCCACTTGTTTCCGACGTCTGCCCTTCATATTCTTCGCGCCATTGAAGATAATCCATCAGATTACCTGTGTTCTACTCGAACTTCTCGTACGCATCCCAAAACCACCAGAGTTCATCCTTGTACAGGCAAGTTATTCTGAACACGTTTGCAGTCACCAAATACCGATGTCTTACTCGCAGAACCCTCCAAGCATACCTACGCTTGCTATTGTATACCTTGTCGGACGAATACGTGGATGCAAAGTCATCATTGACTGGCATAATCTGGGCTACAGTATCTTGGCAATCAAGCTGGGGCCCGATCATTTGTTCGTCAGAATCGCTAAATGGTATGTACGCGCCCATACCTCTCTCCCTTCAACATTCCCTACATTTCTCTTAGGATAGAGGCCACCTTTGGAAGGACCGCGTATGCTCACCTCTTCGTGACCCAGGCCATGTGCGATTTCCTTGTGAAAGAATGGGATCTTCAGTATGTAGTCGACGCCTTTTCTTTCTCCTTACTAAATTCTTTCAGAGGACACAAGGCAGTCTTGCATGACAGACCTCCCCGTCTTTTCCATCGTTGCTCGCCCCAAGAAGTGCATGATGTACGTGTATCAACTTTTCGCCAACACACAGCGCTGACGAATTCTGTTCAGCTGTTCGTCAAACTAAAACCATCAATAGCCGCCCCAAAATCTCTCACCGGCTGGCTTCCGCCTTCATCTATGCCTTATTCTACGCCGTTCACAGATACGACTTCCCAGAAAAAACAACTTCCAGAAAAACCCAGCGATGTCTCACTGTCTTCTCTGACATCCGGGGTACCTTTCAAATCAAAAACCTTGAAGTCCTTCCACGCCACCATCAGCACGCCCACGGAGTCTTTCGATCCTCCCTCGTACTCCGAGATACACTCACCCCGTCTTCGCCGAGACCGGCCTGCACTGGTAGTTTCTAGCACCTCGTGGACATCCGACGAAGATTTTGGGATACTCCGCGAAGCTCTGGAAATATACGAAGCTAGGGCCAAGGAACTGAACCACGAAGGACCACAGGTGTTGCCGAAACTTCTGATGGTCGTTACAGGAAAGGGAGACCTTCGTGACGAGTACATGCAAAGCATGGAAAAGCTACAGCGAGGATGGACTTGGGTACGATGCGTCAGCTTGTGGTTGGAACCAGAGGATTACCCCTTACTTCTTGGTTTGCCATCTTTGAACATCTCTTCGCGGTCATGACTGACTTTGTGAAAGGTTCTGCGGATCTCGGTGTTTCCCTGCACTCCAGTTCCTCCGCGCTTGATTTACCTATGAAAATCGTTGACATGTTTGGCTGCGGTTTACCCGTCTGTGCTCTGAAATTTAAATGGTCTGTTCGTTTTTCGCACCATGTCATCCTCCAGTCTAAATAGCTACCAGTTTGGACGAGCTTGTCAAGGAGGGCGTAAACGGATTAATATTCGAAGATTCCGCTGATCTAGCCGTACAATTGGAGGTAAATAAATTGTATTTTATCATAGCATCATCTTTCTCACTCTCCCCTAGTCCCTTCTCACAAACTTTCCCTCCTCAACGAAACTATCTTCCCTGTTACAAAGGACATCAAAACAAACAACGTCGCACGTACATGCGCCTCATGATCATGCGGAGCAAACCAGTAACGTTGAATGGGAGTGGAGTTCGTGGGATGAGAATTGGGGCCGTGTGATGAGGCCGCTTATCCTTCGCGATGTACAGCGCTGAGCTGCCCAAAGATGTACATAATAGCAATGTCATCTGAGTCTACCTGAAACAGTACAATGCTCTAAAGATACAAAAACCCCGAGGAGATCTAGTTTGTCGCCGTCGCTGCAAAAGTCATTGTCTCGATTCGTCCGCGGCCCTTGCATTCTTTCTGCAGAATCTCATTGATCACACGGAATTGACCAGGATCTATTAGCATGACCTTTGAATGAATGGGTAGCTGTCAGTAGGTGATGGCTGCGGCGAAGGACGGATACTGACGACTTCCCACTCATCTTTAGTCGTTTCATCGTCCTCGACTTTCTCTGCCCCTTCTAGAATCTTTTCCCTGAGCCGTTTGCCATCTGCAGGCGGCATGGTCACACGGACACGCATCCGTGCACGCTGTATTGGTAGCGTGGAATTCGACTGGATAAGCTTTATACACTCTGACACCTGGGAGAAAATGAGTATAAATACATCAGAGTTGGCAAGTTCCCTGCCTGGCTTTTCGCCGTCTTGTTCTGTTTGACACTAAATCCGGCCTCCGTCATAGCCTTGTCTATCAGACCCACTGGAAGGGGCCTCTGCGTTTCTGGATCAACGCATTTCTCGGCCACCAAGTTAAGGATTTCTTTACGCAGTGCCGAGAGATCATGATCGCGCTCCTTCTCGTTGATTTGCATCTCGCCCTTCTTGAGGATCTACTTGACACCGAATGAGATTTCGAAAGGACGAGAACGATGAACAGGCCAAGACCTCTGTAACGATGTCGGGAACGTCTATTGTACCAAAGCATTTTTTCAGGTCGCCGTGCTTGGCTACTTCACCCTTGGAAACGTTAACGAATACGTTACTTATTTGAAGAACGTCGTCTAAATTGGTTTCCCTGTCCAAAAAATAAGTAAACGTTTGGATGACCTGAAGCAATGAGTTTCGTACACGCCATTTCTCCACTCTTGTACTTTATTCTTGTAGCATGCGATCTAACATCAGTGTTAAAACTAGCTATGACTAAGGGCGTAGAACACTTTACTTCAAAGCGCTTGCCGCCTTTCTTTAATTTCACCACGGAGACATTCGTGAGCCTAGAGATGACGGATGTCAGTGAATGTGAGACGAACAGACAGTATATATTACTTTATTTGATTGGAAGGTTGCTGAATTTTCGACATGGTAGAAGGGAGTCAAGGCGCGTCCCGGTTTCGGTTTCCGGATGCCGCTAGCCACGTGTTTGCAAACGGTGACAAATTATTGCTGGTCACATTTGTCACTTGTCGCCCGCCAACGAGCAAAGTGATACCATCGTCGAGCCTTGGCTTTTGCTCCTCTCCTTAACTGCCACCGCCATCACCACCCTTGATGTCGTCCTCATCGTCGTCCCGCTCAGGCTCTCAGTCTGCCTCTTCCTCAGGGAATTCGTCAACCATCTCCATCCCTGCCACTGCAGCAGCAGGCTCCTTGACCATCACTCAACCCCCAACGACGGTCACATCCTTCTACAAAATCGCATCCAATGAGATGGTCACATTTGGCTGGAACTTTACGGACGTCCTCGTCACCCCCACACATCTCACGGTTTCTGCGCAATGCGACAACGGCAATACTTACCCGGTGGGACCAGCGTCGGATGGAATCATTGATGGGTCGGCTACCCAGGTCGTGTGGGATGTCTACTCTTACCAGAAGAGCCACTCGGATAACCCCCTTCCCCAAGCGACCTGTACACTGTTGATCCAGGACGAGCGTGGCTTGGGCGCAAGTAGACGAGGCGGATACATGAACCCAAACAGTGAAGCTACATTTGCTTTTTATACTCCTCAGTCGTACACCCCCATTAGCAGTGGTGAGTCTTACTTTTTTGTTTACTGAATTGGAGAAGACTGACAAAAATGATTAGGCTGGAGCTGCGCAATATGTAGCAACGGGTTCTCGTCATACATTGCACAGCCGACAATCATCACCATGGTCGCAACGACACTTGTCGTCTTTTTATCTGGCTTCCAGCTACTCAGGAATGCGTTCCGCGCAACGTAGTCGTTGCGACTGCTAAAGAATACCTGTTTTTGTTCAACTTTTCCCTGGACTTTGGACGTACATTGACTGTTGCTTCTTGCTTTCTATTGCATACGTATATGACACGGACTTCATACTCACGCTTATCACGATCTTTAATTTTAGCTACAGTACTTTATGGTCGTAGACGACAATTGCATTGACTGTAAGGTTGAAAATACACTGGCATCTGTCAGCATGTACGTAACTCAAAACAGACAAGGTCTACATTCAAGATTGTTTCGAATCAAGCTTGCGGTTTCAAAAGTCCGTGTGCAAAGGTCCCAAATGGTATAAAACCCGGTAAAGTAACATTTCAGTAAGACTACCAACTGGCACCGTAATTAAACAGCAGAAGCAACGGAAAGTTGTTCAATGCCGTCTCTGGATCATCTCAAGAGTACTGTCACGTTCTGACAGTCATAAATATCTTCTCTGCCAAGAGACCCTGTCGCAAGTAGTCACTTCTACGTGACGATACGCTCCAGAGACTCGAAAGAAGCTAGAGATCGACCCATAGTCCACGGACTACGAAGTATCAAGGGTCGACGTAACGCAGATCTTTACGCTTCCCTTTGCTTCGCCTTAGGAAGTCGATGATTTAGTTGCCAAGATCTGTCACGAAGGAAAGGACAGGACGGACTCGCGCCCACCAAACTGAGGCGTCCTTACGCAGCTCAGATCAGAGACTTGTTTCTGCTTGCACCTCGGAATTCCACCGCCGGGGGTAAAGTCTGAGGACTAAGGAGCAGTTACTAAACCCAAGACGAGACTGCGACGTGCGAGGACATTGACGATACAACTAAAACAGAAGGCAAAGCAGAGAAGGCACCAGAGGTACAACGATATTCACCAGCATTCTAGACCAAGCGAAGCGAGGGATGAACCTGCCGATGTTTTGAACGGTCGCATTGGATCAGAATTGACTGGTGTGAATATGGAAATAGGCAGACGTACCCGATGCTGAAGTGAATGCTAACCCGAAAATGTTTCGTACCCTGAATTTGGGTGCATGTGAGGAAAAAGTCTAATTTTCTGCAAGGAAACTTATGGAAAACTTACCGTTTTGACACTAGTTTTGTGGACGTAACAGACAAGCAGAAGGGTCCTGACATAATAGGTTTAGTCCTTTCCCTGCAGGACGTATTGCATACCACATTTGGTGTCTGCCTCTTGGGACTACAGATGCAGTCGATCGAAATGGAACAGAGAACCAGAACCCTAACAGAAAAGATGAACTTCAACGTACATTAGTCCGGACCTGACCAACAATGTTGAACAAGCAGTGTATCCGACCAGGGGCTAGCTTTGTCGATATGCATATGTTCACCTTGTCAAGGCACAAAGTAAAATACCCGTCTCTGGAAGCGAAGAGAAAAGGAGACCTGATGAGCAGTGTGTAGTACACGTCCGATGTTCTGCGTATACGTACGACAGTGGGACTCAATGTCTTCATCGGACCCGTTCTCCGATGGCCACCGGTGCTCACGATAAGGAAGAGGAATGTACGGCAGGCCTGACGCAAGATGGATGACCCTAGCTTAGAGCGTCCGAGTGGCGAGCATCATACAGGGACTGGCCAGAGGCCAAGAATATTATTATACATGTACCTGAAGCAAAGGTACGATTGGCGGATACCGCCTCGAGTAAAAAGTACCGTGGACCAGTAAGACAGATCCTCGCAACCAGTTAATGAGAACCAAGGTACCGAGGAAGACTTGGTCCTAGATTTGGGTCAACATAGCTGAACAAAAAAAGGGCGGTGGCGGTATCATGAACCTACAATGAATGATGTCCTTCGGAAAAGGCACTGAAGCAGTCTAGACTTTCGAGGCTCTTCTATCACCTATGTTCGTAGGCACCATCCTGAGAAGCTCGAAGTAGACTGCTCGGACTCCACAGCTACCCAGTTTTGCTAGTATATATTTATCGCCGTACAGAATTGTACAGCCCCGACGTGATGGACAGTCAGTGAGAACATGTTAAACGGATCTCATCGTGAAGTGTATTTAAAGTGAGGCAGACCGACATTGTACGGGTGAACTTGGATATGGCAAACAGTGGCGGACCTCGGACCCGATTTTGAAAGCGGATGCTATAGGGCATTTGCTGGATGAGAACTTTAAAATGTTTTGTGCCGCAGAGCGTGTCAACACGGAAACAATTTCAGATAAGGCTCTAACCCTAGGATGGCAGGTTTTTGGAAGGTGGAGAAGAAGTACTAAGAAAAACACGGAGACCGCTGATGTCGACCGCTACCGGTTGCTATTCGAGCCGACATCGAAGCCAGTGGCTGTGCCTTTTGATTAATAACTTCGTTTTGGATGGACGGACTGAAATCTGATTCAGATTTGCTTCCTCCTAACACGATGACCTTCAGGCTCGCAGCTCGATTGACCATTTACTGGGATAGAAAGCATCGTACAGAGACTGGTGTTCTATAATGGCTCCGCGCAAACTAGACTCCTGCTAGGTCCACCGAGTCCAGCAACGCGCCTCAATATCTGTAGACTGTAATGCCTTTTCATCTTGGCGCAAGAACGGCGACCCGTCTGAACTGGCAATGCTTGATTCCTCCTCTCGCTTAGCTTTTTCTACACCTCTGGAGTGTGATGTGCTGTGTCCTGTATGACCGGAAAATTGAACACGCTGGGGTGCTAGTTTAAGCTTTAAGAACTATGCATTTTATAATCCTCGTCCCATCTGTCTATCTACCGGTTATCTTGTCCCTGGGCTGTATCCCTACCCGATATGACTTTCCAGAAATGCGGAAAAAGCGATTGTCCTGTTTCTGTGATCCATCCGTTCACAAACCTCGAAAGTATGGCTGACTTTGTGACTTTGTACAAGTCTCTCATCCCATCCATGACCTTCGACGCTCCATGCTTAACTGAATGCCAATTATTGCAAGATTCTCAATACCGATGAAAGCCGTCTTTTGCAACGGGACAGAAGTTGATATTGATTAGCGGCTCGTAAGCTCCCGTTGTCATTCTTTGACGTTTCAGTTACCAGGATGCATTGCACATGCGTACTCGCCTCTGTCACATTGACATACACCGACTTGTTTGCCCTCCAATCCTCACCCCAAACGTTCTTGATCCTCTTGCGAACTAATTGATGACAATCATATTCGATCAATTCGTACTAAAATTTTCTCTACGCCGGTCCCGTGCTATGACGATGCTTGACTCGGTGATATCCATAAAATCAAATCTATCGGTTTTCCGATCATCAAGATCGTTCGTTCCCTTACCATGACTCCCGCCAAATCGATTCTTGTCCTTCATGGGTATGATCCATCGGGTGATTTCCTCAGATATACTCTGACTTGACACATCCCAGCTATGCGCAAAATGCACACATCTTGAGCAAACGTGTACGTGCTACACGTGCCCTAGCCTTCAATAGCATCGCGGAACAATAATCTATTGTGAAAATTTTAGCTCGGAGCCTTGCGGAAACAATGTGGAAAAGATGTTGACATGGGTAGGCTGTCCTTGAAGTTATACTATATACATTAACCTTTAGAGCGAACTATGCTCGTTTAGTCTTCATCGATGCACCTCATGTCCTCCAAGCTGAAGATCTGTTTGGTGGGGCCTCAGAATCAAATGAAAACACCCCTGAAGCTTACACGGAAGACCCAACGCTCACTCCTCGAGGATGGTTCAGAGCCTTCGCTGACAAGACCCGAGCCGTGGGCTTGGACGAGTCACTTGTCCTGTTTCGGGATATCCTCAAAGAACGGACATACGACGTGAGTCAGCAGCCATATACATATTTTTGTCGTCGGCATATCTCTTATGCATTGATTCCAGGGCGTGTTTGGATTTAGGTAGAATACAATATCCACAAGGATCTCAACTTTGTTCTTATTCCTTTTTCTATAGTCAGGGAGCAGCTGTAGCTGCACTGCTGTGCGCTCTGGTGCGTGCTGGACTAACATCCAGGTTTTAGTACCCAAGACCGACATGGTGCCTTATTTCAACAGTTAGAAAAACCAGAAAGCTATCCGCCGTTCCTCATAGATGGTAAACCACCGCATCCACCTTTGTACGTACAGCCATAGTCGCTTATTATAGGCTAGCCTGATTTCTTTCTCAGCAAATTCTGCGTCTCAGTTGCAGGGTTGAAGATCACGGACCCCTTAGCAGACGTTCTCTTCAACCCAACCTACTCCACGCCTACACTCCACATTATCGGCAAAACCGACACCATAGTCACCTCCGACCGCTCCCAAGAGCTCATAGACGTCTCAAGCAACAAACGAATCGAGGAACACGACGGAGGTCCGCTTTTCCATTTCGAAAGCCTATTTCTCACTCACCCGTGTTCCAGGCCATTTTGTTCCTTCTAAAACTCCGTGGAGGAAATTCCTCGCTGCATACATACGGGATCCGTCCGCTGATATACCATCCCCCATTGTGTCCGAATCGACGCCGAATTCCGGAGCTGCTACGCCTGTATGACCATGTGGTTGGCTCATAGAAGAAGAATTGCATAGAACTACCAATGATAGAGTTTCCAAATTAATCAAAGGCGAGTAGGAATCGTTCACGCGTCACGAATTATGATCATTCATTCATCAACGTGCGCTTGGACGGTATTATCATGTACCGTGATTACTTCCCTTCGGAACTTGACGTCTATTATGACGTGCAATCCATTTGTTCCGTTGTTTTTGGAGATCAATGATTGCAGCGGCCAGTTGTTATCAATTTTCCGACTGATATCTACTGACTCGGAAGAAAAGCACAAGTTCGCGGCTTCTAGACGTTTTCAACATGCTGTGCGTCGACTGAGAACACATGCGCAAGATCTTTTCTGCCTGAACGCTGACACATAATTAAGGTATTCATGTTATACAACGCTCTATGATGTGGGTATTATTTCATAGAGCTACTGACGTGTTCTACAATGGTAATGTTTCGTCAAGAACGTAAGAGCTTGAATGGGATTTATACACAATACTGGTGCTATTGATACGAAAGATGAAAGGAAGACTTATAGTAAGCTATAAAGAACAAATACATGAGGGTACGGCTTGAGCAATGAGAGGTATGAAACAGATATGCAAACTGTGCGTTGTCCGAAGACAAAGGACTACTGCCTTGCCCTGCGCATCCCATCACCCCCAATGCCCATGGGATACCCAATCTTGAGCCTATTTCTTTGACAATTTGGGAAAACGAAAGTACACGGTGTAGAGCGGGTAGAGCTCTTGATGTTCCCCGACTTTTCTCCACACCACGGGTGCGTCGAGTACATGGCGGAGTACACACGAGAAGCCGATCGTGTTGGGTGCAAAAGCAACCGCTCTATGCTCGGTTCTTGGATAGGTTTTTCAGTATATGCTGGACGCCAGAGGGTTCCAGAACAACCTTCGACCCATCGCACCGAGCCTTACTCGAAAACTCTGAACACAACTCGTTGATGTCGCAGTCCTAAAAACGTGAAGGTGAACACCCGCCTGGTCAAGTGATTTAAACGTAGAGTGCTCACCTTGAAATTAGGATTCGACGTTATACTCCGCCATGCACTCAAAACCTCTATGTTGCTGTCGTTCTTCGTCGTCTTGGGAAAACTTGACGATCCTTGACACGACACCCCGCTGACGAGTGCATTGTCCCCAGCTTTGCGGAAGAAGGCAGAGTTTGTCACGAATGGGGACAGCCCGCTATTATCCACATGCCTGACACATTCCGACTTTGTCTTAGGACATGTACCTTCATCGTGTCCCAGGTCTGACTCCGACGAAGATCCTTCTATGGGGGTGCCGAACAGGCTAGGATCTGAAGCATTAGACGAAGGTGAAGAAGATGAAGAATCAGGCGAGGTGCCATGAGTGTTGAGGTTCGCTTGATGAACTATGGGACTGATGGAAGATGGTGGGCCAAGAATGCTATTCAAGTCTATGCCTGAAGTATGGTCCACATATGAACCAAACAAGTCATCCAGTGTCCCGGATTCATGGGTCGACGGTGGGGACCATGCAGTGAGCGAATTCATATCGAAGTTGAAGGACGGTGTATCGGAATTAGACATATTGTTCCCAGTCGGCGGGGAGGGTGTTGGCGTGGGGTCAAACAATGATGCCAAGGAAAAGAAGGCGGGGTTGTTGGCGATGGTTGTGAAGTTAGATGTCAGGTAGCCCTTCTCTTTGTTGTAGCCAAAGTCCATCTCCATCGCCCCACCCGATGTCGTCGCAGTCGGCTGAGGTTCGTCAAGCAGATCCAATACACTCGGATCAAAGGCTGTCAACGAACTCAGATCAAGAGGGTTTGTGTACTTTTGCAGAGAAGGCTTTGGAGAATTGCGGCTAAATGATGCTGAAAGGGAATTTTCAGGAGGTGATAACGTGGAGCTTGATGGTGAGGGAATCGAGCGACCAGCGGATTTCGGGACTTGGAAGGTGAAAGACCCCTGCTTGAGCGCCATATTCTCCGACTGAAGCCTCGCCAGCAGATCACGCAAGTTATCGTTTTCAGATGTTGTCTGCTCGTTACGGGCCTCAAGGGCAGCGACCTTGTCCTCGAGCTGGGGAAAGTTGAGTCAGAATGGTTCGGCTCCGATATAGCCGGGAACTGTAAACTCACATCTTTGACATGCTTTTCTTTTCTTTCCCTGAATGCACGCTGGGCGGCACGATTTTGCTCCTTGCGCTTGAGGAGGCGGTTCTCATCCTGTTATCTCGATAAGCAATGTATGAATTGAATCGAATGCATATGGCTTACTGGTCCGCCAGTCGACTTGCGCTTGGAGGCGCTCGCTCCTTTTTTACTGTTGCCTGCTACGTGATGAACAGTGAGAGTCGGCAAGGCAGACGCTGCTGGACCCGGTGCTGCTCACCAGTATGCTGTGATTTCTGGCTCGGCCCCTCTTCAAAGTCATCATCGCTTGCTTTCCGCTTCAGCGCAGAGTCGCCCTGAACAAAAGAGTCATCATCGTCTTGTGCCGGCATACTGGAACCAGCTTCGGCGCTTCGCGGTGGACTGGGACTACTGTCTTCGGATGGCGGGTTGAGACTGGGTAGAGAGAATCGAGATATGCTCTGAGGATCGACGGCGAAATCGCCACTCAGATTCCCAGACGGATTCGTAGCGCTCGGGAATTGCTTTTGCAAGAGAGCAAGAAAGTCGTCGTCGGCAAGCTGGGAAAAGGTGGTTGCCTGCGAAAGATCCCAGAGGGGTGTGATTTCGGGAAAGGCCTCCATTGATGAGGAAAATGAAAAGGAGGGGACGGAAAAAATGGGAGATGGAGGTAAAAGAAAAGATTAAATTCGGTGCTCAACGGTGAAGGTGACGGCGTTGAGAAAGATAGGTACACTCGGTGCCCAGCCGTCACAAGTGTCTTACCAAGCACCCTCCTTCTTTGCCGTTGATCACCGGCATCCCCCATTTATTGCAGAGGACGCGCGGCCCGGCACTCGGCATCCGAGAATATTCGAGAAGACATGTGACTCAAGCTGGCCTACTAAACCTTAACCCTACCTCCAGTCCGTTCCTGGTGTACAGCCTCCTGGCCCAGTCCTCGCGCCCTGGACCCCACTTCGACACCGTGTACGTTCAAACAGATTCAGTCGGACTTTGGCCACGCTTCGTAGGTTTGATAGAATGCGACTTCTGCTCCAATCTGTCGATCATAATGTCATTAGGTGCGCGTAGTGACGATTCTGGACCATCGGTTAGGTCATTATGGATATCCGAATTGCCGCTTCATGTTTCTTCCCAACTTTCCCTGGTGATCAGATCGAGGCGGGGTAAAGCCTCATTGTCAATATTATCATTAAGAAGAATAACGCAACCGCTCGTCGCCCAAAGATGATGTATAGAGATAGCCAAACGAGAAATGCCCACGGAAGATCAACGGAAACACGGATGATGGTCAAATACAGATGTGAAGAGATCTAAAAGATGCATCCGTAAAAAGCAATAAAAATAAGACGAGTCGGGCGGAACAGGATTGGTATCACTAGTAACATGGTTAGTTTCACAAAAGTAAACGCTTTGACAAAACCTCACGTAGTATTCGATCTCCATCTGATGATTCGTCAGTATATATAGAGGACTACTGAATCCGAATGAACTTCTGAAACTCACGTATAGAAAAGCCACCTTGCCGGGCCAAAGAAGATTCAGGCCAGCAGGATTATATAGTCCGGAATTGAGTTCATCAAAAAGCAGCTTAAGCCGTTTCATCTCCTATCAGAAACAAGCATTAGAGGATCAATGTTACGGAAAGGGCAGGAATACAAACCTTCTCGTAGTGAGAAGTGATGATCAGCCTTGACAGGTACAACGTGACGACCGCAAGCACATTGTCAACCATCGAACGCCGAATACTGTGCGCAGATATAAGGAGTTCGTTGATGGCGTTGATGGATTCCAAGAACTGTGTTGGTGTTATCTATTGGCCATGAGGTCAGTACACCGCCCGAGTTCCTGCCCCTTGGCACCTGTAAATAGCTTTCAACGTACCCGTCCTTCCAGCTCCAGCGGATAGATCGGAGCAAATTGAATCAACTCTCCGCCCGTATAATCCCGCTCGATCCGAATGACTTCCCGAGGATGGTGAACACCGATTTGACCCATCGGTGGGGTACCAAACGCCGCATCCGGAGGTGGAGGTCCGAAATAATACGACGATTTGGGTATCAGAGGCCGGCGGTGTCTACAGGGACCAATAAGCGACATAGCAACGTTGTGAACGGCAAAAATGTGTACGAGGAACCCTGCAGGGTGCTGAACTTGTTTGACACTGTCCTATACTGCGAAGGCTTGTGACCGTTCGAAGGAGGAGGATCAACGAGCTCCCATGGCTGCGGGGAATGCGGTTTTTGTGTGTCAATGGGATGAACGGATCCGCGAGGAGAAGGAGGGGGCGAGTTTTTGCTCATTCCATCAGGGAAGACCAGGCGTCCATTGGCGTCGACAATGGAATCGCCCAAGTCGACAACGGTAGTATCCTGAGTATGGTTTGCAGGGTCGCCAAATTGCAACGGATGCCAGACTGAAGCCTCCGAATCCTGGTTCTCGCCAGCAAGGGTCTTCTTGTATTGCTGCGTAACGCTCTCTTTTGTATTAGTCCTGGTCAAAGGCGGGCTCGGAAGAGGACCGTCGAACGACGTTTCCCTCTGAAATCGCAGCTCCTCGTCTGCGTCTTCACGCTTCGAATCTCTCCGTGTGATGTCCAAAACGACCCCGTCTACACTGTGTCCAGAATTGTCCATTGAAGCAGGGTCTATAACTGAGTTCCGCTTTATCGAGAGATGTGAAGAAGTCAATGAATGTGAGAACGCATGGCCACGCTGCGTATCAATTGGAGGTGTCACCCAAGAATCTGATTGTACTGGAAGGGATTCGGAGGTCATGACAAGGGCATCGAGATAGCCCCGCAACGATACGAAGAGGCTGTCGAGCAACCTTGGGTATGGAACCAGGAAAGCCACTGACCGGGAACAAGGTCTTATGTTTGTATACAGTATGCCAAGCAAACATCCGGCAATCTTTCAGGTTGCCGTTGCAATGTGATTTAGTAGAGCTACTACACCATAATACAATAGATACGAAAGAAACGCCAAAATAAGTAAGAGAGGAAGGTAACGAGAGACAGGAATGCAAACGAGAGGCATATTTAGCGAATCGGAAAAATGCTAGAAGTGATGATGAGATCCAACAGCAGATAGACATGCGGAGAGAAACGCACCATGAGTGTACAGTGTGTTGTCCAAAAATATTAGATGAGATCTAGAAAGATACAGCGATTGGGGGTTGTAGAGTAAAAACGAAAGAGAAGGAAGGTATCATTTGCGTGAATATTTTGGGTGCTTCTACTCCGATTCATCAGGGATGTCAACCACTTCGTCCGGGATGCTAACGATGCTGACCGGTCGCGACGTCGATTCCAGTAGATTGACGATATCCTCGATATCACTGCCGACAGAAGGGCGTGTTTCTTCAGCCGGAGAATCATGCTCCCGCTCAACGGGGTGTTCGTGAGAGTGCGTTTCAGCAACGGGCGTCAGTTCTCCGGGGGACCCTTCCTCTGCATCAGGCAAGGTGACTGAAACACCTTCGGGCGACGTGGGCTCTGGGGTATCAACTGGCACCGCTTCATCGTGGTCTTCTTCACGCTCTGTTTCGACACGCGCTTCCGGTTCGGTATGGATTTCCGTCTCATGATGAACTTCTTCATGACCGTCAGCTGCGTCCTCGTGTGCCTGCTCAGCAGAAGGTTCTGTAGCATGGCCGTTCGTTTCCGCGTGCTCATCAACAACCTCGCCCTCAACAGCAGCAGCGGCAGCAGCAACAGCTCCAACCGCAGCCCCCTTTAGACCATCCTTCTTTACCACCCTCGTACTACCCGACATAGGCAACTTGGGCTTCACAACCCCACGGGTCACGGGCTTGCCCCTGGAAGGCACAATCACAGGCGCACGAGCCTTACTCGCCGACGCAGCAGTCGGTTTGTTCAGCCTATCAGCAACTGCACTCGACAACACCGACTTCTTCTTCGGCACCGGCGCGGGAGCCTGTGCATCTCGCGCCCTAGCAAGCGAGGCTGCAGTAGGCGCGAACAAGCCTGATCCAGGACGTACGGAAGAACTTGGCGTTTTCGCTCTGGGAGTCGTAGTACGTTGAGGCTGGCTGGGACGCGATGGTGTTTTGGCGCGCGCAGCAGTAGTAGTGCTAGTCCTAGGCACTGTCTTCCGTACAGAAGATGTCGTTGATGTTGTAGATTGACCTGTATGCTGAGGCTTCAACGGAGTCGATGTTGACCCGCCAAGTGATGTCTTCAGCGTCAACGCCTTGGGAGGAGACTTGAATGATGACGGTGCTGGGCTCTGCTTAGGCACTGGCTTCGATGGTAAAGGGCTCTTCGGATCAGAATGCTCGGGAGATGGCAGTTGAGTCTGCGCAGGGATCGCGACAGTGTCTGCCACCGGGGCATCTACAGCTGTCGACATCGGTGTCGAAGAGGATGGCTTCAGAGCCGACGATTGGGGCTTAATCCACGACGAAGACGGGCTAGTCGTGTACGATGTCGCCGCCCTGGGAGGCCAGTCCCGCTTCTCCTTTACCTCTTCCTTAGCCGAATCTCCCGTACTCTGTGAAACTACACTTGAGCTGCGAGCTGGAGACGCAGATATTGACTGCCGTTTGGTTTGCTGTTCGAATCTACCGATGAGATTCGCAACACTTTGTCGTGGACGTTCGTCGGGCAACGGCCTGATAATCGGGTTAGGGAGCCTTGGCAACGACGATGAGAAAGTACCTACATGATTGCACGAGAAGGAGTAGCGTTGAGAAAACGACTTTGAAAAACGAAACGGGTTGGTTGGTGGATAGATTGAACGTGTGCTTGTTGTCACAGATCACGGTTGCCAACCAGTGTGCAGGTAATTGGCTACGATCACGACACTCGGCTAGTCTGGCCATTCTACTTTCAATTCGACTGTTTTGAAAGTCGGAGAAATGACATCGCAGTCCATGCAGGGATCATTGGCCATCACTTTCAGTTATGACATCGGAAATTTCTCCATGCCCCGAGTAACGTTTGCACCGGCCCTTTTTCACTACAACGATGTATTATTATTCATAGCATGGACACAGCGTGTATGACACAACATTCGTTCTACAGACTTACAACGATGTTATTAACAAATCAAAAAAGATGTACGTCCAAAGCAAGGGAGATAAAATAATGCAAGATAAAAAAACAATTGCGACGACATTACTGATGCACTCGTTATCTTCTCATTAAAAATCATAAACTGACTAGGGACCCAACCAGAGCTCACGAAGAGGGCTCCTTCTTCTCAACGACAGGTGGCGAAGGCGTTGCTTTTGGGGGAGACCGACCAACATCTGGCATCTTACTACGAGGCGGTGGCGATATAGACCGATTATCAACCTGCATCCTGTCGTCCCTGTCTCGCTCTGTACCACTCGGTGAGGGTGCCGTCGACGTCGGAGAAAGAGTGGCGATCGGAGGCAACGCGATCGGCGCCGAGCCATTCGACAACCCTGAACCGATGGGTCTTGGATGTGGAGGAAGCACTGCAGGTAACGGGGGACTTGGTGGGTAATGCGCCTCAGGCGAGCGAGACGTGGGCTGTGTACGGAAAGGAATCGGAGACGGACGCGAGGAGGGTGCGTGACGACTAGGAGGAGAGGTTCCACGTCGCTTGTGCAGGTCCATCCTTGAGCGCTTGGCATCTGACAGTTCGTCAACGCCAGGACTCAAGGGTCGCTTTAGAGGGGCGGAAAGAAGAGGCGGTGAGGCATGACTTCGTGTAGATGAAACAGAGTCACGATGCATGGGATGAGAACGAGATGAAGGATCGCTGTGCCTGCTCGAAGAGGATACCGCTGGCGAATGCGAAGGAACAGGCGCGCTCGACGAGTCTCGTGCTCGGAAGCCCGGTGCGCCAGCTGCAAGTCCCATTAGAGCGTCAGCAACACCTTCATCGTAGTCTTCGTCCACGACACGACGGGGAGCACCACTTGTAGGTGAAGGTCTGGTCGAAGAACCCGAACCGTTTGAGCTAACGGGGCCAGGAGAGCTGCGATCCTTGCCATAGCCCATTTTGAAGTTGGGGGGCATACGGTCGCTTGGCTGAGTACGCTCAACCACAAACGGTTTTGCCGTCGGCGTCTCCAGGCCTTCTTCTCTGCGCTTGGGAAGCCCGTTCCCGAGTCCATTAGGGCTGACACCACTGATGCTCCCGTTCTTCTTCCTCCTATCACGACGCGCAGCCTCAGCTGAAAGGATCGCGTCCTCTTTCAAGTTCTTTTTTCGTCCCTTGCCATCTGGATGAGGACTCTCCGAACTACGGTTGCTGCTGGACGCAAAATGAGTTCCCCGTCGCCCATCCTCTGGTGGTGTTGGGAAAGACCGCTGCTGTTCCATCCGCGCTTCCATATCATAGTCTCTGTCCCGACCATTGTCCCGCACCTCGTATCGAGGATCGTACCGTCTCATTCCATCGTTCGGTGGAGGGGGAGGTGGTGACGGTCGACTGACTGAATGTCCGCCCTTCTCCCAGTACCTGGACGGATGCGCTGAGCGAGGAGAAGCCTCAGGAGTTCGTCCGCGATGCGCACTCGGAGGTGAACGAGGCGGATAAGGAGGTGGGTAACCGCCGGGATATTCACCGCCGGCATGCCTTGGCATCCTTCGGTCCCGATCCCAGTCTCGAATATCATTGTTGGGTCGTCTGTCCCATGCACCATCCTGTTCCACGGGCCTGGCTGGAGGCTCGTGCGCCGGGTACGACCGCGGCGACCTCTGGACTGGCCCGGAACTAGGCTGAGCGGGACCTATGGGATGCCGTCCACCGGGAGGCGGGAATGGTGGAAAGGGTGGAGGACTTCGTGGCCGCGCAGAATGTCCCGGTGAAATGGAGCGGGATTGAGGGCGAGGTGGACGTGAGAAGTACGGCTCCGGATGATGCGGGTGAACACCATTCCGACCTTCTTCTCCAGGCTGGGGAAGGGGGTGGTGAAGTAATAGACTTTGATGTCCTCGTGGGCCG
This sequence comes from Armillaria fumosa, assembly GCA_030407015.1. NCBI lineage: Eukaryota > Fungi > Basidiomycota > Agaricomycetes > Agaricales > Physalacriaceae > Armillaria > Armillaria fumosa. The sequence goes on from JAUDYM010000001.1 coordinate 1,465,183, forward strand.
GCGTCCCGGGAAGAACTGGGAAAGTCACGCGAGTGCGCTGGTCGCTCGATCTCCATTGGTGCGAGTGGGGTATGAGAAGGAATGTGGCGCGTCTCGTCAAGAACCACGGGCGGCGGTGGTCCACCTCTGAAAGGACCAGGCGATGATCGCCCAACGCCTACTTGTGAAGGCGGCGGCAAGGATATGTCTGTTGGTCCACGTGAGTCGGTACGGAATGGCGGACGGGGAATACCGGACTGTAAAAGTAGAGGCGGACCTGTCAATCCCGGCGGCGGAACAACAGCACTAGCATACGCTGTGGGATGAACGTCTTGGGGACCCGGGGCAGCGGGAAGCTGGCCACCGGTAGCCTGTGCAGTTTTCAAGAGCTGCAAGCGCTGGGAAATCACGTTGTTGCCGGGATCGAGTTCGCTCGCACGGGCATATGCGTCAATGGCATCGGAGATCTGGTTGTTACAGCTTTCATAGAGACTGCCAAGGTCGAACCATACTTCGGAGATGTAAGGGTTGATTCGGATGGCTCGCGAGTAAGCGTCTAAAGCGTCACGGAACTGATTGATCTGGAAGTATAGAACGCCGATAGAACACCAGAACGTGGGATTGCGACCATCGCGATAGACAGCTTGTTGATATGCTTCGTAGGCCTTGTTGTATTTTTGACCCGCCATGTAAGCACGGCCCAAGAGGTACCAGCTCTGGGCATCCGAAGAGTCTACAGCAGAATCATCAGCGGATGATACGAACAAAGAACCGGAGCTATACTAACCTGCTTCGAGACTTTTCGTCAGGTATTGAATTGCAAGGTCTTGATTCTGAAACGAAGAGCCATCTTGATGATACAGCCATCCAAGCTGTTGCAACACCTTGGCATGACCACTGTTGTCGGCGACTACACGCTCGTAGGCGTCCTTCGCACTGACGTACTGCACGCTGCGGTGAGTAAGGACGTCTAATAAGAGAAGTGATCGGACCTACGTCTTTCTGCTGTTCGTAAACGTGGCCGATCTGAAACCATATGTCGGCGTGTGCAAGTGGGGAAGGAGGGTTGCGGAGAATGCGGTCGAAGCAGGCGAGAGACTCGTCATACTTGCCTTGCTGCTTGTAGATTATGCCTAAACGAAATAGGATTTCATTCGCTTTATCGAAATCTAGGTCTTCACAATTAACTACGACTGACGACTAGAATGCAAAGGGCTAGCACACCTTTATCCATGCGCAAGACCGAAGAGAAGGCTTCTTCGGCATGATCGAGGGACCCATATCGGTCGTAGAGTATTCCGATACCGTACCAAAGTTTGGGATCCTCCTGTGGGTGTCCGTTAGGTTGAGCTTGACTGATGGAAGCGATATTAATGACCTTGGGATTTGGTAACAGGTACAGCGCCTGCTGGTAGGCTGAATAGGCCTTCTGAAGGTCGTCTTGCATGAGATAACAGTGCCCTGAACAGAGTTAGAGATAATTGAGCAGATAGGGCCGCAACACACCAAGGGCACTCCAAACCTCGCCATTCTCCTCTTGCAAGCCGAGCACACGCTGGAAAAAGTCAACAGCCTGGGCGACGAGTTAGCGATGACGAATCGGTAGGCGGGCCGCGGAAACAAAGAAACTGGAATTGATGGCACACCTTGGGATAGTTCTCCTTGATCCGGGCGATGCCAGCGACCTGAGTAAGTCCGGACAGGGACGTCGGATTGTGCCGCAGGGCGTTCTCATAGGCAGAGAGGGCGTGTTCGAGGTCGCCCATCTGTTCTGCGACACTTCCAATAAGGAGCCAGGTCTGCTCGTTGGCTGCAGCGAGCTTCTGCATGACTGAGGTAGGGGCCTGGACGCCATTGGGAGCGCCGGCGGTGGGTGAGACGATGTTGGCAGCGGCGGGAGTGGCGGGGCCGGGGGCATTACCGTTGAGGTGGTTGGCGTGGGTGATGAGCGGGTGGGCGTGAGGATGCGTCTGGAGTGGGGACGGGTCGTGCATACGGACATCCCGCTCTGGCTGGCGGGGGAGGTGGCGCATAGACATGCTGGGGAGTGGAGAGGGGGCAAAAGGTGGAAGGGAAGCGGCGTCTGATATATATATATTATTCGATATGATATAATTTATTATATAGTCAACAACCGGCCCCTCGCACGATCAATGGCGATCAATCCAATCAGATCCATCGGCCCATCGGAAGCCATCTCGGTTGTGAACAAGTCAGCGAACCCAAGGGATACTCAGGGAAGCAATTTACATTTGATCCAAATTCACAAATTTGATCTCAATTTGATCTCAATTCATCTATTTTGATCTGGCCCCAAATCCGTACACAATTCTCACTTCCGAATGGCAATAGATGGTAATACACCGAGCATTACTCCATTACTCGTACCATTGCTTACGACCGAACACTCATTCCATTCCTTCCCCCCGTGCCTCATTGCTGTCACTCATCGCGTGCCAGCACCGTCGATTCTCTCTTACATTCGTCGGATCCCAATCAGAAGAGAAGCCGGCATGACACTCTGTGGATCAAACTAACCGTCGTAACAGTCCTGTTCACTGTACAGCCAGAACAGAACTCATCAAATTCGCGCTTCTATTCTACCCGCAGATTGCCGCCTAGCGCATATGACACGTCACCCATAATCTCGGATGTCATCTCAGGAGGGTATGACCTAGGCCCTGTCCCATTTTAGACTCAGGGTCGTTTCACTCTGACGAAAGTCATACCCCGATATGTCCAGGCACGTCACCGCATTATCTTATCTTATCATGCCACGCTTCCAGATCCCATCGGCGATCGATCATGTGATCCCTTCAACGTGGAAACGTCCATTCAAGGCGGTACCGTTGCCAAGCATCCTGCCGGTCCTGTCCTGCCCTGTCTACCCTTTTCGATCATTATGCATCCCTGCCGGTCCTGAGCCTGTCTCGCCCGAAGCACCGAATCACTGGAAGCATTACGACGCCCTGGGAAGAAGCCCTGTTATTCACCCTCTAAATTGCGTCCTTTGTTGCCCCTTCAAAGGCTCGTCGCTGCTCATTGCACATCCCCGTCAGCGGAATTGTAACCTTTCCGAAAGGATCTTTTCTCCGCGTTGCTTCCGGACCTTACCATCCTTTATAATTAAGGTGGTCGCAAAATTAACGAACCAAAGGCTTTAGAGCGCAAAGGCTACCTGTTTCTATCGAGCCTTCGCTTCTTGTGTTTTAGCTCTGCCTCCGTGAGACCGTCTGCCTCCGTCAATGCTGTAATTCTCACCTTCGGCGCTCGGTCTTTTCGCTTCGCTTCCTATCTCACCCTCATTGATTCTAGACCCCACACTCCATCGATTACAGTTCGATTACACACCGTTTGACATCTCGTTCCTACTCAGGGTACTCAGGGTGCCCTTTATTATCGGTACCTATAGTTATTCCCCGGCCGCTTTATAATACAGAATAATATCCTACAATATCATATTTGCAGATCATACAATCACAATCACTCTGAACCACACAACCATCCATATACCTCGCCTCAGCCCCGAGTATGCCTGTAACAGCTGTTCCACCTTCACAGCAGGTCAACAACAGGAGTCAACCATGTGTCATGATTTCATTGCGGATTTGTGTCCGAGGCCCTGACCTCTCACCCCACGCCTCTCGCATGGAATTTGCAGATCACGGTCTCCATGACATAATGCAACCTTAGCGGGAATGGAAGCAATAAAGACGACCACGAGCCAGGAAGGACAACCCCGAGAGGATAGGACAGTCGGGCCGAACTGGCGTGTTGATGAAAATTGTATAGCCTACTTTTCCGAGAAATCCACACGCGAACCTTGTATTCTGACAGGCTTCCCGTCCGCAATCGATTACCACGGAGCATGACTGCGAAGCTCGATTCTTCCGATTGACATCACTACGGAAGCTTTGTCGCTCGACTTGCCTTTTGCGCGGTGATACGACAAAAAGGCGTGTATCATCCCGGTAAACGCCCACAGCTCTGTATAACAAAATGACCTGGCCGTCGCCAGCCTGCCCCCTCATACGATCGTCCGCCTGATACATGTCGAGTATGTTGCCGCTGTCAGAGGCGTTTACCTGAGCCTTAGCACCACCGGATCGCGGAACGCCAGTGGGATGTTTCAATTTCATGTGGAGTAAACTTGTACTCGTCAATTTCACTAGGGGCTCAGCCCCTCTACATACATACATACATACAATACAAGCGCAGCATCAGCACAAGGAAACGTGGGACCCTGAGTCTCAGAGGCAACTGAAAATAGCCGGAGACGGATGATCAGAATCCAGATCAATTCCGGGGCTAAAATTGACCAAGTCTTTTTGAGGTCAGCTGACTCCGATTGAATCCCATCATTTCCCGAGCGTGACGTGACGTTACAGCCATTATCGTGAACAACAGCCATGACCCGTGAGTACATAGAACCAGCCCTCTACTCTTTTACTTTACATCTACAGCAATCGATTCATTGAATATCTAATGGCTCATAGGCGGCAATCAGAGGGAGACAGATCGCGCCAAAGCACAGAAGAAAGCGGCGGCAGCAGCCAAGAAACCAAAGGAAAGCGCGTCTAGCCTCGCGAAGAGGAAAGAAAGGTAAGCATCCCTCGATCTGCTGACAATCTGTATGTGTACTGAGTCTCCACTAGTGACGCCGAGATTCTCCGTGCTAAACAGAAGGTAACATCCCGCGATCCACTCTCGATTCGTCCGTGTCTAATAAGTTATCGCCACATCAGAAAAAGGAAGAGGAACGAGCCGCAGCGGCTGCAAGTAGTGGCAAATGACCATGACTGGATCGTCGAAGGATGTTCGCTATATATGGATGTGGGTGTAATCTAGGAGGTGCCTAGTTAGTGTTCGTCATATTTGCCGTCTCGACATATGTTCTCCGGTATACCTAGCAACAGGCAACCCTTTTCGCTTTATTCCACCATCATGGCAATCACAGTGAACGCCGAGCCATCTATCACGGTATGTATGCGTGCCGCGGCCTGAATACCGATTAGTATTAGTTAGAAATCACGGCTAGGGAATCAACAAACGGGTACTATCAATCAACAAGATGCAAGCCTGGCGACGGAAATAGGACTAGGGTGACAAACGTCGGGGATATGCGTCTAGAGAAGATCACACAACAATGCCTCCGACGCTAACAAAACAAGCCGCAGTGCCCCATCGGTTGCTGGTCGCCGTCCTACCGTATTTCTACCGTACCCCCTACCGTCACCTTTTCATTCAAACATCAACCCTGCTCCGACCCTGCGGTGCCAAGTATATCCGGGGATACAAAAGGCTAATCCTCTTAAATCACAGGTTCATCCGGACCTGAGAACCAATCAATTCTGCACGCGGCGCTGACGCATTCTTGGCCCAGCGTTAAAACTTGTGGCACTTGTGATGTTCCTGAAGCGATGCATTCCACACATACCCGTGCACGAAATCACCATACGGGGCTCGGGAACTTGGCTGTCATCAGCCATTTAATCAGAGAATGTTCCGGACCCACATCACAGGAAAACAAGCACGCATCCAGTTACCGGGTCGTCGCAAAGGTTACCCGGTTCCCTTAGATCCCTGACCCCGATACACGACTTGTGATCTTCACCTTGAGATATTTAAACAGCATCCTCTGATGAATTGATATTCTCCCTATCGTGTCTTCCAGGAATGCTCGGTGTCCCATGACGTGCGGAATCAGTTGCTGTTGGCTATCACGGCCTTGCGTTCAGGCCTGTGTCTTCTCCCGGGGTGATACAGCATATGTTACACCTCCAAATGGCGCATGTTTTCCCCAAGTCCGTCAGCTGTATATATGAAAACGTTAAATGATGGCTTCGCAGCACCCACGTACCATGAAGGATCTAAACCTTCCGTGTCCTGAGATAAGATTTCACCGATCCAGAACCCAAAACTAGTGAATAGAAGGTTAGATGAAACCACATCCCATATTCATGCCTAGAGGACATTCTCTATTTAATCTTTACAGAACCGCCTCCTTCCAACCGTCTTCGTCTTGTCGGAGTTTGCATGTCTTCATCATGGTCGATCCCCTTCCACGATCTACTCCAAGCCGGGGTAGGAACTGGAGATAGGTAACCACCGAACTGATGCGGCGGATACGGAGTGGATGGATGTATGGGGTACTGGGTATTATGAGTGGGTGGCGCGTGGGGAGGCGAGTGATGTCGCGAACGGTATAATGAAAGTAGCGCATTGATGAAAACGGTTAAAAAGGACAAAGATGTCAACGTGAATGCCTTCGTAGCGCAGATAGAAGTGGATGATATAGTTAGCACGCTGTATGGACATTCTTCGGATAAAACAACTTACCAGTGTCTTCCAGCTGATGGGCTCAACGAACCCGTTTACGACTTCTGCAATCAGTTCGGCACCGACTCTGGCACGGCCAAGCGTGGTCGGATCCCGATTCATGCATGTCTCCCAATTAGCACATTGCTGTGCCATTGCCGGTAATGGAGATTGGCAAAGGTTGTTCTTAAATTGTAAAGCACACATGGCTATCTCCTGGATGATGTCTGTGCCACCCCGGAATTTGTTAAGGCAAGGGTGTAGAACCGTATTTGAAACTTACCCGCGGAGTACTCCGAAACTCGGTGCTCGACATCTCGTTGCACAGTTAATATGAATTGCACGACGAGATAGAGAAAGACTAGAATGAGCGAAAGGTTGAAGAAAAACTGAAGGTACCTGTGAGATAACGTTAGCAACGGAATTGGCAACAGGACTCTGGAAACCATAGACTTACCCGAGTAGGATGTATGGCGTATCAGATTGAGGCGCGGGAGGAGAAGGCAGATTCAGTGTGTAGTGATTAGACGTATTTTGGTTTATAGGTGTGACGGCTCTGTCGTTCTCTTCGTCACTATCCAGATCGTCATCCTCTTCGTCATGACCGTCCGTCTTTGACAGCTGACGACCGTTGACCCTCTGGCGAGCTCGGAAAACCCGTCGCAGACCACCCGTTGCAATGGGTCTTCCACGCTCTGACTTGGGCTCCTCCGGCTTGGGGGGGCTCACTTCTGACATATCAACATCCCGAACCTCTTCCGAAGTAACCGGTTGCGGAAATGCTTTCGATGGCGAGAAGTTTGGAGGTGGCGCCCATGGATACGGCTGTGGTGGCTGACGCGATGGCGTTTGGAAAATAAATGGAACATTCTGGTTGAAGCCAAATGTTGGTGTCGACGGTGCGGTTAGGGTCGAGTCGTCGTGAGTCCCTGGTAGGAGTGGAATGTTATCAAATAGAGAGTGCCATCATATATCGAGAGACAATACGTTTTTTGGGGGTACTAGAATCCTCATTGCCAGCGCCAGAAGCCCAAGCTGGTTTTACATTTGAGTTTGGCCGAGAGGTGAATTGAAAGTCCATAGGTGCCTCTGTTGAGCGCTGCGGCTTAAATATACGTGAATTCATCCTTGCCGCCGATTAAAGATAAGTAAAGGCAGACTGAGACAGGTGGAGGCTGTTGGAAGAGTCAAGTACGTGGACAAGTACAAAGCCACGAAAATCGACGCGTTTCAGTCACGTGCCTTATTTCGTTATTCCCTTTTGGGCCGACTTTCGGACTGCAATGCTGTTGAGTTGACTAGCAAATTAGCTAGTTGACAATTGACTACGTTAAGACTCGATTGAGGTTGCACACATACGACAAAAATCGGATACAGTCGAAATAACTTTGAGATTTAATCAGACATTGCTCTATTTTCTAAACAGGCTCTATCTCAGATATTCTTCTCATCGAGGTAATGTATATCAGAACACTCTCTAAGCCGGGTAGCTGCTATTTCAGGAGTAAGATCTCGTTGAGCTTCACCCATAAGATCAAACCTAACTCTTCATTAGACACTGAAAGCTAAGCGATGAGGCTAACATACCCAACCATAAACTTCTTGACAGTTGCACTTCGCAGAAGCGGCGGGGTGAAATGTAAATGCAAATGAGCCTCTTCGAATGTATCCTCGCCGGTGGCGACCGCAGCCAGTGGGACCGGCCGCTGGTGAATCCCCATCGAATACGCAAACGAAGAAGAAAAGAGATTATCGTATCGTTTGGTAACGATAGATATGCTTTGGGCAAACGCCGTCTTCTCTTCTTCGGTCAGCTCTACAATTGAGGGTATGTGACGTTGATATGGAAGTACTGCAAGAAGAACAGAGTTTAGTGTCAAAACGAAAGGAGCTACTGATGCGCACGGAGTATCTCGAAGGGCCACACTGCCCACCACGGCACCACGGCCACCCAGTGTTCATTCTTGAACACTATCCGGCCGTCGGCACCTGTCGAATTGAGTTCTGCGTGGATGTATTCGCAGAGTAGACAGGGCTTCCCTACGATGCGATTGGCGCGATATCCAGAGTTGATAGATAACTCAACTGACCATCCTTGCTCCTGGGTGCAACAGACGCAGGCGCATCGGTGAGCGAGTAACGCTTCATGTTCTCAAGCTCTTTGGCAGGGTACGTAGGTATAGCAGACAAAGACCAGGCCTGCCCATGCGGGTGAGGGTTTGAACAGCCCATCATACTGCCTTTGTTCTAAACAACAGTTACAGTTCTCCAACTCAGCCACGTCAAAATGACTGTTACCTCGAAGATCTGAACATATCTGATGTTGTCCTCCGCGCCTCGTCTGTGATAGATTTGAATCCACTCCTCGATGATTCGCTTAAGCCCATCAATTGAAATTCGTGCCAAAGTCAAATCATGTCTGCGATCAAAGATCAGAACATCACATCCACCACCGACAGGTTCTGTCGCAAGTAATGGATGGGGTGCTACGGGGACGATTGGCAGCGGTCCGCCAAGCACCGCAGAGAAGTCGTTTTCAAAGACATATGTCTGCTGATAATCAGGGTTCTTCTGGCCACCAGCACGAGTGTTGCCCGGGCAGAGGTAGCATGCCGGATCATATGGTGGCAAATTGGAAACCATAGGTGGTTCAACCTGACCGAGCCACGGTCGCTTGATGCGATGAGGTGAGACGAGGGTGTACTCGTTGGTTAGTGGATTCACTACCGGTAGAATCATGAGCAAAAAATAGAGACGGGTAGGGAATCATACATCTGCGATGAGGGTGATCAGATGGGTTAAACTCGGCCATGATGGTAGGGAAGAAAGAACTGACGATATAGGAACCAAGCACGCGTATCTATTTATCTGAATCAGAGCACCGGGCTCAGAATGCCTAGGAAAGGTCCCCGCATTACTATTGAATCACTAGACAACATATGCACTGTGCAAGGGGATGATGGTGAGAGGTACAAGGCCCGGTTTGGGCTGCTTTGTGTAATATCAGCGGACCGGGTTCCGGACCTGCCTTTCTAATGGACGCTCAACCGGTTTCAAAACGTCGTCGCGTCGAGCGCTCACCCTCGCCAACTTACAAGCTCGATGGTGAAGACGACACGTACGAACCCTACATTCCCGTCGCTCAGCGTCGTCAGGCCAAGCTTGCACAACTTACTGCGTTGGGTGCCAATTCTGACAAGGAACGGACGAAGCGACAGCAACGCGAGCAACAGGAGCGCGAGGATGAAGCCAACGAGGAAGAGGCTCGTAGGGAAAGGTTGAGAAAGGAGCGAACGCTGCTCATGGAGGCACAAGAGGTCCATTCGCAAAAAGCAGCCGAAGGTGAGATTCATCTACTGCCGTCAGTCCTCTATTGACCTCTTTAGACGCAAAAAAGACCGAAGAAGAAAAGACGCGCGAAGCAGACGACAAGATTTTCAATGCAATCAAGAGCCACAAAATGCTGGCGTCTGATATGGAGCTGGCAAAAGGTATACAGTATACCGAGTCCCTCAAAACTAGGTATGTGTCGAGTCATAGCGGTTGTAGGCCTTGCTTGACATATTCCAAGTTGGCGACCACCAAAATATATTCGAGATCGCTCGGAGGAAGAAAACGAGCGTATTCGCAAGAAATACCATATTCTTACCGAAGGCGAAGATATACCACCTCCCATTGAACATTTTGCTGTATGTACAACGGTTTTGTTACTTTCATTCTCTAACAGTCGGTGCAGGACATGAAGCTTCCTGATTCCATCTTTCAATACCTCAAGTCCCGTCGGATAGTGTCTCCAACCCCCATACAATTACAAGGTATACCGACTGCGTGAGTCTAGTGCCCTCATTCCGCGTATTGTTGACTCATACCACTTAGCTTTTCGGGTCGGGACCTGATAGGAATTGCATTCACCGGATCTGGAAAGACTCTAGCATTTTGTATACCTCTTATCATGCTCGCCCTTGAAGAGGAGATGAAGATGCCTTTTATACGAGGCGAGGGCCCTGTCGGCATCATCCTGTGTCCGTCGCGAGAGCTGGCCAACCAGACGTACGAGAATGTTGTTGGATGGTGTTCTGCTGTCGCGAAGGAAAGCAAGTATCCTCAATTGAACACACTGCTGTGCATTGGAGGTATCTCGATGAATGAGCAGAGTCATGTTATGTCCAAGGGGTTGCACATTGTAGTCGCGACTCCTGGGCGTCTCATTGACATGCTAGAGAAAAAACGGTTCACCTTCAACAATTGCAAGTATCTCTGCATGGACGAAGCTGATCGGATGATCGATCTGGGTTTCGAAGACGACGTGAGGAATATCATGAGTTTCTTCAAGGTGCGGCTTCTCCTTAATGACGGAGAACATCAGCTTACTTTGCCTTATTTCAGCGACAAAGGCAGACGCTGCTCTTTTCGGCCACTATGCCGAAGAAGATACAAGATTTCGCTCAACAGTCTCTCATCCGACCCATTCTTGTCAATGTTGGACGAGCCGGCGCTGCCAATTTAGATGTTCTTCAAGTTGTCGAATACGTCAAGCAAGAAGCTAAGATGGTATATCTCCTTGAGTGCCTACAGAAGACACCTCCCCCAGTTATCATCTTCAGTGAGATCAAGAATGAGGTCGATGGTGGGTCGAAGCTCATTAATCAATATTAAATCAAAGCGGTTGACTTTTCAACACAGACATTCAAGAATATCTTCTACTGAAAGGTGTCGAGGCCGTCGCGATTCACGGCTCTAAAAGTATGGTTCTTGCTGCCAACTTTTCTTGTTTCTTACCCTCTTTTTTTTCAGCCCAGGAAGAGCGTCAATACGCAATTAAATCCTTCAAGTCGGGCGCGAAAGACGTTATGGTAGCTTCAGGTGTAGCTTCCAAAGGACTTGACTTCAATGAAATCCAACATGTCATCATCTTCTCCATGCCCAAAGAGATTGAAGACTACGTCCATCAAATCGGCCGGACGGGGCGAAGCGGCAAGACGGGAATTGCCACGACATTCGTCAACATGAATACGCCCGAACAAACTCTATTGGATTTGAAGTATTTATTAATGGAGGCGGGGCAAAAGTGCGCATTTGATTTTCGTGAAGTTTCGGAAATGAAACTGATTGGTTTTTCAGAGTTCCGCCGTTCTTGGCGACTATCGAGGATCCCAGGGCAGCTCAGGGTGGCTCGCTGAAAGGATGCCCCGTTTGTGGAGGTCGGTGCCTGTGTTGTGCTTCCCCCAGAATGAAAGACTCATCGCTTTGACAGGACTTGGACATGGTATTTCCAATTGTCCCAAGCTTGAAGATGCCCAACGGCGACAAATGGCAGCTCACAGGCCGGGAGACGATGGAGGCGGCTATTGAGATGTGTCTTCTCTATATAATTATACATGTGATACATCGTCAGTCCGCAATGTGCTTGGAAGATCATCACAGAAATAAGAAGTTTGTCGCAAGTACCCGGCTACCCGCGGTGAGATCTTTCTTGAAATTCTCCTTCAAATTAGTGTCTAGCCTTCCTGCCTACATAGCTTAACCGAAAGGCCCTTAGGCAAACCTTTAGCGGCTAAATGAGGTCCAGAGGCAGAATATATCAGGGTTATTGCGACCAATGATATCCAGGCTTGTGTTTCTTTTAGGCGAACTTCCGGGTTCTTATCCTTGGCCAATAGGGCTTTCATTCGCTTAGCACGTTGAATGCTGAGGCAATGTTGTTAAGGCCGAGTCTGATCGCAACAATGCTTTTCCTTCTCCTTTCTGTGGATTTACATCGTTCGGGTCCGTCTTGGACCGAAAGGGCGATCACCGCCGTAACTTTGTGAAGCAGCCGAAGCCCCATGTATATGTCATAACACTGCGAAGACATTTATCGAAGGACATGAGGCAGCCGCGGCTACTGAAACAGTGTGTCTTGATCGGCTGGTTGTCATTGAGAAAATCGAGTAAAAGACGTAATTTAACCACAGCATTTTCCATGTGGTTGGGGACCCAAGGGCGCTCAGAAAATCAAGGTTCGTGATTCCGTGAGTCCGACCGCAGTCTAAGTCAATTGCTGTTCTGATGGCTCACGAGTCCTCCATGCATATTTCTCGGTAATGAGCAAGCCGATTTCGAGGATCAAATTTTAGTTACCGTGAGTCTAGCTAGCGTATGCACTTCATAACACTAGGGTGCGCATACTGATGAAACAGCAATGCGATGTAAATAATGCGACATGGAGTATGAAAGCACCGGAAAGTCGTATACTGCTCTTCTTTCGAAGCTACTCGTGTACATCTTTTCTTAGCCTAACGGAATTCCTTTCCGCGAGCCTTGAAGCCGTTAAGGAAGCAATCTATGTTTACCTGGTCTACTTCCGGACCGGCTTCTGTGGTTTATCTGCAATCATCCAAATCCCCGCGCGGGCCGGTGATTTGATGAAGCACCCTATCCAGGTTTACCTATTTGGCCTGGAGAAACTCCGGGGGATCTGTTCGGTGAATTCAGACTGCCGATAAGACCCTGGTGACGAGAAAGCGTCCTTCCGAAAGACGCACGCGGTGCCTGATGGTGACGGGGAAGAGGGCGGGAATGGCTAGTCTGACCATGTCCACGAACTAAACGATGGATGATCGAAGAAGAACGAGCCATCGGCCAGTAAAATTTCAGCCGTTCACTTCGATTTCGAAGTACGAAGTTCCTTAAGGATTCAAAGAAGCCGGCGTTAGTAGGAATCGAGAGACGGAGACACAAAGCTAACTGAAGGAATACATAAGTGGCCCAGAAATAAGTAGGTCTAGACTGCCAGCAGTAGGGTTCTTCTACCAACTGACGCTTGTAAAAACGCACTGCTCATTTACATTGTTACCTCTTAGGTGGCGGCAATAAACATATTTATATTTATACACGACAGAAATGTTGGTTCGATCCGAAGGATAGACTCGACTGCCAGCTTTGAACTTAAATAATGAGGATGGTATCCGTCAAAGATCGACACTAGGTATCATGTGTATTGGCGGGTAGCGGATTGCCCCACCGAGCTAGATAAGGATGACTTCGACATCGAGTCTTCTACGTAGCTTCGCGGATGAACGATGCCATGTGGGCATCAAGTATCTAATAAGAACTTCAACAAGTACTTGAGGACGCTTAGATGCCTTCGATGCGCAAGTTTGATAATACCCGGTATGAACTGAATACCCTAGAAATTGTTCAGAAATGGATACTAGTACCAACAAGTAATTCAAGGATAGTCCGACGTGACGCAAATTATTGTCGGGCTACTGATCCGTTCTTTAGCTTCACACCGTCAATCATTCACGGTTGTCTGCTCAATGTCCATTTGTGGACAGTTGTGGACGCATTCACGAGGCGCGTTAGTCACGCGCTTTGGCTGCCCAATTCGGCAAGTAGCCATATTTGCCATCAAGGCTCGACGTCGACGTTCTTACTGCTCAATGTCCTCCATTCTTCGTCCTGGCCTCTCTTGTCTAAGTCGGCGTATCTCGCCTATTCGCGCTACTCGTCATTTTCATCCTTTAGCTGGCCAATGGACTGGAGAGTCGCCTTCCTCGAACCTCGTTCCCATCGTCATCGAGCAGACGGTACGTCGTGGCGAGTGCACTAGTCTACTTGTTCGCTTATCGTGGAGGGACAGGGAAGAGGTGAGCGCTCGTACGATATATTTTCGCGCTTGCTGCGGGAGAGGGTTATCATGCTTTATGGTCCGGTGCGTCGAGCCTAGGCATTGCTTGCAGCCTACCCACTGAATCTATACTTCAGATAAGAGATACAGATTCCACGTTGACTGTTGCTCAGCTTCTCTTCTTGGAAGCAGAGGACACATCGAAGCCTATACATCTCTACATTAACTCTCCAGGCGGTAGCGTTACTGCAGGATTAGCAATATATGACACAGTAAGTGGGGTGTACCATTACATACCGACATCGCAATTGATTTCCGCAGATGCAGGTTTGCACATCTAATCTTGCACCAACGGTCAACTGACTCACTGGCACGCTGATAGTACGTTTCTTCGCCAATACACACGTACTGCATCGGGCAAGCAGCCAGTATGGGCTCTCTTTTACTATCTGCGGGAGAAAAGGGCAAACGCCACTGCTTACCGAATGCCAGCATCATGATACATCGTCCGTCCTTAGTGGCTCTGATTGCGACTCTACGTCTAATAACAGTTTCTAGAGCCTTCCGGCGGCGCCTCTGGTCAAGCATCTGACATAGCTATCCATGCCAAGGAGATTCTACGAATACGTCAAGTCTTGACTGGAATTTATCAGAAACATTGCGCAAAACCAGGGGAATCAGTGAGCAAGGGCCTCGCTCGTTTCGGTACGTTTCCCTCTACAGCGTCCAACTTCCTTATCAATACGTATGCCCAGAAAATGCGCTCGAACGCGATAACTTCATGACAGGTTCGGTATTGAATTCCTTGTCAGCGTTTCTTTTCTGACCTTTTCCTACGGCAGCTAAGGAAGCCTTAGATTTTGGGATTGTAGATGCAATACTGGAGAAGAGTCCTAAGTCCGAGGGCGATAGCCAATCATGAAAAATGTATTCTCTGTTGGACAAACAGTCTCAATGTTGTTCTGGCTGTGTATAGTGGCGCAACCAAATGTCGACGAATGTGGGGTCGGCGGCTCTCCGATTCCTAAAGGGCCTCTTTTCTAGGGACCTTTACTTTTTATAAACCTGGGGCCCGTACGAGTTTCAAGATTGAGAGTCGCAAGTGACCCTTTGTTGCCTAGCTTCGTTCACTGGCGGCGACTTCCAGGCACGAGGACAGCATATCTATCATCACAGTGAGCGTCGATTGATCAGGCGCTCACCCTAAAAATATGTTTCGCGTGGTTAGTGACATATCTACATAGAATGAAGTCCGAAGTGCGTTGGGCCCCACCTCTGTCATGAAGCTCACACCCTGGCATCTTTTCCCGCTCTTTTCGTTGGCTGTGTCCTCTCGTTTACGAAGACGTGATGACGACGACGAGTATATGACTGTCACCGTTCCTGTGGGTATCGACAACGGTTCGTACACGGTCCGTGTCGTTATGGTATGTTTCGTAGCTATTTGGCCCCAGCTATCGCGCTTAGTGTGTTTCCCAGTCAACGGGTGCTTCGGCGCAACATTTCTCATTTGGGCTCACAACAAGCACTGGCTATATTACCGTCGCGGGCACAAGTTGCCAGACGTGCGGTGGCGTTCAGCCGTATGCATATGTTCTCGTCAAATCATTCATTCTCTCAGATCAGCTGATACCAGGTATAATCGTACGGAGTCGACAACCGCAACGGACCTCACTGGTGGCCAGAACGTCGCCATAATAGGCGGTGCTTCCGCGGATGGAAACTTGATCACGGAAAACTGCGGTCTTCAGAAAACCGACGGACAGGAATGGAGCTACGCTAACCAGACCAGTATGTCTGAAAATCTATACCGTACAAATACCTTTTATGACCATTGCCGCAGTCGTGGTAGCCAACCAATCTAATTCGATGTTTTCGCCTGGAATTTCTGGCATCTTAGGTCTCGGACCCAATTCAAGCGCGTCTTTCTTGCCCATCGTCAGGCTTCCAATTAACCAGCTTCGCAGGAGATGGGAATTTCAACGCCACGGTCTTCGGTGGTTACCTTTCAGGACAGCCAGCCGGTGAAAATTTTACTTATGGCATGGCATTGAGCCCTAATACCGGCTCCTCGAATGACGGAGGATATCTTCACCTTATCCATCCGGACCCATCGTACTACCAAGGCAACGTCGCTTGGAAAGAAATGCAGACGTTTAATACCAGCAGCCTAGATACGGACTTCTACATCAACCTCGACAGCTGGACATTGACCACGGCCAACGGCAATGTTTCTCGTAGTGGCAATCTCGTAACTGCAATTGACCCCGTCTACGATGCGCTCGTTCTCCCTCAACAGGATGCTAGCGTGCTGTGTCAGTTTTCTCTCGTACCGTTTTCTTGGCATGACACTCATGCGTATGACGGTTAGATGCTAGCATCAGTGGTGCTGCTGTCGCCGGCAATACCCCATCCACAAACATATACAGCATTCCATGCGACACGCAAATGAGAATGATTTTCACCATCAACGACTTGGCGGTCAGTCTGGATGAGTCAACACTAGTCGTAAACCAAAATGGCCAATGCACCGGCGTCATTCAGCAGTGGTCGTCGCCTTTAGCTACAGAATATCTTTTAGGTTCTAGTTTCCTTTCTTCCGTTTATGTGTACGCCTTTGTTACTCCCTCTATCGTCTTTGGGAACTAAAAGCTATTCTAGCATTGTTTCGATCTGGAACGCCACTACTGGCACAGTCGGATTTGCACAGAGAAATATAGGCAACACGAACGGCGGCCTTTCTACTGGTGCGATTGTAGGAATTGCTGTCGGATCAGCAGCATTCGCAGTCCTGGTCTTGATTGCATGTATATTGATCTACCGAGCTATTCGTAAACGCCGGGTTCGCAAGGATTCTTTCGGGTCTCCGTCTGGCGGCTACAAAGAGCCCGTCTACTCTGGCGGGGCAGTGCTGGACCCTCCACCTGATTGGGTCGTCACGCCTTTCACACCCGACACGAATAGTACAGCCTCTCCGCCTATATCGTCTTATACGCATATCTTTCCCTCAGGAAACGAGCCGTCAGTGCAAGGAGATTATTCCATAACAAGCCATCGATCCAATCCAGCGACGAACCAGATGTTTCCTCCGCCACCCTCTTATCCCACTAACACTGCAAACGCTGGTGGTATTATGAGCATCACAGAGAGGCAGTCGCAGTACGGATCTCCCAACGAGAAAAGGAAAGAATATTATCTCCTCGCCAATCCGTAATAATTCTACCAATGGCAATCGCATTCTGCTGCTCCCCTGGTGGATTTCCAGGTCTTTGCTTTGCCCGTAGTCCCTCAGGAAGGGCCAAGTTGATTATTGACGCACATTATTCTCGTTCTCGTCTGTACAGGCGACGGTTTGTTCAAATAATAATGCGGCTATAGTTGCCTATTCCCCTCCTACCGACTCCGATTGCGAAAACGATAGACAAGGGGCTGTTATTTCCAATCTGTTGACCTTACTTACCCCAAGTTTCTTTAAATTGTACAAATCCCTACATATTCTGATCTCCGTTCGGCTTTCAGTTACCAAAATTTCCGAATCTCCCTGTACTGTTGATTACCGTTGATATGAACGGATATTATCCAACACCCCATCGAACATTAGGCGCTCGTCCCATCCTGGATGCCTGTTTTCTGCATGACAGCACGTGAAGAACATGATATCGATGCTGGCACCTTGATTCAACCACAGCTTGAACCTCATTCACCGACTCGACATAAAATGTTTCTACACTACGTTAGGTCCGCCTGGGAATATGACAAGCGTAAGTACAGCTGATCATCGCTGTTCTGCGTCCTAATTCAAGCTACTATGCCCAGTAAAAATCAAAATTGCTATACACAAATGGATGCATCGTAAAGTGCTCCGCAAAGTACTGGAAGATGTGAGTAATTATGTCAAAAGTCAAATGGACGGCAACATATAATCGTCAAAGCGCAAGTCCGATTATAATTGTGATCGCACCCGTCAACTCGAACTTTCCGAAGTTACAATCTCCTCCCAGACAGAAATTGGGCAAAGAGAAGAATCCGTAAATGTTCCAAAGCAACGGGCGTACACCGGTGAAGAGCCCGTAATATCATCCTCCCTCGCCAACATTCCCTGCTGTTGCCTTGACATTCAGGGCCTCTTGGATTTACTCAACAGTACACTCGGAACGTCATATACATTGGATACCGGATCCTTTTCCTCCGTTCTCAAAGACTGTATTGCAAAGGATTATGACTTTGGAACCGCATATGGCCGTCTGCGCGCAGTATGGCGCAACCAATACTGGAGCATCAGGTGCAACAGCATTTCTGACATTCAAAAGGAGCTACAGGAGCTTGAAGCGGAGGACATAAAGCGGCGAAAAAACGTGCTCGCTGGTAGCCGGATAGTTGAATCGGACATGGATCCTCGACGAGTCTGGGATCTGTACGGTAATCGTGTGGTCCCTTGGTGGTGCTGCAAGGTGAAGTTCAACTGGTCGAACGATGAGGCACGACCAATATCACATGCTTGGGTGGATGAAGTGGATCGTGTCGACGTGTGGACACCTATCAATGGATATGAATGGCCCGTGCCCATCCCAAAAGGTACCAATCTCAACCTCATCCGGATCGAGATGCTGAACCTGGGACTGGAATACGCATGGTTAGATGTTCTCTGCTTGAGACAGAGAGGAGGGCCGAGGGAGGATCTGCGTGTGGAAGAGTGGAAACTCGATGTGCCTACCATCGGAGCCATATATTCTGGTGCAGATGTGGTGTGCTATTTGAGTGGGCTGGGCCTGCCTTTGACTTTGAAGGAGGGCGACTTGGAGAGCGATCGTTGTTGGTTTAGGCGTGCGTGGACAATGCAGGAGATTGGCCTGACGAGGACGATTGCCGGGGATACGCCAGATGGACCGCTACATGCCAAGCCAATAGATAAGAAGGGACACTACGAGGACGAGATATTGATGAAATTTCACAAGCAGCTCGACACTGCAAGGATGACAAACAGGGTATATGACGTGCTATCCGCGATGCAGGATCGGATATCAACTTACCCAATAGACAGGGTTGCTGGGCTAGCATATTCTCTGTGGACCACCGCCATACCAGCATACTATGAAAGCCAATCTCTAGAGGATGCATGGACAGCACTTGTAAATGAGATGCACCCGATCTATCGTCGTCTACTGTTCTTCACGTATCCTGAACCTGGAACTGGATGCAAGAAATGGAGACCGTCGTGGAAGCAGGTCATGGAGAGGTCTCTGCCCGAAGATATTGATCGTTTGCCTCACATTCCCTATGTTGAGAGGGATGATGACGACTGGTGTTGGGGGCTTCACACTGAAAGGGGTTTTGTGCGCGGATTGGCTGTTGAAGGGATCAATCGATGCGGAGAGTTGGTTGTCGAAGACGCGGACGGGATAGCGCATTCATTCAACATTGCTGCCAGCCACCAGTACCTGATACCCGAGGACACGTACACATTGCTCGGCAGCGAGCCGTTCGCTGACCCGCCATCATATTGGGTTGTCGGGCGACGACTGCCCAGCAAGATGTTCGAGAAAGTGTCTGTTTTTACAATGACTGGTGTCGACGAAATAAAGCGGCTAATGGAACTAGGTTTGTCTGCAATGTCTCGTAATGTTCTTGCTTGATTGTGAATACGGACATTTTGATAACTCTTTGTAGCCAATTGCAATTTATTCCGTGGTTAATCACAGCACCAGGTTATAACGGTAATGTCTTGATTAAGTCAGTGGAGAGAATTGCATCGGATGGAAGTGACAATAAGGTGAACGAACGAAATAAGATTCTTTCGCAGCGAATGATAGAGGTGTGGTAGGAAGGAAATAACAGGTCGTAGAGGGGGCGCCGAAACACGAAGACATGTTGATAAGAGAGGGAGAGATTGTTCCCAAAAAGACGCGATGTTTGTTGATCCAAGGGTGGACTGTTCCCTCGTCCGAGTAGCCCATGGTCCATCCGTGGAGATGACCAATATGCCGAAGCATGCCTTCTTCGCGGTCCGTCCCACCTCTTCCTGGACAACCAATTTATTCTGAAGGTGATCTCGGAGGCATCAACGTCGACGCGTACAGCGCGTCGGAGTACTCGGTGTACAGGAGTGGGGAGCAAACACCAACATGTTCGTTGCTTTCTATCTCGTTGAAAGCATAAGTTACACTGAGGGTTCGACATAGAAAAACTCCACGCATGCCTTCGCGTAGGAGCTACTAGGAATGAACCCCCTCTAAATCGCCTGTTCCTGTACTCCGATACTTGATGGATGTGGATTCTGTGAACCATTTCGTTGATACCCCTGCTGCCGAACGACAGCGCGACAGGCTCATCGTTTATACTCAAGAATCGACGTAACGAGAATCTAATTGCAGTGCAAAACATTTTTGAACCTCCAAAGATATGAACTCGGAGACTGTTTCGATGATTAAAGAGCTGCTGGAAACGAGAGTGCGACCGACTATTATCATGGAGGACCCGGGGGGGCGAGATATCGAGTATCGTGGATTTGACAAAGAACGGTCTGGTGAAGATCAAGCTGAAGGGCAGCCGCAGAGGATGCGATTCGAGCATGGTCACCTTGAAGAGCGAGATTGAACGGATGCTGATATTCCCGGCCGATCCCGGGAGGGGTGTCGAACAGGTCTGTTTTCTTTCTTCCTTTTTCTGTCTCGGTTATCACTGAAATATCTACAGGTTCTTGATCAGGAAGAGGAAATTGCCTTGGACAAATTTCAGAAGCTGGAGAAACGGCTTGGGAATACCGGAAGCAAGTCCAAGTCGTAGGTCTTTGCCGGCGGCCTTCTTCATACAGCTTATGGTCTTTTCTTTACCTGTATCCTGGCGCAGTATATTTCTGTGTAGATTTCCCGGGTATATAGGCACAAGGTCCTGCTTGTATATGTCCTAGGATCAATACATGACATTACGGACGAATACTCGTAAAACATACACTGTACATTGCCCAACTTTGTATTTTCGAAGATGAAGACTCATCTCTGCCACTAATTGAGTTAATAAAAGTAAACTACTCCTACCGATTGATAGATACCAGTGGTAGCGCGAGTCGACAACAACCATAAGTAAAGGGTGACGTCGCGGACCGGGTTGAAGCGGCAGCCCAATTTGAAAAAGATTCGATGAATTCAAACGCCCATCTCCCCATTTACTCTCATCTTTCCTTCCCACCATGGCCACGACCGACGATGTTGGCACGTCGCGAAAGTATGTCCTCGCATCGCGCACCTCGCAGCTAGCGCAAATCCAGACGAATATGGCCCTTGCAGCGCTCGAGGCACTCCCATCACCATCCGACTCTCCCAGGCCGACATTTACCACGTCCTTCATGGCTACAGCGGGCGACAAGAATCAGTCCCAGGCTCTGTTTCTCATGGGAGGGAAAGCACTGTGGACCAAGGAGCTCGAAGTAGTGCTGAAGGAACGAGACGTGGATATGCTGGTCCATTGTCTCAAGGATGTTCCCACTGTGCTGCCGGATGGCTGTATCATTGGGGCTATCCTGGAGAGAGAAGACCCGGTGGACAGTCTCGTCATAAAGAAGGGCATGGAAGACGCATGGAAATCTCTGGACGACCTTCCAGCTGGGAGTGTTGTCGGCACGAGTAGCGTTCGTCGTGTCGCCCAGTTGAAACGAAACTTTCCTAAGCTTAGATTCCTCGATGTGGTGAATGTTTCCTTTCTCTTTGTAATACCAATGTAAACTAACAATCTTAGTAGAGAGGCAATCTGTGAGCATACAGTAAGCTGCAGGGTCTCGTTTCCTCAATTGTACAACAGGAATACCCGGCTGACGAAACTCGACGCTGAGGATGGACCTTACGCTGCCTTGATTCTCGCCAAGTCTGGTATGGTGCGTGTCGGAATGGGCCACCGTATTACTGCAGATCTCCCCCCTCCTACGCTGTTCCACGCCGTCTCCCAGGGTGCCTTGGCTATTGAAATCCGAGGTGATGATACCGAGGCGTTAAAGCTGTGCGAAGCAATCACCCATAAGGAGACTCAGATTAGATGTCTAGCAGAGCGCGCATGCTTGAGGGTTCTTGAGGGAGGCTGCAGCGTTCCTGTGGGGGTTAATTCCACCTTTGAGGACGGCACTCTGACCTTGACGGGCTGTGTGACGTCCCTGGATGGGAGCGAGCACGTCGAGCATACCCTGAAAGAGCCGGTGTCATCCGTAGTGGAGGCGGAGGCTGTTGGAGAGCGGCTGGCGAAGGTTCTCGTTGCATCTGGCGCGGGAAAAATCTTGGATGATATCAATCTTGATCCCGAGAGGCGAACGAAGGAGGCAGAGGAGACAGAGAAGGCAAAATAGGAAGAAGTAGAGAGAATATATTGCATCCTTCTGTCACTCCTTGGTCTTTTCCTCGTTGGAACCAAGGTCGTTCTTCCCTCCGTTTCTTCTTACCTTGCTATTGACCCCGACGCATATCTGATTGAGCACAATGTGCTGACACTTGACCGCTGGAATGCTACAGAGCATGGTCGGGTAGAACGGGCTCCAAGGTTATTTCACCAGACAGCCAAGACAGATATCCTCTCTGAAAAATGGAGATTGATGTCGCTGCAGTGTCGGAACCTAATCCCAGACTAGTACGCCTATCTCCCTGGTACCACCACTGTGAAGCTAACCTCCAGACAATGAATACATACCTTGGACAGATGAATCTCCCCGAAATTTTATCAGCGAACACTATCCTTGGTTTCTACGGACGTACGATGGATATCGTTTTCTCATACGTGATCCGGTACTTTGTCTTGCTTACGGATATATAAACTACGACGTCAACATTGGCTGCAAGCGTCCATTAGACCCCCTCCTCACATATCCCGTCATTCTCCCAAAAACCATCCCAGTCAGTGTCTCCAACGACCTCATGTTCTCGCCCAGCTCATCCACAACCTCGCGACATTCGATCATTCCTGGTTCCTCAACTGCCCTACTGCTATGTTCTCTACCGGAACTATGTTTCTTTCCATATAGTACGCCATCTGGACATCCTCTCACGCTGCCGTGCTCAGTGACCCCATCCGTATCTTCCCGAAATCCATCTATGGGAAGAACGCCGAGGACGGTGAAGCGCCGCATTCGTTTTTCTCGTATTTCTATGGTAGCAGCTGGCATGCTGATGACGCTGCGTTCATTGGGTTCCTTGGCCACTGGGGTAACAAGGTGACGTTCGCAGCCCTTGTCGTCCTCATAGCTGGGTTGGTGTTCATGATGTTGCTCATCAGGCAGCACAAGCAGGTTCTACGCTTGATGGGATGGAAGCTACAGACTCCAATCAATCTGACCTCAGCCACTTTTATTGGCGTACTACGCGATTTCAACTAGAGGACGACGGACACACTCTCAATGGGAGCCCACATACCGCTCCGATCCGTAGATATCGAGCTCATACCCGGAACCGTAGCTTTGCGGAGCGGGGTGACTTGCATCGCCAGCCGTGGTCTTCTTTCATCATGACTACTTCTCCTCCAGTGTTTGTGGGGGTGATTGTATTTGTCCTCACACTCTGAAATGCCATCCTGTGTCCAAATGACCTTCTAGACCACTTGCCCAGCTCAAAACAAGAGCTGGGTCCTTCGATCCAAGGCTTGTCTCAGGAAGCGTATTAACAAAACGAGTATCGTTATGGCTGATGATATCACCGTGGTGGATTTCGTGTCTTTGCTGCGGCCGTAGTCCCTCAGGTCGAATTATTGAAGCACAGTTTCGGTAAATTTAGGAATATTCTCGTTTCCGTCGGATGAACTTTCCGCACAGATGACGGTTTGTATAATATTCCTGCTACAGTTGCCTATTCCCTCGTGTCGACTCTGAATGAAATATTGGAGACAACGGGCTGTTAACAGCAATATATTCACCTTACTTACTCCAACTTTCATTTAAATTAACAGTTCTCCACGGATTCTTATCTGCGATCGACGTCCACTTCCTTAGTTTCCTGAATCTCCCTGACTGTTGATTACTGCTAATATAAACCGATATGAACCAGTGGCGGTCGGCGTCTTCTGCATCTTACGTGAAGAATGACACTATAACCAGCGCTTGCTGGAACCACACCTTGAACCTCAACAGCTCGAACATACCATGGATATATCCAACACTCGGTCCAAGTGGGACTCTGCCAAGGGTGAGTAAAGCTGATCATCGCCGTTGTGTGTCCTGATTTAAGCTATGCCCAGTAAAAGGCAAAGTTGTTGCACACGAGTGCAAAGGGATGCCTCAAAAGCTGCTTCGCAAATTATTACAAAGTGTGAGTGGTTATGCTGAACATTGAATGGACGGCAATATATGATATGTTGCAGGTAAATCGCAAGTCTGATCAATTCCCTGAAGTTACGATCTCTGCCTGGACAGAAATTGAGCAAACGGAAGAATCAATAAAGGTTCCAAAGCAACGGATGTACACCGGTAGAGAGCCCATAATATCTTCCTGCGTGGCCGACACTCCGTGCTCTAGCCTTGGCATTCAGGGCCTCTTGGACTTACTGAACACCACACTCAGAACCTCATACACATTGGATACCCCATCCCTCTCCTCCATTCTCACCGACTGTATTGCAAAGAACTACGACTTTGGAATTGCATATGGCCGTGTGCGCAAAGCCTGGTGTAACGTCTTTTCTGACATTTCTGACATTCAAATGAACCTACAGAAGCATGAAGCGCAGGACGTACGTTGGCGAGAGGATGCTCTCGAGGGTAGCCGGATAGTTAACCCAAGCATATATCCTCGACGATTGTGGGATCTATACAGTAATCGTGTAGTCCCATGGTGGAACTGCCGAGAGGGTTACGTGCTGAACGATGAGGCACGACCCATATCACATGCTTGGGTGGATGAGGTGGATCGCGTCGACGTGTGGACTCCGATCAATGGATATGAGTGGCCTGTGCCCATCCCGAAAGGTGCCAATCTCAACCTCATTCGGATCGAGATGCTGAACCTGGGACTGGAATACACGTGGTTGGATGTTCTCTGCTTGAGACAGAGAGGAGGGCCGAGGGAGGATCTGCGTGTGGAAGAGTGGAAATTGGATGTGCCAACCATCGGTGGCATATATAACCTTGCAGAGGTGGTGTGCTATTTGAGCGGCTAGGTCTCCCTCTGAGTTTGAAGGAGAGCGACTTGGAGAGTGATCGTTGTTGGTTTAGGCGTGCGTGGACACTCCAGGAGGTTGGTTCTAGCAGGATAATTGCCGGGGATACACCAGATGGACCGCTGCATGCCAAGCCAATTGACGAGGAGGGGAACTATGAAGACGAAGTATTAACAAAATTTCACATGCAGATCGAGTCTGCAAAGAAGCAGATGGGCTACGGCATTGAGAAGCTATATGGCAGACTATCCATGATGCACGATCGGGTATCAACCTACCCAATAGACAGAGTTGCCGGGCTGACGTTTACTTTGCGGACGACAGCCATACCATCGTACTATGAGAACCAATCTCTAGAGGGTGCATGGACTGCACTTATAGAGGAGATGTTCGTGGCCTATCGGGGACTGCTGTTCTTCACCTATCCTGAACCTGGAAATGGATGCAAGAGATGGAGACCGTCGTGGGAGCAGGTCATGGAGAAGTCTCTGCCCAAGGATATTGAAGGTTCGTCTCGGCCTCCCTATGTTACGAGGGGTGATTATGGTCATGACTGGTATAAAGGGCTTTGCATTGAAAGGGGGCTTGTACGTGGATTGGCAGTGGAAGGTGAGGGCCAAGAAGGGATCAATCGATGCGGAGAGTTGGTTGTCGAGGACACGGACGGGATACCACATTCATTCAACATCCTTGCTGGCCACCAGTACCCGATACCCGAGGACACGTACACATTGCTCGGCACCGCTACATTTGAACCGCCTCCACAATATTGGGTTGTCGGGCGACGACTGCCCAACATGATGTTCGAAAAAGTATCTGTTTTTACAATGGCTGGCATCGATGAAAAAAAGCGGCTGAAGAAACTAGTTTTAGCTGCAGAGTCTCGTAGTATTCTTGCTTGATTCTGAATATCCGCATTCTGGTAGTTTTTGTACCCAATTCCGAATCCACTGTGCAATTTATTCTGTGGTTATATACAGCAAGAGGGGATAGAAACGCTAACGGTATCGCAAATCAACCAACTCTGATTGCTGTTGAGGAGCACCGTCGGGTAATCAAACTTCCATCCTTCCATCCAACCTTCGTTCAACCTTCCTTTCAATCGTTTCCCAGAGTATTCCGACGTTGCCATCAACAGCACGGAATTGGCCAGCAAGTACATCCAAATCTTTTCAACCTCAGGAAATTCAGCACAAGTATTCTGTCTATCTGAGTGTGTTCAATAATTTCAATAATCCCAATTTCGGATCTTGAATGGCTGGCCGTCGATTTCAGATACAGCTGATGAATCCATTCAATCCTTTCCCAGACTCGATAGACCTGGCAACTTGAAAGGTCCTTTTCGCAAGGTCCAAGTCCTAGTTAATGACCTCTTTCGTGGCATATGGTCATACACCATGATCTATACCGCTCAAATTACTGCGAGATTTTAGCTAGATGACGGAGAGGTACAGGGAGTCGACATACCACGTCCGCGAATTTTGTTGACAGTAATTGTGAACGGACCATTATGTCGCAACCTGCAGAAAGAGCCTCAAGCTGGAAGACCAACGATTTATTGTTGCCATTTGTTGGTTTGCTTGCTTCAAGTTGATGCGATGTACATCAGCCGAAACGCGTCTAGAAAGCACCCTAGTAAGGCGTTAATCCTACACGGCCACCTTCAGGTATATTATTATTATCTGAGCACAGGCACACCGCCCACGCTTGTGCTCCATTTTTATCTTGCGACGAGATCCCGTCCTCCTTGCAGGATACTGCCAGTGTGTTGGGAAACAGAAACCTTGAATTCTCAACTGCTAAGTTGAAGATTCGTCTACTCCTTGAACGCGATGATATTAATATCACCCTGTTCTATATGCTACAATTGCCAGTACAGCGTCCTTGAAAGCAATGCATTATTATATCGATGGAAAGATGCTGTGATAAATGGTAGCGAATGATTCAGCCATAACAAAAGATGGAGGTGGTGTGCGAATTACGGACGTCGTCCGTTATACGCGTTCTCATCTACCCAATTCGCCCGACTCCGATAAATTTCTCTACCAGGCGGGCCAGTGCTGCAGGTCATGGGTATCAGGTCTACATCATGGTGTACGAAGTATCACTACTCACCCCATATAAGTAGGTACAGCCCTGTCATAACTTGCTATTCTATCATGGCGCAACCTTGAATAGGTGGGAGTCATTGACGGTCTCACAACTCGTTTCCGGGTCATGCAACGTCGAATTCCTGTTGAAAGGTATATTAGTACCGATAAAGTGACAGCAAGAAAATGTGAACGAACCTCTGTATATCGCCCACAACAATGCTAACACGATGAGGGCGGCAACGATGGTCACAGGTATCGCAATCTGAAGATTCTGTTTGTACCATGCCTGCATAATTTAACCTTCTGAACATGTTCCCACAAAACAATAGTAGTGAACAAACCTTCGCGGTATCTATAGCACTTCCGCTCTTGCAGGAGCCTGATTGACAGCTTCCACCATAACCTGACCATGGTTCGGGTAAGCAACACGCGCACAACGAAAACACTGACACACGTACCACATGGAGAGCCGTCTATGAGAAGCGAAGATAAGAGCACACATTGGTTGCTGTTACTCGGATCCTGGCAGGATACTTGACACGTTTGGTCGTTGCGGTTTGAGCATCCAGTTGTCAGGTTCATGGATGCTCCCACGGATTGGCATTGAACTACCAACGTGTTAACTTCTAGCACAACCCCAAAAAAAATAGGACACGAACGGGAAACGGATGTGCATTGACCGCTAGCACACGCTAGCCCACCGGAGCCACACGATTGCCCTAGACAAGTAGATGAATATCGCATATGTAGTGGAAATCAGCACCACTAACCGTTAGGCGCTACGACATCGCTAGGACACGCTGACGAGTTACCCGTGCACGTCTCGGCCGTATCGCAGCGAGAATCCTTAGAAGCTCTGCAAACTTGCGTGGACGGAGCAAAAGTACATTGACCGGTGCAACAAGCACTACTGTCCGGATCACAGACAGCGCCATTCTTGAACTTGCAAGTTGAAGAGTCACAACAAGTGGAATTGACGCCGGTGCCTGGGTCGCAATCCTCCCCATCTTCAACTATACCGTTACCACACATCTGTAGTGATATGATACCCGTCGCCGAAGTTGCATCGACCAGACAAGTGTTATTGATTTTAGAACCGCTTGTGCCTGCCATTACTGAGCCTGCGACTGTATGTGAGCACAGGGAATAGGCAACAGATTTGAATAACTGACAGATATTTCCCAGGCTGCAAGCAGAGAACTGTTGTTCGGATGATTGTGATACAGGACTCATGATAAACCTGGAAGTAGCATCACAGGTGTTGGTGTTCAGAGGACAGCAAGGATCAGTCTCAGAACAACCATCTGCGCACTAATCCCAATTCGTCATGAAGAGATGGAAGAGATAAAGGAGAGGTTACACACATCGTGCTATTGAACGAATATGAATGAAGGTAAAACATGGATGTATGAAGAGAAAAACTCACAATTGCGCCAAAGTTGTGCCCAACTTCATGAGCGACGACCTGCCACTCTGTCCGTCCACTGGTCGATACAGCAGTTCCAGATACGACTGAACCAGTATCTCCGGAAGAAGATTGTTGACATCTACACATTATCAGTTCCGTCCAGCTGTGTTGGGTCAACACTGTGATACTCACAAGGTGGCGAGCCAGGCAATTCCCACCTCCGAACCGGTGGGACAGCCACTCATGAGGTGCCACAAACCGACACCATCACTACCCTTACTACCTCTCCATTGCGAGAAAAGCGACAGGCGATCATTCAAGGTAACGTTGTCGCTGCAAGCTACATTCCACGGCACACTGGAATTGGTGGCAGATGGGCAACTACATAAAACTATCAGCGATGCATTCAGCGATCAGATGCAATAGTTATGTATTACCTTGAATCCTGTACTTGAAGCTCAACAATGCCCAGGCTAACATTGAAGGTAGATTTGTAGAGACTACTAGCCAAATTCCAGTCGTTGAGAATCTGCTTCGTAGCATTATCTTTGTTGCCGTACTGCAAGACATATTGGCAGTCGGCAGCAACACCCATATAAAGAACTTGCTGAGATTTGGGGCACCCAGAATTGTCGCCGATGACATTAGCAAAACTGGCGTGGAGAGTTAGAAAGGGGTAACCAAGAAGGATTATCCATACTTTGTACTCATACCGCCACCGGCGACATCATCCCTCCGCGATAGCGAAGTATTCCCGAATACTCCCAGTCCATACCACGGCGTCGTGGGAGCATTTTGGAAGATAGGATTCTGTTCTGGAGTATTGTAAGACATTTTGTCATGGGCACACGTACGCGGTGCGGTAGGCGGTTCAGACTCAGAATACGATCCCTTCCTGGCCAGCTGCTCCTCTTCAGGCGTCATCACGTCTGAGTCCCTCCAGATGACTATGCCATCTATTGAATGCACGATCTCCGGATCGAGCGGGTATTTTGTCCGTAGATAGTGGTCCTTTGTCATGACGTGATGCACGACGCCATCCACCGCAAAGGCGCCCTCAAAGGTGGGAGGCCGCTCGTCATCCCCTTGGTCATGGATCATGATACGTGCCCAGCCAAGTTCAGCTTCAGGGAATGCAGAATAGGCAACTCCGGCAGCATCTTCTCTCAGCCGAACATCGGAAAACTGGGGGTCGATGACCTCGCCCAAGTAAGCCTTGACGCTCTCACGCAGAAGGGGTTCGGTACGAGTCGTGCCATCGGCGGAGTAATAAGTAACACGAGCAGCTGGGTGCACAAGATGGTTGTTGGGACGGAGATGAAGATAGAAATGATCATCAAAGGCAGCAACAATGAGGCGGAAGGAGTCGTCGTGACGCAGGGTAGTGGAGCGCGTGTCTAGTGGCGAGCGCTTCGTGGGAGATTGGTGGTGCCGGGGTAATATCTCAAGAGACCTTGTTGTCGGATGGACCAAGGACCTCAGTGGTCTGGGGGGTCCACTCAACGCTGAACCGAATCGTTACCTAGTGTCGCGCAGAGCATATCAAAACACTTACCAACAGCTAAATCAAGCCAAGAGACGACAAGGACGACGACCAGCGCATGGAAGCATCGACAACGAAGAAAATACATGGAAAGAAAACCGCCTAGATGAGAGTAAAAGGCAAGAGAGTCAGACAGACTGAAACCAGTGGCGATGGCAAGGTAACCAGTTTCAGATAATCCGGAGAATGGAGTGGACGGACCTGCGGGTAATAAGGAAAGAAAGAAAGCTTAATAATGGCAAGGAAAGGACAGCCTTCAGTGCAAGCCCAGGTAAAAGACTTGGCAGCGTAAAGTGGGCCTGCAGATGACCGCCAGGATCAGAGGGCAAGACAGACCGGCATGACAAATACTGCCAAGATCGTGATCCTTCCTCTAGTACCCCGCTCTGCGCAGTAGGTTCGTCCCATTGAATGCAACTGCACTGCCTTGGCCCAGTATTTTCTCGTTATATTATTACCGAGTAACGTCTTTGTGGTCATTTTCTCTTACACAACCACTACATCGAATTACCAGCCCATCTCGAATTAACTGAAAGACAGCCTCCCGGCCATCATGCATCATTAAGTACAAGAAGAAAAAACAACATGCGGGTATGAAAACACTAGAGATACGAATGACGGAAAATACAACATAAAAGCCTGCGTGAGAATCTAAGTCGCCGGAGCCTGCCCCATTTATACGGCCTCAACAGCAGTCTCAAGTTGGGAGGACGCTTAGTATTCTCGCGCTACCCATGTGCTGCGACGGTTGTTTTTGCCATTGCCACCCTAAAGGATATTAGCATAGAATATTTACGACAAATGGAGAATGCGCACTTTGCCCTTTCCTTGGTTGTTGTTACCTCCATTTGCAGCTCCAGTGGCAGCAGCCGCTGCAGCGCTCGAAGAGGCAGCACCCGAAGCGGCAGCACCAGTGTTGTTGTTGTTGCCGCCAGCTGCTTGACCATTGGCCGTCACAGTGAACTGATTCTCGTCATCAGTAAATAATAAAAATAACCTGAAGACTTCACCCACGTAGGAGCAGTCATCCAAACTACCGTGCTGAGCGATGGGCACGATAGCAGGCTGGTGGTTTGACGACGAGTTGATCGAACAGATTCGGTATGCGCCAGCAGGAAGACCATTAGTAACATCTGCAGTAACGACACCACCTTGGGCAGCACCGTTGATACCCTAAAAGGCCTCAGTGACAGAGAAACACCAGGTAAGACACGACGCTACCTTGAAGAATGCAAAGTTCTTGGGGTTGGTAGGCGTCGTTTGGGTAAGCGAATCGAGCTCTTCAATGACGACGTGAGTGTGACCGATGATCTGACCCTGTCCGTTCAACTGCTGGGGAGCAGAGAAATAGTTGGTCTCCGCGTTCACAAACGTCCCAGTTTGCATGTTTTGGATGGCCATCGTGACAGTGAAAGCCGTGTTCTGCTGGAGAGTATCACCATTGGCGGGAACTTGGAACTTCGCGGAAGGCATGTTGTCAGTGCTTGGGATGGCGCCGATTGGTATCGGATTGCATGAACCGCTTTGGATCTGCTGTCCATTTGTGATAGGAGCATTGACAGTCAAACAGAAGTTGATAAAGTTGTTCGTCGTCGTCAGCGAGGGGGATTGACCTGAAAAGAAGTACTTAATATAAACATACTAATCACCAGAATCAAACACTTTACCATCAACAGGTGTCTCGTTTCCGTCTTGGGCAAATCCTTGACCGATAACTTTGGGGTCAAGGGCTATTGGAGAAACGAGTTAGCTCAAGACGACGTCTAAAAAATAGGAAGATCATGCTCACTCAAAGACGTTTGGGCATCGCTGCTGTTATTCCCAGTGTTGTTGTTGGTGGCGTTGTTGGCAGCGCCAGTGTTGGCAGCGCCAGTGTTGGCAGCACCAGTGTTGGCAGCACCAGTGTTACCGGCATTGTTGTTGTTCTGCGAAAGAGTCAATAACTGAAACACAAATCGTTGGAGCATTGCCACTCACCCCACCCGCATTGTTCTTGCCGTTGTTTCCTCCTCCTTTACCACCTCCCTGACGGCTAACCAGGTCAACGGGGGGCCGCACAGTCAAGGCAGAAACTTGGGAGACGAGAGGCACAAGCATCAAAAGCGTCGAAAGGGAGGTTGCGAACTTCATGATGGCGCAAGGAACGTAACTTCACGGAAGTTGTTGAAGAAAGAATGTGAAGGAGAGCTGACTTAAAAGTATAACTGCAGACAGCAATGAGCCCCAAGCATTAATATGAATAACCAGGACGACTTACAAGAAAGGGAAAGCCAAGCAGCACGGCTGCGAAGTAAAAGACGAAGATGGGCGGAAAGAAAGAGTGGTGAAGTGGGAAAACGGGGAAACCACAGGAGCCTTTTATATCCGGCACGCTGGGTCGTGATTCGGTAACAGCGGCCATGTTGTCACGGTAACGCTCAATTCCCACTCCTCTTTCCGTACTTCCCGTCCTAGGAAAAGACCTCATCGTGCAGTAAAGGTATTCAGGCTTATTTCTGACTATTTTCGGGTCTCCAGAGGCGCAGCGAAAACGCGAACGACGTCCTCTCAGTGCGCAGCAAATGTACCTCAAAGTATATTTTTAGCAACTGGTTATAATTAGCATGCCATGCTCCTATTCATCAGCCCCTTCCGCCAATGAGAATTGAATAGAACCGACTATTTATAGCGTTTACCCTCGAGCTTTGTCCTCTTTTCAATGGGAAAATCGCTCCTGTTCGGCGAGCAACAAATAAAACAGCCGCTGGCCTTTGTCCGGATCCAACAATGCGTATAAGCGTTCCGAGATGCTGCCTGTTCCCATTGGTGCCTGACACGATCACTTGAGCCTCGCCAGCAACACCCCTCCGTTACCATAATGTGACGACAAAGGCAGTTCGAAGTGGCACGACTGAGTCCTCGAAGGGGCCTTGAGAGTAATATTCATCAACCCCCTTCTCTTCTACCATCACATCAGCCGCGTTGGACTCACAATCCAATGGAAAATGACATGGTGACGCCAGTAAGCTTGTGCCGGTAACTGCAACGAAAAAACAGATTCTCATTGGACACTGTCGAACAATCAATTAGTAATCTGATCTCGTTGCTCTATGGATTCCACTCACACGGTGGGTATTGGACTCAGTCGGACAACTCGGGGTTCCTTTGCCTATGGATCCCAATCATAGAACTTGTACACTTAGTATGTGAAAAGGTGAGGTCCGGCGCAACAGTAGGCGAAAATAGCGCACGCCTGAAGGCACATCAACTATGGCAACTGAGGGTAAGCTTGACCAGGTACCATTACTAGTAGGACTTGGATTGATTAACGAAGCGTGATGCATATCATTGCAGATGTTTCACTAGATATGCCAGCTGTAAATCTCAAGCCTTGTGGCGATCTATCAAAACAACATAAGTAGAGGTTTCCATATATTGTAAATCCAACACACCGTCTCCCTAGGTGTGTAATGAATCACTGCAGAAGAGCCAAACATGTATACCTACAGTTAGCTGACGCGAATAAGTCAAGTTCTTACTCAGCACTACAGCCTCGACGCCATCAACATGGTTCATGATACCGCGTGGGACCAACTGTCAGTGTAAGGAACGCGATGAACGCTCAGAGCATCTTGGGAAAGTTGTTCCATGTTAATACCTGTCGTTGGGACCGGCGAGATCGGCTTTCAAAAATACTATAATACAATCCTATAAAACAGCGCACAAAGGGGAAAACAAAATCCAGTGATATATTAATCTTTCATAATGTCAGCTTCAAATTAGTTTCAAAAACACCGATCCTCACCATCGAGTCGCCTTCCCGCCCTTTCTTTTCTCCACAGCGCACATAAACGATGCCAAGGTGTCCACCTCCTCTCTGCCCGTAATAGACAAAGTTTCTCTAAAATGCTTCTCCGCAATACCAGCCAATACGGAGTGCAACTCGTCGGCGTCAGCTAGGATCGGGACGCGCCTTGGTATGTCGTCTTCTTCCAGCAATCGAGAACTGCGACGCCTATTAGGCAGCTCTTTGGGGTCCCTGCGCGGTCTGTTTGCAGGGGTTGCAGCGGATGGCGGGCTTGACGGCCGCGATGGTTGATGAGGTGGCAGAGTCAGCGCAACAGGTGGCGACGGGTCGTCTGCCCTCAGAGGTGATGGATATATCGGCGGTATTATGTCGAAATGAGTAAGGTATCTGTATATCACTGCCATCGGCATCTTTTCGAACTCGACCTGAAGAGAAATCAGTTGGCGCACGTATACATGAATTTGATATATATTCGTACGAAAGATATTCTGTTCTCCGTGTCCAATGGATCTCTGAGAACTGGTTCGACCCGTTTTCTCTTCATTCTGGGTTCACCATCAACGCGTTCTACTGCTTGTCTCTTTAGCGACGATGCACCTGGAGGTCCAAAATATGAGGCATCATCGTTGACCTTTTTCCGCGCCTGCGGGCGACGAACTACTGAAGGCTGGCTGGTCGCGGACATGGTGGTGGCTAATTAAGGCCAGATTCTTGCCAAAAAAGAGCTCGGAACAATGTTTTTCAGCGCTGATCCGACGAAAAACCGCCAAGAAAATCGCAAAACACGTAGCTGACCTAATACGCATCATCCCACTATATTCCGCCTTTAAAAACCTTGACTCGTTCAGTATTTTCCCCTCTTTCTTGTCTCTCCTTTGGTTTACGTGAAATCCGTATACAGCATCTAGCCCCAGTCTTGCTGTTACTGTCACGTCGCTGTCAAGCTAGAGTATAAAAGCACCTACAGAACGCGAACCTAGTATTCATCGATGTCGACCTTTGGCCACCTCTTCCGCGTCACTACATACGGTGAAAGTCACTGCGCCTCCGTAGGAGCAATCGTCGATGGATGCCCACCGGTGAGCGACTACGATGCACCTCAACAGCGACATCTAATACAATACACTATTAGGGCCTTAAATTGGAACCCAGCGACATCCAAGTTCAGCTCAATAGAAGACGCCCCGGTCAAAGCAACCTTACTACTCCCGTACGTAAGTCCCAGTTGGAGTGCACTGCATTTACTGACTATCACGCTGCATTTCCCCATAGAGAAACGAAAAAGATTTGGTGCACCTCCAATCAGGAATCGAATACGGCGTAACCCTCGGAACACCCATATCTTTGCTGGTCAAGAACGAGGACCAAAGACCCCATGATTATTCCGAGACGGACCTGTACCCTCGACCGAGTCACGCCGACTACACCTACTTGGAAAAATATGGCATCAAGGCCAGCAGTGGCGGTGGACGGAGTAGTGCACGCGAAACTATCGGTTTGTTACGCATCTCTCCTCTCGTACCGCATGGTGATCTGATTCGCGTACAGGCAGGGTCGCTGCAGGCGCCATCGCCGAGAAGTATCTCAAACTTGCATACGGCATCGAGGTCGTCGCATTTGTTTCATCGGTGGGAAAGGTCCACTTGCCATCAACCGTGGTATCTCCGTCTTCCAGTGATGCGGACGATGACGACGCTCAAGACGCAATATCTGAGGACTTCAGGCGGTTGTTGGCAACTGTAACTCGAGAACAAGTAGACAGCCACCCTATACGGTGCCCTCATCCCGAGACAGCAGAACGTATGACCCAGGTATCCTCCATTGAAAATAGTGATCCTGAATCAAATCTGAATTGCACCGTTTCAGCGCATCGTACGGGCAAAAGAAGCGATGGACTCTATAGGTGGAACCATCACCTGCGTCATCCGTAACGTTCCCTCGGGTCTCGGTGAACCCGTTTTCGACAAGTTCGAAGCTACATTGGGACATGCTATGCTTTCCATCCCGGCGACTAAGGCTTTCGAAATCGGGTCTGGTTTTAAGGGGACAGAGGTACCTGGGAGCAAGCATAACGATCCTTTTGTGAAGCGTGATGACGGGCGACTCGGAACGAAGTCTAACTGGAGTGGCGGTGTGCAAGGAGGCATCACTAATGGGGAGGATATTTATTTCCGGTTAGTTCTTGATACTTTCACTTCTTTTCAGATACTGATGGTCGGCTTCTAGGATCGGATTCAAGTCGCCAGCGACCATTTCGCAGGCTCAAGATACCGCACAATATGATGGCACCCCAGGATCTCTTGCTGCGAGAGGCAGACATGACCCTTGTGTGGTCCCGCGAGCAGTTCCCATTGTCGAGGCTATGGCATCCATCGTTATCATGGATCAACTGCTCATCCAGAATGCCAGAAAAACGGCAGCGAGCCTTTTGCCGCCAGTGACAACGTTACCGTCAACGATGGTTTTGCCGAAGAAAGCGTGAAGGATGTAATCATACTGTTGAGAATATGCCGAAAATCCGAGTATGTGAGCACAAGGCGTGGAGTGAAGATCGAAGCGAGGTAAGATTGACAAGAAAAGATGTACGTCGTTAGGGAATAGAATGGACTTCGGCAAGGGTTCGTGAAAAGACCTGAGTGGTCCGGTTTGCGAGATAAATGAATATAGCAAGCGTGAACAATTGCTATAGGGGAGTAGCCGGTAAGCACTCAGCTTTTACCGATATAGAAACCCTGTAAGCGCGAGGCAATTACCGGGCAGAGGTGAAGGCAAGCGCTAGGCGTATCCAATGGTTTGTTCAGCAAGCGCCTGGCGTAGCTGAGTGTTTACGCAGTGCGAGGGGTACTGAAAGTAGTGAATTGGCTAGTTCTCTCTAATACAATGGTATGTACGAGTTTATATACCCAAGAGTTCAAGGAATTATTGTTTTACGAAGTTCTAATATATTCTAGTACCTGTAAGAAAAGTGGAGAAAGTAAGAGAAGATACAAGAAAGTACGAGGGAGTCAGTATGAAGATCGAGAAGGCCGAGTAAGGGCATGCGTTGACTCATGCTCAGAAGTAACGGATACCCAATATCCATAACACATACCTAGACACCTGTCCAAATGTTATCCATACGAATAGCCCCAAAGATAAGTTACTAAGCACGAAGAGTACAACGAAAAATTTGTCTACTAGTGGATACACATACTTGAATGCCTGCTCGGCCCATTAAGACGACGCAAAGAAAAAATTCACCACTGCTCCTCTTCCTCCAAATCGATGCAGACGCAACATAAGACAGGTTCTAGGTGCCACCACCACCACTTTTGAATGTACGGTCACTCAGGATGCTAGAAGAAATGATACCGGCGACTTACATGTCGATTTAGCAGTCGACCGGGCCATGTCCCGAAGGCAAGGTCAATCTCGCGGTTGAGACGGGTCTCATCATCCAGATAGGCAAAATAATTGTAGTCCTCATCCTCATCTATGGAGTAAAACCGCCTCGAAGGGGGCATGAGGGGTGACCGCTCGCTGGGATCGAGTCCTTTGTCAGCCGCCTGTCGTCTTGGTCTCTGTCCCATATGCTTGACACGCAGCCCTAATGGACCCCAAGACGAGTTATCTGTATTCACGTCGTCCTCCCGGCAACGTAATGGCGCAGATATGGAGGACGAAGGAGAGCTGGACAGGGATGAGTCTGGGGTGACTCTGTCCGCTGCGTGCCGCCGGGGGAGTCCAGAAGTGATGCGAACTCTGGAGCGAAATCGGACGCTGCGGTTTTTGATGGTGATAGGTGCAGCAGACCGCACATACGGATTTTCAGTATGGGAATCATTTGCGGCAGACGAGTCTGTCGTAGTGCTGCTCAGCAACGACTCTGGGACTTGGTCGATGTCTATCTGGATGGCGTCTGCATTTTCGATAACGATAGCTGGCTTTAAAAAGGAAGAATGGGCGGGTACGCGAAAGGCTACGTCGCAGGGGAAAGAGTCGAGGGTATCCTTGACCATTGGCGTAGATAAGTTCTGAGTACGAAAGTCATCGTCTAGGGGCTCGATCAGTCTTGGCAATATGCGATCGAGACCATTATCAGCACCTGAGGGGAAAATCACATATTCTGGACTGTTTTTTGGGTCGGTGCCACTCCATTGCGCACCTAGTGGGATCCCGCTGTGTTTTCCCATAGCATTAGGCATCTCTGTGTGGTTAGTGGGGGGTTACGATAAGGCTGAGGACCAGCTTTAGCCTCAGTGTGAAGGAGAAATTATACTTTACCAACTGCCCAGGTTTTCAAAGAGGTAGTCAGGATAGGCAGTTCATGGGAGTTAAAGGTTGAGTCCTAAAATAAACTAAGGAGCATGTAGATATGTACATAAACTTTACCTGTCATCTGGGTGTCACCTGTGAGTTTTGTCCCTCCCCATCATTCTATATTCATTCTCGCACCGGTAGGCCCATCACATGCATACTCTCGTACAGTCTCTCGCCGAAGCCGCAGAGTGAATACTAGACTGATTTTTACCCCATTACGCTTCTCCTGCAGGGAGTGAAGAAGAGCCTAGTCGAAGCCCACACAAGTTCCGCAGTAAATAATGTCTACACGACTGATGAAGGAGCGTCCGTCGGAGGAAATATATATGACAGCACGGTAATAAGTGTACGTGGCAGATAATCAGATACGATGATTAGCCAGATTAGCTGGACTGTGGAACCTAGTAATGACGGCGAACACGAAAAGGTACAAGGTGTGGAGCTTGGAATTCTAGAGTCTTCATTTTTCACCGAGATATTGTAGTAACTCGTAGAAGTACCGAATTCAGGATTGGGTTGGCCATCTGATGATACTATAGGAACTTACCACGCTTGACGGTACATTTCGGCCGAGGACGTGCGAGTGACTGGGGTCGTAAGCAGACTTCCTGTTCTGTAGAAGTGGCCGGAACTAAAACCTATTGAGTAGCATGAACAGAAAGGCCTAGTATGTCCGATAATACTCAGAGCAAGCAATAAAAAAGACGCTTAAAACAGTTAACAGAACATCAACATGAGGAACCAAAGATTCTGGCCAATGTGCTATTGATAGCTGCAATAATATGGCGCAAATCTCGAAAATTGTCGGATTACACTAGAGAGATAGAATCCTTTAGGATAACTAGATTGTTAATGGTATGCTGTCGACGAAGCTGAGTGTCTAGATAGTAGAGCCATTGTAAAATCTCAAGACAAACAAGCTTAAGGAGCGTCCATTGATTCAAGTTAATGGTGTGAGAAGCACATTCGATTAAAGTAATTTGTGTGTGTAGACCCCAGGGGTCCATGTGCTGGAAGGGAACGGCGGGAGTTTTTCACGGCCATACCAGCCGTAGAAGGTGAAAAAAGACGGATGATCCTGAATGTGGTTAAGGGTTGGAGGGCGCTGCTAGGTAGTTGACCGACGAGGGAACGGTCAACGGGGAACCCCGGTTATTCTGGTCGATACAATGAATGCGAAAGCAGGATCAAGTCACGGCCAATACATTCCCACAGATTTCAAAACGACTTCTGTAATTTCTGACTGCCAGAATTTGCGAAGACTTAGATGATAGCCGAATCACGCGCCCAGTTCCAGGGTGCTGGGGGTGGTAACGATGGTTAAATGTGGAACAGACGTACGCAGGGCTAAGTACTCACGTCGTACGGTA
Organism: Armillaria fumosa; assembly: GCA_030407015.1. Taxonomy (NCBI): domain Eukaryota; kingdom Fungi; phylum Basidiomycota; class Agaricomycetes; order Agaricales; family Physalacriaceae; genus Armillaria; species Armillaria fumosa. The sequence continues at coordinate 1,504,713 of JAUDYM010000001.1, forward strand.
AGTGGACTTCCACAGCCCCCAGTCCAATTTGTGGTTAATCTCTTTACCTCCTTGTATTCGATGAAGTGCGTGGCAAATGTGAGTATGCCTGTTCGATGAAGATAGAATTTCCGCGGGACAATTAAGGAGTAGGAAGCCTGAGAGCGTTTTGTACCTCATTTTAGTGTTCCTTGCTGAATGATACACTGATTGGAGCTGCCCAAGGCCAGAGCCCGTCTCAGAAGATCGTCTTCGATGTTTTATACCCGATAGGAAGTCGAGGTGAAATGTCCCCAGACACTCGTTCCCCGATGATGAAAGAACCATAGTTCGAATAAAAATTAACCGCGTACTTTCCGTACAAGTGTAACAATCCAGTCTCCGGGTTTACGGTCGGATCGATGAGGCATTTTTTCCTACCGTCTGACAGAATAGAAATAAATTGATGAACCGTCAGAGAAGCATCAGACGCGATCTAACGGTCACTCGGACCTCGCAAGAATGTCCTCGATTGCCTTCCTGACGCAAACTGCTTCGTATTTCGGATCTATAACCTCAGTTTCTGAATGAACTCGGGTGCACCTGACGCCCAATGCCTGCGACGATCGCACAGATGCGCCAAAATGAGCTCGCTGTCTTCCAAATCAGAGAGAGAACAAACCGTTATTCGATCAACGTTAACGTGAATAGTTGTTCCTTCGAGGTAAACAAGATCGGTGATGAAAGCGGAAACCGGATAGGTCGTGCTGGCACTGCCCAGACCATAAGATCGGTTTTGGTATTGTGCGTTCAGAGTCCGTGTTATAGCGCTGAACAAACCATTATCAAATAGTTAAGAGGGAACAATCAATGGAGAAGATGAACGCTTACAGAATGTAATCTTCCGCAGTATATCCATCCGTTTCTCTATCGTTTTTTGTGTTTACTAATCGGGAAACTCAGAGATGAAGTTACCATAGTTATGAGTGGACTCACGTAGGAGGATCTTGGCCCGCAATGTACGTGACCGCGCAATAGCAGCTGCAACTCCGCGTAGAGATAGGCATGGGATGATGCTGAGGTAAATATAGGTCAGAGACTAAAAATATCTGTTTGTTTGTCGTACCTCGTCCAAAGAGAACCACACGAGAAGACGAGAATATCGTGCGTAGATAGACTTGATATATAATCTGGATTCGGTGAAGGATGAATTTCCATACCGTATGCATTGATGTAAAATAACTCTGCGGACCGACATCGCGACATTAGAACGTGAAATGGAATCGTTCACCAAATATAAAACTGACTCGATATCCGTGAAGGCAAAGGTTCGTGAGAATCTTTTCTTTGTGGCTCAAACATGACATTGTGACGTTGGGCTTCAAGACCATCTTCTGGTGACCACAGATCGGCTTTACTAAAATTGATTGACGGAGCTACAGGGGCCACTGGATGCGATATCTCGCATTGCCCGACGAGCCTTTCTCCATTGTCCTGTCCGCGGTGACATGTTAGATGCGAGTTAACGCAGACGGCTAGGGCACTGACTAACTCTGCGGCGATAGTAACCGTATGGTTTGTCACAATTACCGGTAATATATTGGCCTGGCTGTTCGTGATAGAGGAAAAGAGGAATATTGCGGAGGGAAGCGACCTGAAAAATCCTTGTGCGGCAGCTAGAAAATAATTACCGATGCTATATAGCTATATCATGCTCGGTACGTCCACAGAGACAACATTTAACTTGCCTTCCGTTGACAAAGTTGAAATTCTTGTGCGCTCGTTTGAGAAGTTCGCTTTCGAAATAAACGAGAAAACCTACAATCAACATCTAGCTACGTAGCGTTTGTATGCAGAGAATGGAAGGTACAATACCACGTATAGTTTCCTTTCTATCATTAGGAATGCCCCGCCATAATGGGCTTCGGCCTTCAACAATCTCTCTCCACTCTTCGCGAGCTTGCCGCTCCGTATAATGCGCAGGTAAACGGTAAGCGAGAAGGCTGCGAATGGCCTCCAATGGAGATGAGGGGGGAGCGGAAGGAATAAGGCGAATCAATCGAGACCTTATATCACCTACAAGATATTCAGCACTTGAAGGAAGATGTTCGTTGCCGGCCATACCAATCGAGGGTCCCCCGAGGACGCGTATTATCTCGCTAGACGAACCGCCGTCGTCAGAGACAGGAAGAACATAGCACGCATTTCCAAAGGCAGAGCATATTGAATTACCGCCAGTACCGCCCGAGATTACAACAATCGACGTCGCGTCTTGTGTCGAACCCGCAGGAGCACTTCTCAATGCTGGGGTGTTAGTTTGATATCTCTCTTGCGAGGCCGTCACTGGTAAGTCGAATACAGATGATCCAGGACTATTCGTGCCAGAACTTTGAACTTTGAGGTGGAGACTTGGTCTATTTCCCTGGTCCATCGGGATAGTATCGGGAGTAAGTGGTGGTCGTGGCTTTCACTGCGTCGGAACACCGGTCCGAACCTTTCCAAACGTTACGAGCATAGCCACCACCTTGGGAACTTTCAACTGTCGTTCGACCATGACCGACTTTCCTGCTTTGACGGGTTTTTACAAATTCTTGTTTCTCTATTTGGAGCCTAGTAAGTCTAAACTGTTACTGGATCATTCGCTTGCTTGCTGACTGATTGACTTGCAGTGTCGACGATGATACCTGCAGTCATGATTCTAACATTCCCGGGAGCAGCTTGGTTCTATCACGAATTGATTCCGACATCTTCGTCTGAACCTCTAGGAGCTCTGAACGCTCGTTCAAAACTTGCAGTGTGGCAGCTTGGAAATTGTCAGTTCATACGGTTACACGCGGGATTTCTAGTATGAGGGCTGACCATGCTCTAGGCTATTTACTTCTGGGCATGATATCCACTGTGGTGTTCCGCACTATAAAGAACGCTGTTCCAAAAGATCCACAGTTACAGGAACGACTTGTCGGATCGCTTTTGTTCTGTTTAGCCGTCGCAGACGTAAGTGGGATTTCAAATAAATTCACAAGCATGTGTATTCTTACTTTCGAACCTTTTTCTATCTTCCAGTTATCCCAGTAAGTTTGGCCCCGGTTTCTGGGAATTCATACTCACGCTTTTGAAGTATCTTCACTTCGCTCCTTGGCATTGGAGAAGAGCTGAGGTATTATCCTGCTGCTTGGAACGCCACCACCCATGGCAATATCACGTTTACTATGTTCTTATTCTTAGTCAGGTACGTGCAGCCCTGAAAGGAGAATATTTCAAGGCGTTGATTCCAAGTAGAGCTTCATGGTTTTTGGGTATCGGTCGTCAGCGATTCTACTATGGACAATCAGGAGATAGCAAGGGTAAAAAGCAAGTCTAATCCTCGGGCCCCCGTACATGGATGCTCCATCAAAAATGAATCGCTAACATTACGATGTATTGCGATGCAATGCGATCAAATTTTGACTGAAGGCGTATGCCTTACAAGAACGATCCACCTGTTCCTGCAGTGAGAGACCTTGAACGCCAGAATGACAGAACATTAGACCTACCAGACCACCAATGATTACAGTCATCCATTCATGACAGTGAAACGTCGTGGCGGCCGCGGCCGCGGTGGAGCCCTGGTGCGGTAGGAATCGGTTGCATCTTCATAATAACTAGAAAGCTCCTCTGACATATCAGGGAGTCCCGGTGAGACAACGGATGCCGTTTCTTCATGTGTTTGTCTGCGCCACTGTTGGACAGAGAGCAACCGGCTATAATCTTCGGAAGAGATGCCCGAAGGAAACGGTGAACCGTGGTCGTGCGTGTTGAAGAGTTCAGCTTGGAGAGGTGGAGGGTGATGACGGGTGTCCCGTATCGTCGGGACGTTGACTGGTTTGTTGATGATCTTTCGAATCAGGAGATTGGGGTTGAAACTGTACGAGCGACGATGGTGTCCAAGTCGCGCAATACCAGGTTGATCAGAACCAGGTCCTTGTTTTGTGATCGGCAGAATATGGGAGCTTTTCCGCCTCCATCTCAGGTAGGCAAAACACACAAGTCCTATAACCAGCGCACCACCTAGCGTCCCTAGGACACCGCCGATGATCTTGCTACGGGTCGCGGACAGGCTGGTAGTTTCGAGGGCTGCCGATGAATTTGGTCCTGTACTAGGCAATGCAACAGGGGCAGATGATGTACTCGATCCATCATCATCATTATGGCTGACAGTCAACAAAAATCAGCTTGAAACGCGGTATCATGGGAAAGGTATCAAGTTTGACTTACGAATAGATGATAGAGTCCAAGAGGATCAAAGATGCACTACCTCCGATATGACCATTTTGGATTTGAATAATATGCCTACCGGAAGACAGATTCTCGTAGGCAAACACAGTCATGTTGTAAACATAGTCTGGACTGGATGGATCCGGTTCTGAACTGTAAGTGCCGGCCTGAACGCCATCTATGAAGAAGGTCATATCACTTCTTCCTCTGTCCGGGACTAATCATTTTACGCGCCTCCTTAGACGGTGGAAAACGTACGTAGGGTGTTGGACACTCTGTGCAAGAATACAGTTGACGTAGACAGCGGTACCTAAAACACTTAACTAAGGCCCCGATTAGAAGACACTTATTTCTTTACGTACCGGAGAACGTATACGATGCAAGCACCGCTGCGCTTTCATTACTCTGTGTCACCGTAATATTTGTGATCAGGGTCTGTGGCAGAAGCAGAAGATGCACACATACAAATTTCCCCACATGCCAGGTCCTATCCCATGCTTTGGACGGATCAACTGGAGCGAAACAATTATTGCAGGTGCTGTTGACAGTCCAGGCATCTGCGGGAGTATAAGATACTGTATCTTGGGTTTTGGGGTCCCCGTTCTGGTCGTCGACAGTCACATTGACCAGGGCTGCCAAAGTGGAAGAGAAAAAAAGGGCGAGTGAAAGTAGAGATAGAAGAAGCCGCATGGAAGAAGTCAGCCGCACAAAATGAGTGGATGTCCAGAAGAAAATGAAGCACCAGGCGAACATGAAAGCGACAAGAAAGCGAGCTTTCTCATGAAACGCCTTGGGGACAAGCATAAAATATATATCTTCATGGATGCTTCACATCAAATAAATGCTGTGCAGTGAGCATATGCAGCTGTGATTGATACTGATTTTGAATAATTCTGGTTTGAGTGAGACGCCGAGAAGAGACGCCGGCGGTTGCTACTGCCAGTGATCAAGGTATGACTAAGAATAGATTTGATCAAGCATTGCCTTTTCTGCCTATTTTGATTCTCCGGATTCGTCACGCATAGAGAAACTACCGATGTCGTCTGAAGACATTGCGGAAGAGATTCGCGACGTTTTTCCCGACACAGAAGAAGTTATTGTTCAGTACCTGTCTGGATACCTCGTCGATGATGCCGGAGAAGAGGAAGACGTTCTTCAGGTTGCGCGCACCATTCTTGAATCTCTTTCTGGCGGCGAAAACGACAAGCTGGAGAAGCTCATGGACCGGCTGGGTGATCTCTTAGAGGATCAGCTCAATGCACGACTCAAGAATAGGTCTGGGCCTAAGTTACAGAAATTGGATAAAGTGATGGATATGAGCAAAGCCCAAATGTCCAACACCATAGCGTTTTCCGAGGGCGTTGACTTGGAATCTATCAACAAGGGAAAGTGCGTTGTCGTCGCTTTCTGTCGTGTTTTATAGGCTCAATGCCAATATCTCAGGGCATCTCGAGTCGATGTTAAGAAGCTTGAAAAACAGGAAGCTAAGCTCAAGGTCGGTATCACCAGCCCACAAGTGTTTTTTCCGTATGCTGACGGTATATGTCCCAGGCGAAGATTGAGAAACGGGCGAGAAGGGATCTGTATGAGGGATCTAAGTTGTTGGATGCCCATCGAAAACAAGTGTGTTACCCTCCCGATCAAATCATTCGGGCAATAACAACTGTGCGTTACCGCTTAGCAAACGTACGAGGAGATGTATATGAAGGTTTGCTTCTCATCGCATGCTCACAGCATCCATTCACTCGAACGGGACACAGATCAACCCCTTGGAAGCCGTCAACGCAAAGAACAAGAGTCGCGACATCCATCTCCCGTCAATCGATGTCAATTTTGGGTCAAATCGTATTCTGTATGGTTGAAAATTCCCTTTTGCCTGCGAGGAAATTAAAACCCACTGCAGTACTGGCGCGACTTTGACTTTGGCTCATGGACGTCGGTATGGTCTCATTGGACGGAACGGTCAGTCACATCTTACATCACAGTCCACGTCTCAAACATGAATCCGTCCGCTAGGTGTGGGTAAATCGACATTGCTACGACACATTGCGATGCGAGAGGTTCCTATTCCGGCTCATATCAGTATTCTGTTTGTGGAGCAAGAAGTGAGTTGCAATGATTATTGTGTGGCTGGTACCGTTCTTAATATTGGAGTCTTCCAGATCATTGGTGACGATACTGCCGCTATTGATTCGGTTTTGAAAGCAGATGTTTGGCGAGATCATCTGCTAAAAGAGGAGGCTGCATTGAACGCTAAGTTAACGGAACTCGAAGTAGAAGGCGACGACAAGCGGTTTGAAGATGCAAGAGAAGAGACATCTTCGCGACTAGCCGATGTACATACCCGATTATCTGACATGGATGCAGAGAGTGGCCCTGCCAGGGCAGCCTCCTTGTTGGCCGGCAAGTGGATAATCTGATATGATGCTGAGGCTCTTAGCTCATTTTTGCTTACCTATAGGTCTTGGGTTTGACGAGGCGGACCAACAAAGACCAACGAAATCATTCAGTGGTGGCTGGCGGTCAGTTTATCTACCATAAAATAGCCTTTGCACGAGCAATCTAATCTTCTATAGTATGCGACTAGCGCTAGCGCGCGCACTTTTCGTCAAGGTAGTTATATCTTAATACTGCTCTAAAAATGTTCTCACCAACTCTGTTCGTCTAGCCTGCTTTATTGCTGCTGGATGAACCTTCAAATCATAGCAAGTGGATTTGTTGTGACTCTACACGGAGATCGCTGACGACATTGTAGTTGATTTGAATGCCCTCGCCTGGCTTGAAGATTACTTGCAGACATGGCAAGGAACACTGCTGGTCGTGTAAGTGATCTATCACATATCCATGTATATTTGATACATTGACTAATATTGGCCAGTTCTCATGATCGCGCATTCTTGTGAGTAGTCCCTTCGGGAGTTCCGCATTTTTGCTGACGGGATCTAAGGGATGCAATTGCCACAGACATTGTTCATCAACATTCAGGTCGCTTGGATTACTACAAGGGGTAAGTCATCTGCTCTTGGATGCGTTTCTATCTTTCATGCATACGACACATTCAGGAACTTCACGCAATTCTATTCTACAAAATCGGAACGTGATCAAAACCTTCGTAAGGAGTACGACGCCCAGATGGAATATCGGAAACATCTTCAAGCCTTCATTGATAGATGGAGATATAACGCCAATCGTGGTAAGTCTGACCCACTTATCAGACTGAACGATGTAGTAATGAATCCACATTAGCTGCACAGGCGCAATCCAGGATCAAGATTTTGGAAAAGGTCCGTTGACCTGCAAGAAGTTCTACTTGTGGTTGATATTCTATCTATTTAAAAGTTGCCCGAGCTCGAACCTCCCGAGGCGGATGAGACGGAGAGTTTCAAGTAAGTCTTTTGGAACACATTTCTATTACTGATCTTATTATTTCTCTCAGGTTCCCAGAAACCGATAAGATCTCCCCGCCTATACTTCAAATGGACGAAGTCACATTTGGCTACTCTCCTGAAAAAATCATCCTTAAGGGCGTTAATATCGATGTTGGGCTGGACTCCCGGATTGCTATCGTTGGAGCGAATGGCAGTGGAAAGTCAACGCTGTAGGTTTCCCATCGTTATGCAGAACGGAGCTGACTTCCTAACAGCATCAAGGTCTTGACGGGTGAATTACGGCCCTTCTCTGGTCATGTCACTCAAAACGGGAGGTTGCGAATGTTTGTCTTCCTTTCTCAGCTATTAGGCTTTGATATTGAACCTTCCTCAGCGGTTATTTCGCGCAACACCACGTCGATTCTCTCGATCCGACGATGTCGCCTGTGCAGTTCCTAGCATCGAAATTCCCGGGTAAAACGGAACAAGAGTATCGACAGCATCTAGGCAATTTCCAGATAAGTGGAATGACAGGGTAAGGATACGCCTCATGTCGTCTCCTTTAGGCACTGAGATCCATCCATTTAGGTTGCAGCTCATCGGAACACTCAGTGGGGGTCAGAAATCGCGCGTGGCCTTTGCAGTGTTGTCCCTGCAGCGACCTCATGTGCTGCTATTGGATGAAGTAGGATAATCCGTTCCAAAAATTCCCATGCTTATGACTCGTTTATGATAGCCTACTAATCACTTGGATATCGAGGTTCGCACCGGCAGCTTTGTTGGAACATCGGCTGATCTGAGATATTGTGCAGGGTCTTGACGCTCTTATGACCGCCCTGGACTCGTGGAACGGAGGCGTTATCGTCATCTCCCACGACGAACGATTTATCACGACAGTGGCGAAGGAGGTGTGTCAATGTTTAGCCCGTTGAATGAATCCTGATTGAAAAACCTTCAGCTTTGGGTATGCGGCGATGGAACAGTAACGAAATTCAAGGGCGACGTACAAAGCTACAAGGTCTGCGCTCGGTTGCTCAATGCCGCGTGTTTACTGACGAGTATGGGTCTATAGCAATTGATTGTAAGTAATATTAAGATGAAGCCGTAGCGGTGACCGTCTTCGTATACTGCTCATGTTTGAGTACATTGTCTTTGTTAATCACGAGGCGCTTAGAGAAACGCGAGGCTGCCATTGGGCTGTTAATGTATGCATTCTAAGGGAAAACGCCATCGCATCTATGAGGTATTATGTTCCGCGAGTCTGCCAGGCCGGGACCTCTGTCTATATCCACAGAGGTTACTATTAGTGTGGGCCCTGGAATGGCGCTATTTAAGGGGTGAGTGTGATCGCGTTACCGTGTCCGCCGTTCCGGAACGTGTGGCTTATATAATCCGCCGAATTTTTTTGCGAGCTTCAATAGGCTGTAATTACTTGCTGTCCAGACAACGTTCATTGTCAGCCGCTCTCCTCAGATTTATATCGTCAGTGTATGTTCTCGCATAGTTTCAATGTACTGTGCAGGCCAAAGTCCTTTTTGCTGAAAGCCTTCTGTTGCACGCGTCCGGGGAGTCACGTGGCGCTGTTTTGTAACGCGTCGCGATTGGCACTGTTGAATCAGAACTTGTCCACTGTCATCATCTACTCTTGCCACCATTCCACCATGAGCTCATCCGAGGGCGAATACGGCGATACCATCGATGTCTCGAGCTCAGAGTCCGAAGGCTTTGTGCCTGCCACTAAGAAGGTCGGTCTTTCTGCTCTGCGCCCCTCGTCCTCGTGGTTAACACGCAGCCCGAAGGCGAAGGCTCTCGCCAAACCCAAGGTAACCAAGACCAAGGCTACTCCTGCCACGAAATCGAAGGCTGTTCCCTCAAGGAGCGCCGCCGCGAAGCCGAAAACGACAAAGAAGAAAGTGTTGGTTGATCACGACGACAATGCGGAGGGCACTGCGATGGAAGTTGATTCAGACGGAGACAACGATACAGGGTCATCTGCTGCTCGGACAACACAACCGGCTGCTCCGGGGAAGAAGAAGTCTGCTTCAGAGACTTATCAGAAGGTGCGTCGTGGCTGCTGGTCGGAGAGCGACGTGTTGATGGTATCTCAATAGCTTACGCAACTGGAGCACATTCTCAAACGTCCTGACTCATATATCGGAAGTGTTGAGACTATCACTCAAGCCATGTGGACATTCGATGTAGCCACTAAGCGCATGGTGAATCGCGAAGTCAAATTCGTCCCCGGATTTTATAAGATTGTGGATGAGATTCTCGTCAATGCTGCCGACAACAAGGTAATGGCCTTATATGGCTATCTTAATCAGAACTTGACATGTCCGATACCTGCAGATCAACGACCCAAGCATGGACACCATCAAGGTCAACATCGACGTCGAGGAAGGAACCATTTCCGTCTATAACAACGGGAGGGGTATTCCCATAGAAATGCACTCTCGAGAGAAGATGTATATTCCGGAGCTCATCTTCGGCCACCTCCTTTCTTCCTCCAACTACGATGATGACGAGAAGAAATTGACCGGCGGACGTAACGGCTATGGAGCGAAACTGGCTAACATCTATTCCCACGAGTTCACTGTTGAGACTGCCGACAAAAACTCGCTGCAGAAGTACAAGCAAACTTGGACGCAGAATATGAGCATCTGTGGAAAACCGAAGATCACGAAAAATTCCAAGGGAGAGGAATGGACTAAGGTCTCCTTCAGGCCCGATCTTGCGCGCTTTGGAATGGACTCCATCGACGATGATACAGCAGCACTCCTACGCAAACGCGTTTATGATATGGCCGGGACAGTGAAGGACGTGAAGGTTTTTCTTAACGACGAAAGGATCAAAGTCAAAAACTTCAAGCAATACGTTGAAATGTATCTCAACTCGGCTCAAGCGGAGGCAGAAGACAAGTCAGGTGGTGCTGCCCAGTCGAAACCAACGGTGATATACGAACAGATTAACCCGCGCTGGGAAGTTGCTTTCGCCATCTCTGAGGGATCGTTCCAACACGTCGCCTTTGCCAACTCGATTGCTACTGTCAAAGGTGGTACACATGTCACTCTCATCTCGGATCAAATCTCCAAGAACTTGCTAGCGGCAGTCTCGAAGAAAAACAAGGCTGCATCTGTAAAGAGCCAGCAGATCAAGAACCATATGTGGATCTTCATCAACGCGCTCATCGAGAATCCTACATTTGACAGTCAAACTAAGGAGACTTTGACTTTGCCTGCGTCGAAGTTCGGAACGAAGCCTGTTCTTTCCGAAGACTTCCTGAAGAAAGGTGGGAATTCATTGCCCCTTGCGGCGATGCCATTTAACATGTGAATAGTCCAAAAATCTCCCATCATCGAGCATATCCTGAACTGGGCTCAATTCAAGGCCGATCAACAGATCAAGAAAACCGACGGTACCAAACGTAGCAGGTATGCTCAATGAAAATTCTGGGATTGGATGTTATCTGACGCGCTTCTTTAGGATTACAGGTCTGCCTAAACTGTCTGACGCGAACATGGCCGGCACCAAAAATGCCAAAAATTGCACTCTTATCTTGACAGAAGGAGATTCAGCCAAAACTATGGCCCAGGCTGGTCTTAGTGTCGTTGGACGAAACAACTTTGGTATCTTCCCTCTTCGTGGTAAAGTTTTGAATGTTCGCGAAGCGAAGCACGACCAAATCATGAAGAACGAGGAGATTCAGAACATCAAGAAGATTTTGGGCTTGCAGCACAACAAAGAGTACAAGGACGTTTCGTCGTTACGGTACGGCCAACTTATGCTTATGACCGATCAGGTAAGTCTTGTCGACCTCTGACGCCTGTGGGATGTTCACGTCGTAATAGGACCACGATGGTTCTCATATAAAAGGCCTCCTCATCAATTATCTCGATCATTTCTATCCGTCCCTATTAAAGTTGCCAGGATTCCTCGTTGAATTTGTCACACCTATCGTTCGGGTAACGTTTCTTATGGTACCTTACTGTCGTATCTTCTCTAACACTTGATAAGGTTACGAAAGGCAATCAGCGTAAAGACTTCTTTACTATCCCTGAATATGAAGAATGGGTGGAAAGAACACCAGACGCCTCGAAATGGAAAGCGAAGTATTTCAAGGTACGCTTGCACGTATTCCATATTCATTTCGACTCTTCATGTTACCTGTAGGGTCTGGGTACAAGCAAAGACACAGATGCTGTTGAGTACTTTGCTGATATGGGCAAGCATGTGATTCCCTTCTCGCCGCTCAAGGAGGAAGAGAGAGAAGAGATCGATCTCGCTTTTAGTAAGAAGAAAGCCGATGAGAGAAAGGAATGGCTTCGTCAGTTCCGGGTGAGTTTGGAACCTTATAACAGACACGATATTCATATGCCGTCAGCCGGGGACATTTTTGGACCACAACTTGGACGAGATATCGTACTCTGAGTTCATCAACAAGGAGCTTATTCTTTTCTCTATGGCCGATAATATTCGATCTATACCATCTGTTGCCGATGGGTTAAAGCCTGGTCAAAGGAAGATCATATGGTCGTGTTTCAAGCGAAATTTGAAGTCGGAGATCAAGGTTTGCTAACAAATACACGTCTCGCCAAGACTTTTGATTGATATGTGGGTCTTTAGGTTGCCCAGCTTGTTGGTTATGTCTCTGAAAAATCTGCATATCATCACGGTGAAGCTAGTTTAGCCGCGACTATAGTCAATCTTGCGCAAAATTTTGTTGGATCCAACAACATCAACATACTCCTGCCCAACGGACAGTTCGGTTCTCGAGACCAGGGTGGGAAAGACCATGCCTCGCCTAGGTACATTTTCACAGAGCCTGCCCCTATCACTCGATCGATCTTCCATCATGCCGACGATGCACTATTGAATTCCCAGGAGGACGATGGGCTAACCGTTGAACCAGAATGGTATCTCCCTGTTTTGCCCATGATCTTAGTCAACGGAGCGGAGGGCATTGGTACCGGTACGCCTAGCGTCAGCGCCCTTAACCCTGTCACTGACAGATACCTTTCCAGGTTGGAGTACGAACGTTCCATGCTTCAATCCGGTTGATATTGTGGCTAATCTTCGCCGACTAATGAATGGCGAGGAATTGGTTACTATGCATCCGTGGTGGCACCGCTTCACTGGGGAAGTGAAGTCAACTGGCAAGAATAAGTACGAAGTAACCGGTATTGCGAGGAAGGTCGACGACAGCACTGTCGAGGTGACTGAACTTCCTATTCACAAGTGGACTGCGAACTTCAAGAAGGACCTCGAAGCAATGATGGGTGGTGACAAGACAGATGCAGTCAAGGTGTGGTCCGTTCTGCGCTCTGTCAGCGCCCTACTCACTTTGCTCGCAGAATTACCAAGAGCACCACTCCAATGAGAACGTGCACTTCGTGATTGAGATGAATCCTAAGGAGATGGAGAAGGCAGAAGCCCAAGGCTTCACTGAATACTTCCAGCTCACGACGAAGATCAGCACTGCAAACATGATATGTTTCGACTTCGAAGGCAAAATCAAGAAATATGACTCTCCGGAGGCCATTATCGAAGATTTCTATCCTGTACGCATGGCGTACTATCAGAAGCGCAAGGTACGCTTTCTAACCAATAGACACGATTTCACCCTAAACAATATTCAAGGACTACTTGGCTGGCGAACTTCAAGACGCCTTTGAGAAGCTCTCAAACCAAGCCCGTTTCGTGCAAATGATTGTGGACAAGAAGCTTGTCGTGTCTAATCGCAAGAAAGCAGACATTGTCGCTGATTTGAGGCATCATGAGTTCCGACCGTACCCCAAGAAGCCTAAGGGTCCGAAGGTTGCAGACAATGACGATAACCAGGACAACGCCGCCGAAGAAGTTGACGATGACCTTGATACTGATTTCGATTATTTGCTTACCATGCCGATCTATAACTTGACGAAGGAGAAGGTACTCCAAAATACCCTTTTTGTTGTCCGTTTTCTGATCCCTTTAACTTACAGATTGAAAAACTCCGCCAACAAGCTGCAGACAAGGAGGCGGAGCTCCTCGCTTTGTTGGAGGTCACGCCCAAGCAAATGTGGAATGACGATCTCGACAACTTCTTGGTTATGTATGAGGTCAGTATTGCCGCTCTTCGCCGTGACACGAATTTCAACGATCTGTAGAAACATCAACGTGAAGTCCAGCAAGCCGCGATGAAGGCCAGTGGCCAAAAAGGCAAGAAGAAGCAAGGCACCCTGAAGACGCGGAAATCTATCGGATCACGCAACAAGGGCTCAGACGATGACGAAGACTTCAAGCCTGTCAAAGCTGCGCCGAAGAAAAAGCCTGTTGCAAAGCCGGTGGCGAAACGTGAGGATGATGAGGATGACGACATGGCTCCGCCACCAGCACCCAAGCGCGCCGCAGCCACCAAGAAGAAGCCAAAGGACGAGTCTGACGATGAATTTGACGTTATCGAGGTTCAAAAGCCTGCCCCAAGGAAGAAACCTGTTGCCAAGTCAAAACTAGCCCTGTCTGACTCCGACGACGATGATGTTGCCGTCGTGGCCAAGAGCACAGACAAGGGTAAGGCGAAAGCGAAGCCACCTCCGAAGCGGAAAAGGTATATTGCATCGGTCCCTGAATTGTGTTCTCAAATCTAATGCCGTTTCAGTTTGGAGATAGAGGAGGAAGATGACGGGGAAGACGAGCCAATACCCAAGAAGAAGAAAGCTGCGGCCACCCAGCCTCCCGTCACGGACTTCTTCACCAAGGCTGGGCCTTCTGAACCCAAGAAAATGAAGCTAACTAAGAAGATGAAGCCCGCTTCTCCTCCGAAGGCAAAGAAGTCACCACCCAAAGTTGTAGATAGTGAGGACGACGACATGGACTATGACGCTATTCCCAAGCCTCCTCGTACCACCCGGCCTCCGAGGTCAGCGGCGGCCGCATCTAGAAAGTACATGGATATCGAGGATAGTGATGAGGACGGGGATGATTCAATCTTCGTTGAGGATGATTAGTACTCACTGGCATAGAAATTCTTTATAATAGTTGTATTTATACGTGTCATTTCATCTCTAATCATGCTTTATTATTTTTTTCTGCTGCTATTGGTGTGCGAAGCTAGTATGGACGCGAGCATCACACCATCAGACGCGTGAGGCGTCGAAGCACCGACTTACCCAAATTGGAAGTTCTCGTGTCCCCCACGAGTTTCCGCCTTAAGCTCTCGGGTGGCCACTCCGTGTGTTTCCTCCACCTTTTCACAGCTAGATGGGGTCAATATACTATCACCAGTTGGGGGGAATCGAAAACAGACGACTCGACTTGTCATGGGCTGATAGGTAGATCTTCCTGTCAGGTCACTTCCCCGCTGAGTCCTGACATTTCCCCAGAGGACAATTTTGGGATCATAGCAGACTTGCAAGAGATGTGTTTTCGATAGCTAAGGGCGGGCCGTTACAGCTTGCGCTTGGTATAGTGTGCCAATATCTCCTTCTAGTGTATTCGATACTGAATCTTGTCCAAAGGTATTACCAACACTGGTGCTTCATATCTGTTGATACCTGGGCGCCAGGCGAAAGAAATTGCGCGCAACTGCCGTCTACCTCCTCCCCGCCCCGACAAAAGTCTTAACGCGAACGATTTTGAATCGATATCTCCCATTGAATTCAAAAACCCAGACGAACTCGTCAAGAAGCTCGGATCGCTAGCTTCCTCCAAGAGCAAAAACAGGAAAAATGGCACGGCTCCGGTGGACACTAGCAAAGCCAATAAAGGCTATGACACCATCGCGATGGATCCCGATAGACGCAACGATGGTCTATATCGCCCACTTTTCGAGCACGGAAGGTGCGCAACACTCAAATAGATCTTAGACTGGCAAAAGGTTGATTTACTGGCTTCTAACCCCCAGGGTACTATATCGGCTGAAGAAGAATATACTTGACGAAAACCTGATTGAAGTGGGGAAATCACAATGGCTCGAGACCTTTCGGATGTGCTCCTTCATATACAACAGATGGCAACCGAGCAGCCCAACGATATTGGACATCGGTCTTGCTGAAGGGGCACCCGGGCGGCTTGATCCGCCTCCAGCCGTCAGACAGATTGTCATAAAGAGGAATGAGAGGCTCGATGAGGGCAAACGCGACGTTAGTTGATTGTCTGCATGAACTCGGACATGATAATAAATGTTTTTTGTACAGACATTCATATACGGCCCACCAGAGGTAGCCGACGATGACAGTGCAACTCGGACTGTGCAAGAATTCTTTCGAAAACGCGATTCCGGGCCAATGCTACTTCTTGTTTGTGGGCGAAAAGACACCTTGGAAGTTCTCAATCAACATTATGACGTGGATAGCACGGCGTGGGGTAATGGTCTTAAAGACCTTCTCCAGCCTTCCAGAACTCCCTCTCAGCACCCGGTCTATGTTGTAGACGTGAAAGAGATGGCACTCAAGCATTTAAAGGTGGACGAGCAACAGCTGAGGACGGTACATCTTATCTGTACAAAACTCGGATTGGTCACGGGGGGGCAGATTAAAACTGTATCCGCCGGGAACGATTCTAGGTGATGACCAAAGTTACCCGCTGTTTCAGCAAGTTTCTGACCCCTTCCCCTTCGGTAGAAGGATTTTTGATGCTTGGACGGCATTAGTTGAAGGGCCTGCTATCGATGAAAAGCGTCAGCCACGAGAACAACCGCTGTACGTGGCACCTCTGCCGGCCAACAACGACGGAGATGATCCAGACTCGGACTTTGACCCGAATGATATTGTACAACAAGCGCCTGCTCCAGCAACATCGACCCACACCGGTCAAAGTGGTGGCGATTATATCTATGATGAAGATTCGGATTATGGTGATGATTCAGAGTGAAGGCCTTAACTCACCAGTAGAATGCCAATAGGCAGACCGATGTGAAAGTCAGGTGTACGCAGAAGGTGTAATGTCATACTCTTTCGTTGTACATGTGTTGAAAGTCTCCGTAATTGGAAGTATAATATTTACAATTGAAAAGATAAGACGATGAGTATTGACTTGTAATTAATGGCTCGTAGATAGCCATTGGACTTCTGGGGATGCCATACTGACAACCCTGATACCCGCTTGACAGAGTTCTTCTTCCACTTTGAGGACGTTCTCCTCAGATCCGTCAACCGCTTTCGTGCCATCTCTGATTAGGACAACTTCGAAACCCTCCTTTCGAGCGTCCAGAGCACTAGCACGAACGCAATAATCGAGGGCCAAGCCCACGACATAAACCCAATTCACTCCAGAAGACTTCAAAAAAGCGGATAAACCACTATCGCTGATCCTCGGAGACGTGAACGGGTCATAGAAGGCGGAGTACATCTCCACGCGACTATCTACGCCTTTTTCGATTACGGCGTCTATTTTGGAGCATGCTGGGTCCAAGCCATCAACGAGGTCAGCGCCCACAGTGCCTTGCACACAATGATCTGGCCACAGTCTAGTCTGATACGACTCGTTTGAGTTGTAGGGATTCGTGATTGTGGCAAATGAAGTGAAGGGTACGTTGTTAGGGGCCGCATGATTGGAGGCAAAAGAAATGTGGTTAGAAGGGTGAAAGTCTTTCGTCGCAACCCTAATCACGAAGGCTGGTAAATTGAGGAGATTTTTGATTAGTGGTATGATAGAGCGCCCGTCGGCAACGGCAAGAGAGCCATCCTGGGACGAGGCAAAGTATGAAGTCCGATTCGAAAGACAGATAGAAAAGATACAGCTTACCGGAGGGCAGAAATCATTCTGCATGTCAATAATGAGCAATCCAGGCTTGAACTTTTGTGGAAGGCTATCCATCGTGAGCGAAATGAGTGATGCCTGTCGTTCAAGACAAGTGTCGGATGACCGGATCGTGAGCGGGAAGTGTGATCTACCTTTTTTGGTAGTCGGAGGTAAGTAATTCCGCTCCTTCTCAGGCAAGAGCATGCACGAGATTCACCGGATGATTCAAAGCCACCATGGCACCTGGATTCCTAGTAGTATTCTCTGAACCTGGAAAGCAAGTAACTCTGGAGGAATTTCAAGGCAAAGTTCCAGTCACTACATTACTCAACGGGCA
Source organism: Armillaria fumosa (assembly GCA_030407015.1). NCBI lineage: Eukaryota > Fungi > Basidiomycota > Agaricomycetes > Agaricales > Physalacriaceae > Armillaria > Armillaria fumosa. The sequence goes on from JAUDYM010000001.1 coordinate 1,522,350, forward strand.
TATACTTACCTAACTTCAGATTGGTACAACAACGAGCATGTCCCGCTACGCCTGAATCATCTCCCGTCCTTTCTCACAGGAGCAAGATTCAGTGCGTCAGATGGAAAGCTCCCTGGTTGGTTAGCTGTCTATGATATCGACGACACCGCTACCTTCCAACACGAGAGTTACACTCGCTTGAGGGCTAATCGTAGTCCTCGAGAAGGGGACTTGGTCAAGCGACTCGAGCTTCTGGACCGTCGGACGTATGAGCTATCATACGACTCTGGAGAGTCCAAGAAGGCTTCGTCGTTCAAATCCACTGCCCCGACAAAAGTCATAGTAACCTGCGGTATCACTTTGGAGGACGGTCAGATCGATGGGTGGGTAACGGAAGTTAAGGAAAAGTTGTCCAGCACGGATGGCTGGATTAGGACCAGGGCTTATCTTTGTATCGACAATCTCAAGTCCGGTGTTGGTGTACCGGAAGGCCCGGAGGTCCAGAAAGTACCCAAGTGCCTAATCATCCATGGCAAGCACCACATTTTATTTGAAGTTCGTGGGAACTTATGTAGACATCTTAGAGGTGATTTCCGCTGGAGTTTTAAAGGATGGGTTAATCAAAGATGCCTTGTCTGCACCAGGCGTCGAAGAGGTCAGAATTTGGGACCTGTATCGGGCATATCCATGTGTCGCTCAGGGAAATCTTGGAGCACCATCAACGTAGGAAGGACTATCGTGGTTCCAATGAAAGCAGAACGAGAAAGTTAACTTGAAATACAGTAAAGTCGCAATCAAAACTGAGCTTGAAGTCACTTCACTGCTGGAGTCGCGTCGGATACTTAACCCATGTACATGTATTTATCGAAAACTGACTCATTTAACGTCGCCCTGATGCAGCCTGAATTAACCGTCGTCGAGCATTGCCTTCTCAGCAGTTGCTCAGCAGAATTGATCAGAGAAGGGCTTGGTCCGTCGGGCCGATGGAGTGATGGCCCCTTAATAATGCTCAGTCCAGTGCCTTCTACCTTCGCCGCCATGTCCTCCCACAATCCATTTCGAGATCCTGCACGTTTACAGCCGTCGTCGTCGTCGTCGTCACCGACATCACCACCATCAAAGTCCCCGCCCAGTAATTCAAATCCTGAGCCGTCTGGTCCTTCCGCTGCATCCCCTTCATCACCTGGTGCAAGCACAGCAAATCTGAATAGCTCAAGCACCAGTCTGCCTTCGCGTCCAAGCGAAGAGCTGCGACCAGACCCCACAGGGCTTACGGATGAGCTACCGCCTGCGTATACACCGGGACCGAATGTCTACCAGGGAGAAAGCACAGTGGAGATTGGTCCAGCAAGACCATTTCAGCAGCCACCACGACCACGACCACCCCCGCAGCCGCAGCCTCAGCCTGTATTCCTGCAAGCAACTCCAACAGGCTGGTCAACTTCACAGAATCATCACACTGGCCGGCCGCAGTCGTTGTTGCATCAGTTAACTGGTCAGATAGTGTCCCAACTTACGGGCGCTAGCAATAGCAGCAGCTATTCCCGTCACCAGAGTCCTAGCTGGTCAGCTTATCCCGGACAACAATCCCAAAATACTGGTCTTTCTGTCCCATCGCTTCCGGTACGACCATCATCTGCTGGCGGCAGATTCGCGCCTCCACCGGGTCCTCCACCCAATCACGATGCCCCTCCATTACCTCCACGGCGTGAACCCGTTTCTGCAGGTGGCTATGAGCCTCCCTCAGATCCACCGCCTAGCTCGGGTCCATCGTCACCTCACTCTGGTCCTCCGTCCGCCAACTCGCAAAACAGGAACGACGGCCGTCCAACAACCACACCGGTTCCAGGCCATCCTCTTCTAAACAACAATCGTCTCCTCGTGTATCCGACAGGATATCAATGTGATAAATGTAAGGAATGCTCTGATGGATGCTGAATTTTCCTAACTGGTTTTTTAGGTAGAAATACAGGTTACAAACACAATGATCCTTCACATCCATGCCGAAAGTGCTGGGCTAGGTATTCCAAGCCCTTCACCGGGGCGCTCATGTATACGGATTTTTCACCGGAATCTAGGACGTCTGGAAATTTCCAGCGCCCGCTTCCTTCGTATCATAGTCCTCAATCGACATCCGGCTTTCGTCCTCCACCGCCCAACTCGGGATACCAGCCTTCATATATTACGCCCCACCGCGGTTTCCGACCTCCGCCGCCGAGGCCTCTGATCACACAGTTGAATGGGTTCAATCAGGCCCCTCGAGGCTCTGTTGTGTATCCCACTGGTGACCCTCGGATAGGCGGGAGGCTATGCTGGCGGTGTGAAGGAAGCGGACTGATTTCGTTCTTGTTTCTGGAGGATAACTGTCCAGTTTGCGGAGGAATTGGAAGAACATTCAATTAAACCTGCTAGGATGTATCAATGTTGTAGCATTACTTGGATATTGTAGCAAGTGTCATCATTGACGATGCTATTAATTGCTGCACTGTTGTTATAAAATACTCCATTTGTAACTTGTATATTATATGGGATTAGAATTGTCGTCCACTTCTTATATCTCGCAATGCAGGAATGTTTTGCAACTTGTTACTGGACAAGTGATAATGCAAGAATAAGCGGGGATAGCCTACATACTAAGCGAGCAGATGGAATCGACTTGGTTGATTGCCCCCTACTATATATATCAATATGAGGCTCTACAAAAAATGTATGAATAGAATAGCACGTCCTGCAGCTGCTAGTGTGCCGCTTTCAACACAAGAGGTTATCCCGTATTCATCGGAGTAAAATTCTGCGGATTGAAGCTTTCGGAGGGAGCGAGTGAGGTGTATCCTGGGAAGTCTTGGAGTATAATGATAATACCGACAGCGAACTACCGAGGATTGTGCCTTCTGATAGCGGCGCATTCCAGTGCGTGAAGATCCAAGCGTTAATTCTTTGCTCTATCTATTTAAATATGTAGTCGGGTGACCTTTTTCATGGAGCCTATTCGATGGTCACTTCTATCAACAGTTTTTTTTAAATGTCGGGCAGAAATCACCTCCATGTGTCTCCATGCAAGGAAGCACCCTGGAAGCCTAGCCAGCATTGCCTACTTCGACGACGTAAGATGAACAGAGTTAGGGTGGAGAACAAGCACCGCACTATTTTGGCATTGCATCGGTTCCAGGTGCTCGAGCATAGTAGCGCTAAGCGCTCCCTCCGGTAATGCGAAATGACCAAACAATACCCGTGGGAAAATTGGTATGATCAGGTCTCGGCTGTGCTTCCGTGTGTAATTGGAATCGATTTCACAAATAACATCTACCTCTCTCCCTCGCCCAGCATGAAGGGTTTTACCAAGGCGGTCAAACGGTGAGCACGCACCCAGGAATATCATAGAATTGCGCTCAGATTATCGTGTAGGACGCCGTTCATGGTCACCAGCAAGGTTGGCATGTCCAAAAGTGAGTTTCCGACAGCGTGCCTGCCGACCGAAGCTGTGACGAAGCCAATGCAGAGTCCAACGATCCCGAATTCGATGACTATCAACGCCATTTCACGGAAATGGAAAAGGCCAGCGAGAAGCTCATAAAGGATGTCAAGTCTTTCCTCGACGCTGTCAATGGTGAATGTTGCATGCTAAGTCGGGCGATATGGTGCTGAACAAGGATAGGTCTCTTTACCTGCGGAGCCGGCTATGCAACGCACTTCTCTGTCCTCATGCACCCCATCGCGGGCGAGTATGATCTTATTGGCAAACATCCCGAAGCCGGCCACACCATTCGTAACGTCGACAAGTATGAGACCGCGATGGAAGAACTGCGTGCGAGTGTTGGTCCCGAGCTTGAGCTCATCGAGAGCAGAATAACGGGCCCAGCGAAGGAATTGCAGTCCATATTGAAACTGATCAGGAAGAGCATCACGAAACGGGATCATAAGGTGTGCCTATCCTCAAGTCCTGGGAGATGCAATGTTCATGATTCTTCAGCTGATGGATTACGACCGCTTCAACAATTCTTTGACTAAATTACGCGACAAGAAGGAGAAATCTCTGAGTGATGAGAAGAATTTGTTCAAGGCAAGATCACATCTTCAAGTGCGTGATGTAGCAACTCACTGACTGGAAACAGTTGGAACAAGACTTTGAGATGGCGACAAACGAGTACGACTTCATCAACAATGCGTTGAAGACCGATCTACCGCGTTTCATGTCGCTCTCGACCCAATTCATTGATCCTCTCTTCCATTCGTTCTTCTATATGCAGTACGTGCGAAATGAGACTAGTTATGGGATCAGACTGATGTTATCTAGACTTAACATTTTCTACCTAATTCTTGAGAAGATGAACACCTTCGCAGAGACAGCTAAATACGATATCTCTAATGTTCCTGGACAACAAATCTGCGACGAATACGAACAGAACCGAACAGACGCATGGAGCCAGATCGAAGAACTGGGCATCACGAAGAGGATTATCTCAGTTTGTAAGGGGATCTTTTGATCTTCTACTTCCCACTGGACTGACGTCGTACAGCGAAACTCGTGCAACAGAATCGGGCGGCAGGAGGTGGTTCCCTGGCGCGTAACTCGTCAAGCGCGACCACCTCATCTTATGGCAGTTCCCTAAAGGCACCAGCCCCCCACACAGCCCCCCCGGCGCCGTCATTTAAGAAGTCTCCTCCCCCTCCTCCCTCCGTTGCGGCTGCGGCTGCAGCGGCGCCTCCACCACCTTACTCCGCCTCCGTTGCAGCTGCTACGAAGCGGGCACCACCTCCCCCTCCCCCACTGAAGCCTAAGCCGACTCTGAAACCAGCAGTGCAATATGTAGTTGCTTTGTACGATTTCGCTGCCCAGGCCGATGGTGACCTCTCGTTCAACGTTGGAGATCGAATAGAAATTGTAGAACGGACGGGAAGTGCAGAAGATTGGTGGACGGGGAGGTTGAATGGCCAACAAGGGGTATTTCCTGGTACGTTTTTTTAAATCAGCGGCGTTGCTCGGGTGTGACTGATATTTCGTTGTACACAGGTAACTACGTGCAAGATACGTAAGTGAACTGAGACGTGCGTGCACACAGACTATGAGAAGCCGTATTTATTACTGTTTAGCTATTGCGGACAAGACTGAAGTCATTCAATGGACCCATGTAGCGCGACTGTTGTAATGCTGTCAGCTCCGAGGGTAGCTCACCACCCTACTCTACGGCAACTATCTGATAGTGACATTGTGAGTTACCGTCGTGACACGGTTCAACCCGCCCCAAGGTCCGGTGCAACGCGAAAACAAGGACTGAAGGAAAGAATCGGGTACTTCATGTCGAACTTGCGTGAATTAGAGTCATAACGCCCCAGTTAGGAGATTCCGTTCTTCGGAAGTGCCATAATTATTTATTACCGGTATCTAACACGATATTAATATCACGTCAATTTAGCGGGTCAGAGGTGGCTTTTGACGGTACCGCTTCATTAAATCACTCGCGTCGAGTCATCACAGTGGATGACTTTGAAATTCCGAATCGCGTCGCGGCGCCTTGCGCGTTTTTTGGGTTCTGTGGCGGCATTGTTCACTGTAGAAGTTGCGAGGTACGTAACTCTGAATCTGAAGGCAAGATTACGGTCGTAGCCTGGGCGGGCCGTTTGAAATATAACGTTCGCTCGCAGTAAACTGGCACGTATTCAATGCCGCCCAGCCACGTATGACTGAATTGCGGACTGCACAGTGCATACATGCAATGACGTATGAGGCAATAGAATCGGAGCTACTACAGTAGATTCTGCACTGCAAGGCAAATTTTCTTCATGTACGGTTCTACATCAACGAAGTGAGGTGGACGTCGGTCGTGGGCTATGCTTCCATGGAATTCCAGCGTGGCACTCCGGGGGGATTGTCTACGGCAAATAAGCGCCATGCCGTACATTGCGATTCGGGGCAAGGGGAAAGGCAAAATCTGACAGATCTACAACGAACTGCGAGTTTGAGAAAAAGATGCACGGAACTCGAGGTCGCGTGAAACTTGGTTACTACTCGAACGCTAAGCAGGTGGCGATCATCAGATAGGCATTGCCGATAAGAAATACTATCAATGAAAGCGCCGAATGTCATCTTAAGCGCCAGAGGGTCTGGTGATGCAGGGGCGGTGTAACAAGGCCGTACTGCAAGGAGGGGGGACGCCCAAGGCCCCTGTGCTGGAACTATTTACTTGGGACTCAAGCCCGGCGAAACGATGCCAGGACGATACCAGATATCAAGATGGGAGTCAACCCAAGAGTCCAAGGCCAAAACAAGCAAAATGTACGTTTTGATGCCGCGAGGCACGCCCAAAATAGAAATTACCTGAAAATCGATGTAAATTCGTCAAATCAGAACGTGATTTACTTGGACGTGATATGAGGGGCAGTGACTCACCTACTTTGCGGCTGCGCCTTCCGGATTCATCGCCTTGGATCCTCTGCCTGTCGCGTTTTCTATATAACTATTACTACCGTTGCTACCATGGTTCATTCCATCTTCACCTCTCACAATGCCGGGAAAACACGTACACTTTGGCGACGTCGCCCACACTGTCTTCAACCAGACACCGAGGACGCCCCCTTACCACCCCCCCATGCCATTGCCGTCTAATTATGGCGCGTCGTCGTTGGCGCCCAGCCAATATGGCTCAGTCTGTGCACCCTTACCTGGCTGCACGACCGCCCTGCACCCTGTTCTTGCTCTCTCGCAGGTTCCCCAGCTCAGATTCGACGTCTCTCTTCCCCCCGCAAACATCACACCCAATAACCGGGCCATCTCCCCCCGTGTCCTATCTGACCCAGCGACAAACCCTGCTCTCCCCCTCCTCATCATCTCATCAACAGCCTTCCCGTGGCGCGTCGACGTCCGGCCAAAGCCAGGAGGCTCGCCCTACGTCACCGTCGCCGACGTCGTCGAGCAGATCTACACTTTCTTGCGCACCAATGTCTCGGAGAAGGAGTGCAACAAGCTCCAGCTGCCTCCACAAGCATTGAAGAATGTCTACAGAGCATTCCATGAGCGATACCAGCGCATCCCGGACCCCGTCCAGCTCAAGGAGGAGAGAGACAAGGGCCTCAAGCGGGTGGACTTTTTGCAGGGACACCATGTCTTCATGGGTCTCGCGACCACTGGTGGTGATCGTATGCCTGATGTGTGGCAGCTGTTCGTATCATAGCAGAGTCGAGTGAGCACCTCGTCCACTGTACTCGCCTTGATACCCCCTGCTGCTCTTCACACATACCCCGATAACTGTATTTCGTAGACCATATGTATCGCATCTTCTTATCATTACTTTTACATTATGTATGTACCATCCCCTCCCTTAATGTGTAGCATAGATACCTACACAATGTAACCATCGCTCCCCTACATCCAGTTGCTAAGTTTAATCTACCCCGGTGTTCCTTTTTCGGGCCTTGTCCGGTTATCTATCTAAGGAACGCGATCGGTCGACACCGCCACAGAGCGTTTCTTGCCATCACCACCACCACCACCAAGCTGTAGAGCACGAGGCTTTCCCGCCCTTCTTGCTGTGTATGTCATGATATGCTAGAATGTCTCCTCGCGGTGTGCGTGCGTTCTCCACGCGAAGTTATCATTATGGGCTCCACTCCTCGCATACATTGTGCGGTTGTCGTTTGTCAGGTCCTGACGTGTAATAAATTATCTGTTATTGCGAGCACACATCCTCATGTTATCCGGGCATTATTTTCGGAAACAAATGTGACATCCTCGATGTTTAAATTTAATCAATGATGCTATACTACCCTTAAGCTCTATTTTAGCCTTGTTAGTTCCGCCGGGTTATACGCTAGCGCTGTTGTCATTGCCTTGCGGCAAAGAAGGTATGGATTAACAGCACTTCGAGAGCTGATCCTTCATTTCCGGCGGAATAAGCGGAATATAAGCATCTTTGATCGTATGCTGTGAAAGAGGCGCCCCCATAGCACCCGAGCGCCTTCAATTAACAGCACGTTATTCTCGGCCAGCTCGAACATGCGTTCACCATACAGCATATCAATGTGGCCGGAAGGACCTCAGCTAGGGCCCTAAAGAGATAGCTGACATGAAAATGGGATTGTTGAGTAATAGATAGGTAAGGATGTATGGTAGTGAGCGCAAGATAATACAGAGACGTCGGAACAGCAAATCTAATAGTGAAAGCCATGCGAGTGGTACCCATTCGACCCGCCATATCTGCTCCCTCCATACCCACCACCCCCAAATCCGCCCCCACCAAATTGAGCAAACAAATTAGCGATATCTGCCTCCGTCATATTACCCATCCCTCCAAACCCTCCTCCATCCATACCATCCTCGTCATCACCATTATCATACCTGTGTCGCTTTTCGGAATCAGAAAGAACAGAGTGTGCCTCCACCACAAGCTTGAACTGCTCCTCATCACCGCCTTTATCAGGATGGTGCTTGAGACTTTCTCTTCTGTAAGCTTTTTTGATGTCTGCTGCTGAACATTCGCGCGGGACGCCGAGGATCTTGTAGTAGTCCTTCGTCTTGCTCTGCTTCAACGCAGTCTCTGCTTTCTTGAGCTCTGCCTTGAGAGCGCGGATGTCTGCATCGGTGCTGTTTCCGTCAGACTGGGCTTGTTGGATGGCGCTCTTGAAATCAGCTATAGCCTTATCATAGGATTCAAGGTGCAGGTGGATTCGTGCACGCGTTCGGTATGCCTTGAACGATGTGGACATGAGTTCTAGGGACTCCTCGATATCGACGAGTGCTTCGTCGTACCGCTCCAACTGTAGGGCATTGTTAATTAATGAACAAGAAAACAGACGCGCAGCTGACTTTGACCAGGGTCGTTGCCCTATTTGAGAGCAACGTTGCACGTATCTGTCCGCCTTTACCCTCCTCTTCGGACGCACCGATCCGTTCCAGAGTTTCGCCGTATTTTTCCACAGCTTCCGTTAGCCGTCCAGCTTTAAAAGCGACATTTCCTTCCTCCTTCAGACGCTCGACGTCCTTGACACGCCTCCGTAGTTGTTGAGCAGGTCCGTATGAGGGGTCGAGTCGAAGAGCACTTTGGACATGGGTGATAGCTGAGGGAAGTTTACCGGTCAAGAATAGCACTAGCCCTCGCAATGACAGCACCTCAGGAGAGTTCCCCTTCATTCTGAGCGCGTCGCTGTAAGAGGCCGTATGAGAGTGAGTGAAAAAAGAGACAAATCAAAAAGGTCCGTACTTGGCGGTTGTGTTCGCTGCATCCCAGTTTCCTTTAGCCAGCTCGAGTTCCACCCGCCACACTCTCCAGTCAGTGGGTATTTCGTCTCCCTCACTTTCTATGTTTTGGAAACACTTATCCAACGCGATCCGAGCCATGCCCCAGTCCTTCCTCCCTCGTGCCGCGTGGAAATGCTGCAGGTGACCCTCGAGGTCGGATATCTGTCTTTTGAGCTGTAGCGCGGCGTCATTTTTAGGGTCGATAGAGAAAATGGTATTCAAGGTTGAGAGAGCAGGAGTAGGTGAGCCAAGCGCGAATTGACATCGCGCAAGCCGTAGTAGCGTTTTGGGGTTCGGGGAGGAGGCTTGTAGTGTTGCGGCTAGGCGACAATCTTCTAGCGCGGGTTTAAATCGCTTTAGCGCCATGCTAGAAGCTGCGCGATTCGTCAAGTAGGATGGCTCAGCGGGATTTAGGTCTGGAAAACATTATCTCAGGGTCAGTGGGCAATCCAATCTTTAGCGCTCACCGATAGCCTGGGTATACAGCTCTGTAGCTTGACGATAATTCTTCGCGCGAAAAGCGGCATTGCCCTCTTCTTTAATTCGTTCAGCACGCGTCTTGGGGTCTACTTCTTCCTCGATAAAGACCTCAGCCTCTGGTACATTGGGTGAAGTCGGTACAGATTCGGATGTGGGTGCTGTGTCCTCATTCCTAACCGTATTCAGCACCTGTGAGAAAACATGGAAGACTTGTCTAACAACATACTTTGCGTTCCCATTGACAGCTTTGGCCGCGCGTCGGGCTTGTTTTGTTTTCTTACTGACCATCCTGGTGAGAAAAATACTTAACCCGCGTTTGGTCACCTTGTTACTTTGTCCCCGAGTTGCCATACAGAGACTGTTTGAACTCGGAGGCAATGGCAAGCAGAGGGAACCCGTATCGGCCCGAATACCGGAAAGCCCGGAAGCGGGTTACATCTTGAGGAGCTCTAATTGGTCCAGGTCAGTCACATGCAAATCAAGCAGAGCCTCGGCCCATTTTGTCGACTTGTCGAATAAAACCGTCATCACTGCACCAGCTGTGTGCATTTCACTGCTACCCCCGCTACTCAGGCCACGATGCTTTCTTCAATGCATTCTCTCCGCCATGCCTCACGACAGTGCGGCCCCTCTTTGCTCTTTGCTCGTCGCGCGATGATGTCAGCATACCGTCCGAACCAGAGTCTGTCGCTGGTGGATTCCCCGCCTGTTGTTGTACCGTCGTCGTCGTCAACAACACTTGACTCGGACGCAGCGGCGCCTCAGGTGGTTGCCCGTCCACCGCCTGTTCCCAAGGCGGAGAAACCTAGGCCGAAGATTAGAGCGACTAAGGCTGCGCTTACGATAGTAAGTCACCTTTACCTTCGGTTTGGCGATTGCTAATGGTGATGATTGCAGACGCCAGATGCAGTGGAGCGCCTAAGGGCCCTACTTCGTGGTCCAACGCCGCAGCTCATCAGAATCGGTGTTCGTAACAAGGGGTGTGCCGGACTATCATACCATCTAGAATATGTGGAGCAGCCGGGAAAGTTCGACGAGGTTGTAGAACAAGACGGCGTACGGGTAGTCATAGACAGCAAGGCCCTCTTCTCAATCATTGGGAGCGAGATGGACTGGAAGGAAGATGCATTAAGGTGCGCTTTTACCCCCATTCTTTATCGTAATCCTTTACTAATTGTTCCTGTATTACAGCTCAAAGTTTGCCTTCAAGAACCCAAACATCAAGGATGCTTGCGGATGCGGCGAATCATTCAATGTCGCACCATCGGCTCAACCATGAGACGCTTTCAATGATTGTACGATTCGACTGCATCTACCAGTATTGTATTGTTTCCCCCCGCAGACTACCTTACTTATAATATTCAGTGTATCCATATACATGCATTTATTCCACATAGATGGCTTTGACAATCCCACCTCTTTTCGCCGTTGTCATTCCGGATGCATTCTTCCATCGTGTGCTTCCAGGTCATGCGTCGAGCTGCGCAAAGACAAGCGCATTGGATACGCGTTCTGGAACATGCTGTCGTGTCATTCTTTTGCTGAATACAGCTCGACACACATGAAGAATGTATTTCGATGCCCCAGTGTCTTCACTGATTCATCCACAATTTACCCGGCTCTGGGACCGACCCTGATCATGAAAGACTATGCGGAGAGGCCTAGCCTGATGTCAAGTGCAGAGGTGCATTACAGGGATGCTCGGAAAAGGTGCCAGCCCATCATCGCACTTCCAGTAACGCATGCTCGAATGTTCAGTTAATGATCTTCATATCACCTCAGTCGGCAGATCGGGTTTTTTAACAGCGCTCCAGCCTAGCTATAATATAATCGGCCATCAGCACGGGTCCTGCTCAAGTGCGATCTTCTGGTCAATCAACACATCAACGACAGCCAGCTCGCAGATGGTCTCGACTTTCATCTGTAAGACTTATTTATAAATTCTGTATCTTTGTTTTCATCAATCACGGTCTTGTTCGAAGACCCAAGGGGATATGAATATAAGTAACGATGATTGGGGTGCACTAGCTGGATGTGGGACGTACTGAATAGAATTGACGCATTTTCTCTGAACTACCGTAACAGCAAGGTCCCGTACCCGACAAAAACCTACACATTTACGTATTTGGGTTACTCATCTTTGGTTCTGGCCGGTCTAAGCATCAAGTCCTCAGCACAGAGTCCATCAGTGTGGGGACGATTACCAGCAGAAGACGGTCAAAGGCAAGGTCCGCTATCTTCTGACCAAACAAGAATACTGAGCGCGCGTCTTCGTGGACCCAAACCAGACACACGGGACGCGTATGAAAACAAATGATGATGATCCAATAGATCTTGGGGTAGTTGTGGTGTGTGGGTGAACGTTAGCTATTGGGGTAATTAACGATTCATATTGAGTACAGCACTTGTTCCTGAGTCACCCTGACTAAAGAGTCAACAACTCGAACCTGATGCAGAGTTAAGAACTTACCAGTTTCCCGCCAACTATAGGATCTGAAGCCGCTTTTTGACATTCTAACAGCCTTCTAAAACATGTTTAAACGTCCCCTCGATGAACTCCCGCGTTGCCTCGGCGGCAGGCAGACTGTATACCCTCCGTTGCATACCGGCAGGTAGCGCCGTGATCCTGAGCTTTCTCCGTGGCTTGAATTGGAACTTTGTCTCCAGACCGTGCCACACACGATCCCGAAGACTTTGCCCGTCCTGGTCAAAGGTGAGCACCGTTAGCTTTTGGCTGATCAAAACGGCAAGAACGGCGAGTCCGTGTAAATCTGAATGATTTTGGCAGGCTTTTGTGAGGCCGCTTTTCTTTGCTTGGAACGGAATGCAAGATATCCCGACGCGGATGACGGGTCGACTGTACCACCTGACGTTGAGAGTGTATTCCCGGTAGTCTCGCCGGAGAAGATCTAGGGGGGTAAGATGGGATAAAGAAAGACGCTGGCGCAGGAGCTCAGCGGTGAGAGCCTGTATTTCAGGCAGGCCCTGGAGGATATCGGGGGAGGGGCGCTCACAAGTGGTCTGCAAGATAGAGCGGGGAAGTAGAAAGGCCACTGCGTCGATGTCAACTTGTTCCACGTTATCCTTTAGACCGTTGGTATCTAAAAGGATTGCGCATAGTAGAAGGGTGGCAGGTTCTGCAGGCATCCATTCCGGACATTGAGAGGCGACAAGAGAGGCGCAACTTCCCGCTGTATTAATGGTGCGCTCAGCAGTCCGGGTGTACAGGCCCTCATCGGAGTGGTGATCGATGATTCTCTCGACAACAGTGTTTCCATACGGGTGTTCGCCATTCCAAGATGGCTCCGTGGCAATTGCTCTGGAAACAAATACGGGATCGACGCGGTTGTGGTCAACGAGAATGAGCCTGTCGACCGGAAAAGAGCCGGGCGTGGATATCTCACGCTCGAGGTCGTCCAAAAGTAATAGCTGATCCTCTGGCGTATACACGCCCGCAAGTTGCAGAGCGTAGAGGTTTTCTGGTCGTAGAGATAGTTCTTCCCTTGTCGTTCGTATCAACGGGACAGATGGGATACCATTGTCCCACGCGTATACCCATGAATATACAATTGAACAGGCAATACTATCAAGGTCTACAGCTAGTCAGACGTCGCTAGTACAATCAAACCAAGGTCACACTGCACCTGGAATTTCATTGCCAATCACGAATCGCCAGTCCCTGGCTAGCACTGGCGTTTCTGAGCGTACATGGGCGAGAAAGGATTGCTTGCTTTCCGATAAAAAGTGGCCCAGCCTGTTCCACGGTTTCTGCTTGAGTTGAAGGTCTGACGACCTAGATCGCCTCAACGTCAACGCTGTGAAAATTTGTCGCATATAGACAGGTTTTGCTGAGCGCACGGGCCCATGCCATATGTCCCATTCTGATGAAGGTGATGGCGAGAAGGACGTCAAGTTCAAATTTGGTCGTGTTTGAGCCGACGCATCCAAACTCTGCTCTAAACCGCCATTATCCACGCTATTTCATTCGTACATATTATTTTTCTGCCGGCTTCTTTGTCTCTCTACTACGTCAAATGAAGGTCCATGCCTCTATCAAAGGTCTTCTCACATCCAAGAAAGGACGCAGGCTCAAGTCAAACCTCGACGACAAACGCGAGGATTCATGCTCTCCTGCAGTCTTCGTTGCCCCTTCGTCGACCGCTCCTAGGCTTTCTATCAATAGAACCTCTCCCCTGGATGAACTACTTCTTCCGCTTCCCTCTATTGACCCGTCTGATGTCGATTGGGAGCTTCGAGTGCGTAGTCTGGAAAGGGAAAACGAGAAACTAAAGAAAGAGGCTCTGGTTAGAGAGGAAGAGTATAAGCGGTTACAGAGGTTGTACTCCGCTCTTCTGAAGAAATCCCAATCGATGACTGTCAATGGGAAAACTGAGCACAAAGACAAGAGACAGGCGAGTTTTTTTATCTGGCATTTTCTTCTACGTGTTTTCTGAAAAGAGGTCGGCATATATAGGTATCTTCAGCCGCTAAGTTTGCTGTCTTTGATGACAGACCTCGGTCGCGGCCAAAAACGAGTCGTGACACGTTCGTGTCTCGCATTCCAGTTCGCGTTCAAACTATTCCTTCACCTTCGAGCGGTGTTCCCTCTTCTAGAATTTCTCCTCTGCTTCTCAGCAAAATGCATACTCTAGAGACGCCGTCGCTACTGATGTCGCCTGCCGTCATCCGCTGTTCCACACAGAAGCCTGAACTTAGCTCACCTACGCCTGCTCCTCCCTCGGCCATTCGAAAGAAAAAATCTGGAGCTTCGTTAAAGTCTGCGCACAACAAGAACCGAATTCGCTCCGCTCCGCTTGCTACCTGTCGTATCAATTCAAGTGTCGTTTCCTCCTCGTTTTCTACTCCAGTCTCGCAGACAAAATTCGCAGGCATGCATAAGAATACATGTAGGAAAGGGAAGGAAAACGGGAGGCCAAATTGGACTTAGGGAAGGCAGCCTAGTTTGGCGAGTGGCTATCTATTGAACTTTTGCTCTGGTGTCGAAATAAGATATGTTCTGTTGAATGCATACCTGCCCATCTGTCCTGATCTTGGATCCCGGCTCATGTCAGGATACATCTCAAAGCATGGTGATTCTTCGCCGTCTCGTTCTTTCATATGTTGGAGTCCAGATACAAAGGCGACGCGATGACTGGCGAAGTTAAAAGGAGTCGTGCGACGCCGATACCAAAAGTGAAGAAGATGACGCAACGGATCACCTGCCTCCGCGTGTTTTGTTGCAGAAGCTTCGTTTCAAACGAGCTGCTGGGCATCAGTGAAATGGCGGGCTTTGTGTGGAAGGACTCAACGAGCTTGAGATAATCTGCCTGATGGTACATGTCCCACCGGGAACATGGTGAGTCTCGGTATCAAGATCACAGAGATTATCAGATGATTTGCGACTCGGGAGAGGGCACCTCGGATCCAAGCCTTAGCCTATGCAGTTGCAGTGCTCACTGTCCGGCTGCCGCGTGGATCGAGACTGAACAGAATGGGACATACCATCCAGCGGGATACCTGCGACCTTTTCTACAGGCGTAACGTCTGAACTTTCCCCATCATATAGACCGGTGTGATCCAGATGACTTTAAACCAGGAACAGAATCCGAGGTCATGCGTTCTTACTCTCCGTGTTTTAGTCTGGGCAGAGTCCCAGGTCTCGAACACACGTCCTATCAGGGCAAAACTTGAAGTACGCCTCTTCACAGCGTTAACTTACTTCCATGGTAGTGACTTGAATGAAGTCAGACGGCGAGAATGGTACAAACCACTGCTACACGGCCTTATCTTAAATCATGTTTCATCCTCAAAGATATATCACATCACTTGCAGAGTCACGATCCGACTCACTGATCATCAGTGTCGAAGTCGAAACCGCAGTACACGTATAATATCTAGGATATAAAATGAATCGTACTTGGACAAACTAGAGCCCATGAATTCCGCGATGTCCTCCTCGATTTCAAGTTACCCCCCGCCTCCAGCCGGTTTCGCTTATCTCGCAGTCATTCGCCCGTCCCTCAAGCTAATGCTTCTGTGCTCAGCATGGTCTTCAGCTTTGGTTCCGCTTCTCTTCGCGCTGTTTCTGTTCTCCTCAAGGTCATTGAGGGGAACGCCAATTTTCATGCTAAATGTTGTGTCCATTATCATGGGGTTAGTGTTGGGGGTTCTAGCGTATTATAACGGAGTGAGTGCGATCAGTTTTCGCAGACCGCCGAACGGTAGAAACTTACAAATCCCGTGTAGGTTACGGCAATCCTGTCTCCGGACATAATAATCCCAGGTGCCACCGTCATAGCACAAGCGGTCTTTATCAACGCTCTGCCCCTCTTCACGGAGTCAATCTTGGTACTCAGAGTATGGACTGTGTACCCCCTCAGAACAACACCTCGTCGGACTCTCGCGATCGTTTACATCCCATTATGTTGCCTGAAACTTGCTCGGTTTATTAATATTTTGGTTTTCTGGGGAATATGGTTTCCGACCATCCTAGCTGGGGGTAACCCTATATATGTTGCGCAACAGTCGTGGGGTTTCCCCTCTGACAAGATCGAATGGTCTCTGCAGATGGCTGATAACGCGTAGGTTATTATATGATTTGTATTAGCTCAATCTGACACCGCACGTCAGATACGCTTCTGCACTCTTTCTCTACTGCCTCAGAGGGAGTCGTCGTGCAAATGGTCGCATCGATTGCACTAGAAGTAGACGGCCTAGTAGTAAGTTGTGGAGAGATCTCTTTGACGCTGGACATTGACCGCGTTTCTAGTTTCGTATTCAGAACGCCTCAGTACCTTGTTCTGGATCTCCGTCTCCAACTTCGTCTTCCCCGTCATGCTTTCATTTGTCCAGTTTGTTCTTGCTTTCGACTCTTATCTTTTTTTGGATGCTACATACATCATCATGTCCAACATATATTTCGAGATTATCGCTGTGTTGCTTGCCACCATCTGGTCTGCGGGTAGCAGATGGTCGGAGGAACAGCAGGCGACCGCAGGGATGAGTGCGTCCGGCGCAGAGTCTCTTCCTCGGTTTGCGACAGGACGTACATCTATCATCGCAGCTCCACGAGTTCCTATCCAAGAATCTGATGCTATCACGCTAGCTGCAGGGTCTCGATCTGTTATACTTGCCGAAAGTGCGGGTTTGGACAAAGACATAGAGTTGAAGGGGTGAAAGTAAGCAGGCGCTTGAAGCAAAAACCTTCAGATTTTCTGCTCTGCCGTGTACATACTCATGATCTCACACGCAAGCGTGTGGTCTGCTTAGAGTCCCAACTACGGTGTAATGGCTCGGTCAAACAATAACTTAGGAGTACTTCGTAGTTAGATATTATTTAATAATATATCGTATTCAATCACGGATTATGATTCCTGAGTTGGTACCCTGGTCCCGCCGTGAAGGGAGGGGGTTTCAAGAGCTTAGGCAGCGTAGAGAACAAAAACATACAAGAACAGGGAAATGCTTGAATTTCAAAGAGATCAGGGTCGCCGAGTCGCTCCGACTCGCATCGGTTGCATGTGGCGGAGCCTACGAGGTGAGTTTTTTTTTGTTTGTGGAACGTTTGGATTAGCTTCGTACACCTCGCCCTGCGAGAGCCTTCCGACCTGCGGAGGGGCATGCCAACGACGTTGTACTTAGCCCGTTAATAAGTCAAGGTCTTTCAACCTCGCCGAAAGCGTGCCTACGAGCTGAGTTCTTTTCTTGATCCTCCGGGATTCCTCGAAATAGGCCGTATCTTGCGTCTAGGAATAACGTACATGGCGGTTGCCTGGACCTTTTATACGCATTCGCTGGACCCGATTAGGCAATTCATCGGCGGTTAAATTCGGCAAGCCTTCAATTTTGCCATGGCACTGAATTCAGTTCCTCGCTCCTTCAACTCCTTGGTACACACGACCCCCCAGGTCGCACCAACAATACCTGCAACTTCAAAGACACCACCACCATCCTTAGACACGCATGTGGTAAATAGGAACCCGGTCGTGGCTTTGTGTCATTTTTACGCGTCTCAAGGTTATCTAGGCGCTCAGATAGCTTCTGTGAGCGATTTCCTTTTGAAGCTGCCGCTCAATTCAGACTTGGGCTTTCTTTTGCAGGAAAACACGTTTTCTTGCCTTTATAATCCAGAAAGCGCCTCGGCCATCATGCAACCATCATCCCCTGATTCCATGCCTCACAAGCGCGTATATCGTAGCGATCTTTTCAGCCCCAGCAAGCTCACCTCAAGCGAGCTTCTGGAATCCGCGTTAAGGGAACTACACAATGGTCTCACCAAAGACAATTTCGAGCCTGTCTCTCAACAGCTTATTAATGAGAGCCCCCATATTATTCTCTTGGTCTTGTCTTGTAAGTTGACATCGTCGATCTATCTGATCGTCTATCGGGTTGACGATTTTGCAGCCTTGGGGGAGACTACACCCTTGAGATCATGGATGTTGCAGTCATTTCCCTCCAAACCTGTGAACTACGACAATACCATTCATTACAAGATTATATCTTGTCTATCTACAGAGTTCATGTTCTCAAGCTCCTATTTTATGGGAGACAAAGAATTATGTGCACGATACCATGAAGTAACTCAGGTTGCATCCAACATTTTAAAGTATCTTGTTTCTTTCCTCCAGGCCATCGATATCGGGTCAGATCATCGTAACAAGAAGGGCAAAATCAGCCAGAAGAAACGTAAGCAAGTTGAACGAACAGAGTATGCTGCAGCTTTGGTCAAAAAGGATTTCGATATCCTCGATGTCGACATGCCTACGACGTCGAGCGATGCTTCCATCCTCGTGGACAGTATTCTACAAACTCAGAAGGACGCTCTCGAGGTCAGTGTTATAATCAGTCCATTCTGCTCTTTGAAAACTAAAACATACTCAGTTCTTTTTAGAGGAGCTCTGCTGCCCTGAGGTGTCTCTCTCACTCAAGGAACGTGCCATTGTTGCCTTACCACCCGCGGAAGAGGAGAAGTTCGCCCCATTATCTGTGACAACAGTTTCAGAAGAGTCAGCAGTGGTCGAATTGCCGTCAGCATATCCGATTGTTCGACCAATGAAGTCGTATGTCCTTGTATCCTTTCAAGCGACCACATCACACTGACTTTATCTGAGGGCATTATACTTTGATAGTGCTGAAGGCTTCGGTGAATGGACGATCATCATATCCACGAATGCCGATGACTTTTTGCGGAGCACCCACAGAAAAGATGCCTCCACATTCCAAATCATAGTGAAGAAGATCAAGTACGTACTGAATCGTGGTGAATCATTCGTGCTTATTTGAGGATACTATAGGGAACTCTCATGTGGACACTTCTCCGATGACAATCAAAAGCGTCTAAGTGGAAGCGGGACTGAGGTTCCAGTATTCGAAGCTAAGATGACTCGCGATCTCAGACTTATCGTAGGACCCCAGTTTCTTATCATCCGTAACGTGGCTCACACGTTTTCAGTATCAAATCGATGTAATACCGTGTGATGAAAGTGTACGTTCGGACTACGGATGACAGCTCTGTGATTCTAGTTACTAAACCACCTGATTTCCTTGGCAGAGAGAGCAACAAGGTAAATTCAAAGTTATACCTCTTCGCTCGCTCCTCACCGACATTGAAGCCGTCAAAATATTTGGTATCCATACCCACGCCCAAATTGACAATCGGCTCTGGAGCTCGATTAGCAGTCAGCTTCGTAAAAGGGGAAGGGAATACCGAAAAAGGTAACTTTCTTTCTTTCTCGCGATAGCTTGAATACTTGCAGCCTGAACATGATGGCATAGATGCGCAGTTAGGAAACGTTCAGATCAAGCCTCGAAGGACACTTTCATTCCAGCGTTCTTCCCCCCGCTGCCTGAAGTATTAGCCCCAGAGATTGAAGACATACCAGATCTACGTCCTGATGAAACAGCCCAGGTTGATTTACAGATTTCGTTCTTCCGTATTGAATGCTGACAATTCCACAAAGGTTCATTCAAGACTTGTGTAAGTCATCAAATTCAGTTAACGAGCCGTCCCAGTTGCTGAACCCCGTACAGGGTTGAGAAATATGTTACTTTCTCGCAGGTATGTTCCCCTCCTATCCGTGGACCAACGATTTAACCATGAACATGTGCAGCCGTTTTTGAATAGTGCGTACCTGTGCAATACCGTCCATAAAGCCAGACCTGATTCGTTCTTGTAGCCATCCTAGCAGATGTAGATGCGACTTTTCCCCACATGGTTTCGTGCGCCACTGCCTTTGGATGACCTTGTTCGTTTGCTGATTGCGTGTGTTTATAGCACTCAAGAGAAGCGTATTATAGAGCATCCACAATCCTGTTATGTTATAGGTCGCAGTGGCACAGGGTATGTGCAAGTAGTTCGCTGACTCCATTCACTTACTCACGCTCATTTGATTAGGAAAACCACAACCATGCTATTCAAGATGTTGCTCGTCGAGCGGACATTTCAACTCATGGAGTCGGACTTACCCCGACCTCGTCAGGTCTTTGTCACCAAGTCCAGAATGCTCGCAAAGAAAGTGCAAGAGTATTTTTCGAAGCTGGCCAGTTCCTTGACAATGGCATCACAAACGTTTGCTGAGCTCATGCGCTTGCCCAAATCAGCCCAGTACCAAGAGGATGATGTGGGACTAGTCGACGTTGACGACATCATAGATTGGCGAAGTGATCTGCCTCCCAAGTTTAGCGAACTTGAGGAAAAGCATTTTCCACTGTTTATTACATTTGATGGTGTACGTAACCACCTTTTTCTCTATTCGCAATTCTCGTTTATCAAAATCACAGCTCTGTGACATGTTAGAAGCCGATATGAGCACCAAAATGATGACCCCCACGAGTCCAATTGACAGGAAGCGCACCAAGTCTCATACGGGCGTCATTACTTTCGAGTCCTTTTTTGAGCTTTACTGGTCACATTTTCCCGAACATCTAATCAAAGGATTAGGTAGTTGCTATTTGTTTTGGTAACATGCTGGTACTGAAATGGTATTCATACAGATCCTGCCTTGGTATTCAGCGAGATTATAGGTAGGACATCTGTTGAAATATGGATTTTAGCCTGACCCTCCGTTCAGGTGTTATCAAAGGCTCAGAAGAGACGTTGAGCGAAGGGAACCGACAACTCAGTAGGACCACTTACCTTGATCTCAGCAAGCGCCAACAATCCACGTTTGCTGACCGAAGATGTGAGGTGTATGACATCTATGAATCGTACATGCACAAAAAGAAGTTGCGAGGAGAGTATGATACTGGTGACCGGTGAGCAAATTTGGTTGAGGAGCCCTCAATGGAAAAATAACTCGGACCTAGGACCCATAATATCTTGAAGTATTTTACGGAGCAAGGTATTCCCGGACAAGGTATCGACCATTTGTAAGTTGTTTGCTCATATTACCTATCTGTTATCAATGTCATTGCAGATATGTCGACGAAGTACAGGATAATATGCTCATTGACACGATGGGTAATCATCTCTTATTTCATTTCTCGCGGTCCTCTCATCGGTTTGTCGTTCAGTCTTGAGAGCGCTGTGTAACAATTCGGATGGTCTTTTTTGGGCAGGCGACACAGCTCAAACCATCTCCGTAGGAAGCTCTTTCCGTTTCAACGGTTTGAAGGCATTTCAGTGGAACATCGAAGTAAGATTTACCTAGAATAATTCTCATACGCGAGTCTAATTAGACGAGTAGGACCAATACTGGAAGAAGCGCGGACCTGGAGCTAGATGCAAACAATCACCGGAAATGTTTCAACTCGCTGTCAATTACAGGTCTCATGCAGGCATTGTTGATTGCGCACATTCCGTCATCGACCTTATCACGACTTTCTGGGAGGATTCTATTGATCATCTTTCCCCAGAGATAGGCATCGTAGATGGCTTTAAACCTGTCTTTTTCAACACCCAAGATCGTACACAATTGGAGCAATTCATTTTTGGAAATGTTGGTGATCATATCGAGTTTGGTGCCCAGCAATGTTGGTCCCCAGCTATCGGCATTGAAGCCAGCTGTGCTAATCGTGGACTTCCTTACGCAGGTATCATTGTTAGGAACGAAGCAGCGAGAGAGCGACTCCAGCAACAAGTCGGCGAAGTTGGTCTTGTGCTGTCCGTGTTCATTTCTGGTTCCCACGTATCAAGTCGCTCAATTCAAATGTCATAGAACCATATATGAAAGCAAAGGACTAGAATTCAACGACGTAAGCCAAAAATCAGGTTACAAGATCATTTTCTCACTGTCGCATCTGATCTCTTCAGGTCCTTCTTTACGATTTCTTTGCCGATTCAGTTACTGGTCCCGCACCCTGGCGAGTTGTACTAAACGCCATTGACGAGAGCAACCAGGATCCTAGGAATCCGCCTCCGCGATTTGACAGTGTTCGGCATGCCAGCATTTGCAATGAGGTAAGCGTAGATCACTCCGTTACTTGGATTGAAGTAATGAACCTTGTTCAGTTAAAATCCCTGTATGTTGCGATAACCAGAGCCCGTGAAAACTTCTGGATTGCAGATGGTTCTGAAACGGGAGAACCAATGAGAGTAAGTTGGCATTATCCTGTCCAAACAGTATTTTTATCGTAATCAATCAAGACCTTTTGGACGAGCAAAGACTTGATCCAAAATTATACTCCGGGATCTGACGCTCCTCGGCTTGCATCTTCATCAACGCCAGAAGAATGGGCCTCAAAAGGACGAGAGCTTTTCTACCGGAAGCAATTTTCGCACGCCAAGCACTGCTATATCAGGGCCAACCTTCCTATCCGAGCATCCATTGCAGGTGCATATGATTTGCGGGCAAAGGCTCGAAAAGTCGTCGGCACGTCGAGATCAAAAGTGCTCGAACGATGTTCTTGTTTCACGGAAGCAGCCATCTCATTCTCGGAGTGTGCTAATATCACTTCGAACTCAAAAGATTCCTTGACCTATTTCAGGATTAGTGGCGAATGCTTCGAACAAGCTGACCAGAAGTACCGAGCTGCCCAAATGTTTTTCCACGCCCAGGAGTACACCCACGCTGCAGAGCTGTACAGAGACCTCGGCAAATTTGATGAGGCAGTGGCGATCGTGAAGGATCACGAAGAGGAAATGTCATTGAAGGTCGCCGAAAACGTCATCAAACTTGCCAGATTGACCTACTTCACCAACCGCCAAATGAAGTAAGTCCCTCCTTGAGGCATGCAAGACTGGTCATTCTCATTCTTCCCAACAGAAAGGCCCACCAACTATTTGACTCGCTTGAAGAAGAATTGGAGTATCTGGAAGAAAGGGATCTTGATATTGCTCTTGCAGACCTTCTGGAAACAATGGGGCGACTTAGTGAAGCTGCTGAACTTCATTATTCTGAGGGTCGTAGAGAAGAAGCTATTGAACTCTTCCTTCGCGAAACAGAAAACAAAAATGCTTTGCGCCGGGCTCAAGAATGTATCCTCCAGGAACTTTGGCATAGGATATCTTTTGGCGTGGACTCTCGTGTTATATGCTCAGATCCAGCCGTGTCGCGGTTGATGCGCTTTACTTCGCGGTTTGATGCGGCTTTGATGGGGAAAGCTGAAGCAGCTGAAGTATGTCTCAGCTGTATGTCCTACTTACCGCAGCTTACAGAGGTACATTTTCAGCTTTTCATGTTTACTGCTATCGTACAAGATCAGACAGCTCGACTGCGTAAGTTGGCTTTGGAATTCCACGAGATGGGTCGCAGTTCCGCGGCTTTGTTATGCCTTGATCAATACTTCTCTCGGGCCCTTCAAATTCAAAATATGGTTCTCGTTGACGCTGTCGAAGAGCTCAGCTTGTTCCATATTTACGTGAACCTGCTCTCTGCTGCAGCATACCGAATGGACCCATGCGAAGATGCAATGACCGCTGCATTGTTTGGTTTCCAACGGATAGCGGAAAATGAGTTTCTCATACCCCAGAATACGTGGTTGCACACGGCAATTCTTGAACTTCGACTCAGGAGCACTACCAGTGATCTTGATTTCACTCTGTCAGTCCCTGAACTGCGTGGCATATTTCAGCACGTCCTGAGAGACCGCCTCAAACAGAGGACTGATGCTGAAAACTACGAATGCGCGAGAAGCAAGGCCTTTCTGCCTTGCCTGGCCTTTGCTGTATCTGGGTTTTGTAGACGGCCAGACTGTCCGGAAGCTCATGTGCCACCTGCTGTGATAAATGCTGACTACTATAATATGCGCGTCCGCCTGCACCTGCAACAGATCTTGATTTTGCACTCACTCAGGGAGAATGCTCATCAAGAGGTGGAAGGCAAAGGCCCGGGTACCAAGTACGTTTTCACATAACCTTCTGGTTCTGTTTGTTCATTTTCGGTATAGATTTTGGCTCAACCGTCTTTACGAGGCTCTCTATCCACCCCATCATATGTTCGGTTCTGTTTCGGACCTTGCTCTTTCTACAATCCCCGAAGCTACCAAAGCATTGAATGTTGTCAAAGATTGGGTACGGACACACATGTACGGACGGGGATATTTGCCCTATACGACTTTTCTCACAGACGTCATACGGGCAACCACCTTGGCCTTCATGTTTGACCGAAGTCAAGCGATTTATCTTAGAAATGCAGCGTATTTCAGCATACACACTCCACCTATGTATATTCGTCGAGGTGGTTCCTCCGTATTACCAGAGCTTCTGGGTGCGATGTCCGGGACTTACACATGGTCTCTTTCTGCCGGTTTTGCATTCATCGAGCAAGTCCTGTTCTCGATCCACCTAAGTTTTCTATGTTGATTTCTTTTTCCCAGGCACGTTATCATGCAGCAATTACCTATTAACATAGGTGTTCTATGCAACCTGATAGACTTTCTTTGCAGCTCTGTCATCCTTGGTGGTCGTCGCCCTGGAATGACAATGGTGCACGATGTAACAGTTCCTCGCAGTTGGCTCTTGCGTTCTATCAATCATGATTTGCTGTACCTGAACCCAAGGATACAAACAAACACCTTCCACTTACTTTTGTCGCGTATGCGGGATCTCTTAGAACAGCTGCACGACGGTGGCAATAGCTCTGGTAAGTCTTCAGCTTAAATTGTCTTCCTCCTTCTCATAGGTCCCATCATGCATCAGAATATCTTTTGTACGGAACTACCAGAAATCTTTCAAATGTGCCAGCCGTAATTCGTGATGTTTATATGACCAGAATGTAAGTCAAATGTCGTATCCATCGGTGTATTGTATGGCTCATGGGGCATCATACTAGATTAAAGGCCATTGGGCTACGTCAGTATCTCATTTTTCTTTGTAGGATATCCTGATTCATTATTCTGTTCATAGTGGGCTACAATATCCGTAACGATATTTTCAGGAGAAACGTCCAGAGGTTGTTGTCGTCCTTGCGCCGTGAAGGGCGCCTGTTACCTTCTTTATATGGCCGGTACGTGTGGTAACTGTCTTAAGCACATGCAATCTCATAGGGCTTTTTGCAGATATATTGATGCAGCAAGCCATTCGTGGGACGAATTTGCAAAGGTCATACGCCGTTCGTTGCAATATGACTCCACGGATGAGATGATACAGCTTCTTCATAAAAGCAAGGCTCCGGTGAATGGGCATGCCTTGCTAGGCGTGCGTCAGGTTGTCTACGACGATTTAGCAAATATCCAAGTATTGCTTGATCCCAATGCTTCGATAGCCATCAGTCAAGCCTCTGAACCACATATCGAGGCTTCTATACCGATGGGAGATGAGCAGGCCGAAGATATAGAGCATCTTCCGCAGGCTGAGGCTGTTCGTGATGAAGGCGAGGACTCTGTCGACGCAGTTGATGATACTGTTGATGTCATTCCGATACAAGACATGACACGACCAGAGCCTTCAGAGCAAGAAATCACTGCAGCAACCCATATACAACGAGTATATAGACGCGTTCTTTCTCGTCGACGAGGCATTGCCAAGAGTGGAATAGCCGGCCTTCACGCGCAAATATATTTCTCGTGCACCAAAGAAATATTTCGGCTTGGCGATAACCCCGGGTTATACCTTCGCTTGTTTTTGGGTCCGCTACCCCACATTTTGGTCTGTCTCGAGACAATTCGCGCCGATTCTTTGAGCCACAAAAATAAAACGAAAGACAGGCTCAAAGGGTGTAGTCCTGACGAGATCGATGCACTCGATGATCTCTTAACGCAGACAAAGTACGTAGTACTACTTGCATGTTTACTTTTAACAGTAACTGATGCATTTTTGTACTCTAATAGCAAGGTGAACAAGACGTCAATCAAACTACAGAAGGAACTCGGCCCGAATTCCGTACTCCACGAGCGTTGTGACGACAAGCAGCTCAAAAAATTAGTGGAAGAGGCTAGCAAACTGGTTTCTACTCTCCCATTCCCGATTTCGTCGGAATTATTGGATGAGTTGCACCTTGCTGTCACAGGGATCGTAATGGAACGTTCGCTGCCAGGTGCAGGTAAAAAGCCCATGAAGCCGACACTCAACATTGAGGATGATTACGGTTATTGATTCTTGTTCTACCGGTTCTATATTCTATAGTTTGTGATATATATCTTTCTTTCGATTATTCACGAACTGTCACTGAAACAAAGAAAACACATCTAGACATGCCTTGTAGGTGATTCATCCACCACGATTGAGCCCAACCCGCCGTTATCCTTCCCGATATCACTAGCCAACTCTTCAGACGACCAGCGCGTCTCTGTAGTCCCTTTGACCTTCTTAGCAAAAGCTATACGCTTTGGCAGCATGTATCTCATGTCAATCCAACGCAACGTTAATGTCATGATGATGACAAGGATCCAAAGCCCGAGAGACACTTGCCAGCCATACTTGTAATGAGGTGCTTGAGAGGCTGGCCACACGAGAACTTGAGACCAAGCAGAGATAGCGTAGTAGACAGCAACAGCTATACAGTATCAGCTCGACAACACACGCAGAAACAGGTCATTAGCTTACCCACACCAACCACAAGCGTCCTTTGCTCAGGATCCTGGGGAATTAGATCCGACACCCAAGCAAATATCAAGGGGGCGGTACCGAGCGCGACAAATGAAATGAAGTACGACTATAGAAATCTACTCAAGCGAGACGTCAAAAGAGTAATTATATCACGTACGAAGTACTTGGCGCCATCGGGGACATTCCAGACCGTCATAACGATACATGGTATAAGGCCTATGAAGAATAGCAATAAGAACTAGATATTGAGTGAACATCTTGAGACTAACCGATAATGCCTTGAAGAATGATCAGCCAATGCCTGGTTTTGAGCCAGTCAGATAATAGCGCCCAAATCCAGACTAATCTGAAGTTGAGCGATAGGGCTGCCAGGTGAGATCCATCAAATGCGTACCAAACGCTACTTGGACAGCCTGACCGCCGATTGGTATAGCATTGATTTCCGACACACCCCAGCGGCTGGTTCCATCAGGATTTTTAAGCGACTTCAACCAGAGATTGAAGTCTGGAATAACGATAACCATGAAAGTTCTTGTCATCAAAGAGGCATGGAAACCCACAAACGTAGCCATAACTGGCCAAGACTGTGGCAACGTAGAGGATTGTGATAAAGTAAATCACCCAGTTGGTAGCTGAGCGTTTGATGCTAGCCCAAGTCACTTTCTTCGGTTCGACTCGGTGATGCCTTTCCAATCGCTCCATCGCCATTGCGGCATGACCTTCGTTGAACCAGAATGCCCTCGGATTGGGTTTGTTGGGTAAATCCGGAAGAAGGAAAAAGCCAAAGAAGGCAAAGACGACGGTCATGATGCCATTAATGATGAACAACCATCTATGAAGAGGGAAATTGACATGGTGCGAACGGGAAAATGAGAGAAAATACCGCCACCCCGCTATCCCATAGTGTCCATCCAAAGTGTTGTGTACAGCGGTCTGAAGAGCATTGGCCATCATGCTGCCTATCGCCTGACAAGAGTGGTAGAATCCCATACGTTTCGCGAGCTCGGTGGGCGTATACCAGTGCATAAACAGCGTCATCATGCCGGGCCATGCGCTGCTTTCGCATAGTCCCAAAAATGTCCGAATGGCGTAGATCTGCTTAGGACCACGACACGCAGCGATGCTCCCGGTTAAGATACCCCAGGCAATTTCTAGACCCGGAAGCCAGAAAGAAGATCGGACATACTGCGACGTACATATCAATCAGTGTACAGAAGCGCAAATGTTAGCACCCACTGTCATTATAATTTGAGAAGGAACGAGCTACAGAAGAAATCTCGTCAAACCTATCATAGATTAAAGATTAGGAAGATCCACTCCTAACCATTATGCAGTACCCGACGTTGAAATAGGTTGTAAAGTAGTTCAATTCTGTGAAAGGTTTAGTGATCAAATCTTAATAAGAGTATTTGGGAACATTACCATTCCCGACTAGATTTAGGTCTTCCTGTAAGAGAAAACTCAAAATGAAAAAACCTGATATGTAGAGATAGTCTGAATTCACGCACTTTCATCCCAGATACTGACCAGAAAGAGATCGAATGAAAGGGTATTACTAAACGGGAATGGGTTCATACCATATGCAGTATTGATATTTTGCTAAACAAAATTAGTTGTGAGATAGAAGGTTTCGAGTACAACCACCAACGCACCTGATCCAGATACTTGATGATCTGAGATACACATCCGAAAAACATTAAAAAACAGTCTAGACGGAGTACTAAGCTCTTCTCAACCGAAGAGCGAACGTGACCCATGAGCTTGTGTTCCTCTCCTCCCGCGTCCTGAGCTGTAGCGCCGCGATTGGGGAGGGCGTTGGACATAAGGACGACTTGCTACGGGGAACTAAGAGTAGCTCTGATGCAGGGAACCTGCAAGAAGCATTCCCTTTTCTACCAATTGAGGGTCTATCAGCTGGGTCATCGGCGATAAGTAAAAGGACGATATGGCCATGATTCTTGATGGCAGAAGAGAACCGGAACCTCACAAGGTCAAATTTGAATAGCCAACCGCATCAGAATGCGAACCCTATTATTACACGGCCCGGTGTTCCGCCGGTAAGATAAGAGCTTCACACTTATCCACAGCCCGGTTATTTATCTAGCTATCTATCTATCGTAAGGCAATTGAAGGCATTTCTTAAACCTTACACTCGTTAGACTAGGACCTACTTACTTCTCGTATTGCTTCATGTGGAAAGAGTGAGTGCTTACGCGCTTACGATCCTTGAATGTCCATGTCATGCAACGTATTTCCATAAATTCCATGAATGGATGAACGGTGTATAGTTTCTCGTATATTAGCTATTGATTGTATAACGTGAAATGATATCGTCATGGTGTCAACTACTCCCCAACCTTCTCTTCGTGGGACACCTTGCCAATTTCCTCATCATGCTTCCCATCGACAGCTCCGGCAATCAAGCCAAGGCGTTTATGGATGTCTTCAAGACGACGAAGATCCTCTGTGGCCAAATTGGTGGTGTTCCCAAATAAC
Source organism: Armillaria fumosa (assembly GCA_030407015.1). Taxonomy (NCBI): domain Eukaryota; kingdom Fungi; phylum Basidiomycota; class Agaricomycetes; order Agaricales; family Physalacriaceae; genus Armillaria; species Armillaria fumosa. The sequence continues at coordinate 1,551,461 of JAUDYM010000001.1, forward strand.
TCTTCCATTTCTTCCAAACTTACTCCCTTCGTTTCTGGGACCTAAATCAACGCCGTCAATGGTGCAAGTCCAGGAAGTACAAATGCAGCGTACCAAGAACAGAATGAAGCAACCCCCTAGGAATGAGAAAATCTGGGTATATTTCAGCATCGTCGTCTCGTGATAAAACCCTCAGACGTACTCCGAAGAAAACGAAAGTGCCATATCCTATGTGCTTCAGCATCGACGGGGTTACCTGACCAACTGAGATGTTATAAGCACCACGGAACAAAATAGCATTTATGGTTGTTTGATACCTATGAAGTTGTTCATCTAGTAGGCAACAAGTATTTATCAGGAAAAGCAAAGCGATAAGCGAGGGCACCAGACGTACCCAATTCGAGGAGGCGGCAATGGACAGGCCTTTGCCTCGAATACTCAGAGGGAATATTTCAGCGACGATAATCCAGCCACAAGGACCCCAACTATAACCGAAGCCTATCATCCTCCGTAAGTGCGGGCCCGGGAGCGGGAACGACAGACATACCCATGGCGAAAATCCAAACGAAGACGCAGGCTACCCATCCAGCAGCTGAAATGGCAATGAAGCTTTCTAATCACGATCAGTACGAGGACATGCCTACCTGTATGGCTAAACCAGAGATATGTCAGTATAGATCAGTCATTTACGGGAATCCCCCACCTCGGCCAACTATCGTGGAATTTGCTCGTCAAAATGGCGACAATAAAATGACATCTAGAGAATAGTATGGTGTCTTTATTATCCAATGTAGTTCTTCCGACGCAGTAGCGAACTCACGTAGCCATGAGGAAAGCTCCAGAGACAAGTACCGGCTTACGTCCAAGTTGATCAATGAACAAGACAGCTGGAATCGTCGCCAAAAACATACTGAGAGCCAATATTAGCAATGATGAAGGGATATGATCGGTGGCTCTTACGCGATACCAACAACACCTGTGGCGAGAAGGGATATGGTACTTCCGGTCAGACCTAAAGATTTGAAGATACTAGGCGCATAATATAAAATAGCGTTGACACCGGTCCATTGTTGGAAAAACATAGTCCTAGAGTAGCGTCAAGCCAAGTTATGAAATGGTCAACGATTGCTAGCAACGTCACTTGCAGTGAGCCGACAGCAACACGCCAAAGTAAGTCTTATAATTGTTGGCGTTAGATTTCGGACTGCAAAAACAGATGACCCACTCCGATCAAGAATCAAGCTAAGGTAGCCGTGTAGGCCTAGCTTAAACTGGGATGTAAACGACGGGTCTTGATACTGAGGAAATTTAGCTTCAGAAATCTCTTGCTCGAACAAGTATTGCGCCTTGATTTCACTGTTACACCAGATTGTGAGTGCAACTCATTAACGTTATACTGGCAGCATGCTTACAGGAATTCGATGCGCACAAGTTCGTCGTCCTTGGGAAGTCCTCGTAAATTGCTGAGAACCGTAAGCGCCTCCTCGTCTCGCCCCTGGTTAATCAGCCATCTAGGAGAGAACGGCATGAAGAGGATTCCACATCCAAGTACGATTGCAGGCCCTAGTTGGAGCGCCAGTGGAATTCGCCAGGCTGCCTCACTCTGACCTGAACCGGTGCCGCCGATATAATTTGTCCCATAGTCGATCCAGAAGGAGACCATGATTCCGAACGTAATAGCCAGCTGCTGAAGCGCTACTAAGCTGCCCCGTACTTCCGGAGGTGCGAGCTATATTGACCATCAACCTTTGGTAAAACAATTTGAAGTCACACTGACCTCTGCATTATAAAGCGGGACTGCCATACTGGTAGACCCGACTCCAAGACCAGTTACAAATCTACCACCATAAATAGAAGAGGGTTTCATGGCCGTGGTCTGGACAATAACGCCTATGCAAAAGACGACAACAGCTAGAAAATCAGAATTGTAAACATTGGCGATTCTTTGAAGTAGGAGGAAATGTTTACCCAGAAAGATGGTGTACTTGCGGGATAATTTGTCAGCAAGATAGCCTAGAAATTTATTGATTTTATTTCTTTTGACGGGCGGGTTTAACTTACCTGTCATCAGAACACCCGCCCAAGCTCCCAACTCTAGTATAGCGACCAGCCATCCTTCTTTCTTTGAATCAGAGACAGCATTACCCATTCTGGAAAGAAAATCAGATACACATGTCGAGCGAGGGGTTAATCAACGCACCGCTGATCGAAGGTGTACATTCTAAATATCATTCAGCTGAATTTCATCAGCATCAATCAGAAGTAGAGCTTACCCAAGTACGCCCGAGAAAACACCCTGACAAAGAATGTCAGTTCAGGCCCTCGTCGTACGATATTACTCAGCACTTGGTTATATCCTGCGATTGAACTCCACAGTTAACTTGATGTCATTCAGTGTTCGATCGATGTTCACGAACCATAGAGCCTATTAGGAGAAGTCAATTATGACGAGGATAAGGAGAAGAATATCTCACAGTCCTCCCAGAGAAGCAAAGACGGTAATAAGAAATGCTTTGCGATTGTGCACAAGCCCGGCCTGTCAGTTCACGACTTGAGTCCGGCGATCAAGAAGGTAACAGAAACGCACCCATCCGGAAGCTCCGGCAAGGGCCTTGCGACGATGGCTGGACAATGGAAAATCTCCAGTAGAACCTCCAGCCATGACTGAGAAGATCAAGCACAGAAGGATACCATGAAGCACCTGCCTCTTTTTGTGGTTCCCAGCGGTTACGACGGTCCGGAAAAGGTCACCTGAATACTCTATGTGCAGTTAGTTGGTCCAGATTTGCCGAAAGGGCGATGTGACCGCGAGTATTTGATCTCGGTTCTCAGTATGAGGCGAAGGGACATTTGCTATTTGAAGAGCAGATGTGCGGCGATAACAATCAGGGATGCAAGACTGCGGCACTGATGTATCAAGGAGATATACGAGGGCTGCGAGGACACGGCATTGCTTGCATACATTCTAAATCATGGTGATTTAGACTCCAGAATGCATATGTGGTTGACGTTTCAAGTTCACGTTTCAGTCTTCCAGGAAGGTGAGTGTGAATTATACACAATAATAGAAATAGTGTTCAACACACGAGACCTATAGAATATAGTTTCCCCAGAGTCGAAATGATGATGGACGTCAGATTGAGAGCAAACATGGAACATCAAATTTACAATAACACGGACCGGCAATGCTAAATAGCCACAAGCCGGCATAGATAAGTACCGGCAAAAGATATCAGATATGATTCCTACTTACATGCAAGGTTATCATGACTCTCCCTTTTCTAGCTCTGGGGTTCAGACATTTCAACCCCTACATATTTTTCGAACCTTCTATCACGCTATTGCTCGGATTCTCTCTGTTGTCGCCAGGCTTTCGATACATCGCTATTTCACTAAAGAATGTCCCGGGATCCTTCACAAAACCCGCCTTTTCCCTTCGAAAGACCATGCCTGTCCATCTGGCAAAGGACAACTCGCCATGATCCGTTGCTTCATGAAGGCGCTTTTTCTCCAATACCTGCTACAGCCGATGCAGTTATCATAGGTTCGGGAATGGCCGGAGCCGTGACTGCATACGAATTGTTGTCGACGCCGAATGGGCCCAAAAATGTCGTAATGCTTGAAGCCAGAGAGGCCTGTTCTGGTGCAACGGGTAGAAATGCAGGACATTGTCGTCCAGGTGCCACTTCAGTCTTCTCGTTCGCACAGAGTCTAAGTCTATTTTCAAAGATGCCTTTCGTGGATTCACTGCCTTTTCTAAAATACACGGCGCAGAACAAGCAATGAAGATTATCGAGCACGAAAAGCTTGTTCTTCAACTAGTCAAACGGTTCATTGATACCCACAAGATTGAATGCGACTTTGATTACTGTAAAACCTTTGATGTTATCATGGGAGAGGATTTCTTTCGATATGTTACGACCAGTTTTGAGTCCTTCAAGCAATCTGGTGGCGACACGGCTGGAATAAATTGGCTGGAACAAGATGCAGCTCGAAAGGTCTGCCCTCTGATGCGAATTATAGGAGTGTGGTCACTGATACTAGACATCATCGACAGGCAACTCGTGTTCCTGAGGCGCTTGGTGCGTTTGAGTGGAATGCTGCGAGCCTTCACCCGGCGAAGCTTTGTCTTGCAATCCTCGCAATAGGACGCGGACTTGGCTTATCCCTGTTCACCCACACGCCTGCAACAGGAATCGAGCCTTCTTCCTCCGGCAACAAGAATTGGATTGTAAGCACTGATCGTGGTTCTATTACGACACCCATTGTTGTTCATGCTACCAACGCCTTTGCCGATACTCTCCTTCCCCAGTTAGAGAACCTGGTAACTCCCATGCGTGCTCAGGCTCACAAGATAATCCCAACTCCTTCGTTTTCGTCAACGAGTATGCTTTCCCATACCTACTCACTGCGATTCGCTTTACATCATTTTTATTCGCTCATACAACGTAAGTCGGACGGGACGCTCGTCTTGGGTACCAGCCGGGGTATTCCTGGTCTCAGCGAAGCCACACGCGCAGAACTTGCTTGCAAAAATGATCGTGTATTCAATGAGGAAATTCAAGAAGACGCGGTCAGATCGTTCAAGAAGATATTCCCTGATTTTGGAGAGGAGGCTCTAGGAGAAGGGCTGGAATTCGGCTGGACAGGTATACTCGGGATGGTGAGTAACATTGGAAGAATCGAGACTCGGAGCTTATGCCTTCTTCATCAAGACAAAGGATTCGGTGCCATTTGTCGGAGCAGTCCCCCGTTGTCCAGGCCAATATGTATTAGCGGGGTTCAATGGCCATGGGATGGCGCGTATTTTTGGTTGTGCGCCTGGTCTATCAAAGATGGTACTTGGGGGGAAATGGGAAGACACGGGGATGCCGGACTGCTTTCAGATTACCGAAGAGCGGATAGCGAAGCTAAGACAATGAACACAGGTAGAATAGGATTAGATGATTACAGGTCGAGCAATCCCAAAATTGTACCTGAATATTTTAAGAAAGTTGTAGGTAACACATTCTATGTGGGAACTATGCCATCCTGCTTCTATTTCCCTTTGACTTCTGACCGACAACTTCCCAAGGTTCACGGCTTATCGTATGAGCTACATAGCATAGCATAGCATGACTCGCTCTATATCACTGGGGCCGGTCTATGGTGAGCAAAAAGCTTTTACAGATGGAAGTCGAGGTTTGGTTCATTGAAGTGGGCTTGTTTCAAGTGAAAAACTAAGGAAAAACCCGACGAACCATATGAAATGATTATGATAAGAGGGTAGACTTTATTGTATAGAAAACCGATGTATGGTCCCCAGGAAACAACAATGCGTGGGTACAACTTGAAATAGGCGTAGGTGCAGACAGGAGTTATTCCCACGCCTCTTGTCCTTCGCCACAATGGACTCCAGGACGGCGACCGTCACGTTTGAATTGCCTAGAACACAACATGCTCTTTCCAAGCCTGAGGAGTGGAATATTTCTTGGGAACATCTCTGTAATTCAGGTCTCCTTTCCCCACCAATCTGCCTTGATATTGCTCTCAAAATGGAGCCGCGCGACACTGGGGCCATGGCCTTTGAATATTCCAGACTTCTCCAAAACACGCTTGGTCTTCGGTTTGACATTGGTAGAGAAGGTGTTGATGCACTGCTATATGAAAATCTTGAATCAAAGTGGCTTGCTGCTACGCCTGCTATCCGCAGGCAACATGCTCTTGTTGGCTTATCTGAGGCAGGCGCAATAGCCAGAAACCTCAACGAGGCCAGGAGATTCACCGGAGATATACTTACTCTTGATAATCTCAGTAAAGAAGGACGTGTCCTTGTCGGCTTACTCAAAGCTATTATTCCCGACGATATCTCCGTCCTTCCTAAAACACCTTGCCATTTCCCAAATCCCACATGGGATTCACTCCGCGAAGCGCGACAGAATTCTGGGACCGAGTACGAGAAATTATGGCTTGCAGAGGCGCAGATGCTCCGGTCCAAACTTATTTGTGCGTTTTGCCGTCGTTTATCCTGTTTATCGTTGATGCTACCTTCCACTCAGATCACGTCGTGCAGTGTACGTACTTGTCATTCCTTGGAAAGCCGCGTCCAAAGATTACGGTGGTAAAAAATCTCGGCCATACTCCATTGGCGCGCCCGCAGATGCATCCACTCGACAAGGAACTTAAGAAAAAGATTTACGGCGGGAAAGCAGCTAAGGAGATGTGGAAAGACGACAAAGTCGCTTTTAAAGACCGAGTCAGCCGGCGCATAAATTCATGCACAAACTGTCTCAAAAAAGAGGAAGGTGAAAAGTTTCCTCACTGCTCCAAGTGCTGGACTACATTGAAGCGAGACGTACCATACTGTTCTAGGTGCGTCTCCGGTGCCCGCTCTTTCTTCCCAACTAAGCCTTCTTCAGGGAATGCCAAACTGCGGACTACAAGAGCAGACACAAAGCGATCTGTGGTAAAGAAATAGGCCTCGAAGAAGCCGTTTCCACAGCGCTGAAAGCGCGTGGTCCACCCAAGCCAACAGTCAGCCAGATAGGTCCCGCTGTCAATGGATTTAAACGCTCTCCCGCTCTTTTGCACCATATCCTCCGGTTAAGTCAGAATCCAGAAATCGACCTATACCTTCGGATCAAGGAGGGGACAGATAGCAAGGATTGTTTTATGCGAATCGACACCCCTTTTCCCCCTATACAGAATCTCCTTCGTGCTGCTCGTGATAAAGCTATGACCACTGGCGATCGCCATAGTGCGGCACTTGTATGCCATCATATCGTATGGTTCTGCCTTGCCAAAGGCTATGACAAAGAGCTTGGCTGGGATCTCAAAGCTATGATTGATCAAATGGCGAGCGAGTACGAATTTCCTGATTTGCAAAAGGCGATGCTAGAGTTGCAGGAGAAACAGTTACGAGATCCTCTCAGGCGTCCGTAAGTATAAGGCCTTCCTGATGACATGTGCTACAAAGCTGAAAGGCTGTTGTATAGACCGCTGGTTCAGAGCCTGTCACCGTCTGATTGGATGCATTATCTGCGCATCGGTCCTGTGGACATGAACCGAAGAATTGAGTGACGAGCTCAACGGGGACATTGAAGTGATTGTAAAGTTTCTTGGATGCAATAACCATGCATGTCTTCCAGTAGATATCCCGAACACCAGCGAATATTCCTTTATGCTTAACGGGCGAACCGAGCAAACACAAAGAAGATAAATACCAAGCACTATGTTCGTTTCTCTCTAATGGTGGCTTGGGGCAGCTATTATCAAGTACAGGCTACGAGCGCGGTACACACCCCAGATGCATGAAAGTATGTCCGCTCATCTCGACGCCACCAGTTACATGAGAACCTTCACATGAATTGCCTGCCTCAAGGCCTCACCGTCGAGTCACCGTGGCGCCTTCTATCTTCCTTTATGTACAGGAGCTCAACGACGCGCATATAGGGACTTCTTTCGCCCTGGCGACTCAAATCTCACGTGTCAGGTGCTCCCCAGCCCATCTTTATGAGAAAGTTGGGGTGATATTCATTCTCGGCTCCGATGTCGGAAGAAGACGCTCAGACTGGCGCCTGAGTTTGGAAGAGACAGAAAAATTCAAGAATAAAAGCAAGTCTACAAAGCTACATCATACCTTCCAACGAAGACAGAATTGAAACTCTGGGTCCGTTACCCTTTCGACTTCGGCACCGCGGACCGGCCTGATGGTCAATCCTTTATCAAACCCGAGTGAATTTTGGTGGATTCAGTCTTTCCCTTGCCCTTGATTCCAGCTTGAAGGATGGGATAAATTGGCCGTCCCGCCACGGGGCGCTTCCCATTGAACGGCAGTCCGCCAAGAGCCCAGAACTCCAATTTGACCGCAAAAAAACGATGGCGCCAATAGTACACAAGCCACAACACACGTCCCCATAAATGGATTCCACTCAACCCCAAAGAATTTGGCACTCTCCCATTGACGACGACGACGATGTCTGACGTCCCTACGAAGAAAGACGTCCCTATCGACCTCAACATTCCCGACAACTACGTTCAGCACACCTTGACGACGACAAAACCACTGCCTCCAATCGCTCTTTCCAATATTCTCAATGAAATCAACTGGCTTTCTTTCATCATTCTTACCTCGACCCCAATAATGGGAGTCATCGGTGCTTATTACACCAAGCTCAGATGGGAGACTGCCATCTGGGCCGTCGTATATTACTTCATCACCGGTCTAGGAATCACGGCGGGATACCATCGTCTCTGGGCTCACAGATCGTACAATGCCTCGCTTCCGCTTCAATATATGCTCGCCATGGCAGGAGCCGGCTCCCTGGAAGGTTCGATCAAGTGGTGGTCTCGAGGTCACCGCGCACACCACCGGTATACCGATACCGATCTCGATCCATACAACGCTCACCGGGGCTTTTTCTACTCGCACATCGGCTGGATGCTCGTCAAGCCCAGGCGGAAGCCCGGTGTTGCAGATGTTAGTGATCTGAGCAAGAACTCCGTCGTGAGGTGGCAGCACAGGCACTATTTGACACTCATCTTGACTATGGGTTTCCTTGTTCCCTCTGCGATCGCGTGGTTGTGCTGGGGTGACGCGAAGGGTGGGTTCGTCTATGCTGGTGTTTTGCGATTGGTCTTCGTGCATCACGTCAGTTTTTAGCTTACTTTGATCTTTTGCGAAATTGACGCATCTTGCTTAGTCTACTTTCTGCGTCAATTCCCTCGCTCATTGGCTCGGAGAGACTCCCTTTGATGACAAGCATACACCCAAGGACCACATCGTCACCGCCTTTGCTACCATTGGCGAGGGATACCACAATTTCCATCACCAGGTACGTGTCATGTCGCGTTTGTCATACACTCGGCATCCTGACTCGGGTTTCCAGTTCCCGATGGACTACCGTAACGCAATCAAGTGGTACCAGTACGACCCCACGAAATGGTTCATTTGGTCGATGCAGAAGATTGGTCTCGCGAGTCATCTCAAGGTCTTCCCGGACAATGAAGTCCGCAAGGGCCAGCTCACGATGCAGCTCAAACGTCTTCGGGAGACGCAAGAGTCACTTGCCTGGCCTTCGAACAGTGACGACTTACCTGTTGTTTCATTTGACAGCTGTGCGTATAATTTCTCCTTCAGTGTCCTGCCAAGGTGATTAAAGTTTGGTCACCACAGTCCAAGCGCAGTCACAGAAGCGTCCACTCATTCTCATTTCGGGCTTTATTCACGATGTTTCGACATTCATAGATGAGCACCCAGGCGGTGCTCATCTCCTTGTCAAGTTCATAGGCAAGGACGCGACCACGGCTTTCTTTGGTGGTGTGTATGACCACTCGAACGCAGCTCACAATGTCTGTTACTTCTTTGCTTGACTATTCTTAGCTTACTGATGCTGTATAGCTTCTCGCCATGAAACGTGTAGGTGTACTCCATGGCGGACATCCTCATATCCTCGATATCGCCAAGCGAGTTCCACCCAGCCAACGACTCAAGATTGCGCGGTACAACGAATTGAGCTCTAACTATGCTAGTAGCACAGCATGGAGTGACGGTGACGAGGAGGAACAAGGGGGTACGGTGAAGAAGCTTCGAAAGTAGGAAGTTGTTACTAAAACCCTTTGATGACATGCATTACTTCATTCTCAGTAGAGAACTTAGACAGAATCGTTCAATACATGCAAAGCTTGTTGCAGATACATGGAATGAATCGTGTGGGTACTGCGGCTCAAAAATCAGCCATGACTTGAACTCGACTTGAAATTTTGGGACATTAGTACCGCGCTGGGCGTACTGCTGCATTCGAGCAACAAAAATAGCGAAGGACTCGAAATTGTCAGCGTGATGGTCACATTGGTGACTTGTGCTTGAACTCGACTGTCGATCATGTCGCTAATTGGCGATACGGAGTACGTTCACGTCGTGGATTACAACACTCTCTGACAGTTTCGCAGCTATCTCATACACAGCCTCAGACTCAACTACCTTCGCGACGTCGAGGATCCGTATGGCCCTCGCCTCATCTCTCTCGACTCGTCCTACACTTCAAATCCGTACATCCTCGCCGCCTCTCTCGCCGACGTCGACCGATGGCCCGAGCTCGCCATGCCGTCCAGCCCACAAATATCTGACGACGAAGAACAACCAGGCGCGGGCGCCAAAGGCTTGAAATACACACAGACAATCATGGGTGGACGTACGGGCGGGCTGGGACTGCGTGTAAGTGCAAAACGGGCCTCTGTGAGCAAGCGGGCGTCGACGGTGCTGTCGACAACTGAGCCGGATGTAGTGAAGAACTTTGTGGGGGCCAGTGCGCCAGTGAATGAAGAGCCAAACGCCCAGGAGCTGGAGCCTACACCTGAGATCAAGGTGCAGGAACCAGCGCCTGAGGAGGCGACGGTGGTGGAGAAGGCGCCTCAGTTTATCCCACGATTCAAAGGTGCGGCTGAGATGGAACGACGGCGACGACTGAGGATGGCAGCGAGGAGAGGTCCCGACGCAGCCCCGCCCCCTGGTCCGCCCCCGACGCTCAGCTTCGACGACTCTTCAAGCGACGAAGACAACCCTGTACCACCCTCGTCCTCGTCCTCGTCCTCGTCCGACTATGTCCCTGGTGCAAACGACAGCATGGACGACGACGACTTCGACCCGTGCGTATATGCTGTTTTTTTTGTGATTCAACGCTGAATTGTCTGCAGCGATTTTGCGGCGACGACGACCCGCACACCTGGCAACTTTGACAGCGCCTCCGACATGAACTCGGTGCTCTCCCTCTCAAACTCCCGCCGCTCCCGCCCCCGACTCACTCCAGCCTCAGGAAAGCTCTCACCCAACCGCCCCCGTGCAGAGTCCCGCCCTCATAGACCACAGCGTAATCTCGTTGGAGAAATGTCCTTTACCCGGAAGCGCGTCGTACCTCCCAAACCTCCTGCCGTATCGGCTCTCTCTGCGATGCTCAAGTCGGCAGGTACGACGACTAATCCGTTCAGCGAGCTTTACTCGTTGATCAGCGGTCGTGGTGAAAATGCATCTTCGTACGTTCAAGTCTACTTTCCTCATGCACAAGAGCCGAGGAACAAGACCATGGAGCTCAGTGTCAGGAAGGATGCTTCGGTCGAAGAGGTCATTGGATTTGCCCTATGGACGTATTGGGAGGAGGGCTGGAAACCTAAGCTCGACGAGGGTCTCACTGAGGACGACGAGAAATGGAATGCCCAACTAAGTGCAATCGGGTGGATACTCAGAATAGCAGAGGATGATGGTGAAGTCGACGATGACTTTCCGCGTAGGTGCCTTGTTCGAATTCTCAGATCATACTCAATCTCTTCCAGCTCCGGACCGAATGGGCAAAATTGTTAAATTTAATGCAGATGCCTACGCCGTCTTGGAAGCCAATCCTGCCCAAAGTTATTCTTTTTTTCATTCTCTCTATAAATTCTCACCTTTCTCTAGTTGCCCAGAATCGCATTCTCCAGAGCAAGATCCAACGACGACCCTCTCGAACTGCTGTCGCCAAGAAATCCCAAAGTCAGAACTCAAGCTCATTACCTCCAGCAACCAGCACCGCCCCCGTCTTTGGCTCCAACCTCGGCTCTTTACCGCTCTCAACTAGCCTAGGCTTATCCTCTAGCGGGCCACAGATGTTCTTGAGAATCAGAGTGGCGGATGCAGCTGACGCAGGGCACATATCTACTACCATCCCTGTGTACGTCTTTCTATCGAGTCGTTATCCTTCTCTGACCTGAGTTTCAGTTCGGCCGAGATGTACATGCAAGAAGCCCTCGAGATGGTCTGTCGCAAGCGCAAGCTGGACAATCCGAAAGAGTACGCACTGCTACTCGCGGATATGAGCATCCTCATCCCACTAGACCGCACTGTGGCCAGTCTGCAGGGTAAGCGGGAGCTTGTTATTATCAAGAAGAATAGACTTGGGGTAGATGTTCTCAAGGGTGCCGGGCGGACAACTGACCCGAATGGTTTGTTTCCCACCGTGGGCTGCTTTCATTTCTGACGCCCTTTCTAGCATCAATATTCAAACGAATTTCGGATACTCCAGAAGTTAAACTTAGCTCTGCTTTGGATTATACCGCTGCGTACAAGGTAAGACTTGTTTTGTGCCCATATAACCCTGTGCTCATTTCTCCTAGAAATACACCATATCTCGCAAGATGCCCATGCTCGTCGCTAAGCAAGAAAAGACCCTTGCCATCGATGGCGTTTACATCCACGTAAGCTACCTCCCATCCTTTCCCCTCTATCTTCCGTCCTCACCCCCTATTAGATCATGCCCTCTACTAACAAAGCCAAAGCCGTCTTCGACAACGGTAAAACCTACTCGTACCACATCAAGAGCATCACCGACTGCCAACAGAGCACGAAGAGTTCGAATATCTTCAAGTTGGTCCTTACGGGTAATAAGAGGTATGATTTCGAGGCGGAAAGTCCGAAGTTGGCGGGGGAGATTGTGCAGACTATCAGGAGTATGAAGACTGCCCTGGAGAGGAGCGGGACTGTTAATAGGAGTAGAAGGAGTCGGCATGGAGGTGGGGGTTAGGAATATATTGTATGTACTTATATTATTATTCCATCTTGGTCAGTGCGCGATCGAGAGGTGTAGCTTTGAACGATCGATCGATCGGGTTCAGGTTCAAGTTCAAGTTCTCGAGGCTTTCTATAACAGCAAATTACGCTGCAGATCCGTGCATAACGTCGGGTATGCCGCCGAGTAGTAGCAAGATAGGAACGCTCCAATTACGACGACCACGGAATCTTCTCGAGCGCACGTTCGATTCCATGATTCCGCCTGACCTGACTGACATTCCATCGTGATTTTGGGGCTACTTGGAAGACGCACGTCGGAAGGTCAAAGGATCCACGCCTTCCACAAATGCGTTATGATCATCTATTCAAAGCCGATACCACCTGGCGATCTTGTATTTTGAAGAATCTAGCGCCGAAGCAATTTGAGGTTTCGTTTCAAGGTGTTCGAGAGGCTAACCGAGTCAAGATAAGTGAGAGCGTGCAATTTCCGCTTCTCGCAATGATACTTTGGATGACTGGATTTGAGACAGTCAGCGGTTCGGAGCATACGGAGCTTCACCACCGAGAGATGTTTTGATTTACAAAATTGTAATGCAGAAATTAGGAAATCGCATTTTATCACCCTGGATAAATACATAAAGGAGGAGCGCAGTTGTCTTTCAACTTGAAAATCAACGAGTCAAAGATGATTAGCCGCTGTTGTTTACGTTCACAGGCCCAGTCCAAAAAAAAAAAAAGAGGGAGCAAAAAGAAGATGAGGTTCAAGCTCTGTGGCGCCTCGCGCCACAACTTGAACCAGAGCACAACGGGATGGTGAAGCGAGGAGGAGAAAGAACAATAAATGCAACAAAAAACACGCTTTCTCCGCACTCTACGTCGGTTAATCCGCAGGACCGATGTCTACGAAGCAACCATTGTTTTGCGGGGGGGAGGGCGGCGTGTCGTTGTTAGAGCGATGTCTCGCCCAAGGTATGTAAGAGAAGAAATAACGAGAGCGGACCGGGACTCGGGAGGTATCCACGGTTACGCATTTCGTTTATATAGTGACCGCGAATTTTGTGCGCGGTTTGAGGTAATGCTTGGAATGATATCTCAGCGCCACAACCACAATCATTGGGGGGATTTTGTGGTCGGAGAGCGGACAACGAATGAGGTAAAAGCGCGGTCACGACACTCTGGACTGGCCCAAAATGTTCCAGGTCCTTCGAAAGTAAACATTACGCAAGATGGATTCGAAGATTTGGTTCGTTTTGAGGGGGGAATCCAAGTCACTCTGGTAGTATACGGAAAGGATAGGAGCGCTATAAACATGGCATCAATTCAAACTTTCCTTCGTTGTTCTCCACAAAGACAATAAATAGTACGTGGTACACTATCGTTATATTACTTACAGACATGATTGAAATACAGTGTTTAAAAACAGCGAATCGGTCTAAAACCGGGGAAAGGGTTCAGCAACGGGATCTTCTGCTATCACATCTAAAGCTTTTTGACAAGGGTGTCCTCCTCCTCACTCCATGCGGTGCTGCTAGCATAATTAGGGCTCAGTTCATTGTAGCGCGCAATCTTCAATTGTTGACTAGGAGGAATTCGTTTGGCGATGTCTAAGATATGAGGATGTCCTCCGTGGAGTACACCCACGCGTTTCATAGCGAGACTCTGGGAGATGTTCATAAGTCAGCACGCAAGTAACAATGACATAAAGGAATGGCGTACGTTGTGAGCTGCGTTCGAGTGGTCATACACATCACCAAAGAAAGCCGTGGTCGCGTCCTTGCCTACAAACTTGACAAGTAGATGTGCGCCGCCTGGGTGCTCATTCATGAATGTCGAAACATCGTGAATAAATCCCGAAATAAGTATGAGTGGACACCTCTGCAACTGCGTTTGGACTGTAACCAAACTTTAAGCATCTCGGCAAGGCGTTGTGGTAAAAAATACACGCACAGCTGTCGAATGAAACAACAGGAAGGTCGTCGCTGATCGAAGGCCAGACGAGCGACTCTTGTGTCGCTCGAAGACGCTTGAGCTGCATTGTGAGCTGGCCCTTGCAGATCTCATTCTCAGGGAAAACCTTGAGATGGCTCGCGAGACCAATCTTCTGCATCGACCAAATGAACCATTTCGTGGGGTCATATTGGTACCACTTGATCGCATTCCGGTAGTCCATCGGGAACTGAGGTATTGGATTAGACGAATGGTAAAATTGAAAAATAGGACATGTTGCGCACCTGGTGGTGGAAGTTGTGGTATCCCTCACCCATGGTAACGAATGCAGTAATAATGTGGTCTTTGGGCGTGTGCTTGTCGTCGAAGGGAGTCTCTCCGAGGTAATGAGCGAGGGAGTTGACACAAAAAGTCGACTGAACGGCGTAGGTCAGCTTCACAAAGAACAGTGACAGTTGTCCGAGAACTAACGTGATGGACAAAGACTAGTCGCATAACACCAGCATAGACGAACCCACCCTTCGCGTCACCCCAGCCCAACCACGCAATCAGAGAAGGAAAGAGAAACCCCATGGCCAAGATAAGTGTCAAATAGTGCTTGTGCTGCCATTTCACAACATTATTTTTGCTCAGATCACTAACATCCGCGACACCAGGCTTCCGCCTGGGCTTGACAAGCATCCAGCCAATATGTGAGTAGAATAAGCCGCGATGCGCATTGTATGGGTCGAGATCGGTGTCCGTATACCGGTGATGAGCGCGGTGACCTCGAGACCACCACTTAATCGAGCCTTGAAGAGAGCCTGCTCCCGCTATAGCGAGTATGTATTGGAGCGGAAGCGAGGCATTGTACGATCTATGAGACCAAAGACGATGATACCCTGCCGTGATACCAAGAGTGGTGATAAAATAATATGCAATGGCCCAGATAGCGGTCTCCCATCTGAGCCTGGTGTAACACGCGCCGATTACGCCCATGATTGGGGTCGAGGTAAGGATGGTGAAAGAGAGCCAGTTGATTTCATTGAGAATGTTGGAAAGAGCGATTGGAGGCAGCGGTTTCGTCGTCGTCAAGGTGTGCTGAACGTAGTTGTCGGGAATGTTGATGTCGATGGGTACATCTTTCTTTGTGGGGACGTCGGACATGATGGTCGTGAGTGGGAGAGCGGGAATTTGTTGAGGACAATTGTATCATGGTTTGGGGTCCAGTGTTATGGTCTGTATGTACCAGCGCTTGTTAGAAGCATCCCACGAGAAGCATCCAATCATGATGCATCGATGTCATTGTGTAAATAAAGTCCAGATAGGGGAGGCTGAAATCCACTGCTTTGGTCAATAATAATACGTTGCATCTGCAAAAGGTTAGATCTGGGCCCCTCTCTCCTTATGTTGTTGAAAATTTGAGGTGAGACCAATGCAACATTGAGAACATCCTAGGCACGTTTGAGGGATTCTGAGGACCACACACGTTCCCGAAAATAATTGGGAAGTCAAAGTCCAGAATAGGTGGATGTAAATGACAAGCGCGACGCGACGTTGACGCTAGAGGAAGTGACGCGATTCTTAAACCAGATATGGCAATAGGCACCGGCAACGCCCGACAATGTCTCCGCTAGTTTGACGTCATGACCAACGGTTGTCAGCATGGTGCAGGCGCTGGAATTCTACAGCGGGATAGGTGCATTTCTGTCTTCGTCTTTGCGTATCCTTTTACCTACGAACGCACAGGCGGCCTTCACTGCGCTCTAACAGCAAGCCACGTCCCCGGACGCGTAATTCGTGCATACGACTGGGACCAGAACGCGTGCAGGATATACAGCATAAATTACGGGAAGGGTATCGTGTACCGGGTCCTTCGACAACTAAAGTCATTTCTTCTATGGCTGATTTTGCTTGCAGGTAGATATATCGACTTTAACAGCCGCCGATATAGGCGACTTGGGGGCAGATCTGTGGCTCCTCTCTCCTGCGTGTCAGCCGTACACAGTGCTTAACCCGAACGCCAAAGGGGCAGGCGATCCTCGTGCCAAATCGTTTTTGCATCTCATACAGAATGTCCTTCCAGAAATAACTCCGGCGCAGAGGCCCAGCCATATTCTGGTGGAGAATGTTGCCAGGTTTGAGGTACCTATCACATTCATTGGTCTTCATTGATCTAATTCAAAGACTGACGAGGCCGGAAGGCTTCAAGCACGCGTCAAATCCTTCTTGCTTCTCTGCATGGCCTGGAATACTCTGTACGAGAGTTTTTGCTGACTCCGCTGCAGTTTGGGATACCAAATTCCCGCTTGAGGTATTACTTGCTTGCGAGGAGGAAGCCATGGGTTAGCGGGATGGATCAAGGGGTTCTGAAGGAGATTCCTGGACGGATGATGGGAGAGATCAATGCCGTACGAGACTATCTGGACCATGACGGTGAAGAGTATATGGTTCCAGATAGGGTACTGACCAAGTGGGGCAGGCTGTTTGACATCGTGCTGCCCGGAGATAGAAAAACATGCTGCTTCACGAGTGGTAACGCTTTTTTAATGTGAAATGTCTCGTGCGCACACTCACTTTTCTATTATAGGCTACACGCACCTGGTTGAACGAGCTGGGTCTATTTTGCAAATGAACGACGAGCTCGACGTACGTCCAGTTCCTCTATAGCGTTTTTTCATCTGCTCATTTCAATTAAAGACAACCAAGACGTTCGACGAATTCCTTTTGACTGCAGACATAGCTATTCTACGCCCTCTACGGTTGAGATATTTTACACCCAACGAACTGCTCCGTATATTCGATTTCGACTCATCATCGTTTCAGTGGCCCGACAACGTGTCGAGAAAGACGAAATATCGGTTGATAGGGAACAGTGTGAATGTGAAAGTAGTAGCAGCGTTGCTAGACCATCTATTTGAATAGCTTTTGATGGTCCCGCAACTTAATCGTTTGTCCATACTGCTCAATGTCGCTAACAAATTGCTGGGCACCGTCAGTACGTAGGCCATGTCTTACTCGCGTCCCTAATCTCTCATATCACATCTGCAGCTCCATCTCTCGCATCTAGCCGTTAGTGAAAAACTTGAAAGAAGACTTGATGGAGTCCACGGGTGAGCCTTGGCTTTTCTCGGGCCGCAAGTTCTTTCCTTCCCTCTCATTAAATATTCGCACTTCTCAACACATTGTCAGAATAACAAACCCACAACTGCGGTCCTCGACCTGTAAATTCGGTAAGATGTCGGATGAGAAACGGAGCCTGCAGACGGGCCGGTACAGCCTTGGTGACTAGATCCTCATGGGTCTCGCGTCACGGTACTGAGCGATTGCTGCTGCTCACGGACCGCCAGTTTCTCAGAGAATTTATTCTCATATCCGCCGCCGCCAGTGTCTCCTCGTGAACAGGTTTAATTTTTTTCCAGGTGTTATTTTTAAGTCTAATCATTAAGGGTCGTCCTGAAATAACTTCTTATGAGTAAATTCTGCTACCACTCGGGGAAATTCCAAGCTCTAAACGGGCCGCTTTAGACAAGTACCGACTCGGGTGCAAAAGTAGGAAGAGGTCCTCAGAGTTGAACTCAAGATATCGTCACGAAAAAAAGACCAGTGAAGTGGCAGTCATTCGGAGCCATACGAGCTCGACATTCGGCTGGTCCTTGTCGGTCCCGCATCCGTCGCCTAATATCTGGTTCGTATAATTGCGAAGATCATTATTGATGTAGAGATTTGAGCCTGATTTTGGAATATCATAGGTAATAAATATACGCGTTGTAGGCGTGTTCTATAATTAACTGACGTATTTATTTTTAGAGCAACCCATAGGTGAGGCCCGTGCTGATAGTGAGAGATCTCTTTTCCAACATCGGCCTTTCTCTCAGGATTGTTGTGGTGTGAGAAAGAGCGTATCTGTATAAAGAGAGTATGAGTATGTGGGATGCTGTATCGACTCCCTCAGGTTTCTTCTTCCTAGCTCCGAGTCCTTTCCCAATTATCCGCAGCTACGATGCTCAAGTCTGCTCTCTTTCGAGCCCTAATTGCGGCGGCTGTTTTTGCAACGGCCAAAAGCATTCCGCGTGGATCTCGACCCGCTAAGCGTGCTAGCTGCACCGTCAATTCCGTCGCCACAGCTTCAGATCTCTCCGACTGTACAACGGTGATAATTGAAGCTTTCACCGTTCCTAGTGGAAGTGAGCTGTCTCGTATCACGACTTTGATTATCTTTGTTAAATTCCATACGCGTCTAGGTGTCCTATCGTTGAAGGTAATCCTGTCATGCATCCTACTGAGTGTGGGATTTGCCTTTAATAATTTACCAGCCTGCCGATGGCGCGACTGTTACTATGGCGGGCTCAATCACATTCGCTAAAACGACTTGTAAGTACATTGTTAGTTTTTACTACTCAGACCCCTGCTGAATATAGCTGTTATCAGCCAGCGGACCGTTATTCACCATCGATGGTACCGACATCACTTTCAAGGGGGCGGGATTTGAGTTCAACGTCAGTAATATTTTTCTGATATACATTCAGGATTACCTGACCGAGAAGGATAGGGTAATGGTGCTTTGTATTGGGACGGCGAAGGCACGAACGGGGGTGTCACCAAGCCCCATCCATTCTTGAAGTCTGTCTGAATTTAACATCATCCTTTAACTTCGCTACTGACAGTTTCGTAGGTTCAAGGGCTCGGGGACATACTCCGACTTTACGGTCAGCTCGGAAAGGATCTTTGTCACTAAAGCCTCACCTTCGAAACCTCGTTTGATAGGTGTTGAACACTCCCGCGCAAGCCGTCTCCATCGGCAATAGTGATGGCCTCACCTTTACGAGTATCACTGTACGTCCCCGTAGATTGCTCGGGAACCCCTCGGTCACCGTCTACGTAGGTTGATAACAGCGCCGGCGACGTTGGTGACTTGGGCCACAACACGGACGTGGGTACCATTGGTTTCACTGCCGAACAAGCTACATAGTTGACATTTGCTCAGGGATTCGATGTCTCTGCAGACGACGTGACTATTCAAGATAGTATCGTAAAGAATCAGGACGACTGTCTGGCTATAAACGACGGGACAAACATCAAGTACGTGTTAGCTCTTGTTTATGTACCCCGTTGTCACTCTAAGCGGGGTACAAGGTTCTTAAATAATCAGTGCTCTGGAGGCCACGGTATATCCATCGGCTCCATCGCTAGCGACAAGTCGGTTACCGACGTAACTATCAGCGGTAATACCGTCACCGATTCATTGTATGGTCTGAGGTAGGATCGTCACGTCATCATTCGTGTATACATCGCTCAAGGCCATTTTGATACAGAATTAAGGTGGACGCCTCCGCCTCTTCGGCTTCGGTCTCCGGTATCACCTACTCTGGGTAGAGCAAAAGGCACCATGCATGAAGGAGGCCGTTGACTGATAGATATACTCCACAGAAACAAGCTCAGCGGAATCGAAGAATTCGGGGTGTTGATCACGCAGTCGTATCCCGACGACGACGGAACCCCGGGGACTGGCGCACCCATTTCGTGAGCACGCCTTTTTTGAGATCGGTGGTGTTCGTAATACTTACAGGACATTAAGGGACATAAACTTTACAGGGGCTGCTACAACTGTTGCGTGAGTGTCTACGAAGTTTCATAAATCGAGGGATTCATCGTTATTATCTGTTCCTTCATATAGAGTTGATTCTGATGCCCAGCGCCTCACCGTCGATTGCGGGGCATGCTCAGGGTACGCATGGGGTTCAACGGGTGCCCGTAAAAGCAACGTGTTCAACTGACTCATTAGGACTTGGGATTTCTCGGCTCTCACCATCACAGGCGGTGCAAAGGGTACTATCGTTAGCAACGATGCGACTGTAAGGAGATCACTGTTGTTTCTGCCGTTAGTGTTGATGACAGGTGTATGCAGATATCCGGAGGCTCATTCTGAAATGTTTCGTAACAAGCTGGAGACCTGTTATCCTGCTTTGAATTTACGATACCAGCCTTTCTTGTTTTGTGTTGCCCTGTAAAGCGCCACTACTTTTTCGTAGTGTAGCGTTGTATCCAAAACTGTTGTTTGTGATATATCATTCAAGTTTGACTGTTGTTACAGACGCTACACATTTTGTTTTATCTCCTTGCGCCTATTACTCTGAGAGCGTTCCGGGCAAAGCGTCCCACATGCTTACCAGAACCTACAAAACCGTAAGCAGGTTACTTCATTTACAACGTAAGGTTTGACTTACTACTCTCTCACCCACCCACGGCGCCCGTCCGTGAGTTGTGCGATGGTTATGAACAAATATCAAGTCACCAGCTTCCCATGTATGCACATACTCGAGTTCGCGAGCGATTTCACCGACACGGTTGAGCCGTTTCTCGGGAATTGGCGTTCCGTCACCATATCCAGGTCGCAGATCTGGCAAGAGGTTAAATGGCTTAAGAGATTAAGGGTCGCGACGTACAATGCAACCCGTCTGTCCCAATGAAAGGGGATTCGGTCGCTTTTTGGTCGATGGCAGACCCTCACTGACCTATGGAAAGTTACCCCTGATGCTACTTTATGGGGGGGAGCCATGGATAACTTACCAGCAAGTCCGTTAAACCAAGTTGGTATGCCACCGGGGTTTATCCGGCGGAAGGCAGGGACATTTTGAATGACTTCGAGAGAGCCGTCGTCTAGCCATTTGAAATGGGGGGTGAGCCTACGCGCCTGTTCCTCTGCTTTGAGTCGTCGGGTTGACTCATCGTCCTCCGGCAATATCTTTTGTCCAAAGCAGTGCTCTTGGGTCCAGTCGAAGTAATTTCCCTAATGTGAGAGACAGTCAATTTTAGTATCATTATACATTAGATGAACAGCTTGCACATTTCCTCGATTGTGTCCAGCGGGAGGATAAACTTGCCGCATGGTTAGTCCACGCGTGGCAAGTTCTTCAATAAACTCTGGCAATTCTTCTTTGACCCGCTCATAGATCTCAAGACTGTTAGCAATGGGTGATTCTCCACCTAGAAGCAAGTCAGAAAATGATGAGATGGAACCCAGTTCTCCGGCAGGCATACGCGTACCTTCGTCGGCGGTAACCGTGGCATAGAAATGAATGAAACCGGGGAAATGAGTGTACCGAGCGTACTAAAAGCAGACATGTCAATAATAAAAGGTACATTCCAGTGCCCGACTCACCTCATTGTGTTGATAGAAGCGACGAGTCCGAGGACCTTCGTTGGCACTGAATACTTCTGGTGCCTTGGTAAGTCGCTTTCCAGCAAGCCCGATCTGTTCGAAAGATGTGTTTCCTCGAGCGGACTCGGCTTCAATCACAAGCTTTGAGAACGTCTCCGCTGATGCATGCCCAAATCCCCGAAATACGACGGCACCGTGGTCTTGTAATAGACGTGTCAACTCGCCTGAAGCAGAGAACTTTCGGATGTATTCGACACCCTCCTCCACACTCAGCTGAGAACTTCCTTCCGGACGATGGAAAGCGATCGGGAAAGCCTTTCTATGGAAATCCCTGGCATCCGGTAATTGAAGAGGGACGAAGAGAGGTACTTCCGGTGCAGACATAGTGGGGGAACTTGGCAAACGAGGACGATGAGCTCAGCACATCTAGGCCGATAGTTAGATGATTAGGTAGTACTGATACAACGATAGCACGCCATACCTGGCTGGAGTAGTGCGAGTCAGGACCGGAACAATAGAACGGCAGCCGTGGTGTCTGCCTGCCTGCCTGATAACATTTTGGCCTATCTTCTTACCAACACTGTGCAAACGGGGCGGCTGCATTTTCATGGCCTGGGGAAGGATTGACAGACTTCCAACCACCTATCACAATATTGACGAAGTTATCACAAGTACAAGTCAACACCATGCCAAGTGTCGTTCAGGGAAGTAGGCGAACATCAAAAAGTAGTACTATTTTTGGAAAGATCAACGATTGGCACTGGTGGCTGTGCAGTCGTAACTCAAACACTTCGAAGTCGAACAATCGCGCAACGATCTATGTTATTGCTGCACGAGAAGACCAGACACCTGGAGTTATTTTATCCTGATAGCCTTTGTACTACGCCGCAGCCAGAGGTGACTTTTCAAACCAACTCTCGCGTTTTCACGCAGACTAATGGCGCCTTATAGCCACAATCCTTGTCAGGTTTACTGGCTCACTAGTACTGCGGACCTACGATTATCCAGTAGGCCAGGAACGGATAAGATTTCCCTTAAAATGCAAGGTTCGCCTTGTTGTTGTAAAGTGAGCAGACACCATGGTTCTCGCACGGGTTGCTCGCGTCGACGTTGACCACGTCGCCCCAGCTCGCAAGCAAAAGCGCACCTGGAGGGGCTACATATGGGTGACTATTCCGTGTCTCTTTGGGATAAAGATCATGAATAATTAAATTTCTTTTAGCAAAACCCCGGAATGTCGGCTGAAGTACGTTCCGCTTCTTTAGCATCATTGTAGTCAGTGGCTCATCAAATTCTTATAGGAAAAAAGGCTCGTCTACAAGACTGATCTGATTTTGATCACTTTCGGTTTCCTCGGGACATGGATCAAATATCTGGGTATGTCTTTAGATGCTGATATAATTGTATTGGCCCCATGCCTTATTCCGTTGTTCAGACAAGAGCAATCTTCAGACTGCCTTTGGTGCGATTTCTCGTGAATCTCTCTTCAACGGGTTAACAACGAAACAATTCAACAGTCAGCGGCATGAAAGAAGACTTAAAGTTTTACGGGAACCAATTGAACGTGAGCCTTTACCGGATCTCTATCTACCTATCTTCTGACACCTATTTTTCTTTAGTACGCGAATGTCCTCGTGGTAATCACTCAACGTTCTTCTCCCCGCAGACTGCCTATAATATTGCAAGCGCACGTCTCGCCTGAATCTCACACTCTTTGCATTGTCCTAACCGTCCCTCTAGATTATCGGCCTTTGGCCAGCAAATATGATCATGACTCGCGTTTCGCCAAAGTGGTTTATCCCGTACGATTTCTTCATACAAAGGCCTCCGCGAAAGCTTCACAGACATTTGTAGATTCCTTGAGATTGGTTGGACGATCAGCACACTTTGCCAAGCTCAAATGACAAATACCACTCAAATGTGCGCAATTCGCGCATTGGTTGGGCTATTTGAGACGTGAGTCTTTCTTCTGTAGTTTTGTTGGAGTCACTTGTTTATTGAACGCGTCGAACAGAGGCCATTGGTCATGCAGTAAGTTGTTTCGCGATTTTTCAAGGAGGAAGTATAATAATCCTCCTTGACCTGGACAGTGATCTACTTGACAGGGTAAGCGTCGCTACACAGCCGCATCATTCTATTCTTATAGCTCGATCCTCTTTGTTTAGGGCGTGGTACAAAGATGACGAGCTGGGACGACGTATAGCGCTGATCAATACTGCGACAGCTGTCGGCCCCATGTGCAGGTGAACTGGGGACATGCATGTATGACGCTCCCTGCTTGACATACCCTTCATCTAGCTCATACCTCCAAGCCGCCATTTATGGTCCTCTCAACGGACGCCTTGGCAACGCTGGATGGCAGTGGGTACGTCTCTCCCTCCATCGCTATTGAAGATTGAGCTCTGATTAAATTCCCACCTAGTTGTTCTACATCGACGGGATCATTTCTGTCATCGTGATTATACCTCAGTTGTTTCTTCTCCCCGATGTGCCTGCGCGCCAAAAACCGAATTGGATGTTCACCACTGCAGTACGTTGGCCACGTTATCCTCGGATCACTGAAGCTAATAGTATTTTGTACTGCAGGACATAGAACTAGCACGCGATAGAAATCCAAGAGAGGGTTGTGTAAGGCAGGATAAATTCACCTGGTCACAAGTACGCGGTTGTCCTGTCGCTCGGTCTCAATCTCATGCTTGGCCTGTTAGATTCGAACATGGTTCTTGAGACCCGAGATACTTCTTCTGTGGCTCATGAGCTGGTGTAATTCAGTATGAGTAAGCGAACGGGCTATAAGTCACTTGGTTCTGACATATATTGCCATTAGTGGATCGAAGTCACAAGATTCGTTCTCATTCTGGTTCAAGGTACATATTTTTCCTGTACGTGTACGCTCGACTGACTTAGCTTTTCCTAGGGATATAACACCATAAAGAAAGGCTGCTTCACTGTGCAACAAATAAGTGCGTTCAATACAGTCATTCTTCAATCAGTTTTCTCAAACTTGCTAGATGTCTATCCCACCTTCGTCACATTCATCAATACACTAATAATCGGCTGGTCCAGCGACACTATCTTCAATGTGATTTCTTATTAGTAACCGACAGATAGCCGAGAGAAATTGACGTGAAAGTTCCCATCCTGCAGGGTCGCTGATGGCCGCCGCTCTGTGTTGCCACGAATCTCAATGCAATCGTGTGTGTACTGCTCGCTGTGACGCCAGTGTATCCGAAACATCGCGCCTTCCGTTGGTGTACGTGCCTTACTGTCTCTTAAATTTTCCCTACTCAGTCTATCTGCTCCGGTTACAGTCCTTTACTACAACACAGGATGGATCCAATCGTCGAGTTCAATGTTTTGGGCATGGACGCAGGACACCTTGTGAGTCGTTTATGTGAATGAGAGTGAACGGCCGTGACTGACCATATCGCTAGTGCGGGCGACCCTGGCCTTCGGTCATTTGTAAGTGCTGGGTGAGTTGGCCGATTATTTTTTCCCTCAGTGATATGAATCTTACACTATCCAACTTATAGACTTAACGTAGCGTCCGGTATCTGTACGGCAACAATGTACGAGTTTTTTCCCCATCGGAACTGTTTTCATTTACTCACTGCACCTCAGCCCTCTCGCTCTCTTCCAAACGAAAGACCAACCGGCTGTTACGGGAGGCAATTGGGCTGGATTTGCCTTCTCCCTCGTCTCTCCTGCCGCGGCTCTCACGTTAGCGTGGTAGTAAGTCCACAACAACTGTCGCATGTCATTCGAGCCTGACCTTGTAACAGTCAGCATAAGCACCGTACACTCCAAAGATACCACCAAGATGACGAAGCGGGCTCGAGTATCGATCAGGGTGAGGACATTGACAAGAAAAGTGTTGATAGTGCGAAGGCAGCTGATCCGAAATAAACCAAAGCTCTGAGCGGTGTATTGGTGACGAATCTTTTATTCTGGGTGTCCCTAGCTGATATGTACTTATACATGAGATACTATTATACGATCAAAATCCTTATCGTCTTAGAAGTCTAATGTCCGCAGGGAATCGTGGTATAGAACAGGGCCGGCTTCACATGCTGGTACGCCACATAGCCTGGGGCTTTCTAGAGCTGTTACTGCTCGCTCAACCCACATACCCTACTTGAGGGGATCTGATCCTGAGCGTTAGCGATGACCAAACCGTCATGATAGGACCCTCCGGGGACCGCGCATCTTTGATCACCACCAAACGAGTAGTCAGTGCGACGTCTAAGTCCTTCTCAGACATCCTTCTTGGATTCAGATGGTACAGCTACTTAACTTCCGTGAACATTGGATGATGAATGGAAGAAACAACTCCGCGCCAATCGTGAGCAGGGAATGTATCAAGCCTTCCCGCGTTCAAGGCCATGCTCGTGATTAAGTTTGTGACCTTTGATGTTCCTCAAAGGTTACCTCGCTCTCAGGCTGCATCTTCAAGGCACCGCAGTCAGAGTTGGTTACCGCCCAAGGCTATTGCCAGCGAATCCCATCTTGCGACAGCCCCTTCGTGGCGAACTCGGTGACGAAGCCCCGCTACGGGTCTGCCTGCGTCAAATCGGAAGTGTGTTCCCATCATCGCGAGATCCCGGAGTCAACATCAACGAAGCAATATACGAGAGGGGGGCAAGGTACAATGCTTGTATGCATCCCTACGTCACTTTCTCCCGATATTCCTACGTGTGGTGTGGTCGGAGAAATCTCTAAGCCTTGTGTGAAGTTTGTTTGCTAACCGGGTGGATTGCTGATTGCATCCGTGTCGGAATTGATCTGCATCCGGGGAAAGATGCAAGATGTATGTCCTTGCCATCGTATGTTGCATGTGCCAATGTGTACTCTAGTGCCTATATTGGTATGGCTTCTCCCTTCCTACATATGTCTACAGGCCATCGCCATCATGACGAGAGGGAGGAGATGAACGATTGGATGATCACGGCAAGTGTTAGGGTCAGGAATGCTGAGAGATATCAAGCACAGAGTAGTAGTTCCTTCTGGCAAGTCTTCCTGCCTTCAAAATAGGCGTTAAACATTCTTGCGAGTATCATTGGGATCCCGCAAGATGCCGGTGTGAATATAACGTCAGGTAATTAAACAACGGTAGCGGAACAAGTTTGCGTTGGGGCCACGAGTACCTGTTGAACACTCAGGAGGTATCATGGCACCGACATCAATATTTTTGAAGCACTTGCGCAAGTCCTCCGGGACCGCAAGGCCAAAGTAGGCCGAGAACCAGCAGAGCATATGCAGCAGAAGATTGAACGGGTGAATGCAAAGTCAACAAGCGCCAAGTCGACATCGCATCATTCCTATTCGCAAGCGCATTGATCCTCCCTCATCAATGTTATTCGGTGAGGATGAGTTTGTCAGCCGCATACCACCCATTACCGAAGATAACAATTGTATTGGAAAGACAACATTTTCAAGCCTGGGACTCGGAAGGAACCAACATTTGAAAGTGAGGGGCCTTTGTTCGGGCCACTAAACTGATGCAAGGAGTAATATCACCATCACTACCGTTATTACTGTTTGAGCCGCCTAATAGGTGGATACCTATGCCGCAATGTATTTCTTCTCGCCCCTAAGATGTCCATAACGATCCGGTCGCGGAGGATGGCCATACTTGGGCGCGTCGGTGTCTGGAAGAGAGGGTAAGGCAAGAGGAAAAGAGAAACGGTATAATGAATACGCACGCAATACGTTCTTGTACACAACGTCCGAACTCTCGTCCCAGACCTCTCGCCACATATGCGCGCCACCTCCTTGTCTACCATCTAGACTCCACTTTTTACAGAATTCGCGGACGTTGAACCCCGTCCGAGCAGACTGCGGAACGACAGGGATGGGGAGATATCGGCTGGTCACTCTACCGGCACGAGAGCGGGAGGTGATGGAACGCGCCTCTGTGACAAGACTATATGGCGCATCTGGACGAGCGGGTTGGGGTAGGAGGAGCAAGGAGTAACGGTGGTACGGAGTTCCCTGTTGCGGATGGGGCGGGACGTACTGGGTGTGTGTATTAAGGTTTTTAATTGGACCAGAATTGATTGCTGAAAGCGGGACGTTGGGGCTGAAAATTCTAAGTCCAAATCCACCGTACGAAACATTGAAACATACCACAACCAATGCAAAAACGTGGTAAAGGTCTCGTTTTCTGGGTCTGGGACGTCTGAATCAACGAGCATCATGGTGTATAGCCTGGTATCAAGGTGGAATGCGGTCGCGTATACCGTCGGAGGTGCGATTGTCTGCTTGGGACTGAGGAACACGCCAGGCTCGATGCCACGGCTGCGATATGTCGGGCCTGCAAGGTGCGTCTGGCGGACCTTGATAGAAACATCGATACTCGGATGGAGCG
The DNA here is from genome assembly GCA_030407015.1 of Armillaria fumosa. Classification (NCBI taxonomy): domain Eukaryota; kingdom Fungi; phylum Basidiomycota; class Agaricomycetes; order Agaricales; family Physalacriaceae; genus Armillaria; species Armillaria fumosa. The sequence continues at coordinate 1,579,412 of JAUDYM010000001.1, forward strand.
ATGGAAGGACATCCGGGATCACGTTCATTTGGTGTATACGTTCCATCTACAAAGTCAGGGAAAAAAAGATTGAACAGAATAACAAAGTGCCCACCAGCAAATCAAGCTTCCCTTCTCCTCTCCAATTCTGCTCTCTCAGATGTCTATGAGCCGGATTGCGCATGTCCACCAGTCGGCTTTTGACCGCCCATCGAACCTCCGGGAGGTTGATCTCACTCTGCACCTGTAAAATTCTCAGCAGTTTTCGCTTCTCCTCCTCGTCTTCATCGCCTGGCTTGATAGTCCTACGAACTTGACCTGCCTCGTGCTTGAGACGAAAACTGTCCTGTCGGATGAGCTTGATAGCCTCGTCATACGCAGCCAAAACGCCTGTCGGGAGAGCGGGTCGCCATTTGGGTGTCCTTCCTGCTTTTTGGGGTGATGCGATTGCAATTCGGGTAGCAGCAGGCTTTCGCCGTACGCGTGTAAGGCCAGCGGTGGAAGACGAAGACGGCTTGGATTCGGGTGTCGCTGCCGTTGATTTTATTGTTTCTTTTGTCGGTGCTACCACGGGGGATGGTGGGGTCACTGACGCTGATTCCATCGCTTGGAGCGTCGCATTGCAGCGTGTCAACGCTGATGCTGGCAGACGCAGCCGGCGCAGAACCAGCATGGTCGTGATCAAAGGACAAGTTTTTTCGCGTCTTCCCTTTTTAGGACGAGATCGACACTTGCATTTTTCTGAGAGAAGGTATAAATTGTTCTATGATTATGCAAAAATGCCGTGGAGGTACAGACAAAGGAATAGCATATAACGCAATAGCAAGAGTAAACCCAAGAGAAAAGACAGCAGCTGTACAACAAAAGTACAGTAAAGTAGATAGAAGCACATACAGAACGCGCTCGGGTTCAATGGTAGGGGGGATATATACGGAAAAGGAGGATATATGCATAGGCATGGTAGCGCAGGTAAAAGGTATAACAAGAAAGCGCAACAAGCAGTAGTGATTAGTGGTACAGTGCGATAGAGCCTCAAAATATACAGCAATAAGAATAAACGAGCGACGGGTCGAGTCTAGAACGTCGCCAGACAAATGTGTCTGACTTGTAGGTCGACGAGCTCAGGATCGCGAGGGAAACGGTACTGAAAGTCTGAAACAAAACATGAGAAGACAATAAAGTAGAAAAAAGAAAGGACATACCACCGTCTTTTATAACGGGGTTCTCTCGGCGCCTTCTTTCCTTTTCGGCTTCCTTCTCTAATCGAATCTCATAACCTGCCTTGCCGCCGGGTAACCTTGCCCCCGCGAGAGGTATTTCCTGCTTGGGTTCCCACCTGCCCCCGCCGGTGGCTTTGCAAAGCACACTCGAACGCTTGAGAGGGTACGCGTCCAGGGCACCATAAGATGGTTCCTCAGCCAAGGACACCTTCAGCCGCCGCATCGAGCCTGACGAAAAGGACGAGCCAGTCAAGCTGATGAGAGAAGGCGAACTGCGTAGGGAGCACTCGACACCGATGACGGATGGTGGCGGGGTCGCGAGACTGCTCGTCGAACATGACAAAGTTGGTGAGTGAATGAGATCAGGAGTCCGGCAACAACCATAGATCTGATCAAAGCAGTCATCGCAGACCCGGGCGTCATAGATCTTGCTTTCCTGTGACTGGAAAGCCGCGATTGGAACGTTCCTTGGGGGATGGAGGAACGGTAAGCGGGAGACGTCGAGTAAGGGGGTCTTGCGCGGCGTGCACTGGCTGCAGAATATACCTCCACATTTCCGACAGTGCTGCTCCAAGTCAGCCAAAAGCGCTCACATAGACGCGCATATACTCACATGTCGTCGTTCAAAAACACTAAATCGCGCACGACAGAAGAAGTTGTCGCAACATGAGGCAGCCGAGTCGGGCTGTAGGAGTTATGTCAGTATCCAGAATAAAGACCATGGGCGCTGTGCTAACCTTCCACAGAGACCTGGGCAATAATACCGCGAGATGCTCGTTGGCCCTCAAATCAGGCGAAACGGTTGGTATCTCGACGGGAGTCTCTGGAAGGGTGGGGCGGGACGGGCCAGCGACAGGCAAAGGGATAATGAGGTCGTCGTCGTCAGGGACGGAGTCGACAACGGCGGAAGGGGCGGGAACGGAAAAGGTGGCAAGGGCAACGGCAAGGGCAGACATGGTTTGGGTGGGAAGGAGCGGAGGAAGCCATTTATTTAAACGAATTCAAAGTTGGCCAAATGATGTATGTAATGCGAATGTCCAAATCTGATCAAACGCTCAATATTCTTAGAATACGAGATCCCATCTCGATCACGTCGGCCCTTATTTGCCACGCGCAACGGGATTTGGCGTTGTTTATTTAGGGAGATATTTATTCATTTATGTAATTCCCCAAATGGCAGCTCCATTGGCATTGCCCTCGCGGTTACATGTCAGGCAGCCTCTCCCATTGTACCAGGTCGAGCAGTATGCTGGAGACTGTCCAAGTGGATGTACAGCGGTGGTTGCTTGCTGTCGTCGTCGTCTTGGCTGTCGACAAACATCCGCAGCGTACAGGCTCGGATGTCTGAGATACATGTGCCCATCGTCCCTGAGAAAGCGGCAAAACGAATCTGGCATCGATCCCAATGGGGGCGATGGCATATTGCGTCCGTTCCCACGGTATTTTAACCGATAATTTCGAGCGCGTCCGCCGAGAGATTACGGGTACCTGGCTACGCGCCACGCAACGAATAGAAAATCAGGAAAAGGTAAGTAGAGGAGACAAAGCGTAGCAGTCAAATGTCCTTCTGATGCAGCCAGAACTTTTCCATTACGCCCAGCACCATCTCCTGCTCGACACCGGTCTCGTGGTGGCGAAAGAGCTGGACCATCTCCTGCAGCACCCTGTCCCCCAGGAATGGATCAGCAACAGAGGGAGTAGCAAAAAGACAGGCAAGAACAGCAGAATAGTACCAAACGGCGTCCTTGCTAGCTAGCCTCGCGACCGCGGACGAGTTTAAGCTTCTGGCCTTGTTTAAATGCCGGATCGACTCGAGTGCCAGTGCTTCGCGAGCTCCACTCATTCCTTCTAGATGACCCGCCACTTGCTTGACCAAAACGACCACTTCCGGACGCACATCCGTCATTCCGGCCGATCTTCCGAACACATCTTCCAAGTATTCACTTCCCCCGAGCATACCAAGAGCCGGGCTTACGATCCGGTCCACCACCAGACTCACGATATCCTCTGTCAATACTTTCTCCATCACATATCCCACCAGTCGCCCTACCATTTCGACTTGTCCTTTCCCAAATTCTTTCCTGGGTCGCTCAAGAAACGAAGCACACGACTCGACGGCGCGGATCGCAGCTGACAGCAGAAGCTCCGCGTCCTCAGAATCGCGAGCCCGTTCATACACTGCAAACGTCGAAAATAGCGATGATGTGTCCGCCGTTGGAGGATCTGTGCCAGATTCTCAGTAATCGTCGAGGCTGATCATGAAGCCTACCATCCAAAATACCACAGATTGCCTTTTTTCTGTTGCCCTTCTTTTCCTTTTCCGGCTCCTTCTCTTTCACCTCGAGGTTCTCTGTCTGAAATTATTCCTAGAAAACAATGTGCAAAAAATATAACGTACTTGTTTTCTCGGTCTCCAACTCAACCTCCAGCTCCCTCAGCCGCTTCTCCAATGCCTCAGCTCTATGGCGCCACGGATCGTCGGCCGGAATATCCTTGACGAGCTCGGCACGCAGGGACGCTACATACGCTATTATCAAATCCCCAGATGACAGTTTCAATTCCAATACATGTACCCCAATGCCAACGACGACAACAATTTGCACAATTCGGAATGGGGGAGGAATGAAAAAAAATGCATGCGGCTGGGCGTGAGCTTTCATCCGTCGGGTCGTATACATAATCCACGTACAGTCAATCGACGAATCCTGTGGTTTGTATTTCAGTGCTGTGAGGGCCTGTGTCTGTCAGAACTTGTTCGAAATACCCGCATGAACCACTGCTTACCACTGCTATTCGCAAACGGTCTCCCAGGCTTGCTCTCGTCGTCGACATTACAGGTAAAGCAGTCAGTCACATCACGCATCTCACAAGTAAGCACTTTGGATACATCGTAATAATAAACTATCAATACTTGCACTGCTACTAGTACTACTAAGACTACTACAAAATATACTCATTCATGCCTTCTTATCGGCGAATCATCAAGCCTTACTGGCGTATGGAACGGTCCTGTTCCTCGTCCCCACATAGTGTTCTTGGGTGTCGCAAATGGCCCACTGAACTTGATTCCGCGCGACGGAGTACTAGTAGGGTCAAACGGAGGCTCTTCGTAATGGTCGTACGACCGAGGCGTCCGGGGCAAAAATGCCGGTGAATCTTCAATCGCGCCAGCGGCAAAGATCGCATCATATCCCCGCCTCCGAGACGGATAGTCCAAGTCTGTCGGCGCAAATGTCGGTTCCCTATAGAGTTCTTCTTCCTCCTCTTCCTCCCGCTCAGCATCGGCCGGAAGCTGACAATCGCTGCAGTACCAAGGATCCTCCTCCCGTCCGAGATCTCTGATGCTTCGGATGCCTATGCACTCCAGGTGATACCACATCTTGCAGTCATCACATTGCACCAGCTCCCGCCCGTCGTCAGTTCCCCGGCAGATGCACACGACCTCGTCGTCACTGTGACCGCCGCGTAGACGCTTCTCCCGTCGGTATTCCAAAGCCCGGACACTGCGTTTACTCAGCAATGCTGCCCTCGCATCACTGGGATCACTCGGAAAGTAGCTTCGCCTTCGTCGCCGTTCGCCCACTGGATCGGCGGGTAGCCCGATCATCTTCCCCCGACCCCGTCGCGCCGGTACTGGCCTATCGCCTTCGTCATCGTACACGACGCCCCACTTAGCCGACGGAATCACATCGCCGTCACCGTCGCCGTCCAAATCACCCTCGTCGTCGGTATCCCGATCCAAGAACCGCTCAATCCACCCCAGTCTTTCCTTCTCCTCCGCTCGTGCTAACTCTGCCCTTTCCTCCGTCCTGAGCCGCCATGGAAACTCGCTGTCCGGCCAATTGGGGCTATCCTCCATCTCGATCCCAGCGCTCCTTTCTTTCTCTCCGTCCTTTCTCTTCTTCCTGGAACTGCCCGCACCGTTCCGCCGCTTCCCGCTTTCTGGAACCAAACTTTCGTTGGGGATATCCAGCAATACCCGGCCTTTGCCTTCCAATTCAACAGGAAACAGTCTTGATGGACCATGGTGCATCTGGTTCTCACTCCGGAACGCCTCCAGTCTTTTGCGTTTCTTCAGCTCCTTTTCGGTCAGCGGGGGCGGCTCCTCTGCCTCCAGCACCGAGACTTCTGGCGCAACTAGCATCGGCTGCGGCTGCCGCACCCAGTCTGCTGTCCGATAACGCCCATAGCCTCCAGCCATCAAACTCTCCTCAAAACTCTCCTCACTTGTCTCCTGGAACAGCTTTAGCCGGCGCCCTTTGTTCGGACTCTCCATAATCCCTACCACTAAGCTGTCCGAAGGACCCTCCTCCCCGTCTTCCAGAGGCCTTTTGCTTCGTTTCAGATACTCTGGTCGACGCTTTTCCACTTCCTTCTGTTCCTGTGCCATCGCATGCCTGATCCTATCGATTTCCCCTCCTGCACCAACATGAGGCGGCGACAATGGTGGAGATTGGAGCGTACTTGGCTTGGAAACAGAAAACACATCATCCACATGCATCGGGCTTCCTCTAACGGGCTTGGCAGAGAATGGCGAAGACAGTGCGGTGGTTGACGGAGAGGGCGACTTGGATATACTGCTACAATACATCAGTACGGTAACAATTGAAGAGGTAGCAAATACATACGCTGGAGGACGAGATGCGGGTGTTCGAGGGGGATTCGAGGCACTGTCTATTGTTCAGCATGTCTTTCATACAATACTTACAAGTAAGAAATCTCACCTGTATGGTGGCGCTAGCCTCGATACGAAGGGACTCGATTCGGGGGTCATCATGCCCATTGCACGAGGCGTTGCGGGGCTAGGTTCCTTCCTGGCAGGCGGCCTCATACCCCTAGCCACTTCAGTGAGCACGTTCACAGTAATATAGGCACGATAGAACGTACGAATTGGTGGGCGTCTCCGGTGTATGTGGTAGCATGTATTGATTGAACGTCATCGTATTGTGGGTAGGGCTCTGGGGTGTAGGAAGGTGGGCATATCGAGATGTTTGCTCCGGCGGTGGAAGGGGGCTACTCGTCGTCAGTTTCATGTTCAACTTATCGCAGAGAACGTTAACTAACTTCATCAAAGACATGAGGCCCGACGAAGACGAGCTGAAGCTGGAGTCAAGCCTGCCGCTTGAACTGGGAGTATTCGCCAAAGTTCTGTTAGGATCGAAGTCGGACATGCAATGCTAATTGCAACGGGTTTCGCTCCGATTTTCGGTTGAAGTTTGAGTCGCAAGGGGTGGCGCAGAGAGCGAATCGATAATAACAGGTATAAAAAATGAAGCAGCACAAATAGTAGAGTAGATCGAAATGAAAGGATGAGAGTGAGAGAGAGAGGACTGATCGCACTCTTTCGGATTCCTGATCCCTATGTTCGTTTTGTCTGACGTAAGCAGTCTCATTCCCTCTTGTCCCTGAGTTGGAAAAAAAGAAAGTTGGCATCTGCTTGAGTCTGCAGACGTTGATCAGGGTAAGGCCGTATTCTCCCTGGTAACCACTTGTTAAACGCCGTCAGTCATTGAGTCTATTCCCATCAACTTGCAAAAAGGTAGTTCAAGGTACGTACAAGTACCAATCATTCTGATCCATTTCGTGCTACTGAATGCCTATCCTTAATACAGACTTTCCTACTTTACCTTCCGTCTTCATTCCTAAGAGCGCCACAAAAAGAAGCACAAAGTTCACTCCGTAACTTACGGCCTTGGATAAAATTTGAACGTCTCTAGCTCTAGGATCTTCGATGGTAACACACGTACGATTGACCCTCAGCAATGGAATTCTCTCGGTAGCAATATCACAGTCAATCACAGTCTAAGGCTTGACGCTTGACGACTTGGCGTTATACATCCCTCGCAAGTATAGAGTTCGACAGGAACTGACTTAAAGATCAACTAATGTTTTTTAGCATCGCCTAGTTGACATGATCTGCCTCTACTGTTCGGTTCCCAATATTGAAAGACATGATTGAGAGGGCGGGCACTGCATGGTTTTTCTAGACATGCACACGTTCGAAAAGTTACCGTGGAGCCAAACAGTTTGACGGACCTGCTGGGAATGCAAACACCCTCAACAACTCAAAATCGTACGTCACCACCACTGTTGCTTGCATCAGGTTGACGGCGTAGTACAATGTGATGCTGATACGCTCGTAGATACCCAGCTATCCTTGAACGGAGTCCGGCCCGAAAGACCCTTGATACTTTCGCTAGCGACCTTCCCGCGAAGTCCTGTACCTTCGTAGCAAAAAGATTCAAGATCCAATATGCGAAGTCGACTCAGACTTCTTCACAGATCGTGTCCTTGACATGTAAAGTCAAATATTGAGTCTCAATAAAACATTCAAGCTGACATCGTGTTGTTTACAACTAGAGCCCATTTTCGGTAACGAAACAGCGCTTCACTTGCTCGTGTACCATGCAAGAGCCAATCACTGTATTGTTTGGCACCACAGGTGACTTACAGTTCTATGATGACAACAAAACGGCTTGCACCCAGAGCCGACGTCATGTTTCTTTCTTTCAGTGCGGAAGAAGGTAGGCCCAGAGTTTATGACACAAATCCAGTTGAAGCGAGTTGTTCGGAACGGTTGGTGCGCTTATGTGGGCACCCATAACAAGAAAACAAAGAGAGCTGAACGTAACTCGCCTACTTTCAGGTGCTTCTCCTCCCACACCAGGAAGATCACTATGTTCCTCCGGATGGTTAAAGTCCGTGCTATCATGAAGACGCATCCGGAGGTACTTGGCGCACGGCGACGTCCACCCATACTCCCAGAGTGATTGTTCGGCATCGCCGGATGCGAATCATCTTCAGAAACAAGGAGGATACGACGGTCGTCTTATGGAAGCCGGACCGGCTAGCAGGGGGTTCCATTCGTCGTGAAGACATTGCTGACCCTTCTATCCAGTGTTGTTGAGGTAATCGTCTTATTCATGTCAGAAATTTGATACAAACCTGGGAAACCTAAGAGGCTTGCCTTCCTAGTACTTACATGGTGCCTACAAACTTTAAACCTCCGCTACGAACCACAAAGGTGAAACATCTCCTGCCTCGTTGCCGCATACAGACTATTGGATCCAAGTGCCGAAGACTCTCAAAGTGTTTAACATAGCCGCTGCGAGGAATCCCTTCGCCAATCAAGCATTCAATTTCTCCAAGTAGGATGTTGGAACGTCACATTCTTCCCTCAGGAGTGACCAGGTCGGAAGTCTGCGTTGATTGACAATTCATCGGTGGACAAACCCGAGTGTCCAAGGGCACAGAGCAGCCGGATCGCTTGAGTAAAAAGCAGTCAACCTCTCGCCACTGCACTGTCAAAGCTAACCATCAAGTATTTTCGAACAGGCGAATTCCTGTATTCGAGAGACCGATAGGAATCCACAGAAAGGCTTTTAACGACTTTTAAGAACCACTCCAAGAGCTCGAGACAAAGATCCGTCACCTCGGATATTCCATGTTCATCGCTGTTGTCTACGCTTCACTCCCACAGAAATATTGAGCATCCCTGCGCCACCGACACCAGAGAAACCGCAGCCGGAGGAGACAACCCTTGAAAAGGGTGAGCTTCTAGGTCGGGCGGTGCTAGTATGAAAATCTCCCAAGTCATATACGTGATGGCGAGGACAAAGATTAACTTGTAATAATATACATGTCGGTACGTCATTTGGGTGCAGTGAAAGTCTGTCTTGTGTCTTCCATTTAGTACATACGCAAGCTTACGCTTGATACTACCAAGTCAGCGGATTTTTAATGAGCCGCGTTTATAGGTCAGGATGGCTCTTCAATACTCAGCCACATTCAATCACGGATGGAGCAGATGCACTCTGCGAAATGGATCAGGAATGAAGCGAGAGATGAGATTTGTCAAGAAAAAAAACCCATAAATCGGGCGACTCGGACTCGGGATCAGATCCGTCCGGAGGTGCCTCCTGTCGCAGTAGCTGTCGTGTGCCCATAAGTAATCGAGTGCAGGGCTCGTAAATCAGAGAATAATGATAGTTAATGACAGCGCGGCATCGCTGTAAAAAGCTTGTGCTGTTTAATAATTTCTGTCATGAGACGGCGGAAAAAGTCGAAACTCTACGTTGACACTGACTTGAAGAGGGTACATATCGAAGAGTTCCAGACCAAGGATCCAAGCTTTTCCACGCTTCGATCGTAATCGGTCTCGACAACGATCTAATGGCGCAAACAAAACATGAGGGTAAGTAAAGGTGCGCTGTTTCGCCTCAGATTGACAGTTCAATCGGTGTCCAGGGATGAGGCGGGAGTCCGACTGCTGCTTGAGGGTAGAGATCAGGCAAGGCGGCGCGTCGGACCCGCGTCGACAAATCGTTCCTCGATATGTACTAGGTCGGGCCCGGGACTTCACTTGTTCTGAGCCTGTCCAGGTTCGCGTAGGTTTCAGATGCGTGTATACCCAAATCTGTCCACACAGAAATTGCTACAGGGACGAATGACATCACGGTCGCTACAAGACTTACAAATTGGACTCCTCATAGCCCCTCATCTCGAGGCTCGACCGGATGTAATTTAGTGAGGGGTAATTTTTAATTCAGTTCAATTTTTCTGATTCGGTGTATCCCGCCGTCGCTTGAGAATTATACATTGTAGAGTGGTGCGCTATGTCGGATATGTCTGGGAATGTATGTGCCTCACTCCCCGTGCCCTCGAAGACAGTGATAGAAAGGAGTAATAGTGCCACCTCCGCGACGGGGACGAAGCTAGCTTGGACTCTGGTTCTTCGCGCCACTTCCGCCCGCTTAAGTTGGTTCTTGGTGCGGCCGGAACGGTCAACTACCGAGACTCGGCGCCTCTCGCTTGGGCCGCCGTACATACATCGTCCGCTGAAAAAACGCCTGTCTTAATGCCTTCAAATGTCAGTGATTTGTTACACGTATTAACCGATTATTTCCCGCCGGAAAAAAGCCGCACGATTATTTGTGGGGTTGAAGCGCTCCGGCAAGCCGCCTCCCCACAATACGTGTTGCTAAAGTTACGGGACTTACGCCGGCTACACGTTCTATAGGCTTTTTGTGTCGCGGCCGAAGAGAAAATCAAAAGTAAGTACCATTACTGCCAGTGAGGAGGGTTAGCTCAACCAAGGTTACTTCGGTCGGCTATTGACAGTGACGATCCTCGGACTAGCCAGACTCTGCCGATTTTAATGTTTCAGCCACAAATGGAGTTGAAGAGCACCACAAGCAAGGCATTGTCCTGAAATCCGGTGCTAATACTACTCTTTGTTGCAGAAGTTTTCCGAAGTCAATGATAGGAATTCAAACGATTTTATGTACGACGTTCCGTCACCCCTTGTAATGCACGCTAACATTTACTAGACGTGGTTAATTAACAAGAAGCGCTAGCCTTACTTGATGAATGGTAGACTGTTCGGAATTGTTCTACAGTTCGTCGAGATCCGAAAAAAAAGTGTGTACACACGCCTTCGGAGGGAGCGCATGGAGTCCACGGTGTTTGCGGGTATTCATTTTATTCCAAGTCATACATGTAGACTCAAAGTTTATCAACAGAAGTTTGAGAACCAACGGGCTCACGAGCATAGCGAACAGTTTGTGATGAGCTACCGGTGCTACTCTTCTGCCTTGGGCCAACGGAATTGTGCGCATTCGAACGATTTTCTCGCCCATCCTTACGTTCACCCCCGAATTTGTTGATTTCATTGAAGCTTCTATGCTAGCCATGTGGGCTCATGAAATAAATTCCTACGGCATGATGATGGTGGTGCATCGATCGATGCTCTCGTGACAATGAATGAGCGTGAATGGGTGGGAACGTGGGGTAAGCAGGCTATCAGCGACCCGAATGCCGGAGCATTCTACACTCCATCCGGTACCGCTTTGCTCTCCTACGCTGACCGTCACATCAAGTACGGAATACTCCAAAATGGCTACTGGCAGAAGAACGTTCATCATCGGTGGTGGCTGCACTGCGTTCATCAAGCCTCGGGCGACGAGGACCACTGAAGACGTAAGATGGGGTTCATCATGTTTTCGCAGTTAGTTTTCAGATGAGTGTCTTCCATAGATGGGTCTTGAGGCAGCCACGAAGGCTCTCCTTGATGCTGGTACGTGTGCTGCAGGGCACTATCTCCGCTTTACTCATCAACCTTCGACGAAGGGATAACATACGATTCCGTGGAGCTCGCTTGTGTTGGTTATTGTTATGGGGATTCTACATCAGGACAGGTGCTAACACAATCGCCGTCCCCTCCCGTGCTGAATCTGATGTATCGGCTTCTCGCAGAGGGCCCTGTACAATCTTGGCCTGACGGGTATACCTATCACCAACGTGAACAACAACTGTTCTACCGGTTCGAGTGCGCTTTTCCAAGTGAACAATTCCGTCAAGTTTTCGCAGGCAGAATGCGCCATGGCTTTAGGCTTCGAACGAATGAAGCCCGGCAGTCTAGGGACTTCCTTTCCCGATAGGACTGGTCCGACGGTTTTGTTCACTAAGCATTCCTTGGAACTGGAGGAAAAATATCTGGGTGAAAATCATGGTCCTATCACTGCGAGACTCTTTTCGAACGCTGCAAAAGAGTATTTCGACAAGTATGGTGGAGGGGTTGAGCATTTGGCAAAAATTGGTACGGTTCGCGAAGATAGATCATATCGGGGATTGATGATATCTGATATTTAGCGTCGAAGAATCATAAACATTCGCTCAACAATCCATACTCGCAATTTAGAGATGGATGGAGCGAAGAACAGGTTCTAAATGCGCCAAAAATTGCGAATGATCTTACAAAGTTCATGTGCAGTCCTACATCGGTTAGTGAGGACCTAGCCTGTATCCATATGCTGATTTTGCATTGAATAGGACGGCGCCGCTTGCTGCATCGTAGCATCAGAAAACTTTGTTCGTACGCATGGGTTGGAGAACCAAGCTATCGAGATTGTTGCCTCTGCTCTGATGACAGACGTCCCTGACGCCTTTGAAAGCGAGAGTGCGATGGAGGTTATTGGCTATGGAATGACCGAGAAATGTGCGGATAAGGTATTCAAGGAAGCAGGATTTAAAGAAGGCCAAGGTAGGGATCAGGTGGGCGTCGTAGAGCTGCATGATTGCTTTGCAGCTAACGAGGTCAGAATCTCAACTAATTTTGTTGTTGCTTCAGAGCTGACGCTTTCGTATTGATCAAGCTGATCACCTATCCTGCTCTCGGATTGTGTCCTAGAGAAGAAGCACATAAGATGGTAGAGCGTCGCGACAACACTGTAAGTATGAAGGCGTTTCGATTAAGAGCTGACGCTGAACCGATTGCTAGTATGGCGGGAAGTATGTTATTAATCCTAGCGGAGGACTTGAAGCGAAGGGACACCCGCTAGGTGCTACCGGCCTTGGAATGCATTTCTACATTACAAGTGAGCTCATTCGCAACATATCGAGTATGGAATTGACATGGAATACAGTGCAACTGCGTAACTGTAGGTGTCAAAAGACTCCATACTGATGGTGGGTGCACTGATATGTGAAAAGGGGCAGGACCTATGCAAGCGCCGGGTTTATTCAGCGCGGTTGACAAGCGAGGGAAGTACGGGTTGGTACACAACCTGGGGCTCGGAGGAGCCGTGGTGGTATCGCTTTTACGGCGTCCGGAATTCTACAGAGAGGGAGGTCTCGATGGTAGGACGAGGTACGTCTGTGATGGGTATGTAGTGGGCTACTGACGATTTACGTGGTGTTAGATTGGGTTATAACCACGCCCATATTTGCAAGCCGGTAACGATGCAGGATGTAGAAAAGGTGAAGTCGAAAAATTCTTCTCAGTACATCTTGCAGCATGCGAAGCTTTGAGGGCGCCTGATTGACGTATTATCACCATCAGCTTTGTGCATGTAGTAACATTATGCTGTCTTACTTGCCCGAATATGATGATCGTTGTCTTGTTTTCCATTGTGAAGGTCTGACGAAAAGTGAATATGGGCATTTGAAGGAAGAAAATAACACGCACTATCAAGTATACCTGTCCTCATCGTCGTATCCCATCGCTTCCAAATTATTCGCATCTTCTCGATACACCTCCACTTTAACGACAAGGTGCCATGGGACCATGATCTGGCCAACGAACCTCCCGTCTGGATTTTCATCGGCTCCCATACGAAACTCTTCAGTGTTGACGAGGAGAATATTGAGCGGCTTGTCCGTGCCAGCAAAAGAACCAATGAAGACACGGCCATCGGTGACTGTAATGCGCAGAATGCGACGAAAGAAGGATTCGAGAGCGGTGATATTAGCAGACATAGTGGTGGTGGTCGCGAAGCAAAAGGGCTAGCACCGATCAATCTTGTCCATATGCGTCGATGAACCCTTTTGAAAGCACCGTCTCTCTCAATATGCAAGGCCGGTTCTCTACTTCGGATACCCACAAGTATTCTGTTATTCTGCCTACGTACAACGAGCGCAAGAACCTTCCGATTATCGTGTGGCTGTTGGCGAACGTGTTTGAGGAAAAGTACGTGTCAGTTTACTGCGCTGGCTGAGACTAATGGGTGTAGTAAACTTGCTTGGGAGATTATTGTCGTCGACGATGCCAGCCCTGATGGAACACAGGAAGTGGCGAAGGAGCTAGCTAATGTCTACGGCGAAGATAAAATTGTGTGTCTAAGGAATATCTCTATGTCATGTCTGGTGGTATTTATGGATACAGGTCCTCAAACCGCGTTCTGGTAAACTGGGATTGGGGTAACGCTTTCACGGTCGACTGCATCTCTCAGGACTTACGGGGTCACAGGACAGCCTACATTCATGGACTCAACTTTTGCAATGGGGACTTTGTGATTATTATGGACGCCGACTTCTCACACCACGTATGTCACTCGTCGTCACTGTTCCATGCGTGCTGACAGTGTACTTGCAGCCGAAATTTATACCCCAATTTATCCGGTATGTACATTGTCTCCAGGCCTAACTATAACCAACGTCGCGCAGCTTGCAGAAAGCACATAATCTCGACATCGTGACGGGAACACGGTATCGTTCGACGTCCAAACCGTACTTGGCCGAAGCAAAGCCAGGTGGTGTCCACGGGTGGGACCTTCGACGGAAACTAGTGTCTCGGGGAGCCAACTTCTTGGCGGACACTGTACTCAGTCCAGGCGTCAGCGACCTTACTGGAAGCTTCAGGTATGCCCCTGTCCCAGCCCTAGACCGCGTGTCTGAACTTTTGACCGTCAATAGGTTGTACCGAGTCGGGGTCCTTCGTCATGTCATTGCAGAAACCCAGTCGAAAGGGTACGTTTTTCAGATGGAGATGATGGTACGAGCGAAGGCGCTGGGATATTCTGTAGGAGAGGTCCCTATAACGTTCGTGGATCGGATATTCGGTGAGAGCAAGCTGGGTGCAGATGAAATTGTCGGGTATGCGAAGGGAGTCTGGGCTCTGTTTACTAGTGTCTGACTTGACAAACATTGACATCATCACCTATGATATAAGGTTCCCTTGCTTTTCCATGACCTTGTTCACCAACTGCCACCATGAGCGTTCTTTTGCAGGACATACTGCGTGCCTCTACTCTATCTGATTCGCTCAACACCGAGAGAAAGCAGGATAACACTGTACAACGGGACACCGACGACTCCGACGACGAACTGGTTAATGTGGTACGTCAAGCTGTTGTCATCAGAGACAGCTCATTGGCTGACTGCCTTGGAGGTTTCCCTACCCGGAACACCGTCTCGGACGCGGCCATCGTCACCCACTCGTCTTGGCGCTTCAACTCGCCGGCCACCAGGCCCACTACTTATCGGATCACGCAAGGATCCTCTGAAAGTCTTCCCTACGGAAGTTTCACAAAAGATATTCGCTCGATTAACCCTACCCGAACTGGCAAAGTGCGCCTTGGTATCAAAGAAATGGAGTCGAAGTCAAACGATCAATTATGGTCCGTGACAGCTCCGTTTGCATGGTCTCGCTTAATGTTTCGTCTCAGTGTGGTTCCAGCATTATAGAAAGGAGAATTTTCACGACGAGAGTCTACCACCGGGCAAGTGGACAAAGCGAGAGTCCAAGCAGAACTGGGTGAGTGATCTTCCTTTGCAAATAGGGTGTCTATTGACATTCTGTAGCGCCTAATGCATTCACAATCATTGAGTAACCGTTCCAAGTCGACGAATGGATACAGCGGTTCGGGTCACTCTACACCATCCCTGTCAGGACATCAGACACCACGAGAATTGAAGGAAGAGAAATGGCGTTTAGAGGCAGAAGCAGCTGCGCGCCCCGGCAAGGTCGAAATGAGAGGAATGTACAAAGAACTAGGGGGTCGCAAGTCAAGAGGAAAGACCAAGCTGGGCAGTTCTGGTATACGAGACAAGGGTGGCTGGAGTGAAAGTGGAGACTGGTAATAAACGAAGACTTGTTTTCCACTTGATGACCCCAATGAGATATGTCCATTTACGATTGATACAGAAACAAAAAAAAGACCATACTAAAGTGAATGAATATTTAGAGATGGACACATGATAGCGGTCATCATTAAGACGACGAGTATGGTATGTGACGAGGTAATCATGAACAACAGCCTTGCGTCGTACTATTAGCGGAGGGATTGTTGACTCTGACTGAACCGGTTGTAGGACCACCAGCGGCGTCACCGCTTTGATCCTGTGTATCGATCAAGCGGGTTTTTATGTCCCTAGGATAAGATGAGATGATAGATAGATGCCGTAATGTGAAGAAGCTGACCGTGCTAATGTGAAAAAGGCTTCTTCGACGCCTTCGTTTACTTTGGCAGAGGTCTCCATAAACTTGATGCCCAGTTCGTCGGCGAGCTCTCGCCCTTGCTCTTCAGTGACGGCCTTCTTGTCGACCCAGTCAGACTTGTTGCCGATGAGAATCTTATTAACGCCTTCGGAGGCGTGCTGCTCGATGTTGGCGTGCCAGGTACGGATGTCTGTAGATGGTAGGTGCATAATGGGATTCGAGAGCGAGAAAAAAGGACACGCACTGTTGAAAGACCGCTCGTCCGTGACATCGTACACGAGTAGTATACCCATAGCGCCGCGGTAATATGCAGTGGTTATGGTTCTAAATCGTTCCTGTCCTGCAGTATCCCACTATGGAAAGGAGAAATAAGAAATGGCGTGATGGAGAAGGTAATCGACGGACAATTTGGAGCTTAATGCGCTTGCCGTCTAGTTCAATGGTCCGGATCTTGAAGTCGATTCCAATGGTGGTGATGAAGGAAGGAGTCCATTGGTCGTCGCAGAAACGGAGTAGGAGACAGGATTTGCCGACGCCTGGAAAGCTGTTAGATGTGACGACCTTGTGTTATTTAGTTTAGATTACCCGAGTCGCCAATGAGGAGCAGCTGTAAAGGATGTGAGAAAAGAGGGAATGAAGAACGAAAGAACGTACCTTGATGAGAAAGTCGTAGTGAGGAGGAGGCATGGCGAGCGACAGAAAGGTTGGTTTGGTTTGATACGATGGCAAGAGACTTAGCAGTGGCCCACGTGTAATCTCCTAATAGACAGGTTAGGGTAGGTTAGGGTTAGGACGCGCGAGTGATGTCATGCTTAGTCACCAGGGGTTTCCATAGTTGAACTTGAACCATCGTCCTCCGTCCTTCTGCTACAGTGCGAGATGTCATCTCGGCCCCTTCCCCGTCAGCCCCCGACCTCGACTGGATTCGTGATTACTAACCAGCAACCTCAGCAGCAGCTGCCTCCAGGGCAACAGAGCCTCACAATGAGGATGGCAGCGATGGATATCTGGGGTGGTCCGTTGCCTCGACCTCCGGGACAATACCAACAGAGCGGGTACCAGCATGCTGGATATCAACAGAATAGTCCTACGTACCAGCCCCAGAGACAACCACTCGTGCACTCCAGATCCCAGTCTGTCGCGGCAGCGCATCCTCCGGCGTTGCGCCCCTCGACGATATCCGTGAATGGACAGGTCTACCAGGCTCCGACCCAGCCTGCCCAACAATATCAACCCAGATCCCCGCCGACCCCGGTATCTCCCAGTTCATACCAGACGTATGCATACACCCAGCCTCCGCCCCCACCGACTCCCGTGAAACAGCAGAGTATGCCTTTTCCACTTGCCTCTTCCCCTAGTCGGCCGGTCCCGACATCCTCCTTCCCACCCTCTCCAGTGCGACAACAGTCGCTACCTTGTCCTCCTGTTCCTTCCCCCTCGGTCCCACCCTCGCCTAGTCGCCCTGTTCCAACGTCGTCCTTCCCAAACGGCCGACCTGCTTCCATCGTATTCCCTCTGCAATCGCAAGTCAACGGCGGGAGAGAGCTGCCTAGCCCTGCTCCATCTCAAGGTGGCTCGCCGACACGAGCTTTGCCTCCAACGTCTGTTTCGGCACACGACCATAGTCCCGCTAAGCCTCTCACACGGAGCAGTTCACCGACGCGCCCGCTGCCTTCTGTAGGATCGCGTCAATCATCGCCGACGAAATCCCAGCAATTCCCGTTACCAGCACCGCCACAAAGGGAGACGAGGACACCGTCTACACCATCGTTCCCCCCACCCTCTCCGACGCGTCGTCACGATACGTCTTCGGCTCGACCCCTTCCTTCTATGTCTTCGTCGGGAATGACGCGTCCACAGCCCCCACCACGGACCTCCTCGTTCCCTCCTCCTCAATCTCAGACAACGGTATCTCCATTGCCACCCTCTGACACGCAGCCTCCACGCGTTCCACCTATGCGGCATCCCTCTCCGACGCGACCTAAACCGACACTTGCTCTTGACATTGATTTGGATGAACCGCCGCCGACTTCTGTTGTCGGTCGACGAGGCGGGCCACGAACCATGCGCTCTGGTCGCAGTGGGAGTGTCAGCAGCGCCGATTTCTCAGCCAAAGTGTCTGCTCCTTCCAAGGTAGAGGCCCCGAAAATCGTCCTTCCAGAGTCATCAGCTGTTCCCCAAATTGTGCTACCAGATGATCCCCCCGCCGCACCGAAGATTGTCTTGCCAGGTGAAGATGAACCTCGTGGCCGAGGTCCTTCAATCAGAAGAAGACCGTCGTCACCTTCGATAAGCGTGGACCCTTCCCCGCCCACCATAACAATCGGAGGAGCTCCCCCACCTCCGCAGATGATCATTCCTGGTGATGATGATGACGACAAGACTCCTTCGATAAGTGTAAATAGCCCGTCTGCTACTCGACAGACGACAAACGTTTCTACCACGACTTCGAAGCTTCCGACTGTTCGCCGTAGCAAGCTTTCATGCGCCGGCTGCAAACTGCCTATCATTGGACGGCTGGTTACCGCATCCAACAGCGATAAAGGGGGAGGATTACGCTGGCATCCTGAATGCTTCAAGTGTACTATTTGCAGCGAACTTTTGGAGCATGTCAGCTCATATGAACGAGACGGGAAGATGTATTGTCATCTAGACTTTTACGAGGTCAGGCAGCATCGCTACTTCTCTAGCCGACCTTCTAATGTTCTCTTCAGACTTTTGCTCCGAAATGTTCCCATTGTCATACCCCAATCATCGAGGAGCATTTCATATCGCTGGACGATTCCGCACTGGGTGGCAAACGTACGTATCACGCACAACACTTCTTCTGTGCGGAATGCGGTGATCCATTTCTATCTGCCAGCGGAGGTGAGTTGGCTTGGTTAACTCAACGTCTTACTTGTGCTGACTAGTTTCCAGGCCTCGGTGGCGAGCGTTCCTTTTCAGCGGATACCCAGACTTCAGAGTTCATGGTGTACAGAGGGTATGCATATTGCGAAGCCTGCCATGTGCGGTTGCGTATGCCCAAATGCTCTCGGTGCAAAAAGAGTATTAGGGAGTGGGATGAGGGAGCTGTCGAGGCTATGGGCCGGAAATGGTGCTGGGGTTGTTTCAGGTGTGAAGGCTGCGAGCAGCCTTTCGATGAGGGCACATTTTTCGAGAGGAATAAAAAGGCTTGGTGTGAGAATTGTTTTAGTGTTATCTTGAGAAATGAGGTGTAGTGCTGAATGTGTTTTGTATCGGTAGCTAATGTGTGTACATTTAGTAGTAGAGAATCAGCAGGCGGTGGCCTACCATCTAACCAACTCTCAGGACGGAGATCTGGACTTCGAGATTCACTTGTTCGAAGAGGCCTATTCTATTGCTACAAGAAAAACTTGACGTCGTGTTCCAGGCATCGACTCTTGGGATGGACAGTTCATCTCTGTCCTTATCCATACCTCGACTGGGACAGGATCAAGACCGAAGAGTTCCGATGTTCTCCGGTCAAGGAGGTTGTCATCCGCACTTGTATCGCTTGTGATCCTTCCTGACAACCGGATGGGCGAGACACTTGGTGCGCGGTTTTGTATGCTCACTTCTGTTTGCGTGCATTCGTCCGTATCTGATGCAACCCAAGCATGGAACGACACATTTTTGAATCCGGAATCTGGCCTGGCGAGTCTGGCTTTATCATATACTCGCGGAACATCTTCGTGGGCTACGACCGCGCTGACACCGGTGAGTCGCTGAAAACACCACAATGCTGTGAATCCGACCTTCTGACAAGTGCGTAGCCTTCATATTCATTACCCTCAAGCGGGTCACGACAAGAGGATCATTGTCTGTGACTTTTATCATCCGTTTGTGCACAGTATACTTAAAACTCTAGTCCATTCCTTTACATAGCTAAATTGTGGCCCATGGAATGACTTCCACAATGGTGGAATTGCCGATTTATATCTAAGCAAACAAAAATTACAGAGTCAACTGCCTGACGTTTCTTTTGACATGGCCCAGGGCAATACAGGCCTCCGCACCGGACTCTAAACGAGCCTTTGTGCTCACTGCTCTCAGCTGTAATCCGGATTCTATGGTCGTTTCTTTTTGGTTTCGCATATCCTGCCACTTGCACACTGCGAAAGGTGTAAATTTACTTCCTTAAATACCCTTGTGGAAGAGGCCGAGAGCGTTGAGGTGTGCCCGACGTTGTTGAAAGGCTGCTCTGCCTGGAGGCAGCCTCACTGAGAGAACTCACGAGACACACGGGAGAACGGGAACGGGGTATATTGGGGTAGACGACGCGTACGTATGGGTGAGTATGGGGGTCTGGGTGTAAAGTGGGGGAAAAAGGGGAGCAGGAAGAAAACTACCGACCTACTACGTCTATATATATATCTATATATATAACTATGATCACGTGTCCCGAGCTATCCGATCCGGGCCTATATGTGAGCGGGCTCGCTGTAAGCTAGGCTTACAGTTGTATTTCTTAAGCTTATGGATGTTGTTAGCCGAGTCTCATGAATTTTGGGTAACGGATGGAGACACCATTGGCATCGCTACTCAATAGTTCACCACAGAAAGATGAAGCAGATTCCTCGATTAGCCGTAGCGATTAAAATACCACTCTATCGACACATCGCAGGGCTTAACGCCTTACGAAGATAACTAAGTACTTACAACACATGTATCCCGTGTTTAGGCTTTGACTGCTTAGCATATATTGCTAAGTTCCGCTGAAATTCTTCCCAGATTTTACGAAGATGATCTCTAGCCGCCCGTACGTTGAACATCGCCCACACTTTGTGAACACAGCACTGTTGCTGCCCTTTGTCATTTGACAAACAATAGATTTCTTGACACTACACCGGCTCAGTGATTATTCCAAGACGCATGGGGAGACCCGTGCTTTGTTTAACACGTCACATGAGCCACTTAGTCTACGTGAATTTAATTGAAGCAAGACTACTAACTCAACACTAACTTGAAATTAATCAAATACCGCAGACCGCACCGGGCGTGCGCTATATCACGTGGTCGTGCCTTAACGAATGTCACGTAAACGTCTCGCCTTCCTTCCGAAAGACCGCAGGTCTTTCTTTGCTCTAATTTGCAGCATCTCTCGCCGTTGGCGAGACGTTGCTATCGAGGCGTCTGATCTTTGGACTACCATCTATATACATGATCAAAAACATATACCAGCCGCCGAACTCTTCCTTGAACGATCAAAGATCCAACTTTTGGACGTAGATGTTGAAGTAGGTGTAGACTTCAGAGCCTTTGGTTATGACGCAGATACGCTTCGAGTTGCGGAGTTAACGTCGGCCCATCTTGAGCGTACGAGGACACTTTCCTTGAGCGTCAGTACCGTCCGAGAGGCCAAGTGCTTTTCTACACTATACCAGCCGATGTCAGCTCCACATCTCGTTAACCTTTCCGTCGATGACCCAGGATGGTCACAAGGCATTGTCCCATTTCTTGAATCCATTTGCTCATTCAGCTCTAATGGGAGTGACGGCCTACACTCGAACAGAACCTCTATCTCCATCCTCACCAGGCTCGAGCTAACATCTGTTCATCTTGAACATGAGGAGCTGCAGAGTGTATTTACATACTTCCCATCCCTCGAAACACTCATCCTGCCGAGATTTGGTCGGAAAGGGAGGCTCGAGGAGGATCAGGAGGATCGACCCATCATATTGGCCCCCAGCTCGTTGCGATCACTCGCAGTTCATCTTGACTACGACCATGTGTATCGGTATATGGGAGACTCGTCTTACTGTTCATGCGTCCTTGGCTCTGTTCACTTTCAGAACCTCGAATATCTCGAGGTCCTAGACGAGAACTCTCGACACAACCTCTATCTCGACAACCATTTCAAAGAATTGCCGAGATTGAAAACACTGCGTTTGCAGCAGTGTTCTGTGCCTCCTCTTGATGATGACTTCTTCCACTCTTTGAAGTTGTTAAGTCATTTGGAACTGGTAGACAACCTGAGCCACGTGAAGTGGCATACAGAGTCCTCACCCTCAAAAATAACTTTACTATTTCCTCATTTGTCGTCTATTTCGCTTAGTTACAAGTCAGGCAAGAGTCATGACATGTCCCGGTGGGCACGCCTAGCGCAACTGGCTGTCCAGAATTCTGGTTGCACCCGGTTCTCTGTCAAAGTAACAACAGCACAACATCATCATAGGATGAGGTGCGCCCTTGGACTTCAAGATGAGCATACACGCGTCGAAATAGAGGATTATCACCCCCAATTACACTGTCTACTTCCTCCAGGAGACAGCATCGACTGGTCGGATGACGATAATTATTACAATTATTATCATTTTCCTGAGGAGGGCGACTATGATTGTTCCGACTGAGAACCAGGCACAACATTGAGGACTTCGAAAGAGCTGTATTGTGAGAGTCTTCCAATAAAGGTACTAACTGGCAATGAGCATTGCCAAATCGTGTTCAGAGGCAGACCTGTTCTGCACTAGACATGGATGGGGCGGCTCATAGACTGGTAAATAGCGCTGTCTACGACGTATTACTACTCCGATTTGCTTGAACGCTGAAGAGATCAGTGTTGACTAGAGAAAAAGTATTTGAGAGCATTTGGCGACAATATCAAGTCACGTGTAAGTACCATTCTCCGAGGACCGACGGAGGATCGGAGTCATACGTGTGGTTGCCGCCGCGGTGTCTAGATGAAGGTAATTGCCCCACTGTTCTCCGCGACCGCCACTCCGTCTCAACGTCCAACTCGCTGCTATTCTCCTTCCTGGATCCACTTGCCTATTCTGTTGGCAAATCCTGTCACTTGAAAATTTCTCCTATCACCTTGACCCTTGAAAGTGAGAAAACTCGCGGGTCTTCATTCTAGCCATTGATATACTCCGCCAGAAATGCCCTCTGTTTCGAAAAATCAACCAACTTCCCGAAGAGATACTCGCCTTGATATTTGCCACCGGTCTCCATGCCTTGTCATCGGATGCACATCTGCCGATCCTGGCTTCAGTATGCAGCATTTGTCGCCACTGGAGAGATGTTGCTATCAGGGCCTCTGAACTATGGACCACTATTCATATTGCCTCGAAACGACATCTTCCAGCAGTCGAGGCGTTCCTGGAGCGTTCAAAGGGTCGCCTCATTGACGTGGATATCGAGGTCATACTGTACGTTGCAAGACGTTTTCCCTCCGAGTTCACTGCCGCTCGTGAAGTCGCCATAATCACCGCAGTTACTGCACCTCACATCTTCCGCGTTCGAACTTTGACAATGACCCTTGAAAGTTTCGTGATCTACAACGCATTTTCGAGGGCTTATCGCTCCACCGCTGCTACCAATCTTGCCAGTCTTTCCATCCACCTCACTAATGATCCCTTCCCATTCACGGGATATCCCCCACTCTTTGCGAACACGAAATTCCTTTGTCATCTTGACACTCAGGGAAATATGCTAAATGCTGTTCCTTCAAGAGCCAATCTCACCACACTGGACCTCAGCAATTATTCTCCGACTCATGCAGACATCCAGAATTTGTTTGACGCATCGCTGCGTCTCGAAACATTTATCCTACATGGGTTTGATAGAGACCAGCCACTAGAACGTTATAACGAAGACGATGGCGCACCTATCACCATCACAGCGCCAGCTACTTTGAAGTCTCTGGCAGTCTCGATATGTTACACGCATAGTAATGGAACAAGTATGTGTGGCTGCGTTCTTGATAAACTATGTATTCCAAACCTGGAATATCTAGAGTTGATCGGAGCGACCGTCGACTTGAATGTTCATTTTAAGGAGCTTGCCAAACTACGGACGCTACGTCTGCAGCGCTGCCATATAACATCAGCGAATCAGTTCTTCCTCTCATTGAAGGAGGTCAGACGTTTGGAACTGGTGGACATGTCGCCTGAGTTGGATATACAACATATCACGGGAATCTCAGCGGAAAATTTTTCGTCTCTCTCTTTTCCTCATCTATCTTCCGTCTTGTTTTCCACAAAAGGAGAGTACAGGGAGAGCCCGTACCAGCTACTGCAGCTTACCGAGCACTGCGTCGCAGCCGGATGTCCTCGTTTTACACTGGAAGTCGAACATGGGCGCTCCGAAGAATTTTTGAACGTCATCGAGTCATGTATCCAGGATGGCCGCGTCTGCATTATCGAGAGTGAGTGCTCAGGTGGTTTGATAAAGCCAAGCGCGGCGGGGTTGGATGGTGACTTTTTTTGGTCCAACCACATGTAGGACAAGGAGGAAATAGAGATCAAGGAAAACATGGACGCATGGGAGCTTGAGTACGATGATTATGACGGATGAGACTTTGAATGAACTATAAGGTTATATTTCGAACTTAGGGCGTCTAAAGAAATGCAATACTGACCGCCCTTTATAGTAAAAGACATGATTACCCTCAAGTCGGATGTATCAGTATCGCTAAATCGAGAGTCGGAGCTGGGGCTGTTTTGCACTAAGTTGATCCATGAATGTCCAGTAGACTGGCAAAAACCGCTGTCTGCTACGGACTACGTTTTCAATGTTTATAATTGAGGAAATCGGTCTTGAGTCAATGTATCCAGTCACGTGTGATGCACAGAGCGCTGCAACAGGCTGCAACGTTGAATGATTCTGTACTTTTTCTTTCTCTTATTGCTCTCCGTGACACTCTATCTCACCACTGACTCACCGCCAATCATCCTCTCCAACCTCTGTTCGCGTATCGCTTGAGATCTGGTCTCATCTCTTTGAAAGTATGAGCATACGCCTTTCTCTATTCTGGCGACTGACCTTCTGTACCAGAAATGTCATCTATTTCGAAGATAAACCAACTTCCCGGCGAACTACTCGCCTTGATATATGCTACCAGCCTCCGTGACTTGCCATCGGATCAACATCAACCTCTCCTGACATTGATAGGCAGCGTCTGTCGCCGCTGGCGAGATGTTGCTATCGGGGCCTCTGAACTTTGGACCACTATCTACATTGCCTTAGGACGACACCTTCCGGCAACCCAGGCATTTCTGGAAAGGTCAAAGGGTCGCCTCATCGACGTGTTTATCACCGCGGTTAACACTGATCGGTTCATTATCGCTCGTGACGCAGCCACAATAACTGCAATTACTGTACCGCACATCTCCCGTGTTCGAACTTTGGTGATGAGTCTGCCACAATACAAAGTCTACACCACATTCTCGGACGCTTATCGTTCCATCTCCCCCACCAATCTCGCCGGCCTTTCCTTCCATTTCAGTCGTGATATCTGGCAAACTGGGGCTGTTCCCCCACTATTTGCGAATGCCGACTCCCTTTGTCATTTTGACACTCAGGGAAATTTCCTGAATATTGTCCCTTCAAGAACCAGTCTCGGCAATTATATGCCAACTCATAAAGAACTCCAGGATTTATTTAACTGCTCCCCACGTCTCGAGACGCTTATCCTGCATAGCTTTGATATAATCGGGCCATTGGATCTCGATAGCGAAGCCGATGTCACACCTATGACAATCACCGCGCCAACTAGTTTCACGGCCCTAGCACTCAATTTGCATCGCCCACATAGTGATAGCACAACCTTGTGCTGTGTTCTTGGTTCTTTGTGTATTCCAAACCTGCAATATCTAGAGTTGGTCGGAACCTCTGTCTTGGGTGTCGATATCGACTTGAAAGTTCATTTTGGACAGCTGGACAAGCTACGGAAGTTGCGTATACAGCATTGTACTGTATCACCGCCTGATGAAGAATTCCTCCTCTCGTTGAAGGATCTGAGACGTTTAGAGTTGGTTGACATGTCGCCTGAGGATATCCGACACATTATAGCCCCTCCGTCTTCTTCATTTTCTTTTCCCCGTTTATCTTCCGTCTTCTTTTCCACGACAGGAGGGCACATTTTTAGCCCGTACCGGCTACTGCAGCTTGCTCAGCGCTGTGTTGCAGCCGGATGTCCTAGTTTCACACTTGAAGTTGAAAAAGGTTGCTCGGGAGAAAATTTCAAGGGCATCTCGGAGTCATGTTTCCAGGATGGGCGCATTCGCATCATAGAGAGTGATTGTTCGAGTGGTTTGATAAGACAAGATGACTCGGACGCAGAGATCGATAGCCGTGTCGTTTGGGACGAGGGAGAGACCGACGAAGAGGGGTGGGAAGTTTATGAGTTTGAAGACGACGAGTGGGATGAAGACGAGGAGGATGCATCTGAATTCGACGAGGAAGATCAGGACGGGGATCTTCTTGCGATGTACAGTACTTAATATTACTTAGCTCGCTTGGTTAACAGATGTTTGATGTAGAAAAAAGGTAACAGATGTATTACATGTATCACCATCTTCCCAGGAAATTCCTTCGACTGATATAGAGACGAGGCAGTTTATGACATTCTGACTTTGCTATTGAGGTGTTTGCCTCCGACGACAAGGACCGTCAAGCGAGATAATTTGAACTGTAAGATTGCGTTTCGAACTTAAACACAATATACCGATCCTCATTTAGTGAAGAGTCATTGTAATCTCCAAATGAATGTATCAGTATCGCCAAATCATGTTCCGAATCATCATGACGGGATGACGGGGCCGTTTGCTACAGTTAATGTTGACGGTTTCAGTGATTGGCTTGCAAATAGTGTAGTCTGCGATGCGTTACCACACTCAGAACCGTGACACTGAAGCGACGCAGGCCGGAGCATCGGCCCGACCTCCTTCGATGGCAACTCCCAAGGCTTCCATAGACATCGCTCTAGACGTCCCAGGTGGGATCTGTTCGATAACCTCACAGCCCTTGGATGTGCAGAAAATAGTCCAATCTGTAGGGAGCGATGCTGCCGGTGCTACCGCTGTTTTCATTGGTAGTACCGCCGAGGTCGCCCTTTAGTTTAACTCTGATCTGATTTCTCTACTACCGACAGGTACTACGCGAAATTCATTCAAAGGTCGGTAGTAACTCATCGGCGCTATGGCAAATACACATCGATGCGCTAGGAAGAACCGTTACGCGCCTGGAATATCAAGCTTATTCAAAATTGGCCATCAAGACTATGGCTAGTATCATTCAAGACACGCGACAAAGTCTAACTCGTTCTGAGCATCAGCCAGAAACGCAGAGCTCACTCATTCATTGCGCCGTTCATCATCGAATCGGTGTTGTTCCCGTTGGAGAACCTTCAATAGGTATTACAAACCACCTCCGAGTCAATCGACACTAACTCGCCGTCTAGCTATCGCCGTCTCCTCTCCCCACCGTAAAGAGGCCTTTGTAGCATGCGAAAGGATCCTCGAAGAAGTGAAGCAAAAGGCACAGATTTGGAAGAGAGAATATTACGAAGGAATGAATGACAGTGAGGCGGAGTGGAAAGCCAACACTTAAGTGCGTAACAAGTACATGTATCGTTCAGCATCGCATAGATCATTAATCTACCTTCCATTCTTTCGAGACCGCATCATCTTCAGTACTAACGAGTAGTTCGATGGACCACATAACCAGCGTGAAAAAGATATTAATCCAACGCCACCACACTTGAGACGAATGATCTAATACTATACAATTAATCAGCAGTGTACCCAAGTGAAAAACGACGAGACCTACGGAGTAGATGAGAATACACAGTAACGAAAATCAACTGTCGATATGTCAAGAGTATCCGAGTCAACGTCAACGTCTAGAGGAAAGAATTAGCACAAGGACGTAAACACTCTGAGCGGTTTTCTCACTGGTCGATCTTCCCATCCATTATCAACGCCATCTTCGTCGTCCCAACTATCGGCGCCGATACCTGGCAAGATCCTTGATGCAAGCTGCAATACCGTTAATCGGTATAACAAGGCGACCAGTACCGGTTTAGGCAGCGTGTTTGTGACAAAGTTGAGCAAGGTTTGGAGATGAGGAATCAAATTTGGGAGCAACGGGACACTATCATAAAAGTCAGCAAGGGTTCCCCGAAGGGTACAATGGGACACACTAGGAATAAGACGGATCCGAAGACAATTCTTGGTCAAATCCACAAAGCCAGACATTGTACGCCATGAACAAAGCCAGACCTGAGGATTCGATGATATTCGTCCGCCGCAAAAA
Organism: Armillaria fumosa; assembly: GCA_030407015.1. Taxonomy (NCBI): domain Eukaryota; kingdom Fungi; phylum Basidiomycota; class Agaricomycetes; order Agaricales; family Physalacriaceae; genus Armillaria; species Armillaria fumosa. The sequence goes on from JAUDYM010000001.1 coordinate 1,607,366, forward strand.
GAATCCGATAAATGTAAGAAAGAGCAATGCGGTGATAGCGACTCCGAGAAAAGTTGATGATAGCGGGGAAGAAGCAGCGGCAGGATACGCCTGGAGATAGATAGTCAGACCACGAGTCAACACACAAAGAGCAACGTACATTCACAATCCACCAAGCACTGGCCACGTAGGTACCAGCTGAAGCAATCAACAATCCAAACTGATAGATCTCCCCCTTTTCGACCAACTTCTTGCCTTCCTGCCCGAGCTTCTGAACCACGACCAAACTCGATAGTCCCTCCAAAGCGATGAAAAGCGGGCCCATGTACGTTAGTATCGTGCCCCATACAGATGTCGCGATGCCGAGCCATGGAGGAACGGACGTCGAGAATGCATTAAAGCACACCAGGAGCAGGAATGGGTGCATCGGGACCTGCAAGAGAGACAATGCGGGAGATCCCCAGCATAGAATCATGGTGCCATGTATGGCAGCGTGCACGGTAAGAAGAAGAGAAAGCAGTAGAAATGCCGGCTTGGACAGTGTCGCTAATGTGAGAGGAAGAAAGATGAGGATCTGAAGGGCGGTAGAAAGTCTGCGAGAATGATAAGAAAAAAGTTGAATTCAGCAGTAGAGACGTTACCTGGCGGTGTGGGAGAGCGCACTCCAGAGGATCCAAGGGCTCACGGACATGGTGTTGACGAGTTCGCGTCTTGAACGGATGAAAGCCTGGGACGAACACGCATGCCACCGACGCGGGAGATAAAAGAGTGTAGAACACGTGACTTATCCCAACTACTTTTACACGAACACTGCTGAGCACTGAGCACTAATATAATTTACTTATTCTTTTACCAAAGAAAGCTATCAATCATACAGGTATGGGCCAAGAGGATTTCAAAAATACTCGTCACCATCCCATCCTTCAGAAGAATCCGAGTCCCACTCATACATATCCTCCACAAATTCATTGGCATCCGAATCCCGGTCCCAGGCAAAGGGGTCATTCGTTTCTGCTGACTTTATCAAACCACTCGAACAATCACTCTCTCGAACGCAGACGCGGTCGTCCTCGATAAATGATTCGATGACGTTCAAAAATTCTTCGGAGCGCCCTTGTTCGATTTCGAGTGTAAAGCGAGGACATCCGGCTGTGACGCAATGCCTGGCGAACTTCAGGAGCCGGTACGGGCCCTCCATGTACTCTCCTCTCGTCGCAAAAAAGATGGAAGATAGATGAGGAAAAGAGGGAGACGAAGAAGACGGAGGGGCTCCTGATAAGGCTTCTACGATGTATCGGATATCCCCAGGCCCCACGTCCACCAGCTCCAAACGTCTCAGCTCCTTCAACGAGAGGAAGAACTCTACGTTGGCCGGTGATACAGTGCAATCCTGGACACGCAACGTCTGTAGCTTGGCCAGCCCCCTGAAATGAGCATTCGCGTCAATCATTCCTCCGACCACCTCTAGATATTCCAAGTCCGGAATACACAATTTATCAAGAATGCAGCCGCACATATCCGTGCCACTACTATGCGCCCAAACCGCAGAGACTGCCAGAGACTTTAGAGTCGTGGGCGCGATGATGGTGGTAGGTACGCCATCATTAACACCATTCAGTGGTGTCCCCCCTATATCAAAATCGTGCAGGACAAGTGTCTCGAGACATGGTGATGCGTCAAACAAATTTTGGAGGTCTAAATGAGTCGGGGAATAGTTGTCGAGCTTCAGCGTGGTGAGACCGGTCCTGGAAGGAAGGTACCTTAGGAAATATCCATCAGTGTCAAGATAACTAAGGGAATCTGTGCCCGCAAAGAGTGGGATATGTTCATGAGGCGGCAGGGGAGCATCAATGAAACGGATGGAAAGGCTGGAGAGATTGGTGGCGAAGATGGTGCGATAAGCCTTCAAAAATACATTGTAGACGCTGAAATTTGGAAGGGACATGATCAAAGTTCGTGTACGGGAGATGTGAGGTGCAGTTATCTCGGCGACCTTGTGGGCGAGAGTGTCTAAATTGAGGGTCATGATATCTAGGTCAATGAGGCGGCCTTTTGACCGCTCCAGGAATGCCTGAACAGCCGGAAGGTTTTGTTCCAAGGAGATATGTATAGTGGTCCATAATTCAGATGCCTCGATAGCAACATCTCGCCAGTGGCGACAAACATTGCATATCAAAGCCAGGAGAGGCTGATGTTGATCTGATGTCAAGCCACAGAGACCGGTAGCAAAAATCAAGGCGAGTAGCTCGTCAGGAAATTGGTTTATCATCGAAACAGAAGACATTTCTGGTGGAGAAGGTCGGCGATCAGAATAGAGAAAGGCGTGTTCTTACTTTCAAAGTGATGAGAGCAGATCTCAAGCGATAAGCGAACAGTGGTCAGAGAAGAGGACTGACAGTGAGTCAGCGTCGAGACAGAGTGTCACGGAGAGTAACTTGAGAGAAAGAACAAATCGAAATACCGTTACGGAATTTCAAAGTTGATTCTTGAAATGCTGCAGTACGTTAATAACACGTGACTCAATGTGGTTCAGACTCTAGCCCAGTAATTTTTATCTCAGTCAACACTGGATCCCCACGATAACGCCCAATCAAATTGTAGCAGTAATTATGCCGCAGACACTTCTATTTACCAGTCCACTCAACTATTCATCGACGCCTAGTGTAGAACAGGTGTTCTACGAACACGACTTGTCAAAAACGATTAGCAAATTCGTTGGAGGGTCACAATACAATTCTTCACTAAGAGGTGGTCAGTGTCGTGTTTATTTGACGCATTAAGTTCGAAATCCAACTTTATAAGTATGTCAAAGTCCCCCTGATTGTCAGTCGTCTATACCATAGATGTAGTTGATTAAAGCAATATCATCGGAATCATCGACTCGGACGTCATCCGACCAATTGACGGCAAGTCCTGAGGGAAGTAAACCGGAGAGATGATCCTGTACTTCGACGTGAATACCCTCACCCTGAGGACTAAGGGCACACATCATGCTGTGATGATGTTGCGCCGTTACTTTGACAGAGAACTGGGTACAACCAGAATTCTGGACAGCTAGTTGCGCTAAGCGTGCCCACTGGGACATGTCACGACTCTTACTTGACTTGTCGCTAAGCGAAATAAACGACAAATGAGGAAATGGTAAGGTCACATTTGTGGGTGAGGATTCTGTAAGCCACTTCACATGGCTCAGATTGTCTACTAGTTCCAAATGATTTAACAACTTCAAAGAGCGGAAGAAGTTATTATCAAGAGGTGGCACAGAACACCGCTGCAAACGCAGTGTTTTCAATTTTGGCAGGCCCTTGAAATAGCTGCCGAGATTGACATTGTGTGAAGAGCTCTCGCCTAGGACCTCGAAATATTCGAGGTTCTGAAAGCGAACAGAGCCAAGGATGCAGGAACAGGGAGACAAGTTATACACATGGTTGATGCCGAGATGAACTGCGGATGATTGCAACGAACTGGGAGCTAGCAGGATGGGTCGATCCTCCCGGTCCTCTTGGAGCACCCATTTCCCAGCAAATTTCGGTAGGATGAGTGTTTCGAGGGATGGGAAGTATGCGAATATGTTCCGCAGATCCTCCTGTTCAAGATGAACAGATATTAGCTCGAGTCTGGTAATGCTGGAGATAGAGGTTCTGTTCGAGTGTAGGCCTTCACTCTCATGATAGCTGAATGAGTAAATGGATTCAAGAAAGGAAACGGTGCCTTCCGACCATCCTAGAATATCGACAGAAAGGCTAACGAGATGTGGAGTAGACATCGGCCGGTACATTGTAGAGAAGCTTTCGGCTCCCTCGGCGATGCACAAGGAAAGTGTCCTCGTACGCGCAAGATGGGCCGACGTCAACTTCGCAACTCGAAGCCTAGACTTTCGACTGAAACCCAGCTGGCTCGGAACCCCGTTACGATCAATGAATTCGAAGTCTACACCCACGTCGACATCTGCGTCCAAAAGTTGCGTCTTTGATCGTTCAAGGAAGAGTTCCGCGGTTGGTATATGTTTTTCATCATGTATATAGATGGCGGTCCAAAGATCAGAGGCCTCGGTGGCAACATCTCGCCAACGGCGACAGATGCTGCACACTAGGGCAAGGAAGTTCCTGCGCTCTTTCGGAAGCAAGGTGAAATTGGCAGTAGCAAAGATGTAGGCTAGAAGTTCACTGGGTAAAAGCTCATTGATTCTAGATTTGCTGATCGCCGTGGTTTCTCCTGGTCTGCGTTCACTACATGCAGGCTAAAATTAAGGTTAGGGAAAGTGGCATGCAAAAGGACAGGAATATACATTCGAATATAGGACCTCATTTTGCATTTTCCCTTCTTTTTCTTGTTGTGCCATAGCGGTCGGACGAGAAGTGTGACAGTCTGTTACATGTGCTTTGCATACGCGGCACGTGTCTTAACTCTATGAACGCGGGTCCAGGTTTGAACGTTGAACAAGTAGTCACAGATGTCCATATTTACTCGTTCCATCTCTGCCTGTCTTTCTCGAGGACATCGCCCACGATTCAGCACTGCCACTCTTGCTCACCGCAATGCTCCTCTCGACATCCATCCAGAAATACAGGAAGCCCTGGCTACAAACAAACCAGTAGTCGCCCTCGAGACCACCCTCGTCACCCACGGTTTCCCTTATCCAACCAACTACGACCTCGCTTCCGACCTGGAGGAGATTGTAAGGTCCACAGGTTCCGTCCCCGCCACCATCGGTATCATCGGCGGACGCGTCAAGATTGGCCTAGAGAAATCAGAGCTCGAGCGGCTGGCGGACAGGGCGAAGAATCCCTCCGTGGTTAAGGTTTCGCGTAGAGATATCGCGCCTACAATTGGCGCGAGGATGGACGGAGGTACGTAACTAACTAAAGGCACCCATTTGGTTCCGCAGGAATTGAATTATGTGCAGGAACGACTTGTAGTGCCACGCTGATATTTGCTGCCCTGGCAGGAATAAAGGTATGGTCGCCCACGCGTCATTAACGGTAGCTAATTTTTCCTGTAGGTATTTGCTACGGGAGGGTAGGTATTTCCCTACTGGAAGGATGAGATCTCATCGTTCCGCAGACTTGGTGGAGTTCATCGTGGAGGACAAGACTGTATGCTGTTCTTGAGTCTGGGACAACATAACGCTAACAAATTCTCTATCAGCAATGGACATCTCGGCTGACCTCTTTGAACTTACCCGTTGTCCAGTCGGTCTCGTCTCATCCGGGGTCAAGTCTATTCTAGACATAGGAAGGTCGGTGACACGTCCAACACCTGAACATAGACTTTTACTTATCAATCTTTGCAGGACTTTGGAATATCTCGCAAGTTTTGCCCTCGTTGTAATTCCTGCCCCCACCAATACATTTTACAGGAAACACTTGGCGTCCCAGTAGTCACGTATGGGAAGTCTCGTGAATTCCCTGCATTCTTCAGTCGCTCGAGCGGCTTCCAGGTGGGTGAATGCTCCCTTACGAGATACTCAACGAAAGTCTACTTGATATCACCAGGTACCATGGAACGTCGATAATCCTGCGGCTGCCGCAAAGCTTCTTCGTTCGTGTTTTTCTCTCAGATCGTCATCCTGAGCTCACTGTATCTGCTTAGACACACAATGGCAACTCGGCATAGACAATGGTATCCTCATAGCGGCACCCATACCCGAAGAGCACGAGAAAATAGGATCCTCTATCCAGAAGGCTGTGGATCAGGCTGTTCGCGAGTCTGAAGAGAATGGTATGAGTAAGAGGGGGAAGGAAGTCACACCATGGCTTCTTTCACGGATCGTCGAATTGACGGGAGGAGATTCTCTAAACTCGAATGTCGCTCTGCTCAAGAATACGACTTTGATTGGTACGGTCTAGGGTGTTCTAAACAGTCGTTGTCCTGATCTCCTGCATTTACAGGTGGTCAGATTGCGGTCCAGTATCAAAAATTGCTCTCCGAACCTGTAAGAGATTAGAGCTATACATCTGATATGAATTCCTATCAAAATGTGAATCAGACTACGCCTGCGTCTTCCCCTGACAATAAATCGGCCGAACAACTTTCAAAAAAACATGACGATCTTTTCGTGCCTGCACAGTTGGCGGTTGTGGGATCATCAGCAATCGACATAACTGCCCAGACACACAAGAGCTCAGACCTAAATCTAGCCACTCACTCTACTGTCCCCGGAAGCGTAGAGATGTTTCTCGGCGGAGTTGCTCGAAATATCGCAGAGGCGTCGCATCGCGTAATCCGCGATTCCAACAGCACGCTCCTTCTTTCACCTATCGGAGACGACGCCTTTGGCCGACTACTTGAGGACGAAACACGATCCATGGGCATGAGGTCCGATGGCTTGGTGAAAACGAATCTCAAGACGTCGGTCTGCAATATGGTTGTAGACGCTGAGGGGCATCTTCTGACGGGCGTCGCAGATATGGGGATCACTGAAGCGTTTGATGAGACTACTGTGAGGTCGCATTTCAGTAGCCCGTAGTTCTGCTCACGCCGCGCCAAAATAGGTCTTGGAGCATTTGCAAAAGCACAAACCCGCTATTGTGGCGTTTGACGGCAACTTATCGCCCGTAAGTATAGAGTCAGTGGTGCAGTTCTGTTATTCGGAAGGGATAAAGAGTCAGTATTTTTGTCAGGTCTGACCGTTAGCTATAGGATTGACATGTGCACATTAGCTTTCTTGTAGGTGGCTACCCAAACCCTAGCTTGAGAGTGTTGACATTACGCCATTTAGTGAGCCAACATCGATCACAAAATCGACGGCCATCTTGCCCTCCATACAGGGATGTATCACAAGAATGGACTCAAAAGTTTCCCCCATCACATTCGCCTCACCAAACCTCCTGGAGCTCGCTCAGATATATCGTGTCGCACGCGAAGAACGTTACGACTTAATGGCCCATCCTATGTGGTGGAAAATTGTGGATAGCATGGCATTAGGACAACAATATCGTACGGATTTGGAACGACTAGGAAGGAAAGCGGTATCAACAGCACATCCATCGAAAGGAGACCTCTCCTTCCTGGTGGAAAAAGGAATAGCAAGTATGGCTGTCAATCTACTCCCATTCATACAGCACCTCGTCATCAAGTGTGGAAACCTGGGAGTGATTGTCGCCATGCGGAAGCATGATGACGGCTTGTCAAAGGCATCCGCCTGGGAACAAGTACATGTTCGCAGCGACAGGCGCATCGTTGCACAAGGAAAGTGGGGTCATTTCGTTGTGTTGCAGCATTTTCCTCCGTTGCCGGTTGACACCATCGCAAATGTCACCGGTGCAGGGGATTCATTTGTGGGGTCATTTCTGGCGCATTTACTTCGGCAGCCTCAGTCGATGGACGGCCCCCAACTACTCGAATCGATCATTGACACTGCTCAGCGAGCAGCAGTGCTGACATTAGGAAGCCAGCGGGCTGTATCGCCAGCGTTATCAGATCTCCAAATATAACACGAATAGCATCACTTACCTCCCAGAGAGTTGACCAACTATGACTGTCTCGCGTAAACGGCGCTGAACCTCTTTATCGTAGTTCTTCTGTGCCTTCTTAGCTTCTTTTATTCTCTTTGTGTGCAGGGCCTGGAAGGGAGGGTAAGCGAAATTAATTATCATGACCTAGGTAAGGGCCTACCAAAGCTCCGTGCTTGAGACGGGTGATGGTGTCAGCTGCTTCACCTTTCGTCATTTTTGAAATCCGTACAGCCATAGGATCAGTAGCATTGGGATCACAGATGTCTTCCGCAGAAAGCTTGTATCGCTTGGCCACGATAGCCTTCTGGCTGTCTGTAGCAGGAGTTTTTCGCCACCGAGCATTTCTTAGCAATCTTGATTTGAATGACAAAGATGAGTGGGATAACAGAAGAGAATGATGCGACGTACCCTTTAACCATTGGTCCGCGTACAGCTTTAGTCTTGGCGTATGTATCGCAGGCTTTTATGGCTTCATCTAAAGACGGCGCTTGGCATACCTTTCGCGCGCGCATGAATGGATTTATTTTGAGTTGATAAGCAGTTGTCTTATCCAGGCTTGCTGGGGTAAACGTGGCCTTCCAATACGGTTCATTTTCTAAACAGAAAAAGGTCATAAACCGAGATTCAACTGTAGAAAACACTGACCTGCATCGTCTTTCACCAGCTCTATCTTGATATGCCCTTTACCAAGGCATTCGAGGATGAACTTTTCCTCTCCAATCGCGATCCAAGCATTGCTACTGAGGGTCCTGATATGAGGGGCGTCGGATAACTTCAGGAAAGAAAACGGGTCGTTGTAGTCAATGTAAGTCACTTTCTCGGGTTCAGGGACATCTTCTGCGGCATAACGGAAGGAGGGATTCGTATTGTCAGTTCGCCTCCACAATGACTCTACACTTTCGTCTGCTTGGGTCAGCTTTACGAACAGCACATATGAAAAGACTGCATACCATTGATATCAATTTCATTGGGGTTCAAGCCGAAGAGAGAAGGCGTAGAGATGACTCCTGCGACTCGTGTGTTGCTGTCGACAAAGTCAATAATCCTACAATCCTCCTTTCCTGTTTCATGAGATAATCGCATTCCTCGACCGATCTTTACAAGGTTCGTGAGTTGCAAAATTACGGGGCGCCGCTCTAGGTTACCATCTGAGCAAAAAGGTTCCTCGATCGCGTAGGCCGTACAACCATCACACAGTCGATGTTAGGGATATCAGCACCTTCCGTCAAGATCGCTTACGAGAGAAATCGTAAGGTTTGTCAAGCTGGGATTGACTGAATAGCTTACCACAGTTGACGAGGACCGGGAATTTGCCTGCTTTGAATGCGGCAATCAAAGCCTTACGCTCAGGTGCTGGCGTTTTAGCGTATACATATCGCGCGTCGATTCCGAATTGACGGAAAGCTTGTGTCAGCAAGTGAACATGTGCAACATTGACGCAGAATACAAGAGTGGATTTGCGTGTCGCTGAGAAGGTTGAGTGTTAGACAAAACCAGTGGACATGAGCGTACCTGCTTTCTCCAACCATGTTTGAACAACAAGGGTATTGACCATTTCTGTGTTAACAACGTGAGCGAGACTCGTTGCATTGAAGTCACCACTCCGAGAGTTGACAGTGACATCGTCGAGGTTCATATCCGCCCTAGTGGTCGTAAAGCGCACCGGGCAAAGCCTTACATCCCATCATCGGCACCATTAATACATAGTCAAGTATGAACACTCACCATTGATCCTTAATCATAGTCAAAAAGTCCTGGTGGTAGACAATTCTATCGAACACAGCACCCAGTTTCAAGCCATCATGTCGACTGAATGTTGCGGAGAATCCAACGATGGGAATTTTGTGGCCTGGATCTGCTGCCGTTGGAAGCGCCTCAGGATGTGGGATATTTGCGTCGAAGTGAGATAAAATACGCCGGTAGCTGGGGGAAGCAGCTGTTCATGTCTTCAGCTCAACATAGAAGTCAAAAATGCACATACGAAGGTGCCGCTGCATGGTGCGCTTCGTCGACAATGATAGCTTTCAGTGCTGCTGGTTTGAATTTTTTGATACGTTCGGGTTGGATGAGCGTCTGGTATGTCGCGATAGTCCTGTTGTATGGTAAAATTCAGAAAAAAGTTAAATTATTGAGGAAACTTACACGTCTGCTCTACCCGATGCGACGTGCTTGCCGCCCTGCTCGATTTCAACCGACCAGTGAGGAAACAGCCGCACGACTTGTTCAGCAGACTGTCTAGCAAGCTCTACGCTGTTCACGATGATAAGGGCCCGTTTTCCGTGCTTGTTGATCTGGGGAAGACGGTTCAAGAGCGATATGAACACGGTCGTTTTCCCAGATCCAGTGGGTAGAGATACGCCAATCCGCGACGCGCCTGTCGCGAGCGCGCCGACACAGTCATCAATGCATTGCTGCTGATAGGGCCGAAGAGTGACTGCCGTGGAAAGTCGACGATATTGCCATGGAAGAGCCCATGCACATGACACGCCTGCTTGGCGGTGTAGGAACTGTACGAGCATAGCAGTCACGTACGATATTGCGACATGGTGGTACGAAGACAAGGAAGCAATTTAATCACTCGAACGTCAATTTCAAATCTCAGTTTCACTCAAGCTCAAGCATGTATGTAGTGTGCTTTTTATCCGTGATGCATTCTGTACTAGGTCTTTTATAGGGTAGCCACAGCGATACCTAACAGGACAGTAATTGAATAAAAAGGTGTAAAAGTCTAACAGCAAAGGAGATCGTAAAGGATGCGAGTATAAACAATGCACTATTCCATTAAAGGATTCAACCGGATCCTGATACAACTCTTTAGAGACGACAACGCAGAAGAGAGGACCAGACTTACCTCCAGAGTAGACCTTGCCGAACATGACTTCCTGGAGTTTGTCATATAGAGACAGCACACCAGCACCAGCAACACCACGGAGAATGTTAGCACCGGCACCCTTGAACAAGGACTTGACGCCCTCCTTGGCGACGATCTGCAAAAGATGAGATACTAGAAGCGCATGCATGAGGGTGAATGTACCTGAGAACCAGCATCAAACATGGACTTGTAGTTAACGCCGGATCCGGAAGTCATCATCATACGACGACTACGGACGTGTGAATACTTCGCACATCGGGGAATGGATTAGGAACCTACCGGATAGTGTCCAGAGGGTAGGAAGCGAGACCAGCACCGACAGTGACACCCCATCCAAGACCGAATGAAGCCAAGAAGGAACCCTCAAGAGGACCGACGAGAACAACAGGCTCTGCAAGACATTGTAAAGACAACGAACAGACAAAAAGTGATATATCCACTCACTGAGCGAATCGTAGACACCAAAGTAGAGACCACGGTAGACGATAATACCAACGACGGAGGGGACGAAACCACGATAGAGACCGGCGATACCATCCGAAGCCAAAGTCTTCTTGTATACGTCAACAAGACCGTTGAACTGACGTTCTCCTCCGCCCTTGGCGGATTTTGCGTCGTTGGCAAGACGGGTACGGGCGTAATCCAAAGAGTAGACGAAAAGGAGGGAAGAGGCACCAGCAGCACCACCGGAAGCGACGTTGCCAGCGAACCACTTCCAGTAACCCTCGTTCTTCTTGAAACCAAACAAGGCCTTGAAGTAATCCTCTACGGTAATGTATGAGAATCACAACATGTGAAAGAAAAGGGTGAACAGACTGAAGGCGAAGTTCAGAGCCTGGGTAGGGAAATACCGGATGACGTTGGCAGTGTTTCCTCTCCAGAGGGAGACAAGGCCTTCCTCGGCGTAGGTACGCTTGAAGGCATCGGTAACACCCTTGTAAGGCGTGGCAAGACGACCTTGCTTGATCTAGAAGAGGACGGAATCTTTAGCTAATAGACGCGAGCACGGGACATAAAATTTACCATTTCATCCTGGTTCTGGACCAGCAGTTTAATCCGCTCAATTGGTGCAGCGCTGGTCTTTGCGACGGCCTAGGAAGAATTATTGAGTACCCCGTAGATGAATACAATGTAGGATAACTGCTTACAGCGGAGACACCACCCATAAGGAAATCAACTGTGGATTGTGACGATGAGGAGGCACGGCCTAAAGAACAAACACGACAGCGACGGACCAGCGAATTCCTTGGGCGTCTTGCCCTTCTTCACGTCTGACATTTTTGAAGAGAAGAGAAGAGAAATGGGAGACTGAGTGGGGATGGAGGTGGTTGGAAGAAGAGAGGATCGAAAAAAGTTGCTGGTGAAAAAGGTTTTCGGAATCGTTCGGATCGTTTTGATCTCCGCTCGAATCCGAATTTGCGGCAGCAAACGGTCACTTATTATTACTCTGTGTGCACGAGTAGAACGGACATCGTACGCATACAATCACTAGTAAGCTTGAAACTATGGCATTACATGTACTACGGATACCAATAAAATCGGAAATGGAATGTTAAGTCGATGTGTAGGATATGTAATGATACGTACAAAATGTCATGACCACGGTCGACTGCTGCTCGAGCTCCCAGTTACCCTCGAGATATAAGAAGATGGCGTGTGTCCTGACGTGGACGGTAGCCTATCTCGATCCAAATACCCGTTGCTATACACCGGCGAGTGATGCCCTGTACTCGAGTAGAATGCCCCGTAGCGCCCACCGCTGCTATCAATTGCGGCGACAGGAGCTGGATGATACTGGTGAGGGGACTGGTGAGGGGCCCTAATATAGTCCCGATCAATCGCTGTGAGAGGAACGGGGGCGGACCGATCATTTTCCGTCCGCCCTTTCTTCCATATAGGCTCCGTCGGCGACACCGATGTCAGTTCGGCGTCCGCTGCCTTCCGTTTCCCAGCAGTTTTGCTCAAAGGAATCTCGTCGTCAGAATCGTCCAGCGTCAAATCGATGACTGAAGCCCTTTGGGAATGAGTTGCCGAAGGGGGAGGCGCTGTGGCGGCATGGCTACTCGACAATGAGGGGCTTGAAGAGTTTCCAAAAGAAACAGAGAGCTCGCGCTTAACCCTGCCTTCGTCCTCATCGTCTGAATCCAGTATTACAATCTCGGAAGGATGACGCTTCGACTTGTCTTCTGGACCTGCAATGGGTTTGCCGTTCGGTTGAGAAAAACTAAGGGCGGCAGATATAGGTTTGCGAGGCGTCAATATGATAGAAGGCTTGTCAGGAGGATGTTTCGCCTTCCAGGGTGCAGAGCCATATTTTGAGTCAGCCGTATGCCATTCCCCGTCAGCCTCAACGAAAACATCATCTACACTTTCTGGGCATTGATTCAATATGCCGTCGAAGTACCTGGAAACAATATGGTCAGCTGCCGGAGAGTTTCAAAGAAATGCTAAGTACCCGTCTATAATGAGATCTTTGTGATCCAGAGACTTCTCGCAAACGGGGCACAACCACGTTGTCGTCTGCTCCATCATGGAAAACCAAGAAGTAGCATCGAAGCATTGTGGGTGCACGCATTTGGAAGACCGGCAAGGGGTTTGCACTCTCATAAAAGTAAGCTGCAAAAATATTAGGCGAGTTGAAAGCAGGAACTGCGTCACTTACCGGACATTTCAAAGACATTTTCTGAGGACCAACGATAATGTCATCGTCGTCTGACATAGATGCCTTCACTAATCAAAGACTTAGAAAAACTTGTGAAAGACAGCGAAATCGACGAACTCTTTGCTTGTACATCTCTAGCTTGAGTATAGCTCGTTTGCGCAAGCCTATTCACCAACGCTTCCACCGACGTAGTCCTCACAAGCATAATGACAAGATAGAATTTCTGTTCAACTGCAGTCAGCTCAACCTTCGCGGCACAGAGTGCATACCACTTACTTTAGACTGGACAGGTTGCTGGCTGTTCACATAAACCATCTCGACTTTGTTCGAACTAGGACCCATTCTGACGTACTTGCCCAAGTCAGGCGGCGGGGCTGTTCCCGGTTTCTTCTTTAACCCCTTAAGACTAGCAGTCACTTGGACATTGTTGACACGAACTTCGCACGTCGGCGGAAATTCTATAAGACAAGGAGCAGTGTTGGTGCGGAATGTAGGATTTGGAGAATAAAATGAGGAGGAGGTGCAGTACAGTCGTAGTTCATATTTCGGGCTGCACACGCAGTTAGAGAAGTGAATGCAGATAAGTAACCAACCGATATCACCTGTGGGACTTGAGCTTAGCGATCTGATCGGGGGTCAAGGCAAACATAACATTTTGTTGCCGGCGATCCGTGGAGCTGTTCGATTCTGTACAAGCGAATGAGACTGGAGAGACGATTCATGAATAACAGGGTCTACCTGGACATTCGACCACGGACGATACAGCTTGATCGATTTCAAAAAAGGGGGATTCCTTGAAGCGTAATACTGCAACAGAAATGGTAAGGAAGAAGGTTGCAGTAAATGCCGAAGAGCAGACCTGGCTTCGATGGGAGTGGCTTCGGAGGCGCCGATGTGGAAGGGAGGGAGCCGGAGGGTTTGCGAGGAGCATACGGATCGTAATGGCCATTCACTAGGCCATTGTGAGTAGGATATGTGGCTGCCTTCATAGTATGTACTGGGTTGGCTGGGAGAGAGGACGCGCTCGAGGTTGAGGGCCGGGTTGGCGAATAACTGAAACAGAATATCAGCGACACAGTAACGCCACAGAGGCGTGCCAACCGCGCCAAAAACACGGTGTCAAAAACGCGAAAAACAACTTACACACCGTAAGTCCGCACTTGGTGTAAAATGGACCGGGCCTTGACCCACTTGTCCAAGTAATTCTGCGCCTTCCAATTATCCAGTGTAGACACGATGCGGTCGATAATTTCTTGTTTTTTACCGGTCCTTGGCAGGTAGACAGCACACTCGTCGTTCAGGCCAGCGAGGATCTGCTTCAGTTTGTCGACTGTATTGTGCTTGACATTGTGCCGGAGAAGCTGGGAGATTGGCGTCAAGGCTGTGGGTCGCACGGGGAGAAAGGCAGAGAGACGTACATCAAAATCTGCCCATGGGTCGGCGCTGGCCATTCAAAATGGAATTGAGAATGTCAGGGAGCAAGAGGTGGCAAGGGACTGACTCGCCGACCACTGGGACTTTGAGCGTCAGAGACCGATGAAATGTAAACACGACCAAAGTCCGTCCTTGCTCTAATGCCCTGGTACAACGATCTGGGCGCCTCGCCGCCCTTTGAGCTTATCAAACAAGTATTCGTAGGTCAATATGTATCCTTCTGTCGATACCTAGTACCAAGATTTTACAGCCTCGACAGCCCAGTGAAGTTCACGCTTGTGTATTTTTCCCTTGGACTTGCGGGTCTCTGAGCACTCTCTGGAATGGTCTCTTTCAGGAGTCTTCTGACGAATGGAATGCAATGATTTCTGAATTCCACGACTCAGTCCTACTTTCCGGCGATAAGAAAGCATATATTGTGCACCTGCAAAGTTTGAAACCGATTATCTCAATCTCATTGCCTGTTACCCGCTCCTGTGAATAGCTTAGTGCATCTGGATCCTTACAACCGCTTATGCCAGTATATTGACAGCCAAGTCTCTTGCGACTGACACAGTAAATGTCGCCTGGGCTCTCAGTTCAGACAAATGGCTCGATCCACTCGTAATAGTTTCATTACTTGGCTTGGTCTTCATCTACGATGTCAGGAAGCGCCAAATAATCAGCCAGCTTCGGGGACACGGCGCTGTACGTGTTCTCTTCTGCTTCACTATGACCTTCTCATAATTTGTCGTGCAGCCAATAACATCTGTGGTCGTCCACCCTAAACTACCTCACCTTTTCTGTACTACCTCCCGGGACTTTTCAACGCGAGTCTATGACCTCACGTTGAAGCCCAAACAACGGCCGTCGAATCCTCCCTGGCCTCCAAATAAGCTACCCAGTCTTGCTGGACCCGCACACGGTCTAGACATGACCCAACCAGAAGGACCTGTAGATGGTATAGGAAGATGTGTCCTCATCCTAATGGGAGGCAGATCTGGAGGGCATCAAGGCGAAGTGCTAGGAGCTGTTCGTAGTATGATTCCTGGCGTCCTACTCTCACTAACCTTGAAAACCCTAGGACTTTCATCCTCGGCAACCTCTTCTAGCAACATGTGGAGTAAGTCGATGTCAGACTGTAGCCAGTAATCTCATTGTCTATAGATGGATCGATTTGTCAAAATTTGGCATCTCCCTCCGCAGCTAGTCCAGCACAAAGCATCCAAGAATAGCGTACCTCTTCTCCGACAGGATAAACCTCTTTTCAGTAGTAGCAGACTGCATAAAGCGCGGGTCATTTCCATCTCATGGTAATTACACCTTCCCCTTATCCCGGTTTCTTACCTGACAGGTCCTAGGCTAGAGGACGATACATTACTTTCTCACAGTGCACCTGCCATGATGCGTGTGTATCCCTCGGTTGTAGGCAATACGGACACGTACATCGAACCAGGGACCATTGTCCTATGGCACTGGCTAGGTCTTAACCGTTTTTTCCCTGCGACAAAACCCCCAGACCAAGAGGTCCTTCGTGGATGCGCGTCTGTAAGTTCGCTGATTTCAGTTTAATTCCATTTCCATAATCAAAACCGTTGTTAGGACTATCAACAAAGCGGTGAGAAATGTCATCTTTATATTGTACTTTGTCGCCGACTACATCCAATTTTTTCAGCTTCATTCAAAATACTATCTGTCTACTCCATCACGGATTGTCTGGACTGCTACAATCCGCCTCGGCTATCCGTTTTCAGGAGCGCAAAGCACTGTCCGATCATACTGTTCACACGCCCAACATCCAACATCATTACCCTATACAACGTTGCTAAATTTTCCCCTCGTAGTGTTCCGCCATATCCCTGGGATCCGAATGACGTAGCTAAACTTGCGGAGAAGATGCAGCTGACGGATGAAGAGGTGGTTGCACATCATGTCAAGGAGCAAAAGCCAGGTCCGCCAGGGTGGGAAATTGTGCTCCAGGAACGGAATCGTACATTTCCCGGAGTTGCTGATGATGTGAAGGAAACCATGGTGTCCTGTTCCATGGGGTTCGGAGGTCGAGTTATCGTAGGAACAGGATCATTAGGCAGCACATGGATATGGCGCAGGAGTAAAATTTAGTTTACCTTTGAACGCGCACGGTTGATATATGATACTTCAAGTTTTCAAAGTCTGAAAAAATGATCCAATCCCAAAGTAAAAATACGCATAACGAGTAATGATGCTACACTCTGGTATCTAAAAAAGAAAGTCCTGTACCGCCAGGGCACCTCCTTTGACTTAAAACACAAAGGCACATGCACCACTGATTGACTATCAGACCAAATTTAGAGATAACCATGGGAAAGAAGACGTACCACTTAATAAAGCTCGATCTTCCCACCAACAGACTTGACAGCGAGATGCAGAGGAAGGGGAATATCCCGCTTGGGGTACGGGATAATACCCCCATTGGAGCTCTTGGTGGGGTCCTCCACGGGGACTTGTCGCTTAGCGTAAGGAATGATGGTCCCATCAGGACTCTTAGACGCATCCTGCACTGGGACATCCCGCTTGGGATACGGGACAATACTTCCATTAGGGCTCTTGGTGGGGTCCTCAGCGGGGACTTGTCGCTTGGCGTAAGGAATGATGGTCCCGTCAGGACTTTTAGAAGCATCCTGGACAGGAACGTCTCGTTTGTAGGGAATGATGGTACCATCGGGACTCTTGGAAGCATCCTGGACAGGAACGTCTCGTTTGTAAGGAATGATGGTACCATCAGGACTCTTGGAAGCATCCTGGACAGGAACATCTCGTTTGTAAGGAATGATGACTCCGTTAGGACTCTTGGAGGGATCCTCCACGGGAACGTCTCGCTCGTCGTACGGGACTATGACACCATCGATGCTCCTGGTTGCGATCTCTGGGGAGATAGCTTGCCTCTTGGACACATCATCAGAGTATGCGGTGATGAGATCCAGAGGAGCCGGAGAGCGTGCAACGACCTCGCGCTAAAGAGCAAGTCAACAAGATAAATAATGGGGTGGAGACAAGAAAAACATACTTGTACGAACACAGGATGAGCAGCAACCTGGGAGGCGAACAGAACGGATAAGGAGGCAAAAAGAGTCGCGCGTGCAACCATGATGAACAAACAAGTGAGGCTTGAAAGAAAGTGAAGCTTCAGGCGACCTGGCCTTGCGAATAAAAGGGAAAGGAGGGGTGGAGTAGAAACGAAAAGGGAAAGGGAGGAATAGAGTGGGAATTTGTGGTGGGTCCTTTTTATAAGTAGCCCCTGATGGTCGCACTCAACGACGCGATCATCACCGCGTGGGTCATCTGTCATTTGTCATCAATTTTCGCGGTCAACTCGGGAGTGCCTCAATCCGGGTCAGCCATCTCTCTCTATGTCCTCCGACCCGCGTTTTTCTCGACTACGGTCAGATCCACGATTTCGTCGACCTCGAAAAAATAAATCCAAAGTCGTTATCGATGACCGCTTCAAATCCGTATTTGCACAGGAAAAAAAGGCCAAAAATAAATCTGCTGGTGAGTTTCGTCCACTGTTAGTTCCGTCGAAACGCGGATTGCCAACCATTGAATAGTTCGCATTGACAAGTACGGTCGCCATCTCTCTACAACATATGAACAAGACAACCTGAGACGGTTTTATCGACTGGAAGACGGAGATGAAGATGGAGCTGAAGAACCCACACCGCTAGACTATGCTCGAGGACAAGTGCTTTTGGAATCATCTGACGAAGAGGAATCGGAGAAAGAGGAGGCTGAAACCGATGCTGAAGATGGATTTGTGACAGTTGGCCGAACCGAGGATGTGGAGGAGCCAGAAATTGACCTGGACGAGTACGAATACGCCGACCTGTCTGCTCAAGCAGCTGCATACAACAGAGATCACCCAGAAACCGGCACTCAGGAAGGTGAAAGGACTCGTCGACTTGCAGCTGTGAACTTGGACTGGGACCATGTTCGTGCTAATCACCTATTCAAAATTTGCTCGTCGCTTGTTTCCCTTACGGCTCCTGCCTTCGCTTCGTCGTCTCGTGGCACGGAAAAATCCAAAAAACGCGTCAAGTCTAATGAAGTAATTCGTGGCCGGGTGTTGAGTGTTCGCGTCTACCCAAGCGAATTTGGGAAGGCGCGTATGGCTCGGGAGGAGAAGGAGGGTCCGCCTGCTGAGGTCTTCAAGAAAAAGAAGGCCGAGGATGAGGAAGTGAACGACCGTAATATCTATGAGGTTGGCGATGAAAATGATTTGAACGAAGATGCTCTGCGCAAATACCAGCTGGAACGTTTACGGTTAGACATGTTGTTCATGT
Source organism: Armillaria fumosa (assembly GCA_030407015.1). Taxonomy (NCBI): domain Eukaryota; kingdom Fungi; phylum Basidiomycota; class Agaricomycetes; order Agaricales; family Physalacriaceae; genus Armillaria; species Armillaria fumosa. The sequence goes on from JAUDYM010000001.1 coordinate 1,626,068, forward strand.
GCGGTTTCTGTCTATGCTGATGTTTATGGAAGGTATTATTACGCCATTATCACCTGCGACTCCGTTGATGCAGCAGCGCACATATATGACGAATTGGAGGGTACCGAGTTGGAACGATCTGCAAATGTATTCGACCTAAGCTTTGTACCAGAAGGCATGGCATTTGACGACGAATTCAGGTAATCATCTTTTTTTTTGAAAAAGGTCCTTACTTACAATCTCACAGAGAGGAGGCCACGGAAGATTCTGTCGCTGCGTATAAGGGCCTTGACTTCGCCACAGATGTAGGCCTTTCTATAGTGTTGCATAACCATTTCTCACTCGTCCATCAGGCTCTACGGCATTCTAAAGTTAAGCTGACTTGGGATGAGGACGACCCTGAGCGCAATCGAGTCACCCGGCGGACTTTATCTCGCAAAGAGATAGAAGAGGGACATTTCAACTCCTACCTTGCTTCTTCTTCCTCAGAATCAGAAGAAGATACACGACAAAACATAGCGCAGAAAAAGGCGCAACAAAAAGCTCAATCACGAGACAAGTTGCGCGCTCTGCTATTAGGCGGAAACGATGATTTGCCAGAAGGCTGGTCTCGAGGCGAGGACAAAGATGAAGGCTCTGATGTCGACATGGAGATAACGTTCACGCCTGGGTTGTCAGAGTCTAAAGGTGATCAGGATGAAACCACGATCGAAAAGTACCAACGCAAATTGAAGGAAAAACGGAAGAGCAAAACTGAGCGGCGTGCTAAAGGTGTTGAACCACCGCCAAAGGGCGATAGCGAACTTGGCGGGGACGACTTCTTTGGTGCTGCCAGTGATGATGAACCCGCGCCTCTACCAACCAAGGAGGCCATCAGCTTAGAGGAGCTTCAGATATTGGCGGACGGCGACAACGACGAGGGGCGGAAGCACTTTGATATCAAGGCCGTCTTAAAAGCTGAGAAGAAGTCCAAGCGGAAGGGGAAGAAGGGCAAGAAAGCCCGGGAAGAGGACGCTAATGCCGAAACCCAACCAGATTTCGCACTTGATGTCAAAGACGGTCGTTTCAGTGTCCTTCACGAAGATCCCAACTTTGCAATTGATCCCAGCAATCCTCAGTAAATCTCTCTATTTTCGTTCACCCTCATGATCTGATGATTTTCTGCACAGGTTCAAGAGAACGAAAAGTATGTCTGCGTTGCTGGAAGAAGGCGGCAAGCGCAGGCAATTGAAGCGAGGAGAAAATGTGTCTTTGGACAAGATTGCGAAGAAAAGTGAGACGGTGGGTAATCGGAGTCTCCAAAGTTTGGTGGAGAGCGTTAAGCGAAAAAGCGCGCATACTGGGCAGCGCGGTACGGGTAAACGTCAAAAAATCTCATAGATTGGTGTTACATATTTGTTTAGCTACTTGTTCTGATGATACTTTCTGATGATACCTTGTTCTCGGGGTCGGTAACCAGCGGTCATGTAATCTTCGCGTTCGAGAAATCCAGTTCTGGGTGGGCAGCTTGGAATTTTTGAAGAGCCTGATAGAGGGGATCAGAGAAAAGGATGTGGATATCAAAGACGCGTAATTGACCTCCATCTTCTTGAGTTCATCGGACGTTGGTTTTCCCATTTGCTAGATGACTGTGAGCGAGTACGATACTCTAGACCATAGGCATAGCATACCTTCTGTTGGTTGTCGAACTTCGGAAGAGATCGTTAGCAAAAAAAACCAAGTCTCATTACGCGTTACTTACCATCATCTTCTCCACCATTCCTCTGCGCGGATCGGTTTATAAGAAGCCAAGACATCAAATAGAAAGTAAAGTACCTGGTCTCTCCATCAAGATCACTGAGCTTGCTGTTCTCCGGCTCGATCTTGGTGGTATCGATCTTGGGATGATGGGTAAGGACGTTCTCCCACCATTGCGCCTTGTTCACTTTTTCAAGATGGATATGAACGGCTTCATTGTCCTCTAAACGAGACATAAGTATCTGCATTGACGGCTGCATAGCACTTACGAAGCGTCCAAGTACTGTCATCCAGCTTGATTTCCTTGCAAAGTTCGCCATCGAGAATCTTTTCTTTCCCCTTGAGGCCGACGCTCAGTTTCTTCTTCTGAATAACAACCGTGAGATCTCTGGCGCGTGTTCCTTTTGGAACGGGAACGACAAGATCAAGTTCAGTCAGCTCTTGGGTCCAAGTGTACGGTAATTCTAAGCCCATGAATGAACAAACAAATCTGAGTGAAGCAGAAATATAGGCCATACCAGCCTGTTCCCTCGCCTCCCTCGCACGCTCCTCCTTGTCATACTTCTGCCGTTCCTCCGGCGAAAGTTTGTCGTACTCTTCAACACTCAGACGCGCCATGGGGGAAAATCGGAAAAGGCTGATTGGGCATCAAATCCCGGTTGCTTGGATCAGACGCCCTCGCCAAATACACCCGTAACGACTTCACCCTTCCCTCCACCAACACCCTCTCCCATGGCGGAGTTCACACCAAAAAGCCCGCTGAACAAAGCGACAACTGCCGGCGTACAGGCTGCTGCAGTCGGGACAGTCGTTAGCGCTCTGCAAAATGCGCTCGGAAATCATTCGTATGGCGCAGCGGGTGTGTTGACACGGACAGGCGGGACAATTGGTTTCTTCGGTGCGTAGCGGTCTGTGTGGATATGTATACGTGTTGACTGGTCGGTAGCCGCTGTGGGTGCCACGTTTGCGTATACGAGCGCCGCTGTTTCCAACCAACGGCAGACGGACGATGCAGTGAACACAGCTGCTGGAGCCTGTGCTGCTGCATTCCTCACCGGCCTGCGAGGTATATGATTTTTAATTTCCAGCTCAAATTGTGGTCTTATTGGCATTGTAGCGCGTTCTTTCCCTGTCGCAATAGGTGGATGCGCGTTCATGGGTGCAGTCATGGGAGCATACGACTATGCTGGCAAATTGGCATCAACAGAAGGAGGTGCAATAGATCCTGAAAAGCGGCGGAAATTCTTCAAGAACCCAGACTTGGTTGTAGATTTACCCTCAAAGTAAATTCATTATCGGCAATGCAATCATACAATCAACAAGACTAATTATCATCACGCGGATACCTACGCCCCGTCGTTATTACTCTCTGCAAGAAGTTCATAACGCCGCTGTATTTCGACATGATGCTGGCAATGGAAGTCTGACCACGACGCCGCCGTTTGGCACTTCACCTTCCCAATTGATTACGATAAGAGGTGTGATGAATAGATTGTAGATCTTACCTTGTTAGTCAACTTTGCCCATATAACATCGGGCTCGTCTTCATCCTCATCTGCACCGTCTAATGCAAAAAATTTTACTACAGCATTCAAGTCCTCTTCAAACGGATCCCGCTGCGGCGGTTCTGATTCTATCAGAGGGGTCTCGGCAGGAGGAGGGAGACTTGGTGATGTTGGCAGCGGAGCCTCCGCGGACGGCTTGACAGCTAGAGCTTGGTTTCTCCCTAGCCGTTGAGCGATGCTGACTCTCTTTCGAATGGCTTCAATGTCAAGGCGAAATCCCTTCTGGATCTGTTGGTTCCAGGATCTTAACGAATGATGAGGCATCTTCGGAATATTAGCTTAATTGAGATTATAAGGATGCAAGCAATACCTTTGCAAAAAGTCGTTCAGCAATGGCATTGTTAGAAATGTCGACGTCACGTTTGAGGAGGACTTCGGTGTATGATTTGAGGTATTCCCGCTCTTGTAACGTGTATCGATATTTCCCTTCGGTGAACGTTATACGTGCATGTTCTGGAGGCGGTGAAGGTGATCGCAAGTTCGAATTCCAAGTAGTAGACGTCGGTGTCGGTTGACTTTGAGATTCGTCTTTGATTTTGCGCCGCTTCGTCGGTGTATCGTTCCTTTCCGGACTCATTCTCTTGCTTGGGGACGCGCTCGTGCTCGTCACTGTCCTCTTCGCCATCTCTCGCCCATCATTCTGTTTACGCTTCTGATGTCCTTTGCGTTTATTCTGTAATTTGGCGGGTATGTCAAAAAGATAATCAGAATGATCAAGAAGCCGATTAGCTTTGACGCAGTCAGTCACAAATGACGAGTTAATAGCCGGTACATTATAGTAAACAGCCTCGCCGAGATCGGTATCGAATGACTTGCATTTTTGACTGAGGATGCAATAATCTGCGCGTTCTTTTTGGTGTGCCAGTTTACCCCCATGTTTCTATGAAATTCACATCAAGATACGGCTCAGCAAATTCAGAAATACGTACTTTGATCTGAGAAGTAGTCACAGCACGCTGCGTACTAAATCCCATGTTTACTTCGACGAAAAAGTTTAAGCTTGCGCCGGTCTCTGGATCGATAAATATATTCGAAGACATAGGGGAGGGAGTGATAGGTGTTTGGGATGGCCTAGCAGAAGAAATGGTAGGCGAGCGTGGGGGAGGCGATTGATCTGTGTTCGATGAGCTAAATTTCCGGGACGAGAATCCATTTGGGATGGAGGATTCTACAGAATGTGAGCGAGAAAGGGAAACAGAGGTATCTGGTTGCTGGTCTTTATACTGGGAGGCGAACGACTGAGCGATATTGTTCGGTGGTTGCGTCTGGGAAATTTGACCAAGGTGGTTGCTAAAAGAATCGACGATCGGGCCATACAGAGGGTGCCGGGGATCAGGCATTGCGTGCTGCATCATGTTCGACTGAATCATATGATTCATCACCATTTGTTGGAAGAGTTGCTGCATCATGTCCGGATGCATCATATGTTGAGGGTAAACCGGCGCACTTGGCGCAGCCGACCCGACAGAAGGATCTGGTAGGAGCGTGGTACTCTGGTGCACTTGTGGAACATTCAGAGAGGAATCTGATGGAATTGGGGGGATAATAGAGGTAGAAGTCTGATTATCGCTCACGACCGGGGATGTAGCATGGCTTGCAGGAGGCTGGGGTTGAGACAGAACTGGTGTTTTCGATGGAGCGCGTTGCGCAGAACTACCGTTCAATGTGGATGGCCTGACATCGACAGGTGTTTCTCGGGGAGTAGGTAAGGGACTTCTTGCATATGTTGATTAGACTGTTACGGTACACAGAACATTCTGGACTCACTTGACATCCTCTTCCTCCGTCGACCCGATAGGCATCCCGTCGTCGTGGGTCGCACAGTTGCCCCAATTCTCATCAGCTCCCAGCACTTTGTCAGCAGCAGAACATTTTTGAACCCATAGGTGATTCAAAACAACCTTGCCGGGATCGGTCCCCCAATCGCGAATAAACTGACGTCCAGTGTCAGACTGAGGATGAACGAGAATGTACTGGGCACTCCTTGGATCATGGCAGAGAGAGGCCCCTAATTTCTGCACTACAGTCAACGCAATTACAAGCAGAGTAAGCAGCTAAAGTTACCCTCAAGGAACGAAGTAATTTAGGGCGTCCGATTATACCGCCGGCGCCTGGATCAACAAAGATGGCACCAGCATCCACAAATAGAGAGGAAACAGCATCATCAGGGGGCTGCGATAGCAATGATCCCATGCTCATGGTGGTAAAAGCATGGAATGGAGAACAGCAAGAATAGGTTAAAATCCGGATACAAATCTGGGGGTAAGTGACGTATCGCGTGGCATTTCAAATCTTATTTATGCTTTTTACTGATTATCCCCAAATTGGTACACTCATAGAATCTCGAGCGAAAAGTGCATAGTATAACAATAGCTGGGAGACATAATGCATGATATTGAGATAGTAACACTAAAGTTCTCCACAACAGCCACAGCCACTTAACGGTAACTGTCGCAGACATAAGAATATGCAGCTAACGAACAAAGTAAAACAAACGAACCTCTTTTGCCTGCGAGCACGGGCACCAGCACCACCGAACTTTTTGGGCTCCATTCGCCTGGGGTCAGCAATCAACAGCGTTCGGTCATACGCCACCAGCTTCTTCTTCAACTCCAGCGCGCTGTAGGCGTCAATGTATTTTGCGTAGTACGCGACGAGGGCCTTGGCGATGGCCTGTCGGATAGCATACACCTGAGAGGTGTGCCCACCACCCTTCACCCGGACACGGATATCAAGGGGAGTGAAGGCATCCTCGCCAGCAACGAGAACGGGCTCGTACACCTTTAGGCGAAGGATTTCGGGTTGGACGAGGTTGATGGGGGAACCGTTGATACGGATGAGTCCACGGCCCTCCTTGGCGTGGGCGACAGCAGTCGCTGTCTGCAACATAATTGTTAGGACGTCGCCAGCAGGATGCCTCGGACAGATGCACCTTCTTCTTTCCGAACGTTTGGACGGCCTTGGTTGCTGAAGCCATTTTGTGAGATTAGGGTTGACGGCCTAACGATGAATCTACCAGACAAGGAGAAAAGTGTCAGATAAACAATATTTCATCCAAAACGACAGTCTCCTTACCTTGATCTTGACGTCGAGCCTGTCTGCGTGCAATCGTTGAGGGGAATATCGAGCCGTGGGAAGGATTGAGAAACTGTACAGTTCCAAATGCCGAAGCGGATATTCCCGGCCGAGACATGCCGGCCGCTGACCTAATACTGCTTCTTCTTCCGACTTCCGCCACAAACTCAGAGCCAGCTGCAATGCTCAAATCAGTCGGACGTGTATGTTCCCTGCAAATGCTAGCAAAACTTTTACTTATGTCGTATTAGAGGTCACCCAGGCAAATACTTCGTACCAGAGTCCCGCAGGCTGTTCCTCGGCCAACTGGAGTCGCGAGGCCCACTCGGTCCTCGTCGAGAGTCCAATCACGCCTGCCAACATCGTCACCTGCAGGTGCGTATTTACAGCTCAGAAAGATATCAATGTGGTCACACAAGCACAGCACCCTCGCTTCTTGAACCGGTGTACGTTTCGCTCAGTGCACCTTTCAAGCCTACGCGCACAGACCCCGATCCAGAAGAAACCCTAGTCGCCTTGGACCCCACCGTATTCAACCACCCAATCCGACGCGATATACTTCATCTTTGCGTCGTACAGTACCGTGACTCCCTCCGCCAAGGCTCCGCAAACACCAAAACTCGCGGCGAAGTTCGCGGTTCAGGCAGGAAGATTCGCCCTCAGAAAGGTACTGGAAAAGCACGTCTGGGGGATGCCCAGAGTCCTATGCTGAGAGGTGGAGGTATCGCGTTCGGTCCCAAGCCGCGCGATTTCAGCACCAAACTTCCCAGGAAAGTCATTCAGATGGGCATGCGGGTTGCGCTCAGCGCAAAAGTCAAGGAACAGCAGTTTGGTGTCATGTTCAGCATGGACTGGCCGGAACCCAAGACAAAAACCCTCGCTAAGAGGCTGGAGGACCTTGGTCTGGATCAAACGTTATTTGTAACTGGGGAGGAGGAGATTCCGGTGACTTTGGAAAGAGCGATTAGAAACATCCCAAAGGTGAAGCTGACGACATCAAATATGCTAACTGTTCACGAGCTACTCAAATGGCGACGTATAATGCTTGATGCCAAGGCGGTAGACTTTTTCGAACGGACATTGTCACGCAGTCCCCCTACTGCCGAGCACTAATACATTTTGTTTTCTTTATTCTGGATCAAATTTTTATTTAACCAAGCCAGTTAGGTGAGATTGAATACTATACACAGCAAGAAGATCCTCGGCCTAATCATCCTCATCAAATCCAAATGCATCGTCCTCCTCTTCATCCCAACCATCATCCTCGATCTCCCACTCAGGCTCCCAATCGTCATCCATCTCTTCATCCTCAAATTCCTCCCCAAATTCCTCCTCAAATTCCTCCTCGTCCAAGTCCCCAAAAAAGCGACCATGGATACCCGTCGGTCTGGACTTCATCAAACCATCTGAACAGTCACTCTCTATGACACAAACGCGCCCATCCTGGATACATGACTCGATACCATTCAAAAATTCTTCGGAGCGCCCAATTTCGACCTCGATTGTGAAACGAGGACATCCGGCTGCGACGCAATGCTCGGCAAGCTGCAAAAGCTGGTACGAGCTCTCCATGTACCCTTCTGTCGTGGAAAAGAAGACCGAAGATAGATGAGAAAGGGCGAGAGACGAAGGTCCTTCTGCCGAAATTCCTGTGATGTGATGTATATCCAGCTTAGGCGACATGTCAACCAACTCCAGACGTCTCAGTTCCTTCAATGAGAGGAAGAACTGGTCAGCCGACGTTATAGTGCAGCGCTGGATACGCAGCGTCTGCACCTTGGACAGTCCCCTAAAGTGAATGTTCAAGTCGATAGCCAATTCCGATCACCTCTAGATATTCCAGGCTCGGGATACATAATCGATCAAGAACGCAACCACACATGCCTATGGCATTACTATGCGTGTAAGACACAGAGACTGCTAGCGACTTCAAAGTAGTTGGCGCTGTAATGGTAATGGGTGGGTCTTCGTCTTGGTCAACCATGGCGCGCATTGGCGGAACCAGTATAAACTCATGTAGGACAAGTGTCTCGAGACACGACGATGCGTCAAACAAATTCTGGAACTCCACATGAGTCGGGGAATAGTTGTTGAGCTCTAGTGTGGTGAGACTGGCCCTGGAAGGGACATCTCTCAGGAACTCTCCCTCAGTGTCAAGATAACGGAGCGAATTGGTACTCGCAAAGAGTGGGGAATGAGTATGAAATGACCAACCAGTGAGATGGATGGAAAGACTAGAAAGATTGGCGGCGGAGATGGAGCAGTAAGCCTTTGAAAATATATTGTAGACACTGAAATCTGGAAGAATCATGATCAAACTTCGAGTGTGGGAGATGTGTGGTGCAGTTATCTCGGCGACCTTGCGGGCGAAAATGACTGAATCAACTGCCGTGATATCTAGGTCGATGAGGCGGCCCTTTGATCGCTCGAGGAACGCTTGGACCACTGGAAGGGGGCCTTCCAAGGGAATGTGAACCGTGGTCCATAATTCGGAGGCCCCGATAGCAACATCCCGCCAGTGGCGACAGACGCTGCATACCAAAGCCAGGAGAGGCTGATGTGCGCCCGGCGACAAGTCACAAAGACCGGTAGCAAATATCGAAGCGAGCAGTTCGTCGGGAAGTTGGTTTATCCTCGAAATAGAGGACATTTCTGGTGTGAAAGGTCAGTGGCCAGAATAGAGAAAGGCGCGTGCGCTGACTTTCGCAGTGAGGAGGGAGAATCTCAAGCGATAAGAGAACAGTGGTCGGAGAAGATGCTTGGTAGTGAGACAATGTTGAGGATAGAAGGTCACGGAAAACTGTAACTGTAAGAGAAAGAACTACCGAATTTCAATGTTGCAGCACTCTATTCATCACACGTGACTCAGGGTGGGCCATCATATCTATGTTTGCTATAACCTAGTAAATCGGCTCTCGTGGAACTCGTAATTACTGAAGTTGACACTGATTTTCTTGACACTTATCAAATAAAATTGGAGACGTAGTGGATCGCAGACAGCACTATGATCTACCCATTCATTGATCAACATTCCATACTTACATCTTTTCACTATAAAGGGAGGTCCATGTTGCGTTCTTTTGATGCATCCAGTGTCGTCTGGCCAGTTGAAGGAATTTCTTGTCAGCGGGGAAGTGGACGGAGTAAACCGGGAGGATGATCCACTGTCTCGAGGTGAATACGCTCGTTCTGATGGGTAAGGGCAAGCGTCATTATGCTATGATGTTGTTCCGTTGCTGATAGAGAACTCCACGCATCCGTGACTCTGGATGGCTAGCTGGGCTACGCGTGCCCACTGGAACATGTCAGGACTCCCGCCCCGAGAGTTTTCGCTGAGTAAGATAGACGACAGACAGGGAAATGGTAAGGGCACTGTCTTGCGGTAGTTTTTACCATTTCACATCTTTCAAGTTATCCACCAGTTCCAAACGATTTAACAGTTCTTGTGAGCGGAAGAATGTGTCATCACTAGGTGACACGGAGCACTGCTGCAAACGCAGGATTCTTAATTCCGGCAGGTCTTTGAAACGGCTGCAGAAATTGAGATTCCAGGAAGAGTTGTTGCCTAAAACTTCGAGATATTCAAGGCGCGGGAAACGAAGAGAGCCAAGGACATGTGAACAGTCAGGCGAGTCTCCATGCGAAGGTTGGACATGAGCGTGATCAAGGTGAACTACGAGCTGGGAGCGAATATGGTCTAGTAGCCAGGGAAGCTACGACTCAAACCCAGTGAGTATTCGACAGATCGAATGGGTCCTCCTCAGGCGACGCCTCTCCATCTCCCCATCTATCATCGTCACCCCACCCAGGCCATCCAAGTTCGCTGTCTTCCTCGTCCTGCTCCATAATCAAACCACCACAATCACTCTTGATAATGCAAACGCGCTCATCCTGGATACATGACTTGATGGCCTCGAAATTTTTCCGGCGCACCCCGCATCAACTTCCAGTGTGAAACGAGGACATCCGGCTGCAACGCAGTTTGGAGCGAGCTGCAGCAGGTACACGATATCCGTATACCCTCCTGTCGTGAAGACGGAAGATAGACGAGGAAAGGGAACGAAGAAGACGCGGGGCCTGCAATGTGTTGTATATCCTTAGGAAACATATCCACCAACTCCAGACGTTTCAGCTCCTTCAGCGAGAGGAAAAACTTCTCGGCTGTCAATGATAAAGAACAATGCTGTATACGCAACGTCCGTAGCTTGTCCAGTTGTCCAAAATGAACTTTCAAGTCGATATCGACGAGATCCGCGGTTCCGACCACCTCTAAATATTCCAGGTTCGGAGTACGTAAAGAATCAAGGACGCTTGAATAAATCCTGGAGCTCTATATGAGTTGGGGCATACTCGCTGAGCTCCAGTGTGGTGAGACTGGTCCTCGAAGCAACAACATCATGTAAAAAATTTCCCTGAGTAACAACATGACAAAGGGAGTTGGCATTTGCAAAGAGCGGGGGGTATGTCCCAACTTTCCAGAGACGATTGAAATGGATGGAAAGGCTGACAAGATTGATGGCAGAGATGGAGCGACATGCGTCCGAGAATATGGTGTAGAAGTCTGAATCTCCAAGAACCATGACCAAGGTTCGAACACGGGGAATATGTGGTGCAGTAGCTGCAGTTATGCGAGTGGCGGCGTCGCGGGCGTTGATGATGAGATCGGTATCAACTGCTCTGATATACACGTCGATGAGACAACCTTTTGACCTCTCCAGGAATGCCTAGGTTGCCGGAAGGTGTCGATCCAAGGGAATGTGAATAGTGGTCTATAGTTCAGAGGCCTCAATAGCAACATCTCGCCAGTGGCGACAGATGCTGCATATCAAAGCCAGAAGAGGCTGATGTGCGCCAGGCGACAAGTCACGGAGGCCGGTAGCAAAGATCAAGGCGAGAATCTCGTTGGGAATTCAGTTTATCTTCGACGACATTTCTGGCGGAAAAGATCAGTGGCCAGAATTTAGAGAGACAAGTGTTCTTACTTTCAGGGCGATAACAGCAGATCTCAAATGATCGGATGTGTAAAGATGAAACAAGCAAATGGGCTCAAGGAGAATGTTCGTGAGTCGATGTTGAGGTGGAGTTTCAAGAACAACAGTACGATTACACGTGACCTGATGTAGTCTATCAAACGAACCGTCACTGGGGTATGTGTTAGAGTGCATTATCATTATGTAATACGTGGTATACTATCCAAATGCCAGTATCGTGCAATGCGACACATCACTGAAGTTCACCGTCGTGTATAGATAAATATGATGACGGTACGTACAAGATCAAGTCAAGGCTGATGTACTCCATTGCTCGATAACATCGAGGAAGTAACAAATCGCCGATAGCGTTGTTTATCATATAAAACCTTGCCTAGAATACTGAACATCTGCTGAACTCAATCTGGCGATGCTCATACATTCGACGAGAAATCATAATATGCAATTTTCTATCCTTTCATCTCTCCGCTGAAAGGTGATCATACACAAACAGTCCGAAATGTAATCTTACAGTTGAAATCCCGTTAAATGGCCCTCTAGTCATCATAATCCCAATCAAGATTATCATCAGAATCGTGATAATAGTTTGGCCGGTGGAAGGATTGTGGGGGGGGAAATGGATAGAGCAGACCATGGGGATGGTTCCTTGCTTCGACATGAATTTGTTCATCCCGAGGATCAAAAAGTGGCAACATTCTACCATAAAGATGTGGTGATACTTCGATAGAAAACTGGGTACATCCATAATCGTGGACCGCTAACCGAGCGAGGCGTGCCCAGGGGGCTAGATTACAACCCCAGCTTGACTCACTAAGTGAGATAGACGACAGATGGGGGAATGGTAAGGTCATTTCTGAGCACGATGACTTTGAAAACCACTTCACGACATTGGAGCTGTCCTCCAGCTCTAAACGATTTAACAGTATCAAAGAATGGAGGAACTCGTCATCAAGAGGTGTCACAGAACACCGCTGCAAGCGTAGCGTTTTCAATTCGGATAGGTCTTTGAAATGGCTGCTGAGATTGAGATTGCAGGAGCAGTTGTCGCCTACAACCTCGAGATATTCGAGGCTCGGAAAGCGAAGAAAGCTAAGGATACATGGACATGGCGATTCAGCATTCCATAATTCATCACCTTCCGCATGGGTGTATTCAAGGTGAACTGCAAGCGATCGCAGCGAGCTGGGAGCGAATATGATAGGCCAGTCACCTCCTTCGTCTGCCCACAGAGACTGACCAAACTTCGGTAGGATGAGCGTTTCGAGGGATGGAGAGCACATGAATATATTCCGCACATTCTCATAGTCAAGGTATGCAGATATCGGCAATGTGAGCTCGAGCTTTGTAAGGCTGGAGCTTGAGGCTACGCTCAATGACGAGCCACCATTCCCATTAGAATGGGAGAGGCATATAGAATTGAGGAAAGGGGGAGCGCTTGGCGACCATCTTCTGACATTGACGGAAAGGCTAACGAGATAGGGAATTGACATCAACTGGTACAATGCAGGAAACGTTTCCGTATCCAGCGTGTCGCTGACACTCAAAGAAAGAGTCCTCGTACGCTCAAGATGGGCCGACAGCAAATCCGCGACTCGAAGCCCAGATTTTCGACCGAAAATCTTAAGACGTCGACCAAATGTGACTTCAATATCAACATCCAGAAGTTGTGTCTTTGATCGTTTGAGGAAAATTTCGGTAGCTGGTATATGCTTCCAGTGACGTATATAGATGGTGGTCCAAAGCTCAGATGCTTCGATGGCGACATCCCGCCAACGGCGACAGATGCTGCATACTAGAGCAAGGAAGGATTTGTGCCGTTTTGGAAGCAGAATGATAAGTGCAGTGTCGAATATGTAAGCTAGAAGTTCGCTGGGTAAAAGTTCGTTGATTCTGCTGATCACAGTCAATCCAGTTGCTGCTCGTCTGTGTTTGCCACGAGCAAGCTGAAAACAGGTAAGCGAGTGCAGAAAGTAAGAAGACAGGTATATACCTTCGACCTTGGTGCTTTCGGCCTATTCATGACTGCCTCGTGTTTCTCTCCTTTCTGTAGTTGAGGACAGGATCGATAAGAATCGTGACAGTTCGCGATGCTAGTTACTTTGTTAAGGCACGCGCACGTGATGTTGTCGCCGCATTAGCGCGACACGCGTTGACCCGTGAGAAACGTTTCTTTTCCCTTACCTTGACTCACCCTTTGCTCTCAACAATGTCCCAAGCATCGCAAGATGACGTCGAGCAAGACGGCGACGCTTTCCAATTCACTGGGCCCCTTCTTGTCAACAAACTACAAGAGGCCGGGATACACGCCAACGACATCAAGAAACTCTCAGACGCAGGTCTCAACACCGTCGAAGCGGTCGCATTTACCCCAAAGAAACATCTTATTACCATCAAGGGCATCTCCGAACAGAAAGCTGATAAAATTATAGCCGAGGGTGAGCGATATCGCTGAGTGCTCTGTTGTCGCTAACCTGGATCCTGCAGCGCAAAAGATCGTACCCTTAGGATTCCAGAGTGCCACTGAAGTACATGCACGGCGTGCCGAACTCGTTCATATTACAACAGGCTCCAAGCAACTCGACGCCCTACTGGGAGGTGCGTATGCTCGGTCCTGCGTCCTTGTACTGCACTGACATCCTCAACAGGTGGTATTGAAACTGGCGCAATTACCGAACTCTTTGGCGAATTTCGTACCGGAAAATCCCAACTATGCCACACGCTTGCTGTTACATGCCAGCTTCCTGTCAGCATGGGCGGCGGAGAAGGCAAGTGCCTCTATATCGACACCGAAGGCACCTTTCGTCCAGTGCGGCTGTTGGCCGTAGCGGAGCGGTACGGGCTCAATGGCGAAGAAGTTTTGGACAACGTCGCATATGCACGAGCGTACAACGCGGACCATCAGAATGCCCTGCTGACGAGTGCTAGCGCATTGATGTCAGAGTCAAGGTGGGCTCATACCCCTTATATATGCTCGTAATACTGACATGAAAATACAGGTTCTGTCTGCTGATCGTCGACTCTTGCACGGCATTATATCGTACAGATTTTAGCGGACGCGGGGAATTATCATCTCGGCAGAATCACCTGGGCAAGTTCCTGCGGACGCTCCAACGGTTGGCAGATGAGGTAGGTCTCCCAATGTGAATAATCATTTTTCTCTGACTGATTTTCCGTCAGTTCGGTATTGCTGTGGTCGTAACGAACCAAGTCATGTCCAGTCCAGACGCCGCTGCAGGTCCATATGCTAGCAACGAGAAAAAGCCCATCGGTGGTAATATCATGGCCCATGCGTCGACTACACGGTATGATTGTCATTGCGTGCCTCGAAATTGCATGTGCTCATCATGACACCTCTTAGACTCCAGTTGAAGAAATCCCGCGGAAACACGCGGTCCTGTAAAATCTATGATTCGCCATGTCTCCCCGAGATGGAAACACATTTCGCCATCCTTCCCTCTGGTATCGGCGACCCCGAGGAAGAAGCGTAGTTTTACCTTGGCTTTGATATTTCATTTCTTCTGTTCTGTATGTAAAGTATGCGCTTGTGCCCCGGGAAACGTTCGTTATGAATGGATGAATATGGAAGTAATACAACTACGATTATGTGCTAGATATCTCATGCCAGTTCCCAAAGTCCAGTTGAATGGTGTATAGGATGTACAGTTGAGTGAACATCCGTATTATATGTTGAATACAGATATCTAAATTGTACAACAAGCCATAGTTGTAACCGTCCGTTTCGGTGTTTTTGTACAGTACAACTCATTATGAGCTGCTTCACGCTAGGAAACGGGTAAGGATGTTGGCGCTGGTAGCGCTGATCAGCTGCCGCAGTTTGTTGATGTCTGCGGGACTGACATCTGCAATATCTGCCATAAGATATGCGGTGTCACCTTTCGAGTCCGAGTACTGTTTCTCTACATTGTATGGAGACAATGCCTCGTTGACCTGTTTCAGCACACCAGGCTGGTTCTTGTGGACATGGCAGACACGAACGTGATCACCCTGCTCTGTGGTGATGGCGCGTAAGTCAACTTCAGGGAAGTTGACTGCTCCAAGCGTGGTACCGTATCCAAAGTATCGGCACAGTGCCTGAGAGACTTCTTGGCCTATCATGCGCTGCGCCTCCTCAGTGGAACCACCAATATGGGGTGAGAGGATGACGTTAGGCAGCGAGCGGAGGGTCGAAGCCCAGGAGTTGAGCTGATCATCAAATGGAGCACCGTTTGCTCCCGGCTCGGAGGGGAACACATCAACAGCTGCACCCGCAAGGTGGCCGCTCTTCAACGCGTCGACTAGAGCGGGTATATCCACGACTTTTCCACGAGCGTTATTGATGAGATAGGCGCCCTTCTTCATGGTCGCGAACTGATGCTTGGAGATCATGTTGATGGTTTCAGGAGATTCGGGGACATGTAAGCTGATGAAGTCTGCCTCCGCCAGCAAGGCGTCGAGGGACTCGACTTGACGAGCCGATCCGAGGGGCATGAGATTAACGACATCGTGGAAGAGTACACGGATGCCGAAAGACTCAGCAAGTACGGAGAGCTGGGAGCCAATGTGGCCATAGCCCACGATTCCAAGCGTCTTTCCGCGGACTTCCCAGCATCCCTTGGACTGCTTGTTCCAAACGCCGGTGCGCAACTCGTACGCGCGCTCAAAGAGTTGGCGAGAGAGGATGACGAGCTCTGCCATGACCAGTTCGGCGACAGAGCGCGAGTTGGAGAAGGGGGAGTTAAATACGGGGATACCAGCTTGAGCGGCAGACGTCAAGTCAACTTGGTTAGTACCGATGCAGAAGCATCCGATGACCAGAAGCTAAAAAAAAAATAGAAAGCCGACTTAAGTAATCTATCAGAACAGAAGACGCAAGCGGCGAGCACCTTGGAGGCCGCTTTGAGGACGCGGGCGGTGACTTTTGTTTTGCTACGAATGCCAATGCCATGGTAGGAGCCAATTTTCTCGACTAGCTCATCTTCCGACATAGCCTTGGTGTAATGGTCGACATAGTAACCCTGGGCACGGAAGAGCTCAACAGCCTCTTGGGAGATATTCTCGAGAATGAGGAGACGAAGACCCTCGTTGTCGACGGGGTGGAGGACCTTGGGCAGCCTGATAGTGCCAGAATCCTGACGACGAGTATTGGCGAACCGGTCGTGGATGGTGAGCGTCGAAGGGGAGATGGAGGCGCTGACGATGTGAGGCGACGAGCTTGGGATGGAAATGGGGGACGACATTGTTGGCGAATGGAGAAAGTTCATGATGATGGAAGCTGCTTATATACGTCAAATCGAGTCAGGAGCACGAAAAGATGAAAATCATGAGATCTAATCAGTATTTTTTATCAGTTCGGCAATCTCCGAGCATCTATCGGACCGGTGTGGCCAAGCGAGTCCTTTCGAGTCAACTCACGATGGGACTTTACTTACTCGACTACGGTGCTGGAAACGTCCAGAGTCTCGCCAATTCACTCACTTCTCTTGGCCATTCTTTTACCTGGATTTCTTCACCAGATGATTTCCAACGTGCTACTGTCAGTCTCATTCATGATGCATTACCATTTTTTCATTCTCGTTCTAGTCTCTCGTTTTTCCCGGTGTAGGAGCCTTCGAGACTGCCGTGCAGCACCTTGCGTCCCGTGGGCTTCTCCAGCCTCTGCGCGAATACATCGATTCAGGAAAGCCGTACTTTGGCGTTTGCATCGGCATGCAAGTTCTGTTCCAGTCTTCATCAGAATCTTCCTCAAAAGGACTCGGGATTATTCCCAGTCCTATAGAACGTCTTGATGACACAGACAAAGCTGTTCCCCACATGGGTTGGAATACTGCTGATCTCGCTTGTCCCGATGACCCGGAACAGGTCGCTGATTCGGCGTACTATTACTTCGTACATTCATATTGTGCAAAGTACGATCCCCACAAGTATCCCGAAGCGGCACAGTGGGCATACACGACTACACAGTATGGTCAAGAACTGTTCATCTCGTCCGTTCGGAAAGCCAATGTCTTTGGTACTCAATTCCATCCTGAAAAATCTGGAGCTGCTGGACTTCGTCTTATCGATGCCTGGCTTCGGAAACCTGAATCGGCCCATACCTCATCCCCAGGCGCAATTTCCGCCCGTGCGTCATCTTCCCCACGCGTTCTGGTCCCAAAGCCACAGCATCGACTCACCAAGCGGATTGTGGCATGCATGGACGTTCGTGCGAACGACAACGGAGATCTTGTCGTCACTAAAGGAGATCAATACGATGTCCGAGAGAAAGCTCCCATATCCACCGCCTCCACCGTCGCCGCCACAACAGGTGGCGCCGTCCGTAACCTGGGCAAGCCCGTCGCTCTCGCCTCTCAATACTACCTCGCCGGGGCAGACGAGCTCTGTCTCCTCAACATCACCTCATTCCGCCACTCTCCCCTCCGAGACCAGCCCATGATCGCAGTCGTCCGTACCGCGGCAGAACGCGTCTTCGTCCCTCTCACTATCGGCGGTGGGATCAAAGACACCGTCGACCCAGACAGCACGAAGCATCCCGCACTTGAAGTCGCTGGCGCCTATTTCCGCGCCGGTGCCGACAAGGTCAGTATTGGCAGCGAAGCAGTGTTGGCTGTGGAGAAGATGCTGGCGTCGGGAAAGAACGAGGGCGATGGGACGAGTGCGATCGAGACGATTGCGCATGCGTATGGAAGACAGGCGGTCGTCGTGTCTGTTGACCCTAGACGGGTGTACGTGGACCCCGAGATGTACGACGGTCCGTACAAGGGAGAGATAATTCGAGGACGCCCTGATTCCAAAGTGATAGAGGAGAGGGGAAAGGCTTGGTGGTATCAGTGTACAGTATCGGGTGGTCGTGAATCACGACCGCTGTCTGTTGTCCAGCTTGCCAAGGGTGTAGAGCGGCTCGGTGCCGGGGAGCTCTTGGTGAATAGCATTGATCGAGATGGCACAGGACTAGGGTTCGACCTAGATCTCATTCGACTTGTCAAATCGAACGTAAGGATACCCGTAGTTGCGAGCAGTGGCGCGGGCATTGCAGAGCACTTTTGCCAAGTTTTCGAGGAAACTGGGGCAGAAGCTGCTTTGGCCGCCGGTATATTCCATCGTGGCGAGGTGGGCATAGAAGATGTCAAAAAGTGCCTTAATGACAACGAAATACTTGTCAGGCTGGGGTAGAATGTCAGCGTATAAAAACAGAATATACTTATTGATCATACAAATTTTACAGGCGAGGAAAATCTACATTACATGCTTGGGTGTGTACGTAGATATCGAAACAGCGGAGATTACGTTGGGTCAAGAGACAAGATACACCAAAAAAAGGAAAGACAAGCGACTGTCGTCATTTCGTAGCAGGAGAACACGAAAGGTTTAGAATGGAGAAGTAGCTGTCCAAAGAAGCGAAGGCCTCGTTGTATATATACAGAGACATATGGAGAAAAACGTGACGTAAACGCATGGAATAACTTTTGATGGGAAACACTGAATGGTACAAAGGCTTGAGAAGACGCCTATCGGCCACGTACAACTCTTCCCATCTTCTTCATAAGGCTGGTCTTTCGTCCCAGACCTCCACCAGGAGATCCAACATTGCCGCCTGATGCTTGGCCATCAAAATAGCTCGGTGACGGCGTAACTGGAGGTGATTGAGGTGGTAGCGTTGGCAACTCTTTGTTGGTATGGGGTTCGACGAGAATGAACGGCTCCGAGTGCGTCGGCTCCGCTTTACCAAATCTGCCCAAGAATGAATTCTGGGAGCGGTGCGTCGGTCTGATGCCATGGTGGTCTACGGGAGGCGGCGAAGGAGACGAGGGAGGGTAGGGCTCGTAGTCAGAGTCGACGGGGACGTTTGGCGACTCTCGCATCTTGCGAATACGGTGCATGAGGGACTTGGTGCGCTTGGGGAGGCCGGGGGATTGAGCGGGAGGTGAGCCTGAAGGATCGGGATATTCGTCCCGTGATTCCGCGACAAAGATAGGTTTGGGCGGCGGCATGGTACGCCTGGTTCCGCGGGATCGGGACGGCTCATCAGCGTGTGCCTCCCGCTGGTTCTCTTTGGTCCGCTTTGGCGTCGAGCGATGGCCTTCTCTGCCGTTGTAGATCGAGCTCGCTGGAGTGTCGCCCCGTGCTCCCCCACCTGCAAAAAATTCCTCGAACGGCTCTGGTTCGTGGATGCCCCATGCCTCTGCAATGGCGTCGACCTTTCTGTTCTTCGGCGCATCGTAGCCGGAGAAGGCATTGAAGGTGGTCGCCGGCGGGTATGGGCCGTCGTTGGGCTGGTCAGCAGGAGACCATGCAGCCATAGGCGCCTTGCGAGGGTGCTTGTTGCGGGATGGAGCACATGCGTCGAACGGACCGTCATGGTGGAACACTAGATTGTTAGTCAGCGACGATCGAGGTACCTGTGGGGTAACGTACTTGGCCCTACACCAGTAAAATCGAGTCTGTCGATGACATCGGCATGCTGCGAGCCCTTCTTGGTGCGAGACTTGGACGACTTGGGTCGTTCCTGTGAGACTGCAGGCACAGAATCCTGGGAATGGGATCTCCGTCCCATGTTTGGGTGACGAGGCGAGCTGGCAGGCGCTGGACTGGACATCGGCCGTTTAACTATCAACTGAAAATAAAAAAGAATTGGAACGCACAGTGCTGTCTGGCTCCTGCCAAGATGGCGAGGCGAATAGTCGTTCGTAGAGTTACCACGGACATGAACAGTATCTTTCACAGCATCGGTGAGTTCGCGGCCGTAGGCATCCCTGCCAGTCGGTGCTGAGTGCGGCACTGGGGCAGGCATTCTATTCTTTGGCGGCGGTCGTGGTGGATGAGGGTCAGAAAAAGGATCAGAAGAAACCACGGCGGTCGGTGCCATCGTGGTTGTAGTAATGGTATCAAATATTTGTCATCAACCGCCAAGCCAAATTCGGCGAAATTATTCCTTTATTTATTTTTCCATCTCGCGCCATGTCTCTCTGGCGCGACGAGGTTGAATCCCTCATCCTCAAGGGCCAGCACGTCGTTATATACCACGACAATATCCTCAGGATACCCAGTGCTTGGCTCGACGCGCATCCCGGTGGTGCTCTATCCATCCTTCACTTCGTAGGACGGGATGCAACTGATGAAATTGACGCGTTGCATCCAGCCGGAACTCTTGATCTCATCGCAAAGTATTCCATCGGAAAGCACCACGAGAAGTACTGGGTTCCATTTCTGCCTCCCGTCGCTGCTGGATGGGTCCGGGAGAACGGCCAGTGGAGGAGGGAGGCTGTGTATATCTCAGGGGACCAGCATCTGCTCGTCGAGGAACAGCTTTCTTCGTCAGGTCTCGGTCCAACGGCAGCAACCATCACACCGGCTCCGACTGATCTTGACTTGGACGTACAAGCAAGACAGTCCGCGGCGTACAAGGTCCTCCACAGACGCATTATTGACGCAGGCCTCTACAAATGTCCCATCCTTACCGGCTACGGACCAGAATTTATTCGCTACACCCTTTTTGGCATCATTAGCGCATATGCCTACTACCACAGCTGGCTCATCACGTCCGCGTTCTTCCTTGGTCTTATGTGGCATCAACTTATGTTTTTCGCCCATGATCTCGGACATATGGGTTTGACGGGAGACTGGACATTCGACAGACTCGTGTCTACATTTATCGCCGATTGGATAGGCGGCCTTAGTATCGGCTGGTGGGTTGATGTAGGTCTTGTTAATTTTGCGCGTCAAATTCATCACTAACTTATGTCTAGAACCATAATATTCATCACAGTGAGTTCTATTTTCCCAGCGCATTGCCTCAAATTAATATTGCCATGCAGTCGTTACGAACCATGTGAATCAGTATGTTGCTCCTTAGATACCACTGCAATAAATCTAACAGCTTCTAGTGATCCCGACATTCAACATCTCCCCTTCTTCGCCATCTCACCGGTATTTTTCAATAATTTATATTCCACATACTACAAGCGCACAATGCCATTAGACGCGGCAGCCAAGATATTCCTTACGCTTCAACACAAGCTGTTCTATATCGTGATGTTGTTTGCACGGTTGAACTTGTACCGCCTTTCCTACGCCCATCTTTATTTCCGAGCCTTTGATACCAGACGCGCTAGAGGCCACGGCTGGGCTTGGGGTCTTGAAGTCGCTGGTATCGTATTCTTCTGGACATGGTTCGGTAGTCTCCTCGTCGGTTGTGGAACATGGAGAAAAGCACTCTTGTACGTCCTGGTAAGTCACGCTACGACGAGTCCTCTGCATGTGCAGGTATGTCTCCCACGCACGTTTGATATCACCGAAACGTTCGTAACGTTTTTGGTGTAGATCGTACTATCGCATTTTTCAATGTCTACAACAGATCTAGGCCCTACGGAGTCATTTCCCCATCGACAGTTGCGGACAACCTCGGACGTTATATGCGACGAATCTATCGAATTTATACACGGCGGGCTTCACCTCCAAGTCACGCATCACTTGTTCCCTCGCCTCCCGCGGCACAATCTCCGAAAGGCTAGCGAGATGGTCAAGAAATTCGCTCAGGAGCAGGGCTTAACATATGCAGAGTTTGGTTTCATAAGTGGAAACAAGGAGGTGGTTGGTCTCCTGAAGCATGTCGGCGGACTGGTCAATCAGGTCAAGATAGTAGCAGAGGTCGCTAATGCAGAGGCGAAAGAGGCGGTCGACAAAAAGATCAAGGGTCAAGAGGAGAAAAAGGTTGGTTAGAAGGATATACCCCCTCATCTAGAAAGGACTATTACGATAATGATATTCATTCTTTTGGCGATAGCACAGAATTCACTCAAGATCGTAACGGACCGCTCCTCATATTGTCTGCATAAGGCATGGCTTAGATGTTCGAAGCATGTGCGAGTAAAAAAAGGCATAGCAAAGCAACAAGATCGTAAATAATTACTTCTTCTTTGCTGCTTCCTCCTCCTCTTTCTAGAAGAACGGGTTAGCGTCTCGTGATGCAACAACTGGCATCGAGCACTAACCTTAGCAGCACGAGCCTTGCGAGCACCTTCATGCCTGGCGTTGGTGCGAGCGATACGAAGAGTCCTGTAAGCTTCGAAGGAGCGCTCTTCTTCAGTAATTTTGCGTGGGGCCTCGGCGGCGTATGATTCAGGAAGAGGGAAGGCGGCACGGGTGGTAGCGGCTTTGAGGTCATCGGCCTACAATACGGTGCATGAACAAACTGAACAGTAAAAGAACGACACATAAAGCTTACCGAGGAGTCGCCCTTCTTGGGCTTGCCAGCCTTCCTGGGGAAGACAACAAGCTTGGTCTTGTAGGCCTTCAGCCTCTCAACGTTGACCTTCTTCCCCTCCTCACTCGAGTTCCTCCTTCGGTGGTCAACAACGATTCCGACACTCCGGGCCTCCTTCTTTCCGATACCAGCCTCCTTAAGCTCAGCGAACGTGAATCCACGACCTTCGCGGAGTTTTCGGTTGTAGCGCACGGTTTGGCCACGGACTGCAGGGCGAAGCAGCGTCAGTGGTCGGACGCCGAGGGCAGCAGCCTTAGTTTTGCGGGCAGTGCGTCTGCGGAGCTTGCGTCCTGGCTGGTCGAACCAGGTGCGCACGCGACGCTGCCAATCTTTACGGAAATGGTTTCCGGGGAGGACTAGAGGATATCATTAAGTTCGACAGTCGAGCATGAAAAACAGCGATTTGGCTCACCGTTGTTGTGTGCGAAACCCATTGGTCGGAGCTGTGGAACGAATCGTTAAGCTGGACGGATACGCTGGCAAGGATTGGGCACCTACGGGTTAGTCTTGAGGTACGTCGAGGCCGGTGCTCTGCAGTGACCAAAACCTTTGCGTGGAAAAAAACTCGAGCAACTGTACAGGTGTGACCCGGCAAAGACCGCGTCCTTTCCACGATCACGGGGACGGGAGACATGTCCGATTAGTCATGTCCCAATCCGTCAGAGTGCCGATTCGATCGTCACAGGCACCTCAGGAGACCCTTACAGACCCTTGGACTTCTTTACCAAAGTTTACGAACACAACCACCTATCTTGCCGAGTTACTCTGATGTTCTTCGCTTTCACTGACCTAAATCCATGTATTCCTTTCTCCTTTCCATTTAAACCTGCCATAATGTCGCGTTTTTCGCGCTCGACAGCTGGGCTTGTCCCGTCTCCATCGTGTTAATTCGTGTATTTTTGTCCACGTGCCCTGTAAGAACAGTAGGCCGTTGAAAATCTTCGAATCCGGTGTATTGATTCGCTTGCAAGCACTGGGCACAAGGTCGAGATACTACCAACCCTGGATATATCCGGCCAATGCCCTCCCGAGAACCGAGGCCTGCTGTTCTGCCTTTAGAACCCCACTCGACAGCCCTTTCGACACGCCACGCCGTAGGTACCGTTGCGAGTCCGTAATCCTCATGATTATATGTTCCTTGACGCAATGAATTCTCCCAAGCCTATGGCCCATCAAATTTACCCTACCCTAGTAGTCGGACTTGGTGATCAGCTACAGCTTCCGATTTCCTCAAATTCGGAGCACCCGTTTCATTTCCCTCGCTTTATCTTTCCCTCTTTTACTCGTGCTTATCATCTATGTC
Source organism: Armillaria fumosa (assembly GCA_030407015.1). Taxonomy (NCBI): domain Eukaryota; kingdom Fungi; phylum Basidiomycota; class Agaricomycetes; order Agaricales; family Physalacriaceae; genus Armillaria; species Armillaria fumosa. Next base: position 1,649,978 of record JAUDYM010000001.1, read on the forward strand.
ACCGCGCAATTTACATATTAGCCCTCCGTTTCGTGCAGAGCATGTTGGGTCATTAATTAGGCCCAAAGAGCTTTTCCAGAAACGCAGTCTAATCGAGAGTCGCGGATGTTCCCTCGAAGAGCTCGCCATTGCCGAGGATGCTGCGGTGCGACACGTCGTGAAACTCCAGCAAGATGCTGGTATCAAGACTATCACTGATGGCGAAATGAGACGGTATGTTAGTATATCTTGCCTTGATGTACTCTAAAGCTCTGTTGAACTAGGGGGCTATTCTTCGAGGGTGTATTTAATAAGTTGGAGGGGATGCAATTCATGCCTGAGCGTATGTAACTCGTCGCTACAGGGACGCGCTTGTTACTAATTCTTTATTAGGTCCGTTGAGTGAATTCAAGGTGGGCATATAGTGCCTACAAATCTACCGTCATTGTGTTTATCATCGATGCAGGAGTACATGCCGCATATTAGCGCAATGATAGCAGCAGGTCTCACGACCGATAAAACGATATATTGCTCGGTAGATCGTTCCCTCCTATGTTTAATAAACCGTCAACCTGACCACATCCATCAAGGGAAAAATCAAACGCACACAATCTTTTTACGTTGATCAGTTTAAATTTACGAAGAGCATCGTTCCACCAGAGGTATCCACATGACATTTCGTACATACTCCGCGTTGACCTTTTTCCCCGTAGGATGTTAAAAATATCAAGATGACTGTCTGCTCCCCTTCGTGGTTCCATCAGCGACACGGTTCAGACCTCACATACAATCTCGATGTGTATAAAAATGACGGTATATCGTTTCATCGTAAAGCGCCTGGTCCTGTTCTAACCGTTTACATATATATAGATGAATATTTCGACGATCTTGGTATCGCGTACCGTGCTGAATTTAAGGAACTATACGAACTAGGATGCCGTACGTCAATATTCGGGCTTCTGGCCGTTCACATGGCTGGGCTAACCAAGATTTGTAGGTCACATTCAGATTGACGACCCCACATTCTGTTTCTTCTGCAACGATGGCGTACTTGAGAAGATGAAGGAAATGGGGGTCGATGCAGAGGCGTTGCTCAATACTTACATCCGCGCTATTAATGTCATCACCCAAGATCGTCCGGATGATTTGGTCATCAGTGTACATATGTGTCGAGGTAACTTCATGGTATGTTCACCAATTTAGGGGTTTATTGCGACGTTCATGGACTTTGACAGGGGGCGCATTTTACAGACGGAGGTTACAATCGCATCGCCAAAAAGGTTTTCAACAACCTTGACGTGGATACATTTTACGTGCGTTGGCGGCGTTGTTATCACGCCGCGTTTCTTACCCACTATACGGCAGCTCGAATACGACAACGAACGATCCGGTGATTTCGAACCACTGAAAGATTTTCCTACCAACAAAGCACTGATTCTCGGTTTGGTGACCACAAAGACCGGCCAGGTATCTACCGTTCGTTTTACACGTTGGTTCCCTGTCTGAAGGTGCCTTGCTAGATGGAATCGGTCGACGTTTTGAAATCTCGGGTCTACTCAGCTGCAGATGCCTTGTGTCAAGGAAATCCAGCGCGGTCAAAGGAAGATGCTCTGAATCAGTGAGAATTCGCTTTCTTCTTGATTACCGATGATTGATCCCCGCCTTCGGCAGGATTTGCATCAGTACTCAGTGCGGCTTCGCATCGGTGTGGCAGGGCAACCCCGTTACTGAAGAGGTACGAGTGCGCTTCCTTATTATAAACGGTATCGTAATAATGGACTATCGCTCTAGGATCAGACGAAGAAATTGGAGTTACTGGTCGAAGCTGCCAAACAGATATGGCCGCAATAATTTTGGGCAATTTTGTTTAAATTTTTTAACATTATTGGATACTAGGCGAAGTTCAACTTAGGACGTGCAACACTTGGTTTTTATAAATATCTTGCACTGCAAGTTCTTTGCGCAGTTACTTCGTTGCCGTTTAGAGAGCCCCGCGCGGTCGAGACTGGTCCTCATTTTTGAAGAACTTCGACACAGGGCAAGAAGGTAAGCAAGGACGTGGAAGTTCATCGGCGCTGACAAGCGTTTCTACGTGCGCATCGAGTCTTCAAGAATGGGTTAGCAACCTAGTGGTCACGCAGACGCTGCCCCGTAAGAGAAGTGCTCTGAGAAAGGAATCTTCCTTATGCCGTTGGTCGCTGTGAGTTCAGTTCTTCTGTAGGCGCTCTACTTTCCTCATATCTGCTCACAAGAACCGTCACAGAAAGTTAATAAGCCTAAAGTAAGGCCGGTGAGCAGCTCACTTTAGACACCTCCCCCCGGCCAGCCCGACCAAGGCACAACTGATAACCAGTACATCATCGTCGCTTCCGTCGGTTCGGCCAAACCCTTTCACATGTGCGTTCTGAACGACCTTGTAACTCTCGTGGTATAGATGTGCCGGCATCTTCGTCAGCTGGACCACTGGTGATAAAGATAGCGAGACTTTCAAAGTGTTTTCCGTCCAAAGACCGCTTTCTTCTGGCTCGGAACTTGTCGTTTAAGAACTGATCAAGGGCGCTTGCTTCCCTATCTGCAATACTTTGGCTGTATTCGTTTGGTAAAGGCCGAATCATGGGCACCCTTCCTCTGTTTGTTGGCTGTCGTTGGGGATCTACGGTACCTAGTTTAGAGAGTGCATGAGCTATTGTTATCCAAGTCCACCGGTTGAGCCCAGCCACCGAGGTTAAGATCGCCTTGTTAGCTGTCCTCGTTGCTGATTCTTCACCCACGACAGACAGCTGTTACCACCCGCTTGCATCATCGTCCTGATGTCGTCAACCGAGGGTACCGCGAATGCGCCCTTCCGGATTGTTTGACATGTGCATGTACATACATTTTGGACGCTCCTGATTGCGGCCACAACTCACAAGCCGAGCGTCCCTAGGACTAGGTCTGTTGTGGCGGTATATCCTTTGGCAGCCGTGGTAAGAAGCTACATACACCACCCTTTGAAGTTCCGAAAATTCTGGTATCATCCTTGATCAGGCAGCCGTAAATTTAGAATCGGCAGACCATCATGATTATGATTTTGCGGAGAGTATTCTGACGGGAGGTCGCTGTTGGGGCGGTGATAGTAGATGGACAGCCTAGCGAGAGCGATTTCAATTTTCTTTTGAGTTGAAAGCTGTACTTTTTGAAAGTGTGAATGTTGCGTAACCAAGGCAAGGAAAACGTTATTTAACGCAGGGAAAAACATACATATGTCATTTTGGCTGTGCCGAAAGTTACGCCAGGAAAGGAAATCACCTGAATTTAGCCGACACGATTTCGTCAACATCACTTCTTTCTTTCCTCCCCCTACATCCCTCCTACTCCCGCCAGTATCCCATTGTCTGTCCCTCCCTGGCGACCGACCTTCTTTAATATCACATTCTTTATCATACTTTCTTGGCCCCCATGCATTTCCGTCTCTCCTTGGTCACTGTTCTCTCGATTCTATCTTGGTCGTTTTCTTCCGCTGCATTCAGTTTTTCTGCAGGGGCACCCACACAGTGTGATGAAGTTAGTATAACATGGACTGGTACGCGTATTCATATCATAAGAGTTGACGTGGCGCTCATTGGTGCTATCTGAAGGTGGTACTGCTCCCTACTTGTTACTTTTGACTCCTGTTCGCCTAGCCCTTTCTTATTCGTGTAAGCGAGACTGATATGCGATGATAGGTCTTTGGGACTCCGAGAAATATATCCATCCCTGATTCAGCCTACAGCGGTGGGAAAGGAACGTATAAAACACAGATACCGTTCGAATCTGGAAAGAAGTTTGTTATGGTTATGTCCGATGCGTCTGGTTTTGGGGCAGGAGGAGCCACTGATGTTTTGACCGTCGGGTCTTCCCTTGGAGGCAGTTGTAATATGACGGACCCTGGTAAGCGTGTTTACCGTATTTGCGTTGTCCGACATTGTAACGTTATTCCAAAAGGTGTTGCCTTTTCATTTCAATTGAACACCGCTCTTCAACAATGCAGGCAAGCACATCGATTAATGATACACCTCATTGGCTCAACCTCTGCACAGAACATACACTTTCAGTGCGTACGATGGTGCCGTACAACCTGTCACCATCATGGTGAGTTTTGATGACGCTCGGCCTTGCAGTACTTATATTTTGACAAAGGGAATAATTCCCAATGGAGACACCTTTGTCATTAACCCACCAAGTGGGCCTACCGAATACGATTGGACCGCCGACGTCTACAACGGCACGAGCATCATATTCGCTATGGCCGATTCTCAAGGACGTCAAGGTGGAAGTTCCGATGTTAAGACTGTCGGGACATCTACTGACCAGTCATGTATCGACGATTCGTCACCGTCATCGACTGCGGCACCATCCTCCACTTCTCCAACTGCTTCTACCACCACGACCGTCACTTCTGCTGCGGCTTCTGAGACTACCAGCAGTAGTTCAGGTACACCCATTGGCGCGATAGCAGGCACTGTTTTGGGTGGACTCGTATTTTTGGCTGCTGTCATAACCCTCGCCTTATTTTTCCTTCGGCGGAAACGTGACCGTGAACATCGTTATGATGACGGGACCGACCTTGGCCGTCATTCGCGTAGATTCCAATCGGATATCGATCTGGTCGATGGTTACGACACGAGAAGCCACGCAAACACGCCGTCAGGGTCTGCTTTCCCATTCTTCACTCGTGGCACAGACTACGCCTCCTCGTCGCCAGGCTCGGAGGTCGCAGACCATCACAGCCGTGGAATGCCTGACTCACCGCCAAATCCTTTTGCTTCTCCTCGAGACTTTGACCAGACTCCGACATCGGTGGACCCATTCACTGCTCATCACCACAGTCAACCATCCAGTTCTCAAACTATGTCATCTGCTCAGCGGAAGGCAGCTATGGCCGGCAACAGCTACACTCCTTCTCGATTCATCTTGCACACAGATGCTGATGACGTTCCATTGCCGCCTCCCAATGAAGACGGGGTCGTAGAACTTCCCCCGCAGTATTCTGAGCGGAAAGCGCCTCAGACCATTCCTTCCAGTTCATCATTGTCTAGGACAACTGATGACACTCCCTTATATTCGGCATCATCGCAGCTCTCTCATTCGCACTCATGACCCTTTCAATCTTCTCTGCCTTGCACATATTATCTATCACGCCGGCGATTAAAGCATATCTATTTGTGTAGGAGTGTATTTTTTTGTGGCTGGGGGCCATCTGCAGCTGTTCTTACTGACATATTCACCAAATACCACGAGTTTGGATTGTTGAGCCAGTCGATGCCTTGAGAAGAATGCTCCATTATCGTTTGTTCCAAGCCGACGTCGGACTCATTGGTTGACATGGTTTCCGAATCGGATCCTTGTACTCGTCGAGTGGGCCGGAAGAAACTTACTATGTCTGTTCGTGCTCCATTATGAGATGACACACTTCAAAGCTCATGAAATGAATAGCTGATATTCAATTTTCGCCTTCGGCTCCGCTCTCTTTGATATACGATTTCGTTGAATAACACCCGATCAGTCACCGACATACTAGCAATCTGTTCATACGGCAAGGCAGTTGAGCTTAGTCTCTCAAGTCCTGTGGATTCCATTCCAATATTTGACTGGGCACTCGCGTCCATTCTTTCTGATCTTTGTGTGATTAACTTGCTTCGACTGTCCGCTCCTCGTCGTTGAGACTACTAACGTGCACAAAACCAAACCTTTCACACTATTCACGAGTGGCTTGGCCGATAAGTTCAACAGAAGTCGTTATATAACAGCGAAAACGGCGGTCAAGCGGGGTGAAATGTATGTAGGTGAAATACACGCGTGCAATCAATATGGGTGGAAGTAGCAATGTCTAATATGAGTACAACTTGACAAGGAAGCCGCTTATATTCAAGATGAATGATGAAGATGAGCTTGCCTGCGACTATGGATGATCACCATCGGCATTCATGCTCATGGGTTCGTTGCTGAGGTTCTGCTTTGCAAAAGCGTCAACGAGTGCTTCCTGGTCCTTCCGCCTACGATGGCGCTTGCGCCTGTCATCCTTGATAACGCGCTCTATTCTGCGGCGGGTCTTGGAATGCAATCGAGGATCCGTCAGAGCCTGCTTGCTCTTGTAGCAGGCGAGCTCGATGCTCGCAATCAATCGAAGTGTATCCGAGTTATTCAATGCCTAAGATGTCTAATAAATACACAAATCATGAAAATGAAGGAATGACTGACGTTCAGAGACCAAGAAACGACACGCGCACCCTCGACGCAACCGATGACTACAAAGTTACCTCTCCTTTCTGCCTGGAGGTCCGTACCCTTGAAAAGCCAACCATCAGCCTGTAATTAGTACAATAAAACACGAAAAATTCACCTCGCCAAACGAGGTGATGACCTTGTTGGAGGACAGGTTTCGAACGACTGAGGCGGCCTTAATTAGGCTTCCAAGAAAGCGAAGCACAAGAGCACTCACCTATCCTGGACGAATGTCCAACCACTTCCTGCGACACAATGCCTCGACCCAGATACACCCAAGAATCTCGCTCAGGCCTTCGAATGTGGACCTTGACCTGTATGTCACGGAAGTTTTCACGAGGTAGCCCTAGCGCTATGACGTCTGCTGTTCAGCACCACCCGTGGCGTAGATACACCGAGGAACTCACTGGGCGGCGCAGGTATTCCCTGGCTGGGTCCCTCCTGGACCTGCTGTACCGGCGAGCTGGCGCCTTGCATAACAGAGTCTACATCCATGTTCTCCATCTAAGCGAAGCAGCGGCTCGGTTTGAGCGACGACAGGCGACGGGAGTGAGAAAAACACGAGAGTGGGACGCACCCTGCTTGAATGACCGGGGGGAAGGTGTCCTGTAAGCGAAAGAAAGAAATGGCAGGCCTACAAATTGTGTGCGAGGCAGCTGGCAGTACTTAAGTAGCGCGAAGCGTCACGTGCTTACGGCAGTTATGGGTTTAAACTTCCTTCAAGTCCCAGTGGCAGGCTTTGTCTACTGACGAACAAAGGCGAACAATGATAGAAAATACGGTATATTCCATAAGTGTGCAAGTCATTCCTTCGGTGACTTGCGCGTAGAGAGACGAGGATGAAAATTACAATCCTTCCAGTTCACAGCAATACGACTCCCAGTCTTACACAAGTGAAAACGACAACGACGAAATGTCGTCACAGGCTATGCGTTAAATCGACAAGCAAAATAAGTTAGGCTAATTAGTACACAATCCCACACATGTTCTACAATGTCGATGCTTGGATCATCGTACATCCGGAGAAAGATAATTCCCTCCTACAAGACAGAGATTCCTAGGCGTGAAGTGTACACTCGTTATTGGAGTTCTTTTAGTCGGGAACGAGGCAAGGAGATCAGTTCTAAAATGAAGTCAGGTACAAAGAAAGCAAGCTAAACGAATGAAGCGCACGTCTCAGAAGCCTCTTCTTCATTTGAACCACCGACGATTGCCCCATTACTTGCGAGGCCCAACGGCGTATACTGGGTAGTCCCGTTCTCCCGTGGTTTACTGGGTGAGCCACCTGTACTCTTCACATCCCAGCATCGAACGGTCCAGTCAGCGCCTCCGCTGACCAGTAAAGATGACTCGGCGCTGAATGCCAGGGAGTATATTGACGCTGTGTGTCCGGACATTTTCTTGATCCTCTTGCCAGAACCGATGTCCCACAGATTAATAGCTAGGTCCTCCCCTACATCGGACGTTAGAACCTAACATTGAAGAGTTCGTGATTATACCATATACCTCCGGTCGCAAGGTATCGTCCATCTGGGCTGATGGCCATTGAAGTTACGGCGCCTTGCTGTCCAATGAACACTCGTACGCATGCGCCTCGCTGAACATCCCATAATCGCGCCGTCCAATCACTAGACCCAGTAGCAAGGTACAGAGAATTTGGGTGAAACTCGACGCACTAGACACGAATCAGATGAAGCCTATGTCGTCAGTCGTAACACGTACATCCACATCGCTTAAGTGTCCCGCATAGATGCGCAAACAGCTCGTACGGTCTGTCGACCACAGCCGGGCAGTCCGATCTCTGCTCGCGGTAGCAAAGTAGACACCTATGGGACTCCATTTTACGTCCCAGATTGGATTCTCGTGTCCACGGAAAGCAACTACGTTACTCATCGTTTCCATCGACCACAGACGCGCTGTAGCGTCTGCCGAAGCTGATAGCAGATATCGAGGAGGACTCGCAGAGCCGTTGAGGGGATCAAACGCAAGTGAGTAGACGGGCCCACTATGACCGACCAGCTTCCGAGTCGTGCTACCCTTCTTCTCCTTGATTTTTCGAAGAGACGTCACTGGGACGGGTATGAGTTCAATAGACCAGGATGATAACGAGATTGTACGGACTATCTTTGACAGAGCTTGAAGTGAAATCACTCCTCATTCCCTTGAGTTTCTCGTTCTTGAGGCTCCATAGTCTGATGTAGCTTTCAGCGAAACCAGCGGCCATTAAAGACGTATCTTGAGAAAAGGCCATGCAGGGTGCTCTGAAACGGTGTAAGAGAACGGCCTCGTAATGTGAATCGAACGTACCCTTCTACGACATTGTGTAATGTATAAGCACAAATACTGGGGAGAGCGCGCGCCCTGGCCGTATTAGCTTGAGGAGAGGTCATGTCAATATTATTAAGGGCTGAAGGTTCAAGTCGAATTCTTCGACGCGCGTCCCGTACAGCGTTGACCTCTCTTTCCACATCGGTCGTTTTGAAAGTAGGGGGGTGAGGTAAAAGGTCCGCTTCTGTTACAGGGAGAACACCAGGCAATAGAGGCGGTCGGGCATACTGCATGTCGTACTGAGCACTGGGGTCCCGGTCAACCATGGCCTGCTCTCGTAGTTGGCGTTCCGATTCTGCACGGAGATCCTCAGCCATCGGTCTCGGACCCAGTTTCAGGTCGCCTTTCGATGTGTTGAATGCTTGAGGATCAGTTACTTTTGTGGTCGCTCCGTTTGTTTGGGGAATCAGCGATGATAACAGACCCGTGGATTCTTCCCAAGTGTTGGGCGCGACTGAAGTGGGGTTGGAGGAAGTGACTGTGAATTGGGGTGAATAAGAGTGTCACAGAATACTTTACGATTGCATTCACCATCGAATCGAAGATGGTTATTGACCACTCGCATGACCGCTGCACGTCCTCTTTTTCCCTTTTCGCCTGAGAAGCCTTCACCTGCACCTGAAGCCTCGCCTCCGACACCTTCTGTCAACCACCCTACGAGCAAGCCAAAGCCTGACCGACTCATTCGAATAACATACTTTTCATCACGAAAGCGTTGGGCCAGTTCGTCATTTTGAACATGGGCGGGAAGCAAAAGAGTGGAAAGGTGATGTAGAGTTGTGGTGTGAGAAGGAGCGAGAGAATCCGAGAAGGAGGAGAAAAATCGAAGCGCTGATGTAGTCTCGATCAGCAGAACAACTCGTTGTATCACCTTGTGGATTACCTGCATCCTTGAAACCGCGCTGTATGAGATCCAGATAGAAGTGACAAAATATTGGAAACAATATTGGTCGAAATTCGGGCTGTTGCCGAGGGTTACATCAAGTTCGCATGGCAGATACAGCACTTACTCGATACATATCCAGAGATCCCTCAACCCAAGCTTCCAACTCCCGAAATCCCTCTTGCTTGTCTGTGGGGTCCAACGACAGGATATCTTCTGCTCCGACAGAGCCGATGCTAGCTATCAAGTTCTGAATACTGGATGGGTTTCCCAATGACGTGAGTTCGGTAAGAACACTTGAAGGATCCTTGAGAACATTTTCGCCTGGACGGGAAGGCTTCTGGGCGAATACTGCGAGGGCCTTGACGAGGTCTTCAGAAGTAAGAGTTTCTGGTTGTTTGCCTTTATCTTCGGGAGAGGCAGCTTCGACGGCATTTGCGAAAGCCTTCTCAGCAGCAGCATGACCTCGAGTACGTAGGTAGTCGAGGACCATGCGGTCTGCGAGGGCATTACTTTGCTGCTCTGTCGCCACATTATTTGCAGGGGAAGCGGGAGCAGGCGAACCAGTGGAACCGGGAGGAGTGTTGACTGACATGGCTGCGAAGAGCAGAAGAGCGACCCACGTGACTTCAGCCTGTTATACGCGACGCGTGTGTTGCATTTTCAAATCTCTTTCTTCCAACTCTCACCATGGCTTCAAAGCAAGCAAATCGCCAAGCTATCACCCTCAAGGGCTCTACTGCACTGGTTACTGAATTCTTCAAGTATGCGGTCAACACGTGGGTATACTATGCATCAATGTTTGTATTGCCACTGACAGAATTCAAAGGATTCTCTTTCAACGGGAGGTGTACCCATCTGATGACTTTCATATGGTGAAGAAATATGGGCAAACTGTCCTCGTTACGCAAGATCTCGCGTTGGAGAACTACCTCGAAAGGTCCGTTGCTAACCATTATGCACTTATCCATTCTAATACCTTGCTAGAATACTGAAACAGGTCCAGAGTAGGGTGAACGCACTACCTACTTCATCACGCTGCTTACTGGTCCATCAGAGTGGCTTCTTACGGGTTCCGTGACCCAACTCGTTCTTGCTATCATTTCCAAGGATAGTCGAATGCCTCTAGAACGCTGGGTGTTTGATATCAAACTTGTTGAGCCGCCAGCGGACTCAACAACCGAAGCGTATGAACCACGGCTATAGCTCAAATCGGCGTTTTTAACACTAATTCAGGTCACCGAAACCAGAAGCCGAAATCCAGTCAGAGATCCGAGCGATTCTGAAGCAAATCATTTCGATGGTCACCTACCTGCCGGTGATACATGAACCAACGGTATTCAATATTCTGGCGTACACGTCTGACTCTGCAGATGTTCCTGCCGGTGAATGGGTTGACACTGATCCGTTGGCGATTGAGGCGAGCAAGAGCCAGCAGGTGAAGATGAGGAGCTTCAGTACGGATGTCCACAGGATTGAGGCCATGGTTGCGTATCGATATGAAGAGTAGCATGTGTATTATATAGATCGTACTTGATTTTGGCAGATAGATGGTTGCGGTGACCGAAATAGCCGAGTCCGGGCCAGCCGAGTCGAACCAAACCGCTGGATTGCTATGGCCACAAGGTCCCCTTTATTCTCTCTCCTTTCTTTCCTCCACCCTTGTCCGTTCTTTTCTTCTTCTCACTCTTCTTCGTCTGGCTGGCCCCAGACCCCTTCGACTTTCTTTTACTGTATTATCACCTTCATTCACCTTCAGTCATGGGAGAAAGCTGGTTTCGCAGGGAGTTTCTCAGTCCGAAGAGGCTGGCCTTCAATGTCGTCTTCTACGGAATCCAGTTTGCGCTCTTTGGTTATGGCTGGCACAGTCAGGTGCGTGTACTTGCCCTCTCGTTGTGCCCAATTAAATCCTTGCAGGCCACCAACACCAAACTCGCTGCTCTCAATGCTCTGACTTGGTCCGTGTGGATTTCTCGCGGGGCTGGCCTCGTTCTGGCATTCGACGGCGGCATGATTCTCGTTCCCATGTTGCGAAACATCATTCGCTTCGTCCGGCCAAAGCTCACTTGGCTCTTTCCCGCTGACGAGAACATCTGGTTCCATAGACAAGTCGCTTATTCCATGGCATTTTGGGCTATGGTCCACACAACGGGCCACTATGTCAATTTTTTCAATGTAGAGCGCTCTCGTATGTCATTCCACCTCACTTGACAGCCTGTTGCTGATACCTGGTATAGAGGTTAGAAAGGAAATCGCTCTGGATATACACTACACCCAGGCGGGCGGTATCACCGGTCACTTCATGCTCCTCATCATGGTCTTGATGTACGGGACCGCACATCAGAAGATCCGCAAGCAATGCTTCGAGGCATTTTGGTACACCCACCACCTCGCCTTTTTCTTCATGATCGGTCTCTATACTCATGCCACGGGATGTTTTGTCCGCGACTCTGTCAATCCCGATTATATCAGCACCTTCCCGTTCTATTCCACTGAGCATTGCCTGGGGTATAATAGTTGGAGGTTCACAATTTGGCCCGGCATCATCTACTTTGGTGAACGAGTATTTCGTGAGTGGCGTGCCCGACGTGCCACTCGATTGTCCAAGGTTCTCATACACCCAAGCGGTACGTATGATATCCTTCTTTGATCTTGCCATCTCTTTATACCCGTCTAGGCGCCATGGAGCTGCGTATCGTCAAGCCTAGTTTCAAGTATACGCCTGGACAGTGGTTGTTCCTTCAGGTTCCAGAACTTTCACGCTTTCAATGGCACCCTGTGAGTTCCTAAAATGGTACTTTTCTGTCTCACGGCTTTATTAAACGACAACTAGTTCACCATCACATCAGCACCAGGGGATCCTTATGTGTCTATCCATGTACGGCAAGTGGGTGATTTCACGATGGGGCTCGGAGAGCGTCTTGGTGTTGGCCCGTCTGTTGTCAGTGAGATGACCAATGCGGCCATGAAGGGCTCTTATAAAGACGAAAAGTCCGACATGGGGTCCCGAGGTGATTACCTTGAGTTAGATGGCTCCGACTCTCTCCCCGCTGTCAGGATTGATGGACCATATGGTGCCCCAGCGGAGGACGTATTTGATGCCGAGGTAGCCGTACTTGTTGGTGCCGGTATTGGTATGCGACTCTCCCTCTATCACGAATCATTTTTCTAATTCCCATCGACCAGGTGTCACGCCATTTGCTTCAATTCTAAAGCACATCTGGTACAAACAGAAAAGTGGCAGTCTTGGTGCCTTGCGCCGAGTCGAATTCTTCTGGGTTTGCCGCGATGCGCCTTCATTCGGGTGGTTCCAAAGTTTGTTGCAGGAAGTTGAAGCTGCTCAAGCGGATCGTGAGTTCGGCTGATCTTGAACATTGGGCTTCAAACTCATTTTCGGTTTTAGCCAACTTTCTTCGTATCAATATCTATCTTACTCAGAAAATTGGGGAAGATATGCTTTGGAATATCGCGGTCAACGACGCTGGTGCTGCTTATGATCCTTTGACGCTCCTCAGGACTCGCACCATGTTCGGTCGCCCAGACTGGATGACTATCTATGGACAGATGAAGCAGGCCATTGAAGCAGGGCAGTACATTCCCGGTTCGAAGTCGCAATTGAAGACCAAGGTCGCTGTAAGCTGTCATTTCTATCGTTACTCCATGCTCTACTTAAACAAGTCTAGACTTACTTCTGCGGACCGGGTGGGATTGCGAAAGCGCTCAAGGAAGCGACGACGGCCCACAGTTCATCCACCGTCAACTTCACCTTTTCAAAGGTTTGCAGTTTTCGATGTTGGCCGTACCTTGTTCTGATTACCTTCTTCCTAACAGGAACATTTCTGATCTTTGGCTTGATCTACATGACGGAGTCCTTATCTATTTCTTATTAGTCGTAGCCCCAAGTGTTCGTATGTTTACTACTGCTAGAATGCAACTGGATTTTTTTTTGCATTACATCTTCATGATACGGAAGAGCAGTCCGATTACAGTTCCGAAATATACAGGATGGCAATATGCAACGACATTATGATTGATTATACGATGAGTGTATGATAAATGCCCGGTCCTTTCGTTTCTACCTAAGCACTAGCTCCTCTATACGACCTCCCCAAAGCGCAGACTTCACCCGACGTTCTGGGTCAGATAAATTGCGGTTCAGCTGCTCCTGCGCAACCATCCGAAGCGACTTCCTCATACGGCGATCTTTGGGTTGACTAGCAACCTTATCTGCCTTAGCGACAGGTCTATCAACATCATGCTCGGGGAAATAGTAGTCTAGACGCTGGTAAACGTCCTCCAGGTGTGGGCGGTGCCATGCTGAATTGCGCTTGCATTCGATTCGGCTCAGCCGCACGCAGGCCCTTTTCTCTGAATGTAACCGAGGTGGAGGTGGAGGCGATGGCAAAGGCCGGGCACTGATCGGTGGTTTTTGCCAAAGTGTGCCACCAAAGTCGCTTTCCGTCTCGCTGGATGAAAAGGTGCTATGATTGGTTGAAGCAGATATTAGCGTTGATGCGGACGATAGAGATGGCGAGAACTGTGGATAATGAGTGTTTGGATGGAGTAGATCCGTAGCTTCAAGCGTCGAGGGAAAGGGCGATTCGACATCCGCGCTCGGCAGGGGCGGTGGGTTGTAAATGTAAGGCAGCTTGGAAGATTTGCACCGTCGAATAGTTCTTTCATCATCTGAATCGTCTGGATCAGGATTGACGACGTAGAACATTTTTCGGCGTTGATATGACGATTTCGATGAGTCGGACGTTGCTGCCCAGTTGAATACTATTTGATCGTCGTCTTCAGGAGTAGAGCCCAACGCTGATTTCAGTGGTGAACTTGGAGGAGTGATATACACAAGTGGAGGCGGTCTGCCATAATCAGGTTTAGCAGGTAGCACAGCTTCGGATGCATTCCTGAAGTGCATGTGCTGATGGTTGGTTGGTCTTAGACCCAGCGCAGATGAGCTGGAAGGTCTCCGTAACGTTCGTGATATAGATCGTCGCGACGACGCTTTCTCTTCTGGTACAACAGTATCTTGTCTTCGAGAGAGGAGTTTTTCCGGGGGGCGCTCGACCTCAGCTTGAGTGAATGACCAGCCGGGCACTGGAGTCAGATAGGGATGCTTCCGAAGCTCTGAAGCCATAGGACGCTTAGCCGGGTTACTGGATCGTGGTACAGTTAATTACCAATTGTTGAAGGAATAGACGGTTACATACGAAGCAAAACAGATATTCCTAAAGGATATAGCAAGCCCTGATAGATGTAAATCCTTTGGGATGGGAGGCGGAAGCTTGTCTTTATGAAGCTACAATCCATCATGAGCGTGTCAGAATGACAACCGATTGTGATGGGCTGCGTGATGGGAACTCACTTTGAGCATGACGGCAATGACCTCCTGGCCGGCCCAGGGTCGTTTGCCAGACCACATTTCCAACACGATACACCCGACACTCCAGATGTCGACCTTCACATCATATCCGCCACTTTTTGGTGGAGACACAACTTCCGGGGCCATCCAGAATACAGTGCCCTTCATGCCTGTATTTGCGAATGCGGCTTCCAGTTGGTCGACGCGCTTAGAAATTCCGAAGTCAGAGATCTTGCAGTTGCCCAAGTGATCAACCAGAATATTGGCTGCAATATAATGAGCTGGTACATAATTTGAAACGTCAAAGAGGCGCACCTGCTTTGAGGTCCTGATTGCGTGGCTGTGAGTATATATTATTGCACTGAAAGGAAAGACAACGCACTCGATGTATGATTCCCCTACAGTGAAGATACTCCAAACCCTCCAAGATCTGGCTGGTGAATGACTTCGTTAAACCTTCACTGAACCTGCCGTGCTGGAAAAGACAGCTTTCTATTGTTCCTCCGGGGACGTATTCCAAGAAGCTTGGAATGGTCAGCAGAAGCTACCGGTGAGAGCTGGTGACTCACATATTAAGGGACTCGGGGCTCTCTTCGTAACCCAGATATCGGACAATGTGAGGATGTTCCAAGTCTTTGAGAGTTTCGCTCTCAAACTTGAGAGCGTTGGCCATTTCCATTTGCTGATTCGTTCGTTCGAACTGCTTCTTGGGCAGCAATTCGACTTGCTTGACAGCTATTATCTCTCCAGTATTGGCATTGCATCCTAAGTACACGCGCCCATAACTCCCTTTCCCAATTAGTTCTCCCCGAATCCATTGAAATATTGCTGTTGTAGAAGGTTCAGCGCAGCAGTTACGAAACACATCGGGACGCACGTTTCGGTAGGAAAGAGTGATGAGACAAGCGTGCTGCCTGTCGTCGAATGGTGCTAGGGATGATATCGCCTGCAAGTTTCGTCACATGAACAGCCAACCTTGAAAAGAAAAAGGAGAGAAGACACACTGCCTATATTGGTGAGATAAGCAGAAGCCCGTGTCGCCAGCGAAGAGGACGGATTCTCAAGGCTTGCTTGAGGTCTGCTTGGAGTATTCGGAGACTTCATGGCCACGGTGACTACAGTAACCAGTAGCAGGTCAACAGGCAAGAGACACTAACGCATGAAACACGGGAAGGAGTGGTACTGATGGAAATCTGTTTCGAGAGATGATTAATTAGGCCACATCGCGACGAGTTCCATCATCCCATTGGCGTGGATGAAAATCGGATCAGGTCGAAGACGCCCAAGGGATGCTGGCATCCTCGGATTGCTGATGATGCGTATCATGGAAAGTAAGGAAACGGGGAAAGGATCGAAAATCAGTACAAACAGTCAGAGCCTTTTGCCAAATAGTTCCAAATTCGGACGCGTTCAACCGCCCTTGCCAGTGGCCACTGGTTTCCCCGCGTCAAATGGCTGCTGCCTTTGCCAGCTCGTCTTCCTCTCCTTCCCTTCCAGCAGGACCCGGTATGTCTACTTCAAAGACCTAATAACTTGCTCACAAGCTTCTCTAGTCGATCTTACTGTTCTGCAAAGTGCAAGTCGTGTTTTACACGAACAATTCGCTACAGATGTTCAAATCATTCCCGACCTCGGCGAGACACTGAGCACCCGTAAGTGATATACTCTGTATCTCTGTGCCTCTTGTAACATTTCTATCCAGAGGCTGGGCCAGCAGTGTATAGCATCTTCGACGATGATTTCCGTGTTCCTTTTCAAAAGAGAAAACTTGTGGGAATTCCTGATGCCCTGTTCCAGCATTATAGCAGTAATGCCTTCAAGTTCCTTGCTAGTCTACCACTAACTCAACAACCAGATGCAAACGTCAATACTCGCATGGGATTGATGCCTGAAATTGAACGGACATGGATTTCGGTTGAAAACAAGTTACTGCTATGGGATTATGTAGAGGGGTGCGTGTGCTTCTCGATCTATAGTGCTCACAATTCAAACTTCTTGCCAGTAATGAAATAAGTTCATTTGAGGACCAGCCCTACGTGATTTCCCATGTCGCCCTTGTCAAACCCAAAAAGGGATTGTTCATCGACGAAATATCCTACCTGCTGGTGATATGTACACCAATGACTGTCGTTCTAATTGGGGTTGCTTTGACTCCGGGATTGAAACGAAAAACACTCCAGTTGTACGCCACTGACCTCACCGTGAGCACCGACACCCAAATGTCATCGGTCATTGGCACTCCCGACGGACGAATATTCATGGCTGGGTCCCATGATGGAAGCCTATACGAGCTTCATTATCAAGCCACGGAGTCTTGGTTTGGAAAACGCGTCCAATTAATCAATCATTCCGTTGGTGGAATGCAAAGTCTTATTCCCCGTTTTGTGTCGTCAAATGTGGAAGGCACGTATATTTTGTTACCAACTTGCAACCGTAATTATAACAGTGTTTAGACCGTATCGTTTCCCTCGTCTCTGACGACGCCCGACGCTGTTTCTACACTCTTACAGAGAGAAACGCGATAGCTGTTTACAAGCCGACTTCCGACAAATCTGTGGAGCACGTTCAGACAATATCGAACCTGTATAAATCTATACAAGACAAGGTACCTGGTGCTCCTTCCGTCACACCTCAGAATTTCCGAATCATTGCCATTCATCCTATTGATGTATCGGAATCTCGTTCGGGTATCCAACTAGTCGCAATAACGTCTACGGGTGTACGCCTGTATTTTTCTCCAGCACTTACCTATTCGTATGGGGGTTATTCTACCAACAGTGGAGTTCGTCCCCTTCAGCTTTTCCATGTACGAACACCTCCAACCACTATATCGCATCCTGACGAGCAAGAGCCAATTATCCGACCAGTGGCACCGTATGGCACGGCACCAATACCTTCCCAGCGACAAGGTCGCGTTTTCACCTTCACGGGTCTTGACGTCAGTTGCTATGATGGCGGGTTGACAGTGGCCGCTCAGGAAACAGATGTCGATGGAAAGGATTTTCTTCTATGTATGTCACCGGATTTGACGCGGATTGGGAATCTGGACCAGATAGTTCCGAATACCCAATCTGCACAGCGATATGGCGGTTCGGGTGCTCCCAGTGGTAGTAACAGGGCGCCTTTGATCGAATATGCTGCACTGTTAGCTATTCCAGGGCGGACTTGGGCCATGGCACCTGTTCCCCGGAATTCACCAAAGTGGGAGACAGGTCTGCCTGCACCGATAGTCACGAACGAATTGGCGTCACAGTTTACCGAAAGTCCACCAGAAATAATGATCCTTACCAACGTCGGCCTGACTTTCCTCATGAAAAGACGGGCGCTGGATTATCTCAAGGCTGTTATTGAGGAGGTACAGGCAGAAGGCAACGTTCAACCCCTCATCCAGTTCAGGGACAGGTAAGATGCAAATGAATCGTCCCGTCTCCCTAGCTCAACGTGCTTTCTAGTTTTGGGCGCAACCAGACGTGTGCTATGCTCCTTGGTCTTGCAAGCAGCAACTCGTTCATGGACACAACAGAGAGCACGTCTCTCGCTGTATTACCCCCCGACATTGCCGCTGTGGCCAAACAAGCGTTCTATGACTTTGGAGAGCGTCCTATATGGTCGGAGATGACGGTCTACAACAGTATGCTTCTCCCCTTTCCTTTGTGTATTTATTGCTCACCAGCTATCAGACGAATCTCGAGGGAAGGCTCTTTACAGTGGTCGTAGAGAAGGGTTTGCTCTTTACTTTGCCCGTCTCGTTAGGCGAATATGGAAGTCGAAACTGACACGCACAAGGTAGTTCAATAGCTGTTTAACTGACCCTGTTGCTCACCACGTTTCCTTAGTGCTGCTGGCGTTCACGAGCCGACTGTCCCAGAAGCTGTTCTAGTTACTGTCCAGAAAAACTTATATTCATTGAAAACCCTCTTGGATAAGAATCCTCATCTATTTCATTCGTCCCCAGGTGATACGGCAGTCCGTCCTCCTGCATCAGAACAGCAGGCTTGGAAGGTGAATTATACTTATTCTTTCCCTTTCTGCCGTTACCGACATGTGACAGGCCGAACAAAGCTCCGTACTTGAACTTATGTCGTTGTTGACGCGGACCATTGAAGCTCTCTCATTCGTCCTTCTATTAAACGATTACCGTATCGGTGATCTCATTACGAGGTATGTCCTTCCCCAGACTTACTCTTTTGATTGTCAGAACTGAGTTGCCCCCAGATGCGAAGCCGATGTACAGAATCTGTTCAAATCGCTAACATTTGAAGACCTGATAACCACACAAAACGGAATGACAGTGTCAAGAGCTTTAGTTAACGTTGTTATCGATCAGCAAATCGGGCAACAACTGAGTGTGAGTATTAACGGAGCTTGTTCCCCACTTGCATAGCTGATATATACTTAGGTGGATACTATAAGCGAGGTCCTGCAACAAAGATGCGGTTCGTTCTGCAGCTCCGACGACGTTATGCTGTATAAGGTGATTGTAATTTTCGGTGCGTCGTTCATTTGCTAACGCTTCTATCAGGCGAAGGAAAACATCCGGAAAGCTGTTGAAACTAAAAACCCGGCAGAGAAGGACAACTGGCTGTCGGAATCACTACGGTATGTCTGGGGTCCTGCTATTTCACCTTTAGATTTCAATCAGACTATATAGGTTATACATTAAAGGCGCTCGTATCTTGGACCTTCAGAAACTGAGGGAAATTTGCGGCGATTTCCAGCAATTGACATACGCGAAAGGTATGCTTACTCGTCTATACCCTTTTTGGACAACCATACTATAATAATCTCAGGAGCTGTTGACCTTCCACTCGTTTGTGCAAGCGTCTTTGATGCGGAGAACATCGGATTGGAATACTGGGCAGCCGGTATGCCCACGAACGACGTGCGCAGAGAATTCTACGAACGGCGGCTCCACTGCTATGAACTTGTCCTGGATTCCCTAAACGTCTTCGAAGGAAGCTCTCAAGCTGCCAGCTCGCTTTCCCGCGACGATCAGGACACAGTCAGAAGTCATGCATACGAATATGCCTTTGCCAGTCAAGACGAAATGTTCCACTCGACGTTGTATGATTGGCTAATAGATCGCGGTCTGGCGGACGATCTGCTAGAGGTCAGTCGTCGTAAGTCAAGGCTTCTAATTACCTTACTCACCATCCACTTAGATCAGGCCCACCTTCCTTGAATCCCATCTAAGACGGGAGCCAGCAACTGTCAAGAAGTATCAGCTTCTGTGGCAATATTACGTCAAAGACGGTCAACCACTACGTGCTGCAGAAGTGCTCAGTGCGCTCGCCGAATCAACCGAGTCAGTCATCCACTTGAACGACCCCTCGCTGTCCGTTTTGCTCATTATATATTAGCTTCGATCTGCATCTAACCGACAGACTGGAATGCTTGACGCTTGCTGCTGGCAATGCCAAGTCACATCCCGTTTCTTCGGGAGGACGTCATGAGACTGCCATTGCGTTCCTAACCGATCTCGAGGAGCGACTGGACGTCGCCCAGGTACAGCTAGATATCTACAATTTTCTATACCCGCATATTGGGGATGCAGTGGAGGTTGGAAACCGAATTAAGCTGCTCGATCAGCGTCTTTTTACGATATCTGAGGTATGTTTTTCTAACGTTTTTGCGGACATCGTTGATCTCATCTTTACGCAAGCTATATCAAGACTACGCAGTGCCATTCGACCTCGCCGACTTCAAACTACTTTGTATACATGTCTCAGAACATCGCGATGAGAGCATCGTAAGACCGATATGGACGCAGATTTTCGACGAAAGTGCGTAATTAATATCACATTTTGTCCTCCTTTGGCTGAAATCATTTGTGAAGTAATACAAGAATTCGAAGATGAAAAAACCCAAGGCGACAAGGTTATGGCCAAAGTCGTAAAGTTGGGACGTCGTTTCTTTCCCTCGGAAAGTGCATTCCCTCTTCGTAAGTGTTATACCCGTGTTGAAGTTCTAGATGCTTATATTTCTGTGTAGGACTCCTGACAGACCTCCTTGTGCGATTCTCCTTGGAACGAAAGGGTGTCCTTCCGTATGGTTGGGCACCTCGAGTATTGGTTCAATGTGGTGTTCCGTTTATCGAAATATGGGAGGTACTGAACGGGATGTATGAGTCTCATGTAAGTGTTCTTTCTCTCGTTTTGGACTTTTTCTAAATCGACACAGATACCTCCATTCAATTCCCAAGCAAACGTCCAAGCGATATCCTCTGACATCGCTGTGTTGCTGGTTGATTGGCTGGAAGAGGCTCGACGACCTAACTCGTCAATTGGACGGGGAGAAGTCCCCGTTGGACGCATAGACGCCGCCGTTGACCAATACCTGAAGGAGTTGAATGTTGACAGGAAAGACACCAAAAGTACATATGAGAACGCTAAACGATTGCTTAGACGGAATTGGTGAAGAGCCGTGATTTAGTGATGATGATACGTCGTTGTCACTTTTTAGTACATCTATATACATTATTAGAGCTTTCCTGCATGTTAGTTGACTTCAAGTATTGCATCTTCAGCACGTAAAAGTAGCCGCTTCGTGACTTTCTGGGTCAATTGGTAAACTTTGTACAAAGCGCTATATAGAAGATGCGATCAGCTGTCGAGGTGCGGAAACGAAGAAATAGAGACTAACCGAGCGGCGCCTACGATGATGAGGGCGATAATGATCAGCGCTGTTATATCTCGGGAGTTGTTGTTCCTCCTTCGATTGCCCCGATAGCGTGCGAGCCAGTGGAGTGGACCAAGGAAGGGAAGGGACAAAAACATGTGTATCAACGAGCCCGCTCCAATTAGCGGCAGACCAAGCAGAAAGCGCTGTATCACGTTTCTCAATACACCCGGAGCTGGCGGTTCCCGTGTAGCGCCCATCATTGTTTCGCCACCCCGGTTTCTGGGCAAAGCCTCGTCAAAGACGGCGACGAGATCTTCATCCTGAATAATACGGAGGGCGGCGCGAACGAGATCATGGAAGACTTCAAAAGGTGACACATAGAAGAATGATGAGGAATAGTAGAGGGTAGGCTCCTGAAAAAAGGACATGAGGTAGGTCGTCACGGAAGAGGATATGAACGCAAGGATTGTGAAGAGAATGCTAGAGATGGCACCGAGTATCACTGGCAGAAGACGTTGAGAGACGTCTGTTAGCCCTCAAGGATATCGCGACTTGCCTGGGTTCGTCGCGATGCCGACGACACGGGTACGCGAGAATCGATACTTGTAATGGCACTGGGGGCACGAGAAGAACGCACTCTGCGCCGTGGAGCTATTTCTCCAGCGCTGCAGACACTTTATGTGAACATACTGCGCATACAGCGAGTCAGCAACGACTTGGCGCAGGAACGACGGGAAAGCTTACGCTAATCGACCCTTTGCAGAGACACGGTCGGATGAGACGACCCAGCTCCCGTTCTGCATCGGCGCCGTCCAAGCATATCCTACATTGCCTTTCGTCTGTCTCCACATGCTCCCGGTTGGCCCGGGCGTCGTCCTGTTCTCTTCCGTCCATGACTGCACGACGGTGGGACGGCGTTAGCTGGGAGCCTCCACGTAACACGTTACCCTCCGGCAACCTTGATGAACACCGGGTAGATTTCCGCATTTGTCACGGCCGGCAATTCTATGTTGTGCTTGATCTCTGAGCATGACAGAAAATGCATCTCAGAGCGGTCACATAAGATTCGTGGGAGCGTTTGCCGGCATCGGAAGCGGTTGGGCTCAGATTCTCGTACCGTATCACGCCCAGACCTAGCTGACCAGAAATGTATAGGTTTAACCAAGGTAACTGCGGTATCTCAGCTCAACTCAGAGATTCGGTCTCATGCCAGATTTCTTCAAGGTTGCTGTGGGGCACGGGTCAGTTGGTAAGTTTTTCTTGATACCCCACTTATTTCATAACTTTGACAACCTATTGCGGATAGTTAGATCCGCTAATTGAATGCCCAAAGCTCAAGGGTCCTCAGGTTTGATACCGTCAAAACGCGAATGCAATGTTCTGCGCCTGGAACATACAAAGGGGCCTTTGATGTCTTTCGCCAAACAATCAGAAATGAGGTATTATGATAGCCTTCTGGACTAGACTCCGGCGTTACAGTCGTGCTTTTTTTTTCAAGGGCATCCTCGCAATTTACAAAGGTGCAACTCCACCGGCGGTGATGTGGGCTGCGATCGACTCAGTGCTCTTGGGTTCTCTCCATAATTACCGTTTGTTTCTTTTTCGAAACGGTATGACTGAGCTCAATCCCGCGACGCAACTTCCCCGCCTGACAATTACCGCACATGGATTGGCCGGTCTTCTCGCTGGCTGGACCAGGTTTGGTTATCGTCCGGGTGCTGTTGTAATCTTTGGCTGACTATGAATCCTTTAGTACGGTCCTTGCTACCCCGATGGAGCTTTTAAAAGGTATATTCCCCGTATCCTGGCGTTAAACGCTGATTGATCACGTCGACGCTTTGTTCTCTCCGCAGTGAAATTACAACTTCAAATGCAAAGAAACCCTTCGGACCGTCAGTTTAGAGGAACTATAGATTGTGCCCGAAAGATTGTTCGTACTCAAGGAATCTTTGGCTTGTACAGTGGGTTCACAGGAACTGTCGTGTGTCGGACTAACTTTTGTTGGTTATTCCTATCTTTTGAGGTAAGCAAGTTCCAGTCACCTTGCTTTACACCCCGGCCACAAAAAAGACATACCACCCCAGGCATTCATGCGGGGTTTTGCCAAGCTGCAGGGCACAGCCTATGAGGTAATGCTTTTCCTACGTTCATAAAGAGTTCGCATCCCTGACTATACTCGAGAACAGATAGCAACAGGTCCTGCGAACTTTTTGGCGGGCGGCTTGAGTTCTTTCGCGTTCTGGGTCATGGCCATCCCCGCGGATAACGTCAAAAAGTAAATTTCCGGCTTATTGTTTCAAGAAGCAAGCTAATCATCGGTAAAGCCGTATGATGGCGTATCCTTATCCCAAGCCATACCCCACGGCTTCCGATGTCTGGATGAAAAGACCATCATTTTTGTTTGTTGCAAAACATATCCTAGCCTCGGAAGGATACCGGGGCTTTTTCCGTGGTCTTGGTCCGTGTCTCCTGAGATCTTTTCCCGTCAACGCTAGTGCCCTCTTCGTATATGAGTCACTACTTCGGGCATTCGGAGCGGAGAAAGTACGATCTCGTCATGGATCACCATCAGTTTTCTCACTTACCCTGATGTTTAGACAAGGCAATAGCCGTGGGGCGCATCAGTATTTTGAAACAAGTAGAATCTTTGGAATCTCTGGAAATCTCCCGCAGTTCGAGACCCGTACTTCCAGCTCAGTCAATCTTCCGATTTTATGCCTTCACACGCATTAAGAATTGTTTTCGGTGCCTTTAAGTGACCCTGGCCAACGTTAATCCGCTTCTCCATTAAAATTGGTCACCATGGCCAGGCTAAACATAGTCAATTCTAAAATTACCGCAAGGAAGAACATGCAGATCGATCACAGAACATTAGAAGTGTATTAGGAGAAGGGTAAGATACGACGACTTAAAACACAAGTACAATAATGCGGCGATATTAGAGGGTAGGGAAAGGTTTCCGAATCAATCAAGAGCGGCGAGCCGATACTAGCCTGTAATATCAGAGATAACAACGCGAAAATGTGCTTGGCGGGAGCGCACAGGGCCAGTTGCCATTGGAGACAGCATCCTCCCAGCCTTGGGCATGAGTACGGTAAAGATCAAGAGCAGCCCTGGCGTTCTCAAGCTGTGGGAGAAATTGATATCAAACCCTCGGAAGATCGGCACGTGGAATGAAGACGTACAGGATTAAGATGACCTTCCTGGCATCGCCGCCGCATCAATTGCCACGAAAGCGTTTGAAGGCCGATTATGTGGTTTGGAGACCGCAGCGTGTTTCTAAAGGGCTGTCCAATGGAAAAAGAGACCGTTGAATGTTTTTATCTCGGGAAAAGCGGGGGGTTACTGTACCTGGTAGAGAGCTACGTCGCGGGTATCCACTGCAGGGTGCGGTATGCCCAATACTGCATGGAATGATCAGTACACTGAGGCGAGCTTGTGGCACGGGGAGATGGGTACCTGAGAGATCATTCCAGATACTGTGTCCGACCAGCACATGGCCTTTGATTATGCTGGCGACGAGCTGCTGGACGTTATTGAATGGCATGGCGTTCTCTGTACAGACAGGTAAGTAATGCTAACCAGGACGGGCCATGACAGACGACGCACTTGAAGACAGATGGGCGGCTTCAATGCCGGTGGTCGTAGTACGGTACTCGGTGATCTAGCGACGGAACGCGTTAACGCGATCGAACCGTTCGAGCGGGGAACTACTTACTCGCATTGTCGGGGCCACATACGTGTCGAGAACGACCTGGCCTTGGTAGTCGACAATGGCCTTGGGGGAATACGTTGGGAACGGACAGACGGTAAGATAAGAGAGCGACGTACGATCCGGCTGTATATTAAAAAGGTGAGATGATGACAGGGGATGACATGATACGAGAACATACGCGAGCATGGAGGTGGTTCCACCTGGACCAACACCGACATTGATGCAGGAAATACCGTATACGTGCTTGGAAGACATGGGGGCGAGAATGGACAAAACATGGGAGAGCAGGAGTCGCAGCCTTTAAGCGCATTCGGATGGTGGGCTATTTGAAAAACAGGATATTAAGTGAATGAATAATTACGCGTGCGCGTCTGTGGAAAAAAATAGGTCATACGTATCATGACAGCCCCAGATATTCGGACATACTATCGCCGTTGTTCGTCTCGGACGCGTTGACTGGACTGTGACATCTTGTGCACTATGTACAGTTGTCCACGATGACGAGCAAGCCCAGCAGGAGCATTCGTCATTCAAATTGCATCCGTAGAAACCGTGCGAACAAGCCGCGAAGCGATGATGAGGAACACTACTTTTTGGCAACCATATTCCTTCGCTGTTGCATCTCAGATCTCTTCGCGATCGGTCTTTGTGGAGGTCCAGATCCGTTTGAAATCTTTTTCTCGACGAGTCATTTTGCGCCTATAGTGTTTATCCAAGCGAGGCCCTCTACGGCGAGCAGATACTGGCCAAAACGGATCACCCATTTTGGGAACGGGATCACGAAAGGAACGGGGACTGGGGCGTCTTCATTGGGTGTGTATAGAGCAACGACTGACGCCTGACGGACGCAGATCGACTTGGTCCTTCTTTCGAATTCTTTCCTTGTTGACAATCGACACCTCGTTGACGATACTGAGTCGACGATACAGATCTGTCTGTCTGACGCGTCCATCTGTACGAACTCCCCGCCGGTCTTCATAGTGCTCGTCGATCATCCACTGGCCTTCTTTCCGAATTGTCGGCGCCGTCTGCTAGCATTCAATCGGAATGATTACGATATCTGGAGACGTCGCGCAACCGCAGGTCCATCGTGGTCGATAACTAACGCAATGCCATTTTGACTGTACATTGCCAGGTTTCAACTTTAGCATCACGTGGCAGTAATCTCTTCGCCGATTACCTACATTCCATTGCAGTTGCAGAAATGAACGCCGTTATTATTTAATCGCAGAGTTATAACCCATGCGACTCCACCTTCGGAAACAATTCCTTACTTCAAAGCACAGAGCGTATTTATCACCGCCGATTCGACGCCTATAGTTTGCCCCAGGGCGTGCAGGTAAATACTAGCTCAAATCCCCAGCGCTCGATCGTCACAACCTCCACCCAGAATCGTTGTTTGAGCCTCAAGCTTCGTGTCTGTACACACAACCTTGCTTTTCATCGTTACACATGGCTCCCGAAAGTGCCACCCCCTTTGAATGTTCCAATCCTTTCCATCTTCCGCAGCGCAACAGGGCGCTTTACTGACTAGCATCATTTCCCGCTCAGGCCGTTATCGAGCTGTAAGTTATGATTTAAACTCGAATTAAACCACCAGTCTCTTCGCCACTCACCTCTCCCCGACTCCGTTTGGAAACCCGTCTCCCTGTGGCGCCTTGCCTCCTCGTGCGTCGCCGGTAAAGACGGTGCAGTCGTCTCCACCGCCTTCGTTCCTCAACACCTGAGACCGACCAAAAATGGGGCACATATCGATATCCGGTAACCCCACAGCCGCCACTCTGCGAGCTAGACGACGCGGATTCTTCGATGGTGTGTAAGATCTTCGGAGAAATCCCGCGTAACCGGACGTCCTTGAGCGCCAGACTAGCAACCTTCTGTCTAACCTCGGCATTCTCGACTTCACAGCCCCAACGGTCTTTGAACTCCTCCACCAGTCGGGATGCGATGCTCCCGGCTCGCTTACACCGCGAGAGCTGGCTAAGAAGGATCAATAATGTGGCCGGCGTGGGGCGAAGAGTTGGATGGAGGGCCAAAAGTGATTGTAATGTTTGTCGGCTCTGGAAAAATCTCTTTATGCCCTTCTCCGTTGACCCGTAACAGACAACCAGGTTGACGAGCTTGAGGTTCTGACGCAGGAGCACTGCATCGACTTTCCTGGGCATGCCGCACAGGTAAGTTGTCACAAGCTGAAGCGCGTACGAAGGCCGCCCCAAACGGAGTATGGCTCGTACCACAACGGACATCACCCGCGGTGATGTCGATTCGGAGAGCTTGACTGGATTGATTTTCATCAAATGCAGAAACTCGGTGTTGGAGAGGGGAGTGCGGCGGGAAGAATGGAAAAATTCCAGCCAGTAGGCCACGGGCAGGGGAGCGGACGCCGATGGGGCTGTGATTTCGTCCAGCAGTCGCCATGCCTCTGCTCGTCGGTTAGTATATATCAACCAGCGCAAGAGCAGCTTGTGGGTAATGTGGTTATGGTCGATGCCTTCGTCACTCATGGCTCGCAGAAGTGGTGGTACGATGCCGAATGATTTGTGACGGATGGAAAGATCGATGAGGAGGTTATAGGACCGCGTTGAATGGACCGCTCTGTGCAGGGCATGGTAGTCGATGAGGGCAGGAAGACCGAGACTAGGTCGCCTTTGCGCCAGGTGTATAAGGTTGTTCAAGAGGGCTTTCCGGGTGGACGACGGTTGGAGACGACGGAAAGGTGTCGGTGGGTCGTCCCTAGAAACAGTCGTAGAGTACAGTGACATGTCCAAGTCATACCACGGTGGGTCAGTCTCGTTTTCGGGAAGAATAGGTGGTGCACGACCAGGCTCAAGTGTACTGTCGGGTTCAGACACATGCTCAGGACTCATATACGAGACTGAATAGTTTGGAATGAATTCCTTGGGAAAGCGGGGAATCCCTCGCTTGCTTGGCCGTTCATACCGCCGAGATTTAGATGCCATGGAGGCGACGCCAGAGTTATGATTTCTAGCAAGAGTTAAGTACGCCTGGACACCCAAATAAAACAACAAAACGCACTGTACACCCGACGATGAGGCTCCGGCACCGGAAAATGGGCGTTTTTTTGGCTGGGATTTCCTCGAATCCGGAGCACGTCGGGGAATCGAGGAACAGTGACGCGCCCAAGCCCGTGCTGCAGCAATCTGCAGCATCGGTAGAAAGGAGATACCAACGACATTCCCGATCACTTGGACGGCGGAACGACGAGGAACCCATGCTGCGTATTGCATGCATGGGAACCTAAGAGTAGAGTCAGACTTGGTGGATGTCGACGCGACAAACTTTTTTGGGAAGCTGTTGGCAAGCACGGACAACTAAGCATTCGGATTTATCGGACCTGGTGTAATGCGTGTGTTCGTTCGTAAGTACGTATGCTATAAGTGACTATGAATGAGAAAGGTATACAGTGAAGCAGTGATAAAATCAAGGAAAGGTCATCCATCGTAAATTACGTCTCCATGGCATGCTGCATCGTTCTACCAACCAACCATCCAACCTTGGCTACCCATGTGTCCCGTACCGACCGCATGGCTGCTGCACACCGTTCATCCTTGCTGCCGGCAAAGTCGTCTAAGCTTCGTGCCCAAGTCGACACAGTCTCACTACCGAACATTCCCCCTTCTCGATTCACAACGGCATCCACCCTGTCCACCCATGCATTCCACTCCTTTATCAGTCGGTCCAGGAGTAGAGGAACCAGCGACGCCAGCGCCAGGGGTGGCTGCGACAAGAGATGGGTAGTGAGGGCGGAAAGAAACAGGAATGTCTCGGCTGGCTGCGATTTGTCCTTGTGTAATGCGCGCAATGTCGATGCGTTAGAAGACTCCGCGGCATACGAAAAATAAGGCAAATAAGACATGCAGGCGGCAGCAAATTCTGTAATGTGGGGGCGCAATCGGGAGACGATGTAGTCATCACGCATACCGCCACCGCCGCTTGAAGGCACAAAGCTTGTCGGACCTTGACCATGCTGACTGTGGCCGAATACAGACTTGCCAAAAGTAGCTCCGCTGCCACCAAATACGCTGACCTTGTTGTTCGAGGGTCCGGCGCCAAATGACGAGCCATTGGAGTATGGATATGCGTCTTTGAGCTTTTTGGCAGAATCAGATAGGGCATTGAGGGCAACCTGAACAGTTGGACGAGGAATGAGCGGAAGGATGATCGATTTGAGTGTCGGTTGGGCTTTGATGAGGGAGTTCAGAAGAGGAAGAAGGGATTGAGGAGGAAGGCTAGCTGTAAGAGAAAGTTAATAAATATTCACCGATTTCAAATGTGCTTGACCAACCTAATAAGACGCCTAGGTCGACATCATTATCTTCCTGACCTGGAGCCTTGTTTTCCTTCGCATTCTTCTCATCTTTCGGCGCCTCAGCTGGCACAACCCGTGCCCTCTTTGGTGGAGCACGTTTTATCCTCCGTTCGGGCCCAGGGCTCTGGTCCATCGACTCGTCCGACGCCTCCTCCGGCTCATGCCTCCTCTTTGCCGAGCGAAGTGGCACTGGCTGCGGATGATTTGAGCTGTGATTTTGGAAGGGGGAAAACTGGTTGGCCGTGGGCGCTGCCTGCTGCCAGCCAGGTGAGAACATGGCGGAAGATGGTGAACTCAAACCAAAACCGAAACCAAAAGGAGAGGGTGCGTGATTGACTGGTCTGGGT
This sequence comes from Armillaria fumosa, assembly GCA_030407015.1. NCBI lineage: Eukaryota > Fungi > Basidiomycota > Agaricomycetes > Agaricales > Physalacriaceae > Armillaria > Armillaria fumosa. Next base: position 1,679,789 of record JAUDYM010000001.1, read on the forward strand.
TGGAAACCGATGGGTGATTGGAGAACATTTGCCATGGTGGATATTGAAGAAAGGCCAGGGCCTTTGAAGGAAAGAAAGCCAAGTCGTGGTCCAAGATCAGGGCCCTCAATGTCAAGCCGTGTAAGCCGGGGTACGTCTGTGACAGGCACGTGAGCGTCACGTCGATCCCGAGGCCGGCCCTCAATGTTCAGAATAAAAAATTTCGTCGTCTTCCATCCCCCCTTCGACGCGTACATCCATGCAAGGTACGGATCACTTTCTTTTCATCATAGGACGAGACAAATGAATCGCTACTTCGAAGCTAAGGCTTATGAACTGTTTTCATATACCCAAATTTCTGATTCGCATCCTTTCCACGCTCGGAACTTCGCTCACACACTTTCCCTTCAGGCCTGTGACGATTCTCAAGACTGCCAGTTTGTGAGTGTTCTTTCATTCTCTTGACATGATAGAATAAATAGAAGTCAAGCCCTGATCTCGCCTAAAGGACGAGCGTGGATGAGATACCATGCTAATACTGACCTTTTCTTCGTTGCCTCTTATCGAGTTTCGTTCTGACTTGATCTTTTTCATTAGATTGATTTGTCTACTACCTTTTGTGACTGTTAGGTGTGTATCTTTCTTCCTTGATGTTGCCTAGGATTAGTATCACTGTCCGACATTCGTGACGACACATCAGTAGTACAATGTCTTCAACCAAATGATTCACCTTATTTGCCAATTCATGGACTCTTTCTGACAATCTCTTTCTCTAGTCATGTTGGTCTATTACGAGGATATAGATATGGTGCTATCCAAGGTATATATACTAGGTGTGATAGTAAGGACCGATGTATTACATGTGTAATAGCGTTTTTCTCAAGTGCGCGTCCACAAAATATTTGTCAACCACATAAGAACAATTATCGAGGCCGTCCTCGCCTTGATACCTCGGGCAGCCGATTTCCAGCCTTCGAATCCATGAGAGGGCTGCGGCGAGCCATCAGCGAGCCGATCTATCCACCTCGGCGACTGTGGTGTATCGGTCTTATTCGCCTGATCTGTGTACATTGGCATGAGGGGTACATCCTGACCATCATTGGGGGGTGCCTCAGTTTGACGAGACACAGGTGTAGAGTGATGGTGCGACGTCGCCGGGGCTGGTAGCGTCTTCGGCTGTTCGTTACATATCCACGCAGTAATCTCCCCTGTGGCTTTAGCGAACCAATGCGACACGAAGATGAACAGGAATGTTGTTACAACGAAGTTGATGGGCCGCCATCTTGTCCCTGGTATGACAAGCAAAACACCCTTCGTATCACCGGCTAGCCAAAAATGATACTGGATGATGAACGTTTCGAGCGAGCATTTTCCGATGAAGGTGAATGCGCGCGAGGAAGCGGACCGGAGCACAACGCTGCAATTTCTTAGTACCACGAAGGATAGGACGGGAAGGAATGACACGTAGGGATGCCATGTGTTGTATGTGAACTTGGACTCTTGTGTCAGTTCAAATGCGAAATACCAGAACATCACAAGCATCGCAAGTACGATAGTCGCCTTGACTGCAAGTGGCCAGCGGGGGTGCTCGGTTAGTCGGTGCTCGCGAACTTTGATGACCCCAATGGCTGTGAACATTCCAACATATACGATCCAGATGTCGAGGTTGACGCGGAACGCCCACTCCCTTGCTGACCATTGTATACCGAATACCTGATCAAGTAACTTGAAAAGACCGTCTAGCAACCAATTCTGTTTCATGAACCAGGTAACAATCGCAGCCGATAGTACAAGTTTGCCGACAAGAATTGGGGTTCGGTCATTGAATTGAGAGGCGACGGCCAGAGTCGCATAAATGATGAGAAACCACATAGAAACCAGAGGCGCGAAGTAGTAGAATAGGTAGTCGGCATCCATCGTGTATGCTAGAACAAGCGTCAGCATGTTCAAGCGGATCATGACCTATAAAGAGCATCGAATATGTTTGTCAATGAAACCATGGACTGTAAATATAAGACAATAACCTGGGCAACTCGAAGGAAGCCGAAGTCGGCCTTTCGAATATAATATGTTGTGTGGCCGTAACCCGTCATGAACAAGTACGCAGCAACAAGTACACGGATAGGGTTGTATATTCCAGACACTTTTGATGCCCCGAGGTAATGGTAGATCAATATGGCGACTGAATAACATTTTAGAATGATAGCCAAAGGGCATCTCAGTGGCTTACTTTGCATCCACCCTTTCCATTCATCTGTTTGGTCGCGATTGAGAAACCCTAAATCCTTGTCGGCTCGTTTAACGGTCAACAATCCGATCGCAAGGCTGCAGATACTCAGAAAGCCGAATGTCCATGGATTATAGGACTTCTGTTCTTTCAACCATAGCCCCGTTCGGTCTGCGCCATATATGAGCGCGACAACAGCACTGAAAACAAGGAGAGACAATTGTTCGCCCTTCACAACAGGTACGCGCGTTAATCGACTGCCTAGAAAGAGGATATATCAATGCCAAGATTTCGAAGCTAAAGGTGACTCTGCATACCCGGTGGCTGAGAGAAAAACACAGCCCATGGACCCCACGAAATCGCCGCAAAAAGAACGACAAAATGCATCGGCACTGGCCATGGGTATCTTCGACAACACGTTTTGTCAAAAGGAGCACGCTTTGGTAATGCGTCATTGCAACGGAGATTGAGGAGTATATTGGCCTGCTGCTTGACCGTGGCTGGAGAAAAATGCAGACCGTCCTGAGTTTGAGCAGGATCCAGAACACTGTTGAATACAAGCGGAAGCGAGACAGGCATGAAAGGAAGCATTCTTCCTGGCAGATGGGCGTATTCTGGGGATGGTTGGTTTATGCGATGGAAAAGATCTGAGTTCATGGCATCTATCTCCGCGAGGCGTATTGTTCGTCCACGCTCGCGAGAAAGTTTCGAAGGCACCACCTCCTCAACAGGAAGGATCACGACTTCGTCAGCCGGCTTTGATCTACCATGACTTATGGCATCCAGGACGCGTTCCATGTTGGCCTCCCACAAGGGTATACCCCCCGTGGTATCAGCGTACCGCAGATTCCAAAGGCCGGAGCCCAAGACAAGAAGAGCAGGCCGCTGAAAACTCCGTGACAAAGATGCGTCGGCGGAGATGACGTTGAGAGTCCGGGAACCGTTCAGGTAGGGATCCCAATGGAAGGACACGGTGATACTGGACTTGGCCGCCTTGAAGTTGTAATCTGCGTGCTTCTGGACATCGTCTGGCGGACCTGTAGGCAGTGATGGATCGACGATATTTGCGAACTGAAAAAAAAGGGTGCGCGTTACGGAATCTCCGATGAAGGCAAATTCTCGCGAACGGGCGCAAGTAGCGACGTCCTGGGCGGTATACATATGTAGCATGCAACCTGAAGGCAAAGGTTACTATTCCGCTCTTTTTTTGAGTGTGTTGCCTGCGCACCGTCAGGTTGCCATGTTTTCTGATCCAACCAAGCTCCGCTATTGAGCAAAGCCTGGCAATGGGTCGGGTCCCACCAGTCTACAACCGTGAATACTGTACTCAGGGATCACAACCATGATGAAATCTCACCAAGGAGCGCATATCTACCAGCACCTAAAACGACCGCAAGTAATGTCCCGATGACTCCCACGTAGTTGAGCCATGATGGATTTAGAGAAGTTGAATACGGCATTCGAAATGTAAAGCCGATGGGTGAAAGAGGAAAGTCAAGGCATTCAACGTGATGCCGAATATTACAGAACGACGCTGTTTCCTAGTGACAGCTGTGGACAGAATATTGCAGGCAGATGGCAGACGATGGTCAGAAGTCAAGAATTATTTAATTCATGATCTTACGTAAATTCAATGTGCATACAGGAGATTTGTCCGCTTGATAAATGGTGTCAAAGGTATGTGCGGGATCATGGTATTGGTATTTACAGTACTACTAAGACCGTGTTCATATGCTGGTGGAATTAGTACTAGTTGTGACAATGCCTAGAAATGAAAATCAATATTAATCCGAGTATACAGTTGTAAACACTTTACCAGTCCTATAAGGAGAGAAAAACAGATCGTCAGAACTTCGGTGCGTAAAATAAGTTAATTAAAACATACCCCTTGCAGTGATCATTTGCTGATGTAGGCCAACAAGAAAGGTAGCGGCACCAGGAGCACGCTTGGTGGACTCAGTGATGCACGTTTGGTACATGAAAAGTGAACACTCACCGGCATAAGGATCCGATTTGTAAAAGTTCCTCGTTAGAACCACGAAGAGAATAATCGCTATTGGAATAGCAATGATACGGAAAGTCCACATTATTAGTCTATGGCGCCTAGTGACACTTATGACAGGATAGAATGTGGTTCCGACCAGCAGTCCCATCAAAAATCCGCCGAGGTGAGCTATATTCGATTTCAGTCATAACCCTGACCGAGCTAATTCAATCCCTACCAAAGTTATCGACATCTAAGATTTATAATGAGTAACTGGACATCATTTTGACATTGTTGGACGTACAAGGAATGAATCCAATAGCAACACCAATAAGTAATTCAATCGTCATGAATATCAGCTGAAATGTCCGTCAGCGAGATGATTTGTCGGGCGACCATTGTCTCCACTCGCCTTCCTGACTGGTCTATATTGATATTTCCAGTGGGCAAACAGATCAACCCATGTCACCTAGAGAATACAATCAGCACAGATCAGAGCTAGCCGCTAACCTGTAGCTCACCGCAACTGTGCCAAAAATTGCTCCGCTAGCGCCTAATGAGGGTATTCCGACGAGCGCGAAATTGCCTCCTAATATATTACTGGGTAAGAACGTATCAGCTGGGCTCCCAATCTACTCTAGACAATTCTTCATACCCGAAGATGCCCGCACTCATATAAGTGAAGAAAAAGCCGCCAGTTCCCATCTCCCTTTCAATCTGAACCCTTAAGTCAGGTATGATATACCAGCAAAGAGTACTCGTACGCACTTGAGCGGAAAGGGTGAGCTGAGCAAACATGTTCAGCAGAATATGTACAAATCCAGCATGGAGGAAAACTGCTGTTATGAATCTAAGGGTGGGTCATTGGAATGCGGTGTTAAGGAAAGGGAGAGGACATACCGGAACCACTGGTTTGGATCCTCGTCATGGAATCCTATGCATTGTGAGTGCCGCAGACATATTAGAAGCCAGACTGAACATACCCCCAAACCCACAAAGGTCCTCAATCGTGCACAAGCTGGTGGCAGGGTTGGCGGTATTGTTCATACCTTGATAAGGTATACATTCATGAACGACACCTATTCGAAGGACAGATGATGCTTACAGCCCATTTCCAGTGTAGGAGGAACACCGTCAACATATTTCATGCAAGGTGGAAATCTTGCGCCAACATGTATGATCGCTGCTGAAGAAGGTCCCAGCATGTAGTTCACAGTGGGCTATTCCGCTGTCTATTTTCAGACATTTATAAAAGGAGGGAATGGACATACGTGGAAAGAAACGGGAGTGCCTTGCTGCTTCCAGTTCACGACGAGCTCATAGATAAATGTGCAAGTCATTATGAGGGTGAGGAGCCATACTGTAATATGGTAAGACTATCTTCAAAAAGATAGAAAATGATTAACAACACACCAAGGAAGGGGTATTTCTGTCGTCCGATGCCGCGTTTCTTGTCCTCTATTCTCTGTTCTATTGGGTATCGCCCATCACCCAGGATTCTCGCTAACGGGCCGGCCTTCTCTGCTACAGGTTTTGCTCTTTCAGCATTATAAGGATCGGCATATTCTTGTAACACGAAGTTAGCTGAGCACACGCAAAAGTTCATAACGCTCACCTAGATCCTGGTAGTTGCCTGAACGCCCAATGTCGGCTGCATTGTGCACAAGAGAATCCTGGCTTTCCTGCTGCGGATGTCGATAGAGATTATAATCTTCGTCGACGTATGTGTAGCGCTTCGAATCAGCGTATGACCCCTTGCTTCGCGTGCTCACACCCCGGACTAAATTTGGTTGCTCTTTATCGTCCAATTTCGTGTGGTCGAATGTCTCGTCCTTGTATCCTTCAGAATTTCTTCTCGTCGCCGTGGACATGAAGGTGTCGTTGCGGTGTAGCGCCGAGGATGAGGCACCCACTACGGGGGTAGACGTTGTAGGAGATTGATCTGCATAGTGGACATGGGGGCCGGTTGCCTCAGCCATTGTGGAGGTTTGCTGGCAAATGAGAAAAACGTTGAACGGTGGTTGCAGTGGAGTTGGTGGCTGTTTTATGCTAAGACAGGATGCGCAGTTCGAAGCAGTACTGCGTCAACTGGGGCAGTGCAACCGAGCGCGATGCTGTAACCGTGCTTGGCGACCGTCCGCTATATGTAACTTGCGAAAAAAAAAATCAGTCCAAGCACGCGACATTAACTGTGGTACAATACTGTACTCAAGTGAAAGCGTACTAAATCTCGCTGGTATGCTAGTGGGTGTTAAATAATTCTAACTAACTGATTAACGATCTATCGGAGTAGTATCTCCTCCATGACTCACTCTTCCCTTCGTTCTGCTGGAAGGTTTGCGCGTCAACGGCGCCGCATGCACCTGACCTTTCACGTCTGTCTCTTCCTCCTCAGACGAATCAATGTCTTCATCGTCAGGTATTAACCGACCCCAACGAGCAGCCGACCTTACCCCATCAACCCATTTCAATGTCCCTATCCCCACTTGTCTGACCTTTCGATATCTAGCCCGCCACATACAGCTGCTTTCCACAGTAGTGTAACTGTCGCTCCTGGAATCGGAAGTGAGAACTGAGCTTGGGCGCCTCTTTTTACCGTCATCTGGAAGGGATAGAGGTCTCGATATTGCAGCCAGCATACGGGGATCTGAAGGGAATAGTAGAGGAAGCATGTGTCGTGAGTCCAACAACTCTCCTAGCACTTGGGGAGGCTTGGGGGGATCCCACGATGTAGTTCTGTCGCCCTTGTCAAACAACATGTCTATGTTCTGGTTCGGTGGCAAATCCGAAGAGTCCGAGGAAAAGGAGACTGATCGCATGGACTGATCCATAGAATCATTGAGCGACGACGAAAGACTTTCTTCACGTTCCCGATCTCTTTCTCGCTCACCCATCTAAAATCCAGTGTCAGTCTCGTATATCCGCAGCACGACGAAGGGAAGAACCTCTTTGCGCAGGGCCTCGACACCCAATTTTACTCGGTGTCGCTCCCAATCCTTCTGCAGCTGTGTAAGGTATTGAACACACTCATCGGTCATCCGTCCCTCATTCACTTCATATTTGTAGTCACGAACAGCCCTCTTCATCTGAAGAAGCTCCTTAAACTTAGCTGTAAAGATACTGTCCGCGACACTGACCTGGAGAGGATTGAGACACTTCATGGTTTGAATGGTCGCGACAAGATTGGGGAATTCGGTAATCGATGACAGACACTACATAGAAGTCAGAATGAGTGCATAGAATCAGAAAATACAGACATACTTGAAGCCAGTTGAGAAGCTCCCTCACGGGAGTAAAATGGGTCTGAACTCCCCGAGGAAGGCCCATCCGACCGACCCACTCTTCAATGCTGCTTAGATTCATACCAATTTGAACGGCTTTGGATCTACGTGAACGAGGTTAATATTGACGTTTATACTATACAATATTGCATTACCTGCAAATATATTTCTTCCGTGTGAGTATACGATTGAACATTTCACCTAAAGAGATGTTAGATGAAAGACACGGAAAACATACACGAGCGTACACGATGTCCAATACATCACCTGCGACCATAATTGTGTTGTAAATGCCGGGTTGATATCGGAGAGTGTTAAAAGCGTATGCGTAGCAGTTAAAAAGGAAATAAGGTCAGTAGGAGAGGGTGGCGGAGGAGCATCTGGAAATAGTGATTGTAAAGGGGTGGCTGATGTTGGATTTCGAGCTCGAGCAAAGCTCTGTCGTATTGATGAAAAGCCACCTTTAGACGTTGAAGTTGGCATCGTTCCGTACGACGTTGGAGAAGAAGGACGATGTGGACTAGAACTTGGTGGAGAAGAAGTCGAACTCCGTGACGCAGATGCATTCATGATAGGCTGAGATTTTTTCATCCCAAGCGCACGAAAGACTGACCACTCCGACTCAAACTGTATTGAATCGAATTCGGAACCCAAAGAGGAGTAGTCGAGTAGAGCGGAATCCAGCAACTGGTCTACGCGTCGCTCAGCAAATCGGATGATGAATACTGAAGGAGAGCCTTTAATAGACGAAATAAATACATGAATAAATTCGCCCTTACCAAACACCGAGTTGATGACTTCTTCGATGATTTCGAAAGATCCCAGCATCTCGCAGGCTTCGTTAATGGAATTGTCACACTGCATAAGATGCAGCCATAGAGTCGTGTTGTATAACCAAAAGACAAGACAGGTGACATCTTCGGGCTTACTCTAGGTAATGGAATGAGCCAGGTGACATCAGGACAAGAAGATGACATACGAAGAAGGTCTCTTCTATACAGTCTGTGGCACCGATAATTAAATCTTCAAGCCAAGTATGATCACAAGTCAAACACGCAAAACGTGCCAGCATGTATAGCGTATTTGCAGGCGTCGAATCTCTGAAAGAGGGCTGGAAGTTGGTGATAAGAGAGTCGAAAATTAGCGGTAGAGCTAAAGGAGAGAATACGAGCATCGAAGAATAATCTACGGGAGGTGTCTGTATTTCATAAGAGTCAAGACCTTGGTTTTGCGAGCTATATTGCTACTCACGAATAACGTCTCGTCGTCAATGTCTTCATCACCATCATCATCAGAGTCTGACGAAGAATCGTCCGAGTCGCGTGCCCACCACTTTGAATGAACACCAAGAACTCTTCCTATGTCTTCCTGGACGTGCTTCTGCTTGCCCTTACGCTTAGCCCGTTCGTCGAACAAGTGTCTATTTTCCTCCATTCTCCCTCCTGTCCAGCCCTCGCCGCGCATAGCTTCTTCCAGAAGCAACGCAATGTCGTCTCTTCCAGGTATAATGGAATGGGCAGTGATGATGTCTAGGGGAGTGAGATTGCGACGCGTAACGTCAAAGGGTGAACAGCCATGGGTCATTAAGTGGGAAACGAGTGTCGGAGGGGAGAGAAGGACCGCATGGTGCAGCGGTGTCCAGCCACCTTGGAATAGCATTAGAAATGACCGAGACTTGTAGCAGAATTGAATTCACTTTTGTCAGCACTCATGTTAGCACCTTGTGCAATGAGTAGACGGACGCATTCCTCTCTTTCTACATCTCGTTCTGACTCAGCGCCAAAGCCGTGTATAGCCAGACTGATTAGACCCTGGCCATCTTCATCTTGTATGCCCAAATCGACGTAGCCCTGTGCCTGAGGGTCTGACAACAGGTACTGTAGGACTGATAGCTCTCCGAAGATACACGACCGAGCAAGACAGTGCGCGACAAGCTCCGCTTTCTGATCTGGGGTGAGGCCGGAATGTGATGAAAGGAGAACGGCGATATAGGCAGTCGACGGGTACAGTGGGTGAAGGTCAGGCTCGGGAGAAAGGTCGAGAGATAGAAGCGACGAGGAAGGCATGGACTGCATCGATTGCACGCGTTGCAGAGATGGCAACACGCTGGATGGGCAACGGTAGATGAGCCGGGACCAATCTGAGCGACTTCCAAGAGTATCTCGACGCCGAGCAAGGGTAGATACAAAGCACGGACCTGATGAGCGACGTGTTCGACGACGACAGCGCTGAGAGTCGGATTGTGTAACGGTATACGTATGGTACTTGGGTGACCAGCGGTGGTCAGGGCAGCCAGCCGAAATAATATCAATCAACGTGACTTAATTTCCTTCCACCATGTCGGCATCTTTGCTCCCTAGAAAACGCCAACGGCTCTCTGACGACGAGCATGCCAATGACTCCGCCGTATCTGGCGATGACGAACTCGTTGACGAGTCAGGGTCAGACGACTTTGCCAGTGCATCTGATGAAAATTCCGATGATGATGATATTCAAAATCTCAAGCCACAGAAATCTCGCCAAACGAAGAAACGCAAAATCAGAGCGACGGCACCATCGACCTTTGGATCTGCTCTGCAATCGCTGCTGGGCACTGACGCCCCGTCAGCACTTCCTTTGTCACTAAAACCCTCAGTTGCAAGGAAACGAAATGATGAAAAGCTGGAATCCAAGGCAAAGAAGGTTTTACAAGTGGAAAAGAAGGAGAAGGAGGATAAAGGAAGGATCAGAGATATCTATGGTGGCTGGGGTGCTGAAAGCGAGCGCGCCTTGCGCAAAGTTGCTCAGCGAGGCGGTACGTCTGTCCGTACTATTCCTCTCATAGGGCGTACTAAGTTACCGCAGTCGTCAAATTGTTCAATGTCATACAACAAGCTCAGGCAGATGCAAACAATGTCCAGCAAGAGAAAAAGGCCGCAAGAGGCCGCGGCAAACCATCCTTACCTGCGCCGGCCACCGACAAGTCAAAAAGTTCAAAGGGTAAAAATCGAGACAACCTCATTGGGAGAGGGAAAGAAGGTTTGGCGCGTCCCTTTTGTCTGGTTGAAGTATTTCTGACGGTAATGCCTCATGTTCAGCTGCAGTCGAAAAGGACGATTTCTTCGACATGATTAGATCTGGCGGTCTCGTATCCAAGGCATAGCAACAACTCATTAGGAACGGCGATGAAGTATTTTTTAGGTGGTCAATTGCTATCGCTAGTGGCAGTTGGTGGTAGCCATTCCTTCGGGAAATCATGGATAGTTGGTCGGGCATATATACGACCTCGTAGATGCTCTCCCTTTTTGGCCTTGTGGGCCCTAGCGTATATATGTCGTAAGTCGAGGGGTACATCGTCGAGCTTGTTCTTTCCTGGACGCTAAGAAATCTCAGTCATGTTACGTCGGAAATGAGAGATAATACGATGCCTACATTGGCTTCCTTAATTAATCTATCTAGCGTATCACTGGCCCAAGACAGGTTCATCTCTGGCTTCGGAAAGTTTTCGCAAGAGATTTTGATATATCCGTTGCCCCAGTTATCGAGGTTGCTGAAACCACCGTCCGAGGGTGGTCTGGGTGCCCATCTCGGCCCTGCAAGCAGCTTTATTCTGTGTATGGCAGCTTCGTCTTTCAACGGAAGGTCGTCCACGGCCACCACCACTACACGCTTGTTTGCAGCAGGATGCGGTTCTCCTCCATAGCCGAGAGACCTGACAACAAGCGGGGTGTCTAACGTTGGAGGAATAAATGGTTTCCGGTAGGCTGTAAGGGTGTCAGAAAAAAATGAAAGGCAGCGAAATATCATGCACGACGGACCGACAAGTTTGGGCATCTCATGCTCGATGAGACGGAGGTAGTGAAGGGTTTCTCTTTGCTGCTGGAGCATCATGTGTCCCGCAGACACGGTATCGTCTCCATCGTACGGGTCTTCCAAAATATCCTCAAGGAGGTCTTCTGTAATTAGCTCGTCATCTTCCTCCTTCTTTCTGGCCGCCAGTTTATCTCCTCCTTTGGATCCATCCGACCTTGGTGGTGACGCTGATGCCGCAAAATCGCGACGTAAACTAGGAAACAAAACAGGTCGTGACTGGTATCGATGTACTGGACGAGTGAAGCAACGAGCGACACGAAATGCCATTCCGGACGCGGTCAAAATCGCAAGTCGCGCACAAACTTTTGCCTTGGATGCTCTCACACAACAACCGTCAACAACCACCCAACTTGCAAAAAACTAGTCGTCAATAATGATAAAAACTTAGAATACATCCGAGATATGCTACATGATCTATATCCCCACTCTCCTTCTCGGGGTTTGCATAACACGAGACGCAGCACCAATGCCAGAATGTCGGGGCGTACCGGGGACAATGATTTTCGCGCTACTTCCTTTCGAAGTCTTGACCGCAAGTGCTTCCTCTGCTGCCTTCTTGGCACTCCTGAAGTCGCAGTTTAAGTACCCTTCACATCGTTGGATTAGATGGGAATACTCACTCTTCTCGTTGCCTCGCCATCTCTGTCTCCAACTCGGCCCTCTTGGAGAATTCCCGGTCAGCCTGCCTACGATTACCCCGTTCGTCGAAGTTCTTCTCTTTGACAGAGTAAAAGACGGAGCCCAATTCCGCTACATTGACCATTCATCAGTCCCATTGCAATCGCAGGTGCTGAACGCTTACCAAGCCAATACGCATCGATGGATGTTACTTGGGTCATGTACTCTTTCGATGTCAAAATCAGCTCGTGATATATAACATATGTCGGTGTATCTGTCAAGAACATGTATCAGCACACCAGACAAAGGGGAGATGTATAAGGCTTACATCCAAGTCCATACAGCGCGCTTGTGGGATGAAGGTGCGTGGGCAAACCTGAACGAATATTGACGAATTCGCCAATTCCTTTCACCCGTGCTGCTTGATGGAAGTAGCCTGCCGTTATCGCTTTCCTGTTAATTTAGAGGTCAGAAAAACAATCTCCAACAGCCTTTAAATTACTAACCGGACAATGTCAAAGTCTGTCCCGGCCGATATTAGCTCCATCTTCTGGAACTTCATAATGTCCTCTAGTTGTACTCGGACTTCGCGAGCTTTACGTAGTAGTTTCGGATGAAGAAAATGGCGCATTCCCCAATCGTCCCGGTACCTGTTATTGAGCGACAATTAGCGAGTGTGACTAAAAGAAGACTAACAGTAGTATTTACCCATGACTCTTCCATTGGTTAAAAACATTTAGTAGAGTCAAGTGGTCACTTTCCGGAACATTGAACTTTTCCCTGGCTGCATCAGCTTCCTCCATTCTTTCCTTGGGACGGTAGAAAACGCTAGGAACAGACAACATTGACACAATGGTCAACATCTCTGCTGAGCATTTGTACTCAACAGATGCAATAAGCATTTTCGCCATGGAGGGCTCCATTGGAAACTCAGACATTTTTCGCCCGATAGGTGTCAGGTCCCCAACATTGTCAAGAGCGCCGAGAACCCATAGTTGATACATCGAATTCAAAATGTTAGCCTGAAATTAGGTTTAACGTAGTCATCAAAAAAACATTCGAAGGATACTGACCTGAGGAGGTGGGTCCATAAAATCGAATTCTAGGAGATTTTTAACTCCGAGAGATTTCAATAGCAAAACGGTGTTCGCCAAGTTTGTTCGCTGAATTTCAGGAATAGTATTCTCAAAAAGCTCGTTGCGGAAAGCCATTTCGGTGTACAATCGATAGCAGAAGCTACAATATGATTAGCAAAGCACAGAGCAGAGTGATGTTATACGAACCCATTGCCCGTACGGCCAGCACGACCGGTCCGTTGATTTGCATTGGCTTGACTGATGGGTGTTATCTGCAGAGCATCCATACCAACTTTGGGATTATAGACTTTGAGCTTGGAGTATCCAGCATCGACAACATATAGAATGCCGTCAACTGTTATGTAGAAGTTAAGCAGCCATTTCACATAGGACCAATATGAACTTGACGGACCTGTCAGAGACGTCTCGGCAATGTTGGTAGCAACGATGACTTTGCGCCGCCCATCACTAGTGGCCTCAAAAATCTTTGCTTGGAGATCAGCAGGCATCTGAGAGTATATAGGCAGAATTGCTAGAGGTGCAGGGTCATCCAGTTGCTCCAGCCGCTCTGGAGTATGCTGATCAACCTTCGTACAAAGAATATAAGACATGCAACAAACCTTGCACCACTTGACAGGTAATCTCAATATCCTCTTGGCCAGTCATGAACACCAAGATATCACCAGGTGGAAGCGAGAGATGTATCTGCAATACTTGCTTGACCGCGCTGTCGACATAGTCTTCACAGGGAGATTTTGCATGGAAAATTTCCACCGGAAATGTACGACCTGGGATGGTGAAAGTGGGCGCATTCCCGTAGAACGTAGAGAACTAGATACCAGTGTCAATGGCACGATGCATCCAAGAAGACGTCAAGGAGCGCACCTTGTCAGCATTCATAGTAGCAGAGGTAACAATAAGTTTCAAGTCCCTGCGACGTGAAAGAACTAGAAGGAGTCAGTAACACCCTCAGACACAATCATTTAGCGCCTGACCTTTACGGAGAAGACCCATTAAGACATCAGTACTGAGTGACCGTTCGTGTGCCTCGTCGAGAATGATGACGCTATACCGGTCAAGGTCGCCTTCGTTTAGAGATTCACGGAGGAGGACACCGTCTGTCATATCTACGAGAAGTCAAGTCAGGCGAATCTCCATCTTCTAGAGAGAAAACAACCGTACATTTTATCTTCGTTGAAGCGGATGTACAATCTTCGAAACGGATAGCGTATCCAACCGTAGATCCCAGTTTGCACTTGCATGAAATGGACAGTGAGTTTGAGGTCCGAAACGTTTTGTATAATCACTTACCTCCATTTCCTCACTGACACGCTTTGCGACCGACATTGCAGCGACACGCCGAGGTTGAGTGCAACCAACAAGACCGTGGGTGCAGTAACCATCTTCATACAAGAATTGTGCCAGCTGTGTCGTTTTTCCAGATCCAGTTTCACCCACAACGATGACCACTATGTGCGACTTTCTCAGTACGACCATAATAAAAAATAGTAGTCACACGTGCCAACCTTGATTCTCTCGGAGGATCTTCATCAGTTCCTCACGGCAAGCAAAAGCCGGTAGATATTCACGTTGTTCTTTGAGCGTTCTTGACTTGGCGAAGGAACTGACACCGGAGGACGCTTTCAGATGTGTCGCGAACTTAGAATCGCCCTTGTAGTTCTCCTTCTCGCCTTTGTTTTCCTTCTCTTGCCGTTCTGCTTCAGCTGGAAAGGTGAAACAAAGACTACGTGAATGTGCAACTCCGAGCTGAATAAGAGTAATAGAGGAATGAAGACATACCTTCGGCTTCAGCTTCCTCATCTTTCACGCCCATGATATTTCCTAAAGAGGTACCACCGAGGGCGGCTAGCTTTGCGGCGGCTTTAGCACGTTCTGCCTGCTCCCTCTTTTCCTTCACCAATGCACTACCTTTCTTGGAAAATATGGCCATGTCACTCGTAGGGTCGCGGATAGGATTGATGGGATCAAGCTGCTTGGTGAACACAGTACGGCCATCCAAGAAAGGTGGTTTGAGGTCATGAACCATGACGTGGACGGTCGATTCAGACTCGTCTTCAAAATCTAAATCAACCGTCCTGCGGGTGGCGACACCAGAAGTGAGCATTCGGTTTGCTTCCCAAAGATCGTTATCGGCATTCTGCAAGGGGTAGAAAATGAGGAACAAGACACGAAAGATTTGGCTAAAGTTTCTCACATATTGCGCTTGTCTAGCAGATATTTTTTTCTGAAACACAAATTTATTAAAGGCAGCGTGGGTATAAGAGAAATTTGCACTCACCACCTGCTTGGTGGCAATTTCTACCTGTTTGAGCATGCTCAGATCCTCGTACTGAGCTAAAGGATTGTGTTCTTCGTCGCCAGCGATTCCGCCTTCCTCTGCGCCTGTGTACCAATCCCGATCTAGCCTAACCTGTTCCTCTTCCCATTCATGCGCGTCAAGCCCCAACGCGCCATCGCCTTCGGGACTATCATCTCTAGCAACCCTAGGTGTTGGGGCATCCCACCGTCTATTACGGCTGCCACCCCGTCCCGAGCTGTCATCCCCCCGATAATTGCGTGGTGTAGACTCCCAGCTGACGTTGGGAACGCGGACACTAGGAGCGTCACCAGAACCACGTACAGACTTCGGTGTGGAATCCCAGTCGCGTCTATCACGATCTCGATTTCGGTCACGATTATCATCGTAGTCCCTCTTGCCGCTCCATCCCCGGTCACGGTCCCTGTTAGATCGACGCTGAAAATCACCCAGGCCCTTTGGTGCGTCCGGACGACGGCCTTGCGGTGCAGGAATACCCTCTGGAAAGACGGCATTATGAAACAAAACTAAGAAGGGGCACTCAAACGAACCTCTTTGCTTCTCCCTGTTCTTCCGATATTCTTCTAACCTCTGACGACCAGTATCGGACAATCCACCCGGATGAGAAGGAGTTTCTTCGCCTCGCTGCCTTATATTAGAGTTGCGCGCTGGTAAATTTGGCACTGAAAACAGATATTAGTGAGGATACACTGATATCTAAAGCGAACAAAGGTACCTTTGAAGACAGCCTCGTCGTCATATCTGGCCCTCTTCCTATTTCCCTCATCATAACCCATATTAGCAGCCCGTTTCTCTTTTGCGAGGCGGTCGAGGCCCAATATTGAAGTTCTTGGTGTGGGCGGTTCCAGTGGTTTGGCAGGCTGGCGGAATGTATGTCGCTGAAACCGTTCGAAGAGCTAAGCAAGCAAACCATCAAGAAAAATGACTACACACCACATCCTTTTGCATGAGACCACCTTGTCTAACTGGCTCCGGTTCGAGAACATCGCTATCGTGCACAGTTATGCCCGGAACTGGCTGGGGAATAACACCTGTGGCTTCCTGCTTCGCATGCGACAAAATGTCGGCATAGAGCTCCACCAGAAATGAATCTTTGAACTTGCCAAAGGTGCTTGCGGCTGTCCGAACGAGTGTCAGTCCACCGGCAAAGCACGAAGAGACATCAACGCACCTTTTGTAAATCCCTCTAAAGTGTTGGTTTTCGCAATGTCTGTCACTCTTTGGGCAAGCAGGTCGTTTGGATTGAGGGTATTAAGGGCTCTAGATAGTTTTATTGCAATTTGGTGGTTGAACTCGTCGTGGGCATCAGTAGTAGATGCCATAGCGAATTGAGGACAATGCAGAGGTCGGAGTTGGAAGGAGAGCGTAGCCACGTGGTTTCATCGATCACAACTTGAAGTAATTCGCCACCATGGTCGTAAGTACATATTCTTTGAATACTGGCATAGCTAAACATTCGTAGCTCCTCCTCCTTTCTATCAAGGCTGAACTTGAAAATGTAACAGATCTTGTGCCAGCATCGGAGAATTTTGAGTATTTCTTCCAGGTTCATCGAAACAAAGGTCATCCTGCAAGAACTAATGTGCTTCCCGGTATGTAGGTCAAATGTAACAGCTGCAATGAAGTTCATCCAAAGTTTGTATCTGTGAATCGTAAGGTAGACATCCCATGTCTTTGCAAGAGAACTTCGTGTCTTCACACAGGCCCTCTAGGAAACACGAGAGGTGTCGGGAGGGAAAGGTGCTACCGCTAATTTTGTCTGGCGATGTGGATTATGTCCGTCGTTCGCTTCTGATTTATGTGCCGGTTCTGATGCTTAGGCCGCCCAGGCAAACGGGAGAGTTCTGCAAAATTCGATTCGAGTTATCCGCCACAGCCTTACAGTGCAGAGAACGGTCAATTTGCACCGTTGCTAAAGATTGAGTGCAGGGGTCTTGAATTTATAGGATTCGATCCTAGTGTCAGTCCTTCTATTCTATTATGGTCGTCCTAATTTATTCATGCCTTCCAGGGTACTTGGAAATGTATCGGAATGACAGGGCAATCATTTCCCGAGGTTGACCTTAGTGAAGGAGAGTGGAATGATTACGACGAGAAGGTGTACTTCGTTTCATTATCTTTAAACCACATTTATCTTACTTTCCAGGCGGCTCTCCCTGTCGGCGTGTCGGACATAGGCAGCAAGTGGACGAGGGCATGATGTACACTCCAACGAAGTAACAAATTGTATGATGAAGTACCATCAAGTCAATCCACTATTCTATTATCCTCCTTCGTCTCAGATTTAGTGATGGGGCAGCCGCCTCTCACCGTTGACGAAAGGTCTGATTTCTGCATGTGGTGGCCTCTGAAGATGTCTCTTTTCCAACGGGTATCCGAATCGCTTTTGATGTTCGGCACTGTAAGTATTTTCTCTGTGGCTCCTTTGACCTGTTGCTTCCCTTTCTCTACTATACGGGATTGAGCTTTCTTCGTTTTCGCGATATGTGCGACCCTGTTTAATCTGTTCAGTATCCGTTCTTTGACAACACCTTATGTTAAACGTACCCCCAAAGCGCTATTTCTGCTTTGCTGGCCTTGACCTTGCGCATATCAACACCGCGTTCTGCCAGTACGTTGAGAAATTGATGATAGTGCTATGTAGGGTGAATGAGGTTGTCGCGCATGTAGTACAGGTAAAAACTTACCTCGATTGTTGTCCTACCAGCTACATTAGTGTCCAGGCATTTACAGTCCATCTTAAACAACATTACCTGTAATGACCGGACAAAGGTGACAGTGAATGAATGACACCCTCTCTGACAGTTATAAGACCAGCAGATGTAACCAGTCCTCCAGCAAGAAATGATGAGTGCTGGAACGTCCCTGTGTCTGTGGTGCATAGGACTAAGTGTCAGTAACAGTTCATTGCAAGACCTAGTAGACAACCTTTGATTCCAATAAAGATGTTGACTGCAAAGAGATGAGTATTTTTCCTCATTCTCGGTGGATAGAAGTTTCGCTAACAATGTTTGTCCTGGAATGACGGTAAGTTGAAAAAAGCGAAGCGTGATCTTATCGAGTTATACCGAAATAAAGATCCAAGTATTTCGTCGAACTGTTTTCCTCAACAATCGATTGGTAATCCCCTTGATGGTAAAATACTGATGAAACAATGTGGTGATTTTATTTTTCCCTTTCTCGTTTCCTAGATAATGGTTAACTTCGTCGCTCTCTTCGCTGTATACCGAGGATGAAGATATTGAGGATGCAAAGCTTCCGCGACGAGCTGGCCGCTGAGGGATATCCTCGGGTATGATGCCTTGACCATTACCAGAATCCTTCCAGCGACCAGCACTAGTGTCGATGAGTTCGTTATTCCTGTTCCAGCGTAATCTGCCTTGGGCGTCGATCTTGACAAGATAATTTAATCCTGCCAGGCAGATGCGTTAACAAGAAATAAAGATGGAATTACTCGAATATACTTTGCTCGGTGGATAGGTATCTGGCCATTTCATGATATCGATTTATACACCAAGGAAGAGATTGACTCACTGGATTCTCTGAGAAGAGGTATATGAATCACGAGAACATAAGTCATGACATGAAGGTTAGAGTTGTCTACCTCTTGTTCAAGCTGGGAACGAGGACACTCATCGAGTGACAATGACTTTCCGTCTCCGACGTCAAGCCTATGCCATAGGATTCAGCTACAGGATGAACCATGCACCAGAACACGCACCATCGAAAGAAATTATCTTCCGTGCTTTCTTGCTGCCACCGCTTGTGATACCACTGGAGGCCAGTGGATCGTGTCATATACACCAAACAACCGTGTGAAAGAAAGAACAGATACCTTGACTGTTATTTCACGTTAGAAGGTAAAGGGAAAAATATTCGGAATACTCAACGATTAGAACCGTAGCGGTGTTTACTACGATTACTTTCACTCTCAACTTTTGCTGACTCCCTGTATGGTTTGAGACGCACCCATCGATAAGTTCGAGCCAATGCTGAACTTCAAGCACTTTGTTCTTCACTTGCGGCTTATCTACGCCTGATTGTTGTAGAGGATTATTGGCGTCTTGTAATCGGCTCGCAAAAAAGATGCTGCGTTTCCACCTTTCTGAAGGTGTATTATCATTGCGATTGGCAGCTATTCTTCCTATCTAGGTTAGACTTGTCAGAGGACTATAGACTTCAGAGAACCCAAGCGTACCTTCAGTCGAGTATGCGTTACAGCATCCTTCCAGCGGATATCTGGATTCATTAATCCTGGCTTTGCTTCGTTACCATTCCTTGATCTCCAGAATCTCTGCAAAACCTCGGCGGCGGCTTGTCGCCTTCTCTCATCTTCATTGCTGTCAGTACTCATGGCGGTCGGTGGTAATTGTGGTGTAAAGTAGTAGAATGACGTCACAGCGTAATTACTAGAACATTAATAGATGGCTACAAATGGTTACTGATGGGACTATACTAAACAAATGACATGAACGACAACGAAGAGACGTGTAAGAGTAGCAAGAAGGATGGACAGATGAATGTGCGATTGCATGAGCGATAGATGCGC
The DNA here is from genome assembly GCA_030407015.1 of Armillaria fumosa. Classification (NCBI taxonomy): domain Eukaryota; kingdom Fungi; phylum Basidiomycota; class Agaricomycetes; order Agaricales; family Physalacriaceae; genus Armillaria; species Armillaria fumosa. Next base: position 1,699,693 of record JAUDYM010000001.1, read on the forward strand.
AGTGGAGAGAGAATGTGGAGATGAGAAAGAAAAGACAATGTTCGGAGGCGAAGGAGACCAGTAATTGATATCCTAGTTAAATCCAGTAAACTGCCAGTCAGGATCGAGTGTTAAATATTTATGTTTCCGAAGTTCCTGTGCGGTTGGACGTTCCTCGGGATTTCTGGTTGGGGATTGTTAGGATATATCGGGAAAAATCAGAAAATGGCCTACATCGCGAAGCACTTCTTGCGGAAATCATCACCAAGATCTGATAGGATAACACCTTCAGGTATGGGAGGTGGCTGCTTCAACTGATAGAGCTGATGGATCAGAATATCAGCCAAGCGCTACCAAAAAAAGATCCATGGAATACTACCTTGAACATAACAGCAACCATCTCATCTCCCTGCCACGGTCTTGTTCCCGCCCACATTTCCAGAACAACACAGCCGACACTCCAGATGTCGACTTTGAAGTTGTAACCCTTGCCTTGCGGATTGACAACCTCAGGAGCCATCCAAAATACGGTTCCTTGCATAGCAGTTTCCGCGCCGTTATCGTCCGTCCGCTTTGAAATCCCGAAATCCGAAATCTTACAAACGCCCGACATCTCCACAAGAATATTGTCAGCCTTCAGATCCTGTGAATGACGTTAGGAATGCTCTTCGGCCATCGAACATGAGTGACATACCCGATGGAGAATCCCTTTTGAATGAAGGTACTCTAAACCGCCGAGAATCTGTTTAGTGAAAGATTTTGTGACCTCTTCGTTGAACCTGCCGTGCTTCAAAAGACAGCTTCCAACAGAGCCTCCAGGAACGTATTCCAAAAAGCTGTTAAACCTTAATCAGCTAGCTGTGGAGAGCGCGAAAATTTTTGCTAACGCACATGCTTAGATTTGAAGGCGTTTCCTCGAATCCCAGGTACTGAACTATGTTTGGATGATCCAAATCTTTCAACGTTTCGCTCTCAGACTTCAACGCCTGAACTACAGTAACTTGCCGAGAATCATTCTTGTCACTCGCGGTCCTCGGAATTTCGACTTGTTTAACAGCAATCATCTCCCCAGTAGTGGCATTAAGAGCAAGATAAACGCGTCCGTACGTCCCTTTACCGATCAATTCTCCTCGGACCCATTTGAACGTAGCTGTAAAAGAATTTAGTTGAGTTATGTAAGATAGGCGTTGTTGAATACTAACTCGGACCGCCAGAGGGTGATTCGGGAGAAGGTCCACCCATATTTGCTCGGGCTTGCGCTGTGGTGACCTCTTCCAGCTTACTACCCCACAACTTTGTGCTTCTTTTGCGTAATACACTCGAAGCGAAGGAAGAATCTGCTTTGGAATTGCGGTTGATCCGCCGCTTGTGCTCCTCAGCTACATGTCGAATTGACTTCTTCCCTTTAACACGCGACTTCTCAGGCAATAATGGAATGGGAGGCATGGCAATAGATGCCGGTTCGGGACTGACTTCCGCAACCGGCTCTGCAGTTGTAGGTGAGGTACCACCAGAGTTCGCCTCGATAACAGGCTTATCCAAGTCATGTTCCGGGAAGAATTCCTCCAGACGCTCATAGACATCCTCTGGAGGTGGGCGAGTGTCAGTAAAAGTGCTCCCTCTCCCTCTTGTCTTTAGCTTCGTTGCCTGTGATGAAGACATAGGAGTCGACTGGGAGCCGCTGGACTGAGCGGACTGTATTGCCACGCTGGGGATAGTACTTGGGGTGGTATCTACCGTCAAGTGGGGTTTCTTCATCCATGTACCGGAGTCTGCGTGGTCACTGTCCGAGTCATCTTCACCAGAGCTGAACTCCGTGGATGGCATCTTCAGTGATGGCTTAGAATTAAGGAAAGACGGCGTTTTGTCTAAGCGAAGATGTGGAACAACAGTACTTTCTGATTGATCCAGATCTACCGGGGGAAACCATGCACGTTGGTCTGTCCCCAAAGTAGATTCTGGAGCTGCATCACCGGGCATGCCTACTATTGTCCCCGATGAAGTCTCCGCACTGTTCGTCAGCATTCTGTGACGCGTTGATCTTGGGCTATGCGGACTGATAGGACTTTGTGGTGGAGATTTTGTAGTAGTATCAGTGTGTGTATCCCGAGTGTAGAGTCGTGTAGGGCCGGAAAGGGGCAGGGAAGCTGTGGGAGGCGAACGCGCTAAATCTGCATATTCCATGGTATTAGGATACGGTGGTGTTGGCCGCTGATACTTGTTTGTCGGGGAAGACATAAGTGTCATAACATCACTGAGAGCCGAATGCGGTCTCGGGAATGGGTCTGGGTTGGGTGTCATGTAGCCTCCTGGATATCCAGTTGTTCTGCCATTGTATTGTGAGCGCTGAGATGGACCTTGGACCGGCAAGGGTTTAGCAGGCGTCCGAGACTCATAAGGCTTAGTTCCGAGCATGAAAGGATAGTTTCCGTTTGATCTATTCATAGAGGTCTGTCCAGGTTGGCGCCGAGGCATGCCAGGCTGCAGCGTAGCTGGATGTCCACCATTGAAGGCGACAGCGCGGAGATGATCCACGCTCTTAGCAGTTTTGATGGTCCTCCAAGGGTCGCTAGACGAAGTCGGGGTACCAGTCAACTTTTGGTCAGCCTTCTCTTCACCTTTCCAAGTTACAACGTAGGTTGAAGGTACGGGTTGACCAGCCGGACGACTCGTTCCGGGACTACGAATTTCGGGAGATGCATGAGGTACAGGCGGAGGAGGATGACGCGGAGGAGCCGGCACTACTATAGGACGGCCTGATTGCGTAGCTTTGTGTCGGGTAGGATATACTGGAGTTTTGACTCGGCACTGCTTTGGCGACTGGCGGGTAGGTGCTGAGGTCGGCATCTCCTGATCACGGGAAACGACAACCCAAGAATCCGGGCGGCCCATGTTTTCATCGAGGTCCCGTCGTTGTGGCTCCAGTCTTGCTCTTGTACGGCGTTCTTTTGATTGGAGATTATCTCGAGATGACTGATGGTCAAGGCCGCCTTGTTGACTTTGCCACTGCCGACCTGCCGTCTCGATAAATTGTTCCGAAGATCTCAGTGCTTGCTCTCTGTCGGCAGCAGCATCGGATCCAGAACGCCCATGCGTTCGTGTGCCGGGAGGGGTCAAGCTACTGTCGTCAAAGGTGGCACTGAGAGGTGATAAAGGTGGTGGCGCGGATGAAGGAGGCAGTGGTACGGATGGTAGAGGCGGAGGTGGTGGTGGAGCGGGCACAAGGCTTCCGTACCAATTGACAAATTGTTTTGCTTCACTTTGGCTGACAGCTGGAGGTGAGGGCGTAGTTGAGCGGGGAGGTATAAGGGGAGAAGAAGGTCGAGCGGGAGCACTCGGGCGACGTCCAGACGATGACAGAACGGTAACTGCGCTAGTTACGGTATTGAGATGAGGGTGGGGAGGTGGACGTATGGTTGTTCTATGGTTGTCGGCGTCAACGTCCGCGTCATAAGCAGTGGCTTGCTCTGCAGGTATCTGCTCGCTAGCTGAGGACAGACTTCCATGGCGAGAACGAGATCGCCGTCGTGGCCTTAGAGGTGCACACGATGGTAGGACGGGAGGGGGTACAGTGTTGACACTGGGAGAGAGTGAGGTCGGTAAAGACGGTGCAGCCTCGTGCACAGGCGCAGATGAATGCGAGACGAGAAGCTTCAGTGTCCCTTTGGAGTCTCCCAACTCTCGACAGAGTTCAAACAACTTTTCATCTGTCAGCGCGTCACCAATAGCAAAGGCGCCTATTTCAGTGCGATAGATGGAAAAACGAGACTGCTCATCGTCATCAATGTGCAACTAGACAGAGCTAAGGATTCATGGAGATATCAGAGTGAAGAATCACACACCTTGGAGAACACACATTCTCGAATGACCGCTGCGCTCTGCACCCCACTTATGTCGACGTTGACATAGGTATCAGAATCTGCCGTAGCAAGAATAGATACTTTATCCGAAACTGTGGTGGTGGAAGTGGTAGAGCTACGGCTAGAAGCGGAAGTATAAGAGTCTGGGGTAGAAACAGTTGGAGACTGCGAGTGGATGATCATCAGTGATATTAAAAAAATAAGACAAGGTCACGGACCGTATTGACTGGAGGTGGCGCAGGCGGCACAGGCTGAGGTCGTGGGTGGTGAGATCTGTGTTGGAAAGGTGACTTGAGCTGCTGAAAGATCTTGCCGGTGACGTTACGGGAGGTGGAGATATGTATGTCGTTCCGCCCGCTTCGGTCATTATTATATGATGCGATAGCGGGGTCCTGCTGAGGTAAATAATCGGTAGAAAGATCCACAGGAGGTATTGGGAGGCCTGGGGTGCTTGGGGGCGGGGTCGATTCGTCGGCGGCAGGAGAGCTGGTGCTGGATGGCGATGAAAGAGACTGGCGAGAAGCCTGAGAGCGAGGAACACGAGGCGCCATGTTCGTCGTCAAAGGGGAAGGAGCCGGTGGAGGAGACCTGGGAACACTGGGAAGGGGCGCGCGGCGAAGGTAGGGATTGACATTAGTGGGCCTATCGTCGTCGCTGCTCTCCGAATCTGAACCGGGATTGACGACATGGAAAGTAGGGCGCGGCTTGGAAAATCTAGGTAGCTCTGACATTGGAGGCAGAGCCTTGTATGTACAGTGCGCCAGTGGGAATATGATGAACTGTTGAAATGAGGCAAAAGGTCGTCGAGCGTGGTCGATGCCGCCAGCGATGTGTAGACAGGCGTGCTCAGCGAGCGATCCAACGGCGAGAACGGCGGCAAAAAGGACGGAGGAAGGGAAGGAAAGGCTCCAGCGCCGACTTGAAGGAGGTCGTCGAGTCCAGGTACTCAGGATCTCACTCTGCTGATGTAATACAAGTGCGCTGCCGGCTGCTTTTCTAGAAAACTTTCATGGAAACGCTCAAGCGGCTACCTGCGGCTGGATCTTTCCAAGATTTTTTCGTCGTATTCTTTTTGATTTTCGCCAGTTCTTGATCATAAAGTGTATCCGCAAAAATGATACATTCTAGAAATACAGCCAACATGCTCCTCACAGTACTGGGTAATAAAAACGCTGGTGATCCTCGATGTCCCTTCATTGCATGTGTAAGTGTCATTCTGTGTTCCCCACCTTGGGAAATTCCGCTCTTGTCTCTAGCGTCGTCTCACCCCAGCTGAGTAGCTTCAAGAGACTCACTAGCTTCACCTCCTTCCCCTGACTCAAGCTCTCCAAAATCGCCGCATTCACCTCCCCGGCTGTTTTCAGACGTTGCGCTGGCGATAAAAGATCCGAAATGGGTGTAGGCGTTGTCGATGTCGACTCGAATGCCAAGAGCGCCATCGTTCGTTCCAGCTCAGTTAGGAACTCCGGACTCTCCTCACCACGAGGAGCTAATTCCTCCTGTGCAAATTGCAGCGCGTCGGCAATCCGCCCGTGCCGTATAAACTCTATCAGCTTCTGTTGTTGTAGATGAAAGTATAGTGCTGGATTGGTATCCAATATCTGTGCAACGCATCAATGATTACCCGTCAAACACAAGTATCCAGAAAACGAAAATATTCATATTGAAGACTGAAGTTTTGGTTGTAAAGTCTCCTCACCGACCCGGAGGTCTGAGAGTGGTGCATGAAAGGTTTAATCTTGTGATCCCTATCGAGGGGAACTTAGCAGAGAAAGAAACTCACCTCCGGGTTGAGATCATTGACGCGAGTGATTGCGTCCTCCACGTCGCCACGTTGCAGAGCTTCGCGAATATTCATTCGGCTCTCGATGCTCTCAAAGTCGACGGGCGGCGTCAGATTGGCCTCTTGGCTAAATTCCTCGGCAGCAGACTTGTAGCCCTCAATAACTAGGTAATCCATGATAAGACGGTTAAGGTCCCTGCCAAGCAAAATCGTCAGTTTTCCAGCAACGAAAGACGAAAGCATAGGAAGCATCAGATAATAAAATTTCATTGTACTCATCAAACAATTCAGAGAGATTCCCATTGACATTTATCATCATCGAAGAGACACAGGATGAGGACTCACGTTTTTGATACCTGGACCTCGTGCATACGGCGGTCCCATTCTTCATCGCGTATTCGCACCTTTGGTGGAGACGTAGATGTAGACTGCTGGATCAAGTCAACGCTGGTCACGAATGTGCCCACGGACTCACCATAGAGAAAGCAAGCAACGAAAAATTTTGTCCTTTTATGGCTATCCCATTCGGTTGGTTTAGGGCAGGTCAGATGACATTGCACCGGACCGGTGCTTACCCGCCCTTCAAGTCACGACATTATCTCGCTATCCCGTCGGCAAAATACCACACTGTTACTGCAGTCCCAATGCCTGGATTCTTTCTTTGTAACTTTCAGCTGCAATGGCACAACATACGATACGCGCTTCCGTAGTGCAAACATGCAGTCAGGCATACAACTTGGACGCTACACTTCAGAAACTGGACGAATTGACTCGTTTAGCCAAGGATCGTGATGGCTCACAGCTTGCCGTATTTCCAGAGGCCTTGTAAGATTTCACTAGCGGCTGCGGACTATGCTGATACTACATTCGCAGTATTGGAGGTGTTATAGATTCTTCGAAATGCATGTATATGTTGGCTGATTAACTCTAGGATATCCCAAAATGTCTACCTTTGGTGCTGTTGTAGGCCTTAGAGCAGCCCAAGGACGAGACGAGTTTTTACGTTACCACTCTGCGGCCATCGAAATCCCTTCCGCTGCGATCTCTCGGATAGAAGCTATCAGCAAAGAAACAGGTGTTTTTCTTGTTGTCGGCGTAATCGAACGAGACGGTGGAACGCTGTATTGCACGGCTGTTTTCATAGACCCAGAACAAGGCTATATCGCCAAGCATCGCAAGCTCGCACCCACTGCGTCTGAGCGACTGATTTGGGGCCAGGGAAATGGTTCTACCCTTTCTGTGGTCGACAAAGATTTCGGATCTTCAAGCGAAGCTGTGGTTCCAGCTAAGATCTCGGCGGCTATATGTTGGTACGGTGCAATGTTGCAAATTGAACTATCTGACACCTCTGACCTCACGGCTTCTTCAAGGGAGAATTACATGCCCTTACGTTTGTCCTACACCATGGTGAACCTTAGCTCGTGAATTAACTCAATGCGCCTTCTCAGTGCGCTATTTTTACTACTCAAAAGGAGTCCAGATCTATTGCGCACCCACCGTGGATGCCCGACCTGTGTGGCAGAATTCCATGATTCACATCGCTCTTGAGGGGCGTTGCTTCGTTCTTGCGGCTTGTCAATATGCAGAAGAGAAGGATTACCCTGTTGATCACGCGGTTGCAGACGTTTCAGCACGTAACCCTCAGAACGTTATGATTGCCGGAGGGAGTGTCATTGTTGACCCTTTGGGTGAGGTGTTAGCTGGACCATTACTCAAAGGGGAGGGTGTCTTGACTGCTACTTTGGACTTGGATGATTGTATCCGTGGAAAATTTGACTTGGATGTCGTCGGGCATTATGCTCGTCCCGATGGTAAGTTGCTGAAATGTAGGTGAATTATTGCTGACGTCTATATTTCATAGTCTTTAGTTTCTCAACCAACTTGCAATGATTTGCAGGGTACTCACGATCGAGACAAGACCTATTTTGATCTGAAGAATACAAGTACTTTGACTTTGCTCATTGTGACTGATTTGTTCTTTGTTTTGTCAATACCGCATCAAAATTTGAACAAGGAATGGTTCCAGGTGGCATTCAAAGCAAGCCAAGGACACTATAAGAAGGTTAGCTGAGTGACAATGCCTACCAGCAGTCAACGTTCAACGACTAACCATACTCAACCTCTTCATTCTCGACATCATGGAATCCGCTAACGCATACGCCGCGGCAATGTCTACACTACTCGCGCGACGCGTTGCAACGGCAAGCTCGCCCCAGGACCCATCAAAACGTCCTCGAGCTAAACCGGATGCATCCGGGGCAAATTACAACCCCATGTGCCGAAAGACGCTAGGAAAAGGTGCATTCCTGAAGGACGAGACTCTACGTCGGGCGAAAGACGGCAAAATCATTCGGTCACCGGAGACAGAATCGCAGTCATTGACAAGCCTCGTTCAGAATGGGAATATGCGCCATGGCGTTCCACGTCATGACTGCCCTGACTTCGGCGGACATGCAGCACAGATGGAGGAGGTCGGGGTACTGTTTCAGGATACATGCGGCTTCATTCATATTGACGCGCCCTCAACACAGCGGGCTGCGATGAATGGAACGTTATTTTTTTCCCAGGATTACCAGGAAGTGTCCGGAACGATGTACAGTTATACGGGGAACGGACCAAACGTGGAGATTGACGTCGATCCATGGCAACTATCCGAGGAGAACAGAATATTCGACATGTTCATCAACGTGGAGGAATGCGCTGCATAAGGGGAAAGAAGGGTCTATGATTAGACGCCCCATGATGACACAACCGTACCGTACTAATGCCTTTAAAATTTTAATACTAGACATAGATTGTACTTTGCTGGAATTCGAGAGGATACCTCAAGGCGGGAGATCATGACCGCACGAAGAACGCGTGTGAGCCAAAATTAAAAAAAGACGACAGGGAACATGGTTAGCAATGACGAGCAAGAAGAGACCTATAACATGGGTAAGCGCTTTCTAGATGGGAGTAGAAACGGCTTCACTTACATACGTCGTAACCGAGGCGCTGTTCCTGCCCAAGCCTAAACTGGGATTAGTCGCCGAGCTCAGTTGCCGACGCCACCTTAGCCAAACAGCGCACAACTTCTTTCCTCCCATCGTGCCAGTCGTCTCTACTGTAATTTTTTATTCCCTTGCCGCTCTCTCCTTCTTCCCCTTACGCCCTTTCTTTATTCTTCCCAGATGGCCGACTCATATTCTTCCTCTCGCAATGGCGACATTTCTCCCAACGGGCTTGGAAATGGCTCAAGTCCATCACTCGTTCCAACTCAGGCTACTGCGCCTCTATCGAGCGTCATTCGCAAAAAGCTAATGGGCTACGTCGGTTTTGCCAATCTTCCCAATCAAGTACACAGGAAGAGCGTGAGGAAAGGGTTCCAGTTCACTGCAATGGTTGTTGGTATGCTCCCGTTTTTCTTCGATATCTCAATTATGCCTTTGGCTTTTCTCACCGCGTCATTCTCTGTTCTATAGGCGAATCAGGCCTGGGAAAGTCAACTCTTATCAACACCTTGTTCAACACGCCATTATACCCCCCCAAAGAGCCTCTGCCCCCTTCAGCAGAGCGACCGAAAACCGTCGCTATCGAGAGCATTGGGGCCGGTCAGTTGACTACTTATCACTTTCCCTTCTTTTAAACTCTTTTTACGTGTAGACATTGAGGAGAACGGTGTGCGGCTACACTTGACTGTTGTTGACACCCCTGGGTTCGGCGACTTTGTGAACAATGATGAGAGGTCTGTCGCCTCTACCTTCTCTTATCTCTATCTACTCACAGATCATCACACAGCTGGAAGCCCATCGTTGAGAACATCGAGTCACGGTTTGATTCATACCTCGAGCAAGAGAACCGTGTTAACCGGATGAAGATTGTCGACAACCGAGTACACGCTTGTCTCTACTTCATCCAACCCACTGGCCATTCGTGAGTGTCGCCTTATTTCCATTCCGGAATAGGTTTTGTGACTAGGCATACAGATTGAAGCAGATTGACGTCGAATTCATGCGCCGCCTGCATACCAAAGTCAATTTGATTCCTGTCATTGCCAAGGCAGACACCATGACTGATGAAGAGATTGCGGAGTTTAAGGAGCGGGTCAGTTACATTTGCAACGTCTTTTTATCTACTCTTCTGACGCCACCCCTTCATAGATTCTCGCTGACATTGCTCACAATAACATCCACATCTTCCAGGCACCTACATACGATAACGAGGATGAGGAGACGATTGCAGAGGCAGAAGAAATCGCCGGCAAGATTCCTTTCGCAGTCGTAGGTTCTGATAAGACCGTGAGCACACCCGATGGCCGCAAAGTGCGCGGACGTGCATATCCTTGGGGAGTGGTCGAAGTTGATAACGAGGATCATTGTGACTTTGTCAAGCTAAGACAAATGCTTGTTCGCACCTACATGGAGGAGTTGAGGGAGTACACTAACGACGTGCTGTATGAGAACTGGCGAACAGAAAAGCTTCTCAGCATGGGTGTTGCTCAAGATTCTACTGTCTTCAAGGAGATCAAGTGGGTTTCTCATGGTGATCCTCCCTTATCTGTCTAATTCTTGCATTCTAGCCCTGCCGCAAGACTACAGGAAGAACGTGTCATGCACGAGGCGAAACTGGCCAAGATGGAGGCCGAGATGAAGATGGTTTTCCAGCAAAAGGTCCAGGAGAAGGAGTCCAAGCTCAAGCAATCCGAGGAGGAGCTCTACGCCCGTCACAAGGAGATGAAGGATGCTCTGGAGAAACAGCGCACCGATCTCGAGGAGAAGAAGAAGCGAATCGAGACCGGTCGGCCGCTGACTCCCGAAAAGAACGCGGTATGTCCTTTGAATGGTCTGCGAGATTTACCCCATTGACGATTTCTCTCGCAGACGGGCCGCAGGAAGGGATTCCTCCGCACTTAAGGTCGCGGCTGACGCTCGAAATCCATATCATCTCTTTAATACCATGGACCTTTTCCCTTTCTTTGTTACATATGTACGACACGCGTTAGCTCACACATTTTTTCTATGGTGCCTTTAGTATCAACACTTTTACTTGGTCTTTGTGAATTCGCACACTCTTTTACACGGATATCCTCTTTACTGCTATTCTTTAGTACGCTTTTCGACGAGTTCTTGTGTATGTGCATGGAGGTTCCCGTTGGCTAGAGAATATACCACTGTTTTCGCTCTGCCACTGAAGTCAACAAAGCTAAACTTTGACGTGATGCCGGTGAATTATTCTCAGCCACTGTACTGTACTACTTTACTCTCTCTGCGATGGACAACATCCAGCCGCTATTGTCTGTACTAGACGTATTCACTCGAGCACCAGACAAAATATCACTGGAGAATGCCAATACTTGGCTTCAAGACTTCCAACATTCTGTTTGTCTTTCGCTGTGGACGTCCTTCGACAATTCCCTGACTCTCCATCCGCCATTGTCGTAGTCAGAAGCCTGGGCAACCTCTAATGTCCTTCTCCTTTCTCCCGATGCACCCCCGGCAGCGAAGCTTTTTGCTGCGCAGACCTTCAGATCCAAGGTCGGCTCCTTCCTTTCAGTTCGTTCTCTGCTAAGGCTGCTACCCAAGGTTACCTACGATCTCCATCAAGTCGACACAGCTAACTTGTCATCGTTACGGGACACATTACTGACGGCTCTCAAGAGTTACCAAGCTGGGCCAAGGACAATCATCGTACAATTATGTCTCGCACTGGTCGGTCTAGCCGTGCAGTATCCAGTCTGGGATAACGCCGTGCAGACTATGATTGATATTTTTGGGAGGGATCCATCGTCTGTCCCCGTTTTATTACAATTCCTTACGCTCCTACCCGAGGAGCTGAGCAATAGCACAAGATATCCGGTTTCGGTGCGTATCTTCCTGCGATCTTACGAGACGCTATCTATATGGATGATCCGCTAGAATGAGGACCTCCGTCAACGATCAAATGCCCTCCTTACTTCCCACTCCAAGGAAGTCATTGAGCTGTTGGCGATGTACTTGCAGGCTCCTGGTGCGTCCGTTTATTCACGGTCTGATCGATATATGTCATCTGGAACCCAACAGGTGTAACGGCTGCCGTACAGGAACAGGTGTTCAACTGTCTTCGAAGTTGGCTGGTCGCAGGGGAAATCAGTCCGGCCGTTTTGAGCAAGACAGCTCTATTCTCGTTCGCCTTCGATGCACTTGCATCCGACCAACTTTTCGATTCAGCTGTTAACGTGATATGCGATCTTATTCACGAAACACAAGAAGTCGACGCCAATATGCCTGTCATCGAGCTCATTGTTCCTAGGGTTATCGCGCTGAAACCCCAGTTGACCAAGGAAAAAGAAGATCCGGAGAAAATAAGAGGCTATGCCCGCATATTCTCAGAGGCAGGAGACACGTACCGGCTACTTCTTATACAGCACACAGAGGCATTCTTCCCCATAGTGGAGGCGATTGGAGAATGTTCGGCTTACCACGACCTCGACATTGTCCCTATAACTTTCCCCTTCTGGATGCGTCTGGCAAATAATTTGTCGAAAAAGGCATCGGTCCCTCCTCTCTTCTTGAATGCATATCAAGCACTTGTAGGCGTAATCATCGGCCATTTACACTTTCCTCCAGATTCTACGCCTTTATCGGGACAGGAAGCGGATGACTTCCGGTCCTTCAGACATGTCATGGGTGATACGCTGAAGGACTGTTGCATTGTCCTTCGCCCTGATACATGTTTACTTGCCGCATATGAGCGGATTGCCGCCGCCCTGGGTCGCGGAAACAACGTATCATGGCAGGAAATTGAAGCGCCTCTGTTTGCGCTCCGTTCTATGGGTGCTGAGGCCGTCCCTACCGACGATGTGGCTGTTCCAAAGATCATGGACCTCATACCAACACTCCCAGACCATCCAAGAGTTCGCTACGCTGCGCTGCTCATCATATCTCGATACACAGAGTGGATTGGCATGCATCCAAATTATATTTCCTTCCAGTTACAATATATATCGGCCGGTTTCGATATTCCTGATCCTGAAGTTAGTGCTGCTGCCGGTGTAGCTCTGAAATACATGTGCCAGGACTGTAGACAGGTGTGTTGCTGCTCTTTTTCCGCAATAGTCCCAAGTCTTATGTTTCCCACAGCATCTTACCGAGTTTTTGCCTACCCTCCATACCTTCCTCAACTCTTCTGGGGCCAAACTATCGCAAGATGACAAACGACAAGTATACGAGGCCATCGCATACGTCATTTCTGCAATGCCGATGGAGAGAGCCGCTGAATCATTGCGCACTTTTTCTGTCGACATATTATCGCGCGTTCATGATGTGACGAATCAAGCTACCGTTACGAAAGACGAAATGCAGAGCATTTGCGGTAAGTTACGGTGTTGCTTTTGCTCCTGAGATTGTTAATGTTATTTTTTCAGATGGTCTTGAAAATCTGGAAGCTATGCTGTATGTTATTCAGAGCTTCGGCGAGGAATTGCCCATCGCCTGTCAAAACACGTGTGAACAAACTTGGGCGGTCTTCGACAACTTCTTGACAAAGTATGGTACGGAATACGAAGTTGCGGAAAGAACAAACCGAGTTTTGCGACATGGCATCACCTTCTACGGGCAAGCGGCGCGGCCTGTGGCAGTTTCTGTCCTAACGAAGATGTCATACATGTTCGATACTAGTCAAGTATCCAGCTACCTGTGGATTGGCGGCAAGATTGTGGAAGGATTCGGCGCTGGCGGGGATAATGCAATTCAGGCTGCCTGCCGAGAGATTTATGAGCGATCTACGCAAAGAATGATAATTCTTCTTCAGACGAAGCAGGCTACGGAGATTCCTGATGGTAAGTTTTATTTGCTTGATTGAGCAACGCTTCTGATATCCACTCGTGCATCCAGTCTTGGAGGATTATGTGCATCTCATGAGGCATATTTTGCAACACACTCCGGATATCTTCTTCCAATCACCCGCGTTTCCAATGGTGATGGAGGCTTCTATGGCCGCTCTGACGGTGGTCTACGACTCTATTGTCGATGTCGCGTTGGACCTTTTCCATGATATTCTAACACACCAATGCCTATCTCCCTCACCCACGACTCCTTCTTCCCCTCAACACGCAGTACATGCCACAGCCATTCAAGGTGTTCTACAGAAAGAGGGTTATCAGCTTGTAGGGCACCTGCTTGATGGCTTGGTGGGTGATTTCTATGAGGAAATGACCAACTCTGTGGTGTCGATTTTCCGATCAACGGCGTACCTTCTTCCGTCCGAGCTTTTATCGTGGCTGACCCCCATACTACAACAAATACCCACAACAAAGGTTCCTGCGGAGATAAAAACCGAATTTCTTTCCGAAGTAACACGGTATGTCGTGATCCTTCCTGATTTTTGAGTGGCCTAATGTATGTGGACTTCAGGGCGGTTAACGAGGGGCAATTTGATAAGATCAAGTATGCCATGCTGGCGTTACGACGTGGATCGAGGAAAGCACGGGAGAGACGGCGGGATGGAGCAGCGTCTTTCCGATGATGATAGGAAGAATGTCATGTACTCTGTATTATTTCGCTTGATACAATCTGTTAATTAGGTAGGTAAAGAGTAGGTAAGTGAATATATAAAGTGTACGAAGCGGGATTGCATAGCTGGAGCATCCTTTCCGACGATGTACCCTGTATTATCTCACTCTAAAGGGGTAGGTAAATGCTATGGTGCCGTACCCCAGACTCGGCACGAAATTGCGGGGGGCGGGTTAACCTTGTGCAATCATGGACCAGAGTCGTCCAGGCCGAAAATAAAGCCAAACACTTGAGGGTGAGCGGAAGTCCGTGTGCAGTCCGTGTCACTTGGCGGAATCTATATCTTGCTCTCTCTCTCTTTTTTCCTTCGCGACGCAATGTTTCGACGTTTTGGACAGTCAGTCCTGCTAAGCAGTGAGCACCGGGCGTCCTCGCTGACCGTATTTCGCTTACTGTCATTGCCAGATGGACGCCGGACGTTCTCCCAGTCTGCGGCTCGTAGAAGTTACGAGGACACCGCGAAGAACCTCCTCATCAACAAGGACACCAAGGTTCTGTGCCAGGGTTTCACCGGAAAGACCGTCAGTACCCTTTCTCCTGTGGGTTTTCACCGTTACTGACAGCCAGCGCGCCGCAGGGTACTTTCCACGTAACGGAAGCATTGGCGTATGGTACCAAGATGGTGGGAGGTGTGTCCCCAAAGAAGGCCGGCCAGACCCATCTTGGCTTGCCTGTCTTTGGCAGCGTGAAGGAGGTACGTCGCGTCGTCTTTCGCCGGTCGCCAAGTCTGACCATGTATAGGCGGTCAGAGAGACCCAGCCGGACGCCACCGTCCTCTATGTTCCCCCACCCTCCGCCGCCGACGCCATTATCGAGGCCATTGAGAACGAGATTGGCCTGATTGTGTGTATCACAGAGGGTATTCCTCAGGCTGACGAAATCCGGGTAAGTCCTTTATCCCGCCTTTTTCGGTGTAGCATTGACCATTGTGCAGGTCATGAATGCGCTCAAAAGCCAGTCAAAATCCCGCCTTGTGGGTCCCAATTGCCCTGGAGGTGTGTTCCAGACCAATCGTTACACGGTGACCAAAAACTGATACATTCTGGCCCAGTTATCAACCCACTTGGGTGCAAGATGGGTATCCAGCCTGGCCACATTCACACACCCGGAAAAATTGGTGAGTGCACTACTTGGCTCTATATATGCGTATTTCTGACGCGTCTTGTAGGTATCGTCTCCCGCTCCGGAACGCTAACATATGAAGCTGTCTCCCAAACCACCGACGTTGGCTTGGGCCAGACACTATGTGTTGGCATTGGCGGTGATCCATTCCCTGGCACACAGCACATCGATGTGGTCAAGGTTTTCCTCGACGACCCTCTAACAGAAGGTGACAAACGTTCGACAGCATGTTCGTGCTCTTCTCACGTGTGTTAATTAGGGATCGTCCTCATTGGTGAGATTGGTGGCTCCATGGAGGAAGAAGCTGCAGAATATCTTGAGAAATACAACAAGACCCGGGCAGTTCCTAAACCAGTTGTGGGCTTCATTGCGGGACGTACCGCTCCTCCCGGCCGTCGCATGGGCCACGCTGGTGCCATCATTTCGGGCGGAAAAGGTTCCTCCTCTTCCGTCTTTTTCCCAGTCTTCAAATTAATCACCTAACTGTGACAGGTGCCGCATCCGACAAGGTTGCTGCTCTCACCAAAGCAGGCGCCATTGTCACCGACAGTCCCGCTAAAATTGGAGCAGAGATGTTGAAGGTCAGTTCCCCCCCTCACAGCATATTTGATCTTGATCTGATACGTGTTACAGGCGATGAAAGCTGCAGGATTGGTGTAGATTTTTGCAATCTAGATATGCACTTACATAATGTACCATCTTGAACTTGGACTTTGATGTCGCCATCTAAGAAATTTGAAGATGCAGCGTCGTATCTGTCGAATGCGCCGTCGCTGGGGGGAGTTTCGTCGACGAGGCTCGAGGTTGGGTGACCCGTACTGCAGCAACCGTTAGATCCTAATTGTTTGATAGCTGTACGGACTGTTCAAATATGTCACCGTAGGAGCAAGCCCTGGCAGCAGTCGGCCTTCGATATTTGATATGACCGGGCGGGCGAAATGGGATGCATGGAACGCGAGCGGAAAGAAGTGGCCCACCGCCGAACAAGCGGAAGCCCGATACTTGGAACTCGCCCAGAGTTTAGGCTGGACGGAAGGCAGCCAGCTTGCACCGTCCAAGGCTGAACAAAAGCCCGACGATGACGATATCTGGGACGACGACAACACTGCACCGAAATCGGGACGAGGCTTTGGCATCACCGTCAGCAGCATGGCGGGCCCCGTCGAGGTCGTTGCCGACGACCTGCACGGGCTGGCGGTGTCTAATCAGATAGCCAAGCTGGAGGCCCTCGTGAACGGTGAACCCAGACCGGATCTGGATGCTCAGGATGAATACGTACGTCGCAGAGGGCTTCTTGGAGCACGACATCAACGTTATTGCAGGGATACACGGCTCTCCATCTCGCAGCTGACCGTGGCAATACAGCCATTGTCAAGATTCTACTCGCCCACGGCGCGAATGCAGTACTAAAAGTGAGTCCGTTGTTATATCTGCAGGCCTTCCTATTGATACATTGTACTCAGGACTCGGACGGGTTCTCTGCATCTGAACTCGCGCGTATAGCAGGACACAACGACATTGTGCAACTACTGTCAGCTTGAAGTCTACGAGGTCGCCTCTGAAGCCGGTGTTTGCTCCTCGGACGGTATGGCAGCCTCCGGTGTAACAGGGTATTTGGGTTGCAGGCGGGCAGCTGTCGAGTACGGCGAATCTGGTGATAGTATCTTTCCCTAGTTACAGATTGAGAAAAATAGACAACAAATATACCGAAAACAAACGCACTGCTTCCAACAGTTTGACCACTGATTTGCTAGGCACTGCACCTACACTGAGCCAGTACCGTATCCTGTCCACACTCCATTCAATCTTTTTCTCGTCCTCCCCCGGACGCAAATTTGGGTCGTAGATGCCCAGCAGCTCTGCAGGCTTGGCATTTCGCGCTTTTCGTTGATTTATTGCGACGAGATGGAGGATGCGCCGGTTGCGAACTCCATGCATCGCAAACCGAAGTCGCATCGGCATGGTGGGTAGCGTTAAGTGGTTGTCACAGATGTGACCGTTTGTCACACATAGTAAAGCTAAAGTATATAAACGTCGATATGTATGTTACAATGAGATACATGTTGGAAAGACTCTACGTATCCTCTGGACCAGAGCTACCGGGAATCAACTGTAATAACTCAGCGCCCGAACAAAGTGACAACGAAATGCACTCACCATACAGATATTATTTCCGTTCAAAAGCGTCTGCGCGAGATGCGTCTTCTTTTTTCCCTGGGGCGTCGCCTCACTGATCCCAGTCAGCCTAAGAGTATCGAGGACTGGTCAAATTACACGCACTACTCTGTAACATCCTCGAGGACCATATCTAAGACAGGCATCAGCTGGTGGTTGCTGCACAATTTCGAGATACTCACTAACGAAATCATCGAAACCCAACAGAATCCCTGAAAATTCACGGTCGCTCTTCATGATGACCCATATTCGTGACCCGATGCATCTGTCGATCAGCTCTTTTGTATGGTTAGATGGAAGTGCAGCCGTCAATGGCATGCGACGGACCTAGAGGAAGGATTTGAGAGGCCATTGCCTGAGATGATGGAGGTCAACAGCAACAGCAGTGAAACCCGGACCGGACTGCCGAAGAACAGACGTGATGCCGCGCAAATAAACTGTATCGATTAGCCAATTATACAGTATATTCTTCAAACAAAGTATGAACTTTGTTTTGAACTACTACTACTTCTTTCCTTCCTATAAAAATTGTAATATATAGTAACAACGCGCCTATCGACGATTTGGTTCATAAACGATCATGTGCGTCAAGTTGCAAAAGCTATTTGACAGCTACACGTTCAATGAAAGGACAAAGCCAACACCGCCGCAGCTGCAATATCGCGCCCGAAGAACATTCAAACGTTTGTGTACCACATGCATTACTGGGCTTAGCATTCATATACGTACGTACTCGGTAACACGTTCTTAACGTGTAGACAGCTCTTCATATCATTGGTGCAAGTGCAATTATTTAATTCCGTCGTTGCAGTCTAAAATATCTAACAAATCCGTATCAAAAAGTCTAATCATGTTGTTACAGCAAAGTGAGGTGAGTAGGTCAGTAGCACAGCGTTAAATTTGTATTTTTATTTTGGACCTTTCGTTTCCGGCCTTCAACCACCCAGAGGCTGCAACTCCAAGTCCGCCGCATCAGTAGGGACATTGATGATCCTCAGTGTGTTGGTGTGGCCTAAACCACCCTTCCAGCCTTGGACGGCAACGACAGCCGAGCCTGGGGTAATGATCTTCAAGGCCAATGCATTGCGGAGGCCAAAGCGGATACGATTGTCGACCTACGACAGTTCACATCAGTACAAGAATGTGCAAAGAAGAAATGGGGCTTACATCCGTCTGCCACTGGTGGTCCTGAATACCTCTTGGCTCAGGGTACCAGAATGGGTAGCATCCACGATGCAAGTGGATCTGGCGAGTAGTTTGCTGGTTTCGGGTCACTGGAAGAAAACAATCGTGAATTCTCCGCAAACCACAAAGAAGCGTAAACGAACCGGTGAGAATGGGAACCCTGGGCCTGTACTTGGAGATCAACCTCGCGGTTTCTCCACTTGTCGACAACACCAAGAGCGCGCTTGCGCCTTGCTCCTCCGCGGCGGCGACAGCAGCAATGGCAACCGTCTCCGCAGTGTGCGTAGGACGGGGTTGGATGGTCCGGAGGTCATCGTATAGAGGAGGGTAGCAGATAGCTGCCTCCGCCAACAAACATGTCTCCGCCATCATCAGCACCGACTGAATGGGGTACGACCCTTTGGCCGTCTCTCCGGAAAGCATGACACAATCCGCACCATCCAAAACAGCATTGGCCACATCGCTAACTTCCGCACGCGTGGGACGAGGATTGTACTGATAACGCCACCAATCAATCACAGCCAAGGAAGGGGAAAGCGAGGAACAAGCTCACCGTCATCGATTCCAACATCTGTGTGGCCACAATGACAGGCTTACCCAGAATGTTGCACTTTGCGATCATCATCTTCTGCGCCAAGAAAACCTGACTGGCCGGAATCTCAATACCCAGGTCACCGCGTGCGACCATGACACCGTCCGTCTCTTTCAAGATCTCGTCAAAGTTAGCCACACCTTGCTCGTTCTCGATCTTCACGATGATCTTAATGTTTGCGCCATCAGGGCCAAGAACCTCACGAATGTGCTTGACATCCTCTGCGCGGCGGATGAAGGAGGCGAAGATCATGTCCACACCGTTCTTAACACCGAACTTAAGATCAGCCTTGTCCTTCTCAG
The DNA here is from genome assembly GCA_030407015.1 of Armillaria fumosa. Lineage (NCBI taxonomy): Eukaryota > Fungi > Basidiomycota > Agaricomycetes > Agaricales > Physalacriaceae > Armillaria > Armillaria fumosa. Next base: position 1,719,219 of record JAUDYM010000001.1, read on the forward strand.
AAAGGGCAGGAAGATCAACTGCCGTCTTGGGAAGATTAACCCCTTTGCGAGACGAAAGAGTACCGTTGTTGAGCGTGCGGACATGCACGTTCGTTCCATCGATCGAGGTGACAAGAAGAGATAGAATGCCTACACGTGTCAAGATCAGCTATGATGAGATTGTGGGGTAAATGAAGGGCTGCACCGTCATCAACGTAAATGAGTTTCCCCGGAGCGGTGACCTTGGGAAGATTTTTCTAGCCCCAAAAGAAATATCAATGATATTGATCCCCATAGTCAAGGCGTGAAACGCGCACGTAGTCAACCCACATAACCTTATCGTCGCAGATCTCGTTGTACTTGTCGTCGGTAGAGACGATAAACTCATGTCCGGCGGAGACGGCGATCTGAGTAACATTAGAACGGATACTAGGAGAGACTAAAGCGAAGAGGACCCACATCCATGCCATCCCTCATCAACCCCGTACGGATTTCAGGACCTTTCTGTGAGATACGTACCACTATGAGCGCCGAACCTGGGTATATGCAAGCCATCATGACTCACTGTATCGAGAGCGATAGCCACAGGCCTGCCCGTGGGATCAGCTACAGGATAAATGGTCAAAGACGTCAAGGCTTCACAAAAGAACAAAGCATACATGCAACCATCTTCCTGGTGTTGTCAATGACACTCTGGTGGTACTCATATGAACCATGGGAAAAGTTCATTCGGACGACATTGACACCGGCTTTGCGAAGCTCGCCAAGTTTCTCGACAGTGTTGACCTTGGGACCTGTAGCAGTGTCAGCGATAGGGCTACACCGCAACGAGAGATTGCTATACCGATGGTCGCAATAATGGAGGTCTGCGCCCGTGTCAGTGACGATCCCGCCGACTAAAGAGGGCAGCATACCTTTCTCATGAACTTGGTCTCCTCCGTAGGCACTGGGACCTTCATCGTGGTGAGCTGGGAGCTCCATACAAGGGGAGAACGAATGCTATCAAAGGACATTGTGGATGAGATAGTGGTGGTAAGAGAGTAAGGTGAATCGCCGTCGCTTGTCGGTACTGCCGAGTTTTATGCGGAGCTAGAGTGCCGATAACGTTACTTGGGCTTGAATGGGCTTTTGCCAGCCAATACCAGAACGTATCCTATAGGATCTGGACGAGTACCTGGACAGATGACTGGGGATCTAGATAACGGCAAACGTGCCACAGTGAGCTGGCAGAAATAACTCTGTATTCTCCCTCGTGACATAACGCGTCGCGTCACTACTTAATTATGTCCACTTAATTATTGGATTTCCTTTACTTGGTGACATTGCAGACGGACTGGGACATCACGCAACCGCTGACCGAAGATTCTCAATAATGTTGGCATACGTGGTTAGGGCCCTTGAATCCTGCAGCATGCGGATCGACTGTTCTGGCCCGCTCCATTCAAATCTGAATCTCAGTAGTCCTTCAATGCCAGAGTCGGGACCGTCTGACAATAACATATGTAGGTCCAAGTAGAACCCTCTGACAGACATCAGCCCCGGGTTTTGAAAATGCGTCATATCCCTGAGAGTATATGTCCTCATTCTGGTGAGTACAAATAATAAGCAAAATAAAATCCGGCCCGGATAAAACATTCGATAATTAATGGGAGAAAGCACCCGTGGGAAAATATAATCTCTCTACCAGACACGACCTCGATACGACCCGGTATACGTCCGGTTGGACGCCAGCTTCATGAGTCGAAGAATGGCGTCGTCCATCTACTTCCCAGTACCACCCCGGCGCAACATGACTCTTCCCCATTACTCGTCGACCCTTCCATCCGCAGTCCAGGAAAAGATAAATCGTCGTGCACAGTCTCGTGCATGGTTTATTCCTATAGCTATGCCCATTCCGGGCGTGCGCACTCGGAATCTTAGGCTGTGGATCTTGAATCCCCACCGTCTTCACCAGTCAAGCATATCCAGGTTTGGCAGCAAACGCGGCTCGTTTGTGCTTCTCCTTGCGTTTGCGATCCTCGTGTTCATCACTTTTGCTCTCGCAAAGAGGTTTGGAACAGAAGAGAAAAAGTGGCCTGCTCCGTTCATGGACCCACCGTCGTTGGTGTATAAAAGGGAGGACCTCCAGAGAATTTGGCTCTGGGAGATAGAGAGTGGTCACTATCCGAGCAGACGGAAACGTGCGTGTCGTATGGCATGCCGATTTTACTGATCTCTCTGATAATCCTACAGTGCCAGAGGGCTTAGGGCTGCGTTCGACGCCACTAAATCCTGCCTTACCACCGCGAAGAACATCAATACCGCCTCCGAGGTTCCGAGCACCACCTAGTCTGATTTCAACTACAACAAAAGGTGTAGGGCCCAAGAGGGTGTATCTGGACATTCAAAGTCATCCTCCCGATGTCACATATCCTCCCCGGCCTGTTCCAGGAAGCGTTGCTGACTTGGATATCGTTATGGAACACTGCGACTATTCCGCGAAGAAGGTGCTGTTTACGCGTCCCTTACGTCCATATGTCTACTTATCGATACATAGTACGTCCGTGACTGCTTAGAAGTGCTTAGGGTAGGCGCCGGATTGGATAATTCGAAGCGTGTACGCAGGGGTCGGATGGATGACTGGAAATACATTTATCTCGAGCAGGCCGACACAAACGCGACGGAGATCGAACCAGCAATATCATACATAGAATTGCCCCCCGGCGTCACCTCTGTTCATGAACCGACGGACCCCGACAGTGGGCTAACGAAAAAGCGCGGTGTCGAGTGGGAGATCCCTCCGGTCCGGCTTCCACCACCTGCTGAGCACCGTCCGTATGTGACTCTTGACTCTCCTTGCGACCCACAGAGCCCTCGGATATTTCACATGTTCTGGACAGGCCCTTTCACTGACAAGCCTTATCTTGCCCTCCTCTCCTTCCTTTTCACCCAAAATACTGGCCTATACATCAAGGAGTACCCAGTCGCTTCTGCAGCATGTCGACCACAGTTTTGGTTATGGATCAATCCTGGCCCAGCGGCTTCAGTTCCTAACCCAAGTGCCCTTCGCGACATGTTTGACCAGCTAAAAGGGAACCCATGGGCGGCACCGTTTTTGCATCCCCGTTTCAGAGATGTCGTCAAATTCAAACTATGGAATACCACAGAACAGTTGGATGGTGTTCCTGAGCTGAAGGACGAATGGCGGTCACGGGAGACTCTGTTCAATTCTGGAGGACATGTCATCAACGTTCCCAAGGAGGAGAAACCCAGTGGAAGCGAGACTAGTGCTAATGGCACTGTCGTAGACAAGGGTGCGACTTCAAAAAAAGATGAAGACGACATGCTGAATAGGACGGGAAGCAAATCTTCATCGTCGTACGACCGTTTGTCTGTGATCCTGTCGGACATGGCGCGGTTCATTTTATGTCATCGCTTTGGCGGTATCTATCTTGACGCTGATACGATTTTCCTACGCGACTGGGAAGAACTGTGGGGGTGGAAAGGCGCGTTCGCCTACAGGTGGTCGCGGTTAGAAAAATACAACACCGCGGTTCTCCACCTAAACAAAGGCTCGGCTCTGGGAACGTTCCTGTTTCGGACGGCACTTAAAAACGATCTCGATTTCCATCCTATGACCGTGTCAAGATACACGAAGGAGGCGCATTTGGAAGGACTTCTCTTGCGGCTTCCGGACGCACTATTTGATTCGGCGTGGCTGAACACAGAATACTATCAGCGCGAACGACCGCCGCAACCCTATTTCACAGAGTGAGCGTAGGTTTCCGAGTCCCTGAAGAAGTGCGCTGATATTCTCTAGCTTCGGAGACTTTTTTGACACGCCATCCGTCAGCAATGCGGCGCCAGAGGCTCTTGGATTTGATGGTTTCTTCAAAGGCGCGTTCTCGTACCACTTCCATAACTACTGGTTCGTATTGCAATTTCTATGCGCGTCGTGGTTGTAACTCGGTTGATCAGGTGGAAGCCGTTTGACCCTGCCCGAAATTGGCCAGATTTGGGACCACGCTTTGTTGCTGGTGAGCGGATAGCGAGGAGTGTGCTTAAGCGGGAAGCGGCTGTACAGCAGCAGGTGCTCGAAATGGATACAACGGTGGAGTTTGGTGAGGACAAGGTGGCTGATGACCAGCGAGACCTGGACTGGGCAACTGTGCTGAAACGGACGTTTGAGTCATATATACGAGGCGAGCGGCCGAATATGTATGGAGAATGGTTGGTGTGGTAGAGAAGGTTGACGGATGACATAGATACTACGACATCTACAGGACGACATACCCTTATTTCACGATTATTTTCTACGTATATTTGTGTAATTTATTCTTCACGATTATGTATACTATTATGATCTAGCTGCTGCTTGTGCAGTGTTAACCGCAGCCTTGAGCTGCGCAATAACGCCCTCGGGATCGGAGGCGCCGAAAATGGCAGTCCCAGCGACGATAACGTTGCTCCCTACACGCAAGTCGAAAAAAGCTGGGCTGAGTGAAAATACGCGGTACTGACCTGCATGTGCACAAACGCTGATTGTCGCCGGCCCGACACCTCCGTCGACCTCGATATCTTTCTCAGGGAACCGAGCGCGAAGTTCAGAAACCTTGGGAACACAGCGGTGGAGGAATTTCTGTCCACCACGGCCTGCAACGACATCAACTCCGTCACGAGCCATTGGGAGTAAACTAACCTGGGTAGACAGTCATTACGAGCAGCATGTCAGCAGCATTTGCAATCTCGTCAGTGATGGCTGTGGACGGAGTATCCGGGGAGATCGCAACGCCCGCTTTCATGTTGCGCCTACGAATGGAGCTGATAAGCGAAAGAGGATCGGCTGGACTCGAGTTATGAATGTCCGTTAGGCAACCGTGGGATCACACGCACCCGTTGCCTCGAGGTGGAAACAGTACAGTGCACCGCCAGCGTCCGCAATGTCGTTAACCCACTACTAGCCTCAGCACCAAGGCCGCAAAAAATAGAGACAAGTTTACCTTTTCCGGCTCTGCGACCATCATATGACAGTCCATGAAGATTCCCGGAACCCCCTTGGACACACACGAGAGGATCGGCGCGCCTATGCAGCAGCATTGAAAATCGGACGCGACATACAGCAGATACAGCAATTACCCATCGTGATATTCGGTACAAAATGGCTGTGAAACACGGATGAGTTGTAGATCTGGCTGATGCGAGGTCGTACCCGTCCATGACGTCTGGGAACGTTGATAAGGAAGAGCAATAACTGTCAGTGTCGAGGGGACGGACCCATGTGCAGCCATTCAGCGCCTCCCTTGATCATTCGCTTGCATTCTGCAGTGAGCTGGCCAAAGTCGGAGGCAAGGACGGACGGTGAAATTATCGCGCGAGGCATGGTGGTGCGTGTAATAAACGTATCGTCAGCAGCTGATGGGCATCAATTGCCGTGAGGGGCTGTGCTATGACGGATTCAGTCGGAACCCTGGTCTCGATGGTATAAAGTCTTGCAACGCCAGTCCCGTTCTGCATAACGACCCGCGCCATGCTCCACTTTTTCGTCTTCGCACTGTTCGCCTCTGTGTATGCTGCTCCAGAGCTCGAAGAAAAACGCCAGAGTAAGTTCCCCCTCGCTCCATTCTTGTGATAATATTCAAATTCAATTCCCCAGTTGGCAGCGCTATCGACTCCCTAACTTCTGCAGGTAATCGCATACGCAGTAGATCTAAAATGTTTCTCATTTCAATTGTTAGCTGCGTCGGTTTTTAGCGATGCAACTGCGGGTGCTGCAGGCATTGTCACAGAAGTAACATGTAAGTGCACATTTTTTCATGAGTTTTTAATATTCTGAGTCATGTCTCGCGTGTAGCTGTGGCCGGGTCGGTGTTTACCGTCGTTACCAGCGCAGGCGGAGAGGGTTTTACCCTTGCGACGTCTGGAGCTGGTAAAGTAACATCGTTTGCTGGTTCTGAATATACGGTCCTTGCTTCGGATGCAGGCTCTGTGTTTACACGGGTCACCTGTCAGTATTTCTTGCGAGTTTTCCAAGATTATGAGCTCATCGCTTCCATTTAGCGGCTGCTGGGTCGGCATACACTGTCGTCACCAGTGAGGGAGGCGAGGCGATCACTCTTGCGACGTCTGGAGCGGGTAAATTAACATCGTTTGCTGGTTCTGAATACACCGTCCTTGCTTCGAATGCAGGCTCTGTGTTTACGCGGGTCACCTGTTAGTGTTTCTTGCTAGTTTTCCAAGATATATGCTCATCGCTTCCATGTAGCGGCTGCTGGGTCGGCATTCACTGTCGTCACCAGTGAGGGAGGCGAAGCGATTACTCTTGCGGCGTCTGGAGCTGGAGTTGTTACATCGTTCGCAGGGTCCCAATACACAGCCCTTGTATCAGCAGCGTCTACAGGAGCATCGAATGCAGCTGTCGGAATGTTCACTTTGAATGCGCCGCTACTCGCAGGGCTGTTCGCAGTCGCAGGCGGAACACTTGTCGGTGCAGTGCTTACCATTTGATCATGACGTCATTGCGTATTTATTGAGGGTGCAATCTATTTTAATACTCATGCGGGCAGTGTGCTCCAATGAATTTTCCGTCTCCATGTCGAACTGCGCGTCTTCCCAAGCCTGTCCAATCACAGCATCTTTTGGCAATTCGAGAACCAGGTTTCACCCTAGAAGCGACCTCGACACCGTGAATCCTATATATATGATCCAAAGGCGTGCTCCACCCTCAGTTCTTCCCTTTCTTCCACCTTCACCTTCACCTTTCTCTTCGTTCTTTCCTGGTCCACCATGTTGTTTTCTGTTCCCTGTGTTCTCTTTCTCTCTGCTTCTGCCTACGCCGCCAATGTAAGGCGCCAAGGTCAGTCCCGCTCGTGTCTTCTTCGGAGCATGCAGCTGACATGTCACAGACGCGACAGGTGCAGCCACTGTCGCAACCGACACCATCGTCGGGACAGACACTGCTGTCGCTGGCACTGATACCGCCGTCGCTGGCACTGCTACCGCTCTAGCGACCGACACCTTGGCGGGTACAGACACCGCCGTTGCCTCAGGAATCACCTCCGCTGTAGCCTCACTGGCCTCTGGCGGAACAGCCGATGGTAAGCCCCATCATTACAGATGAAGGAAAGCTACTGACCAACTGTGTTCAGTCTCTGGTCTGATTTCAGCGGCAACAGCACTCACAACCGACATAAGCGGGCTGTCATCCGCGGCTGCCAGTGCCCTCTCTGGGGCTGGTATCAGCAATACTGCGTCGGCAATTTCCGCAGCTTCGTCGGTCTTGAGCCAGGCTACAGGTTCATGTGAGTACCTTGTGTTTGATTTTGCTAACCATGTTGATGTCCTTCTAGCATCTCGCGCCGCCTCCAGCTCAGCACGGTCAAGCTCCGCCGCTGCTTCTGGTTCTTCTGCTGCCGCCTCAGCATCGTCGTCCGCATTCAATGCGGCTATTGCTGGCCATTCTGTTTCCTCCTCGGTGCTCGTAGGACTCACAACCGTCACAGCGGGGCTCCTCACGGGTGCTTGGGCCACATTCTTCTAGATATCTTAAAACTTCTCCACGGACCCATCATAGTTACAACGGACTCTCCTCCCTAAGATGACAGAAGTGTTTCTGGACTTTCAGTACATATACAATCCCATACATACTATGGTACTTGCACACTTAAAAAACTTGAAACTTGTAACCAGAAAAACTTAATTGGTGCCGACGTATCAACCAATTCAAATTGTATTCGCGTGCAATATGCAACATTATGTTGTATGAATCTACTCTTCGGACATATCCTTGTTGACCTAGAGCCCGAGATTAATCCAAACGCTCGACAAGAAAGACAGTGACTCACTGAAGCGTTGAAGAACAGAGTGTTGGGTCCCCAGGGATAAGGCCTAACGCGACGGTTCAAGTACTCATAGGCAGGGGGCTCAGGGAGTTTGCCGTCATTCTCGTGCCTAAGGTGCTCCAAGTGCTCCCCGTGGGCAACTTCAAGCTTGTATACCCAAGCACTGCATGCAACGACTAGATGACCATCAATAACAGATAAAAAGACAAAGCAAGATGTACGCACTGGCAGGGAGGCAGACGTAGTAGCTAAAAGACTTGAGCACAAAGAAAGGTCACAAAACAAGCCAGTCATACCTGATCTTTCTCCAGAGTTCGCCGGTTTCTACCAGAGAACAATCAGACAAAAAAGTGGGCAGATAACAGGGTACACACCTGCACCGTGGTGCTCAACGGCCTGCAGCTCGGCAAGGAAAGGGCTCTTGGTGTTGGGAACAAGCTCAGAGGTATACTCTTCAATAGCAGTCGAGTATCCGCGGTAGCGGGGGCGCAAAACGGCACGGAAAGCGTTACGGGCGAGAAAAGACATGACGGACGGCAATAACAGCGCTCAGGAATATCCCGGAATAGCACCTCTATTTACACCTATTTGGATCCGGAGCTGTCTGGATTTGGCTAGACACGGACGCGTCACCTTTTCGACTTCACTCCTGCTTCGTTGCGTTTTCTCATGGTCGTGCGCTCTCAATCGTCTGCTGCTGGCGTCCTTGCCTTGCTCTCAGAGCCGGATGCTGTATTCAAGCAGCATGCTCTTAAGGCCCTCAATCCTTTGGTTCCCCGTTTCTGGGCTGAAATCTCGGAGCATATTGCGCTGATGTTCGTACATTGTTATTGCTTGTCTTGCTGTATTCTCATATACTCCATAGTGAATCACTATACGAAAGCGACGACCTTCCTAAAGATTCACGCGCCTCTGCCGCTCTCCTTGCCAGCAAAGTTTATTACTTCCTCGGAGAGTATGACGAATCCCTCTCGTTTGCACTTGGTGCTGGAAACAACGCGTTCGAAAGTGAAGCTCGTGCACAAGGCTCTGAAGAATATGTTGAGACGGTTGTTTGTGAGTACGCCACTCGGCTCGCCAAACGATGACTGATTGTTTTTTTAGCCAAAGCCATTGACCGTTACATACAGCTACGCACCGAGGAACAGAGCACTAGCAAAGCCGAGAAGATTGATCCTCGGCTACAGGATATCATCGAGGGCATATTCAGTCGCTGTATCGAGGATGGAGAATTCAAACAGGTAGGTTTGAATCCGACACTTCCAATGCATCCACTTGATGATTATACAGGCCATCGGTATTGCCCTCGAATCACGTCGCCTCGACGTTATCGAACATATATACAAGCACACAAATGATGTTTCCTTGTTGTCATATGCGATGGAGGCAGCCCTAGATACCGGCTTTTCGCTTTCGTACCGGGACCAAGTCTTGCGGTTCCTCTTCCCTCTATTCCCCCAATCTTCCACCGATGGATCGCACGTACACACCTTGACGCGACTTCTTATCACACTTGGTGACTCCGGTCTAACCGTTCCGCTTTTCAAGTCAATGGTGCCCTCGAATAAACTCATGGCTTACCAGTTGGCTTTCGACCTAGTGGAAGGAGGCGCGCGCGACTACCTGGACAGCGTACGGAGTGAGCTTCCTGAGGGCCAATTTGTGCGTTGCTATAGTTGTCTCATGAACCTGACAGCTAATAATAAGTGCAGGAATCGAAGGAGATTTTTGACAAGATACGAAGTATACTGACAGGCCAAGAATCCGTCAAGATATATCTCGAATTCTTGAAGCGAAACAACAAGGTGGATCTACTGATACTGAAGAACACCAAGGACGTCCTAGAGTCACGCTCGTCGATATATCACACTGCGCTCACCTTGCAGAATGCATTCATGCACGCTGGCACAACGTCAGACCTTTTCTTGCGAGAGAACTTGGAGTGGTTAGGGTTGGCGTCAAATTGGTCCAAATTTTCCGCGACGGCAGGTCTTGGCGTCATCCACAAAGGTTACTTTGAACAGGGAATGACGATCCTTGGTCCATACCTACCTCAAGGTGGAGGTGAGAGCACCATGCAGGGAGCTGCATACTCTGAAGGCGGTGCACTGTATGCTCTGGGATTGATCAGTGCCGGGTGTGGAAGCTCGGTTACCGATTATCTTCGCGAGACTCTGCGCTCCGCTCAGGGTGAAGTTGTTCAACATGGTGCTGCGCTCGGACTCGGTATCGCGGCAATGGGATCCAAGAACGCCGAGACTTTCGAAGACCTCAAGTCTGTCTTGTTCATGGATTCAGCAGTTGCTGGAGAGGCTTCGGGATACGCGATGGGTTTAATCATGTTAGGCACGGCAGCTGCGGATCCTGTCTCCGAAATGCTCACCTACGCACGAGAGACGCACCATGAGAAGATTATTCGTGGCCTTGCAATCGGTGTCGCCTTTGTTTATTATGGTCGTCAGGAAGAAGCTGATAGCACAATCAAATTGCTTCTGGCGGAAAAGGTGAGCCCCGTATTTTTTCTGCCTTAGCCCATACTTACTGTCTTGTAGGACCCCATCCTTCGTTACGGAGGTGTATACACTTTAGCCCTTGCCTACGCCGGAACAGCGAACAATGACGCGGTTCGCCGTTTGCTTCACATCGCCGTGTCCGATGTATCCGACGATGTTCGAAGGGCGGCTGTAACGTCCCTCGCCTTCCTATTATTCAAAAATCCCAGCCAGGTGCCTCGAATCGTGCAACTATTGAGTGAAAGCTACAACCCCCACGTTCGTTGCGGTGCTACTCTCGCGCTGGGAATTGCGTGTGCGGGAACCGGGCTTCAAGTTAGTATTTCATTTGACCTCACTGGACGTAACTGACTCACAACTATCAGGACGCCGTCGAGATTTTGGAGCCCATGACACGAGATAGCGTAGATTTTGTTCGACAGGGCGCGTTTATTGCGCTGGGCATGATCCTTGTAGAACAATCGGATGCGTCGTCGCCTTCTCTTGCGTCTACTCGTTCGCTGTACACCAAAGTGGTTTCTGACAAGCACGAGGACCCTGTCGCGCGATTTGGTGCTGCTATTGGGCAGGGCCTCATCGACGCTGGTGGCAGGAACGTTACTATCAGTTTACTGAGTCGTGCAGGAAGCCGGAATACCAACGCAATCGTTGGCATGGTCATGTTCTGTCAGTTCTGGTACTGGTATCCGTTAGCTCATTGCGCTTGCTTGGCCTTCGAACCTACTGGCATCATCGGTCTTAACGCTGATCTTAAGGTGAGCTGCTATCTGTTTATTTTCTCTAGACCGCAACAAACAATCTTCCAAGGTGCCGAAATTCGAATTCGTGTCGAATGCCCGCCCAAGCCTGTTCGCTTATCCCGCGGCAGCGAAACCACCCAAGAAGGAGACAGCTGCTAAAGTTGCGACGGCTGTTCTGTCCACGACCGCGAAAGTGAAGGCACGAGAAAAGAGAAAAGCCGCTGCTGAGGGTGATGCGATGGAGACCGTGAGTCCTATTGTTGAGATATTTCATGCAGAGACTGACTGCGCTATAGGATGAAACGAAGAAGGAAGGTGATGGAGATGTTGAAATGAAAACAGAGGAATCTCCTGCCAAAGGCGGCGATATCTCTCCTATAAATGGTTCAATGTCCAACCTTGCAGACGACAGCAAGGCATCAACACAACCTACTGTCGCGCCCACATCCACGATCACGACCACCACGAAATCGCGAAAGTCAGAGCCATCTTCTGAGATGTTACCCAATTTCTCTCGTGTTACCCCCGCACAACTTTCATACATAACTTTCCCAAGCGACGGGCGATACCAGCCGGTAAGAGCTGTTTCGTCCAAAACGATCAAGGCTGGAAAGGGAAGTAAAGTATCGAGCTCTGGTGTCAATTCGTATTCAGGAGGTGGTGGGATCCTTTTGCTAGCCGATCTGCGGCCAGATGAGGAGGGCGAGTTCATCGACCTCGAACCTCCCGTGGAGGCTCCTCCTGCTGAAGCTGTGCCTGCAATGGGTAACGGTGACGCGATTGGTGCAGTATCTACAGGTCGTCATATCGCACTAGATGAGAGTGCTCCAGAAGCAGATCCACCAGAATCGTTTGAGGTGAGTTTGCCTGTGATTGCCTGTTATCGATTTCTGATCATCTCCGTACAGTATCCCTTTGACCATGATACGTGAGAATGGATTGATCGTAGAAGACCGTATTTTTAATCATCATGCGCTGTAATGAGCTTCATAAATTATGTCAGCACTTGGTGTACAACCATGTCGCAATCTCCCATTCGTGTTGTTGTTCTCGACGATTATCAGCAAGTTGCTCTGAAAAATGCCGATTGGTCAAGTCTAAAGGAAAGAGGAATAGTCATCGATGTCTTCGTCGATGCTATATCGGACGAGAAGGAACTGGTGACACGTCTGCAGCCGTACGATATAATCTGTACGATGAGGGAAAGAACCAAGTTTCCCAAGGCTGTCATAGAGAGGCTTCCAAACCTGAAGTAGGTAGTACACCGATATCGAGCTACAGCAGTGCTGACGAATTTGAAACTGATAGGTTGATAACTACCACTGGAATGGGGAACAGAAGCATTGACACAGAGTTCGCAAAATCAAAAGGCATTCCGGTATCAGGGACCCAATCAGCTGGAAACTCGACCATCGAGCATATCTGGGCGCTTATCCTGGCAGTGGCTCGATATATAGCCATTGAAGATAACAATGTGAAAAGCAAGAATCCACAATGGCAAACGGTGATCCCATTTGGCCTGGCAGGCAGAACGCTGGGTCTTGTTGGAGTCGGAAGACTTAGTGCTGAGACTGCTCTGGTAAAGAACATCCCCGGCCAAAGTACCTTAGTAATATTGACCAAAATGCATAGATTGCCAAGGCTTTCAAGATGAGAGTTCTAGGCTGGTCTCCTCATTTAACAGAGGACCGAGCGAAGGAGGCCGGAGTTGAATTTGCTAGCTCGAAAGAAGCGCTGTTCAAGGAAAGTGATATTGTTTCCGTGCATATGGTCCTGGCGCCGAGCACCCAAGGCATGATTGGACCTGCAGATCTCGCAGTAATGAAGCCTACGTCGTTTCTTATCAATACCTCGAGGGGCCCACTTGTACAGGAAGAGGCATTGATCGATGCTCTCAAGAATAACAGGATAGCAGGCGCCGGACTGGATGTGTACGATGTCGAGCCGCTGCCTCTGGACCATCCACTCCGAACATTGAAAAACGTGACTCTGAGCCCACACAATGGCTACGTCAATGACACGAATTACAAGGTCAGCATACAAGCGTTAATTGTTCTCTATACGTGTATTGAACAATGGACGTAGACATTCTGGGCACAAACGGTAGAGAACGTTGAAAAGTTTTTGGATGGAAGCCCTACACGGCAGCTGTAATGTTAGAATACAATGATAACAGGCCTTACAACATGGAACCAGAAAGAACGGAAGAGAAAAATAAAAAAGCAATGGAACGAGCGTGACTGGTCACGCGCCCCGAGTCACTCAAAGACCGCTTTCGAGGGCCTGCATTTGCACCTTCCCCACCTTTATCTCCTGCCACATTTTACTTCTACTCACAACGATGGATAGCACAGAGTCCCGTACGATGAAGGCTCGTCGAGATGGTCAGTTTCCTCCTCTTTTCTGCGAAAAATTCTCGTTTTCTGACGCGCTTCCACCGTCGCAGCCTACAAGGCAAAAGGCGCCCTTAAACAGGACGACCTTAGACGCCGTCGTGAAGAGCAGCAGGTCGAGATTCGGCGACAGAAGCGGGAGGAAAACATCTCCAAGCGAAGGAATTTTGTGCCTTCAACAGGCGCAGACTCGGATGAGGAAGTCTCTACTGGAACCTGGGATCCTGAGGTACGTGCTGTTATCACCCACTTGGAAACTCGTCTTTTCTCTTATATCTACCATGAACAGACCGCCGATGACCTTATGTCTGCCGTCTTCTCTAACGATGTCGAAAAGCAATTGGACGCGACGACCAGGTTCCGTAAACTGCTCTCCAAAGAGAAAAATCCTCCCATCGAACGCGTTATTGAATGCGGCGTCGTTCCTCGGTTTGTTGAGTTTTTGCGCACCGGAACGTCGATGCTTCAAGTATGCCTATTGTTCTCTTCTCGTCGCCTCCTGACGCTCATCTTGCTCTCGTATCTATAGTTCGAAGCTGCTTGGGCCCTGACCAACATCGCCTCGGGAACTGCGGAGCACACTCAAGTCGTTATTGGAGCCCAAGCCGTTCCGGAGTTTATCAATCTGTTGTCATCACCGGTTCATGATGTGCGCGAGCAAGCCGTGTGGGCCCTTGGCAACATTGCTGGTGACAGCCCTCAATGTCGAGACTATGTCCTTCAAGCGGGAGCTTTGAGGCCCTTGTTGGCCTTGTTAAGTGAGCAGCACAAGCTCAGCATGCTCCGTAACGCCACTTGGACCTTGAGCAACTTCTGCCGAGGAAAATCTCCCCAGCCTGATTGGGAATTGGTATGCTAACTACTCAACTTGACGGCATATTTTTAAGCTTTTGTTAGATTTCTCCTGCCCTGACGATTTTGACAAAACTCATCTACTCACTGGATGATGAAATTCTCATTGACGCGTGCTGGGCTATCTCGTACCTATCCGATGGATCCAACGACAAGATTCAGGCTGTTATCGAGTCTGGAGTTTGCAGGCGCCTAGTCGATCTGCTCATGCACGGGTCTACTTCCGTTCAGACTCCTGCTCTCCGTTCGGTTGGAAACATCGTCACGGGTGATGATTTACAGACTCAGGTCGTCATCGCTTCGGGAGCTCTTCCCGCTCTCTTGTCGCTCCTTTCGTCGCCCAAGGACGGCATCCGAAAGGAAGCCTGCTGGACAATCTCCAACATCACCGCAGGCTCTCCTCCCCAGATCCAGAGTGTTATCGATGCCAACATCATCCCACCGCTCATCAACATCCTCCAGAATGCGGACTTCAAGACACGCAAGGAGGCATGCTGGGCAATTTCGAACGCGACATCCGGTGGCCTGCAGGAACCGGCGCAGATTCGCTATCTCGTTTCGCAGGGATGCATCAAGCCCCTCTGCGACTTACTCACGATGATGGACAACAAGATCATCCAGGTCGCGCTTGATGGACTAGACAACATCTTGAAGATTGGCGAGATGGATAAGAATGCGGCTGGACCTGGAGCAGTGAACCAATACGCTATATTTGTTGAAGAGGCAGGTGGTATGATCACGATTCATAACCTCCAACAGCACGACAACTTGGAGATTTACAAGAAGGCGTTCAACATGATGGACAAGTACTTCCCTGATGAGGAGGAGGAGGCATCTATCGCCCCTACCAATGTGGACCAGACTGGCGCTTTTGCTGTGGGTGCTACCTTCGTTATTACGCTATACGTCTCTGACTTGTTTCTAGTTCCACTCAGATGTTGCAGCGCCCCAAGGTGGATTCAGCTTTGGGCAGTAATGGCTTTGATGAATATTATACGTACCCATACAGTTCTTATCTTCGGCAGTTAAGATTCTCCTCTTCATTCTTCCTTACACATTGTGCATCAGTGCATGTATTTTGCCTTTCACCCAATGAAATTGTAGTCCATATAGCATGCAAATAGCATGCGCACGCAATGTTACCACCGGGTATAATGTACATATAAAACACAGCAAAGTCGACAACATGGAAACCGGAAACGGGTCACTTAGTATACAGTACACGCATAAACATTAACCAAAAATAAAAGGGAAAAAGGTATCACATAACCCTCAGCGTGTAACTCTCGATGGGTATGGTACCGTTGTTACTCATCCATCCAGTGTCCGTTCCAAAGACGTTTTCGCAAGTGATAGTTCTGCCCGAATGATAGCCAACGCCATCACACGAGCGGATAAAGAGCAGAGGTAAGCTACGACCCGCGACACTTCCCTCGGATGGCGCAAGGGCATCTTCCTCCAGAGCTTTGAGAACGTCACCAAGAGGGGGCATTTCCACCATTACGATCGTATGCAGCACCCCCGAGGAAACAAACTGACTCTGAGTCTGCTCGCTTGGTTGTGGCCCTGGGTGGTCTGAGAACCCGCTGACACTCGTAAGCACACCCGGCTGATTCGGCTGGTAAACTCTAGCCCTCAAAGGACCGAGATTCCCTAGGTAAACGTCCAATGGGACGGCACCTTTACCCTTGGGATCCTCATAGAAGAAATTGGACACGGTCAGCTCAACCGTGTTTTTTTCCGAGCGGTAAACTGGTGCGGTGAAGAGTGTGGGAAACGGAGTGATGGGGACCTCTGGGACAGTATTATTCTGGCCTAGGGCATCAAAGAACGTGTACTGAAACTTGCTGATACCGACAATGGTCCAGCAGAGATAGTCGTCGACTTCGTCCGACAGAATGTGGACGCCGTCTTTGACTTCGTCTCTGACGCGAGCCGATTGGAAGAGAAGGGCGTGCGTGCCGGCCTGGGAAGCCATGCCGGGCCCTGGAGGAGGCACAATACCTGGTGGGCCCGAGATAGGCCCAGCGGCGCTCAGATAATGCCTCGTGCCATCTGAATTCACCTTCTGCAGGGTAATCTTTTGCATCTGGCTGACTGGACCGCCATCCTCGGATGAGACACGGCCCTTATCAACCTTGCGGATAATAAGAGGGGATGTACTGATGCCAGAATGGGTATCTGAGAGGATAATCTCGCTGCCGTAGGTGACTGGCGTCGGTGCACCGGCAACGCCTGTGGGAAAATAATGATTAGGATGGATTCACATCACATGACACGCGTTGTTCTCACCATTTACGTGGGCCGTGTCGGCGGGGCGGCTGACGACATTGACGTTGAAGGCCGACCACGCGAGATTACTCGCGCAGAGCTGAGCGTGATCGATGGTCATGTACTTTGTTCTGACCGTCTGGGAATTTATCCGGTTAAAGAGGGATACGGGCCCGCCAACGAGTATACAAGAACTGATATTGCGGGTCTTTGCCGTCTTTTTAGACGGTTTCGATATGATGGTGACTGGGGCCGAGTCGAAAGAAGCCCACACTCTGCCTGGGGGACCATCACCGTCGGGTGGCGACGATGAAGAGCCTGGAACGGGCTCTGAGATATCGAGAGAGAGCTGGAAACTCTTTGCCTTTGCACTGCCAGTGACATGGAGAAACTTGAAGCTGCTGGTCATATTGGCGTCAAGAGGCGCTTTTTGCTCGAAACTGCGCTCGCCAGTCTCGCTGACAACGGCCATGGAGAGGTTCTGGGAACGCATCTGCCATACTGGACCCTCGATATGGACGACGGGGGGTGGACAAAGGAAGCGCTTCTCGTTCCCATAGCTCTTTTGGGCGACTGCTGCATGGAGACAGATAACGGTGGTCATTGGGACGACACGAGAGGGGTCATGGGAGACATGGTCACGGACAATACGCCTGATTTTTGTGTGTGGGTCGGCGCTGTCAGCGTCGTCGTCGTCGAGCTTGCGCTTGGAGGTGGAAGGCCAGTCTGATGGCTGCTGCTGAGTGTCGTCGGGATCGTCGGGAGCGAGGGGCGGCGGCGGCGGGTCTTTTGGGTTGGGCGGTTGCTGGAGGACAGGGTCCATGAATGGAGGAGTAATGGGAGTGAGAGGATTGTCGGGGAGGAAGAAGGCCATGGTATTATACCGTGGGACGTCTTGATGACCGTGGGAGGAAAGAAAATCGTGGGAGAGTTACAGGCTGTCACAATCTTGTTATTACGGTCACAAATATTATACACGTGACTAGACCCCGAACACCCTATTCGACGCAAAATAGCTGTTCCCCAACGCGGCTGCCCGTCGCTGCTGTCGTCACTGTCGATGCCTCTGCTCGCCGTGCACTCAAGGCGAGGTACAGCGATTCATGGTCCTGGGCGCCAAAGGCATCGTCGTACGGCGACATGACCCTTTCTTCGTCGCCCCAATCAAACAATTGTGCTGAGAAAGTATCAATAACAAGTAAATGGCGGCTGATGACTGATGGTGGACGCACATAGGAACAGAACACCCATTTTGTCTTCCTTCCTGATGGTCTCCTCGACCTCCTCCTCGCTTACAGTGACACCCTGCCGGGCCTCTCGTTCTTTCAGCCAATCCCATTCCTCGTCGGAGGGACCCCAGCCCTGCATGTATCCGCCTTTTTTCTGGGGTCGTCGCTGGGCCCACACCCTGGAGCTAGATGCCGTCTCGTTCAGCGGCTGCTTCTTCTTGGACGGCAATATCTGCTCGTGAGAGACTGAGCGAGCTACTTGGGCAGGGCCAGGGTGAATTGAATCGGGTGCGGTCTTGGATCGTTGTAAGAAGCTCATGGCGAAGTACTGTTTGACCTTTTCTGTCGCTGTTTTATATCCGCTCAACGGTGGATACCCAGGTGATTTGACCGCTGCCAGCACTTACCTAGACTGAATCCTTGCAGAGTCTGGGTTGGTGGTGCAACTCTAAATACCTCAGCTGTCACTCCTAAGAATTACCGTAAATATCAGATCAGCTAATATTGATCGATCGTCGAGTTTGTTCGAGGAATTATTCTCGACTTGAGCTCCCCATCCCTTACCGCTACCTTTCCTTCACTGCGGTCCATCGTAGCGCTACGGAACATCGTGGGAGCACTCAGGTCTGCGGCCTCAATCCATGGGAATCCAGCTGCATGACATCATCGCAGTACTAACTTTGTTATTAACCCCCGTAAACCGCATCAGCCACGCACAGGTCATTTGTCAACTACGGCATAAATACACATAATCACTCCCTGATAACCTACTGCAATTCAGGCTCCAATGCATCGTACTCCGGACACAACGTCTCCCAATCCTGCGGCGTAGTCTGCGAATGTGGTCCTTGAATATTATCAGCAGGACTCTCCGCAAACACAATAGCCAGGCCGGCTTCCAAGTGCCAGTCAATGTGGCTAGAATCGAATCCCAGTCAGCTGTTCCACCCAAAAGGACATACTCGGTTGCAACGCACCAATGCAAAAACCAAGCCCCCGGATTGTCGCTCTTGAACCGGAAAGTCAGGTTTCCTCCATTGACTTGTGCCCTACGTTAGTTTGCTAATTGAATATCATAGCTATTCGACGCACCGGGAATAACATCTCGTCGAGGTGGGTTTATAAAGTTGGTCACATTCGAGTTCGATACGCGAATTACGTCAAAGTTATGTCCGTGCACTGATAAAAGGTCAGATGGACTCGGGCACTAAGTCTCGACATACAGTGGAACGGGTGTGCTGTACCAACATCAGCAATTAGTAAACAAGACCAACGACATGCTTACCTCCGGTTCCGGGGATTGATATTTCAATGGTCTTGTTGGGCGGCAAAAGGAAGATCTGTTTCTGCGTCAGAACGTGTCAGATGCACATCAGTAAATTCACTCACTTGTTCCTAGGAGAGAATAAATACATGTGGTAAACAGAGCACATGGCGCAACTCACCGATGGCAAAAAGTCTTGCGGCTGTCCCGCTCCACTGAGGATTTGTAGCAGCACCGGCACTGACGGTGAGATGTAACTGATCCCGTTAATATCGAAGAAGGGAGGGTTCGGTTGCGCGATATTCAGAACATACGCAACGTCGGCGGGTGCGCTTCCAAGCTATAAATTTGGACCGTGAGTTGCAAGTCGACCCGGTCGGAATACCCTACCTTTCCGGGGTCTTCTGACGCGATTGGCTATCAAGGAATGTGAGAACTAAAGGGTCGACTGGCTGGAACCACGACTTACGTGCATGTCAGCATCGTCCAACTTGATTCCGGGTGTGTTGTTCGTCGTGGGCTCCTGGTCCGGTGCACCCTTGTACCGCAGGATCGCGCGTGTCAAATCGGGGTTGACTGTGTCACCGTGAGCGCTTGTCAGACAAAAGTGAAATTAACGTACAGTTGGGGTTACCAGCGGGCGCGCCACCTGTCGGTCTATCACAGTGTGTTAGACTTTACCGAGGAACATTCATGGGAATGGAACCTACGGAGCCCTAATCCAATAATTATCGATCGGCTGGTCCGCATGGAGGATGACAGAAACGCGCTGGGCTACGGCACACGATCAACTCGACTTGCTTTTTTTCTTTTTCTGTATGTCAACTTACCAGCATATATATCAATATTCTGAACCGTGACAGGATCATGCTCGACTCCATCAAACTCCATTGCAGTGATGTTGTGGTTGTCAATGGAGAAGGTGAAGAAGGGACGGCATGCGATCTGGATGAGGCGCAGGCGGTATCGTTTACCTTTTTCGACCGTAATGACGGAGTAGGGGACTAAGGGCTGTCGCTAGGGGTTAGCGCGAGGTTGGGACAAATGAGCGGGAGGACAAACCCCGCCATTGAACCGCCCGACACCGTTGATCAATCCAGAGTCGGGAATCCTAGCGGCAGGGTAAGCATATGGTACACACCTAGATGAGACAAGACTTACGGGACAGTACCGGTCTGGAAAAATCGGTTCTGAGCGTCCGGGGCAAGGTCGTGGTACCAGTCCGCGAGCGTGATGATAGTGCTGTCTATTAAGTATCGTTCGTTTGAGTGGAATATGCCTGGAGAGAAGACGCGTACCATCATCGACGTCGTATAAATGCTTCAAGGGATCATCGGGATCTAAGGGGGTAGGTCAGCATGCTTTCAGGACTAAGATGTAGTCACTATTACCATATATTATGAAAGCGCCGCGCAACCCGTCGCAGTATTGGGTGGAAAGATGTGAGTGGTACCAGTAACTAACGCGCATTTTCAATACTCAAGTCATAGAACAGTAGCACTACTGACTTTCCACTTTGTTGTGCAGTGCTGAACGCATAATCAAACGTGTTGTTAGGGGGGATGGGACACTGATTGACAAAACTACAGCATTTAAATCAGGGATAGGCACACAAAACGGGGAACAGTAGACACTTACGAAGGCCCATCCATGACCGAAGTGCGAGCTTGGAAAAGTCCGTGCCAATGCTAATCAACATATCAGGTCAGAAAATCGTGATGCAGAATATCCAGACTGACGATCGAGAGACTCCTCCTCATCCCGGGGTCCGTCAAGTCGTTGGTGGTGACGATATGCACGTCGTCGCCTTTATTGAGTTTGAACGTAGGTCCCTACACGCTGTGAGTTAACTTGTGCGCAGGTTGCATTGTGCGTACCGGGAATGTTCCATTGGGCGCGATCACTCTGTGTTGACATATGTCAGTAAACACAAATCTCGCGGACTATATGGGACACGAACGAGCGCTCAAACCCATCGGGAGCAAGAACCTTGTTCACGATACTGAGGTCAAAGTTGTGAGTTTCCCCGTAGACAAACGGGAGTAAGGCTAGTAAAGAGTAGACTTGGAGACGCATTGTCGGGCAAGCGAATGAAGTGAGGGATTATTGCAGGGGTTACTTATACACATCCTCATCCTCGGTGCGTGAGGCATTTCTCGAGAGTCGTTGGGTGTGAGAAGCCGGTGTGTGGGACCCGAGAATCGGGAGAGAAACAATATAGCAAGTATCGTTGACCGTGTAAATGCTTTGGAGGAAATGGTAAGGCATATACTGTATCATGGGTCAATGATGAGCCCATTCCTGAGGGAATGTGGTGGAGAGAGAGAGAAAAGAGTTACAATTGCAAGAGCGGGCCGGCGTAGAGAGACGAGAAGTTTGCCTTTTAAGAGCCAACAGAGCCTCTCATAATTTAACAATGTCTAGCATCATAAAGCCAATCCTTTCGATGTGCTCTGTCCGGTAGCTTAGGCACCAGGGCCAGACCCAAACGAGAGTCACCTTAAGAATAATGTATACCTTGGACTCACACAAATCATGGCGTGGTAAAAATTCTCACATCGCTGTCCAAAATAGGGGGACCCGTCGTACAGAGAAGGTCACACCGACGCTCTCGAGTCCTCGGTTTGAGAAAGCCGTACGGAAATGGACAAGACACGAAAAGATCCACCAACTCGTGCGCTTCCCTGTGGAACCTACGAGAAAAGATAAGTATACTGAGGGAAAAAAGCCTCCTGGGGGCCTGACCGGTATGATGATTCGCTGCTCACATTTCGCCGGCGCGTCCCACGAAAAATGATAGCAATGGCAATGCACTCTTTGGTATTGGCGCTTATCGCGTGAGCCACTCCAATACTTACCCACCATCGGCTAAAAATCGACTCGGACCCGAATGCTGCTCCACTGAGTGGTAAGTATGCACATGAATTACCTACAGGGAAACAAGGCGGCGGTCGCTTGGCATTCGCCCCCCGCATCCTCGCGTCCTGAAACAATTCCAACGATCAGAAACGATCCTGGGACTTGCAAGTCGTGAGGCCGCCTCAGCACCACTGCGCAAATAGTACGTACTTAGTACCCAAAATAATGATATATAATTTTTTAGCCGAGGTCGGAGTCTCACACCGCCGCCGAGGTCTAGAATAAAAAAATGCTGAACAATGCCATAACTTGACTCGGGCTTGGATAAAAGGGTAATTCTCGACGTTTAGTTGGGCGGTGTACGTGCCAACGCTGACCGTCAATAGTGATGGTGAAGGTAAAGCCGGCGGCACTGTTTGTCTAAAATGGTCCCAACGCCCCCACGTGGCTCGGACGCAGCTACAGCGGTCAGTATAGTTACCTCGAGCTTTCTGCGTGCCTCGTACTTTACCTTGTGCACTTCCAAAGGGCGCTCTCCTCAATTGCACAATTTCAATTTCGCCTAGCCAACCCTTAGCGCCACACTGTAACCACCTCGCAGTATGTTGCATTAGGAAGTTGGGGTCGGCGGCGACGTTGAGGGTGGAGTTCTGGAATTATTCCTTTACATACATTCAATGCGTACGAGTCAGCATTAACGGAATACGAAATTGGAATGTTTTTCTCTACCCCCACTGATTTATTGTGACTGAGCCGTTAACCATAGAATCTGTGCCCGCAAACTTGAAGGATGATAACCGGTACATCTGTGGGACCCTTCAGGTTCAACGAGGCATACATACTTGTACATATGTCCGTATCACAGCTCACCCTGGTCACCCTAGTTGCCTTACATCATATGGACGTCCGTCGTGACAGCTATAATGAAGCGCCGCCGTATCCATCACTCCGAGTCCGAGCGCAAGCAATCCATTTCATCTTCATTTTCGGAGAGAAGAACTTCCAAGGATACACCTCACATTCGAATCTTCCATTGCAAGTCATGTACGTATAACGTTGCCCGTCAACTGAAGTCGCAACCGGGCAGCCCAAAATAAATCACCAGAGAATCTATTTTACTGTACATCTTTCTCTGATTGGCATACATGAGTGGGACTTGATCATACAACAATGACAGAGACGAAATATGCAATATTCTAGCGCAGTGCTTGTGCTCAATGTCCATGGAAATTGTCGACTAAAAACGAGTGGAGGTGTCCCAAATACAATACTTAATGTGGAAAAAATGCTAGACAAATCAAGTCCAAGAATAATAAGGAACAAAAAAGGTTCACCATCACCTTGCACCTCAACTTAGAGGCTCCCGACTCTTCCTTCTGACATGCTTGTCATCAGGAAAAGGTACTTCACTTTGTCGCCGGCTCTCCCTTCGACCTGGGCGCTCCTTCTCAGTCTCCGGTACAACTTCTTGCTGGTATCGCTGCCAATCCTCGACTTTCATCGTGGATAGTCGCCTTGAATGAGATCCTCCGGTTCCCAGCTGCGCCAGTCGATCTGCACTGAGACTTCTCTTATGGCCGTCACTGGCGCGCCTCTTCTCCGTCTTTTCGCCGTCTTTCTCACCAACCTCCCGCCGCTTCCGAAGCTCTCTTTCCCGTTCAGTCTCCCTCCTCTTCATCACCTCCCGCTCAGCCGCCCGACTCTTTTCCCACCGGGCTTTTGCTGCCTCTAGCTCCGCATGTTCTCGGTGCGCAGTTGTCACAGGTTCCTGCAAATTTCGCATCTTCTCCCTGTGTCTCTCAGCCAGCTCCTCGAACGTTCTCGTTCTCGTAGTAACTGGGCGTTGCGGCGTCGGTGCAGCGATCTTCTTAGGTGGAAGAATTGTGACGAGTGGTTCACGCTCCAGCTGAGGTGGAGGCGGATACAGATACGCATTTGTACCTGCAGAAGTGGATCGTCGGTGCATTTTCCTTGCTATCGGGACGTCTTCACTGGAATCTGTCGCGCCTCCGCTTCCACTGGGGCCTGCATATCCTAGCGAAGTTTCCTTTCTCTTCCGGTCCTTGAGTGCTTCTGCGACCGCAGGTGACATCTGTATTTTTGTCACGCCGATCGGAGGTGTGACGCCTCGCGGAGGTTGTAGCAGTTTCCGGTCTTGAACGTATGCGTCCCAATCTGGGTCCCTGAGCGGTACGCTAGTTGGCCGGCTTATGCTCTCCCCTAGTATTTCCGATCCTAGATAGTCCAAAGAACGTACCCTGCCTCTCGGCGCGGGCTCTCGCGGAGGCCTTGAATGCGATGGGGCAGGAAGCAATAGAGAAGTCGCGGCGTCATATGCTCTGATACTCGGCCCCCTTGAGTTGGAAGCACTTGTTGTGGGTGTCTCCCCCTTCAACGCATCGATTGATTTCCGAATGTTCTCGATTTCCGCAACTAAGTCCTCCTTCTTCTTCATCGCCTCCAGTTGTGCTGCCGATAGTTGTCTCTTGGGTGCCTTATCGGTAGTGGGGGAGGCGGTGAAAGGGTCCTTGGAGATGAATGACGACGGTACATCGTTCTCGATTCCAAGACCTAGATCAAGAGCCGGCAGTGCACCAGGACCTTGTGGGCTACGCGAGGTTGCCCGGCGCAGTTCATCTTCTGGGATAGGCGCAGTCATGAAGTCTGATACACCGCTCTGGTATCGCTGCCTGACTGCGTCCTGGTAATCCATAGAACGACGGTCAGGCGTCACAGGCGACGACGACCCATCCAGATCCTTCATGAGGGGCATACTTGAATACCCACTCTCTACCCGTTCATGTCCATGCTCTTTCTCCCATTGAGACCTTTCACGCAGTACAACATTGAACCGTCCTGCGGCATTCTGCTCTGCATCGGCATTTTGCTTCTGTTGTTCCTGAGATATTTCCTTCAGCTTGTGCTGTAACACACTGAGAATTCTCAGTTGCACAGCCGCTCCCATGAGCGCCACCGCTCCAAGCAGGCCAAGCTCGATCTGGATCGACTGCGAGACCGGATACCGAATGCCGTTATCCTGAAATTTCGGAAACAGAGAACGGAAGCCTAAATTCCACACATAGAACTGCACCGCAAAGAAAATCTTAACAACGCTATTCGGCATAGACGGAAGTAATTTAGACTTGCCTCTTTTAGTCCCGCGGTAGTATAACAATCAACGCCTAGCATTAAAGCGGAAGCACCCACGAAAGCCGTGGAAATAAGCAATATATGGTAGTGGATCTAAATAAAGCGACAAGGTGAGGCTCACGATCGAGCGGTTACGGCGTGTAATAAAACGTACCTTCGGGATCGTAGACAGCACAAAGCCAATTACAGCACACCCTGTTTCATCCGTTAGTCGTGAGGCGGCCAAAGACAGAAATGACAGACCTATGTAGAGTATCCAGCGAAGTCCCACCGAACTGATGAGACCACCATTGCGGAAGCATTGTACCCACCAAGCAAAAGCCAAACCGCCCCATGCACCAATGCAGTACCTCGCCGCCTTCCAGAAGAATATGGCGACAGCACCTCCGGCAATACCGGCGACTGAGCAAGCAAGGACGAACATCCCACGGATTGTCTGGCTAGGAGGATTCACCGCTTCGAGGACACCAAACTTGATGATCAGGACGAAGCAGACGAGCGACATGGTATAGAAACCAATAAGGAAAAAGGACGACCTATGTACGTATTGTGAGTAAGAATGCTGCATCTAGACAGTAGGACGTACCACCGGTTTTTATGGCCCCAGAAAGCAGAAGGAAGACCGGTGAGGATAAGAATGGCGCCCAACACTCCAAAGGCGGGGTCTAGTTTGGTATCAAGGGTTATAGGCGTTGCGGAAGCTGATGCCGAAGCACTTGCGCTTGACGCGGCAGATGATGATGATGCTGATGAAGAAGTAGGTGTAGCGGTATATGTAACGTTAAAGGTCGTTGGAACCACGGTCGTGTACTGGGAATTTTGGCCATTAGTGGTTGTGGAGGTCGTGATAGTCCTAGAGCTCGTTGTGAGCGAGAGAGAAAGAGAGGCGGAGGACGCTGAGGATGACGCCGACGACGATGATCCGGACGATGATGACCGGGATGCCGAAGCAGAGGTCTGGGTCGGGCTGGAGGACGTGGAGCTATTATTATCACCCTGGGCGACGACAGCGACAGCGACGAAGGCGGTCCCAAGCAGGGCGGTGACTGGCCACCGCATCGTCGTCAGAGGGAAAAGAGAGAATGAAAGGTGACAGAGTGATGGTCGTCGAAGGTGAAGAGAAGCAATGAGCTAGAACGACACCGGCTGACCGGCCTCTTGATTCCGTCACTTGCCACCTGCCGGAAAAGACAAGATAATGGCAGATATTTATAAAATATATATATTCTGATCCCTCTTCTGCATCAGAAAATATCTGGCATCTATCATTTTCGGGCTATCCTCAGCCTTGCTGCCGCATGATGAAATGGGTGGGGTGGGTATACGGTCCTGATACGTACTTGCATGATGCCCAACGGTATCGTTCCGTCCCAAACAAATTAAAAATAACATAATAAATGTTTGGAAACCTCGTTGTCTAGAGCAACGGTCTGCGACTGACACAGTAGCAACAAGCCCTGATCGACTCATCATGACGAACCCCAGCCTCCTCGACGACCCGTCCCGTCCCAATTTCAATCAAAATATTCGAATCTCGCAGGGTTGCATCCTATGCTCTTCAGAATCGACATCATCTTGGCGTCCTCTTTTCTCCCCGTTCTTCGTCCGTCCTTCGTTTCCGTGCCGGCCACCGGTCCCCTTTCCACCAGCGTTATCACCCTACCCCCACGTCCGAATCGCCCCACTCGTCCTGCAATATGCAGGTACTCGTCCACCGTCTGCCCGCTCATTTTGCCCTGGAAAAATTCCATGATGAACACGTGTGTGAGTTCCGGAAAATCTATCCCGCGCGTCATCGCCTGTGTACAGACTAATAGGGTCGGGTTCGTCTTGAATTCGCTCGTATCCCCGTAGCTCAAGAGATGAGCACCACCTCGCTCCATGTTCGCCACATCCAGGGCAACAGCATTGACACCCATGCTCCGCAAGTCGTATACAGCACGCTGCACGGACGCTTCTGGACGTATAACAAGCAACGCGACAGAAGGGACATCAAGTGCAAACGCCACAGCCACAGCTTCCAAGGCATTGGGATTAAACGGAGAAGGTTTACCCTCATACGCTACAAATTGTATCATCAATAAAATTCCACATATCCTTGATGTAAAAACCTACCGCTTCGCTGTTCAGCACTGACATCAACAGCTACCGGCGGACCTTCGCTATTCTCGGCTAACTTCCTCGTTGCATCATGATCTCCTTCAGGAGTCGTCAGAGCTTCCTCGATATTCGTAACCTTCGCCCCAGATACCACGAGTACTGAATGCTTGACGTCTTTACCTCCGAGCCCACTATGTGGGGCTACGGCGTTCGGCGAGCCATGCACGATGATTGTATTCTTCTTCTTCATCCATCCACTCTCATAGAACAAATGACTCGAAAGATGTTTCCGGACACTTGCGCTAGAGACTACCAACTGCGGCACATGGTAGGGCTCATTCACAAGCACCTCCCGGTTCTCCTCGGACGTCTTCTTCCGTTGAGCGTAGATGATATCAAGCAGCTCCTTGGTCACTCCCGGATGCCGTGCAAGCTTCGTTTGTCGTTTCTGGATCGTCTTCCAATACGTCGTTTCCTCTGACTTGTGCGGCATGGTTTCCACGAGGTAGTCAATTTCATCCACCACTACAGTGGATAATTCCACGAAAGGAAGGGCTTCGGGTTCTTGGTGATATACGTCCATTACCGCCTGTGGCGTTGCAATAAGAATATGTGGTGGGTTTGAGCGTAAGGCAGTCAAACCAGAGTCAAGGTGCATTTTCCCATCGCGAACGAGGACTTGGGCTATAGATGAGATTGAGGGGGTGCCAGGGGAAGTGCTGGACGCTGCATTCGATATACATTGAACCCAGTGGTATAATTGGTACGCCAAATCACGATGCGGAACAATGAACAGCGACGTGATAGACATTTTTTCGCGTACAAGGCCGGTTTCTTTGTTCTTGTATCGAAGGCGGGGTTTGTTGAGGAGTGAAAGCAGGAGACCAAAGGACCTAAGGAAAAGGTTACGATTTGTTTGGACAATAGAACGACGCGACACACTTTCCAGATCCCGTGTCGTCAGTGACAAGGACATCCATACCACTCAGTACCGCTGGAGTGAGCCTCGTTTGTGTGTCCGTTGGATCCCGAATATTGGGGAACGCTGCATGCATAGCATTTACGACAGATGGTCGTAGACCCAAAGTCTCGAAAGTGATAGCAGGGGCGCCATCGGGTACTGATTCCGCAAGTGCAGATACAAATTCTTCAGCACTGTGACTAATGTAACGACAGTTCCATGGGTACTGTCGAGTCCATCGTTGGCACACTGTTGTGGTCCGCCGAAAAAGATTCATGGGTCACATGATACAGCAAACCGACAATATCGGCATTCACCGCAGCTGCACAAGTAAACTTGAAGAACAAGAGTCGACCTCGAGTGTCGAGCGTACATCAGTGCATTGTGCGCTTTTAAATACGGTACAATGATAAAATAGCATTGTTCGAAATGTAGGAGACATTATAACTATTCATGTACAATGTATGGAGCAGCGTCGCAATATACGCTACTCCCAGCATTAGCACCGTTCCCAAAAATGTTGAGGGAACGACATACGCTTCCATAATGCTACAACAGGTGATTAGGAGATTGGCCGTATTGAATAGTGGTGTGAGCTATATCCTATGCTGGTGGGGAAATTCCTTCACTGCGGCGCTTGAACATTCGACTAATCCAGCCAGCACTGGAACGGCGGCGCCGAGGTCCTGATTGGTTAATGGCTTGATTATTGGTGGGAGGCCCCTCTCCGAGGAGGGACGAAGTCTCGTCATAAGAGTCATCTTCGTCCTCGTTATCCATGCGTTCCTCGAGTTCATCTGTAAAGGCAAGAAACGAAAATCCATACAGTGAAAAAGCAAGATACATAGCTACGCACCTTCTCCAAACACAGCATCCATCTCCTCGAGAGGTACGCCCTTGGTTTCCGGGTAAACTGCAAAAAAAATGATGCAACTTATCTTCTACAGCAGACTGGTGATATACGTACGGAAGTAAACTGTATGTACGTCGTAAGCATCATCATTCACTCTGACAGAGATAATATCCCTACCTAAAATGAAACTGCAGACACAGTAGAATCCATGCATGGGGTACAATCGCCATCCTATATATTCTTGAAGGAACGGAGTGGTTTCACCAACCAAGAAGTTGAAAGCCCAATTAGTACTAGTCGACAGTGAGACGCCTTTCGCACGAATGGTCAGAGGCATGATCTATGGACACGTGAGGTGATAAGAAACAGTATGGATGGAAGGATTCGGACCTCTGGAGGATACAACCATGGTAGGGGGCCCCAGCTAGCCAGATATATTAGCGTAGGTCCCTTGACACCAATCACATGAGGCACACCTATATCCAAAGGCTGCGTTATAGATGATCACGCAGATTACGACTGCATTGGCGGTCTGTGGAACGTCAACGTACATCCACCATCCAGTGGCGCCCAAAGCGATGGCCATCTGACTGGAGTTAGTGCAAACAAATTCATCAAGAAAAGAGTACCTACAACAACGGCTCCGGATAAGAGAATCGCACGTCGTCCCCATCGGTCTACCAAGTACCACCTGAAGGTAATAAATAATAAGTCCACAACAAGAACGACAGGGAAACAACGAACGGAGGTAGAGTACTAAGGACGTAGACGAGAGAATTGATGCCAGTCATCAGGATAGCATCTCGACCGATCCAACCGGCCTCTGTAGATGTGTTATTCGAGTTATGAAACGGCAGCTCCTAGTGAGTCATACCTTCAAATACCCGTGCTAATGGAGCATCGTCAGAATCTAAGTGTGCAGCTATTAGAGGACAGACTCACGAGCATAATAAGAGATTACTGCGATCCAGTTGTCATCCAGTTGTCAGCCCATTAGAACATATTTCACGACGCGGCCATGCTTACCGTTGATACCGTTCTGTGAGAGTTATGTCAATGGGCTTCCTTTGACATGAAATGATGAATGCCTACGAGCTGAGCAAAAGCTTGAGAAGACATAGCTAACAGAACACGTCTTTTGTATCTACGCCACATAACCGCATATGATCGAGCTTCTCCGGAAGCACGCTACAGGAACAAGTGAGTGTTACTGGAAAGCTAGATACCAGAAGGACAGACCTCCTCCATGACCTTGTCCTTGATTTCTTGGAACTCGGCAACAGCAACATGATTGTGTAGATCTCCGCCGTGGAGATCGGCGATGACTTGCATACCCTCCTCATCCTGGTCGGTATCAATAAGCCACCTTATTGACCAGGTTAGCTAAATGCAGGAACCCAAGGACAGAGAAGCAAACCGTGGGCTTTCGGGCATTGCAAGGCACCCAGCCGCAAGAATGCCCCCTATTACACATTGCATGAACAACGGTATGCGCCAGGAAAGATCGGAATCGATGTACGAGCAAAAGTAGTCGACCCACTGCAAGAATCAGATTGTGTGCGAGAAACAAAAGAGTAAACAGCACGTACAACCGAAGACGAGTAGCCAATGATGTTCCCGGTGAACTCCATACATGCTAAGGCGCCTCTCTGCACGTACATGAGTCAAACGCGTGTAGGTCGGAAGGAATCAAAACGTACATGATCCGGAGGGGAGATTTCGCTCTGGTAAATAGGTACAATGGTGCTGTCGGACGTGCTAAGCGCACAAAGTTCGTGAGGTGGATGAGATGAGCTCACGAAAGAAGGCCGACTCCAAAGCCACTAACAACGCGTCCCACAATCATAACCCAGAAGCCTGTAGTAAAAGTCTGGATAGCACCTCCAACCGTGAAGACAACGGAGCCGACGAAGAGAGTTCCTTTGCGACCCATGAGGTCGCCAACCTGCCCGGCGGCGACAGAGGTGACTGAGAACCTGTTAAATGACGGAAATATATTCAATATCGGAAATCATACTGAATGCGCCGATTTCAAGGACGGCAACCATTGTGCCAATTTCGACAGCATCTGGGTTGTTGAAGAACTTGCGGAAGTGAGGGCCGGTGATTACGCCACTCATAACACTGAACGGCAATGAGCGACAGAGACCTTTTCGCGGCTAAGGACGTACCCTTGATCATATCCAAACTGCAAGGGAAGAATGAGCGATAATGGCTATTGGACGCAGAAAAGACTGACGAGGAAGACGCCGAGACTGGCGAATATGGAAATCGCATAGAGTAGGGGCTGTCCCACGAGCCGGTTGCGAGGTCGGGCATGTACTGTCGTCGTGTTGGCCATGATACATGGATGAGACGATGATGAAGGAGAGAAAGAAAGAGTACGTCGCGGTAACTATAAGAGATGGAAGACCGTGGAGCCTGCTGGCAGCCGGTCGCAAATAAGGCAGCACTGCCAGCAGGCGCCTTGAGCTTTATCAAATTGTCGTCATTCCGCTTGGCTTGGATCACCTGTCCTCTACCACCACGGACCTCAGCCAACCATGTCGGACACCGTCTCGGACATCTCTCTCGACGACCTCTCAGAGCGTTCGTTCTCAGACGACTACCAGCTGGCCCAACAGGAGTGGGAGGAGAGCATCCACCAGCTGCAACAGCTTTTTTCCATCGTACTGCTCCCTCTTCTGGGTAAATATCTTGGAAGAAGATGGAGTTACTGGGGTCAGCTGACTTTTACTTCGCCGCTGCTTTCTGTTCATCCTTCTTTCCAGCCTATTCACGTTACATTGGCGTAGGGCTACGCGGTAGATAATAATCATGTCACATTGGGCTACCTATTTGAGCAGGTAAATACTGTTTTTCCCTCAACGTACTCCGTATCTGATTCATTAAGCGCGCCATCGAAGGGATAGGCTTCATCCCCAGCGTCTCCATATCCCGCATTACCTTCGCCGCATGTACATACTCTCCCTTGGCAAACAATGATTGTAAAAGTAGATGGATAATCTTTGACGTCACTGGCAGGTTTCGCTGAACCATCTCATGGTATAGCGACATCGCCGTCGTCGCCCCGTTCGGGTACTCGTCCGTCAAGGCAACGCGAATCAAGACGTGGTATAGAGGGATGTTCAGTGGAACTCTCCTCTTCTTCATCCTTTCAACAACGTCGCGCGTGATCGCGATACCGGTCTTCGGAGGAAGCCACGGATCTCTCCATAGTTCAACCAAGACTGCCTGGTAGATCTTGACTGTAG
Organism: Armillaria fumosa; assembly: GCA_030407015.1. Lineage (NCBI taxonomy): Eukaryota > Fungi > Basidiomycota > Agaricomycetes > Agaricales > Physalacriaceae > Armillaria > Armillaria fumosa. The sequence continues at coordinate 1,751,454 of JAUDYM010000001.1, forward strand.
GCGGAAATGGTATCTTCCCCGACTCCATTTCTTCCAATATCTTCAAAACAGCCCGCAGATGCTGTTCATTATGCTCCCTCAGCAACTCGACTATGATTGTTCCATAGACAACAATATTAGGCTCCAACCCTTGCTTGCGCATGAGATTGAAGACAATGGTCGTCGCATCTGCTTTGCCTATCTTGAGCAGCGCCGACAGAAGAATGGAATAGCTGAAGACGTCCGCGCTAAGGCCCACGGTTGACATCCGGTTGATGATGATGGAAAGCGCCTTCAAGTCCACTCGGCGACCGAAATATGCCAAGAAGGTGTTGTATGAGACGATGTCAGGTACCGGACCATTCCGTTTTTCCTTCTTGTTTTCCTCCATGCGCTCAAGAATAGAAAGCGCCTCATCGAGACGATCTACGGCGAGAAGCCCATGGATGTATGTGTTGTAGACGACCAGTGATTTCTCCGGCTCCGTCGTCGCCTCGAGATCCGACTGAAATTGTCTGAACAGCCGAATAGCTTCGTCAATCTGACGACCTTCTAACGCAGCCGATATGATGGCCCGGTAGGTGAGCGCGTCTGGTCGTACGCCTTTGGACTCCATCATTCTCCACACATTCAACGCATTGTCCATATGTTGAGACTCTCTGTACGAGTCTATTAGACCAGTCCACAGTGAGACGGGATGTTTTATCCCACATCGTGAGACGTCTCCCCACACCTCATCAGCACTCATGTGGCCATTTCGGCTTTGCAGAAAACTAGTGAGAAAGGCCGTCCATACTCGGTCGGTCATGGCAACGAGACGAGTTCCTCCAAGTTGGGATGCATCTCCAGCGAGGAATGGGTTTGCCCCGAATAACCCATCCCTAATACGGTTGTACTGGCTCTGTATGGTATTCGTGCCACCATTGGCGACAAGTTGTTGCAATTGAATGGTCAAGGGGGTGGCCTGATGGACTTTACGCGCAATGTCTAACCTCCGGACCCACAGGAGCAATTTCTCGCGAAAGGGGGAGTCAGCGATGTGGGATAGGTAGTCCTTTACTGTATAATCATGAAAGCGGATGATTGTTTGGCGGTACGCTTCATACGCAGCCGCGAAATCGTCTCGGATGGCCTGAGCCGCGACGAAAGAGAGGAGAATTGAGACCCGACCCGGAACGAGCGAGCTCGCCGATCCTGTACGAGCAGCTGAGTAGGACGTGAACGAAAAAACATCAAAGTCCACCACGTCCTCGTCATTATCATCAGCTTGGAGGTCGTCCGTCTCACCCAGCATCTCGCGAAACTTTGTGTAGAGGCTGATAACAGGTTTTGGCTCGTTTCTGGAGATGTAGAAGCTCATGCAAGCAGCCAGAGCAGCGGGGCTACGCGAACATGCTGCAGCTAACGAGATCTCTTCAAGAAGCGTTCGTGTCACTGTGTTCAGGACGTTGGTATCGTTCTTGGGAATATAGCGACTGATGAAAAGAGTGGAGATGCGAGCAAAATCTGCGGGAGCAAGGTGTCGATGAAGGTCGCGCTCCTTAAGCTCAAACCAGCACTTTTTTACTGCTTCTGCATCCTCCACCCCTAGGGCTTTCTGGATACGACCCAAAATATTCTTGTATATGTCCGCATTGTGGTATGGGAGCTGTTTGTTATGAGCATTGGGTCCGTGATTTTCAAGGATGTCGTTTGCATCGTTTTGGATTTTATGTGTCGGAAGCTTGAGACTGTAATGACGGACTGGAATGATGAGGCGGGGTGCGAGGAAGTCGAGGAGAACGGGGGACCTCGACGCGCAAAGGCGTAGCATGAAGCAGAGGCTAAAATATGTAAACAAACAAAACCAAGGTTCTCTTCTTGACTGTCATCATGGGTCACGGAAATTCTGACAAGCTCTATATCACCCATGCTGAACATGCTGGCTTATTTGGCTCCCATTCGTCCTCTACAGGCTTCAAGGCGTACGTCGATATGTTGCTGTAATATGTCTGGATTCTCATATATTCAGGTGCAGCAAGCAAGAGGCTCCTCATCCTGGAGGAAGGACACCCTTCGACTGCTGTGCTCTTTCTTTTCAACCATTCAGTCATCCTGTGTGTGCCCGGAACGCGGACGGTACTGGCCATGTTTTCGACCTGGTGAACATCATTCCCTGGCTCAAGTGAGTGGTGTCGTTCTGAATCACTTCAACCTCTAACATTCGTAGACAACACAATAACACCAATCCCATAACAAAAGAACCTTTGACCCCCTCTGATCTCATTACGCTGCATTATTCTCGCAAGGAGGCTTCGGATGAGATACACGACCCTATATCCTTCAAGCCTTTCAGCGAGCACTCGCACATTGTGGCTATTGCGACCACCGGGAACGTATTTCTTGCTGAGAGCATCAAAGGTGGAAAGGATCTCATCAACGATATTCCCTTCAAAAAGTAAGCGCTACTTTCTTTCCGACCACAATGCTGCTCATCGAAGCAGAGCAGACGTTATAACGCTGCAAAACCCGCATGGACTACCCCCGGCGTCTGTGCCTACTAAAGTCGCATCAGCCCCTTCCACGTCCACGAAAACAGTTGCCGCGAAGCCCTCCGCAAGTGTTGTCCCAGTCAAGACCAAGGAACCGGTCCCTTGTACGTGTCTCTCCTACCCATTGCACCCAAAGGCTAATGTCTAAACTTAGGGAATATCTCACCTTATTCAAGCGGTCTTCCTGGCGCGTCTCTAACCTCTACTTCTGTCGACCCTCAGACTGGCCCAACGAATCTTGTGTGGGATGAGGTACGTGGCCATCATTCACAACCTGACCTTGTATCGCTGATCTTGCTTGTAGGAAGAATTGATGTTCGAAAGCATATCAAACCCTGTCAAAAACAAGGGTAAAGAAAAAGACGTGGGTAAACGCCGAGCCTATGTGCGTGTCGTGACAAGTTTGGGCAGTAGCAGTTTGAATTTGGAGTTGTATTGTGAAAAAGTAAGGCTTATTTGTTTGCAAGCCGCTCTTGATCATTCATGTTCTTAGGCCCCCAAAACGTGCTATAACTTTTTGATGCTTGCGAGGGCAGGAAAATATAATAATTGTTTGTTTCACCGTTTAGTTCCGGGTTTCATGGTACGTTGTTTCTCGTCTTCTAACGTATGTAAAGTCAATTGATTCCTATAGATACAAACTGGTGACCCCACTGGCACGGGTTCTGGAGGAGAATCATACTGGGGTACTCCCTTTCGTGATGAATATGATTTGAAGGGGGCTGCAAGGCATGATGGGCGTGGCGTTGTAGCTATGGCTAACAAAGGTGTGTTCTGCATTAATTTCCGTTATAATTAAACTAAACGATCCCAAGGCGCTGGAACCAACGGGTAAACACCCACCATTTATCCTTTTCAAATTTAACTGAATGAATCACAGTTCCCAATTTTATGTGACCTTCAAGGCAGCTCCCAATCTTGATAAAAAGCATACTGTTTTTGGGCGGTTGGTTGGCGGAGAAGACGTTCTTGACGCCTTAGAGCGTCTACCGCGCAAAGAGGGAACGGAAAGACCCGCTAAACCCGTGCGGATAACAGAAGTCGTCATGTACGTGTTTATCACTCCTCATCAGATATTTGTTATAACCTGCGATGGTCGCGCAGTTACCAAGACCCCTTTGAGGAGTACAAAACGCGGCTGGCGAAGAAATTGGCTAAACGCGCTGAGACAGAACAAAATGGGAATACGCAAAAAGTTCCAGAGAAGAAGGAGGGTGATGATGTCAATTGGTTTGGCACGCGAGTAGGTACAAATAGTACTATCTTTGGGTCTGAAGGTGGAACGGGTGTTGGGAAGTATCTGAACTCAGCGAAGAGACCGAGTACAACATTAGGCAGCGGTGGCGGCGGCACAGAGGAAGTGAAGAAGAAGCGAAAGATTGGTTTCGGGGATTTCGAGGGTTGGTGAGTGTTATGGGTGTCATGTGTAAGATAGGTATGGATTATTTACAGGGTGTACGTGTATGGTATGCATATTATACATTGTCATAGAATGATCATGATGGCACCAACACCTTGTCGTGCTCTTCTGCTGGCCGCCGATCTGCAGGGCATGAGTCCAAGATTCACATGGAACGAGTTACCACAAACCTTCGAGAATAGGCTGAGATGGTTCTGACGTCGGTACGTTGGGAAGAATGACTGGCGGCGTCTCTTGGGGCACTCCCAGCTGAACAATAAAGTATGAGATTACAAAGGCCTATGCGATACGCTGCGATGGAACATACGGCTTCTGCTTGTAGTTCAAGCAGCTCGGCCTGCACAGCGTCTTCGTCGTCTAGCGTGAGTTGATTTGCTAAGAGTTCTCCGATTTCCTAGATAATATTATGGTCTTTGAGTGACAGAACGGCGCGAAGGACGCACTCTCTGGTACTCCCTGGCTTCATGAGACTCTTCTAGGAGTTTCTCTACCTGCTCGACGTTGAGCTCCTTGTGGATCTCCTTCAGAACATCGTTGCCCTGCTTAAGGCCATGGACGACGGAGACCTCGATAAGAGAAAACTCTATTGAAGCCACCTAGCTTGAAGGTGAATGTGTATGGATGTGCAGAGGAGCAGGGGGTCCGTACGAGCTGTTCCAAGTTCTCCAGTTGCCCATCGGTCTTCAACAGCAGACTCTGCTGATACTTTCTGCGTCTCAGTGCAATAACAGCTCGATCCTTCCGACCCGCCGCTAGATGCTCCTTCGCTATAGCATGCTCCCTGTCCAAAATAACCTGGATCTTGAGCGCAAGTCAGCACGTACGGCTACCGATAACTTGCTCAGACAACCTTCTTCTGATACTGCCTCAATTTGTCCCGCTGAAGTTTGAGACTGGGATAATAAGAAGACGATTGCAAGATAGAGAAATAGACATACTCGAGAATCGCACGGTCCTGCGGTGTTATCTTGGGGAGAGATTGGTTTGCACCCATATCAAGAGGAGAGAGCCGTCGTCATGATGGTGCATGACAAATCGGAGGCGATCCCGGGTACAGCCCCTGACTTGACCTGTCTTCTTACCACCACGTCCACGCCGACGCGTTATTCGTCGCCTGCAGCTTGGTTCACGTGTCTACAGCCCCTCCAGCCTTCTGGACGTCACCTGTATTATTGCTGGCTTGGCATGACTTTGAGCCTGGTCGTCAATGTCTATTCGACTCCTGGGGCCTACCAGAAATGCCATTGTAAAGAATGGGGGATCACCTGTCCGGAAATATCATGATTACTTCCGAGCTGCCACCCCAGGTGCAATACACGATGTGGCCCCTCATTGGTTCTGACATATTGTAAGGTGGCATTATTCGTATTCCTCTGGCCTCCCCCAAGGTAATCGGAGTTGCTACTTCCAGAGGAACGAGAAGGTGTGTCTCTGCTGCGGCTTGTCAACATCTTTAATAACCGGATTTTAGTAATCAAGAGGATTTCTATTCGTTCGCTACATTGAATCTCGATCCAGAAGAGCTTCGTGCAAGCCTCAAAAGGTTCCAGAGAGTTGACTGGAATCCCAACACGACAGGGAAGCCATTTAACAGTCAAATTGCTTTCATTGGCATCTATGATGGGTGCGTAGCCAGATCTCACTGCATACAATGTTATCAATCAAGTTTAGTCATGGTGGTTCTGCGGTTTCCCAGTACCTTCGTCAAGAACTTCACGGATTATTCGAATCGGTAAAGAAGTCGGACATTCCAGAACTATATGCCTGGATCCATGAGCTAGGGGGCTATTTTAAACGATTCAGGGGAGGGGCCCTCCAGCCATGGATTCACGATCCTGATAATTCTCATGTCTATGACCTTGAGGCGCGCGCCACGCAGGCCTTTTTTGAAGTACATCTCTATCTCTCCATTTCCTATTTCGTCTAAATATTTCGCATAGGTCGATCGCAATGTATCTGAAGTAGCACAATCATGCGGTGCCACTGCTTCAGTTGCTCTTCTTCAGTCTCTTGATGCTACGGCAACCGCACCATTCTCTGCGAAAACAGTTGCTCTGACGGTTGCTCACTGCGGGTCAGCATGAACTAGCTGCACTTCCCATCCCAAGTATTGACAGTTTACAGAGACACGCGGATATTACTTTGCTCCACAGACAGCGCCAAGGTGTTCCGAATGACTGACAAGCATCATGCAGATGCTAGGGTTGAATCTATACGTCTTCGGCGCATGATGGGCGCGTCTTTGATCACGGATTCATTTGGAGAGTCACGGTATATCATTTACTCGGTTTATATGTCGAACACGTCAAATATGTCTCTTTAGATGGATGGGTGCTCTTGAAAACACGCGCGGGTAAGTCCTATCCCCTGATCCTTCAAACGCCGCGTATGTTCATCCGTATGTTCAAGATTGGGTGACCTACAATTCAAGAAATTCGGTGTTACCCCGGAACCAGAGATCAGAACGAAGCTTTTGGAAGGTTGTCATGTCCCCGTCTCACTTATACTAACCAATTGCTCACTCCGCCTCGTTACAGGAAACAAATGGGCTTATATGGTACTTGTCTCAGATGGCGTTTCGTCAATCCTTTCAGACGATGAAGTTGCGGATCTGGCAAGAGATGCTCCGGATCCGAGGGTCGCCGCTGAGCGCATTTTGGCATTCGTGGAAGAGCTAGGTGGCGAGGACAATGCTACGGCACTTGTGGTTCCTCTTGCAGGGTGGGGCAAGGTCACTGGGCCCGACAGAACCAAAACTCTTCGGGATTACAAGAGGGAGCAGGCCAGTGCGTAGTTTCCATTTACAAGCAAGATGTCGTGCAATTGACGATCCTCGATACAGTTGGAAGCGAACGCCTCAGGAAAATGTAACTCACGACATTACCTGGCACTGACAGTTTCCCTAGCTAGACGTGAGCCAGACCGGTAACTGATCACGCTCGTGAGGAACTTTCGGAGGAAGCTCATGACACAGGCAACATGTCGTCGAAGAGTCCCTGGCCAGGTGTAAGATCTCGCTGATATCTTTAATCGATGTCAAGCCTGTATAACATCTCCCTCTAAAATGAGAACAAGCTGTGCCTCAATGAGGTGTACATGAACAGCATACATCTAGAGAGTATAGAATTTTAAAATGGTTAGAGTGTGGACTATCCGTCTCATCACCCCAAGTCGACGCAATTGCAAGCCACTAGTTCTTAGTGCTTATATATTGTGTCAAAACCCTGATAATCTTTAGCCGAGCTTTCTGTCAGGATGTGTCTCTTGGTGTCCTTCATTGCATAGTTGTCATTGGATTGAGCGGAGTAAATATATAGTCTGTGTAGGCGACTTCCAGCCTCTTGAGCTTGAACTCCCAGTCATGGTTTGATCAGTAGATATTATCCGACGTTGCACCCCGTAACTCAGGTATCAAGAGGGATTGGTGATTTATGCATTGTACATTTGCATCTCATATTTGTGCTCCAGCATGACCATCGGCTCGAGGATCAGAGCCCGCTGCCCATACCAACCTGCCAGACGGATCCTCAAGCTTCTGGACAACCTGCCCCCGACCCAACATCGCTCTTCCGAATCCAGTAACCTGTCGCGCGTCATGTCCCATTGCTTAAACGAACTAGTGGTTAACAAAGACCCAAGCGTGAATATGCAAATATTAATTCACCTCTCAACGCCGCGATAGTCTCGAGCGAGATGCCTTCCTCAAAGTAAACCTCGCTGTTGATGTCTCCCGCATTTCCAGTTTCTTGGGTCTGGGTGTCTGGACTGCCAGCTGATATACAGAACCGGGGAGCGTCCAGCGCTTCTTGAGGGGTATACCCGCGCAATATGTTCAAGAGTACCTGAACGTGGCCTTGGGGCTAGAAATAGAACTCTTGAATGACAGCTAGTCCTACATGAAGAGGCTACTCACCTGCATGAAACCGCCCATGACACCAAAGCTCAGGAACAGTTCATCACCCTTGGTGGCCATGCATGGTATGATGGTGTGGTACGGTCGTTTTCCGCCCTGTTATGTTTCAGATTTGCAACTCATACTAGCGACGACGCATACCTGCAATGCATTGGGGTGGTCCTTCTGCAACACGAAGCCACTTCCTCTATTCTGCAGCGTGAAACCACAGCCTTTGGGAACAGCTGTGCGATTTGGATTAATTACACGTCATAACGGTAAGGCGCAAAGTGTTGTTACCCCCTGTCCCGAATCCTGGAGTAAAATATTAGTTGGTTTCATGAGGATTGCCATCACGACACCGTACCAGCATAATTGCTTTGGATAAAGCTGCATGCGTTCCCCCATTGATCGGTAACTTTATGCAGCTGAGCATTGTGTCTGTAATGGTGCAAAACGAGACGGACATACCAGAGAAGTAAACCGTATCTGAGGACACAAACGGGTCACCCTACATGCAATATACGTTTTGCATGAAAGTGAAACCAATTCTGATTCGGTACGTACGTGCACAACTTTCGGGTTAGTCTTCGTGGGGTCGATGAGCTGAGCTCTTGACGTAAGGTAATCCTACCAAATATCATCAAGAATATGCCTAGTCAATGCACAAATTCACCAACTTTACTCAATAGTTCTGCGGTGGGGATGTGTCGTGTTTCTGGATCAGTTACATACCACTGGCTGTCTAAAGCGGCATTAACAATCACTAGCACGAGTTGACTGGGGGAAACTAACCTGCAAAGGCAAGTCTAGGCATAGCAGTGTAGGAATAAGAATTCTTGTCGCCGTGACCATGAGGATGGAGAGACAAACCGTAAGGCTTCGACGAGTACATGTAAGTATTCGGGAGAATTATGTTCCATTTCTGACAGAGGTTTGACAATGCCTTGCTCTTGCAGACTCTCCAAGATACCAAGAGCAATTAGAGCGGTTAATCCTATAAGATTAGCATATCAAATTATACATTCAACGGGGTCAATAGGACTATTCACCTTGTCCGTTAGGTGGGCACTAGAACAAAGAAGTATGAGTGGCTTAACGTGAAATCAGTACCACCACCTTATTACCTCGTAGACAGAAACATCGTTGGCGTAGGTGTACTTCAAAGGTTCAACAAAAGACGTCTCGTGTTTGGCAAGATCGTCAAGCTCCATTAGCCCTCCTTGGCTTTGAATTAATTCTACAATGGCCGAAGCAACTCTCCCTTTGTAAAAACCGTCTTTTCCATGGGTGGCTACTTCGCGGAATGTCTTGGCAAGGTTAGGGAAAGTGACGATTTGACCTGGAAGCGGTGCTTTCCCATTCAAAAGCATCTCATTGCCATTGGGAGACGCGTTCTTGATAAGGTTCTGACAAATGGAAATTGGCCCATAGAACAATGGCAGGCAGTACGTGACAAACCTCAGATCGCTGCCACTACACGCCGTCATTCTACTGAATGTTGTATTGAATGGTTCTCACTTACACTGTGGCTGTGGATCTCGGATACAGGAACACTAGAAATAATGTTAAAAGACAGAAGCTGGAGCGATAAAAAGCCTACCCTTCCTCCGCAAGTCTGATTGCGGGATCCAGGACGTCTGCTAGGGTGAGCTTTCCGCTTCCAAATGTCTCGACAGTATCAACCCATGCGGCGGCAGCACCTGCATTTCATGTCAGGACTAGCTGATATTTCGACCTCTGGGCGTCAACTCACCGGGAACGGTTACAGAGTTGATATCAGAGGCCGGAATTCGTCCGGTTATCCCACGTTGGTGTACATACTCCAGTGTGAGTTTCTGAGGGGACCGGCCCGATCCGTTCAAGGCCTTGACTTGCTTGGCTTTTGCATCGTAAAACAGGCAGAACGCATCTCTAGTAGCTTGATCAGTTTCGGATGATACGCGGAATAACGATAATCACCCTCCGATTCCACAACAGCTAGGTTCGGTTACATTCAAGGCAGCTGAGGTCGCGACGGCCGCGTCCGCTAATGAGGAGCGGTCAGAGATGAGAAGGATATGAGAACAGTGGATCGTACCGGCATTTCCGCCTTTCCTCAGGATCTCAAGCCCAGCCTCAGTAGCTAAAGGTTGGGACGAAGATACAATACCTTTTGTACCGTATACGACAGAACGGCGACTAGGAAAACGAGCCAGAACCGTAGGGGGTTTCGCGATCTTGGACCAGTCGATCTTTACGGGGAACGACATCGTGGAACAAGAGACAAGTGAAACGGAAGACCTTTATATTCCGTTGTGCCGGCGGGTAAGACTTGTGATACACCCATGATTCGAACCCTTCTGCGATTTGGTCAAGATAAGATAACGCCTTCCTTTCTTGGGTTTTCATTCCTTGCCATCATGTCTCTTCAAGAAAAGGCGCAAGCAGTTGCGCAGGAGTTCCAAAAGCTCCAGGCCGATATGGCCAAGGCTGTAGAGGCTAGGGAGAAGCTGGGAACTCAGCAATCCGAGAATGAGCTCGTGAAGAATGTCCGTCTGTCCTTTGGCGCGAGCTGTACCCTGTATGAATGGCCATCTCTCCCAGGAATTCGCCAAGCTCACGCCATCGAATGCGGTGTATAAACTCATTGGACCCGTCCTTGTGAAGCAGGACCAGGCAGAGGCCAAGACCAATGTCGATACGCGGCTGGACTTTATCAAGGGTGAAATGTATGTTTTTACTTGCGTCGCGTCGACCCAGCACTGACCTCGCATAGAAAACGAGTCGAAGCCCAGATACAGGACATAGAGACCAAGTCAGAGCAGAAGAAAAAGGAGGTATGTGTGGCTTTCATATGGAATCGCCAGCAACTTTTACATGATTTTCAGTTTGCCGCTGCACAGACTGCTCTTCAACAACAGCAAAATCCAGGCGCAGTCACAGCGTAATGTACTCTTCCTGTAGCACCTCTTTCTGTATCTATATTGCTCACAATGACACTCTCATCCCGACGGCCCTATGCACTTTTCGTAGGCTGTGATGATGCCAGCTCTTGCAAGACACTGGCCTTCTTCAACGCTCGCTCCGCCTCAGGGCTCTTCACCACTGTCTCCAACTTGAATCGCTTTCTGGCTGACACGGGTGGGCAATTACGGATGATAACGACGTCGTCCTGGCGTAATTCTTGCGAAACGGTAAAGATAAAGTGAACAGCACCGAAACAAAAACGCGCAACGAACCGTTATTCGGGTCGTGTGTGAGATATTTTTTCGTCCGTTCGATAACCTGGCGGGGATTTAGTGAAGACTTCTAGTTCAGAGGCACAAGAACGCACCTTTCCTGTCACTCGATGGGTCATCCACCTCGACACAGTCACTGTGGCCGTCTTGTTCATGAAGCCGACTTTAGTAACAATCCCTTGCAACGCCATGGGAGGCATGACTGGCTAGTGTAGAACGGAAAATGTACAGCGACACGAATGGACAGAAGATGAAATGGACCGGCAACTAAAAAGTTCACTCGCATCACATAATCGACATTGCATCATCAAGATTGTTTTCGGTGAAGTCCGACAAGCATTAATTATTCGAGTTGTATGGTATCATGAGCTGTCTACCCGCTGATATAGTGCAAAGATCCTAAATGTGTAAAAATACATATCCTGAGGGAAACCATTTGCCGAGATAAAGTTAAGATGCTAAGTAGGCCCTGGTGTAAAGTCGTGAATCATGAAATTTCAAGCCGCAGTCTTATCCGACTCTTTCGAATGTGTCGGAGGTAGTCTTTTCGTCGGTGCATACTTAGACTTCATTCGAAGGATATGACCGAATCTACCAATGCCAAGTCAGTGTCAGTCAATTTAACTAAGAGCAAAGTCCGTACTTTATGAATAATAGTGGCAGCGGCACCATAGCGAGTGCGATGAATCCCAAAAGGGACGATGCCCAACGGGCGCCGAGGGCATCATACATCTGGGTGGCAAATAGCTGCAACAAACTTTAGCAAAAGAAATAATGGATGAGTCAGAAGATAATTACAGGGAAGGCAGCACCAAACAGACTGCGGCAAACAGTGTTGGCAGCAAGGGCGGAAGCCGCAATCATCAGGTACGTATCTAGTACTGCGATCAGACGATGTGGAGCAAGATATGAATTTTGCAACACATACCAATGATATAGTTGAAGAAACTCAACTGAGCAAGAGTTCAGATATTCGTTAAGCTAGAGTCAAATGGAATACTTACGAATATCCAACTGATGGAAAATCCCATAACGTATCCAGCCATCAGTGGTGCCCAGTATGATATCGATGGGAACTAAAACATAATATCGGTCAGTGGCTTCCTCCGACAATTTGCATGACAGCTTACCGAGGTCCAACCAAACCAGAAGAACGACACGGCGAATAAGGGGGAGGCGTAAATAGCCATATGCAAACGGTACTCTGGGGGAACAGGTTCTGGAGCACATCGAGCCATTTCTTTCTCGTAAAGAGGATTCCAGATTAGGAGGTACTGCAGGTAAAGCATTAGAAGAGAGCGGGACTAGTGTAGGATCAGCGCACCCCGATGACAGCGGTAACACCACCCAACATGATGGGTAAGAACATCAGGCCTGAGATGCCTGCATTGAATCCGTGACCCACAGTGAAGACGATGGGATAGGCCTCAAAGAGAAGATAAAGACATCCGTAGACGAACTGCTGACATGTAAGATTAATCTGTGACAGAAGAATCTAGAACTCACGCTAAGATATAGTGTGCTAGCCATAAGCATAGGCTCCTGGAAAAGAATCTTGAAGGGCCTGGCGAGAACATGCTCAACTTGTTGGGCCAACGTCTTGGTGTCCCTTTCCATTGGCGCATAATATCTATCATCTCCCGTTTCTTTCCTCATTTTCTCCGCCTTCTTGACGAGAAGAACGGGGCTAGGGAGGGCAATTAGTCCTGAGGTACCGGGGATGAGAAAAAGTATGCATACCGATACGTTTCCGGAATTGCCACGATAATTAATATCCAGCACACTCCAGCCTAAACGCGGATTAGTCGACGAACGATTGTACGTCTATGATTACTTACGAAAATGGTTAAGACCCAGAAAAGCCAGCGCCACGAAACGCCTGAAAACTGAGTCAGATGGCTCACCGGCCTAATTTGTAGGATTATGCTTACCAGCTACAGATATAAATCCCGCAACTGTAGGTCCTAGGGCGGGCCCAGCAAAGGGGGCGACGGTGAATATTGCCAGAGCCTTTCCTCGGGTTCGGGCATCCCATATATCAGAAATGATGGCCCTAACGAGATGTCAGTCGTATTTCCAAGGCGCGGATCGTAAGATCATACCCAGAATTCGTCAATGGACAGGCAGCGAAGGTTCCTCCTATGAAGCGGAAAACGAGCAGCGAGGCGGTATTTTTAGCCAGCGCCATCCCGATCTGGAAGCACTATTTTTGCAAAGTTTAGAAGAAGAGAGGATCAGATGGCAATCGTTATACGTACTACATAGACGATGAATGCCACGATGAACACCGGTCGGCGTCCAAACTCTTCAGAGAGAGGTCCCCAGATGATAGGCCTTGTTCAATAAGTGACTACCGCACGGAGGCAAAACAATAAACACATACCCTACACAGTATCCAGCGACGAAAAGGGATATCATGAGAGTCACAACCTCCGTTGACATATTGAATTCTTCTATAACCTGTTCAACGATGCCGGAGGCTACATAGGACCGGGACAGTGAATAAATTGAAAGGACGAGGTGACATAAAACGTACGTGCGGAACTGGCGAATGTCCTGAACGGTAAAACGGTTAGTATGAGCGCAAAAAAAGCCAACGAGGTACGCACGCGTTAAGCACCAGGATACCGCCTAGGATGGTCACAATCCATTTATGCAACACCGACCAATGCTGGAGAGCAGATCATTGTCAGCTGGGCTGAAGGCGGGTTCCAAAAAATATACCTGTGGGTCCTCGGAAGGGTCGAGAGTGACAAGAAATGGGTCGACGATGTCCTTCTCTGATGGTTGGATTTGTGTTGGTTCGACAGCGTCAGGCAACTGCTGAAGCGTCCGTGTATCGTCAAAACTGGAGGCTCGTGTAGACATGGTGGGGAAAGGAAGGGGGCACGATCGAGCAAACAGAGAAGCGGGTGGGTATTATATCTTTCCACATTCTTGCGATCAGCCCTGACTAACTACTCAGTAACTGGTGTTCCCTTTTGCGGATAAATCCGTCCGGATTTCTTTGTTTATGACGCATAGCCGGTGACTAAAGCGTGGATTTGTCCTCACGGCTCCCTACCGGCGGCTCCTTTAGGAATGCGACGTCGTCGGCCTCGAATGTCACTCGCTTGCAGTCATGGGAGAAATGGAGCTGTTTTGTCTGAGTCTCTTCGCGCGCATCCTTACCCAACGCCGCCGCTGTCCTGCTGACACTGATCCTTTTATCAGTCGCGGCTCACGGTTCCGCATGGCGGTTCCTCCACAGATCTCGAGCGACAACTAGGCCCAGCGATAAAAGATAATCAGTATCAGACCCATAGCAACTACCGCCTGTTCCGGCCGCCATCCGCAATGTGTCGTATGTGGTTCGGCGTTTAGAATACCGGCTTGCGATGCTGCGACGGTCGATGTAACATTACGCGATAAAATATGTGTACAATGTGGTATAGTGATGATGAATAAGGTACATTAATCCATGCGGTCTGTGGATATCTAAAACAGTCCCGGTCTAACCACATCGTCATGCTGCAGAAATGTCAGATTGTTTCGACGGGAGCGGAACCGTGGGTGCCATGGGGGCATATTTCGACTTGGCACGAAGTTTCGCGCCGTACCTAGTTGCGGTGAGAACCTGTTTCGAGTCCTGGCAAGCACTACACACTTTAGAAATATAAAAGGTATGGGAACCATGGCTAGGGCTACGAAGCCCACCAGGGATGATGCCCATCGTGGAGTCAAGGCATCGTACATCTGGTTTGCAAATTGCTACGTGCTACGTGAGATCAACGGAGTAAAACGTATGATAAAGATACATACAGGGAAGGCTGCACCGAAGAGGCTACGACAAATAGTGTTGACCGCTAGTGCTGACGCCGCGAGTGCGAGATACGTATCTGTTATTACATTCAGTTGCTGGTGTGTCGAGAAGCGCGGTCGTGACTTGCCTATGATATAATTAAAGAAGCTTAACTATAACAGTGTCAGCAGCAAATAAGTTCTGTGTACCTGTGCACTCACAAATATTCCCATTATCGAGAAGCCTATCAGCCAGCCAGACAACAATGGTGCCCAATATGTAACGTGAGGGTAACTGGAATACGATATCAATAGGCCGCATGACGGTACTTCATAAGAGTAATCACCTTGTCCATCTAACCGCGAAAGGAGAGAATGTCAAAGAGGGTAAGGTCAAAAAGATCCTGAGTACTTACGCAAACCAAAAAAATGATATCGCAAAAAGGGGCGAGGCATATAAGGACATAGTCAGGCGATGTTCTGGTGGGACAGGATGGGGACTATATTGTTCCATGAGCCGCTCATATTGAGGGTTGAAAACCAATAGATACTGTTCGAAGTGTGAACAACAATCGCTTTGATATGATCTTGGAAGTACATACAACGACCACTGCGCTGGCTGCGCCAATGAGGATTGGGAGGAATGCCAGACCGGTCATTCCAGCGCTAAAATGATGCCCCTTTGTGAAGACGATAGGATAGGCCTCAAAGAGCAGGTAGAGGCAGCCATAGACGAACTACAGATCGGTGAGCATGCAAGAACGTGAGCGGTGTATCATCAACTTACGCTCATATAGATAGTGCTGGCAATAAGCATAGGTTCCCGTACCAACATTTTGAACGGTTTGGCTAAGACATTCTCTACCTGCTGTGCCATGGTCTTCTTATTTCTTTCCATTGGCGCGTAGTATCGATCATCTCCGGTTTCTTTCCTCAGTCTCCGCGCTTTCCATACTCGAATGAGCGGCCTAGTAAACAAGTCAGATATGACCCGCATAAGTAGGACGGCATTATCCATACTTGTAGGTCTCCGGGATCATTATGAGTATCAGAATCCAGCATACACCGGCCTGGATACATACTCAGACAAAGGTTCACGAAGTAAACTTGATAGCACTTACAAACATGGTCAAAACCCAGAATAACCAGCGCCAGGATGCACCTATAATTCCGTGTTACTAGAAGGCTTACGAGACGGTAGTAAACACCTCCTACCTCCTACTGAGATGAACCCGGAAACGATGGGTCCCAAGGAGGGCCCTGCAAAGGGAGCTATAACGAAGACGGCTAGAGCCTTTCCACGGTCTTTATCACCCCACATGTCTGATATAATGGCCCTAAGCACCGACTGTCAATCAAGGCATACAGAGCGGCTGAAATCCACTTACCCAGAGTTGGTCAGAGGACCAGCCGCAAAGACCCCTCCAAGGAAACGGAATACTAGCAGAGAGGCAGTATTCTGCGATAGAGCCATACCGATTTGGAAACACTGAAGGTTGTATGAGGGCGGGGGTAGACACAGTAAGACGAACGAGATCATTTACCATGTACACGAAAAACGAGACAATAAATATAGGTCGTCTGCCAAACTCTTCCGACAGAGGCCCCCACAAAATAGGCCTTCGTAAAGCTTCAATTGATGCTTCCTCAGACAATGAAATTTGACAAACCCAACACAAAATCCCGCTACGAAGAGGGATATCACGAGTACGCCAACTTGTTCGGAGAACGTGTATTTCGCCATTAAATGGGGTAAGATCCCTGAAGCTGAAAAAGAAATGAGATGGAGCACATGTGCAGTGCTCAGATAATAATAACTCACGAGCGGAACTTGCAAACGTTCTGAAAGAGAGATGAGACGCGTTACAAATAACCAAGCCGAGGACTTACGCGTTCAATACCAATACACCACCTAGAATTGTGATCGACCATCTCTTCAGGCGCGACCAGCTCTAATTTGGAACTGATAAGATTGACTAAGGAAATGGAGGTCAAGGCACGAACATCGGGATTCTCAGGCTCGTCTGGGTCCAATGTGACGAGAAAAGGGTCTTTAGCGTCCTTTTTTTCGGCCACTACACTTGGTATAGCTTCATCGTGAAGGGTGCTAGCGTCACCGAAAGTCAGGGTAGTTACTGTGGGATGGTACGGCGGGATGTATGCAGCCATGTTGACAGAGAAGCGGGTGCTGGATCAGCCCAGAAGAAAGATGCGAGTATATAAGGGATGGAAACGGCAGGCAACGTTCCTTAGTATCATGGTATATTTTCCACGTATTGTAAGTGCGCTTTGATTGTAGCAAAGCGCTACGGGTCGGACACATACTGGCGGAGAGAAATAAGTTGAAAAGAATCCGACTCGGATTGTCGCACCGGCGTGGTAAATTTCTCACAGCCACCGGTAAATCGGATCGGCTGCCGCCGTTCTTAACGCTGCATGGACTTCACCGCAATTTACAAACAGTCTGCGTCGCTCGTCGCGTTCAGCCCCGCCGGCAACCTGATTCTGACTGCTGCTCAGGACAGACTAATCGTACGGCGCACGGATACTTTCCAAATTGTTCGTACCAGCGCTATTGACGCGTCGCCGTCGCCAATCAACGCGTTGCTCCCTCAGCAAAAGGCGTTATCCGGTGATAATCGCATTACCCATGCGGCATGGTCCTCAGATTCGGAGTATATGCTTGCGGCGTGTGCCAGGAAAGGTGTAGTACATGTTTACAAGCTTCACGATGAGAACTGGCATGCGCGCGTTGACGCCGGCGCTGAAGGTGCGTCGTCACTGCCAGACATCGTCGAGCACGTCGCACATCCTTCAGGCAGGTCTGGAAAAGGCGGAATGGGCTCCCGATGGACGATCCATTCTTTGCTTTTCCCAATGGGGCGTAAGGACCGTGTCATCGTCCGCCCTAACGTGGACTGAACCGTTGTTTAGTTGCGAGTCACTATTTGGTCGCTGATCACAGGCTCAGCGACATATATTCAGTTTCCCCTGCATCCTGACAAAGGTTCATTGATCTGCGTTGCTACCCGAGCCTGTCTTATTTGCTAAGCTGTTTCTAGGATATGCGTTCCGGTTTGACGGTCGTATCTTTGTCCTTGCGGAGCGGTATCGGTCCAAAGATACGCTGGGCCTGTATGACGCTGCAGACGGGTTTAAATTAGCTCGGGTATGTGTCATAAATCATTGCGCGATTCTGCCCTTTGAAGCTGATACTTACGCCAGCACTTTCCTCTGCCGACATCTTCGTTGGCATCATTCGCATTGTCCCCAGATGGCAACCACCTTGCAGCGTGGGAGGGTCCTCTTGAGGTTTGCACAACTGTGTCGGCGCCCAATAAAATCACTCTGAAACCTTCATCAGTACAAAGTATTCATTCTGACTTTGGCTGGTGAAGTCCTTGCAACATTTAGCCCTGGCCCGGACCTAGCCTGTGGAGTCCGTAATGTTGCATGGCATCCATCTGGAACCTTCTTGGCGGTCGGAGGCTGGGACGACAAGGCAGGTCCCTTGATGCGAGCAGATAGAATGACTCACTAAACATTCAACAGGTGCATATCCTTGACAATCTCAGTTGGTCGTCAGTACGTACGTTGGAGCTTTCCAGTCGAATACCAGCTGGTGTGGTATGTTTTATTTGTACTTTCACAAAGGCGCTTTGATCATCATGCTGATCATGTAGAATGTATGGCGAGAACCTGCCGATTGGCTAATGGCCACTGAGGGTCGGGGTTTTTTATCATGTAGGCTTCTTTCTCGTTGAAGAAATTTTCTGATATCCTCAGAAATCTAGATGAAAAACTCCCCTCCCCCTACTCAATTACCCTTAATAAGTCTGATCATACTAAACCCAATCCCAAAAGCGGTGTCATCCAAATGGAATGGAATCTGACCGGCAGCTTACTCCTGATGCGCTTTGGTACTTTTTTGCTCCATTTCACTCCGATTCGCATTGAATCACATGTAACGACAGAAACGACGCCGACGATTGTGCACATTTTTGACTTCCCCGTTCCTGATGCGGTCTTCGTGCCGCGTTTACGGAGCCTCCTTATTCATTCCCGCCCAGTGAGGAGTGCAAAGTGGAATCCGGTACGCAAAGGCAGTTTGGCAATATGTTGCGGAAGCCCTAGCCTCTACACTTGGAGTGATGAATGGGTCGGGGAAAGTGCCTGGGAAGAGGAAATCGCGGAATGTGTAGGCGTACCCGCAAGTATGAGTCATCTCTCTAAGCATACACGGCCCTTTCGTTGATGAGTTGTATAGAGAACTTTGACACCCGTGATATCCGGTGGGCGCCCGATGGTAAAGGGCTGATTCTACTCGACAAGGAAGCATTCTGTTGTTCATTCGAGGTTGAAGATGATGATTCCTGACGTAAAGCCAGATCTTGTATTAACACTGCTTGACTATTGTTTTTGCCGCTGTCTCTGATTAGCCATGTACATGATTACTAGTTCGGGGTCACCACCTTGAAGTTGAGTTACAGGGATTATTTATCACTAAGATGAAAGTGCATGCTAGGGCTAGTCACTTTTCAGAACTTTGTACAATGCTTGGTAACCAACACCCTACAGCTAAAAAGCTGAATTCGATGAATCGATCGGAAAACTAGTTGACGAACCGACCGACAAGCTTCTAACCCCTTGAAAGCGAGCAAAAAACTAGTCGGTAGATACTAGACGAAGAGACCAAACAAGTGACTGATAGCGACAAACTGGTTGCATTTCTTGCATCCCTCAGCTCCACAGATTTATTCAAATAAGGTGTCTTATGTAATGATGCAGTATAAAATCGTCACTGGTAGGTTGGGAAGTGTTCGCTGGACCCAGGCTGCACTTGAGTTTACCGTGATACCAGGTCACACAGCTCTTGGAGGCCGCAGCATGGGGAACGGTGTGGAGATTCGCGACATCGTGTCTTGGTCCTTAGTGTTTTCCTATGTTTTGAAGAATATCAGACCCCCTTGTAGGAGTCATTTGCCTTCTCCAGATAACCAGATGGTATGAGAGAATAAGAGAAGGATCGCACCACGCCGACGCGGCATCACACTGGAGTCTCAGCCGATTATTGCCGAGTGGATTGCGTTTTCAGGCCGAACCTTTCGAGTTCGTCAGTGTCTAACGTAATCAGTCGTAATCACCTGTTCCCTTCTTTCCTCCATGCTATCGCGCTCTATACGGGTCGCCCGTCTCTCTGCCATCCTCAGCAATCGTACAGTTACTCGTCAATCTCTCAGATCCTACCGTGTACCCACCGACAAACGCAATGATCGCAAGGTTACACCCAACAAAGATCCGGTAGCCAGCAAGGGCAAAGCGAAGGCGGAAGGTAGCCAGGGAAAGGTGGACAGTACAGAAAACGAGAAGAATTCGAATACCCTCAATGCGAAGGAGACCGACTCTCAGAATTCTGCTCCGTCAGCCTCCAAGCACTCTACCCCTTCTCCGGACAATTCAAGTGAGAAAGACAAGGTAGAAATTCCTAAAGGTCTGGAGGGCTTTTTCCGACAATATCATAATGAGATCATGCAGGAAAAGGACAAACTACGGAATTCACAGTCAGACCAATCCAAAAAAACGGACTCTGACGAGCACAAGCAGGATAACAAGACTCCTCCGCCTCCGCCCGGAGGCAACAACGGCCCCGGATCCAATACTATTATGATGTGGATCGGCGGTCTTATCGCTGCCCATTACCTTCTCAACTCCTCCGGTGTATCTGGCTCTCGCGAGATTACATGGCAGGAATTCCGTACTGCCTTCCTCGACAAAGGCCTCGTAGACAAGCTTATCGTCGTCAATGGTCACAAAGTTCGCGTCAAGTTGCACTCAAATGCAACTGGAACTATGTACCCGTCCGGTGTCAACATTTCTGGAGATTATTACTTCTCCATAGGCAGCATGGAAGCCTTTGAGCGCAAGCTCGATGAGGCTCAACAAGAGTTGGGCATACCCAGTCATGAGCGCATTCCTGTCGCTTACCATGACGAGGTTTCCACTATCCGCATGATCCTAGAATTTGCACCCACGATCGCAACGATAGGGTTCCTCTACTGGCTATCGAGAAGAAGTTCCGGGGGAGGTGGAGGCGGCATTTTCAGCTTCGGAAAGAGTCGTGCCAAGCTATTTGACAAGGACTCACAGGTCAAGGTCAAGTTTAAGGATGTGGCGGGTATGGATGAAGCGAAGGAAGAGGTTATGGAGTTCGTCAAGTTTTTGAAGGAGCCTGCTAAGTACGAGAAGCTTGGTGCTAAGATCCCTCGCGGAGCCATTTTGTCAGGTCCGCCAGGAACTGGTAAGACGTTATTGGCGAAGGCGACGGCTGGCGAGGCATCTGTGCCCTTCCTGTCCGTCTCTGGCTCTGAATTTGTCGAGATGTTCGTGGGTGTTGGTTCATCCCGTGTACGTGACCTTTTCGCTTCCGCGAGAAAGTCGGCGCCGTGTATCATCTTCGTTGACGAGATTGATGCTATTGGAAAGTCTCGAGCGCAGGGAGGCAAATTCGGCGGTGGAAATGATGAGCGGGAGTCGACGCTCAACCAGTTACTAGTGGAAATGGATGGGTTCAGCTCGCAGGAGCATATCGTTGTTCTCGCTGGAACCAATCGTCCAGATGTTCTTGATCCCGCGCTGTTGCGTCCTGGCCGATTCGACAGACATATCACCATTGAACGTCCTGATGTCAGCGGCCGCAAGGGTATCTTCCACGTCCACCTTGCTCCTTTGAAACTCAGTGAAGATCTTGCGAAAGATGTTGACGCTCTTGCCCACAAGCTTGCTGTGCTTACCCCCGGATTCTCTGGTGCGGATGTTGCCAATGTGTGCAACGAGGCTGCTCTACGTGCAGCACGTCGCGGTGCTGAATCGGTTGCCAACGTTGACTTTGACACTGCTATCGAGCGCGTCATCGTCGGCTTAGAGAAGAAGAGCAAGGTGCTCAGTCCAGAGGAGAAGAAGACCGTCTCTTACCACGAAGCCGGACACGCCGTTTGCGGTTGGTTCTTGGAGCATGCAGACCCCATTCTCAAAGTTAGCATTATCCCACGAGGAGCTGGTGCTTTGGGATATGCGCAAGTGAGTTTTCCCACCGTTAAGTTAAAACTGATTCTCATTAAATGCTTTGCAGTACCTGCCGCCTGATCGTTATCTTCTATCCACTCCCCAAATGGCTGACCGGATATGCATGACGCTCGGCGGACGCGTGTCTGAGGAGATCTTTTTTGGCGTCGAGAACATAACGACAGGCGCTCAGGACGATCTGCAAAAGATCACCCGGATGGCCTTCGAGGCATGCGCTAACTACGGTATGAACGATGTCATCGGGCCTGTGAGCTACGGTGGAGATCGTGGAGCCCGGGAAGGATGGACGAAGCCGTTCAGTGAAAAGACCGCGGAGATGCTAGACTTCGAAGTCAGGAAGATGATTACGTAGGCCTGCTCTTCCTCTTCGATTATTTAGTCTGACTTTTCTGCAGGACCATGTATGAGCGAACGAGGACTTTACTAACGGAGCATCGCGAGGATGTAGAGAAGGTAGCGCAGAGACTACTAGAAAAAGAAGTTCTGACACGGTGAGCTCTCTATCGACATAAAGCAATGTTGATGCTTATGACAAATCCAGAGAGGACATGATCGAAATGCTTGGAAAGCGGCCGTTTGTTGGCAAGGGCGACGATATGGACAAATGGCTTGACGAGCATGGCTCAGAACGTCCTAAGGCTGCATTCCCTACGCCGGATCCTGACGCACCCCTTCCTTCACCATCCGTTGCATCACGGACAGTCGACAAACTCCTTTAATGAATACTCCATGTCTGTATCTTTAATCTTTTACAGGGATCTCTCGCCAATCAGTAAATGTTTTACTTTTCGTTCATGTACCCATAACCACAAACCATATATTAAACCACCCCAGTGCAATCCACTCCTTACTATTTAATGCTCACTTGGATTGGTATCGTGCTAAGACATGCTTAGCGGAAGACTTGTCGATACACATCTTTCCCTATGCATTGGCGTAGAGGTCCAAGCCCTTCTCCAAGCCACCCTTTAACATCTTCCGTTTCCTCCCCGGCGACTCGAACAATGACTGATGTATAGTCATTGCCCGTGATGGGGCTTAGGGACCATATTACTTTATCTGGACTCTTCATCTTCATGACTGAAATGGCTTGGTATCTCCGAACTAGCTCAGCGATTACAGCTTGTACCTGGGGACCTACAAGGAACAAGGTGGCATAACACGAGTACGGCCTGAGTCTTTCAGCCAAAGCCCGCTCAGGTAGGGGCTTCGCGTCAACTTGGGAATCGTCCAGAAGCATAGCATCTTTGGCTATCCTCTTCCCATCCACGAAGACCTCGTTGACGCTGTAATACCTGGAGAAAACCCACTCTTCTCCTAGAGACCGGCGACCAGAGGTGACCCAGTCCAGAATGACAGCGGATGCGTCGGCCGTCAAGTGGAAAGTCTGTATTTGGTTGTACGAGGCAGAGCGAAAACAGGTGACGGGATCCGGGAGTAAGATGAGAGATGCATTTGGGTTGACGACAAAAGTCATGATTTGAGTCGTTGGTGGGAGATGGTGGGGGTCTGTTTGAACAGATGCCAGTCGATGGCCTAGCCTGGTTTTGAAGACTTTGGTGGAACCCTGTCAGTGAGGATTGAAGCGAGGGACAGGCCGTGGTGCATGGAACTGACTTGGGAGAGTAACACAAGCTTGGCTCTTTCTCCGACGTCCACAGACAGATGGACTTGGTCCCCGCTGACAAGCCCGCCTCCGTATGTCAGGATATATACCACAGCGACTCCAGCTTCAGCGATGCGAGGAGACAGCAGTTTGAGTGGGTATGTCGATGAAAGCTCAGAGAATACGGCTGCTGAGCCATGGCAGGATAAGGAAATACGACCTCTTCCAGCACGTATCTTGGATATTACTGGCATTGAACACGGTGGGACAAAGACAACCACTCGGAATTTCGGACCGGTGTTCTACAAGGATATTTGTATGTAGTATAAGTGATTCCATAAAAACAAATGCAATAGAGAGCATAGAGACAAAATGTCCGTACACTAAAAAAACCTTAATGATAGAAATGACCGTCTACATTAAACAAGCTATCTCTGCGTCGATAAGATTAAGACCGGTATTGAATAATATTAGTACTTGCGAGTAGCCAGAGCCCTTATCTCATAGAGGAAGAAACGATCAGGTCCGGACAGAGCATCTTCGCGCGAAAGAGAACTCTTCCATCCTTTAATTTCAACATTGTGCCGCTCTTCTGCTTTTCGGCAGTTCTGCACAAACGTGTCATCAATGTCATATACCAGGGAGCCTCGCGAACCACGCTCGCTCCCACATTCCGAAGGCGTCCGCGTTTGACTACGATCAGGAGCAGTGGATGAAGTCGCCACGCTTGACTGAGCAGAAGCTCGGATGGTCCCGGCTTTGGATTCCCAGCTATCACTGTCATCCTCATCGTCGGCAAGATTTGCAAATACATCGGGTTCGTCCTCTTCTGGGGGTAAAGTTGAGATCCAACATAAGCGTATAGGATCAAAGACCATGTTCCCCACGATCCGCGCACCAGAGCCGAAAGAACTCGTAGGAGAGCCAAGTGATGATCCAGTGAGATGTGTGATTAGCGCTGGTCGTGTAGAGGTGACAACAGCATCAAAGTCACGTAGGACTTGTTCGTTTCCTTCCCATCGCGTGGTTTGTGGGTTCCATTTCATGTCACCAACAACTGGAAGGACTATCTTAGAATCCATTCCATGTGTGGGAAAATGTCATACCTTTGGGACCGCCGACGCCACCCAGATTCCGTATCAGAGTAGGCTTCGTTTGGGTCGATGTCCCGATCTTCTTTCTCTTTGGCGGGGAACGTCCCGACGAATTCGAGGTGGATGGATCCACCTTCGACGGTCGCTTGGAGAAAAAAGAGTTTAGGGATGTTATGGACTCGGCTGATAAAATTAAATGTATCAGTTAATACCTTGCATACAAGAACGCTAGGACTCACCACCAGAGTTTTCGTGCGAGGGTTGCCTGCGAATGGTGTCTTTAGGTGATTTAACAAAGCTACCACCTGGAATGCGATTGCCATGGCCTTTAGGTTGTACCCTGAACCGGCTCTCCTTGTCTCGATCGGTGGGCAAGTCTTCAATAGCGTCAAGCTCTGTACCATCCCCATATGTGCGCATACGTTTCGGTTTACGAAGTACTTTAGGTGCTAATGGGATTGACGTGTATGAAGCAAGTTTAGAAGTAGAGGCTGGACGTGGTGGGAGGGGTGATACAGTTCGACGGAGAGGTGGTGGCTGTACGGTTCCCGACGGTGATGAACAAAAAACTGCCGGCAATGCCGGACGCGACTTGAGGCGGCCAGAAGTGGGCACCGTTAGACGATGGGCGGTAGCACTTGTAGAAGGAGTGGAAGGACATGCGAGGGGGATTTTGTAATCATGCACTGCTCTTGCCTTGTGAGATTTGGCGCGGGATGCGGCAGTGGGTTCTTCGTAACGAGCACCGTTTGAAGAGCTCGGCACCGAAGATCCTGACACTATTGTGCCACTCCCCATCAATGAACACAATGACGACTTTCTGGAGAGCCTCTTGGTAGTTTGAGGCGGTGGAGAGTTCAGTCCTGTATGGGACTTTTGCCCGCGGAGGCTGCCAGGTCTGGGAGATAGGAATGAAGATGGAGCAGGTGAAAGTGTCAAAGGCGTGTTCGAGCGAGAATGTAGATGCAAAGGTGGCGAGGGTGACGGCCCGGACTTTTGAGCATTTTGGGAAGTGGATGGGCCAGGTTTGAAAGGGGATTTGGGCCTGTCAGACCTCAGTCGCGACGAAGGTCTTGTAGCTGAAACCGTTCTCTGGTGGGGAGGGACACTCTTGCTCCGGTTTTCCGCACGTCGTAAATTTGACTGCTGGGTATTGAACAATAGCCGGCTGGGGCTGAAATCAGCATCGTCATCAATGACCAGACCCGTCTCAAAATCATCTTCGGGATCAGGACTAGCAACCTTGACTTGATAATCTGACATAACAGCAGCTTTCTTCAAAGTCAAAAGGTTGGTGAGATGATTCGCGCCTTTGCCAGAATCGAAAACTTCGGAAGGGATAATGAGTCCTTCGAGTTCGCTTTCGTCCTCGTCCGTTTCTGACTCTGGGTTAGAGACAGAAGATTCGGAGTTGGAAGAAGCGTGAGCGAGACCGAGGGTGGAATAAGCATCAGAAGACTGGGAGGAAGAGGTATGGTCTTTGTCGCCCCACTCGAGAGAGCTCTTGGAAGAACGGTGATTGAGAGCCAAAGGAGCGAGTGACAATTGGGTCAATTCGGAGGGTAAGGAAAATGCGTCTTCAAAGTCCTCCTCAATGGTACTTGGAAGAGGCTTCTGAATGGCGGGTTTTATTGTCCCGGAGGCCTTGATGGTGGACACGCCCTCGTCGTCATCATCATCGCCAGGCTGTGGTGAGGGAAGTGGGCGGGCGATGGAAACGAGGGGGCGCGACTTGGCCAGTGAATACGGTGGAACATCGACTTCAGGTATATCCCAGTCCTCTTCCTCTTCGCCGTCGGAAACGGTGCCGCTGTGGATGGTATGACCTTCAGGCAGGTCGAAATCGGCATCCGGCCATTCTTCCCGCCCACGAACGGTCGGAGCAGGAATAGGGCTCATTATATGCGTGTTATAAGGTGGAGAGTACGAGCGTTATAGGCCGGAATGAAGGACTGGTGGTCGGAGAATTAAGAGAGAGTGAATAGAGCGAGTGCTAAGGATGCTAATTCGGTGGTGCAGCGGGCGCCTCCGTACTGAATTACTAAGGCCAGTCGGAGTGGAAATAAAACGGAAAATAAGGGAGAAACTGTTGCAATGTTGAGTAGTTGCGCTCGTGGATACTAGTCAAAGTACCGAGCTCGCTGTCTGCGTCTGGGAAAATAAAAAGCAGCCGCCTCGTGTTCTTCGCGCGTACGTGGGACCATTGTGACTTATGTCACGCATCGATACGGCCCGGCCCTCCGTTTCACTTATAAGAATTTTGGTCCATCTAGTCAAGAATACTTGGAGCTCGAAGCTGAGTCGCTCTCTCGTTGTTACACAAGCAGTAACGTATTAATGTCCCATTCTTCTGAATAGATGAACCAGCATTAATAGTAGTATGAGCATTGAGCAATCAGAGTATATTTCTATGCCATGAAGAATAATCGCTGAGAGAACACCCCGGCCCCATGTCTTGAGCACCTCGAACCCGGACGTAAAGAGAGAATAGTACAAGGGTAACAATGACAGCATTCGACAGATATAAAACCAAGAGAGGAGATCGCCCGGTTAAAATAGTGTGTCCTGCCAAATGGTCAGTTTCCAGCAAGAGATGATCATATGAAGGCCGTACCTCGTCACGAAGATATTCACCGACATCACTGCCAAATATATATCAGTGTTGCTCGGGCAAACAAAACGGGGGTTCCTACGCTTGATGAAATACGATGATAGACGTTGGATCCATTTTACGGGTGTCAACCGTCGACCGCGCCGTCACACCAAAACCCTACGACACATGAGATTCTGTCAGAGCGGGGAAAAAATATACGTACCAATGGTACATCATTCATGCTGAACACTACTACTCCCTGATGTTCTGGTGTGTCTTCTGTTATTCGTCCAAGATGTGCTTTCACTACATGGTTTCCGTACAAGAACGGCATTTCGCCATTGGGTTTTATCCACACCTAGATGATAGCATGTCAGATTACGATCGATGTATACAGATAACCATAGCCAACCTTGTATTTGGCGTACTGAGCGATGTAATCCAGTGATGATATATGCAGCTTGAATTTTCCGCTTTTACTGAATTTTCCAAAACAAGTGCCAAGGCTGACAAGATTTGGACGTGCGATTGACGATCCCAGACGCATAGAAGATTCGGAAACATAAAAAACTCTGTCTTTATGCAGTCTGAAGCAGTATGGTTCGTCCTTTCGGTCGATAAGGTGAATAAGGTTTTTGCCCTGTAAACAGATGAGGATGTGCACATAAGAGAAAGAGGGTCGAACGGACTATGTAATTAGCGAGTTTGGTAAAGAGCGTCTTGGATTCATCTTCAGTAAGAGGTCGCATTGCGAGGATTTCACTTTTTTCGAAGGGCAGCTCAAGCTGGTAAAATATAAGAGAGCAATTACATAATTCAGGGTCCAGCCACACCCAATTTGCAAATCCATCCTGGGTACTTCTACACGACGCATCATCATTGCTATTCGTGTCCATGTCTGCGCCCTCATTTTCATCATTCCCTCCTTCTTTCGAGTCATTTCCAGAAGAACTCAGTAACGACCCGGGTCCTAGTCGGCCGCCTGAAGATTCCAAGCGTCGCCAGCACAGTCATCGCGAAAAAGGCTCCAAGAAAGACACAACGCGGGAGAAAGTAAGGAAATATCGACATGAGAATCGTGATAGGAATGCTACAGAGGCGGACGATGTCTCGACGACGCGTTTTTTCTATTCGGATAGGCGCGGTGACCCGTTGAATTTGCAGTACGGAAGGCAACACAAGGGCGATATTCCCAAATACAAGTGTATCAACCGTACGTCGTTGCTAGATTATTCTATGGCATCTAATCATGGAAAAGATGGCAGATATGTACTAGGTCTACCTCCAGGTTTGACTGTGTTGTATAGGGGACATCATGGTATAGAGGTTGGAATGCACAGACGGAATGTACGTTGTTGATTTCACCCCATTTTACCTTCGATGAAATTGAAGCAACAAAGGGCCCGAGCCTAACGGATTCCAAGTCTCGTAACCTTGTGACTTCTGCACCTACTCGACGAATATTGTGCCATAGTGACGGTCTCCAATTAGATGAGACCGGTTTCCTGCGCATCTCTTCCATTCGAGAACGTAGCCAACAATCATACCGCTCGATCACTGGCGGTGATTCCCATTTAGAGTCTGAAGGTGACTCCGAGGAATCTGCTGCAGAAGGCTCGGACACCTCAATGGAGGGTGCTGATGCGGTGGATCCGACGGCCGTGATTAGGACACTTGAGCAGCAACTTAGTGATGATCCTTCGTCTGTCGCTACTTGGTTACAACTGCTGTGGCGGACACTGTCAAATGTTCCTATTGGATCTAAAAACTCCGCAAAAGTGCGCGCAGAAATCACCCTATCGATCCTTTCTCGTGCATTGTCGTCGGACGTTGGTAATACCGCCTCAAAACCTCTTCGGCTTAAATATCTCAGAGCGGGTGAAGAGATCTGGCCTGAAGCCAAGGTGCAAGAAGAATGGGAGGACGCGTTTAAACTTGGCGGAATCGAAATCTGGATGGAGTGGCTAGAGTGGAAAATTAGAAAGGAAACCAATGGCATCGACTGCGTTGTTGACGCGGCTAAACGTGTTCTTGATGCTCTGGGAGATGATGAGGTGAGCAAGGTTCGGGTGTTTTGGCGCTCAGCAACGGCCCTCCGTACGGCAGGATTTGTCGAACGCGCCACAGCCCTGTTTCAAGCTCAAGCTGAATTGTGAGCACCTGATTAAGTTCAAACTAATGAGCAGCATCTTGATTGCCCATTCCAGGACGTTCGAACTTCCGCAAGCTCTATACGGACTACCTCTGAGTAGTATTTTGGATGCTTTGGAAGAGTTCTGGGAATCAGAAATTGCGCGATTCGGTGAGCCTGGTGCTAAGGGATGGGCTCACTGGGTATCTTCAGGTAAAAAAGGGGAGGTACCGGCGCTGGCGTCATCGCCATCCTCCTCAGATGATTCTGACCCATTTCGGCGGTGGGCTCGAAACGAATTAAACACAGACGCGGCGTCGTATATTCCCAGTCGGGCCACTGAAGAAGACGACTGGGATCCATACTCCACCATCATGTTCTCGGATACCCGACCGCTCCTTATGCAATTACAAACAGGTCACGGAAAGGACGTATTTCGGTTGGCCTGGCTATCTTTTCTCGGTCTGCATGTTCCCGGTTTTTCGGACTTGCCTCATGAAGCTAATTGGGATGATCGGTGGAACTGCATGCACCTGACGAACCCCGGTTATCTGAACACCATTTTTCCCGACGAAACGCGCAATACCATGTTCACGGATTCGTTCTCCGGCATATTAGTTGGCCGCGAGATACAATATACTCATGGGCCAATACCTATCAAGCGTTGGGGTTACGGGGTGTTAAGTCCGCTGGATGATTCCCTTCGTTGTGATGGATTTTACTCAAAAATAGATCTGGATGGACTCGACCAGGAGTTTACCAGAAAGGTTCTCTGTCAGCTTAAGCTCGGGGCTGAAGACTACGAGTGGGATCTCATAGCTTTAGCATTTGAAGCTGCCTCGAGCGTGAAGAGGTAAGTGAGTTCTCACAAGTACACGTACGGACACTGACACTTCACTTAGTGCCCTCAAGATTTCACGATCTTTTCTGTCGACAGCCCGCAATTCTCTGCCACACTGGGCAGGCCATGCTCGCTTGGAGCGCAAGAGGGGCCGGTTTGACGAGGCTCGAAAAGTGTATACAACGATCCTTGTGTCCTCACCAGTTTCATTAGACCAACCCTGGTGCGGTAGGCTGTGGTGGGACTGGGCGGAGATGGAATGGCTTGACCAGAAATCTGACGCGGCCCTGTCTGTCATACTCAAAGCTGTGGGTGTTGCAAGTCAAGGGATGGTTGCCATCCTCCGAGCAAAACGAAACTTGAAAGATATCTCCAACCACACGCATTTGGCCTGGAAAGACAGCGAGGCTTGGGTGAAGTTAGGAGCTCTACTTGAGTTACTGACTTCGAATGATCTCACTCAAAGTCTTTCTGTGTTCGATAATCGCATACACCAAGCTGGTGATGGTGTCGTCAGTGAAAGCATGATTGTTGCTTCTCTCTTATTCATTTTCCGTCACGGATATGTTCTGAAATACCCGATGACTCCTTCTATACTAAGAGATCGGGCCAGCAATGCGCTACGGAAGTACCCCAGCAATTCCATAATATTTGGCCTGTTCTTGGAGGGTGAAAAAGGACAAGGCATTTGGGGACGCGTCAGAGATATGTTGGGTGAGAACCCTGAGGATGAGAAGGGTGTATGCCGGCGAATTGAGGAAGTATGGGTGGCGAGGTGGCAAATGGGAAGATGGGAGGGTGAAATTGAACGTACTCGGAGCGGATTGGCGGTGGCAGTGCAGAGTGAAAGGTATGGTGCACTTTACACTCAATCGTTAAGTCACTGATGCATGATGGCCCTAGAACAAAGGGAAGCCTGATATTGTGGCGCATCTACATTGAGTTTGAGATTCGAGCTGGACAATTACAAAAAGCAAAGAATCTACTTTTTCGTGCTATTAGAGAATGCCCGCTTGCTAAAGGTAGCTACGAATGTCCGCAGGGGAATCAAGATACAACTGACCTATTTGCATTAGACCTATACCTTTTGGCTTTTGACCATTTGCGAAGCGTTTTTAGTATTCGTGAGCTTCACGACTTTGTCAACACGATGGCGGAGAGAGGCATCAGGATGAGGAAGGAACTTGATGTGCAGATGCAATCAATACAAGCGGGTGGGGATAGTGATGATTCGGAAGATAGCGGAAATGAATCCAAGATCGAGAGAAATGCACAAGAGTTGCGGAGATTGAAGCCATACTGAAGGGAGTGAGAATACAGACTGACCATACATGATATAGTACAGTGTAATTGACTGATTAGCGTCGCCTACAATCATAGTTTACTGAGCACAATTGAGCCGTTTCCCGCATTGTTGATTTCTGCCTGTTGAACTTTCGAGGCGGCCTGTTCGTCCGGGTCACCATACGCAACAGGCTTCCAATTTTTACCGTTAACAACGGTAGTATGAAACAGGTCAAAGCGAGAACTGCAGGCATATTCAGGAATAACGCTATTTGGAAGTTGGAATCAAGAGCTTACTAGTTCCCCATGATGTCTGCGACGAGTTTCACTTCATCAATCTTGTCCAGGGAAATATTTGCGTATAAGACGACCTCCTTTCCAGGATCGACAGGTTCAGTCAAGGCAGCGCCGTCTGGACCGTAAATCTTCCACATGATTAATATGTGATCCTCTTGAAAGTAAGTTGACTTACAACAGAAAATCCTCCACCAGGGAATGTGAACCACGGGAAGCCGAGCATTCTCATTTTGCGAGCGCCTGCTTCGCTGACGACATGGCAACAAACCAGACCGAACAGGCCACCTTCCATGGACACAAGTTGACTCATTCGGCTAGAAGCTTCACCGCTGACGATGTAGGGCGATCCGCCAGTATGAGGTGGAAACGCAGGCCACCATCCTCCCACGAAAATTTGGGGGTATTGAGAGTAGAAGTGGGTCTTCAACCACGGCTGGAAGAGGTGTTGAGTAGCTTATCTGAGGAAACGAGGGGATTGCATAGCTAACCTGTATGTGTTCCCAGCAATTCAAAGATCCTAGTCTTCCATACGGGGTCTGGACTACGTTGTAGATGGACTGAGCTATCAAAAGTAAATTGTCAGTGAGCTACTGGTCCCAAGATAACAACAAATACCGCTGCCGTCTCCGAAAATGGTCTTTTCATAATGAGTAGGCTGCAATGTGAAAGCTGTCATATCATTGGTTCAATAGATGGCCGACGTTGTATACAAACCTTGATCTTGCGCCGGTGGTTTGCAATCTTCCCGTCGGATGTAATAGTGACTTGGGCGATATAAAGAGAGCCTCCATCGCGTTCAGAAAATCCAAGGACTATATTAACATCAGCTTCTTTGACAGCCTCTCGGATTCTATTCATCTCTGGGGAGTGAAGAGACATCGAGTTTGCCTGATACTTTTTTAGTACAACTTGGGCGTCGACGAAATTGTTAGCCCAGGGAGTCCAGGGATAGCCTTTGGAACGTTGATGAGATATTTGTTTTCAAAGATCAAAGCAGGGATATTATTATACCAGGTATAAAAACTTCTGGGAAACCAATAATTTTGGCTCCTTCTGCGGCGGCCTCGTTAATGATTCGGATAGTCTTCCCGACCCCGCCTTGAAGGTCAAGCCATACACTGTATCAATGAGCATGGGCAAGACTTAGTGAAGATGAAGGACGCGCACGGTTCAGCCTGAACAGCGGCGACCTTGAAGGTCTGCGTGTTTGAGTGGGAAGGATTGAGTGAGATAGGCATGTCGAAACTGGAGATAAGGCATTCCCACTGAATGAATGCACTTATATATATATCTTTTACGGCAGTGGATCTCACTGGCAGCCAATTGGACAGTGCAGTTGCCTGCGAACACATACTACGTGGAATCTCGGGTATCATGGGGACGCTCGGATATATTTTTGTCGTATCGGCGACGTAGAAAGAAGAAGAAAGCCCTTAAGCCGTACATAAGCGATCACAGATGAGAGCGGCCATTATTAGGGCAGAGCAGGGTCAGTGCAAGGCAGAGCAGGCAGGCCGGGGCGGATATTGTCGCAGTAGCAGTTTGGAATGACTTTTCTGTATACGGATCGTTGAGTCTGGTGTACGAGACTAGTAGCATTTGAACTACAGTGGGTCGCCTTGCATCCACGTGGTCTCCAATTGAGCGCGTGTCGGCTGTCGGATCGGACCCAGTATGGCTTCTTCTTCCTGCACGTCGTGGCTCGCTCTCCCAGACAACGAGCTCACTGTTGACGACGTCGGCAAGCATCTCCGCTCTGTTCCAGACGACCTCTGGGTCGCTGCTGCTTGCTATGACAGAATAGTCGACGACGTGCTAGTCCAGCAAGCCCTGCTTGATGTCGGCCTTGAAAGAACGAGGCAGGCTTTCCAGCGGGGCAAGGACGCCCTTTCCCACCTTTCCAGCCCCCGGTCATCCGAATCACTGGAAAATACAGCCGTATCACTGAAGGATAACGACTCTTGCCGGCCTGATCCTGCGGTAGCCTATTTCCGTGACCTTCCCGGTGACGCGCAATTATGTCGCCTTCACGGCCTGCTTCTTCAGCGCTTGGATAGGCTGAATACTTTCATTGAAATGTGCAAGGTGGCTCCAGAAGGAAGTGGCGACGATGCAGACGACGAGATAACGGAATGGGAGGATGATCCCTGGGCCGACCAAACGACTGCGACCGTGTCCCATGACTCGTCCAAGTCCCATCAACTCCCAGTTTCACTTTCCCACTTTATCACTCAAGAACTGATCCATTCAGCATGCCAATTGGCACTCCACCAATACTTCCGTTGCCTTCATATTCTACTCAACCGTTATGGTTCGGTCCTTTGGATGCACCGCTTCACCATATATGACAGTATCCCGGGCTTCGCAGATCCTCTCGAGTACCTCGAGTTTCTTCCTCGGGTCAAGTTTGGCGAGAACACGGAAGAAGATGTTCCGTGGAAGGACAAGGATATTGGGGATACGTCTTATGTTCCGTTGTTCCACGCAGCCACAGCTTCCCTTGGACTTCTTGAAGAAATAGAATCATCACCGCGCGGTCCTCAGACGTGTAGCAATCTAATGACATTGGAGGAATTATCGGGTTGGTATAGCAATCGTGTCGACACGATCATATTGTCGACAGGAATGATTGATACAGCCCTAGCAGTGGTGCAACACGGCGCATCTCAGGCAGTACCGAGCCTTGACGAACTTGGCGAAGAATTAAGTTTGCTAACACGCCTTGTTTACGACGCACCTATCGGTGATTCGCCCGGTGACTGGACACTGAGTAATTGGAGGAGTATGGATTCACGGGCGGTCATTCGGGCGTATCTATCCCATTCGACTCCAGAAACTGTTGCAACAGATATATTACACCTTGTCATGCCGTATCTCTATGTCCTCGAGTCACGAGCAGAACGGGCAGCAAATCCAGATCCACTTATCCATAAAAATCTTCTCTATGACTACATTCTCACCGCGTCATTGGACGTGGTTGCTGCCATCTTCGAAGGTTCCAAACCCACCATGCCCACATCCCAGAGGATTATCAAAGATGACGAAGACATGGCCCGTCTGGCACTCGCTTGTCTGTATGGAAGCATCAGTCTAGACGAGTGGCCTACAATGAGCCGCATCTTCGAATGTTTGCCGGCGTGGGATTTGTCAAAGTACGAAGATTTAGATGACGACGCTGCTGATACAACGATTGCGTCTCTGGGTGATTTTGTTACACCAACGATCGCTCGGCCGCGATGTACAGCATCAGATCTACTCATCTTCTTCAAGCCTCTGCCGTTGTCCTCACTTTCGCGAGCCCTGGACGTTCTTGACGTCCATCTAGAGTCGGGAGAGATACTCTCTCGATGGAGTGTTGCAGCGCCACTCAGATGGTTCCTTCAAAGCATGAATGATGAGGCTGAGCAGAAGGCATGGGCCAATAGAATGGCTCGCCGAGCAGGTGGCCTTGAAGATAAGCTCAATAACCGGGAGGATTGGGAATGGCTGCTTGAGGACATGATCAAGTTATCCAGGAAGGGCAACAGTGACCTGCGAGGTGCTTTCGGCCTCTTATCGCAGAAAGAGGTCACTCGGATATTTTTCAATGGGTTGTTAATCTCTGGCAGTGCGTATATTTCGCTCTTTCTCCATACTTGTAAGTTCATAATTAGCCAGAATTCGACATTGCCAAGGCATTGTTACAATCCAGCCGTAACATTTCGGTGCTTGATCCGACGACCATTGAAGATATATGTCTAACATGCGTTCGAGAATTCTACGACAACGCCAGTTCGGGCAACTATAAAGTTGGCGATATGAAACTTGCTTATGAATGGTAAGGTCCAATGTATATTTTCCATAACGGTACTCATGCATGTTTTTTTCTAGTCTAGATGTCCCCCATATGTCGGACCGAATCAGAAAAGAAAAGGAGTTTGTCGAAGCGACTTCTCGCTTGTCATCATTCAATGTCATGTCCAGACCTGGGATCCCCATCTCGCCTATCGAGATCCGACTGACAAAGGACCGCTTATCTCTCGTTTCTCGAGTCCTTTCTAGCAACGCCGATGCATATAAGCACGCGGAGGTCATTTTGGAGCTGGTGTACATGCTAGGATTCCGGGGGGACACTACGGCAGAAGTGAAGACATTGGCCATGCTTGCAGATACTGCGTTGCAGAACGAGGATTTTCAGCGTGCATATCAAACCAGCGAACGCATGATCAACACTGTCCTCACCTTGCGCTCCTCTAATGCAGATGCATCCAAGATACGGGAAGCCAGCGAGGTTTGCTGGGTTGCATGCTTTCAATTGGGGCGGCAGCCGGAGTTTGATGACGTCGAGAAAAAACTGTCGCTCTTGGGCCGTTCGCTGGAGTTGTGTCCTCCGGAGCAGCTTCATGATGTGCTCACTGCTTGGCGACGGCTAGAAAAGGAGGACATTGAGCACCGAGAAACCCGACTTTCCCAGCGTCGGCGTGCCAATGGTGCAGGTGTACCTAGAAAACGTGCTGCAACCGCCGACCACCACGAATTTTCTCTCCGATCGCGACTTGCAGATTTTCATATGCCCTCTCCTCCCTTGCTGAGCACGCCAGATGCAGCAGCCTTGGCAAGCAGGACCTTCAAAACTGTAGCGGCAAACTTTCCGTTCAGAGGCAGACCTCGTTCTCACCTTGACGATGAAACCTCCCGAAGTGGAAGTCGACCCAGGGATGGAGATGACGTCTCTTCACAGGCGACAAGGGTATTTTCAAAGGGAATCGGATGGCTTCTCGGAGCTGATAAACAGGATTTATGATTTACGTACATGCTTAGCTACTCAAAACAAGGGAGTTGTGATGTCTACAAGGAAATCCGGCCGAACGAAATTGTATATACGAGACTAAGGAAGGAGTGACACGATGATTTTGACAAGGCGAAATCAAGAGAATTATGTAGTGGAGATATGTAATAAATCTCGGTCATGAGGGAAAAAAGAGGGTACTACAACAACAGTGGAGGGCATAGTTATTCATAATTAACCGAACGAAGGGAACGTCCCAGAAAGTAGAATGAAATAGATAATAAAATATTTTTGAAGATTCCACAAAACAAGTGGCAAACGAATGGAGGTGTTGTACAGTTGTAAGTGCGGCACGCCGCGAAGTCGAAAATTTACACAGCACTCCCAAAACGCGAAGTGCCTGCCCCGGTCCGCGCTCTGGGTCTATTGACGACGCTGATGCTTTTGGATTCTCCATCGGCGGGGTCAAACTCATTAGCATGTTGGCGACTACCCCGTCCACAAGAAGAGCAATATCCTTCGCTGTCACTGGCACGAAGTGATTCAACTTCCTCTTTCAGATCTCTAATCTGCCCTTCAAGCTCCCATATGTGCCGCTGCCAAGCCTTCTTCGCAGATACAATCTGATCTTGTAAAGCACGGATGACAGTCGACTGGTCGTCGCCCTCGTTCACAACAACCGGTTTGTCACTCAACCGAGAAAAGGATACAGGAGTCGTCGGTGACATGGCTGTGCTGGGGCTGGCAGAGCTAGGCGTGTCCACATCAGGAGATATTAACGAGTTGTTTGGTATCAAGTGGTCACCGAACTGGGCGCTGAACATGGTGGATATAGGCCTGAGCTTCAGTGCAGGGAACTCAGTGACATTAGCAGGGGCACTCTGTGGTATCGACTGGTTAGGAACCCCGAGTCTTGCAGGAAAACTTGGGCCTGCTGCTGATGAGGGCGTTGGACGGCCGATAGCTGCTGGTGAGGAGGTTTTGATGGATAACGGGGGGTGCGTGCGTCTGGTGCTGGAGGGGTAGTCTGTCAAGTCATCACCTGTGAAACTAGGCGAAAGTGCTGGTACAGGAATGCGATGTATGGGGGCTTTGGTAGATTTCTGAGTTGATTGTTGGGCGTTAAAAGCGGCATATCCGTCAGATAAGGAAGGCACGGGCGGAGGTGGTGATTTATCATCTTTACCGCCATTGAAAAGTCTCATGAAACCACTCTTCTTGTGTTTTAAGCCCCTTCCTCCGGGAGAAGAATTTGTGGAATGTAGGACAACAACCGGTTCTGAATCTCGACGTTCGACCTTGACAGGGGTTCCACTGACTATGTTGTTGAAGGCCTGTTTGGCTCGAGCACCAGCACTTATCGACCGAGCTCTTGCCCTAGAAGCGACCCCACTTGATGGGCTATGACCGTTGCTACTCTCGTTTGTTGGAAAATGAAAAGCAGGATCGGTCGAACTAGGTGTGGAAGCAGCCTGTACAGTAGCGGTTCGTGATCTTTGCGCTCTGGCCTCCTCCAGGGAAATTAACCCAAAAGCGGGGGGAGCTCCCCTGTCAGTCCATCCTGGGAGATTAGAGGGATCACTTGGGAGAGAGATGTCGGCCGGACGTATGGTTGTGCTATGCACAGAGATGGGAGAAGAGATTTCCTTTCTGTGAATGATGGAGCGAGGACTATGAGGAGTTGGTAGGACCGGTGTTTCTGACTGAGGTGTCTGAGGGCGAGATAAAACCTTTGTATACTGTGCTTCTGTCACTGTCGCAAATGAATCGCTGCGCGGGACCGCAGGGAAGGCGAGATGTGGCAGAATATCCGACGTGTCGTATGATTGCTCCGATGGCGACCTAGCATGATTAGGATTAGAATAAGGATGGGGATCATCTTCGGTTGAAGAATAGGAGGGTCTAGAAGAGTTGGAGCGAACAGATGCGTTCGTATCAAGCGGATCGACGTCATGTATTGACGAAATGTAAGATTCTGGCGGGGAGCGCGAAGACGTTGGTAAAAGGAGCGGCGATTGTGCAAGCGAGGGTGAGTGAGATCGAACACGCGAAATGGAAAAAGGGGTTCGTGGTCCACTTTGCGGCGAAGCCAATGAAGCAGAAGAAGCACTTGAATGAGTGAGAGCACTGATAATTCCGAAATTAGAGCACGATAAGACAGTGGAAAATACTCACTGAAGAGGTCCCCGAGAATAGGATGTTTGGGACGACACCGACTCGAACGAACCTTTGCCTTGAGATCGTCTGGACTCAAAACTCGTTTTCTTAGTTTTGAGAGACTGGACGGGGCAAAAGCTGTTCTTTGGGTGGTCCTGAGATCTATCAGACTCTGCCTCGTCCTCCATCACAATTCCCTCGTCCAATTCCCATGGCGCTTTGGAATGAAAGCGCATCTTTGGACCAAGAAGGCTCATGCGGGGCATAGGCTCGTCGTCTTCGTCATTTTCATCGTAATCGTTCTGTTCTTCATCGTTATATACAGAGGAAGAAGCAAAGGAGGAGCGAGGGTCCTCGTCGAGATCAAGCATGCTGACTGCGAGTTCGTTGAGGCGGTTCCGCTCTCTGCCTGGCCTGGGCGACGAGCGGGATGGCGACTGAGATGCCAGACGTCTTGTGTCGACCTCTCCGTCAGCTGGCTGAGGAGAGAAAAAAGGGTGACTATATATTGAAGGCGTGTCTGAAAACTCGGAAAGAGAGGGAACGCGAGAATGAAGGTCAGCGCGAGTTGCGCGTTGGTCGAGAAGACGGCGAAGGTGGTCGTCATGAGGGTCGGGAGGGGAATTCATCGACCGCAACATGGTGGCGGGAGGCAGAGACACCGAGAGCCAACTCCAAGTACATGCTTCCGTCAACATATGCATACAACCAGAATGTACCTGCCCCTTACGGCACGGACTTTCCCTTTTGGGCTCCGTAGCTGCATAACGGCGCTTGACACAATCTTTCGAAATCAAAATGCACGGCACCCGACAACGTAAATCAATATTTTTTTCAATTCATCACGTCTAATTTTTGTATGACGCGAGGTTCACAGAACGCTCACGAAGGTGTTGCCGCAAAAGAGACAACGATGGACTGCTTCCAGCAGTTCTTCGGCAACCCATCCTCTAGCCGCTGTTGGCAGCCAGTCCCCGGTAGCTGGAACACTAGAAGACGATGGCGGAAGAAACGCCTTTCGGGTACAGCCAACGCATGTGCGAAGATACGGTGTTGACAATATAAAAGTCGTGATAGAACATCGGGCTTGTTGCATCTCGTGAGCTTACTTGTCACAGATGATTCGGGACACTTACGCCATGTATGGCCAAAAGGACAGCGAGCCATGGTAATGTCTTCAAGAGGGACCTCGGCTTGACATGCTGGGCAACGCTCAACAAATCCGTTCGATGCTTGATCTGGCAGAAGCGCTTTGACTTTCTCGGATATCTCTTGTCCCTCCGATAACAACTCGGGGGGACAACCAGGTAGGAGTGACTGCACCACCATCCTCAGCACAAAGGGAATATCTTGTTCTAAAAAAAGTAGACTTCTGAGTGTGCCCCTTCAAAGTGATTACCTTGACGAACCTGTAATACAGTGCATAACAGCGGCTAAATGTCGGATCATTGTACGCAGAACACGATGCGAAATAGTATTGAGAAGCGCTTGTGCTGTATATCCTAGTTCTTCCTGTTTCGCAGCATCACCTGATAATTTCTACCCTAGATCAACTCATGGGCATGGCGTGGAAAATAGCGGAGTGGCGTACCCAAAGGTAATCAGAGACCGAAAGCCTCATCCTCAAGGCCATCAGAGTATCCCAGCCAAAAAGATGCTTCGTCAAACTTCTTCGGAAAGCGCGTCTCGTTTCTAGAAGTAGAGGGCCCTTCCATGGAAAAATAGAAATGCCTGTGGAATAATCAGGCAGCTCCACTGATAGGATTTTGGCGATCTCGGTGTACAGGGCTGATACTTCATCCTTGCTTCGGATATGCAAGAATATTGGCCGGAGACTGTTCAAGGGCGACGTATCTGAGGTTTTCGTGAGGAAATTGATATCATCGCGGAGGGAAATGTCATACATGCTTTGGCTGAGTTCAACGTGTGTTCTAGTGCCCTCAGAATACTATTATGGCCGCTTTGGTCCCATATTTGAGCCACCATGAACATGCTTTGATGCCGTGCATCATGCTTATAGCTGAAGTCAGCTGTTCGCGATGCCCTAGAAGACGTCAATCATGTCGATCACCCACTTAAAAGGAATCACGGACTCGTGAATCCATACTAAGCTGCCCATGCTGTCGTAAGGCGCCATGCCGCTAACATGATTATCATCCATATCCTGTATAGTTTTACTTTCAGAGCGAACGAATATTGCTCGGACGGCGTCTGAGAGTGCCTGGGTTGTGATCGAGGACCCGTTCCATGAAGGGTCATTTGTAACATTGTGGATGATATGCATGGAACCGTCAAAAAGAGTCAAAGCAACCGCGTCGTGCCCAGTCACATATTGAATGCCTGATACGGGAAGAAAAGGCGATGATCCAACTGAAAGCTTGTAATATTTCAATTTGAGTGTTCTGGTACCGTGCCATGAAAAAGATGTTGATGTAGGATATGTGCTTAGAGACACTGTGCCCGGTTTACAGTGGACCAGTGCATCCTAAGAACTATTCAGGAAAGACATGGACGAACGAACCACGAGTCGTACCGTTTTCCCAAGGACTTCTATCCATCGTAAAGCTGTCACTCCTCGACCATCCCGTTCGCCTATATTCGACTCTTCCTTGAAAAAAGAAAATTTGATATCATAGTTTTCACCGAAATCATCGGACGAGACTTGGAGCTCTCCAACAACTTTAACCAGACTGATAGTGCCATCGGCTACGGCATAAGCTACATGCGCCTCGCCTG
The DNA here is from genome assembly GCA_030407015.1 of Armillaria fumosa. Lineage (NCBI taxonomy): Eukaryota > Fungi > Basidiomycota > Agaricomycetes > Agaricales > Physalacriaceae > Armillaria > Armillaria fumosa. The sequence continues at coordinate 1,792,867 of JAUDYM010000001.1, forward strand.
TATCTCACTTGAAAGATATTCACGCGTACATGACAGTCTCACCTACATCGTGCGGGGCCGACTAATGTCCAAGAAGAAAATGCCACATGTGTAATCCATCCTTCCGCAATCGATATAGTGTGTGTGTGTTGAACCTCGTATCCTTCATTATACCTAGGGATATTGAGTTCCTATCAAATCATAATCTCGCACCTCTTTACCTTATAAAAACCAGAGTACCTCCACGACTTCCGCCAACGAGTAGGGAACCATTGATCATTGGGGCTGGCGACACTCCAAAGTCGGGCTGAGAAGACCACGAAATGCCTGCGAAAATAGAGTCATGCTGAATGTACGCATCGTATTTGATGGACGCACTAATTATCTGGGCCTTAAGGACATTAGACACGTCAGTCTCATCATCCGACGCGTATTGTTTCATTAGGAAAGTCGTCACATCGTGTGTCTGAATAGAAATCAGCAGGTTTACCTATAATTTTTATGGAAGCACCAACTCTTGTCCATTCTCCTTTCAGAGTATTCTTACTTGACACCCAGAGCGATAGATCCATGTTTGAACTCAGAGTTGCAATTACGCATCTGCCAGTTAGTGAGCGTTCATCGAATCACTGAGCCAGGCGGAGGGCCATACCCCGCATCGACAGTCATGCACGTCGGCGAGATAGTCACCGCCAACACTGAGACATCTATTGATCCTAATGAGTTTGCAGCCCACTCTTCGGGGAACATGTCAGTTAAAGCTGTGTAAAAGAAATGCACTGGAGCACACCCTGCGAATAGTCAGGCCATCTCAAAGTTGCGCTTTTATTCAACTGAATCAACGTCCGGAACCACCCTACATGAGGAACACCTCTCGCTTCGCCAACAGACCTAAGAAGCGACGTCGTATCGAAATTGATTCCATGGTCTGGTGTCTGGTATCACACTTTAGAAAGTTTCACGGCAAAGGTTGTCGTCACGCACCATTATGTATACAGCCGACTTGGTGGTAATTACGACTTGACCATCGGATGACCATTGCACGCAATTCGCGGAGGGGTGCGAAGTTGCTGTCGGCAGATTCAGGGCCGTATGTACCGCATAATGTGACATTGTGTACGTCCAAGTAGACAGTTGACCAAGAAAATCACTGGGATATGTCGAACCCTAGATACCTTGCCCCAGAGATGGCATTAGAAAAGATGAGAGCGAGACCAAGAAAAGTTGAAGAAAAGTGGAAATTCCAAGTCAAGCTCGGTCCGAGGTGCCATTTCTCTAGCAACAGGTGCAAACAAAGTTTCCTTTTCTCCATCATGGATACCCAGTCGACGCCTGAAGTTGTCCCCATTCCTTTGCGTACTTCATCAAATGGGCGAGTTTCATCTAAGTCATGGAAGCCTCTGAAGTCTGCTACAGTGTGCGTTCACCACTTTGAACCAGACATCTTGAAAGCCGACGTTTGACATCTTCAGCCGAAGTCTTGTATCTGCCGGACGGAAATCCAAGAGCTGGGATGATCGCATGGAGAAAGCGAAAAAGGCCATGTCTATTAAGAAGTTGGAGAAAGAGTTGAAGGAAGAAAAGCAAGCTGAAATTACGCGGTATGTTGTGACTCTTCTATGCCGGAGCCAGTGTTCATTTCTTGTTTTTTATAGTCGGAAGGAAATAACGTTAGAGAGAAGAAAGGCAGCGGACGAAAGACGTCGGCTAGAAGAAGAAAAGGCCAAGGTTTTCACTTTCCCCCCGCCGCCTACTTCGTATTAATGCAATTTTAGATGGGTGCCAGAAAAACTGCTCGACTACGGAGAAAAGCAGGCAGAAGCAAGAAAATTAACGGGTAACCGCTGACTGAGCTTCCAGATCCTCTCTGTATGTATTAATATGATATCCGTGATGCTAAACGACAGTGCATAAATACAATCACAACGTCCATGTCGTATCCACCTCACCCTCCTTGACAAACGGTTTATCCAGCCCAACGATAACACCTTCACATAGTGGACAATTACACGCCAACATGTTGTCCAACTCTGCTCTCAACCTCTCGATCTTCTTTCCTCCGTCAGTATCGATCTCGTTCTTTCGGCCACCCATACCAGGAATCCACGCGGACGGCGAGACAGCGGCGGCAAGTGCATCTGGAATGATGAGATCCCTGAGTTTGTCGCCGGCTGATAGTACACTGCGCCCCAACAAGTTTGCAGCCCGAGTGCCGTTCTGAAGAGGATTAGGAAAGTTTGAAGAGAGTAGAGTACGTGACTGGGGATTCTGAGGATTGCTCTGACTGGTATTGGGCGCACTGGACACATTTGTAGGCGTGCCAGCTGCTCCCTTCACCAATTCGTTCTGCAGAGCAATCATTCGTCGCAGTGAATGGGGCGGAAGGTATTCTTTTGCCTGAAAAAAAGTTGGCCCGACAGATGTTAATATAATGGAAAGAGTACTTACGAGTCCGATGAGACAGTCTGCATGGAAAGCATGGCGACAAGGGAAGACATAGAACTGCCGAGTAAGCAAGAGATGGGAACACGACGAACAGGATTCTCCAGCATCGATGGTCACAAAACGATTTTTCAGCGCCGCAAGGTCCTCTTTGATCTCTTCTGCCGTCCGTGTGGCCTCATCCATATTACTCTTGAGGGTATCAATATGAGATGAATATCCTTCGAGCGCGTGCGCTATTTCTTCTTTGAAGTCGTCGATGACGACAAAGTCGGGGAAGAAGGGAAGTATATCTTCAATTTTGAGGAGATCGGTGTTCTCCAAAAACCGCATCGCCCTGACACACAGATCAGCAGGAATATGCTAGATAAGAGACCAAGTGCACGTTTTAATATCCTTTTTGTCTTGAACGACGTATCGGGCAATTTTAAGCCACAACTTCTTGCGCAGAGGTATATCTTGTTCAGGCATATCAGCATTAATTTGGGCTAGTTCCAAATCGCCCTTTTCCAGGGCTAAATCAACGCTGTTCTCCCACAGACCCATCTTCGAATAAATGTGAACACATGGCTGTGTGCGTCCGGTCTGCTTGCACAGCCGTAGAGCATAGTCCAGATCATAATAAGGTTTATCAGTCAGTGGATCGCACGGGGCATTAGTCAGGAATCGAAGTAGAGGTCCATCGTCCACAGGGGAAGATGATGATGAGGTAGGCGACACGAAAAAAGTGACCAGAAGATTATGCAAAGTGGGGGATGTGTTATGCTGCTCGAACACGACATGATTGAGATATCTGATGGCGTGATTCGGGGATAGCGGATCACGAAGGGCGTGTTGAACTTGTAGAAGGGAAGGTATTAGCTTCAGTGGATCAAGGGATGTTTGCTTTAACCAGGAATCCACAGTTTCTCGTGGGGCATTGCGCATGAGCACAGGTCCGAACCGATAATAGAGGCTAAGATCTGTCTGCGAAATGTCAGTACGCTGCATAGGACACATCCTGTCCAATATACCTGCCGGTTGATGATATCCAGTGCTTTAGACCATTCTTCCTCTAGAACCCAATGTTCAACTACTCTATCAAAGTCACCGATCACCGTTGCATAATGCAAATACATATCAGTCCGACCATGGCCTTGAATAAGTTCGTAGGTTGTTTGAGGATCGAGATTTTGCTACAGTTCGGTTTCATGATGAGATATCTTCGGAGCCAAGTGCCTGTGAGACAGACCTTGTAAGTTTCAAAGAATTGGCGTAGATCATCTTCTAGGATTGTCTTCTCTGTCTGTAGGTTCTCGACATTATGAGAAAAGGATTCAGATGCTACAACGTCATCCAGTTCGTTACATTTGCTGAGGTAAAACTCGACGAGCCAAGTAGCTAGCATAAGACGTTGGGTTAGGTCCTAGACGATCCATCAATGAATATCTCTCGCACGGATGATGAATGTTTGCCTTTCTTCTTGTTCTCTCTAGTCGAGAAATAAGATAAGACCGTAAAGCGTCCCGTTCACCAACATCCAGAAATTTCAACGTCACTTCTTCGAACGGTATTGAACACTGAGAATAGCATTGAGCTGCTTGGAAGTAGCGGGTCTCGTCAAAGAAAGCATTTGCTTGTGCTGAAAGTATGTGATTGCGTTGCGTGGCCGTCTAGATGATAATTAATATGCATACGAAACCACACACAAATATTCACCTTGGAATACTTCAGCGCCAGGTCAAATTGCCCTTTCTCCAGATATATTTTCCACACATCACGATCCTCGTTTCCTACCAGTATCTCGTATATCGACTGATTGGTATAAATCCAATAAGTCTTTCGAACAGGATCCGCAGTTAACCCAACAACCTCCTCCTCTGGTTTCTGCTCGGCGTTGAGCAAATTCACATCCTTTGATAATCTGGAAGACTTACAAGAGGCAATGATTCCTCATAAGCGAGCTTGCCATCAAGATGGCATATAGCCACAACGCGATCTTGATATAACAAGACGAAATGAAATTCACTAAGCGATATTGACAGAGGCGCGTTGGTAGAAAGGGATGATAGTGCGGGATAAGGGAGAACATCGGCAGCGTCAATGAAGTCGTCTGAAGTCGAATCAAAATTCAGGTTCCCGTGATATATTCCGGGGGCTAAGCGGGTATTAGACTAGGTTTCCGTTGACCAGTTAAAGACATACCTGTCAACCATGCCATTGATCGAGGAAGTGAGAATGCTTGCTCTGCGTTGGGCGTATAGTAGTGTAATTCTGAATAGGTCAGATCTCCAGGTAGTTCAAGAATCCCTATCATGATCTTTGTTTAATGCAAGTTCCAAAGAAAGCTGTAGGCACGAACTTGGAGCACTATCCCGGTAACTGGAAAAGAAACTGGAGAAGACGCGACCACCATCAACTGGCCTGCGGTCAGGTACGCCGGTAAATTGGTATATTCTCGACGGAGTGGTTGCCACAACTAGAGCCCTCTTCGGGTCAGATGGTGGAAAAAAGTCAAACTTGATGCCTGTAATTGGCTGTCTCTCGGGAAGGGAGAACATAGGCTGTAAATATCTTTCGTAAGACTTGAAAAAGTCTTCTTCGGCGACCAAGACAGCCTCCATAATTGTACCATTACGCGCCCCAATGAGCATTTCGCGAGTTGATGTTGGTTGAGAGTTGGAAAGAAGAGCAGTCTTGTTCCAAGCGATGCTCTCGATGACCATTTTGTACGTCTTCAGTTGTTTTGGTTTCGTCCAGGTTTTGTAGAGATACCAATTCTCTCCCTGCAGCGAAGTGACTATGATATGCCTGCCGGAAGGATCCATGAATAATTTGTAGATCGTCATATCCGTCACTTTCCGCGGAATTTGGATTCGCGTTGGCGCACCCGGATGAGCAAGTTCGATTATGATGAGAACGTTGGATTTGAGAGCCATGACGAGGGTATCCGAGCAGACAACAAGAGAGACAAGCGCCGCATTGATTGCACACTGCACTTGGCCAATGCTGAACACTGGCGCGGCAATATCGTCGTAGTTGACGTCGACCTATAGAAATGAGTCATGCATATTGATCCATTTTAATAGTGATTGCGACGCACGGGTAAGTCTGACTCTCCAGTATCCCCCTGCTCATGCGGTGCCGGTTCGAAGCCTTCATATTGAATAGGTGGCAAGGAAAATGGCACCGAAGAGGCCACGGTCGCGTGTTCTACATCTTTTTGTAGATTAGTCGAAGGATCCTGGGATTATAGCAGAGGCTACACGTACAGTCGTCAAACATGAGTAGATACCAGTGAGTCCTAAACGGGCAGTCACGTCATCAGCCGCATGCATTACCAATATTCACACGGTCCCAAAGTACAAAGGGGCTAATATCTCAGTTTGCGTCTTGACCGTCTCTGCGCTTGTTCGAAACAATGCCACGTCCAATGCCACGTCTTTTTCTCATCCGTCATGGTGTGTGTCTGTGCTTTATTGAAATTTTCTCTAGCTGATTATAATCCACGTAGGAGAGACCGAATGGTCCATGAACGGGTAAGTCCAGTTGCAGCGATATACAATCAATTCATTATCAACTGTCTTCAGGAGGCATGTCAGTATTCCTCATTAACGCCTATCCCGTATTCATACATTGAGCACGCATGTATCAGACTGGTCGCAGCGATATTCCTCTTACGGCACGGGGCGAGGAGCAAATCAAAAGCCAGGCTCAGATCCTAGTCGGCGACGGGAGTACGTATCTATCCAAACAAACTCTTCTTGCGGCCCTGATGTCGCTCAGAGATTATTGATCCTAAGAATCTTTGCACTGTTTTCGTCTCTCCTCGCCAGCGGGCCCACAAAACATTCCATCTGCTCTTCGGCCATGTCGAGATGCCACATCACATCATCACGGAAGAAGTCCGAGAATGGGATTACGGTCAGGCTCTCTATGAAGGAAATGGATCCATCCGAACACCCATCTTCAGGTCAATACGAAGGACTTCTGCCGTCTGAAATTCAGGCCCGTAATCCAGGCTGGAAGATCTGGAAAGATGGGTGGGTCCGATAACGTATCCGATAAAACCATATTTGACTGGTTTTGCAGTTGTCCCGACGGTGAAAGTGTAGAAGAAATGCAGAATCGCGTGGACATCGTCATACAAAATGTGAGCGCTGCGTTGTTGTATCCTGCTGTCACCGCTCACCATCCACTTGTAGGTCCGTGAATACCATCGTCAATACAAAGAAGAGGGTCTCAATACTCGCGATGTGGTCATCGTGGCGCACGGACACTTCAGTCGCGTTCTTTTGGCTCGGTGGATCCGCTTTCCCCTCCATCTCGGTACGTGAAATGTATTAGTACTAATTCATCGCAAGGGAAACTCATGTCGTCACGTAGGTACAAATTTTAATGTAGAGCCTGGAGGGGTACGTCTTACGTACTTGCAGGTTTGTTCTGCTGCTTATACTTTTCCAGGTCGCCGTGCTTGGATACAATCATAATAACTTGGAGGAGCCTGCGATGAACGCCTTGAATCTGTATGCAGACCTCAAATAAGATGACTGTAGCAATAGATGTTGTACATTGATAGTAATTTTCCATGACACGCGTATAGAATAAAATGCAGAGCTACACAGGTGCCTACTTTGAGCTGAACGCCACAACGACGCGTCCCTCTAATTTAAAATGCTAACGCCGAGTAATAGCCGGCAAATTCCTTTATTTGGCAAAGGCATTGCGCCAAAGTTTCCTTCCATAGGCGCCGAGTTCAGCTGAGCCCACTTTCACGTCTCCCTCATTTCATTCTTCCTCTTGTTCATTATTTAAGGTGTTCTCCACTATGGCGGAGACCGACATCCACGACGTACCGTCCACGTCGTCGAAGGAATCTGATCTTGATGCTATCGTAGAATCTACAGAGGGTATGATTTTCTTCTTGAATCTCCTCATGCTCGACACGAGGCCTGTCTAATATCATATTGTAGACGTGGAACGGCCCTCGGACATAACGTCCCAGGAGAGTACCCCCGTTGACGGCCATTCAGCCAATGGCGACACGCGGCCAGTAGACGAAATCCCAGAAGGGTCTGTCGAGAATTCGACGAAGACGGAGGAAGGCAAAGCGTCCGAGAAGGCCAAAACCACCACTGTTAAGCCATCCATGTCGGTCAAAGCTGGTGCTGCCACGACGAAGCCTCGCGGTCCTACAACTCCCATTGTTAAGAAGGTGCGTCGCACGGTGTTCGTAACGTATTGTTTCTACATCATCATCGCAATCAGGTATTACATTCCGGAACGTTTGGATCAGGCTCTGTTAAACCGCCAACGACCAAGCCAGCGCCGCACGCTGCCGATTCTGCTGCCAAACACACTGCGGCACCGCTGAGAAGATCCACCAACTCTGCCTCGACGAAACCACCAATGGCCTCACGACCTACTGCAGCCTCGTCATCATCTGCTACCGCAGCTCCGAGTCGAAGGTCTTCAGTAGCACCCACCAGAACCCCGTTATCACATCACTCGAAACCCACCACTGGTGTAACCGCGGCCTCTGCTTCTGCGAGCCATACGTCTGTCTCTCCAAATGCCCCCAAAGCGATATCACCGGTTCGTCCACGCGCATCTGTTTCTGATGCCGTGAAGAGGGCACCCCTAGCGTCGCGGCAAAGTTTGCCCAGTAGTACGGCCAAGCTCTCTCATTTGGCTTCAGCAAAGGCGCCTCCCGCAAAACCAGCTGCCACCGCCCCCAAAGCCCGTACGGCATCCTCTATCTCTTCGATTCGCGAAGTTCGGGACGACAGCAAGCTATTGGAGGAATTACAAACAAAGGTGCGTACTGACATTCTCTGCGGCTCGGGCTTCTCTGATCATCCTCACAGGTCAAGGATGCCACAGATGCCCTTACGTCGAAGACGGAGGAAGCTACAGACCTCAAGGCACAATTATTGCAAGCCAATGCATCTCTAGAAGCCGTCAAAGTCGAGCTGGAATCGAAAGCTTCTGCAGCTGCACAATCAGAGGAAATGAGGGCTTCGTTGGAGGCACAAATGGAGAGTGCCCAGGCAGCGTACCACGAGTTGAAGAATTTGCACGCCGAAGGTGATACTGCTCTAGAAGCCGTGCGGGAAGAGGTAAGCATATCCTCATCTCCGTCTTCATAAAGTTCATTTGGCATAGCTCGAGGACGCAAGAGCTGCAACGTTGTCCCACACTGAGCTTGTTACCAGTCTTCAGGGACAGATCCAGGAACTGGAGGCCGAAGTTGCCAAGACCAAGGACAACATTGAAGCTCTTAAAGATGCCACAAGCGCCGCGACGTCGGATGCGGCTTTAGCAACTTCCATAGAACATGAAGCTTTACTCAAAGCTCAGGCGGCTTTCGCAGCAATTCAAGTAGAATTGGAAGACTTGAGGAAATCTCATGCTCATGCTCTGGCCGAAGCTCAGGACAAGATTGCTGAACTGGAAATTCAGGCGGCGAAGGTGGCCGCATTGGAGGCGCTGTCTACTTCTCTCCAGGAGGAGAAAGAAGAGAGCGCGAACAAGGTGTCGGAGTTGGAGGTCGAGATTTTGGAATTGAAGGAGAGCCAGGAGTCGTTTGAGGAAGAGCGGGAGCTTTCACTAACCAAGCTCCAAACGCTGCAAAACGACCTCGCTGCGGCCACCGCAGCCGCCGAGAAAGCTGATAGCTATGTTCAAGCAAAGGAAGCAGAATACACATCCAGCGCGAAAACAGTCAAGGAAGAGCATGAGAACGCTCTCAAAGCTGCTGCCGAAGAACAGTCCAAAGTTCTTGCCCAACTAGATTCCTTGGAGAGCCAATTGGCCGCTGCGCTTTCTACCCACGAAACACTCAAGAACGAAGCACTAAAGACTGCCGAGACACATTCTCGTGCTCTCGACGAAGCTGAACAACGGTACCTTGCTAGGCAGAGCGAGCTTCGGGAAGAGATTGACAAGATTGCCACAGAGCTGGAGGTGCGTGGGACTGCGAATTCGCCGCTCAATTCCTAACTATTGTTTCTTAGGGGCAAGAAGCGCAATACAATGCTAAAGTCGATGTTGTCAAGGAAGAGCACAGCAAGTTACTCCAAGAAGCCTTTGAACGTGCCAAGGTCGGTTGAATTCTCCTGACATGTGGATTCAACTCACATCAAGCTATAGACAGAAGCTGGGGACGAACACAAGAAAGATTTAAATTCTGTTCGGATAAACTTCGACTCCACGATAGCTCAGATGGCTGCCACCCACCAGTCTGCTCTAGAAGATTTGAAGGCGGAACACGTCTCTACCCTCGAAGCCCAAGCTAAGACGCTTGAGAAGCAGATCAGTAGCCTTACCCTGGAACTCAAAGCCACACAAGACGATCTGGCGAAGGCTAAGGCATCTCTCGAGTCAGCTCATGCGGAGGTCAATTCTCTCACTGCACAACGCGATGAAGCCCGAGCAGCTGCAGCGGCCGCTCCCGAGGTATCGCCCGAACAGGCCGAAGAAATCGCACGGCTTACAACTCAATTGTCCGTGACCAAGGACGACCTCGCTGCAATTACCGATATGCTCAATCTCACCAAGGACTCCTTGACTGAGATGTCAAATAATCATACCAAGGAGCTAGAGGAGGCGGCCGCGGCACGAGCCCAAGAGGTTACCAAATTGCGTACTGCACATGAAGAAGAACTTTCAGTGTTTGCGGCGCAGAAATCGGAGCTGTTGGTGAAGCTTTCTGATTTGGAAGGTGAGCTGGCTACTGCAAAGGCAGCTCTTGTGATGGAGCCTGCCGTTCCCAAGAGCAACGGTACTGTCGCACCTCAGTCGCCCGGCGTAACAAAGGAGGAGCTGCAACGTTTGCATGAGGCGCATAACCTGAAAGTGCACGATCTGGAAGCTGAGCACAAGAAGGCTTTGAAGGACATGGCTGCCAAACTTGAAGCAGCGGAGACTCAAGCGAAAGAATCGAAACTCGAAGTGGAACGGAAGGAGATGGAGATCAAGTATCTCGAGACAGATCAAGATGAGAGTTTGGAACAGATCAATCGGTATGTTATTTTGTCCCATGGTGTTCCGTCGGTGCCACATTCGCGCTCCGTGACGCCGTCTTGATTGATGCGTTTGCTAACTCGTGTTTGTCCCAAGATTGAAAGCAGACCTTGAGACGTTGTCTGAGCAGCTGAAAGGCAAGGATACCGATGCCGGCTCCGACGAGTGATCACTTTTAACACGTGCACAGGCCATTTGCCTCGTCTTCTGCATATCTCACACTTAACGATGACTTTAACACTCAGTTTCCATACTCCGACGTATTTTACATCCTCGCCTACTACATATGTATGCCTTGTTCTTCTATCTCGGATATCCTTCATTGTGCTTAGCTTCATGCATACCCCCACCTATCACAACTGTTACCATTTTGGCCTTTACATCTCGGACTAAATCGTGGAGCACTATCCACTTTAGCATTCTCGGACTGTCGGTGTGATAACGCAACAAATGCGGATGGGGCACTCCGTGTAAGTTAGTGAATAGACCGGACTGACGCTCCGACCGAGGTGCTTATTATGGCAGCACCAGATCGGACGGAGGTACAACAACTCGGCTACCTCCGATCGCCCCAAAGAATTTACTTATAGGGCCACTTAACCGCTCACCCTTCCCTTTCTCCCTCTTGCCATCTCTTTCTTCCTTCTCCCCTACCCTTTTTCGGTGTATTCACGATGGCCATACAGAAAGAACCCGGTCAAAAGGGGGTCAACTGGTCCAATATTGCGGTTGGTAAGTGCCAGTAGGAATGACACGTGAAGACTAACTGACAAAATAATATAGGTGGTATCATGAATATGGTACATCTTTTCTTCAGTGCGAAATGAGCGTAGGCACTGACTCTTTCTGTCTGAATTTCCGCGTGTTTAGTTCGTACGTTATCTCCATTTTTTGAGCTGTGACGCGTTCTGACACTTTTTGCAGGAGGTATGGTGTTGAGATTTCATGTTCTCGCCTCGAATACTCACCAAAACATACCAGGTCACGACTCTTGGACAGCCTTTAGAAGTCCTCAAGACACAGATGGCTGCTAACCGGTCGCAGTCGATGTTACAAGCCTGTAAAACGGTCTGGAGTAGAGGAGGCTTTGTTGGTTTCTACCAAGGCTTGATCCCATGGGTACGTGTCACGCAATCAAATAATCGAACGAGGCCTAATTTTATGATTAATAGGCATGGATCGAGGCCTCAACAAAGGGAGCGGTGCTAATATTCACGGCATCAGAGGTCGAGACGGCGACATTGTCCATGGGAATTAACCCTGCCTTTGCCGGTCTCTTGGGAGGCATGACCGGCGGTGTTGCCCAAGCTTATGCGACCATGGGTACGTTGTCGCAGCCTATACCTTGTACGGGCTAATTGCGGAATTGTGCTAATCTATTGTTTGTCAAGGTTTCACAACGTGTATGAAAACAGCTGAAATAACGCGTCAAAAAACTGCCGCTACCGGTGTCAAGGCCCCTTCAACGTGGGCACTTTTTGCTCAAATCTACAAACGAGAAGGCTTGGCTGGTGTTAACAAGGGTGTCAACGCTGTCGCTGTGCGTCAGTGCACCAACTGGGGTTCCCGGTACGCGCATCCTTCCTATGATGCCCGGGTACGAATTGCTGATCGATCTTGTAACTCGGTAGCATGGGATTCGCTCGCTTGGCTGAGGTTTTCATCCGGAAAGCCCGCGGTAAAGGGGAGAACGATTCTTTGGGTGTTTTCGAGAGAATTGCAGCCTCGACTGTTGGTGGAACCCTGGCTACTTGGAATCAGCCTATTGAAGTCATTCGTGTCGAGGTATGCCTCTCTTATCGTGGGGTTGCACTGAACTTATCAGCTGGCATTTAGATGCAATCTATGGCAAAAGGAGCAGCGAATGCTAACCGGCCCGAGAAACTTACGATTCTTAACACATTGACCTATATCTACAAGGAAAATGGTATCAAGGGACTCTACCGCGGCGTTACCCCTCGTATAGGTCTTGGTATATGGCAAACCATCTGCATGGTTAGCTTTGCCGACTACGTCAAATTATGGTACGTCAACATACCACGCATCATGCTATAGAGTCTAACAGTTCTCTAGGGTCAAGGGGAGATGAGTTTTCGTATTATGATACCCACTTAGATTACTCTACGAATGTAGACTATGTACTTATTGCTTTTTACATTCTGACAAAACCGCCTCCGACGGGATCCGGTTACCATTGAGCCGGTTAGATCACTTGCTAGCAAATGACATATGTAAGTAGTAGATGGCGCTCGGTTAGAGGGTCGTCAGTAAGCACTGATGAGCGCTCCCGTCACCACCACCAGAGGGCCTCACCCCCTTCTTGTCAAGTACCTCAATGAACTGGTGGCCCATCCTTTGCGCACAAAGGCAATCACCACTGGTACGCAGTATTTCCAGCCAGCAACGCTCATCGTAACAATTACCACGTGTAGCAGCCCTCTGTCTTCTGCAAGAAGTTCTCGGCAGCAACTTTGCTGGAATACCGCCCAGGGTACCGCGACATGCGCCCTTCTTCCTGCGCGTTCTGGCCCAATACCATGTAGATGCAAAAGCTCTGAAGATGGCGCTCTATGGCTTCTTGGTGTCTGCTCCAATGAGCCACGTCCTCGTTGGCGCTATCCAAAAGGCATTTGCGGGAAAGACGGGGACGTCTGCACGGGTTCAGCAGATAATCGCCAACAATCTTCTGGTGGCGCCCATTCAGGCAACAAGTGTGTTCGCCGTCTTTCATGAAACTACCAGACTAAACTTTACTTGAGTCTACCTCTCGTCTATTGCCATTATAAACGGAACCAAGACGTTGGATGGCATAATTAAAACCGTGAAAGCAGGTTTTCTGCCCGTTCTACGTGTACGTTCTCCTTTTCCTAACAATTGAGTACCGGAACATGATATTTCTTAGATTACATGGGTTGTCTCGCCCTTGTCCATGTTTGTGGCTCAAAAATACGTTCCTCAACACGTAAGGAATATCCAAAAGGAATGCTATTGTGTTCTAATTTCTTCCTTTTAGCTTTGGGTGCCCTTTTTCAATTTAATCCAATTCGTGCTCGGTGTACGCCTTTCACGTTTCAGCTACTACGACTAACGTCTTAACCCTTACCTTTCAGACCATGTTTAACACGAGGGTCAAGAAACAACGGCTGGCAGCCAATAAGAAAGCCAAGGCTTCGGAGGATGACTCCAATTAGCCCTAAACCACCTCTATCTCATATAAATTGCGGATTATATGGTGTAATATAACAAAGATTACACTCCCCGAATATTACGTACAATAATGTTAGAATGGTGCGCCTGCCCAGATTCTTGGATATAATGATGTCGTATCCGTGGTTTATCGCCTGGAACCTGATCAAGTTCATGCACCTCTACCTCCATGTGCCATGCATGCAGACCATATAGACCGGGTCGTGATGCCCACATCTTAGGGTGTATTGTAATCAATTCAGTTGGATTCAACACTCCCCGGAACGATAGCCTGCCAGAGTAACATGGTCGGATGGCACTCCTACAGTAGGATGAGAAATTATCGCGAACATAAGGAGTAGCTTACGCAGAGGGCGCGTCTATAGACTGTTCTGGAAGTAGTTTCAGCACAAAACTTGATCTGTGCGTCAAGGAGTGGTTCCTGATGGTGAAAGTAACGGGTAGGCGACATGACCTATGCAATGTCCATGAGAAATTGAGAACGAAATTTAACGAGGATAGCCCACCCGTTTGTGAAATCATGGTCCACGGTTTCAGTGGTCTGAGCAGTGAGCACGATGGGATCCATTTCTGAATTCCACTCGCTGTCCCTCACAGTTTGGAGCATCTTCACCTTCTCTCGCTGGGTCTCAGCATACATATTTCGCGTTGCCTTCATATTCTCAGCCAGGTTCACAATATCCCTCAAGGCCGCGTGTCCTGCTCCAACGTTTATCCCTGCCAACAGAACATGCCCACTGCGATGCTGAACTGGTATCTCCCAGAATATCACTATATCAACAGAATTTGGATGATATAATGGAAAGATCGAGGAATAATTTCCCGGGGGTATGAGCGGGTGCGACTGGCAAATATTTCTCGTCGTGTAATTGCGCCGGCCACTGTGAATGAAATGCCGAGTAGCCACTTCTAAGGATGACCGATGTTGGGATGCCTGTATGCTATCAGAAGGAGTATGCTGGGAATGGCGTAGGCGCAGACCTTATACATGTGGCTACAATGCAACCGGGTAGGAAGAGGCATTGCAGGATCGAGGGATGTACCTTGAAGGACAACCGACAGTTTTCTCGAGATAAATTTAACTGATTCTTGAGGATCTGCCGCTTCCTTCCAATGGTTTGCACCCAAGTATAGATGTGACGATTGAGAAGGCTGCACAAGACCTCTGCAAAAAACCTGAGTGTTACTACCCAACTGAGGTGAAACAAAACTCACAAAGGATCTTGCGATATTGATCGACACTGCCAAGTCGGACTCATGGTCGTTACTTGTGTTAGTAGTAAAGTTGACGATGATACATTTTCGATATCCAAATTCAGCAAAAATAGATCGTCAGGCATGAATGAGGGATTCGTGACAGCAGATATCCTCAGTAGGGGTTGAACCTCATAATCTCGTGTAACCTGCACCGATCGAAAGTGTCCAGGAGCCTGTTACAAGTGATCGGTTAGCAAACATCTAAGAGCGATTCAAAAAAAATGAGTACCCCACGATATACAACAAGGAGACAAAGCTCATGTTGTCCTGGTTCATGAGTGTGAAGCGCTATAGACAACTCGATGGAGCTTCCAGGTTGCAGAGGCGAATCGAGTTTGACTCGTTGGGGCCTAGCCGGAATTGTAGCATTGTCTACGTCCAGAGTCTCAGTCCTCATATCAGACGCTATAAATTCAGCAATTAGAACATGGTAGCCTCAGCTGGTCAACGCAAACTCACCGAATACACCAGGTCCTAGGTGTTCGTCATCTCCCACCCAAATTTCATCTTCCGCTCCAGCTACTAGCCACACTTCGTTGATCGGCCGAGTGCCTGTGTTCGATAGCCATAATGCTAAAGGCCTGGTTTCACCGTGATCCAGAACGAGCCGCCGATCATCTACAAAGTTCGCCAATAACTTGTGGCTTGCCTCTGCAACATCAATTTTGATGAGTACATCCGGAGTATACGTTGGAATTTGCCGTTGCGCGGGTGTATTGTGTAACCGTTTACCCTTGGACGCGAGAGACTCCGTGGTAGAGAGGAGAGACAGGAACCGATAGGTCGCGTGAGTGATGACCAAGGTCATAGGACGCCGTGCTTTAATGGCAACGGAAACCTAATAAAGCATTAGCACCGCGTATAGTGAATCCGAAATCCACGCACCATCTTAGACTCCTTAGGACCCAGTACCACGTCGTCAATGGTCTGGATATCGACAAATTGTTTAGACGAGGACGGCTCTTGCTTCTTCGACTCCTCTACAACTACCGTGACTTCCGAAAGGTTGACTTCGGTTTCTAATGGATTCCACAAAGCCAAATCGATCCAAAATGTTTCTGAAGAGAAGATAAAGATGTGAGAATCGTAAATATGAAAAAACAAGTTGGCGTTACCATCAACTGCTGCATGTCCTCCCTTGGCGAGACTTTCTGAGGACCCTTCCTCTTTACGAAATCTTACCCAGTCTTCTTCTCGTTGTGTCCAACGATCTTCATCTGAGCTTACACGGGGAAGACGAACGCAACACTGCCGCGGTACACAGAAATTGAAAGGAAGCTTTAGGTCTTTGAGTGCCATCTTATCGGACGGTGTTGATATATAATGCTGCGGAAGAAATAAGTCAAAGCTATGGACGACGAGGAACTCGTCGTACAGCCAAAGCCACTCTAAAGTCATCCAGAAACAATTTATCCGTGGACGGTGCAGGTGGTTCTCCGTCCACATTTGTCACCAGTCCTGACAATTGTGATGAAGCTCCAGAAGCACCCCGTAAGAGTCCTAAGAAGAACCTGACAGCGTCTAAGACATCTCCAGTAGTATATAACAGTCGACCTGACGCAGAAGTGAGCGCTTAATCTGGAACGTAAAAACCTAGCATACCTAATGGATGCTCGATGACTGACAGCATCGCATTTAAGTCCTCAGTTGACGACGGGGATTTCCCTTCAGAGTCCCAAAAGGAGGGTGAGAGCTCTTTCGGTCGCCGCACCTTGTATAACTCGTGGGCTTTCCGGAGAAAATACATGGTAAGTGGCTTCTACATTCATAAATGCTTCAGATACCTCATCACAATTGGCATCGAGTGGTGCTCACAATTCCACATTTTTCAAGCCTATTTGCAGCAGACACGTACCATAACGCAGCCCGTCTACGTGCCCCTTTGGCTGTGGTCAATAACGCAGCATGAGCGAGCAACAAAGCCGGAGGTGCTTCCTCCGACTGCACATACATCTGTCAGACAATTACGTGTAAAGAGAGGGGGGTGAGTAACTCACGCTTCCAGCGGCCCAGACGAGCCATCGTTCGCCCTCAAGTGTGTCACTCAAAAAATCCTGATGACCAATGCCTGCTTCCCAACGGACGGCACATACTAAGGCCCGTAGCTGCGCACTTGCAGGTGGGTCAGGCGTTGATGGATGGATGCTGTTCAAAGCCGTAGAAACGTGTAAGGGGATAGTTGGTGACGGAGACAGTAAGAGTGGGAGAATATCCTGGATGATACTATCAAAACATAGTGTATATTCAAGATGTCACGACTTACAGAACCACCATGACCTTCTTTACGGAGTGCTTCCCACACATTCACGGCTAGCTTGTAATCTCCTATTATGGTGGCGAACTCAGCCAGGCGGCGTTGTTGAGGAAGGGGAGGGGGTCCCGAACTCGGTATCGACCCAGAAAACGTGTTAGAGCGAAGACCGGAGAGTGAATGGTGCGGATTATGAGTCGGAGCGGGCGATGGAGAGGGAGAACCAAAAAAACGACGCGTTGAAGAGAAAAGACGAGATGGGAGTCGCCGTGTTGAGGAAAACTAGGACAATCAGCGAAGTTGAGAAACTTGACGAATGATGGACACACATTCTCATTCCATTCTACAACGCATTTCTCCATCCATGGAAGTAAGCTCATAACCAGAAATTCACGCGTGAATCTAGCGGTTCGCTGGATATCGGTCTCTCCAAGTCTTAGTGTGTTCAACGTAACATCAGCATTGGAGTAGTCTGCGTCACCATTAGTCCCAACAGGTCCAGGTTGCGCTGAATCAGTAGATGAGAGGGGTGGCACGCGGGGTACCAGCGCAGGCACTGGAACTGGCGGCGGCGGTGGGTCAGGCAATGCAAGAGGCAGAAGATAGCTATGCAGGCCAAATTGCTTCTTGACGGCATTGAAGAGAGCACCAGCTCTAGACGACATAAGAATATACCATGCCGATTAAGTAAAGCTCAAGACGTACTCTTCATCTGACAGAACAGAGTCCTGAGGATGTATAATCAAAGTACACCGGAGAATATTGGGATCTACCCATGACGGGAACTCTAGAGGTCTGACATGAAGCGCCGTTATTGCTTGTAGAGGATTAGGCGCATTAGTTGACACTCCCATAATGACTGGCAATTCTTCAGCTGAATTCTTGAAAATATATTTGCAGGACGTACCTGCAACTGGATGGTTCCAAGTCTCCGTTCTCGAAGGTACGTGGTTTCCTTCTACACAGCGCCGTACTTCGTCCCACCAAGGCGTCCTCGACCCATCCTTCTCCCCAAGTTTCTGGATATCCTCGACCCATTTTGCACATCTCCGACCTATTCGTTCACCAATCCAGTCAATCGTCCTAGCCGCCCTCTGTTCTTCGTCTTCTCTGCATGCGGTTTCTATCTCTGAGAGGTCCGAGAAACGCAAGGCAAATGACGAGTGGGGCACGGATGTTAGGGATGTTGTCCGAGTAGTGACTGCAAGAAAATTCGAGTTCTCTGATTAATCTAAAACCGTTATGAGTGAACCGACCTTGTGGTAGCGGAGAGAAAGATTGAAGAATTGCGGGCAAAGGCGGCAAAGAGGAGGACTGGAGAAGTTGGGTGAGATCGTCGGAGGGAATGATACATATATGCGGGCTCAGCGAGGATGGCAATGTCGGCGCCATGTATGAGAATGGTGGTAGTATGGAGGCAAGCGGTCTGCTGCCTGACGTCGGGGGCGACGTCCGCAAAGTCGCGTCGACCACAATGAGCTCCGAGTCAGCAGAAATGACTGAAATTCACACGAGTTCATTCCAAGTTTGGACATTCGTGGTTAGTGACGTAAGGAAAACATACAGAAAAATAAAACGTCTATCGCTACATAGAAAATAAGGGCTACAATATATCGCTTAAAAGTCACCACCGCCAAAATCGCCTCCACCAAAATCGCCGCCCCCGCCGAAATCACCACCGCCGTTAAAATCATCACCGCCAAAATTATCGTGATCATTGAATCCTCCGTCTAGCAAATCTCCAAGGAGAAGACCACCAGCCAGACCACCGACAAGAGGGAGCGCCATGCCTCCCATGCCTCCACCTTGTCGACGTTGGGGCTGCTGCTGGTACACCGTTTGAGGGTACCGCGATGCTCCATACTGGGGCACCCTGTACTCAGATGTGCCATATCCACCGTAACAAGTCTGGTTAGCACCATACTGCTGCCTTCTTTGTTCCTGGAGCTACATCGCAATAAGCTTCTGATTTTCCCTTGATACAGTATGGCCGTTGAGCGCACTCACCATTGCAATTCGATCCTTCCCGGCCTGGCGTTCTTCTTTACTGCCAATAGCTTTATCCTTCAGTTTCCCAAAGAACCCGCGCTTGTGGTGCGGAGCAGAAGTGCTGCTAAGAGAATGGCCACTATTTTCGGGGGAATAATCGGGGGCAGGGTAAGTCTTTTCTCGAATACTATCGGAGTGTTCCTTAAGAAACTGTTCGTCTTCGTAAGGGTGCACCCAAATGGAGCGCGGGGGATTGGCACGGGTATCAACCTATGCCGAAATTGTGTCAGCCAGGAGGACTAGATTGCAAAAGACAACGAAGGACTCACGTAGTAAGGATGGCCTGATTCATGGACTTGTTTGATCCAGCCGTAAGGAAGTGCCTGGTCCTTATCGCGAGACATGGTGGTAAGAGTGAAAGATACAAATGCGCAGTATGACCAGCGATTATAAATTTGTAGATTCACCGCCTCCGGAAAGCGCTAGTGGATAGTACTGGGAGAGTTGACGTCATAGATGCTGTGCAGGACTAGGGGCACTGGAATTCAGCAGGTATCATTCCTGTATCATTACGGTATACCCTATCAATCTGTAGATGTAGATGCTGTGAGAGTAATGCTCATATGCGGTATGACAGTAAAGGAAAAATTATCCTGACGGTCGTTCACGTAAATAAATCCAGCAGATTCATGTGTGCAAGCTCGTGTGCAAGCTTCGTATCAGCTCGTCAATGCGTTGCACTTTCTTGTCCGTAGGCATCTGAAGAGCAAATCAGAAACGAAAACTTCTATAAGGCGCAAGCCATTGTTCCTTACTTCGAAGAAGTCATGCATCTGTCCCCTCCTCTCGGCATTCGCCTCCTCCTGCCGTGCGATGTCCTCCACGAAGGCGTAAGAACTACCCGCGAATCGGTCACCTAAATCCTGCCTTTTATTCCTACCCGAATTCTTCGGACTCTTGCCAGCCTTCACTTGGCTAGCAGGTATTGATCCCAAGTCATCAGAAGGATCATCGCGTATCCATTCGCTAGAACGGTCTCCTCCGCGAGACTTCGCGTTGGCCTGATTCGTGATGTTCCAGGTTCCCCAAGGATCCTTCGGTCCATCGCGATCCAGCGAATTCAGATAATCTTCGAGTTTCAGAACCTCGCCTCTCTCCGCGGCTTCAACCCCTCTGATCCAGTAGGGGATGTACTCCCCGACATGGTCAACGAAGCAGCGGTGTTCTAAATCCCGGGCCTCGTCCTTTGTCATCTCCTCCTGCTTGGGCAGCTCAAAATCCCAGGAATCCACGATCGGTGGGCCCCACCACGACTCAGCATTGACTGCGTTTTGATTGTGGCTCGCATTCTTTTCATGAGCCAATGCAGCCTTCATACTCATGTACTTGTGCCGCGGGTGAGGAGTGCATACATTGCAGTACCAGTCTGAGTGTTTGCCTTTCGTAAAATCTATTGTCCGGCAATGGGATTAGCTGTGATCTATCGCTGTAGACTTCATGAACACACGCTCGGGGTTATTGAATCGAGGTGTTCTGGACACCCGTGAATAGGAAGATGGTTCCATATTTTGGAAAGTAGATTGAGGTCGCCGTTCCCAAGGCATTGTCAATTGGCAGTTCAGAATAACGCGTGGGACAGGAAGGATATCGTGATATCGGAGGTAGCCAGGGGAAGAAGACAACTGGTGTTAGTTCTTTGGAGTACACCGCGTCTTTATACGATGTGTGTGTAAGACAGAGGCGAATCAGCTGTGGCTATAACAGCTTTGGAAATAATCACACAAGCCACGTGCATGATCATCGTCCTATTTTTAGTCCTTGCTTTGAACTGTTGTAAGAGGCTGTAGACCTTAAGGTAACGAAGGCGGATAAATTGAGCGAGCACGCTGTTTTTATGCACTCCAAGGACACTGTCCAAATTTGCCTTCGTAGTACATCCGAGGCACCAGGCGCGGGAATCGATCTCTTTTGAGTCAGAACTACAATCCCCCGTCTCAGACGCTCCGTTGCATTGGAAAAGAATTACAGCCCTCACAGCTGTAATGTTCTTCAGACACAGTCAGGACGGAATTTTTCAAGGCACAATGCAGTAGAGATTTCACTTCGCTTACAACAGCCGACAGCAGCTGGTAGTTATCTGTCCCCGTGGGTCTCCATATTATAACGAAGATACAAAAGGGGGGTGTAGAGACAAGGTTTCCGGATAGAGTCCGAATAAAGTTCTGGCTGTCGTATGCATTAAAGGATTAGCTTATCATGTTATCAGATACTAAGGCCGCCATCAGTGAGGAAAAAAGTACCATTAAGAGTAACATTCTACCTGTCTAGGACTTCTTCGGCGAAAGGTGTACACACTGATGGACTTCACTGGCTGTCTTGGTCGATTGACAAGATTTCTGGCGCATTGAATACACTAGTCGAATTCGCAATTGCTTCACATCTTGAATAGAACAGCTGGAGAAGGTCCGGGGAAGCTTCCAAGATGCAGAAGGGTTTCTACTGAAATAGACTCCGAATCTGAATCGTTGATAACTGAACACGGGAGACTAAATTCAAAAGAGCTCAAGATATCTTGCCCGAGTTATCCTACTATCTAGCTTTGGGTCACCAAGTGAAGGATGAATTGAGTCCGTTTGAATTCCGAGTGATGATCAAGATCAAATAGGTACAGTAATTATGAATTCATATGATCGCAAGAATTCATTATACCGGTTGGGTGGATATTTAATTTTTTGCAGACACCGGACGCCAACGAGCAGAGAATCAAATAAATCAGAAGCCTAGCGCCTTCGTAACTTAGATTGAGAAGGACCACAGACAAGGAAGATGTCAACACGATTGCAGAGTAAAGTGCTGCTGAATTACTTACCTATGTCAAGCTAGTTGACTGATGACTCCGTGGGCTCCAGGGAAAGGTCGGAGGATAGCCGACCTAAACGAGACGACTGAATAGCTTGTCCATATCCGAAAGCATTCCGAAAAAGACACCCTGCAGGAAAGTAAACTTGAGCAGGGTCTTACTTGACTATCTCGGCACGAAAGCGCCGATGATGAATTGTCTGAATGGGCCATCAGTACAATCAGTTACGTGGTGGCGGTGGCGGCAACGGCTTTTTGGTCTAGACGAAAACCGATTCGACAGATCAAGAAGTATCTATCCAATACTTATCTGGGATGAGAGGGCGCCTGACTCCTGAGAGTGAGCGTGCCTGCCTCAAGGCATCCGTGCTGCCTAGCAAAGGCTGGCAATCAAAGCGTCTGGTAGGAATCCCCAGATGTATTAGCAATATGTAAGCAAAATACCACTTGCAAAAAATAGCAGTAACCGCCAGCATTTGTAGCTCTCTCAAGCCGTTGCCCATTAGGAAAGGCATAGAACCTGCACGAGCCACATCCAGGCGCTCAAGCTCGTACCGACGCATCCGTACCGGGGGGGAAAAGAAAAAAAAAGCAACGCATATGGTGCGGATCGGGTTTGGAAGCCGAAGAATAAGTTCCGCGGAAGCATCTTGCGCTCACGGATGCAAATCGAGGAAATCAAATAGAATATGAAGAGAAAAATGGGGGCAAAAAGAAATACGATAGAGAAGAGGTGAGGCGATAAGAGGTAATTTTTGGGTCAAGGAAGGGGAATGAACGGAGGAAGGGCTATGTAGGTCCATGTGTGCAAGCCTGCGGTCATCTGACAAAGAGAACCCCAGCTAAATACCATTTCAATTTATCATCCCTGAGCTCCCTATATGCCTCTTCTCCCACTACGAGCATATACCTGCTGCTGCTGCTCCCTTGCCGTCCTTGCCTGTCCCGACCGTCTCGCCCTCAGTCCCTACTGCCAGTGTCCTCGTTGAACGTGCTGCCGCACGTGTTGGATGGAGTCTACTATGCTATCGCAGCACCAAGCGCCTAAGAAGGACCCTGTCCTTTACCTGTCGCACCGACAGCCTGGAGCCCTCTACGACTCCAACACCTCGTACAGCCAGTACTACTCTGGCTCTTGCACCGCTGAAGGGGAGGTGCGTCGCTTTTTTCACCGGATTCCAGGATGCCTCACGCACGTCGCGTCTGCACTGCAGCCTTTCTTCTCGTCCATGTCCGCCAGCTTCAGCTCGTTCGCGCAGACGCAGAAAGAAGACGACGAAAGATTTTACGCCACATTTCCAGACGCCCGGCGAGCCGCGCTGCAGAATCAGTGGGCGATGACCCCCATGCATGAGGAGAACGGCTATTTTCACGGGCTCATTGGGTTCATGCATCGCAGCCAGGCGGGCATCAAGTATACGCCGTCGGATCCATGTTCTTCCGCCCAGCTGTGGTCGCCAGGCGTCGAGCCCGAGGTTGCAGCAGACGATCCCGACCAACGTCCCTCCACCATTACTGCTGCCAGGCTGCGACTTAACTATGACTACAGTCTCGAACCAAATGGGGAAGCATCGGCTCCTCCTGAATCTCTGGCCTCCTCGCCTCCCGAAGGCCCTCCACAGTCGCCTGACTATGGCAGCTGTTACTCTGAGCAAGCACGTTCTGATTGCTCCCCGACTCAGGTTAGTTCTCCATTCTATTCCCACTTCCTGCGTCGCTGACCCTGTTTACCAAGTCTTCACCAGATAACAGGAATTTTTATGTATCACCGGCAACCGTCTTCGCCCACCCTGACCGCCAAATGTTCCTTGAGGCACAGGGTTCCCCCTCCGGATCGTATCACTGCCAGCCTAAGGAGGAACCAATAATGGATTACTTAGCCTCGCCCTCACCAACCCCCAACCCTCATCTTGTCGTGGCATCTCCCGATGATAGCGATCCTGCCGCTGAATTGGCTCATATCTCTTATCCGTTACCTCATTCTTCACCTCAGGCTGACTCTGAACATGCTTCGCGTCCCTCCCGGAGCCTGCCTCCAAATTCGCAAGTGATACAAATCCCGTCTCGGAAAACATCTCGCCGACATACGACATCCGACGACCATACTTCAGGTCCTAGCCGGGGGCCTTTCTATTATAAAATCCCCCTTAGACAACCCAGACACTCTCCCACGCCGCCCCCATTCACCAGGCGGCCTCCCGCACAGTCCATAGCACGGAATAACGGTGATAGAAAGCCCCCCCTCGCCTGCTTTTTTTGCCGAGGGAGGAAAATCGCGTGTGGGGCTCCGGAGCCAGACAACCCCGATCGAACCTGCAAGTGAGTTCTGGTCTCGATATATATAATTTTCCTCGAATTTACGCTTTTTCCTTTTTGTAGTCAGTGCCATCGACGATCCCTCAAGTGCGAATACCCAAAGGAGAGCCGGCGAGGCATGCGCAAGAAGAAAGCTGACAGTACAGGTGATACTGAGGCCGCGGACAAGCAACGCTCGAGTCCAGTAACCTAGTCAAGTGACCATGCGTTACAATCTTATTAAACGTTATATCGGGCTTTGTCCACCTGCTTTTCTTAAACGTATTGTCTTGCTAAAAGGGATCTTACAGAAGCCAGTAATATTACATGTAATCCGATATATAGTCCGTGGGTGTTCGAATGCTATTAGAGGCGGTTTTATGAAGGACCTGGTAGTGGATCTACCCAGGATCCATTCGGCCATAGTGTTGCAGGCATAGTAAAGTCACCTGTGTTGCCCCCTGATGTTAGCTAGAATCAATGGATTTAGCGAAGCATCTAGCATCATCCGTCAAAGAGACTCACCGCTAGTCTGAAGAAGTGCGGTAGAGACTGGTTGAACGCCGCTAATGAGAAGTTGAGAGCCGTGCCTACGTATCGCTCGACATCGTCCACCAGAAGGGCAAATCCGTCCCATCCGGCCGGGAGGGAATCCCACGCGATCGTTTGGTTTTCGAACGGTATGGAAGCGTTATAATTAGTCGAGTTAGTAAGGAAAGTGGGCAGGTCTGATCCTAAAGGCGCATCCTGTCGAAGCTGTATGTCCCGGATAAGCATAGAAACAAAAAAAAAAAATACAAAAAAAAAGCCATAAAAACAAACATACTTCAGCTGCCGTCTGTAATATCGAGTCAAAGCCATATGCCGCAGCACCATTTAGAAACAGGCCGAGTAACAGTCCTTGATATATGGCAGACAGCCTCGTGGGGAAGGCCGTTCCGGGAATCAGGACCATTGCGATGATATAATGGTGCAGCCTGATCTCCAACCCAGGCAGTAAAGCGAGGACCAGCACGACCAATCCACCGACAGCATACCACCCAGCGTAATGTGGGAGCCATCCCGTCTTGCGAATAACACGGACCTGGTTGAGAACAAGTACCGCGACAATGATGACAATCACGACCAACGCCGTAATGGCACCCGAGCGTTTGGTGAGGTCTGATGATGTTAGACGGTTGATGGGAATGGCTGCTTCCAGAGTGATATATGAGAGGACCCCTACCCAGTAAGGCCCCAAATACCACACCATGTACTCTATGGGCGCCTTAGTGTAGAGGGGCAGCGTGAAGCGAAATGCGAGCCACCAGAACACGTACGCGATGAACAGCGCTGGGAGGAAGGACCCAAACGCGGCACTGAGATCTGGCGGAGTTGACTGTGGCTGGGAGAAGAGGGAGATATGCCAGAAGCCAATGCATACTAAGCACCAATATAGAACAAGGGGCTTGGGCCGTAAGATGAGGAATAGAAGGCAGGTAACAAGGATATTAAAGGCTAAGGCAGGGTTGCGATAGTCAACGCAATGCGTCAGCGAGGTGTAATCGAGGAATCGAAATGAAAGGGGGAAGATGGTTGCGAAACCGATGGAGGAGATTCCGTGACCGGTTGTTGGTAAGAAGTTTGTGTAGTTCCCGATGAGCGTTAATGACGCGCAACCGCCTTTGCTGTCGCTGATGAGTCCTCTGGAAAAGTGTAAACAACCAGGCTGTAGTGATGCCAAGCGATTGACTTACGCCTGTACAGCAGCTGCGCAAATAAATGAATCCCCACGGTAAGTCGCATTGGTATCACCACCGCCGACTACCAGCGGCACGAATGCTATTTGTTCGTCCCCGACGGTGCGAGGATTTTGGAGGGTGACAGTTGAGCACTGGGCCGGACATCGAAAGTCCATGGACGAGTCGTTGAACGGCGCACAAGAGTCGCCGTCTACGCCACAGCCATTATTGGCGAGCCAGAAGGTATCTGTGCACCCGATGAAGGCATCTGACGGTGTGAGATACGACTGAGCCCGTATAAAGAACGCAAGCCCAATTATATATGCGGCAATGAGTGCAGCCAGCAGCCAAGGACTGGTGAACGGACTGGTTAGTCTTATTAACGTGGATTCGAGGGGGAATTCCAGGTGACGGCCTCTGAACGTCACGTCAATATTGAGGAATGGACGGGGCTCTTGATGGAGAATTCTGTAACAAGTTCACACAGCACCCGGATGGCTTACTCACCTGGTAAATCGACCTTGGGTCTTGGCCCTCTGCAATACACGATGGCACGGGATACAAGACCATGGAGCCTAGGGTACCTAGAGGCCAGCTCTTGGTTGCAGCGTGCTTGCCAGTGCACTTTGGGTACCGGCGTCTGCACCTCAGGGTCGTTATTTTGCAAGGGTTCTTTTGACGTTATTCGATCATTGGAGAAACTTGATCGACGGAGATGACTTGAAGAGGAGCTGCTAGAGCTGAGGCTCACCTGCATGAAGGAGCTGCAAAATGTGGAAAACAATGTGGCCCTGACTACGGAAATAATATTACACAGGGCACGCGGTACATATCTCATCACTATGTATTTGTCAGCGGGTATGACGATGGATTAACACGATCAGACTGGTCCCGCTGTGACGATTGAGCGACGCACGGATGTCTGGCATTGGCACTTACCGTAGTCATACACAAGGCGGGCTTGGATATCTTCGCCTGCGGGTCCCGTGAACTTGATGTGCCGCGCATACCGTCGCTCGCCATTGACCTCTTCGACGCCCCATGTCTGTGCACCGATGAGCTCCTTCTCCTCCTCTCGCTGACGGCGGCGGCTTACCTGGTTCGCAATCCAGGTAGTTCCACTCTTGGGCGTGTCGCTCGCAGCGTACGCCTGGATCACACCGTGTTCGACGGTGTCTTCCGTCCACCCGGTCTTCAGGAACTCTTCCTCAAGCTCGCCAAGCTTCACCCTTCGCGATTTCCCGATGACATACCCAAAGATATCATCGTTGTTCTCCCGCTCCGTCCAAGTGAGCGATCTCTTCTCGGAGGTGCCAGAGATACCAGCAACGGTCTGGTCAATGTCGACTTTCTCAATTCCATCGTCGCCTTTGTAGTGTTTGATGTACAACGTGACTGTTCCGATGGAGATGGCCTTGCGTTTCAACCAGCTGACTCCTTGAAGACGCAGGATCTCGTCGGTGGAGTCACTCAATGTCTTGTTCTGTAACAAGCGCGTCAGGCATCACCGTATAGGCGAGCAGAATCAATGCATACGAGATAGAATTTGCCGCTGATGTCGAGTATTGTGAACTTGTCTGGACCTGGGACTGCCATGGCTGAGTGGAAGAGTGGGGGTTGAAAGCAGGGTATATTTATACGATTGTGGCAACGGTCGATCATCCGCATATGATTAACTGTACATACTACCGGTGGTCAGCAGACGAACTCGTATGGCTACGCATGCACGAAATCAGATCGTGAAAACTGACACTGTCAACCGACGTACCTTTCGAAACACCGTGATTACCTTCCACACTGCATCCTTTCCTCGTTCCCAAGCCTGCGGTCCCTTCGCCTCATCGCCGCCAAATTCAACCAAGATCCCGTCCTGCGACCACTCACACCAAATCCCAATCGACCCCGACGACGGCCCACTGCCGCCGCCTTTCCGGTCAGGTTCTCCCAAACACTGTACAAAGTCCTTCCCTGTGCTCACAGGAAGAACATCAAAATGTGGAGGCCGGGTAAGGACTTTACCATCCTTATCTTTGATATCGGGCGCGATGCTCAGTGTAAGAGGCGAAATAGGATATGACGAGAACGCTATTTCTGCCCGTCTCGCTGATGTTCCCTTTGTGTTCGGGTCGACCTTGGGTGTATTATAGAAATCGAGGCCATCGAGAACTAGATGATCCTTCTCCAAATCAGACTCCTTCAGGCCCGTCTTTGGGCGGTAGCCATCCGTCGGTTTGAACTGAAAGCTGACGCCGATTGTGTAGTAGTTGAAATAGATCAAGTCGGGATAGGATTTAATCTCGGCCTCGACGGTAGTACTGCCAGACACAGAAAGGATGTAATCCTGGAGGACTTGGGACGATGGGAGCGAACCCAGGAGGCTCTGGATGTTGGTGGACATGGTCAAGACAACATTATTTTTTCAATAATTTAAACTACATAATAAACCCACGTGTGACCCTCACTGCAGAACACCATCGACAGATGAACCGCATCCTCCATGGACACTACAAGCAGGCACCGCAAGAGATCGCGTGAACCTCGAGGGCTGTCCCAGTCCAGCTTTGCCTCCGCTTCAATCCAGTACCTGCTTTCCTTGCTCTCAAAGTCTCTCAAGCCGTTCGCGCCCCAATTAGTACCTCTTGCTGTCTTTATTTTCTTGATCCCTTTGGCATTGTGTCTCTCTGGCCTCGCAGGATGGATAGTGTGGAAGAACGTCGCTGTTTCGTGGGAGACTCCTTTGTTTCTTCAATACGGGTGAGTCGTGAGCACCGGTGGTGTCCATTAATTGAATGTCCCATGTCTTAGAGATGGTCTCGCTCCATACGCAGAAAGCAGTCTTCCACAGTTGGTGTCGCAGCAGCCTTATGATGTTCTGCTTCACCTTGTCGTTCCCGCCACAGAATCGAATCTTGCATTGGGGAACTTCATGGCGTCATTAAGGCTGTCGTCTGATACTAACCAAACACTAGCCGTCGTTCGCCGTCCAGTTCGTGTTTGTTATATGCACCCAACCATCTTTCTGATCACCTCTCCAGGCCATCGTGTTACCCTCTCGTACTTTCTTTTTCTCTGGCAAACCATCGACCTTCAATATCGACATCCCGCTTTTGCATTCCTACACGTTTGGGACCGCCTATGCCAATGCTTACGTTCAGGTTGGCCGTCAAGACGGTTGGAAGGCACTGGGAAGTGGCGAAGGTCGTGAACTTGCTGTCTCTAATGCACACCTCCGCGGCATTCTTGTACATCGGGGAATACGGTACGTCGTGCATCACTTACCATAGCCAAAGCTGATGGAGCCATACAGAGGTCTTGTAACCCGCTTCCCACTCATTTCGGCGATGATATCTTCCATGATCTTCCTTGTGACCCTACTGGCGATGGTTAGTTTATGTATCCTTCCAACCATGCTGTCGGAGCCCCGGGGGAAAAGTTACCTTGATGATGGTGATGTCGGGAGCGAGCCCTTTGATGACGACAAACCCCCGAGAAAACCTCCTCCGAGCTCTGACGAGGACAAGAAGCCTCCTCGTAAAAGAAGGACAGCCAAACCGAGGAGAAGCTCGAGCCAAAGATCGGTATGTATCGGTACCCGCTGTTCCAAGAACATGGCTCCTCATTGCGTTCTCTTAGGTGGTGAAAGGAGAACATTCGGACCAGCCGATACCATCTGGATCTGGATCTGGTGAAAGTTCAGGTTTCCTTCGGCGGCGTCGATCTCGTGTGTTGGATGGGTTGTCTGATTCTGAGTGACCTTGAGTCGATGAAGTACTTGTTGCCTTGTTTCGATGATACTGTATTGTTATTGCTGATTTTGTCATCTCATTTTTTCTGTAATGCTGCTTTCAACTATTCTATTTCCCTCCGAAGAGGATGAAGGCCGTTTGCGGAAATTCTTTCGTCGCGTTGAGACGCGTCCTACTCTAGTCTTGTGTTGAGGCCATTGCGGACTTTTAGCCTATGAATTGAAAGCTCTCTGATGATTCAACCATCTCTGCACGGGAATTGAGAGATTGCGAATCGTCGAGACTATATCCTGATGACTACACACATATTCAGTGGCTAGGTCAATAGATGCAATCTTCGTCACGTATGACGGCCTGAGGATCCGAACCTTACGACGGTGTTTTTATCACATTCCTAAGTAATGATTTGCGGCGGAAGACAAATACAGGACCCGCTTCCTTTGGGGGATGCAAATCTTACCCTGTAAACGGGGCCGCAGAGATACACCCATGCGTGCCTTTTTACATCCAATCGGCCACCATCATGAGCTCCTTCCAAGTTGAAAATCTCTTCAATGTGAAGGACAAGGTCGTACTGATCACTGGTGGAAGCAGGGGAATTGGAAAGATGGTAAATCTGCGCCCCTCATTAATATGACTATGACCGCTACTAAGTAATGTCTGTCCAGATTGCTACAGGATTCATAAGGAACGGGGCAAAGGTACTGCACAAGTTATTACATGATATCTGGTTTTCCATTCTGATTTGGCTTCGAGGTTTACATTTCTTCACGTTCTGCCAAGAGCTGTGAAGAGACCGCTGTTGAGCTCAACGCACTTGGACCTGGGAAATGTATCCCTCTTCCTGCGAATCTGGCGCAATACGAAGAGGTGGAACGCGTATCCAACGACCTTGCCACTAAGGAACCAGTTCTTCATGTCCTTATCAACAACGCAGGGGCAGCATGGGGCGATTCTCTAGATGATTTTCCGGTAAGCATGCTATTACTCCCCTTCCTTGATATTTCATAAATCGAAATACAGGATACCGCGTTCAGCAAGCTTCTCACTCTGAATCTGCAACGAGTGTTCACGTTGACACAGAAACTTCTCCCGCTGCTTCGAGCGGCGGCGGCTTTGTCAAAGGACGGCGAGACGTATGCTGATCCTGCGCGTATCATCAACGTATTCAGCACTTTTTGTTGTCGGATTTCTCGTTGGGTTGACGCGTTTTCGTCCTAGATCGGGTCGGTAGAAGGGATAGCCGTACCCGTACACGAGACATACGCATACTCGGCTTCGAAAGCTGCGCTTCACCATCTTAGTCGGCATCTGGGAGGAAGACTTGGCCCTGAAGGCATTGTCTCCAATACAATCGCATGTGGACCTTTTCCTACCAAAAGTACGTCTGTTTATTCAATAACTGCGATTCCGACTAAAACACCTTGTGCGCAGTGACTGCACATAGCTTGGAGGCTGTCAAAGATATTTTTACGTCTACGATACCTTTGCGCAGGCTGGGGAAGCCAGAGGATGTGGCAGGGACAGCACTCTTCCTTGCGAGTCCTGCGGGTGCCTTCGTGAACGGAGCGACGATCACTCTGGATGGCGGGATGTTGGTGTCAATGACCAAGCTGTAATAGAATCCAATGCTACATTTCATTTATCCAAGACGTATTTCCTAGTCCATATTACAACTACTGAGTATTATTTAAGGGTATGATATCTTTTTATACAATACTTATACTTCTCTGTCTTTCTTGTCAGCTTCCAGTGCCTTGACGACCTTCGCGTCGGGTGATTTATCTACCTTTGTCTCTGATTCCTTCTTCTCTGTAGATTTCGTTCCGCTAGCAACGTCAGACGTGGAAGCCGCACTGTCTTCTACCTTGTCTGACGGGCCACTGCTCAAACCTTTCACCAAATCACCGGCGTCATCGCCATCCAACCCCAACTCAGCGACCAAGTCCCGTAACTCGTCCTCAGTCACTCTCACGCCCTGCAGACCATAGCCAGAGAGTTCTGTACTAATATCGAACTCGCCTTCGCGCTTGTTGACCGGAATCTGTGGCCTCGCGAGGGGCGAAGACACAGGCTTGGCGAGAATTTTCGATTTCAGGCGTTCGGGGGTCATTTGGAGGGGCATCATGGCGCCGGGTACACCTATTGGACGGACCGGGAGGGCTGGTTGATCTTCGTCTACGTCCGGGTTCCAAGGTTCCTTGAGCCGGAGGAATGTGTCGAGTTCGTCGTACTCAACAGCATCTTCGCTGCATAGAATTTAGTATCTTGACATGAATAACGGATTCCTTGTACGCACAACTCGGCAAAAGTCTAATATACCGTGTATGGACAGTCAGTCACTATGGTGATCGCGAACCGAGGACGTACACCTGGAAAGCGTCCGCCGACAAGTATTCCAGGCAATTGTTGTTTGTCTGCCAACGAATAAGCACCAGGGAGGGTCACAACCGTCTCAGTAATACCTGATGGTGCCTTTCGTTTCCACAATCTCTTCGCAGTTTCATCAGAGGCGAGGTCATAAGAAGTGAATGGTATTTTCTTGACTTGAAGGATGCGTAGGAGATACTCTGGAACATCAGTTTAATGAGTACAGGACGGCGCATACTGCAGATATATGCATACCTTGGCGCTGCCGTAGAGCTGGTTGGGAAGCAATGGTCGTCAAGAAAAGCTGGATTGGTGGTGACATGATGGTGGTTAATGTGCAAGATCGAGGCCGGGCGTCCAAGACCATATTTAGACTGCCCACGTTTTCATTCCTGACTATGTCTTCAGATCAAGTCAAGGTTCTCATCGTCTGCTTAGGTCTGCTTCCAGATGCTTTTTATGTCGATTCTCAACAAATATTACTCCCAGGCAATATATGTCGCTCCCCGATGGGTGAAGCGGTAATGAGGGACATCGCTAAGCGGCGCGGACACGATATCGGTCTCGACAGCGCTGGGACGGGGGCCTATCACGAAGGCGAGGATCCGGATGATAGGTACGTCCCTCAATTTTCCTCTCATGTGCATTATCTGAGGTGCCGTAGAGCAGTGGCGACGTGTAAAAAAGTCAGTCCAGTCCTTTGTACCCTGACTTTATCTTACATTATTGCAGCACAAAATACCCATATCTCACGCGGCACGGAAAGTTAGAACTTCGGACTACACTGAATTTACCCATATCCTTGCTGCCGATGGAAACAACTTGAATTCTCTAAGGCGAAACGCCCCCCGCAATGCGACCGCGACTATACGGCTTTGGGGCTCTTACCTCGAAAGCAATTCACCGATTTCGGACCCTTACTACGGAGGAGATGTAAGTGGTAGTCGCAAATCCTGCTGCGGAATTAACCGTTCCTCGGTAGAGCGGATTTGAGAGGGTTTATCAGCAATGTGTTGCTTTGTCCAACGTGTTCCTGGACGATGTGTTTGGACCTCAATCGTAGATAGTGTATTGTTTAATCAATACTGGGCACGTCATGTATAGAAAACAGAGGTGTTACTTCAGTGGCCAGCGCAGGTCCGCTATATCTCTTGCCGTACAACCGTTGGAACAAAAGAAACCCCGCAAACGGCAGCGTAGACAATAGATAGACCCACCCCCAGCTCCACATATGCGTGATGGCGATTCTCGAGCGCGTCGGTGCCTTCTCAGATGTCGGTTCATTCATTGTAACATCATCAACCAGCCGTGTACTCTCGAATAAGCTTTCCAGCCCTGTGGGGTTCTCTGGAGGAAAGAACTTCTGTGGACGAAGAAAAGGGGAATCATCATAAGTCTGGGGCTTCTCCCTTTGTCCATTTGTAGGTGTCCAGTCCATTTCGTCGACATCAGGCTCTGGTTGGTGAGTAGTAGAGTGAGGGGCAGAGGGACCCAGGGAGGGAAAGCCAAATATTGGAGGTTTGGCGATAACAGGTTTCGACGAGAGAGTGAGAGAGGCAAACAAATCGTTATCGTTAACGATTGGCGGAGTGAGTGGAGTGTTAGAATGAGGAGTTTTAGGATTGGGTGTAGCAGCTCGGGAGGGCAACTGATTTAGTTCTAGTAAGCGGATAACTGGTGGTTGTTGTAACCGGAGCACGAAGCAAGAAGAGATGAAGACCTAGACAGCATCGATAAATCGGTCTATGGAATTGGATATAGTGACCTACAGAGAGCTCTAGTAGCAGGGAGATCATATAATAGCCGCGCGCTTGAGAAGAAACGGGCGTATCTAGTAAATGTAGATAGTCTGATGGTGGCATATACCACGCTATGGTCATTGAAATTGATGTAAATATC
The DNA here is from genome assembly GCA_030407015.1 of Armillaria fumosa. NCBI lineage: Eukaryota > Fungi > Basidiomycota > Agaricomycetes > Agaricales > Physalacriaceae > Armillaria > Armillaria fumosa. Next base: position 1,826,886 of record JAUDYM010000001.1, read on the forward strand.
CGAGATATCCAAGTAACCATTTGCAGCGTCTGTAAAGGATGAGTGTTATCGATTATAGGTTGAAGAGATGTCTCACTATGTAGTTCTTCTTCCCCTGTATTCGTACGTTGCGGCCTTCTCTGCGGGCCCTTTGCAAGGAGGAATAGGTAGGATCCCAGAATGTCCAGAAGATCGATAGCAGTGCCGCGATTGGCAACACAGGTGGGCCAAGGATATTCGAAAATGGCACTGGTAAGTTGAGCAATGCTGCAAACATCGTGAAAAGGGTGCAATTTTGATTGCAAAAGGTAGCTCACGAGTAGAGTATCCAACGATAGCGGTCAGCAGTGATGTGCCCCACAAACAACCCCGGCATCTCCAAAGCAACATCTCCAAAGTTAGCTTCTCCCTCGACAGTTCAGGCGCCGATACGCGGCGTGCCTGTTCTTTGCCCTTTGTGTCCTTGAGGAATCCACCAAGGGCATTCACACGTGCCATCTTGTTCTTGGTCTGTATCTCATCTTCGACAGAAGGAAGACAGTTGGCACAGACCGGTGGGTAGCGGATATGCAAAGATTCCTTGTACTCTGGAAGCAATTCTACGCGGCGTTCATATTCAGGGTTCTAAGATCATTGAGAAGATAAATCCATGAGAGAATGAAAGTTCGCACATCTGGATCTGGCAAATAATTGGACAAGAGATTCATCAAGAGCATCTGGTTTGTTTGGCAAGTGTGGCAGAACGGGCCCTTCCCGTACATCGTCGGTAAGCGTTCCTTGTTGGGAGAGGCTGAGGAAGCAGTAAGCCCCGGCAGACTAGAAGATAACGCGTCGCGCACCTCGTTTAGAGAACGACCGCAAGTTGAGAGATTCATCGTGCATGGCAGGTTCAGAGGACAAGATTTCACCCGTGGCATCGTAACGATTCCAGCAGCCACAGTTGTTGCAACGGAAATTTCTTGGGTCCTTGGGGAACTCTGTCGGCGTGTTGCAGAAAAAGCACTGGGCACTATTCCGTCGGTGGAACATGATGGTGAAGGAGAAAACGATGCACGTGCTGATCGCGCACCAGTTGACTGTTGTTTATCACCGACGATGTCTGTTGCTCCCACGACTACAGGTCGCCTTTGCCTTCAACCGTCGTATTTCACGTCTTCGGTATATGTAAATGCGGTGAGGGACGACATCGCGATTCTCGTGAAAAGCTTCGAAGAGCGGTATTCAAACTCGTCGCAGTCGTGTCCCTTCAAGCTCTTCAAGGAAATCTGGTGTTCTCAGGGCTGGCAGTGGCTGCACTTGAAGATATTCGACCCGAGAGGCAGAGATGCGTTTTTGCATACCACCCTGCGATTGTTCCTTGGTGTGAAATATGTTTACTTGACATTGCAATGCTCACATAACTTTGCAGAATGCATAGTGGATTTGAGAAAGCCAATAACAAATTTTGTTGCACTGTTCGGCCTGTACACGTTCTTCTACACTCAGCCATTGGACGTCTATCCGCCACTGCATTCTGTCCAGCATATTCCTATACCTTGTGGTGAGCCCAGGGGCAGACCATTTATAGTTTAACCGACGGGCTGTTTTTAGATCAGTATGCGACTCTTATCTCGATTCCGGACACGCTGACAACCGCGGAACTGGAGTCTTTCAAGCCTGCTGTGCTTCGTATTCTGAAGATTTTTGTGGCATCGCAAATTTTCCATATCCTCCCCGCGTCCAGACTTGGCTGCCAAGTTCCACGTACACTGCCCCGTGAAATTGTTGTTCCAGATGTTTTAGATGAAGAAGGACCCAAGCGAAAAGGACGTCCAACGAAAGGGGACAGGGTGAAGCGATCGAAAGTTGCACTTGACAACCTTGATCAATGGATGCAAAAGACCTCGCTACCTGGTTCGAGCGATCTCGGTGCCAAGCACCATCTGATTACCAACCCACCTGCAGAGCCGACGCTGCTGCAGTACCAAATGCGCAAGGAGATGCTATTGCATGCACTGGACAAAGACCTGGAGGGCAAGGCGCGCATTAATGAGGCAAACGAAGAGGTCTTCAACCGGCTGAAGCTATCAGAAGAATTGGCAGAAAGCGAGGTTGAGCCGGATTCTGGACCGCCTGGATTGCGGCGGGTGCAGCGAGCAATGAAAGAGAAGGACAGGGAGGGACGTCGAGGCGGTTTGCTAGGATTGCTGGAGGGCGCTGGCAGATAAGCACATGTATATTATTATCACCCAAAATTAGACATAGGCATGGGAAATAGTTGCCACAAGGGGCGTGGAGCTGACTTGGCGGGAGAATTGTTTGGTGTCGCTCTCCTTTTCCCAAGCCTTGCTTGTTTTCTTAGCGTCCTTCGTTTTCTTCACTCCTTGATTATCTCGCCGTCTCTCTTTTACTTTTTACCACCAATGCCTCCCTTGGCCGATTCCCAGCGGCGATACCAGGCCAACTCGCCGTCGACCACAAGTCTTCTCCCAAGAGACTCCACCACCAACCTTGGCATCCACGCCAACTTTGCAAGAGGTCCCTCATCGTTGCGCACAGCTAGCAGCAGCACCACTAGCCTTGTCAGTCGCGCATATAACGTCGCGACGTTCGCTAACTACAACGATAGAACGACTCACCGTACAACGTGAAAGGCAGTCGGGTCCCATCCTTGGCGCCTTCTATCTCTGACAAGGCAGGTGTCTGCTCCCTACGCCTTAGTCCGACCTTCATGACATCCATTAGTTCTCGCTATCGCCCGACCCCGCCGCCTGGGGCTCTGATATATCACCCAACCATCCTGAGCCAGACGATTATCTCCATAACCCTGACCCACGGCGAGACAGAAATAATGATCTTGGTGGATCCGTATTCACCTACCGAGGTCTAACCAACCTTGGTTGTATTGTTGTCCTTGGTCTTGGCCTGGTGTCACTATTGTGCGCTCCTTTGTCGCCCACTTAGCAGTCGTCTGACCCACCGACAGCGCCGGATACCCTATAATTTCATATTTCACCACCCACGATATTTCTTCACTTGGCGGTTTCAATCTAGGCGGAATCAATGCCAGCGGACAGGTATGAGATATACCCACATGGATACTCACTGTGTTCACATCTTTCCAGGTACCCAGTATGCCGGGCAACTGGGGAATGGTTGATCTTGATACCCCAGAAGACGCATACACAATAAAGTCCTTTACTAATGACAATGAATACCAGCTGGTTTGGAGCGACGAATTCAACGTCGACGGGCGAACCTTCTATCCTGGCGATGACCCGTACTGGGAAGCAGTAGACTTGCACTACTGGGGTGTCAGTCAACACGTTCCCTCAGCTTGGGAGATGTACTCACGTCGTTGTAGACCAACAACCTGGAGTGGTATGATCCAGCCGCGATCACGACAAAGGGTGGCGCCCTAACAATAACGCTATCGAAGAAAGAAACGCACGGTCTTAACTACCAAGGCGGAATGATGTCTACCTGGAATAAGTTCTGCTTCACAGGCGGTATGATTTTGACTTCGGTGACTCTACCGGGTGCAAACAATATTCTCGGTCTATGGCCTGCTGTATGGACGATGGGAAACCTTGGTATACAAGTTTTAATGTGATAATTGGGTGCCACCTGGAATTCTGACGCTGTTCTTCGTAGGTCGAGCTGGTTACGGAGCTTCCTTGGAGGGAACTGTAAGCCTTCATTGACATAGGAAGGAAATTCCTGTCTGATCAGTCACTTTAGTGGCCATATACATACGATGCGTGTGATATCGGAACAGTTCCAAATCAGACCATCAATGGACTTCCACAAGCAGCAACTGTTGATGGAGACGCTGCTCAGAATGGCATATTGTCGTTCCTTCCAGGGCAGAAACTTTCTCGTTGCACATGCCCTGGAGAATCTCATCCTGGACCTATGCACTCGGACGGCACGTATGTCGGACGTGCTGCACCTGAAATCGATATCTTCGAGGCTCAGGTTGCTAATGATGAGGGCGAGGTGTCGCAGTCCGGGCAATGGGCTGTATGTCGATGCCTGAAACGTTCTACTGAAACTGATACAATTTTTTTTTAGCCCTTCAATGCTAAATATGAGTGGTTCAACACGTCGGACAACATGATTATATATGATGCAACGGAGACGTACCTTAACACATACACCGGCGGAGCGTTCCAGCAAGCAACATCGGGTGTATCCATAACCGGTGAGTTCCTTCGTTAGCATCGAGGATCTCACATTGACATGGGAGAAGACCAGAATTGTTATCAGCTAGCAACGGGCTGCTTCGCAGTCTATGGGTTCGAATACAAGCCAGGTAAGGCTTTTATATCGCTCGCGCAGTTACCGCAGCAACTTATGAAATATTCTTAGGTTATGATGATGGGGTCGGTACTTTCAGGCGGAAGTGTGCAACGGTGCTCATGACACTCTTTCTTTGCAGTATATAACATGGATCAACAACAACAAAGCAGCTTGGACGTTGAAGGGTCCTGGAGTTGCAGCAGATACTCGTGTTGAAATATCAGCTCGTCCGGTTCCTCTGGAACCAATGGTATGCCATTTCCTTTTTTGTCAACCAAATACTTAGTATCTCCCGCAGTACATTCTCGTTAACCTTGGCATGTCAGAAAACTTCGGTTATGTTGATCTCGACCATCTCACTTTCCCGGCGGTTATGTCAATCGATTATATACGGGTACTTCCGCCTTTGCATTTTGTTGTCATGCATGCTTAAGTGGGTGCCCCAACAGGTGTACCAGCCCAAAGATTCCATAAACGTTGGTTGCAATCCCGATGATTTCCCTACACAAGCATACATCGAAGAGTGAGTCTGGCTACTCCTCGGAGAGACATAGCTGAACTTTGAATTGCAGATACATCGAAGCGTATACGAATCCCAATATCACAACCTGGGTTGACGATTATAAACAGCCATTCCCCAAGAACAGCTTCCTCAAGCAATGCTAGTGTAGAGCTTCTACTCGCCATCTTGTCATGGCTGCTGTGGCTTTTTCGCTCATTGGCACTCGCATATACACATTTTGGATGTTTTTTACTTCATATTTTTATCGCATCAATGTCTTATATCTCCTGCGCACCCTTTGCGCCACAAAAAACCGTTAGAATGCATGATTACAGGAAATTATACCAATAATTGCCGCATCAGTTCACTTCGCACTGAATGAACTAGCTTGTATGCTCATCCGATTGAGGAGAAAGGGCCGGCTACGACAACAACGAAGGTGACGAGTCCAGCAAAGCTTGGAGTTTTGTCAACGTCCGCTCTACGGCTATAATGCCTCCAGCAGTCAGCCTCGGGATAGCAAGGTCCCATTCCTCCTGGGTGACGTTGGATTCATGCCGACTTTTGTCCACCAAAGCTCGACAGTCATGAACCACCTTTTCTAGTCGGCGGTTAGTGTAGTATAACCAACTGATTTCCTTCTCCAAACCACCGAGAGGAATCTCCAGCGCTCGGCGTACAAAGCCACGAGAAAGAACATAGGCCTTTTCGCTGTACAGTCGACTGAAATTCCAAATGAGCTACACAGCTGAACATCAACGAAATGAAATTTGCCTGTTAACAATGCCTTCCTCCGTACCATGCAGCTTCTCGTACGCAGGTTCACAGAACCAACTGAAATAGCCGTCAATACGTTGCTCGTCTCAAGGATCAGCTGACGTACGGTTCCTTCACGAGTACTAGACCCTGTATGCTTACGAAGGCTTGGAGGAGAGATGATCGACTAGCACTCCATGTTTCGTTCTGATCACCAGCCCAAGTTCCCAATATTGATAGACAGACTTTGCCCTCCTCATACAGGTTTCTGAAAAGATGTGTGTGACCGTATCAGGCACAAGAAGGTTAGACTCACGGATTCACTAGAAAAGAGAGACATGGTTAATAGGAGCCGCATAACGGGAGAGCGGGAACTTACCTCGACCGTTGCCATTTGTCCAGCTGAGAAAATGCGCAATGGGCGGGCTGCTAGGGAAGGTGGCAGGGAGCCTGACGGTCAGCAGGTTAGCTATGATGTATCTGCCTATGTCGAAGAACCTTACATCCAATCAATAACAAACGGTGCGTCCTCGTATGGGGTGTTATTCGGACCAATGATGAGGGAGCGCAGAAGGTCACTTCGATCCTCGTAGGTGCGTATAATGATTGACTCTGCATACTGTTAGTGATGGCTCCGGTATACCAAAATGACTGTCCTCACCAGGTAGACTGGATTGCAAGATGCGATACTCTCTTTGAAGACGGGATAAGAATGATTTTGAGGGTTGCGCGGGAGGAGAGGCATAGTATGCATGGTCATGGGGAGCAGACGGTAGGATGTCAAACCGCTTCCAAGGGAAATCATCGTTCTCCTCGTCAATGGTAGTGCCGTCTTTCGTGGTCTTCAGTGTATCCACAACTGGATTGACAGATGTCGTGTCAGATTCAGCATCCATTTTCGCCGTTGGTGGTGGTGGAGATTGGTCAATTATTGATGGACTCGAAGGTCCAGAAACTCTTGCAGTATCTTCGTCGTGACGCCGCGTATCCACATCCATGGTATCGTCGACATCCCCTTCGATGTCTTCCCATCCGTCTATGCTCTCGTCAATGTGGTGCCATATTCCGCTTTCATCAGGCCAGTACCCGGAACCTTCCAAGTACTCATGCTCATCATGACTATGCTCATCACCCCAAGGATCATCTTCAAGTTGCTCGATGCTATCATAAAGCCTTGTGAGGCGTTGCAGTGGATATACGCGAACTGATCCTTCCGGGTGAGTAATTTCAATTTGACCATCAAGTCGAAGCTGACGAAACGAACGAATTGAATAGAGCTTTTAAAAAGGGAAATAAAGAAAGCAATCAAACCTTCGTGACCTCTCCAATCCAGAACAGGCTGCAATCGTTTGTCCAAGGTTGCCTCATGTTACCATCTTGGAAGGCTTCTTCAGTTCCACGTTTCTTTGCAACATCATGTCCTAGTTCAGCCATCTCCTTCCGCCATCCTTCAATCTGGCCAGGGTAGAATTGCATTTCTCTCGCCCAAGCTTCGAGTTCTCCTATGCGTGGTATTCTAGGTGGGTCGTAGCCATTTGTGGTTCCCTCTCGATGTATGAAAACAAGATCTCCCAGGCGGACACCGAGTCCTTCGGTTCCAAACTGTGGTTCAACGACGGACACACCGTGAGTGTCGAGTTCCAGTACCGAAGCGAGCTCGACGCTGCCGTTATCGGGAAAGAGGATAGAAGCTGTCCTGTGTAAAGCATCGACGGACTGCACGATAGCTGGACGCTTCTGATCTTCACCATGCCATAAAACGTGGTCGCCGGGCCTATCATACGAAGATTCAGACCAAGGCCATTACTACCCGACCCTGACGCTTACCAACAGTCATATTCATCGGTGTTTAGGTAAGGGATGAGATCCACGGATTTCAAGGTTTCTGTGGTGCCATCTTGCCATAGAATGTTAACTGTAGTTTCTGTCTCTGCAACGGTGAGCGTTTCTACATGAATAGCGGGAACGCCTTGCATGCCCCGTCCATGAATGGTAACGGGATATCCAGTTCTCTCGACAAGGTTAACCTTGTCTCCGATACGTATCTGGAACTCTGATCGACCACGTATCAAAGTAAGCTTGGAGATATCCTTGCCATACCAAAATCGTTGAGGGCGTGGGTGGTTCTCTGCCACGCTAAGGGCCAACTGAACGGAAATGAGAGTATAGAGCAATAAAAAGTGAACACGACTCACCGTTTGGTTAACAGCCAGCCAAGCTACAGCATATACAGTGTGTTTGACGGCAACAACGGTGTCAACGCTATGATCAGTTCTATTGCTTCCAAGAAAGAATCCAATCAGGTTTTGCATGCTACTGGACGGCAGGATATCCTGTTGTGTCAATGAATGTGAGAGGTAACACAAGTTAGGACACAACGTACGGAGCCCTTCTGACCGATAGCAAGCTGGGTGCTAAATTCTGGCATTCTGACGAGTTGACCATTTGAAACCTCGATGATATTTTCATCGTACAACTGCAAGGACTGGTTGAGAACAAAGAAGGAAACATCGGAACCGAGAAAGTTACCTCTACAATCTACAGGCTAAGGTATGAATGATCATGAGCTTCCAGGCATGGTCACTGACACTTACCTGTCCAACCCAATCATCGTAAATAACGTAGCCACCAATCTCTGCCTCCATGGCCGGAACAACCTGGTCGGAATTGCGCCACCCTTCCACTGGCTCCCCACTTATAACATGCTTAAGACGGCCCCTGACACGGATGTTCGTCACCACACCAGAGTGGGCATCATCGATACTTCGCTTGCAGTAGTCGCCAGGTTGAAGGGTACGATCCACAAGAGTTAATTCAGATTCAGGGACTATTTCGCGCGGGCTGCCCTCAGATATAAATGTTACGCCAACTTCACCGCGCTCGAGTGGCCTCATCAGTGGATCGTCCGTTGATGGGGGAATGTCCTCAGCATCATGCCAGCATCTCTACGAGGGGTTGAAGACGCATACATAGAGAGCATGAACAGCATACACTCACGAGAACGACACCAAAAGTATGGGGGGACGAATTTCGCTTGACTATATCCTGCTGGTAGAACTGGAACCATGAGGTCGTATATTAAGTTTGTAAAGGCCTGGGAAGAGAACCGGTAGATACCTTGGTGGCTCTAGACGTACGTGGTGTATTCGACATCCAAGACTGGCTGGTTTGGTTTGTGGTTTTGGTAAAATGGATGATTTGGTGAGCAGGGTGCGCCGGGAGAGACTGTGGGAGAAGGAAGATAAGATGAAAAAGGGAATATTTCCAACGTCAAGCGGAGGCCGTGACCACGAAATCCGGTCGTCTAGGTATGTACACTGGTGTAGGCTCGTGGCGAGCCTAAAGGACATGCCAATTTGAGAGTGTGGCCGGTCTTGTGCACATGTCTCCGACCGCCATCAAGATGGATCATTCAGCGATGCCAGCATTTCCTACCGAGCTCTTTCTTGTTATATTCAGCTTTCTTGATGCTCGCAGTCTCATCGCCTGCAGACAGGTATTCTCCAGTCTAAGCACATATACTTTCTGTATCTTATCGCCGTCCAGGTCTGTCAGATTTTCTTGGCCTTGATAGATGAAACCGTAGCTCTTGTCTACACCATTGAGCTCGCACGCCACGGGCACGTTGACTATGCGCCTGCCCCACCCTCAGCAGATCGTCTTTCTCAGTTGCGTATACATAACGATGCATGGAACAAGCTTGACGGCGCTTGGAACGACACCATTCCAATGCACCCAGGCCGTCTTTGGGAGCTCTTTGGGAACGTTCTAGCCCAACATAGCGGTTCAGGGAGTCTCATCTTTACGCAACTGCCCTCGTCCACCCGTTTCATTGAGAGAAAGGAATGGTCTATCCCGTTATCCGGCTTGCATATACGCGACTTTGGAATGGATCCTTCACAAAGCCTATTAGTACTCATCGAGTCCCCACGGTGGTCAGCACTATGTATTATGTTTCTCCCAGGCACTTATTTCTTGATCAGGGTGCGAAATCCCAATCCTTCTTACCAATTCCATCTTTGGTGCATGTCCAGTGGAAAAGCACACGGTCTAGCCTCGGTACCCATCCTTAAACATGCACAGAAAGTCCCGGATCACGGAATGTCCCACACCATACAGATATCTGGTGATCACGTAGGTGTCGAGTTCCACAGCAGTCATGGAGCGAAAGAACTCGTTGTCTGGAATTGGAAGACTGGTCGCAAAGAACTGGTATGTATTTTGCTAGTGATAATATGTTGAATCGCTGATGGATATCATGAACCAGTACCTCACTGGACATGAGATCGGCTCGTTCGCGTTTTTGACTGAAAAGCACGTCGTAATTACCATGGCTGACGACACAAACTTGCGTTTACTCGTTGTAGACTTCATTGCGGAATCGTCTGAGCAGACGTGTGTCGAGGATGTGTTTCATTGTCTTGCTCTTCGCCTCCCAGATCTGCACCCTTCAAGTACAGTCGCGAGCCTCACAATCCGGTGTGACCCTTCCCCTGCCTGGCCGAATCAGGATGATTCTATCCCATTTCATGTTCATCCTGATGAAATTCTATATCCAGTAGCGCTTCTCACGGCGCAACACAACTATATCATGATATTCATTCCGCGGCGGACATTACTAGCGCAGTTCCATCACTTTCTTGAAGGAACTAGGGAAGTTGAATGGCCTGCTTGGGGTCCGAAGGGCACCCGTATTCTCGATTGCTTGAATCAAGCTAACGTGTCCCCTGTGTGGGCTTGCAATACGTTTGGATCTAGATTTGTTGCATTCGATGTCGACGAGGAGGAAATTGACGTCTATGACTTTAATCAGATGACTTTGAAGCGGGAACTGGGCAGTGGGTGTCCATCGCAGTATGGCAATCCCAACGAGACGCTTTGGCCTCCAGTTAATCAAGAGGATCCTACCATGTTCGCAGTCGATGAGACTGTAATTCCTTCGAGCAGCCTGTTATTCCAACAAGAAGTCAGGACGTCACTGCCATTTCGAGCCAGGGCCGTCCCCACCGCCCTTGGAACAGGACTTTTTTCGGCGATGTGTAGTCAAGATAACATCATCGTTGTCAACACAAGCGTAAGGCGTCTCTGAAAATATACATCTCGGTGTTTTTATTAACAACTGTTATAGAGCCGCGAGTACCGGATATTTACGCTGTGAGAATCCTACAACATGCCCAGTCCCAAAGCAGTTGAGATCTTCAAATGGCCAAATTAACGCCGGTGATCTTATGCGATGGATACGCGATTTGCCAAGACGTGATGTATATACGCGTGCGTCTATGATCAAGCCCACAGCCGAACAGCTCAGGCGAGCTGTTTGAGCTGTATCGGATGGTATGTAGGCTGTATGAGGTATTTTTTTTGTATGAGCCATATGAGCCATTTGCTCTCAAGGACATGAAAGTTAATAGCATGTCTTCGTCGGATTAATGCTACTGGACGTATCAATCCTCAATGCATAGGTCTATGATGTAATTGTGCGAGATCGCCGAAGATAAGACACAAAAGGAAACTGATAAGTTCCAGATCTTATCAGATAATCGCCAATTTGCATACTGCTCGAGCACGACTTTTCCTTTAAATTTCCCTCCATGACTCAGATTGCAACAACTTTCCCCCCCTCCTTCCACCTTCTACCCTAACTATGCTGGCATTCTCTTCCTGCTCGCCGAAGCTCGTCTCTTCAGTACAGATGAAGCGTTCACAAACATTCAAAGCATTCTATGCCGTATGTTTTACTCTATTCGAGTACCATCTTGTTGCTGATAGTTTTCGGCACTACAGACCATCCGCAGTTTGAGGCAGCAGCCCGTTCCTAATGGCGACGAAGCGGCCTCGTCCGACAACGTGAGTCAAGCGTCGCCTGTTCAATATTCCGCTCACCAACAGCCTGTCTAGGATTTTATTCTATCCATCCTGCGGGCCAATCCGTCCCTGCGTGACACTCGTTCGTATTTGGCATCTTTTGGACCCAGGCCGCAGGCTGCGAAGCCAGTGGCGTCCCAGCATCCTGATTTCAAGATGCCTTCGCCTCCCGACATCATAGAGGTCGAAAATAAGGAGGCCAGCGCTGTGAACGTTGAGGCCGCCCAGGCCACTCCCATCATCGACTCTATACTTGATCCCATTGTCAGGCGCACGGCCTTGGTTAAGGTTCAAGGCCCTTTTACGGATAAGCAGCTCGAAAGTATTGCTCGAGGCATGGTTTACCTCGAGAAGCTTGGGCTTGTTAGCGTTATTGTTGTCGACAACGATAATGTCATCCGTGGTGGGACGGATGAGCGGAACATTGTCATTGAAGAGACGATGCGTTTCGTCACGGCTCTGGAAAAGCAGGGCGCTAGGGCGCGTCCGCTCTTGGGTGCCATCGTCAGGCTAGGCCCGAAGCCTGAAGATCTTGGCAAAGACCACGATGTCGCACCTCCTGAGGCACACACTATCCCTTCTGACCTCAATACCATTCGCTCCGCTCTTCGAGCAGGAGAAATCCCAGTCCTCCCCCCGTTCGCCCTCGATTCTTTCTGTCGATCGGTATGCGTAGACGCTAACGACGTGATCGCATCTCTTGCACGTGGGATGGTTGAGGCTGCTGCGCAGGACAGCATTTCACCTGCCTCTCAAAATTCACGGTCTCAATCATCCGGAGAAGTTGATCTTACTCCCCTCCGTCTCATGATCATCAACCGCGAAGGTGGCATCCCTTCGTACGCACGTTCAGGCTATCCTCATCTACTCATCAACCTTAATTCTGAGTACGAACATATCAACGGAACATTTCGTGAATCCTGGTACCATTCTCATCCCACCAGTCTATCAAACCTCTCTTTAGCGCGGAAATGCCTAGCCTATATGCCGCCTAGTTCGTCCGCTGTTATGGTTTCTCATCGATCTCCCAGCTCCCTCATCGCCAATTTGATCACCAACAAGCCGGCTGTAAGCTCTAGCTTACCTCACGCACTCCTACAAGGTAATCGGAAACTTACACCCCATACACCCACGTTGCTACGACGAGGTCTTCCTATTCGTGTGGTCCGCGCCACCGCAGACATAGATCAGAAAAAATTGACGACCCTTCTGGAACAATCTTTCGGCCGAACGCTCAATGAACACCAGTTTTACGGGCGCTTGGAAAAGACGCTCGACTTTATGATTATCGCTGGAGATTACGTTGGTGCGACCATTGTGACCAACGAACCGTCTCCTGATGCTTCAAATCCCATCTCGTACCTTGACAAGTTCGCCGTTCTTCCTAGCCATCAAGGGGACGGAACGGTCGATTTCTTGTGGGTTGCCCTTCACGACGAGTCTTACGGACTGGGTCATCCCTTCTCTGTGAACCCTAACGGAGGTAAAGAAGGTCAGGGAGAGGGCCGTGATCTCGTCTGGCGGAGTCGCGCCAACAACCCCGTGAACAAGTGGTATTTCGAGCGTAGCTCAGGTCACGTCAGGATGGGGTCTTGGGTTCTCTTTTGGAGTGACGCTGAGAAGCATTTGAAAATTGAGCAGAGTCGACGTGGAAGCTCTGGTTTATCCTACATTGAGGACTGGGAAAGGGGTCGTTTATCTCACTGGGCCGGCGTAGTAAACGAAATTCCCTCTAGTTGGAAATAAAAGCATATATATGTATACAATCATGCCGATGTTCGTATTTACTTGTATCATACATAAAGAGCTGGACTGTTGTAGTAGAATCAGAGATTTTTTGGCGAAACGAAGTTCTTTAGTATCGGGATACTCAGAGAACAGGAGAAAGATACTTAGTGACGTAAAGTCTCCAGAGGTATGCCCTCAATCGATGGCCGGTCAAGGGGAAATTTAGAAGGGAGATGTACATACACTTAGAAGGCATCAATACAGGGGAAGACTCATGTGTCGGTAGAACAACATATTTATTTGCTTTGCTCAATGTTAAATTCCTCCCGGATGTAAGTAATAATCTTCACATGTGTTCACCCAGTAATGTAATGCTTTAGTCTCTTTAAACGCCTGAATTGATTTCCACCATGCCATCATAGATACTTTGGAGTCAAAATACACGTGGGCCTTTATTTCCTACGGGTTCGGGTTTTCTTGAGGGGAGCAGGAAGCGTTGACACACTGCTGAAAGACGCGTCACGGTTCTCCTTTCGAGAGCTGCTTTTGGCCAGTTTCAAAACTCCAACACGCTTCCACGGCTCGTATATCCCTCCTCCATTGATAATGAACTGTTCCAGCACCTGCACGCCTTTCACCACCTTTTCACGGAACCCGTGGCAAGTCCAATAGTCAATGTTTCGTATGAGAAAATGGACTTGCAATATATCGCTAGGCCTCTTCAGTTTCCATTCATGGAATGTTCTCTCATCATCGTCGTCAGGCCCCGGAAAGGGTGCTGACAGAATTTTGACTTCCTACAGAAACCCCGCAGACGCCTGTTATCGGATGAATATAGAAGCGGCTGAGTTCTTACCGTTTTTTCTATTGTACCAACGGTGGTTGTCTTGCACCAGTCGACATGGGCTCGGACAGTCCCATTGGCCCATACCAGGCCGAAAACAGGAACGTGGATTCCCAATGAATGTAAATGTCTGACTGCGGAGGTAGTGGACATTCTATTCTGTCTATAAGCATCCTCCAGCATCTGATGAACAGGCTTCTTGTCTTCGAAGAAAGCGCTTGCGAATTCGAAACCTGGGGTAAATGCGTTAGCGAAGATAGCAAGGTAAAATGCATACCAACCGGGTATTTCGGGCAGATTGGCACAGGGCGTGCTTTGAAACCTGAAGGACGAGGCCGCGTCGGCACTGCCACTCTTCTCTACAGTTCGGTGGGCTTTGAGCGCTTTGTAAGGTGACGCTTCAGTATTAGAAAGATGGCGTATGGATGCTGTTGGGATTAGAATGACATTGTCCGGAATGATTGTCTTTGTATTTAGAATACGCAGGGACGCGGAGGGTATGTCTCCGCTTGACAATGGCTGGGGAAGAGAGATTGGGCACTGGCCTCTGCAGGACAGGTCAGAAGAAATAAAGATAAAGTGCTGCCAAAGACAAACGTACCTTTGCCTACTCTCAGATACAGCTGGCGTTCGAAATATATCACAACTGGCATCGAGGTCGTAATATGAGACGTGAAATACCTACCAAACATATTTAACGTACGTTTTAGCATAGTCTGCCTCAGAAAATTTCTCCTCGGAATTGCACATTTTCTTAAGATATTTCGAGGCCTTGAACACCGTGGCCAGATCATCGTATAAGGCCAGAGTGTCGATGGATGAGGGGTCCTCGCAGAAGAGAGATGGGCATTCCTTATGGGCATCTGAAAGAAAATCTAGGAATCCTGGTCGACAAATGGAAGAAATCAAACGGTATTTCTCGGAATCCTGAGTTGGACAAGTTAAGCATCGAAGACTTCCCACTGTCCAGTGAACATTACCTTCTTCACCCAAGCAACAGGTATCTTTCCGGCGACATTGAGCACGTCGTCTACATCGGGCTTGATGCTTTTAGGGATGTCAGAGTAAGATACCTGCTCCATGTTCTGACGCGTAGACCACGTCTCGAAGTGTCCAAGGTTCCGCGCGATCCTTGGTTCAGAGTCAGACGAAGTCTTTATCTTTAGCTTCAGAGACAGCATACTCCGACGCGGAGAGTGTACGAGGGGCCTTCGGCTTAGCTGCTTTTTTTACGTTCTTCGCCGCCTTATTATCACTCGAAGTACTGGTGCTGTACAAATCACTCGGTGATCATGTGTGAGAAATATCCAGAGGCATACGCACATATTTGACATGGTAATATCTTTTCTTTTGGTTTTTGGTAGAATGGTTGGTATCACGGGTGAGGTATGGTTATAAGAGGTGGAAGGAACGTTGTAGCGATTCAACCTCCGCGGAAGCTCTTTCAACTATCACGTGATCGTACCAACCCTGATGCTTCCATTTTTCAGAAGCTTCTTCGGGTGTTCCGGTTCAATCGGCTTCATTCGCGCTTTTCTCATTGCTGATAAATATCGCTTATACAAGATAGGCCTACATCTCAGAAAAAGGCGTCCATCACCTTTCTTGAAGCCTCAACCCCCAGCTGAATCAGATGAATCAGTAATCAGGAAAAGGTGAAGAAGAAAAAATGACTGACGAATGTAGCAGCGTTTGCAGGGAAAGCCCTGGCCATTGCAGGACCGAATCCTTTCCAAAGAGCAGCAACACCGTCCCGAGCAATAGTCTTTCTTGCACAATCCATGAAACCTGAGTACGTTCCACTGGGTGCGGACTGAATTCGCGATTTTATCACATCAGGAGGAATAGCGAGTGACCACATAGCAACTCCTGCTGTTCCTCCTGCAAGTATGACTGCACTGAGATTGAGATCAGCAGGCGAAGAGCCTGCCGGTGTCAGAGCCTTCTTGGTAACTTCATATGCTGCAAAGTATCTGTTGACTCGGGTCAGATAAGCGTTTGAGTGCAAGAAAGATACTCACGCAGCACTTCCTGGCCCATCTCTTGCTACAGTGGCTACTGAACCACGGAAAATGCTCCGTATTCCGCCCTCTTTGTATAGATGCTTGATCACGTCAAAAACGCCCTTGTACTTCTGTTCGTTGCCTCCTTGGCCTTGCACCTATAGACTAGTGAACCACCTGACGGACACGAGAAGCGACATACTTACCTGGAGGAGGACCTTAGCGCGTTCCACAGGAGCGGTGACCAAAGTTGTCGGTACTGCAGACAGGAAACCAGCCACTGCCAGTTCACCGATAGACAGCTCCTGGTTCTTCCTGTTGGGAGTTACTGCGTATATTAGAAGCTTTGACATATCATATGCCTATACTAATGTCAGCAAGATCGGCTGCACGGTGATTGAATAACCGTACCCAAAATGACACGGCGAAGATAGGCGTGACGCCTAATAGTGGTGGTACCATTCCACGATACATGCTGCGAAGTGTTAGTCGGATTCACAGGATGTCCATCGATGGCATACCCAGAGAATCCATCCTTCGCCAACGTCTTTTTGACAACGTCGAAAGCACCAGTGTATGCCCCCTTGGGTGCAGTCTGCAGCCTAGTCTTTGTCAAGTCGAATGGATGTCCTGGTAACTAATTATTCCCTAGTCAAGTCCACGGAAGGTCGTGAACGCACCGACGAGGACCGCAGCGACACCTCCAAATCCCCCAGCAACGAACGACTTGATAGACTCTGAGGTGGCCGAGGATTGCTTCAAGGTCTCTTCCGCTGCCGGTGCTTCGCTGCTCTGGTAACGATTGAGGGCAAGGAAAGACAGGAGGCAAAGGAGCGCACCATCGTGTCTAGTGTCTACGGGTCTAAAGAGGTAAGGAGCGGATGAACAGGGTGCTAAGCCCCTCCCTGACAATTTCATGGCACGGATGCGGAACGCGTGTGTCCCGGCACACGTGATCTACCCTTCGGCCTCTCTCGCTTTGCTTCCGTCCTATTCTTCTTCTCCGCATTTTTATCTTATCGCGGGATCTGGGACCTCCGCGTATTCACTTCCTATATGTTACATTTATTACAGTAATTAATACTTACAGTTCCTCTATCAAGTTAGCATCCATTGTACACACTTAAGAATCATCTCCGTCATCTCGTCCAAAGCCCCCTACAGGCTCATATGTTGCTTCCGTGGTGTCCCTTCTCCAAATCCACCTCACTCCCATGAAAAATGCGCAAATAGAAAGCATACCCAGGACACCTACCACGGCGGGGGCTCCGTATTCAACCCACCAGGGAGGCTGGTACGGCATCAGAACACGATCGATCTGGATCACGCCTCCAGTTCCGCCTCCGGTGGTCGTCCTCCCCCATGCCTGTACCCTAGCCCAATCCGCTGTACCATCCGTGCCTCGGGCACCTTTAATACCTACGATATACGAATTCGACCCATCGTCCTGCTGGCGGAAGATAATGTCTCCATAAGCAGACTCCGGCGAGCGGAGAGTCTTGTAAGTTGCTGAATCGTCAAGAAGAAGCGGTCGATTGTTGTTCAGCGCGTCGCTGTCAGCGTCAACGAGATTTCCCAAGCGCCCCACTGGTGTGGGGATAAGATGCTGACCCACAATCAACTGCAATCTCGGCACATCTTCAAACAGCGATGTCAAATTATACTCCTTGAACGCGTCATCCGTGGGACAAAGAAGTGTCCATCCAACACCGGACAATCCCTGATCCGCCCACGGAGACCCATCAGGAGGCGCTGTGCCGTTCAGAACCCAGTTGAATCCAGCCTTCGTAACTATGTTGGTCATTGTGCTTCCCTTGGCTGCCTTGACAAGTTTTCCGACGGTCAGTTGGACTGATCTAGGGATCAGGACGTCGGAAACCTCATGTATCACTCCCGTCTGCGTTAAGATATCCCGGATGTACAACTCGGTCCGCATTCCTGCCCAACCACCACTTGCACTTAGATACAGAGTGCCATTCTTCATGCGCTCCAATGTTAAATCTGACCCTTCCACGCTTGAAAAGGTATGCTGAGAACCGTTTCGTAGACGCTCGGAATATTCCACGGTGTCCAATGTATGATGAAGAAGAACATTCTCTAGATCCCGCTTCGATGACGCGGCTAAGAGATGCGCTGAGACCAATAAACCCAACCGTTTGAATGCAGAGTTATGAGGTATAAGGAGAGAAGTGCGGGGCGTCGTTTTCAATGTTTCCGCGATGGAAGTAGAGAAGACGGCCGCCAAGTATGAAGACAGGTCCAGATAAGGCAACACAGTTTGCAGCGCGTCAGCGGGAGGTTCTAGTGGTCGCGAGATGAAATAAATCAAAGTATTGTTGACCTCAACTGAGATTATTATGAACACAAGGAGAAGGAGAGAGAGAGTTGAAGAGCACTTACTCGGTTCATCAATAACGCTGGCACCTCCGAAAAAAACTTTCTTTGAGTCAGACTTGTCCTCGTGAACTTCGACTGCCAAAACCTGTCGGCCACCATCGAGACCTTTCTCCTCTAGCGCTGTCTCCAGCAACATTCCGGAAGCCAATTTCTTGGGTGTCCAATAGCCTGGGATGAAATGGTACTGCAATAATTTCTTCATTTCCTCGGAACCGCGTTCGGGAAGGTCGCTATGACCGAATATTGATAAGACATCGTTTTTCGGGGCAAGAATCGTGTATTTGGTTTCGGTATCATTGATCAAAGAAGTCAAATCGGCGGAATGGAGGAGAGATACAAAATTTGTGCAGTTCAAGGCCAGAAGATACTTCTCTGGGGTTAGCTGAAGAGCGCCCGGAGGTATTATAAGAGATGAAACGAGATGGAGGACACCGTTGGACGCGTAGACATCTGGTTCCACGAGGTCGGCTGAGGAGATCGTGGTCTTTTCTGGAGATACCACGATTTCGAGTTTTGTGCCATCGATTGTTGTTACTGTAGCCATGTTAGTTTGAACACTAGACACATGACAGGGCACATGCAATTTACTGCTGGATCAAAATGTTCCGACCATTTAACTTCCTCTTCTGCAACGGCATGCATGTTCAAAATACGGTGGAGATCATCGGTGGCGTATTCACTCTCGAGATATAAACGTTCCAGAGGGTGCAGGGCATCCCATGCATCATTGATAGGTAGGAACAAGGTTAGGGCCTCGGTGGAATTCAGAGTGCGTGTAATCTCCGGGGTGAGAACATTGTGGAAATATGAAACCGAAGTCAGTCTAGAGACAACGGTCGCTACAAAGAAAGTTGAGTTAGCATGAAAACATTACAAGTCGGTGAAAGTGCACCTAAGTCAGGCGGAGGCTCCAACATCTTGTTCACACCAAGTAAGATTCCGTTACCTGCATCGACTTGGCCCTTAATGACTTCAGCAGCCCCATTTTTGCCATTTGCATCTACCCCCACCCATACGCCTTCCTTACGAGAGGCTACGCGTAATCGCTGCGGTGCCCCACCAAGGCTTCCACCAGGAATGGGCATCCATGGAGGGGGCGGCGGCGGATCCTTGGAAGGGGGATCGACAGACGTACGGGGAAAGTGCAGGGTCTTGAGCACCTTGATCGGTTCAGAGTCGTCCGGAAGAGAAGAGATGGAATAATTAAGGAGATGGTAAAATAGCTGCTGTCTGAGCTTCTCCTGGACATTATCGGCTAGTATCAAGGTGGAGTCATCGAGGACTGCATTCCAGAGAGTGTTTGAATAGTGCTTAATAGCGTCATTTGTAGGTGCAAAGAGTGTGCTTCCGTTCAAACGGGTGAGAGTGGGTATGAGACGCGCCCTCTGCAAGAGACGGAGCAATGAGGTGTAATCCGGGTCGGCAGACAGGGCCTCAACGAGGGTAGCGGAAGTAGTAGATGGGTCGGTGAGCGGTACCTGTGCCGGGCTAACTAGTTGCACCGGCAAGCAGAGCAAAGCAGCAGCAAAGGCAAAGCGCCAGAGACGCATAGTGTTGCGTGGACAGTAGCGACGACGACAACGGCAAGGTAAATCAGAAATGAACGGTGGGTGGAGGCTGAATGGGAAAACGAGACTCCGGCGCCTGTTGACTGCGTGTTTCGGGCCAACGTCATTGCCACGAGGCATTACTTATTTATTTATTTATACCAAATCAGTCGATTAGGGCTTACCGTCCGAAACCGAAACACCTTCTACACCCGCAATGAGCCCTTGACCGACTACCGCGACGTACACCATGCTCAATCTCCAGCAGAGCTATCTCGGAGCACCGACTGCTCGCCTTCATCACTTGGTGCTGCCCCACGAGACACTTCTGGTATTGTCGCCTCATCTTGGATTCTATTTCAACGCGCTCACCCTGCTCAGTTGTATTCTGCAGCAGATGCTGTCGTGATTCTTAATGCTGCGACCTTAAAGATCAGAAGGGTGCTCGCATTTTGGGAGGCGTTCCCAAGCCTGATTCATACAGCAAAGAACGTGTCCTGCATCTCTGTAGACTCGGGCATGAAGCTTGTACGTCCTGCGACTGACCGCTTATGCATGCTGACTGTTATTTAGATAGTCGCCTCAATGGGCAATCGAATAGCTTCATGGTCTCTCTCTGGAATACAGCAAGACACTTGGCACATACATTCGACCCTTGTTCTGCCTCCGCACTACAATGTTACCGCAATGCACAACAAATCTGGTATTTGTGGCTATCTTCACTGCGGATGACGCGTCTGACCGTTTCCAGGGCTCCTCGCCGTCGCCACCGAAAGGAGTCTGTCTGTGCATACCCTCATTCTCGACAACGACCTACCTACTTGGGCTCAGAAGTGGATGGTTCGGTGAGTAGTCGGCCGCATTCGCATCGCGCTCCCTCATGTATTTCCAGTCTAAAGGATGCACCTCCCATAGTGCGCTTCGCACCGTCGTTGATGTCTATTGCTACAAACTCGAAGATTGACAACTCTGTCAAACTTTACTCTACAACTTCTGGGCGACAAACCCAAGTCATCCCCCATCCTCGGCCTATTGAAAAGGTTTCGTGGCGTCACTCACGAGTGTCGAGTCGGTGTGTGTCTTGATACCTACCACAGCCTAATCTCAACTGGTTTCCAGAGACGATTTGATACTATTCACGGTTACTGCCGACGCTACCCTTCGGATATTCTTCCCTGTCCTTGATTCTCCGCAGTACCTACAACTCCATGCTTCTCTTGATCTTTACTCGTCACTGCCGTTCTCTATTTCATCTACAAATCCCGACATACAGCATTCATCTGTCTTCTATCTGGATCGTGAGGTCATTAGGCAGTCATCCGACGAGATTTTGGCAAATTGTCAGAGGCAGGATAATGTTCGCACACGCAGGATCCAGGACATAAAGGAAGAAGGGTGGGATCTATTTCTACGTGTACTCGGAGATGGTTCTATTGTTGTAACTGCCGTAACTGTGAGCCTTTCTCACCCTGCTCCGTGCATCTTCCTTATGTCTTCCTCAGAACATCGATCGCAGACCACCAACGCTCCTCAATAAATTTACACTTCAGCAATCTCCACCTTCTACCCTACCGAATGTTCCAAAATATCTCTACTTCCTACCTAATTATACTAAATCCTCGATCACTGTCGTAACAGCGCCTCACCTCACCTCATATGAATTGTCACCCGTGGCTTTCTTCGATGCTCAAGAAGATGGTCTCAGAGTTCGTGCACACGGCTCTGATATCTCTCCGGAAGAATATTCTGAAATAGTACGATTTGTAAGGACACCGGAAGGTAGAGGGGTGGGTATCATTCGCAAGAGTGGAGGCCAGATCTGGACGCTTGCTGAAGGTGACAAAGAGCTAATTCGTTCAGGTTCCGGTGATCGGGGCGACAAAATTGTCGTTCTTGATAAAGGTCAGCTTCACTTAATGCACAGAACGGGCTTGTATTTACTGTTGGCTTACGAAGGACGGACATTTGCAACATACAATACATCTGATACTACGCTAACACTACACACCCATCCTCCTAGTTCACTCACGTTACCTTCAATTAGCTCTTTCTTTACTCTACCATCGAAATCCGGCACCGAATCTATCATCGGTATCACTGACGATCTTTCGGTTTATCATATTCAACTCAGAGGTGAAGCTTCTACGACCCTCCTCCTACATTCCCATGGCCCCCTTCCTCTATCTTCCCCTCCTGCCATGATTGTCCCTGTTGATCCCATGGCCTGGGGTCTTGATCATCCTTGGATGGAACATGACGTGCTTCTCAGCGTGTCGGATGTTGGAGAGTTAGGATTCTGGGTACCGCAAGACAACGGTCCCGACGCATCTCCTGCCCGATTAAACGGGAGACAACACTCCACCGCTTCGACGTGGGTTTGTACTGGCACGGTTAGGACAAGCAGGAAAGCCATAAAAAGGGCGAAATGCAGCTCTGCTAAGAAAACAGCGTTGAGTATGTTCATATCTCTCGCTAGTTTGATATTCCTGTTGATTTATCTTCCAATAGTCGTCGCTAATCCAGAAGGGGAAGAATTGACAATATGGGACTCGAAAGAGTCAGAATTTGCCTCCGGACTAGAATATCGGAAGGTGTTTAGGTCTTTATTTCGCGTCTTCTGCAGTGTTTTTCGTTGGTACTGATCGGAGGCTTAGTGAACCTATTAATGACCTGGACTGGACTTCCACTCCAGATATGCAGTCTATCTTGGCTGTCGGATTTCTACATCACGTAGAACTTCTTTGTCAACAGCGAATGACATACTTCGATGAAGGACCCGGATGGACACTTTGTTGGAAGATTGACATTCAAAGGTAAAGTCGAAATTATGTGTTGTTTGCACCTTGACTGACCTTGTGCCTCCAGTTTCATTCCATACCCTATCAGCGACTCCATTTGGCTGGCCAATGGGTCCTTTTTGCTAGGGGCAGGCCATCAAATGTTCTTGTACGGACAAGATGTGACTTCCTCGAGAGGAAGTATCACGAGTACTTTCAGTGATGAAAGCCTTTTCGACTATGTGGCGCGGCAGAATGGTCCATTAGAAGATTATCATCCTCAAATGTTATTACAGTGCCTTCTATGGGGTACGCCACTGATGTAAGCATCTTACGGTCGGCTGACTGTTTGTTTGACAGAAAAGGTGGAATTGGTCAAAGACATCATTGTCAATTTGGCAAGGGATGTCGAGGCAGGAAAGTCGCCGAGAGATTTCACTACTGTCCCTGTCGAACGATTTCTTCGTACCGGCAATGCTCTGCAGGTGTGTTCCTAATTTGTCCAGCTAGGACGCATGCTGATTACGGGTCAGAGAGCTTCACACAAGAAGCGATACACCCAATTGTTCGATGGACCAGACTTAGGGGATGACAAGTAGGTCTATCTTGTGTTTCTTTTGTAGTCTAACACTCAAATTGCATAGTGAAGAGAAGGAATTTTCTAGGTCTCTTGTCATGCGCTTAATTGAATCACTGGAAGATCGTCCGTTACGCCATCTGACGCCCAACGAACATGCACACCTCTTGGTATTAATACAAACGACATTAGAGGTGATAACTGTCTGCCTCCTGATCTCCCCGCTCTGAAACCAATGCCATAGATAGACGAGCAGAGTCGGTCGCTGGATTCCAATGGGCTACGATATTTGATATCTATGCGATCATTTTACATCTTGAACCGCCGTGTGTCAACCCCGGCCAGTCCAGCTTCGAAGGGCGGTATTCCACGGAATACAGGCCGGCGCGAGCGGCTCAGATACCGGGATATGATTTGGGCGTTTCACAGCGAGAGTCATGGTCTCCTCTTGGAAGCTTCCATCGCTGCATGCAATGGGAAGATGGGATGGTCTGATGCCAGAGCCCTTGGCATATCTATCTGGACGACTTCTGTGGAAACGCTGGTAATTGCATTTTATTATTCAATATCATCAACAATGTCTCATACGATGACTAGAAAATACAAATGGAGAATATCGCTCGCAACGAGTACATGGTTGACCGAGACCCAACGGCATGCTCCCTGTTTTATTTTGCCCTAGGAAAGGTGAAGCTGGTGCATACCTTGTGGCGGCAAGCCGCATGGCATAAAGAACAAGGCCTTATGCTCAAATTTTTGTCCAATGATTTTTCTGAGCACCGATGGAGGACAGCAGCGCTCAAGAATGCCTACGCACTTTTGGGCAAGCGCCGCTTTGGTATGTGCTTTTCTAGCGCAATCGGTGCTTACTTCTGATGTTGGTGATAGAGTATGCTGCTGCCTTCTTCCTATTGGGACAATCTCTGAAGGACGCTGTCAACGTCTGTATAAAACAGCTAGGGGACTTTCAAACAGCCATAGCTATAGCTCGTGTTGTTGAACAGAGCAATGAGGGACCTGTATTCCTGGAGATTCTACAAAACACCGTGTTACCGACGGCATTCAAAGATGGTAACAGATGGCTTGCTAGTTGGGCGTTCTGGCTGTTGCATAAAAGGGACCTGAGCGTTCGGGTGCTTGTAGTGAGTATCGTATCCCGTGATGTTTCGCCCTTGACTAATCATGTAGCTAGACTCCTTTGCAGGACCTTGTTAGTGCCCTTGACATTCAAGTCACTGATATCGGCGAGCCTCACTATGACGATCCAAGCTTAGCCCTTCTATTCTCCCAGCTACGATCAAAGACTCTTCAAGCAGCCAAGGGCACGAGTGAAATTTCTGAGAGCTCAGAATTCAATTTCGTGTTACAGATCGCTCGCGTCTTCTGTAGAATGGGTGGGTCCATTCCTTCAAGTCATATCTAGTTCAAAAAATTGATGTTATTCAGGATGCCATGTTCTCGCACTGGACCTTGTGCGGTCTTGGGAGTTTGATCGCCCGGCCCCTCTTATAAACGGCGACTACCGCGCTGAAAGCAGTAGAGATGACATTTCTCCGCCGAGCCCGACAACATCGCGGCGTTCCCGATTTACTTTCGAACCAGGTTTACGGCGCCGATCATCAATGATGATCGACATAGATATTATGTCCTTGCCTCCCACCCGAACGACTTCTCCAGAACGCGTTGGCCCCAAAGTGCCTCCCGTAATCCAGGAGGAGGTCATCAAAGACGAAGGCGACTTCTTTGCTAGGAAAGCTGGGCTAGGAAACTTGATGAAATCCGCGAAGCAGGACGTGAAGGTTCCAGAGTTTGATATGAATGCATTCTTTTGAATGAGTTCCTTGCTGTGAGGACCTTGGGTCATTACAAGACCTCGGACTTTGATTATATGCGACCAAAAAGTACAATGAACTTATTTAGATTCCTGAATGAGAAAAAAACATTGAAAGAGGAGTTTGAGTTATGGATTAGTTCGATACTTCGACCTCTCGCTTCTTGAGAACAAGATCGGAGCCAACGACACGCTTCCAAACATCTTGGACATCCTCAACCACAGTCTCAAAATGAGAAGTTGCGTCATAAGAACGGGTGATGAAGATGTTGTCACTTTGACCCGAAGAGGTTGGCGTGTACAGCGGGGTGATGTCGACGAATCTATGTATTAAAAGATCAGATATATACCTTCTCACAAAAATGATACTTACTTGTCATGAATAAGACCGAGAAGTTTCAGACCAGGGGCGATCTCAAGCTCGGGTTTGTCTGTTTCAACGATGGTGCTAACGATGGCTACAAAAACGTCCTTAGCACAAACGTTGTGAGTAGAAGAAACCATGGCGATGTAGATATCTATCACAAGCATCAATGTCGAACGTTCAATAGACAGTTCAGCACGCACCGTTTCGCCTTCCAACCTGATTTTGAGGGATGATGATCTGACAACTGTCGCTGTCGTCGGTGCCGGGTATAGGATGCTTCAGGAAACAGATGGCTCGGATAACTTTGTGTTCCTCTATCACTCGAACTTTGCCTCCTTCTGAGATCTTTCCAGCACCGAAGTAGCTTGGGTCGCCGGTGACTTGCTTAGCCTTCACCGTCTCCCCGCCACTGGTGACACCAACAAATTTACCATCCGCATCAGTAACGATTTCATCAATGGTCTTGTCGAGCATGTATGTGCCTCCATAGATAGCACTGAGACGGGCAAAGGACTGCGGCAATTCGCCCAGACCGTACAAGGGATAGATGTATGGGGACTTTCCGTAACGGGCCATGGAGGACGTGTAAAGTACGATCCTGTTATAAGTTGGGCGTGCTGGTTTTGTAATGTAGCTAAATATAAATTGAGCGAACAGACTAAAGGTTGTTGAGCAACCACTGACTCGTCATCTAAATAAAGGGCCATGGCGTGTCCAATGAAATCCTGTGTTCCAGGCTCCAGGCCAAATTTATCGTAAACCGTCTTCATCGTATCCTTGTCAAGATTAATACCTAAATTCGAATATTCAGAAAGAGGAGGAAATACACAACATGCGTAACCGACCTTGGTGAGTAGCCGGATCATCGTCCTTCCAGTTCTGCAAGAACTCAAAGAACTTCTTGGCGCGCCGCTTCTCAAAGAGTCCCATCAAAGGACTCCGAACGGCCTCCATCTCCGTGCTGGGAACCTTGGAAATCCTGCCCTCGCGGTAGACGAAGCTACCGGCGATCTGTTTGAACTCCAGATAGCGAGTAACATCGGTGTGAACAAGGATCCTGGTGAGCTCGCCGGATGCAATGATGAACTTGGGAATGAGGTCCACGGCGTAGTCGCGGTCGCGTCCAAGCTCAGAGGGAGGGCTCTGGTCGGGCCTGAACTTACGATACAACTAGGGGATCACCGTCACTGATGTTTCACCTTGCGCTCCGTAGAAAACTTGCCTGGGTTAGATTCAAACTCGCACTATCGCCACCGTAGTAGTCATTCCTATCCATATGTAGGACCTTCTTGCCCTCGACAGACAGCAGACCCGAAAGTATACATTCGGTCAATCCTGTACCGAGCACAATGACCTGTTTGGAAGGGTTAATTGGAGTGTTGCGTTACTGAGCGACGGCCTGCGTACATCATATTCTTCATCCATGGTAATGAGAAAGGCGGCGAGAGCGTGAGGGAGAAAGACAAGATGAGCGAAGCAATGAAGATGGTTGCTATACTCAGACCCTGGCTGCCTAATATATCACTTATCGATGCACGTGGCGGGCCCCGACATTAACACCTCTCATATTCATTGTATGTACATTGAAAGAAAAGGGATAGAAGTATGGCGTCAATAGTAAGTGCTATAAATTAGTTGTTATACCGTACAGTGGAAGGTCCAGGCCTCCGTAATACAACGTGATAACCTGAAGGTAAACGTCAAAGCAATCAAAAAAGCAACTAGGATGGAGTACAACGTCCAGAGCAAAAAGACCGGCCACAAGCCACAGAGACAAAAGAAATCATCAAGTCAAGATTCGATCTTAGCATGCTTTGAGCGCTCTGCAGATCCCTCATCACCTTCGGAGTCAAGCTTGCGCTTGCCAGTTGCCTGGCCGCTAGATTGCTCATTTGCTTCATTTTGTCTTCGAATTCTCCGAGCGAGCCTCTCAAGAGCTGGTGACAACTGTGTTAGTCACAGATAGAAAACCAAAAATATTGGCATACCATTCTCATTTCGACGATAATATTCCGCCCATGCTTTTGGCGATCTTTGTGTATACTGTAAGAACATAGAGTTGGGAACCATATGACAAAAGAAGAAAAATGAGGCCAGACCTTTTCGCCAAAAGGCACCCATTTCTCCTGAAAACTTGCCGCCCCAAAATCAGCAAAGGTAGCGATGTGTCTTGCAGTGATTGCCAGGTCTGCTTCAGTGAACGGGCCACCTTTCGGTCCCATCGCGCTTTCGTCGAAGGGCGGTATCACAAGATCGTCATCGTTTTCTTCCTCGATGTCGTCGTCACCTTCTGCGTCCTCTTCCTCCTCTTCCTCTTCTTCATCGTCGTCCTCCTCTTCTGAAGTAGTCAGGTCCCGATACTTAGGACGAGGACGAGTTGAAGGCTTCTTCTCCTCTTCAGATTCTTCCTCATCAGTAAGCGAATCGCCTCGAGCAGCAGCAAGAATTTTATCCGGCATATCGTGATTGTTTGACCAGTATGAATACCAGGACTGGCTACTATGGTGAGGTGCCTATGTGAACTTTCAGCATAAACGTGTAAGAAACATCAAATCAGTAAACACAGGCCTTTTCTGCCAGTAAATCACATAGATCGTTGCGTGATAAGCTTGGATCTTCTTTCAACCGTCGCAGAATGAATTTAAGGAAAAAGTCTTTATCTTCAGGCGTGAATTTATTTCCACGGCCTTGGGGAACAACTCTAGTGGGAGGAGTGGGGGAACGAGAAGGAGGGTCAGGTATCTTGAGATCCGCGTGAGGGGGAGGCAGATGTCGGTCAAAGACGGCAGTGTGCGTCGTAAGACTATTAATGGTGCTGCGACGGCCAATTGTAGGGACTGTGGACGTCGCAGACACAGGCGTACTTGATTTACGCTGCCGGCTTTGTTGTCGACCTTGCTGCACACTGGGACGGGGAAGGGTCGAAGACGAAGCCACGGGCGACGATTCGACCTTAAAGCTATCCATCGAAGGTTTCTTTGCAGTTACGACTTTGACTTGAGGTCGCTGGTAGTTCATCTGGGGATTGTGAGAGTTGATGTACACGCTGATATCGCGGTCTATTCGAAATTTATGATCAAGATAGTAGTCTTTCCACAGACTCGCAGAGTGGCCATTTCTCTAAAAATCCCATGATGACGCGTAGATTAGAGGTAATATAAAGGGACTCACCCCGTGAAGACTGTTCAGCGCATCCTTGTATGATCCGTTCTTGGTATGGAACGAAATCAGGGCCCTGTAGAGCAAGTCTTCATCTGATTTTTGAACAGGTGCAGAGTTGGCCACTGCATCATGAAGGACCTGTTGTGGAAGAAAAGACACATTGAAACCGTTCATCCCCATGCCCATACTCCCAGAACCGTTCGTGAAGGACTGGTTCTGCATTTGGCCGGACCACGGCAAGTTGAATTGTTGCTGAGGTGGTTGCGGATTGTGCATCTGGGTTGGGGTCATCGGATTCTGCGAGTATAAAGGCCACTGATTCTGGTTAGACATTCCGTGGCCCGACTGCGAAAGCGGCTGCCTCATGTCCATATTATTCGCGTATTGGTTGGACGCTGCCGACGCCTGAAAATCGGGGTACGGATTTGAACTAGAAGAAGGAAAGCTATTGGTGTTGAAGCCATTGACGTGACCATTGTTGAACTGCATGGCGCTGGTGTCCTTGGGATACTGGTGATAGCCGTTCATGACGATTGGCTCGACCTGCGGGCTCCTGCAGAGCAGTTGGCTGCAAAAAATTCCGTTTCCAATGATCACGTGCATATTCTGAGCCCCCGTGCCGAGTTCCGGTAAATGTAGGATTTAGTGCTTCCTGTAAGTACCCGGCCGCGGGTCGAATAACCGGTGGGTTGTTCCACTTCCTACTTACCAACGCCCATCATGCTGTCACCAGCAAAATCTCTTCGCTACATCGCCCGTGCTCGTGCCTTCAGTTCCTCTAGTTCCTTATCTGCTCTCAGTGCTGCTGCTCTTCCTAAAGCAGAACAATTATCTTCGGAATGGAAGGGAACAAGTGCTACCGGAAGCACCACCAAGAATTTCATCGGGGGCCAGTTCGTCGAAAGCAAATCTTCGGAATGGATTGATGTTCTCGACCCAGTATGTGTCCTTGTTGCCCATTAAGTCCATGCTTATTCCCTTCCAGGCGACCCAAACGTTGGTGTCTCGCGTCCCCCAAACGACCAGTGCAGAATTTGAACAAGCCGTCGACGCAGCTTCGGAAGCCTATAAAACGTGGAGCCGAACTAGTATCCTTGGACGTCAACGTTTCGCTATAGAGTACTATTGATCTCACCGCGTCTATTATCCTACTTGTTCATGAGCTCTTGTTTGAAGACTTCAATCTCTGCTTCGCCAGAACGCAGATGCCATTGCCAACAGCATCGTACTGGAGCAGGGAAAGACGCTTCCAGGCCCGTTACATCAACCATTGCGGGGAAACAAGCTAACTTCTCACCTCCAGATGCTCATGGCGACCTCCTTCGCGGGTTGCAAGTCGTGGAGTCAGCGATCGGTATCACATCTACCCTTCTGGGTGAGAAGATAGAAGGTCGTCTTTCTTCTACACTTGCTCTCCTTCACATCTGACCTGCATGCTTGGTACAGTCAGCAAAGATATGGACACAGAAGTAAGAAAAGTACCTCTAGGCGTGTGTGCAAGCATTGCTCCCTTCAACTTCCCAGCGTAAGCGACCTATCACGCGTTCTTATGAAATCAAAAGCGAATGACGCGCTTATATGTAGAATGATCCCTCTCTGGACAATTCCCATGGCTGCCGTCACAGGTAACACTTTGATCCTGAAGCCCTCGGAACGCGACCCCGGCGCCGCTATGATTATAGCTGAGCTATGCCAGCGCGCTGGTTGGTATAATCACAAAACTCTCTACAAGTCCGCTTAAATCCTTCCTCTAGGTCTTCCTCCCGGTGTTCTAAACATCGTTCACGGAGGTGTCCCAACGGTCAATGCTATATGTGACCATCCTGCTATCAAGGCTATCAGTTTCGTTGGAGGCGACAGAGCTGGAAAGCACATTTATGACAGGTTTTGATAATTCGTTCTGCATTTCATGTTATGCCTCATGATGATATAGGGGAACACAAAACGGTAAACGCGTTCAGGTACGTGTCTAACTTTGTCTCATCTGATGCTTGCATGTTCACTCATTTCACAAGGCTAATATGGGCGCCAAGAACCACGCTATTGTCATGCCTGATGGTGAGTGTATCCATGATCGGGCGTCAATTATCTTGTTTAATCCTTCATTCTGATAGCTAACAGAAATCTGGCTCTCAACTCGATTATTGGTGCGGCATTCGGAGGTATGTAGGACCAGTGATTGATTTTAGACTTCGTCATTGATTCCCGAAGCCGCTGGTCAACGATGCATGGCCATCTCTGTCGGTAGGTCATCGGCCTCAAAATAACCCATTCTCTTCTTTGACAATCTGTCCTTCTTTAGCATTGCTCGTCGGAGAATCACAATCGTGGTTACCGGAGCTCGTGGAGCGTGCTCAGAACCTCAAGGTCGACGGTGGCTTTGAGCGTGGGGCAGATCTGTTCAGTGCCTTTTTCTCCTTATCATATTGTCTGATGTTCAAACGTTGATCTAGTGGTCCTCTGATCTCTCCGGCTGCAAAGAATCGGGTAACAGGTCTCATATCGTCAGCTGAGGAGCAAGGGGGGGAAATCCACCTTGATGGACGGGTTATCCAAGTCCCTGGATATCCGGATGGAAACTTCATTGGTCCTACAGTCATCGAAGCCAACACCAAGATGAAGTGCTACCAGTCAGTATCTCCGGTGTATCGGCTATTTGTGTATACTACTGACCATTGCGATAGGGAAGAGATCTTCGGACCTGTCTTAGTGGTTGTGAAAGCCGACACGCTTGACGATGCCTTAGATATCATCAATTCAAATCGATATGGAAACGGTGCGGCAATATTTACCCAGTCAGGAGCAACAGCTCGGAAATTCGAATCTGAGGTGAACGTCGGCCAACTTGGTATCAACGTTCCGATCCCTGTGCCATTGCCCATGTTTGCTTGGAGTGGAAACAAGGTACGAAATATGCTTTTCATTTTCTCCAACGTTTCCGAACTTATACGTGGATGCTACACCAGGGAAGCGCATTGGGCGACATAGGCTTCTATGGTAAAAGGTAAGGACATTTCATTTTGGTGGAGAAAGATCATTGAATCTGTGTAGCGGTATCAATTTTTACACTCAGAACAAGGTATGTCTAATGATCATTGTTTGCGTCTTTGTCCTGTTTTAAAGGAAAGTAGACTACGACCAGCCTCTGGAGAGCTGAGGACGCCGCTGTGACCAGAGCATCTGTTAATATGCCCACACACCACTAGGGGAAAGCGACGCGTCCAGTGGTTAACTACAGTGTATTTTGTATATCACAATGGAAAATGTCGGAGACTTAAGATACAAGACGGCAACTCCAATGAACTATTGCTCACTTCTTGTTAATCCCGATCAAGTAACCCAGACGTAATGCAGTTCAACGCTGAACGTTGACATCTGAAACGCTCGTAGACTGATGACAAAAAATGACCAACCTGTCAAACATGAAACAACCTATAAACCGCTCCAGTCAAAATGAGTGACACATGGATTGAACTGAAAATCATGTAACACAAAAACGGAGCTTGGGTATACCAGCTAAGAAGTGAAAGGTACAGCGTCCTTGCAACCCGCTTAACGTGACAAAAAAAAATAACAAGAAAAAGCCGTAAAAAACCCAGCGGCGTGTGTTTACCAAAAGATTGTGAGGGATAAACGAACATCGGATACGCCATAAGGTAAGACCGAAAATCGGGACTATAACATCGGTACCGCACTTCATCCTCAATATCTTGCTGGGATGCCACCACTGTAATCGTACGCGTCTTGGGAACCATACCCCACTTGGTGGTGGAGAGGAACACTGACATCGTAGACAGGCCTCGTCATGCTAGGACCGCGGGCCAAGGTCTCCTGCATCTCAGGCTGAGGGCTAGGTCCACGAGCAAGGTCCGCATAGCCACCAACGGGGGCAAGGTTAGCAGGGGGGGCAGTGAAATCGTGCTCAGGGAGAGGCCCCAATTCTCCATGTCCGTGTCCGGACTCAGATGCGGCGTTATAACTGCGTCCTGAAAGACTGTTGGAATGGTTGAGACCGGAGTGGAAAGACGACGTGTCTGATGTAGCGCGATGGTGGCCGATAACGCCGCCATCATCGCCAGTCGTAGGCTGCCAGTCGATAGGTTGCATACGCTTATCGAAGTTGGACGAGCGGCCCAGCTTCCACTTACGGAAGATGGTCCATAGGATGACAATACCGCCAACAGACGATGCAACAACGATGAGAGCGGTTATTGCGGCAGTCTTGGTAGAAGTAGAAGTGCTACCACTAGCCGAAGCTGAAGAAGAGGCGGAAGCAGCAGAGGCCGTCTCATCGACTGAGGCAGTCCTCGTGATAGTAGAATGCGAAGTATTGCCTGTATCACCTTGAGTGACAGAAGCAGCATCTTGGGTGGCTTGCTGTTGCTGCGTCTGCTCAGTGTTCGAGGTAGAATCAGAGGTAGCGGAGGTAGACGATGTAGAAGTGGTCGAGGAGGACGAAGAGGTGGTGGAGACGGATGAGCTGCTACTGCTAGAGCTGCTGGTCGACGTGGCCGAGCTGGTCGAACTAGTAGAAGTTGGGATAGTCGACGTTGTCTATATCATATTGTTAATATAGTTAGATAACCCTATTAGAATACTAACCGAGGGAGTCGAGATAGATGTCGGGGCGGTTGAAGTGGTAGGAGGGATGCTTGAATGCGACGAAGTGGTAGAAGAGGACGTCGACTGACTCTGGGCCTGGGAGGTACTCTGGGTACTGGCCGAGGCGCTGTCGGTAGCGGAAACGCTAGCAGCACCGCCGTTCTCCTGAGGAGCTGGGGCCCGCTTGCGCATCATCCTATTCAGAGTTTCATGGTCACGGCGAACAACCCCAGCATGGCTACTGGCCTCTGAAGAAACGACAAGGGCGAGGACCAAGCAAATAACGAGCGTGAAGGTAGTGATTTTATACAATCTTATCGAGGACATGGCGGATATGCAGGATTGACGAGAGACGGGAAGGGCCTTATCCTGCAAGAAAAGCAGTCAATACCAAGCGCAAAACAAATGAAATAGCCGGTAGAGACGGCGATAGCTGAGAAAAAAAAGACGACGAACGTACGTATGAAATTCAATCCGCTTTCTACACTGCCCCAAAGTTGAAAAAGACAATCAATGCTCTCTCAGTAGACCTTAGTGGCCTTCTAGGGGGTTGGAGGTGGAAAAGAGTGTCGTGAAGAAGGAATCGGATGCTCGAAATGTGAGGACAATAATAAATAGCAACGCCCCCTTGGCGCTTGCTGCCAGGGGAACCGCGCCACAACGATAACACCGACAAATATTCCGGTTTCAGGGGATAACAAATACATTCGACGTACAAGCTCCCCTACAAGTCCACTCATGTCCGTTGGTATAAGGTAAATTATAACCACAAATATCCAATCATAGGGGTAAAGTAGGTGGTAAAGCGTTAATTATGACTCGTCAAAGACCAGTTGTCGAGATCGACAGAGGAAGGTGTCACAAAAGTTGTGCCGTCATTCCACTGCGGGTTGAACAAAACTTGGATATTGTTCGTTCCCGCACTAAGCTCAATAATCAGTACGGTAATGCCTGGATTCGCTTGGTCGGGGTCGGGTGGAGTGGGATCTGTGGAAAATCGTGTTGCGGCCGACGTCGTAAAGGTCGCACCACTGGGACTGAGAATGGACACCTCCAGCGTCTTGCCATCACGAACCAGTGTGGCCTTCGACCCATCCGTTGTTATTGTTGCATTGGTGTGCATTCTCCACTGGATATCAGCTGTCGATGTGACCTCGTCTTGAACCAAAACCTGCTTGCGCTTGTTGAGCATCCGTACACCTCGTTTTACCGAAGTTCTGAAATCTGATTGAGAACGGGCGAAAATGCGACAGAAGAATGATTGATTACTCACGCATTGAAGTAGGCACTAGTCGTGTCTGCCACCCAGAACGCAGTTGAATCACTGTCAACTTCAAACACTGTGCTCGAGCCCTGCGTCGTGTTCGACGTCCCAGATTTGAGGATAGTTGGCTCAGCCAACACATCTTGGTTGGTCTTACCAATCAGGATGGTGTTTTGGCCCTCCGTCATCTTTCTGTAATACTTCCACCGGTCACTTATCTGCGAATCATTGCTGAAGTAGTTGGTCGACAGATAATCTCCGGATCCCAGCTCTCCCGCCCATCTCGTGCCTAGAGCGTCAAGAACAAAATCGCCCACATCTAGATCATTGTGGGTCTGGTGACCTTGGTTCTTTCCGGCCTTCATGGCGGTATAGAGAGCGTTGATATCTGTCCAACTGCTCCTCATCGACACCCACTGATCAAGCTGATTATCGAAGAAAGAATCCAATGGTTTTCCATCCCAGAATGCCCCAACGACGGTGGGATCATACCAAAACATGCTCCAAGGCTCGGGCGCATCGTGCTGTTCACGTTGGAAGAGGGTGTATACCGGTTCATCAAAATAAGTCCCGTACCAGATGATGGAGTTGGCAGTGGAGGAAAATTTGTTCGGCCCATGATCACCCCAGTCGAACAGCGAGGTTGGTCCGAAGACATACATGTGGAAGTCACCGGTCTTCTTGAAGTCGACATTGCTATCTAGCAACCCGTAGTCAGAACCGGTGGCCGTCAGCAATGCTGAAGACATCTCGGCATGACCAGTGGTACCAAAGTACCAATAATTTGCCGTCTCCGCCCATGTGCCATCGTCGGTGACGGCCTGTGCGCAATTTTGCAAGGCATTGTCGATGGTGAGACCAAGAAGTGTCTCTGCATTGGTCGTAGTGTCGTCGCCTAAAATGGCAAGGGAGGCCATGGTCAAACCGGCATTGCACACGCAATTCCAGTTGCCAGTGGTGTTGGTCCTCCACCATCCGGTGTAGACAGTAGGGTCGTTATATGCTGCAACACCGGGACCTAGACCGTACAAGTTGAGGGTATACCGCATCTGGGTCTTCTGATCGTCGGTCCACACATCGTAAAGCCAATCGTAGGCAATGGCGAATGCAGAAGAGAACTCGGCTGTATCAAGGAAATGGCCCGTGTTCCATTTGTCGGCAGTGGGACCAAACGAGGTGGTCCCATTGCCAGCGGCGTTCTGATGGGAAAGAATGAGAAATGCTTGAGAAGGCCGAACATATTTTTACCTGGATTTCCTCCCAGCAACGGTCGACCCACTTGGTGTCATTCGTCATGCGGTAGACATAGGCGAACGCCTTGATTCTCATTTTGACTTCACGGGCATTGTCAAGGATACCACTGTCACCGTCCATATGATAAACAACGGGATCTAAGCTGTAATAGTTCGTGGCGTTCCCAAAGATGGTCTCGTTCCAGGATTTTAGGTAGGGATCATTGGCTATGAGAGTTGGAAGGGCCTGCCATTTGTACGCCGGAGCGATGAGTCGGGGGCGATCACTTCGCACAGAAGTAGCGCTAGGGCTTGATGGGCTGAAAGAATCCTTGGGCCAGGCATTTGCAGCACTGGAGGTATCAACAAAGGTGGGGGTAGTGAATGCTGCCGCATTAGTCTAAAAATTTGGTGAGCGGGCGGCGTGTCGCGTGAGAAAGTGACATACAGTAGAGGGGTATAAGGGAACCATGAATTCACTATTCGTCGCGGTGGCGTATATGCCGATGTCGTTCTTGGCTGTGACGGCGGCACTGGCGGCGCTAGCTTGTGCTGCAGAGTTGGTGCTGCTCGCGCTGGAAGCATCGTTGTTGTTGCTGCTTTTGGAGGAACGGCTGCCGACCACACCTCCGACCACAGCGCCGACGATGACAAGGACGGCGACAGGGATACCGAGCTTGATCCAGTTGCTGGTCTTCTTTTTTGCAGCAGAAACTGGGGTTATGAAGCCAGTGGACTCGTTGTAGTATGGATCACCCGCACCATAAGGATGGTTGCCGTTGTTTTGAATGGTATTATAGTTGGCCATCCCGGCGAAGAAAGGCTAGAAAAAAAGAGGGGAAGGTAACGAAAAACGTTAACAAGGTTAAAAGCAGAAATTTAGGAGGGCGACGCTTAGAACAGCCTAAAAGGCCAGCTGTAGATGGAAGAGAAGAAGATGGTGGTCGACAGGTGGCCTCGGTCTTTCCCCAGTGGCGTGGGAATTAGGCCATCGAAGCGCAGTTACGAAGTCGCATAAAGTTAGCACCGTGCTATGAATAGTACGTTTCGAGCTATTATTATACGTCTTACGCATAAAAATACATTGGGTATTATGCGTACTAATACACCTGCAGCGCCCGTTCCTGTTCCCATGCACATCAACGTAAGGGATGGCCCAGAACAATCACACCCGTTCATTTCGTCGTTAGATGTCCTACAGATTCATCATGCCAGATGTAGGATAGACTAACTCATGTTGGACATGTTCAAGGTGCGTGCTGCGCGTCTCAACAACATACAGTTTCGCAATCCAAGATAGACCGGTCTGGTCGGCACTGTCTGACACCAGACGCAGCTTAGAAGCAATACGTGGACGCGTTAAAATGAACAAGTGTGAACCAGACAGGTCTAAGCAACACGATGTGCATTCCTCCTATGACACCTCTGCTTGAGCACGTCGATTCTGTGGTACTGAGACCGACTGATCTCCGGGCTCACTGCGGTCTCCTCCACGCGAACCTGCAGCATACAAGGATGCTGCTGCTTTCCTTTACTCTTCTCTGAACATCTGTAACGAACCATATTCTGATGCAACTCTCGATCTCATCACAAAGTTTGTGTGGGATATGTTACACATCCACTGATGCCCCTACGAATGCTTAGGGCTTCCCTCATCCAGGCATTGCCTCTCCTAGACTCTTACACCTGTGTTCGCTACTGCGAGCCATTACTTTGTAGATGACCACACTTGAACAGTAGTTGTCTGACTCTCCGTAGATCATGGAGAGTTCGACAATGTTATTGTCGGAAGCGGCTTTTGTGCATTGGAATACAGCTCTCAAGATAAACAGTCAGAGGAAGATCCGTGTTCTTGAAGGAGGAGGTGGGGCGGTTTTTGGTAACCTGCCTCATTATTTTATAACAGAATCTTTCCCTTCATTTCAAGCTCGTTCTTGAAGGCCCTTCGGAAACCTTTCCCTGGCAATTGAGATCTAAAACGTTCAATAGCGGGCTCAAGGTTAGTCTCTTACTTACCCCTCATTTTTCATAGCTCGTCTGATACCTCTATTAGTACATGCACGGATCCTGTCCCTTCTTTGGCGGGCGCAGTACTTTTTGGTCTGTTTGGTGTTATCGTTCAACTCTCGAACTCATGTGAGGTTTCCCAAAGACGATGGTCGAAACTGCCTCACAAGAAGAATTATGTTCTTTGATGGCGGTAACGAATCACAACCCTAACATTTCCTTACAGTGGATAAAAATACAATATCTCTCCATAGCTTAGTCGCGTACGAATACACCTGCTGCACCCATTCCTGTTCCGATACACATCGACGTGACAAGAATCTAAATTGACGACATGAAAAAATGGTTATCTGGTACGAAATGGAATATCCTCACCTTTCCGTGCCGACGTCCGAGCTCGTTCAACCCAGTAGCTACCTGACGCGCTCCTGTACAACGTATAGAGCAAAGAGATTCAGGACAACCTCAACATATAAAAAAAGATTTCTACTCATCTAGGGGATGGCCCAGAGCAATTGCACCCCCGTTGACATTGACCTGTCATGGATTAGATAAAGTGTCATGCCGGAAAAAGGGCATACGTACTTTATCACTAATTGAAAAAGTGCCTCTTCAGTAACGGATGATTAAGAGCGTACCAGGGAACATACCTTGGAAGTCCTAATGTTCGCAGGACGTAAACACACTGAGAAGCGAAAGCCTCGTTTATCTACAGTCCATATTAGACAACGAGCAGATCAACCAGTACAAATCTTTCCTCAAAGAGATCGACGTCGTCCTGAGTGATCCCACAGCTCTTCAAGGCCATCGGGATAGCATATATAGGTCCGATTCCCATGATACGCGGAGGGAGCCCCACGACGGAAGTCGTGACATGTTTTCCCAAAACCGTGCACCCCAATTCTTCCGCCTTCTTTCTGGTCATCATCAGCACTGCTGCAGCACCGTCCGTTATCTGACTGGCGTTTCCTCCTGTTGTTGTCGCGTTGCCCCATTGAGGAAATGCAGCTTTGATTTTAGCCAGTTTGTCTGCCGTAGTCCCAGGTCTGATACCATCGTCCTTGGTTACAACAACAGGCGTGCGTTCACCGGTTTTCGGGTCTTGTTGATATACGGTGAAGGGGACTATTTCCTTGTCAAAGTATCCAGCCTTCTGAGCATGTTCGGCTCGTTGGAAAGAAAGGGCTGCAAACCGGTCCTGCTCTTCACGGGTGACAATGAATTCTTCAGCAACGTTTTCACTCGTCCAGCCCATGCGCTTGGAACAATCACGAGAAGCGGCGTTCTGGGAAATGAGTGGGCTCTGCTGCGGTCCTCCTTTGTCAGGGCTGTGGATCGGTTACATCAATTCTACGTTGGGCAAGACGGAATGATGATATACTTCTCAGACATGCTCTCCACTCCGACCGCGAGACCGACTTCAATTTGGCCACTTCGGATTTGGTTCGCAATGGTTGTGATGGCCATAAGCCCACTTGAGCAGAATCTGTTGATGCATTGGACGGGAACGGACTCTGGGAAACCAGCAGCCAGAGATGCAGCTCGAGCATGATAGGCTGCGTCTGGAGTCAGGACAGTGCCGACACAGATGTCACCGACCAGAGCTGGGTCGATTTTGGATTGCGTGATCACTTGCTGTGTGCCGTTGAGACGCGAGCTGAGCAGCAGGGAAGAACACGCACCTTGAACATCTCTAACATGAGCTCGTCCGTCCTGTGTCAGGCATGATGATTCCACAGGACATTGAAGGGCGAAGTGACGGACCTGGCATCCTTGAAACCTCCCTTCCTTGCCTTGCACAACGGTGAGCGAACCGCAAGGGTGATAACCACGTCGTCCGAGCTCTTGCGAAGCAGAGCATCAGAACCTTGGGGCGTGTAGAGATGGGAAGCAAGTTGTCTGACCCGTTCCATTGCAGTAACGTGAGAGGCTGGGGTAAGCTCTGGGGTATATGTATACCGTGGCCCGAGACTTCTTGGTCCGGCCGACGCGGACTAACCGAATTTCACGCGATAGTTAGGACTGAACCAGACTCTAATGAAGACGAGTCGTTCATTGGGCGCTTTGTGCCATTTCCAATGGGCGTTATGGGCGTTATGCATTGGCGTCTATGCAAGATGAGTCAGACACGGCGACTATTTCAGCGAAGCCCTATCCTCTGCCATCTCTCATATACCCCATCTTTTCGCAGAACATACACCGCGATGCCTGTTACCATCATCGTTGCTAAACCAGCAACCGAGGAAGTAAAAGGAACTTTC
Source organism: Armillaria fumosa (assembly GCA_030407015.1). Taxonomy (NCBI): domain Eukaryota; kingdom Fungi; phylum Basidiomycota; class Agaricomycetes; order Agaricales; family Physalacriaceae; genus Armillaria; species Armillaria fumosa. The sequence goes on from JAUDYM010000001.1 coordinate 1,866,868, forward strand.
AGATACATAGGTGAATTCGCAGAATTTTATCTATTGCCAGCTTTTAACTCGATTGCAGACATTGGAGGTCCTCAAAACCCTCCTCGGCGCTTTTTTATCTCACCAGTACATTTACAGTGAATCTAACAGACCCCGTCTTTCGGGGGTTTCATCATGGAAAGAAGAAACATGATGGTGAGATCGGACTAAAGCTCAAGTAATTCATGATCACTGACATCGATAAAGATGATTTCGAAGCGATGCTTGAACGGGCGCGCGCTGCAGGCGTCAAATCCATGATAATAACTGGAGGCAGTCTTCATGAATCTCGAGAAGCGTTAAGGCTGGCGGAGACGCACGGTACGATCACCGTCGCAGTATCTTCGCGAAATCTCATTCTCAACAAGGTCTTTATGCGACCGTTGGTTGTCATCCAACGCGCTCTGGACAGTTTGACAAGTTTCGCGGAGGACCGGAGGCATACCTGGAAGCTCTTGACGAGCTGCTAGAAAAACACAAGCAAGGTAAAGGACGCGTTGTTGCCGTCGGAGAGTGCGGTTTAGGTAAGATATACTCTTGGGAAATGCATGCTATTCTGATCTGTCCTGTAAGATTATGATCGCACGCACTTTGCGTCCCCGGACACTCAGAAAACACATTTCCGTGAGTCGCTGGAAAATCTCCGGGGCATCATGTGTTTCTTAAATGAACGCAGGCTCTCAACTGACATTGGCGAAAAAACACCACCTTCCCTTGTTCTTGCATTCTCGTGCTGCGCATCAAGATTTTGTCTCCATACTGCAAGAGGAAGGTTTCGGTGAAGACGGAGGGCGAGCCGTTGGAGGTAAAGGCGGTGTAGTCCATAGCTTCACTGGGACTGTCGAAGAATTAAATGAACTGGTGAGCATGGCGGTTCTTCTTGTGCATCTCAGTGCTGAGTGATACAATTAGATGAACATGGGCTTTCACATAAGGCACGTACGATCGCCTTGCATTGCTGTTGCCTTGTCTGACCTATGATGGACGACAGTGTAAATGGATGTTCGTTGAAAACTGAAGTCAACCTGCAGGCCGTCAAAGCTATCCGTCCTGAATTTTTCATGTTGGAGACAGGTGAAGCAAGAGTATACTTTTTCTTTTCCTTACTGAAGTATACTGCCTTTACAGATGCGCCTTGGTGCACCATGACCTCAACACATGCATCAAAACCCTATCTAGATACCCTTCCAGCGTCCTTGCGCGCGCTATATTTTCCTCAGACAATGAGACCAGAGCAATTTGTCTATGGCCGGCCGGTGAAGGGCAGGAATGAACCCTGTGCGATTGGAGGTGTTGCATGGGTGATTCACAAACTTAATGGTGTCCCCTTTGAGAAGGTTACGGAAAAAGCATGGAAGAACACAGTGGAACTGTTTGGTCTAGAAGAGTTGAAATGAAGGTAGAAGGTCGAAATAGAAGTGTGTGTATGCTAACGGATTTCGGTGACGGATGGATAGAATTAGAATAGATTTGAGGCCTACAATTCCGGTTATAAGCATTGTGAGGAAAGGCAGAAGTTTGTCTAGGTGCCCAATAGGGACAGTCAGAGTTGTGATGCTCCCATAGTCGACCAACTCTGAAGCTGCAAGGCTAGCGGACTTAAAGTGGTAAAATAATGGTCACGTGCTAGGCGCGTCAAATCTGAGTTGGTTTACGCCAACGTTACGTCCAACGACATCCTCGGTTCACCTACCATTGCTCCTCCATGGCCTCTCGCCTACCGCGATACCGAAGCAGCTCTCCCGAAAGGACTCTCATGGCGCCTGCTCTCAAACGAAAAGCACAGGATCAGAACGACCCTCCAGTCAGAAAGATACAGAAACCTCTTTTAAAATCAAGCACTTCCACAGCTCCTAAACCTCTCACAAAACCTCGTCCCCCTACTCTGACAGCGGGAACGCGTGCCACCCAGATCTCTGACTTGACAAAGCAACTGGGTGAGGCAAAGTCGCAAGCTCGAGAGCACCTCCATGCTCTCAACCTCGCCAACGATGAAATCGCCACGCTCAAGAGGACGCACTCGATGCAGGTGTCAGAACTCGAGTACGACATACGGAAAGGTCAGCTTCAGGTGGAGGAGCTGGACCAGGATTTGCAATTGGCAAGGACAGAGGTGCAAAAGCTGCGGGAGAACGTGAACCATCTCACATCAACGGGGCAGGATATGCAGCAACAGTTAAGCAATGATGCAGAGGCCATTGCAGCTCTCAGAGCTGAGGTGGAAGCTCTGAAATCCGAGGCCATCGATGCCGAGTCGGTGCGTCGGCAGCTACACAACACCATCCAGGAGTTGAAAGGCAACATTCGAGTCTTTTGCCGAGTGCGTCCAGATCCGTCTCCTGAGCTCGCAAATGTCAGCTACAGCAAGGAGAAACGGGATATCGTCGTCACATCAACAAGTGAGAGCGCCACTGGCCAGCAGCGCAAGGACGTGCACAGCTTCACCTTCGACAGGGTCTTCGAACCTCACGCAACCCAGGCTGAGGTTTTTGAAGAGGTTTCACAGTTGGCCCAGAGCTGCACGGACGGATACAATGTTTGTATATTCGCCTACGGTCAAACGGGTTCTGGCAAATCCTTCACGATGGAGGGCGGTCAGGTACTCGTCGTTCGTTTGTCGTCTTTTTATCTTACTCATATATGCAGACTGAAGAAACGGCTGGTATGATTCCAAGAGCTGTTGATCAGGTATTCCGCGTCACCAATGATCTCAAGTCGCGTGGTTGGGAATATACGCTGGAAGGACAGTTTCTTGAAATCGTACGTATCCATATCTTGTTTTTCTGTTTCTCGCCTCTCATTTGACATCCTAGTATAATGAAACTATCAATGATCTCTTAGCGTCATCGTCTTCTGCTAATGTCACTTCCGCTTCATCTGCTTCCTCTCTCCAGTACAACATTAAGCATGATCCCCAGACCCGTACGACTACTGTGACGAATCTGACCAGCGTGCAACTCACCTCTCCTGCTCATGTTCGTAATCTACTCCTTCGATCCCAGTCCCGAAGGAGTGTCGCAAGCACACTCATGAATGAGCATTCTTCCCGCTCACATTCCGTGTTCCGTGTAAAGATTGAAGGTGCCAATGAAACAAATGGAGAGCGGTGCGTTGGGTGGCTGAACCTGGTCGACTTGGCGGGTAGCGAGCGACTAAATGTGAGCTTTGCGGGTAGCGTGGGACCTGGAGCAGAGCGATTGAAGGAGACGCAAAATATTAACAAAAGTTTGAGTTCTCTGGGCGACGTCATTTCCGCCCTAGGAGAGAAGGGTGCAAATGGGGACAAGCATGTGCCGTACAGAAATTCAAAGGTGATCGTTGACTTTTTTGTGGTCTGGTGTTATGCTGAACATTCGTACAGTTGACATACCTTTTGCAATATTCTTTGAGTGGAAGCTCCAAGACATTGGTACGTATTTATTTACCAAATCATGCCTTCAGTCGTTAACCTGGACATTTTAGATGATTCTCAATCTTTCGCCTTTGGCTGCTCATCTGAACGAGTCGTTGAATTCGCTGCGATTCGCTACCAAGGTAATTCGAGTATCGCTTGCATTCCTTGGCGGATATATTTATTCCCCTGCTTCCAGGTTAACAACACTACTATTGGCACTGCGAAGAGCTCAAAACAGAGCCGGTAATAATGAGCGGAGGTCGGCTGGTCAATATATTGGAATTTATTTCAATGGACGATATAGCCTCCGTATACGGGTAAATTATGTGATCGCTAACCAGCTGGTCTGTACACTATTTTCTGTACGTGTCCCTCATATTGCAAACCTGTAAATGTAGGCGACTCCCGACTTGGCAAATACGGGGAAAAGCTTTATGCCGGCGGTATCGCCTGATGTATGTATTTCCGGGCTCTCTTGCTTCAAAGGGTAATGTCGTGGGGGTAACCCTTGTCGTCCCAGAGAGCAGACGCACCCCCACTTTGGATTCAGCAAGAATGATAGCACTGGTAATGGAAATTATTTTGTATGCGAAAGTGAGATATCCGTCGATAAAGCCTTTCGTGGAGTGTTGGAATCGGTATATGCGTAACTTTTTAGACAGGCCAAGTTCCAACCAAGGATAGTTTCCTGCTTCTCGAGAAAGGGAGGAATAAAATGCTGCAAGACACAGTCATGTTTAGGTCCATCGTAGCTTAGATTTTGACACGGTGGTCTTTAAAGCTACTTATAGCGGGAAGTAATATCTTGAATTGTCAAATGTTATCATCCGAGTTCTGTCGTCGAGGTCCTTACGTCCGAGTCGGGCGGTTCGGACCGACTGTGGCACTTCGGCAGCATTTATTTCAGCAAATATCATCAAAAAAAGAAAAAGAGAGAGGTGAAATGAGTGTGAAAAGAGCACAGAAGCAGTGTGTGAGCACTGCAAGATGGTCGTTCTATTTTTTTTTTTTTTTTTTTTTTGTGGTACGTTTGGGATAGCTTCGCACACCCTGCACCGCAGGGGTCCCTCCCGCCAGGGGGGGGACACGCCAATGATGTTGTGCTATGCCCGTAATAAGTCGGGGTCTTGCGACTCCGAGAGCGTTTGGTTTCGATTTATAATGTAAGCCGTTTAGTTTTCAAGAAGGCGCCGCTCAGATTGCTCACCACTCGAGGTAAATGCAGTTACGCACAGACTCCGGATTTATCCACGAGTCTCGTGTGGGACTCTGCTAAGTGAGCTCCGATTAGGTGCTACGCACCTAGTCTTCATTGCTCATTTAACCATACCCACTAAAACCCCGATTTCTTTTGTCCAGTCTTCAGGTAATGATTCTTCGTTTTCAAGTGTATTTTGCCATGTTCCTAGGACTACGGACTTCAAGATCGCCTTCTTATTATATTTCCTCTTGTCTGTTAGTAGGCAGTCCATACGAAGTCGACGGTTTAATGCGCTTAACCAACGCTGGCTAATTTCATTTTCTGAGTAAGGCTGCCTTTCGTTTATTACGCGTTCGTTTCTCAGTCTCCAGATCAGATGTGCGGATTCAGATATCAGAATCCTTCTAAATCGTTCTGTGGTTCTCTTCGTGGCGCTCCTGTGGGTCATAGCCGGTTGCACGCCACACGACATTATAGTCCCCTTCGTGACTATTAACTCAGATTTCGTTTTCTTTCTCCAGACGTTGCACGCGAGTGTCCATATTATTCCTTGTCCTGGGGCATCACATGTGGTTAAGATGTGGTCCATACTTTCTTCTACACCGCATTCCTTGCACTTCACTCTTTCTTCACAGCCACTGATGTGTTTCCAGTGTCGACCGACCGTGTACCCATCATGCACCAGCATCCATAGGAAATAGCGGACCGGTCTTCCAAAGTCACGGCGTCGCATTGATCTCCATAATTCCTCTGTGGTAATGTCTGACCCGCACCTTTCTCCAGCTGCTGCCAAGGCTAGAGACAGGTTATGGTTTGTGTCTCGTCTGTCTAGTTTATTCTGGTACGCATCTTTTTCGTGGTGTATTTTCCTTATTATCTCATAGGCTTTTGCTTGAGTCATTGCCTCTAGTTTCGCTCCACGGGTCCGGAGCTCTGGCGGTATTGTAAGGTCCACAAGGTCCGTTTCTTCTCTCACACTCGCTATGCCTGCAAGCTTATCAGCACCTTCATTCCCTGGGTTCCCTGAGTGACCCTTGACCCACACAAGTCTTGTTGCCGCACTTCGTGCCCTGAACCTCGCAACCATCACCTGCGTAATGGTGCTGTTCGCTATTCTAAAATAGCCTTCATTTTCCCATGTAACGAAGCGCCTGTCCAGGCCATCCAAGACGTGCCTCGAGTCGCTTACCAGGTCCATTTCAACCTCTCTCGGGTTGTCTTCCGCTGCTGTCTTAGCCCCCACAATTTCAGAGGCTTGGTTCGTCCGTCCGACTTCATTCGGTAGTCGTATACTTTTATTCCTTGTGTCTCCATCTTGGTAAAACACTCCAGCTCCTGCCGTGCCCTCATCTGATCCATTATTCATCGCAGAGCCATCGGTATATACAACGACCTTGTTCCTTGGCTGTGTCTCCTCCGGTTCTGGGGGAGAGTACACTTCCATGCATTCGTCGCTATCGACGAAGATTCTGAATGCGTCGGCCAGGCTTCCCCTCGTTACCAGGCAGGGCTGGAAGAAACTTACATCTCCACCCTGCTCGTCTTCTTCGTCTTCCATGGGGATGATTATTTCCCTGGGTAATGGTGCGTAGGGATTCCATTTCGGCGGCAGTGAGTCTAATAGTTGCTTCGCTTTTAGGAAGCATTTGTGAGGGGATGCACAACCAAGTTCGTTTCTTGCATAGCAGCACGCTGTACAGCTACATCGGCCACGTTGTGCGTGTCTTTCTTCCTCAAGGTACGATGCCAGTTTCTCTGAGTCCCCCACCGTCCTCACTTTGTGGCGGTTCTTCAGGCATTTCACTCTGTCGCCACCATTAAACAAACGTCTCGTTGCCCTAGATTTTATATGGTGCCATATGGGCATCTCTCTCTGTATCTCGCGGGACATTGCCAGACCATCAAGGCATACACCATACTCTCGTGCCGTTTTGACTAGTTCCTTCAGGTCCCCGGGAAGTTTGTTCATACTCGTTTTCCATGATTGAAGGAATATGTTTGACCTTAGCTCTAGTTCAACGTTCTCCTCTGAGACTGGTGTAAGGTGTTTTATGATTGCATCGGCTGCGTATGCCCATAGTGGGCGGCTTGGGCTGAGGTCTAGGTATGTACGTATCCAGGTTACCATGATTGCTTTGTTTCTAATCGGGATGTCTAAAAGGTTTCGTCCTCCCCCTGCGATGGGTGCATATATTGTCTCTTTGTTGATGTTGATCTTATTCTTGTTCCCCCATAGGAATTTCCGGACTCTCCGCTCTAGTCTTTTTTCTATTTCTTGCGGCATACTCTGGACTTTAGTGAGGTACTGCGTCATCCCACCAACAACCATCTGTACTATTAGTCGGCGGCCTTCCATTGTGGGACGTCCAAGCTCCCATTGGTTCAAGCTTTCTTCCACCTTATCTAGCGTTCGGGTCCAGACCCCAGCTTGTTTCACGTTGTTCCCTACCCATGCGCCTAGGGTGCGTACCACTTCCCCGTCTTTCGCTATTCTAATGTCTGCAGGTATTTCTTGTCCGCTTAGATCAAGTCCAGCGGAGTTCCGATTGTTGTAGACCGCACTACGGTGGGACGGTGAGCCTATCGGTAGGATTTCTGTCTTACTTATGTTAAATTTTGCGCCTGATGCCGTGCACCATTTGTTCAGGATATTTGTTAACACATCAAGGTTGTCGCATTGGGCTAGGAATACAGTCGTATCATCTGCGAACAAGGATGCAATGACTCTTTCATGTGTGTCAGGTATAGAAAACCCTTGTAGTTCGGACTGTCGCATCATTTCAGCTAATGGTTCTATAGCAAGGTCGAAGAGCAGACATGACATGGGGTCCCCTTGCCTAACTCCTCTAGTGACTCGGAACGGGGTTTTACTTGGTATCCCATTAATGTAGACTGTTGTATATGCCTCACTATATAGAGCTTTTATTGTTGATGTGAACTGATTGGGTACTTGGAATGCTTCAAGAATTCTCCATAGGTAGTCGTGCTTGATCTTATCATATGCCTTTTCTTGATCCAGAAAGACTATCATTCCGTTCTGCTCCTCGACTTCAGCTAAGTCAACTATTCTCTTCGTGAGCCACACCTGGTCATATATATTCCTCCCAGGAACGAACCCTGCTTGGCTTGGGTGAATGAGGTCCGGTGCTACCTTTGCTAGTTTTATTGCTAGTGCTTTGGTCATGATTTTATAGTCTGTATTCAAGAGTGATATCGGTCTGTAATTTGCTATGTCCGTTCTATCATTCTTCTTGTATAACGGGCACATCCAGCTCTCTGCGAAGGATGATCCATCAATTATACCATGCATCTCAATATCGTTGAACACCATTTGTAGGACTTTTATTATGTCAAACCCTTGCCTACTGCCACCGTCAGCATTGGTGTTATTCTCAAACCATGAGTCAATGATCTTGTAGACCTCGTACGGAATACCATTTGGTCCTGGGGCTTTATTGTTTGCTGATAGCCTGAGGGCTTCTTGAACGTCTTCTCTTGTGAGGATCTGGCTCAGTACTTCTATCTGTTCTGGTGTTAGCCGTGTACAGACGGACTCAACGGCTTTTCTAATTCTGGCTTCTCTTTCTGTTGCATCAGCTGGTTCCTCTGTCCCTTGCAGGTTGTCGTGGTGATCTCTCGTGATGTCTGCCATCTTTTGTGAATCTGTTGTGTATTCAGGGCGTCCGTTCCGGTTTCCAGGTGTTCGGCCTGGGATTCTAAGTCTCTGGATTGCATCTCTGGGTTTTAAGGGCTTGTTTATTCCTGACCAGTACTTGCTGATCACTTCTCCCTCTAGGATGTTTCTTGCTTGTGCAGCTTCACGTCGATTTCTGTGGCGCTTCCGTGTCAGTTCATCCAACCGTGCATGGAGAGCCATCAGGTTTGTTGACTGGCTGTCGTCCCCTTGGCTGCCTTGTGTATTCTCTTTCTGGTTAATTTCTTTTTCGATTTGTTGTATTTCACAATCTATTGTTGGTATTACTACCTTGGCTCGTTCCCTGGCTAGTCTCCGGAGTTCCTTGCTGAACTCTTCCCATAGCTTTTGGGGGTTCCTTTCTTCTGTGCGGGTCTCATGCTGTGAGCATTGTTCTATATCTTCCTGCAGCACCTTACCTGCATTTAGTATAAAGCCTTTAACTACACGATCTTTTACTATGTGTAGTGGCATGGTCCACCTTCCCCGGCCAATTCTTGGGGCTTTCTCTGAAGAGTATCGCATGGAGACCATGTCATGGTCCGTTGGGATACCAGATTTTTCGATTGCCCACTCAAAGCAGTGCTTGTTTATGTCTTCTCCCACGTAGATCCTGTCTAGGCGAGATTGTGAACCCGTTGCTGGTCGTCTCCATGTAAATTTTGTTGTTGAGGGAAAGCAGCTTCGCCATCCATCAGTTAGGTGTAGTGATGTCCTCAGGATATCTAGACTATCGACTGCTGGCACGTAGTCTTGTCTCGCTGGGAACCGGTCTATTGGATCTTCTGTTATGTTCATATCTCCTGCCATTATGTCAGGTTTCCTAATATTGGGGTTACTTAGGAAAAAATTGTTGATATCATTCCAAAATCTCGCATTTTCTACTGGATTTACTGGCGCATACACCCCCAGGATACTCAGTTTTTCGTCTTTGTGCCAACATGTTTCAACCAGGAGTGCTCTCCCTGGGATTACTTCGGTAGCCATGATTTTCTCTGTTTCGGTCAGGCCCTTGTTTAGTACAATTGCAACCCCCTTTGCATTGGGCGAGACAGGGTCCTCTGAGTGCAATATTCTGAGCCTACCTCTCGGCATGTTCTCTATTGCCACCCTTCGTTCGTCGTTTAGGTGGGCTTCTCCGACAACCATGATGGCAATACGTTTCGTGTTCATAACTTGATTTACATGGTTCCACTTGTTATCTGGGTGCCATGTATTCATATTACCCATGCCTCTAATATTCAATGCTGCAATTTTAATTGATGCTTTTGTTCCCATTGTACATCGTTCGTGGTCATTTGTCCTTCTGTGGTTCGGTCGACGTGCTCCCGCTATTACCCTCGCTTGCATCTGGGTTCTCAGTGTCTGGCTTGTTCGACGATCAATCATTTCTAGCATATACGTGCTGGCAGCCTCACGCTCTTGCATGTACATTTCTTGGCTGGTTTGGCCCGTTCTGGGTCCTGCCTCTCGACTAGGCTGTCCAACATTCTGCGGACGGCTTGCATTCTGCACGCCAGGATCTATTCTTGATCCCTCAGGGTCGCGTTCTGCTCCCTGATCCTCATACGAGGATATCTCCCCACCTTCCCGCTCAGCATCGTCATCGGTAGGGCAATAATCGGCGGCTGGGTTACTGCCACCTCGAATGCCTGCGCTTGCCATGACCGTACCTGTAAAATCAAAACCGTGAGTAGTATTTATATTCAATGTATTGTGAGAAGACGTAGCTGAGTAATTCATCCCCTACCTAGCCAGGGTGTATGGGGATGCTGGTGCCTGTTCTGCAAGATGGTATGCCGGGATCATACATCTCACATCACAGACGGTTTGTTGAACGTAATGTTCCCCCGCCCTGATTTCTGTCCCGCGTACGGTCAGTATGTTGCTCAGGTGGGGCTGCATTGGCTTTCAGACGTCCCAGGTATGCATGGTGAGATGGGTTGTATTGGACATACGTAGTACATGGAATTTAGCTTATGCAGGGCGAGCTCGATCTCCTCGTGTACCTCTGTTCAACTTGTTCCATCCCGAGCGGCTGCCTCTGCCTCTGCCTCCGCGTGCTTTACCTCTGCCACTGTTTGTCTGTCTGTCTTCGAAATTCCCCCCTACGATGGGCTTGGTAGGTCCTTGGAACACGGCATTATCCCTTGTGAATGAGCAGTCAAACGTGGGGTGGGAATCCAGCTTGCATATCGTGCAGTACTGGTTGCCGACTTTTGAGAGTGCAGGCGTGATGCTGATATTTCCGTCGCGGATAGTCTTCTTCCTAATGTGCGCACGAAGCTCATTCCACTCTTCGGCGGTGGTAGCAGGGGAGGGGGGCTTGAGATAGAAGACCCAATATTTGGTTTCTTTCGTGCCGCGGTACTCGACGTAGCTGTCCACCAGGGCCTTGAGGACGACGCCGGGAATGGGGTCCTGACGGTTCCTCGTCGCTCTATACATCATCTTTTGCACCTCTTTGTCCTCCCATAAGTCCTTAATGATGATGTATCGCAGGCGGGCTCCGATGGCTGCGATCTCGCTCTCCGTGCCCATAATGATGGGTTCGTTCGCCTTGAAGATCCAGGCGGCCCATGAGAGACGGTCGCAGTTCGCTGGTACGACATGTAGTGCAAGGTTGTCGTCGATTGTCAAAATACGTTGGCGTAGGAGGATGTCCCTCGTAGTGCCGGTGAGTTCAAGTACGACGATGACGGGTGGGCCAAGCTTGTCTTCTTGGTATTTGTCTGGAAGGCCTTGGTACGCCTTGAACGAGCCATCGCCGCCCGTTAAGGGGATGAATATGGTATTGAGGGTCTCCCAAGGCTTGGGCTTCGCCATCTCCGTGAACTTCCTGCCTCCGTTGAAGATGACACCCAGCGCGTAGTCGCCGACGTCCTTGGTGATCACTGCGAGCTGGCTTGGGTCAAGGTTCTCGAGTAGGTCGACGTGGTGGAATGCAGAGCCCTCGAAATTACCCAGATTGGGCTGAAAGCGGGCGACCAGCCGCTCCTGCTCCGGCCCTTCGGGAATGAATTCTGCGCCGTTTGCATGGGGAGAGTCTGCCGCGGACACGTTCGACAACATGAGAGGGTCCCTCCAGCTGGACGGGAACACGAATGGGGGCGTCTGCTCTTCCATCTGCTCCTGGGCATGGCCGGGGGGAGGATTGTTGGTGGGCGTGGTACTATTGGTGTCTTGGTCCATGAAAATGTCTTCTTCAATCAGGGTTGCGGGGCTAGAATGGATACTGCCTTGGTTCGCAGAGGTTTCTCTGAATGCCTGGGATTCTGGGAACAGGATCAATGCACCTATCGGCAAACGAGAGGGAGCGGAGTCGACTGTGCGCCGTTTGGTAGGTGATCTCGGTTGGTACTCTTGTCGTCCGCCTGCAATACCACCGCCTTTGTCTTTCAGGCGTTTCACCGGTGTGGCTTTTGGGGTGGACGGCGCTGGTTCACGTTCAGGACTCGGGGGGGTTGGGGACGCAATGGTGGGCGAAAAAAACGGAGACCGGGGGTTCCCGCTTCCGCTGTCGGGTTTTCCCTGTGTTCCTTGCTCAGCCCATCGCTGCCGTGCTTTCCTCATGGTATCGGAGCTCTCGGTTAGTCATCATGATAGTCCTGTGAGTTCGTTTGAGTCACTTAGGACCATATTCTATTCCTATTACACACAATTCGTGTCAGTTCGTATGTACCCGAACTCTGTCCCTTACCGGGGCGGGACTGGGGCATTCTGCCCGTCCCTCAGCGTCAGCCATTGTAGCCGTCACGCCGCCAACGTTCTGTGGCCTTCGGGAGCGTGTTCTACGTCTCCGACCGCATTCTGCGGACGGGGAGACCTCAACCTTTGGCCACGTCATCCAGGGGATGATGGTGGTTACGGATCAAGGGGCCCCCGTAAGATGGTCGTTCTAATGCAACATGGAAATGTCATTGTAGGTTCGTTCTAAGCCTCGGGTCGCCACTGATGCTTGTGGGTCGGTCAAAGAAGAAAAAAGAAAAAAGGAGGGGAAAATTGTATGATAGCTACCGTTATCTTTTGGTCCTGGTTGAGCGAAGATGAATGGAATACCCAAGAAATATTAGCAACTTGTGCCCGAGGAACAGCCACATAAGGAAGGTCATTGACCACATGTTTGGGATGATTTGGCTCCCGCCACAAATATTACAGCATATCAAATTTATTTTGAAACTTACCCTCAACTATGTCTGGCAAGGATTCTTCCGACCCAGTCATTCTATTGACCCCCGATAGAGAGAGCCAACGGAGCTCTTCCGGTCTGGCATCCATCGATTCCAAACCCAATCCTGGTCCATCGCGCAAATTCGTCATTCTTCCCCCAGTTCTTCCCTTGGAAGAGAGAAGAAGTTACAAAGATATGCCAGAGAAGGGCAAGATACGCGACATCGAGCCTCCCGTCGACGAAGTTATGGGCGAATATAGAGACGGCCAGGGCATCGACTGGTATTATGCCCGCTTTCAACAGGGAATAACTCATCGGGTGCGTGTCGTCGTCATACTGACGCGTCTTGACATCCATTTTGACGCGTTGCTTCTTCCAGTTTCGCAAAAGGGCATTCGAAATGAATCACGCAGAGCTGGTGCAGACATACAGTACGTGATTTTTCAATAAAGCTGGGCCCTTAGAATCCTGACATCCTCCTTTTTAGAAACACGCAAAGCCGAAGGATTACTGCCACCTTTCGACCCATCCGGTCGTGACGTCCATCCCAACGCTCGTCCTCCCGTCATATTAAAGATTGGCAAGTGCAGGGTTGGACCTGCTTTCTCGGACGTTGTCCCAGACTCTGAAGAAGGCGAGGATGAAGAAAGCTCGCCAGAAGATGACGATGATTATGGAGCACCGTCACGCCGACTTCGACAGAGATCACGCGCAAAACGTTCGACACTGCCTTTCAGTCCAACGAAGACACGTTCTCAGCGAGTCTACGCCATCCAGGGGTCCGAGGATGAAGATGACGCCGGGAGCACCGCCCCCCAAAGACGATCTACACGATATAGAAAGCCTACGAAGATTGACATTGACGAATTCTCGGGGGGATCCTCAGATGGTGGAGACAGCGAAGACTATATAACATCACGGAGAACCAAAGCGAAGACTTCTAAGAACAAAAAGAAAGGCGTGCGTGGGTCTGTTTCGCGTCCCGCGTATGGTTTCTTTCGCCCAGTTGCTGACATTGACTACGACCCGTTTTCTGACGACGAGTCTTCTGCGTTGAGGGCGCATCGTTCAATTTGTGAGAAATGCCATCGCGCTCCTACGCATGTTCTACAAGCAGCCGCGCAAAGGAAGAAAAAGGGCAATGGCCGGAAAAAGAAGGTCACATCGGATGACGAACTTGAACCCGATTCTGCAGATGAAATAGAACGACTTGGCGAACTCGGGGGTTGGGTTCGATGGTGCGCCCTTTTTTCTCTGCGGCCAATTTACATAACCTTGATCGGCACCTATCAGTTTGAAATGTCCTGTTGCTGCCCATTGGCGCTGCCTTGCTGCTACTCAGCGCGACGAAATCTTGAAGGCCGCCCGAGAACGGGATCGAAGCTTGTGGATCGATGCGAATATTGACGCTGCAGCGAACGTGGAGAAGGATGGTCCAACGAAAAGGCCAGGATTAAGTATCTCTGAGACAACTGAGTTTATTTGTGGTTCGCATCTTCAACATCATGTAGAAATACTGTCCTGACGACATGATTGACAGGAGCCTGCATGAAAGGTGGCATCTGCATGTCGTGCATGGAAGTTGCTATTGAGCCAGAACCATCACGACTGCAAAAGCCTCAGAGTGCCAGCATAACAGACTCGGTGCCCAACGATCCCGATAACATGGATACCAAAGATGTCAAGGAGGTCGACGTTGCACGTGAACTCCGGTTCCGCTGCTTCACCTGCAAACGACTGTCCCACTACGACCATCTCCCCAAGCCGCCCAACTATGCAACAGATACAGTGGCAGAGATCGCGGAACACTATCAGAGGAATTGGCTCTGTCACGACTGTGCATCTTTTACCTATCCGCTGGACAAGATCCTAGCTTGGCGCCCTTATCCTATTAATGCTGTTGAACCTCTTCGACCCGCGAGCGAGCCACCTAATTACAAGAGTCCTTTACCTCGAGAATATCTGGTCAAATGGGAAGAACGAAGTTATCGTCGACTCAATTGGGTTCCTCACATGTGGTTACTCTCCACTCATCCCTCCAAATTGAGGAATTTCTTGACAGGCGGTTCGAAAGTCGAACTTTTGGCTGCGTTGAGGAAGCCAATCGAAGAACCTGCTTCTATCTTTGAAGACGCGGATCAGTCCCGGGCATCTTCAGTAAAGCCTGGGACGAACACTCCACAGCTTCCCCAAGATGCTATGCCTGATGCCGAATCCCGGATTCCTCCTGAATGGAAGACTGTGGACCGTATACTGGACCTTCGTCTCTGGCGCTCTCAGCCTAAGAAAACAGCCAGAAAAGGCAAGAGAATATCTCGGAAGGTGTCTAGCGACGAGGAGATGGAGATGGAAGACGGTGCCAATAGTGACTTTGGGTCGGACTACAATGCTGCGTTCAGTAATGGAGAGCAACCCGATGACAGCATGATTGAAACTGTTGAAGACTGGGAGTCGCGCATCGGCCACGAATTCACGACTGATAATGCTGAACTTGTTGTATGGGCTTTCATCAAATGGGAAGACCTTGGTTATGATGAAGGTCAGTCCAGTATCTATATCCAATTTCTTCCCTAATAGCATTGGTAGCATCATGGGATTCTCCACCTCAAAAGACCGACATCACTTACCCAGCATTCGAAATCGCACTATCACGCTACATAACTTCCCGGACAGTTCACGTTCCGAAATTAAAGGCTCATGAGATAACTGCGTATGAAAATCGGCCCAAGGATGAATATAAGCGTAAATACGCACTCATGGATGCCGCTGATTTAGATCTGGGTCAAAAACCTGAGCTGAAGTTAATGCCTTTCCAAGTAAAGCTAATTTTTCTTCAAGACGTTTTCTTGCTCACTTTTGGCTAGGTCGACGGTTTCAACTGGCTAGTAGATAACTGGTGGAACAAACAACCGTGTATTCTGGCTGACGAGATGGGTCTGGTACGTTAGCAGGCCATTTCCCTTAAGTCTGGATTCAATGTGTCTATAGGGCAAAACAATTCAAATCGCCACTTTCGTCGGGAAGATCGCATCCGAATGGAAGGCTTTCCCCGCTCTTGTAGTGGTTCCCAATTCTACCATCACTAATTGGGTTAGAGAATTTGAGCGTTGGGCGCCGAACCTTCGGGTGGTACCGTTCTACGGAGAAAATAAAGCCCGCGAAGTGATCAAAAACTATGAGCTCAAGCACAAGGCGAAAGAGGTTGGCACAACCGGCGCCAAATTCCATGTGCTCGTTACGACGTACGAGGGACTCTTGGGGCAGAAAGACTTCACACCCGTCTTCAAAAATCAACCACGCTGGGAGGTAGATTTCTGCGTGCTGTGGAAGTGATGATTGACATACTGATTATATTCTGAAGGTCCTGGTAATCGATGAAGGTCAAAGATGCAAGTATTGTTGTTCTTTATCAAAGTGATACAACTTACATTTATCTTTAGTGAAGAGTGACAAGAGCCTGCTTTTTAGGAAGCTGAATGAGTTGAATAGCATTCATCGGATCATTATGACAGGCGTGCGTCTTCTATATGATTTTCTCTCTCTCTCTCTCTTGCTTACAGTCACCTCTAGACACCCCTGAATAACAACATACGAGAGCTATTCAATCTCATGAACTTCCTCGATCCCGAGCAGTGGAACGATTTAGAAGCTATGGAAAGGGAACACGAGGAACTTACTGAGGAACTCGTGAAGCAGCTCCATTCGAGGTTAAGGCCTTACTTCCTTCGTCGTATCAAAAGCGAAGTGCTTCAGCTACCTCCAAAGGTGAATTCATGCAGGGCTTATGTCTACGGTCTAATCTTGCCCTAGAACGAAGTTATCGTCCCTGTCTCGATGACACCTTTGCAAAAGGAAATCTATCGTCGTATCCTAAGTAAATTTTCTTTGGCGGCATAAAATGGCTTGATTTACATCTAAATAGGCCACAACCTGGAGCTGCTCGCCGCTCTAACTCAGGCAGGCGCGAAGACTGGGGCGCAGTCAAAAGGCCGCATTAACAATGTTCTCATGCAATTGCGAAAGCGAGTGTTGAACAATTTTTGATAGCGGCATTCTAATATTTCTTTAGGTGTCTTCAGCATCCCTACCTGTGCTTCGAAGACATAGAGCCCGCTGGGCTTTCGCCGCAAGAGACCCACGAGAAGCTGATTGACGCCAGTGCAAAGCTCCGCTTGCTAAAATCCTTGTTGCCCAAGTTGAAAGCTCGTGGTCATAGAGTACTACTTTTCAGTCAGGTACGTCGTCGGCATTAACTCGAGACCATCTCGTTCATGGTGCATTAGTTCGTGATCGGATTGAACATCATTGAAGACTTCTTGGTTGGAGAAGGCATCAAATACTTGCGCCTGGTTTGTTACAGAAGTCTTGACCGCAAAGTAAACTCTGACAGTTCTTCAGGATGGAAATACAAAGGGTACTGATCGTCAGAAGGGCATGGATGAATTCAATCGTCCGGGGTCTGATATCTTCATATACCTTTTAACGACGCGTGCAGGGGTAGGTGGTCCACAATCTGCGTGTGCTGTGCTCTGACCGGTCCAATAGGGTGTCGGCATCAATTTATTCGTAAGTTATCTATAGGTCCTTGATTTTCATGAGTTTATAGCCGTCGTTTCATAGAGTGCTGACACTGTCATCATATACGATCCTGATTTCAATCCACACCAGGTATGTTGCGGTTGTCTTTACGGGCTCCAATCCTGATGTTTTGCACGTTGCAGGATCTTCAAGTAGGTTTTTCCCCCGGTGATTGAGACCGTATATATGAATGGTTTCATAGGCCATTGCCAGGGCATATAGGTTTGGACAACAGAAAACATGTCTAGTGTTCAAATTGATGGTCACCGCATCTGCGGAAGGTGAGACGGTCCCCATCAGATGTCCGTACTGTACTGATCATGACTACAGAACGTATCGTACAAGTGGGCAAGAAGAAGCTGGTGCTAGACCATCTCATTGTGCAAAAGATGGATGACGACGACTCGGCAGGAGAGAATGTGCAGTCGATTCTAGGTTATGGTGCTCAAGCTCTCTTTGAATCCGGAAATGAATCAACGCAGGATATAACATGTGCGTTGAACAGCCATGAACACTGCTCTCTCATCTCATCGTGATATCCAGATACCGACCACGATGTTGATAATCTTATAGAAAAGACCGAGAAAGAAGGTGACCAGGACGAGTCAGCCAAGGAGGGCGGTGCTGCGTTCTCGTTTGCCAAGATTTGGACTGCTGATCGTGATACCCTGGAAGAAGTGAGGGATGAGGATCAAGGCGATTCTTGGACGACGACGTTACAGTTGATCACTGCGGAGCACGAGAAGATTCAACAGCGAGAGGTCGCCGCGACAGGCCGGGGAGTGCGTCGAAAGGCCGCAGCCCCGCAGCAGGTAACTATAAGGTTTTTCTCTAGTTGTTCGAAACGCACTAATACGTCCGTCAATCAAGGCTGGTGTTTACGTTGAAGACACCCCAAAAGCTCCTCCAGCCAAGAATAAAGCCAAAAGATTACCATCCCATGCGTCCGAAGGGTCTGCTTATGGGGCCTCTGAAATATCCGACGACGATCCTAGTGATACTCACACGAACGCTAGTAATGTTAGCG
Source organism: Armillaria fumosa (assembly GCA_030407015.1). Lineage (NCBI taxonomy): Eukaryota > Fungi > Basidiomycota > Agaricomycetes > Agaricales > Physalacriaceae > Armillaria > Armillaria fumosa. The sequence continues at coordinate 1,884,951 of JAUDYM010000001.1, forward strand.
TTGAAACGCCCGGGCGTCCAGCCCTGCCAAAGAAAGCTAGGAAGTCAAAGGAAACCGGTCCATTTACGGCTATCCAGAACACAGTTGATACTTGTGGACTTTGCGGGAGGAGGCACGGGGACCGTTTGGGAGAATGTGCGATGACAGACAAGTCAGAGAATTTGGCTGAATTCAGGGAGATGTTAATCTTGCATGCGGACGATGAACCCTTCGAAGAGCGGGTATGTTTTTCTGCTCATTGCATTACATGCATCTTCACCTGGTTAACAGCGAGCTGCGGTTGAAGCCATCGATCGAGTCCTGTATGGCCGCGGACATCTTAACCTAGTGGCAGGTCAACCTCTGCATCCGGTGGTAAAGCAGGCAGTGCAGACCTTTGTGGTCAGGAAGCCCAAGCCACAGCTAGCCAACGGATTACGGCATTCTGGTGCTATCTCGGCCCCAGCGCCTATAGCTGGTCCTTCAAAAGTACAAGCTCCGGCTGATGCATCTGCAGGCCGACCATCATCTCCTATGGCCGGACCCTCTAAGCGCGTGCCATCTCCGACTCCGCTGGCTTCTGAGTCAGCCCAAGTCAAGAAAGCGAAGCCAACCGAGAAGGCACCTTGTATTGTATGCGGGCAGAACTACCATAAACTTGCTGACTGTCCAATAGTCAAGGCCGGTTCCAGAAGGTTGGCTGTGTGATTCATGTTGCGACTGGGATGAAACTGACCTGATGCTGTTCTGACTCAGTATTGCCAAAGAGATTAAGCGCCTAGAAGATCTACCCGGAACCGGCGAAACTGTCAAATACCTCAAGCTTGTATTGAAGAGGGAGAAGCGGAGAGAACTTGCGTTGGCCGCCGATAGTAACGATGCCTCGCGGAATCTGTAGTAGAGTATATCCTGGTTTTTCGACGTATATTTTGAGAGCCAAGTACATGTAAATCGAGTATTGTAGAATAGAGACAGCCTTATTGTTTATCACCGAACGTGGGAAGGAAGCCACGCTGGAAGAGGCAGGCCGCTCTCTTATTTGGCACAATGGGTTAGTGCCCTTGCCATCTGATACTTCTGCTACACAGTCTTGTCTGCATGTACCCAAACTTGACGCACCAGAGTTCCTCAAATTCGACACTCAAACGCACTCGTTCTTCTGAGCAGGTCGCCCTGCCGACACTAGAACCTGATACGTATCTTCGAGTATATACACACAAGTCTCTGCGGCGGGCCTGCGCCTCACCGGATGAATATGAAGACAATGAACGGCTATCGGTGGTGGGGGAGAAGGCTTTAGATGCGGCAGTGATGACGGCTCTGTTCTATGAACGACCGCTGCTGGGATTGAGTGAGATGGAGGTGAGTTTGTGGGCGCTTGTCTGTTTATATGCACTGGTGTTCAGGCAAAACTAGGCAAGGAAAAGAGACTTGACCTCCTGGATGAACATCGACTCTTGGGTCCGACGTTACCAGATGCGGGAGAAGGTCCGATGCCATCCAGAGCTATATGAGACGCTACATTCGCCTGAGGTCAGTAGTCGCTGCATCTGATGTTCACCGTCGCTCAGTATACGGCTGTAGGAAACAAATGCATTGTTCTATGCATACGTTGGCGGTGTGTCCGTGAATCTTGGCATGGATAAAGTGCAAGAATGGATCGATGCGCTAATAGGACTAGATGGGACACAGCGGCCACCGCCCTCGCACCGGAAGGTGAAAAATCTGCCTACACCTCAGCCGCCACTTGTCCAGCCTCCTCTGCCCTCTAGAGCCCCATTCCTCTCGCCCCAGCCGGGTTCGTATATTCAATTCTCACGTTCCCAAGCTCCCATGCCAATGCTTATGCCGACGCCAATGACTAAACCACCGCCACCTCTACCTCCAAAGCTGCCCAATCCAATGACACCTGCTCAACCCCATCTAGCTTTTTTGCCTCAGTTCAACGAGAAGGCCTCTCAGCGACGCGTGGTGGTCGAGTATCGCGCCGAATTCACTGGCCCTCCCCATGCTGGAAAGTGGACTGTCAGATGTGTTGGTGAGTATTATTAGTTGTTATAATTTCGTATCTCATTACGTTTGCCAGTTAATGGGATCGAGAAGGGTCAAGGCGTCGGTGGGAACAAACAGATTGCAAAGGAGCAAGCAGCACGGGCGGCATATTACGCCATGGGATGGACTTGATGATATGTCAGGATGGTTATCATCGGTTTTGCCGAGCAGCCCGGGTGCTTATCCATCAAGTCGAGCAAATTCGAGCCATTTCCTCACAGACGGTGGAGATGGTATCGACTGATCTCCACCGTCTGCCATCACCACAATTGAGGCAGTGGCTCGAGCATACCCGACCTTATGCTGTAGTATTATTAAACAAGTATATAGTTACAATGCATATTTTTCATTTCTCTATAATATTTGCTGACCGATATTCTGTCGGTCTACTTACACATTATCTGTCATTTCGGCGTCAGATTCGTCGCATCACCGTCGGTGCCGGATATCACGTGGTGTGCCGAGCCAGAATTTTGAGGAACAACTTACAGCTTCTTCACAGTCGACGTTCTCGGCGCCCTCGACCACCCTTCTTCTCTGTCGACGACGTCGGGAAACAGTATCTGCCTCATCTGTCGCTGCTTATCACCGCCATGTCTCTCCGGTCGACCCCCTCTTTGTCCAATCTCACCATATCAAACAAGTCAAATCCCATCGACTTGACTGTCGACGACGGCGACGAGACCTACGATTATCCACGGCAATTGAAGAGGATGCGCCTGGAAAACATTACCCACCCCAACAATTCTATCCTTCCCACATCTCACAGCATGCCGTCGACGCCTTCTCTGACGCCCTCCATGTCGTCCTTCACGTCATACAACCAGAAACCAGCCATGGCGATGCCTATTGCCAGGCATAATTCTTTCATGGTCCCCAGTATCTTCGCCCCGAATCCTAATCCTCCCAACAATGGTCCTTACCGCCCGCCTTTTGCTGGACCCTCATCTTCTTTTCATGCGCCTCCGCCGGTACAGCCTTCGTCTATTCCCCAGAAACGCCCTTCGGCCCACAGTGTAGATCGCCCAATCATTGATCTCACCGACTCACCGTCACCGCCGCCGCAAATACAGAAATCTCTCCCTCCTCCGAATCTTGGTGATTTATCTCCCAAGACGCCAGTCTGTATCGGCCAACTCTCAGTGACTGCCCTTGTCCTCTATCCTATTGATTATATGATGGCAACAAACCCAAATTCACCACATGTCGAATGGGGCTCAGTGAAACTCCAGTATGAACATGCCCCGAAGCCGGATGGTACCACAGATAACCTCAACATCAAAACTCCGACGGGTGATCCTTTTGGCATTGTAGAACACAAGGTCGCTAGCAGTCTGGGACATATGGTTGGTAAAGGGCTTATACGCCTAGAGGCCAAGGTGCAGAAATGTAGATCCAATGTGCGTGTATCCCCCACCGTGTCGTGTCGTGTCGTGTTTCTCACTGACGCAACCAGGCTCCTATTCTTCCGCTCACGATGCTTGTATACACTCCCAAAGGAAATGTTCCTGTTGTCGGAGATTACTTCTTTCAATGTGGTCTTTTGCTTGATCACCCGACGCCTCCGTTTTCGTACAATGATATTGTCAGCAGCAAAACACCCTACTTGAATCCTCACAATCCTCCTCCGGGAGGTCATAATCGCGTACAGTACGCTCCTAATCGAACAGTATATCCTCCAGGGGGCAATGGGAGATGGACGACTGCGACACCCGCGGGCAAGAGTGTGGAAGTCCAGCGCAGTCAAGTAGACGAACTTTTCAAGAATATGAAGAGTGGTGTTGAATTGGCTGAGATGGAAGCCGGTATGTAGTTTCCAGCTTTCAGTGAATTCTTTTTCTCATCCTTTACCAGCTCCCGAGGTTGCTACACAGCTATACCCCCACCAGAAGAAAGCCTTAACGTTTCTTATGGAACGAGAGAGAGAAGTTAAGACAGCTGATGGCGTCTATTCGTCTATGTGGCTAATGCGGAAGACTATGTCTGGACATGGAGCATGGACCCATGTTGTCACCGAGAAGGAAGTCTACGAGGAGCCTCAGGAATCTAAAGGTGCAATTCTTGCAGATGATGTGCGATACTGTCTTTTCTACTAGTTTGGCTGAGCTCACTGGCTCATTTCATTCCTTCTAGATGGGTCTTGGCAAGACCATTACTTGCGTTTCACTGATAGCCGCCACTCTCAACTCCGCTCTGACATTCGCATCTACGCCCTTAGAAACCCCGAGCCTTCCGTGGGGATCCAGCTCGGATGACTCATCCCCCGCTCCATCTCAGTTCGCAAACAGCGTTTGGGGTATGCCCGACGTGTCCGAGAATGGTCCATCCTCTGCCAAAGCCAAAGCCAAAGCCCAGCGCGCACAGGAAAAACTCGAAGCCGAACACGTAAGGGCCAACAGAATTAAGGCCAAAAGTCGAGCGACGTTGATCATTTGTCCGCTGTCGACTGTTTCCAATTGGGAAGATCAATTTCGCGAACACTGGAATGGCGAAGTCCAAGTCTTTGGTGGTGGTGGTGGTACTGCTTCCGCTCCGTGTTCACAGTCACCGTCGCAGGGATCGCTCACCGACGTTAAGTCAGAGACAAAGCCGACGCGAATACGAGACGGCAAGCCCTTGAAGGTGTATATTTACCACGGCAATGCTCGACGCCCGGATCCCGCATTCTTAGCAGATTTCGACGCCGTCATCACAACATATGCAACACTAGCATCCGAGTTTTCTAAACAGAACCGGAGTCTCGTTACTGCGGAAGTGGAAGAGGAGGAGGAAGGCGCCGGAAGCAGCGATGGTGGAGGCGTAGAGATTGACGAGAGAGGAAATCAGATTCTCAGACTTCCCAAAACGAAGAAGGGGGGAGTTAAGAGGAAGAAACCAGGCCTTTGGGCTTCAGAAGCGTCAAGCGCTCTGCAGAGCATTCATTGGTTCCGTGTTGTTCTGGACGAAGCTCAGTACGTATAATTTTTCTCGTTATTGTTCATGGCCCTTACGCTCGTCCCAGTTGTATCAAGGAAACCGGGACAGTGGGTAGTCGCGCGTCCTGTGACCTAATGGCAGATCGACGGTTATGCTTAACGGGAACTCCGGTTCAGAATAAACTGGACGATGTTTTCGCCCTCATCAAGTTCCTTCGTCTGCATCCGCTAGATGATAAAGCGGTCTGGACAGAGTACATCGGCACGCCTGTGAAGTTTGGGCAGTCTATGGGCATCGCTAGACTGCAAACGTTGATGAAGACAATAACCCTACGCCGAACAAAGGAATCGAAGACTCTGGATGGGAAAAGAATTCTTTCACTGCCTCCGCGAAGAGACGAACTCCGGCTGCTGAAATTCGACGCCCAGGAGCAAGAGATTTACGATCAGTTCTTCACCGCTTCCAAAGCTGAATTCAACGAGATGTCGGACAAGAATGAGGTCATGAAGAACTACGTTGGCATCCTGCAGAAGATTCTTCGACTACGCCAGATTTGCGATCACTTTGAGCTCGTGGAGGGCAAAGATCTTCTCGAACAAGATGGCACGCTATCTTACGAGGATATCGTCGCTGCGATCGGAAAGGAAGGATTCACGACATCGCGTGCAGTCGCGATTTTTGCTATCTTGAAAGAATCCGCGACAACACAGTGCGTCGAATGTGGTTCAGAACTCTGCACATCCTCCGGCGAAGCTCCAGATGACGCAATGGACGAGATGGGACCCAAGAAGAAGAAGGGCAAGGCTTCTTCAAAGGCCCCGACCCGCGCCAGCAGTCCTTCTGTGCCCCGTCCCATCTTGACGCGATGCCAACATCTATTCTGCCTCCAGTGTTACCGACAATGCATACACCCTTCATGGCCGAACGTCGCACCTGACATTTACCGTTCCTGCTCTGCCTGCCAGACCGGTTTGTGTCCTGCTGACGCTATTGAAATCAAGTCAGAATATCTGGATGGTTCGCCGGCGAAGAAGAAACCTGCCAGGAAGGAGAAGCGACAACGTGGAACTGGTTCTGAGACATGTCATCCGTCAACCAAGATCAAGGCTTTATTGGGTGACTTGGTACAGTTCTCGAGGACAAATCCCTACTCCTCAAATTATGATCCGGATTCAATTGAGGTACATATGGTGGATGAGAAGGGGGTCGAGGTCGATGAAGGCGTTGTGAAAACGGTAGTTTTGTAAGTCAGATGGCTTGTCTCTTTTGGTATAGTGTGCTGAGCCTTGCTTCTACAGCTCACAATGGACGACAATGCTTGATAAGTGATTCGCTTTTTTTCTTCTCCCTTGGACCTCATGATACTGATCACAATAATCACAGGATTGAAGAAGCCTTGGAGTCGGCAGCTATACGCTTTGACCGTTTAGACGGGACAATGAAGCGGGACGAGCGGATACGCGCAATGGATGCATTAAAGCATGACCCAGGGTGCGAAGTACTCCTTGTCAGTTTAAAGGCAGGAGGCGTTGGACTTAACCTTACGGCTGCGCAACGCGTATACCTCATGGATCCATATTGGAATCCCGCTGTCGAGAATCAGGCAGTTGACCGTATCGTAAGCTTCTCCAATTACCTTTGTGACGAAGTACAGTGGGAGTAGCTGCTCTGAGATCTGCCCTTGTGACTATCTCAGGACACTCTCTGATTCTGACTTCGGTTTTCCAGCATCGGCTAGGACAAACTCGGCCCGTTACCACTGTGAAGCTAATTATCGAAAACTCGATTGAAGCTCGCCTCTTAGAGGTCCAGAGGAAGAAAACCGAGCTTGCCAACATGACTCTTGGCTCAAACTTCAGCAAGGCGGAGCTTATGACGCGTCGTATGGAAGAACTGAACCAACTCTTCGGATCGTAAATTACTATACACCTTTATATTTTTCCTATTGCCTCATTCTCTATTATGGGTGTCTGTACCTTCGGCTTTACTATAATTACCTTTATGGACGCTTTGTATTAGAATAGAGTTATTTGCTGAATGTCGAATTGAATGAATCAGAATGCGAAGTGAGCCGCGTTTTTCCTAGTGCCGAATAGATAAACTTTGAAAATAGCCTTCGTCAGCACGATCCAAGAGATAGATAGAGCCGCATACCGATGACTTGGCTCACGAACAACCCAATAGTCACTCCGGAAGCCACGGATATCATTCTGAGTGCCAAAGAGAATCCCGTCGAGTATTGTTCAGCGGAGCTGTGAAAGTTCTGTGTCAAACCTCCGCCTTGAGCTATGCCAGACTGATAGATGATCAACTTCGCTGTCTAGATTGTTATTGAAATGCTCTTACAGGAACCAGGAATAACACTCCAGTAACCATAGAAGTGAATGCAGTCCCACCGACAACACGAGAGTATACATTTCCAAGCAATCCAATTACGAACGCTCCTGCGGCGGACACAATATCACTTCGGTTAGGGAGAACGATACTTGCAGCCCGATTGGCAGCGTAAGAACAGCATGCAAATGCTACCATGACGGGAAGTTGGATGCTCCTAAAGGTTTGGAGATTGGATAAAGAGGAGCAAGTCGTATAGAGGGGAACGAGGAAGAGTAAAGTCCACCAAGGAAATGGCTGGAACGCCCAATGCCACGAAGGGTCACGAAAACAGCCTTGGTTGGTAATGAGTGATCTAGAACTATTGCTGATAGATGGAAGATGTTTTACCTTTGACGATGTGTGCCTGCTCGAAGGTTGGAATGCCCTTAGCTAGCACTCCGCTAATAGGGATATAAGGTGCGGAACCGTTGGTCATAGAAAAGGTGCCATGCGCATATGTATAATTGGCCGGAAGCGAACCTTGAACATATGCGCGATGGGCCTTACGATCGACAACGAGGTAGAAGTCTGAGCCAATGGTCAAGCCGAAGCCCTATCTCCACCAATGAGTTTCCTTCTCCTGGAAGTGTAGAAGACATACCAAAAAGAGAGTGTAGATAATAGCATACACAATTCTGACGGAGCCACAAAATATGTTACGCGACATCAACTCCAAGGCACTTATCACTGTCACAGACACGATGTAAGCCACGAGCTGTTTCGGGCGCGTTTATGGAAACGCACAAACAGTAAATCCTGGGAGAATAACGACTACACCTGCAGAAGATATTGCGCTATAACAAAAGATATTACCAGGGACATTGCTCAAACCCCTCGCCACGAAGGCGACAATGATAGAGACGGAGATCCTGTCGCGTATAGTAGTCAGACCAACCCAAATTGTACGTGTGAAGAACCGCTTACTCATAAACATTAGCATACATGGAGCTTTTGTGGGCAGCACTCAAACCAAGGTACTGTAAACAGCACGCGCATAAGCCACTTATCCACATGTCAACGAGGGAACCGCCGAAAGAAACGACACAAATGATAGATGCAGAGAAGAATGCCAAAAGACAGCGAACAGCGAGTCCATATGCAGGAGGTGCCCGTAAGATCGCACGAAGGGCCTCAGTACCAGCCTCAGCAGTGATCTTGTCGTGAAGAACGTCACGGTAAATGAGATGAACAGCGTGCAATTTTGTCAGAGCGATTCGACCCGTTGCGCGCACAAAGTAGGTTCTCGTCGGACCCGAATCGGCGTCTCGAATGGAGACAATGATAATATTGGGGAGATGCACGAAATCTATACATGGGTTTGAGAGCGAAATACCATGTGCAAGGATTAACAACTGACCGGCTCGCGCACCCAGAATGTCCGAAGCAGCTGATAACATGGAGCCAATACGATGGGAAGGCGCACCATACGATAGAAGAGCCTTGGCGAGTTTTAAAAGGAACTTTCTCCGTCGGTCGATATCTACGTTCGTGATGAAGTTGAGAGTGCAAAAACGACCCGGCAGCTTACAGACCTTGAACATTCTGTGTAATCATTGAAGGTCGTTTGGATCGGTGCAGAACAATAGACGAAAAAGCATGAGCACCAGCTACACCAACATGTGCCACAGAGCTCGTCAAGCGACCAACAGGTACGTGTTTTGGCAGCTTAGGTATTATCTTCGAAGAGCGTCGTTTTTCTAGGCGAGGTTTCTCTTGTTGAATTGACTGAACATTAGATGGGACAAAATTCGATACGTTGGCAAACTCATTCGGACTCTCGTCGAGTACTGGTCTCGCGTCCTCGACTTCAGACAAAGTTCGCTGGTATCTTGGAGGAGACGAGGGACGGCGTTGGCGCTGGTAAGTATCGCCCTGGTAGGATTGCCCTAAAAGTTGAGGGTCACGATGAGCGCCCTGTCCGCCATTGTTCCAAGGAATTCTGGGAGCTTCCTGAGCCATTTACGCGTCAACGTGGGGGATGGAGTTCAAGTCAAAAGTATAAGTCAAATTCCAAAAACGGCGCAACCGCGGCATTGACCGAAAATCAATATTCAGGCACAAATACTCCAAGTACGGACGCATACAGGCCGGCTTCTACATAGACACCACATTACCACATCTGAAGTATTAAATCCACATCAGCCGGATACAAACATAGAACATAAAAGACAATGCCATCTACCAGATTTGCGGCCCTGGCGGCAGATAATCAGAGGGTAGCAGGAACGCATCCATCCCATGCTGCTGGAAGGACTGTCCACCCAACGATTGATCAGAGATCCATACCGGAAGTTGCTCATTAGCAGTCGACTCGAATCCCCGCCAGATCTGTTCTGCTTCCTGATGTTGGTGCGGATGAGGTGGATATGGTACAGGGCCAGGGACCTGTGCCGCTACTACTTGCTGTCCCTCCGGTGATCCTGTGATATTTGAGTAGGACGACGAAGTGTACGATGATACTCCACCGGCCACGTTTTGGCCACCATGATCCATAATCATCGATAATTGCTGACGGTGGGGTTCACGGCCGATCGTAGGCGATCGTGAACTTGTTGATGAAGCCCGCCGCGACTGGAATCTTTTGAGCATCAACTGTAATGTCAATGCATACCGTTTACCCGGCACTAGAAGGATATGAGTATGCCATAAGTTTCGTCGGCTGCTCTTCCTACCATCAGCCATGAGAGAAGCCAAGCGTTCCACTTGGTGTTTGATTTCTTGGGTATCGCATTCATTAGGACTGAAATGGATAAGTTAAGTGCAACCCAGTAGCAATGTAAGCTCACAAAAGACGGGCAAGACGTAATAAAAACGATGCTGTAAAGGTTGCTGTAGCGTGCGTATAATGCACAGCTTGAAAGAAGTTGTGAGCTATCCTAATTTTTACCACCAATTTACTCGCACAAACCATATTTCAGGCCTTCCTTATAGGCGGGTGAAGTAATTGTGATATCGACCCCTTGCTGCGCAATCTGGATCGAGCGTATGGCCAGATCTCGTTGCACGGCTGGCATATTTTCAACATCTTCAGGGCCATTGATCCCTCTTAGAGCCACGGCATTATGAAACAGCTCAGCATGGAGGTGTTGTACTTGAAGGCTTTGACGGTAGAATGCTGCAAGAAGCCGACGTCAATGAAATATCGTAATAATGTTCAGAAGCACACTTGCCAGCATCCTCGTACTTCTGCGAAAATGCAGTATCCCACGTCGTATACCATTGACGAAAGGCGGTGTCAGCCCGTCGCAGCTCCTCAAAGTCTGAATCGCGGACTTGGCCTTCGGATGGCGATAGAGAATTATGCAACTTTTCCCGTATAGCCATCAACTCCAACGTAGAAACCAATCGCATGTCGTCCTCGATTGCGAGAGGGTGTTGCAACAGTGCACGGGCGTGCCTGATGCTATCATCCTCCTTCAAGATAGCAGGTCGACCAGTTCCGTACGAAAGCCTAAGAGATAGACATTTGCATATGGACCTTTAAAAGCAAGGACATACGCCACTCACTGGTGCTCGAAAAGGTATAGCGTAAACCATGTACGACTCGCTGTGACTAAATCACGGTCATCGGTGGCGTTAGCTTTGTTCGCGTTCATACGCTGGAGAAGCTTGGGCCATGCTTTGTGAAGAGCTAGAACACATTATGAGCTGTGACAGGAGCAATCTAGAGCTCATACTCACATAACTCCAAAGCCATTCGAACAGCATGACCACCGCTTAGCCACCCATTGTCAGACCAGCCTGATACAAGTACTAGAATAGAACTGTCAATACCATTCCAGAGCACGCACGAAAAACTGTTACTCATAGACTGCACGGCTTCAATCCGAGCAACGGGGGAGAACAACGTCGCGCACGATATTGCTTGTGTTTCATCTAAACATCTGAGGTATATCTCACTCGAATTTCCTACGAGCATCATAGTGAAAAAAAAATTCATCAGGGAAAACGCGTGGACTGACCTCCGCCGTCACGAACGTGCGAAGCGACCATACAGATGGCATCGACAGCGAAAGGAGATCTTTGGTGGAGATTTTCGAATGTATCAATAGTAGAGTCGAAGACAGGTCTGCGATGGGAAGTTAGCGGGACGACAAGGACATCAAAGCAATGCTTACAAAAAAGTCGAGCAGCCATGATAAAAACTGAATGCAAGTGTCAGAATCAGTTGACAATAAGGTCAGGGTGGAGCACCAACATCCTGAACAGGTCTCTTGCTTCGGCCTCGCTAATGATGTTCTTTGTAACCACTGAATAAATGCCGATCAGTTCTGTTACATGGAATTGAAGCGAACAATAACTACCGTCGGGGAAAGTGAGCACCCTAGTTCCTTTATGTCGTATCTTCCTTCGCTTAGTGGGCCTCGCTTGCGAATCTGAAATTGGCGTTCGCGGTCGGCTTTGTGCATCACTGCTATCACCGTTTTCCTACAGTCCGACATCAGTCAACTGTTCAACTTGAATGCAGGGTCGTCAAAAGACACGTGCCTTGGCCGCTCTTTCGATGGCTACATCAGCCAAGCCTCGCAATACTTCCCAAGGTGCGACAAGTCCGGAGGCAGGAAGTTCGCCATTGTCTTCATCATCCAATTCAGAAGACTCGCCACTTGTCGCTGGGCGTTTAGTTCCCATATGCGGGGTACGTTGACCAGGTTGACCATTATCCGGAGGATAGAATCTCACGGAAGAAACGTTCCCTTGAGCTTGTTGTGGGCTTGTTGGTTGTCCCATCGACTGGATGCTGGAGAATGGCGGTAAAACCGGGCCTTGCGGACCCTGAAAGCCGGGAGGGTACGCGATCGGTGGGAACGCATTAGGTGGGCCAGGCTGAGGACCAGTGTATTCACCGGTAGGAGGCATCTGGCTTTGTTGCGGCAGAGCGGCACCTGTGTAAGGAGGTCGAGAGGAGCGTGATGCTCCGGGCGTGTTTGCTCCCGGGCCGCGATTGAACATGGGAGGGGCACCGGTGGGTGAAGGCTGGATATCAGCAGAGTGAGAGTGAACTGTGGACGGAGTCTGGGCAGCAGGAGAATGCATAATGGGTGAATGGTGGTGGAAAGACGCCATGAACTCTGGGGGAGGAGGTCGGACCGGAAAGACGGAGCCTCGTAGTTGAGCCTGTATCTCTGCAAGAGAATTTAGGATGGATGACTGGCTGTGCCTAATTTCGACGACGTGGGCCTCCAAGCTCCGGATTCGCCTTCATCGAGGATTACACGGAATTAGCGAACCGGACCATCGGGTATGAAAAGCCACTTACTCGAGACCCGCTTCGCCCGTCAAGGTAGCTTCTCGCTGCTAGAAGGTCAGCATGTCCTCATACGGCATTCATTACCAACGACTCACGTTTGGACGCTCAAACATGCATTCGAGACCCGTATTCCGACATCGTCGACATGGCGGATTATCGGCACCCTCGCATCGCATCTTTTGCTTGCGACACGCATTCTGGAAGTGGCGAGTGAGCAAGACGTGTCGGGGCGGAGAAAAGGGAACAAACGACGAACACAAGCACCTAGGATCGAGTATATTTAACGCCGTGCATCCCAGACTGAAGGTATCATACGTACGTGGAACCCGACTGAGAGTTTTCACAACTGGCTTTTCGTTTTTGTCGCCCTTGTCGTCTCCCATGTCGTGTGGTTTCTTCTGGGCGTTGTGGGACGCCGAGTGCATCGACGTAACGGAAGAAGGGAAGAAGAGACAGATGGAGGAGGAGGAGCAAGAGGTACAGATTCAACAACCACGAGACAACTTGATTCGGCTGATTCCAAACAAGAACAAGCGCCCTCTGATGCTCAATAGTAAACAGCGTACTAAACGACTAAAATACGAGTAAAAACAATGCATTAAATGCCGGCAATCCCAGGAAATTCGAAATAATAGGCACATTTTCTTTGAAAACCGACAACGCTGCCGCTCGTCGGCGCTGGCAGAGTCCGTGAAGGAACCAGACTAGGATAACCGATTAGTCATCTGTGTCGCGCCTGGACGGTTGTCTTGGAAATTCTTCCGTCCTCTCTCAGCTCTCACCTCATGTTTTCGCTGATTTTCTCGGCGCTATGGTGCGTTGTTCATTTCTCTTTTCATGCTGTCCGTCTCATCCGGACATGAAACAGCGCCTGGTTCGCTTTTTTCTTACCTTGCTTCGCCACGTTCAAGCTTCTCTCTCAACAACCTGTACCGGAGGCCGAGCTGCAAAGAACTGCTAAGTATTGGACAGTAGTATGTGGACGATACCAACTATGTTAACACTCTTCTGATACTCGACTTGCAGATTGGAGCTTACGTCGGATTTGAATATCTCGTTGGCTGGTTGATTGGCTGGTAACTATTCAATGTCTCATGACCACCAGTTCCTTATCGTGCTCCAGGCTGCCATTCTACTGGGAAGCCAAAACAGTCTTCTTGCTTTTCCTTTCTCTTCCTCAAACACAGGCTAGTTGCCCCCCCTTATCTGTACACATACCAGTTGCTCATGCCTTCTCCAGGGCTCGACCTTTGTATACGACACCTACCTCAAGCCCTTCTTCGTCAAAAATCATAACAGTATTGATTCAGGCATTATCTCCATCCAAGGGAGTATTATTACCTTCATCCACACCCGTCTTTATGCCGTGTGGGAACTTCTCTGGAGCGTTATCAACAAGACCCCTCCTCCAGGACAGCCACCCGCAGCTGCCCCTCCCCCGGCTGCCGGCTTCAGTGTAGAATCTGCCATGGGCCTGTGGCGCACGTATGGCCCGTCCCTGCTGAGTGCTATACAGACCGGAAATGCGCGTGCCGGCCCTGCGACTCCTGTCACGCCTAGTGCCTCGGCTTCCTCCACCTCGACTGATAATCTTCCAGGTGTTGGCCTTGAGCAACGAGGCCCTGCTCCAGTTGCTGCCGCTGCTTAAACTTTCTTATTGGTTGGTTGGTCGATTGGATTCACACACGAAATATTTAAAGGATCTTTCTTTTCGCTTCGCCATTTTTACAAATAGTATGCTTGTGTAACACGTTTCGCATGCTGTCCCAGTACAAGCTCCCCCATCAGTAAAGCCCAATGATAATACATCATGCTCCTCCGACTCGGTGACGCCTAAATGCCGCCTCAACGTCCGCCGAGGAATAATCTAAGGAAACACCACTATCTGGGTAGCACTGTGATATCCGTTTGGAAAACAGCTCCGTGATTCTCAACAACTCTTCCTCACAGGCCTTCCAGACTCCCACCATCACTGTTCCAGGAGCGATACCACCGCTCTCCTCTGTTGTTGTCTTTTCTGACGCCTCTGTGAAGTGCTTCTCCACTCGCTTAAAGAGGGCGTCAATGTATTTTCGAATATCCTTGCCACTATACTCCTTGACGACTTTCTTGAGCGCAGATCTGTTGTAACTGCTATTAGTCGCAATCTCGCTCGGCGCGGTAGTCTTCAGCAGCCGTTCAACACTTTCAAAGTAGTCCTGATTGCGGTCAGCCGGCCCGATCTATTAGGCGACAATCTATAAGACTCACAATGATTTTCGCGAACGGCCGACGAAGGATGATTTTGACATAGGCACCCAGGTTCTCCTCATATATCGCCTCCGCCTTGCGCAGGAACCCCGCCACAGAACCTATTTCCGTCTGGGAAATTTCAGCCACGAAATGATGCATGTTTTCTGCCAAGATCGATCAGACTTTATGGACAACGCCACAATCGATAAAAATACCTATCAGAATGACATGGTAGTTCAGCTGTCCCTTGTCTTCACCTTCGCCGTCCATTTTGGCCATCTGTTTGAGGCACTCGAACATGGTATCCACGATACGTTCGTACGCTCCATTGACGATAGTCCGTACCTCGAGACCATCGGTACCGAGAAGCTGGCTTTCGACACGTCCGATGTAACCAGGGAACAGTCGCACGAAGGGGGCTACACCTTTACGCTTCTTGCTCGTCAACTTCGTTTGCTCAACACCTTGGATTTGCTCGTTCTTTATTCCTCGTCAAACCCACATCAGAAAGCAGGGTATGACTTCACTTACGATGTGACGATCGAGAAGACCCTTGAGGCGTGTATGCTGCTTTTCGAGGAGACCAACGAAAAAGTTGTTTCCTCTATCATCAGCATCAGCCAAAAAACGTTCCAAACACGCGATTAGGCCAAAGATCTGTCTAGAATGACAGTTAGCCAATGGACGCGTCAGGTCCAAAAAGCTTACGCCTTATCCTTGGCCAATGCGTTGTCAAGCCAAGTCTTCAATTCCGAGGGTAAGAAGCTAAAAATGAGGTCAAGAGCACCCCGGACCAGTTTCATTGTCGTCTGGCTGACACTGGCACTACGCGCGGCTTGACGTCGGAAATAGTTGTCAAGGCCCATGTAGTCAGCAAAAGTCAACGCCGCATCATTTATCTGTAAAAAGTCCGTCATGAACTCTTCTTCATGATAAATGGCGGGCGCAATTTGCTCCAGGGCAAGACTCAGGACCTACAGAGAATGGTAAATAACTTGCACACTTTTTTTAAAACGGGAGCACCAACCTCTGATGATCTCATAGTACCGTCAGACTTGTCTTTGTCTCTACGACCTTCAAGTGGGGATCGAATCAATGTTCCTGCACGCTTGATGCCAGTTGGTCTATTGATTGGGGGGGAGGCCACTGAACCGATACCTAAAACCCACATTTTGTATCAATCCTTCGGTAAACACTTGTCCAAAGCCTACCCTGTTCTTGATCCTCCTCTGATGCTTTCTTGATCAAGCCAAGGCAACACGAAAGCATGGCCTTAATTTGAGTGCTATGTAGGTCGTTGAGGGCCGAGAAGTATGCCTATCATCAATATAAGTTATGTGAGGGGCACTGGTCGAGACTATATCCTCACCGCGCATAGTTTAGCATACACAGCCTCGTCCATCTCCTTCAAGTACAGCATAAGACCGGAGTATCTCCCTAGATAATTCTCCAGCTCGGTGTGTGGAGTTATCGTTGGTCTGCCACGCCTGTCAGTTTTCGTCAATCCATCGCTATCTCCCAGAAGTAACTTGGACTGTGGACCGTTGAATAAGAGGATTTTTCTCCAAAAGCATGTAAACTCGCCTGTGCACTGAACATTATGGACAGGTAATCGAACATGCGTTTACAGAATTGTGCATTGTGCGTCCGATATTCCTGCAACCTTTCCATGGTGGCGGCCATATCTGTATCTCTTCCAGCCTGTAGGGCTTTGTAGAGCTCAGCAGCAGCTTCTTCAATTCGTTGAATACTATTAGAGTCCCTAAGAGAATCCTGCGTCAAGGTCAAGAGCACTTCCTTGTCAACTTGAACAGTTTGCTAGCAAAGAAAAGTGAGAAATTGTGTCTATGAAGAATAAATATTTCTACCAAAAGGGTTTCTAGCTCGGCCAGAAGGGCATGTTGATTTTGTGTTTGAACTTGAAGACCCCGATTCTGAGATTGGATATAGGAGATGTCGTCGCCGACCGCCTATGTACGGATCTCAGCCGAGAACAAAATACTGTTGAAAGGCCAAATCTCACGTTCAAATGTATCTTGTACGACTGGATGAGGCTCCCCATGTTGTCCAGTTCCGTTATGGCTTCATCCGTATATTTAAGTACGATGCCTATCCGGTCATCCGACTCCAGGAATGAATGGATGTTGGCCTAAAGAGTAATGTGAATATCCGTTCGTTTGAAAGAATGATTACTGCCGACCTTCTCGAGCGCCATTAGCTCATCCAATAATCTAGCTTCTATCATCTCAGCGGCACCTCGTGCTGTTTTTCTTCCTATTATATCGTCACTAGCCCACTCATAGCCCTCGATCATTTCTTCCACATTGGCCATAGTTGCTTGCGCATTCTCCTCCTCGCCGTCAACCTCATTGGCATTGCTACCAATCAGTCGATCGACGGTGACTTGATTAGCTGGATCAAAGAATGACACGCGTGTGTTTTCTCGTCGAGTGGATCCATCTCCGGAAATAAGTACGGTATTTGCACGCGTTGATTGCTTGCGCGTACGATTTGAGGGCACCGTCGAAGGAGTGGCGTGTGGGCGCGAGGATTGAGAAGGCGCCGCTGCGAGGGTAAATCGATCGTCTGGGAGCGGAACGGATGTCGTTGGAGTGTCTCTTGCATCTCTAGCAGGTCGCGCACTTTGAATAGGACGAGAAGGCTGTACATATGGCGGTGCCGTAGTAGCAGCGGCAGAAGAAGCGGACTGGCGGAATGCTGACCGGCCTGGGGCGGAGGGGATAGAACTGGTCTGAGAATACGCAGGGGATGAGGGTCGGGCACGCGAAAATGATGGTTCTCGTATACGGATAGAAGATGGGTGGCTACGATTTGAGTAGGCAGGAGAAGCAGGTCGAGAGGGTAACCGCGGCTGCGAGTCTGACCGAGGCTGATCCCTATCGTTCTGGCTCTGTGAGAGCATTCTCGAGCTTGTGGGTGGTATTGCAGATGAAGGAGGCTGTTGCATACTGCTCGATTCGTAAGGCGACGGTGACGGGGTTCTTGGTGTACGCATATAATCATTCTGGATTCGCTGTCGGCCCTCTGTAGATCCACATAAGTGCAACAACGGGATAATAAGCACGAGGAAGCATACGGGGTATATCTTCGCTGCTTGGAAATCCTTCGACTTGCAACGGCGCTTTCCCGCCGGTAACAGTATGGAAGAGTGGGATGAGTGCCTCTAGAAATTTGAACTGATCCGCTGCATTCTCAGTCCGCCATCGGTAGGTCCTGGACAAGGTGATATTGAAAGATTGGGCCTAAGAAATCTGAGCACCGAGCGACGATATTCATGAAATAATTCACGCACACTGGTGACTTGTACGGTACGCAGCTCGGGTAGTCTCCACGTCTTTCCAACAGAGAACGTGCCATTCGTGTTCAGCTTCGATTTGTGAAGAAACCCGTTTCCATTGATCGTTTCTGCAACAAAGATAAAGTTGAGGCTCATTTCCGCGGAGACTTTGGCTGGCAATAGACGTACGAGAAAGAAGGATGTATCTGGGTTTTGTGCCTCCGGTTTCTGGAGAATCTTCTAGGATTTTGATATGAGAGACGTAACTTTCTTCAATGCTTCCAGAAGCATTCCGTCTTGAGAATACCGAGTCGATAATCCGTTGCCTTTGGTCAATCATTAGCCTGGTGTGAGTGTCGGTGAGCAGGTCGATTCCTCACACAGCCACCACGTGGTTCGCAAGGACAAAAAAGGGAAACTTGTCTTGTTCGACGTCTCTGTTGTCTTTGCCCGTTGCCTCCCTCCTTTGAATAGGTTTGTATTTCATAAGGTCCGAGTAATTTCACATTACAAGCCTCGTGTCCGGTCTTCAAGTATCCAACAATGGTCCTGTTACCCACCAAGTTAGGGTCACGATCTCGATCATCTGAAAAAATGAAATCTCGTACCTCCCTGACATTGTCGATTCATTCAAGTTCTATTATTTGTCTTTGTCTGGTTCATGGTCTTGTTGTCTTGTTCTGTGAATTGCTCTGCAAAGTAAATGTGCTATGATCTACCGGCGCCTGCCGATATATGGTATGCCACCCATGGTCTACTCTCTGGAGACAATAGAGTTGCGCCACAACGGGGCGATATAAAACACCTCTCTGCATCTGTGACCAAACTACTACACTCTCTTCACTGCTATTCACCTTCTCGCGCCATGAATGCCACGACTCACAACGGTATCGATACTCTTTTGTTGGCTGCTCACTTCCTCGACCAGTACGGGCCCACCACCCCTACTGCATCTCCAGACGACCATGCGAGCGTTGCTCCCTACTGTGCAAAAAACACCGGAGGCCCCCTCCAAGTAGTTGCGCCCTGCGAGGGTTCCCTTGAATATACTTCTACCCCACTGTCAGAGCTGGCCTCTCAGTTTGCAGAAGTTTCCATGAACGAACGCCTCTCTTCGGAGAGTCCCAGTCCCACTTCGTCCCTTCCGTCCTCGCCATGCCCTTCCTCCGCCGACTCTGACTGCGCTACAAGCCTTCAGAACTCGAAATCAGCATCCTCCAGGAAGTCTAGTCCAGCTATTGGTCGCAAAGTGGCCAAATCTCCCAAGAAAGCTGCACACAAAGGAGCCAAAGTCGCATTAGTTGGTGGCAAGGTCTTCAACATACCGATCACAAAGAGGAGGGATATGCAGTGGAGGATGTCCGTCGAGCGCATCTCGAGTGCGATAGAAACTACCCCCAATTCCCCCGTCAAAGAGACCAGCCGACAGCTGCTAGAGAAGGTGTACGATGATATTACTTCTCATCCCCCGGAATTCTGGACGAAAATCATTGCCGCCCGTATCTTGGACCGGTAAGTCGTAACTTCACGTACGGTGTTCTGCATGTTAAACAATTTTAACCATGCAGAACTCCTGCTCAAGTCAATGTCTGGTTCTCAAATCGCCGACAATGGTACGGGCCGGGCGACACATTCCAATGTCCCTTCGTTGACGAGGCCTGGGCGTACACTCGTCGGAAAACCGTCAAATTGAGGCCAGCAGCGCTCGAGATGTCCCAGGAATGGTCCGACTCATTTTTCGACGACGTCCTGGCTCTTTATCTGGATGAGGGGCTGCAGGATACTCTAAGAACAGAATGCGAAACGAAGAGGAAAACAATTCCTCGGTACAAAGGCAAATCGAAGAAGCGCCAAATCAAACCAGAGTAAACCGTCATTTCCCTTACTTTCCTTGGAACATTTGTATTGTACACTACCATATAATTTCAAGTATCCAATTATCGCTTACAACTCTGTACCACTCGCTTGTCATCCACGCTGTATAATGAATGTTTTAGTTTCACCGACAACAAACTGCGTTAGTGTACTTCGACTTCAAGGGGTTCATAATCAGCTGACTGTCTACTAGTCCATCCGAACCAGCGCCCTTCCCGAGCAGGCCGGACTTCTCCATTTCGAAGGACCTGATATCGCTTGCCTCTCCAATCGACTGTGTCCCCGAATACTGCATAGAAGAATATCGGCAGTGCTAATAATTCCCGACCAACCCACGCGCCCAAAAATTCCCACCGAATAGAAGCAGGAAGACGATGTCCCGCCAGAGAAGAATACACATCTAGATCTACCGAAAGCCATAGAACGAAGTGAATAAGGAGGAATTGTAACGCAGGGACATCGAAAAGATAATTTAAGCTTGCACAACCAACGGCTGAAACGGCAACAGATTCTGTCAGTGGCTCTAGGAGTGTGGCGGCAAGGACCATGTGCTTGCGGACGCGAATCCATCGCGCGCGTCGTTGAATATAATCAGCAAGCGACATTTTCCCTACAACGTTACGAGCGACGTCACAAGAGAGCTCGTGTCTTTCCCCTAGCTCATGCCAGAGTGCACTTGCTATCATATTATCTTCGGCAAGGTAGCGGCCAAAGGCGGGCAGCCCGCATTGCTCATTAGAATGATTGTCTTGTTGAGCAATCGGCTTCCGAGAGCCGTTGACTCGTTCAAGGTCGGAACGGCGATAGAGGTTCGACTTGCCCATGACACAGGAGTCGATAGCCACGGTGTTAATGGCAATGTACATCTTCGCATGATTCGTGTTCAAAAAGGCTTCGTCCAATCTGGAACCAATCCTTGACCCGTTCACGACCGCGAAAGGAACGTGATGGACGAGAGCGATGCGCCTTCCAGATCGACTTTTCCCCTGTAGAGCATCAACGGACCGCGCCATGGCACCGGAATGCATCATGACATTGGAGTCGAGAACCCAGAGAATATCGTTTGCAGCCTGGCGGTACGAGCGCATAAGGTTGTTGACTTTGGGATTGACGCCGACGGCTTCCTCTCCTGCAACATAATAAGCGGCTAGTCATTTATGAAGGATGGTACGACGCGCCCACGATTACTTTGGCATCCACATGTGGATATTTGGCTATCAGCTCTCTCACAACAGGGAGTGCCTGGTCATCTTCGTGTGCGACAGAGAGGAGAATTTCAAAGTTGGGGTACTCTTGAGTGAACGATGATTCAAGGTTTTCGTAAAGGTTGGTGTCGAGACCCTTCAGAGGACGAAGAATCGACACTCCAGGTACCGAACCTGGGGATTCCGTAGCTAAATGGGAGCGGGGCCTCTGTTCATATCTCCTTCGACTATAAAACTTGAGGTACATCCAATACGCGAAACGAGGAGAAAAACGTACGCAGCTAAACAGCCAAGCAAGCCCACAGCCCACATGACGATGTACCATCCTAACCCAATGAAGGCCAGAGCAAGGAACACAGGAAGCCCATTCTCCAGCGGTAAATGTTCTTCTTCCAACCCCGAGTTCATGGTAGGAATCAAAGCATATAGGACACTGTCGACGTGAAGGGGACAATTGGTTGCCGGCGGCATCTCCCTTGACTGCATGCCTCCATGACATTGCCGAATTCTACTCGTCAGCTCTTCTCCGTTTACAGAGAATTCATCCGCGAGACTCGGTACCTGCCCCATGCACACCTTAGGTGCGCAATCCTGCCTTTCTGCACTTTTCCGCTCAGTAGACCTGCAGACATTTCTATCGAATCAAGGCCTCTGATGATGTGCGGGCAATCGTAGAAACAAAAGATTTTGAAGGACTAGGACGCCGAAAGTTGAAGCGCTTCACAAAGGTCTCCGAGTTTCTCAAATGCACCCAATATCTATTCTCACGATGTGTAGGAATTGGCCACCGTCAAGGCCGCTATTCAAGGAAGCACTCCTGCATTCACCCACGTTCTTGACGTTGCATACGGGAGAAAAGGAAAACTACGGTGGGAGCTAATCCAAGTGAATGAACCCACCTCCTCATCTTGTCGAGAATCTCAACAACATACAGCCGCTCTTGACAGACCCCAGGGCCGAAAACCCGCCTCCCATTATACCAGCCGTTGAAAAGTCTCGGCCACCAGTATACCCCAAAGAGCTCGCCGCTCTGCTCACCTCGCCAGCAAGCCGGTCGACCAGGAAAGCTCTTACTCCTGAGGATCTCGAGACGCCTCCAACGCTACCCTCGCGTGCCGATCTCACATCTGAAGACTCCAAACTTCTGGGGCCCCTTAGCAAACGACGCGAAGTCAACATTCGATGGCGTTTTTTTACCCAGGAATCGGCGAAGGTTTATCCTCCGTTAGAAGTCAAAGCAAAGGTTTTCAGTAACACGCCCGCGGATGCATCTCTGGTAACCATTCGCGAGGCCGGGATAAGAGGCCTTGGTTTCCAAGAACAAGGACTTCTGGAGGATATCCATATTATTGTCGGACGCGAGAAGCAGGGGCTTAGGCCAGTCACCCAGAGAGAGCGTCAGGCCATGGAAAAGATTGGTCAAGCTCCATCCCCTCCCGCTGCGCGACATCCTTCGAGATGGCTACGCCGACGATATCAACAACTACTAGGCAAGATCCCCGAAGTCACTTACACTTATCAATCTGGGAAAGACGGAAGATACGCTGTGACTTTGTCTGACCATTCCCTTGCCGTATCTGTGGTACCCGTTCACCAGTACGGCGAAGTTGACTCTGCAGCGCTCGCTTGGTATAACAAAGCAGCACTCGAAGACTCGCAGAAGCCTGACACCGGTAAGAAGCGCAAGAAATAGTCCCGCATTAAATAAATATGTCGGTATGCTACGATAAATAGTGATTATGATGCCGAATTCTCCATTTCTAGCGCGTGCAAGTCTATAACATACATACTATAGTTACGATTGATTGCCTTGGAGGCTCTAGGGTCTCCTTCTGTCTGGTCAACTCCGCACTGCAACCGTAACATTGTCAGATACTCATCGAAAGTGAACAGCTGTTTTTGTCGTATCTCGTCAAGCATCGCCTACATCGACAGGAATCAGAACAATAGCCAGAAGCACTGTCGGCATGCTTACTTGTGGTGATATGAAAAAGAGCGTATAGTAACGCTTCGCTTTTTCAAACTCGCTGTTTTGGTCGTTTGTAATTGCCTTGACGCTTTGTTGCAGAGCAAGCATATTCCGGATGATCTTCTTGATCCCAAAGCTGGTCGGGACACCAAGATACCGGGCGTTTGCGATCAAAATGTGTTCCATGAGATATCCCAACCCAACGAATATAAATCTAGGGGAAGAGATGAATAACAGACATACGCGCAAAGAAAGTGACTCACCGGCTTGCCGTCTCCGGTAAGCTGGTGCTAAGAAACTCATCACATTCTCCTAGCTCATTGTTGAGATCGATTACATGAGGATCTGGTTCTCCTGCTTCCTGCTCCATGGAATAATTGCCCTGCAAAAACGATATGAGCCAACAAGTACGGAAGTTGAAGAGCCAGGAAACTCGCATAACGTAGTGCCGAATCAAGATAATATATAGTCCGACACCGGATATCAATTCTAATTGTATCCAAAATAAGCTCTGCGAGTTGTTCGTATGTCTTGAGCAACGCGCCAAAGCGTCTGGGTATGTGTCAGCGCCTGTGAAACGGCAATGAAAAGGTTCGTACAGGGACATTTCCTTCGAGAGAGGAAGGACCAAAGGTTCTGTTAAGGCTGCCGGCGGCGGCGGCAGGACCGGAGATGAGACAGATGTCGCAGACATAGGTTCCAGACTCAGTGGACTCATTGGTGCGTCCGGTGGTCGAGATTTCAAGGCTTTCAGCTCGGAAGCAAACCAAGCCTGAAATCGTCAAGAGCATTGAGAAGTGACATCACACGGATACTCACCACACTGCGATATAGACTCGCCAACGCAGACAGATTCCGTATTGATGGAATGAGATCCGTTTCCTTGACCGTGTCCTGACCAAGAAAGTCGAGCTCAAGGTTGGTTTCTTGTCGACAAAGTCGCTGTTGTGTTGACGAATCACTTGGCTGTGATGCTGTGAGACGCTGATATTAGGCTACCATGGAAGCACTTACTGGTATAGACAGCAGTTCCCTCAAGCAAGGACTCGACTCTGACCGCTGTGCCCATTGAACAGCAAGGGCTACATGTGGTGCTGCTTGCGGTTCTTCTGCTGGTACAGAAACCAAGTCTTGGAACCGGTCACTGCAGCGCTGATAGAACTGAATAATGACGCCAAGGATCAATCGAGCATAGTTTTCTCGGTGGAAAGGCGTGGTTTGGAGCATGGCACACAATGAATTTATCAATGCCATGAGCTGTGTGCTTGCCTGAAAACTGCATGAGTACCTGTTTAGGAAGAGAAATCATGGAAATTCAACCTTAACCAAAGGCTCCTGGCAGAATTTAGCTGATAAGGGATCAGGAAGGAACGCGTCGTGACCTGGTAACAGGATGAGTATTGACGATAACATAACAAGCAGTGGCAATACCGGTGACAGCCTTGTGGAACAAAGACGATACTTTGTCTTCTAGCTGAGGAAGATATACCTTCAAGACAAAATCGTCTAAAACGCCACTCGAGTCCCGAGTCGATTCTGTCCCTGAGGGTAGAGTTTCAGCAACACGAGCGAGAAAAGCCAGCGTCGGCTCAAAAAGAACAGTGACATGAAATGTATCCGGTTCTATGAGTAGTCGATGGTGTTGACCTGCTCCAAGTATTCGATCGTCCACACCAACATTAGAAAGGGCGGCTTGTACGGTGTTATCGGAGGCACCCTGGACCAGCCCGGGCATTGTGTCTTTAAGAACACGAGTCAACTCATCCTCATGAGGCCGTAGCACCTTGTTGGTCAGCTTCACATCACTGTCCACGAACCGGAACACCCCCTGTGTAGGACAGTAATGAGTAATCCGTCGATCTCTATAGTATATAGGCAAAAACCTTTGTCCTATCTCTCGAATAACGACCTTCACGAAGAATTTCATTAATGGAAGACACCGGATTTCGGCCAGAAGCGGCGCCTTGCTCTTCGTTGGTTAAATAGTCGGATGTAAGTGTTCGTATCTATAGAATAGTGATCAGGAGGGGAATCATCGCGTCGAAAAACACCGACCTCGGACTGCACTGACATCCAAATGTCTGCCAGAGGGAAAAGAGCGCCAGGCTTCGTCCCTGCTGCATCCTTGAAATCTCGCCGCTAAAGGAATGAAAGTAAGTCGGGATTGTATGAAATAGGCGATGCACCTACAGAACCGATCCGATTGGCTACCTCGTAAATCACCCTCAGACCTTGAGCAACAGCATCCATTTTTGAATATAGCGTCCAAAAGAAATCTTTTAGTATCTCGTGGTCGACTTGCTTTGCAGAGGACTCAAGATCAGACAATCTTAGACACGACGGGTTGAGATAATCCCCCTTCCCTGAGGCACTGTTGCCCATGGAAGACGCACTCGTTGCAAAAACGTACACGCCCTCCGATCGCGTTGCACCTCGCATGAGAGCATACACAGATCCACGTCGACCGTACTCAGCACGATCTGAAACTTCATCCAGGGTTGTCTCCACCAGGCTGAAAATTTCATTAGGCACGCGTTGTGCCACATTGTCCAGGGCACTGCCTAGTCGGCTTAGGACCGCGAGGGATTCGAGCACGGTTTCCATGTATGCAAAGGAGTCGGTCTCAGGATTAGAGTTCTGCATTACAGGTGTGATATTAGATATTGAGGCAGACGAAGGGGTAGGGAATCCGTTGCGGAAATTAGGGTCATCCAGGTCATGGGGTGGGTCATTGGGTCGTAATGTAAGTTCGTCGATAAAGCGTGCAAGACGTGTCCGGTGAAACGTGGTAGAGGATGGAGACGATTCAGAAGGAGTGGGAAGGGAGTCATTTTCGAAGTCGAGTTTGGGAACTATGAGATTCTGAGTAAGGTCAGAGTCAGATTGAAACGCTAATACTGACATGTCCGCTGATTTGGCGTATAAGCTGCCCAACGAGAGTCACACCAAAACGACTTTAGATACAAGTGACTATGGAGTTCGTCAGTCAAGATCTCTCGCAGAGCCTGGAGGTTCGATCAGTTGTTAGATTACAGAAACGCCAAGAAATACTGGTACCGTTTCCTGACCCAACAGATATCCTCGCAAGTCGGAGACAGCCCCAATTTCAAGCATTTCAGGTTTATTTATTATCTTTAGGCTTCGAACGAGCAGAACCGACGCCTGGAGGAGGCGCTTTTCTGACATGAGAGTCTCTAGAAGGTCAGGCACAGACTTGAGATGCTCTCTGAAAAGATATGAGCCCAGCACAAGTGATAAAATAATAGGCATGCACATTTGATCCAAAAGCCTCATCATTTCTTCCAAAGTTTGTCCTCTCGCCCAAAGCTGTACAAGGTCAGCACGTTTGCTACCTAACGCATCTTTTGATTCGAGCAAAGCTGTTCGCGTATCATTTATCTGTGTTTGCATATCTCCTAGGTGATTCAAGAGGTTGGCATGGTGAGGAAGTGCGGCGGCGAAGGCCTGATGATGTTTGTCGACAGAACCTTGCAAGGCTTTGGACAATAGGTTCTTGGTACTGTGAAATGAATCAATATCCTTCCCAAGTGATGAATCGTCAAGGAGTTGAAGTGCCAGGTCCACGGGATTGAACTACAGCATATTAATTAGCAAGGCACACTGCTGTTGACTGGTAACACTCACATCTGGGTCAATTACAAAAGCCCATTCGTCTCTTATTTGATCGAGCACAGCTAGAGGGTTCAATTCAGCCATTGGAAGGAAAGAGAATATTCTGGAGGGGCACACCGTCAATATCGCCTGCTCGAGCCTTGCCATTCACCCTCCGTCCAGGCACCTTGTCTCGTATTCGCTGCTGTCTGGCTTTCTCAGCTTCCATTTCGGTTCTCTTCTCCTTCTGATACTCCAGGTCGTCGCTTCCGTTAGTCATCGCACGTCGTCTTCCTGCTGACTGAAAGGCAGACATGACCGATGACAGTGATGTCGGTGTCGGAGTCTGCTCGTCGTCGGTGGGTAAACTATTCAGCCGCTGAGGCTTTGGTGGCCGTGTTTTAACAGGCGTACTTGTCATCGTTCGAGAGTGAAGGGAGGAAGAAGCATCAGAACGCGTTGTACTGACACTGTCTCGGTAAGACGTAGACCCTCGGTCGTTTCCATTGAAGTCAGAAATCCGAGCCCGCAGCTCAGACCGCTGAGGTCGAGAAGGACCAACTGGTGCAGTGTTGGGTGGGGTGGCCCTTGGAGAAGTTGATATGATGGAGCTATTACTGGGAGTCGTTGGTCGCGAAGAACTTCGACTAATTTGCAAGGGCCTGGTGGCCATCGTCGTACCTGGCGCCGAGAGGGGAGGCGAGATTGTAGGAATTCCATTCGTAAACGAAGGCGACCTGCCGCGACGAGAAGAAAATGGAGGAGGGCGCGACATCAACCGCTGCGATGGTCGTTGCAGGGCAATATTGTCAAGCCCAAATCGGCATGCCAATGCTGCTGCAAGACAATGACAAATTCGACGAATGCCTCTTCCGTCTTTCCTCGAACCTCTCGATTCCCTGCAACACGACAATGCAGAGTACCGGCATACTACGCACAAGGTATCGCTCGGAACAGTCCATTCTCTCTGGTGGCCGACTCGCTCTGGCAATGTGCCTGACACAGTTATACTATTCAAGCCTGGTAAATGCTGGCGTACATCAACTGCGATTCCGTCCTCTGACTGAGAACAGGAAATCCCGGTTTAGTCGAATTCTATGTTCCGTTTCTGTCTGTTATACGTGAAAAATACCATTCCAACAATCTTGCCATACTTGCCCATTCACACTTGGGTCATAGCTTTGCCCTTCCTTATTCTCACTGCGGCTTGTTGTCCCAGTTCCAAGGCGGTATCGAAGCTGTAGACGCCCTGGTTGGATACTATGGGAAGAGTGTCAGAATCGTTATCATAACGCATAGCATTGGATGCTGGATTTCTCTGCAGGCAAGATTTCGGGATATTAGACTGGCCATGATGTCGACTGACCCGAGCCGCCAAGTAGATTCTAAAAGCCCGTCCTGAGAACATCGCCAATCTTCATCTGATAACGCCAACAATTCGATATATAGCGGATACCCCGAATGGACGCTCTCTATCGGTGGGTTCTACCTGGCACTATTACTTTATGCTTTTTTTCACCTTGTATGCAGTGGCTCTTCCACCCACTTCCCAGAATTGTTGCCTCCAAGCTGACAAGTATCTTCGGCACTTACATCCCTGCCTTCTTGCTCAAAGTTCTGTTCTGGCATTGGCCGACCCACCAGATCACTGTTCTTCAGAGGCTTCTAAACTCGCCCCAGTCTGTGTTAGCTTGCTTGGAAATGTCACACGACGAGATGCAATCGGTCAAAGAGGCCGACTTTGATTTCATCGCCTCCCATGACAATCGAATTCGGATATACTTTGCTGGTAAAGACGGATGCGTTAGCAGACACAAGCAGGTTATTATGTCTGAACTGAAAACGTCTTCTCCACGTATCGCTGTCGCCATTGAACCCGATGTTCCTCACGCCTTCTGCATCAGTGAGATTTCTTAACACTATGTGGCCCGTTCTAAGAGCTGATGTATCAAATCATCGACTAGATCACAGTCAACAGGTCGCTCTTCGGTGCCTTCAATGGCTCGCCGAATTGTCATAGATCTATTTTAGATGGTAGAATGACGAAAAGCAACCTATGTTAGAGTGACGAGGAAAATATAGCTATGAATTATCAGAAGTACCGTTTCCTTACTGATGTCGACGCGGCACGTCTCCGTGCCAATCAGGATCCCATTGATTTGGGAGGGAACCTGTACGCTCTTTGATCAAATTTAGAATTGAGAAGTCTTTGCGGTTGCATGTTTACTAAAAATGTCTACAGAGTATCATTGGTATCCAGGCGGGTCCACCCTCTCTGATGCTCACGCTGGTTGCTGCCACCACCCACTTCATCTGCAGATTCCTCGGTTCATAGACTAAATCTTCGGTGCACAAGAACAACTGCGTAGATCATTTACCATTCTTCGACTAAGACAAATTCCCCTCCTACTGTGATTCTTATTTCGGCAGGACACTAAAGCAAAAAATACTTGCCTTTGTTCTCCAGAAATTGCGGTTCTGCCACGCGGCCGTGTCAAGCAATGCTTCATTGTATGGTATGTTTACATGACCATTGTTCTATCCCTTGGACTTGATCTAACGTATATAAACTACGGCGAGTTGAACTTGATAACTCAAACTACTTATTCGACCTCCCAGTATCCCTTTTCAGCAACCCTGTCTCATCAATGTCAGCGCCCGACATGGATTTTACTGCCTATGCTGAAGAAGTTGGCATCCCGATTGATGCCATCCTGGTTCCTTCAGTCCAGTTCACACCATGGCGCCCCTACAGCAACTTCAATTCGTCGAGTACCCAGCAAACCCATTCATATGATCCTTCTTATGTTCCGCCTCGAGCTCCAAGCCCCGAACCATACATACATCCTCTTAGACCTCCTCCCAGAAGACCTAGGGCACGCAGAGCACTTCTGCAGGAGACCGCAGACACCGATGCACACTCTGATCTGGTCCCCAGCGCTCCGCCACCGTCCCCCACCACGCTAAACTGGTCAGAAGGAGGTTCGAAAGTATCCGCAACAAACTTACTACTCGATGTGACAGAGTTCGGTGTTCGCCGCTTGCAGACGCAGTCACCCCTCGCTATGGAGGACAGTAAGAACTTAGATGAGGAGCATATGTTGCGCGACCCTTCTGAACCGTGGACACACAGCTGGCCAGCTGAACAGAAGAATAGGTCTCAGCTGGTGGAGGAGAGGTTTTCTGACGATGGTATGAAGACTAGTGAAGAGAACCGTGACGAATCTTATGATGATATGGAGGAGTTTATGGGGGTTGCTAGTACTGCCAACGGGCGCCCATCCGGCTATGTCATGGAGACTAAGTAGTGAGGACAATTCGGGGTACTGGATGCGAAATAAGAAAGTTGCCACCGAATAAGTTTCTGTGTACTTTATACTATATATATATTTTTGTTCTGATTTAATTATGGCAAGATTAGATCAGATTGTGACCGACGTCATAGGAATCGATCCTCCTCAAGTCTCACCTACATCGAACAAAATGTCCGTGCAGCTGGAAAAGACATCTTCGAACAAAGTTTTTGAAGGGGAGCTCGCAAAGTATAAATTCAAGGTCTTTTCATTTTACAATATCCTCCCTGCTCCCCCACCACTGATCTCGACCTCAGTCTGCTGCGTTAGGCGGGCTCTTTGCGAATTTTAACCTTTTCATTCCGCCAAACGCCAGCGAGACAGCCAAAGTACCCGTACTGGTGTATCTATCGGGCTTGACTTGCACTGAGGACAATGGGTCGGTAATCGCAGCTCCCGATCGTGACATGATCTGAGCTGATTGTATGAACTCAAGAGCCCAGAAAGGTTCATTCTTGGGACCTGCATCCGCTCAAGGAATTGCTATTCTCTTTCCTGACACTTCCCCCCGCGGGGCAGGTATCGAGGGCGAGGACGATAGCTGGGATTTTGGGACTGGGGCCGGTTTCTACATCAATGCGACAAACCCCAAGTACTCAAAGCATTATAACATGTACACTCACATCACATTGGAGCTTCCGGAGATCATCCAAGCAGCCGGCCTACCTATCGTGAGTCTGGTAACCACGCATCTGGCTGAGGAACCTCCTAATTATTGTTCAACTTAACAGGACTGGCAACGCCAATCGATCTTTGGTCATAGCATGGGAGGACACGGAGCGTTAACGCTGTATCTGTCGTCGACAACGAAACAATACAGATCTGCGTCTGCCTTTGCTCCAATTTGTAACCCTACCAAATGCCCT
Source organism: Armillaria fumosa (assembly GCA_030407015.1). NCBI lineage: Eukaryota > Fungi > Basidiomycota > Agaricomycetes > Agaricales > Physalacriaceae > Armillaria > Armillaria fumosa. The sequence goes on from JAUDYM010000001.1 coordinate 1,915,935, forward strand.
TGGGGTGAAAAGGTTTTCAGTGGTTACCTCCAGGGAGGTGTCGAGGAGGCCAAGGGAAAATATGACGCGACTGACCTGATTTCGGCTTACAAAGAGCCGGTTCACATCCTCATCGATTATGTTGGAACCCGTTCCTTCCTTTACTGTCTCCACAGGGCTCATTTCATTCACAGGGAACCGGCGACAACTTCTATAAGGCAGGCCAACTTCTTCCCGAAAACTTCCTCAAGACATCAAGGGAGGCTGGTTACGATGAATTTCAGGTTCGTGTAAGGAGCCAGGAAGCGTACGATCATAGCTATTATTTCGTAAGTTTTACTGTTTGCATGTTTTGTCGGGACCAGCCTGAAGGGGGCTTCATAGATTTCGACCTTTGCAGCCGATCACGTCCACTGTAAGCATATGCTTTTACGCAGGTCATGATCGTCACTGAATTCCTAATAGTCCATGCCAATTTCTTGAAAGCATGAATAGGAAGAGACAAGAAGCTAAACCCAATTTTACTGTATCATTTGTATTCCGTACAATTGTCTATGCTAGTAATATGCAAACTATGCCAAAGAGTGACAAGAGCAAAAGAGCTGAAGACTCCATGAATCACTATTAAGCAAGTGATCAAATAGCGGAGTAAGAGCGACTACCCAGAAAGAGACACAGATATCACCCAGATCTTCATTGGAATGCAAGTATCCGATCTCGATATGCCGCATCAAGTTCTGCCAGATCTGTTGTAATCCATTGGCTGCGGAGAGCGGTATAGACAGTAGCGCGGTGCAAAGGATTGTGAATGAGCAGACGTCCAACAAGAGCCTTAGCTAAAATGGACAGGTCAGTCCTCGAACGCAACCGAGTCGAATAACGAGACAAACCGTCAGAGAGAACATCCCACGGCGGTCTGTGGAAGTCGACAGTCCCGTTGATAATTCTTTCTTTCAGCCGAGCTTCTCCGCTTAGATAGCTTTGCGAGAATTGCGAAAACTCAGGGTCACGAGAGTCTTGAATATGACTGATCCAATTATCCGATGATCCGAAGGTTGCTTCAAAGTCGAATGGATGTGTGCCTCTACACGTCAATGATAGTGAGTGTTGGACATATGGTCTCAGCGCGGGATGATGTCCTCAGGCGCAGAGAGAGAAGAAAAGCATCCACATACGACAGCATGATGTATAGTATAACGCCAGCACTCCAACAATCGGATGGCATCCTAGGAATTTTCAGTACCGTTTTGTTGTGGAGAAGATGTAGAGATGACGCGCACCCAACGTATCCCAGGTGTTTTTGATCCAGTGCAAGGATACCTTCTGGCGGCAGATACGAGACAGTACCGCACACATTGAATGTCTCCTGATATGATTTAGGACGAGCGAGTCCGAAGTCTGCGATCAGTATTCGCGGATATGGACCAGGACAATAGAGCAGAATGTTTTCAGGCTAGCGACGGTAATGGTAAACCAGGCACTGGAGCAGAAAAGAACGTCCGCTTGCCTTTATATCTGGCCATAAATCAGTGTCCGCATCAGCTCGGAAAAGGCTTCATACCTCGGTGTGAGATACTTTTATCATGAAGATACATGAGAGCTTTGAGAAGTTGATACATAATGTACTTCGCCTCAGCCTCACATAAAAGGCTGTCCTTCTCTGCATAGCTAGTGATGTATGTGAATAGGTCGCCGCCGGTGCAGAGTTGGAGGAATATGTGGCTATGAATTACGTCAATAGAATGCGAGACCAGACAGAAAAAGTACCGACATAAAGTTGCCGTTGGTTTCAGAGTCGTAGATACGATTGATGTTAGGCTGTTAAGATATGAAAGCCTGACCTCCGACTGATAAATCTTTACTTGCATGATTCAAAGCCATCAGAATCCGAATTTCTTTCATTACTTGGCTCATCTCATGCTCCTTCTTCGTTCGAATACTTTTGCAGGCGATTTGTCGCTGGTGTGCTGTATCAAGAGCAAGATGGACAGTTGCAAAGGAACCACTTCCTAAGCACTGAGAAGTTACAATGTATGCGCCGATTTGCTATCATGATTGGGTGAGTCATGATGGAACATCATGATTTATTGAGATCGGACCTTGTGTGTTGGTTGCTGGGGAGGTGTAGGATCGAAGACAGTGACTTTTTCGATAGGTTCCTTCCAAAGGTGGATGCAGGTGAAAGCTGAAGACAGTTTCAGATTGTCGGAAAGGCAAATAGGAAATCACGTACTGAGAGAGTCCGGGATGTGTATTATGTCGCCATCCATCAATATTACTGCCGTCTTCCTGATTCGATGTTCATTCAAAATGAGGCCATTTTTCGACATGTCCTATATACCAATGAGTAAGAGGAAGGTTGAAAATAGAACAAGGTCCTGACCTGACAAGAAACGATAACGCCGCCGTTGGGAGATCGTACGCTAAGAGACATCTAATGAAGAGGATGATGCAGGAGAACCGAGGCTCGTACACGGAAAGCTTGCAGTGAACACCGGACACCGAAGCGTCTGTAACAACGTAGGTGCTGGGGCGGATGAGAAACGGATCTGATCTGGGAAGCTGCCAACGCACCAGTAGTCCGGATTTCTGCCTATGGTTACAGGTTTGTTCAGACTAAGCACTATCACTGTTAAAGAAGACATGCAGTAGCATGTAGGCAAAGAATGAGATACTTACCTTCTTTGCGCCCCTTCTTCACGGTCACCAATTTCGCGCATATATTCGACATCGACGGCCGGTTTCTGCGTAATGGGGACTGGCCAGTTCCATGGCATATAGAAAGTGATGATTTGAGTGGCTGCTGGATTGATACAGCTCCAAGCATGGTAAATAGAGGAGAAAGAGGGGCAGGAGATGGTAGTACAAGTACAAGTCTATTTCAACGCCACAGACGCGTATGCCAATCGCGATGATCACGTGACTACCTTAATCATACCCCTTCCCGCTCCGCTGCTTCACTCTCTTCATCTTCTTGTGATGTTTATTTCCCCCACCATCTTGGTTCGCCAGTACTGAAGCAATACGTGCTTGTCTGTGTCCGACTGGTGTCCCATCATTAGTGACTGAATTCTGATGTGGAAACTGCTTTGAGCGCGAAAATGCTTTCCCATTCACAAGGGCATGTCCTGCGAGGGACGCGTTTTGTTGAAAAAATTCCGCGTCAAGTGCGTTTGTCCGTCCCCCAGAGTTAGCAGTCGAAGTGCTATCGACAGTTGGACTAACATTGGGAGCAACGAACGTATCTGCATCTTTTCCGACGCGTGTTACTGGGGCCTTTTTCTTTCCTTGTACGCGTCGCAGTGCAATCTGATGTGTTTGTTCGTTGAACTCAGTTTCTGATACACCGGGTGGAGGGTGGCAGAATAAAAGCTTAGCATTCACGTAGTCCTTGAGGACGTAACGTGCCGACCTGGCTTCGTCGGGGTTCCCTTGCCCTGATCGCATGAATCCCCGGGCGACTATGAATGAAAGACTCTGTCATTGATGTACCGTTTTCGTATTTTGAGATGAAAACGCACTGGCATATGAGATAAGGAAGGACTCGGCGGTGACCTGTTCGTCTCCGCCTTCTTCCTTGCTCTTGACCTTTATTGACAAACCGTACGTCGCCTCTAGGACATTTTTTGGTATCCTTTTAACGACAAGAGTAGTTGGTCCAGTGTATTCCTTCATCTGGTCGATAGGTAGCACACCGTCACACACTAAGTCCGCCTTTGTTGTAGCAAATTGCGGAAAAACAAGACCGGGGCAATCGCAAAGAACGATCGAATCAGATAAATGTATCGTCTGGAAATGTTTTGTCTTCCCCGGTGTTGATGAGACGCTGACTTTCTTCTCGCCCAACAGAGAATTGATTGTACTGGACTTGCCCACGTTGGGGTATCCAACGAGACCGACCTGTAGTTTTTGAGGGAGTTTGCCGTTGGTGTCAGTGAACGCTACGTAATACTTTGAGAAAACCCGTATATAAGATATGATCCTCTGCTTACCAGAAAGGTCCGGCGCCATCCTCATGAAGAGGTCTTCCAATTCTAGCACCGTTAGAACTCTGGCCCGGATATCCTGTTCCTCTTCAGGTTCGTCATCGGCAGAAAAGTAGTCTTCGCTATCGGATTCTTCATCAGAGTCCGACTCGGATTCAGAATGGTTTCGATCGCTCAGAGTTGACCCTTTGATATCATCATCTTCGTCTGCAATGCTATTGTGGTCCCTTTCCGGGTCCACGTTTACTTGCTGCCCTTGAGCCAGGGCATCCCGCCTTGCCCGCTGCAGAGCAGCTGCGTTGGCGGCGGAGAAGAAGGCATACTGGATCCCTTGCTCGTCGAAATGATCAGCCCATGACCGGCTGCTCAATATTATCAGACTTTTCGATGAACCAAAGAGATGCTGGACATACCGTTGGTGAGAGGTCAAAAGATCAGCTTTGTTGATAAGCAGTAGGCTTCTCCGAATGCCCTTTCCAGTTCCCTTTTCACCCTCGGGCCCTTCAACATCCCTGACATAATCCTCCAAGTCTTCACAACGAAATCGTAGGGGGTTTCGAGCATCCACGATTTGTATAACAAGATGCGAGCGCTCAAGAACACGCCAGAGCTGCCTCCAAACTTCGATATTGCGCTCAAAAGGAGTAAGAAGAAAATGTTCTTCTTCTTGAAGTCTAGAGGTTGAGTCGCATCCAAAGTCAATGTGCAGAGAGAACCAGACTCACTCAGCTAGACCCCGACGCCAGTTAAGAAAGGCGGCCTTTTCTTGCTGGTCAAGTTCAGCTGTGGTCATACCTTTCGTCCATGGAGGTCGCCGAGGCACCCTTAATCGCTGCTTGTTCTCTTGATGTCTCTGTAAAGTTTTCTTTTCTTCTTGTTCGTTCAGAAGATATGGATTCTGTGAAGAACTGGCTGATTGTTGAATGACCTTGACATTTCGTCGCTCTTGCAGTATAATTAGCAGACTTATCGATAGAAGCGGTCCTTCACATACCGGCTGTGAATTCTGTGCCTGCTAACTGGGCAGTGTTCAAAAACTCGTCTAGATCTCGCTCTTGAGTTACAGATTTTAGACGAGAGGTTGGATCCACATCTGTGACATACTACTTGAATTGTGAGTATACAGACCACTTTATAGTCTTTTGGACCTCTGACCAGTCCCGATTCCTGCATTCTGCGTGCATCTTTGATTTTCTTGTTGATAATTGCTCGGCCAAGCCCACTCGGATTGTGATCTCGACCTTTGGGAGGCTATATGTTGTTTCAGATTTCCGAAAAGCACCATACAGCCTGTAGTGCTCACCATATTGTCTTCGAAAGATGATGGAGGGAAGGAAGAAATGAAAATTTGTCTTATGAAATGATAATGACGTTCTGATCGAAGCTGATTTGCTTATATCTCCCACCTCAACAGCACTTCTTTGCTTTTTTTTTTTACGACCACCATGATATTGGGTGCATTGTTTTTTCATCTCTTTCTGTGCATTAAATACTCAAGTTCTGTTCTGTAGACCGACCGCCATCCCCCAGCTCAACTATTCTTCCAGAGTGCGTCGAAATATGCCATTCATTCACTATCTTTACTCATGAATCCGCCAAACAGCTACGTCACGTCAGAGAATACTCGTCCGCCACGGTAAGCAGCTCGTATGCACCTACTCAAGCGCTCAACGACGATTGGCTAAACGATATCGACGTGAAGATATTGGACCCACGAGCGCCCAGAATACCCAATCACCTATACTTTTACCAACTGGAATTCTAAAACTATGCTGTTGATACCCCCAACCGACACAGCAACAACATCTGGATCTGAGCCCCTACCATCATACACTATCTCGGTATCGCTGAACCTCAATCCGTTTCTCCCAATATCGTATGTAACAAGTGTTCATAGAGTGGGGTCGGAAGACAGCTTGTTCTTGGGTGAATTTGAGTACGTTCCGAGTCCATATTTATTCCATTCCATTGTCTATGAACTTCTCCTAGGTTGGCCATAAACCATTCTCGGGAGATACTGATAATGGGCGGCTTCAGTACGCGTATATCAAACGTACTTTCCAATATACAATCTTCACCGGTAAATGAAACCATACCATCCCATTGAGCGCTCGCTTATTGCATAGCATCCAATAGCGGCATTGGTGGTGGGGTTTCGGTAACGTATCCCTTCGCTGGGATTGTCGAACAGCGCTTGAAGACGGGTCATTTATGTGCATTGTAAGCCAACTAGCCACTTCCTATTCTCCAATAATGGTTTTGAAGAAACACGCGTTATATCAGTGCTACGCCGCGGATGATTCGAGGAGTCAGCTTGCAACATTTATCCCTCCGCCAATTTCATCATCTCCTCCTCTTCCAGACCCCGTACTGACGGTGTTTCCGGATGGGCATCAGTGCTTTGACCACATTTTGATATCCGCATTGATCATCGAGAGAAAAATGACGATGAGCTAAAGCCTTTTATGACGACCCTGAGTATGCACGGCGAATTATATCCTTGCAAACTACATTGATACATTGATATGTACAATATATAATATGATGTGGACAGGGTATTAGTAAAGATTAGAGTATGCTGTATGATGAAACTAATGCTATATGGGTAACACTATAGTCGTGGTCTTGAGCCGTCATAATCCTCGTGTTTCCGATTATCTAGTTCAGTGGTATGCACGTCGACGCGAGATATTCCGTTCGTCTTCCCGCTAGCCCCGTCGACATCTTCGCCGGTAGTCATTGTTACCGCCTCGTCATTCACAGCTGTCTGATCATATGAGTCTTCCTTTATAGTCGCGCCACGTCCAGCTTTATTACCCTTGCCGCTGCTAGGATGGCTATCGGAACAGCTTTCATCCGTGAGAAGGTTAGGTTGACCCTCAACTCTCTCTGCTAACATGTCTGCAACGCCTAGGTAGAACGTTGCCGGTCGGAAGTTGATATGACGTCCGGTCATTTCTGCCCATTTATATCGTGCAGCGTTTATCCAACCGACTAGATCAAGATGGTTCACATCCTCTAAGGTACCCAGGTACGTGCCCTGAGAACTGACTTGTGAATGGCAATTCGAGGCACAACAAAATGCACTTACCCATTTAGCAGAGTTCACAGAAACTAACCCATCATTGGGTCCTTCTTTCTCTAGCACCACTGAATGCGACCATTTCCAAGTATCCACGAACCCGGGGTCATAGACTGCTCCCCAGCTGAAATATTGAACGCCATCCACGTCCTTGACGTCCTCGTTGAAACGGCGCATATTCTCGACTGTTAAAAACTCAAATGCCTTTCCATCGCCTCCGCCGTTCGGTAGCATATCCAAAAATTGCAGGAAAGAAGGCATGCGACTTTTTCCAAGTGTAGTAAGGAAACGGTCGGCAAACGCAGAGCCTCGGTGAGGGGTCCCAATGGTGGTAATGGACAGAACGGAGAAATTTCGATGAGTAAGTTTGGAAGTTAGATAGCGACAGTCAAGCCCACCCATGCTATGACCTTTCGTCAAAGTCGTGCGTGAGAAATTGAGACCGAGTGACAGTGGAGGACATACCTATTAGATGCACGCTACGCCCGGGATAAGCAGCAGATATTTTTTCTTCCAGCACCTTCGCTCTGTCGATGGGAGTGCTTGTAGCTGGAACTCTGGTGATGAGAACCTCTGATCCGTTGGCTTCTAACACCTCTTTTATCCCGCGCCAGTGGGTTACTTGTAGAGGAGCTATTGCAGGTCCAATAGTTACTGAATCGAAACCTAGAAGACCATGGCAAAACACAATTGGATTTTTTGGAGAACGATCTATGCTACATGAGTAACCTTGAAATTTTATAACGTGGGGGAGAGAAACATACACTTCTTCCGAATGCGGTCCCGCTCCTCTTCGACCGTGTCTGCTCTATCATCTTCACCAAGCATTCCGTCTACATCTTCTTTGTTTTCAGATTGAAACCACCACCAGTTTTTGGGCCAGGTGCTATCAAACGCAGATGTTCTCTCTGAGGATATGGAATGTGAACTGCGGCGATGATCACGTTGAGAGACAGAGCGCAGGGTATCTAGGGAAGTGCGATGGGTCGGAGAATCGCCAAGTATGACTGGCAACTGATAAATTGATGACTGAGAAGATATTGGAGAAGATGATAGTGGAGAAGAGGAATAGTTCAGTTGGCTTCCGGTCGATAACGATGATGTCGGTAATGTTGTCCGTGTAAGACTGTCGAAAAATTGTGGGGAATGACCGTGTCCTAGACGCGATGTATACAGCGGCGTTGGTAGCCGAGCCAACGGCGGTCGTGCGGGTAAACGTAATGTTTCATGCAGGGCCTCATTTAGCGATGCCAAAGCTGGCGACGGGGGAGTCGATGACCTGGATGACGCGGGAGACGACGGCTGTGATGAGCTTGTTGATTTACTTGAACTGTCATTGTGGTACGGCGACCATGTTTCAAGCCACCGGACTACAGGTTGAGATGACTTGTGGAACGTCGAGGGCGCCTGGGAAGCGGTCCTTGGCTTCGAGGGCATCGCGACGAACAACGAGCAGGCTATGCGGCGCATGCAACGGTCATGGAGTAATGTCGGTACTTGTACTGAATTGGAGTCTGAAATTGCGGGGCTGACGTGTGGGGTTAGGGTTAAGATGATTGCTTCCGTACTCCCACCACAGCCCGCCCTCAGTGACCGTGCGTAAGCCTTATCCATTTGGAACAAGCAACTCCTTAAATTTTGTGGTAGTTTCTACTACCCGTGAGGACTTGGACGCAGCCAAGACCTTAGCCAAGGTCACTTCACCCCCAGAGTATGTTGGAAGCTTGGAAAAAAGTTGATTGCGTCCTTACTTTTCTGTCCAAGGACGCCACTTTTCATTTGTGCATGTCAAGGTACAGGACTTATATAGTTTGTGGATGCGCAGTTTATCTATGATACAGGTTGTTTTCGACTCTTCCCTTCCCGTGATCGCGTCACTGCTCACCGCAAACGAGACCATCCTGACACTCCCGACGATGACTCTACCGTCATTACCTGGAACGAGTGAAATCAGGACTATTCATTCACTCGGGTCCTCAATGTGCAGCGGCGCATGGTAGTTCTAAATGATATAGCGGAAGTAGGGTGAGCGGTCGGCAGCATCAGCGCTAACAAGAGTCAGCGAGTGCGCCATGAAAGCTGATAGGCAACTTACAGCTTCTTATCATCCCAGTCTCTTGTGATATCCTCAACAGTCAGCAGGTCTCTGCTCTTGTTCTCTCTCGCATAGACGATTTTCAATACAATGGCACAAGTGATACCCATGGCGGCTAGCGCGAGTGAAACGCCATAGCCAGTCTGATACTTCGGCGATTCAGATGTGAGATATATGTTCGAACCAATTAGGCCGGAACAGTTGCCAATCCCCATAAGCATTCCCATTGCAATAGCCTAACGATGACTATCATTTACGCCGGTGAGCATAAAACGGGCTACCTTTTTATAACCGATAACATTGTTGGCCATCCAAGAGACGCTGGTAGGAACGGGAGAATACGAAGCGAACACAATCAAACTGGTACCCAAAATCAGTAGAATATTGTAAGCAATCGCAGATATCGCGTACATCAATCCAAACAAGTTCACACTAGCAATATGTTTCTTTCCTGCTGTCGCAAAACATATAGCTACACCTGTAATTGCACCTGTGAAGGGGATGACGATGTGTAACTGGAGAGAAGGTCAGCTACCGAACAAAAAGAGACAATGACTCAGTTTACAAAGCGACTTCTCCTCCGGTCACCCCACCAGCTGTTGAAGTAGGTCAAGACACAAGCCGCAATGTAAATAGGCACGGGGATTAGGTATGACTCATAAGTAGTAAACTCCAGAGACTTTATAATAACCGGTAGTGTGACTGCATGAAAACTGTCAGCTGGGAACTTGCCAACGGGGGTGACAATGAAGTCGCGTACAAGAGATGGAATAACCTCAAAACATAGAATCATTGAGACCAAATTTATCCAAGAGAGGCAGAACAACATACCAAGAGCACCATGAGTTACATCTAACAATACCTTGGATTAGTACTAGATAAGAGCAATCTAAATGTGATGCATACAAATGCCAATTTGAAAGATCATTTGCCAGTCAGAGAATGCCATCTTAATGTACTTCCAATCGAAATGCTCTGCAGGTGGTACAGGACCCTTGCCAGAAGTCCGTTAGTCTTCAATCGGGCAGTAGCATCACACTATTAGTATGGCACTTACAGTTTCAGTGTATCGTTGCCGTAGAATCAGGAAGTTCTTCTCTTCATCACTGAGCCATTTCCCGCAGTAGGCCGTGCTGTCTAAGATGATGAAAGGACCAAGAAGCCCTAACACGACAGTTGTCAGGCCTTCTACCAAGCTTTACAGCCAAGTCATAAAAATGGTAGCATAAGAGAACGACAGCCAACTCACAAGATCCATCGCCATCCTTCCATACCCGCTAAACCGTCCATAAAACTGATACCATACGCCAAAATTCCGGACAACGCGCCAGCGACAGACGCAGCACAGAAAAATAAAGCAACACGAGACGCCATCTCGGAACGAGAATACCACATAGAAAGCGTATATCCAGCGGCAGGAAATAGACCAGATTCTGTTATACCCAAGAAACTACGGGCCGCCACAAAGCCGCGATACGACTGGACTGCAAATCTTAATGCGAGCATATATATGCACACTACTGCATGTACTCACTCAAGCAAGTCAAGGACATTACAAGTCCCCAAAACAATGTCAGGCAAGATATGTACCATTTGGGCTGAAACTTCTTCAGCATCATCTGCGAAGGTATTTCGAACACGATCTACAGAAACGATGTCGTCAGCTGACTAGTAAGAGACTTCGGTTCCCAAGATGGTGCTATACATAGAACACGAAAAACAAAGAAAGAGCAGTATTATACTGTTTATCGGTCATTGGTATTGTCTTCGTCAGGCCAGCTACTTTCGCATTTCCGACATCTGAGCAGTATGTTCGAGTTCTGTCCAGGGAAACAGTCGTGGAAAATATACTTCCGCGGTCCAGGAAGGACATCAGATACAGCAGAGCAAACACGGGCACCAGACGACACTGTTATAGAGTATTAGCCTGTTCTGAGCAAGCCGATTGACCGCAGGCAGCATACGTCGATTTTTCTTAGCAATTTTCCAAGTACATCTCCTTGATACTTCTTACTCAAAGCCTACAGCGGAAACGAAGAGAACACGATTGACGATGGCGAATGTAATGTCATCCCCAAACGGCACACCTTGAATTCCTCATATTCTTCCTCGTAATTCGGGGCTTGAACAGTCAAGATGTCTTGCTTGTCCTTTTCCTGTAAGCTGATGGAAGACATCGTACACTGGAGGGTGGGTCTGTGCGCGCTTCTGACAACGGGGAGCTTGAGAGATGCGAACAACTAGAAAGGCACGCCTTTTCGTTATCTTCTGCTGCACGTAAGTTGAATTCTCGCGAGAAATCAGATAACAGTCACGAGCCCCGTTATATGAACGGCTATCATCCCGAAAACGGACCGATCCAAAAATCAGGTCGCCCCCAAGTTTCCGCGATCAGCAGAAAAATCAGAATATCACTGACACTCAACTTGTGTGGATGCTCGTCAATTCAAAAGATGGATTTCAAAAGGTCATCATGGACTCTTCTGATATTGTTCAATATGTGTGTATATCGATGGGCTGATATATTCGGTTTCATTAGTAAAAAGCATTCCCAGTCAGAAAACGATTTCTCATCCATGATCTACGTACACGCGGAGTGGGGGCCCGGAAGCGGTGGGTGGAAGGCACTGTTGCTGGACACGCTCCCACACGCTTTATCGAGCAATGGGTAAGTTTAGAGTTTAAACAGGTTGATAAACACGCCGTGGCTCATGAGATCAGGCCCTGTGTTCTCCATACGTTTCATTGGGCTGAGAGGCAGTTCGATTTTGACAAATGGACCCAGGGCTGTAGTCAATTCCACGAAGATGGTGATACTGGGACACGAAAAACAAGCAGTTTCTCTAGCAAAGTATCATCAGGCAAAATTAGACGAGCTAGTCGCATAAAACTCGGATGTGGCTTGAAAAAGAAGCTGTATATCCGGGCAAGGAAACAGTAGGGAATTCTGATTTCCTGAAGGCAGAGCCTGTCCGTTATTATGCAGACTCGGAGTTTTCGATCCGCTTCTGTGAGAACGGTATGAACCCGGAGAGCCAGGAACGAAACTAACGCACGCGGATTTCCGGATATTTGCGTATGTTCTGACATTACTGTGACTTTCTGTTCGACGCCGCCTGACACATTTCAGGTCAACCATGATTCTTTGACAAGCCCGAAACTGATGTGAATGGTAGGTTTGAATCAGGCCTGGTTTCAAAGGAGGAACTGCCGCCCGGAAACCTCATAGGCATCGAAGTGCTTACCAGTGGCAGACAGTAACATAAAGGACAAGTGAAAGATCTCGATTATTGTCACCAGAGGTTGTGGCCACTCACGCCGCGATCAAGTACTGACAACATGACGAAGCTGCAGATTAATTGAAGCAATGAGGCTCGGGAGCTGTTGTACAATAGAGGATGCGATACCGTATGTATTCCGACATATGTTGCTTAAAAGGCCAAGCGGAACATGAACTGGAAGCTGTATTGCTTAGTGTCTGGATCCCAATGGGACCAATTCCAGTATCCAGCATCATCAGCTTCATCTTCAATCTCGCGAGCTGGTATACGGAATGCGATAGTTTCATATGGCTCGGCCGCAACCTTCAAACAGATTAGTACCCCGTGGTGGACTACTTAAAATATCAGAAATGGACGCACGATGAGATATTGGTATGCCTTGTTCGGTGGTTCCCTCTTTTGTTCCCAGGCACTCATGAACCGTCTCCGAGGAATTACTCCTGCTTTGATCTGGGGAAGATGAACTTGGACCATCATGCCTTCCTTTCCAGTGTCCATATCCCGCACTTTTGTAACACGATACCCCGGTCGGCCAATCTTTAGGAAAACTTTTCGTTGGATGCTGCTCTGGGTGGGAGCAATCATCAGCTGCGTATCTTTTGCATCACGAGCCGCGCGGCGGGCAAGGTTGGTCTGATGTTTTTTCCCTTGGGTGTGTGCAAGATAAGAGCCTTCATTTGTGTGAAGGGTCAGACATAGACGACATTCGAGAGAGCCAAGGTGGTTGCGAAGAATATATGGATCCTGCGAAAGAATAAGCCTCTAAGCCTCAGCGCAGTAAGTCAAGGCCAATACATACCTTGGCAAGATCAATGGTCTCCAATGCAAGCTTCCTGAGACGTTCGCGCCGATCAACATTTGTCTCTGAAGCCCCGGCAACACCACCACCACCGAATTTAGATCCAACACGGTTCTGCCATGAAATGGTCGGAATGGGTACAATCATTCATCGGTGTTGACGTACCTGGTAATCTAAGACGTCCTTTGAGTATAAAAAGAAGCGAATAACAATGACACGTACCCATAACTGAATAGAAGAACGAGAGCGAGACGAGAGTAGCAGGAAGTGAAGGAAGTGGTTGTGTGAAATTGCCTACCAGGCTGTCGACAAACAAAGACACAGCAAAATATAGGGGTCAACCGTCAAACTGATGAAAAAAGAAATGCGCAAGGTTCAATAAATTAGATGACTCTTACATGTATATGATCTTCACGTTGCTCTGGAAAACTGTTAAGGACAGAGTGAACAACAAAGGATTGAGATTCGAGTGCATATACTACTGCTACGAAATTCTAAAAGCTACAACTTGAATGCCGTGGTCGTGCATACGCGCGGCAAGGAGACAGGATCATCGCGCTAGATCAGAGCAGACCCAGTATTGAATATTTTCTTCTATAGCCTTACTTGGCCGTTTCAGCATCTTCAAGAGGGGGAGGACCGTCGTCATCAGAGCCGTCATCGGAACCGTCATCTGCAGCGCCAGAGGGACCAGCGCCCGCTCCACCACCCATCTGAGCCATTAACTGAAGACAAGTCCATCAGTGGATGTTCATCGCAGCAAGTGGCGAATATACCTTTTCAAAGTCCATATCACCCATTCCTCCCATTCCTGGCATGCCTCCCATTCCCGGCATACCTCCCATTCCCGGCATACCACCTCCCATGCCACCCATGGCCTCCATATCGTCTTCAGCTTCGACTGCGGCACCGTCTTGCTCATCCTCATCAACCCATTTGCTGAAATCCGTCTTCAAGAAAGCATTCCTGACTTTCTCTTTTGTAAGACGAGGCCAGAATTCCTCCTTCTTTTCCTTCTTTCGAAGTGTGAGAAAGAGAGAACGAGTGTTCAGACGCCTCAAAGATTTCTGCAATTTCATCATGTATAAGTACAACAATTTGGAGTGGACAGAAAACATACCTCGGGGTCGATCTCCTCAAAAAAGTGGAGGTCGAAGACGTATGATTTTTCAGGAATACCTTTTTCTGGGCTAGCCACAGCTTCAGTAAAGTAGTCAAGAGGTAGTAGAAGACAAAACGAACTTTCCGGCTTTTGTCTTGAATGATAGGCTGGTTGATGTCAGATTGCATTCCAGGCTCGAAGGCTGGATGTCTGGAACATTGACGGTGAGATAGATGATGTTCTAAACAAGCGCCGAAAAAAAAGGCGACGCGTCAGTCGGAGAACAGATCGCGGTCGACGAGAGAGCATGCCTTTTCGTCATCAGTGGCCGAGCTTCGCTGAGCCCATAGTACTTCAGGATGAGTAGTCATCGCGTAGGTGATGATAATAGAGGGAAAAGATGGAAGCTGGGGAAATGCAACCTTAGAAGGATCGAGAACCTTGTAGCAAACAGCCGACAACATCGACACAGCATAGCGTCCACTACTTGATACTTCGCCGCCATCATGTGGTAGCCATTATTTTTTCCGTTTTTTTATCTTGTAGTCCGTGCTGAAATTCAGTTTTTCTAGGTGTACTCGATGGTTCTTACCTCTGCTACTGCTGCCACTGCCAACGGCTCCTCCATACTTCCTCCTTCTGTTCCTGTTGTCGTTGATGATGCACGCAAAACCATGGTCAGGCATTCCCCGTGCTGTCTTACAGCCGCTGACTCTTGTCTAGTTTTTACTGCATCATTCTCATCACAAGTCTATTCATTTCCTCGTGCTACTGGCAGCCCTTCTCGCTCGACACACCTCTGACAAGTCCATGGGCAGAAAATATCATCACTTACAGCCACGCGCTTACAGCCTCGCTCTCGTCTCTACCACATCGTGCCCAAATGCCCACCACAATACGTGCGGTGGATCGCTGTTGGTGCGATCTATCCTCCGGGGCCTTTTTTGAGCCCTTCAATATGTCCCGATGGGAACACAATACCGTTAATCGACTCAAGGATGACCTGGAGCGTCAATGGAAGGCGGAGTCCGCAAACGCGACTAACAACATCACTCGAATGAATGAAGACTTCTCATCGTCGGATACATCACGTAACATCATGGAATCGATATGGTCCATGATTACTCGCAGCTCCTCGGCGCCGAGCGATTCTTCCCCAGCGGTAGCCGACACAGTTACGAATGATTACGCAACGCATGACGCCGAGGCTAAACATTCGCTATTCCGTCAGCAGTATGATTTACGGAGGTACGGTGTAGATATGATGATAGATTTTAGTTGGTCGGACAACAAGTAATACAAATGCTTATTTTTCTTCTCGTTGTGTTGAATGATAGCATGTACATAATGAAGTACGATCACACACTGTATTCCTATTAATTTTTTTGTTAGAAATCCTTGCCTTACATTGAAGTTAGTGGTCGTGAGAGTAATCATGGCGAGTTGCCGCGAGATATCTGTTCGCCCCTTGCTGTACCTAAGGTCGCTAACAACTGGAATGTTTGAATGCGGGATAAATATAACAGCCAAGCTAATGATCTTGACAGCATAACCACAAGTCCGAAACAAGAACGGTAATAATAGAACAGAAAAAGATCCCAAGAGGGATATTGAATCTAGCTAACGAGACAAAGTCTAGATATGTCATAAAGGAAAGTAAGGATCAAAAGATTGGATGGTTCCTCAAATGTTCGAAGACGTGTATAGGGTTTTATAAGGCAACGCACGACTTCCCATCGGAAGAGCGAGTGTAACCAGGAACGCATGTATAGACTGGAAATTTTTTCATCAGATACATATACAGATCCAGGAAATGATCATCACCTCGGCATTGCCTATTTTCGCAAGCAACGTTCCAAGCCCCGGAAATTGCAGTACAATCTTCACCTTCTCCAAGAGTGGGACATCCACCGCAAGCCTCAAGGTCACTGGACGTGTCGATGCACTCATAATCACCATTGCCAGTCAACCCGGCGATGGGACAGGCATCCAAACCAAACGGACAGAGGGAGACTTCACGAGACTTGTGGATGTTACGTTTACGGTAACCGCCGTTGTGGCCGGATGGATGCGATGAAGGCGGGTTGGTCGGGGTGGGGTGGGGCAAGCAAACGTGCGGTCCCTGATACCAGTCCCAGCCCGACGGACACTGAGGAGGCGGCTGGTTCTGGGTGGGTGGGTGTGAAGGAACACAGCAGCCATTATCCTTGCTCCAGTAATGTGTCGATGTAGGACAATCATGACCTGCCGGAGGGCTCGGCTTAGAAGGGGGCCCGCCCGTAGGAAGACAACAGCTTGTATCGTCGTACCTAGGAGATCGGATAAACATGTATCTAAGAGATGAACATACCAAGTTACATACCAGAATTCGTTCTTGGAGCAACTGCTGCTATCCCCACCGTTATGAGAGGCGACAAGGGGTAGCGCGATTGCAACCAAAGCAAGCTGGATAATGAATTGCATGCTGGTAAAGGGCGTCAGTAAAGAGCGGGAGGTATTATTTGGGTCTGGCAATTTAAAGATGGAAGATGGAAGGGGAAAAGAAGAAATAATAATAAGAGCACGAAGAAGCATCCCTTAGGTCTTAAGTACCATCGGGATTCTATGGCCATCACGGGAATCTGTCGCCTTTTCCCATCTCCTGGGTCTCTCTTGAGCTCTTTGTCATACAAATAATCCGTGTGACCAAACTCAGATTACAGTTCATCACTAAATCATTGTTTCAGTATCATATGCTTCGAGAAGAGAAAGCGAGGGTCAGAGACACCGCAAGCGATGGTCCCAACAATTCCTAAAGGCTTGGCATGGAATCGGCACCGGCAGAGGAGGACATGTCTGGAGCAAAGTCCACGCGGGCAACAATTGTGCCTGTTCCACCTAAAAAAACAAGGGTATGACGGGTCGAATGTAGTAGAAGGACACCTCAGAACACTTCAAACATTCACTTTCATCATTTAGGAAACTTGATATTGGTATAGCCGTGCTAAGACAGGTAGAAAGAAGTCCTCTTATTCTTTGTATTGACGACCGCTATGAATGAATCAACAAGTACCTCGCAACAGGACTAACAGCGAACGCACCTCAAGACACGCCTCCGGTCTTTTGATAAGCCCGCGTGGCAAAATACCGCACATCCGCGTCTTGATCATTTTTCAGTTGTTCTAAAGCAGGCAGTATTCTCTGAACCAGTAAGCGGCCTTCAGGAGTACCGCTGTATGTCGCGGCCAAAACTTCCAGCGCCTTCGCGACATTGAAACGAATATTAGGTATGGCGTCTGTGGCAAGCTGTAGGAGGGGGTCGATTATTTCGGCCTGGACAATTTCCAGACTTAGGGAGGGGGCCATGATCTGACAGGGCATAAGCTCGGTGTCGGCAGACTATGATGGCATGAACATACGGTAATTGCCTGAACTGTTGTCATTCTGAACAGATAGTTGGGGTGCTGGCCCATACCCATCACTCTTGGAACGATGGCAACCTTCGCCCAATCCAAACCGAAAACCTCAATCAACTTCTTCAAGTTTACGGTAGCGGACTCCCGTATGCTGAAGACGGTATCTCCAAGCCAAGACATGCAAAGATTTCCCAGTTGTTCGTCAAAGAAAGGTTTCCCCAACTGCTTTGCAAGCAGCGGAATGTATTCGATGATGGCCTGACGTACTCGCCACGATTTGTCTTCAGCCAGCTCCACGATGGCAGGGAGAAGGTTTTCGGAGAGAAGCTCAATGCCGATAACTAGAATCGCCTGTCAACGAGCAATCTGAATGGCAAGGAAAAATGAACTTGCCGGTGTTGACGGTTTCTAATTTGCTTATGACATTCAATCTCACGTCAGGGAAGTCGTCTTTTAGCAATTGAAGGAAGAGAGGAAGCAGGTGTTCAATCGTGCTTTCGCGTCCCAGCAATGGTGCTAGTCCGCTGATTTGGTTGGCAAGAGCGGCGCGGACATGCTGCGAAGAGTCCTGAGACATGTCACGGACGCATGGCACGATACGAGCCAGAATGACTTCTTTGTCGAGGAGCTTTGAGAAACCTGGCCGACGTGTTGAGAAATAAGCTTCTTAGGAGTTCGAATAAGGGCAATGTACCTGGTATTTGACCAGCAGCCGCCGTTCGGACTTCGGCTTCGTTGTCCTTGAGCAGCTGTACAAACTGTCCAATCAATTCTTCTCTAACGATTTCAACTCCAACGGCTTCCGCCAGCTTCCGGTTAATGAGTAACAGACAAAATCCTTAAACAATGGCACATACCTCGTTGAAGTGATTAGCCGCCATGTACCGAACCCTCCAGCTTTTGTCTCCTATGCTATGCCTAATCTGCTTTAAAAGCTGTTCCTTGACTTCCGCCGGGGACATTCTCTGAGCGATAACGATGAGATCTTCAACGGTCAACAGTCTAACGGAGTCCTGGTCATCAGATTGAAGCCTGCGGTATATCGGTAGTCCATCGGTGAGAATATGCGGCGTAGAGAAATGCTTCAAAAGCGGCTACAGAAAGAGAATCAGGATTGTTCAGTCTATCTGTACGTGTGTAGCTAGCCATCACTTACTCCTAGCCATTTTGCTGCTGCTCGACGAACCATAGGCGTGTCGTCAGAGCCTAGAGCTGCAAACCCTTTCCGCAACTCCTCTTGGATCGCAGGGGAAACATTGGCGTAAACAGCGGGATACAAGGCAGCCGACGACGTTCGGGACGTGAACCACTCGCCATGCGATAGACGTTTCAGAAGGGGGATGTAGTATTCTTCCAACTGGGACGGTGAAAGGACTGTTGCAATCTTGGTGATTGATTCTGCCGCCTAAGTATTAGAAGGATAACTATGAGTACTTCGAAAATCAGTCGAGGATGGTTAGGCAACTCACCTTGTCCCGAACCAGAGTTTCCTCTACAGCAGATAGATTCTCCAGCGCCGCCAACAGCACATGAGCATACTCCTTGCCCCCGATATAATCTTCAAAGGTACCCAGCTCCTCTGCAAGGGCAAGCAGAACTTCGTCTTCATCATCGACTGAATCTTGAAGGAAAGGAACGAGTTCGTCTCGCGCACGATCAGGGCCTAATGCCAGTGCAATTGTCGGAATGCTGTGGATGGCATTTAGACGCAGTTGCACATCTTCTGAACGTAATTCGTCCATAAGAATCGCAATCGGTGCGATCTGAGGACGTGATTAGGGAACACGGCGATGTAATATTCATCGGAAAGACATACATCTTCTGTAGGGAAATTAGGATCCATGTTGGTGCTCCAATTCGGGGATAGTTCGTATTATTATCGCGCAGTTATCGCTTGTTGTCGATATTTAAGACGATGGTAGTGATAAGAAAGGGAAATGGTGCTGGTTGATCGTGTGTAGAGGCAAACGAAGGTCAACCAAATCCAGCGGACAGCGCGAGCCACATGGCGACAATTGCCTTTCTTGTCAATTGCACAGTATCAATGCCTCTTCAATTTAAGCGCATTTTATTCGAGATATATAGTGATATTTCTATGTGGAGCGTAGAATTACAGAATAATTGTTAAATTCTCTTAACCTAATCGTCCAAACCCTCCTCCCACTCCTCATTAGCCACTGCACACTTTGTTAGCACACGAAGAGAGAAACAACGATGATATGTACTCACAGACTGAAATGTTGTAACGATATCAGGAAAATTCTTCGCGAAGAAGAAAGAAAAACCAAAAATTGTGCGGAAACCACTGGAGTAACCAGTGGACATCTTTGTGACCGTATGGTGTACAGTCCCAAAGAGCCGCAACGCAGAAGGGTAACTGGGCGTGGCCGCAGTTATCCTCTGGAATAGGCGCTGAGCGCCAACAACGTGGATAATACCCAGGTACGCATGATGATACATCATGGAAGATTACTCGTCATGAGAGACGGAATGCAATTCCCCGACTTCGACAGTCGGACACAAATTCAGGCATGATAGCCCACGTAACATGCAATATACATTGCTGCAATGAAGGCCGGAGCCCCGTTATAGAACAGACGTATCGTCCACAACACTGAGGACAGCCGCACAGCCAGAGACCTCGTCGCACAAGAACTTGCGCATGACAGCGTCGATGACTGGAGAGACCAGCTTCGTACGCTGTAAATCCGAGAGGGTGACTGTGAGCGTTCCAGCCAGCTTCAGGTACCACAGGATGTAGTATAGGCATGATGGCCAACAGTGGTTCTACCGAGCCTCCACCAAGGTGCGTACGATGCACACGGGGGGCCGATGGACCAGAGATCCTCGTACACCCCCAAACCCCTGGCAGTCCGGCAGACTGTACTCGGTCACATTATCGGTATCGCGCGATAAGCGGTCTCCAGCAGGATATCAGAATCAAGTCGTCAGATATGAGCGGCTCCCATGAATTGTGATGGTCCACTCAGATAGGATCCAAGACGGAGTCAGTAAGCATGCGAAGCATGATGAAACATTTATCTTCGTAGACAAAGGATGACGACGACCCACCCACAAAGAGGCAGGGGTAAGAAGACTGAAGCAAGCTTAGTCTCTTACTCGACACCAGTCGGTCACAGTGTCAAAAGATGTATGTATTTCGAACTGCGCGATAGCACAGAACGACAGGGCTTGCCTTTGGCGGGAACTTTGAGCACACAAGGCACAGGGCAAGCCGATAGAGCAAGACTCCTCGTACTTGCCACATCAAAGTCCCAAGAGTCACCAGATCGAGAGTTGCCTGGCCAACAAAGACCGAACGAGCTCAAGGGAGTCGACATCGTCGTAGCTCGGAGAACCGTGAAACAGAAGGGAGTCATAAATAAGGGGGCGACTTTAGGGCAGGCTGCGGAAGCAACGGACCGGGGCTATATATGACACAAGAGATAGGGGTACTCGTTATCAGCAATGCCCGTTCAGCTTACGGCTGGAAAATTAGTCCTGTCTCATCCCAAGGCATGCTTTCGACTAAATTATCCTGGAATACCAGTATTCTGACCTCGAAGGTGCCAGGGGCCTGTCGTCGAAGTGCTTCTCTATGGCGCCAGCATCATCTCATGGCAATCAGGAACGAAACGCAGCCCAGAGCCCTCTGAACGTCTCTTCGTGTCACAAAAAGCCGCAGTAGATGGAAGCAAACCCGTTCGCGGAGGCATCCCAGTGGTCTTCCCATGCTTCGGAGCACCAACACATCCAGATCATGCTCATTTGAAGCAGCACGGTTTCGCCAGAAATTCGGTTTGGAACTGGGATGGAACGTCGATCGATGAGAAGGACTACGTTTCTGTCCAGCTCAGTGAGTTGCCGATGAGCTGGATCACATTCTGTATTGGCTCTGTACTCACACTCTCTCAAGCACTGAAACCAACAGAAACAATCACAGCAGTCTACAGCAAGCCGTTCCTATTGACATACGTAGTGACACTATCAGAATTCGACTTGGAGACAGACCTATATGTTCAGAATACGTCCACCTCCAACTTGGAGTTCCATGCACTGTTCCATAACTATATCCGAGCTCCATCCGCCGACGTGCTTGTGGCCCCCCTTCAAGGCTTTACATATTACGACAAGACGGAATCAACAGACGAAGGAAAATCGACACCGAAAATCGAAGCCAGGGGAGGTGTAGACGTCAAGAAGTTTACAGACTCCGTGTACGAGAACGCGAATGGGAAGTACGAGGTGACATGGCCTGGTGGAGGGTTAGACATAACGTCCAATAACCTCAAGGATGTAGTAGTCTGGAATCCTCAGGAAACCGGTCGGAAAATTGGCGACATGGAAGAAAATGGATGGTAAGTCTGCGTGTCATTGTGTGGAGTACGAGCCTAACCGACACGTCGCAGGGAAAACTTTGTTTGTGTCGAGCCAGGATATGTTCGAGGATTTGTGAATTTGGAGGCAGGTAGATCATGGACTGGCAGGCAAACACTTAGCGTCATACACGAAGAGCGCTTGCCAAATTTGTGAATTTGAAATTTGTACAATACCTACGATGACGTCATCCAAGCTGGCTTTCCTTGTTACTAACATGTTCTCTCGTCTGGCGTCTACCTTCACTTTTCGGCAAGCATCGCACAGTGCAGCACGCCATCTCGAGCGCCCATTCCATAATGCACGAGCGACACTGTCGCCGTCGACTGTCAGCACCCTGCCTAGGTCATGTCCTGCGTGCCATCAGCCTCTTCCTTCGACTCTGCCCGCCTGCTCGAACTGCGGTTCAATAACAAATATACCCTCTGACATCAACTACTATCATCTTCTTGGCTTTGAATATAACCCATCACAATTTCACCTGGACCAAGGCGTACTACGCAGCCAGTTCCGACGCGCACAGGTAGCATGCCATCCCGATGCATGGACGTCCAAGGGCCAAGTGCGGCTTCTACATGCTTGTATTAATCATCGCTCACAGGCCGTAGAGAAAGACAGATGTTGCGCAGCTTCTCTCTTCGCAAGTAAACGAAGCCTATCAGACGTTACGAGATCCGTTGTCGCGATTGCACTACCTGCTAGCTCTCAATGGCGTACCAATGGAAGAAACAGACAAGTTGGAAGATATGGAATTTTTATCAGAAATAATGTTAGCCCGCGACACTATTGACGATGCTGAAGATAAAGCAGAAGTACTGCGAGTCGCTGACGAGTGTCAAGGTAGGTTTGAAGCTATCCTGACCGCACAATAGTTGATGATGCGTACAGAAAAATTAAAAAATGCGTTCAAGGAGATATCCAGACTTGTTGAAAGTGGCGACTGGTCTGCAGCAAAACAAGCAGGTCTCCGGCTCAAATATATACGAGGGGTGGAGAAAGCGGCAGAGGAATGGTTGCGAGATAGATAAGATGAAAATCAAACCATAGATTAGATCTAAAATATTGAGAATCTCGGCAGATCCCGGTAATTTTTGTGTGCATTTGCATCTCACCTCAACGGACCATTAATGCGTCTGTCCACTGTAGTGTGGTGCAGGTGCCGCCTTGCCATACGACCACTTCGCTCTACAGCACCTTTGCTGCGCCTCTTGTCGGTACCAGCCTCGTCGTCGTCGTCCTACTCGACGTCGGCAGCATTCAAGCGCTTCAATGCACAACAACATCAATTGCCTCCACAGGACAAGACCCGACATCACCTCCCTCCACAAAGCAACTCCCGGCGCCCCAATGCATCACACAAGGACAGTGATACCAATTTGTTCCGACGTCGTGCGCCTACGCCTCACCCCGTTTCTCCCACCGTCGTCTCTCCCCGGTTCCATGTTCCCGGCATGAAAGATACTCCTCGTCGTCTATATCCTCCAGCTATGCCAACCAGCAAACATGCTAAAGGAACCGGGTTCACCACACTGCACGACATGAGCTACATAAAAAATACTTACGGCTCAAATCCTCTAACACAACCACCGCCCAATCAAGTTGACGAGCCTAAGAATGCAGTCCATGGCCTTGCCTCCCTCTATGGTGAAAAACCCGACTACGTTCGAGAAAACGGCAGGTACGATCGTCAGTTTCTGTCAAGGTACGACGTTTATCTATTCCAGAGCCGCTCATGTACTCATGACGACCTAGAACAACCATCACCCTCAATTTCTTCGACCCACCCTTAGTTGGTATTGGTGATGCCTCATCCGTGAAAGGCTCAGATCGTCTTGCAAATCTTTCTTTGGTATACCAACTCAACAACCAGGGACTTGTGAGTCGCGTCTCTTTTGCCCAGTGATACATCTCTTATTTTTCTTCAGTTCGATGTCAAACCCTCATCTCAGCCAGCTACCGTTACACTTTCCGACAATTCTGTCCTGGACCTTACACTCGCCACGGAATTCCTTGATTACTATTGCCGCAAATTCCACTTCCAGTCTGCCGACATTCAGTACAATTCTCATGGTAATGTTTGGGAGTCTATTATGTCTATCAACGGGCGCAAAGTTGGTGTTGGTGCTGGCCGGAACAAAAAAGACTGTACCCACGCTGTCTACATGGATGTAGTGCAGTATCTGGAACAGTGCGACCCCGATCTTTGGAAGGAGTTCATCAGTAAACACCGAACGGGTGACCACCTGGGCGACGGGCCAAATATCCCGTTCTACATGAACAGGGACTTGAGCGATGATATCCGCGACCTTTGCGTTGATCTTGAGCGCAGTACATTGTATCAGTCGAAGCCGTCCGCCATCGCTGCACCTATCGTTCCAGTAAGCACGGGCTATCAAGGCAGGGTCATTTCTAGCGACAAGTTGGCAGACAAATCCTATCTCTTGGAACAGCGCCGCAAACGTTATCTCGAATCTCCCGAAACCGAACAGATCCGCGCTACGCGGCTGGCTCTTCCGCTACACCAGCGTGAAGAGGAGATTCTATCCACGGTCGCTGCCAATGATGTATGCATCTTCATGGCCGCCACTGGTTCCGGTAAAACGACACAGATCCCCCAGATAATTCTAGATTCGTATATCGACCGAGGAGAAGGTGCAAAGTGTAATATTCTGTGCACTCAGCCTAGAAGGTTAGCAGCTTTGGGTGTCGCAGACAGAGTTGCTACGGAGAGAGGGGAGCCACTAGGAAAGACTGTAGGATATCAGGTCCGATTCGAACACAAACTTCCCGAAAGGGACGGATCTATCACATTCCTCACCATTGGAGTGTTCTTGAGGAAGATGCAGTCCGTTCTCGCTGACCCCAACAATACTGATTTCGATCATGTCACGCACGTTCTTGTTGATGAAGTACACGAGCGCGACGTCGATACTGATCTCCTCCTTGTCGTCCTCAAGCGCCTTATCGCAGAACGAAAGGCCAAGGGTCATCCTATCAAGGTTGTCTTGATGAGCGCTACCATCGACCCTACACTTTTCCAGAATTACTTCCCCGACGACAATAATCAGCCTGCTAAAGCAATCAGCATCCCTGGACGGTCCTTCCCCGTTGAGAAGAAGTTTTTAGACGACTATTTGACGGCTATCACCGAAGGCGACGAGCGATGGGTGTTGGCAGAACCTTCAGTCAAAAAGTTTTTGGCCAAGGAGAAAACTTTCATGGCCCCTCAATCTTCCCTGGCGGCTGGTACGGAGAAGGACGAAGACATGGACATACCTTTCCCTCTCATCGCTGCTACCATCTCGCATATCCTTCAGGAATCGAGTGAAGGACACGTCCTTGTCTTCCTTCCTGGATGGGAAGAGATCAGTAAAGTCCAAAAACTGCTGACCACGGGAAGATGGATCGTAGATTTCAGTGACTTCGAAATTCATCTTCTTCACTCCACAGTACCCCTTGAAGCTCAGCAAGCTGTCTTTAGACCTCCCAAAAACTTAGGCACCAGGCGAATTATTCTGACGACGAACATCGCCGAGACATCCGTCACAATCCCAGACGTGGTCTACGTGGTTGATTCTGCTAGGCTCAAAGAAAACCGCTACGATCCCGAGAGACACATGACTTCCCTTGTTACTTCCTGGATTGGATCGTCCAATGTCAACCAACGTGCTGGACGTGCTGGCCGGCACCGACCGGGGACGTATTATGGTGTACTGAGTCATGGCCATTGCGAGGCGCTGAATACTTACCAGACAGTCGAGATGGCGCGGGTTGATTTGACAAACGTCGTCATGCATGTCAAGGCCCTCAATTTCCCCAATATGGATGTCAAGTCTGCTCTTGGTGCCACCATAGAGCCTCCGGATCCCCAGCGCATCGACATCGCATTGGAGGCTCTTAGGGTCGCGGGCGCCATAGATACAGAGGAGAACCTGACAGCACTGGGTCGAATCCTTTTGCAGATACCAGTGGACGTCCATGTCGGCCGCCTTGTTCTATACGGCAGCTTCTTCCGCTGTCTCGATGACGCCTTGACTCTAGCTGCCATCCTGAGCAGCCGTGACCCATGGCTATGCCCCATGATGATGAAAGCTGAAGCGCGCAAAGCAAAAGCCTCTTGGCTACCGCCTGATTTCCGATCGGACATACTAGCAACCTGGAAGGCGTATAACGCCTGGAATAAAATGATGTCAGAACGTCGTTTTATCGAGGCTCATCAGTTCTGCCAAGACAACTTCCTTTCGCGGTTGACTCTGCTGAGCATGCAGAAGCTCCGCTCTCAGATCCTCAGCTCGCTTCGACAGGCTGGTGTATTGAGAGCCACTACACAAGGCCCCATACGTGCCTACGCGGACGAACTGTCTCCAGAGCTCAATGACCACAGCGGTTCACTCCCCATTCTAGCAGCTCTGATTACGGTGGCCTCGCAGCCCAAATTTGCCCTGGGCTTCGCTCCCGCTGCTCTGCGTACGCGCCGTGATAAGGTACTCCCACACACTTTCCCTCTTCTTGCCAATTTTCTGACCATACCAAACTTAATAGAAAGTAATGATGCAAATAAATAGCATACACAACGACAAGAGTAATTCCTATAGAGGACCTAAACAAATTTTCGCATTTTTGGAGAAGCGTTCGTCGACTGACGGGGCGACATTCCTTTCTATGGCCACGGAACTCAACTACGCCACGTACATTCTCTTTGGAGCGCACAAACTGGAAATCACTCGCAACGCTCTTCGTTGCGACGACTGGATACCCATGATAGGGGATCTCTCTGCCTTGGAGGATCTTATGAGGTTGAAGAAGCTGCTCGATGGGTGTATGCTTCGGGTCTTTTCGGGTCTTGTTCTTGGTGGACGTCATGGTAGAGCGAACGTGCGGCAGTCGGAGGGTGAGGACGAGGACGAGGCGGAGGATAACGTCCGCCCTCTGTCTCAGGAGGAGACGCAGGAGTTGACGTTCCTGAGCCGGGACGTTGTCAAAATACTTACAAAGTATCACGCCGAAAGGCAAAATTTCAACAACAGTTACAGAGGACGGTAACCTCATAGACACCACGTATAATGTTATAATTTAGCACATTGTAATATCCCACCACACAAATCACACCTCATGGTACCATGCATTCTACAACTACAATATGTAAGACAAGCAGACGTTTTGTGTGAATGTACGAGCTATGGTTCCTCATTCGACGCTGGAGAATCAGGGGTTACTGGAACACTTGGGTCAAAAGATCTACGCCCTTTCCAGAACCCGGTATCAGGTCCGTTCATTATGAACGCGAGAGTCCACCGTGAAAGACCGCGTAAAGAATCTGTCCGATGAATAGCGGTGGCAATGAGCGACGAGAACGAGAGCACAAACACGAGGCTACATTCATACTAGAGTTAGATTATCGATCGTAAGAAGACTGCGAAAAGACGAACCGTTCAGCTGCTAGAACACCTCGATTACCACTTCGAACCCACGTGTCAGGCAGGATGGTCCGAATTGCTCGAGGAAGGACATAAAGAGACATCTCGCCCCTTCGACGGCCGTTTTCTATCCAAATACTACTTCCGCATGACAGACAACCAGCCAAAATACAGCCATACGGACCGTCCCAGAAATCATGAGACACGGAGGAGAAAACGCGGGCCAACACGAGAGAACGCGTCAGACATACTGCATACCAGTATGATGTGATAAAAGCAGTGAGAAAAGATGCACTTCTGAGCGCGCTTAATAAAGTAGTAACAATGCGATGGGGTCGAAGTAACATTTTTGGACGTGTCAGAAGGACGGGGAAGAAATGCACCTACATGGCGGGATCAGTCAAAAGAACGCGTTTCAAAAATGAACACGAACTGGAAGATAGATAGCCATAGCCTGAGCGAGCGCTTTCGCTGCTCTGAGTCCGGCGTTTGCTGTACAGCTTCCCGCTAAGGCGGATTGAGATCCCACACCGCCGTGTACTAGCTCACATGGGAGACCACCCACTCCAGGGCGACTGGTCACGCCCAATTCGTTCCAGATGATGTCGGCTTTCTGACCGCCAACGGAGGGGAGTGCAGATGGGCTCCCCCATGCAGCAGGGTAGCCAAGATCACTCGCATAGGTCTCCAATATGGCGGGATCTGATGTGTATCCCTGAGTATACGACCACTGGCCCCCATAGAGCAGCCTCAGTGTTCTGAGCAATCGCGCATCGACGTTGGCAAGGGCATTGATCCATTTGACATAGGAATGCGGTAGCCTGTCAATATCATATTAGCCAATGAACTTGGGAGGAGAACCCACATACCTCTCCGGTTGGTAAAAGAAACACCACATGATTCTGAGAGACATTATTTAACAAGAGGAACTTGATGAGAAGACAAACGCACACACCTGGCACTGCACGCCCAGAAAACGAGTGCATCGATCCTTGCAGTAAAGCCGGGAATATCGCTCCTTGTCGTCTGATGCTTCTCGCGTAGCAGGCGCTGGCTAAGGAGACCAGGGTGATGTTCGACGTCGACGGGCCGTTCTCTGACACGAACACGAGAAGATCGCTTGTACACGAAGGACTGCACGAGCGCGTCAACAGCTCTGACAAAGAGCAGAAGCGTCAGGTCCAGAGTACGTGATGGCGCGTTCTGGACATTGGGGCGTCTACGGCCTTTTTGCAGAAGGAGTATACCGATTGCGGAAGACAGGGCATACGAAATAAATGTTTTCTGGGTGGACGGTGCCTGCTTATCCTTTGCAGGGTCGTCCAAGCTCGTCCACAGATGCCTCACGGTCGCACCACCACCCACGGCGAGGGTGATAGCAAAGGCGAATCCACCCAGACCCAGCTCTTGCCGTAGAAGAGCGCTGAGGGACTGTTTGTTGTATTTTGACGGCGGCGTTGAGCGAAGGAGAGCCGACAGGAAGGGGACCAGCGCCGGGCCGAGGGAGAGGGAGAGTGCAAGGGCATAGGTGCGCAGGGTGATCTGTGTTGGATGGGTCGGATTCGACAGGACATCGTGGAGAGAAAGGCGGGCCATGCAGGAGCGATATCATGTTGCAAGCAAGTACATAGTTGTCCGGTTACATGTGATATTCTATTTATTGCCCTGCTCATAGCTCCAAAAATCAACCAAGCTGTGTGTCGACTGTATTCCACCGTTGGAGAACAGCGAGTCCAGCAGTCCAGCCTCTTTCAGCATGCCTGTGAATTGCGCACGAGAATCCGGATACACAAACGAGTCGCGAATCGAGTCGCCCTGCATCACCGTTAATTGTCTACGCATCGGAAAGGAAAGGATCGCACATATACCGCCAACAGACTGGAAATGTCTGGACGAGCATCCTTCACAGTAAGCCACCGTTTCCACAGCCCCAGCTTCTTCGCGTCGCGTCCAGCAGCCTTCATCAATGCGCAATACTTCGCCCAACGAGCATGCAGGTCGTCCTTCAGCCATATTTCATCGGCACGCTGTTCAAGCAGCTCGTCCGGAATGTTCGAAGCCATGGACACAGATTGCAGTATTGTCCCATTGTCGTCGTCGATCCTCTTCGGGGCCGTTTTGGCAGGTCGCTTCATCAGTCTGATCCAACGTCGCCGTCGCACAAACTTAAATCCACCAACCTCTGCCGTCCAATGCTTCTTCCGGAACATCCAATTGTACTCAAACCCATCGTACTGCACCTGCCCTGAATCCGACTGCATGTCCACCATCCATGATTTCGACACCCATTCCCAATTTCCATCTGGTAGCGGATATTGACTTAGTGAGTAATTCGGTTGTTCGCTTCGCTTGTTGGAGGCACAAGGGACTGTGAACGGATAGGGATCTCTGGGAAGGAGAGACCGTCGTGAAAAGAAAGGAAGAGAGAACAATGTATAGCTGAAATGCGTTTAGTGACCGCCAATGGTACTCGAAGGCCCAACATACCCCCTTTGATTTTCGTACAGTACAGCCCATCTGAACTCGGTCTGGCCGTCGTCAGCGTCGACCCCAAACGGTGGGAGACCTATTTCAAGCTGGTTGTCATGTTCTACGGCAGACGAGACGACTTCCTCGGGTTCGTCAACTCGACTCTCCTGTTGCTCCTCATGTTCCTCAGGTTGTTCTCGCGACCGTAGCTTGTGCAATGAAAAGACATGACGAAGGTTGGACACAGAAGAAAAGATAGGAAAACGCGACTTTTTCACAAAGCGATTTCTTGCAGCATCGACGGCGTGATAGTCGTCGGTGGTCAAGCAAGAAGGCGGAGGGAGAGGAGAAGCCATAGGGAGTGGCTTAGCTCTGTCGTCATAAGTATGTCAACTCGGGCCGTGGTTCCGGTGCTTTCTTCCCAACATGTTCGACACCATATACCCCGCAGATTCTGTCGAGTTTTGCCCCCATGTCAATTTGCAGGATATTTTTGTTGTAGGGACGTACAAACTTGACCAGGACGATGGAGATATGGAACGCAAGACTCCTCAACACAGGCGAGGCCAGTGTCGGGTGTTCAGGATTGCTACCGGTACGGACTTGTGAGTTGACAACAGTTGTAATGAACTCAGCTTACAAGTTATTTAATAGTAAACAGATACAGTGCTTTGATCTACCCGCAGTACTTGACATGAAATGGCAAAGCTCCCGATCTATTAAATTTTGTCTCTACTCACTTGGTGCTCAGGTGCCATATGTCTTCCAGTAGTCCAGCTACATTGGGTATAGCTGACTCTGAGGGGAATATCACGCTCCATCAATGGCAAGAGGTAGTATACCGTTTAACTGACGATTAGATCAACTAAGATCTCGCATAGACTGGTTTACATCAAATCCAAGGCATACGAATTGCAGAATCCTCCGAAATTCTTTGTCTGTCTCTCGATTGGTCGAACAGACGAACTCCTGCAACGTGAGTATGTCTCCTCATTTTCGAAAACGACATTTACGCTCTTCGTAGACAGTTGGGCTCGTTGGTGGTGTCACTCTCGGACGGATCCCTGAGTATCCTACGACCGAACAATGGGACTGGTCCTTTATCAGTGCACTCTTCTTGGCATGCTCACGATTATGAACCATGGATTTCTGCCTGGAATTATTGGGACACGAACATGGTTTTCTCTGGTAAGTTTTGTCTCTTTATTCGCTAACATTCGCTTCTACGTGCATGCAGGAGGCGATGACCTACAGATGAAAGGATGGGACGTCCGAGAAGATCTAACAAAACCCATATTTGTCAACAAACGGTGGGTGAAGACCACTCTCCTACTACGCAAAGTCCCTTTGACCATCGAACAGGTTTGACGCAGGAATTACATCCATCCAGAGTCATCCCTACATTGAAAATTTGATTGCGGTCGGAAGGTCAGTCCACTTCTCCAGTGTCATCGATTTGTAGTCATAAGTTACGAACAGCTACGATAACCTAGTCCGCCTTTTCGATATCCGCAAGCCATCAATTCCCATAAGCCAGATAGATGTCGGCGGAGGAGCCTGGCGAGTCAAGTGGCATCCGTCCTCGACTAGGAAAAACGATCTGCTCGTCGCGTGCATGCACGACGGATTTAAAATCGTTTCATTCGATCATCTACTGTCTGATGACTCTCTTCATGCGAACACAGGGAACGGTAAAATTGTTAAACGATTCGATGAACATGAATCGCTTGCCTATGGCGTAGATTGGTCGTATGCTACATCGGAGGGAGACCAGACTGCGATAGCAAGTTGTTCTTTCTATGATCACCTCTTACATGCATGGAGTGGATGATTATGCCGAATTGATGTATGAGAAGCATCTAGCTTAGTCGCAGACAAGAGCTGGCTATCCGAGTCTATAGCATTCATCCGAAATGTAAATTTGAAAGCTTCTAAGCACCAATCTCCACCGCGGCTGGAACCGCGAACTTAGCAACAGCTTCGTCAAACAGGGCCTCCTTAGATGCAACATCTTTGACGAGAGGATGGGAAGGAGCTGCGGCGCGAAGTTTCCTACGAACGAAATATGTGACTGATGTAATCATTCAAGGATGAGATACGTACGACCATGGTTCTTGAGCTTGAGGCCCAGACGCTACAACGAAGGCAGCTAGAGCCTCGGCGTCGCCCTTTTGTTGGTCAAGAGATTCTTCAAGGTCAGACTTGGCTTCTGATATTTCTCCCCGCAATATACGCGTCACGCCTCGGGAGGTAAGGATATGTGGGGAAGAGAGTGAAGGGTTACCAAGCTGTTCCGTGTAGAATGATAATGGGTCGGAGTAGCTGTCCTTCCCTGTCACGAGGCTTATTGTTGATTCGATGAGCTGCAACAGCAAGTCATCTTCAGCCCAACGTTTCGAGCGTTCAAACTCTTTCTTGGCAAGATCAGGACGGTGGATAGATAGGTAGATCTGCACAATAACGGCGACACTGGGTCGGGTTAGTGATACGTGTAAGGTGGCTTGGAGGCCACGTACGCTTCAAGGTCTTCAGTCCCGACTCCCAATGTCTCCAAAGCCTCTTCGACTTCTCCCGCCCTGGCAAAAGCGGTACCAGCAAGAACACGGACAATGGACTTGTCCCGCTCGGTCCCTTCGACATCGTCACCTTCAATTTCCACCGATAGGTCTCGAAGCTCCTCCAATGCCGACTCCTTATCCTCCATCTCTTCGGTATCCACGAAGCGTGCAAGTGCAGCTACCGCTTTGATGGCCACGTTCTCAGAGTCGGCTGGGAGTAGCTTCAGGGCGGATTTTGGGTCGTTCAAGGCGATGTGGGCTCGAGCTTGATATAATAGTATTGGAGTGAAATCTGAGGATTCCGCGTCCGGTAGGGACATGCCAATGAGAGTCTTATAGGCACCTGCTCAGGCATGAATAATGCATATATTAGTAGAATTTGCAAGGTCCTACCGAGGATGAATTGCTGCTTGACATGGTACAGCTCGGAAGAATCCATGTTTTGATGATCGTGGCCAAAAGGTAAGCTTTGCTGCCGGCGTGAGGTAATCACCTTCTTATAATCGTCCGACCTTGGCCACTGGCAGTCCAACATTGTATTCCAACATACACTAAACGCGCACTGTACATAACTTTATCGACGAGATCGCGTTACTGGCGGTACACGTCGCGACTGCCGGCTCAACATGGCGACCAGTATGCGTGGGCTGACGCAGGCAAGTCCTTCCAGCGGCGCCTGTGGACCACTCACCAATCCAGCCATTCTACAGTTCATTGCGGACATTCGCGGCGCCAGGGTTAGAGACCTGGAAGAAAAGCGAATAAACAAGGAGATGGCCAACATCAGGAAGAAATTCAAAGGTCAGGTTGCTGTCGGGATTCTGCTGTAGTGCTCTGACCCCCTCCTGCAGAAGGAAATTTGGACGGGTACCAGAAGAAGAAGTAACGAAGACCTTTGCTTCCTTTGCTTGGATCCCTGCTTACTGTGCAATCTACAGATATGTCGCCAAGATCATCTTTACCTATATTCTCGGTTATAAGGTCGACATTGGACACATGGAGGCCGTTAATCTGATATCCAGCTCGAAATACAGCGAGAAACAGATAGTAAGCATGACAAGAGTCCATTTCCACTGCACGTCAGTTAACTCGCGAGGTCTCATTGTAGGGTTACCTAGCCGTTACCCTTCTGATGCATGAGAACTCGGATTTCCTGCGACTAGTCGTGAATTCAATAAGAAAAGACCTGCACGGCAACAACGAAATTGACAACTGTCTCGCCTTACATGCTATCGCCAATGTTGGTGGAAGTGAAATGGCAGAGGCACTTTCCGTGGATGTGCATCGGCTTTTAATATCACCGTACGTCGGGACCTGCTACATAATCCCACAACTCACCCTTTCACAAAGGACATCACAGAGTTTCGTTAAGAAAAAGGCAGCACTGACGCTCCTTCGACTGTATCGTAAACATCCGGACGTCATACCTGCCGCAGAGTGGGCATTGCGGATAGTCTCAATAATGGACGACGAGGATTTGGTAAATATTCACTCGCTTGGAGAAATAATGGTATCTCATCGCGGCCTGAACAGGGTGTTGTCATTTGCGTTACAAGTCTGGTCATGGCAATGGCACAAGATCATCTAGATGCCTTTGCGGTATGTTATACGAAAGCTGTTGATAGGTTACAACGGGTGCGCCTACTTTCTGAGTTCTCTAAGCGTCTCGTGTCTGACCATCCGACAGCTTGTCATTGAACACGAATACTCAGCGACCTATGCCTATTACAAGGTACCCTCGCCTTGGCTGCAAGTCAAGCTACTGCGTCTTTTGCAATACTACCCCCCTTCCGGTAAGCGCGACCTGACTGTTCCGTTCACTTGAATTTCTGATATCGCGCCAGAGGACCCTGCTATACGATCGGTACTCCATCAAGTGCTGCAGACGATCATGAACAACAGCGCGGAGCCTTCGCGAAATGTGCAGCACAACAATGCCCAGCACGCAGTCCTGTTTGAAGCCATCGGTCTAGCAATTCATCTTGATACGAATTCGCCTCTCGTCGGCACAGCCGCTGTCCTTCTTGCGCGGTTTATATCGTCAAAGGAGACTAATGTCAGATATCTTGGCCTTGACACCATGGCACATCTCGCTGCTCGCGCAGACTCCTTGGAACCGATCAAGAAGCACCAGGGGACCATCATTTTGTCCTTACGAGACAAGGATATATCTGTTCGACGTCGAGCGTTGGACCTTCTCTACAGTATGTGCGACTTGGACAATTCAGAGCTCATCGTCGGCGAGCTTCTTCGGTATCTCAAAGTCGCCGACTATGCGCTCCGCGAAGAAATGGTTTTGAAAATCGCTATACTCACTGAAAAGTATGCTAGCTCGTACAAGTGGTATGTCGATACCATTCTGCGACTGATCAGTGCAGCCGGAGATCATGTTGGTGATGAGGTCTGGTACCGAGTAGTTCAAATTGTCACAAACACGGAAGACCTGCAAGAATATGCCGCCAAAGTAATATTCGCTCACCTGAAATCCCCTTCTACTCACGAGAGTTTGGTAAAAGTAGGAGGTCCGATTTTGTCACTCCTGCAGATATTCCAGATTGCTTACCTTCTCTACAGGCTATATCCTGGGTGAATATGGTCACCTGATAGCGAATGAACCTGGGTACAGTCCCATTGAACAGTTCCAGGTCCTTCATTCAAAATCGCAATTCTGTGTCGCCTCTACACGTTCTCTCCTTTTGTCCACATACATCAAATGGGTCAACGTCTTCCCTGAGATCAAGTCTCAGCTTCTGACCATATTTGACCGCTATCGCCATGTTCTAGATGCGGAGTTGCAGCAGCGGGCATGCGAGTTCTACGCATTGGCGTCGAGACCCGACGACGATGAACTTTTACAGAATGTCTGTGAAGAAATGCCTCCGTATCCGCCCCGTGTTAGTGCCCTTCTTGGTCGGCTGAACAGAAAGCATGGAGACACAGAAGATAAACGCACATGGGTTCATGGAGGTAAAGAGGCAAACTTGGACCGGGAAGCGGTCCAAAGGAAATCGACACTACTCCCTGATGTCAATGGACATGAGTCCTCCCAGCTAGCCTCTGCGGCCCTGGATAGCCACGATGTTCTGGGCTCGTTAGCGGGCTTGGACCTTAGCAGACCTTCGGCTACCTCAGATGATCCTTCAGCTCCTCACGTGGCCACCGGCCCAAGCGTAGAACGGTGGTTTGACAAACTTATGTGTAATGCCGAGGGCGTCCTCTATGAAGACGTCCAGGTCCAAATTGGAATAAAGTCTCGCTACCAAGGACACCTTGGACAGCTCGCCGTCTATATCGGTAACAAGGTCCCCACTGCTCTAACATCTTTTACTACCACCATACATATCAGCGACCCAGCGGCTTTGTCCGTAACATTTGCTAAGATCCCACCGAATACCATCGCACCGCGCACACAGACTCAGCAGCTTCTGCATGTCGAATGCAAAAAGGTGTTCTCTGTACCGCCAATCCTCACCATCTCATTCTTGGCGGGGTCTCACCAGACCATATCCGTCCGCCTTCCTATAGTTATAACGAAATTCGTCGAGAACGTCAGCCTGACACAAATAGATTTCTTCGAGCGTTGGAGGCTCATAGGCGGACCTCCGCGGGAAGCCCAGGTCGTGTTTTCTGTCGACCTGACAAGCTCTGGGCAACTGGATCTAGCCAAAAATAATAGAGTAGTAGCAGGACACCATCTCAACGTGTTGGATGACATAGATCCGAATCAAAGCAACATTGTGGCGGCGGGTGTGTTGCATACTTCCGTGGATGGCAAGGTCGGGTGTCTATTGCGTTTGGAGCCCAATCAGGAAGCAAAGGTCAGTTCTCCCGTCATTAAGCGCTCTATTACTATATTTATACCTTCTACAGCTTTGTCGCTTAACGATACGCAGTACCGATGAAGAGGTAGCCGCGGAGGTTTTGAAATTGATCCAGAAACCACTGAAGGCCGGGTCATAGCGGTTGGGAAAGCTGTCTTATAACGTAAATAAAAACAATTGACTTATTTATTGTACAGACTAAATCCTACCCGGGACAAAGCATATAATGATAATGAATAGCTACTGCGCACCTCTATCGTTTCAAAATACCACGGAACAAGCCTTTCTTTCTCTTTCTGGAATCATCGTAAGGATCCACTAGTGATTCCTCCTGCTGTAAAGGAGGTCGTGGGATCGAAGTGGTGTGGGTATCACCATATGTGATAGAATCCGTTGAGGGTGATTTGAAGTGTCGTAAACGAGTTTTCTGGCGGCTCCCACTGGCGGGAGTAAGGGGTGGTTCTGGATCCCGGCCAAAACCACGAGGACTGAAGGTTTGCTCTTTAGGTGCATCAGATATGGGTGATGGGGCAGTAGACGGGCGTCCAGATTTACGACGGCGTCGTTCTTTTCCGGTCGAGGCAGAAGCTGGAGAAAGAGGAGGGGGTCGGATATCAGAGCGCCCATTGTTCACAGAGGAGTTCAGCCGGCGTGGATTAACGGACATCTGTGAAGCTAGCTGGCTGACTCGGTGCAGCGCCTGCTCCTCGATGTCGTAGCATTTAGAGCATAAGTCGCGCATTAACCGATCATCTTTGTCTGCGAGAGAGTGAGAGGTGGCAAGGTAATCTCTGGAGTTCCTGATGACTGCAGACGTGATGATCGCAAGATGCCTGGGTACATCCAGTAAATGTGGAGGCATTGGGATGGCCTCCAAGTTGAGCTTCGTCATTTCAGGTGCGCGCTGTCTCAGAGAGTTCACGACATGGATTCTATCGTGGCGACCAGACGATGATGATTTGGGGGATCTATACCCGTCCTTTCCCGGTGTTGAAACTATAACAAGATAATCCACCATGGCCGGTAGACTTTCTTGTAAGAAGTCTTTCAACCCACGCATGAATTCCTCCTTTTGAACGGACTACAGAGCGGCAATTAATTGAATATCCGGGATTGACGGGTCGAAAGCTTACTGCATTGAGGTTAGCAAGACTCTGGATCACCTTGGCAATCAAGGTCAGACTGCGTCGTACGGGTTCGCTCGGTAGACCTATAACTAATTAGTCGTGGTGTGCGGCGACACACAATTCATTCCACATACCAGGGCAAAGACCAAACAGGTGGGGATGTAGGATTGCGGGTACAATAAACCGGAGGAAACAAAAAGCCGAGACACTTTGCCATGGTAAGTCGCGATTTTCTGCCATGACCTCGCTTTCTTGATAACGCCGTTCCACCAACTTCTTGATGGTTTCAAATAGTTGTCGCATTTCACTTCCAGACAAGGTTGTGAGCAGGCGAAGATATGAGATGTAAATGTTACTTACTAAGGGCATTCCCTTCTGACTGAATATATCTGGTCCCAGAATTTCCGACACCATATTATGAGGAGCTCGACGCCTCGTTCAATGTCTTTTGGGCTCTTCCCGCTTCGCACCGGGTCTACTTCGATGGCGACCTTTTCCTGGCATAATTTACGAAGCACGGAACCAATACTCGCCTCCAGGAAAGCCTTTCCATACCATGTCATGCACAATTCCATGACTTTTGTTAGAGTCGTGTTGCCTCGAAACAAGGTCTGGTGGGCTGCTTGAAAGTCGGGATGAGTTCAATCAAACAAAACTGTAAGCTCGACTGACAGGAAGGTGTCCCGTCAACTTCCCGGTAGGCTATTTCCTGGATTTGCTCGACAATATTGTTTTTTGCTACTGCTATGGATAATAGCTGTCCAGCAAGCGTCTTCACATTGAGCTTCTTCTCAAAATCGTTCATCCAGTCGAGGATATTTCGAGAATGAAAAGTCTGATATAGATTAACACCAGAAACGCAGTGATAGTAATCTTACCAACATTTAGAAGAGAACTATAGGCCGAAGAAGGGAGTATGATTTCCCTGTGTCCCAGTAAGTGTGAGGTTATATGATAGGACAAAGCAACTCACTCGTCGACTCTGATTTTCAACTGAATATCACCTACTTGAAGATCACTAGCGAGAGGGCCGCTTTGAAGCACCGGAAACCAGCCCTCGATTGCTTCGCCTCTCCGAAAGTTGTTTAGAGTGATACAGACAGAGCCCAAGGGAGACGGCTTGAAGACCTTTTTCTCTCGCCATACGAGGACATCCAGGGTTTCAAATGGCGGAAGGTCAGAAAAGGTGAAACTTTCATGCCATACAGGCGAGCCTATTCCTTTCTTGACCGTAGTGCGCCCGCATAACACATCATTCAAATGTATTTCGCACGAGACGTCCAAATCAACAGGATCGAACTCGGAACTTGATTCATTTTTGTCATCCACGGGTCTCGTGTTTCCCAGGTTACGGCCTTGCATAACCTTTAGTTCGACCTGTCGCCACATCCTATAGGATCCACCGTGTTCCGGGTAGGCCCACCTGCCGTATATCTCTGCGATAGCGTAGGATCTGAGGAGAGCAAGCCAGGCGTTGCAAAGGTCGGAGTTTGCAAACTGGAGATAGACAGGTTCGGTCGTGTTTGGGGAGCACCATCGTTGGCTAGCACACGGTCAGCACAGTGACAGGAAGAGACGGATGCTTACTTTACGCAATATATGCCCAGACAGTGCTTGCGAAAGAAGAGCGAGGTGTCAGCGTGTCGAATGTCGGTGTGGTTGACGAGGTGGATATACAATGTTCGGTACAAGATTGATTCCTGGAGAGCAATGCATCATTGAGATCGGCGATGACCAAAAGAGAAACGCACGTCGACGTAGATGTTCAACAGACACCTGTCGCCCTCTTCCGCTGTAAGTTTGCACGTAGCAGATCGCCATTGACCGGTGCCTGCAGAGCCTCTTGCAAGAGCAATCCAACTTGATTTCTCTGATCATGGTGAGCACGCGTCTCACGCCGAGAGCTGCACGGACCTTTAATTTTCTTGCTGTCTTCTGATGGGCCGTTAGATTGCTGGGGTGCAACTCGTTTAACGGGCTTCTTACGTAGGGTCTGTGGCTGGAGAAGTTCAAGGGTGAGCAGGTAGAGAGGCTATAGGAAGCTGGTCGGACCTTGCGGAGGGCAAGACTTGCGGCTGTGGACACGTAGAGCTCGGCGGCGACGAGGAATTCTGAGGGAGAAGCAGGGTGTTCTGGGCCGACAGGCTGGGAAGGCCAGGAAGCGGACATGGAAGACAAGTGAGAAGAACAATGATCAGCTGTGTTTCACTGCCACTGTCCACAAAGAGCGACTTCATATTCCACCCGGCGCTCATCGTAACTACGCTACAAATCATTTCATTTCGCGCCCAAGAGGTGCAAGCCAAGTCTATTATTATGCTGACAACAGTAATGCTTCACGGGTATAATACGACGTTATCGTCCATCATCATGCTGGCCACCGTGCCGTCTACTCGCTCTTGTGCCTAGGGAATATGTCCGTGCATCAGTGGCCGCCCAGGAATTGAACAGAACACCCACCCTTTCCCGTTTCCGTTAGCGATACCGTTACTCTTGGGCCCCTTAACAGGCTTCTTGTACGTTTGGAAATAGAAGTTGATGAAAAGGAAGAGATAGCTCGTCAGAAGTCCACATCCAAAAAGAGCCGCGCTTTCAGCCCCGGCGCAGTTCCCAAAGTGTGGAAGATCTTTACGACGCGCAAAGACGAAATGTTGATATGCTAAATTGCATGTCAGCCGAAAGCTCACCCAGAGGCGCAACACTCACTCCCAAAGTACACCAAGAAGAGGTCAATGACGAACTGAATTATCTGCATCAACGTCAAGTACTTCTTCCACTAGATATCCGTTAGCATTGAGCTAATCACACTAAGCAAGCGTGACATACCCAGATTTTCTTGCCGCCAGCAGTTGCGTAATAGTAATAATCTGATACGACGTTGAGTTTCATCAAAATACACGTCAGCCCGCGGCTTACACATTAAGACGTGCACAGTAAGGTTCAGGGAGATAACAGTCCAGGACTAGAATGAACAGTTCAGACCAATAGCCACGTCAGAAACGCCATCACTCACGATGCTGGTTCTCCCGTTGAGTTGAGAGTAGCAGAGCAAGGCCGTCGCCGAATGGTGGAAAACATGCAAGAACGCTGTGTATCCCTTGAGGAAACATCAAGTGCAGAAGGCAGGAAACACCAACCCAGAGGTTTCTTCTTGAACGCGAGGAATACCGTGTCAATCAACTCCAGATACTTGAAATAGTAGTTGATCATGTAGTAGAATTCCATTCGCTATAAAGATGTAAGAACCGGCGCATACAAGAAACAACCAGAGCTCACAGGTGTCCACGACTCTTCAGCGCAGATGGCACTGAAAATACCCCTGTTCCACAAAATTGGCAAGATCTCCTCCGCCATGAGAACGAGCAAAATGAAACTGCCGCCGCTGAGAATAACGTTATGTATTTGGAAAAGAGTGTTGAGTTTCTGGGGGGGGCGGTTTTTCATCATGGCCTGGACACCAAAGATAGTGACGAGATACGACAATAATGTCGCGAGGACCGAGGAGGTGGTCGAAAGTGGTGTCTGGCCTGGT
Source organism: Armillaria fumosa (assembly GCA_030407015.1). NCBI lineage: Eukaryota > Fungi > Basidiomycota > Agaricomycetes > Agaricales > Physalacriaceae > Armillaria > Armillaria fumosa. The sequence goes on from JAUDYM010000001.1 coordinate 1,956,955, forward strand.
ACATAAGAGTGAAGATGACGGGGAAGGGAGGGAAGGTGAGCCTCGAGAAAATCAGCGAGCATTTCGTCGGATGGAAGGAAAAACTCGAAGGACCGGGTTGAAATCTAAAAAGTTGGGGGCTGCCACGTGATCTGAAGACATGTGTTTTACCCCTCGGCTCACTTTGCCCACGATGTCCGCCGATTTAACGTGCATAAGGAGTAGGCAGCGAAGAAAAACGTTATTCGGACCTCGGCGTCGAAGCAACGTTAGACGTGATATCAAGATACCGTAGCGCCTTTATGTTTAGATGATTAGTTCTGGCGTGATATTTTCGGAGAATAGCACACGGTTCCAGGATTCTTCGGTCTCAATCCCCCTCAGCGTTCAAAGTTTTGCGGCTTCGATTCACCGGGTTCATCCGTATGAAAAGGTACTCATGGGATTGGGCACTTGTACGTTCCATGCGTTAAGAATGTGATGATTATAGGATATACAATTGCTCGGGGTAATACATGAATGCAACCAAAAGATTCCCATCAACGAAAATGAACATGTCCATGCGATTGAGACGGCTATGTGATGATAAGGCTAGGGCACGATTTTAAATCTGCAAGAATAACATTTTCCCTGTCACGGTAATCGTCAGTGGGTAAGCGGGAAGAGAAGGGTACGGAACCGAATAACCTTTTGCTCAGTTTGGTGTGCTGCAGGATGTCGACAACGAAAGATGTGACTTGAGATCCTTTCAGGTCAGGGGGAGAAGCGCAGACGAGACAGAGAGACGAGTTTGACGGCGCAAGACTATAAGACGCGTGAACCTATAGCCGTCAGCCGATTAGAGACTATTTTTCGCATACAACGGTTAAGTCCCACGTACTCCAGAAGAACGTAAGGCCTGAAGCAGATCGTGGATAAATAACAGACAGCGTGACCGTAAGTCGTGCAAATCATGGAGGTCAAGGCCTGTGCTATGATTAATTTGAGACAGATGCAAGCAAGGGTTGACTTACATATATCTGATGAGGGGCACCACGTCGGCACAGTGCAGTGCAATCGAACTGAGGCATTTCCCGACCGCATAATAGCTCTAGCGGCCGCAATCAGGAAATGCTAACAGATGGAAAAGATGGTATTCACTTTGTAAACGGCTCGACTGCGTCATGAAGATTTCCCAACTACGAAGCGGTCGTCAGTAACCCACACGAAGAAAACGCTGAAGGGCATTTACTTCGTTGAGTGGGACCTCAAACCGAGGCTCAGGTGAATCCTCCAACAGGTGAGGCACCTCCAGAGATTGCAATGAAGACTCGGACAGCAAGGACACCATTTTGTGCGTGATAGTAAATAGTTGAAGGTGACGTGAAGGCGAGGCAAGCCCGAAATTTATAGTGGGGCGACCCGTCTAAGTCACGGGAAAGGTCGGATCCACGGACACGGTCGGAACTACTCTCCGCGAGACGTCTTAGTCTAGAGCCAATGGCATAAAGCCTAGACATCAGCATACGTACTAGTACTGTCTGGAGGTAGCAAGAATGTCATTTTGGGGGCATGAGACATTCACAAACATGATACGAGTGTATCACTTGGGAACCTTAAGTACTGAATACTTGAGCATCACAAGGTTAAGTATTACGCTTGAGATAGAGGCCGTGCGCCCAGAACGTGCGAGTGAATGCAAGTTTGATTCCTGCATCCCGTCCATGGGGATCATTGTGGGGCGTGGGGCAGCGGGGTGAGGGCGCTGCGGGGCGAACCGGAGGCGCTATATTTGCCAAGAGCCTGAGACATTCCTCGATACCAACACACGATCGACACGGGATCTAAATGTATTTCACGATAAATTCATCAAGGAGGTAAGGTTAATTTACATTTGGTATTTGCTGAGTATGGGGTTAATTTTGTTATTCGGAGGGTCCGTTGTGACGCATCAGGATGGTGGTTTTTTCGAATCTCTGAGGCAAAACAGGAAACGTTACAGTTGTTTAGGAACGATCAGAACCAGTGATGATTCATGACATGATGCACAAGTCCATTGTGTGGCGTTGTTGATTTTAGAAGCTGACGCGCTTTATGACGCACATTCCTTATTGGCGCTTTGCCCTCTATCCACTTGCATTATCTCTTCCACGTCGCCTTTAACGTTCCACCATGTGGTGGACCAATCCTGGGAAGGAAGTATTGAATGTTGTGAGTGTTGTGTAGTCATAATAATGGAGCGCACACTCATCTGGAGTCTCTAATAATCCTAGCTTTTCAACCGTATCCTTGCCCCGTATGTGGAGAACTTGGATATGAATCAGGTCAATTATGGAATCGGACAAGGTACTTACTCTCAAACTATACTGTGTCGCCAAACTGATTCTGTCAATAGGCCAGCTGACGCTCAAAAATCTGCGATTGAAAAAGGGCGCGCTAGATAAGTTTCGGCTTCCAGTTGACGTGTTGGAAGGTGTGGTTCTAGCTTTTGTGTCTCCAACTCGGTCTCATAGCGCGCAGGACACCTTGGCAAGTTCACCCTCTCCCTGCACTGGATGAATCTGGGAAACCAGCCTGTCGAGGTTCTGGTCGAGGATGTCTACATTTTGGTAGTTCCATCAACGCAGTCTAGCTATGACCCGGAGGAGGAAGAAGAGAGGATACAGGCAGCTAAAGCCGAGCGCCTTCAAAATGCGGAACTATTACACATGCGCGGTCAGGCGGAGAGTACTTCAGGTGGGTGGCAAATATTTCGTGTTCCAAGTATCTCATGATTTCATTCCAGATAGTTCACCACAAAACCAGGGATTGTGGCAAAGTCTTATGGCCAAAATAATCAACAACCTACAAGTCACTGTCAAGAATATCCATATTCGTTATGAGGATAAACTGAGTGTTCCCGGGGTATGCATATACTAATGGTTCATCGGGGACATGACTTATTGTCTTAATTAGCATCCCTTCGCTGCCGGACTTACATTGGCAGGGTTTGAAGCAGTGTCAGTGGATGAAGAGTGGCAACCCTCATTCATTGAGAGTACCGCCGGAGCCATTCACAAGGTAGTTTTCAATTCACGCATATTGGACAGAGTCTAACCTCCAACCAGCTGGCAAATCTGCAATCTTTGGCAGTATACTTTGACACAGACTCCTCGAGCATAGCTGGTTTACCTCCCACCGAATCCATTCAGAAATTTCACGATATGGTGTGTTGGTGCTTATGTTTGAGCAATACCCGCTAACGACGATCAGATCGCGTCCGGAGTGCAGAGTGCGGAGCACCAATTTATATTGAAACCAGTATCCGGTGAAGGCAGAGTTCGTGCATAGTGCCCTTACCTGCTGCCTATATTGACCTCTGTTTAGGTTGTCGTGAATCATCAAGTGGACAACCATACGCCTCGTTTTGACTTGCAACTATTATTCGATGAGATAGGTGTTGCATTGGACGACCATCAATATCGAGATGTGATATCTCTCCTGGATATGTATCATGTGTATATTAGACAGCATCAGGTAATCGGGTTGGTTGCCATTCCAAACAACAGAACTCACTTCCTCCTAGTATCGCAAATATCGTCCTAGCGATGAGGAGTTTTCCATCAATGCAGTCAGTGCCCGATTGCACTTTGCTGGAGTAGCGATACTAGAAGAAGTGAGAGAGAAGAGGAGGAAATGGACTTGGGGCTATTTTGCAGAACGTCGGGACGACAGAAACAAGTACGTTGATCTGTTTCAGCGAAAACAGTTGGGCGCCCTACCTCTGGTGGTAAGCATGATGCATATTCTTTCCATTTTGAAATATTCCTCATTCCAATGTGCAGGATCAGAAAGATTTGGACGGTTTGGAAAGAAAACTTTCGTATGAAGACATTCGATTTTATAGGTCTATCGCTCGCTCTAAACTCCGCAAGGATACAGCACTTCGGAAGAGACTGGAAGAGGAGAAGAACAAGCAGCAGCCAGCGAAGCAGAGCTGGTCCAATTGGCTGTGGGGTTCTTCTGAAGACATCAAACAAGAAGACCCCGCGTTTGGCGGGCCGATGACTGACGAGCAGCGGCAACAGCTTTATGAGGTCCTCGATTTCGATGAGAAGAGTGCAGTCGTTGAAGCGCTTGAAGCACCGCGAGACTCTTTGAAAGCTCGCCTGTCAGCCAAGTTGAATAAAGGTTCTTTCGTCCTGAGGACGGATCCTCACGGAACGGCCGATGAAATCATCTCGATCATTTTCGACGTTTTCCGAGCCAATGCCATACAGAGAGCAGACAATCTAGAAGCCTCCGTTTCACTTGGTGGATTTGGTGTATTCGACGGTACTACTCAGGGGACACTCCATCCTCAGATTGTATCGGTCAAAGACATCCCGAGTGCCCGAGATGAGCAGGACCAAGATGACTCTTTCTTGTTCGTGAAATTCGAGAACAAGCCACTCGACGAACGTGCTGATAATGCCTTAACTGTTCGCATGCGGCACATGGAAATTGTTTACCACAAAGGATACGTAGAAGCGATCTACAAATTCTTCAAACCTCCCGAAAGCCAGCTTGAATCCGTCGAAGCGCTACTGGTAAGACCGTATTGAACATCAATGCAAAAGCTAACAAGGTTATAGAATGCTGCTAGCCAAACATTAGAAGGGCTGAGCAAGGAAACACGCGCTGGATTAGAATTTGCACTCCAGAACCACAAAACGATCGACATACAGATGGATATGAACGCACCTGTCATCATCATCCCGGAGGAGTGAGCTTTCCAGAGAGTGTATCTCGCCTATATTGACCTCGACCCTAGCGTAACGTCAAAATACTGCAAGCATTTACTCATCGATGCCGGTCATATGGCAATTGAAAGCGATCTGGCGGATAAAGACGCCATTCGAGCAGTTCATCTCAAGCGTAATCAACAATACAGCGACGAAGACCACAAACGGCTCGAGGGTCTGATGTATGATAAAGTGTCGCTGAAGTTGAAAGATGCCCAGGTCAGTTTGAAATGGTTCCTGTCAGAATTTTTCTCATGTTCGATGATTTCTGTAGTTCATCCTTGGTAATGATCTTGAATCGTGTCGTAGGGCTTTGACGTCGGAGAACGGCAATGCGTTGCACCTCGTGGAGCGTATTAATGTTGACCTTCAGGTCCAAAACTCCATTGTACCATCTGTTTTGAGTCTTTCGAGGTTTAAGGTATCAGGAAACCTTCCAACTTTACAGGTCAACCTGTCTGATATCAAGTACAAATCGCTAATGCGACTTGTTGATGTTTGCATACCGAAGTTCGGCGACGATGACGCACCACCTGCGTCGAACCACGTTACTACAAAGTTCCCTCTTGCACCAGGTCTTTTCAGTCAAGGAGAACAAGAGTACAACCTCGAGGACGACGCTGAGGGCGAGGAAGCTGGCACGTCAAAAGATGAATTTTATGAAGCCAATGATGAATTTGTTGATGTTTGTCAATCACCTGTACTAACCTGGATTGTCTATTAACGTCACATTTAGCGGCCAGATATCCATCAACACATTTTCGATTTCGATTTTCGTGTGGATGAACTTAAAGTTAGTCTATACAAGGCAGCGGCTGATAACGTCGAGAAAGCGCTTGGAAATGTTTCTCTCGACAAGTTTTCTTTGAATTTTGCGTTAGCTAAATATGATATGAAGGTGGATGTGAATCTACGGTAAGTGTACTCACTCAATAATGTGACTTCTCTAAGTGACATTCGAACAGGTCTCTTTCTATGGATCTCGTTCAACCGGACGCCGATCCGATCAAATTCATGTCTTCTTTGGAACTGGACTCCGAGTCGCAAGACAAGGACCTCTTGACTGTCACTTATACCCGTATTCAGCAGCAGTCACCTGAGTTCTTCGGTGTCTATGATGGCGTTGAGCAGAAAGTCGACGTGAAGATTTCTACTTTCATCTTCCGTGCAGCGCCCGAACCAGTCCTCATGTTATACGATTTCATCATGACCACTTTCGTTCCTCAACCTACCGATCAGATGGTCACGCAACCAGCGCAATCCGGTGCACTGGAGGTAGTCACCACTCCCAAAGCAAGCAACGCTGAAGGAGGGAAAATACATGTTGCAGTCAAACTAGCGAGCGTTCAAGGTAAGCGCCGATCGCGGTCTACGCATGTCCTTAGTAATTGTCTCACTAGTTGTACTTGTGAACGGTCAGTCGAGCCTGGCTACACTCTCTTTGTCGACGGCAGACGTTGATGTGCTGTTGCGGCCTAAAACCATGCGTGTATCTGGCCGGCTCGGAAGTCTGTCGCTCAGTAACGACTCAGAACTATACACAGTCCGACCAGAATTTGATCAGATCATGTCCATCGAGGGGCAAAACTTTGGTGAATTTCTGTACGAGACGTATGACCCAGATGCGGAAGCTTACAATGGCGTCAAAACTTTTGTGGATTTGAAGGCAGCTTCTGTCAAGCTCCATTTTCTGGAAATGCCTCTGCACGACATATACTTGTTCCTAGTGAAGCTTGCCAAGCTGAAGGGCCTTTACGATGCAGCTACCCAGGCTGCTGTTCAAAGCGCTCCAGAGATTGAACAGATGCGATTTGACATCTCCGTCAAGTCACCTATTGTAGTATTTCCTTCAGATCCCGCACGCTCCCGAGACGCACTCGTACTACGGCTGGGAGAAATCTCGGCCTGCTCATCAGAGACAGAGCCTAACAGGTTCACCACCGGTCTAAGAGGAATACAACTTGTTTCCAACATCTATTCTGGTGATGAACCCTCTGGACTCAAAATCATTGATGATATCGACGTGACTGCGGACGTTGCTCAAGCAGTCGGCATAGATCGGGCTCTTGATATTGACCGACCTGATACACAGGTAGGACACTCGTCTGTGTATATGAACCCTGTTTGTTAACTTGGGATTTAAGGTTATCGTCAAGATTTCAGATGTTCGACTTCATTTGACGCAAGTGCAATACGGAATTCTCATTCGCTTGAGTCAAGCAATACCTAGAGTTCTGGCCGGAGCCCCCGAAGGATATGCAGAAGCAGAATCGGTGGTGTCAGTCAGTCCTTCTCCAACACCCGATGCTACAGATAACTCTCTACAAACGTTGGTGCAATTGGGACCCGAACTACAGATAGTACCTTCTGCAGACCGTCGCAGTTGGACTACCATAGATCTGGTCGTGACCGTCGACACGGTGAAGCTTCATTTGTATGATGAGCTGGCCACCACTGCCGCTAAACTCAAAGAGCATGGTATCGTGAGGTTTGCCTTGAATCAGAGCGAACTCCGGTACAAAATGCTATCAGACGGCTCCGGCGAAGCCCAGGTAGTGCTGAAGTCATTCACTATGAGCAATACTAGACCTGGCAACACGAAATTCCGAGAAATTATCCCTGCCGCCCAGCATGATCGTAACCAGTTTATGATTCTCTACACCATGACTGGAGGATCTCAAGGTTCATCATTGGCTATCCTGACCATCGACTCTCCTCAGATCATCTTTGCTGTGGATCCTGTATTCCGATTGATGAACTTTTTCACCAGCGCCTTTGACGCAAGTGATGCCGAGAAACAGCCTGCTACTCAGCCGACAAGTGACAGTGTCGGATTGGAAAATAACCAGTCAGGTCTGGATTTCCGTATAGACTTACACGATGTCTCTGTCAATGTACTCGAAAATGACGCTGACGCTGATACACAATCTATCAAGCTCACTATCCAACAAATAATGCTTTCGCAGCAGGTATGTCTGCCGACGTACAAATATATATCCCCGCTCATAAAATATTGCTAGGGTATACTTGCGCTCAATATTAACCGTCTGGGAATGTCCCTGATATCCATGGGGAAAGAGTCCGAGACCGTCCGCTTCCTAGATGATGTCGACATGACCTTTTCACTGGACAGTCGATCAACTACGTCACATCAAATGACAAGCATTGAAGTCAATGCTAAACCCATCGTATTTCGAGCATCGTACCGTGACATTAAACTGATCACTACCATCGTCAATAAGGCTATTGAACTTCACGGAAACTTCCAGTCAGATGGTCCCACCAACCGAGTCGTTAGCTCTCAGTCTGTTCCAAGATCTGATACCCAGGTATTCATCAAAAAATCATCTAAGAGCGCCACAAGAAGCCGCTCGCATCCGGTCGGTAAGGCTCGTATATCAATGTCAAAGGAACAGGTGAAGCCACTTCATTTCTTCAAAACTATGTACTATTTCATTGATGTGGTTTGTGGCCAGTTAAAAGGCTCCTTCGATGGATTCCGTCTTGTCTTGATTGGGGACATGCATGAGCAACCGATGCTACATCTCAAAGTGAAAAGATTCATTGTCGGCGCCAAGGACTGGTCGGGTGCAGTACGCCTCTTGTATTGGTGACGAAGGAGCATCCTAATCGTTTTTTATATAGTTGCACGCTACGACCACAATGGCAACACACATCAGCTACTGGAATCTCACCAATTCTCACTGGGAACCTCGTATGTTTGTCTCAGTCATAGCCTGCCTTCATTCACGTACCCTCTTTCAGTGATTGATCCTTGGACATTTACAATCACAGTAAGCTTGCCGTTGTAGCTCACGATCATCTTACTTAACATGGAGTAGGCTTCTAAAGATGATGTTGCTAGCGGTATCAATATTGGACTTTCAGCCCGAGAACGTCTGGACTTGAATCTCAGTACAACATTTGCGGAATTAGCCATTACTACAGCAAATATGTGGAGCGAAGAAGGGGAACGTGTTCTTCAAAGAGCCCGCGGCAGTAATGCACCTTACCGTATTCGCAACAGAACAGGCTCTACCATCCAAGCGTGGTCAGATGACACCGGTAGTGGAGGTTCAAATGACGGGGAATCTGTCAAGATCTTGAATGATGAAACGAAAGATTGGCGGTTTGACGACTGGAAGGCTCTAAGAGAGGTGAGCTTTGTCCTAATTTGATACAGCATATGTTAAAGTATCAACAGCATGTTCCATCGTCGGGACAACATTGCATAGGCGTGCAGGTGGTTGGCACACCTTGGGAGCGGATTCGAAGCATTCCAGTCGATAGAGAAGGAGAATTTACCTTCCCTTTAAAGCCACGGACTGAGAAGCTTGTGAATCGCTTGCTGTGCGAAGTCAAAGTCATCGACAACGTCAAAGTCGTCACCATACGTTCGACTTACAAGATTGAGAATCACACACTCTATCCCCTAGAAGTCACACTTGTTGATGACCGTGGTCAACCTGTCCATTCTCTCGAGAAAATCGTTCCTGGTCAAGACTACGCCATACCTATCGACGCCGTTGCCAGTCACAGGATAAGAATACAGCCTGATCGTAGGTTGCGTTTTGTCTGCAGAAGTTATGTTATTGAGCTCCGCTTTTTAGAGGGATTTGGGTACAAGTGGTGTCCTGCGATCCGATGGGAGGACCTGATTTCAATAAAAAGTTTTACTGTCAGATGTCCTCATAATGACCCACGTGAAGCCGCGTTTCGCTTCCAGGCATGTGTTGATACAGATTTCCGGGATTCCGCTTTGAGGTGAGCGACTTACAAGTCAGTAACATATGATTGTTGAACGCTCTCCCAGGAGATATCCGAAGATCAATCTGAAGCTTCGGGCACCTCTAGAGCTGGAGAATCTACTCCCATACAATCTTCAATACCGGGTTTATGACAAAGACACCGATCAGAATTGGCGAAGCTATCTGCGCAAAGGAGGAGTAATGCCTGTGCATTCTGTTGAACTTGGTCACTTGGTCTTGCTCAATGTTGACATAGAGGACAGCGGTGGGTACCTTCACCTTAATGAGTAAGAAATGCACTCAATTTGTTATAGTGTTCGAGCAAAGCGAATTCGCTATCATCAATACCGACGATAACTCTGACTTCGATGTAGAAAAGCGACTTAGTCTCAAAGATCCCAAGGGAAGAAAATTAACACTCAAATTGAACTACGTGTCCGTCTCCTTTCCCCCTAACTGGCAACACATTAACACCAACACACTACTTTCCACAGGCGGTATCCCGATTCAGGAGGCGCTTTCAAGGTCCAAATATACAGTCCTTACGTCGTTATCAATAAAACAGGATTGCCCTTTGCTATCCGATCGGTTCGATCGACACGATCTCAAGATGTAGCAGGAGACGATCGTCAAGGTTTTTCAGGTTTTATCCACCTTGCTAATCAGTTAATAACATCTGGGTCGCAGACGAACTTACGAAGCCACTGCCATTTCGTATGTCTTATCTGTCTTTCAAGCTGGGTCGTTCCTTGATCTCGTCTTAGTACTATCTCATCAAGCGGATAATGGGCACGAGTTCTGTTTGAAGTTGGGGAACTCCGCTTGGTCAAAGGTGTCGGATTTCATGACCGCTTATATGAACCTCAACTCACCACTCCTGTCTTAGCATTTCAGCGTAGAGGCTCCCGCTGCAGAAACGGCTCTAGTCGTGGCATCTCAGACATCAAAACTAGACGAGATACATGTTGGACTATCTTGGGGTGAAGGATTAGGAAAGTACAAATTGACGAAGGTTTTAACCCTTGCTCCCCGATTTCTGGTCAAAAACAAACTACCCGAGCCCATTGTTTTCCGTGTGCACGGCGTCGCTCTAGGAGACCGTTCAACACTGAGCCCAGACGAACGATGTCCCCTGACAGCTCTTCGAGCTGCCCCGGAAAAGCTGTTAACAGTAGCATTTCCAGGGTTAAATGCTCAATGGTGATTTGAAAGCTTGTCGATTTTCCCACAGCTGATAGCATTCTCAGGTCACCGCCAATCAACATAGAAGATATAGGTTCCGTTCACTTCCGGCTAAGAGGTCCTGGAGGGAAGAATGAAGACATGCGCTTGATACGTGCCGATGTTAAACTCGACGGATCAACCATCTTCGTGTCATTTGCGTCGGGCGGGAGCGAATGGCCTTTCCTGATAGAAAATGGCAGTGATTCCGCCTTTTCCTTCAGTCAGCGGGTACAGTAATATACTGGCAATAGTTTCCGGTGGCTTACGCTTGTTTCAGGACACTCGTGATGATTCCAGCCGTGCAACAAAATCAAATCCTATTTATACTGTAGCCCCTCACACATCCTTGCCGTATGCTTGGGATTACCCTGCCTCGCGAGACAAAAAGATCACCCTGGCCATCAATGGATCTTGTCGCGTCATTGATATTATGGAGATAGGCAATCTAATCCCTTTCAGATTTAACGTATGTTGCGTGTTTTCTGTGGCGAGTAATATCTCATCAGTGAATACAAAGGACGGACAACGCAATCGGACAGTCTCTCTCGATGTCCGTGCGGACGGGCATAGGCAGATCCTGCGGATTACGAACTATAATCCAGAGCACAGTCTCTATAAGCCCAAGAACAAAAGTTCCGGTTCCATCTCAAGACAGGATACCATCTCCAGCGCGGAAGCGTTTGAGGCTATCACAGAAGACATCGTCCCGACGTTTGGATTCAGCATTAACTTCGCCGGCATCGGGATCTCCTTGGTCAACCGCCGATTAACTGAAGTTATATTCGTGTCAATGAACACATTGTCCTTTGATTATTCCAACAGTCCAGTGGCTCAGACAGTCAACATCTCTTGCGGGAACCTGCAGATCGACAATCAACTACATGATGCACTCTATCCAGTCATTCTCCAGCCTACACCTATGCCCAAAGAATCCAACGGAGTCGCTCCCTTGCCGACTGTACAAGCCTCAGTGATCTGGCTTAATGATGCAGGTAATGTTCGTACTAGGAGACCTATTCATTTACTAATACATTCTAGAACACGGCGTTTTCTTCATCAAATATTGTTCCATCCTGTTGCAAGCATTGACTATCGAAGCTGACGAAGACCTTCTTTTCTCCATCTACGACCTCACTCAGATTCAAGGTGCCTCGTGGGAGGCAGGTGTGGACGAGTGAGTCTTTGGACCTCGAGTTTCGACCGTAATTAACATCCGAATTAGTGTGTTAATCCAGGACGCTGATGTTATATCGGAACCCAAAGAAACAACGGCTGGGCAGGAACTATACTTCGAAGTGTTGGAACTGCAACCTATCAAGTTATCCTTATCTTTCATGCGTACGGAAAGAGTCAGCAGTGAGGAAAAGTATGCCGCAATGCTTCAATTTCATTGAAGTCGTACTCATTATCTCCTACTAGGCTTAGCATCAGGAACCCCTTGGCTGTCGTTGTGAATGCTCTGACAATGGCAGTAGGAAACATCAATGATGCACCACTGGAGATGAACGCCCTTGCAATAAAGGATATGCGCCTAAACTTCCCAGAGCTTCAGAGTCGCATAACGTATCATTATCGACAAGATGTTCTTCGTCAGCTCTACCGTATCCTAGGGTCGGCCGACTTCATTGGTAACCCCGTTGGTCTCTTCACCAATGTCAGCTCTGGGGTCGCAGATATCTTCTACGAGCCCTTCAACGGTGTTGTCATGCATGGAAACAAAGAGTTAGGCATCGGTCTTGCTAAGGTAACAGCTCTGTGTCGTGCCTACCTCAATCTAACGACAAACAGGGTGCAGCAAGTTTCGTGAAGAAAACAATCTTTGGACTGAGCGACAGTATGACAAAGTTTACCAGTAGCGTTGGCAAAGGTCAGATAGCATTTCTATAGTTTGCATTGCTTTTAACTCTTGGTCATTTAGGTATATCAGTGGCAACATTCGATTCCGAGTATCAAGCTCGTCGAAGAATGACGCAGCGCAGAAATAAACCGCGTCATGCCATGTACGTGAACTTGAATCTATTTGTTATACGGAGCTAACAGCATCACATAAAGCTATGGTGTAACCGCTGGCGGGGAAGCTTTAGCGACAAGCGTCGCCAGCGCTTTTGAAGGCGTTGTGGTACATATCCGGTCAATTCACATTTGACGCAGTCATTGACGTTACGAACAGATGAAACCCTACGAAGGTGCTGAGTCTGGAGGTGCATATGGGTTCTTCAAAGGTGTCGGAAAAGGGGTTGTTGGGTAAGCGATCCCCTTTGCCTATGGTCTCCTCTCATATTTTTCTAGTGCGGTCACCAAACCTGTTGTTGGCGTTTTTGATCTTGTGTCGAACGTATCGGCTGGTAAGAACTAATCACTTGTAAGCTAAATCCAGACCTGGAACTTTCCCATTAGGTGTGCGAAACACCACTACTGTATTCGACAACCCAGAGAAAGATCGGGTCCGCTTGGTTCGTGAAGTCCTTTCTTTTCTTCTTTATAAGTTACCAATACTTTGATAGCCTCGCTTAGTGCCATCCGACGGTGTGCTAATTGTGAGTGGCTTCCTTTTTATTGCCCAGCATTGTTAACAGGATGTCTAGCCATACTCATCTCGCGATGCTATGGGACAATACTGGATGCGAGATCTTAACAATGGTACCTATCGCAAAGAAAGCTACGTGGCTCATTTCAGTTCGTGGTTGATCTACTTTCGTCTTTCGTGCCCACTGACATTCGATAACTTTATCTAGACTCCCCTGGAAGCGATAATGTAGTCCTGCTTACGGCGTCTCGGGTGCTGTCATTTTGGTCGAAAAGGCTCAGATTGGACTGGGACCTTCCGCTCACCGAGGTTCAAGGAGTGACCGTCGAGGATACCGGCATTCGCTTTGCGCACAAGGCTGGGAAGGAGCATGACAAATTTGTTTTTATACCAGACAAAAATTCTCAGAGCTGGTTCTTCGACAGGGTCGCAGGGGTGGTTAGAGCTTTCAATCTGCGGCGTCGAATGGAAGGATAATAAATCTTACAAGCATTCCATGGGACTTAACTTTAACGGATCGGATAGAACGTGAACTGTATAGTATTTGCTACTAGAAACCAATTGTGTACACACTTGCAAATATGTATAATAAAATAATATGGATCCAAAACAGACAAAATGGTCGACGGACAATTAGTTAGAATGGAAATATGCATAGGGGTATTTGGATATCTGTTAGTTCAGCTCATCCGAAGCTTCAGAAGGTAGCGATTCGGTGTCCTGACTTAAAGTAGGACTCAACGTCGGCTTGATATGGGTAGTAGTGGCCGCGCTATCATTACGTTCTCGATGCTTGCTGAAAACGGGAACAGGCTTGCCGAAATCGTCAGGCAAGTCGCTGACTATTCCAACTGCCGTCTCGTCGCCATTGACATGTGGAAAGCCCCGAGTGCTTTCAAGGCTGCCATAGCTTCCACGCGGACTGGCCGAGTAGGCGCTCTGGAAGTCAGTGTCGGAATCATCAGTAGCACCAGCAGCAACAGGAGTAAGACCTGGCGTTGTCGGCGTTGCTTGGGATGGTCTCGTCGCACTTAGTGAGGCGCCGGAGGATATTTTTCGAATGGGAACGGGCTCTGGTGTACTTTGTTCGTCACGACTCGCATCTGACATTGAACGCCGAGTGGGGGTGGCGCTGCCCGTTTCTGAAGTCTTGATAAACAGGGTACGACGGGGCGACTTGGGCAGCTTGGGGGCTTCCTCGGTGTGCGTACTCGTCTGACTCGACGAGGCACTACTCCTTTTCCTATGTTTTGTAGGTGTCTTGGTGAATGTCCTATTACTCGACGAGTGTTGAGAACGAGTAGATTCTGACACTGACACATCGTCCTCGCTCTCCTGCGAAACCTGGCGTCTCCACTTGGCTGCTCGACGTTCAGTAGCAAGAGCCGTTTCAAGCTGATCGTGGTATTCTTAGTATCGTAAAGAAGTGAAATATAACGAAACAAACCTTCTGTTGTATCTCCAAGACCTTTTGAGCAATCTTGTCACTTTTTTGGCTAATTCCCTCATCCACGGCATTCATTCCGTCTTGAGGGACATCAACCTCAGTTGCGGAGAACCTTTTCTTTCTCGTGGGTGATAGAGGTTCCTCTTCGTCGTCTTCTTCGATTGTGCCTGTCTTGCGCTCGATCTTCTCAACCGGTTCCACATTATCCTCCTCGTAGGATTCTGCTAGTGTTGATTCCGTACCAAAAGAACGTAAATGACGCGTTTTTCCAGCGTCACTGGTCCGCCTAGATCGCGGAGTTGAGAAGGAGGACAGGCGACTGCTGGGACGGCTATTGGGACGCGAGCTCCCGTAGTCCGATTCTTCTACCCCAACAGCCATGGAAAGCAACGCCCTTTCGATCTGGGCCTCAACCTCTGCAATCATCTCGGTACGTTCTTGCTCCATCCTGTCCATGGTTTCCTTCATCGTCTCCAGTTCGGACATGGCTTCCTTGTGTGCCGTCTCTGTTTCCTTCAGTTCTATAAAACAGATGTTACTTCCAGAGAACCTTTATATAGAAGGTGCACTCACGATTCTGTAGCTTGGTCTTTTCGACTGCTGTCAAAGTCACCAATCCAGACAATCGTTTGGTCTCCCTCTGCTCTTTATTGATTTTGGCTCTGAGCTGATTGGCCTCCGCGCTCAGTTTTTCTGCGTACTGTTCGAAAGTGACAAATTTATCTCTCCACAAATCAGACTCAGTCATTAGGAAGTTGAGTCGGCGGGACAGACGACCGATCTTAGTTTCCAGGTCATCGCGCGCGTCAACAAAAGCAGTTGCACGCTTTCGGATGGATAGCTGGATAAGCTGTTCGGCTGCTGTAAGCTGAGGGGGCCGTCTGACACTTCCAAACATTCCAATCCTTCGCAAGAATGACGGTTTCTTGTACTAACGAAATGTACGCATCACTGGCGCGTCACGTTTCGAGACGTATCCACATACCTTATCCTGTAGCACGCTGTCAAAAGCTTGAATGATACGCGTCGAGTGCCACCAGTCAGGAGGCTTGATTTGATCAGCAACTGCGGTGGATGAGGCACCACGTTTGGCTTGAATCTTGCAAACCGGTCTGAAGCGGCCTGCCGGAAATGCCTCCTTGAACTCACTGCAGGGCAAGTGAGTATGTGAAAAATTGGGGAGAGTACAGTACAAACCTGGGCACTGAGTGATCCGGATGATAATGGGACTCAAATGCAGCCAATAGGCGTTGCCTATATTTTTCTCTTTGTTGCTTCGTAGAAACAACGCCAGCCGGGGGCGAAGGGCAGCTCCTGTGAGAAATCATTCAACACGTTGTTCGGGCATGTAAAAGCGCGGTACTAACACGTAGTTAATATCCCTGAGAAGCTGATTAGATTCAATCAAAAACATAATTGAATGCGAAATGACTCACAAGTCACAGACACAGACTTCAGATGCAGGACGGACGCTATATCTTGCTTCTGTCGCTAAACCCATGATCCACGGGCCGGGATCATCAATGTAGATCTTGGCGTCACGAGAATGGACCGCAGGAAGCGCAATTCCATTCCATCCCCTGAGTTCTGCTAGGTACTTGATAGTATGGACAGCAATCTTGAGCACAGTTAGCAAATAACACTGTTACAAAGCAGCATAAACGTACCCCCAGTAAGGCGGGATGCCTGGAGAAGAACAAGATGCGGCCGGTTGGGGCCAAAGCAATCTGGACGTTGGCCGTTAACCCTACGTTTGGGGATGAAAGTGTGATCTCGTACCTCGCATATGGTCAGAATGTTATCAATGTTCAGGCACTTGAACAACGGCCACATGGTGAAATTGATGTCCACTAATCCTCGGCCAAAGTCCAGTCCGCCTGGGAATCGAGCAATAACTTCCAAGCTGGACTCGCTGCTGTCTCCGCGAGGGCTAGCATCTAACTTAATGAGGTCTCCAGCACGGGGCGCTGGGTGAGCGAGGATCTTAGAGATCTGCAATGTATGCGATTGTACATCCTTGGAGAAGCGAGCCCATGACAGTGTGAGATAGTCGCGCATTAAATCGTACACTGGGTGCCGCGAGACAAGAGCTGAGAAAATAACGAGCGTAAGATGTAGCGATGGAAGACGTTTCAATGTATAACTCACTAAGTGCGTAAGGAAGCCAGAAAACTGTATCTCCAGGAAGGAACAGAGTACTTTCTCCTGGTCCATGGCCGACGGTGCTAGCAACCTCAAAGTCACTTTCACTCATAGCACCTTCACCTTCGGTTTCCCCGTCAGTATCCGCGTCTGCCCAAGGACCGCGAGCGCTCTTCCGGGCGCTTCGACGAGCTTGGATGGTAGGATCGATGTCACTTCCACCAAGACCGGCGGCATCTGCTCGGAGGTTCCTGATACGTGATGCAACAAGGGACTGAGCTGACTCTTTACGAGAACGTCCGGCCTCCAGAGTGCGGCGGATAGCTGTGCTACGTTCAGCGTCGGCGTGGGACCAGACCGTAAGGCAGACACCATAGTAGGCGACTGTATTGCTCTTCGAAATAGTGTCAGTTGGGGAAGTAGCCGCTTGGTTATGAGCACCATGGCCTAGAAGACTGGGGGGGCCGAGATAGCTTGACGACGGGCGGACAAAGGGGTCATCAGAGTAAGGATATGAAAATGTAGCTGCTGAAGAGCGATTTTCCGATGAAGAGAGGACAGAGGCGCGAAGCAACTCTCCAGATGCAGAGGGAGCAAGAGGTGTACTTGGAGCAGGCAGAGTAAAGGTAAATGTGTGGATAGTAGATGCTGGTTGCAGTGTAGAAGCAATGACCTCAACTTCACGAGTGAAGGAGAGCTAAACAGAAAATAATAAGGATGGATACGGGAACCAGAGAAGAAACAGGGAACACGCCTTGAGAGCCTTGGAAAGCATTTTACCGACTTCCTGCTTGCTGAGAGCGCCGGCTCCCTTCATGACTTCGTCACCTTTACCGCGTTTCTTTTTCTTTCCTCCACCGGCGCCGGGACTGACGGTGCTGCCCAAGACTTCTGGACGCCACCAACGGCTGACAGCACCATCGCTGTGATGGAGACCAAGGACAGAGTCTGGGTCAGCGAGAGTCCAAGTATGAGGCGACTTTGGCAGGCCCGATACTACATAGAGGGAAGTGAGAGGAGAACTAGGCGTAAAGGAAGGTGTAGGAAGGCCATCACGGGCGGAACGAGTGGAAACGATTGAGGTGCGAGCAGAAGCGGGAATGGGTTCCATGCTCCTGCGATGCTTGATACCAAGGATGCGAGATGCCTTATCGCCACGGAACTGATGCGAAGGAAAGTGGCCGTTGGGGGCAGAGACAGTTATATAGTCGAGCTCATTGGCAAGGGCGTCGTTGGGCTGGTCGTCGTCGCCGTGTGTGATAATGGAAGAAGATATGCCGTGACCAATACTGCTGTTGCCGATCGGACTCTTGATTGAGGGGTCCAACTGGGGTCCACCTCTGGGGTCCAACCCGGTCTCCTTTTTGGGTTCTGTAACCTTTCTCTTTCCTCCGCCGAACCCAGTTTGTCTCTCGCTTAGCGACTGCTCTGAAAGCCGGGACCGAAGCCGCTCCATATCCAGTCCAGGGCTCGTTGTACTGTTGAACGCCATCGATGGCGATAAGTTACAAAAAAAAATCAAACGAGTGTCGGCAGTTGAAGGAATGGACAGTGGTGCTACCAAGTAGCTGCTAAAAGATAAAAGAGAGGAAAGGAAGCAAAAATGCTTCCACTTTCGCTAGTAGCCTGCTTGATTAGTCTATTGCGACCCTGTGCAGGGTCTAAATTTTTTATTCGTTCGCGCGTTCCTAGTCATGTCGCTAATTTCACACCCCTGGATCCCCTTCTCCTGGAGGGGAGATACCCGAAAATGTGCATCCTGAATATGCATAAAATACGAGCTTTCTGAGCTTGAAATAGCCTACATCCAATTAGCAGTACGTACCGACACGAATGCGAATCGAAGCATCACGATCACGTGTGCCGCGTCAGAATCTAATATTAACACTAAGATATATACGAAAGGTATTAGCATGTACCGAAATACTCAGTCCCGTCCTATAAATGTCCTTCTAAGCCATTCCCAGCGTCTCGTTGACTTCCCCTTCCCCTTCCCTTTGGGACTGTTCGGTGCAACAGGACCCGCTCCATCTTCCCGGTCGTCACGTTCTGAATCCAGAACCACGTCCGTTCTCACATTCCCTTCACTCACGGTTCTTCGGCGTGCCCTCTCCATCCTTTCTATATCGCCTTCCTCTCCGCTAATGGACGCGCCCATTCCAAAGCCGCTGGTCCTTCGTCGACGTTCCCGAGGAACGATCGAGAAACCTGGACTCAAGGCAGACAGTCCAATCTGGAAACCAGCTCCAGCCAGTGATGAAACAGTGTTTCGTGAGTTTGACGGTGGTGACAGTTGCAGATTATGCGTGTGTGAATGTGAATGTAGTGCGGTATATGATGGAGCGCGGTGATGATGGCGCGAAAGGGTATAATCATCCATCATCGGCCTTCGGCGACGAGACTGGCTCGTATTGGAGCTAGTGATGTGTGATTGTTGAATTCTTTCTGATGCTTCTGACAGGGAAATAGTTGGCTGAGGGGGTAGGGGACGATCTAAGCCAAGGTCAAGACCCAGGCCTGTAGTTGCTGGAAGAGGCATGATAGGCTCTGAGCGACTTCCCCATGGCAATTCCTCCACGTCTGGTCTTCTGATGCTGCGAGGGAGAATGGGTGCAGTAGGGCTGTCTGAGCGTGTGATTTCCGGCTCGCTCGGAACTGCCTCTTCAAGCATTTCGTCGTCACTAAGTTCGTTGTCGCCATTCCATGACTCATCTTGTCCATCCCCAGCCTGTATGCTGACAACCCACACCCCGCCCAGCAGAATGACAATACCTAGAACCACTAGGCCCAGGTGCAGAGGAGGGATAAGGGAAAATTGGTTGAAGTAGACTAGGCCATTCAAGATCGACGATAGATTATAGAAGCAAAACGCCGCTAAGAGTGCATGTGATATTTAGTGATTTACACACGCAAATGAAAAACTCTGCTCACATGGACAGACCAGCGTTGGATTAGCCAACACCAAGGCTTTGTGAAGGTACCACAGCTGTAGTAACGCAAATGCTACTAAGCCGAGGACAAGAACCCATGCTTGCCAGCGCCAGAACTGGTTGTCTCCTCTTATTGTTAATAACAGAAGCTCAACGCCGCTCTTGGCGAAGAGAAGACACATGCCGGAAATGATACCAGAGAATGAGGCATAGGAAATAGCAAGGATGAGACGTGTTCGATCAATGGAACGAAGATCAGGATCGCGCTTTGACAAATTAAGTGAAAGTGACTGTGGTGATTTGCGGTCAAGTAAGGGCGTCCGCTCTGTTGTGATGGTTTCGGTGATAGTGTCGGTAATACCTGTCGTCAAAATAGACGGGTCCGCCGGGAGATTAAAGGGAAGATCGTTTGGTGTGTTAGACTCTGTATCAGAGGAGGCAATACGTCGGGAAAGAGAATACTCCGCAATATGCGTCTGCGTTGTATATATAAGGAAACGATTTGCGCTAGAATGAAAGAACATACAATGGCAAGACAAATGAGAACAATGGCTCCTAACAGCGAGAAATATGCCACGAAAGCTGGTCGTCTAAATAACCCTAAAAGGTCCTCCAAAGAGCGAGTGGGCTCCGGTACGATTCCAAAAATGGCGATCAGTACTGCGCCGCCAGCGATGAGCAGTGTCCCGAGGATCATCCACGGTGAGAACACGTCTCCAAGGATCAAATGAGCGAAAAATGCGTTCCATAACAACGACACGGCGCCCAGTGGTGCGAGAATAACGACGGGAAGGGATGCTATTTGGACCAAAGAGCCGACGACATTGGACGAGATAAACACGGCGAACCCCAGTAGCCAAAGACTAGAATTGATTAAAACTGTCAGCGGGTGAAATAGAGGGCCACGCAGGGCATGGATACATACGGTCTCCTATGTTCAACACGCTTCTCTCCCTCCGGCAAACGCTCATTGAGAACATGCGACTTTCTTTGAATCGTAATCCCAGCTGACTGCAGGCATGAGGCGAGCAGACCAAAGATGATGCCGAACCAGAAAATCCCTGAGGTCGACGCATGATCTGGCGGGGAGAAGGTCATTATAGAGAGGGTTGGATGTTCCCGAAGAATTCCGGAGAAAGTGATGGTCAGATAGTCGGCTAGAGAATGCACGTAGTGGTCATCGTTCATCCTCATGTTTCATTCCCCAAGTCGACCATAACCTGATGGCGATCACGCGACCAACTTTATATTGGGCGGAATAAAAATAAAAAATATAACATGGTAACTATTTATTTGTCAAAACCCCTGGATTGCCTCACTAATTTCACCAACGTTGCACGAACAAATTACATGTCAAAAAATGCGTCGAGATGCTACTATATTACAGATGCTGCTAGCAAATCCATGATAATACACTACTAGTATACATACAAGTCCCAATCAATCTAGTCCATTTCTTCAATTTCAATGTCATCATCAACATCCATGTAGTCCTCCACAACAGAGCCCTCATGATTCGGAATGATGTTGAGACGGTTGTGGGGTCCGTCGAGGCGTACCTGGACAACCTCTCCATCACGGACACGGTCTGACAAGATCATCATCGACAGTGGATTGAGAAGATCGCTTTGGATTGCTCGGTTCAAAGGACGAGCACCATAGGTGGGCGAGTATCCGACCGACATGAGGTATTGCTTAGCGGCATCATCGAGATCGAGAGTGATTTTCCTCTCGGCGAGACGATCCTGTACCTCTTGCAGCCGAATGTCGACGATTTTGAGGATATGCTTGCGAGACAACGCACGCTACAAGGAACGATAAGTTGGATGAATTAAATATACACCATGGAAACTTACGAAGACAATGATTTCATCAACACGGTTGACGAACTCCGGAGGGAAGTGTGACTGGATGGCACCTACGACCAAAGACCTTATCTGGGGTGTCACAGGTCCTTCACCCATATCATTGAGATATGCGGCACCCAAATTAGAGGTCATGATGATGACAGTGTTACGGAAGTCAACGACTCTGCCTTGACCATCCGTCAACCGACCATCGTCAAGAACCTGCAGGAAAAGCGTAACAAATTCCCTGCAAGCCTTTTCTACCTCGTCGATCAAAACGATGCTGAAAGGCTTCCTACGGATGTACTCGGTCAATTGGCCTCCGGCATCATGACCAACGTATCCTGAAAGAACAAATTAGCGACCTTGCGTATTAATGATTAACAATTCGATACTTACCAGGAGGTGCACCGATCAAGCGGGCAATGGAGTGTTTCTCAGAGTACTCCGAACCATCAACACGAATCATTGCATCAGCGGAGTCGAAGAGAAGTGTGGCAAGCTACGGATGATCAGTCAGTCAAAATCAACACATGAAATTAAACAATGCTCACTGTTTTAGCCATAAGGGTTTTCCCGGTGCCCGACGGTCCCGCCATCAAGAAACTAGCAATCGGGCGCGACGGATTTGATAATCCACTCCGAGAAAGTCGAATAGCGTTTGCCACAGCCTTGACGGCTTCCGCCTGGCCAACTACGCTCTCCGACAGTATCCTCTCCATCCTTAGAAGTTTTTCCCGCTCCGAAGACATGAGCCTTGTCACCGGAATTGAAGTCCAGCGGGCAACAATCTCTGCGATATGCTCCGCAGTGACGGTGTCTGTTCCTCCGCCTTCAGAGGTGGCATCTTCTGCAGCTTTCTTGTCCTCAAGCTCCTTCAAGCGCGCCACCAGATCGGGCAATGCGTAGTACTTCAAATCGGAAGCAGTGGCAAGGTCGTATCTGACAATACACGTCAGCTTAGAAAGGAAACAATTAGAATTTAGGCTACAAACCTTCGTTCTGCCTCTTCTGCTTTAGCTTTCAATTCATCAATCTTGCGCCTGACGACGTTGATTTCATCGCCTCTCTTCTTCTCAGTCTCGTACGCCGCTTTCAAAGGCTTCAGCTCGTCCTCGACAGTCGCAATAGCCTTTCGCGCAATGACGAGACGCTCTTTACTAGCCGCATCTTTCTCTCGCTCCAAGGCATGTATTTCGACTTGAAGTTCGAGTAGGCGACGTTGGAGCTTGTCAATCTCCTCGGGCTCTGTCTCCCGCGTGACACGTACGCTAAAGGAAAATCAGTCAGACCAGAAACAGTAGGTTTTGAATGATTTGGTACGTACCTAGCGCATGCTTCGTCTACAAGATCAATGGCAGAGTCGGGCAAACGTCTAGACGTCAAATAACGGTGCGCCAACGTCGCAGCGGAAATCAAAGCAGGGTCCATAATTCTGACACCATGATGGACCTCATACTTTTCCCGTATTCCACGAAGGATGCTGATCGTCTCCGACACCGTGGGCTCGTTTACGATGACTTGAGCGAATCGTCGTTCCAACGCTGCATCGGTCTCAATGTATTTCCGGTACTCGGCAAGAGTAGTAGCACCGATACACCTGAGTTTACCGCGAGCGAGTAGAGGTTTGAACAAATTGCCGGCATCCATACCACCACCTTCTGCTCCTCTGCCGGCCATAATAAGATGTAACTCGTCGATGAAAAGGATGACTCCAGTGCCTCCGTTTTCGGCAGCCTTGTCGACCTCGTCCAAGACGGCCTTGATACGTTCTTCGTACTCTCCTTTGTACTTGGCACCCGCCATGAGCGCGCCCATGTCGAGAGAGAACAAGCGACAGAGAAGACTGGCAGGAACATCTCGTTTGACAATTCGTTGAGCGAGGCCTTCTGCAATGGAGGTTTTGCCGACACCTGGTTCACCGATGAGAACCGGGTTATTCTTAGTCCTGGTCTGCAGTTTAGTATGTGAACGCGAAAAGAACTAGTCGTCTTACCTTCGACATAGAATGCGAATTGCCCGCCGAATCTCGTTGTCACGGCCAATAACAGGATCAATCTTGCCCTCTAAAACAAAACAGTCAACATATGTTTGTACATCAACAAAATTGACACCCGTACCTTCCGCTAAAGTGGTCAAATCGATAGCGTACTTGTGCAAAGCATCAAAACCCGCTTCAGCATTCTTGGACTCAACTCGACGATTGCCGCGAATTGCTTGTATGGCGGTCTTGAGCGTAGCTTCGGTGAGACCGGACTCTCTGATAACAGGAGCAATGGAAGAATCTTTCAGAAGGGCGAGAAGGAGATGGTCTTGAGCAATGTAGGAATCGTTCATGGTCTTCTGGATGCTCTGCGCTTCCCGCAGAACCTTAAGCGAGGCGGAACTGAGCGAGGTCTCATCTGGTGGAGGACTCTGCGTGGGTAGTCGAACGAGAACCTTCTTCAGAGCGCGCTTCACTGTCGTCTAGAAGAAACATTATCAGCTTGTCGTCCTGCACCCGAGAAATAGTAGATCATACCTTGTCACCTCCAGCCTTCTCAATCACAGAAGCGAACAAAGGGGCTCCTCCGCCTTCTTCGTTGAGAAGGACAAAGGCAATGTGAGCCGGTGCAACTGCGAAGAAAAATGAGTTTTTCACGGGCGCTGTAGAGTAAATGGAAGCGTACCTTGAGCATTTGCGGAATCTTTGGCGAGCTGTATGGCAGTGGTCAGGGTTTCATTTGTCTTGTCGGTAAGATCAAAGTTGCTCGTCATGATGAGGATAAGTGTATAAACAGTGAAGAAAGTTAGGTCGAGGCCTTTTTAAATTCAGGTGTTCATTTACCAACGTATGTTCTGGACGGTTCGATAAAGTTCGACAATCGTCGAAGTTTCCAGGACGTTCCGAGTACGACCCTAGTGACGTCATGTATATACCTATATAGGTCCACCTGTGGCTGCCCTACTTTCATATTGGTTACTGGTCATTTCGTATGCTTTCATGCACATTCTGTATTTTCTAGCACAGTACTACTCGAGGAGTACAGCTCGGAATATACTCGGTGATCCGAGAGTAACAGCAGACTTTGCAGCATTTAGTTACCTGATTGTCGCCCTAAATCTTCAGCGACGGGCGGCTGAAACATGTCCCAGGACGGCGACGCCTAATCCCGACATCAACACGTAAGCCAGTCCCTCGTCTGCCATACAACGAGAAACAGTGCGCGAAGGCTCCGCGGCCTTAATGGCTCTCTGCCTTTATCCAATCATCCGTCCTCGCTCTTCTCGTATTCAACTCCTTGAGCTGAAGGTACAAAGTAGAATGTCACCGTATGTAGATAACACAATTAAAGAACTTGCCTTCTCCAGAATACCGATTTTCTCCAGATGTTCCTCGTAGTGATCAGAAATAGCTCGGAGCAAACGACTGAAAAGCACATCCGAATCTTGCAGAGTCGTGCCATGAGTGCGTCGAGCTTTGCTATCTTTACACCATTCCAGGATATCAATATGATTTCCACAGTTGCAGTTCCATGTAAAAGTGCCTGGAGGCGGTAATGTGGGTGGTGTGGCTAACCATGGAGGTATGCTGCGCCCGATCGAATGTCGCAAGTCTGATTTCCATGCATCCTCTGCATCGGATGCTGCAGACGTAGAAGCCTGCGACATATCGTCATCATAATGATATACTGGCAAAGTTTCCGGAAGCGTCTGTCCGGGTTCGCTGATCGCTGAGATAGACTGACGCAGTTGAGTCCAAAAGTGCATCCTTCTTCAACTGGGGACTTACCAAACTCTCTTCTTTTCTCTTCTTTTCAATTTCATACTTCACAGCGCGCTTCAACTCTTTCTGCCATTGTACTTTCGTCTTTCCCTTGCGGTAATACTTGTTTAAGTTGATATCAAAGCCGAAGAGCGCCATGGCGGAGACTTCATTATCGACCCTGGGACGTCTCTTCCCATTCCATTGTTTCATACGCGCTATCTCACTGCAAAATCGACAGAGAGCATGAACACTCAGGGTACGTTTGTCGGCTCGCCGTCCCAACTGTTCTGCTAAAAGCCACTTTGCGTCTTTGGCAAGGACAGATCGAGCCTCTGCCTTAGACAAGTGACGGGCGCGCCGAGGACGCCTGAGCTTTCCTCGGCTTCCTTCATCATCCCATTCTATTTCGATTTCTATTTCAGAATCTTCGCTATCATAGAGGATACGCCGTTCAGAGCTGTCCACATCGTGGCGTTGACGGATGCATTGTATCAGCCAGTCGATAGTGCAGTCAGCAACGGAAGTTTCTGTGGCCTTTACGAATTCGTCAACCATCGCCAATAGGCGGTACCTCTCGAGATATCTATGACTGCGTTTATATGTATGCGCGTCAAAAGATGTGATCTTGTAACTTTTCTCGGAGGTAGATTTTAAAAGCAAGCTTGTGGAGTGAAGGTTGGCTGTACATCGAAGGAGGTAAGTAAAAGAAAGAATCAGTTGGAAGTAGTTCACCGTACACGTCAGAAATGTAGCAGTCATGTTCTTGTGGCAGAGTAGCCATATGGTGACTCTCGATCCTTCACCCGGTCTGTGTCCATAGATGTTCTTAAGAGTGAGGCCCGAATGCACGTTGTTAGTGTCGACGTCCCTTTCTCGCAACTCGCGCTGGAGCTGTTCGTATCCACGAGTAGATAGCCAACGTAAATCTTCAATTACCAAGCGTCCCATGAACTGAACATTGTCAGCAAAGCTATCCACAAATTCCGTTTCATTCAAGCTGTGGAGGTTAGACTGAGTGTAGGAATACGAGCTTGAGATGATGGATTGCGACCGACCCAGTTCCTTCCCGTCCGGGCAGAAACATCCTGACGGACGACAGAGCCAAAGTCAAGTGTCTTCTTTTGAGAAAATCCATATCCAGGCAAGTTTCTGGCAGTGGGCCAAAGGGCTGGGACAGCAGCTCGCGTAGACTGAAAGGCATGTTGGCTGCAAGATGAAGAGAAGTGCCGCAGCTGTATATATTAGGCAACTCTGCTTTCATCCCGCCATCATGCTTGGCCGTCGATTGCTCCAAGGCAGACCGTCTTCTTCTCTCTCGACCATTGCAAAGGCTCTGGCCCGGTCGAACTCGACTGCTGCTACCCCTGCTCCTGCTGCAGCGTCCAGCCCTCTCGCTGCCCAAGCACCCAACTACCCTACGACATGGTCAGCCAATCAGCAGCCGCGCCCACTAGGACAGTCAAACCCTCGCTTCGAGCAAACTGCCATGGAGACGCAACCAGCTCCATTGAGCGCCATGCAGCTCATTTCCGAAGAGCCCATACGCCTGGTGGACGGCAGGAAGGCCGTCTGCGACGGAGGTGCGTCTCTCCAATTTCATCCGACGTGTTCCATTCTTCTCACTGTCCTGCAAACACCTTCTAGGCAACGGACCACTGGGGCATCCGAAAATATATATCAATTTGGTGAGTCGCCATAGCCGGCTGTGAAAATTGGATGGACTGAACAGTAGATCACAGGACCAAGCTGGTCCTCGTTCTTGCGGGTTCGTAACTGCTTCCACTGACAGTCCTTCGTTCCTAATTGTTTCCTTCATTGTTCCCATGTATACAGATACTGGTGAGTCTGCTGCGATGAATGTATCATCTGTACTTATACCCCGAATAGCGGTCTGCGTTTCCAGCAAAACCACCACGCACATTGATAGAATGTTGAGAAGAACCCTGCCGAGTAGCATACGGTGTTTTGTGCATGGTAATGAATTAAACGGAGAATCAGTACACTCGTGGAAACACATCAATGTACCCTTCATTGCTGTATGACAGCACTCAAGCGGTCTGCTGTGGACGTGGGAACAAACGTCCAATGTCGATCATCTGCGCATCTTCCAAGCCGTTCTTTTCGTTACGAGTCCCTCCGTTCAAGTGCTGGTTTACCAAATTTCTATGATTAACAGCTCCCAGTATGTATGAGTACAGGCCGGGCATGCGTAAAAATACATGTAGTTTGTCTACTAATAGCTCCGGCTGGGTGTGGCAGCAAAAAGTAAGTACGATAATGAAAGAGAACTAGAGGGTGCAGCGGAGTAAGACGAAAGAAACTAATGCATATGCCTGGGTAACACCTCCCGGGGCCCGGCTGGCAAATGAGTGTGGTGTGATGAGTGTTGCAGAGACCGAGAGAGTAGAGTGCGGTAGAGTGATAGACAATGCAGCAGATGAGGGAGGTCCAAAAGAGATAAACACAGAGGAAGATCAAAATACGATAACGAAAACGGAGAAAATAGATAACCAAACGAGTGTAGGCCGCCAACCGGCGGCGTTATGGGGCTCAGCCTCCATCTTCTGAAGGCGTCGTGAAAGACATCGGGGAAAGTGGTGGATAATCGTATCCTGCTCCAGCAACTGCATCGAGTTCGGAGAAGGGTGGGAGGGAAGTGGGAGAGGAGGAAGATAATCGATCATCCATTGAGCCATCAAGAGGTGGGGGGTGAGGAGGCGGAAGTATTGGGGGCTGAACGAAGTCACCAGAAACAATATCATCAGGCTCTAGTCCTCCCTCATCCCATTTGTAACTCACCACTTGGAATATCGGGTTAATTTCGGACTTGTTTAAATGCCCGGGACTCGGCGAGTGCCCGTGCAGCTGACCCGAATATTCGTAAGGGTTAAAAGGCTTATTTTGTATGGGATGAGTAGGCCGGGGCATACTGATGAAAGGAGGGGCTTGACCTCGCCGTGATGACAAGTCCTCGCCGTGAGGAGCAACTTGCATCCAAGCGGGGGAAGGGGGTAATGACGGGGATAGTGACGGTGACAATGATATTTGCATCGGAGGCGGCGTATCAGTATTAACTGTCGCGCGCGCTCGGAAATCGTTGGCTAACTGTCCATCCAACGAGAACGAATTCGACGACCGCGCTGATGAAGCAAAGTCGTCGAACGATGTTCGCAATGAAGATGTAGACGTCATCCTGTTTATCCCAAATATGCTTGGCCGATTTCGCATTCTTGATGACGGTCCGGGGTCACTATCCACCGTTGTGTACGAAATCGAGGAATTCCGGCCACTGTGAACGTCCGACGAAGATATCGAATGGTCATCGTCTAGGTCTCGTCTCCGAATCTTAGTCAAGCGCTCGTTTTCCACTCGATTACGCCAATCACCAGACCCACTCGCCACAGGTTGCTCGACGACCTGAGTCGCAAACCTGCCTGATGCAGCGTTTACCGTGATTGAGGGCGTTGTACCATTACCGTGGATAATGGCCTGCCTTATTGGGCCCGTTGCAGCCTGCTTCCCCTTCTCTTCAAAATCGAGGCGCTGCTGAGAACCCGCCAGCCATTCGATATCATCCTTACCCGTGGTCTTCTGCACAATCTGGTTACGTTTCTGCATGACAGCTCTCGCTTGGTCACGTTGCATCTTCTCCGCAAGCGCGCGACGCTGTTTCTCGGCTTCTCGCTGTAACCGCTCTGCCTCCTTTTTGTTCATCTTCTTCATATCCGCGATGCGAGCGTTGTCACGCGTGGGTGATGGTTCTCGCAATGACCTGCCATCCGAACTAGAAGATTGTTGCCGCTTGAGCGAAGGTGTCGAGGTTGACGCGCCGAGCTGCGCCGGTGGATTTTCGTGAAGCGGAGGTAAGGCATGATGCTTATCACCACCGAAGAGACTCCACTTGGTATGCTTTCTCCCAAAGCCTAGGCCGAAAGGCTTGGGCAACTTGTGACCCGGTTGCGTAGCGCCGTTTGTGGGGAACTCTGGTGCAACAGGCGAAGAGCCGCTGACATCCATCGGCTGACCGTTGCTCATGGGGTCGTCTGTAATCTCTGCACTGGGAGTGACATCCATCGGGTAGTCCTTGTCGACAGAAGACGAAAGCGCCCAAGAAGTGGAAATATGACTTCTAGTTTCTTCCTGAATGAGACCAGAAGAGTGCGGGGAAGGAGTGTGGTGCATGTGGACATCGGTATTTGATGAGCTGTGGGAGAGAGCTGCATGAGCGTACAGAGGGGTGCGATGCGAAGTGGATGCAGAAGGTATCGGCGGAACAGGCTGAAGATGGGGGGTTGAGTAAGGATGGGAAGCAGGAGCAGTACGCGACAGCGACGGCGAAACACCATTTCGTTGTACGGGGTCGATTGGTATCGAGGGACATACAGAGATGCCCGGCGGAAGGGGAATATTATTACGAGGAGTTGTCTCTTGGAGGTAACGGTGGTGAAGGCATTGCCGACTAGTTAACCGGGTGTCAGGGTCGTACCGGAGAAGATCGCGAATACAGTGGATTAATGACAAAGGTACTGTACGCTCGAAAAGAGTGTGAATGTCTTTGGGTACAGTCTGGGATGATACTATCAGCGATGTAACTGTCGAAGCGATGAGACAGACATACCTTGGGAAACTTGAACCCTACGTCTTTCGCCATTTTAATCCCTTTGGGCCATACACCTCCGCCCATCGGACTGTGGGAGGAATCGAGTCCATATTCATCACTGGGATCGCCGAGGATTTCACATATGCGTGCCACCTGGTCTACCTGATCCTGTCCAGGAAACAAGGGTCGCAGATTAACAAGCTCGGCCATGATAGTCCCAAGCGCCCACATGTCAACGGGATTTGAATAGTCTCGGCTAAGTAGGAGAACTTCGGGTGCACGATACCATCGTGTGGAGACGTATTCGGTATACGGGGGCTTAGACTTTGTTTCCCTGGCAAGTCCAAAATCGGCAAGTTTGATGATGGCTACAACGTCCTTTTCGGGAGGAGCGTTTGGTGGGGCAACCGGTGACAGAGAAGTATAGTCAAAAAGACCAGTAGTAGTGACGAGGACGTTCTCAGGCTTCATGTCCCTATGAAAATAGCCAGAGGCATGTATGTGGTCCAAGCCGGAGACGATCTGGCGGAAAATGGAGGAGACAAGGCCGCCAGCGAGAGCCCTGCCTTTGCGGGCCTTGATGAGATGATAGAGATTGCCTTCCATGGACTCGAATATGAAGTAGAGCTCCTTTGTAGCAGGAAGAAGGAAGAAATCATACAAGGGAATGATATTGGGGTGGAACGGTATTGCTCGGAGCGACTAACGGAGGATTAGGTGGAAACGACATCGATAACAGGGACGACGCACCTCAAGTTCCTTGAGTTTCCGACACTCATCCCAGCCTCCCTCCCATCTTCGTTTCATTCGCTTCACTGCTACCAGACGCTTACCAACCCATTCTGCGCGCGCGCCAGCCCCACACTGCATAGGCGAAAGTGGGGTATTCGGGGGTAAGGTTCCATGCCAGTCGCAGAGCCATACGGTGCCAAATGAGCCATCACCAAGGACCTTGAGGGGCGTATACGAGCGTGTCGAGCCTATTACGCTATTGAGACCGAGGAGAAAAGAAAAAGACGGGAAGACTGACTACTCTGGGAGGAGCCGACGACAAGCTTGTTGTTTTGTATATGGACTGAGGGTATGCCGACGACATTGATAGGACTCTTTGGGGCCTGCTGCTGCTGCTGCTGGGCGCGCTGGTGGTTGGTTGGCAGAGAAACATAATGGGTAGCGACAGCGTTCTGGGTACTGGGGGAAGGTGCAAACATGTCAAGGGGAGCATTGCCAGGGAAAAGGTGGGCAGTGCAAGCTAGTGGACGAAAGACATGGGAGTTGGAGGGAGAGACAGAGGGAGCCTCGCAGGAAGGGCAAAGAAGCGCAGAAGCAACAATGAATCGAAACTGAACCCGAATCTGCTCGGCCAAATCTGGAAATCTGGCGAATCTGTCTACCGGACTTCTAACCGTCACCGGTCACCAACCGTCATTTCGGCCCCAAATCGGCCGTACCGCCGCAATTGCATATTCATAAAACAAATTGCCAAAAAAATTAACACAAAATAACATAGCACGTTCTAGATTGCGGCTGCTAGTACGGAACTTCGTGAAATAGCTTCGACACGCTCTCCCCGTAGTGGCTCCGTCGAATGACCTCCCCCAGTACCACCCCAATGTCAATGACCTCTATTTTGGCGCACTTTCGCCGGTTCTCCTCCTGAGGCAGAGTATTCGTCACAATCAGCTTTTCCAGCGTGCTTTCTTCTATGGATTTTAGCGCATTCCCGCTCAGGATGCCGTGTGTTACAAACGCATACGCCTTCTCCACCCCGGCTTCTGCGAGGTGTTGGGCCGCAAGACACAGTGTACCACAGGTGTCAGCCATATCGTCGACAAGAATTCCGACCTTGCCTTTTACATGGCCAACGAGAACCATCCGAGACACTTCATTCGCCTTCTTGCGCTCCTTGTGAAACAATGCAAAGTCAACTCCTAGCCGATCAGCTATCGACGTTGCCCTGGATCACCTGAGTGAATTCCATCTATCCGACGGATGGAACGACTCACCTCTTGGCACCGCCCGCATCCGGCGAGACTATAACGACATTCTTCAGATCGAAGTGTGTCCGGATGTACAAAATTGCAGAAGGTTCTGCATACAGCTTTCAATTTGCGTAAACGCCTGCTCGCTGGAGATGAAGTATGCTATGCAAACTCACACTGACAACCGTGATAATCATCGTCAGTTGGTTACGCAGTTGTAACAACGATTGACTTACTTGTCAACTGGCACATCGAAGAATCCTTGGATCTGGGAGGCGTGCAAATCCATGGTCTGGACTGATGCATCAGGATTGCAAACGGCATTCCCACAAAATTCCTCACAATAACATGGTCGCATCCTGCACGCTGTATCATATTCGCCACCAGCTTGGCCGTTATAGGCGCCCGACTCTTATCTTTTTTGTCCTGTCGAGCATAGGGAAACAGGGGGAGCACCGCCGTAATCCTTTTTGCACTCGCAATCTTGCATGCATGGATCATTATGCACAATTCCATGAGTGCCGTATTGACTGCGCCACATCCGGTATTGATAATGTAGACGTCGTTCTCCCGCACGGATTCAGCGATGCGAACATTGGTTTCTCCAATCCCGCTGCGTGTAACGTCGGCTTTTGATAGTGGAAGGCCTATTCTGAGCAGACCGTTAATTTACTGTTTCACGATAAGCATCGTATATTGACTACGAACCGACGAGCGATAATCTCTGCTAGTTCCGGATGGCTAGTCCCTGCAGAAGGGCTCGGTTAAACACCAGCCACTTCCGACCCTTTGGCGATGCACATACCAGAGAAGATTTTTATCCCACTTCCATTTAACATTGCGAACGTCTAAAATGTGTAAAAAAGGAGAGGCGAAAGTTATCAAGAAAGAGAATAGAGGATGTCTAGAGGCTAAATGACATTAGGCAAGTGAGAAAAGGAAAGCACCAGTAGCCACGTGGGAATTAGTCAGCGCCACCGCAAATTAGGCGTGGGTCTCTCACATTCACAATTCTATTGCCAGCACCATTCCTGGCCTCCTGGCCTCATGTTACATGCCCAAAGAAACAAGAATGAAGAATGGAGAATAGCAGCAATGACACAAATGGACCCTGTATCCTTAGTAGCGATATCTGCGGGGCTGACCATCGCTTAGCTTACTCTGTGGCGGAGTACGGATCCGACGTGTGCCCGAGTGACAGGATCTGATTGATACGAGATTTCTGTGTCATCATTCGACATCATTCATTCTGTCGTCGCGGCCGCGCCTCTCTTTCTTTATTTTCTGACCCTACCGACTGAGTGGAGTTTTCAAGTTTCAAGTAATTACGTCTGTCATCGACAGCCATCACAAACTCAATTCTGGATCAGCCAGTAGCGGTATCTCCTGTTGTCAGGGTGGACTAGAAGCGCTCTATAGGCCCGGCCGCGGGCCAATATGGGGATGAATGTAAAGACGAAAGATACGCAATACGAAAAGACAGATCGGCTTATAGTTTACTATAGAATCAGTCAGCCTTCCGTTATCGAGGGTCAATGTTAAGCGCTAGTGCATCCGCTTTGAATTACGAAGGACTCGTCTGAGATGTTACAATTGCACCAAGACCCTAACTAGTGCGAACCTAAACCCGAGCAAAACACAGTAGATGACACAACGTAAACTAACGCCCAGAAGGCAACGATAAAAAGACAGAATACTGTAGGAATGCGATGGATATAAAGAGACGGATACAATGCCAAGACACGCTGCACGATAACATGAAGAAAAGGAAAAGTCGTTAACAGTAACACAGAATATGATATATAGCACGCTGATAGTATGGATCATCACTGAGGATATATGTATAACTGGAAGGAGAGACAGTGGTTATGATGTACAAGAGAACATAGAATAACCAAGAGAATGTGGCATTACTAGACTGACATCTATGACGCATTGCTGGAATTAGACGCGTTGCCTTTGTTGAGTATCGTTAATAGAGCTGTACTTGCGGCATTGCGCGGTTGCATGGGTTGCGAGGCGTAGGGTGTTTGCGTTACCGGGGACCTAGGCGAAAGCGCCGGAGCGGGTACTGGATGAGCGTCCGGCACGGAACTAGGACCATACATCGGTGGGTAGCCAAGAGACGCGGCACCGTATGGAATGGGAGGTTGCGGTCCGAGAGGTAATCCAAATGACGAATATGGAGTCGCGTGAGGAGACATAATTGAAGGATGGGTTTGTCCACTCATCATAGTCATCATCTGACCATGACCCAAACTTCCTGACTGTAAAGGTATTATCGGACGATGAGCTCCTAGGCTTGTCCTGGGCCGCACTTTGAACGGATCATCATAAACCATGCTGGATGCAGGTTGCATGAATGCCGGCGGTCGTAGTACTCCTGCGACCGACTGTCGACCATCGGATCCAGAAGAGTAAATGACATCGGTGCGATCAGCGACAGGAGGAAATGTGAAACCCGGGGCAAGGGAGTGAGGATGGTGAGGAGGACGCTGAGAAGATTGAAGACTCTGCTCGGCCTGATCTAGGTGACGTGACATAGTGGTGGATTCACCAACAACACTTTCCAACAATGCCAGCTGCTTCAAGTGAGTAGTAGATGTTGGTGGTGGTCCATGTTTTTTAAGGTAAGGAGAGATATCTGCAATGCTCGAAGACCTTCTCGAAACACGAACAGAAGGTGCAGGGGACAGGTCGACGGGTGGGACAGATGTATTGGCTGGCAACGCTCTGTTCTCGCTGGAAGATGGGCTGGGGGTGACGTGCATAAATGATGGAATGAGCCGTCCCGGAGACAATGCATGTCGCAGCGGCATGTCAGAGGCTGAGGGACGGGATGAATCTGAGGGTTGTAGAATAGGTGCCTCACAGTTGGTTGGTCGCAATCCAATAGACGGGAATGTTTCTGGTGTAGGAGTATCTGACTCCTTAGAACTGACAGACAGCTGAACTCCTTTAGACTCAGCCTTGGCCAACCCGGACATTGTCAATGAGGACAATAATCGTGCAAAATGAGGGTCCATACTTGAAGTGTCCATAGTCTGAGAATCATCGTGTACTACAGGGTGAACTGAGGACTGCGTGTATTGAGGCGAAGGCGTTTGAGGATCACCGTTATCGGCAGACGACGACTGGGAACTTGATTCCTGATTGGCATCGTGTTCTTCTGGAATAGGTGAACTGGGACAAAATGGCACTGCTTTCGTTCTGATTTTCTTTGCTAAGCCCTGAGGTTTGTGTGAAGCGATCCAGGATCTCAAGGGTCTGGAGAGTTATATTGAATCAATGGAGTAAGAGGAAGGACAGTGAGGCGTACCCAATGAATGGTGAGATTAGATAGAATTTCCCAGGAGATGCATTATTACGCCTCCATGTTGGCAGATCCGAAAGTTTGAACCAGTCGATCCTCTATACGAGATGATTAGAATTGAGTGGGACTAAAAGAGGTCAAAGGCGTACACTGATCTCTTTCCGTGTCTTCGTCTTGAAGGGATAGTCTTCGGGAACGCCTGGAACAATGTACATTGCAATTTTCTGTTCCTTGATTGTCATTTCTATCACGTCGTCAGGATTCACTTGACCAGCCAAGTTGTAGCCAGTTTCCTCTAACACCTGTAAAATTGAAGAGTTAGGATCCTGGACAACACAAACGCCAATTGCTGCACCTCTCGGATAGCGCATGTTGTCTGAGGTTCGGATTCGTTGATTTTTCCCTTAGGAAAACCCCATCCCGACGAAGCCTTCCACCCTTTCACCAACACACACTGCGCGGAGTTATTTCAGGATCACACAGAATCACACAGAAAAATACACCACCCCACCTTCTCCCATGTTTCGTTTAGCATGATGGCCCCACAGACAGGTACCCGCGTCTTGTATTGCATAAAGGTATTGAAGGCTTGTTCATGATCGTGACTCCACTGGTGAAGGAGGGGACATGCTTTAAAAAGCATGGCAGAAAACTTCTTGAGCGTCAGAGAAGGTAGCTTTGAATTCTGCTCTCGTATGAAATCTTCGTAGAACCAGTGACTGGACAGACGTTAGGCGAAGTAAGCCAAGCTGAAAAGGGTCACTGACGCTTGTTCCACCTGGAAAGATATCCGTTCTAGTGACGCAAGCTCCTCGTCTGGCAGATTGAGAATGAAGCGACTGTGTTCAAAATTAGTGAAGAGTCTTCAAGCCCAGTACGGACATGCCTTGAAAGGTCCTCCAGCACTTCGTCGTGTGTTGAGTTCTTGTACGAGAAATCTGGACGAATGTCCGGTCCCATTGCAGGGGTTATTTCGGGAGATGAGAAAGATGAGGAAGACATTGAGGCAAAAAAACAAAGATATAAAGGATGAGGGATGCCACAGTGTGGCTTGGTTCGTTGAAGTTGTACAGTGCAGTTGTGGTTGTGAGAGTCGGTCAAAGCAGGGTCAAACAAGCGGCAACGGGCCAGGTTACACGTCACATATGTGACGTCGTGACAGAACGCCGATCCACCGGCAGCGGGCAACCGAGGTTTTCGCATGCACCGCCTGTAACAGAAGCATCCTTGATTGACGAATTAGGCCCATCGTTGATAGACTATACAAATGCTGAGATAGAATGCTATATGAACGAAGATCTCGAAAAATGCTATGCGTAACCGACATGAAATAAAATAGGAATAGAAAAGTTAACTACGACTTGTATCCCATTCTCCTGACATAGTCCGTTTGCTCCTCCTGGGTCAAACGATCAGCACCTACCCAATTCGCTGAGCTAGTCCTAGCCCTAAAACGACTCGCTCTGGTCCGGAAGACTTCTTCCATTCGTAGAACTGGTACAGGCCCGAAGATATCATCAGGATTGATGGTCGCTTGGTTTTCGAGGGCTTGCCGCAGTTCAGGCGACTGTGCCCAAAGAGGAAGTTCGCCCGCCTTCTTCATCTTTCTATCTTCGTCATCTGAATCAGAGTACTCGCTTGGAACATCGGGCAACTCAATACTCTCGCTGGGAACAGCCGCTGCCTCGATCTGCGCCTTCGCTCGAGCAGCCATTTGCGAATGCAGTAGCTGAGAAGGTTGCGACACATCGTCCAGCATCAACGCTTTCGACGGTGTCTGGGCGTTGAACTTGGACATTAGCTTGCCTTTCCCTTCTGCAGCGGGAACTGGCTTGGGCGCCGATTTGAAAGCCGATTTCGAATTTCCGGAGTTGAGTTTCAGCATGGGTTTCTTGATCTCCGATTTCTTTTCACTTTCCACTGCTAATTTCCGTTTCTTGGTGGTATCCTCATCCTGTCATGGTCGTAAACCACAAAGTCCTTCCACATAGAACACTACTTACCTTTTTGACTGTTGGTTTAAGGGGTCGCTTGTCTGTATGCTCTTCCCGCTCTCGTTTCCGACGTTCCGCTTCTTCTTTGAGTCTTTTCTCCTGCTCAATAGCCCTGGCTTTCTCTTCTTCTGCTTTCTTCTGCAATACGAGTTGCCGTCGGTTCTCCATATTTTTGAGCACCGCTGCTTTCTTGTCCCTCTCTTCCTGTTCCTAATGATCACTCGAGTCAGTCATGCAATTACAAGCAACAAGGTTGCTACCTTCTTGGCAGCCGCAGCTGCACGTTGCAGACTCTTCACTTCCGGTTTAGGCTTTTTACCTGTGCCCAAGACGCTGCTCATCAATTTCGATGCTTGTCCCAAAAAGCCAACGTGCGATTGCGACGAAGCAGATGACGCTAGAGATAATTGACTCTGGCTCCTTTCGGGCTAAATGAACAGGTTAGACCTTACTCAGGTATTCTGTCCACGCACTTACCTCAACCAACGTTACAGTCATTTTGCCAGGATCAATGTCAGGCTCCTCCTCTTCGACGGCAACTTCATTATGTTCGGCGTAATCCTCAATTTCCAAGCAGAAAGATTCAGGCACCTCGCGCTTGCTCGTAGGTAAGTCATATGTGTCATCTGGCACTGTGTGTGCAAGAACATCCTCAGAGACATGGTCCAGCTCTTCAAGCTTCTGACTCTGCGTGGGAGCGCTACTCCAAGTTAAACTGTCCTCGCGATCAAAAGGAATGTCGAACGTCCATTCCACGCCCTCGGCAAGTTTTTCATCCATAGGCCAACTATCGTCTTCGTCCAGCACTTCAGTATGTTTCTGAAACGGAGAGTCGAAAGCATTGTCATATTCGGTATCTTGGGTCGAAGGTAGCCAGGAAGTACGATCATTTTGACTATCGAAAATAGTATCGGCTGCTAAGCTTTCCATAGTTGACTGTGCTGATAACGGATTGACCTTGGGAGGGGCAGGTGGTGATGGTAGACGAGGAGCCAAACCCAATGACATTGAAGCCGGCGTCGAGAATGCTGTGGATTTAACACCTGGTGGCCCAGCTTTGAAGACGGGTTTGGGAGACGGTGGCCGGAACACAGGCTGGACCTTGCTGAAGACAGGAAGAGGACGGTGAGCTGTGGAGACCGACGAAGAAGGTGCGCCATTAGCGTCATGGACAGTATGAGAAGATATGGTTGTGGCCGATGGCGGCTGAAATACACTAGCATGTATCTTCTCTTTGAAAACAGCGGTCTTTTCAGAGGTAGCAACTAACTCGGAAATGCTAAGACGCTCTCCGGTTCTCGTTGATGTCATAGGTTCAATCACTGAAGGGGCAGTCTCCACCGGGGTTGGTGTCAGAGAACCTTGTATATCCAGATGGGAGGGATCTTTCGTCGTTGCGACCGGTCCAAGGGCTTGGGTATCGTCTTCCTGCTGGGAATTCTTTTCGACAATTCGTGCTTCAGCTGCAGCCCTGGCCTCCGCCAGGGTGACGGCGGCGGCACCTGCC
Source organism: Armillaria fumosa (assembly GCA_030407015.1). Taxonomy (NCBI): domain Eukaryota; kingdom Fungi; phylum Basidiomycota; class Agaricomycetes; order Agaricales; family Physalacriaceae; genus Armillaria; species Armillaria fumosa. The sequence continues at coordinate 1,995,685 of JAUDYM010000001.1, forward strand.
AGAGACTTCCCAATGCTTTGCCCAACTCTTGTCCTGAAGCCTTCGATTGTCTTCTTGAACTGGCCTAGCATATCCTCTGACTCGCCAGTTGTGCTCAACGAGGGATCTTCTGAACTCTGCGTCGGTGTGATATTCTCTGAGACACCGACATCCAGGGAGTCCTTTCTGAGTTGGAGGGGAGCGATGTCCGTTTCAGTACTTTTGGGGACCTTGTGCCTCTCGCCACCGGGCTCAATGAGCGTCCCCGAAAAGAATTCGCTGCTTTTCCTTTTGAGGGTATTATGAATCCCAGCATCGGTGAGGGGAACATTGCTTGGTTTCCTTGCTCCAACATCCAATGCTTTGGCCTCTCGCGCTTTCTTCAGCCAAGATGTACGTTTACCATCAAGTGCGGCTCCAGGGGTGATGGGATTCACGGTTGGTAGCTGTTGTTCCATACCACGCACGGACTTGTGAAGCGGTACAGACGCAGGTAAAGACGGGAATCGTGACACAGAGGGCTGTTGTTGTGATACTTCAGCAAGAAATACATCTTGATCAGTGCCTTGCTGGCGGAACTCAGATTCAGCTGATTCCCCGTAAGGTTCAGCGGTGCAACCTGCAGTAGGGGGATAGGTCTGCGCCTCCACCGATTCCAGCACTGGCTGATCTGGAAGGTCCGGGACGGGTAGTGGGGGTGGTTGTGGTGAACAAAGGCGCGACAAGGGCGGAACATCATCCTTAGCGCAGGAATGAGGGGCGAGAGAAGGGGAATCAAGAATGATAGAATGGAAGGTGTCGGCTGATGCTGAAGTCGACCCAGTTTGAGACGTGTTATGGGATGTATGGGATAGGCATGCATTAATGTCAGTGTCTGCTGACTCTGGCTCGGTGAAGGTGGTAAGTTTTTCGGAAACGCGTACTGATAAACGAGACCTCTCTGCAGGCTCTTCATCCTCTGCGATCACAGATAATTCGTTCTGGTCTGACATAGAGGGAACAGGCAGGACAGCTTCTGCTTGGTGACCTTGAAAGGGATTGGTCCGTGAAATTGTTTGGACTGCTACATTAGGTGGAGTTACGGCTTCTGATAAGGGCCAGACATCGGTTTCAGGGTGCATGGAACGAGGTCCCAAAGGAGGACGTGGAACGACGTTCTCGTCAACACGCCGGTCTGGACTTTTGGACTTCGTCTGCAAAAGTGTGTGATGGAAAGAATTAACGGGCGAAGTATTTTCTTTGTCGCCGTCATCCTACAGCGATAATAAGTCATATAGGTCCACATTGGGAAGACAGTACGCACGTTGAATAACACTGCCACAACATTCTTCAGTTTCGACGCCGTCCTGGGCTGTTTCGTTATCGCCTTTTTCCGACTTGGCGTCTTGACAAGGTCGATGAGAGCACTGAAGTGAAAAGGTGAGAATATATGGCGGGAAGGCGACTGGTTGGTACGTACTCCTGTCGAGCACCGGCCAATATATTGTCAAGGTAATCGTCGAGAAAGAGAAAGCCATGCATTTGTATCTGGTCGCGAAAGAATTGCCTTCCTGGATCATTCGCCATCGACTGCCGTATGTCGTTCCCCCATTTTAAGAGGCCTGCTTGTGACATGGCAGATTCAGTAGCGAGAGTTGGAAGCTAGTTGTTTGTTGTTTGTCGAACCGTTACCTTCTTGATGTCGCGTTCATCACGTGATCGACTCGCGTTGTCATCATCCGAATTTAGTAGTGAGTGAGCCGGCCGCACCGCACTCCACCCTGACCCTACCACCTACCATGTCGTCGTTGTCTACAACATCCTTGCTTCTTGGTACTGAAAACGATATCGATGATTTATCTGAAGAGCATCTACGAGAATTCTATGAAAATGAAGAAATGGACCGATTTCTAACTATCTTTTCTACGGTGCGTCGTAGCGAGAATCAAGACAAGTACTTTACCACTCCTGACTTGCGTTCCAGTATGTAACAGAAGTCCGAGTCTCGGAAACATCCTCTGGCACACCTCTTGAAAGTTCTTCAGTACCTACCGGAGACTCTGTGTGGGTAATCGGACAGACGCACCGTGACCGCCCGGCAGAAAAGCATGCTGCGCAGTGCATCTCAGAACAAGTAGCTAATGTACGCCACATATCGTGATACTCTGATATCTCTCTTCTTATTGCGAGCAGCAATGGATACGTTCACATTTACCTCCCACAGCCCCTCCGGCACCACCTTTCACTTTAGGACGTTTGAAACTTGCAGTGCAGCGCCTTTACTTGGCTACTATTCCCATCTATGTACCGTTTCTTATCAGAATGCATCGTCTATCATCGTGGCGTGATACCGGTCGTAGTTCAATGTATTGCATCGTGCGTTCGTCATATAATACTTATTCACATCCTGATTTTCCTCAAAGATATTTTGGATATTATGGTATCACAATCTCTTGTGTCCTGCCTTTTTTCTGCACATATTCTATGCCTTGATCCGCCGAAGAATTTTTCCCTACCCAACTATAGATGAGCTTCGAGAACGCCATCATGAGGTTGATAGAGCAAACAAGCTGGGCGATGCGGTATCGTCCAGGCTATCTGCTTCCTCATCCTTTGGAGTCAGAGACATGTGGCGGTTATTCAGAATAGTGAACAAACCACTCAACAAGCCATGGAAATCAAAGGCCAAAAAATTCGCAGCACAACATGGATCTCAAAGCCCTCCGGAGTCCATAGATTACAGCGCAACAATAGATGCTATCAACGACGAGCCTACGGTACTCGATGATGAAATGGAGAGCCAGGAGGAGAGAGACATCAAGCGTCTAGGCCTCCATATTCTTAATGCAGTTGCTGATTTTCATGAAAGGATGAAAAAGTAATTTCTCCCTTTCATCTCTTCCACGCCTGACCAATTCGTTCGACTTATCTAGCCTTTTCATCTGGCGCCGACACCGCTCGTCTCGAATCTACAGTGCTGTTAGTCCCCTTTACCTTCTTGTCTATCAAGCAGCTAGACTGAAACCTCTGTACAGTTCATATTTTGCGCATTTCTAGCGACTCTGCTCCTTCCGGCAAGGATTATTGCCAAGTGTGTGTATTTTGTGGCCGGTTTCCTGTTTTGGCACGTGGTGCCCGTTATAATGGCATTATCTCCACAAGAAAGAGCTCGGTATTGTCACTGTAATTGCTGTTCTTAATAAGACGCTCACAAGTATCAATATAGTTTACCCCCACCACTGGCTGATGTTCCTACGGATGCAGAGTATGCCATGGATCTCATATCCTCACGTATAGCATCAGGGAAATATACCAAACCCGGCAAAAAAACAGATTCCCGGAATTCTGATGCTGCAGCAGACAGTTCTATAAGGGAGGGTCATAATGAAGTCGATGCTAACGAGGTGTCTGCATCGCGTGGTAAAGACACGGGTCCAGACTGGAGGAAGTGGAGTGAGAGGGCGGCAGTTGGTAAAGCGTGGGCAGGCGAAGGCAAGCGCCTGATGAAAGGACAGGTACGGCTCCATTTGAAGCAGACGCTTCTTCCATGTTGTGCTGACCCTGTCAATGTGAAGTGGATGCCAGATCATACCTCACCTATTATTCCTTCTTCTGTAATTGCAATAGCCCAGCCTACGTCGCCACAGGACACTCATAGTACTGTTCTTCTTTCTGCTGGTCTCTCGTTTCCTAAAAGTCATCTTTAGCGTTCGTGTCTCAACATTCTACGACTCCCGGACTGATCACCCTGACTTCGACAATGTTTATGTTCACCCCCTTGACAACGACAAAGCCTAAAATCACACTCCCTCTATCCCGTCTACGTGGGGTGAGGAAGATGGGGCTGATCAAAGGTTTATCCTTAAAATGGTCACCGGAGAACGATGAGCATGAAGTGGAGGAAATATTCCGGTGGGTGGGAGGGCGTGACGAGCTATTCACTCGACTCGTTGGATTAGCAGGAAAGCGCTGGAAGACATCATAAACTACAAAGCATGTACTACCATCTGCGCTTGGAAAGTGTGGCGCAAGGATCTGCAGATCGAGAAATCGAAACTCCGACATGGTTCTTGCATATGCCCAATCGCGGTCTCGCTTGCCTCCATCTTCTCCACTCTCATGCTTTCTTGTTCCTCACACTGAACAATACATCCACAATATATTCGACCTTTGTAATTTTTCTGTTTCCGTAGCCTCCGGACTGCTTTAATCTGGTAGGGTTCTGTCTTGTCTATTCAAGTCGCCATAACGCTTGCACGTCGCAGTTTTACGCGCCTTATTGCTTTTTCTAAATATGTTTTTCTCTCCGGAACTCCTCGCAAGACGAGACAGTGGGTTTGGGCTCCTATGGTACGTCCTGTGTTGTTCTAATTTGTGAACTAGCGCGAACATCCCGACTAGGCTTGCCGCGACTTTGGGATCCAAATCAACGTTCAAGAAACTCCCCAAAAGATCAGTCATGACTGCAGATATCGCTCAATTGTGCGATCTCATAGCAGAACCGTCAGAACCCCTCGCTTTGCGACTGTCGAGTAACTTGATGGTCGGTGTTGCAAGGTAAGCATTCATCGATAATACACGAAATCAACTCAAGCGTGTTGTTTATCCAAGGGTGTACAAGGGTGTGTAGATCATCTCTTCATTCTATTTACTTGAACCTCAGGAATTTGGACAGTCAAGCAGGACATCTTCTTCACTGACGTGTCGCATTGCGTCGCCTCCTTGAAGAAGGTCATTCAAGAATTTCAAGCTACTCCTGGAGATGGGCAGCTACAAATGGCCCAGCCTACTATTCGGTATATCACGACCGCAGCTCTTCCCACATAAAACTGACCCCATCTACCAAAGAGCATCGGCTTTGACATTGATCGTCGACACCAATCCCAACTACGAGTTAGATGCGTTTGTCGCGGTGATTATCCATTCACAGATCTCTGATTCCACCTGACACCTTCGAAAAGGATTGGGACGCCTTCCTCAACGCTGGAGGTACGTAGCACTCTCGGCATTCGCTGTCTTCAAAATCTCAAGGCAATGTCTAGAGGACGAATTGGAGGAGGAAATATTCGATGCTGAATATAACCCGAACGGCAAACGGTCTAAACCGAAATCGAAAGCATCGAAACTTGGTCCGCTTGCCATCGCAGAAGATGTACGCGCCGAACTATGCACTTTGAAGGAGAACTATGATCACCTCTTGTCTGCATCCTTCGACCTTTCCTTCAACGGCAACGTTCCAGGGCTTTCTCAGGACCCTTCTTCATCTCAAGTTGACGGTGGATTTATGAATGATCCGTTCTTCTCAGACGGCGCGGATCTAGGCGGTTTGCTGGGCGACGAGCTCGCTAGAGAACTAGGTGAAGGCTGGGGGGTACTCCGATGAAAGCCGTAGATACTGAGAGAAGGTATCATTCGCAAATATTACAACTTGCGAAGGTTCACCAATTATTCTAGGAATATCCTTGAAAGTGATGACTTCGCTTTTCCAGCCGATATGCCTATGGATCTGGATTTCAACTTCGAAGATACCCAAGGTCTGATGCTGCCTCCGGCAAGTAATACCGCGACTCCCACCGTTGACAGGGGGAACCGTAAGAGAAAGGTGTGTTCCATCGTCTTTGTCTGGATAGCCAGTAAATCTAATTCTTTCTGACTATCCAAGACGGACGACACTCAGAAAGGGAATGCGCTTCCTCTTTCACAGCCAAATATCCCACGCGCTATAACACCTATTCTAACATTTTCTCAACAACTTTTGTCTCAGGACGCAGAACCTGTACACCCGCTGAAAGATGTAACGCAACAGCTCCGGAATGCATGTGCTCCAACTCAGAAAAAGATCAAGAAAACAAGATTGCTTTTGGATGCTAGGACTGAACTTACTGACGAAGAATTGAAGGTCAGTCTTAGCTACGTCTGCCATCCGTCATCTAACGGCAATATACTCCAGACTGCTCGAGCCCAATATTTGCGAGGGCAAAAACTCTTGAGGCAGGAAAATGAATACAAACAGATGGAGAAAGGGAATGGACGCTTGCTCGAAAACATTATTTGGGGAGTTCCGGACTGCAGTATGAGTTCATTCTTGCTCTTCTGTGCCTGTTGTACTGATGGTGTACGCAAGTCCAAGCACCCGTCCTTGTTGACTTTTGGCAAGAGAATTTCAAAGTTCAAGTTGAGGCAAGGACAGGAACGGTTCTCATTCACCCTACAGGTACTTTGTGCTGATCTTGTGTGTGTGGCACCTGATCTAAATGCCCTCCTGGTTTCAGATGAACCTCCATCCAAACGGCGCAAGATTAGAAATTCCAACACTTTAAAAGAAATATTCACAAACTCTGCTGAACAACTGTATAATGATGATTTTGGCATGGATATAGACATGGGGGTGGACGTTGGAAGGGATGGTATGTCTTTTCGTGCGGACTCAAAGCCTCGGCGTATTCACCTCTCGTAGCAGATCCATTCCAAGACGTCCCGATGGATTTTGAATTGGGACAACAGATCCGGTCATCAGAGGTACGAACATCCATGCATTGATCAATAGCGTGCTGAATGATGAGCTTCAGGAGCCAGGACAAGGTCGGCAAGTCTCCAGACCACCGTCTCTTGTTGGCGGACTGTTTGAAATTGACCCATCGCCCGAGGAACCTCTGACTCAGTCTCAGCACAGCTCCCTGTTTCCTTGGGATAATGCTGGCGTCTTCAGTTTCTCGAGTGGGGGCGGAGGCTTTGTAGAGGGAAGCGATAGAATTAGCGTTGACAGCGCTGATATCAGGATGAGGGGAAGTTCTGTTAGCCGACGAGAGAGTTCTCTCATTCCCAGTGCAAGTGCAACCGGTCTCGGCCTGTCGCCAAGTGTTGTCGACCGGGGGTCACAGCTGGGAGAAGACTACCGGTTCGAAGGTATTCATGATATTGTTTCAGTATTTCTTCGACGATATGACGGCGGATTTTAGTGGATCCGGAGGAAGGTGCACAAGTGTCGCAAATGGAATCACAGAAATCAGACCTGAATCTTGTCACACTTGAACGCAACTCTTTCAACTTTCTCGAGTACGTTTCATGCATCTTTGGAGACAACACTCTGGTTTGACGATATCCAATCAGATATGCCAAGATGCAGTTCCAAACTCTCCCTGACTTTTCAAACGATCTATCATTTGACACGATAGCGCCTCCTACTACAAGCACTCGACATGTTGCTGCTGCTGCTTTTTATCATTGCCTGGGTACGTGTCGACAAAACCTACAGCAAGGTCATGAATAACAAAGTCTTCATAGTTTTGGCAACCAAGGACTTGCTTCATCTCCGACAGCCACAGCCTTACGGGCCTATTTCTCTGCTCTTAGTACCTAATTAATATTTCTGATCAGACCCAGGTTTCGGATCCCCATGTCAATAACGTCCTGTTCCGTCACTTACTTTCGACCATATATCCAGGACCAGAGTGTCCAATCGATGATCCCGGAATTGTAGCTTTATCTGAACACTTAGACGACTGTATTGAAAGTGATAGCACCATTAGGATCCATGTAACACGTAGATAATCACGGTCAGACAAACAATACTTTCAGACCGATCGAAAAGGATCGGACCACTCTTATATTCTGACACGCTGTATTCATTATTGATATCAGGCTTTAAACGGAGCGCCCGGTCTGCTCGCACCTTTATTCCTTATCGTCTGGATCTCAACAGGTGTCGGAAAATGGGCTCTCCTGCTATCCTCGCTGCTCGCGCTGCCCTTGCCAGCATCGACCTCTCCAACTATGATCCCGAACAGTCGAAGCTCATGGATGAGAGATGTATTCTTGTAGATGAGGACGACAACGCCATCGGCGCCATGGACAAAAAGACATGTAAGTATCAACGGACGGGTTTTCTGTCGCCGTCGATGCTAACCATTGTATCTAGGCCATCTAATGGATAACATCAACAAGGGCCTGCTTCACCGAGCATTCTCTGCATTCGTCTTCCGGCCTTCAGATGGCAAACTGCTCCTCCAACAACGGGCGACCGAAAAGATCACATTCCCGGACATGTGGACCAACACCTGCTGCTCGCATCCCTTGGACGACTTTGAGGCCGAGAAGGTGGAGAAAGAACAGTTAGGCGTCCGAGTGGCCGCATCAAGGAAGCTGGACCACGAATTGGGCATCCCCCAAAGCCAGACACCTATCGACGAGTTCCAGTATCTCACCCGCATTCACTATCTTGCCCCGTCTGACGGCATCTGGGGTGAACATGAAGGTGAGTTGCTCATTCAGATGTGTGACCGTCGCATGGCTCATAATACGCAGTGGACTACATTCTGTTCCTTACTGCCGATGTGGATGTTACACCAAACTTGAACGAGATCCGCGATTACAAGTACGTTAGCAAGGAAGAACTGCAAGCCATGTTCGATGAGCCGGGTGAGTTGTCCATCTCCGTACACAGCGGCACATTCATACTGGATATAGGTAATTCATTCACTCCCTGGTTTAAACTTATTGCCCGAGATTTCCTGTTCGGCTGGTGGGACGAGCTCTATTCACGGAGAGGCCCCGATGGCAAGGTCGTTGCCAAAAGTCTGGCAGGTCTGGTCGACGGTAGTAAAGTCGTTAAAATGGTATAGACAGATATATATGAAGCTTGCAGATAATAAAATACACTGTGTCTGGTCGTCAAGATAGATTACTTTTTGATATATAGTACATGGCTTCCGAATCCTTCCATGTGACAGTTCAGCCAACCCGGTGCGAAGGGACACCTTTGAAGACGTAAAGCTCTCTATGTGTTCCTATGTCCGTGCTGGAACGTAGAGACCAGTTCGAGTTGCTTCCTAGAGGTATCGTGGTCTCCAGATTGAAGCCAACGTCACTGAGTGCCCGGAGGACGCGAAGAAGAAAGTAACTAGCGTCCACCGTCGACGCTGCTGTAATCATCATTTCATCAAACGTTAATCATACATACATAAATTGGCCTTACATGATTGGGTAGGTTCAAAATTCAGTCGGCGTGTTTCTTTTGTGTATATAAGACAACTTTTTTCCGAACTTCAGCAGGTAAGACTCACTTCTAGTTGCTTCTCGCTTCAATTCTATCGACCGAATGTGGTCGATGTCTTCGTCATAAGCAATCATATCAGGGAATGCGTCCATTAGTGTGTGACCGATAGTGTCTTGAACGACGGATGGGGGGTGTATCAGGTTGATTCGCAGTCCACCTTTTGAAAAGAATGCAAGGAAGAAACGAGCGGTCTTGTCCATGGCGCGAGCCACGAAAACGAGCCGTGGGGGCTGGAAGACAGATGTTAGTGTCAAAGAGAATACACATTTGTCGACAAACCTGGAAACCGATATTGATGCTGGTTTGAAAGGCGTACCCCTGCGAGAAGAATGAGCACATGGAAGACCACGAGGGGAACAACGCACCCGAATTGCGAACACCCGGAACAGAGTCACAATCATGTCCCAAGCCCTGAGTAAAGTCGGTGTGCCACTCCAACTGCTCGAGTAACAGCAAATACCTTTTCTTGTGAGGACCAGACATGTTCCATGGAGTGTTCTTGAATTTCACCCGCCATATAGAGTCTCGCTGTTCATCGCTTTCAATACCGTCTTTCCAGATACCGAATATTTGCTGTCTTATTTCAGACATTGCAGCTTCTGTTATATGTTCAACGACAAGCTCATTGTTCCCGTGGAAAGTCATGAACATCTGGCCTAAAAAGATGGACAGTCAGACGAGTGGCTCAGGGGGAAATGATGGCACATACAGGATTGGAACGAGGCTTTCGCCCTTGCCACCGCTGACTGGGCATCCGACTTTGTTCTCGTTCGTGTCACAGTCTCCCTCGACAGGGCAGTCTGTGGCCTGCTGGTCCCACTTGACGTACGCTGCCTCTCCAGTCTGACCTGATGCGTAGGCACAGCGTTCGCGGTCGACGATCTCTTGATAGCAGATTTCACTGGAGCCGAGCCATGCGCAGGAACTGTCGACGATCTCTGTTTCGCAGTCTTGGGATGTTTAGTCATCGATTTCGAAGGCACTATCTGTGCAACGAGGTCGGGTGGAATGAAAGGCTTTGGCTGGGGAAAAGGCGTAGAATTGGGCGGAAACGACGCGGCATTCGTTGGATAAGGAGTTCCGTTGGCATAGGGAGCTGCACTTGCCAGACGCTGTCCGCCGTAGTTGACAAAGGGCGAGTATCCGCTGTTCGCTCCAGTCGGGTACGATGGAGGAGAAAAGTACTGCTGCTGTTGCTGTTGCTGCTGCTGCTGCTGCTGGCCCGGGTAGTAAGCATAAGTCGAGTAGCTCTGCATGGCTGTTAATGAACGCGATCGATACCGCAGTGGTGACAGTAGAGAGCAGAGTGAACGGACATGAGGCTTCGAAGGCGCTTCCTTTTCCAGCTAATCATATAATAAGCAAAATCCGACCAAGGGCCATTTTGCCTGCAATATTGTAGCAAGAAAGACATGGAAATAGAAATAAACAAACGAAACACTGGCATAGTTGAAAGGCAGCTGTAGCGCTCAGGCAGCCCTCACGTAAGCGCGGACGGTCATCCTGTGTCATCGGCTGCCCCACCTTTCTTTCCAGCTTCGTTGTCGACCATGGCGTCCACCTTCTTCACCTGGCTGCGGTCACCAGCGGCACGCGAATACTTTTTCAGTGAGCTTCCTTGCCCTTTTTCCTGCTCACAACGTTCTCAACGCTTCCCTCGACAGGCACTCATTTTTGGGGCCCAGTTCGGATTTCCCCACATTCATCTCCCAGCAGTCATTCACCCAATTCTAGGTCGCCAACTGGGGTCTCCCTATCGCTGCTCTTTCTGACTTGTCCAAGGATGAAGAGTTCATTTCGGGCACAATGACAACTACCCTTGCATGTTATTCGTACGTTCTTCCTGTCACTAGAAATTTTCATGCAGCCCTTTAATCTCGTTCTAGTCTCGTCTTCATGCGTTTCGGTACGAATCTCCAGCGTATGTGAGATGCACCTCCTGATTTTGTCTCCAGCTTGGCGCGTCCAGCCGCGTAATTACCTTCTCCTTGCGTGCCACACGACCAACACACTGGCGCAAAGCGTTCAAGATATCAGATTCCTGAACTACTGGTACAATGGCGGGCGAGAAAAGAAGCTGGGGCTGACGGCAGAACCTAAAGGCAAGGTCACAGAGGCAGTCGAGGCGGCGAGGGAAGAGGCCAAGAAAGTTGGCAAGTAACCTCGTTCCCTCAGATATTCACCCACCCCATAGATTCAGTGACTATCTCATGTGCTTCATCCCCATATATATTATACATAAATGCCTCCACAAACGATACATATCACCAAAATCCGTCATCCGCGTCCCCACGTCCCTTCTTACCGCTGCTCTGTGCCAGGGCCTGTTTCTCATACATCTCGGCAACCTAATTCCTTTAAGAGGCCTGACGCATCAAAAAAAAACAGATTCGGCACTCACCTGTTCCGGCCCAGTCGCATCGTCTGCAGACTTATCGTCTCGTATCCGTATAAAACGAGGAAACCTAAGTGATATCCCTCGTTCGTCCACCTGTAAAAATCAGTAACGGAATGACACCAAAAGAAATACACGCACAAGTCCTTGAGCCGCAGTATAAATTGGGCTCAAACTTAAATCCGCGGTCAAAACCTCCCACACGATCTTTGGTTCGAACCAGATATCCGGCTTCGCTCCCCCCACCTTAACATCCCCCCGGACTTTGGTCATCTCCAGTGGCTGCAGCAAATCGTACAGAGACTGAAGAGCTTCCTCGCTGAAACCTGTTCCTATCTTGCATATTGTCTGGTATTCTTCAGATTCACTGTCATAGCAGGCTAGGAGGAAAGCGCCGTAAACGTTTGTCCGCTTTCCCTTGCCATAATATCCACCGACAACTACCAAGTCGAGGGAATCACCGATGCCGGCGAGGTAGTCCTTTTTAAGCTAACAAAAAAATCAGTATCTATAAGGATAGATGTTCAGAGGAGTCTTTACCTTAAGCCAATTAACACTTCTCCGACTTGGTTCGTAAAAGCTTGCTTCGCTTTCCAGCATTTTGACCATCAGACCTTCGCATCCATCCCTGACACTCTCTTCAAGGAAAGTTTGTATCTCATCGGTGGTCTCACCATCCGACGCTTTGGCAAAGTCAAACTCGCCAGACACAACATTGAAGTTCTCTCGCAAAAGAGCACGTCGTTCGACAAGCGGTTTGTGAAGTAAAGGCTATTAGCTTCACTCAGTATATGACCTGATCAGAAGAATAACCAAAGCGTACTTCACCATTCAGATACAAGAGGTCAAAAGCGAACAAGCACACCCGTACTCGGATATCCTCTACTCTAACATCCTTGCGTTTCCTTTTACTCAGCTCTTGGAAGGGGAGTATTTTGCCAGCGACAGGATCCCATGCAACAGCTTCAGCATCCAATACAAATGATGTGGTCGATTCTTTGAAAGACTGCATTATCTCATGAGAATGTAGAAAAACTAATGTCTAAACATCCTCACCTTTGGAAGTTGTTCAACCAGGTCCGGGTATTTCTTGCTCATATCTTCAGAATTACGACTGAAGACGTTGACGGTACCATCCTTAAGTTTGTGAACCTATGTTCCAAGATGAGGGGCATCTTCGTCTAAAAATAAGCATAGATAGCACACCTGAGCACGTTCTCCGTCATATTTATACTCGCAGGTAAACCGTTTCTTCTCAAACCTGTCTAGAACTTCGCCGATGGCCTTAGTTGGCTTGGCAAGCATAGGCTTCAACGGGACACCAGGAGTAAGTTTGCAGCGTTCTCGTAGATTGTCCAAACCATGCTCGAGTAAGGCGGGAACTACCTCGTCATAAGAGGGTAGCTCACTTCCCCAGATCAATCAGTGACATAAATGTGGGAAAGAGGGTTCATACCTAAATACGCCTTTCATAATGCCGGCTCCTTCCTCTAGACGCGCAGCTAGTTTCTCGTCCGACCACTTCTTCCCCGCTGTAGAGCAATGATAAGGGAGAAAGTCTACACAACCGAAAGCTGATGTACCATACCTCGTTCTCTCTCTGCAAGGACCGACGCATGAGCAAGGGCGACAAGAACAGAGCGCTCAGCATTCCCGATACGAAGTTTCCCTTCTAAACTGCGAACTATATACTTGGCTTCAAAGTCCTGGCAAGCCGCAAGGAGTTTCGTTATGATAGAAACTTTCTTCGCTTGTGACTACGCCGAAGATGAATAAGGGTGACAGATAAGAATGGAAGTTAACTGACAGATTGACCAGAAGTAAGTGCGATCTCCTTGAGGCTAGCGAACACATATGGGACTGTGAGTGGTTTAGGCTTTCCTATCGTCTTTTGCCGATTCTTCGAGTTCTAAGGGACAGGTGATTAGACGATAAGGACTACCTTCGAGCTGACATACCATGGCTACCAAACCTAAATCCCCTTCTTTCTTCAGCTCAGCTTTGACAGTGGCAATAGTGCGACCGGTTGACTCTCCAATTGCTTTTATGAGCAAGCTTTCACCGATACCCAATTCAATACCCACATAATCAGGGCTTAACTGCATTGGAAGGTCCAGATCATCAACGCATAGAGTAGTAGGAATGCTTACCCTGTTTATGCAGAGATACACTGCCTGGAGAAGAGACTGGGCATTCCCTGAACTGCTTCGTTGAATAACAAGAAGCAGAAATGATGTGAGGAGGGCGTTCTTCTCTAAGCGCTTCGTTGTTGCTTCAATTTTGGAAAACACGTTGGTTAATGCTGCATATGGCACCCTATTAATAGTTAGCACGATAACGGAGGCGCTGAAAGAGGACATACGGATCACCAGTTTTCCAGCCACCCTTGATGTCGACGTCTTCAACTTTGGACAAGGCAACTATAGCGCTATTATGTGCCCTTTCAACAAGCGTTTAAGCATAGGACACAGATCCTCGTACCTTTTCGAGGCAGGTGTCATACCTGTAGCCTTCCCTCCTTCATCCTCGACATCTTCGTCCATAACCTCATCGTCTCCTTCATCATCACTCGGAGCTGGGGAGCTGGCTTCGGCCAAAAAAACAGCCTCTTTCTCGGCGATTGTTTCGGATTTAGACTTGCCCTTGGCTTTAGCTTTGGATGAAGGCGCGGGGGAAGTCCGTGCTTTCGAAGATGACGGGGAAGACGGCAAGCATTGTTCTGACCAGCGCTGAGTCAAACATGATTGAAGGAAGAAGCGATATCGCACCTGCCGCTGAAGAGGGTTCACCCTCTTCGTCAGATTCGACCACCCGTCGCCTCTTGAGTCTGGGCGCGTCGACTAATATTCAATGTAAATAGGCAATCGTCTGCGAGCGTGCTGCCCTACCTATCGGAACGGCGTCCTTGCGCTTGGAACCTTCAGCTATACGCTAGACTGAGACTTTGAAATATATAACGCGTAGGACGCGCGTACCTTTGGGCGCAGGACGCGTATCGATGACCATGGCTTCATCCTTGACATGAGACGCGTCGACCTTGGCTGGTGGCTTCTTTGCCCACAGTTCCTTCAAACTTGATTGCTGGGGTGGTGCAGGCTTGACAGACTTGGGCATTTTGAAGAATTTGCCTAGGCGGGAGGTGAGACGAAGACAGGGACAAAGTGCAGCACGAAACGGTACCTAGGGTTTGCTGGCGGCCCATTGGACGAGACAAGAGACGCGTGATAAGCATACGTACACAAAGATTGTCTCTGGACCGAAATCGAACTTTGCTGTAGGAAGCTGTATCAAATCGCCATCATAGAACGAGACTGTCAGTCGTTAAAACCGGGCACAGTAAGCTCTAAGGCAGCTCCAGTATTTCACCAAGGAAAAGTGGTTAATGGACGAAGTGCGACATACCAGACTCCTACTCAACGGAGACAGCTTTACGGGAATTGCCGTGACTGTATAGTCGTATTTAAAGTTTGTGTCCTCCATACCACAACAACTGTCAACAATTTTTCGAAACGTTACGCCTCAAGCCGCCTCGCCCTACCCCGACGTCCTCAAGACAAATATGGCTGAACAGGTGCGCTACAAGGGTCATCGTACACTGCTTACCTCGCTGAGCAGATCTGTGTGTTGTAGGTAGAAAAAGCTTTCCAAAAGCAAGCCATTTTCCAAAACGCCAAGTCGCGTGGTGCGTCCCCTCTAATGCAATCCAATACTCGTTCTGACGGCGGTCCTTGTTAGCTGGCAAGAAGGTCTCGACGAAAGAAAGGCGTTGGTACAAGGATGTTGGTCTGGGATTCAAGACTCCCTCAGAAGCTATCAGTGGGACATATATTGGTGCGGCAGACTTCCAGGACTCGACGGAGAGAAGACTCATCGTGCAACAGATAAGAAATGCCCCTTCACCGGTGAAGTGTCAATCCGTGGCCGTATTTTGACCGGCAAGGTCGTTTCGACAAAAATGACCCGTACCATCATCATTCGACGGGACTACCTCCACTACATCCCCAAATACAGTATGCAGTGTTCTCGGAATTGCTGTGCTTTGCCCTTACATTTATGATAGACCGATACGAGAAGCGCCACAAAAACTTGGCTGCCCATCTGTCGCCTGCCTTCCGTGTTGAGGTTGGTGACACGGTCACAGTCGGTATGTAGATGTTGCACCGTGATTCCATTTCATCTGACCGTATGTCGGCAGGACAATGTCGGCCACTGTCTAAGACGGTGAGGTTCAATGTGTTACGGGTGTCGAAGAACAAGGCGGCGGCCAAGGCATTTGGCAAGTTCTAGGCGAGGGATATTTTGCATCACCATCATATGTCGACTTTTGCTACAAAATAACCACGCTTATTATGTCCACTATGAATTGCGCAGCACTAAGTCCAGCGAGATGAAGCGGGGATCAAAGACATCTGCCAAAAAACAAGTGAGAATTTTCAAAGAATATTCGCTCGAGTGAGGTTGTGTGAAATAGCCAAGCTGAGGTGCCATATCGGGCGTTGTTCTCACGGACCACGGCTTGACCTGATTGTTGTTGCTCAGCCTCTTCCTTGTCCTCCGTCCTTCACTTCTCCAGGCAGGCCCTTCTGCCTCTATCAACCTTTACGTCCTCCTGCCTTCCCATCGCTGCAACACTGGCGCCAACCCTTTTCTCCGTATTCACCTCCAAGCTCGCCAAGGGTCGACCATCGTCGCCTTTACCGTCTGGCCACCACTCTCCTCTGATGGGCCAGCAGCCGTCCAAGAAGTCGAAGAAGGGTACCAAGGAGAAGGAGAAGGAGGCCGATTCACCGTCTCCTGAAACGGTGACGGAGGAGGTGGGAGACAGCACGCCCCAAGGTTCCTTGTCCCGAGCAACGGGCTCTGACGCAGTTAACGGTGTCGACAAATCACTACCGAACGGAGCGCCTGCAATAAATGTATCGGATCCCGACGGCGCTGCCGTGACGGACTCAGGAAACAGCACCTCCCGCAAGACGGTCGACCCCTCTTCTACTGACCCTCCTCCGCCAAGCCCTGCCTCGCCAGCACCTGCGTCTTCCACCTCGCAAGTTTCCCCGAAGCCCTCTCCTGCTCCCCTAGATATACCGGCCACCCAGACCATTCTGTCCAATTCGAACATGTTCAGTCCCGGATCGGCCTCCAGTAACGGACTTCAAAGCGAGAACGGAGGTGTAAAGGAGAAACCACGGCCGTTTGATGTCGACGACATGATACAACGGCTTCTCGATGTCGGATATACGGGGAAAGTCAGCAAATCTCTTTGCCTTAAAAACACAGAGATCACTTCCATCTGCCTCGCCGCCCGAGAAGTCTTCCTGAGCCAACCTACTCTTGTCGAATTATCACCTCCTGTGAAAATCGTCGGTGATGTTCACGGGCAGTACTCGGACCTCATACGGTTGTTCGAAATGTGCGGTTTTCCTCCCGCCGCAAATTACCTTTTTCTTGGGGATTATGTCGACCGTGGCAAACAAAGTCTCGAGACTATCCTCTTACTTCTCTGCTACAAGATCAAGTATCCGGAAAACTTTTTCTTATTGAGGGGGAATCACGAATGTGCGAATGTGACGCGAGGTGAGCTCTGTGGAGCTGTTGCGTGTCCATACGTCACTGACGATTCTTTCTATCCTTAGTATATGGTTTCTACGACGAGTGCAAACGACGATGTAATATCAAGACGTGGAAAACCTTCATCGATGTTTTCAATTGTCTCCCCATTGCCGCGGTCGTTGCCTCCAAGATTTTCTGTGTTCACGGAGGTCTATCACCTTCCCTCCACTCTATGGAGGATATAAAGCGGATACAAAGACCAACAGACGTTCCAGACTATGGTCTGCTGAACGACTTGCTCTGGTCAGATCCGTCTGATACAGCTCTAGATTGGGAGGATAACGAGAGGGGAGTGAGCTATTGCTTTGGGAAAGCTATCATCAATGAGTTCCTGGTTCGATACGACATGGATCTCATATGCCGGGCACATATGGTTGTAGAAGATGGTTACGAGTTTTGGAACGATCGAACATTGGTTACGGTGTTCAGCGCACCAAACTATTGTGGAGGCGAGTCAAACCATGTTCTACCTGGTTCACGTAACATATTTGTCCTTACGATCTTCCATCAGAATTCGACAATTACGGGGCTTGTATGAGCGTGTCAGAGGACCTGCTTTGTGCCTTCGAGTTGCTCAAACCTCTTGACGGTGCCGCATTACGGAAAGAAATGACTAAAGCAAAGCGGAAAAGGTCCGCGATCTATCCCTTTCTTTTGCTGTGATATTCTAATGTTGATCTGTAGTATGGCCACGGTCGCATGATTTTTTACGACGGTTTTCCGAAGATATACGAATATAATAGCTGGTAGCCTCTTGGTGGAACTGTGTTCATAGTTCTGGCCACCGACGTGTTGTGATGAAATTGTAGACTAGGGCCAGCGATGTATATGAGGATGACCCTCCGTAGAACGTCGACGAATGGTGGTTTTCGTTAACCGCTGTGCCCCTTTTTTTCACCACCCTGTCGCTTGAATGGCCAGTTTGGAGATATTGAGCCGCTCTTTTCTCTGACTCTTGTAATCATACTTTCTTTTTTTACTTTAGGATTTAGGATTCCGTTCTCTATTGCTGTCTTCCCCATCTTCCTGTCGATGTTTGTGTTATAAATTCTTCATACTCATGGTCTAGTCACGTATATTTATTCAATAAAAGGTGTCTGAATTTCTACTAGTATTAGGACTGAGATGCTGGACATACATTTTATATTATAAGGTATACTCTGATCTAGTGCTTAGCCATGTCATATGCCAACACTCCGAAGGCTGCTATTATCATTGTTGATCCTACCACACTTCCCATAGTCACAGCTTTCATGCCGGCGCCGAACATGACATCCGAAATGAAAACGAGGGCTATCGTCAAGAGACCTCCGACTGATGTCATGATTGGTCCCCATGCGGCTAGAAGAATCTGTTCGCGTGAATTTTCAGCCAAAGAATGAAGAATATCCCCCAAAAAGACGTACCATAAAGCCTGCGTTAAACACGACACCGCTCATAGCAATCATTCCTATAGCCAACACCGTCCACCAGCTGTCCGGAAGGGCAAAAATCTCGATTTGAAAGTAGTCTAGGACGGGAATAGGTATCCATAGAAGAAGGAATGTACAGATTCCGATAGCTGATGTTAGGAAGTTCGGATGGAATCCGAATGGGGGTGGACAGGCGGAGTCGGGATCCTTGGTGTCCGCATCGCTGGAGCTCTCAATGTCTAGATCGTCCGCCTC
Organism: Armillaria fumosa; assembly: GCA_030407015.1. Classification (NCBI taxonomy): domain Eukaryota; kingdom Fungi; phylum Basidiomycota; class Agaricomycetes; order Agaricales; family Physalacriaceae; genus Armillaria; species Armillaria fumosa. The sequence continues at coordinate 2,014,370 of JAUDYM010000001.1, forward strand.
CGGAAGGGGCTCATATATCCTCTCGGCAACAAGCTCCGGGTCTGATGGTAAAGCAGCGTACTTTTTGTACATGACTTGATACAATGCATAGATGAGCGATGCCGCTAACGTTAGCAGGTCGCCGATCAGAGGCGCAGTCGGGCGCTTGAAGCCCTGCAGTACCTCCAAGCCTGTTTCTTCAGGAGTGGACATGCTACCACCATAGACCACAACTAGAACGCCTAACGTGGCTAATACAACTGCCAGGAGTCGGCGCGACTCCCATTTGAGATGGAAGACCTGCACCGAAATTATGTACGCGAAAAATGCGTTCGTGTTCCAAATGGCTGAGATTGTAATCAGACACGTTTATAGCGGGTGAATCGAGACCTACCCGTCACGTCACTGACTCTATGTAAGGTCGTCAGAAGAGGACATGAAAGTCACAGCGGGGACGCAACTCACGAAGCCAAAGAGATAGCAGCAAACCAAAGGAGACCCGGTAAAGTGATTCCGATAGTTAATGTGATTACGAAAGAAACGAAACGGAACCGAGGGATAGCCGTCGAGCTTGGAGGGCACACCAAAGGAGAGAGATGGTCGCTAATAGCTATTGACAAGCCATCTATGAGGGACTTTGTAGAGTATTTAGTGGTCACTCTTAGATACAAGAGATGGAGTGGGAAGATGAACGCGAACGACGAATGAACGACGTAGCTACGAGGCGAATCAGTATACTTGACAAATGCCGAGTTGAGATCCGACGCACAAGATGAGAAATGGTTGTCTGTATCCAAGGTCTGTCTGAACATACTAGGACGGGTAGATAAGCATCTATTCCAGCAATGCGACGGGGAAGACCTACTTGTGTGAACTCGCTCTCCACTACAAAAGCAATAAGGGTGACAATGAAAAGGGCTACTGTAAGTTTCCCCCCAATACGAGGGGTGGCTGGCGCATGGTGACCAGCAGGCATGTAGGGATCAAAGGAGAAGGAAGGAAAAAAGGAAACGCGCTCAGTCTAATTGAATGGAAGTCCGCTACTTGGCGTAGATCACGTGACATGAAAGTCTCGCTTTGCGGTCCGAGTTGCTCAATTTCTCCAGACCGTCATGCTTCGCGCTCTTTGGACTTCGAGCCGACCGCTATTTTCACGCCTTCGCCTTGCCCCGGCGCTGGTGCATCACCATCCTCACCGCCATGGTCTCCTATCCCTGACAGAGACGCCACATCTCGCCCGGGGCATGAAAGTGCGATCTTCCGTCAAAACAATGTGCGAGGGCTGCAGCATCGTGCGGAGGAAGGGAAGGGTCTATGTCATCTGCTCCAAAAATCCCAAACACAAACAGGTGCGTCTTTTCGTCTATGCATGTCTTCAATTGTTTGACTTTTTAATTTTTGTACAGCGACAAGGATAGACGTACAGTAACAGGAGGATAGAGACAATAGGGATATCATATCCATACATTACACCTGACGAACCCACATTTGAAACTCGTATTGGATGTCCTTTTCTTCCTGCTCTCCTTCCGGGACTTCAAACCCTACCCACTCTTTCAATGCATCATATGTGGCCCTTTCCCATACCGGCATCCCTGCCTCGTTGGTCTCTGCAAGAAAGTCTGGCATGAAAACATCGCATTCCTCAAAACCAGGTGAAATGATTCTTGTGAGGAGAACACGGTCCACGAAGGGTACGATAGACGACGGTGAAAGCTGAAGGCACTCAGAGTATAAGGATGCACCTCCAATAACGAAGGCATGGTGTATCGAGTCTTTCAGGCTGAGCAACCGCTCAAACGAGTGCCGCAAGCCTGACTCGAGGAAGGCTGGCGTATCGTCCGTTGAACCCCTTGCACATTGTCACCAAAAGAGAGCTTGTACATAGAAAAACAACATACAGATCATATTGCTTGTTTCTACTGATGACAATGTTGATACGATTTGAGAGAGGCCGGAATTTTGGTGGAATGCTCTCGTAGGTGTGTCGCCCCATTATGACCGCGTTATGTTTTCCTTCTGGCGCATTGGATGTGACCCGAGCAAAATATGACATTTCTTTGGGTAAGCGCCATGGAAGCTGCGAGTTTTTGCCGATACCGTTACTCTTGGTCGCAGCGACGATGATGGTAAGACGGGACATGGCTGTTGCAGACTGACGCGGGGTACAATGATAATAATTATAATATCAATATCAGCCATCATGATGCACGATGTGATAACAAGATTTCGAAAAAATTCGAAAAACTACAGAACAGCTACAGAGCATTTTGCAAAAAACCGCGCAAGAAATTCAGTGACAACCATCAGTCCCATTTTTTCCATTCAGACCCTGCCGGAGGCTTCACTTCGACCCGCTTAGCCTTGACCTCTTCCCAGTTGGTGCTGAGCGTAGTGCCACCGCTCTCAGAGTAACTCTTCATCATCGCCCGCTTGGTGTCCTCATCCGCATCCTGGAAGATCTTCTGAAAGAAGTTATTGAGAGTGCTGTCGCCACCGACATTAGGGTCTTCGTCCATGGTCTTCTCCTTCTCCGTGGAGAGTATGCTGGTAGTGATGCCTTCCCAGTTCTTCTTGGGCTTGACAGAGGTCGTAGTCATAGCAGGCACGGAGGGGAAAGATGCAAGAGCTGTATCGCGGCAAACAGAATCAAGCGCTTACGCTCAGTTGCAGCCGTTCATCCACTTACGATCAGGACTGTCCCCCACCAGGGCACCCCAGCGACCAGGTACCATCTTCGTTAGCCTGATCTCAACTTTCACCTTGCCAACGGTGTACTCGCAAGATTCGGGATTGATTTGACCTTTGAGTGGCGCAAGGACAAGACTTTTGTCGCCATGCGTGTAGGTAAACTTATGTGTATCAGTAGAGAAAGATGCCTAGGACGAGTGTATACGAACCTTTCGGGGCTCAAACTGGACGTTCACTTCAGACGGCTCTGCGTTGCGATCAAAGATCGACAGAGTAAGTCGTTCGTCTGTTTCATAGAATTCGTGTCTAGGTGGTGAATTGTAAGGATTTCATTGCCATCAAGTGAGGTAGATAACTGACCTAAGCGTAGACATTGTTGCAGCTTTGGAGGAGGAAACGAAAGTAGTCACTAGTAGCTCAAGATAGAAAACTCCAGAAAGTAAGCGAGACTTAAATTGTCACATTAGTGACATTATCATGTGATGTGACTCTTATTATGATGTCATCTGATGTCATTCGTGATTCAACTGTTGCTTTGCCTTTGCCATCATCTACTGCCTGTAACTACGACTTCAACCACCATGTCAAACATCCCAAAAGCCGTCCTTTATTACTCTCAAGACTCCATATGGTCGTCCGCCGGTGAGCATAGTGCATACTACGCACCACAGGTTTCCGTGATCTCATTCTCTTGAATAGTTCTTCTCGCGTTGTAAGAATGTCCCTTGTCTTGATATATCACTATCCACAATTTACTGAGATAGAGAGGAGAAGGGGTACGGAGCGGACGAGGTCGATCTTCGCGTCGTCGACCTGGGTGAGTTCTTATGAGTACTACTCGGTCTCGTATACTCAACTAACTTTTTAGACAAGGGTGGAAACTTTGATCCATCATTCCTACGACTCAATAACAAAGGTATCGTACTACTTCAGTCCCACCAAAGGCCTTAAAGTGACATCGTCCTAGCAATGGTTCCAACTTTGGTCGTTCCACTCCAGAAAACGTTATCTGAGGACGTGGAAAGTCGATACAGAGCGATTACCGAAAGCAAGGTTGGCATAAATTCATGCCATAATAGTAGGATACTGACACGACATCAGGCTATCATTGAATTTCTTGATAAATCCCGCTCACCGTGGTCGCACACCCACACAACCTCGCAAGCCCCCGCGCCATCATTAACTCCAGCGACTATAGCCTATACTGAAACTTCAGCTGAAATGATAGAATTCGTTCATACCGATGAAGTCGATCCCAATAATCTCAGATATATGAACGCTCGAGACGCGGACTCTCTCAAGATTTTGGCTCGTGAAATGCTGCCGGCGCTGCATACACGTAGAGATGCTTTATCAAAGTACATCTCTAGTGCTGACAACGGCACAATTCAAGTTTCCGAGAAAGTCAAGGCGCTCTGGATGGAAAAAAAGGCCGCAACAGAAGTTCTGCTTGGGTTGTATAAAAACGCAGATGTTTCAGAGTCTGCCTTGGATCCAGAAGAGAAGTCGAAGAGGGCAGAGTACTTCGAAATGGCAAAATGCGCTCGTGCCTCGCTGGGTCGTACTCTTCTCAGATTAGAGAAAGATATTATCGGGCCCTTCGCTCTCGGTACGCGTCTATGCCCCGGTTTATTTCTCAATGCCAAACTCATCATAACGTCATGTAGGGGACCAACTGTCAATTGCGGACATACACCTCTCTGCATGGTTGGCGAGGATAGTCAAACTCGCCGGAGGCGCTGCGACAGACGATGGTTCTGCCGTAGTTGAGAGATTGCAGTACCATGTTGGAACGGAGTTCAAGTTGGGACAGAAGGGCCGATTGTCCGAGTATTGGGACGCCATGAAGGAACGGCCTAGCTGGAAGAGGGTGTATGCGGAAGGCCTGCATTGAATGGCTTGTATAAAATCTCGAAGGCTGGTAAAACGATTGTGTGGTTCAGTCTGTTACCATGGAGCTCATCGGTCAGATCTTCAACTAAATCACTTGAACGTTGAACTTGACACGAACGACTGATGTAAGTTTGAGCGTCGCAAGAGGGGATCCGAAAAGTGTCATGACCCTGTCCTGATTTATATCTATGTGTAAGAAGTAAAGCAGAAGATATCGAGCATCCAACAAACTGTGGCGCTCGTTGGTCTATCAGATCGTTTCGTTTTCAGTAGCGAAAGCAAGCGGGATAATCGCAACGTGACGGGAAAGCGCTGATTTGCTGTACATGACGAAAACCCAAAGAGTGGTGAGTGGATATTCGTCATGACCTAACAGTGAGGAACACAAGGACCTCCGGGCTAGGAAAGGATCATTCGCAATTTGTACATCAAAGAGTCGAGTTTCTCACCTGAAAGAAGACACTCAGCTACTCGTATCCATAGTACAGAATCCTATATCGATGGCATGAATCGTAAAACCGTAGAGTGGTAAGCTGGGCCATTGCTGACCCACATTCAAGCAAAGCGTGTCCTGATTCTAGACAACCGCAGCTGGCTCCCGTACCCAGGACATCAGTGTCTCCCTTGAAATCTTCTCGAGCTGCTTTCCCAGCGACCGCGATGTGCTTCTTCTACCTCTCTTCGGTTGTACATATCACCATACTCAGATTCAGCGATGCCCCCATGGACTGTGCTTGGCGTCTCGCTGCCTCTTTTCTTCCGCCTGATTAGAGCCAAGGCTCGTTCCCTCTCAGATAATTCACGTGTAATGCGCGCGCTGACTTCCGGAGGTTGACCAAGGGCGCTTGCAAGGCGAGGACGTTGTCGCGAAGAAGATGAAGACGAGGAGGAAGACTTGGAAGCGAGCTGGTGTGTGATAGACGTTAGAGGATCATGTATAGACTTTCGTGCCGTGTCTCGTTTCCGTCGTTCCTCAACAGCTTCATCTACTTCGGTGTCAGCCCGATCACGGTTGCGTTCAGAATACCATGGCCGGAGATCCTTGGCAGAGGGAGCTAATGGTACTCCTTTGTCCGTCTCTTTGGGCTCAGCTTTCTTGGTTGAACGCACAGCCGTGATTATGGCGTTCTAATTTACACTTATCAATCTGGATGCATATTATAGGAAGACCACGAACCTGTTCGAGATCTTCAAAAAAATTGATGTGTCCTCCGGACGTGGGCAGCGATTCCTTAGCAGCCTCCAACAGCTTCATATCATCATCTCCCCCCTTTTTCTTGGGATGAGAAGCAACCCCTGCTCGCTCTCTGAGCAAGTCTATTCTGGCCTCTGAATCCTATAGAAAATATAAGGCACGGACATGTATTACGGAAAGGAGCCTTGCCGCCAGCATCATTCTTCCTTCCTCCCGTGCCTCTTTCTCCCGGGCCTCTTCTTCATCCCGGCGGACCCGTTCGATGTTATCCCTACGATACGGGTGATAAGACTTGTGATGAGCAATGTTCAGCTTGCCCATGGCGAGGTTACGACGACGTGATTGGTGAAAGTGAAAGCAATGCGCGAGAAGATAGTGGCTATGTTTGTCACGTGATATATACCAGAAGGATTGGGCCGGTCTGGCACATCCTCAAATACCTCCTAGACGCTCCTAGCTTGATAACCGTCAAAAGCCTCTCCTCGACGTCCGCGACGGCGGCGGCGAAGCATTTCTTCTGTGGTCGTTCTTCCTGCTCGACATTTTCTCTAATTTATCCTGGCTCCAAGCTGCGCGCGGCCTAATCACATTCGTTCATCCCATGTCTTCCTCTGCTAATTTTTTGCATCCGCAAACGCCTGAACTGCCTCCTTCACCCCGTCTAGGTGACTACGACGATATCAGTACCGACTCGGATGATACGGCGAGGGTACCCCTACCGTCGCCGTCTCAGCCAACAGCGACGTCCCCTTCACCGCGACCAGCCTTCCTGTATCTCCCTCATTCTTATTCAGGAAGGACCTCTGTCTCATCGACCGCCAATTCTACTCCTGTTCCATCGCGGTCTACGTCCCCGCTGCCGCAGTTCCTCATTTCACATGCCTCATCGTCTTCGTGCTCGTCTGAAACGGAAAGCGAGTCAGGCTCGCCGTTGCTGACAAGGCGGACACCATCAGCATGGAGAGAAGACAGGCGATGGTGGTCGTTCACGCGCCGCAAACGGAGAAGAGGCGGTGGAGTCCTGCGGACGTTGAAGAAATGGACGAGAAGGATTGTGCGGCATCCGCTCGTTCCTCAGCAGCCCATAACCATTGTATGCCTATCTTATATTGCTCTGTTTCTCTTTTTTTACTCACGAAACAATAGATCCTAACACTTATACTCCTCACTGCATTTGCTATCTTCCTTCGACTTCTTTTGATATACATCTTCAATCCCGACAAGGAGCCGTTGCCATGGCGTGGTTATTGCTCAATACCATCTATGGCTTCACCGACGGACTACATCATGTCATCCACCTATCCGTACCCATACCCAGAGCCTCTGTCAACGGAAACAGACTTTCCTCCAGAGAACCTAGATTCACTTCCGCCAGCTGGTCTTTTCATTGGCGTCTTTTCTATCGATTCAGCCTTCGAAAGACGTTCTTTGATACGTTCCACTTGGGCCAGTCATCCTAGAAGTAGAGAAGGTGCAGGACCCGGCGATAATGGGGTGGGAACCTCTCGGTCGGTCGTTCGATTCGTCCTCGGTCAACCGCGGAAGGATTGGGAACAGCAGATTCAGCTCGAGATGGAACGTGCGTATTCTTTCCGTTGGCTTCAAATTTTGAACTGACGTTTTTCAGTGTATAATGATATTATAATTCTACCTGTCTCTGAGAATATGAACGGAGGCAAAACGCATGCCTTCTTCTCCTGGGCATCGCTTAATGCTTGGGTTCCACCTTTATACTTCGATACCCCTACACCTTCTCTGCGTTTTTCATACTTAAACCTGACCACCCCGCCACCGGCCCTCGCTCTACATGACTCGGTGCATGCATGGAGGGATCAGGATTCTGGACGTTCTCGATCTTGGGTACGACCGGATTACGTCGTTAAAGTCGACGACGATTCCTTTGTAATGATGGCAGAACTCGAGTCTCGACTTCGCGTGTCGCTCCACGAAACTCCTAAATCTCACCATCTGAATCATACAGATCCTCACCCAGCTGTACATCCCAGGGATGAAGCAAATTGGAAGACAAACCACACTATATCGTCATCGCTAAATCAATTTACGACGATAGTGAATGAGCAGAAAGACGTGAAAGATCCCCTCATATATTGGGGATATCTTGTCACAAATAGACTGCACCGGTTCATGGCTGGGGAGTTGTACGCTCTCAGTTGGAGTCTGGTTGATTGGGTGGCTAAGGACCCCACGGTCAAAGGAGTCACAAAAGGTGCCGAGGACAAGCAGACCGCAAAATGGATGACGATGCATCCCCTCGCTTCTGAGATTCGATGGACCAGCGAACGTTGTTGGATATATGACCATCCGCGGTCAGGTACTGTGTATGTTACATATATCTTGTTTGTGACATCTCCATTTACCTCAGGTCTAGATACGCCCACGGCTTTCTTTTCCCGTCGGAAGTAATTCGTGTCAAGCAGAAGGTGGCATCGTATGTGGCCAATGTTCCGCCAGAGGTGACCGGGTCGGTCGCAATCAATACCGGCGTTCTTCCTGCTCCGGCAAGCTGGGCTCATTCAAGTGTTTCAACGTTCGGCGTGCGGTATTCACCTCCGATACCCAGTCTGTCAACGCATGAAGCAATAGAAGCCCTTGTTGAAGGTAGCGACATGTCTAAGATCAGCGAAGGTCAGTCTTTAAGCTTGCTCATTCACTATGGCTTCGTCAAATTGATCGTGAAACGGGCAGGGAGCGCCATGTCTTCGGAATATGCATGGTCACATCGAGAAGGTAGGAAAACAAGATATGAAAACAGTCGTCTGGGCGGAACCATTGTCGTGCACTTCATCAAGAAGAACATGTGGTTTTTGGAGACAGCCCTCGCCTTGTTAGATGGCGAGGAGTATTCCGAGTCTGAAAGATATCAACAACGAGAATCCCAGCGAGCAGGACAACTCTACACACCATCACTGACGTCACATTCGTCCGGGTTCCTACACACGAATGTGAATCTCAATCAACATGTTCATTCATAGCATTGCCATACATCTACCAAACAATTTCGCATAGTGTACTCTATAAACTCATAACCTTTGTCTCTCTTCCATAGCTATTTACTTCAGTTCACGCTTTCACAATTGTTTGTTGGAACTTCGCATTTTATACATTTCTTTCTTTTGATTGGACTTGAAGTCTAGTCTGCCGGCATCCTTCATGAATAGGATATATTGAGAGGTCACACACAGTCCGGTGGGAAATAAATACTGATGATGTAAGGAGTTAATAACCGTCCAATTCAATGGGTAAAGGATGATTAAGAATCTGTTCGGTAGTAACCAACATAGGTTCAGTGGATTCATATCGCATCTGCACGGCCCGCATGATCGTGCCTTGCCACTGCTTCAGCCATTCACCTTCCCTGGATCCGACGAGCTTCTTTGCCTGTCCGTCTGTAGAGCGCACAATCACAGCGTCCCTAGCAACGGGCCCTTTCGCGTCTAGAGGATGTTCAGGTTCGGAGTCTAGCGGCTGCCAACGTTTCAGAGCGTACGCGCCTCCGCAGACCTCCCACCTACCGCCGCCCTTGCTATGAAATCGCTTAAACAGCCAGATGAACGGGAATATGAAAAGGATAATGGACAGGAACTTCAACCATTTATTGGAAAGGGTTCTCGAGAGACGATTATCGGGTCTGATGTAAACTTTGCCGGAAGTTTCAAAGTTCACTTCGAGATCACCAGTGTAAAGAGACGATTTGATGATGGAACGAACGGCAGATTCAAGATTGCGTAAATTCCACCCGTAGACGGACTTGCAAGTGATGTGAGCAACTGGAGCCGGTGAAATTATGAAAGCTGACCTTGACGTAGACGAATTCTTTCAGGTATTTTGGCGAAGCGCAGTACTCATCAGCCCAGGCCCGAAGGGTTTTGGAAGATCTCAGGACAGTGGAATCTTCCAAGGTCGGATAAGTGTCCGTGGCCTGAATACTTGAAATCCATGGAGGAAAGCCGCGTGCATCTCTATCCTTGATCCAAGAACGGAAAGCTCTTCTTTCCTTCCACCTCGCTTTTCTTTTACCAGACAGGTCCGTTTCCTTGAACATGCGACCGCGATAGGCAGGGTCAGAGTCTGCAACGGACCAGTGAGTGGGTTCTGGAAGGATAAGCTGATCAAGGGAGATGCGAAAGTCGAAGTCGACGACAGTTTCGGTGTAGCTCTGCATTGAGGTCCCCCCGCCGGGACCTGAGTTAGTTACTAGACGGTGCCGGGTCTCTGAATGGGTACCGCGACAGTGCAGAGAGAGTGACGGAGGCGTGCTTGCTTGGGAAAGCAGGAATCGATAGAGTGCTTCTCCTGATGAACATTGAGTAAGAGCATCACGACACAGAGCAAGATGTACATACCGTCTGTATTCAAGTGGGAGTCATGCGACACGATGGTATCGTTCCCGGTATCAAAGTACTCAGCATTGTATGGCGCAAATTCGGGAGGTGGGACATCATGCTCGTTGTCAAAGTCGATGAGCAGATGGTTGTGTTCATCGAACGGCGGCGGCGGTGGGCTGGGTGCCGACGATGGGCCGGCAATGGACAGGGCGGCTTTGTTGATGGTCATGACGGAAGGACCGACGTGAAATGGAAACTAGCCTGAACGGGGAATAAATTAAATAAATTACCAAAAGCGGTAAGCAGGCTCCGTGCGCAGCCCTGGGTGTTTCGTAAGCTTATGGCCGTTCGAAGCGGGCTTTTTCGGCCGGTGAAGAGATAAGAAGGATTCACAGTCGTAGTGGTGAGCGTTTGCCGTCGTTTTTCTTGCAGACAACTGGCGGTCGGCTAGCCAGAAAGAGGCACATGGAGAGCTTGATTGATATATTTAGTCGCTTGCAGGAGGAACTACGGCCCAGTCTGAATTTGAAATGTGGCTGTGCTTGAATTTGAGAAGTGGCAGCAGCTGGCTCTGGCAGTCACTTTTCCCTACCACCGTCCCGCTGCGCCCTCCTGTTTTTTGTTTTTTCCCTCTTTTTCCCGTCACCAGGCCAGTGTTTCGGTGCTTGGAGGTACGAGGACGAGGCAAATGATACTCAGATGCTCTCCAACCGGCCAAAGAGACAACAATCCAGTTCAGATCTAGGTAAGCTCCGTCAAAGCAGCCTTCTCTTCCAAGCCTACAAGTTCCTCACCGCTTCACTTGTGTCGACGCATTTTTCGCGTTTTGAGCTCATTGTCGTCCAAAAAATTAGATGCTCACTGCTTTTTTTCGTCTCTGCGCTCCAGCCTTCCTTCTTCTAATTTCTTCACTTTCTGACTGCTATCCTTTACCTTTTACTTCCCGCCATTCTGCCTGAAATTATCTGCTCATGTCGTCGCAAACTGCACCGACAACTGCTGCGACCGTTTCTCCAACGACTCTAACCGACACCCAATCTCCAACGAATACCGCTACCCAAACTGCTACTCAATCTTCAACGGAAACTACCCAAACCGAATCTGTTACTCAAACCGCCACTCAAACCGCTACACAATCTCCCACTCAAACGGCGTCGAACATGGCGTCCACTTCTCCGACTTCTTCGAATCTTCCCGTTTCGTGAGTGTCCGTGTTTATGCGCCATTGCTATCCTCATGTTGATTGCATCATTACTCTGCACTCAGCACAACAGCGTCGCCCACTTCAACGACTTCACCAACATCAGTTTCTTCTAATACTTCACCACAGTCCACGACAAGTAATACTTCAACAACGGAAATGTCTACTCCATCTTCTGGGCAATCTACTTCAAGCAGTACGCAGGCATCTACAACGTCCACGTCTGTAACGACTTCTCAATCGTCGTCGTCGTCATCATCGTCCACCTCAACGTCGTCATCGTCGTCGACAACGACGTCTGAGACCACTTCGTCCACTTCAGAGTCGACTTCCTCAACGACGACGACGACATCATCCATAACATCCACAACTCCCACGCCAACCTCCACCTCGACGTCTGAAACTACCACAACGTCCACCACGCCCACCACAACGTCTACTACTCCCACCACAACATCCACGCCTACAGTTACGGAAACAACGACATCATCGTCATCGTCATCCACGAACAATGACCTTGAAACCACCACCACTTCTGCACGCGTCCAGACCGTGTTCGTATCAAAATGTTATCACCGTTCTCGTGCTAAATTGTTATTTTTAGAACTACCTTGCAGAGTACTGTGTTCATCACCACGACAAACAGTGCCGGCCAGACAACAACCAGTGCACCATCCGCTGTCACCAGTCTGGTAACAAGTACAGGTACTGATGGAGGTGTCGTCACTATAACGCAAATTGGTGTCAACCCCACCCTCAGCTCGGACAATGGCTCTGGCGGGACTTCGTCGTGCGTGTTTTATATCTACGCTTTAACGTCATTGCTGATTCTCAGTGACAGCTTCTTCCAAAACAAAGGTGCAGTTGCGGGGGTGTTCGTCCTCGTTGGCCTGGCAGCAGCATCAATAATATTGTTCATATTCTTCTACATCCGTCGGCGGCGTCGCACTCGGAGAATGGAGCATGACAATGCCGTCTCGGCCACCCTCACCGCTGCAGGCTTTCATCGTGCGCCCCTGGACGATGACGACGACAATAACGAGGATGGCTCCAGAATGCAGATGTCCCAGCATTCTCCTCGGAGCTCTATACCGAGTGCCGGTCGACTGTCCGCTTACATGGACAACGTGGAAGGTGGCTTCAACCCGTATGCAGACGTTGGTCATCCAATAGGCAGGGACGATTACATGCCAGTCAGAAGTCCGAGTCCTCCACCCGGTGCTGGCGGTGGCGTGTTTGGTAACATTCGTGGAAACGCGAGCGAACAGAGGATCAGTCATTCTGCCTCACATAGTGCTGGAAGTTATGAGCCACTTCTGGCATCCTTCTATCAGTCCCAACACAATGCTGATGATTCAGGACCTCCTTCTCCACCGCCTCGTAATCCACAAAGACTCTCAGATGCCAAAAATCAGCCGTCGCCCACCACTCAAAACAGCGAAGTGAACGACGCCACTTCATCGTTGTACTCTTCGGAAAGTACAGGGGATGACCGGCTAGATCCTGACCTTCGCCGGCGGCTCAAAGATGATTCAGATAGTGACAAGGCTGACCTTAGGGACGATGAAGACTACTCACGTCCAGTTCTTGGTGTATGAGTTTTCTCTTAATGATTTTGCAACGCGCTCCCTGACATCTACTCTACAGGTTCGAAATGTTCCCGATAAGGTTTCTCAAGAGTCTTAGCAGTTTTTTCCATCCTATTCACATGAGGTTCCGACACCTCATCCGCATTGTGGACTTGTATATTCTGACGCCCATTTGCATGAAGGGGCTTCATGGACCTCTGAACCTGTTGTTTAGTAGACACTGACATGAAATCGCACGCTCATTACTTCATTTTAGCATATTTTATATAGTGTATTTGGTAACCATAGACCGATGCATTTGTTGATAGCATACGAGTTGTAGTACATTGCATATGGACCGAATACATAGATATTCATTTACGCATTCTCGGTCTGTATGTATTCCTTGTAGGTTGGGGAGCGGGGTTCACGCGATGCCTTGGACACGACGCGTCGTAGTCTATATACTTAGTATTTTTTTCAATTAGTAGAAGTCGGTATGGCTTTCTCTCATGGTCTTTTTTTATCAATAATACCCACACGCTTTTTATCAGATGACTCTGAGACGAGATAACGAGTTCCCTGGAGCAGCACATTCACTGCTTATCAAGATAAGTACCCCCACCCTACCCAATCCCGACCTTGAATGGCTAAGTTACGACCGCGCGTATCTTCAGTCATAAAATACGGCAATAATGCATCATTCTGGGTGGAATATCCCTCTGGACTGATTGATTTGACTCGAACACTGTCAGCGCCCATCACAGGAGACGATACCCCGCCTGATCTACTTCCTGGTCAGCTGGACGTTGCTGTAGACGGCGAACGGACAATTCGCATCGATGGCAAGTCTAGTGCCATTGTTATAATTGACATGCAAAAGTACTTCGTTACTCCATCTCGTTGCTGCTCGACCTAGCTCAATCAACTCCATACTAGCTTCTTTCTGCATCCCGATCTCGGTAGGGACCATCCCACTGGGCTAAAATGCGTGGAGCCGCTCATGAAACTTGTTCCTGCTGCGCGCGGGAAGAACATCAAGGTGCTCTGGGTGTGAGTAACTTCCAATCCTGCCAGTCCTACGTGGAGTCCTGACCCAGAACGTATGGAAATTTCCAGGAACTGGGGTCTCACTGACCACGAATTACAAACTATCCCACCCTCCCTCGTCCGCGGATTCACAAAGGCCGGACGTGGTGGTTTCGGGTCCGAATTGCCAGGAGGATTCGGGAGGCTCCTCATGCGGGATGCCCTCAATTCAGATCTTTATGGTCCCTTGAAGGAAGAATACCTCAAGGGCAAGGATCTAGGAACTGATTTCTGGATCCACAAGAACCGGTATAATTGTGTTGTGTTGGTAGAAGCTTTCATGTCTCACGATGAACGGCAGGATGAGCGGTTTGTGGGGATATCAGTCCGCACTGGACCTCTTTCTCGCGGAGAACGGGATCACGACACTGTTTTTCGCGGGTGTCAATACAGATCAGGTATCAATTATACAGCTCCACGAAGCTCTGGAATAACTTGGCATTTTGTTAGTGTGTGCTTGGGACACTCGTTGATGCCTATTATCGGGGATATGATTGTGTACTCCTGAAAGATGCTACGGCCACGACATCACCGGAAGGCGGCTATGAGAACGTTGTGTACAATGCTACAGCTGTGCGCTTAATTTTTATGTCTTTCTCAGGATCTGCGGAATACTTAAAACCTTTTTCACAGGGATACGGCTTTGCTACTACCACCGCTAAACTACTCTAAGAGAAACCGGCATATGTCAATACCTTGTTACATATGAATATATGAATCGTTATACAATGCGTCGTGCAAAGGCACTGAATGTCCGTCATACATATACAATGCAGTGAAATATATGATAAGGAAAAACAGAGCCACCTAATGCACACTCTGTAATAATCTTAAACCGGTACCTAGATGCAGAAACACTACACCCTTCCTGAAGCATTCATCGATACGTTGTCGCGACTAGGCCGTGGGCGTATCTGTCAGAAGTTCAATCACTGATGAGACTTGGAGGGAAAAAATACCAAAAATACATACGTCCAGCAAAGTTCGCCGCGTGAGAATGGCTGTAGGGCTTAAAGTAGGCGTAAGCGGAGTTGCCAGCTTCGCTGTTTCATGGTCGAGACTGCTACCGGTTGTGAATCCCAATCCAGTCGGAGTAGCCGGACCCGCAGAAGAGGACGATACGGAAAATCTCTGGGATTCAACAGAGTCCGGAGGAGTCAAAGGTCTGTATTCCGAACCTCTCGAGGGAGGAGCCCCCCTCAAAATTGAGCGAGGAGGACGAGGAATTGCAGGCGGAGCGGCCGGTCGCGTTTCAGTTTTCGGGGGCACGGGTGGTGGTGAGCCTGAGTCGACATCATAGAAAGAATCCGCATCACCATGTACCTGCGGTGAGTCAGAGTAAAGAGAAGGAGTAGATTGTCTGGAATGTAGAGATGGGACCGGGTCATTAGTCGTGATAGCAAGTCCTATCGCTTCTTGTGGCGAGAACATGTTCACATCGCTGAATGGTCCTTCCTCCTGCGCACGGGTGGTAGGACCGGTACCCAGAGGTGCAGCGGCGAAATTCCGGGTGCCAAGAAGATTAGCTGTGCTATCTTCTGTATCGACATGCTCCGAATCCTCATGCCGCTGATCTCTGTTAATATAGGTCGTCTGCGGGGCATTCGTCACCTGGGTCATTTGAGGTGCGTTCCTAGGATCCTCGAAGGGATCATCTTCGAATGGGTCCCTATCAGCGTCATCGTGTAAAGGATACGAAGGGGGTTGAGTGATAGCTGTCAGCCATCTGGTTCGTGCTCTCTTCTGTCTGCGTCGACGACGACAGCATACCAAAAGCAGCGCAAGGACCGCGAATACAACGATTCCAACGGCGGCAAAAGTTCCCGCGACAGCACTGGTGTTACTGAAAAATCTATGAACATGATTAGAACTGTTAATTGAAACATTGAGGAGAGAAACACTTACGAAGAATTGCTGTTCTTGTCTGGCTGCCCCAGGCCGGTTGGATTAGAGACAACTGCAGATTCGGTGACCACGGTGCCGTCAGATTCCGTTGCAGTGCTCAGGACGGTAACGAAACTAGGAAATGTAACCGACGTTTGACCATTTGAACCGGTAACCGTAACTCCGATTGCTTGGGGAAGCGTGGAATGTACGGTTGAGATTGAGACAGTTGAGGCGGCCGGGTTTACGCTTGGTGCTACAATGCCGGTAGCTCTGGAAATACCGCTATTATCCCCATCTGCGGCAAGATAAGCGAAGGAAAGACGATCCGAATCGCCGTGCTTACTGCTAATACTACTGGACCCAGATACCGGCGCGCCTGTTGGTTGAGTGACTGTAGCTGTAGCTGTAGCCGCCGCCGCACTTTCGAGCGGCCTCTCTTCACTTGTAACCGGCGCAGTCACGGAGGCTGCAGGCGCGTCATTCGTCGTTGCCGGATTTGTGGTAGTCACCGTTGTTCCAGGCTGCATCGATGTTACGGTGTTGGTAGTCGGCGGCGCCTGAACAGTTGTAGAACTCGACGAGGTCGTGACAACGACTTCAGAGGAGCTCGACGAGGGAGTAGTGCTCGTAGAAGACGTCCCATCGCCAGTATCCGGGGGAGCTGCAACGGGCACCGACGTCGTGGTTGCTTGCGTTGTTCTGGCCGTTACCGATGTGGACGCGGTAGTTGAAGACATACTAGAGAGAAACCAAACATTGAAAATAAGAAAATGTAGTTGCACAGGGCTGCTAATTTCACATACTCTGCCTGTCTTTCTTGTCCGCTAGACATCGGCGAAGCGGCAACTGATGGCCCAGCCTGCCTGTCCGACTGGATTATCACCGACGACAGACTGGAGTTGTCCGTGGCGGATTCTGCGGACGACGCAGCGGATACAGAAGTAGTAGAAATGATGGGCTCGATCGATGTGGACGCAGCGGCTGTGAATGAAGAAGACACTGTTGCAATCAGCTACAGACGCGTTAGAGCATCCTGGTCTCAAGGATAACTAGTCCAATACCGATGTCAGTGGTGCACTAGACCCTGAAATGACTACCGATGACGACGACGACGATACTGCTTGAAGGCGAAGGATAAGCGCACGTCGAGATGAAACGGTACGTAAAAGATGGACCTGCCTGACTGTATCGCTGACGTGCTATTCATTTTCTGTCCGACGAACGCATCGTCACCTTGGGCCCATAGGGAGGATATTAAGGGGGGGTAAAGGAAGTACTTTCAGGACGGGTATGCTTATGTGTTTTGTATACGTGGAGGGTCCGTCCGAGCGGGTAAATGTCGAAATATCAATGGGAAAGGCGTCGCTTCTTCCGGTCAGTTGACCGGTCCTCGTATGCAGCGAAATCCGCACTGTATCGCCCATGAGGTAAGGCAAGGACATTTAGTTTCCGGTATCGACGAAGAACATGTGAAAGCGATCAGGTCGTGATGCGAGTGGCGCAAGGAGGTGGCAATCTCAAATCTTCGGACCGGGCCGTGAAGCTTGATAGACCACCGCGAATGTCAAAGCGTTTTTAGAGTGTCGCATGAGATCAGTCCAGACAACAAGGTACATATTATAAGGCGAATCACAATTACGAATAGTTATAACGCAAGATCTAGATGAACATGTAGATGTAGTATAGTGGTGCTGAGAAAATGAATGCATGGCTGAAGATACATTGAATATGATAATGCACCTGACAATATAGTTACACCCACGAGCTGTGGAGTGCGAGCACGCGCTGGTATAGCTGAGAATGGGTATGAGTCCGAAGAAAGGAAGACACATGAAATTCCAGGATGATAAGATTTAGAAGGAAAGTGTAGCATGCGAGGAGAGGCTCGGTCCTAATGCATACAACATGAGTGTTTGAAGGACTGGGGTGGACAAACCATACCGTAACAAGGTCCCCGTTGATCAAAATATATCAACAGCATTTGCCTGGAATCCAGCTTTTGAGTTTTACGGTTCCTCGCCTTGGACGTCCACTCAAACTTCCGAAGCTCAGTCGACTCGAGCTGTTTACTCTTCGTAATGCTCGATCACCATAGCTGACGCCACTGCCTGCTTTCTCTGGATCAAGAGCCCCAGATTCTATCGACAGCAATATGGATCTTGCGGCTAGGAGAAACGGTGCCTCGACGTTGTCGCCGGTGAGAGAAGATGCTTCTAAAAAATGTACATCTGACGATGTAGCTAACAGTAAGCCGATAATCAATCCAAGGGAAGAAGCCGAAAGTGTACCATTCTCAGCAGCCCACCGGCTTGCCTCGGCCCACTCTACTTCCCTGTCCTCTTCGCGATCAGACTTGTTTCCGACGAGGACCGTTACGAGATGCGGACTAGCTAAGGCTCGTGCATCAGCTAGCCACCGGGAAAGATTTATGAACGAGTCCCGGCTACTCAGATATTGGGTTAAATGAACAAAAAGGAGCAAGAGATAGACCAACTTTGTGATGTCGTAAACCAAGATTGCCCCTGCGGCACCACGGTAGTAACTGCGTGTTACTGACCTGTGTCGAATATGAGCTACATTTAGAGAGAAGGAACACTTCACGCCACCGAAATCGTTCTTGGCCTGCCGTGTCCCACAGCTAAGATGGGATCTATAAATGAGGATGCGAGCATTGACAGAATAAAGACTACGGACCTGCAACTTTATCCGCTTTTCCCCCAGTTTAACTGTTCGACTCGAAAACTCGACACCGATAGTATGCTGCGAATGGTCTTTGACTACGGTGAGACGTTAGAATAGTGGGGTGGAGGGCGGCAAGATACGGACATGAATTGTGGGTGAAGTGATGCAGCAAGCAGGACTTTCCAGTGCCTGCTTCACCTGTGATCATGAAATTATTGGAGTTTCCCGTAGATTGTTGTCATGAGACATACGAACCAATGATGATGTATTTCATGAGGAAGTCTAGGCAAAGTTAGAACAGAGTACAAACGGGCGGGAAGAGGTATACCATAAGTTTCAATTAGCTCTGTACCGTAGTCATAGTCATTGGACGGCATCGTGGTGATGAGCAGACACAAGCGCACCATAGGCAAGGCCGTGGGAAGGCACAATGGTCACACATTGTCACGATGATGTGACTGCTAAAATACATTACGACTACCATCCTTTCCACGGAACCCATACATCCACTATCTTCTCCCCATTCTCGATATCCGAGTCGACTACGTAATACCAAGGGTACGCCGCAGCAATCAAACATGCATGTTGCCCAACGATGTCGACCACCTCACCCAGCTGCAGTTTGGGGCCGCTGTCTGTTCGTGTCAGGATACCGTGTTCCTGCGATATCCGACCAACTCGCCAGGCCTTGCCAAGCACGTCTCCGTATCCTCCAGATGGACCTGTGTCTTTACTAAACGCGATTGCGCCAGCGTCAATAAGCGCTTCATCTGAACCGTCTTTGCCTCGTCCCGGATAATATGAGATGACCGTGGCTCTGACGCGTTGGGCAATCTGCGACTTGTTTATCAGGGTCGTATGTTGCTGCTGCAGATCCAGCATTGGATAATTTCCTGGCCGTTTAATCAGCAGACAAGGATCCTTCGGTGGGACAGTCGCGTACCTGCGTGGAGTTCGAGCGTGCCATGGAGCAATGTAGACAGAGTCGCCCTCGCCTCTGCACTTGCCGCGTGTGCCGTTGGTGTCGCGCCGACCGACAACACGAAGGGTGTCTCCGGAGCTTCCAGGCCTAATTTCTTCAATATCGACAACGCCGCATTGGCTGCATCATCTACAGCCTGGACTTCACCGGACAGAAAGGACGAGGCCTCTGAAAGCGAAGTTGACGCGTAAGAGTTCCCAGCATGCCCATAAAAACCGTAGACCGAGACAAAGGAAGATTGCAAGACGGTTTTTAGGAGGATTTCGAAGTGAGGAGTGATGGTCGAGACACCTGCCCGTCTAGTACGGTCGGTTCCAGTTTATATTCAAGCGAAACTCCACTTACTTTTCTCCACCGTCAACCTTAATAAATGCCGACCATTTCCTAGGTGCTGTGCGATGTTTCTCGAATTCATCCAAGTATTTCACTTGATCGGGGTGGTCCAACAGGATTCGCACGATGCCGCCGTTCACAGCTATAGTATCCCATAACCCCGACATGTCCGCTATCTTATTAACGGGGATGGGTAGGCCATATAGTATCTGTTGATCCTGATCTCAATCATTGTCGAAGAGAAATAGCAATCACTGACATCTTTTACGGTGCCATCTTGAACGAGGCCCGCGTTTACTACCTCCCAGGCTTCCATCAAGGTCGAGACGACAACTCGGTCAGTCTTATCCACGCTGGAGATGAGCTGAAGTCTCGCTCCTTCCGATGTCTATTCCAGGATTCAATACTCGATGCCTCGGATGCATCCGCGAAACTACCTTGTGCGTTTTCAGATGCGCTCTGAATCCTGCACCCCAGTCAGCCGCCTTTCGATGCATCTTGGCGCAATTTTCGGAAAATATCTTTCGGTCGATGATCATAGCTGGGGTCCTTAGACCATCTAGTGACTTCCCTACAAACTTCTCGACCAAGGTGGCCTTTGACGGCTTGGTCAACAGGTTGGCCGGCGTCTTCGTCTGTGTGGGCATCGTACCAAGCAAGCACGTTAAGTCGAAGCAACGGCTTCTGGCAGTGTATGGGTTCTGACTATCGGATTTGAATTTACAGACACCACGTGCGATGCTGTATTTAGCCTCCACTGAACTCGGCTGGCATCGGACACTCCGTTCCTAAACTGCCGCCGCTTCATTCACGTCTTTGCGAACTCTTACCTTTTGCAAGCCTGCGTCTCCCAGCACTACTTGATTCTGCTCTAGCAAAGATGACCATTGACACTGGCGTCGTGGATTTGATTCACTTGATTCACTTCACTACATATTCTATACTATACAGCCGCGATGGCTTCGATCTCGATGTCGACATCGTTCGGGAGCTTGGCGGCCTGGATACAAGTCCTGGATGGTTTTGGGTTGGGCAGGGTCTGATGCAAGTTAGCCAAAATATTTGTGAGGCGGCACTTGCGTCTCACCTTTTCATAAACCTCGTTCATGGCTGCAAAGTTATCCATGTCTTTTAAATACACATTAACCTTAATGACCTTCTCCCACGAAGAGCCCGACGCTGCCAGAACATTTCCGAGGTTGGTCAAACACTGGGCCTATCTAGCTTTCAGAAGGTGGTCAGCGAGATTAAGACATGTCAACGAACTGTATGTTCTCGTATTCCTCCTGGAACGAGTGTCCCAGTCTTGTCAACGGGAGTTGTACCACTGAGGAAGATCAATCCCAGGCCGGAGACCTTCGTTGCATGAGCTGAAGTACTTATCAGTAAAGTTCTGCGGAAGAAAGGACGGTCGGTGGGAGCAAGCTTACAGAGTATGTGGGTGAACGAAGAGTTTTCAGGGGAGTTGATTCTTTCGATGGACATGATAACGGTTGCTGACGAAGAAATGACCTCTGCTCTTTCCGTTCCAACTTTCCCTTTGAATTTCGGATAGACGGACCGGGATCGGTTCTGGTCCGTTCATCATGTGATCGATCGAAGCTTCTGTTTTGCATGAGGATTCTAAGGAAGATAGAGCTTGATGACCGAATTTCCGTGCCAGTAAGTATCTCTATTCTGTCTTATCTGCTCAGGAAGCTCCGGTCCTTCCAAAACGTCTTGTGAGCGCATGGTCACAGATAGCTGTGTTGTGCATGTGCTAGTACTAGCCTGAGCACTAGCATTTAAATATTCATAGCGCCCATTGAGCATCCATGTGATCCTGCTTCCCTTCTCTCTTCCCATGGACGATACTGAAAATACTGGAGCCGCCTTCCCCAGGGACAACAAACTGCCCGACGGTGAATCCGAAAGCTTGCAGTTCTCCTCCGATGAAGAGCGCCGTCTTCTGCGCCTTTTTGACATATGTATCCTGCCGCCCTTGACTTTCATGTAAGAATCTTAGGCTATTTTTGGTATCAGCTCGTAGCTGGCAGTCTAACACTAACAACAGGTACCTCTGCAACGCCCTTGACAAGGGAAACGTAGGTAATGCGAAGACAGATGGATGGGACCACGTAAGTGAACAATCACCTTACGTTGAGATATTTCTCTTAATTCTCTTCTTAGGACCTTGGCCTAGTAGGGAATCAGGTATTATCGCCGAAGAATTATAGTCATATATATCTAACATCTCAACACAGTATTATCTTCTTGTGATGATTTTCTATGTACGGATCCATTCATTTGCGCACGTTATGCGACTCACAGAAACATACAGGTTCCCTTCTGTCTGTAAGCAGGTTTCTACCACGTTGAATGACCGCCGGTGAATATCTGTGATATCTAGCTTTGGCACCCCAATCAGTCTTTTAGTCAAACAGTTTTCTGCTGCTAGAGTGTTGCCTCTGATGATGATGGGATTTGTACGTGTCTGTCATATATGTTTGACTTATCAGGACCCTTATAGGATTTGTACGCAGGGATCCATGTTTGTCATCTTGTTCGATGCTTCAGGTATTCTTGACCCTCATTTCTATGGTAGGTCTCTCTTCGCAGGTATAGCGAAGAACTTTTCTCGTACGCCCAATGTCCCTGTCTTGGTGGAGTTACGTCTGATAAAAAGACAGAGATATTTGCCATTCGCTTCTTTCTTGGTATCTTCGAGTCTGCGATGTTGCCTGGTGTGGTGAGATAGATCATACACCCAAACGCCGGCGCCACTCTTCGACTAAACCTGCCGTATCAACAGGTCTTCTATCTATCGACGTTCTACAAGCGTAGCGAGCTTGCATCTCGTATTGGCCTATTCTACGGTGAGGTCAGGTTTTACTGTGTTGTGTATTGGCTCATAAAATTTATGTCTTATGAAGCCGCGTCTGCGATCGCTGGGGTATTTTCAGGTAAAGCAAACTATACACTTAAGAACTACTCTCTCACTTGTTTCGCCTCTTAAAAATGTCTCTAGGCCTTATCGCATTCGGAGTCTTTCAGATAAAACATCCCAAGTACCACGGATGGCAATACCTGTTCTGGATCGAAGGCAGGCAACAAACCAATATTGTGGTGTCCGCACTGACGTGGTTATCCACAGGTGCAAGCACCTGTGCCTTTGCCATATTTGCTTACTTCTGGCTTCCCCGCTCACCGTCTACTTGGTCCTTCCTCAATAAACGTCAGAAGGCCATAGCTCGGGCACGTATCTTGGCAGACTCTTCCGTAACGGTCGATGAAAATCTAGATATTCGTGATGCCTTCAGGCCGCTCAAGGAACCACTATACTGGCTCTGGGCCATTATCAGTTTGAGCTTGGGTGTGCCTTTGGCCTCTGTCAATAACTTCCTTCCTCAGATCGTAGCAAGCTTGGGATACTCCACAATCAAGACAAATTTATACACGGTCGCTCCGAATATAGTTGGGACAGTGTCGCTCTTGGTCCTCACATTTTCATCGGACTACTTCTTGGAGCGCTCGATACATATCTGCATACCTCTGGCCACAACTCTGGTCGGATTTATCGTCCTTGGATGCGTCGACGTAGTAGAACACAAAGGGGTAAGCTTCGTCAAGTAAACTTGTAAGGGTATGATTAACGTTGTACAGGTTGCATACTTCGCTTGCTTTCTTTTGACCATGGGGGTACGTCCATTACACTTAGCAAAACACGTCATTTCATTCCTTCCTCTAGGCTTCGGCGCCGTCCGTGTTGGTCGCAACATGGTACAATAACAATACACCTCAGGAGTCCCGGCGCGCGGTTGTCACCGCGGTAATGGGTATGCGATACGTCGACAATTGCCTCGCGAGTTACTTATCTCTTGATCAAGTTGCCATCGCCAACGCATCAGGACTTATATCCACCAACGTTTTCAGAGCACAGGACGAACCCAAGTATATCCCAGGTACTTCCTGTTTTTCTGCCCATCTGCCCATTCTAGTTACCAGCACGACTGACCACGTCCCGGTTAATACAGCCCTTGCAACTTCAGGTGATGTTAATTAAAGTTATGGTTTGTCAAATTTTCTAAAGATTCAACTACACAGCGGCATTTGGCGGTTTCTGCCTCATACTCGTAGCAGGGTATGTTCGGTGTTAATATTTCTCTTAAGCTTTGACAGAACTTTCGTGCAGAACGGGAATATGGATGCGTCTCGAAAACAGAAGAAGAAATAAAGTTCAAGGAGTCAGTGATAGTTTTACGGCAGCCGATGTCCATACAGAAGCACTTGGGGGTGGTCACAAATCTCCCGAGTTCCGGTACATGTATTAGACATGGCTCATAGAACAGGAGGGGACAATCCGATTTGAGAAAAAGGGCCCAGTACCTGGTTGTATGATACCGCAGATATGAACCTTGTTCAAAATCTACGAATCGCCATTTCTGGTCCGTAGTTAGTAGGAGTGTCGACAGCGAGAATATTGCCAATACCTGCATCCTATTCCAGGAGTATCGAGGAATCTGTCGGGTTTTCTTAGTGTCTCGGCGCCTGCGCCTTGTACGGAGCGACGCAAGAATAGTCCTCATAACTCGTTGAACATCTATATTGCAGAAATGAAGGAAGCTGCAGACGCTCATAACGTCAACAATGAAACCTGCCTATGAGTGCATGTGGCGTAGGGATCGCCGCTCTGCATTGATCATATAATCTGCACAACACATAAATTGAGATACAAGTCACAGAGAAAGGAACGAAACACGATCAAACGAATTGTAAAATGTGTATCTGTGTGGCGAGAAGGATAAATTTTAGTAGCGTTCCAAGACGGAACATCTCTCAAGCTGCTGAAGTTTTCTTAATCGGCTACTGGTGGGCTTGCATTATCGCGTCCGATATGAAGTTTGCTGATACTTGTTTGCCACCGAACCAGCGACCATTCAAGCCCTGTATCGCTTTCCGTGCCGAATCCACGGCGTCGAATTTGACGTAAATTTCGCCCTTAAACAATGTCAACGACGTTGACACAGAGTGGAATACTATTACCTGTGATTCTTTTTCGACTTTGATGGCTTGCACTTTACCGTATTTGCTGTCACATTCACCTTTGACTTCGTCAGCTAGTTCTTTGTCCCAATTGGGATCGGTCTCCCTGGAATGTTGGAATGAGCAAACTCCTCCAAGGCCAACGAACAAATGGCATACTCCTCAGGGTCAAACATGTTCTTCAAAAGGACAGACCTAGACTCCATAGCTTGAACAGGCCTTGCTCTGTCAATCGGTTAGTCATGCTATGTTAGTCTTTCTGTCATCACTTACACTGGCTCGGGGATAGCAATGGGAGTTTCAGTTCTAGCAAGTTTCTGCATTAGCGCCTGACGAGAAGCTGCATTCAAGTTACCACCTATGATTGAAGTGGAGTCAACGTTTTGTCAAAATGCATCGCTAGCAACCTACCGCCAACTTCATCCAAGGTGTCTTGTTGGGTATATCTAGCTGTGCCCTTTTCGTGAACAGTATTAACGCGTAACTAGGTTGAAAGATAAATCAAAAATCAAAGCAGTAAACAGTGTCAGAGTCAACACACCGTTCTCCCAGCAAGTTCAAATCCTTCCATTTGCTCTAGCGCCATTTTGGCATCTTCCGCCCGCTTATATCTGTTGCTCATTTAACAAAGATAGACACAGTATTGACATATGCTTACTGAACGAAGGCGTAGCCCTTGCTGCGGCCCGTCATAGGATCACGATGGAGATCCACAAATTCGAGATCTCCAAATGGCTCGAAGACTTGTTTGATGTCCGACTCTGTAAGGTTAAAGTGCAGGGATCCCACATAAAGTCTATCAAATCGTCAGTGTATGTTTCTGTTTAAAATGAAGTTAACACATACTGCATGGCACCATGCGGGGCACTAACACCTGGAGGAAGATTGAGATTCCTAGTAGACGGTCAGTAACCAACCATATGTCACTGTGTTCCTGTTTGTACTTACCCATCACCTGGATGAAGTCGGTTCCTTTCCGATTCAGTTAACTGTACCAGGATGGGTAAACCCATGACAACAGTGCCCGAAAGATTCAAAGCTTTTTCCACCAGATCCACTGTTCGGAACTCGACGTAACCGATTCTGGAAGGTAGAGGTCAGGATAGATAAGAACAAACGAGTGTCTCAATACCCTTTAGAACGACGTGATAGCCTGTCTGTAACAATTCTTGAATCCATGACTGTGCCATCCCCAAGTTTGTCTTCAAAGAAATAACCTAGATCTCGGGCTGTCAGCCGTGCTGCTAGTTGGGATACGAATACCGATCGGGCTTCCGAGTCGTCTTCTTTGGGTTCATCAGGATTGTATGGTTCATCAATGGGAACCTCGTAAGAAGGAGACGGCCTTCTGTTTATCAATGAGTGAGACGATTTTACAGTGAAAAATGGAGGCATACTTGATTGGGAGAGGGCTCTTAGTGCGTGGAGGAGAAGGAGGTGTATCATCAGGGGGGCGACGGTCCCTCCGACCATAGTCCCTTCGTGAACGCGGGGGGTCGTTGAACTCGTCCCGTGGATCACGAGGTGGCCTCGAGTATCTATCTCCGTTTCTGCGGTCACTGGAACGGTCCCTGCGCTCTGATGTCCTGGTGCTGTCTCGAGAGGGAGGGCGAGGCGAGCTACTGTCTGAAATTTTGGCCCTCTTCGAACGTTCCTCCGGCTCAGGAGCGTCCGGGTCATCCAGGTGCTCACTTCGTTTCCTGCGCCGGTCCTTGGAATCGCGGTCGTAGTCGCGGTCACGGTGACTGTGCCGACTTTCCCCTCTGTCCCGGTCCCTTTCTCCTCGATGACTATCCCGATCTCTGCGACGATCCCTGTCTCTGTCCCTGTCTCTTTCTCTTTCTCTGTCTCTGTAGTGGTCTCCAGAACGAGTAGAATCTCTGGCCCTGTCGCTTCCTCTGTCCCGGCTGCGACTCCGCCTTCTCCTCTCGTCATCACGGCGCCTATCCCTCCGTTCTCTTTCTCGGGAATGAGATATATGAGACCGCTTGGTGCGCAAGGTGTCGGTAGATTGGTTACGAGACCTATAAAAGTGGTCAACTGTTGTAATGCGCTGACATGGAAGGATAACGTACGACCTGTGGGCAGGGGATTTGTCGATATCCATCTTACCGTTCGGGGAAGACATGGTCGTTTTTCGAGAGCGGCTATTTGGCCTTGTTTACCTGTGCGCACGACCTCTTTTTCCTTTTCGGGGCCATACTTACATTCACAACCCTTCACTGTGACTACGAAATATACATGCAGCCGCCAGCTATACACGAATCACCTCACCGCTATCAGGTTCATGCAATTTGGATTTATTGCTCTCTTCCTAGCTATCCCCGGGCTTGAAGAGCTTATGGTGTTCTGGACATTCAGTCCCTCGATACTACGGATTGCGCACTCTCTCAGAACTTAAAGGCAGCCTTAACTATTTCTCACAAGTCACCAGACACTCCAGAGATAACTAACAGAAAGGTATATCCGGGAAGCTATCTACAATGGGCTTGCATATGACCCCAACAACGGAAAGGACGGTCCGGACACAGACCTCTTTATTTAAGTCGTCCCGGTAACCCGTACTGGTCGATCCCTTCAGATCTATGCCTTCTTTCCCAATGGCCCTTGCCTCCAACAAAATAGTTTGTATTACCGGTGCATCTCGAGGGATTGGTCGCGGCTGGTATGCCTTCTCTTTTTTGCAGTAATATTCGACAACTTTCTTGACACCATTTCGCGCAGTGCTTTAGAATTTGCCAAACACGGTGCTTCTGGGCTGGTCTTACACTACTTTGAAACAGATGAAGAGATTGTGTCTTTGAAAGCTGAAATTGAACTTTACAATACTCGAGTTGTCACGGTATATGGCGACATTTCTGATCCCGCTACTTCAACCAGGGTAGGGGGATTGTATCAGCAGTCATTCTTGCTAAATATATTGTATCAGATTGTCCAATTAGGCGTCGATACCTTTGGAGGCATAGATGTTCTTGTCTCTAATGCTGGAATATGTCCCTTCCATGAATTTCTCACCACGCCTCTTGAAATCTATGAACGAACACGAAAGGTTAACCTCGATGGATCATTCTATATTGTACAAGGTAATATGAACAAGTATACATACTTAATCATTCACTTAACTTCTCTGACAGCCGTTGCAAATCAAATGAAGAATCAAACTCCCCAAGGCGGCGCGATTATTGCAATTTCTTCGATTTCTGCTTTCTTTGGTGGCGAATTCCAATGGTATCTTCCTCATACAAACTCTCGCTGCTGCGTGCTTATAAAATCCAAGCCACTATACGCCAACGAAAGCCGCGATATTGTCCCTCATGCAGAGCTGCGCCATAGCACTCGGCAAGTATGGCATAAGAGCCAATGCAGTTCTCCCGGGTACGATAGCTACAGACATCAACAAAGAAGACTTATCTGATTCCGACAAACGGGAATACATGATAAAACGGACGGCACTCGGTCGTCTTGGAGGTTCGTGTTATGTTCGCACTCAAATGATCAACAAATTGATATGTATCAAGCCCCCGACGACATTGCCGGTCCTGTCGTTTTCTTAGCCAGCGATCTAGCGAAATATATCACGGGAACATCACTACTAGTGGACGGAGGAATGGGTAGCAATTTACAGTGAACGGAAATGTATAAACCGGACCGGTCGGCTCAACTCAACTGAGGCGCCAAAACGTTCCCATTCGCCTGAACAGGTTCTGCAGACAACAGGACAGTCACCCAACGTGCCCAAGTAGTCGTGGAAGGATTCTTCCATGCATGCAATGCGCCCTTCATTACGACTGTGTCTCCTGGAGTATCAAGCAACCTTTCAGTGCCATCCTCCATGACTAATACAACTTGTCCGTGAACTACGAACGTGAAATCGTAGTGAAATCAGTGGGGCGCAGAGGCACATCAATAGACATACCGAGAATATCGTAGTCCAAAGACGATGTCCGATGCTGAGATGAATATAAGTGCAGATGATAATCATCGACGGAAACAGCGCATCCTACCATCGGTGTTATAGCACCAGGCGCCAACTCAGTGGCCGCACAGTTGGAGCCATTCGAGGGCACGAGTCCAATGTTGATGGAAGGGTCGAGGGACCTCTGTCCCCCATCTTCGCTTCGTGATTGATGAAAGATTTCAGACTTCAGAAGTATCATGTTACTTTGAAACGTACGAGGAATTATTGTCCTTTGTGGGAAGAGAATCCAATGTACGCCAGATGGGCGCAACTCGTCCCCCCTGAACAACGGGGATGTCCTGAGATTGAGCGCTGAATAGAACAAAGACAAAATCATGACTTGTATTCAACTCACCGCCCATTGCAAGGTAGTGTCGCTTTGAATAGTGCCTTGCCCTCCCGAGTTGTGGCAGGTCTATGCTTTTACTTAACTAACATGGATGCAGAACGAGGTCAAAGCACATACCACGACGCGACGAATCTGAGGGGCTTCCGACATGGTTATCTGAGGAAAAGATGAAAACTAAAGGCGATCAGATGAATGTCACGCTGGTACTGATGATTTGGCCCGGTGGGCCGGTGAGCCGGTGGTGGTCCGTACCGTGCAGAAGTTGTCAAGCCGAGAATTTTTCGCAGATGTGTTTGAATAGGACAACTACATAATACAACAGTAAGTAGACAAAGCGCTTGGGACCGTACTAAGGTGCAGTATCTGCGACAACCAATGAGTCAGCCGGAGAAGAGGGACGAAGTATAAGACGTACAGTAATAATACTCGTCGATTAAGGGAATCCAGTCCTTCATCAAAGCACCGAACAGTCCCAGCAAGGGCACATGAAACGTCTTTTCAGCTACCGCTTCCAACTTGGGTCTAAAGAATAAGATTAATGACCAACTGACAGTACCATGTAGACCCGCGTACCGTGTGTAAGTTTCCCATATGGAGCCACGTAAAAGATACCAAATCATATCCTTGTCTCTTCGTCCGTATTCAGAACGCTCGAGCTGAGCGGAGGTGGAGGGATTTCGTCGTAGGCTTCGTGATGCTAATTCCATAGCCAACGCGGTCATAAGTGCACGATTAGAGCGTCGGTCAGTGAATAGCAATGTAGCTGTCAATGGTTTATCAGCACACCGGAAGATTCGAGTAGACTAGTAGTACCATAGACAAGAGGTCTCAAGATGTACACAATTTCTGAGAGCCATTCCTGAGGCGCGGACAACGTTCTGACGAGAGATAGAGATGGTTTGACAGACGACGATGTCAAAGCCTTAGGAAGGAGATAATCCTCAACGGTGCTTTCGGATCGAGAGGGTGGGGGAGAGACCAGCAACGGATGCGGTGACATTGGTGTGTGGTTATTTTTGAGGTGGTCCGGTGTTACAGGAGGTGAAGATGAAGGGCTTGAGGGCGCGAGTGTAGGAGATGAAGCATTAGACGCTGAGGAAGGTGGCAATGCAGTAGGATCGAAGTCTCGCTCAGGTATTGGAGGCGACATTAATGGTTTCCTTGTGATCTTTAAAAGAAAGAGGCGAAGGACAGCCCTAAAACAAAAATTTAAGTTGGAGAGAGCGATAATAGTATGAGGACGTACTTGATCGCCTCAAGGAACAGTATGCTCCGCCACCGGTTCTGTGAGGAAACCTTCCGGCGTAAGCCCATCTCGATGACCAGCTCCGTATACCGTATGAGTTCCAATGTCCGAGCAATCCATTTGTACACGTTGCTCTTTTCGGTCCATGCTCTTGTGAAACGCGAATGAAGTGAAGTTGGAATGAGTGGGTGGTATTTGGGATCACTTCGCACGACCTTGGCAAGCAGCGTGTCATGGTACATGCTCATCACGTTGAGCAACGTTGAAACTGATAAAATTTAGAGCATGCGTCAACAAAAACGGGCGGCTACTGACGAGCTTCAGAAGCCAGCTCAGCATCCTTGAATCGACCTGGTAGAAACCAGGTGACGGATCTCAGGGATGATTCAAGCGAAGATATTGTGGAGACATTCTTGAGGAGAAAGGACTCATATCGAGCGACGGCCATGGCGCCGCTGCACGATGGCAAGAAGAAAAGAGTGGGGTTGCAAGGTTATTTCCGAGTATATCATTATTTGCAGAATTTAGAACGTGATTATCTGCTTCCGGGTATGACTCCCTAACCGGCTCACGCTCCAATATTACAGGTCGTTCAGGACCATCGAAGCTAACGAAATTCGTTGCCTTGCTAGCCCTTAATGTCATGCCAATATTGCCAGATTTTCGCCTCGTGGCGGAGCGTGGCTTGAATGAGGAAGGTTCGTTTCTGATACAGGAATGTCAATTTACGAGAAACTTACCACGAGGACCGGCTCGCGCATATATATATCAGGCTTGTGAGGCCGACATGTTGTGGGTACCCAACTCGCATGCTCCACTCCTCAGCCTTCCACCTTGATTATTACCGGGTCAGTCCAGTAAGAGGCCAGCTAGAGCCCTATGATCCAACCACTGCGAGAAATTGGAGGTACATCCAGACCACTGATACACCCAATGAGCTAAAGGTACGCTGCTGATCCTTATGATCCCACTTTTTTTCGCTTTATTTTTGGTCGCAGGTTCTTTTGCCCCCGTCGGTCGCGTCGATGTACGAGCAGCTCTTGAAGCTCGAAGTATTGGAGCTGGAGAAGCACGCTACCGTGTCCTGGGAACGAATTCTGGAGATCAGGCATCTCAAGGTGTCGTCTACTCTCCTTTTCCTTGGGGTAATTGACTTATTCTACCTATCTGTTGTGCAAAGGACCGCATGATACGCAAATGCCAGCGATTATCAAGGGTAATCCCTCCCAAGCGAATTGGTCGAGGAGATCCATTTGTCTTCCAGACCCTGATCGCACCCGAAGATTTTCGTTTGAAAGAGATGGAAACTTGGTTCCACCAAGAGCAGTCGCGACACAAAGGTAGATCGGCTGCTCATCGTCCCACCGTGCAGAAAGCGCATTCGCGAAACTCTTGTTGCGTCCGGTGTGCACGCGCGACGCAGTCTAACCTCGCTGCGTCAGCACCTTCCACGGCCCCTGCAATGAAATCGGGCCAGACTCATTCTCTGAAGGAAGTAGGGTCAAATTCATCCAAGAATACGCCAACGTCTAGTCACGCAGTTTCTTCTCTGACAAAGACTGTCAAAGAGGAGCCATCACTACCACAGATACCCACAACGATCAACTTAGAAATACCTGAGCCTCCCCCGTCTGTGCTGGAGGACATCGCCTTTGAAGCCACGAAGCCTATTGAGGCCGAAGTAGTGGACGTCGCTCCCGCAGCTGACACGAGTCCTCCTCTCGTTCATACCGAGGAACAACATGATTCTTCAGATTCTTCAACAATAGCACCGACGCCTCCTCCGTCACCACCACCACTCCCGCACCTATTACGAATATCAGATCCATCTCTGCTCAAAGATATTCTCGAAACAGAGACTCCGCCTGTCATCACACCTATGCCGGAACCGCCTGCACCTAGACCTCCTTTGGTCCGCCGCAGGAGTTGCATCAAGTTGAAGCGGTCCAGCATCGGAGATTCTGTAAAGACGGTATCATGGGCAGATGATCGGGAATGGACAGAGCATTTTCCCAAGAGGCCTGTAACCCCTGAACCGGTGATGGTAGAAGAACCTGGTGCGTAAGTTGTTCAATTTCATTGATGTTTTCTGACTCGTGGCAGGTTCCACATGGGGTGAGAACTACGATGAACATGTCTCTAGACTCGACATACTACACCGCGAATTGACGAAGAGTCTGGAAGAGATTCGAGCAGACCCGGCGCATTTCCGGGCAGTAGATGCTATTATTTCTGACCATAAGCTGAGGGTAACGGCAAACTGTTATGTGGGACAACTTGCCAGTTTACTGGAGCAAGGCAAGTATTTACTACTTCTTCGTATCCCTTTTTCGTTTACACTGTTGCAGTACAAGAGGAAGAAGACGAGGATGAGAATGATGACGACTACGACGATTGGGATGGAGATAACGACACATGAATGTTACGATAGTTCACTGAAGCGGACAGCATATTCGTGGATACCCTGTGTGATTTAGGCATTCCAGAAACTTCGTATTTATCCGGCATCCGAGCTTACGCTTTCGGCATCACTGTCTCCATAATCCGCAAGTCCGTCCAGTCCGGCGCCGGCATTTCTCTGCATTTTTTCCTCTGCCAATTGCAGTCTCGTCGTCGCTTTGACAGTTTTCCACGCTCTACTCCACCGGCCTTTCATGAATGCAAAAGCTGGCTGTTTGTCACCAAAATCAACTAGGACCTTCATCTCCATCTGTGTTGGGTTCGCTGCTGATAAAATAAGCTTTGCAGTTCGACGCATAACTTCTTTTACAGAATCTTCAGGCTGAAAACAGAGTCAAGGATTCGAGGGTGCACTTTAATGAGTAGGAAGTCGTACCTCCTCGTCGCTCCCTCCCCATTGTTGATCCTCCTCCCCATCCTCAGCGAGACGCGCACGTAATCGCTCCTCTCTGGCTTCATCATTGAGGCGTTTCTTCTTCTCACGATGGTAGTCACCCGCTTCTTCGGGAGAAAAGAAAAAGGTGTCTTCCGTGTCTGAAGGTAGATCAGACCACCCGCCAGGTGATTCTGGAAAGACAGAACGTCCTGCACGTTCAACGTCTATATCATATAGAAGCAAGCGAGCGTCGTATCTGTAGCAATGAAGCTATCAGAACTGTTATGGCCCATCGATAAAATAGAGAAACAATCGGAACTCTTGGCTAGATATGTATGCAAATCTTACCAATTCAGAGCGTATTGAGATGACAGGGAATGCTCATACCTGTCCACCCAAATTCTTTCGGATTCATCTGCGTCGTCCCCAAGCTCACCCAAACGTATAAGACCGTCGCCTATTGAATGACTTTTACCAATGTCCACTTGTAAAGATTTTGCAGCAGATTTTGCGTGAAGACCTCGTATTATGTCTGCTTCGTACGCTTGGATGAAGAGCTGACTAGTTGGTGGAGAAGCATCAGACGGTGGGGCCAGGTGTGATCCATGGTGACTCGACTTGTTTTGGCGGCTCTTCCGTTTTCGAGAAGACATGATAAAAGGGAACAGACCCGAGTTTGTACTTGTTGACGTCATTCTTCGTGCTATCACATATGCGTCATTAATCTCAATAAGTGATGTGCCTCAATGAACCACCACTCTATCATATCTACACTCGGCCTGTTCAATTCCACAACGAACTTTTTACAATCTCTGTCGCTCCAATGACTCTCGGAACTGACAGTTTGACACCAAAACCCGTCCCCGGTATAGGCGGGCATCTGCCATTTATATCCTTCGCTATCATAGGCAATGCTTCACGATACCCACCAAGACGGCACAGAATACCACTGTGTTGTGACCACTAGCTTGCTTCGTTCTTTTCTAGGTCGCTCTCATTTACTAGTCGACTTCTAGTTATTCTTCCAGGCCCTCCGAGTCTCTCCCTGTGGATGCTATCTCTACTGCTTCTGAGGTCTTCTATGGCCCCCGTAACTGCGGGGATAGGAAATGGCGTAAATGCTTTAACAGACGAGTACCCCATCAGCTACGGTGGCTCGTTTCGTGCTTCAATGAACCCATCGCTATCTGTCAACTCGCATCGTTTCTTGCTGGGAAATACCAACTACGCCATAAGAAGAAGGCCCCGGTGGTTCCCGAGAGCAACAAGATACAGCTCAAGAGATTGCCGTTGACATACATCGACTTTTACCGCATCCTTTCGACCCTGATCACTGTCATCCCCTCAATGTTGCAGAGGAGGCTTTCGCCTGCGTCTATATCGTATCATCACTTACTAAGGAATGCGTCAACTGTGATAATCGTCAGTGATATTTCATTGAATCGTGACATATATCCCGATAGGTACTCCTGCCGATGGTCCTATAATCCTCGGTGGCCGCCCCGGGAGCCTTCCCAATAACCAGTTTTCATTGGTAATGCACCCCAAAATATTTTTCTACGTACGTTACTGATTCCCATTGAACCTTGAATTCAGTGCATGTCTCAACCTGGTAATTACAGGCATCAGTCCCGGCAAGGTTCGTATCTCCATGATCTTTATTATATCCGCGTGTTGATATGCTATAGCTCCACTACATACAACGCATGACAACCAAGACGCGCTTTCTGCTGCTCTGGATATACGTTGGATATAGGGTCTGTCGCGTCTATCGTTGTGCGTATTGAACGAACCAAGGGCTTTCCTTCGTGCAGTTTCAAAAGTCGGCCCATTCCCTGTCTCACAAAGGCTCTTCTTGCCATCACAGTGTGCAGGGTAAAATGAACATCTATGGGTTCGAATGGGACTAGTGACGATCAGTGCCTTTTCTCTCTTGATGTTGACGGTGTCTCTGCGCCCTGTCAGAGGGGGCACATGCGAACAATTTCTCTATGCCCGTTAGCCTTTCTGGTACTGTGGGTTCTTATCCCTTGGCAGGTTCATCCTACTAACGACTCGGGGTTCGGAAATGTTCTCATTCACCATTGTATCAAGTGTTACGCCACGTTATCTCTCAGCTCGTTGACCATGAGTCGACAGTGATGAACCGTATGTTTGGGCCTCCTTCATTGTCTGGGGATTTGATCACGGCAAACGGACGATCCGTGTAACACTGTAACTGCTTTCAATGACTCTAACTCTAGTTTCCAAACTGAGATCGTCCTCACCGGATTGCCTACCTGATCATGTCAGAAGTTTCTCATCCACTATTCGAAGTTCATTCTTTCACTATTTTAGTTATGAACTCCGGACTTGAGGAGAAAGCTGGCGTGACGTTGGGATGGTGCCTGACAAATTGCTGAAGACTTTGGTTGCTAAGAGCTAAAGAAGTTGGCAGCAGTTGGTGTTGTGGTGCAAGGGGTTTACCGTCCATCGATTGGCCGTCATTGGGCCGCGCAAGGGGTCCGTTAAGGTACCCTTCGATGGACCGTATGGTTCCTATCCTGATCTCGGTTCATTCAGTAGCGCTATCTTTGTTGCTGGTATGTGCATAATCAGACTCTGAAATCATGCTTGTTCATCTTTCCATCTATCTCAGGTCCTGCGGTCTCACACATGCTTCCACTGCTAATGAACAGCATCAAGCAAGTTTACTGTGATCAGTTCTTAAGTTTCAACCCGAAGTCTTCGTGGTGGTCACGTACCCGATGACAAAGTGCATCCACCTGGGCCACCGATGAAACGAGTATGTTCGTTTCTAGGGATCGTTGATACCCTTCTATTCACTCTTGTCTGGAACACGCTAGCTAGACATCGCGCTTCTTGACGCGTTGCTTCGCGTGCCACTTGTTGAACGTACACTCTGGCAGCACCTCAATAGGATACAACATGCAGATCCTGATATCCCATCACAGAATAGACCGCCATCATCTTTCGGATTTGAGTCCGTTAACGTGTATAACAGACGTCCGGATTTTTCGAGACAGAGCGCACCAACGACGGTTGTGTCTGTTACTGGTGTGCCTGTGTTCTCTATTCATATCTCCGGCTCTGAATTATCTTTAGCTTGCGGTCCGACGACCATTGTCAGTGCATGTAGATCAGCTCTTCGATTTTCCCCACACGGTTATTAGAGGCAGCACAAGTGTAACGCTATTACTACATGTACTAGTCTTGTAGAGACCATACAGAGAAGTTCTACTGTGATTGATAGCTGGGATATTTTTATCCTTTGAGCTTTGGTCTTTGTTGTAACGCGAGTGACTTCGTTAGAACATAATGAGACTTACATTTTTGGTCTTGTTAAAGGCTCTCAGTTTCCGATTGTTACTCGATGATCAAAAGAACTGGCGGGGGCCGACGGCAGCTTACGTGATCAGTGTCAGCTGATAACTGATGGGCTACGAACCTTCATTGAGACTGAGGCCCTACCGTTGATCTGTCTTTCTCCTTGTTCTTCTCCAGTCTGTTCTTACACCGGACAGGTGCCGTCATTTCTACTTGTCGTGCCCTTTGAGGGCCATTCATCTCTTGTTTCTGACACTTGTCGTATCTGTTTCAGTGCCATCTTTGTCTCCAAGAACTAGACGTTCTCGTCGGATAACCGTCACTTTACTCTGCCACCAACCTCTCAGCCATCCACCTATCTTCCTGCTGTTGTCCCAGTGACTTTCTGAAGAATCGGGATGCAAGCCATTAAATGTATGTGATTCTGCGGCCGGACGGCCCTGTTGTTGACGATCATCTGCAGGTGTCGTCGTGGGAGATGGCGCTGTAGGGAAGGTGAGCAAACCGGCGCAACGGCTGTCTTCTGTGCATTCTTATCTGATGGGACGGTAGACATGCCTTCTCATTTCATACACCACCAATGCGTTTCCTGTGCGTTGATATTGCCCCATCTTCCTCGCAATTCATTGATTTTGATACACAGGGAGAATACATTCCAACGGGTAACCATGTTTTCATAGCTATTCGGGCATATTCACCAACTTTTCTTAGTGTTTGACAACTACTCTGCTAATGTGATGGTCGACGGCAAAACTATCTCGCTTGGGTTATGGGATACCGCTGGACAAGAAGATTACGACCGACTCCGCCCGCTCTCATACCCTCAAACGGACGTCTTTTTGATTTGCTTTTCCCTCGTCAGTCCTCCGAGCTATGAGAACGTTAGGACCAAGGTGAGCGACGATAGAGATACTTATCGCTGCGCCCTCTTATTCCATGCTCTCAGTGGTTCCCCGAGATCTCCCACCATGCACCGCAAACCTCTGTCGTACTGGTTGGTACGAAACTTGATCTACGCGAAGACCCTGCGACGATAGAGAAACTCCGAGACCGGTGAGTATAGATCCGTTAGGGCATGATCTTATGATGTACTAAACGGGCATCTCAGTCGTATGGCGCCAATCCAGTACGCCCAGGGAGTTGCGATGTCCAAAGATATCGGAGCAGTGAAATATCTAGAGTGCTCCGCGTTGACACAGAAGGGCCTGAAGACCGTCTTTGACGAAGCCATCCGAGCAGTCTGTAAGGGACCTCTTCCTTTGCTACAGCCGCGTTCTATTCCATTCTGATGAACGAATTTGTAGTGAATCCACCTCCACGGACAGACAGGGGCAGAAGTAAAGGGTCAAAGTCGTGCATTATCGCTTGAGGGCCAGATATATGCGGTTGGATGGTGGCATACATATAATATCACGCCATTTATGTTTCTACTCGACTTTGACGACCTGTATGCTTTTTGACTTTGCTTCTTTACATTCTTGATGCTACCGACGGATGCTTGTTTTTGTGTTCAAACATTCTTGTTGTCTGGAACTAGATTTGCCACGATGGCGGGGCATCAACGTTTCAACAAGCAACCGTGTGCTCGAATTCTCAACAGAAAATTGAAGAACCCTGGGAGAACCGCAATCAGATGACCGCAAGCAATTCCCAGGAACCAACGGCCATGGCAAGGGCCCACAGATATGCCTTTCTATCCCTGTGCTTTTTCTTTTTACCCACTGTAGCTTCTTCTTTCTCCTAGTTGCCCGGGGCAGCGTACTCCAGTCAGTCGCGACTCTTCTGGGCTCCCCATCCTCCCAGAGCATGTACAGGACAGCGGCAACTTTGTGCATCAGTTTTGGATAGGATCACTGTAACGAATTGGCGACCTCTGGCAAGTCCGTTGGATCCTTTCTTTCCGTATGCTGCATCATTAGTTTCGTTATCGACGTTCTTGCTGAACCTGTGCAGATCTGACCTCTGACCTTGACATGGTCCTGCCGGAGAGACCGCATCCACTGCCAGTTCGACATGTATCGACCGCTTCCCAGGACACCTCAGCCTCTGGCATCGCAGACAGCACCATCAGCAACGGCGAGTCGCTACGGTTATCTCAGTTTCCCCAGCCGCCGTCATCCATCCCCTCTACGCCTCTGTACACAGAGTTTGCGCCTCCATCACCAAGTACCCCCACCTTTCGTACCATAATAGCGCCGCTTTTCTTACACCAGTCTACTACGTCACATCCATCTCCACCCTTCCGAAATTTCTCCTCTGGTGCCCCTGCTAATAATCGGTTACCGACCAGCCGTTCCTCGACTTCGCATGTCTCCCCTTATTCAGGCTCAGGCACCTATGCCCCTCACGACTGGTATGATGGTGCTTCCAGCATCGACGTCGACGATGCTGAAGACCGTTTACTTTCGACATCATTCATTACCTCGTTGCTTCAGGAGCATTCGACACCTTCACCTAACGGTGCAAGTCGCAGGGCTTCCATTGGCAGCGATGCATTCAGCGGCATATCAGAAATGACATACCCACCAACTTCTCGTTATCCGGATCCCGTCGATCGTCCTCCTTTACCTCCTCCACCATCGAAATCTTTAAGATCTCCTCCACCTCGCAAACCACAAGGTGCCAGACCCCGACAACATCCCCCCACCTCCTTTACTGGCAAAGTGCCCCCCGCCGCCACTGATTACTCCGACACACTCTACTCGGAGCAGGAAGACAATTCCCCCACCATCATACGTTCGGCTAGCTTTTCTCGAGGCTTTAATGTGCCCGGTGCTTCCGTTGTTGGTGTCGCGCCGGCAACGTTGCGAACCGTATCATCACATAGCAATGGCGATGACTCGATCTACAAAGAATTTATTCGTTCTAGCTCGACTCTACCTCTAACACAACAGCATCCCCCTCCTACTCGTCCCAAATCACGGCATTCCACTCATTCCAACCATAGCGCCTCTCCTTCATTTCTTTCTCGTGTCTCCTCCACGAGCAGATCCATAGTTCAGCGTCTCCCTAATTGGAGACGAACTAAGCCCCTACCGCCTGTTCCTATCATACCGTACATCCCCATCGCCGCAGAAATTGCCAACCGGCAACGGGAGGCAATTATGCCTCTGTCAGACCTGGCTGCGCGAGCAGGTACCCTCAATAACATGCTAGAAAAGGGGTATTATCCCCATGATTCGCGAGCATTCTACCATTTCGATTCCCCTACAGGTATCTCCTCTGCATATAGTGGAGGAGCCATTCCAACGAATGGTGATCCCTGGCGGATAAATCGGAATCGTAAATCTCAGCATGGGCCTATTATGTATTCGCCAGAGTCTTCCAGCTCCGTCACGACCAAAAGCACCTCACATTTTTCTCGTAAGAAAAAGTTGATCATTTTGGGTATTTTCATCGCTGCCGCCCTGATTACTATCGGTGTTGCTGTCGGTGTAACTGTGAGTCGGAAAGGTCAGGACTTAGATCAATGCGCTGCTGGTCTTGCTGGAACAGCTTGCGAACTCAGTACGTCTCTTTGAGCTTCCGCCTCAATATCGCTGATTTCAAAGCGTAGATTCTACTTGCGTGTGCACTTCGTCAGTTACTGGCAGCTGTAACGGGCTTGCCCAGAACATCGTCGACCTTACACCTACTATGAACAAATTATTCGACAGTGACCACACCCTTAATTATGTATACAACTCTCTTTGGCTCGCTCTTGGAACTACTACGGGCAATGACTGCTCGACCCAGTCTCTTCTCGTTGATGTTGCGCCTGCGTTGACTATGTCAAAGTCCCCAGATCGCACGGAATGGGCCCAGGCTGCCATCCTTTGGAATCTTGTGGAATCGCAGGACGTTTCCAGCACGAAAGACCTGCGAGATTTCGCCAAGGATGCTCCCTGGTCGGAAGCTAATCAACCGGATGGACCAATGTCCGATGATGGTGGTTCTTTCGCTGTGACAGAGTCAGGTTTCACATTCAATTTTGCAACTCAATCAATCAGTCAACAAGCCGTATCATTCATCACCGGTGGTCAGCCCACCGATGAGCAGATCAGTCGAGTGGGCGGTACAGCGCTTTCTGCATTGAATCGAATGTACAGTTTCGCGCTCGGTAGGTTCTCTTCCCCGTTTTGTAACGGTACTGACTAGTTCGAATTTTTAGCATCCTCCACTCAACACCTGGATTCACTGTCGACATATTGGACTTCCATTTTGCAGCAAAGGGAGGATGATTTGTCGGTCTTCCTATCGATTATCAGCTCTTCGCCCCTTCTAATTCCCTTCGATGCCACGTCTCAATCCGTGGCTGCCCTGATGACCAATTCATCCACCGAACCATTCCCGCCGCCTCTGGGATGCTATCCGAATCTGTCATCATCTGAGCTCCAACAGATCAATGATATTGAAGTCTCCGTATTCGGACTTTCGGAAGTAGCTGAGGTGTCTGAGTTCAATACCTCATGTTATCCCAACCGACCGTTGTATGGAATTTTGAATGTGCTTCGCCTTCGACTTCCGTTCGCGAATACAACAACAGGAGTTGCTCAACAAGCTGCGGTCCTTAACCGAGACGTTGGCCCCCGTGTGGTCATTCGCAGCGGCCAGCTGTTGAGTTCTTTGCCGGGATCATCTGTTCAGCCATCTAAAGGCACCCAAAATCCTCGACAATATGGGACACTGAATCATCTGGAACATGTTATGCTGAACTACTTGGCGTCCCTTGACACGGATGTTGCCATTGCTCTGGCGACCTTTGTGCTGCTCAACAGGGTGGTGCCACCCGACAACGAGTCAAAGCTCGCCGCGTCGCTGGCGTCTATCCCTGCCCTGGAAATTTCTGTTTTTGGCAGCATATTTCCAGCGGACATTGATCATTCGATGTCGTCCTTTTCGAAGACATCCGGGTCACTGTTCTTTGGATCCGACGAGGGAAGCGCCTTGCGGAACTGGACGATCACAGGCACGGGCAGCGAAGTCGTCTGGGCAGAGAATGCTACGTCCGCCTTGGTCGCGTACGACTCGTCGCTGACAGATGAAACGTTCAATGAAGTATGGTCTACTGCGGCAGCAGTGCTGAGGAGCAATGTGGAAAATGTTACGGCGAACAACGTGACCGGCTCCCTGGGCAGTTTGGGCAAGCTGGATTCATGACGGACATTGGAATAGGCCGATGTTACACTCTGTTATTATTGTTATTATATATCTGTTTTCGAAATATGTTTATTCTATGCGTAGCACGTTGTTAGATTTCTCGGATTGGTTAGTGCAATACAACGGAAGGTGTCAGTGGATGTAAGCCTGTTTAGGCAGCGCCAAGGCCGAGCAGGACCAACGCGTTTTCATTACCTTATCAGCACTGCCCCTCGAAGGCTTGAAATTCGCCGACTCTGTTGATTCCCACCGCCGATCGTTATTGTCGTTGACGCTCAGAATATGCCCAAAGCTCAGCAGCCATCCTCGTCCCATTCAACCGGCCCCGTACACAGCAACGGCACCCACCCCAATGTCCTCAAACGTAATCAGGTAGGCCCCACTCCCCGTTCTCCTCCCCTGCTGACCCTCTTTCTAGGCCTGTCACCAAGTGCGTCTTTGTTGCCCACTCTTGCTCTTCCAGGTGCTCATCGACCGGCCCAGTGTCGAAGGAGGAAATTGGTGAGTTTTTTGCTGTTGCATATTTCTCTTTACTCACCTTTTTCAAAAGAAATGGTATGTCCTTGACCTCGCAATTTATTTCAACATCTCCGACCTTCATTTAGTGATGCTAAACGGCCTTGCTCGACCTGTGTGCGCTCTCATAGCCATGCTGTTTCCCATGCACCTGCAGGCGCACAACTTCCCTCCGCTCCCGAGTGCACTTTTGACGAAAGTGAGCAGCCTGGTTCCCAGCCCAGCACCCGTCCTCACCATTTCTAGTCCATGAAAGCACAGCAGCACCGTCGGAAGCACCCAAGAACAAGTATGAGAGGTTGGAAAATCGCATTAGTGTGTTCGCCACTCCTACATTTTGAATCCCTCGTCTGACCACCCACAGATGAACTCGAGACCCTCCTGCGTCAGAAGGAAAACTCAGCAGCAGAACATGATATACAGCACCAGGCCATTTTTTCACCCCAGGCTCGGGAGGCTCAATCATCGAGTCCATCGCAACACTCAATATCAAATGGCAATTCTCACCACCTGTACACAGGGTCCAGAAACACATCTCGCAGCCCTCTCGGCAAACAGGAGCAAGGCATTTCCGAAACACCAAGTGGCGCCCCTTCACATACTGGGTGGGATGTCCTCTGGCCCAATTGGCCCCCAAATTTACCAGAACCAGAGT
The DNA here is from genome assembly GCA_030407015.1 of Armillaria fumosa. Taxonomy (NCBI): domain Eukaryota; kingdom Fungi; phylum Basidiomycota; class Agaricomycetes; order Agaricales; family Physalacriaceae; genus Armillaria; species Armillaria fumosa. Next base: position 2,057,264 of record JAUDYM010000001.1, read on the forward strand.
TGCTTCGCCATTTGTAGGTTTTCAACTACGCTGTCTGTATCACCCCATGTAACGCACACTTTAGAGTCGAAGTCTTCTTTCTCTTCCATCCCCATGCAACTCGCCTTTTCCATGCAACTAGTTTTCAGGCCTCACTTTCATTACCGCCGGCGCACCCTAGATTTCCTGCGCCGCCTGTCCTGCATGCAATATGTGCTGTGGGAAGCCTCTATACCGGTATAGTTACCTCACCTCCCCTTCCTAACTTGTCTGAAGTTGAGCCCGGTAAGTCCGTTCTCATCGCCGCCGAAATTCCTTCTAATTGTTTCTCAAAAACTCCCGGAAGACGAAATATTTTCGGAACGGTATCGATCAAAGGAAGAACGTCCAGATTCGTTTGCAGAGCAGCAGGTGAAGCTGGCTCGTGATACAGCCCAACGACTTGAATTTTTAGGGCAGGACCTTCTTCAAGTTTTGCAAGGTAGGCAGACCGGCGGATTTATCTTGTACGCCCTACTGATATAAATCTCTGATAGCAAATATTATCTTATGCTGGTTCTACATATCTCATTCAAAGTCAGTCTGGTTTATTCTTTGGATTATGGAATCAATTCTAATTTCGGTCTAGACATGTCGAAGTATGTATGGTTAAGCACTGCTCGGCACCGGAGGCTAACGGTTCCTCGCTTCTAGCTTTTTATCACAGCTGCTCACTCGCTGCGTCTGGCGGTTCCGCTGGGATTGAACATGTGCCCGCCGTTCAACTCCATAACTGTGTCTCAAAGACCAGCGTCTATCTTACCTCCGGCGCGCACGGTAGTCGAGGACGAAATGAGAAGGAACGCGTTCTGGCTCGCTTACGCAAACGAACGACAGCATGGTTGCACAAATGGCTGGGCTCACAGTATGGACGATTCTGACATCTCCCAGTTGCTCCCGCTACGAGGAGACCAGTACGAACAAGGGGTATGCTATGCTACGACTGCGCTATTTTGATGCTCATCGGATCCTAAAGGCACTTGTTACCCCGCATGATAGACAGTGGGCACATGCCAAGGATCTGCTGGTCAACCATCCCGAAAATCAAATAGATTCGTTCATTATGTACATCAAGAGTTCTATCCTGATATGTGAGTTTTACATTTCCGGTTACAACCAAAGACTCACATTTTTTTCCCAGCACGAGTCAAAACATTTAACATGAGGTTTAGGACGCGGCATTACAACGGTGACGAGCACATATCTACGTTTCATCCGCTCCCTATGAGCCCCAATTCGACTGAGCCTGTTGATGCCCGAATGTCAGCTGGCTTTGTCGAATTGGATAGCACGATCTCCTCCTTTCTCAGTTCTTTCCCACCACATTTGAGGAATCCTATCAACAACAACACGGTCGATAATCACCTTTATACTGCCTGCTTGATATCACATGTGTGAGCACGTTGGAAACTCGCTTTTACGACGGCATTAATGTAGATTTCAGCGCAAATATTATTCTGCATGACCCTCATGCAGATGTACGGATCTCAGGGTGTATCTCAGCCTTGAAGATCCTTACCTCTGCACGGGCGATTTTGGATCTAATATATGCTGTATGGTCCACGAGTTTTGACATCACTCTTTTGGATTCATTTTGTTCAGTACGTTGAACCGACACTGCCTATGACAGCACCTTGACATCGCTCTTTGTACTAGTTTTGTTGGTTCACTGCCGGACGAGTACTCGTTCGATTCTTGCAAGCCGCCGTTGAGGCAAATAGTCAGGACCAGATTTCCACACTTCGAGCTGAATTGGACTTCATTTTGTAAGTTCACAAGGTATTAGTTTGTGTACGGTGTGCTAATCTACTTCAGGACTGCTTTGTCAAAAGTGGGTCAGCGCTATGCAATGGCATATCGGTGTGCAAAAATGCTCGAAGATAGGATGGTCACAACAGGCGGTCCGCCTTCAGGTGTAATGTCGTAATGTCAAATGTCAATTTTTAGTTTCGTATTTAAGAGGCGGACACTGTAGCAATATGTAGTTCATGTATGTAGCTTGTGTATGTTTTTTTTTGGAAGCAAGGAACGTAAAGATTGAACGAGCCCAAGTAGATTTTGAACCGATCAATGACGAAACCTGCAGCTTCCCGTTCGACCGCGACGAGGAAACAGTGACGATGGACCTGTCGTTGCGGAACAAGCCAGTTGTGGCATTTCTTGGCCCATTAGGCACTTATACACACCAGGTATGAGCGTCGACCTGCCGGAGCACCACAAAATGACAATAATAGGCCGCATACGAAAAATTCGGGACTGACGTCGAATATGTTGAAAAAAATTCCATTGCAGGTGATCAGCTTCTATCAGCCTGATGTCGCACACTGAGCAATCTATCAGAGGTATTTGACTCGCTGTCTACTACAGTCGACATAGGCATAGTACCTCAAGAAAATTCGATTTTCGGGCCAGTCATCGAAACATACGATTGCTTACGCAGAGATGATCCCATCTTTGTCAGGGATAAAATTGTTCTGGCAATCCAGCATTGTTTAATTGTTCGGAAGGGGGTCACACTTTCTGATATCGACTGTGTTATGAGTCATGAACAGGTCAGTGAATTTCTGATAGAAAAGAATGTATTTAATTGGAAAACTTCCAGGCTCTTGGGCAGTGTCGGTCGTTCATCGAGAAGCATCTCCCACATGCATCACTCAAGAAGACGCCGTCGACTTCAGCGGCGGCGAAGGCCCTTCTCTCAAGCCCTCTTACTTGTGCGGCTATATGTTCAAAAGCGTGTTTGACCGTTTTTGACGGCCTTGATATGCTGAACGAAGGAATTCAAGACCAGCACTGTTTGAAGTTCCTTTCCTTCCATCAGCTTGCGTTTCACTAACATAGAAGTATCGCTTAGCGAATTTCACCCGTTTCTATGTTGTGGCGAAACCCTCAAACAAGGTGCCGTCAATGACGGAGCGGCGCACCCGAGCTCTTCTTCGTTTGTCGGTGGACGTAACAAATAAATCAGCCAGTATTATGACACTGTTGGCGGCCTTGAGGATGGACTGCATCTCACGAGTAGATCGTCGACCGGCTCTCGATAATGTTCCTTTTCATGATATATATTTTGTAGAACTTGATTCCATAGCCGAGCAGGGCCAAGACATACGGGAAAGCGAACTGGAACGGGGGCTTGAGCGCGTTAGACTGGCCGGTGGAGCGGGAAAGCTTTTAGGTATCTGGTAGAGCGATACAAAAAGATCTATATAATGTTTGAGTAGAATACATATACTTGTCTAGTTACACCATCGGTCTACATCATTATAACGAGAAATCCCCCAAGTTCAAGCTTCCATGTTGGTCTCTTCAATTAACGCTTTTGCGGCGGGTGACCGTGGTTCTATCTGGCACTTGAAAGGAAGAGGATGACTGGACAAATAGGCATCAGTTATCCGTCGACATCTAGATGCTAAAGCACTCATACCTGAGTATGCCTGAACTATAAAGTTCACCAGTAAGGTCAATAGGTTGTTCATTGACACCGGTAGCTTCTGTTATTTTGTACACAGACAAGATGGAAGCCACTGAAATCCACAAGAAGTCAAAGGCAAACCAACGACCTGGGCACATTCTATTAAAGCGTCAAGGCTTGTTACTTCCTCAAAGAGAATGGCTGCTCGCCTTCGACCAAAACCGAATGCTGCATTTGGGATTTCGTTCACTCCGGAAGCCGAAAGGCCCTTTCCTGTGACATTGTCTTCGAATCGGTCAGGATTAAACATAAAAGGGTCAGGGTAGAGTTCACTGCATGTCGTTTAGTTTCTGTTTCCAGTATGTCGCAAATACCTACGGATCGTGAAAGACCGCCCAGACGTTAGGGAAAACGGTAGTGCCTTTCGGAATCCTATATCCTACAAATGAATAGTTAGGGAAACGTTTTCTATGTCAATTCATAGAAAGATGCCTTTGTATTCATCGTCTTCAGAAACATAGTGCGCCAATCCGAGAGGGGTTACTGGATTCCATCTTAAAAGCTGTATGACGCATTGATAATCGCATGTGCTCTTTTGTACAGGGACTCACTTCGTAGCAAATACAGTCCTGTGTGGAGAGGTCAATTTATGCAGGTCAAGAGTATCATAATGCTACTTGCAATGTATAGTAGTTGATATCTGTCTGAGAATACTGGTAGCCTGTTTCCTATCACACGATCAAGTTCCTTTTGCGCCTTGTCTTGAACATTCGGGTACAGTGCAATAGCGAGGAAGAGGGACTGCAGAGCTGAAACTACAGTGTCGGCGCCGGCTAGGAACAAGCAGGGTTATAAATTCATCATTGAATAAGCAACGGTACAAGCTTACCGGCAAAAATTGTAGCTGCAACGTTCTTAACGACTTGTAGATCTGTAGTTCCCCGCCCGAGCGCTATGTCATCTAATTCGTGGGCTACGATACACGGAGTTGCGGTCCCATTCTCCTGGATAACAGTGAGTGTTGAGCATACCCCAAGTAAATTTGCCAACCATTTTGGTTTGAACGACTTCAAATGGGCGATTGACCAATGCCTGTGCTGGCGTTCGCCATTCTTTGGCCTTGCGCTTAAAGGGAGCACACCAAAGTGGTAGATATTTCAGCGCTGGAATATAATCCTGAAAGGCGTGCATGTGAATATGAGTCATAGGTCTACTGTGAAAACATACCACCATATAAGTGCCGAAAATGCCAGCGCGAGAAAAAGGCAAGATGGCTGAGGTGGCGAGCTTCACATAGTCGTCTCCATTTTCGCCTATTTTTTCGTCGATATGGATCCCGTAGGTGATGCCTAGAACATTTGCTGCGGCTGTCCTAGAAATTGTGTCAGGAAAGTACATTGTGTAGCAGAAATACGTACCTTCTGATGTGATGGCTGAACTCAGCGGGACGACGTTCAAGATCCCGAAGCAGCGCATGTGTCTGGTTAATCTGCAACGGATGATGTTCGGAGGTACCGTTTATAGGGAAATGCTTTTGGAATAGATTCCGGTGTCGCTGTGCTTTTCGTCAGTGCAAAGAACGCATCAGATACAAAGACGATTTCACTTTCCAGCGATTGCCGTAAGACATGGATGAAAAGAGCCAGTCCCACCCCATCCTGATGCAATCATCAATGATAGAGAAAACAGATGTGTAAATCCTTACAATTCCTGGACCATAGTGCGCACTGGTCGGGATGAATAGTTTCCGCTTCGTTTTTCAAGCAAGTCAGAAATCGCCTCGATCGAGTTCAGGACAACAATGCTGTTCATAAACGAGTATATATACACGACGTCGCCTGAGCAACCCGTCAGGAGATGTGTAACATGTTGTCATGAGGGACCTGCCGTATTCATCTTTCCACTGGGTATATGTACGCCAAGGATACAGCTTTGGAATGGCTACACCACCAACCCAGGACCACTTTGGCCCTGGAGGTAGATGTAGGGCCTGGACTTTCTGCCATCGCCATACGAGAATAAGGGGGACGGCCAAGACAGCGATGGCAAAGAAGGATTGGAGGAAAGGTAGCATTGAAGGTGGAACGAAGCACACGAAAGACGACTTATATAGCGACCCGCGACCATCGTGACTCCGCTACGCTGACTTTGAACGGGGTATTATTAGTATGGGGCATCAGACTGTTCAAACTCGAACTTGGACTAACCATCACCATTTACCCCGGGGGGGAAACTGCTCATACATGGCGTACGAACAGGAGCATACGATTTTGTTATGCCTGGGGCGAAAGCCCACGTATACTCTTCTGATGAAATATTAGAGGAACTGAAAGCTAATAACCCCATTTTTCAGAACCTGCCACTAGAACTGAAGCCAACGTGGGTACACCCAGAGAGCGAGTTACTCCGGCAAGCGTATTCATCCGTCAAAATTGCCACATCTGACGAGGAGGCATACAAATATCTGGTACACAAAGCTAAGTACCTCGCAGCGTTTGGGCATACCGTATCAGTGAAGCCATTTGCAGACCGCAAACCGCTACCTAGGTGCCAGAACTGCCAAGGATTTGGACACACGCGGAACAACTGCCAGAACGAGACACGCTGCCGGCTGTGTGGAGAGAAACACCCAGAAGAGAGACACAAAGAACACTGCGAGGGATGCAAAATGGAGGCAGAGGCCGCCAACTGTCTACCAGAGGAACTACAAGGATACTGCGACCACAAGATACGATGCGCAAACTGCATGGGTAAGGATGGACGAGACGATGCTCACACTGCCGATGCAAGACAGTGCCCTGAACGCATACTCAGGTTAGGAGAGATCCGAGCTAACGTCCAGCAGCAGAAAAAGACGGACGACGGATGGAAGACCGCCAAGGGCAGAAGAAGCAAGAAGAAACCGACGGATGCGCAGGCTCCCCCAAAGGAACCAACACCCCGCACCATAGTGGGCAGCAACCCAAATATATTCCAGCCCCTAGTTACGCAGGTACACATCCCAGGAATCGGGGCGACGAACATGGAAGTCACGATTGACAACATGGACCAAAGTGTGACCGAAATCGTCAGTGGACAATGAGTAACCCTCAACAGCAGAGCCCGCAAAATGATAGACAAATACGGTTTTTTCAACTAAACGTTAATAAAAAGAAGGAAACCACTCACACAATTCTGAACAGACATATCAACGACTACGATATCTTCCTAGTACAAGAACCGAACTGGGGAAGAATTGGAGCAGACAGTCAAGGAGACATACAGGGACCGGTTGGACACCCGGAATGGCAACCGCTACTGCCATGCCCGTCGATGAGGAGAGAGGACCCGCCTCCAAGGGTAATGACATACGTCAAAAGAGACAGGAAATTCAAGGTGAACGTACGAACGGATATCATTGCACACCGTGATATTCAGATCCTTGACATATCATGCGGGGAAAAGAGGTATGTATGCATCAACATATACAATGACCCAGACCTCCCTCTCAAGGGACTGCCTGGGGTGGAGACTACGGAACGTAGACATCCCCTCGGCGGTCCCAGTAATCATTACAGGAGACTGGAACATTCACCACCGACTCTGGTCTCATGGAAGAGTACGAATGAGCCGTATTCTGACAAACGAGATCGTCCAGTGGCTGGAGGACAAGGGGTACAGCCTTCATAACAAGAAAGGCAAGGTAACATTTATGCCACACTCTATCACAAGAGGCAACGCATCTGTAATTGACCTTACGTGGTCAAACGAGCAGGTGAGAAGGGAAGAAGTCATTAAGGAATGGGCAGTCGACTATGCAAAGTCATACGGCTCGGACCATTTCCCTATCGTCTGGACTGTCGACCCAGAGCTAATAGAGGTAGATAACATTACAGGGACACGATACAATTTCAAAGCAGCAAAGCCAGACGAATTCAAAGAAGCATACCTGGCCCAAATAGCTAAGTGGCACTGTAATATCGACCCGATTATGGACACTGAAAGAATACCCTCTATAGACGACTTGGACAGAGCGGCAAACACAATAATGGATGCAATGGAAGCCGCCGTGGAGGAAACCATACCCTATAGGAAGCCAAGCCCCAAGGCAAGACCATGGTGGAACCCACAGCTCGACGAAGTCGCAGACAAAATATCTAGGCTACGACAAGAGCAAATGGAATTCGAGCTGGAACATGGAATACGAGACCGAAGAATCAAGAGGAAGATAACAAAAATGTGCAACTTCTTCAAACGCTTGGTCAAGTTCTTCAAAGGGAAGTGGGCAACAGAAACGGTAGAGGAGACAAACACCAAAGACATGTGGGGACTGCGAAACTGGTCAAAAGGGGTACGTAACTATCCTAGCCCTCCAATCTCACGAGGTACTGGCACTCCTCCCGCAGTGACGACCGAAGACAAGGCACGTGCACTAAGAAACGAGCTATTCCAACCACCACCACAAATCCCCAACAATGAGAGACCGGACTTAGCAGAGCCAGCACCGGATGACTTGCCGTTTGAACATGTTACATGGACCGAGGTAGATGAGGCTATCAGAGGAGCAAGCAGCAAAACGGCACCAGGCTTTAGCCAAATGACATACCAGGTGATAAAGTGGGCATGGGATGTTGGGAGCAACGACATCCTACTACTGATATGGCAATGTTTGGCTGCAGGGTACCACCCAAAACGGTGGAGACGGGCTGTGGCAGTAGCACTCCGGAAACCAAACAAGCCAGACTACTCCAACCCGAGAGCGTACTGTTGGGAATAGATGTCGGCAAGGGAAACGAACGTGGGGGAATGGCTCGAATGAACGTATATTCGTGAACAGATACGTAGTCGGTGGTGGTGGTACGAAGCCAAGTTACAGTAGCGATCGGTACGAAAATCAAAATAAAGTAAAACAAAAGACAGCGGGCCGTCAGCCTGGTGGCTGTGAAACCATTATCCTCAACACGTACCGACTCATAGCCCTACTAGAATGCCTCGGGAAGGTGCTGGAGAAGATAGTAGCAAGGAGATTGACGTACATCGCAGGTAAAGAAGGACTGATTCCAGATCAGCAGTTCGGCAGACGGTCCAACTACTCTGCAGAGGATGCGGTACTGTCCTTTATCAATGACGTCCAGGCAGCTTGGAACCACAGGATGGCAACATCGGCACTGACCTTCGACATCAAGGGATATTTTGACTTTGTCAATCACAACCGACTGCTATCAGAGATGAGACGGAAACGGGTCCCCCTCCAATATGTCAAGTGGACGGCGAGCTTCCTGTCAGAACGGGAGGTTTCTGTATGCCTTAATGGGGAACGAGGGGAGATGGCGCCAGTTGCAAATGGAATCTCACAGGGATCACTGGTATCTCCCATTCTTGCATCATTCTACTCTGCTGAGCTCATTGAGCAGTTCCAATGGAGATACGAACAACATACAGACCACCTAGCAACACCAGTTGGCCTGTTCATGTACGTTGATGATGGTAAACTATACGTGTCATCCGAAAGCCTAGAGAAGAACGTCGAGACTCTGAAAGCAGCATATGTGGAGGCAAACATGTGGATGAGGAGAGTGGGCCTAGCGCCTGACCTCACCAAAAGAGAACTAATGCATTACACAAGGAGAAAAAAGGACAAAACCTCGCCCCATATCGAATTCGCAGATGAGGATGGAAAGACAAGAAAAGTCTTCGCTGAAGCAACGGTCAAATGGCTTGGGGTATACTTCGACAGGAAACTACTGTTCAATGAACATGTGAAGAACATGGCAGCGAAGGCGGACAAAGTGGTGAGTGGAATGACCATGCTGGCGAACACTGTACATGGGCTTTCACAGAAACATTACCGCCAACTATACATAGCATGTGTACGCCCGGTCTTGACATATGCATCCACAGCATGGTGGACAGGGAAGAAAATGCATGAGAAAGAGCTAGAACGAATCCAAAGACGAGCACTTCGAAAAGTGGTGGCGGCATTCCGCATGACCCCAATCGAAGTGTTGGAACTCGAAGCGTCGATACCTCCAATCCGCCTACACCTGGACCAATGTAAAAGACAGGCAGCAATAAGATTTAACAAGCTAAGTACATGCAATCCAGTCATCCAAAGGCTTGACGACAGGTGGAGAGCAGGTAGAAGTCCCTCAATCCCTCCCCCTCTACCGACACACAAGGCATCCAGAGCGGCAGCCGAGATCAGAAAGACGACCCAGCTGCAGCAAGTTGCTCTGCTAACAGACCCAAATGATGAACGCCTACACCCATTTTCAGATCTTGCAGCTCCATGGCGACGGACGGAACAGGACTATGGGGAAAGATTAGTCGTCAGTGGGACAGAGGGCAGATCAAAGGATGAAGCAGCGAAGCAACACAACAACCTCGTGCGGCACCTACAGACCCGTACCCACCTGCTGGTCTACACAGATGGCTCACAGCGAGACATATGGGGGAAAAAGCGGGTAGGAGCAGGAATTGTGGGGTACAGAGATGGAACTCCAGCCTTTGAGATCAGCATGGGACTCGGGGAGAAGGCAGAAGTGTATGACGGGGAGATGGCGGCCCTTGCAATGGGAGCAACAAAAGCGACGAACCATGCAAAAATGGACGAGGACGTTAAACACATACATTTCTTTGCCGACAACACCTCAGCAATCAACGGGATTTTCGACCCGCTACCCAAGTCCGGGCAGACGTTCGCCATTGTGTTCCACCAACGAATACGACAGTTCCTTGACGATGATCCTTCGCACACAGTGGAGATCTCATGGAGCCCTGGACACAAGGACATACTAGGGAATGAAAGAGCAGACTACCTAGCAAAAAGAGGGGCAGAAAAGTCAGCAGTCACGGCAGGTAGAACAAGAGCCAACGCAAGGAGAGAGGCAAAAGCGAAAACAGCAGAGGATTGGAGGGCGTTATGGGAAGCTAGTCCCAAACGAGGTCGCTATGCGACAGCCAACAGAATCCCGCCATCGCTGAGGCCAATACCACACTTTCTAGAGTTGGCGGAGAGACGAGAAGTATATGGCCGCCTCCTGCAATGCAGAACGGGGCATGGATACATCGGCGAGTACTACTCACAATTTGTTCCAAGTGAGAACGTTGACTGCCCCTGTGGTGAGCTCTATCAGACACGAGACCACATCATCCGCGAGTGCCCCCGCTACGAGATACATCGTGGAATACTCCGAAAAGTGTCAAGATCGATATACATGCCAGATATCCTGGGCACCAAAGAGGGAATTGCGGCACTGAGCGAATTCATTGAGAGCACAGGTACATTCACCAGATCAGGAGAACCACGAATCACGCAACTAGTCCCAGAGATGGAGGAGGAAGAGGAGGAAGAAAGATGGTGGGAGGGAGAAGACGACTCCGAGGATGAGCACGGGTAGTCGCCGCTCAAAAACCGCCACACAATCACCCCCAACGGACCACCACAGGCACGACATGCTCAGAGAACCCTATACGGCCCCGGCCAACCGCAGAAACGACTCAAGCGACCCATCAGAGGGTGTAAAAATAACATATAGAAGTCCGTTACTCTACTACACACCACATGCCGATTGCCCAGGGGAAACAAAATGAAGGAGCGGAGGGATTGGAACAAGAGGGAAGGAGAGGATCTGAGAACCAGTACCTCCACCGCGTCTTAGTAGATAGTGTACTTGTTGCGGTTAACGAAGTGCAGAATCCAAAAAAAAAAACCATTTACCCCGGACCTAGTCACGTGCATCCCGCCTTCCCCTTCCTTTCTGGGTTGACACATCTTGGTCATCGACCACCACGATGGCCACGGTCGCTAATTCTCTTGCTCTCAAGGACATCATCAATCCTCAGTTCCACCAAAACAATTTACCTGCAGAGTTATATGTAAAGTCGCAGCTCGGTATCAAGCTTGACAAGGGTCAGTCTGATCTTTCTCAAACCTTTGTATCTACTGACGCCCATGCTTCAGATGATCAAATCTGTCGTTTGTCACTAACTTCTGCTGGCTGTCCTCTCGGTCCTCTGCACTGTCCTCTACGTCATACTACACCATCTATACAAAATTTCCAGCCGCCAAAGCAAGTACCTACCCATCCTCGCGACAGGGAGCGTCTTTCAACCGTGTGCAAACATTGGCTCCGAGGACTTTGCAAGAAGGGCGATGCATGCGAGTTTTTGCATGAGTACAATCTAAGGCGAATGCCTGAATGTTGGTGGTATGCCAAGTACGGATACTGTTCGGCAGGAGATGAGTGCCTATACGCTCATCCCAAGGAACGAAAGGTTGAATGTCCAGACTACCAGAGAGGCTTTTGCAAGTTAGGTATGTCTACACCGACGGACCGTATACCGTCAAGTACTCACCGCTTTCCATACAGGTCCTGAATGCCCTCGAAAACATGTGCGACGCGTAGCTTGCCAGTTATATCTCACTGGAATGTGTCCGTTGGGTCCTGAATGTCCCAGAGGACAGTAAGTGATTTTGTCCTTGAATATCCATTTCATGACTTGCTCATTCAACACTAGCCCCAAACCCGATTTACCGACCCAAAAAGACTACGATCCACCTATTGCGCCCACCAGGGATCTCGGTCCTCCTCCACCAGGATATGGTCGATATTCCGACTTTGATCGCGCCCCTGGTTCTGGTCCAGGATTCGGCAACAATCCCACAACGATGCCGCCCAGGAGGAATTTAGATGAAGTTTTATGCTTCAAGGTATCTTTTTTTATAATCAGGATCTGCGTGGGTTGACTAATACATTTTCTCAGTGCGGGGAGAAGGGACACTATGCCAATCATTGTCGAAACAGAAATGTTCCTGGTAGTCGTGGTGGAGTAGAGAGAAGACGGTACGGCGGCGAAGAGTAGTTCAATACCTACTCGTTCTGTTCGCCGCATACGTACTGGACATGTATTTATTTACTGTATATCAATCTGTATCTTTAGTTGCTTCGATTTGATGACGTCATAAGCTGAGCACTTTTCACGCACCACGCTCCATCATAGCATTCGTCCGTCCTTTCTTGTTCACGCCTAGGCTAGCGCGCTATTCTTTCTTTTCTCGCCTTCCCTATCGTTGTATCTCGATGGTTTCAAGGTCGCACGAACTGTCTGCAGGGCAGCTTGCAATCCAAGAAAAACGGAAAGCGAAGAAACAGAAGCAGACCCATCCGACTCCTCCCCAAGTTGACGACAGAGGCAAGATTGTGGAACGCGCTTGGCTGGAGTGCTCTGAAAGCGATGGTACATGCGAAGCATTTCGTGTCAAGCTTCTTACCTGGAATGTCTGTCTGTTCTCTGTCAATTCCTCAACTTTCTGTAATTAATTGTGGAACGGAAGTTATTGGCACAATGTTTAATTCGTACGTCTTATCTTGAGATCGCACGAAGAACATCTTTCAACTTGAAACAAAGGCCGGGAGCTGTTTCCAGTCAGTGACTGCTTGAAGGCTGCTCAGAGAGAACATATGATCTATCGTGAGCTCTTGTCCCAGGACGCCGATATTCTCTGTCTGCAGGTACTTCGATAATTCCCTCTGCGATGTGCAACTCAGTACTATTCCAGGAAGTCGATCGCCTCGAGAAAGTCCTTCCTGTCCTTGATGCCGCCGCTTACTCGCATCACTACGCGGCGGGACCTAATAAAAAGCATGGCTGTCTCATTGCTTTCAAATCCAGCTTGTACTCCAAAATTGGTGCCCGCAAGGTTGAGTACGATAATCAAGAGGTCCGAGATGATGTAGAGGGCGCCGGACGCAAGGGAGCTAGCTTCCGAACAAAAAATATCGGATCCATTGTCGCTCTGAAGAGTACGACTGAGGAAAATCGCGGCGTTATCGTAGCTACCACTCATCTTTTTTGGCACCCAAGATACACGTATGAACGGGCAAGGTTAGTTAACATGCCATGGCTTTGCATGCACCTTTTACACCCACGAGTAGACAGGCCGGGATCCTCAGACGTGAAGTCTTGAAGTTTCGAGAGGAACGTGGCCTGCAAAGATGGCCTTGTATAGTTGCTGGTGGTTCGTACAATCGCTTCTTTTAGGTTTGAGGACTCGGATGACATCTGAAGTTTATGCCATAGACTTCAATTTTGCCCCGGACGACGCGGCCTATTCGCTACTAGTCGGAGACCCGCTATTGCCCGCACAAATTGAGTTGATAATAAACTCGCACGTCGTACACGCCACCATAGATCCCACCGTTCTTCCAGTCAAAGAAACTTCTGAGGAAGATGAAGCGTCGGACCCAGACAAGGTTATCACCAATGCTAGATCCGCAACACCTGCTGATGGACTACTCTCACCATCCGAGCTAATTGCTCTGTTCGCTTTGCACAAGCCCGTGCTTAGTGCATACGACCGAGGGCTGAGAAATATTCGGAGGTCATCCGCAACTTCCACCGTCGCCACATTTGGCGATAGAATCACTCTAGATCCCAAGCGACTGGGTGCCCACGAGCCAGAATGGACGAGTTACACGCATTACTGGAAGACTGTATTAGGTATGCATTGACCGCGGCGTCGGAAGAAGATTCTAACCATCATAATGTTTCGTAGATTACATATTTATTATAGATCCAGAGGAGGGCAGTTCGCTCATTACAGGACTTTTGTCCCCACATCGGACCGCTGATTTAGACCCAGGAATACCCAGGAAGGGAATATGCGGAAGTGACCATGTTTCGCTTTGTGCCCAGATAGAGTTCGTACCCCACCGTGATTTAGAATCCTAGTACCGAAACCCGAAAATTCATCGCATTATGATGAATACTTAATCATGTTTCATGAAAATCCGGATCCAAATGTATGAAGAGAGCGTTGCAACAGACAATAAGTAAATAAACTAAACTATATCGTAATTCAGGGAAAACAAACGTTGAGTGTGTGAAAAGATCTCGAAGATAGTGGGTATGCCAAGTAAGAAAAAGACCGAAACAAATCTATCCTAATGAATTATGCAAAGTCCCCGTTACAACGGAATGCAGTCAATTGGTGTTTCTTCTATCAGACCCCGCTAGTAAGCTGTCGAACAAACCACCGGCGGACTTCTCGTTGCGCAACTGTATCATGTACACGATGCCCGTCCGTGCACCCTTGTCGCTAAGCTCTATGGCCACGCCAGTTTTACCCACACGCTCGACCCCATCTGTCAAAACGATGGTAGAAATCAGAACAGAATGGTCCTTGTTCTCAGACTCCACAACCAGTTGTTTGATATTCGTGGGATCTTGGTGATACAGCTTGAGGCGAGCAGAACCTAAGGACTTCCACTGCGCGTGTTGTTGCTTCAAGAACACCTTGCACTTCATCTGCGCTGAGATGCTGGACGTCACTGGGCCCGTGGGAAGAGACCGCGTTTCCTCAACAGGTGAATTGGGGGGGCTTGGATCAGCAAAGGAACCCGCCTGATCGATACCAGAAGCTGCGCGTGAATTGAGAGCTGATGGTAATAAGGGACGTGGCTGTGGGGCATGCAGACTTCCCGAAGAGGAATCTCTTGGAATGAAATTACTGGGTGGGTATCCATTAGGAGAGAACGAAGGAGAAGGGATAGGCGGTGCCGAGTGGGGCTGCTCATACTGAGAATGCAGCGACCGCGTGGAGAGCGGTTTCCGCATGGCATTAGGGTATATTAAAGGTTCAGAGGGCGGACGCGGAGGAACACCGTAACCACCCTGCGGACCTGGTAGTCGCATTGGGGAAGACGGTGGTTGCTGGTGAAACGAAGGTCCCTCCATACGTTCACCCGGGGAGACTGAGGACATTGGCAAGTGAGGTTGTTGATTACTATTGTAAGTGTGGTGGGACGCGGTGCTGGTGCTCCTGGATGGTGCAATAACTTGACCTGGGCTGATAGACGTAGGCATATTCGGAAATCCACCAACAGGAGGACGCTGCTCGTGCAATGAATGCGTCACTGAAGGTACACGCTGAACGTTAGGTGCAGGTGAATGACGACTGTCCAAAGAGGGCATTCGCTGCGGGACATCGCTATTATGATTTTTCGTGAAGTCATCAGGGGAATAAGGTGGGCTCCGGCCATTCTCGGTGGGTCGGTATGAAGATGGGGGCCCGTTGAGGGGTCCATCAAAATGAAAAGGCTGGAGTACAGGCGGAGAGGGTAAAGATGTTCGTTGTGGAGGACTGATACTCCGGCTCCTGCTACTCACTTCTGGCGGCATGGAATTTTGCGTTTGAGGAACGTCTGTCAATGGTAAGCCAGGAAGAGGTGGCATAGGTGGTGGTGGCTGTTTCGCAGGGGCAACTGCGGGAAAATGATTCTTAATTGACCCACTCGTTTCGGGGTGACAAAAACTCACTGGAGTTTGCAAATTCAATACATTCTCGAAATTCAGATAACATGAAATTGCGAGCTTGAACGGACTCCGTCTGCAAGAATATATGCTCCTTTCGCATGATAGCAACATTCAATGCTGTTTCTAAACGATCAGGATATGGTGTTTGTTATTCGGTGCAAAACAAAGAGCTAGAACGACTGACCTTGACCACTCACTTCGGACACTCGCAGCACTTTCCCGGCTAAAGGAGGGTAACATAACCACATGTCTGGACCGTCTGGACCTCCAGTTGAACGTTCTTCGGGCGGCATCCTTTCGCATACTAAAAACAGGTCCGACAATAGAAAAACGTGCCCTTGGCGATGAACAACTTCTACCCCCGTAGCGCGTGGTGTCAATGTAATGATGACATCCATGGATAGGCGGAGCTCCCGTTTGAAGGTGAGCGTAGGCGGTGACATTTGCAGGCGGACGCTCTACGGACGTAATTGAAAAGAGACCGTGGAAAATATTTATAATGTAGGTACCTTTAATTTCATGGTGAAGATGTCCAATGTTCGTTCGGTAGATAGCCGCCTCTCCAGGTCAGAAATCGGGGTTGACATAGTCTGAGATGAACCGCGACTGATCGATGTCGTCGCGGTCTCCCTGGAAAGACGCTCCCTGAATACAATTGTTGAACCGGTGACGCTCATTTGATGAGGTGAACATACCCTAGCACGCTGCTTCCTCGGGCCGAACTACTTGAACTGTTTGGCGTTGCGTCAGCATCATTTTGAACTGGTGCACTTGGCGCCGGTGAGTGTGCCACGCTTTCTCTTTGTGTCCGAAAGTCAAATACTACTTCGTCCTCGCTTTGCAATATAGGGGGCTGGTTAGATGGGGATTGTGTTGAGGTAACCCTGATCTGCGCCCTCTGCTCCAATGTATCCAACAGTCCGTCTAGTTTATCCAAAGCGCCAATCAAGAGTCGGTGATCACTCCGACCAGGGACCGTACTTTTTAGAAGTCTCGAGTAGAGTTTCTTGTAGTACTTGAGACGAAGTTTGGGAAGCAGGAACAGAGCGTCAAGGGTCCACAAAGGCGGATCGTCGGGAGAAGTGATGAGCGATGTCGGAGGAGGTAGGGCTGCAGAGAAGGCAGCGATAATAGGCGGCAGTCGAGTATTAGAAGAAACAAGATCCCAGACATCGAAGCCACAACAATACTTGTAACAGTAATTGGTGTATGGCGTCTCCAAATCGTCAATCTGGTAACGGACGAAACGTTGAAGTGAAATGAAGAGGACGACAGCATTAAAGAATACGTACCCATCGCATGAGTAAGTCGCCCAAAGCCTTTGGTGAAGAAGGGTTGGCACCAATCTCTTTAAGTCTCTGCTAGCAATATGACGCGATAATCTGCAAGGAAGCAACGAGGAAACGCACCAGCAACAGGCTTCGGTTGGCCTTGTATACACCCTCAATACTTCTAAACATCGTATCGAGTTCCGGCGGGGGGAGATTGGTACGGGACCATGCTGCAGCAACTTTCTATACGAAAAGCTATAAAATTGAAATGAAATGCAGGGAGACAGCGCATCTTACCCTGATGATGCCAGTCAACTGCTCGACATAGTTCTTCTCCGTATCTACGAGATCGGTTAAAGGATTGGTTCTTTTAGGTTTTGACTCTGGATAAGATGGCGAACTGGGCGTCGTTGGACTTGTGGGCGTTGAAGGAGCGGATTGACCTAGCAGTATATGAGCAGGGAAGACAATGAAGGCCGTGAAAAGCAGAGGAAGGGCACCTGGATCTGTAAGAGAGACAGGGTAAGCGTGGTTCTGAGGATGGTGCAGCAAGCCAGCTGGAGGGTCAAGCGGTAATTTTGGTGGAGGAGGCGAGACGAAGGCGGAATTTGAGTGGGCTGAAGGCGGGGGAGGCGGGGGGTCCCTTGTGACAGAATCGAAGGCGACTGCGGTCATGAAAGCGGGAGACAAGAAGGAAGAAGGGGGAGCGAGACCAAAGACTCGAATGAGGGAGGCACTCAAATCGTGGTCAAGAGTCGAGGCAAGGGAGAGCACGTGCCAAAAACTGACCGTCACTGTTTATGGCAGCCATCATGGACGACGACCGTTCCGTCTTCTACAGCCCCATCCTCTACAGCGCCCTTTCGTCGGCCAATTCACGACATCTCATACAGCCAGACATCGACGACGGCCTTCTCACTCCCTCAGATTACAAGACCCTTCAGAATTACTTTAATGAGAAACCCATATCCGCTCCCAATGTCGTCAGTATCTCTTCGGTTGAATGCCGTATCTATCATTCATCTGCTCCCTTTCAGTGGTCAGTAGCCATCGGCGTTCTTGCCATCCAAGCCATCCGTGTCCTTGACCGCCAGGCCACTCCCTTCTGGCGCAAACCCTGGACCTTTGCCGTCGTGACGGGAGCAAGCGCCGCTCCTCTGATTTACTTTCGTAAAGTTGATCTCGACATGCAGAACGATGTCTTGCAGCGTCTTGAGAACCCAGAGGGCGTCAAGCAGACGTATATCAACGCCAAGGCGCGTTTTGCTCACGCTACAACTCCAAATTCTGAACGACATCCTGAAGAACCTCCACCAGGTATTTCCCTTTCTGGATTGGTTCTTATTTGTGTCTTACCTTCGTTGTTGCAGTCCTTGGACACCGCCCCATGCCATTCGTCACGTCTACGCCGTCGGCAGCGCCCACAACAACATCCAGTCGTTGGGATCAAATTCGGGCTGCTAACGCGCGAAACACAGGTACATCATCCTGGGACACCCTTCGGCAAAGTCACGAGCGTGTCAGCGTCCAACGAACACAATTCGGCGCTTCGACCAACCCTGATGAGTTCGCCCGTAACGACCAAGCCACGGAACAGGCGCGTTTCGATGCATTACTGGAGCAGGAGAGAAATTTCGGACAAACTTCAAACGAATTCCAGAAGAAAAAGTAATCCATATCCAGCACGATTTGTAAGATACATGTACAGTAGAAACACATTGAGTACAAGCGAAACGGAAGCCCGGGTAATAAAAGTATAATACACTGGTTGTCTAACCCACATAAGAAGTGTTCGTGGATAGAGAGTGCACACCATCGTGATCGCTTCCTGTACTAGGTGACCATCCAGAGCCAGAGCCACGACTCGGTGGCGGTTGAGGCGGAGTGATCCCTTCGTATTGGGGACTGACGGGCAATGGGGCGACAGTCGAGCCTTCCTCAGATCCTGTTCGTGATTCGTCTTTCTGCCACAATGTTTGAGAAGAGAACGGATACAACGGAACGCCAACTTCTAGCGGTTGCTTCTGAGCGGTCATTCGCACTATTTCTCTCATAAGCCCTTGGAGGAGGCGTTCCTGTCGAGCTAGTGGAATAATCGCAGTTAATTATAAGGCTTCAAGGGCCGCATGATGCCAGGACTCACTTCCTATGGGAGATCTCTGTCCATAAGCAAGCATCGCAAATCTGCAATCTAGTTGGTAACTGTTTCAAGACCAAAGGGCGTCGAGTTCTCACCTGAGCACATTGATTTCTCCCCACACACTGGATTCCCTTTGAGTATCCCCAATCTCGATGAAATACTTACATAGCTGGACTTGAACGACAGCTGCCAGGTACCAGCATATCTAATGAACAGAGGTAAGTGAACACTGGTGATCACCAAAAAGAAAACATACAGTTACAAAGGGGTGTAGCCTTGTGATGTCCAGAGATGTTGCGGAGAGCATATAGTATGCAGCTAGAATTTGTCGCGCCGAGTTGACACACCGCGCCGTGGAGACACTTCGTCCGTCACTGAAGTCCATATAGGGATTGTGAAGTGTTATGGTAGCCCTGTGAAGTCGATTCAGCATCGCCTGCATTCCTGCCACATGTTTTCAAATCTTACGCGTGAGGTATTATATGGACCATATATAAATCTGTATCAAGAGAGCCGCCCTCGGGAGCATCGGTCACTCCGGAATTATTTTTGAAGATATGTGGTAGGCTTTCCAGGAACTCCGTGGAGACAAGCTTGTCAAGCGCTTCAAACCCTGGCAGGAAAAAGGGGTTTTGGTTTTTGCTGGGAGCTGTTGCCGCTCGTAGACTTCCCCGAACGTTGAAATCAGTGACGCGGCCAAATAGCATCACCGCCTTGATCAGCAATAGGAAGCTATCGGTGTATTGTGGCGGATGTCGTGT
The DNA here is from genome assembly GCA_030407015.1 of Armillaria fumosa. Taxonomy (NCBI): domain Eukaryota; kingdom Fungi; phylum Basidiomycota; class Agaricomycetes; order Agaricales; family Physalacriaceae; genus Armillaria; species Armillaria fumosa. The sequence continues at coordinate 2,077,163 of JAUDYM010000001.1, forward strand.
GAAAATATCAGGGGTAGATAGGTCCTGGGGATTGCTCGGGATGGCAGCCTGGATTCTATCAGCATCAATACTCGGTACATTTTATCAGCGCAAGGACCTGCCTCTGATTCAAAATCTTCATTACGCAGTGGCAACTCCGTACCCAAATCTCGTTCGTCGACAGCATGTATCCATCCACCAACAGACGCTATTCGATCAAACATGATTGTCATCCACCAAGTCCTACGACGAGACTCCAAATCACGAAGATCCTTGGGCGGGGCAAGGTAAGCGCCGGGCGAGTTATTCCCATGGGTCGAGAAAGTTCCAGGATAGTTCAATCGTAATGGAACGGCAACTCTGGTCTGAAAACCGGCAAAAATCCACACTTCTACCCACCGCCCTTCTTGGTAGAAGTACCACGATAGCAAAATGCAAGCTTGCATGACTGAGAATATATCTTCGCCGCTCGCCATTGTTTTGTCAATGTACGACCGAGTCTTGCCAGCATGGAATTCTGCAAATGAGTCTCGGCGGACGCCATCTGGCATAATTACTACATTTTGAGGAGACCACCGAGACGCCACCGTGCACTATAAATATCCGTCAATACAAAATTTATGCCTCAGGGTTGTTACTCAACTATCGCGTGAAGGATAGCAGAATGAGGAAAGGCCGGGTCCCGAGGCGACAATAGCATCGAATTCAGAAATGAAGGACGGTGTAACACCCGTGCGCCACAAGGATCACACCGAAAAAATACATCTATACTGGAAGGAAACCGTCAACCATTGAGAGTGCGCCAGACAACAAATGCGTACTAGTGATTAAGGGTTGCAGGATCAGGGAGATCAGGGTTCCAGCCTGTGAAAAGCAACTCCATGAATGGATCTGTAGGTAATTTTGAAGCGACGGGGAGTAATTGTGGGCTTCCGCTTTCACTCCTGAAGCGAGATTCAGGACTGTCGGCGGTGATTAAGTTCATTAGGGAGGCGTGAGGTAGAGAAATGCCGCCTCCATTGGAAAGCGGTCTCGGTATATCGGGAGGAGTGGTATTAAGTAAGGATGATTGGGTGGGTGAAATGGAACGAGGAGCGGTCTGTTGTTCATATAGCTTGCTCTTTAATTGCGCTACGCGATATGTTATGACATGATCGAGCCTTTGCGGTGAAAAGACGTACAAATCTGGTTTTCCAGCTGCCTGATCCTGTCCAAGGGATCGGTGTCGGGGGCCAGTGTCAAGCCCTCAACGGGGTCATACGAGCACTGAGGTTCGCTAGGATGGCTGAGAATATGATGTGGGTCAGTGGTCACTGAACGCACGATATGAACGTACGCGTATCCCACGGGTGCTGGGACGCTTACGAGGGACTGCCATTGCCTGACATATCGCGTGAGTCGCAGTAATGGGTGATAATCCGGAAATGAACACTCACTTGACGCATGTGCCACAATGTGGGCGAGCAGCATCGCATTTCTGGGCAATATCTGAGCTGTCGAGTCGAGCAAGATAATTAGCAGGCTACATACAAGCTTTCTCTTACGACAAGAGCGACAGGCCTGGCGCACAAGATAAGCAATCGTAGCAATTTGAATCAGCAGAGGAAGCCTGCCTGGTTTCTGCGGAGGGCTGGTCGAGTCGAGGAAGAAGGGGCGGCTTTGGGCATCGACTGTGGTGATGTTGGTATCGAACAAAGAGAGAAACGGAGGTAAGGGCGTGATTGGGGGTCGCTCAGCGGTTGCCAGGTAGTGTGTCGGGGTCGTCAAGCGAACAGGATAGGGTTAGGAAGGCAGGATACTGGTGGTAGAGAATTCAGACAAGAGAGGCTATGTTACTCTTAATCTGGAGAAACCGGCCAATATATAACTCACCCCGCCGGCGCTGCACGTGGCTATTTTTACTGCTTAGCCCCTCAATTTGGTAAATTTCTATTGATCATCTTCGACACAGCGCATCGATCCCAGTGGCCCGTGGGTCCTTCCTGTGCCCCCCATATTATCTCCATCAGCCGCTGTTCTGTGGGAACCCGGGGGCACACTAACTCATGTGCTTCATCGCTGATCGTTTTCAGGTCCGCGATTGTTCCCTCACTCGGAATGAATTTCTTCTCTCGCCGTCTGCATCTTTTTGCCGCGATCTGAGGATCAAATTTTCCTTGTACTTTCACCAAGATCACTCCAGGGCTCATATGCCTCTTATCATGATGAGATCATATCCACGATGTGTCTGATGGGCAACCTTGGGCGGAGATACAGGTTGAAAACAGAAAATTCTACATTTTCCCATACTAGCCGTTTTGCCAAATGACAACGCAATCGCATCAAGATCTTGAGAAGACTCTTACTTCATCCGGATAAGAAGCGAATGAGAGAGTTGCTTACAGTACCGTTGCTACCACTTGCCGGGTGTGGGGGATGTGCCGAAATTCAGTCAAGTAAATGCCTAGCATTAGAAAAATGGATCTGAGACGTATACCCCGCAACGGCCACACTTGAACACACCTTGCCAAGTTCCAAGGTTCAGCTGACCGTTGGTTATCGGTATGGAGACAGTGGGTCCAACCAAGGCCGCTTTGGTATGAGATACGCTGTCCAGGTGACAGTTGAGAGGGATAGACAATGCATTGATGGTGAGCTCACTCACGAATCACTAGTGCATCTCAATCAATTGTATCAGTCGCTTGCATGACAAAATGCACTGACTCGGGACCTTCATCTGTATGTAGCCAGTTGAGACTCTCAGGAACGACATGATCCAAGGCCATGTCCATATCTGTTACAGAAGCGCTGAACAAAAACTTTATCAATGTAATCGAATCAAGTCACCTTTCCTTACATCTGAGTGAAAATCACCTTAGAACAAACATCGACCGCAGGAAACCTCTCCTACCTTTATCCCAGTTCTCATTCAGAGTCAAAGCACAAGACGTGTGTTTTCTACACATGCATCATACTTGAGTGCATTTTCTTGGAAATCGGTGTGCTCACATGAAGAGAAATAGCATTCCGACCTGCGATGAGGTGAACCTACTGATTGGAAACTGATCAGGGTTATTAGAATAGCTCACCGAAACACCTTCAAGTCCTTCTTTGATGTTTAGCCGAACCTCATCAGTTATGAGATGGCAGCCCTTGGAGCGACGGGATAACGTGAATGTTTTTTGCCAGCCCATGATGCTCTTGGATCGTCGTTCTAGTTAGATACTTACTTATTTAAATAAAGACAACATTCAAGGACAGCGGTAATTGATCTATTCGCCGTGGCACGTGCTTTACCGAGAAAAACAAATTGGTCCGAAATTCAGGTTCTCAGCTTGCAACTTACTCGTCTCTAATTTGCTGGATGCAGCGACTGCCCTCATTTCTTAAAAGAACTTGGCGGTATCCTCTCCTTAGGCGTCATATTCAACATTCCTTTCCTTCCGGGTTGACCTCCAATTGGACCGCATTCACTAGCAGCTTCCGCATTCGGCAAGCCTCTACGTCTGCAACCACCACTGCACGCTTCGCATCTATGCCTGTTCCTTCAGAAAGCTTTGGGAACTTTGATCTTGTCAGAAAAGTCAAACTTGATTTTACCGATGTTGTTGTTTCGAAATGGAGAAGCCGGGTGACGGGTTTGAGTGTCGTCCATCTAGATTACACAGGTAATCCTTCTTACAGTTCTTCTGGGGCTCCTCTCATTCTTTTCTATGAATAGCGCCCATAGTCAATGGATATTTTGTTGTCGGCACTGAAAGTACGTATCGGAGATTCTGGATCCCCTTGCCCCGCTCATTAGAAATGCGGCTCAGTATTTGATGATTCTGGCTGCCCCCATACTCTGGAACAGTACGTCTTTGACATTCTATCAACGATTGATGATAAATCCTTGTAGTCTTGTTTTTATGGGGTCAGAGAAGTACCCGTACAAGGGTATCATTGACCACTTGGCTAACCGCGGCTTTTCTAACGGGACTAACGCCTGGACGGACACGGATCACACTGCCTACACAGTCTCCACTGCGGGAGAACAGGGATTCCTGCAACTGTTACCTATTTATGTTGATCACATCCTGTATCCCACAATAACGCAAGCTGGGTAAGTACTTCCCTATATATCGCGTGTCTGGCATCTCACTGAGTAATTTGCAGTTTCGTAACAGAAGTGGGTTTCTTTATTTGTACTTGTGCATTAATACTCATAAATTAGGTACATCATATCGATCCAAGCGGACAGGATTCTGGTGTAGTGTATAGTGAGATGCAAGGCCGAGAAAATACATCAGGGGATCTTATGGCCCTCCGGTACGCTAGTACATTACAAGCCTTTGTTTTTCCTTTCTTATGTTGCTTTGTATAGGGCACAACGACTTTTGGATCCACCAGGCTGTGCCTATCGCAGCGAAACAGGTGGTCTTATGGAAGCCCTAAGGGTACTCTCTGTCGAACAAAGTACGGTTTTCATGACTGCAATTTCTCTTGGTTTAACATTGGTCTCTAGTTCGGAAATATCATGCCACGTATTATGTCCCACACAATCTGACCCTCATTGTCGGAGGAAAGCTTTCCAGTGGCACCTCATCGCTGTTGGACGTGGTGCAAAACAAAGTGGAGCCTGTTCTCATCTCGCATGGACAAAACAAGGGATCTCGACCGTCCGGCTGGAAACGGCCTTTCATCGAAACGGCCAGCGCTATTAGACCCCCGATTGCCGAAGCCATCAAGGAAACAATAGAATTCCCTGAGCAAGACGAAAGTCAGTGCATAACTCCATTTCAGTAACGCTCTTTTCAAATATTGCCGCAGGCGTTGGCGAAGTCACCATCACGTTCCTGGGCCCTTCTACAAATGACTTCCTGGGACGAAAGGTATTCTCCTGGTTCAAGTTACTTAGTCACTTTTTTATATACCTTACAGGCCGTTGATATTTTAGCCACATACCTTACCTCTTCCGCAGTGGCACCTCTCAATAAAGAATTCGTTGAGATAGAATCACCGCTATGGTCGGTGTTTTCTCTCTTCCTTAAATCAAAGCGGCCTTACCCGTCTTATCTTAGCACATACATCTACTTCTCCGAAGACATCAGAGCTACCCGCGTCTACCTTCCGATATACGTTGGCTCGATTCCAGCAGAGCATCTGGACACCTTCGATCAAAAGCTGAAGACTACTTTTCAACGTATCGCTGATGAAGGGATAGACATGGAACGTATGGCTATGGTCATCAATCGTGATGAGCGTCAGGTTTCATGATTTATCGGCCTCCGTACATCCTCTTGGCTCACCTTTACGTTCATCTAGCTGCGCAGTAAGCTAGAATCAGCCAAAGGCGATACTTTCTCCGCCAACATCACGGACTTCCTCTACGGTGCCGAGGATGGATCGGAACTGAAGGATTCTATGGACGAAATCAACCAATATAACGAGATAAGGTCCTTCTCCAGTAAACAGTGGACGGATCTTCTAAAGAAGTAGGGCGGCACCATATTCTCAACTCTACCTCGCCCTTATCCTTTCTTCCAGGTACTTCATCGATCCAGCATCCGTCATTGTCATCGGTAAACCTTCTGCTGTCTTGGCCAAGAAGTTGGAGGAAGATGAGAAGACCCGAGTTGCTGCTCAGGTCGAAAGGTTAGGTCCAGAAGGTCTCAAGAAAGCGGCGAAGGAGCTGGAGGATGCGAAGGCAGAGCATGATCTCCCGATTCCTACTGAAGTGCTGACAAAGTTCCCAATACCCGATGTCAAAAGCATATCCTGGATACCAGTGCAGAGTCTCCAGGAGCCGGGTAGAGGTCGAAGGTCTGTGCCAGGACGAACGGAGGAGACATCACTGTCCGAACACGTGCATAAAGATGGTTCTGACCTACCTTTCTTCATACAATATGATCATGTCGAGGTGAGCGTCTTCTGACACTATTTCTAATGATTTATTAAAAAAACATGTAGTCGGATTTCGTGACTGTTCATGGTTATTTTTCCCTTGCCAAGGTTCCTCATCATTTGAGACCGTATGTTAGAGAGCTTTCCTCCGACTCCAGAATTAATGATCTTTTCACATAGACACATATCAGCCTATCTGTCGGCGTTCTTTGCACTGCCTGTGCAAAGACAATCTGGCGAATGGTTAAGCCATGAAGAGGTTATCAACAAGCTTGATGACGAGACTGTATCATATGAGGTGGGACTCGGGGTATCAAACGCATTCGCCGAAACTCTTCGTGTCAGCATCAAAGTCGAAGTATCTGGCTACGAAGTTGCTGTCGCTTGGCTGAGAGACCTTGTCTATGGTGCTCGCTTTGACAAAGAGCGGTAGGCAGCGGTCTCTCGCCGTTCTTGCTTTCGCTTCTGAATCAATTTCTAATCCGTCAGGCTCCAAGTAACCGTTGCTAAAATACAACAATCTCTTCCCGAACTCAAACGCGATGGTAATACGGTCCTAGGGTCCCTATGGGCAGATCTCCTCTACAACGAAAGCTCTACGTCTCGAGCGGGAGGAGTTCTTCCTCAAATTGATTTCATTCCCAAACTCGTTAAACGACTACAGGAGGAGCCCGAACAAGTAGTTGCGGATTTCGAGGAGATCCGGAAGTACAGTAAGCAGCCTAAAGGACGTAAAGAATAGTGCTTAATGCTTTGCTCTAGTGACTGATCCTTCCGGCATACGGTTTTCGGTTACAGGAGACGTTATCAAACTACCACAACCCCGGAGTGTCTGGCCTAAGTATTTCCAGTCAGTGCCGGTACGTTCATAGTTCGGTATATGAAATCTCGGACTAACAGTAGTATCAATAGGACGTTCCTCTAGCACCCGTTCCTCTAGTGTCGGATAGGCTCAGTGCTGTTGGCGAAAAACCTGTTCAGAAGGTTTTTCGTTCTGTCCAATGCTCTTCAGGTCACTCTAACTGTTTACTCCTAGGCGATTGTTATGAGCCTCCCTACGATAGAGAGTTCATATGTCACCCACAGTGCCAAATGTCTCAAAGGTTTCCAACAGCCCGAATATCCCGCTATCCGTGTCGCCCTTGAAGTCCTGAACGCCACTGAAAGTTACCTTTGGGTTCGTACTTCCTCCCAACTGCAGAAACAATATGTAATGTGCGCATTACTTCTTAGCGGTATATCAGAGGTTCAGGTCTAGCATATGGCGCATATGTGTCGATAGACCTCGAGGCCGGACTCTTAAGCTTCTCTTTGTACCGGGTAAGTTTGTCTTTGCAGTGCAACTGGATTTTTTTTCTAACTGGTGATCCTAGAGTTCTAACAGTATCGGAGCTTTCAAGGAAGCTTCAAATGTCTTGAAAGGATTAGTTGACGGAAGTGTGCGTCACCCTTCTATATCACCTTTCTCAGGATAACTGACAAGCTGGCGGCTCTAGGTTCCCTTCGATTCAACGACACTTGATGCCGCCAAAAGCAGTATCGTGTATGGTATTACCAAGAGCGTTTCAACAGCAAGTCGTGCGGTAAGTGGGCAACTTTGTGGGGGTAACCTTCTTTGACATCTTTGTAGGCAAGTGTTTCCTTCACGACCCAGGCGCTGAAGGGCCTCGCACAAAACTACCAAGTGGAATTACTTGAGAAGTTACAGGCTGTCACTCAGGAAGATGTCTTGGCTGCATTGCGGACACATTTCCTTCCTCTTTTTGATCCGTCATCATCTGTAGCCGTGGTGGTGACGTCTCCTGCTAAAGCAAGCGAAATCGCTGACGGATTAAAAGACGCTGGATTTGATGTGGAGAGCCGGCAGCTGGAGGTTGACCCGGATGAATATAGCGGTAGCGAATGTGATAGTGATTGCGATAGCGACCATGACCATAGTGACTAGCTTATCTAGTAGCTAAAGTGGTCTACATTACTCCGTTGATAACTGCCCTTGCGGATGCGCTTCATCGGTACCGATGACTTGGATCATCTTTTCATCAGTCTCTCCTGGCTTCAGTTCAACGCTCCGGAGGAAATCATTCTGAACGAGAAACCGGATGGCTTGGGAAAGATTTGATACAGTCATGCGTATCTCAGGAAGCAGAAGCTGGATAGATACTGAGCTAGATGATGACGACAAAACATAGACACTTACATTTCGTAAAAGGGTTGGCTGGGAGGGAGGGGTCGGTTGCAGTGGTCTCCTCGGTGGAGGCCTGTTTATTGGGACAATGAATTTGGACGGCAAGGCCGGTGGATCATCTACCGCAAGACTGGAGGTCACCTTTGATGATAAAACCTCCGGCTCACCGTTATCGCTACTATCGCTATCCGAGGAGCTGGAATCGGTTTCTACGCGTGGTGGAACCGGCGTGGAATGAGCACCTCCTCGCCCTCGTCCTCGCCAGCCAGAATCCGCAGCACATCTAACATGTGCACGTCCCCTTTGCCGTCCACGGTTGGGCGGTCGAGATTCGTTACCCACTGTCCTCTGCCGTTTCCTGCTAAAAAGACCGAGCTCCTCTACGGACAACTGCCCTCGCGCTATAGCTTCCTCCTGCTTCCTCTTCTTCTCTTGTACTCTGTGATCACTAGGCCAACGTTTTCTTCGCTCCGCGAGCCATGAGTCCAGAACTTCGGGGGAATCCAGGACAAGGGTTGTGCCTTGTATGGGCACGGGCTTGCTGAACAAAAGTCAGGCATAGAACATGGCACAACAGGTGTGAGATACCCTTTGAGACTTGGGTCCGCGTCCCAGTTGTCGGTTTTCTTCTGCTTGTCCCATCCAGGAGGGAAGATTAGATGCCGGTCCATCATGTGGGTCTCGACGGTTTTTTGAGAGCCTGTAAACGTGCAATTCTTATATGTGCAACGACTGTTCCCTGGCTGGTACCAAGACGAAGCTCCCACATTCACCGGGCGAAAACTGGAAGACGAAACAGTGTGAGTACTAGAGGCAGCGTGTCCTTGGGGCACAGTCGAATACGCCTGAGCATAGTGACTAGAGTAAGCCTGAGCGTACGGATTTGAAAGGCTGGATTGAATAATGGCGGCAGCATTACTATAGGGCCAGTTGTTGGCCATGTCAAAAGTAGCAATTGACGATTACATCATTCGTGACGCGCAAGAAATTTTTGTACAGACCACGTGTGAGTAAATAACACGTACACAATACAGGTACCCCCCAGTAAGTAGCTCAAACGTATGATAGTCATGTATACATACTTTTAAAGTGTCTGTCAACAAGCACGAAAGCAGTACGATATATTCAGCCATCAACGGTAAGTATTGGCCAAGGAGTAAAGCGGAAAGTATGTAAGGGCATTTTGACAGCAAGGAGGGCAAGGAGGGACACAGTCCGAGACGACGAGTTGGCGGATTGGCGGTTCAAGAAGATAGGAAGGCGGAACATATGAACAGAGGGGGGAAGATTTAGACTACTGTAAAATGGACAAAAGGTGAAGACGGCGTTGGTGAGATCCCAAGCGTCGTCAAAGCTGGACCGACTTCCCAGCGGCTGGCGGATTGAATACAAGCAAGAAGAAACGACCTGTATTAATCCTGCATTTCCTGCGGCTGCTCCCGTCCCACCCTTCGCTCCTTTTCGCTCTCGAGCTGGTTGTATAACAAGAATAACGCCTTCTCGTTCGCTTCGGGGGTACCGACAATGGTGAACATTCTTTCACCGGTTTCATCGTGGGGAGCTTTGGCAATAGAAATTTTAGAGCCGGACAGGCGTCTGATCTCGGTAATCTTTGTCCCACTCCGTCCGATGATACAACCAACCATGTCAGAGGGAATGGAGATATTCTGGGTACGCAGATTGGCGGGTGGAACCGACATTGAGGTTGTCCCCATGCTGGGAGAGGTGGGTGGCGATAAATGACCACGTACGTCGCCATTAGAGCGGCGGGAATTGCTGGAGTAGCCGTTCGTGGATCGTCGGCTCCCAGACCGCTCCTCGCTGGTTCCGGGATGGTACAATACAGTGCCCATACCTCGCTCGTAGTCTTCTAGGAGACACTTGCCAATCTCCTCAATGGCATGCCCAATAGAGTCTGGAGAGCCCTGGACCTCTACGATACGCTCGGTTGACTGCGGAAGCATGTCTTTTGAGGCAATCATACGCGCACCGGAACCATCCTGGATGGCCTTGATTTTGAGTCCCTGGCGTCCAATTATGGTACCCATGAGATTGTGCGAGATAAGGAGCCGGATGGAAGTGTGGGAAGTGGAGGGCGAGGCAGGAATGGGAGACGAAGGACTCGAGGCGACGAGCTGCGAGATGATGAGGGTATATGCCTGGTACCGATGTCAAAGAAAATCGCCAAACATTGGAATAAAAATACGTACACTTGCTACGGCCTCGACAAGGCCGGTAACTGTGAGGACCCGCTCGTGTACACCAGGAATGACCTTGCTGACGCCAGCCTTGACACCGGTCTGGTCTCGCAGGTCGGCGACGTTTTTGCCAGCCTTTCCAATGATGACACCTGCGTCCTTGGTGCTGACGAGGGCGCGCAGGGTCAGGATATCGTGACTGGGGGGTGAAGCAGAGCGCGATTGGGGCGGTGAAGCTGTAAAATTAATCCGGAAAACAAAATGAGGGTCGTCGAAGAGACAATGGAGAAAAAAGCGACGAACCCGAATCACGTCTTTCGGAAGAGTCGGAAGGCATGGAAAAGGGTGGGATGAGAGGAAGAAGGGAGAAGGGAGAAGAGGGCAGGAGGATGACGGGAGAGAGAAAGGGCGATGATGACTGACTGAGAAAAACTGTTTTTTCGGCTCTGCGCGTTTGCGCGCCTTTTGGCTGCCGATTTGAATTAGCGTAGGTCCAGCCTCTGACTCAGTCACATTACACTTATTATATCTTTCAAACGTAGTCATATAATAGAAGGCACCAAACGACACTGCGGTAACATAGTATGGATATTCACATAACATCATAGTACTATAGCAGCTAGTAGCCGACCTGGGTGAGCTTCTCAAAGGACGATGACTTGTCAAGAGTGGCCTTTTGGCGAAGCTTGATAGCAGCAAGCTGAAAAGATAATCAATATCGACGACCCTCTTGCTGAGGCGCAAACGTACCTTGCGTTCATGGAATGCCTGGGCCTTGATTTTCCTCTTCTCCTCCAAACGGTCCACGACGTCCTTGTAACCCCAGCCGACTTCGTGAGAAAGACGCTGTTGCAAATCAATGAGTACACTGAGTCCAACTACCACGGAACAAAAAGTACCTTGACTGTGCAGTACTTGCGTCCAGGCTTCAACCTCAACACCCTCAAGGCCTCCGGGACAACCATCCGCTTCTTGCGGTCATATGGAGGGGGAACACCCTCGTAGAGCTTCAGACGCTCCAAGGCAGCGGCACCCCTGGCGCTCTTGTGAGGAGTCATCCCCCGGATGGCCCGGTACAGAATCTTCGAGGGCGCACGGTGATGGAAGGGGCCGGATTTTTTGGGGTTAACAATGTGGCGTTTGTGGAGGAAGTTGTGGTATCGGAGCTGGTGAAGATAATATTTACAACAGCGCATCGCGTCGAATGTTCGAGTCATACCTTGTTGCGGAAAAAGCTGCCAGAGATGTTGATCTCCTCGCACCTAACCACGACAATTTTCTGGCCACTAAGGATCTGCTTGGAGATAATCGAGGCCAGTCGACCAAGGAGATGACCCTTGCCATCAATTACGATGGGTGTCGAAGAGAATGTGGCCATCGCGAAGTCTGCGAAATTACGGTCAATATTCACGGTATTTTTTGGCAAAAAAGCGGGGGGGGACAGGGAACGGACCTAGAGTATCGAGGGAACGAGATTCAGTGGTGTAGGGTGTATACGCAAGCCAGACTTACTTACCTTGAGGAGTTGAGCGGTGTAATTCGAATGCGGCCTACAAGGGAGGAAGCCACTGGCCCCGATCCAAACCTTGTTTCCAACTGCATAGCTGCCGGCATCTACCGTGTATCCGAACCAGACTCGTACGATTATGTAATGATCTTGCATTAGTCATCAACATCTTATCTACCTCCGAAGTAGTGTCGTGGCGCGCCGCGGTATTTACCCCCCAAATCAACAACGAACAGATGCCCAGAGTCTGGATACTTCTCCTGCAAGTCATTTACATCCCCGTTTGCCCTGCAATGCGCTGTAGTGACATACAATTGGTCGTTATTCGGCCCTAACCTTCTTTAGAACCAAGTCAGGTCAGTTGTGGTTACAACTTACCTCCAAAACAACAGGCAGTTACACGCCACACAGTGGGAAAAAAGAGCTCAAAGTCAACGTTCCCTTCGCGGGTAAATCTAACAATTCGCGATCCCTCCCATCTGTAAAGAAAAAGGTTTACATCACGACACCTTGTCGGGGATACCCATCTTACCGAGCACTCCAGATGCATCCCTCTTCATCGATACATAGCCCGTCGCAAAATCCCGGAAGGTTAAATTTGTTGGCGTCGATAAAGACACGACGATTCGACAAGTTGCCATCGTCATAATCATATGCGTAAATTATGTTTCGCTTTGTGTCGGTAAAGTAGCTTATTCCTGGGTCAGAGAATTACTTTCGTCAAGGATGCTACATACGCACAACGTCTTTTCGTCTAAACTCCACCCCAAACCATTCGAGTCCTGAAAAATAAGTTTTCATTGTGCAACGACGGTATAAAACGCACTGTAAACGGTCCTTCATCGACTACCTTGACGCCACCATCGGTCGGATCGTATCTATACAACATCCCGGGAACATCATGTTCTTCAGAATATACTGTCCCCGCAAAGAAACGGCCCTTGCTGTCGCAGGCTCCGTCGTTGAAGCGAGTGTGCGGTTGTTGATCGGCAGGTATCGGCTTACAGAGGTAGTTCAGAGCGGGACCATCGAGTAGAGCGAAACCCTGGGATGCTGCACAAACCAACTAAACTCAAGTCAAAAACATCGCAGACTGATAACAGGGCGAAAACGGACGCCGGTCCCACACAGAGCCAGACAGGTAATAGAATCTTCGTATTGATCTACTGCTAGCTGGTTGTCTTGTGTGTTGAGATGATAGACCTGCAAGTACTTGGAATTAGAGTGATAACAAACGTCGTTTCCATCTGAGAGTTGACCTTTTTCTCTTGGATATCGACGAAATGTAAAACGCCATTTCTGGGATCATAGATAGGACCTATAGTAGCTTCAGAGTGAGCGGCCCGGGCGCTGAAGGAACCATATGGTGCAGAATGCACACCTTCTCCTAGGGTGCATCCCACCTTCAAGAGAGGACGGTCAACGATAATCTGAGGCGTGTTCATCGATAGAGAGATGGGCAAAAGACGTCTAAGCCGTTAATCGAGCCAGCGAAGCAAGACAAGCATATATGGACATCAGACTACGAAGATCATGAGTACTCCTAAATCAGAAATACCTACGTATTCCGCGTGGCATTCCGGATCTCAACAACGGCCCTTTGAAACTTGTGACTAAAGTTTTCGCCCTCGTCGAAAAAGTTTACTAATCAAATATTGATTGTGTTGGGAGCATTACAAAGGTAAATATCCTTTTCAGTGAGCTACCAAACGGGTTAGAATCAAAGGCTATTCTATGCGAAAGTGAACTTACCCTCTGGAGTCTCGGAAATGTATTTGATGACTGCGGAATACGAAGAATGAGTGAGCGGCAGCTAGTATGGGAGAATTCAACCTACCCTGCTCGACTGTTTCCATCTCGTCAGCTGCTTCATCTGGTATTTCTATCGAGAATTCCTGGGACCGATGCTCGATATCAACGTGCACGAGATATGTGGCTATCGTACCTCTTCCACTGCCATGACCACCTCAACGGCATCCAAGCTGTCAAGGCCAAGGTTTTTGAATGAAGCGCTGGGTCCAAGCTAGTAGCCAATAAGCCGAAATCAAAACGCGCCCTCGAGGGAAAGCATACCTGCTCAGCCTTGACCTTCTCAAATCCTTTGAAAACACTCAAGACGCGGTTCTCGATGGCCTCTTTGGTGAGACCAGCCCCGGCGGAATACCATCTGGCCGGAAGCTGGCGCTGGGAGTAATAGACGTTCAAGAACGGACGAGAGAGAGTTGCAGGCCTGGCGGCAAGGCGAAGGAAAGACATGACTCGCTAGTGAGATAGACAAACTTGAGGAAGAGACCGGGCAGTTTGATTGGCCAGAATGTTAGGCCCAGACACCTTCGGACTTTGAACAAAACAGAAAAACATGATTTAGTCATGATTAGTTAACTTTTACCGTCCTGAAGGTGCTCGAATACGGTTCTGTTTCCTGGTATTGTTTTTTGTGAATTTACAGTACATTGATGATAATGTCGTCTTTCCTTGTTATTTTTGAGAATGTATTACGTAATCTAGATTCGACTTGTCTTAGCGCGGCAACTACCCAGCTTGGCCATCGACTAGTATGAAGCATGGTGTCGCGTTCCGCAAGTTCTCGAGAACGACATCCCACAGAAATTTGATGCTTAGGTATGCTTGAATTCTAAAAGTGCACATCTTGTGAACCCTTCTTCAGAAATCTGGTCACGTCCCTCTTTGAGCACGAACAAATCAAAACGACACTTCCGAAAGCGAAGGATGCAGCACGATTGGCCGAGAAGGTGCGTCGCATGCCCCATCGAGAAACGAATAGGCTCCCAAAAATATTTCTAGATAATCACATTGGGCAAGAAGGGGAATAATGTCGCCCTTACCAAAGCCTCTGCGTTCTTGTTGAAGCAGGACCTAATTCCCAAACTTTTCGGCACCTTTGCCCACCGATACGCTGACCGTCCGGGAGGTTATACGCGTATACACAAGTACGGAAACCGCCCCGGAGACAATGCGCCAGTCGCAATATTAGAGCTGGTAGACAATCCCAGAGACCTTCGATGGGAGATAACTTCACGTGCTATTGGATGGGAAATGCTAAAGAACAAGCTCAAAGCGGAGGAACCGTTGTCGCTCATTCAAAAGGGAGCCCCCGATGCACAGAAATTGATCCAGCATGAGCGAGGTTTAGACGAGAATTCCTCAGGCGTGTTAAGGCCGAAGACACGATGGAATCTTCAGAAGGTCTTGCGGTACAAAGGTCAAGATGGGACAATCATACTTGGGCGGAAGGTTGAAGAATACTTTGTGAGTTTGCCTGACGTCCCTGGCCACAGTCATATTCTGAATAGTTGTACAGGATCACGTTTTAGCGTCGACGGTGGCTACCAAAGCCCTTGATGAAAACCGGATGACCAAAGCAGGCCAGATGCTACCCGGAGAGACTCGAAATGCTCTTCATCTGGCGCGCGGTGCGTTGGGCCATCAGAAACCTGCTCCAAGCGAGCAACACGTACTCAGTGTTAAAAACATGTTCAAAAAGCCTCCATCATAATCTATTGCAATCACTATTTCTCTTCCTGATTCCCAGACATAAAGCATCAGATACTTCCGTTCATTTTTCCACCGGTATGTCCGCCAGGATTGACTGGCCACGTCCAGATCATCAAGTCAAGTCAATCCATCCCGACATCCAACAACTACTGTTGGAAGTCCAAATCAGCCAGCAGGGGTATCCTGAATCTCGCAGTAGTATCGCGCCCATGTGCTGCTGTGCTATACCCGTCTCTTCATCTGACAAAGTATGCTTTAAGGCAGCAAGGGCGCACCGTTGAAACTATCTGTTCTTTGAGTACCTTGCCGCAGGTGATTCAAGCAGAACTTTAGGAAATAGTTCCGGTGAGCTACTATTGACTTCTCTCTTCCAGGTTATACTCTTCAACGTATTCTACTTGTGTCAAGCTTACAGATTCTGATGAAACCTTCCAAAACTCATCATGCAAAAAGTGCATTGACGGAGGGGCTGCTATCTTTACGTCTGTGGTATTCATGGAACCAGGTGAGAGATGTCTTGGAGAAGAGTATACTTCCATGCACCCAATGCATTGACCAAAATGTAAAACATGTTTCGTTCGTAGGTCTGTTAGAACTGACTTGCCGCCTCCAGATCATCAGCATTTAACCAATCAGCCCCAGCGTCCGCCAATTGATTCCATACGTTGTTGCGAGCCTGAATTGGCCATCCGGGAGTATCCCAATACCTCGCAGTGACGCCGCGCTCATGTGCGTCATTCACGAATTGAGTGAGGTTGGTTAGTTGAGCTTCGGAGATGTTTCCGATGCCATTCCATCCCACAGCCACCTCATAATCCGTGCTCGCTACAGGCGAAATCGTTACATTCCACAAAGTCTCGGTTGTAGAGAGTTCAGCCAATGGTGCGTCGAAGAAGTAATCGCGCGGGGACAGCGCCAAGACGTCATCCAGCGGACTGTTACCAGTCCCAATGACTGTAACTGCTGACTTGATCAACGTTTCGTTCGAGAACGTCGTGAGATAACCTTTTTCCCGCAATGGTGCCAGAGTCTCCAGGATCACGGGAAGGGCTCTTACGAAGCTACTCAGTACTAATGACTTGTACAATCTGGGAGATAACATACTCTCTACCGTCTGTCTTTATGTCGATGAACAGTTGCAGAGTAGTACTGCTGGAAGTGTCGAACACGCCACTTGCGTGATGCCAATTGTTAGTGGATGGCTTTCGAACCATAGCAGTGGGATACGGACTTGCGACTTTCTACATTAAAAGGGGTTCTGGGATTCTGGAGATCCAGGATACTCAACAAGGGTTGAATGTACAAGGAATCTAAGGTTCGATCTTTGGTTAAGGCTGCTGTTTCATGTCCGACCTATAGTCAGTGCACTGAGCAGTGTGCTTCATTGTGCACAAAACGTAAAGACTGACATAAAGTGTCTCGTTTACGAGCCAAACGTCGGCCTCCACGCTTGCAACACCCAGTGAGAGTGCGGTCAGGAGAGGGACGTCTCGCCAGTCTGCATATTCTCAGTTGGTCAATGTAAGAAGGTAGCTTGAACAGGAGTCGCACAATCGTTGTGGGAGTGAATTGCCTTGGGAACGATGCCCTGTGTGAACTGGGTAGGGTATTGAAGTAGCGTAGAGTTGGAAGATTGTAGAAACACAATCTGTTCGCGAACCCCAGCTTTCGGAGACACATAAGAGGCAAGGAAACAGAGGATAACGGCGAGGGCGATCATCATGCAGTGACCAATCGTCTATGCATTTTCGAATATATATAAGATCCCGGGGACATAACGCACGTGCATAGTAGACAGTTGTCCGGGCAGGCGCTGCTTCGTAAAGATCTCAGAAAGTCAACTTGTTTGTTTCCCATCAGAATCTCAGAGTCGAGCAAGTCAGCAGCCAAGCTGAAGCGTCCAAACTCGGAAGATGACCGCCAACTATCAGTATCAACGTGGGTGTATTTGGGTCGAAGTAGCAGGGGCGCTTGATCGTGAGAGCACAGAAGGAGGAGAAAGGAAACTCAAATTCAGACGCGACTTTAGCCACGTGATATATTTCTGCCTCTCACCTTGACTTTAGCCTAGTTTCTCGTGTACGCGTTCTTGAACCATCACCACCTCCCCACCGGCAGACTTGGAGAATAATTCTAGACCCCGACGCAACCCAAATTCAATGCGGCAATGTCCCTCGCGGAGCTGACGAGGAATTGTTTTCAAAGTGGTATTTCTGCTTCCAAAGTAATTCGTTGGCCTCAGCTGTCGTTCTATACTTTCTAATAAATGCCATTAATTGCAGTGGCTTGGATTATGCAGACTTCTCATTGCAAAGGATAATGGACTCCAAGAATCGGACGCCGTCGAGAGCACGCTCAGCAGTTGGGCCTTATTCTAGCTGTCGTTTTACCACTGCATTAACAACTTCTCCACACAGACTCTGTTCTTTCAATGCTTCGTTTTTATCCTGGAAATCCAGACTTACAAGAATATCTGAAATATGCCATCCAGGACGGCATGATTTCCGTCGCCGTCTTTGTGGCTACTATGCTTCAAGCAGCACGTTCTCCAGATCTACATCACCCTGCCACGCTAGATATGTTATGTCGCATCGCTTTGGATGCACACTACTCATCCGGTTCTCCACCAATGGGCTCCGTCGTGTCTTATGGAGAATCAGCGATAATCATTGTGGGGACGGTGCAGGACGCCCTGGCACTCTTGCGGACTGCACATGCATTACCCCTCACCCATTTTCACCAACTCACGACATCTGCGTCGGAGCTAGTCATACTGCTTCTCTCATGTGTGTCCGATCTGTCACAAGTATCTACAACTCAGGCATCGATTCAGCTGCAAGATATCACTGAAATCCTTCAAAGTTTTCGATTGACTCCAGCTGTGCGACAAGCTCTGGATACTTACATGGTATCTCTTGGCTTTTTGACCGGAGATGATGCAAAAGCTGCCAGAGAAGCCCAAATGATGCATTCTCTCCAAGTTGCTCTAGGCAAGGACGATGTTTCTGGGCCTAATTCTGATGCGGACGTTATTACTTTTGGCTTGGAGCTTCATCATCTTGTTAGTATATTGTCACAATCTCGTCGCAGCTTGCCCACTTAAATCTGTCCGGCAGGTCACCCACAGAGCAAAACATTTCGGTGCCGGCTGTGGACCTGATGCTGCGGCTTTGTTAGTTGGGACCTTCAGACGGTCTTCCTGGCCGGCACCTGTGTTCTATACACAACTCTTCACAGCAGCTCTGTTGTGTCTCTCACAAGCTCCACCGTCGACCTGTTTCATTTGGCGTGCATTTATTGTTGGAAGGGTAGGCATCTTATATCTGTAAAGTCCATTTCACCTAAGAATGGTCGATCTTAGCTGCCTGCTCTCCTAACGATCTTTGAAGCGACCATGACTAGTGATAACACTTTAGACGTTGATTGGGTAGGTTAAAGCCTTTATGACCAAGGCGGCTTCTAACATGCCCCATTATAGCGAAGCGCAATGCAAGCTGCTACGTCTATCTTCCACCGGCCGGACATGATGGCACATTGCGACCATGTTCTCGCGTCTGCCGAAGGACCTGAAGCATTTTATCCGTGAGTCAACAACGTACCGTCTGTGCACCATTGACGTGTAGGGCCCTCTTTCAGTAATCTACCATTTTCCAGAGAACTCTTGCGTCAATTGGTGGACACTGGTCTACTGGATGACCGTAACGCACTTGGAGTGGACCCAACAGTTCTTGAAAAGTCGTTACTCCCACTACATGCGGAGGCACAAAATGCTGGACTTGACATACATGTGAGTCTCTGTTTTCTCGAAAGGAGCTGGACTGAGCGATCCTAGTCCTACATAGACTGTAAGCTACTCCCTGACCTCACAATCGAAGAGGCACATACTCTCTTCGACCGAATATGCAAAGAGGCTGCGACACACTCTGCCTTTGCCAATGTGGTCATGAAGGTTTGTTTCCGGGTCATCTTAAAAGAGACATTTACCGATGCATTAGTCTAAAGCGCTTCATCTCACTGTCTACCTCATTTGATGTAGAAGCACTAAGCCGACTATGTAAAGCGCTCTATTTGCGTCCCAGAATATTGGATATCATATCCTTGCACGTCAAAATAGATGAACTGCTCTACCAGACGGTATCTTTGGTCGACAGTTATGACTGTGAAACCATCGGTGCGTCGATATTATAAACATCTCTGATATACTAATGCTGTTGATGTCAGGTGATCCACAGACGGCAGTAAGCCATCTCGGTGACATCGTTATGTTCTCTCAGTACACATTGGCGCATTTCAATGTTCGTGTTTCCTCGCAACACAGATGAATGTTGACTAATTTCATGTCAACGACTTAGCTGGATGCAAAAATGTTTGTTCAAGGTGATAGAAGTGTATCCGGATTGTTCCTGCAATCGGCCTCCCAAATCTTCTCACATGAGTCTCTCTCCGGTGAGGATGCCCAGGCATTTAACGCCTGGTTCAAAACTCTATTCGACAGTGGAAGTGAAGGTATTGAGGACACAATACTAAGGTGAGATGCTTGAATGTCTCTTTTCAATATTTAACACTGCAGCAGGTCGAGCCGTCCCAAAACATTGCTAAAGATAGCATCTACCTTGTTCTCCTCAGCCATTAATGCCCGAATTGACCAAAAGATAGACGGCGATACTTTGAACAACGGCATATCATTCTTTACCGGTCCTCTCCTTAGCTGGACCCTCGTTGGTGTCGTGAGATCTCTCCTCAAGGATATTTACAGAAAAGGGTTGGAAACTGCATTGCCCATCAACTTAGTATTTGTAGCTCACACTCACCCCTAGATTCATGGCTCCGGTACACATAGAAGTCCTACAAACGCTTCTGTTTTCACCCTCGTGTCCGAAACCGGTGCTTGTTGTCTGCGGCTCCCGGATCCTCACCCTCTTAGCATCAAAGCCAGCTAAAGACCGCCTTGCTGCGGTAAGATTTGACGTCGTGACTGTTCAACGGCTCGTTTCTGAGGCGTTAGGTCCGAGAGAAACCGGTTCGTCGTTTATCCGATCTTTTAACCTATCGATCAACTAAAATCGCCTGCCCAGCCCATATCCAGCATGCCATGTCTCTCGGAATGCATGTTCCATGGCAAGGACAGTCGAAGCGGGCAATCCAAAATGTTTTGGTGGCGGCCCGCGCTGGCAAAGCCCCATCAATCGATGTGGACCGCCTTGTAAAGACGACGACGCCATCGAAGTTTTTGCGGAGCTTGTGGACAGAACTATCTCTTTCGGCCGGATTGGCAGAGACAGAGACCTTCCGAAGATTTATAACCTTTGTTCTTACCACGCCGCTGTCGTCAGCGGGACCGCCTCTGCTGCCGATATTTTTGCATACCGTGCTGCCATCCATTTTAGTCTCAGTGGATGCTTCACAGCCACAGTCCCATGCGAACATCGAGTTATTGGTCATAACTGTTTCTTCTGTTCTGACCGCGGCTTTGCACCTCGAACTGGCGTTAAGGGGGACCCGCTGGGAACACCGCTTGGTATTTGGACATCCGATCGCTTCCATGGCGCGGAGATTGGCAACCGATCTCCGCAATGCGAATAGTTATGCTGGTACCGCCATCATTCAACGACTAGGCTCTTCTCAGTCATTTGTTGCAAATTTTCCTGTATTTATGGGTGATTAGGAGTGTAATAAGTAGCATTTATGTATCTTCAATCTAATTTACTTATGGATCGTAAAGGACGCAATAATGTGTAATTTAAACCTCTCCGACGGGGGGAGCTAAATTTTGCCTGGTGAATAGCCGTGGACAGATAACGAAAGAAGAGATACTCACGGCAGCATGCATTTTCCTGAGGATCGCATTCTTGATCCGGCGGGCACATAATGAGACAAGACGCGGTCGTCTTCTGGTCCGTTAGATACACACATTGAACCATGAAAGAGATCGGACATACTTTGTACAATTCTTCAGGCCCAGATTGCCTGAGATATTCGGGCTGTATCGTGCTAGAATGAATTCCGTGATGATGAAGCGCCTTGCGTATTTTTGCCGCTACAGGCATGAAGTCATGGTTCCTCGAGGTAAGAACATGCACAGAGGCGATGATTTTGGTCTCTGACAGCTGCCAGACATGCAGCTCATGGACCGAAAGCACCCCATCGACGTCTAAGATCGAATCGCGAACTTCATCGAGAGAAATGGTTGATGGTACACCCTGAAGCAGGATAAAGGATGCGCTGCGCACTGAAGAAATGTCAGAGACGACAAGAGGACAGATGTTCGGAAGTACCTAGAGGTAAAGCCGAAGAGAAGATGATAACGGTTATAACCAAACTGATTATAGGATCAAAGTAATACTTGAAGCTCCAAGAAGTGAGCCAGATCACCAAGCCAGTTGCTATGACTCCGACGTTCCCCAGCGCATCTCCAAGGACGTGAAGAACCAATGCGCGCATATTCATAGATCCGTGAGAATGTCCATGGGAATGTTGGTTGTCGCGTTGGTTACCACTCGACACACCAGGATGCTGATGAGCATGGCTTAACAAGGGCGTGGCTTCACCAGACATAGAAGGTGATTCCAAATCATCGTCTGTGGCGAGGTCTGGGGTCAGTACTCGGGCATTTCCACCGGGAAGCGAAGCTGTGTCCAGGGTTCTCGATAGCGAGCTTGTTCGACGAGCTCGAGTTGGGGAAGGAGATCTGGCTGCAATTTCCTGCGCCGTCCTGACAAGCGAGGCGCGGGTGGCGGCGGGATGTCCATACATGGACGAGAAGGAGTCCTGTGATAGAGAACGTGATCTGGACCGAGGAATGACGATTTTTTGTGTCGGTGTGACATCACCGGGTTCTACAAGGGCACCGTTTGGGGTAGGAAGGGGCGGGGTATCGTGAGAGTGGCCATGTTCTACGTTGTGCCGGAGTTGAGCGTGGATCAGTATGGGGGCAGTGACGGTAGCTCACCATGGAACAGGAACAGCCCAAGCACGTTGGATGCTAGGCCAAGAGACCCGACTATGACCACCAGTCGAGGATTCGATATCTCTGCCAAGGCTTGGCTATCAACGTAAGTGTCAAGAGGAATGGAAGTGGCGCTTGCCTGGAGTGCTGAAGAACCGCTCGAACGCTTCGAGTGAAATCGAGAAGCAGAGAGCGAGCAAGAATACACCATTAACGAGAGCTGCGAGTATTTCCGCTCTGTGCCAGCCGTAAGAATACCGTGAATCCGTATCGGTTTGGGCAGTCAACTTGGAAAAGATGAGTCGAGCTGGACATCAGCATGTTTCTGGCTTACCTTGATCGCGTAAAGGGCCACAACAAGGCTCATGACATCACTGCAAGAAGATCTATCACTGGAAAATGCACCAAAGAAGGGCTAGGACAGACTTGAGCATATGGAAGCTGTCCGCAACGAGAGCAAGAGATCCAACGGCATATCCTGTGAGACATGTGGTTAGGCAGTAATGCATGCGCCAAGCCACTGAACATCCTTACCAACGATAAGTTCGACAAAGAAAAAGGCGATGTCGATGACTAGAAGCGTCGTTATCTTTGCAGAGCGGGATACGCCCATGATGATAGTAAAGATGGAGCAACGGACGAAGACACGGAGTCGTTTGATGCAAAGTAACTTAGTTGTACCAGCCGCCCAGACATAAAGGGTGTCTATCGGATTCTCCGGCCGAAAGCAGTGCATCATTGTATGCTTGTGCTTGGCGCTACCTGTCTTTTTCGCTCATCGTTGGTCGCGTCGTCAACGCTTGTACACAATCAATATGGCCGTCCCTTCCATGGCTGAGGCCCTCGCTGCCTCGCTGCCAGCCCAGAGCTCCATGCCGACACCAGCAGCTCCTACATATGAGGCTATACCAGCGTCCATGTCAAAAGTAATCGACATTGAGGCAGACATACCGCTAACCTGTGTCCAGCTGGATGGGATGGTGAGCTAGCTAGTGTCGGTCTCGTATTTCCGTATCTGAGAATAACAGGTCTTCTCTACAGGTTGTTTCCAAAATTCTCAAGCATGCTCGGGAGGCACCTGCTACTTCCGCCCATGGTCTACTACTAGGGCTCGATCTTGACGGCACCCTCGAAGTGTCCAACTCCTTCCCTCTGCCTCATCACAGTGGCGATGAGGACGACAAATCTTCAAAATTTGCAGGTGCGATCCCCCTTCCCTTCCAACTTGGTTATATATATTGATTTTTTAAATATGTCAGCTCGGTATCAGGCGTCGATGCTTCGCTCACTGAAAGAAGTTCAGGCAGACGATAGTGTCGTCGGATTTTATCAGGCTACGACACTGGGTGCATTCTTCCATCAAAGTCTGGTCGACACGCAGGCTATACACCATGACAAACTTCGACATGGTGGAATAGTCGTTGTCCATGGTATGCACCCGATGCTCTATGCCGGAATGATAGTAATCTGGTTTCCTCTTAGATATAACGCAAACTGCGCGGGGTAACGCCTCTTTCCGTGCTTTTCGCCTGACTGCTTCCTTCTTGGATGCGTACAAGGCGTCCAACTTCAACACAGCAAGGTAATAATAGCGATTCTAGCCCTGGCGCTTCCGCTGCTAACCATTTCTTTCAATAGTCTAGTAAGCCACCGCCTAACGTTCTCCACAATAATGGAAGAAGTTCCACTCAAAATCCGTACCAACCCTCTCCTCAGCTCGTTCCTCGGGTCGCTCTCTGAAAGACACCCCACTACCCTGTCCAACTCGCCCCCATATGCAGCAGCAGATTCTGCCCTTCCTCCTTCGTTTTCGGTCTTGGACTTGGGCTCGGCAGGTCTGACTAAGAATTTGGAACAGATAGCCGAGGCCCTTGACAGTTACCGAACGGAGGAAGGCAATCTGGCCTATTTATCCCGACAAATTGCTCGAGAGCGTTCACGGGCAGACAACTATGTAATGAAACGGAAAGAGGAGAACATCGCCCGGGTGGCACAGGGTCAGGCGCCTCTTCCGGAAGAGGATGTAACGCGATTGTTCAAGATCCCAGCGGAGCCGAGTCGCCTGGAGAGTCTCTTACTTCTGGGGCAGGTGGATGCTTATGCAAAGAGTTTGGCAGGGACGGCCAGCAATGGGCTGGTGAAGATGTACGCCGCGAGGGCCGGTAGCAACGTTTGAATAGGCAATCGTTTGGGCCTTTGTGATGATAATCTTTACATGAGGAGCAATTATGATGTTGTTTCCACGAGTGCCCCTGACCAAGAAAAAAAAGTTTTGGTGCGTGAGCTATTATTAAAAACCAATAAATAAAGGATCCCTTTGAGCAATTTCCCTTGCCTCACCTTCATCTTGCAGGAACTCCCCTCCTTTCATTCCATTCTTTCAGCCGCCCTTTATAAAGACCCTCCTCGTCCTTCCTTTCTCTCGCCCCTCCTGCAAGCATGTTCCCCTCCTTCCTTGTCGTCCTCACCTTCATTTCCCTTGTTTCCGCCTTGGCCTCCCCCCACATGTCCCATGCTGTCCACCGGCACCGTTCTCTGTCGGCTCGCATTGCAGCGCCCGTCGCTGAGCCTCTCGTTGGCGCACAACCTGTCGTTCCCAAACGGACCCGTTCCAGGAGACAAGCTCGCAGGGCAAACTCAGGGCGGTGCAATGCAAGTTCCGTAGCCCAAGCCTCCTCGACGGCACTGGCCCAGCAAGCCTCTTCGACTGCTCCCTCGACCAGCGCCACTCCAGAGTCGACTAGCGCCGGACCTGCTACTAGTTTTACTCCAGTGTCCACAGCTGTCAGGGCGCATTCTTCTTCTTTCTCTTCCTCCTCTTCTTCTTCCTCGGTCGCTCAGGAAACTCAGCCAACGGCCACTCCGACCCCCGCTCCGCAAACAACTGCCACCACATCCAGTGCTCAGGCGACCTCTACCTCGGGCAGCTCGGGTGGCAGTACTTCCGACTCACATACCGGAGAGAGTACGTGACTATTCCCCCTGCACTGCTTCCCTTGGACTCACCTGCTCCTTTAGTCACCTTCTACGAGAGTACGTCGCTCCCACAAACGCCGGCGTACGTATGGAAGATCTAATTATACATCTAGCTGGCCTGGGTTCTTGTGGCATAACCAGCACTGACTCGGACCACATAGTCGCGCTGTCACAGATCCTTTATGATCAATACACGTATGGCCTGCCACCCTTCTCTTCTTGATCTCGTTTTGACGGCTGATCTCTTCCCGTCAGGCCCGCCGGGAACGCCAACAGGAATACTTTGTGCGGGAAAACCATCCACATCGAATGTACGCGTGATCCTTTGATCTTATTTAATACTTGTTAACCTCCTAGCAACAGATGGTGGCAAGAGCACCGATGTTACTGTCGTCGACCGATGCACTGGGTGCGCCGAGTGGGACTTGGATCTATCTCCAGCCGCTTTCGACGACTTGGCATCAGAAAGCCTTGGTCGCCTGCAAAGCGCGACTTGGAGTTTCACCTCATAAGCCGCTTGGCATTTTCTTTCTCTCTTTATTTTGCTATCGTTATTGCCATTCTCGGTGTCCTAGAGTCATTTTATCTTCACCTCTGACTGGCCAGAGGTAATGATAACTAGGAGAATGTTTTGGATTGACTGCGTCAAAGTTACTTAGAATGCTTGCATCCTTGCTCTTGGGCCTGGCGTCTCTTATTGAAATTATTATATTGTTGTACGATATATTTACGGATAGATTTTAACACGGGAATAACAAAGTCATAGATTGACTAAAGACCAATATGAATCCTCTGTCGTGTCTTTTACTGCAGTGCTCACAAACGTGCACAACTTGTCCTCTGTCAAACTCACCGATTGCATGGTCGCAACGACGTCGAGTGCTAAACGCCTTACTGTTGACCCATGGGGAAGCTTAGTGAATGGCCCCGGGATTTGACCGCGAACCGGATGTTCAACGACAAAATATGGCACCAATCTGGAGCGCAGCGACCCGCTTATCTACAAGAAGGCATATCAGATCTCAGTCTCCGGGTAATATAACTAAACTCGCCTTCTCATGCAGCACTTCGGGCTGGCGTTGAAGCAGTCGAAGCAAGAATCGCAAGATGGTCTACCAATCATCAGAATCCCACGGCAATTAGACGGCCAGAAAACGTACCTCCGACAACGCGAGATCGGTGTTGCCGAGTTCCCATAAGGTTTTGGGCAGTGACTCTATCCAATCAACAAGCTTCACATGTTGTGATATTTGGCCAATCTTAAAGTGGCCTCGATAATGGCGATCGGTGTTCATCTAAGAAAATTGTCAACACCTGGTAGCCAGAACTTTTAGGCACTGCACCAACGAGTATCAACCGCGATATAAAATCGACCGTGGGCTTCTTAAGGGCAGACTTCGCCGAAACTACTGTTCCATGCTCAAGAACGGCCCCGAAAACACCATTTGATGTTTGAGAAGGCGTATTGATCAGTGACCACATCGTAGGCGTCAACGAGGTGTATGCTGCGGAAGTCAACGAACGCGCTACTTGGTTTGATGATACATTGCCACCGGATAGTTCCCGAAGAACATAGTCGCACACGATATCGTTCTGTATTGACAGCTTAGACTTTTCGGTTTTATTCGGTCGTTGCTGTCGCGACCGAGTGTCTTGAGATGTCAAAACGAGAAGCGAAATAAGTTCACAATAGACGAGATTGAGGTCTTGAAATGCTTGTTCAATCTGTTGGTAGGAGGTGAATGGAATCTTGATCTTAAACGACTGCTAACAAACCTTGATGTCGCGTTTTCCACCAGGCCGGAACGGGAAAAACGGAGTCATGTAACCGAGTAAACTTGTCAGGTTCTCCAGCAACGATGAGTTTTTCTGCTGCCGAGTGAGGGCTAGGTCTTTATCGATTAACGAAACAACTAACTGTATCTTGGATATGGGAAATTTCTCCATATATGCTGCGAACGCTGTCGGAAACTGCCAGGATCAGATCAAGTTCAACCTCTTGAGGATTTGAACCGGGAGAAAACACGGTGGGGGCGTAATCTAAAAAGGTGGATACAAGCGTCGATTGCAGGGCTCGAGCAAGACTCTAGTCTAACTTAGTTTGGAAGTTATGTAACGAGCGGAATGCACTCACGCTAATGAAGGTGATGCCACCAGGCGCATGCGAATCCAGATCTTCAGACATGTTGAGCACATCAGGCAAGTACTGATGGCCGCCCATCGATGAAGACGATGGTCCGGCCTCGTTGAGTACGAAATCTTCATCCCCGGTCGTATCGTCGGATTCGTCACACCACTTTCGACAGGGGAGCTCTTGGTCTTGATAAGCAGAAGAGGGTCGAAGTAACTGCTCAAACGCTCCGTAGGAAGCGGGTGATTCAAATGAAGACGCGAGATACCAGCGGGGATTACTATGTGACGTTAACGAGAGGGCTTGTCGCAAAAATGTAGCAAGAGATCGTAATATTACCAGCTTCGACTGCCAATGGTCGACCGGTCAGGGAGCGGAGTTATTAGGAAGGAATTACTTACAGCTGCAGTGAGTACGGCGCTAGCAGTTGACGTTGCTCTGATGGGCCCTACGGAGTTATGAAGAAACTTCGCAGCGATCCATTAAAAAGCATTCTCACCGTCATTTTCTCCGAACTTCGTTCCCGCGTTCAACAAACCGAGATAACCTTCCAAGACCCTTGCCCCATGCTTATCCCCACATTGATTCCACCCAGAAATAACTGGTTCCGGTATATACATCAATAGCAAATCTAAAACTTTTATGGCGTCAATGCGAATTTCGGGGAAAATATGGGTTTGCGCGGAAGAGGTGAAGAGTAGCAAGGTCGGTGCATGGGGGATCAATTGCTCCTGGAGAAATCATTAGACAACAGGTGTAGTTGGTGAGGGCGACATGCTTTTGGTATCCGGGGAAACAACCAAGTGAAGAAAGAGAGAAGAGCCTTTCGAACCCCAGGATCCTAGGATGACAGGTGAAATGATTTCAAGATACATATGGCTAGAGAATTACCTCGTCTCCAATTAGTCGTACACATGAATTGAACAGTGTCGTTAGTGATTCATTTATAATATGGGGATGCGTTTCAAATAATTCTCGAAAACCTGCGAGCGCATCTGCAGCAAACGTGAAACGACGAAGAATGCAGGTAGTATATGATCGTACCTTTGCGAGTTGCAACGCCGTAGTGTTTAGTATGAGCCACGAGTTCGTCGAACGTTAAACGCCGCTTCGTCGTCGGGGTATCATCGTCTCTGTCCTTCGTAATGCTCTGCGACGGCAAGGCAATCGCTAGTTCCGTATTGATTGTCAAGTAGAGGAAGGTTTGGACATGAACTTACAACGAGCCTTAAACGACGTGTCTATAGCATTGCTAGCAACCTGCTTTCCCTTTCCTAGTTTTAACTTCGCTTTCTATACGCAGATTAATTTCGATAATGGCTGCTCTCCAGACAAGCTGAGCTTACCGTGAAATCAGCGGCCTTGTCTTTCCGTCTTTTGGCACTCTTAGGCATCGTGGGCTGTTATGCGTAGTAGACCTTTCTGCACTGTCTTCGAACGATGCAGATTCCAAACAGTCTAGGAGGGACCAATGGGTGGTGACCGTAGTAGATGGCGGTTGAAAAAAGAATTTTGACTTCAGTCGGGCCGAGCTTCCGAGCTACTTTCTCAACTTGAAGTTGGTCCCCTTTTGTTGATTATCTCTGACAATGAATGCTCTTGTCCGGCCCCCACCTGCGTACAGGATTCTATGACTCCCTTCCATTAGTATATCTGAACCTCATGTCGAGCTTCCGAATCACGGTCACCTGCTCAATTACCGATGTTATCCCGAGAAATCTGTTGGAAAACTGGCTGATGACCATCCCCTGGACTCCGCATCTGAGTACTTGAGTGCGGAGACTTCAGTCCTATATAGTCCGACGGTTTGAGTCTTCCCGTCGCTTCCATTTTGCCATGTCACAATTCCTTCAAGCATTTTTACTTCCCTTGCTCTTTACCTGTTGGCCTGCTTTCGCTATAGGCCCTCAGATTCCGGACGGATTTGTTACCACCAGTGGTCGAAACTTTGTACTTGACAATAAGCCATTTGTACGCGTTTCTTGTCTCTACAAAACCCCATGAATCCGTCTGATTCATAGCACAGGCATTTGTTGGAGCCAACTCTTATGTTAGTCGATTTTGTGATGTTTTCCTGCCACTACAATCTCATTCCATCCAGTGGCTCCCGCTTCTTACGTCAAATGAAGACGTTGAGGCCACTTTCCAGGAAATGGAAGATGCTGGTGTCAAGGTGCTTCGAACATGGGCAAGCGTTTTTCCCTGTAGTTATGTCATGTAGACTCTGATGTCCACTTTGAAGGGCTTCAACGCTATCAACGAGTCTGAGCTAGCCGGCGCTCTGGAATCTGGCCTTACTTATTATCAGGTATCAAGTCTTTCCTGGGGCTTATTATACAGTTATTTGACGAATTGGCCCATATTACTGCTCAGGTGTGGAATAGTTCTGAATGGGTCTTGAACAATGGACCACAAGGGTTGAGGCGTTTGGATGATGTCATCACTACTGCTGGAAAACACGGAATCAAAGTCATACTGGCCTTCACGAACAATTGGGTTGGTTATGGTGTAAGTTGGTTCATAATCGTACCATTTCTGCTGGCCTCATCTTTGGGTCATTCTTTCATTAATAGGGATCTGAACTGTATATAAACTGGATAGCGGGGGCATCCCAGACCCACGATGTTTTCTTTTCAGATCCTCGTATCATCGCCTCTTACCGTATGTGTCTCGCTGTTGCATCATTTCTGTATGAGGCTTATCCAAACTGGCGATAGAACGCTACGTCAAGATTATCGTAGAGAGATACAAGGATTCCCCGAATATCTTTGCCTGGGAACTCATGAATGAAGCTAGATGTTTGGGAGATCTCCCCGGTGGTCCTAATTGTGTCCCAACAAGTGGGCTCATCAGCAGCTGGTATAAGCAACAGGCAGACTTCGTTCGAAGCCTGTAAGTGTGTCTAGTTCTGCGTTAACGCCTTTCCGAAGTCACTAAAACGCGCCTTACTAGTGATCCCTTCCATATGATCACCACTGGCGGCGAAGGTCAGTTCAACTGGGACAAACCTAAGCACTACTGGTATAATGGAAGTTTCATTTCTGATTACAACTACAATGGGGAAGGTTCGTTGTCGGCACCTCGCTCTTCACTTGTCTCTTCCTAACATGCCTCTCAGCCGGTGAAAACTTCGATCTTGATCTGACATTGGACAATATCGATTTCGGAACGTATGTGAGTCCTGGCGGTGGCAACCATAACATCTCCCTCCTAACGCGTACACATAAGCACATGTACCCCCAATCTTGGTGAGAAGTCTCCCTTCGGGACGGCGTTCAACGCTGAAGTGTACCTAAAGGTATACAGAACTGGTAAACGTTTTAGCATTTCTGGTTCGCAAACGAGTCTGATATTTGAGCGAATTTGAAGGATACGCCGGGGTCCAATTTCACAATACAACAATGGGGTCTTGGTTGGATTAGTGAACACTCAGATGGTACAAACGCTGCACACATATTCGAAGAATGATTTTCTGAGCGATTTTTAGCTGCGCGTAAAGCCGGGAAACCTCTGGTGTTGGAGGAATTTGGTGCTACCGGGATCGGTAAGTCTCGGCCACGACGTTGACTTCCTCATGCTAATACCTCGAAGTCAATAAAACAAGCATCTACCCCGCTTGGGTAGACCTAGCATTAAAAACTGGGCATTCGTGCGTATCACGCATTTTATTTCTTAGCCATGCGCTGATAGTACTTTATTTAGAGGGTAAATGTGTCGCTTCATCAGTGCCATATCAGGCGTCTGACTTGATACACTCTTAGTATCATGCCTTGGCAGTGGGGTCAGCTCGGTCTAACAGAAGGAAACCGTGTGATCAAGTACGCTGACGAAATTCTTGACGGTGCATCGCCAAACGATGGTAAGTAAGCATCATTTTCTCATTAAACAGGCATGTCACCCCAACCTGGGTAGGGTATGCGATCTACAAAAACCAAACTGAACTCTGGAACATCTTCACGTATGCTTCTCCCAAGCTCTAGCACAAGCGGCAATTTAAATAATTCTTTTCCTAGGGGCGCGGCAAAGGTACAAAACGATCGGACTCGGATTATGGAATAGTCAGAGTGCCTGCATATGTCAAGGCTTTTTCTTCCTGGCTGTCACTACTCAGGCAATAATATTAAACGTCAATCATAAATCTTGCACACCGAGGCAGTTAATAACCTTTGACACGTCGCTGAAGAAAGTTGGCCCACCTCGATAGATTGATTTACTCCCTACTGATGGTACAGCTGACATTTGATCCATGGGCCGCTTGTAATAGCGGAGTCGACGGTAAAGTTCCGGAAAATATCATGGAAGTACTACAGGGCAGATCTTGCCATGTCCGCACCCTTGATAAGATTATCTGTAGTCAGCGCACAACAAGAAGATGGTATACGATTCAAAGATAACTCAACGAGATGTATGCCTTCTTGGATCGGTGTTTAAGGGCATATTGGTAGGTGCAGCCGGCGGTGAGGACCAACGATACACTGTCACCCTCCTTCATCAACAGTATTCCACCTCTTGAACCGACTCCATCACTCTGAGCCATCGGCTGCAGCGTCACCAAGTCATCGGTGTCGTTAGTGAAGTCAAAGAGTACTTCGTATGGTACAGTGCTTGTTGGCATAGAAGTAATAGCGGGGGACAGGTCGGAACAGAGTGGGATAAGTTAGGCAGAGAACCGCACCCATTTCTAAAGGCCGAGAGAAGGACGTAGCATTGGAATCTTGAAGAACAGGTTAATTGTTCGCCGGAAGTGGCAGTGTCTATTGTCTATCGGGTTCAAGCGACGACAATAAGGGTCTATTTGAAGGGTCCACACCCACAATCTTTAACCCAAAAACGGGCCCGCCTGCGATTCATGGTCGCCAATGTCCGTCTAAGAGGCGCCTGGGACAGTTGACCGTGTGGCAATGCCATACCTGAACGAGATATGGCAGAGAAGAGAAGTTACACACCCAACAATCAACGACGACGGCCGGCAGCTTAGATAGTCACTGTTTCTCTAAGAGGACATGCTTACGAAAATGACAACCCAAGTCTGAAACGGATATGCGCAGAGTCCGGAATAGAACTGCTGAAAAGACTAGTTGCTACCCCATGACCTAGTACACCGGGAAAGAGAAAGCTCAAGAACTGTATTCATTAGAAACGCGGGAACATTACGGCAACAAGACATAATATACCATGGTCCGTTCGTAGGAGAAGAAAACCCATGGCCGTTCGCTAAATCACCACAACTTGAAGAAAGGTCGTTTCATGAAGTCGATCGTCATCTTAAGGCAGACTAAGTCGTCGTCGTCGACAGTGTAGCCGAGTATATCCACCGAGAATTTGCCTGTGATATCGGAATGAGGCACGCCCTTCTCGCGTAAATATAGCTTACTAGGTGGGATCTCTTTAGGTAACGTCACTGTCTGCTTGATGGTGTAGGGACCAGGCTCGACAGGGCAGCTGATGCTCGCGTTGGCATTGCGTCTGTTGATGGATGAGTTATTTGTTTAAGTCAAGCTTTACGGAGGCGTACGCTTCTTCACAAAGATCAAATGTCTTTTGTAGCAGCTTGATGAGGCCCAACTTGACAGTAACGTCTGCGTAAGCTCCCTCCTGGAAAGTGGGGGTGAGAAGAGAGTACCTCTGTATGAAAGATAAGGCCAAACCTCAATTCTCTCCTGCACGTAACCTTTGACGATCACAGTGAGATCCTGTCCAGGCTTGGGAGGGTCAGGTTTAATCTTGATCGACTCCAACTGAATGACATCCGTGGCAAGACCTTGGTGAGACCCAGTTGGATGTCTAGCAGTTGTAGATAGCTGTGACGTCTACTTACCGCAGTCTTTGTAACTCCAGCTCTCCGACGTATGAACCTCTTCACCTCCTTGTAGAGATATTTGGGTATCAGAGTTTCCCAGAACGGACGTTGCAGCAGCAGCAGCGAGGAACAACGACAGTAGGGTTGAACGGAACATGGTGGTACGAATGCAAGTGTGGCTGTGTGATGCGTACTTGCCATAAGAGGACGATATAAAACAGGCACAAATATAGTCCGTTGATGCATCGCTTTGCACAGTACTCCATTTCGTCACCGTCGTCTTTGCTTTCTCCTCCTTTCCACGACTTTCCCTATTACCACTACTTCGTCCTTCCCAGGTATTCATACCTGGCTTGCCCTTCTCTCGACGAGTAAGGAACATCGAATCATCGCCCTGTCGCCATGAAACCAAGAGAGTACTGTTGCTGCGCTCTTCCTCTCATCAATGCCGGAATATATGCTGCGTTAACCGAGCAGTTCGTCGCCGCCTTTGTCGCCGGCATCCTTTCAATGGCGACACCATCCAGTACGTACCAGTTTTGGCCAGCTCATGCGCCCTTTATATATGTTTCAAACAGTCGTCGGTGCCGCCACTCCCTCGTTTGCATCCTGGCTATTCGGAATCGTCTGTCTCGTAACTGCGGCCCTACAGCTTTTAGGATTCATTGCAGTTGCAAAGGTAATGGTGACTGTTCCCCGCTGATCCGGCAACTTCTTACCAAGCTATCTCAGGAAAAATCTATTCTCTTTCGTCGATACCTGAGCATTCATACCATCATGATCCTCGCGGTCTTCTCGTTGGCAGCGGCTTGGACGATTGTTTCTGCCACTCGCCATTCTACCGCCAAGTCGGACTGCATTAACGACTTCTTTGATACCTCCAATAGTGACCAGGCGGATGAAGCCGATACTCTTTGCCAGATTTTCCCGTGGGTCGATGTGGGTATCATGGGCGGTTTGTGGGTTCTATTCGCCATTGTGCATGTGCGTCAACCTTCAGATCCTCCGTTTTGCACGCTCACCTGTTCCTAGGTTTATTTGTATGTTGTTCTGTGCTCGTATAGCTCTATGCAGCAGAAAGACCATGCCAAGTACAACGCCCTCAACGACTCTGCAAACGCATTCAATGATAACATTCCCATGAATACTCGCGGTGACCCTTGGGACACCAGGCCTTCCACTGACGCACCATATGGACATGGTCATACTCGACAAGCAAGTGATATGAGCATGTCTGATGTCATGGCGCAACCAGTACGAAGGCCCACGGATGAAGTTTCCGTATATAGTTATTCACAGTATCCACCACAACCTGCAGATGCCCACACAACAGACGAACATCCGACGCCGAAGTATAGCGACTCGTTCTATGGGGGACCATCACCCCATGGCGAAAAGCCTGCTCACACGCAATCTCATCCGGGTCAGTTATGATTCGCTTTAGCTTTAGCGATGGTTCTAGCTGGGCAGCATTTGTGGCGGTCAAGCTGGTCTGTCGACGTTCTCTTTCCATGTCCAATATGATTACAGCTAAACGATTTATGCAGCCGAAGGCTCATTTCGGAGGAAAACTCCTCGTTTAGTGAAAGCTCAACCATGGGGCTAATCGATATCACCGTCGGACTTTTACATAGTTGTCAATGAGCTAATATCATCTATGTACTGTATTATCTGATGATCTACACGTTTTCGCTTTGCTCCCACGGTCCCAATGTGAGAGAATACCCTGAATCCCGAGCCAATATACGCCAGTGCACGTCTCGACTACTCAGCACTGAATCGCGAAGGCTGAGAAAAACTGATTGCGGCGGAGGCCGGCGACGCAGAAATGAAGCCTCGAGTTCATCGCACAATTCCGTCTCTTGCTGTACGAGAGGATCTGTGTACCATGCATTGGAGATCTTCAGCTTGAAGACGATGACTGATGCAGGTAACGCGGTAATGAAGGAGCTCCGTAATTCGCGAATAGTGACGAGGGATAGGGCAAAATACTCTAGCAACGGTAAACTGCGCAAACACGATGCAAGAGACGTGTAGGTCAGCTTACTACACCCGAGTAAAACAAGTTTTCGCATGCTCGCGCCAGGTCCCGAGACTAGAGACTGGAAATATCGATCAGTGATTTCGGACCCTATTCTGTTATTGCCTTGTGCATAACAAAAACTTTGCAGGTTTGAGTGATTGAAATGCTTCTCCATGCGGTGATCCAAATGGTTGCCGGTAACACATCGTATTGCCAGATGCGAAAGAGAGAGCACCTGTAATGTCTTACTGAATCTGACGCGACCAGACAAACGTAAGAGTTGAATATTTGAGGGAGAAATGGATTGAAAAACAACGGCTTGGGTTGAGGGTTCAAGATAGAGCTCGTAGAAATGGAGCCCCGACCGACCGGAAGGGAACATGGCGAGCTCAAACTGCAGGGACAACCGTGCGCCTGGAACTGATGGGGACAGAGTTATTGTAGATTATTTCCTTGGAGAAATAGATCTCACTAAAATCACGAGTTGGCCCACCACGCCTGCAAGCAAACACGCGGAGTCCCCTGAGTGAAGACATTTTCTCCAAAGCCTGATATAGGTACGAGACTGGTACCGTCTGCTGCATGTCAGCAGGATGCCGCACCAAAGAAGCGTGGGGAACGCGCCTGATCAGAGTAGCTGACAATTCTTCCGTCGTTTGCGACATCCGCAAACAGTATTTGGGAGGCGTGGGCCTCAGGTATGTTGGAAATGAAGGCCGTTATTTGTTGCTCGTGTGCGAGCGAGACGTAGGCCCTGTAGTGGGCAGCCTCCCAAGCAATCTGCTTGCAGGTATGGAGGAGGGCAAAATGGGCATTGGACGGCTGGCGGCTGGCGTCGACATGCTGGTGATTGGCAAGGAAGACGTCGTAGATGAAGAGACGCAATTCGAGTGGGATGGTCAGGAATGTCAACATGTACAAGTCCGGATCGGGCCGGCAGATCATTTATGATCGTGGCAGCCATGGCACAAGGTCCATAAGGTCTACCTGGGCTTCCAAGGCGTGCATTGCGCCTCATTGTTTTGGCGTGTTCTTGTTCCCCCTCTGCCGGTCTGTCTTCCCTTGCAATGGACCCTAGGAGGCACAATACAGCATTTCCACCATTTCGGTCTTTGCCCGCCCTGTATTATTGTGTCAACAGTCTGACAACAGTCATTCATGTTTATGGCAACCACTTTTCTATCGTTTTATTCTTTCTGCCTTCTCCGTTTTCCACATCAACGTAACAATCTGTTCCTTGGTCTCCGCCAGCATTGCCGTAATCTGAGCGCCACAACCTCTCCAGAAAGTAGTAAGAAGAAGAGGTTCTTGTCCTTGTTTGCCTTGCCTCTTCTCTCCTCGCCCATCGACACTTGAGTCGCCATTTCTTTCTCAACACACTGGAGCCCGAGCGCCTACCACGCCTTCCCCTTAAACGACTCCCACCTTCATGCCTTCTGTTTCCCAGAGCTATGATGTTCTTATTAATTTTGTCAACGACACATCCGATTGCGTTTCGATTCAACTCTTGAGGGACTACGGACGAGAAGACGGCGCCTTTACCATCATCCAGCCGTCTGATTCAGTCACGCTCGTGCTCGAATCCGGGTCCCTCTATCAATACTGTCTAAAGACACGCATCAACGTCGCGAGTGTGATGTGAGGCGTTTTTTCTATCTGTCAGATCATTTTCTAACGTTCTCGTAGTGTGCGCCCTTGGAGAGACATTCATTGCAATGTGTCTATCCTTTTCATCGACGGTACATCCCGCACCACCGAGTACCCATCGTCAGTCAACGGAATCATCGTGGATCGTTTATGGAGAGACTATCGTTTTGGAATATGGGATAACCCTTAGTAGTCGAGCGCGCGAATGGTCGGTGTCCTCGAAAAACATTCTGATTGGCCTCTGATCATCCCTTGCCCACCGTAGGTCTCGCCGAGGCACTACTACGCCCTTCATATATATATAACCAGTTATTTATAAACGTAATCTCACCGTGTACTTCACTGCTTATCTGGAGAGGAGGCCCATTTAATATGACTTTCATAGGTTTACAAGTTCCGGCGTTCGCGAAACACATAAGATCCATTGTGGTATATACAATAAGAACAGCAGACGCGGGACCACACAGTTACCAGCCAAATATAGCCGACTTGGCATTTAGACCTTGGCCATCAGCCTGCGTGTTTCTTGGGGTGTAAACCTCAAGATGATGGAGAGCACCTTAACAAGATTAGGCTGTACGCAACAGCTGTTAGATCGAGGGGAGGAAGAGCCTAGAAACACCAACCCTCATTTCCTTGTGCTCAAGGAACTGCAAAACAACATTACGAAGGTACTCCAGGTTGACCTCCTCGTCATTTTTATTGGACATAGCCGAGTCGGGTCGGGGTGAACTGCCAGGTGAAGGGGACTGGGACGGCGGAGGGGATTGGGCTTCCGATTGTACGCTCTCACCTCTTGTCGTCCAATAGCCGACGCCGGGGTTGCGTTGCCGCTCTAAAAGAGCAGCTGACGACTGCACCTTCCTTAACTCTTCGCGTAAAGTCTAGACGATCACACGAGAAGTCAATAACGCGAATGGCAAATTTGAGCCGAAGGCACCTTGTTGCTCACTCGAAGCTGGGCTTCTCGAGATTTACCCTCATCCACATTTTGTTCCAATGCAGTTATTCTTGCGGTATACTCTGATTGGTGGGATCTGGCGTCGTTCTGCAATTGAAATGAGATCGCCAAGAAGGCATACTTTAGTACGATGACACTTACTTCGGCGACCCGGGCCTGGTTCAGCTGTGAATGCAGCTCATCAACCTGCCTCCCTTGCGTTTCAAGCTCGTCGCGGAGCTCAGAAATCTCTTGATGAAGTTGATTTACAACACCCTCATCCTGCTCCTTGGATTTCACCGTTGTTCCCAGCGCACGCTTTAGTTCCTCAGTCTCCTTCACTTTTTCACGAAGCTTACGACTCCACTCGGCTTCGGTGTCGTTTCGCTCTTTCTCTATGATAGCGATACCACGCTGTAATTCCATTACTTTGGCTTCGTATTTGGCTTCACTGGCCACCAGAAGCCGGGCGACCTCTTCAGAAGAAACCCCAGGCTCGCGTGGTAGATCCGCTCGCCCCCGCTGTGCATCGAGTAATTCTGCATTGAGGAAAGAGACACGGTCCTCCAGCTCTCGCAACTGGTACTGAAGTTCAGTGTTTTGTCCTTGAGTCGACTCGAGTAGAGATTGTGAAGATTCGAGTTCCGCTTGCCGCAATTGCAGCTCATCGAAAAGGGAATTTTTGTCCTCTGCTAGGGATTTGAGAGAAGTTTGTAGTTGGGTGATCTGAGAATTCTTCATTGAAAGTTCCTTGGTGTTAGAGCTCTAGGAGAAATAGAGTCAACTAACAAGGAAGTCATAGTGCTAAAGGCCCACTCACCTTCGTAGTGACCGCATCTAACTCAAATTGTCCTTTCTGTGTTACTAATTCCTTCTCGTATCGATCCTTGAGAGCGGCGATCTCTTTGTCAAATTGAACCTTCAATCCTGTAACAGCTTTCTCTTTCTCTGCATTGGCAGTGTCAACATCTTTCCGGAGACGAGATTTCTCCGTTGAGTCTCTCTCTTTATACTCCTTCTCCTGTTCCCGAAGAGCGGAAACCTGTTTCAACGCTTCTTCCCTATCTTTCTCGGATTTGACCAGCTTCTGACGAACGGTCTTTAGCAAGCTGATAGCCTTCGTGCGCTTTTCCTCCTCGTCCTTCGCCACCTCCTTGATCTTGAGGATCTCTGCCTGCATTCGTTCTAGTTCCGCTTTATGCTTCGAAATGTCATCGCCGTTTTGAGATAGTGAAGTTTGGGACGCTTTCAACAACGCTTCGGATTCATTCAGCTGCGAGCGAAGGCTGTCAATAAGTTCTGATTGGGATTTTGATTCTAGGCGGTGAGTATCTCTCATTTCTTCAATCCGCTCATCTTGCGCTAGATATGTCACATATCAATATCGTGTTCCTGTCAAGTTGAAACACCTTACTCTCAAGCTTCGCGTCAAGACGCATAATTTCCTCTTGAGACATCTGCGTAAGAATATTTATTAGTAAATGAAACACTGACATAATGAAAGAGTAAATTGACCTTCGCTTTCGCCGACATGTTCTGCAAGTAGTCTCGTAAAGCATCACTCTCCTTGAGTGATTCCAACGGGGTCAATTCTCGGATAACTGCATCCGCAGCCAGTTTTTCCGCTTGAAGCCTTTTGAATGACGTTGAAACATCTAAAGTTAGGTATATCGTTGACATGGAACGAACAACAGTCAGAACAAACATAGCGACTTGCCCGCAAAGCGTTGTTCAACCAACTTGAGCCTCTCTTGTAGGGTGTCGACATCAACATCATCAGCGGAAGCAAGGGGTTCCTCCACAATGGGAGCTCCCGCGATGGACTCTTCTGCAACGGGCTCCACATCAACAGAAGGTTCTGTAGCGGGATCTGGTATGAATTTAGCAGTGGGTTCAGCCGGCGACAGATCTTGTGGTACAGGCTCTTCTGGTATGTATTCCTCTGCCATAGTGTCGCTGTCCTCTTTGGAAGAACTCTCGGGTTTGGGTGATTCACTCTCTTTTGGTGTTAAAGGAGGGACAAGAGGCTCAGGAGTAACCTCCGGAGACTCTGGACGATCCGGTGAGTTTTCCTCCAGTACCGGTGGTAATGACGGAGAATCTGGTAGAGGAGTTGAAGATGGAGACAATGGATGCTCAACGGTAGGCGCTCGAGGAGCTGGCGACGCTCTAGCAGAGACATCTGGAGTGGGACCATTGGAGACGTCCCCAATGGTAAAAGACGCGCGCAGACGCTCCTCAAGGCTGGATTTTTGGAGAGGATCCCGGGCGACGACGGAAGATGGAGACCTTGCAGAAGTACCAGGGCTGGCAGAGCGTGGAGATGTTAATGACTTGCGAAGATTAGATAGAGCCGACTCTGCTAATTGGCTCGATGACAAGGGGGAAGTCGAGGGCCCCGCCAAGTCGAGTGAGGCTGACCGAGTATGTGGTTCGCGTGGGCCGCCAGAGGCATCAATGTCGAGGCTGCGACGTGGCTGCGGTGCAAACGTCTCGACAGCATGCCGGAGCTGGGAAAACATGTGTGATGAAGGGAAAGGTTGAACCGAGTGCTGGTCACCGCTAATGTAGCATCACGTGTATTCATACAGGGTCTGCAAGGTATTCAAAAGAAACACTATATGCAATACAGCTTTATGATGTAGACGGCGACATATCCACCTCCTTTCCCTTCCCATTACTAACACCAGTGGGTAACGTATACGATGGAGTAGACGGCTCTATAGAGCCCATTGGCGAAGGTGCAGACGCCAACTGCCAGGCTGGTATTGACGGTCGTCCGGGTGTGGGTATTGGGGTCGATGGTGAGCTGGAGATATACATAGAACCTCGGCTCAACAACAGAGCCTTCAATGACTTCAACTCTTGCTGAAGTTCTGCCAACGATTGGGCCTGCGCTTCCTTGTTCCTGTCGATCATCTGTGGCGGACAAGAAATCAGCGACATACATAAAGCGAGTTGTACATACCTTTGGAAGCATCTCGCGTATTGTGTTGACTTCATCTCTTATCTCACGCATCTCGTCTCGCGTCTTAAGTTCACTTCCCCTCATCTCCGTAACGACTTGCTCGATGTCCTTGGTTGTTTTGTCAACTTTCTCCTTCTGCTCCTCGACAGCAGCCCTGACCAGCGCAGTTTCCGCTTGTATGTCTTTGAGCAAGGCCTCAGCAGCGTCGAACTGTGCATTTAGAGCATCCCGATCTTGTTCGTACGCCGTCGTACTAGGTGGTTGCAGATGCGGTAAGAGATATTTCTTGGAAGCAGTCGGTCGTGAGCTTTTAGGAAGACGGGAAAAGTAGCACACCTTGAACAGAGTAATAGCACCATAGGTTATTGTTCCTGACACGACTGCAGTTATCTATGACGCGTTCATTTCAGAAAGTAAAAGCGAGACGGTGATCGAGTAACGCACGAAATAGTCTCGCCAGTCCCACTGTGTTGAAGGAACGGTCGGGAAGGGTGATACTGAATAAGGTGCCGGATAAGATACGGGGGCAGATGTATTAGATGACTGGCGCAGAGCAATGTCGATTTCCTGTGAATTTAGTCCTTTCGACTCTAGGAATTGAACCCGCTGAGCCAGCGGCGAGGCTTGAGACTGCATTGCCGAATGTCAGACCACCAAATCAAGAAGAGAGAGAGCATACTTTAGGGTCGGATAGGAAAGCGACAGCATTTCGCAAGAGCTCTTGACGGTCTGGGGTAGACATTGCGCTAGGTCGTTTGGCGCGTGAATTGGGGACCAGCTCAGAACTGCGGGACTGCCAGAACTCGGAGTGTTTCCTCCACTCGGAGTGTCACGTGACCTTCGGCAGTCATCGGCATAGCGTCACTTCGTCACACAAAGGCATTTCTGTTATTAGGTATTAATAATAACTAAAGTAATTAAGATATTTATTAGTTGCATCTGAAGATGATACATTGACATGGACAACACCAAATTTCCTAAGCATGACCATATTTCACTGTCTTGAGTCTTGACCAAATCCTGGATGTTGGTACATGGGTTAATCTTAAGACACACCACTGATACCATCATCTACCATGAGATAAAAACTAAAGTAATTAAGATACTTCTGAAGATGAAATATCCACATAGACAATCCTTGATATTGTGATAGACATGTCTTAAGACTGGAGTGACTGTCTTAAGGCAAATACTCTCAAGTAATAAAGATACTTATCTGAAGATGATATATCCACATAGACAATGCTTAATTTGTGATAGACACATCTTAAGACTGGAGCAGAGATGATAACTTAAGTGATTAAGATCATTAGCCTTTGTATCTGAAGATGATATACTAGACAGCACTCAATTTTGATAAATGTGTCTTAAGACTAGAGCACAGATAATAAATAAAGTAATTCAGATATTTATTAAGGGCATCTGAAGATGGTATATCCATATCTTAAGACTGTAGCAGTTGTCTTGAGACAGATAGTATTTATGATATTTTTCTTTTGAGAACTGTGATGGAAGTCTCTTAAGACTGGAGTGCCAGTGGCCATCTTAAGGCAAAGACTATTTATGACTTTTTTCATCTGAAAAACATGTCATGGACATGTCTTAAGACTGGAGCAGCTGTCTTAAGGAAAATAGTATTGATGACTTTTGAGAAAATGTGATCAAGTCTTAAGATTACAGCAGCCATCTTAAGGCAAACATTTAGGAAATATAATATTGTTTAGATTATTATCATATTTAATAGATTTATTAAATACTGTCACAGTGATGTCAGTAGTCACAGATGTGGCTGTGTCGACGGTAAGCCGTCACGTGACACTCGGAGTTCCTACAACAGACAACCTCTCGACCAGCTGGCCCGGTTCCGTCCCGCCGGCCGACATTCGGCAGTTTCCGGCGGTCAAAATTTCAGCTATGGCGGTTCCTCTTTTCCCTCCGTCCATCATGTTACCGTTCGCGGCCTTCAAGGGCACCTCTTGCGGGTTGCTCGCTGCACGAGGTACCCTTCCGTGACTTATTTTGTACTCTATCACTCAGTGCAGGTCTCTTTCTCTCCAGCTACCGTCTTCAGTGCGACTTCGCGTCGTCTAGTTCCAAAACTCTCCGTTTCCTGGACTCCCTCGGCCTGGGGTACGCTTTGCATCCGGCGTATTCACATTTGGAACTGACTGTCGTCCAGGAACGCGAGGCTATGCCGAAGTCTACAACAGGACTAAGCCACACATGAATATTGGAACCATTGGTATACATCTTTCTCGTATGTCTACCGTTTTCTCAACATTCCTAGGTCACGTCGATCATGGTAAAACAACACTGACGGCTGCCATCACCAAGTGTCTTGCCGAGAAGGGAGGTGCACAGTTCACCGACTACAACATGATAGACAAGGCCCCGGAAGAACGAGCTCGTGGTATTACTATCAATGCTGCTCATGTCGAATACGAGACGGAAACGCGGCATTATGGTCATATTGACTGTCCCGGTCACGCTGATTGTAAGTTTACTGTCCTTTCCGCTATTCTGCACATCGACACTGCTGCCTTAGACATCAAGAACATGATCACTGGTGCTGCCCAGATGGACGGCGCAATCATTGTTGTGTCTGCTACTGACGGTCAAATGCCTCAAACACGGGAGCATCTTCTCCTCGCTCGTCAAGTCGGTGTCAAGAAACTCGTTGTCTTCATCAACAAGGTTGACCAAATCTCGGACCCGGAAATGTTGGAGCTTGTCGATATGGAAATGCGAGACCTTCTCGGGACATACAACTTCGACGGCGAGAACACTCCAATCATCATGGGCTCTGCATTGGCTGCTTTGGAAGGTCGTGAACCAGAGATAGGTTCCAAGAAGATTATTGAATTGGTACAGGCTTGTGACGATTGGTTGGACCTGCCCCTCCGTAATGTCATCTCTTTCGTTAACTTCAATGACGTTGACCACATTTATAGGTGACCTTGAGAAGCCTTTCCTACTTCCTGTCGAAGGTATGTCTCTGCTACCGGCCGCAATCGTGCAATATTCCATTTATATTCAGACGTCTTCTCCATCTCGGGACGTGGGACCGTCGCTACTGGTCGAGTAAGGCGTCTATTAGTTGCTTGTTTTTACGCCGCTCCATTTCCCTACAGGTTGAACGTGGTGTTGCCTCCAAAGGAACTGAAGTTGAGGTTCTCGGTCTAGGCGAATCATTCAAGACCACCCTTACCGGTATTGGTATGTTTTTTGTCAGTTATCCAAAAATCCTGCCTCTTATTTCGTAATCGCAGAAATGTTCCACAAGGAACTCGACCGGGTAAGTCATCGGCAGGTGAATAGACGCACGTATACTCAAAAGAGACACAGGCTGAGGCTGGCGACAACATGGGTGCTCTGCTTCGTGGCGTAAAGCGTGAACAAGTCAAGCGTGGTCAAGTTATCATCGCCCCTGGTTCCATGAAAGCCGTTAAGGTTTTCAAGGCCCAAATCTACGTGCGTGCTCTTATTGGATTTCTCTCTGATGTTTCATATCCATTCCGTTTAGGTTTTGACTAAAGACGAGGGTATTATTTCCACTCTCCCCTACTTTCTGTCTCGCCTGACTGCTACCTTCTAGGTGGACGTTACACACCTTTTACTTCCGGATATAAGCCTCAACTATTCTTGCGTACTGCCGATGTTTCGGTTGAACTAAAATTCGACGACCCCGCTAAGATGGTAGCTTCATCTGCCGAATCCTTCGTGACAGAAGCTGAATGCGTACCCCTTTAGGCCATGCCTGGTGACAACGTCGAGCTGGAATGCATTCTCCACACCTCTCTCGCCTTGGAGGTTGGATCTCGGTATGTGCATGCTTGCTACATTCATTAAAGAAAACCACTGATTATTGATTTAGTTTCACTCTCCGTGAGGGCCACAAAACTAGT
The DNA here is from genome assembly GCA_030407015.1 of Armillaria fumosa. Lineage (NCBI taxonomy): Eukaryota > Fungi > Basidiomycota > Agaricomycetes > Agaricales > Physalacriaceae > Armillaria > Armillaria fumosa. The sequence continues at coordinate 2,121,746 of JAUDYM010000001.1, forward strand.
AAGTCAATCCTTCTTTCTCGTTTAGTAGCTGACATTTACTGCCACTATAGTTGCAACTGGCGTCGCGGTTGAGATTAAGGAGTAGAGGACAAGATTTTTCCCATGCTTGAATTTATTGCATTCCCCACTCATTATCTGTAAAAGTATAATGCAAGCCGACATACTACTATCTCTCTACGTAGTGACTTGTAGTCCAGTAATAGGAAGGCGGGAGGTGAATTAAGAGCAATCCACAAACTTCGTGTTTGGAATCTGAGCGGGACTGAATACAAGCGGTGTTCCGGTGTCCGTTTATGGTTCATCCTATAAATTTTACAGACGCTATCGTCGCGGCTTTTTAGCATCTCTATCTCTCTGTTCTTCAATGCAGTCTGTCCTCCGAAACGTCACGAAATTGAGCGCATACCGCTCTCTGGCGTGCAACACTACGTTGGCAGTACCGTCAGCCCAAAGGTTCTGCGTCAGACCTCAGTTCGTTCGAACTCTCGTTAGTGCGTCGTCATCCAACCGTGCAGTCTCTGGCTTCTGAAATTCGGACAGCAAAGCGCTACACGAAGGATCATGAAACGGTCACCTTTGACGATTCGACAGGAATTGGCACCGTGACTATTACGGACCACGCTCAATCATCTCTCGGTGATGTCGTTTTCGTGGAACTAGCTGAGATAGGGACTGAGGTGGAGCAAGGAGGTAGGCATACTCTCCTTATAGTATTTTTTGGCGATACTCAGCAAGCCATAGGCCATATAGGAGCTGTGGAAAGTGTCAAGGCCGCATCAGACATCGTGCGTTGACTGTTCACTTGCTAAAGGGATATTTTTACTCAGTTCTTCCATCAGTATGCCCCAGTTTCTGGACTTGTGGAGGCGATCAACACTGAGCTGGCCTCTCAGCCAGGATTACTGAACAAATCTCCTGAAGAGAAAGGTGCGTTCGATGATTCAATTAACTGTTGCCTACCAAGTAACACCATTGCAGGTTGGCTATGTAAAATCAAAGTTTCGGATCCATCTGAGGTGCGTTGTTTTCCTCTCTGCACCGCCGTTGACTCAATAACAATCCAGTTGGAGGGATTGCTCACGGAGGAGCAGTACAAGGCCGAGAACAACATTGAATCTTGAAAGGGTCGCACAACATCCAGGGCCTCAACTGCTCAGATACGTCTTAGAGGAAGACTTCGCGGGGAAGATAGACTTTAGATTATATTATATCTTGCGCGAAACCGTTGTCATGCAATGAAATTGAGATGCTTATGAGTCGGGAGATTATGATTTCTGTGACGGCTCGTATTTGTACTTCTCGCCACGCGCCTCCATCCGTTGTTTGGCCTCTTCTAATGCCCATGTCTGAATACTGTCACTCAAGTTAGAATAACGGTAGCAGAATGTCATTAACGTGAGACGTACCTTGTGTCGGGTTTGTAGTACAGCATCACTGACGCGAAGGCCATTGTACCAAACATCCCGATGTACCAAATGTTCTCCCAATCTTCCTTCACTCGCTTCTGGCTCGGGGCGGGAGGCTGTTGGACGGTTGAGCTGTATCCTGAAATGTATGGACATAGGTGCACACCTTTTCACCGAAGAGGAATCCAGAAGGTTCGTTGTATTGAGGAGTGCCATGCGACGCATATCGTCGCCCGTGCAAGCGAGGAGCTCCTGCGCGCAGCAGACGCAGGGTGATGCTTGGTATCATGAGAGTCGACTATTGAGGAGGTCGTGGGGCAAGTCATGTGAAGTTGTTGCCAAACATACGACAGCATCACCGGAGCTAGCCGGAATCCAACTTGCAACCTGCTACTTAGAGCAAGCGAGTCAGATTTCGCCGTCGACAATCCCAGAAGAGAAATGCCAGTTGATTTGATATGCGTATTCTACTCAGTTTTTTCTTGATATTATAAAGCACGCCGCACCATGAAACCCCAACGGTACGTAAGCCTTCCATGGTCGAATCAGCGACTTCAATAATATTTTCCATACTATCATACTTACTGCGACAGCTTGAGAGAAAACATGACATAGCTCTTTTATTGTACCCAGATTTTCTGGTATGCTCTTCATGTTGTGTTATATATACATTACTTACTAACATATGATAACAGCCACCGGTTTCTTCATTACCGTCATCATGGTCGAGAGGATCTACATTGTGCGACATGGTGAGTATCGTGTACTGATCCACTACCCATTCTGAACAGCTTAAAGGCTTCCGAATGAACTGGGTCACAATGAGCTGGAAAAGTGCAACTGGGCTGCCGAGGGATCCTCCCTTAGCTGCATTGGGCGAGGTATTCCCTCTAGATTCGACGTATCCCAATCGATCTGACTTTCCTGGAACAGGCACAAGCGCAGGAATGCGCGTCTTACTTTCTTTCGTTGCCAGAGGATGAACGGCCTACCGCGATCTTCTCTTCCCCTTACTGTACATATATTTCCGACTCCAATACTCGATTTCACTAACCCACGGCTTACTAGACCGCTGTCTGCAAACAGCTTCTCCCGTCTCTACCGCTCTCGGTATCCCCATCTTCGTTGAACACGGTCTCTCGGAGTGGTATTCCCCCGTCGAGCCGAACACAGGACTTCATCCTCGTCCTGGACCTGCATCTTCCCTCGAACCGTACTTTCCAGGTCAGATATCCTCCGACTGGGACAGCATTCACTTCCCCTCGCGACTCGGAGAAACTGTTGATGAGGTGCACGTCCGCGTCGAGACCTTCCTGCAAGACTTTTTACCTCTGCGACCTAAAGGAGAGCGGTTATTGATAGTGAGCCACGCAGCAACGATCGCTGCGTTGGTACGGCTACTCAGCGAGGAGAGAGATATGCCCATCAGGATAGGGTGTTGCTCGTTGAGCCAGTTCCACAAGAACGGAAATACCTGGATCAGGGTCAAGACAGCAGACGGCTCCCATCTGAGTGGAGGATCCTTGAGAGACTGGGGTTTCCAAGATATCGAGGTCGACAATGGACGCGTTGTGAATGATCCCGGTGTGCCCGGCTCCGAAAATGAGAAAAACGAACCGGTGGGTTCGGTGGTAAGTAAGAATTTGAATGTTAATGTTACAAGTAGTCTGTAGTTATATAGAAGTCTCTTTTATACAAGTTAGAATGTCACCCATGCGCTCGCATAGCTTACACTTGAGTCTCTCAATGTTTCGCAAGCGCTGCTCTGCTCATAACGTACCCACTTTAACCTCGACTCTTTCCCCAATGCCGTCATTGCACCTAGCAGTACGCCGATAGGATGCCTGCCACATATCGTGTTCCTGGTCTTGGAGAGATACGCTGCGAACTTGATGTGTGCTTCCGCTGGTGGGAGTGTAAGGATATCCATTGCTTCGTGATCAAGTTGACTGATTGAAGTATGGATAGGGTTCACACTTGTTGATGCGGAGCGGGTTAAACGTACTCCGGCGGTTCCTGGTGTAGGGGAAGGATAGTAGAAAGTATATGAAAAGCGGGTGCCCCTGCACATCATGTATAGACGATAGAACATTGATCAGAGTAGGGACGCACCAATGACAGAAGTCACTCGATATGACACAGAATGTGTCTTCGCAGTTGAGATAGGGAGCTAGCAGAGCACCGTAGGCTGCTTCATCTTCCTTGGAGACAGAGCCCACGACGATAGGAACAATGGATATGTCTTTCCTAGCATTGAAATGAGTACCATTTCTGAAAATCTATGGACAATCTCACCCTTCAAATATCTTCCTGACGTACGGAAGGTGCATCTCCAGACTGTGCTCCGCCTCGTCGTCTTCCTGAGCCAAAGCCTCAAACTGGTTCGTAGCTCTCAGTTCCTTGATCGCTGCGACACTGTCAGCATCAGCAGGTGCCAAGAAGAGCGAACGCACTATCGAGATCCAGGGGTAAGTTCCCAATAGGCGTCTCGTACTCCTCACACCCCGACAGTGCGCAACCCTGAATGTAGAGGTGGTGCGAGGGACCAAGAATGAACACCCGTTTGCTAGCAGGCCATTAACGACTGTACGAGGGAAAGGACGAAGACTTACATCGGCTTGGTATCGATGCTCTTGTATGCCCAGGCAGCTGCAGGACCTGAATAGGTATATCCAGCATGACTGTAGCTGTTTCAGAGTCGAGATCAGAGAGCAGCTGATCAGACATACGGTGCTATGACTGCCTTGCAGCCTTGAATAGGATATGGCTCATCCGGGGTGACTGCAGAGAGCCAGCCGTTGAGCTCGTCGTTGAGGATGCTGCCTGTCGAATCTCCAGTTCATCACTCGAATTACAAGATAATATCGTTACCATCGCCAGTGTACCAGCTGCCGGCGTGCGATGCAGAGCGAAGATTTCTATGCAATCAGAGTGAGATATTGGCAGATGGCTGATGGAAACAAACGGACTCGTAAGTCATTCTGAACTTGTACAGTGGTCAAAGATGAAGCTAAGGATCACACATCTAAATCGGGTCACTACTAAATCAATCGAGGTGCATGGTCGCATGGTCATTATTGCCGCTTGTCGGAAGATTGGAAGAATACATGGAATATGAAGGGTGCAAAACGACAACGATAGTAGCTCTATTCCTCCGACCGCAGACGGGCAGCAGGGTTCGTCACCTTGACACCCAGAGCTTTGGCTCTGTAAACAGGTAAGAGAGAACTAGGGACAGCTGAATGGAGACGAACCTCTCCAAAATCGTCGTGCGGTTCCGGCTGCTCACGTTGTGGGCAATCTCGGCAGCATAGCTTTTGTTGTGCATCAAGAGAATCTCGAGTTCCCGGACGTTGCTGACGAGGAATTTTTTAAGGCCATTGGGAAGGAGATGGCGAGTCTGTGGTAGTGTTAGCTGGGGAAACGTTTTCACTGGACGTATGTACCTTCTTATTGCTGCCGTATCCAATCTGCAAAGTGAGGTCGGTAAAGTAAAATATAAGATGGGGATGAACGCACTTTCGGCATGGGCGTCTGGCCCTTGAAGCGACGTCGGACCCTGTTATCGATACCCTTGGGTTTCCGCCATGCCTCCTTCACACCATGGTAGCGATCTGACTGGTGACGCCTGCATTGAAAGCGGTGGTCAATATCAGTACTTCGTATGCGTAGCGGAAAACCAACTTGAAAGGCTTGGTGCGCTTCTTGACAATAGGGATCTTGACGGCCATGGCGGTCTGTAAGAGGAATGTTAGCCTTAGAGCCAAAAGTTGCTAGGAGTAAGATAAAAATTTGGCAGCGTCATCCAACTTGTAAGACACGAATCCATCCACTGACGGCGTCGAAACGGGTATCAAACGCATCCACTCGGTGCTCTGATTGCGATTCTGCAGGACAGGCAAAAAAATGAGCAGCAAGGATGGATACTCACGGTGTTTTTGAAGGATTGAGCTTGAGGGCGTAGATTGCTGTGTATTCCCCCAGAATGTCCGCTTGCAGTGCAAGATTACTTAAGAGGACCCCAAGGACCGATTTGGGCCAATCCTGGACGGGCACAGAACGCCTTGGATACTAATTTAGAGAGTCAAGGCTAACGAACGTCGAGGTACGATTTGATATAACATTCTTTGGTATTTTATACCGACTAGCAGAAGTAAGTTTATCAAGTTCTACGACCACCTAGTTGCCTGAGGGCGGATCTTCTTGGTTCCTGTCCTGTCGAGGCCAAGTGACACTTATCGGATCCTTGCATCATCGCTATCTGTAGTGCCATATTCAGCCAGCAACTCGTTCCACCTAGACATGGTCGTCGCCAGCGAGCAGGACGCTGGAATCGTCACCAGCCAGGAATTTCGGAACCCACGTGGGCGTGAACCGGGATCACCTGGGGTCTCACTGCACCGAAAAAGTCCAGCTAAACCAAGACCTTCGTCCGCTCCTCCACCAAGGCGCTACCTACTGCGCCTTTTCTCTCATACTATACGCATCAAGACGAATATTTTCGGTCTTTCTATGCTCTCGGCCCCGCCCCAGTTGGATTTGGCCTTTGATAGCGAAGAATGGACTCCACAGCTCCCTGCGCGACTGTATAGAGCTGCCAGCGTCGGTAGCTGGGGCGTTACCTCGATTGGCAGAGGATTCGACTGGGACCAGAGCGACGACACTTCCGATTCCATGTTCTCCCAGAAAGGCTCTCCACAGCAGAAAATCGACTCTCTGCCATCGAAGGAGACGCTTCGACAGCCCGTATACGAACCGTCGCTGCCAAGAGCCGACGAATCCAGTCATGGCAGAAGAACACCAAACGGTGTTTCCCCAGACAGCGCAAAGGTTATGCGTGTCGTCACCAATGTTACACCGATTTCCTCCAGTATACTAACCTCTACCCTTTCTACGGAGCCATCAGTATACTCCCGTTCATCGTCGCCACTACTGTCGACCACCCCAGGATCATCCAAATTTCCCACCCCCTCTCGTTCCCCCACAGCACCGCAGCCTCGGCGCCGTTCGTCGCAACAACGGGTGTCATTGATCGCCGGTCGGGTGTCAATTGCGCCTATAGAACCCCCATCGCCGCCGCCGATCCTGCAGAAATCGCTTAATCGTGCAGGCAGCACTAGCAGTCTGCTCAGTGTTGCTTCTAGCACACGAGCACCCTCTCCCGCTAGGTCATCGGAAGAGTCATTCCTTGGCGAAAGGAACATTTCTGAATTTCACATCGAAGGAGAAATCGGACGTGGTGCTTACGGGTTAGTGAAGCGTGCACGAGAAATCCTAGACAATGGTTCTTTGGGGGTATGTTAGATCCGCTTATCGGACTTTGTGCGACGATCTAACTGCGAATATTGCTAGCCGCCTCTGGTTATCAAGCAGGTCATCAAGTCGCGTATCCTGGCGGACTGTTGGAAGAAACATCCCAAACACGGCACCATTCCTATTGAAATCTACGTCATGTCCGCCATATCCAATACCTCATACGTACTGCCTCCGAAACGGCCATGGGACCCTCGCCGGTCCATTTCTCTCACATGCACCCATAGTCCGGCAGAGTCAGATTCTGACTGGATAGAGGGAAAGACCGTAAAGGGACATCCCAATATCTGTCCCCTTCTAGACTTTTTCGAGGATAGTCATTATTATTACCTTGTCCTGCCGTCGTCGACGCCAGAGCATCGCCCTGACGAGCCATCGCCACCGTCCGATCTTTTTGATCTTGTCGAGAGTTACCCACAGGGGCTTCCTCCGAGTTCTGTCCGCACCTATTTAGGACAGATAGCCGACGCATTGTGCTTCCTTCATTCGCATGGAATAGGTCAGTGTATGTTCATTTCAAAATGCGTTGACTGATGGTGATTCCTCAGTTCATCGGGACGTAAAGGATGAAAACGTTGTGCTGGGGCCTCACGGCAGTTGCATCTTGATTGATTTTGGTAGCTCCGGATTGGTCAAAAAACATGGCTGGGATTCCTTCAGTGGAACGTATGTACTTGCTCTATCACTTCAGAAGGCTGCCTCGAGGCTAATTATTATCGTCATCAGTCTTGATTACGCCGGTCCAGAAATTCTTCGGGGCGAACGCTATCAAGGTAAAGAACAAGACGTTTGGGCATTCGGCGTCGTTGCATATGTTTTGCTCGTCGGAGAATGTCCGTTTATGACTGCGGCCGAAGCCCAGGAAGGATTAGACTCTCCATTTGCTAGCGCATCTATGGCACTCGACGAGAGGTGTGGCGAGGAGAAGGAGGCTTTTGGAGAAGAACAAGATGGCGGTGGTGCACTTGGAGACGCAGCAGCACTTGTCAGGGCTTGCTTAAGGTTGCAAGTCTCGGCTCGACCAACATTTGAGAAAATTCTCCAGTCGCGATTTTTGGCTGGCAACGGTGGATGGACGACTTGCGATCCTTGATCGAAACTAAAACAACACGGAGACGAGGCGATTTGACTTCCAACAAGGAAGATGTATGTATTCATCAAGCAATTGTATCAACATAACCTACATTCGACACCCAAACCTGTAGTGTGCATGCCTCTATATCACCTCTGACCTCACTGTGCTGTTTTACTTATCTCTCTTTGTTGCTATTGCTCAGATACGTCTTAGATAGACTCGTTGATAGCGCATAGATTACTGCAGAGATTTCACTATTGTACTACTACTTGTAAGTCCTAATATCTTAATTTATTTTTGTGGACGGAGCCGATATCGGCGGTGCGGAGTCACAATTGAGTCACACTTTTATCAGCCATCTGATCAAATTTGGCTGTAATCGATAAAAAATTTTCACCGTCGCAGTATAACTAGACCAAACATCTCTCTTCCGTTTGTCTACTTTCTTCCTTCCCCTCCACCACCATCTCTCATCCCTTGTAACTTGTTGTACCTCTAAAGTAAGTGTTCTGTCTTCATCTTGCGTCGCTTCCTCTGTCAGATCTCGTCTATGTTTTCCCATCGCTGTCGTGCGCTTGTCGCCGGCAGCAACGTAAAAAATTTCTTCTGCGCATATGGACCGATGTCGTGCGATCTATGACGCTAACGTTCCCCTTTCCTTGCAGAACCTCTTAAAATGGGAAAGGAAAAGACTCACGTTAACGTTGTCGGTGAGTTGTCTTATCGGTGCCCCATCGTCTAGTCATTGGGCTCATCATCAAACATCGTAGTCATCGGTCACGTCGATTCCGGTAAATCGACCACCACGGGACACTTGATCTACAAGTGCGGTGGTATTGACAAGCGTACCATTGAGAAGTTCGAGAAGGAGGCTGCTGAGCTCGGCAAGGGTTCCTTCAAGTACGGTGCGTGGTGATGGCTATGCAAGTCAATCCTTCGTCCTGATCGTCTCTATCACCTTTCAGCATGGGTTTTGGATAAGCTAAAGGCCGAGCGTGAACGTGGTATCACCATCGATATCGCTCTCTGGAAATTCGAGACTCCCAAGTACATGGTCACGGTCAGTATCACAGCCTCTCGCATCAGCCTTTTGATCGATACTCATCTATTCTCCCTTGTAGGTCATTGACGCCCCCGGACATCGTGACTTCATCAAGAACATGATTACGGGTACCTCTCAGGCTGATTGTGCTATCCTCATCATCGCTGGTGGAACTGGTGAGTTCGAAGCCGGTATCTCCAAGGACGGTCAGACCCGAGAGCATGCCCTCCTTGCCTTCACCCTCGGTGTCAGGCAGCTCATTGTCGCCGTCAACAAGATGGACACCACCAAGGTACAAGATCTGCTGTTTCACCTGTTCTTTAGCTAAATTTGACTGTTATCACAGTGGAGCGAGGACCGATTCAACGAAATCGTCAAGGAAACCTCCACCTTCATCAAGAAGGTCGGCTACAACCCCAAGGCCGTTGCTTTCGTCCCCATCTCTGGATGGCACGGTGATAACATGTTGGAGGAATCTGTCAAGTAAGACCTAATCCAACTCATAATCACTACCTCTTAACATTATCTGTAGCATGCCATGGTACAAGGGCTGGACTAAGGAGACCAAGGCCGGTGTCGTCAAGGGCAAGACTCTCCTTGATGCCATCGACGCTATTGAGCCCCCTGTTCGTCCCTCCGACAAGCCTCTCCGTCTCCCTCTCCAGGATGTTTACAAAATCGGCGGTATTGGAACTGTGCCCGTCGGTCGTGTTGAGACTGGTATCATCAAGGCCGGAATGGTCGTCACCTTCGCTCCTTCTAACGTCACCACTGAAGTGAAGTCCGTCGAAATGCACCACGAGCAGCTCGAGCAGGGTTCCCCTGGTGACAACGTCGGGTTCAACGTCAAGTATGTTGAAAGTTGACTATATGCGCTATTTGCTGATACTGGTGCATAGGAACGTCTCGGTCAAGGATATTCGTCGTGGAAACGTTGCTTCTGACTCCAAGAACGATCCTGCCAAGGAAGCCGCCTCCTTCAACGCTCAGGTCATCATCCTCAACCACCCTGGTCAGATCGGTGCCGGTTACGCTCCCGTTCTTGACTGTCACACCGCCCACATTGCCTGCAAGTTCGCCGAGCTCATTGAGAAGATTGATCGCCGAACGGGTAAATCGCTGGAAGCCAGCCCCAAGTTCGTCAAGTCTGGTGATGCTTGCATTGCTAAGCTTATCCCCAGCAAGCCTATGGTGAGATCCTAGAGCTTGTTGTGATGACCTCTTATTGACCATTGATTTCAGTGTGTTGAGTCTTACAATGAGTACGCCCCTCTCGGTCGTTTCGCTGTCCGTGACATGAGGCAGACCGTCGCTGTCGGCATCATCAAGTCCGTCGACAAGACCGAAAAGGGTGGCAAGGGTGAGATATGACTCTACAATTTATCTTATTCACTACTAACTGTTTTGCAGTGACCAAGTCTGCCGAGAAGGCTGCCAAGAAGAAGTAATTAGAAGTAGAAGCACTGTATCTTTCCTTTATCAGTTTCTCACTCTTTACTTCTTCTGTTGGTCATACTCATCACCTGTGTTACTGTCATCATCAAGCATTGTATTCGCGATAACGAAGCTGGCGGCGTAGTCAGCGGCAGAGCGCCGCGTGTTTTTAATAATGTAGTAGAAGTCGTAAAAGCAATGAATGGATGCATGTATCGTGCCTTGCGCATTATGAAACCCAGTTTTTTTGGCTCATGACGTCACAAACAAGATGAGATTCAGATTTTAACAAGATTTTACATTATTGTTATTTCCATTCGCACTTGCGTATTACCGCTTAACACACGTGTTGAAGTGGCGTGTTATCCTCGACTTTCGGCCCAAAATCCCGGCCCACTGTACGCTCAAATACTTCCATCATGAACCCAAAAAGAGACCTAGTAAGGGCGGCATCCCAGCGTCCTTTAGATTGCTCGTCGCGAACGAAAGCGTGCTGCGCCTGAACTTCAATAAACTGAATGCCAATTCAGCCATCGCACAGATGCGTAAGAGAAACTAATTACCGAGACCGTAACGCTTGCATCATCAAGCGTCTTTCGTATGAGATCACGCCCCTCGCGAGGAACATGAGTGTCCTGGAATGCGTTCAATAACGGGTACTTGGTTGATGGGAATCACTTAAAATTCACCTGCTTTCCAAAAATCATCTACAAAGTCGAGTTTTAGGTTTGTGACGTCGACAGTAAGTACAACTGACCACTAGCTCGCCTTTCCCAGTCATATCGCCTTTGCGAACGCGGATCAAGGAATCATCCTGTTTACCCTTACCCAACGTCGCGCTGTGGATGTCGGTGCCAAAGAAACACACAGATGCCTTTACGCGAGGGTCGAATGCAGCCTAATGACTATCTTTACAAGGGCAGAAGTAGATGAAGAGAAACAGGACATACCCTAAAAGCCTATTGGAAGAGTGTGAGGCAAATTTGTTAAGTTAGTCTCAGTCATCGTACAAGGTGTCCTCCAAGGCACATTCCGGTCGCTGGATAGAGAATGGTCAGATGAAGAACAGCTTCAGAGGACCGAGTTGAAGGGTACCTGCGATACGCCCATTGCAATTAGGGAGAGAGGTAAGGAGATCGATGGAGAGGACTGCGTCCTATAATAGTGTCAGATCAAGACCATCAGACGATTTTGACTATTCAATAGCACCTCGTCATATGCTGCTACCTCCTTCTCGATCTAATGATGGGTCCACGGAATAAGAAGACGGACACGGACTGAAGTACTATCGAGACCTTATATTTGTTGCCTCTGTCAGTTCCTGCATATCTCTCTCAACTTGTGATTGAAGATCAGTCAGATTACACGCACCCTCAACATCGTAAGGAAGCGCCTCCGGTCCTTCAAATTCGTGATAAACGGAGGGGCATGCTAACGCAATTATGATCAAGGACGATCATGATATGTCACTGTTGTACCTACCAACTACGTATCCCTGACTGGCGATCTGTCCAGCGAAACGTTCGACTGGCCCAGTAACCTGGTATATTTCACCAAAAACAACAACGCCTGGACTCATCGTGAGGATCGATCGCGATAGGGAGTCTATACGACAGAACGACAAACCTGGAAACTTTGCCTGAGGGTAGTTCTGCACAACAGGCGATATCACAAAGATCCTGATAGGACGGCCATTGGCGTCGAGTTTGGTTGGGATGTCGTGGAATGTTTTGGTGATGAGCATGGTGGCGGATAAAGAGATCGGATGTCGATCGATTCTGCTTTTGGCTTAGACTCGGATCTACCCGAATAAATTCAAACTCGACAAACGTGCGTACTGCTTCCGTCCTTATAATGAATTTTAAGCGTGACCATGCTGTATTTTCGCCCTGTCCAGTATGGTTGAGCCCACTGCACGTATACGCCCGTTCAAGGCAGAGGATGAAAAGCTTGCAAAGTTCACTATTGGCAAGGCGAATATGGAAGGGTTGACGACGGCAAACACTAAAAGTAAGCAGATTTAGCGTTACCTTGGATTATTGGACCTCATTGTGGATCAGCCTGGCTGCACCCTTTGACTATCAGTATATGGGTTGCGCTATCTTGCATCTGGATCCAGTATATGCAATGGTGGCCTGACGCTCACCACGGCTATGTGTCTTATTTGAGGCCCGTGCCAGCATTTGCTTGCCTTGCAGTACCCATTTTGGCACTGGTAGATTGGTGAGTGGACCTCACAATATAGTCATTCGATGTTTCACTAGCTTCTACAGGATAAATCGACCGTATTTCGAAAAAGTGCTGCAAACAGTCCTACGAAAGCCAGACATGCACGACTTGGCTGGCTATTATACCCGTACTCCAGCCTCCGGCTTTTGGCTACTCGAATACGGAGATAGTTTCGTCGGCCTGATTGCCGTTGATGCATCGGTCGACATCGACTCCACTCCTGGCGTCAAAAGGAAGAAGAGTCAACCAGTATCCTCAACCGCGGTGATTACTCACTTCTCCGTTGACGAAAAGTATCAGTCTACCAACGTTCAGGATGATCTTCTTGCACATGCTGTCCGCCATGCTTTTACATCTAGTCCTATTGTTCAGCGTGTAGAAGGCATCGACAATCCTTTGGTCCCATTTACTGGACCTTGCTATAATACTGCAGGATTCAAGACAGAGTCGGTCCTTGAACCAATTGGCGTATTCAAGTGGAGGCCGAGCAAAAGGGTCTTGGAAAGGCCAGAATGGGAGAAAAGAGAGACAGCATCCCGGTAGTTGTACATAATTGTACTAGTTATAATTTATCTTCTATTTGAGTCATATACGGAATTCAATTTCAGCCTTTCACAATGACTAGCTTGCTCTCTTACTATGTTCATTCCAGACATTCTTCAATCTACCCGCCACTCTCTAGTGATTCTCCAGTCATCTGTCGCACAGTCATCGCTGCCCTTGTTCCGTAAAGTTATTGGACCATCACCAGGCAAGAAAGGGCAAGAAACTCTGTTGTTCTGTTTTCTACATCTTCCTTCAAGTCTAATCAATGGAGACGCCTCCGGTCTAACCGTGTACGACCGCATAGCCAGTGTACCAGGCTACGATGATAGTTGGATAGATCCTAAAGATTTTATCTCGAATACCGTCGAAAACTGTGAGTTGTCATCCCCAAATCCACTAGGCAGCCTTCCAACCCATCATTCCACAAGGTCCTTCGCAGCAGCTACACGTCGTAATCGACTCCGTGGATACCTTGTTGTCCGATATTGGAAGCGTCGCAGAGTCGTACACATTCCTCCGCGGATTGCTGTCCAAATTATCGGCGCGTTCTAGTACGTCGATGTCTTCTTTCAGTTTCCTAATAAAATTCTAACTATTGCCTAGGCCTCTCTCGCTTGACACTCCACCTACAAAACACATGCCCCCTCCTGCCATTACTTGTACAGACCTCCTTCTCGTCCACCTTGGCCCAATTAATTGCACATCCCCCCGCACTCCTCATCCACCTTGCCGTAGAATACTTAACGCCGCCGCCACCTGCTTCGCCAGAACCCAAATTCTGGGGTGTCTTCCTACCTGTGAGTGAGCGCGAATCTGATTTGGAACGCATAATATTCGGTCAAGACGGTGAGGGTTCTGGCTCGAGCGGAGAGTTTGTTGTGGAGGTCATCTTACGATGCGGAGGTAACCATTCTGGCAGACGGAAGGCTGTGGAGAGAGTTCTGGAGGGTTGGGACGTTACACGGAGTTCTCCCGTCGAGCTGACGTCTATGGAGAGCTTGAAAAAAGTATTTGGTAAAACACCGGTTGAAGAAGTACGCATTGATACTAGTCCTTCCTTCTCTGCTCTCATCTCAATTTGGCTAGGCTGCTCCGGATCCAACTCAAAATTTATCGTTCAATCTAAATCTCACTCCCTCTCAACAACAGGCAAGATCGCAAGTTCCATTGCCATATGCTCACGAAGGTACGCCCATATATTATGACATACCACATTATGTTCACTATTGGTAGGTAAACCGCTTGAGATGCCGGCTCCAACAGCAGGGTCAATCTTATATGATCCAGATTCTGCGGATGATATTGACGACGACGATCCTGACGAGGACCTGGATATCTAAAATCTATTCGTACTTTTGTTTCCATGCATTCCGGCGAATATTACGGTGTATCTCAAAATCCATTTGACTGGTGTCTAGCCCACGAACCCTCTTCTTTCAATCCAGCAGCAAAGGTAGAAAGGGCAGATAAAGAAAAGCGGCGACGGTTGTTCTTTTTCGCCGTTTCTACGTCAAGTGAAAAACGAACGCGAGATGGTCCGGCGACAGGTTCAGGACTAGGTGCACTCTTTGTGGATGGAATATTTAAACCAGGCGGAGGAAGCAAGTTTGCGGGGGTGCTTCGACGGCCTGGGTGAACTACTGGAACATCAGCGTCCTGCAAAGACATATTCTGGGCGTCAAACGGAATACTGTCGGGTCTTCTCGATGGCAAAGCAAGTGCAGAAACGGGACGTCGACGTCTGGGTGGGGATATTAAGACTGAAGACGCCGAGGGTGGGGAAGAAGGACGGGTGAGACGGGTGATAGCAGAGAGAGAAAATCGGTGGCCAGACTTGATTTCAGCTAATGTTTTAGGACGAGCATGCATTGCAATTTGAGCGTTCGCAACGACGTCCGATTCGAATTTTGGTACGCCATGGTTGTTTGTATATGGGGACGTGGGAGCACTGGGTGGCAAGACGCGAATGGAGGGTGGCGGGGTATTTGCACCAGTGTCCATGGGTGTGTAGGTATGTGCAGTCAAACTGGGGCGCAGTCTACGGATACGAGACTGAGAGAAAAAAAGGTAAACATATTGGTCGTTGAGTATGAACATGAACTCCAAACTCACGTTTCCTTCGTCGCTTGACCCTCGCTCGGGCGAACGAGCATCATCGCCAAGGTCAAGAAATGGGATGCCAGGAGGTGACGGTGTCCGCATTAAAGGAGCACTATGAGGTCTGGGAAGTTCTTTCCTACGCTCTTCGCGTCCAGCTCCCCCGGTCAACAGTTGCAACACTCTCCCTCCAAACTTTTTTACTTTATGCAGTATCTCTCGCTTTTTATTCCATGATTGGCGAGACCCTGCACGAGCAGGTCTGTCTGAGGCAACACTACGCGTGCGACGGTTATTATCGTCCGACACTTCAATCCTGGTGGTAGTCTCGATAACAATGGGGTCGAGGGAAGGATTGTGGGAGCTCCATACAGAGGACATGACAGCTGCAGCATACTCCGCGGCACTAGTCTCTACGGAACCAGTCTCTGACATTCCAATGGCTGGAGACGGTTCTACAGAAGCACCGGCTGATGAAGGATTATGAGAAGGAAAATTGAGTACATGTTCAGCCGCATCTAGGTTTAATTGCGCTCTGAATGATGACGTTGGTGACAGTGATAAAGATGGAGATGTGTCATGTACGGAAACAGAGTTGGTGGGAGTCACTGCAGACAATGCCAGAGTCCATTCAGGCTCGTTTACGTCGGATCGAGGAGAAGCGAGGAAGATATTCAGAACAGGGTTCCCGTCCATGCTCAGACTATCGTCTGGGGTGCCGGGAAGGGAAAGGCCTGTTAGCATAGGTATAGTAGGCGGAGCAAGTTCTTCTACTGAGGGCGAAACACGCTCTGGTGTATAGAGTATGGGAATCCTGAGTGCTTGATTGTACCGTGAAGCGTGGGATGACGGACTTGGCGACAAAGATCGGGAAAGTTCACGTGTACGTACAACGCCGAAGTCTTCTTCAGAAGACGTCATGCAGGACAGTGAACTGAGGTGGTCATAAGAGGCTTGAGAAGAGTTCGTTCGGGTTCTACTTCGAGGAGAGAGGATAGACGGGCTCGGGGAGTTGAAAACCATTGGGGAGGCCGGTGACGGGCAGGGAGACGATGAAAAAGATGAGTTGGCCAATACACCTTGACCATGGAACGATGTACTAGGACGGCCAGGGCTGCATTCGCTGAATATGTTATCTGGCTCTGAGCTAGTCGCATGATTCCGGTTTTTCTGTCCATGTATGCGCACGTTGTCGTTCATTTGAGAAGAGGGCGACGATTCAACCAGCGATTTGACCAGGACGCGCTCTGGGGTCATAGGTGAAGTGCAGGAAGTAGCAACTGATGTATCCTAGGCTTTAAATGTAACTTCCGCATCACACGAGCAGCAGGCGACTTACCACCACAGAAAGTGAAGTATCGTTCTAGTAGGATAATCTGATGTAAATAAACTCATGATCGAAGCAGAAAAAGGACGCACTGGATTGTATTTTGTCAAATCCGAATCATCTGAAGGCATAGATGGCGACACATTGGGGCAGGATGGAGTAACAGTAAAAGAGGCATGTTTCTTGGCATTATTATCGGGTTCAGACAGAGCCAGACAGAGCCTTTGATGGAAATTCAAAACACGGTCGAGATGCAAAGGCTCAGGCAACGTCGCCGATGCAGGAACATGCTGAGATTGGGCGTTGGCCAGAGTTGGAATCGGACAAGTAAGAGAGCGTTTGTGCAAAGGCGTAGCGGGCCATGCGCCAGGTATTGCTGGCGACGGACTACGAGCGCTCGTCGTCGTCGACGACGGTATCCGGAGAGGGTCCATGTGAGCGGTCAGTGATGCATGTGGAAGACAGGACGTGAGCTTGACGCGTTACAAAGCTAAATCGAAGCGCGCCTGTCCAAATATATCGTGACGGCTATTGCCATATATATTTCATTGCAACTCTAATGCCACGTTTCTAAAACCAGCGAGAGGCTAATGCTCTATACACGACCAATAAGTAAGTTTTCGTCTAAAGGTTACCCTTGACAGCAGCGTCGACGCTTTCTGCAAAGTATTCGATGTTTCCGGCATTCAAGCCCGCCATCGAGATACGTCCATCAGCGGTCATGTAGACATGGGCCTTCTCAGCCAGAGCTTTGGTCTGAGGTTGAGTAAGCCCAGTGAAGCTGGAAAAATCATGTCAATGAAGGGTGGCGATGCCCTCGGAAGCAACACACCTGAACATTCCAATCTGGCTCTTGATGTGGCCCCATTCACCAGGAGTCTTGAGGTCTTTGCTCAGCATGTTGTACAGCTTCTCTCTCATCGAGATAATTCTGTCAGCCATGCCCTTGACTTCGGCCTCCCACTCGGAATACAATGCAGGGTCGCTGAGAATACCATTGGCAATCAAAGCGCCGTGCATCGGGGGGTTAGAGTACATGGGTCGGATGACGATCTTGAGCTGACTGTCTACCCGAGCCTTTTCAGCGGGGTCAGCGGTCGTCAGGGAGAACGCGCCGACACGCTCGCCATACAAGCCCATGTTCTTGGCGAAAGACTGCGCAAGAGCGACTTGATGTCCTTGCGACACAAAGTGACGAACTGCGAAAGCATCACGCGAAGTAGACCCGGAAGCGAAGCCCTGGTACGCCATATCGAAGAACGGGAAGAGCTTCTTCTCCTGGACAATGTCGGAGATTTCCTTCCATTGTTCCGGGGTAGGGTCGATACCGGTAGGGTTGTGAGCACAAGCATGGAGCAACACGATCGATTGTTCTGGAGCTGCCTGGAGAGTCGCGTAAATTGCGGGAAGCGAAACACGTTCGCGATGACATACCTTGAGGTCAGCCTTCAAACCCTCGAAATCCAATCCAACCGTGCCCTTGTCAAAGTAGCGATAGTTCCTGACCTCAAGTCCGGAGTCACGGAAGATCGGAGTGTGGTTACCCCAGGAAGGAGTGGGGAGGTAGATGACCTTGGAATGAGGATAGTGACGGGCAAGGAAAGCGCCTCCAATACGAAGGGCACCCGTTCCGGAGATCGATTGAGTCACAGCAATCTTGGGGTAAATTGAGTACACGGAGCGCGGTAAGAACACGAGGACAGACGTACCGCACCCTGGCTCAGGGGTACGCTGTCAGCGCCGTAGGCAAGCTTGGCGGCATTTTTGGTGAACTCTGGGAGACCGGTGATAGGAAGGTACTCCTTGTCAGGATGGTTGGTAGCAATAAGGTCTTCAGCCTGTATACGCCTAAGTCCAAAAATTATCGAGTCACGTCAATAATCGAACCTTCTTGACACTGGTCAGGACGTATGGCTTGCCAGTACCGTCGCGGTAAGCTCCTACACCCAAATTGATCTTTCTGGGATCCCTATCAGCCTTGAAGGCTTCGGAAACACCTGTACATTTCCACCAGATCAAAAGTCAGGTAGTGTCAATGATGACACATAAGAACACACCAAGAATTGGGTCGGGAGGACCTGCGGGTACAGCGGACCAAGTAGAAAGAGTGCGAAGGGTGTTGTTTCCCAAGGAGCGACGGGCGACAGAACTGGCGAGCATGATGGTAGGGTACAACTTCAAATATCAAGGTTTGCTTAAATTTAATGTTTTGCGGGGTCCGTTTTTCGGCATAACTCGGCATGTCGGTGCTAAAGCGGACGTGTGGCGGCGATTTTATCCGATCATAGATTAGATAACAGAGCCTAGGTTCATTAAGGCCAAAACAGGACCTATCCAGTCGTGCACTCATCTTGACTCACCGAACGGAATAGCACCGAACCGTTTCATTGTTCATCATGGCAGAACCTACTCCAGAACAGTGAGTCGTATCTAGAGCTTTCCTAGGCCATTTCTTACCCAAACATAGAGTCGTCGATGTACCATCTGGACCATCGAAAAGCGAACTTAAGAAACGCGCCAAAGCCGCGGAAAAGGAAAAAAAGGCAGCCGAAAAAGCTGCAAAACAACAAGAACTAGCCATGCAGAAAGCTGCGGCTGAAGAGGCAAGTGAATGCGACTTTCTATTGACCTATCTATCTGAGGACATTTTCATCGATAGGACTTTGCTACTGAATTTTACGGACCTTTGCCCCTCAATCAATCCCAATCGCGTCCCCGTAGGCAATATGCTCAGATATCGACATTTTCCTCGCGCGATGGAGAGACTGTCTTGTTCAGAGCCCGCGTGCAAACGTCCCGTGCGCAAGGAAACAAGATGGTTTTTTTGAACCTTCGTCAACGAACCGATTCTGTCCAAGCTCTTGTGACTGTGACACCTGAGAAGGTGTCCAAGCAGATGGTTAAATGGACAGCCGGCTTAGCTGACGAGAGTATCGTGCTCGTCCAGGGTATCGTCAAGAAGACACCAGAGCTCATTAAAAGTGCTAGCGTCGGGGATGTCGAGGTGCACTTATCGCAGGTGCGTGTTGGTTATCTTTTCACATCGTCTAAATCACTTACCCGTGTACAGATCCATCTTGTTGCTGGTCTGGACACCAGGCTGCCTTTCTCTTTAGATGACGCTTCTCGGGGCGATGCTGAAGTAGATGCGGCTGAAACACAGTTTAATAAAGTTCTTCTGGACACACGGTTGAACAATCGCGTACTCGATCTTCGCGTAAGTTTCTCCGTCCTTCCTTAACGCCTCACGCTTAACCCGAAGAATCCTTGTTAGACCCAAACGAACCAGGCCGTATTCAAGCTCCAGGCCGCTGTCGGGGATCTCTTCCGCGAACACCTCAGCGCCAAGGGATTCATGGAGATCCACAGCCCTAAACTGCAGGGTGCAGCGACTGAATCGGGTGCATCTGTGTTCAAAGTTAGCTACTTCAAGGGTATTCAATTTTGTTGTATAGTTCTGGTTACATTTCTCACGGTGGATACTAGGAAGCGCTTTCCTTGCACAATCGCCCCAGCTTGCCAAGCAAATGGCCATTGCTGCTGACTTTGAACGAGTGTATGAGATCGGACCTGTATTCCGAGCGGAGGACTCCAACACGCACCGACATATGACAGAGTTCATGGGTCTTGATCTAGAAATGACAATCGAAGAGCACTACCATGAAGTGTTGGAACTTCTAGATGGACTATTCTTGAGCATCTTCAAGGGTCTTCGGGAGAAATATAAGAAAGAAATTGACGTTGTCGGAAAACAATTCCCAGCGGAAGAATTCAAATGGAGAGAAGGACCGGAAGGAACGCTCAAGCTGACTTTCAAAGAAGCTGTAGAGCTTCTTGTTGAGGACGGCGTTTCGAGAGATGTTTTAGATGATTTTAGGTGCGTGTATTCACCCATCCATGCTGTCGGGGGATGGCAACTCATCTTGGGTTATGTATAGCACCGAAAACGAGAAGCGACTCGGCCGGATCGTCAAGGCGAAATACGACACTGATTACTACATCATTGATAAGTTCCCTATGGCACTGAGGCCATTTTATACTATGGCTGACCCAGACGACCCGGTAAGCTTCGTCATCACTCTATTGTTACACCGAACCTACTAAGCGGGGCTGTGCAGTTACTCTCAAACTCTTATGACTTCTTCATGCGGGGAGAGGAGATTCTATCGGGGGCACAACGCATCCACGAGCCAAACCTTCTAGCTGAGAAGATGCGCAGCAAAGGTGTTGACCCTGAATCAATGAAAGGCTACATCGATGGATTCCGACTTGGGTGCGCCCCACACGGAGGAGGGGGCATAGGTTTAGAACGGGTGTTGATGTTGTTCTTGAAACTGAACAACATCAGACGGGCTTCATTATTCCCGAGGGACCCGAAAAGGCTAGAGCCGTAGAGAAAACAACGGTAGAGAAGGTATGCTTGTTTCTGTAGGAAATCCCGCTGAATTGTAACCATGACTGTATCATTGAGCACGTTACCATTAAGTTGCTGTCACATACGCAGCACCATATTTTTATCTTTGTCTTGGTATACAGACGAAGTTTGATGGACATATTTATGAGTGTTATCCAATGCATTCTAATAGTGGAGCATCAAAGGCTCTGAGCCGGCCGTCACCCGTCTTATGTATAAGGGAGCGAACACGACTGGCAACCTCCGTCGTTCCGAACACTATACCACTTGAACGCCGTGGTACGCTGTCGTCCACTGCTGTGGCGAACTGTCTTCCTCCGTCTATTCCCCGTCCTCCATAGCACTGGGACATGCTACTGCTCCTCACCTCGACACTTGTCGGCAGACCGCTGCAGAGAAGAGATGTGTGCACCGGAAACAGATGCGGGTCCCCGACAGACGGGCTCGACGCGAACAAAAGCGACCAAGGCGACGATGGGAAGGGGCTGGACAAGTACGTGGGGATCATCATGGCTGTTGCATTTGTGGTGCTGCTGTTCGTGCTGTGGGTGGCGTTTGCAAACTGGCCAAAACGGAAGCTGCGACAATGGTTCCGGCGAAAAGATGACGTTGAGAAGATCGAGGCAGTCGATCTCACAGAGGCGGCCGGCCAGGTGGCCAAACCAGCAAAGGCTGCCTTTGTCGACGAGAAGAATGTAAAGCACGACGTAGATGCAGGCTACCTCGAAGGCCGTAGATACGTGAGCCGTTTTTGACAGCCTGCCCGTCGTTTTCTGACCGTTTTCACAGCGTCCCAGTGTCCATGCTGTGATCATCAATCGGTGACACCTGTGTTCTGTACACGCCCAGTGTACGAGTTTTTGGGAGGTGGACTATATACCCATTCTATCTATTTGTGGAGAAATTCTTCCAGGCCATTGGAAGAGAATTTAATGCAGCCTCGTTCTGTGATGAAGAAAAAGACCGACAAACGGGGATCGCGCAGATCTCCGGTCAAAGTCGGACGACCTCACTCGGAACAATATCATAATGACCAGGAATTTATTACAACATATCATCATCATATATAGTCGTTTCGCACTAATACTGCAGACCGTACCTCAGTACTGCACGCGAAACAGTAAGGTAAACAAACGGGCACCCACATACATATACCGTCATATACTTAATGCCTTCGACTGCGTCGCCTATCTCGCGACCCGTTAGCCTGTCCCAGCGCACTCGCAGGTATAGAATTTCCTTCCAAAGCAGCAGCGATAAACTCTGCCGGTAGATCAATGTGCACTCCATCAGCGTAGGTGAACGCATCCAACGGCGAATAGGCAGGAGGGTCTCGTCTAGACAAGCTCCCGTTCCTCAATCTATCATCGTCATCTCCTTCGCTGACAACAATTTCTGGACTACCCGGTCGGTGCCTATTTGATGACAACGCCTGCAAATGGATATCACGGTGATTAGGCGTTGGTGGATTTGCAGGGCTCATAGGCGAGTCGGGAGGAGGATGTACCTGGACTGTCACGTCTGAGGATCCTGAGTCGGATAAGGACGCCGCGATGTGAGTGAGCGAGTAACGGTGACGACGAGGCGTCGTAAATGGGTTTCGCGCACCTTCGGGCGATAGCGATCTCGATGAGGTAGAGGGGGAGGACCTTAGTGAACGACTGTCCTCATCTTCTGCATCCGCGTCCATATTAGAATCGCCAGGCGTAGCAGGAAGATTAGTATTCGGAGGCACATGGAAAGGTAGATCTGTGGGTGAAATGTATCTCCGTGATGACGAAACGGTCTCACCATGCTCCTCGTCGACGGGTGTGATCGGCGGCGGCGGGTTGAAGAGCTCCGACGTCCTGAGTGGTGACGAGACAATGGGCTCGCCCGCCGGCTGTCGTGGACGACGAGTTCGATGTAAACGGCGTGAGGGCGAACCGCCAGGACTGCTGGGTGGTGTGCCATCAGGTGGTAGTCTGATGCGACCGCCGACATCAAGGAGGATGCTCCCCCGTTCGCTACCGTAAGCGGGGGGCGGCGCCAGTGTACCCACGCTCGGCGCAAGACCCCATTTCTTGACGTTGGCTTCAACGAAGACGAAGCCCCCTTGCCCAAGGTTCACATGGACGCTGCAGGGACCGTCGGCACCAATGGTAGGGAAGAGGTTGAATCGGTTCAAGCCGACATACGCATCATCGAGTTTCCGGCCGTTCCTCGTGAAGAAGACTGTGCCTGTTCTGGGACGATATCCGACGCCTAGGATGTCGCCCTCCTTGAGAGAAGTGTTGAACGACGATGCAGTGAATGGATAATTGTGCGACTTGTCGCCATTGGAGAGGTAGGCAACAGAGTACCGGCTCTGACCAGGAAGCCGGAAAGGAGGATACGGCTTGGTCGCTAGGCCCACAGCGACATTGGTTGTTGGAGGAAGATCAAACATCTTGATCTCCCAATAGTATACCTCATTCAGCTTGGGGAGAGGCAGATTCGACTGTACGCATGACGACGAAGCGGGGTCAGGAAGAAATGTAATTTCGGTTCTTGCATGCACAAGTAGCGAGTTGACGGTTTCGTAATCTGGCTCGAAGCACCACGCCGAAACGCCCTTTTCCTGGATGGAGAGAAACTGGGACAGAGTTATGTCTGTCGGAAGGGAATTTGGAGGGTATTGCAGCTGGTAATCTGGGGGAAAGACAGGTGAGATGAGAAGCGATACGAGCAGGTCGCACGAACCTCTGGCTCGCAAATAGTCTCTCCGAGCATTCTCTGAGACGCTCTCCAGCCACCGGGACTCGACACCTTCAAAGCCCCCTTCGCCGTGGATGAAGTCCTCCCTGCTCATGTCGATGGGCCCATCGGAATCGCGTAGGATGATGGAGCGGCGCCTGCGTAGGAGTAGGATACATAGCAGGAAAAGAAGGAGAAGGAAGAGAAAGGTAGAGAGAACAATGAGGAGAGGGAGAAGGACCAGCCATGGCTCGTTAGGCTCTGGCTGGTTGTCCATAGCAGTGATAGTGTGTCTGGTCAACGCAGAACAGTACGGTGTCCAATTGCTCAGCCATCGGCCGGTCCGCCATCTTCCGGCACCGGCACCGGCACGGCAGCCACTTTGGGCCCGGATGCGGCCAGCCCCTCGCTGCCTTTGTCCTCTGCCATGAGTTTCGCGCCCTCGAATCTGCGCAAAAATACGTCGAGACGGCGAGCTGCCTCTCATCTATTGCCGCAGGACGGTCACCATACTGCTCTCATAGCCATCCGGTCCTTTCTCAAGGGCCGTACCTGCTATGATGCCTTTCCAATCAGCTTCAGGCTCATCGTACTCGACACCAAGCTTAATGTTAAGCGCGCCTTGCAATGTCTCATTCTAAACAGTGCGTCGCGTAACCGTTATTGTTTCCTCGCTCATCATTTCTAGGTGTTGTGTCTGCTCCCCTTTGGAATAGCGAAACTTCTAGATTCGCCGGAATGCTCACAGTCCTCGACATCATTCATCTCATCCAGCACTACTACAACGTCACGACGATGACGTATGAAGCTGCTGCCCTGGATGTCGAAGGCCTCGTCCTCGAAGATCTTAGAGGTTTTCAATTTCTTTCATCGCGCCACTCATCTGAGATTCCCGTTCCAGGAATCGAGACTCAGCTTGGTGTCGCACAGCCCCCTCTTCTTTCAGAACACCCATCTAGCACTTTATACCAGGCTGCAAAAGTCCTCATCCAAACCCACGCACGACGCCTTCCCCTTCTCGATGTTGACACGGAGACCGACCAGGAAGTCATTGTCTCAACTTTAACAACATATCGTCTCCTCAAATTTATATCGATCAATGTATATAATTATGCTTAATTGTCCTTATCGGAGATACTTACCCCCGCCTCAACAGTGTACTAAAGAAATTCAACAACTCCACTTACCTCTGCGCAAGCTCAAGATCGGTACATACGTAGCACCTCCCGCCCCAGGCCAAAAGCCGTACTATCCGATCGCGACTGCAGGCCTCTCGACCACTGTTTTTGATGTCGTCCACCAATTTTCTGCTCTGTCTATTTCTGCCGTACCCATCATTGATGATGATGGTATTGTGGTTAACCTTTACGAGACGGTTGATGTTATTGTATGTTTTCTCCTCTTCATACGCAGTTGACTCGTGTTTCACTTTCTTCTTTAAGACCCTTGTACGCCTGGGTGCATACCATACACTTGACCTTACCATCTCCCAAGCGCTGAACCAGCGCTCACCTGATTTCCCTGGCGTTGTGATTTGTAACGCGTCGGATTCCCTTGGTACTCTCCTACAGCTTATAAAGAAGCGAAGGGTCCACCGTTTGGTGGTAGTAGAGGGAGAGGTACGTCAGCGTGATATAATTTCTATCATGAACTAAAGGTCGCTGCAGGAAGAGGAACGAAAGGGCGGAAAGAAAGGACGACTACTGGGTATAATCACCCTCAGCGACGTTCTCCGGTACGTAATCGGTGCAGCCAGCATAGGCGAAGGATATGATCCTAGTCAAAGGACGAGGTCGGAGGATACATTGAATCCTCCGTCACCGTCCCAAGCGCGGTCTTGAGCGGAGGTATCTTGTAATTTTTATATCTAGACGATTTCTGGCTGTGATATCAGTGGATACTTTTTGATGTATAGAATACATCTTCTGATGTATAGTTTCGTAATCACACTTTACATGTGGCCCTTCATCCTGACGAAAACTTTTTCTGCGTCTTGCGAAGCTGCAGTCTCCCAGAGGGATGCTGTGGATTTCTTGCATGACGTGCCGTCGTTTATCAGTCTTGGACCGCTGGTGGAAAGTTATGCTTTGGAAGAAGGCGGCAATCCTTGTACGTACAAAGTCATCGATCGCTTCAAGATGGGACTTTGTACAACATATCGTGCTACATTCACGACTTGCGATGACGGGCTGGACGTGTCGGTGAAAGCAGGCGCTTGGACGCGGCTCAGGACAGAATATCGAGTTCGCCCCACACAGGGACGCGAGTTAGGAGTTGAGATGATCGAGCACGTCACAGTTTACGTTCGTCTGCTCCTGCCACCATCGACGTCCGGGACTAATTTTCTGTAATCACAGGGCCTCTTCTGCTTTATGCCCTTTATCTACGCCACCCTCTCTAAATCTCATCTGGAAGGACAGGAGAGGTTGGTACGTGCTCTGGAGAAACATCATGTACGATTTACTTTCTTACTCGATCTCCGTATTAACCATCGCTTTGCTGCAGTGAACCGAGAGAGATATCAATGAGTTTGTCATACTACTTGAATATCGTTCCTGCATATGCTTTCTATGTTGCGGCAATAGCATCGTTCCTTGCCTTGATTTTCCTGGCCAACAAGAGGTCGGACCCATATGGAACGTTTCATTACTCTCTCAACAGATTGGCTGGGGAAGATCCAGACGCACCGCCGAAGACTGAATGGCTGAATATGGGTTATTGGAAGGTTAGTGCCAGAGATTGAAGATCTTGTCTATCAAAAGAATCCCCTGGTTACGCCACGTCTGTAGAACACCAGCGTCTTCCCTGAAGCCTGTCAAGGTACATGGGTGATCTCGTGAAGTCACTGACAGTCGACCTGATCGTCTTTCTAGCGCTCGCTCTGAAGCTCGTCCGTGCTGCCGACAGTCAAGCTGGCGGCAGGATTCTTGGTAAGGTCCTGAGTGACATGGAAGCCATTTATTCATATTGGCCCCTCCCCACAGATGTGGGACATGGTAGTGGGGAGTCGCTCATCCTGCTTCTCTCTCATCCAGATGTCCCACGTCCCTCCAAGCTGTCAGGCATTACAAGTCTTCCTGCACATCACCAGCGTTCTCGTGACCGGATTGCGAGGATGCGGCTCCGAAACTCGGGCATCATCGAACCGAAGCTGTACCTCGGAGATGCAGTCTATCGACTTGGGAGAGATGACCATCCACTCAGTCCCAATAATGCTGATATGTACGACAGCATTCTTGCTCTTGATTGCGCGTATCACTTTCACACCCGACGAGACTTTCTGCGACAGTCGTTGTCACATCTCGCGCCCGGTGGGAGAATAGCGCTTGCGGACATATGTTTTCCGATGGGCTGGAAGACCATGAGCCTTCAGACGAGGGCTCTCTTGACAATTCTGAACGTGATACCCAAAGCAAACATAGTTTCCCTCGATGAATACGAGGCTGACATGCGGAGTATGGGATACGTGGATGTTGAAATAGAAGATATCAGCGAGGATGTATTTCCTGGGTTTGTACGATTTCTAGAGAGCCGTGGATGGGGATGGTGGATATTTGGGCGAGTTATGTCGGCATTTGCGGGCCGGGCTCGATTTGTAGTTGTCAGTGGCTGTGCTGCTGAGTATTAGTTTTGTCCATGACCGCGATTCAACAAGTGTCGATCGTCGACCTGCAGGAGCGCTCTGAGCCGAAGCCACATACCGTCTATCGCATAGAAATCAAGGCCCACATTCAGTCATGGAGCATGTGGCGCCGCTACTCCGAATTCGACGATCTCCACACTGATCTCGTCCAGGCAACCGGCATACCCCCACCAGCACCCCTTCCCCCAAAGCACAAATTCTCCCTGTTCCGGTCCCGTACCGACTCCCAGCTCCTCACAGAGCGGCGCGCAGGGCTCGAGACATACCTACGCGCCATCATTAGCGCCAGAGACGACCAGTGGCGCGAGGCCTACCCTTTCAAGCAGTTTCTCGGAATCCCCATCGGCAAGGCTGCAGCGGCCAAGAACGTCCCCACCCATTTCTCCTCCACCTCATGGCTAGACGAGTATCAGGAAATTCAGACCCGCCTCCGCGACGTCAGGGCCGACATAAACCGCCGCGAGGCGTTCGCCACCCAGGGCGACGTCAACGCCTCACACAAGTCCAACGTCAGTGCCAAGCAGAAACTCGCAGGGGTCCTCGCTCGCATTGGCACGCTTGGGAAGGGACTTCAGGAGCTTGCAGGGGATGGCATGAGTCAAGGGGAGCTGCAGAGACGAACGGATATGGTTGCTCGGCTACAGGATGACTGCGAGAAGCTGGGAAAGATGGTCACCGTCGCTCGAATGACTTCCTCACGGAGTGGCGGCGAACCCACAACCATAAACCTCGCGCCGTCGACTGATCGCGAGGCGCTTCTTGGTCCGACAGGCAATACGTTCACCAGGGTCACACGAGTGTTTGGTGCACCCTCGGCACCACAAGAAACAGAGGAAACCAGGCCACTCGATAATCATGGGCTTTTGGGCTTCCAGCAGACCCAGATTGAGCAACAGGACCAGCAGTTATCCATGTTGACAACCATCCTGCAGCGACAGCGGCATTTGGGGGAGGCTATCGGAGTTGAAATAGCCTCCCAGAACGACATGCTTGATGGTTTGTCGAACGATGTAGATCGAGTGGGTAGTAAACTTGTCTCGACAAATAGACAGCTAGGCAGGCTCGGTTAGAGGACAATATTCTTTCCCCATTTTTCTTGACGATTTTGCAACCTACACTTTCCGTCTGTAGCTCCTTGATTTCTCATGTGTGTATGTAGTGCTAGTGTGTGCGTATGATACATTATTACTCAGTAAATAATCCAATGATAATAACAGTCTAACGATGTATCAGGCCTTGACCAAAAATTTTCCGACACCCTGGACGGTTATTAGCTTCGAATGTTAGTAACAAGACAAGCACGCACCTCAAAGCAGGCTATCATGATGCCACATGCTGGTGCAATTTTAGCTATGCGAGGCGTAATTCCAGTGTACAGTGCTGAGCCTCCCTCTGTACGTATGATTTGACTGAGAAGACCGACAGTCGATGTAACTTTGGGCGCGTCAGACGCTGCTCGCATGACCAGTGCTTGCCGTCGGGTCTTGAGGACATCCATTGGCGACGTTATCAGTGCAGCAGCAGTTCCGCTGATGGCACCGGACAAAAATGCAGTCCATGCGTTGTTCTGCCCCTGCCGAGCAAATCCTTTCTTCAAGGTCTCGTAGCTAAACCAGTAGAACCCTGAAAACGGAACATCCCTCCACAAGGTCGGCCCAAGCCCTCTCCATAGACAGCGCGGACCTTTGGTCTTGACAAGCTGCCGAATTGATGTAAGGACAGAACGTAGGGTATGGGGTTTATCTGGTGAGAGAGGTGTTGATTGTAAATTGGTCCGTATAAGTTCGAGTGGAGAAGCAATTGTAGATATTGTTGTACGAGCGAGTATTCCTGACGTCAAAGGAACAAGATTCTCATTCGGTAATATTGGCGGAAGCGCGACATTCAAGAGATGATCGTAGGTTAGCATATATGCCGTTGAAGACGGAACCCCAATGACCCTGAGCTGCACATGAGGTTCGCTGGCTAGAAAAAAGGAAAGACGACGTACAGTGTTGTTCCAGATCCCTTCCAGAGACCACGCAGACCTTCTGCCTTCCACACATGCTTG
This sequence comes from Armillaria fumosa, assembly GCA_030407015.1. Classification (NCBI taxonomy): domain Eukaryota; kingdom Fungi; phylum Basidiomycota; class Agaricomycetes; order Agaricales; family Physalacriaceae; genus Armillaria; species Armillaria fumosa. The sequence goes on from JAUDYM010000001.1 coordinate 2,151,037, forward strand.
ACTGCATCGTAGAATCCGTTGACCCGCTCCGCCCTGAACACTCCATTCTCCCAGACACAGACGATTTCTTCCTCCGCAATAGGCCGTGCCAGCGACGACAAGTTTCTAACGCACGGCCGATTGAGAGGCTGACAGCATACATTAGGCGGTGGCCGTACGAACATAGGCTGCGAACCAGGTCGTTGTGTTTGTAGCCGTGTTTTGACGACGTCAAATGGCGTCACTGATAATAAAATGAGCACTAAAGTTCATACGATAGCCCCATGTACTTACTAGTGAGAGCTGTCATCGTCGCACCAGTAGCGGCAGCGGCGAGCTTTGCCTGGAATGGATCCAGGCCATTGTGGATGGACATGGGAGAGAAGGAGCGGGGGAAAGCAGCGAGTCAGCAAAATTCCGCGTCCGTATTCCCGTTGTCTTATCAGATAATCCCGGCAGGCCACGGCACGTGCCGGCCGCGGAGGCACGAAACTCGGCACCGATACCTGATTTCAAAAAATTTACAAATAAAAAATTATTCAAAAGTATCATCGTCTCAACAACCACATCTGCCACCCCACCCGTTGCGCGCTCTCCCCGTTCACAGTAGTGTTGAACAACATACCCAGTATTGACGCTCAATGACTTCTGTTCTTTCTGGTCCTTCTCTTGCTACTTCGAGAGCTGCGCTCTCTGCTGCTTTGGCTGATCAATCTGATGCCGTCGATGATTCACTGGAGCCGGGAGAGATCCAGGAGGTCGACATGCAAGCTCAGGCAGAGGGCATCCGAACTGTGTTCAGTGATCCCACCAACTTCAATGTCAAGGTATGCTTCGTCGCCTGCATTGCTGGCCTGAGTCCTGACCCCAGTCTCACGCGACCTAGCACCCCCTCTACTCTCCCTGGACTCTTTGGTTCGACTCTCCAGCTACGAAAGGCCGGAATCTGCCCCAAACACCCGTCTCTGCCTTTCCCCAGACACCTGTGCCTCAGACACCCGGAGTGGCGGCGGCACAAGGCTGGATGGAAGATATCAAGCGGGTGATCAGTTTTGACAGTGTCGAAGAGTTTTGGGGGTGCGTTCCGGCTGTCGCTGCCTTGTGTAACTGCTTACAGAAGGTCTTCTCTCTCTAAAGCCTATATAATAACATTGTTGCGCCATCTTCGCTACCGCAGAAGGCCAACTACTATCTTTTCAAGGTGTGTCTTGGTTCTCCACACTGTCCATAATCCCCATGTTGACGCTTGTTTCAGGAGGGAATTATCCCGGCGTGGGAAGATGAAGCTAACAAGAATGGTGGAAAATGGAGTATTCAGTTACCGCGAGACAAGAATCGAAACAACGTTGACAAAATGTGGCTTTATACAGTGCGTGGTAGCTCCTACGCCTTTTCTTATTCTTACTTATCGTCGCTTCAGATGCTTGCCGCGATAGGAGAAACATTCGACCCCCTTCTGACCGAAGCGGCCAGCAATGGTGTTCCACCAAATTCTTTGATCACTGGCGTCATTGTTTCTATTCGCCCACAATTTTATCGTATTTCTATATGGACGCGACTCGCTCCATCCGCGACGGACGAAGATGGGCTGAGGGCGCGGATTGAGGGAATAGGTCGACACTTCAAAACAAGTGTTCTCGGGTACCCTGAAGGGCAGAGACTGGCGGGACCGTTGGCCACCGAGGTTGAATTTCTTTCGCACAAGGACTCGGAGAAGAAGGGCAAGGCAAAGAAGATTGTTGTCTGATATTCACTGGGACTGCAGTTTGCTACGGTTTATTTTATTTACATTTATCAATCGACTTACTGTAAAAAAAGTGAGCGAGGCACGTGTGATGACACTGTAATGACATCATGGGGGGTCAACTGCGCAACGCATTGCTATACTTGAACTTGCATTGCCCATCTTGTGCCAACTCTTCTACCTTTTACCATCATGCCTGTTCCAGGTTTCTTACAATCCTTTGCGGACAAGGCTCAGTCTGCAATTAAAGACTCGTCTCTCGCCCAGCACCTCCCGAGCCAGTATCGTCCAGGCAGCCCTGATACCAGTGCCCAGCCGTCTGCCAATGAAGCCGCAGCTAGTGGCCACAAATCTCACACTTTAGAGGCAATCCAGTACCAGCTACGCAGCCTCGGGCAGCAATATGGGTATTTCGATCTCCTCTCTTTCTCCATCAGAATCTGATCTCGGTTCTAGCTCGACTTCACCAGTACAGAAGATCATCACCATCGAAAAGGGTGTCGCGATTGACTTTGATAGCGTGTCCAGAGACTCAAAGGCACAGAGTAAAGAACTCTACACTTGGGGTCAAACAGAACCCGACGACCTGAAGGATGGTATGTTACCACGCCATGTCTCAGTGCCTGATATTGACACCTTTTGTATTCAGTGACTGATCGTCTTGCGTATCTGAACTTTGTTCAAGGATCACTTGCCAGTTCCATTGCGGTAAAGCTGGACGCCGCCCGAGCGCCACTGAAGCAACTTCGTGACGCCGAAGTTGCCCTCACGCCTCGCCGGAACATCCGTGCCGGGTTGCGGAATCAGCTTGCAAGGCTCGAACATGACAATGCCAAAGGCATGGAGAAGAAGATCGGTGAGCTCAAGGAACAGATCAAGAAAGCCGAGGCCGACGATCAACCCCAAGAGAGAGAAGTCGAGCTTTTGAAGAGGAAAGGTATTCGCGAAAGTGAGCAAGCCAAATGGGATGCGATCCGCGAGGTATGCCTGTCATTCGTCAGGATTCCCCTTCTGGCGGCTAATTCGATAACTGTAGTATGGCGAAAAGCTTATTCTGTTGTCACAAGCTGCAAATCCCGTCATCGCAGCGTTGCCCGCCCTTCCACCTACTGAATCATCTCCCTATAAAGGTGCACAAGCTACGGGTGCAGCCCGGGCCTCGCTACAGCGTGCCCTTGATAATTATAAGACTGGACATATCAATCTTCCACCTCAAGTTGCGGGATCTGACCTCAGTCGGTCCGATACTCAAAGCTTTGGCGAAAGTCATGCTAGTGAGTTGTCCAGCATGAACACCGATATCGCCGGCGCCACTAGCCCTGGTATTCCCCTATCGCCGCCGTTGAATGCTACCACGGAGCCGTCACAGGTATCATCCGAACCCACGAAGAAATACGCTCTCCCGTCTTCCCCTCCTCCTCAGGCCCAATCTCCTCCAATCAACCCGTCGAACTTGAATCTCTCACCCACACCTCTTCCTTCTTCTGGTAGTCTTTCATCCTTGTCCCCCGGTGCCCCCAGTTTGCCATCGGACGCGTCGAAGCCCCTACCTCCGATCACACCAACCATAGCAGAAACGGGGGTACCCGTAGCTGCTGGCGAATCGGGTCCTGGGCCTGCAAGTGGTTCTTTGCACGATATCAAGTCTTCAGGCGGCAACAAATTTGTATCGGCTGAAGAGGAAAAGAAACGCCTTGCCGCGCAATATTCTCAGGCATACAACGCGCCACCTGCAGCCAGTTCTACGCCTGAAAGTGCTGAAGAGGAAAAGAAGAGGTTGGAAAGAGAGAGAGCTCTAAAGGAATCTGGGAGCCGCGGACCGACTGGAAGCGGAGATGGTCCCCAGAAAGACGATGACGATTTGCCGCCTTACCAGGACATTTGAATGTGTATCTCTTGTAGTAAGATCTTTGGATATTGGAAATCAATTTAACGAGTATTCTACGCGTATTGTGCGCAGATGATCGTTATCTCAACACTTCTAAGCCCTGCGTTCAATTCAACTAACCACCTAGTGGCGCACACATAATTCTTCTCCACATGCTCCGCAAGTGAGAAGGGTGGATGAGAGTATGTCGAAGTCTGCCGTTATGGCAATCAATTGGAGCAATGATATTGACTATGATAAGTTCCGGGTGCCTCAGTGTAAGCATGCTAAGAAAATTACGATTAAGATGGGCCCTATCGGACTCCAGGAATAAGGTAGTATACAAAGCAAAGTTGCAGATACGAAAGCGAAAACACTATAACGACATCGTAAGCTTCATACATTACCAGCGCCATTATTCACGTATTCTGTTGCTCCCGGTTCAGTTGAGCGTGGCTGTTGACAGTGCTTCAGCGCCTCAGCAGTAGCTTCTTGCTTGATGAGGGCGTCGCGAAGAGACAAGAACTATAACAAGACGGATGAGCGAGAAAAGAGACTCGCAAGTGAAGAAATACCGACCCTGTACTCCTCCGTCGTGCGTTGGAGATTAAGATTTCGTGTCGTATTTTTCATATGCACAAGCAGCGTCTAAGGAAAGGGCAAACGCCGCTCGGGGAACAGCCCAGTAAACTCAAGGTTATGCAGACATACCCGTATAGAACGGCTACTGAGACCGCGATAATTGGAAACTCGTTCCAGAGCAACGGGCTGGGTCCCAATGAGGTTGAGTTGCTCGTGTAGGTAGATCACATATCGCTCCAAGCATTCAAGATAGTGCCGTTTTTTCTCATGGGAAGATATGGAGTCCCTGCAGGGAGTCAACTCGGGGAAATACAGGCCGAGGGTGGAACTTACGGATCTGTCGGGGTAAACCCGACGCTCTTTGCCATAGCGCGACTGCGGGCTCTCCTAGCAGTGTCTGCTTTGTCGGGACCCGAGTCATGAGGTTCAGAGATCGCAGTCGGCTGGTCGTTGAGGAGCTCGCTGGGAGTGGGAAACGTCAAGAGAGGCAGATCGCACGGGTTGGTATTGTAAAAATTAATAAAGGGTTCAAATGGGGGAGTTTCCAAAGGCACGAGCGGCTGAAGAGGCACTGGTTCTGGAATGCTATGCTCGGGAAAGGGCTCGAGGGGCGATACTGGAGAAACCAGAGGCTGAGAAGAATAGCCGAACAGTGGACCGGGCTGAGCGGGTGCATCTTGAATGGGGTAACTTCCCGTTTGGGCGTCGGGATAAAGCAGCGACGACGGGCGGGGAAGAGGAACTGGGGCATGAAGCGGTACATCTCCCGGAAATGCGACGTCAGGAATTTGGGTATACGACGTAGACCAAAATGGAGCAGAACCCTCAGTTTTGGGGTAGAACTCGAGGGGCGAATATGAGTACGCCTCTGCCCCAGAAGAGGGAGACGGATAGCTGGGGGTACGAGGACCATCGCTGTCTGAAGACGACGCGTACATGCACTAGAACGACGGATAAGAATATGAAAAATATAGAAAAGAAAAACTGACCGAGGGATCGTAGGGGTATTGTAAGTCGGGGCGCGTCTCTGAGAAAGACATGGCAGCGTTGAGACCAGAGACGAACGGAGACGGATTTATATAAGGCCAGCGATGGATTATTTTGAATTTGCTTATTTCGGTTGGGCCAAGAATATGGCAGGATATAGAGTCGCGAAAACATCAGTGAACTGCGATCGAGAGTGACCGAATTAGGCAATTCGAATACCTTGTCGGTGCAGAAGCGCAGAAGTCGGTGTCGGCTGCAAATGCCAACGACCCTAAAATAACCCTATAAAATCACAAAATCATTAAATTGAAAAACGCCTCATTCAGCAGATCAAGATTTGCACGATCCCATCCATGATCCTGGGTTAATTCGGCTCTGCGAAATATTAGGCTTTGGCGACGCGGGCGGCGTATCAGAGTTCTCCAGCCCTGGACAGCTCAATGGCGGGTTTTCCATCCTGGCCTGGGAATGAGGACAAGGTTATTGCACAGAAGATGGGAGCAAAAATGACGATTTGTGACACGATCCGGCGCTGGCACCACGGCGGTCAGATTCTTAGAGCGGATGGAAGATGGGCGGGCCATGTCCGCTTGTCAGAGGGAAACTGAGTGATTCGTGTCTTCGTTCGACTTGATTGCAGGCCGGCTTCCCACGCTGCAACCGGCTGCCACCTGAGAGAACCTTCAGAATCCGAAGCAAGTCCTTCCTTGGATCTCCAACAGACACTTTGTCTTTCCTTATGTTATTTTCCGATTGTTTTCCTGGACAAGTCTGCTTGGTTAGCCAGTTTCTATCTCTGGGGAAAAGGCCCGATCACTCACCGCTATGACTCATTGCTCCAGCTCTAGGCAGACATACAATCGCCGGGGTGATTTACTCTTCCCCTTAGACAGGCTTCCCATCCTTCTAATTAATACATCTTTTGCCCGTCACTTTCACCTGGCCCCATATATATCGTCGGGTTCCCGGTCGTTCGTACATCTTTCTCTCTTGCCATGGCCTCCAACAGTTCTCAGTCCAGCTCTCAGTCTGAAGGTTCTCCTTCTGCGTCTCTACCCTTCCCTGCGCTCGCGCCGATCACGGCCCATGAACTGCAGTATCCCGATCGCCCGTTCTCTGAGCCAAAGCAGTGTTCCACCTCCAGAATAATTGCACACCCGTATGCTCGTTTGTACGCCAAAAAAGAAGAAGGCAAGCGTCGTAAGATATGGAACCATGCCCTTGAAAAAAACCTCTTCAATGCATACGAGTTGTGAATTGTTTTTCTAAAAATCCAGTCACGGCGATACTTATTCGCCTCTCCTTCCAGGTCTACCTTGGGTGCCCCCCATCGACGGACAATATATATGGCAAGCCTCGAGGCCCACATCGATCGCTTGCATGCCCAGCTTTTTAGGTCGGTCGTGTCATCCCTTGATAGATTCGTTGTCTCTGACGCCGTGTTTCAAGTCTCGGGTTTTGGCCGGTAGGCTTCGACGAGCTAGAACAGTTCAAAGGCTTGAATTCAAAAACGGCGAAGGTTAGTCCCTTTACCTAAAAGCAAACGCCAGGTGATCCCATCCCCTGATTTTCAGAGCATGGTGTCGGGCCTTCAGTACGACGCATCAATAGCGAAGCTTAAATTGCTCGAACTAGAGCGCGCGGTAAGCGTCGATGTCCGGAAATTAATTCTGATTACCCTGACGCCTTGCCAACGCAGAACAATGCACTAGTCCGTACTTTAGATCTTTCAGATGTGCCAGAACCCTATTCTGGAGAAATTTAACCACTTAATGCATCGTTAGAACTTAACATCAGTCGAAAAAAAAAGACTCAACGGAACATCACATTCTTGTACCATACCTATCAAATTAAAGTTTTGTTGCTGACGCTGTAGGAACCGGTACTAATAACGGTATACTCACGGGACAAAAAGATCCTGTCATTTTCCAGCCACAATGAACCTGGCGCATGAAAAAGGACATCATCATACCGTCTAGATGGACAATACGTACAAAGAAGGAACCCGCGGCGAGGTACGATTGTTCACTCGCGTGCTCACCCCAGGAACCACTTCTTGAAAGCAAGGGTTGAAGATGATAACGGGTGAGAACGGTCCTTCCCGCGAAAGTGTCTGAGCCCACCTTTTACGGAACTCAAATTTCAGACCTAGTTCAGGCCTGTACGTACATTGTGCACCCGTACGTGCATGGGCCGGTAATCCGAGGTCGGTGAAGCCTTCGAGGGAGAAGCATGAACATTGACATAGATCACCGGGACGGCCTCATGACGCTCAAATAAGTCCAGAGAGAGCAAACTGCGATTAAGCGTCAGGAGTACTGTATACACTGAGTACTAAAACAGACATTCGGAGGGTCGTTAAAGAGTGTAATTGCTCCATGTCGCAACCGTTGTCTATCGGTTGGCAGACGACGTTGAGGTCGAATGCTGCGTGTGCCCGAAAGAGTTAAGACCTGAATCTGACACGGAGGTACGAAAGAAACGAAAGAAAAAATGATGAGGATTGTGATATACAAGGCAAAAAGAATGAAAACGTCACGTATGCTCGTTCCCCAGTTTCCCAGACAGATGTAGCATGTTTGATGGGCTCGACTAACTTCTAACATAAGTCGTCATCAGCAAAGTGGACGGGGACGTGGAGTTCGGTTACGGATTCTCATCGTCTTTGGCAACGAAGACATGCTTGCCCCGAGTTGCCACCTCCGTCATGCCTTTCCCACTTCCAGTAACTCCAACTATAGAAAAAGAATCATGTGAGTATAAGGAAACAGATAAAAAAAAAGTACGGAACGACACCCACCTCGACCAAGAGGGTTGTCGGGTGTTTTGAAGATACTGGTCCCGGCAACGCCTGCAATGTGCACCCCCTTCTTTTCTGACTTCTTCGCAAACTTTTGCCATGTCGCCTGTTTTTGGGTCTGCTCTTTCGCTTTGGCTGCCTTTGCCTCTAGCTTCTTCTCGTTCTTCTTCTTCTTTCGCTCCCGCTCCTCCTCCTCCTGCTTGCTCAGCTTGCGTTTGTTCGACACCGGTGCATTATAAGTGTAGTTTGGGGGGAGTGGTCTGACTTCGGATGCTTTCACCTGCTCTGTCGTGTTGTAACCCTTGAATACAATGCTGTAAACACGGTTGTCTGCAGAGCCCCCTACTGACGTTATCCTCGCCGGGTACCAACCACCATCTGCTGAATATTTCGCCTGACATTCATCTCCGGCAGTCCAAGTCTGTACTGGGGTAGCTGAGGAAGACTTTCGCGAAGATTCGACTTTGGATGATGATGCTAGCTCAGCCTGAGCGATTGCGGTCTGCGTAAGTCCAATAAGCTCCTTCAGCTCCGAACGCAGTGCTTCGAGCTCTGCATTGTCTGGGTCGGAGGAAAGTGCGACTTCAACTTGAGAGAGCTGGACTTGATACGTCTCTAGATCTGTTTTGTCCATCGTCGAGGAGGAATGTAGTGAGATATGGATGACAAAGGGGTTTTTGTTTGGCTGTCAGAGGCGTGGCAAATATACAGAGCACAGTAAATCCAAAAAAGGGAATCTAAGCGAATGGCTAACGAGATCAAAATGAGATGGTCAACCAGAAAGCCTTCAATCCCAAACACCGCTTCCATCCATCTTCACCCGAGTGTCTTGCTTCGCCTTGCTACCCTGCGGCCTTCCCGCCTTCCGGGCTCCGCGTTTTGAGTGATATTTCCTCTGCTGCTGCGCTCGAGTTTTTGATAGATTCGAGGAAACAATATTTCTAACATTGTTTAGACTGAGAGCCTCTGTCATCTTGGCAAGAGAATCAGGGGATACAGATCTGGACCGAGGAGGTGATCTTGATAGAGCTCGAGTCTCTGAGATGTCCGAGACGTCTGATGGATAGTCCTCTGTCCGTCCTCGTGATTTTGCTTGATAAGGTTCATCGCCCATTGCGACATCGCGATCCTGACGTTCGTCAACATCTGTCGGCATGTTTTTCAGACTTGTTCTTGTCTCATCTTCCTTAGCTTCAAGTTCGTCTTTCTGGTCTCGTCCTTCATCTCCTCCGTGCCGTGTCTTCTCCTCTCCGTCCTCTTTTTCACCTTCATTATCGCCTTCCTCTTCCTCCTCCTCTTCCTCTTCCTCATCTTCATCTTCCTCCTCCTCCTCCTCATCATCATGCGCTTCTTCATTGACAGCCGCCATGTACTGATGAACAATCAGCATAGCACTCTCTACATGCAAAAAATCGTACAAACCTCTTCCAAAATCTTCATGTCTTTGTTGCCGAACCCACTAGCTGCGACAACGACATCCAGCCTGAAAGTTGATTCGGAGGAATCCTCCGTTGCTATCGTTTTAAACCGGGGATATAAAGAGCTCTCATATCGAAAACGCCGCCTGAAGAACGTACGGATGCATTCAACGTCGCGATTAAAATACCTGGGAGATGAAATTAGCGAGAACTCGATAACGAAAGGAATAGACAGCAACCATTCTGCATTCACATGTGATGTGCTGACCATCTGAGGGAAATCGATAACGACAGGCTCCCCAGTGTCTCGCCGTATCAGAATGTTGAACTCATTAAAGTCTCCATGAATTAATCCGGCGCGAGCAAATCGCACAATGATATCCATCAACGTTGAATAAAGCTTTCCTGGAGATTCAACCTCCGATATTTGTCGCCTTTAGAAACAGATGGATAAGAACACGACAGGCGTTTTTTGAGAAGCCTCACAAGGGATATGCATCAATGAATTCCATCAGAATACAGTGTCGTGCTTGATCGATAGGTCTTGGAACAGGGAAATCGTGTTCGTGAAGGACCTAAAACAGTATTCATTACAGGAGACGTTTTACGATGAATACTTACCTGCATGAAAGCCCATTCTTTCTGAGCAGCTAAGCGAGACATGTACATCCACGACGCTGATTTCCTCTTTCCGAGATAATCCCGCTTGTCCTTTATTGCGCGAAATGATATTCGACCAAGCCTGTCCAGCTACCATGAGGCAAGTTGAGGCACGCCACAGAGGAATCTCACCGATGTAACTTCAGTACCATTTCCTTGCCTTCTGAATCCGCGACTATGTAGATATCTATGCAGACAACTGAGGAACAGTCTGGCGAAACATCTTGGTTAGGCTCACCAGATTCCTTCCCGACACCAATCTGATTTCCAACAGAGTGCATGGAGTCTCTCTTCGACATCGCGCGCATAGCAAGGTAATCGTAACCACCATACGTCAACCTATATCCGTCGTCTATTTGCAAGATATTGTCATTCAATAAGATGGATCATGGAAGTAGAATTACATTTTGAATTTTGAACCTTTGAGACTAGATTGCGTTTTGCAAGGGAACCGATGAGCTTATTGACACCACCACCCCTCAGACCGGATATCTGAGCAATCAGATTCGTAGGGACCACTTCATGGTTTTTCGAACCCATCTCAACCTGACAACTGATTTGAATGGCGTGAAATGCATAGCACAGGGTACATACTGCTGTCAAAACCCTGAATTCCTCCGGTGTCACATACCGGAGGTCGGTAGCGTCCAATTTCATCTTCGAGAGTGGTGAATATTTAAACGAGGGAACGATAAAAGCAAGTCGACGTTCAACAAATTTCTACCCAGACAGTTGAAAGAGAAAATAAGCACATTACGTCATACTGGTCACTGTCGACGTCGAGACGGAAGATGCCGTAAAGCTTCCTTTGTCTCCCGTCCATTGCAACGTGCGGACGGTATGTTGGCCGACGGTTCGAAGCGTGTTCGTGACGCCAACAAGGTAAGGGATTATTTCCTCAACGTTAGCTTTCCTGAACATCTTATCAAGGCGTCAGCGGCAGAGTTGTCGAAGGCTCTCAGCATATCCGATCCCACGTATGTCCTAGTATGCGATCGTGTCCATTCGCGCAACATAAATGCATTTTCGACATAGCTATAGAGTACTGACCTCCAGTGAACTATCCAAGCAGCTCCGTGAGGATATATTTGCGATGTTGGAAACCAACATGCGCGACTTGTGCGTTACAGTCACGTATATCGCCGAATGTTCCGCTGAAGACGACGTTAGGTATGCGCAATCTTCTTTTGGTTGGGATCCTGCCGACAAGCGAAAAGAAATGTTTGATCCTCTGTCACGGTTTGTCGTAGCTTGGAGGCCGGACACACACGCATTATCAGGTTACACTATCTTCAGGTTCGAACATGAACATAGCTCGGACATGCTTTACTGGTCGGCTTTCAGACTTCATCATTCAGACAATTTGTTCACAAAGTTCCTTTTAGTTATGAACTCCAGGTATCAAACGCATCTCGGCGCAGTGGGCTTGGACGTAAATTAATGGATTTCTTGGGTTCTATCGGGAGAAGTTGGCGTATGCAGAAGATCATGCTCACCGTCTTTGAAGGTATGGGGAATCTATTCATTAGGATTTCCAACTAATCTTGTATGCTTAGCAAATGATGCTGCACTTGCGTTCTATTTTGCCTTAGGGTACATTATGTCTTTTGATTAACGGCGTACAGTCTCTGACATCAACTGCAGCTTTGTCGTGGATGAAATATCGCCGGACACAGATGATGATGCCGACTATAAAATACTTTCCATGCAACTTGGAAAACACTGAATGCTTTTGGGTACCAGAGAAACCATGCAAGCTGAGTCTACATTTACGTTGATGCGGAATAGACAATTATCCTATCGCAGTTGTGTTGCTTCTAGCATGTACTTGGTCGGATGCTTGACCCCACCTCTATTGGGGTAGCAAGTCGTTTAGGGTGAACGATACTTCGAAACAGACTTGCGCTACTCTAGGAGTCAGTTCTGAACAGATGGGTGCGATCGCTGATCGGATGGGCTGAACTGAGCAATATGACCATTGGCAACAGTCGTCTATTCGCCGAGCAGTGAGCGCTCAAATTTTCGTAAATAAAAATGCAATGAGAGAAGACTGGGAATAGGATGCAGTGAAAGACTGATTGTTATTTGGAATTTCAAGTATGTGCATAATTTCAGTGTAAGCTTGGTCAGTGTTGAGAAAGAGCAGGTTTGTAAGTGATGCTATCATTGTATGAAAGTGAAACAAGACGCACCAACACAACGCAACCAAGAAAGAAGAAGGCACATTCAGACACCCGATGAACATTGTTCTGCACTGCTGTTCGTTGATGAGAGTGGGGGTCCTGGAGATTCTGAACGAGTGTCCGCCGAGGTAACGGTTACTGACCCTGGAAAATTCACCCCTCCTGGAGGACAGTAATAAATGTTTACTTCTTCACCTGAAGGTTTCACTCCTAATGTATGTACTTGGAAGTTAGTTACTAGTACTATATAGTACAGATTCTAGGGTTGCGCACGAAACCCCCGGTTTCGGACCGGTAAGTTGCCGGTTAGTTACTGGTATAGCACGAGTCCCTTGCCTGGCCAGGGAAGTCGTCTTACCTTGCGAGTCGTTGGTGAGGTGACAGGTCATTCAAGGAGCCGCGGCAGTTAATTTCCCCTTGTTCCATGCATCCTTGCAACCTCCATTGGCATTTATCACTCTGTAACGCCATTGCAGTTTGACAGCCATATTTCTTGACCCTTGTTATTCCGGGTCGACATCATCTGCAGCTGATGTCAACGAGGCGCAGCTGGTCTGTGATGATCAGGATCACAGTAGTTTGAAAGGATTCAGAGGGAATGTGCATATTCGCTATCACTTCGGGCTCATGCACTAGCACTAGATAATGTTGCTACCACTGTCACTTCTTCTTACAATGAGCCATCGGGGTCAGTAGAAGTAGTTTACTTCTATTTACCTGAGCTGTACTATCAGTGGAGATGGCTAATCAATCCAGTTTTCCAGTTTTCAAGGTATCTTACCTCCCCCTGCTGGAGAGGTTTTCATCGAGGTAACTTGCCTGTCATGTGATGTCAATTGAGCAACAACATCACAAACATACCGAATCCTATTGAATTTTTGATTTGTTTACAATGCAAAACAAAGCACTGCATCAATCTTCAATGAATTATATATACGTCAGGAGCAAGAAAAACGTGTAAAATAAGACGAAGATGAAGATGCTGGAAAGAAAATGCAAATGACATGAGTAACCATATCAATACTAGACCCCTCAAGAAGAGTGGGTACAAATGGTATGCCCCCACCCCCGGGATGTTTCATGCGTGGTAGGGTTGCGCACGAAACCCCCAGTTTTGATACACCCCGGTTTCGGACCGTTAAGTTACCGGTAAGAAACCAGTAAGAAACTACAGGTCAGCGGAGCATATTTCATTGAGGTAACGTACCGACCATGTGACAATATTACCACCAAGTTTTTTGTGATTTCACTTTGCAGAGCAGTCGCAGCTCAAAGCATGGCGCGTCTTCCTGACAACGAGCTTGCAAATTCCTTAGAGCTAATGTTGGATTGGGGAGAAGGATTCTCAGACTTAGATGTGTATAAAGAAGTAAGAAGACGTATCCAGAGAATTCTGATGGCTATCGGGACAGAATTCATGAGTATTTGAGGTACGGCAATGGGGCAACGTAGCGTCACGGCGTGGTACAGAAGAATTTGGAAAAACGGCTCCGCGTCCATCACGTGAGTGATCCTGTGACTGGTAAGAAACCCTCCAGGAAGGGTGGGTACAAAATGGTATCAAACCCCCCCCTGGAGGTTTCGTGCGCAGCCCTAGTACGTGGCCCTAACAGATTCTAGAAGAGAAAATGAAAAGGTACGCTGGGAGCAGGATTTGAACCTACGCGGTGAAACAATATAAGTGACATTACTATCTCTCTCAAAAGACGGTCACATGCTTTCAGCCCGTATTCGGGGCTGAAAAAAAAAAAAACAGGGTACAAGCCACTTCCTTCCTTGCAAAAGAATCCGTCATGGGCAGGATTTGAACCTACGCGGTGAAACACCAAGTGATAATACTATCTTTGTTCAAATCACTCGCCTTAACTACTCGGCCACCATGACCTGAATACAAGTAGATTATTGTTGTATGGTACTGTTACCTTCGGTTTATTCCTATTATTTCATCATGCCTTCGCCTTCATCCCCCTGTTCAATTCATGATTATTTCTGACTTATTCTGAATCTTATGATTCATGTTGTATTAATACTTATTATTAGTTTACTGACTCACATGATTTTCGAAGTATATAAGCTTGTAAATATGTAGTGTAATATCAGAATTCTCTCGCCCTTTTTGCTGTCTGACCGGACTCAGGCCCGCTGCAAACAGAGCGATACCTCATTATTTTGAAAGCTCGTGCTGAGGTTCGATGGTCATCCTTTAATAAGGAGCGCGTCGTGCACGTGCATGAACCGTTGTCTGCATATACCCACCATCAAGCTGGTAGGTCCTTCTATTCCTTTCAGACATCGCTGTAACCCACTGGTCCCTAGGTATGGCGTCAACTGGAGCAGGATCACGAGCAGCAAAAAGGCAGAGGACCGAGTTCAGTCTCCATCTCAATGAGTTCAGGCTCGGCCAAGAGTGTTGCTTTGCCCTCTGCAGTCAGCTTTATGGGTGCATTTGCATCTCTGCGAGATGACATATCGGACAAAACCTGGCACAAACATGAACAGGAGGAGAGGGTATACGTGGCCAGCGTACCTTTGCGGCTTCCATGTACTGGACATTTGCGTCTCTACCTTGGAAGACAGCTCCGAGATCTGCATCTATGAAGCGAGTCTTGTAATGACTCTAAGGGCAAGTCAGTTGTAGCCGATGGCATAGATAAGACACAAACATCAAACTTCTTTGACCCCTCGACATGACCCATGAGGGTAGACCGATCTTGGGCAGTCATCTCATGAGAGATGCGATTCGAGGCGCCGCGCCGGCAACAGTAACAAGTGACATGATCTGACAAAAGAGTGAGTGAAAGAATAGATACAGAAATCAAGACCTACGTATGAAGCCCTTGTTCATGCTGATTCGCCGAAGATGACTAGCGAGAGCATTGTAGGTTAAAGCTCGAGTAGGAGAAATGATCCAGATGAGGCCGTCAAAGATTTCTGAACGAAGAACAGGCTTGGCTGCCGCTTCAGGATACATGATGAGGATGTGGTGTTCGGTAGGAGGGATTTTGGGGTGAAATATTTCCTCGACGGTCTTGACGTCAGGAAAGACGCTGTCCTCGATGGCCATTGCAACGGCCGAAGAGACGGAGCAAAACACTCGAGATTCGGTCTCGGGCAGCAAGAGGAGGTCTTTGTGCTTGGCATCATCCTTGCAATAACCCTTGAGTAGATGTATTCTGAGGCGGATGATGACGAGTGGGCTGTGTGGATCGTCGGGGTTTGGTATGATGTGAAATTCATAGTCTCTCCAGAGCAGGGCCTGGTTGGTTCCTCGACGACTAGAGCTTTCGACGATTGCGCCGGGGCGCTCGGAAGACAAGCTCTGCAGGAGTAATGCATGAAGGACCTGAATCATCATGCGACTTGTCCTGAAACCGTCTACGTCTTCAAAGATGCCGGAGGCCATGATATCGAAATCCCGCGCACTGAGAAAGTGTTTCTCACGTTCTTTAGTCTCGAGAGAAGCAATGCGCTGAAGCTCTTCGGAGCCGATATAGGCGTACACTTGCTGACGAGTGGCCCGAGGAACAACCTGAAGAGCATCTCGCCGCCATATGCCGAAAAGGGAAGCCATGAGGGTATGAATGGTCCTCTTGACGGCAAAGGGACCGAGCCGACCTTCGGTGCACAATGCCAAATATTGAGTGAACTTGATGAAGCCGGCTATATGAGATGAGTATATGCGCATATATGCAGGATAGTAAACTCACCCAGAGGCGGCATGACCGACTGGGGGTTGATCTCCTCTGTGATACGGTACTGGTTACCAGGAGCCTGAGCTTTATAACATTCTTTCCAGGTTCCTTCTTTGCTGATGGAGAATACTGCTTGGTAAAGACCTTGCCAAAGAGAGACTTTTCCACTTCCTCGTTGGTTTCAGGATCTGCTGTCCTGGCTGCGTAGACCTCGACGCGGGAGAGGCTGCCAATTGCTGGGCGGAGAACCATGGCGAGGGAGGGGAGAGAGCAAGGGGCGGCGGAGGCGCGCGCCGCGAGGTGGCGGCTTGGAACCAAACCAAGGACCTACCCATATACGGAAATCTCCCCGTGCCAAAATGAGTCGAAAGCTATCTTTCTTCCAATCACTCGCCTTAACGACTCGGCCATCCCAGCTTGGAAAGCTGCTGAAATTGCTGCCTATACATAGCATACATCCTCAAGTGATTGAAAGCCTCGTCTACACTCCTTGATCACCATCTCCTCAAGCAATGGACTCGCTCATACCCTTCACAACGTCCGGCGCGCTGGTGGACTGCGTGGACAGTACGTCGCGCACCGCCATGGCTTACACTGTTCAAAAATAACGTTCCTTTCTGATTTCTCGCGTCCGTGTTGCTTGTAGGGAAGATGCTCGTCATACTCAGAGACGGGCGTAAACTGCAAGGCGTCTTGAGGTCCTACGACCAGTTTGGTACGTCCTTGCTCTTACGCATGCCTGTTCCTTTTTACCAACTCCGTGGTGTCCTGCGCAGCAAATTTGGTTCTTGAAGACACTGTTGAACGAATATACCATGGGAACGCTTTCGCAGAGTTTCCGCGCGGTCTATTCCTCATACGAGGCGAGAATGTTGTACTACTGGGTGAAATTGTATGTATCGTGGCTGTGACCAGACCATGGCTTAATGGATTTATAGGACTTGGATAAGGAGGATGAGGTCCCCCTTCGGCAAGTCGACTATGTAACGCTGGAACCGTATCATCAGAACGATATCGAGGCAAAAAAGCGGAGGGAAGAACACAAGGCGCAGATTCTGTTTGAGGAGAAGGGGTTCTGCAAAGAAGGAGGGGAAGGCGATGGATACTAAAATTTTCCAACGCTATCATCATCTGCTCGACGTCATCTCTACATTACTGATGACCTCTCTACGTTGTGTGTTTCATATTGTACTATTGACATTGACTATCGTGGTTGACTATACATGCAAGTAACAAAGCAGACGATGGGCTACAAAAGAGTAATAAAAATACAAGGTAAGTATCGGACAGGTGGGAAAGTCATGGCAGAAAAACTATTATCGTTTCTTCCTCTTCAGTGTCTTCTTGTCATCCCCGTTCACTTTCACCTTCCCCTTGACGTTCTTGACCCCGTTGCCATTGACATTGATGACCTTGCCGTTGCTCTTCAGGGGCCCAGGCTTGGCGTTTCTGTCAATATCTGTGCTCTCGGCGCCGACGAGATCCTCCATCTGTTTGCGTATTTCTCGCTCTTTGGTCGTGAGTTTCATGATGGCTTCTTCGCCTTTGGTCTTCTCGTTATTGATGTCGTCCTGGCGAATGGACTGCCAACCATGATGCCGCTCGCAATCCTTGGGACCGGGACACCACCATTCGGCATCAGTATCGTCGGCGTCAGCAGCATAGCTGTCTTCCACACCATCGCCCCACTCCTCCCACTCTTCCTCGCCGAAGCAGAGCCGTTGATCCCATCCACAGATATCACCCCCTGCTTCAGCCCGTTGACACGCCAACTCCCACACCTGTTCTCGCCAGAGAACACACTCCATCGCACGTCGCAAACCTGCTCGTGCTCTACCAACGGCTTCCAGTGGCCCAGCCAAGCGTTCGATTTCCCGCTCCGCCTTGGTCTTGCTCTTCATCACGGCACCAGTCTGACAGTGAACCACAACCCCTTCTCGTCGCTCTGCGTCTTTCACCTTGGACCATAGCACCTCTCGACTACCGCCTTTCGCTGTATACGCGTCGATCCTTCGTCGCATGTACTTGACGCCGCACTCGGGCGAGCAATACTTGCTCAAGGCACCTTTTGACGGTCGATGACATGCCTCAGTAGAAGAAGGGTCGGGATCATCAAGACCATTGAGACATCTGGTTTTGTACGTCGTCTTCAGGTTCAGTTGAGGATTTTCTGAGTCATGACAAATCAGTTATAAGTAAGAACTTAAAGTCGGAAGATCACGCACTCTGAATACAGGGCGGACATATGAACTGGTCTACCAGATCCACTTCCAGTTCCGACATATTCACGCATTGAGTATGGTACCAGTCGTCGCACCTATCGCAGCCAATCATACACCGGCCCTCATCGTACTTGCGTTTGCACACGCAGTAGAGTTTGTCGTCCTCCACCTCCTTCTCCTTCTCCTCAGGCTTCTCATCCTGACCCTCCTCCTGCGCATCGCCAGGCTTGACACTGGTCGATCGCGATCTCGAAGCCGAGATTGACGCCGCTTTGCCCTTCAGAGGCACCGACACCTCCTTTTTCCCTTTCGGGCCAGGTTTCGCAGTAGGTTTGACCGCAGGCTTCACGACCTTTGGCTTAGGACCGGGTTTCTTCTTCGTCTTGACCGTCGTCGTCGCAGGGGGCGGCATCGACTCCCTGTCGCGCTCCTCGGAAGCCTTCTTTTTCATGCTGGCCTTCCTGACAGGTGGAACAGGTGGTAGCACGACTTTCTCCTTCACAGGCTCATCCTGCACCAGACTCAACAGTTCGTCTTCCACGTCAACTTCCATCTGGTCGGCTTCCTCTTCATTCACATCAGGTACCGGCGTGCCAACGTCTGCCAGCTCCCTCTCCAGCTCTTTGGTAAGATCATCCTCAAGCGATGAGGAATTGTTCGGTTTCTTCTTTTTCGGAGCAGGGGAATCGGCGAAATGCTCGAGGAACCATTCGTGTGCATCCTCTTGCGTCATTCCGTCCTTGTGCGAAGTGGCAGACAGTGGTCTCTTCGGAGGAGTGAGCTTCTCTTTATGAGTGGTGGCTGACAAGGGCCTTCTTGGTGGCGGCTCCGTATCTTTGTCCTTGTGGTGCGACGGCTCCTTGTGCTTCGGGTGCTTGACTTGTTTCATCTCCACCTCACCTCCCGCCAAAGGCATCGGCTCGTCTTTCATGGGAGTACTAGGTGCTGGTGTTGGTGGCACGACACTTTCCCGCCTTTCCAATTTGATTTCGTCAATCATTTCGACTTTCTTCTGTGTGTGTTCTTCAACTTTTCCGTAAACATGCGCATGAGCGATAGCCCGGCCTGTCTGGCTTCCCGGAGGACTCCGCTTCATCATGCTGGTTGGAGTAGGAATGATCGGGCTAATAACTCTTTGGGTCGGGGTGGAAAGAGGGATGATCGGTGAAGAAATAGGCACTATCGGAGGCGGTATGGGCTGTTTGGAGGGAGGTAAAACGCTTGGAGACACTGTCTTTTCATTCGGAGGGGAAGAGGCAACGGGGCTGGCGATTCGCTCTGATGACGATGGTTGGGAATGTCGGGCAATATCCAAAGATGATGTCAAGGATGATGTTGATGCCACTGCGTCTCGCTGCAAGAGTCCTGATATCGAACTAGATGTGCTTGCATTCTCCCGACGTGGCTCGGAATGAGAGGTCAACGATTTCTCCCGCAAAATGGTCTCAGTGTTCATGAGATCCCTACTTGAAACGGGACTGATGACCCTCTCCTCGCGTTCATTCGCATGGGGAACGATGCTTGAAACCTCCCGATCCTTTGCGACCACAGGACTTGGAAAACGCTCTCTGGTAACCACGGGGCTGGGGTGTCTCTCCCTCACAACTACGGGACTAGGAGGTCTCTCCCTTGCGACCGTGGGACTGAGAAATCTTTCCCCGGTAGAGATAGGACTGATTGTCCTCTCATGGGGCGAATCAAAGTGAGTAGCAATGGACAGTCGTTCTCTAGGTGCGACGATAGATTCCCTAGCGGATGAACGGCTCGGAATGTAGTCCTTCGCTACGAGAGGACTGGGAATGCGTTCTCTAGCAGAAATGGGATTTGTAGCGTGATCTCTGGACAAGACCGGACTCGCATGGTGTTCCCTCAAACTCGGAGCTCGTTCTCTGGTCGGAGCTCCGTCCCTGAGATATATCGGGCTTGTAACACGGTCCTGGATCGAGATAGGCGGGTAGGCAGGGACGGACAGTTGTTCCCGGGAAGGAGCTGGGGTGATTGTCGGGGTATGGGTGGTGTGTTCGCGGGTAATCTGGTCAATGATGACATGTTCGCGGACATGTTCACGATTGCCGACGTGTTCGCGAGGCAATGCAACGTGTTCACGGGGAGGCACGGTGACGACATTTTCACGAGGAGGTAAACCGGCGACAGTGATTGAATGCGATCTATCTCGGTGATGTGTGATAGATGGATGGGTGGAGATTGGCGGAATTTGCATCGGAAACGAGCGACCACGCGGATCCCTGCTACGTGCCCGTCAGATGAATGTAATGTAAGGACCGATGAGACGCACCCTGGAATCATGTCCCTCTCTCTGTGAAGCTGCCCTGTTTCCCTCTCAAAAAGCGAATCCCTAAGAAGAGAAGGCCTGTGAGATGAGTGAAATAAGAAGTGATGGGACCGACCTCGGATCCCTTGACAAAACTGGCGACCTATGCACCAAGTGTGAAGAGACGGGTTCATGATTGGATGAATGCGATGATAGTGAAGATATGGAGTCCCTAT
Organism: Armillaria fumosa; assembly: GCA_030407015.1. Classification (NCBI taxonomy): domain Eukaryota; kingdom Fungi; phylum Basidiomycota; class Agaricomycetes; order Agaricales; family Physalacriaceae; genus Armillaria; species Armillaria fumosa. The sequence continues at coordinate 2,171,679 of JAUDYM010000001.1, forward strand.
GTATTCGGGCAATGCCTTCTTGAGAAGATATAGAGTCTCGATGAGAATGGACAGAATCGCGGTGGGAGGAAACCGGATCGCGGTGAGACGACAACGACTGCCTGTGTGTCGGGATCTGAGCTAGTGAATCCCTGTGCGATGGCTGAGACGACGGAATGACCTGCGATGAGTGAGAGCCTGTGGAATCCCTGCGAGCTCGATATTCTGTGTGAGACACGACATCCCTATTGAGGGCTTCCCTTTGGGCGACTTCCCTCTGTGAGTGAGAGGATATGGGGATAGAGCCCATGGAATCCCTCCGGGACCGCACAATAACAGAGTCTGTGTGAGATGTAGAGTCTCGAGAAGACTGAGACGGTATTGTGTCTCTATGGACCAACAAGTCTCTGGAATCTCTCGGTGCGGGGATGGGCTCTCTGTGCGATAACGGGGGAATGGCAAAGGCATGGTGTTGTTGCTGGAACGTGGGCGGGCTGCGTAGGATGGGTTCACGGGGATGCAAGACTGAGGGACTGGTTAGACGGTTTGTCGAGGAGAAAGACTGAGGGAAAATGGACGGGCTGGTGACTCGCAAAGCAGGATCACGGGCGGATGGTGGGAATGTCGGGGCAAACGACGAAGAAGGGGGAAAGGAGTCGCGGGACGACGTCGGGCGCGATGAGCGGAGAGTTGGACTGGTGATAGTTGAGAGAGAAAGGGCGGGACTTCTGGCGGGGGCGGGGCTTTGCCTCAAAGAGGGAGGGCTGAGTGTCTGGTAGTCATGGCTTGATCTCCCAAAGCCAATCTGGCCCATTGCCATCCTCTCTCGTTCATACTGCAGCCGTTGTTCCTCTCGCTGTTGTCGTTCCCTTTCCTGCTCTCGCTGTCGTTCCTGCTCTCGCTGCCGTTCTCTCTCCCTTTCCAACTCTTTTTCCCGCTCATCAGAGTGGCGCCGCTTCTTTGCAGGGTGCTGGTACGGGTCGACATTGGTTGGAGAGAGTATGTGGTCAAAGCCGTGACGGGCCGCGGCAACAGGCGGGAGATGGTGATACGTGGCTGTCGGGGTACTGAGCGGGCGGTAGTCGGTGGTTGGGGAACGGTCGCTGCTCAGCCTCCGTCGTTCCTGCGACGCGGCCTGAACGAGGGCATCGAGGCCAAAGACGTCAGAGTGCTGCTGGGTGCTTGTGGGAACATCTTTGGGGCTGTCATTGGCATTGTCGGCGTCGTCGTCGCAAAGTAAAGACGATATTGCCAAGCGTCGTGAGGACATGAATGTAAGGGGATGAGAGGTATTGACAGGTTTGTCAAAATTAAGAGAAGGGCTGTATTTATGATTGTATGTACAACGAGACATTGCGAGCCTACCCACTGGCTTCCCACAAACAAGAGGCCCAAGCTGCCCGCACCCAAGTCCCATCGTATACCTACACCGTATAAAGTATATGGTAAATATTCTCCAGCAAACCAACGATCTCAAGGTCATCGACACAGCCGATCCGTTACAGTCAGCGTGTCCTCGTCGAGATGCTTTTATGTCGCTGCAAATCAGAAATCAGCCGTAACTCTACGGTCAGCTGCAGTGATACGTACCTGTGAAAAATGCGTTAGCCGAATTGCCTGCAAAATGCCGCCTTTTATACTTTGTCAGAACTGTACAGTTCCCGTTTCGGTGGCTGATCCAGACCCCGGATACTGCCGCGGTGCCAGAGGGGTCTATCCAATTTTTTGCAGGCTGCCCAGTGCAACCAAGCACCTGCCGTCGTCCGACCGGTACTTATCTTCTGCGTCCTGAGCCACAACTAATCCGCCCCGTCAACAATGTCGGTGGCTACTAAAAACCCCTTTGCCTTGCTGGATGGTACATCTTTATCTCTTTGTCTTGTTCCTCAGTCGTCTCACTTCTCTAAAGAGGACGATGCTCGTCCGACGACACCACCGCCCCAACCCAAGCAGGAGGCTCCGGCGCCTGCTCGCACGAACCAAAAGCCACGCGGCGGTCCGGCATCGAGAGGTGGCAAGTACTACCAGCGCGGCGGTAAATCTGCCCCAAGGGACGGCAACCAAACCCAGGACGGCGCTCAAGATCCCGTGTCGACAGAAGGCCAGCGAAAGTGTACGCTTCAACACCCGTTTTTCTATCAAATGCTTACCTTAGATCGCATACAGTCGAAGGTCGTGGTCGCGGTCGAGGTGGACGAGGTGGAGGCCGTGGTGGTCGTGGCAGGCCTTTCGATAGGCAGAGCCAGACCGGAAAGACGTGCGTCTCACTCTGTTTCTTATCTCATTCAACTCCTCATATGCGTCCAACAGTGATTCCGACAAAAAGGTTCACCAAGGTTGGGGCGGAGATGACGGTCCTACTGAGCTCAAACAAGAAGAAGCTGCCGTCACAGACGCCGTTGTAGAAGGCTCTGGCGACTGGGCTGCTCCTGCCTCTGGGGGTGATTGGAGTGCGCCCGCTCCCGGCGGTGACGCCTGGGAGACCCCCGCCACTGGTGATGCCTGGGACACTGCCGCCGCCGGTGATGCTACAGACGCTGCCGCACCAGGCACCAGGCCTCCTCGCAAGGAGCGCGAAGAAGAGGAGGACAATACTCTCACTCTTGACCAGTATCTGGCCCAGCAGAAATCGAAGGAAGGAATTTTGCCCAAGCCCGAAGCTCGCAAGGCCAATGAAGGCACCGAAGGTGACCTCTTCAAAGGTGCGACTCTCCTCGCCAAGCCCGAAGAGGAAGAAAGCTATTACGTCGGCAAGGTGCGCTTCTTCTATTGCACTATTTGTTCAATGTACTCACACACCTTGTTTAGGCGAAGCCCTCTGCCAAAACTCGCGCCAAGAAGGAAGAAAAGGTCTATCTCGAGATCGATGCTCGCTTTGACCGCCCGTCTCCCCGTGGTGGGCGTGGAAGGGGCAGGGGTGGAGAAGGAAGAGGCGGCTCCCGTGGACGAGGCGGCAACAGAGGCGCTCACAATGGCGCTGCGCCCTCGGCCGCACTCGTCGTCAATGTCGACGACGAAACTGCCTTCCCGTCCCTTTCTTGAAAGATGGCAATACATATTCTGCAAAAGCAATCCAATAACCTCGTCCACCCGTATCATTTCCTTTGTTCCTCAGGTTTTCTCCTCTGTGTTTCTCATCCCATCTCCCTGCGTGCTTGATATGATATGATATTTCTGAACTATTAAGGTGATGTCCTGGGGGATCGTTGGGGTGAGAACTGTGTATATTGTACAAAGTATTGAAAAACATTGTCAAATCTGCGTCAGACTCGATGCGCGAAATACAACCAATACTATTTGCATGCGTACAATATCACAGCAAGCGAATCACAGATCCATGGCGGCACTTGCCGCGAAGCGCTACCCGTAATTTCTGATATCTCCTTGAAAATTGTAATGTACATCTATCGGTGAGTCATGAGGGCACAAGGGTGCATCCGACATGAACGGCTTCTTCTATAGGTGTTCGCAGTCGCCCATGCTCCCTGGCTTGTAAACATTTCCATCTACCTAGACAAAAAAAAAATGCTTTCCAAAGTCGCTGGATATGCTCTAGACGCCATCAATTCTCTCACTCCCACACAACTTTCCTTTATACAGTCACTTCCAAAGGCCGAGTTGCATGCCCACTTGAATGGCTCCATTCCAATCTCTGTCCTTCGCGAACTCGCCAAAGAGTCTTCAATCTCTTCTGAGGCTATTTCCAAGCTCCAAAACGGCGTCGAACTAAACGAGATCCATGATTTCTTCGGGTTGTTTCCTGCCATCTACGCCTTGACAGCCACTCCGGAGGCCCTAGGGCGCGTTGCGCGCGCAGTCCTCGCAGAATTTCTCGACGGCGACACTCCTCAGTGTACGTATCTAGAACTGCGCTCCACACCAAAGGAGACTCCCACTATGACGAGGATGGAGTACGTGAAGACTGTGCTAGACGAGGTGGAGAAGTACGGTAAAGATCAAGCAACGCTCATCGTCAGTGCTGGTCGGGAAATGGACGAGGAGTCTGTCAAAGAGTGTATTGGCATCGCAAAGACCCTCAAAGCAGAGGGCAGACGCGTCGTTGGTGTAGACCTGTGTGGCGATCCGTTACGAGGCGATGTGGACATGTTCTGTCGCCACTTGGCAGACGCTAAAAGTGCTGGCCTTGGGGTCACACTACATATCGCAGAGGCCAGTATCCTCTTCTCTCGAATGGCTGTATACTGAGTCATCGATTCCACAGACGAAAGATAATCCTCACCCCGAGACACTCAAATTCCTCTCTATCGGTCCTGATCGTCTCGGACACGCCACATTCCTTAATGACGAAGCTCAGAGCATTGTATTAAAAGAAAAGATCGCCATTGAGCTCTGTCTCTCCTCCAATCTGTTATGCAAAACCGTTGGATCCCTAGACGTGCATCACATTCGTGATTATCTGAAGCATGATCACCCAATCGCCATCTGCGTGAGTAATTTTCTCGTCTAGTTGTAGTAACTAGTGTCACTGATTGCTTTGCAGACTGATGATATTCTTCCTTTCCGTAATTCTATGCTTGGCGAATATGCGTTGCTGATGGCAAGTGCCCCCTTGGGTCTCGGTCTTTCCGAGGACGATGTACGGAGGATAGCGGAGATGAGTATGAAGTGTAGATTCACCTAATGATTAGAAAAGATGTGCCTTGTATTCGCCCTCCCTACTCTGTAGTCTATACTTACTGCCACACCTCTCAATACAAAACATGTACATTCACGTACAATGGCCGCGAGAGATAAAGAAGAATCAATGGAATAAAGCAACAAGTTCTTTTGTAAGTAGACGGTAGCGATTGTTGTCCACTGATACCCGTCGATGAACGTTGATGTGTGCTGATCGTGTACACGAACAATGGAAGAGCAGTTATAAAATGTAGACTATTTTCTGTTTCCTGGCTACTTCATGCGCTCGAGCTCCAACCATGACACAAATCACACTTCCAAGCATTAATGAGCTGTTTCCTGGTGCGTCACACAATATATTTTTCCTTGATCGCAAAGCTGAGGGGCTGTTGTAACAGAACACTTGCTGGACATGCCCCCACCGCATCTCATCTGCCTTGCGCCAGCACCTAGATCTCAGCTGAAGTGCTCTCGCAAGTACCAAGAATCTAAAGGTTCTAGACGATACCGTCCCTATCACAGGTCACAGTTCTGGAGTCTTGGTTCGAAATCTGCCGAATCTGAGAGACGGGAAGAACGCCACCCAGCGACTAATCCGCGCCTCTCGAGTCGATCCTGGGATTCGGGTCCGCCTACGTTCCAACCTACTCTGTCTCGCTCAGAGTCACCAACGCTTGTCGGTGCTAATAACGAACTGGAAATTGATCAACATTTCGACGATATAGCCACGGTTATAGATCCACCTCTCAAGACAAAGGCACCCTGGGAAAGAAAACATGTCTGCCAGACCTGTCAAAAGGAATTTCTTAGGCCAAGTTCTCTGACGGTTCACATAAGAACGCACACGGGTGATAAACGTGGGTCAAGTGTCCTGACCGAACATAGCACGTCTTTACTATTTTTTTTAGCTTACCAGTGTCCCTTTCCTGGGTGTAACCGTGACTTTAATGTCCGGTCCAACATGCGGAGACATCTCAAGACGCATCCTGCAATCGATGCATTCAACCCGTCAACGTATGTTCCGCCCGAAAGCAAGGGGAGATATATATGGCAGCCTATCGATACCGCATCAACTACGCCTTCTTTGGACGAGAATCTACATTAGCTTATTAGTGAAGGCAGATTAGTATAGTATATTTCAAGTAATGAATAATCACTTACCTCGTCGTCTGGCCTGCGCCACATCTAGCTTTCCATGAGTGAGCACAATTTCGAACTATCGAGGACACTCTCTGGCTTTCACATAAGAACCAATAAAGACATTCAAGGCATTGGTGCCGAACGCTGTCGTGTTTCTTTGATTCCATATACAACCAGTTCTACATGTCATGAAGTCGTCTGGCCAAAGTATTCCCATTGACCACGTTCCGGCTTCTCTTCCAGTGGTTCCCACCTACATGAGAAATTAGACTTGGCTGATGGGTCAAAACGGGACGAGTCGACGCACGCTTTCCATTCTATCATCTGACTGACAAGCTTGAGCTCGTCAGAAGCAATGTCCAACGACTCCTCGATCTGGCCCTCATCAAGGCCCTTCTCTACGGAAGCAATGTCTCCCTTGGCCGCTTCCAAGACCTTGATTTTGTGAAGGGTAAGAGCCTCGGCACTCTGCTTGTACACGGAGGTAGATGGTATGCTGGCAAGGACCTCGAGAGTCTGCCTGTACGTTTCGGCAAGGGCAGGAAGAGGATTTGGGTGTACCTTGAGGCCAGTCACGCCGGTTGTCTGTTTGAGGACGTTGAAGAGAGGACGTGAGCACCGGAACATGATGGCTTGGTGAGAGTCGTGTTGAGTCGGAGTCCAAATCGGGAAAGCAGCAGCTTAGCTCTTCACCATGGCGTCGCTGGCCTTCACCAGGAATACTGTCCTGCCCAATGCTTTATTCAGGATGCCTGCCATAAAATCGCTCATTGCAGCAAACTTTCTGCCTGCATTTCTTACGGCACCGAACCCGTTCACTTGGCGCATACCTTCTCTCCTGGAACTATTTCCCTCAATAGTGCTCGCCGTGCCCAAGAAAAAGACGTCTCACTCACGCAAGGCAATGCGTGCTGCGAACAAGGGCCTGAAGGACAAGCAAAGTACGTTGCCGGCCCTTTTCACGCGTCTCTACTGACTAAGGAATGGCTAGATATTGTCAACTGTCCCGGATGTGGGACGCCGAAGCTCGCACACCACCTGTGTTCGAAATGCTATTCTTTTTTGAGCCGAACGTGGAAAAACAAGCTGCGAGGCGGCATGCCTGATCTGTCATGAGACTGAAAGGTATGCCTTTCGCGGTTCAAGTGGCAATATCGCTCACCCGCACGACAGATTTGTTCAACGGAGTGAGGATGTATCGTAAATACGTAGATAACGAAAAAGAAAAAACTCAGAAAATGGCTTTCACTTATTTGTTCGGAATTGTTCGGAATATAAGAAGATTAGCAGGACCGAAAGCGACGCACGCGGAAAATAGAATCTCCGGTCTGAATGCGGGGGAATCTTTCTTAATACGCTCATGACTGCCTTTGCTGATTTCGCCTTTATCACCACTTACCATGCTCTCCAGAATCGCTTCTCGTGCTGCCAGTACTCATGCTCCCCGTGGCCTCTCTGCTATCCTCCAAAAGAACCCAGATGACGTCGTCATTACCTTTGCCAAGCGTACCCCAGTGGGCCGGGCAAGAAAGGGACAGCTCAAGGACGTGTCTGTCGACGAGATGCTCCATGCCTTGCTCAAGGCATCTCTTCAAGAAACGAAGATTGATCCAGCAAAGATAGACGATATATGCGTCGGTAGGTCCTCGCCGTCAGCAACAGCATCCAAGTGTCATTGAGAGCGTTTATAGGCACATGCCATCCACCATCGCCCTTGTATGCCTCCAGAGCAGCTGCATTGGCAGCTGGGATCCCTAGCCACGTCCCAATATCCACCGTGAATCGGCTATGTTCCTCTGGTTTAATGGCTATTCGCAATGTTGCCCATGCCATCAAGGCCGGTGAAGCTACTCTTGGCCTGGCTGTCGGTGTCGAGAGCATGAGTCTCAAGTGCGTCCTCGTCGTCCTTGTTCCATCCTGTTTCTCATCCCCAGTGTAGCCCGAGACCTACTCCCGAAGTTTCTGCTGCAGTCGCCGAGAGTCCGGAGGCCCATGATTGTCTCCAAGTATATGCTGTTCCTGTTTTCAATGTAAGCGAAGCTAACGTATTTTAGCCTATGGGTTGGACGTCTGAAATGGTTGCCGAGACTTACAAGGTCTCTCGTCAGAAGCAAGATGAATACGCTCTCATATCTCATACACGGGCCAATGAAGTGATTCTTTTATACGTTTCAACTTACCGTTGCATCTTTCTCACTTATCCTTAGTCCATAGCCAAAGGTATATTTAAAGACGAAATCATTCCGATATCTATCAGAGGCAACACCCTCTCCACCGACGACACGGTCCGACCTGGAGTTACCATGGAGTCTTTGTCAGGCCTTAAATCTGTCTTCCCCAACTGGGGTGAGGCCTCGACGACTGCTGGCAACGCCAGCGGTGTTGGGGATGGCGCCGCATTGTGTATTCTAACGACGAGAGCGAATGCTGAGCAAGAGGGTATGGACATCGTAGCCAAATGGGTAGGCAGTGCGATTGTCGGAGTCGAACCCAGATACATGGGTATTGCACCCATCTATGCCATCCCCAAGCTGCTAAGCCAAGTTGGATTGACGAAGGAAGAGGTTGATCTCTACGAGGTAGATCTACCGACATTCCTAGCTTCATGGCATTAATTGGGTGCTAGATTAACGAGGCTTTCGCGTCACAGTTTGCTCACTGTGTGGAGGAACTGGGTATACCCATCGAGAAAATTAACCCCAAGTGCGTCTTCGAGACCATGGCTTCCACCAAACTAACACATGTTTGTAGCGGCGGTTCAATTGCTGTAACACATCCCCTTGGAATGAGTATGCGTTTTGGTTGTTTTGTGTCTCTTCTAGGGTGCTGACTTGTATCAAACCAGCTGGTGTCCGTCAGGTCGTCACAGGTTTAGCTGAACTGAAGCGCAAGGACCAGAAACTTCTTGTGACGAGTATGTGTATAGGAAGTGGTATGGGAGCTGCTGGCATCTTCGTCAACGAAGCTCGCCGTTGATTATACTTTTCCGACATTTCAAACATGGAACTTAACGTTAAACATAATACAAACTGCCGAAGTATTTACTTATACTCACTCGTTCAGACATTGCGTCGTGAAAGCATGCTTTACAAGTTCCGCCTTCCGCTGACAGCTCTTCCTTGAACAGCTGCGGTCAAGAAAAAGAGGTGAGCAACATCGCCGAAGTGACAAATCACATCCACAAGTCTCCCTGCATCACGTTTAGGAACCAAGCGGAAGAATCTAGGAAAGGGTGTAGGGACCATCTTCTTTCCAAGTATTAACAGCCTCAAGCAAACTTGTCTTGACAAACTCAAAGACAGTAACGATACAAACACCTCGGTATATACTTGATAGCGATCCCTTCGAAAGTTATGAATAGTGCCCGACGGTAAGCTGGGACCTCGACCCACACGTCATCCTTCTTACATAGACCAAAATCCTTCGAGAGACGTGAAAGAACATCGTCTGAACAATAGATATACAGTCATGTACCGGTCAATGAGACACCGAAATTTGTTTGGCCTCGGAATTACTAAAGATGTCCCAAATAAATTTATCAGACTAGGCCTAAATTATATTTTGTGTATAAAATAGTACATGCATCAAAAATATATGCATATTGGGCACGGGAAAGGTCATATCGAGTCTTATCAGTGCAAAAACGCAAGATCAGTGCAATATGAGTCAATGAGACACGTCACATCACACCAGATATACCAAATACGGAACACGATCAGATTTTAATCATCACCATCAGACCCCACATCAGCCACGTCGTAATCACTCCGACAGCCCCCTGACTCGTTCTCACTGCACTCTGGACTCCCCCCATCATCAATATTGCCCTTCATGGCATCTGATCCTTGCTGTAGAATGGCAGCATCCACAAAGGATTTCAGTGTTGGCTTCATTCTCTGCTTCTCAAGCTCAAAGTCAGCCAATTTAGGCTTCTTCCACTCCATCTTTCTTCCCTCGGTCTTTGCTTGGCTTCGCTCCGCTTCCCATGCAGCCACACAGTGCTGGTACTTCTCCTTCTTTCTCTCATTGATGGCCATGCAGTCCTCCTCCCCTTTCTTCCATTCCTCCATGGCAACCTTGTATTTCTTCGCTGCATTCTCTCTAACAGCCTTGGCTTCCTCCTCATCATTAGTCTCCTTTGCATGGGCTTGAGCACGCTCTGTAAATGCATTGGAAGTGAACAATTTAGGCATTCCATCCCCATTCAACTGTCCCCTCTTCTTTGGCTGCTTTTTCCTCTCCTCCTGTTCCTGTAAGCAAGCATGTGCCTGGTGAATGTATGAGTTCTGGATAATGGCAGTGGCCTGCATACCTCGCAGCTGAGTTTTCTGATTATTGATTGTCTCCTGTGAAGCTTGGAGGGCTTTTTGCAGGGCTTTTTCATGCTTGGTTTGAGGTTCTGCATCAAGAAGCTCCATGTATCATCGTTTAGCAGGTGAGATGGTTTGTGTGGGATACATTGGTGGTGGTTTATCTGATGTCAATGGGCTCGATGACAAGATAAAGGATGCCGATGATGCAGTGAGTGACTGCAGTGCATTCCGTGTTGGAGTTGAGAGGCAGGTAGATGCTTCCAGTGAGTCTGGTTGTACGCTTCCACTCCTAGACTGACACTGACGTATCCGATAGTCATCAATAATGTTACGATTTATTGACTTTTTTCACTTTTCTAGTCTTATCTCATCTTATTGGCATAATCATGCTTATGCATTGTCACCACTATATCACCACTATCAACTTCGATAAATCTTTCATGATGGACAACGCATGATATTGCATGCTCATTGCCTGACTAGCATGCCTCTACACTTCGACAAAACTTTCATAGCTATTAATAGTACCTACGCTTTAGTATTTAAGTAGCTATGTTTCACTGTACAACCTCAGCTTCGAGCTAAGGTTTACCTATCACATAAACTTTACTTGTCTGCTCGCTTGCCGAGAGCTTATCCAGTAAGTGCCTCTTTCACCACCTCGAGATCATCCAAGGCATTGCCTAAGTGATTGTCTGAACGCGAGACAGCTTAGCAATTGCCCGATCCTGAGTCACGTGAGAGTCGGGCCCTAACAATTAGCTCGAAGCTTCTCTCACCCTTCCACAACGCTAGACGCAGGAAGGATCCCATATGCCACTCCAACAAACACCTGACATCGACGAAACAATTAGAAACGCGGCCATAGGAGCCTTTGTAGGAGCAGCAGCATTAGTTGGACTATCCCTCTTCGCCGCTGCCATATATTACAGAAACTGAAGCTGGTTTGAACAGCATGGACTAGGACCGAAAAGACCATTAACCTATCCACGACCCACCCTTCCTCCTTTCTACATCCCACCCTATCATGGTCAAATTCAGCCCATTCACACGACATACGAGCCCTACCAAAGGGACCAGTTCTACATGCCCCCCGTCTCACCGAGTAGGCAGGATTGGTCAGGCACCCCCAGCCCCAAGACCGACATCGGGATTTATCATGGAAGAAGAGGAAGAAGCCCAAGCCCCATCGCTGGGCCCTCTGGAACTAGGCAGTCCTCTAGGACCGCATCTCGGTCTCCCTCTTTTGAGGGAGATATCACAGAACTCATCTGCACCTACATCGGGCCCGGAACCATTGAATACGACGAGTCAGAGTCGCGAAGAAGCAGTACACAGATACTTCCAGCTGAGGGCAATGAGCCCGATCCCACTAGCACACCCCCTACCTGTCCGACTCTCCGAGTTACAAACCCTTCTCCACCTTCAGCAAGCAGCTCTGTCATTGCAGCCCGAGTTGAGGCATTCTACCGACAACCAAAACATGTACGGAGGGATCCCCTCTACAACCTCGGCTGGACCCCCCCCTCTACACTTGAGGTACCAAATACACGAACCTCCTCCCCCAGCCCCCCTGAATCCTCCCCCGGAAGGGACACCTGACCTGATCGACCTAGAAGAGGAACAAGAAGTCAAGAGAATGCTGAGTCCCTCAACCTGATCAGCAACTCGGACCACTCATCGACGAGGGTCGACCCAGCCGACCTCAGAAGAGGAAGACTTCAGATCCACGACATTGGGAGACCTTTCTACTTCCAACAAAGAAGAGCTTGGGAAACCGAGAACGCATTCTGTTAGACCTGGGCCAATATTCAGGGGACAAAGGTAGGTCTAAGGCTGTCTCACGTTCGGGCAGTCACCTTAGAGATCCTTGTAATAGTCCAGAATATAGCAGAGGTACAATTAGGTAGCCCTTCAGCAAGTGAGTCGGCAAGATAGAGTTGATTAAACTATAGCTTGAAGCTAAGGTTACATAGTGGGCTTCGTTGTCCTTATATACTAAAAGTCGGGTCTAATAATAGTCTGAAAAGATGGAGAAGATGAGATCAAAGGACTACGTTATTGTGTTGCATGGAGGTCAAAAGTATGTTGATCTCGTGATGGGAAAATGTGGCGAGATAAGATATGATAAGGAAAAAAGTGAATAAATTGTAACATTACCCTCTCGTTAAGGCAGTCGTCCCAACTGCCTCTACGCTTTCCTCTTCGTCTTCTTCTTGATCGCAGAAGATGCAGTCGCCTGGTTTGATCTCCTTTTCGATTTCCCGTGCCCAGTAGTCGTCGATAAACATCTTCCATCGCTCTCTGTCGGGTTCCTCTATTCAGAATTTTCTCCCGTCCACGCGTTCCACTTGGTAGAACATGCTCCATTCTCCGGTGGCCTGGTTTTCGTGATAGTCCCAGTCAACTATCTGTTTGACTGCCTTTTGTGTCCTGTCAATAACTCTTCGCATTGTTGCTGATGGTGTGCATTTGGCGAGTTCCTTTTGGTAGTCTTCGATTGCTTCCAGCGCGTTAATCATGTCATTTTCCCATGTCCATGAATTGTGTTCGCGTGTCCACCCCTTCCATTTGACTAGATAGTCGGTTACGAGTCGTGATTTCTGTCCTTTCTTTCCTCAGACTCTCCTTGTGCATGAGTCCAGGACTTCTTCGACTTCGTATTCTTCCTCATCTTCGATGAGGTCTGGTGGTGGGGGTGGAGGCTGCTCTTGGTTTGGAAACGTGGGTGGTGTATAGGGCGTTAGCAACTTTTCATTGAAGCGGGGATGTATTCTCCAGTGGGAGGGGAGTTTTAGCTTGTATGCGGAGGTGCTGGACTTTTCTAGGATAAGGAAGGGGCCCACTCGTTTGTCATCGAGCTTCTTTTTGGGGCGGGGGAGGTGGAGATGGGTCGTGTCAAGCCATACCCTGTCTCCGACGGCATAGTTGATAGCGGCCTTCTTCTTTTTATCATACTGTGATTTCATTCTCCTGGCGGCTTCTTCAAGCGACTCCTTTGCTTGTCGATGGATTTCTTGCATGTGTTCCGTGAATGATTTAGCAGCTGGATTGGTAAATGGTGTTGTCTGAATTGAGTCCAGGAGTATGCGGGGGTTGATTCCATAGTTCGTGAAGAATGGGGTTTGACCGGTAGCAGAATGGACCCTATTATTGTGGGCGAAGGTGGCAAGCGCAAGCCATTCATCCCAATTGGTCTGTCGATAGTTAACAAAGATGCGTAGGTATTTGTTAATTTCTTGATTTGCACGTTCGGTCTGTCCATCTGTCTGTGGATGGAATGCGGTGGAGGCGTCCGGGGTTATGTCGAGGAGCTCTAGGAGTGCCGTCATGAATTTTGAAACAAACTGAGGTCCCCGATCGGAGATGATGGTTTTGGGCATTCCATGGTGGGTGTAGATGTGATCGTGGAGTATCTTGGCCCACCCCTCTGCCGTGAGTTCCATATTGCATGCTATTGGGACGATTTCTTTTGAGAATTGGTCTACGACTACTAAGATCGCGTCATAACTGTTGGATTCTGGTAATCCAGTTATCATATCAATGGAGATATGAGTCCACGGCACGGAGGGGATTTCATTGGGATGAAGTGGATTTGCTCTGGGCTGTGTATTGGTCTTTGTCCGTTGACACATTTCGCAGGCCTTGACATATTTCTCGATCGTTTGTCTAAGTTTTGGCCACCAGAACTCCCTCTGGACGAGTTCTTGGGTCTTCGCGATTCCGGGGTGCCCCGCCGTGATATGGTCGTGGTGATTGGGGATGATTTCCCCTCTTAACCTGTCGTCCCTGGGCACGTAGATACGTCCGTCATGTCATAAAAGTCCTCCCTCCTCTGAGATTCCTCATTCATGATTTAGGGAGGTGGCTATTCCCTGATCCCACTTCTCGTGACTTCGAGTAGCATCCTTGATCCGCTGATGGATTTCGCCCATGGTAGGCATGATCATGGCCCGGAAGTGCGTGGGTTGAAGGACGATGACATCATCATTGTCCCCCCTTCCTTGGTCATGGTCATCCCGGCGACTAAGGAGGTCTGCCTTTCGATTGGCGGTACCCGGTTTATGATGCAGAGTGAAGTGGTACTCAGCCAATTCGGTCACCCACCTAGCCTGTCGACGATTGAGTTTCTGGGGCTGCCGGAAGTATTGGAGGTTCTGGTGATCCGTCCAAATTTCGAAGTCGTCTGCGGCTCCCATAAGATAATGTCTCCACTCTTCGAGGGCGAGCATTATTGCAAGGAGTTCTTTATCATAGATTTCATAATTGCGCTCCGTGGTGGTGAGCACCTTTGATAGGAATGCAACTGGCCTCCATTTTCCCTTGTGTTCCTGGCTGAGGACTGCACCTATGGCCCCTTCGCTAGAGTCGGCCTCTACCCGGAATCTGCTCTTTTCCCATAGTAGTGCAAGTATTACATCCTCTGCCATTTGCTTTTTGAGCTTTTGGAATGCCTCATTTTGGGTGGCTCCCCATATCCAAGGGGCCTTCCCAGTCAGTTGGGTCATGGGACGAACGATTTTCGAGTAGTCCTTTATGAACTTCCGATAGAAGTTTGTAAAGCCTAAAAAGGACTGTAATTCCTTTTTCTTGGTAGGGGTCGGCCACTCGGCGATTCCTTTTACTTTAATGGGGTCCATCTGGACCGATCCTTCGCTAATGATTACTCCCAAATATTCTGTTTCGAGGACTTCAAATTCGCACTTTTCGGCTTTCAGGAAGAGTTTGTGCTTTCGAAGTCAGGCTAGGACCCTTCTTACCACCTGACGGTGCTCTGATAGGTCTTTTGAAAAGATTAGGATGTCATCTAGATAAATGGTGACCTTTCCCTCGTGAATAAGGTCAGAGAATATATTGTTCATCATCCATTGGAAGGTCGCGGGGGAGTTTGTTAGTCCAAAGAACATGACTGTGGGTTTGAGCAGCCCGCGATTTGTTCTGAAGGTGGCCTTGTGTTCGTCTCCCTTTTTGATCCGAACATTGTTATACCCCCAATGCATGTCCAGCTTAGTAAAGTATTTGGCACCGTGCAGTTTGTCCATTAAGTCGGCGATGAGAGGGAGGGGGTATCAGTTTTTAATGGTCATCTTGTTTAACTTCTGATAGTCTTGTACTGGTCAGAGAGAGCCGTCCTTCTTTTTGACAAAGAAGAAGGGGGAGGCAAAGGGGGACTTTGAGGGGCGGATCCTCCCACTACTCAGGTTCTTGTTGAGGAACTTGTCCAGTTCTTCCTGTTCGTTTCGATTGAGAGGATATATTTTGCAGTCGAGAGTCGCCTGTGTGTTGGGGGTCAGTTCAATGGTGTGGTCCCATGGTTTCCAGTCTGGGAGATCGTCGAAGTTTTCTTTTGAGAATAGGTCAAGGTAGTCCCAGTACTGGGGTGGCACCATCTCTTCCAGACTTTGCTTGGTTTTTCCCTCGTTCGCCTTTGCTGCTAGGTCGTTGGCGTGATGAACCGCTCGAATCCTGATTTCCTCTTCTAGATCAACCATTAGGATTGTTTCCCCTTCTTCTAACTCCTCATCCCAGGGGTCTTCGGGGTCTGCGTCAGGGAGGGGGAAGGGATTTCGTTGGCATTGACATCTTGCGAACAAGACCTTCCCGGTAGTCCAGTTAATGACCAGGTTATGTCGCTTTAACCAGTCATGCCCTAGGAAGACGTCTCCCTTGCCTAGGTTAGTTACTCCTAGGTCGATCCGCTTGCTATGTCCTCCGATGTTGAGTCGAAGTTCTACGAAGTCTGTGATGCTTCTGGCCTTATTTCGCATGCCATCGGCATTATATACTGAGATGGGGCTGGCAGCTTTTCGGGTGGTCAGATTGTTCTTTCTGATGTAATCCTCGCTTATCGTGCTACCGGTGCAGCTGCTGTCCATGAGCGCTTGGACTTTGAGCGTTTCCCGGTTGGTGAGAGTCTCAATTTGGACTTCAAGGAACAATTCGCAAATGCCTGAAGTCCTTACACACCGTTGATACCGAATGGGGGTTCTCAACTCATGCATTCGGTCAATTGCGGACAGGGGGGAATCTTCTCGAAGGAGCTGGAGAAGGTCAATGTCTATTTCGGACTGTTTATCTTTATGCATCCAGAGATATAGGGAGGATAGTGCCTCCGCATCAGTTCGTGCCTCCCTAACTGCCCGAAGGGTCCAGTCCACACCAAATGGTGGGAGCCAGGTAAAGTTTGGGGGGTGGGAAACACTTACTGGGGAGGGTACGGACTGCCTCTCCTCTCGCGCTTCTTCATCTCGCTTCTCTTGCGCCTTTAGGTAGCGTTGATAAGAGACGTCATCTTCTTCGTCAGGTACTTCTTCCATCGTGACTGGTGGTGGCACCGCGCATCCGATGCCGCTTGATTCCATTGGGGGTGTACTGGAGGGTGCTGCTCTACCGGCACTTTCGGTTCCCCGTTCCGCTGATCCCGAGAGTCGTTGGGATGTCACTTCCCCAGGTGAGGTGTACGCCTTAGCTGGGGGGCGAACATCACCACTTGCCTTGGCGGGGCTCAGTGTGTCCGGGGTTGGGTCTCTTGTGACTTGTTTCAGAGGGTGAGCGACCTGGGGGATCGTACGTGTTTGATCAAGCATGCCGTCTTCCCCGTTGCTTCCGAGGGTCGGTGGCACCCACGGCCCGTAGCACTTACCCGACCGGAAGATGGGAGGTCCAGGGATTGCTTCTGAGGCGGTGGGGGAGGAGTTGGCTGGAACAGAAGGAGTCAGCGATCGTGGGGAGGATGAGGTTCTGTTGTTGTCGAGGGGGTTTTTATCGGTTTTTGAAGGCGATTCAGGTTCAGATAGGGAAGTAGTCAAATCGGGTATATTCAAATGCATGTGAATACATGATAATGTGACATATGAGGGAGAAGACCGTGCCGCAGGCTTCGACTTTGTTTTCCCTATCTGAAAGTCCTGGGCCGAACAAGTAGAATCGCTTACTTGTCGGCCTCGTCTTTTACTTCCTCGACTTTGGAGGTTTTTGCGACCTCTTCCTTCTTGTTTCCTTCTTCGTCGGCGATCTCGATCATGGCCCTCAGCTCTTCTCTGGTAAATCGTCCAGTACGAGCTTCACGGGGCCTTTTTTTCCTCTCCTTCTTGCAATCTTTCGATAGATGCCCTTTTTCGCCGCAGTTGAAGCACCGTCCTTCTTTTCTGAGTCGGTCTATCTCCATCGGCTGTCTGCTTCTTCCGTATGTCGTTCTGGTTCCGGTCTTCTTTTCAGGAATTGCCACGCTTCCTCCTGATCCTTGGGTCTTTGGTCGATTGTCGGCCCACTTCCCTTCCTTTCTGTCTCCGCCGTGCACCTGATCGAAAAGCGTCCTCCTTTGTCGTTCTTCGTACATTGTGGTGACCCGCTGCTTCCACTGAGGGTAGGTTTCCGGGATGTTAAAGCCAGTATCAGCAATTGCGCGAGAGTAGCTGTATGGGATACCTCGTCGTACTGCCATGATGAGGGGACCCCGGGCACTTTCATCACGTCTTCTGTTGGCCATCTGGGCCTCTGTTTCCAATTTCTGGAAGTACTGATAGGCGGTCATTCCCTCCATGCGGAGGTCCATCATCTTTTTCTCATGGACGTCCTCGATCGTGGGGTCTGTGAAGCGTTGGGCGAGTAACTCCACGAATCTATCTCAGGATGGGTATCGGAATCTCCCGAGGTTGCCACTGAAGTACTCATCGACGAGGTTGACCCACCACTCCAGAGCTGGCCCAATTAGGGCAGAGGTTGCATAAGCTACTTGTTGGGGTTTGTAGTGGTAGTAGGTGCAGTAAGTCTCAAAGTAGCTAGTGCATTGATAAAGGAACCTTTTAAGTTCCGAATGGGTTCCATTGAACGCGGCGGGTTCTTTGATGAGTATGGGTTTGATTCCCAAGAAGGGGGCATCATCTGCAGCGTTACCGGAGGGCCATGGGGGTGGCGGACCCAGGGGCATCCTGTCTGGTGGTGGTCTAGGGATCGACCATCGATCTGGATTGTCATAGGGGTCATCATCCAGATCTCTCCCTGGTCTACCGGGCGGTCACGCTGGGCAGGTATTCGGGTACTTTCTATAATGCTCTTCGAGCTCCTGGTCCATCCCTTCCTTCTGTTCTCGGAGCTCCTTGGCCTTCTCCAGTTCCTTTTCCTGCTTGGCTCGTAGTTCGGCGGAGCTCAACTTTACTGGTTCTGGCTTCTTCCCTGAGGGTCCTGCTTCTGCTCCTCCAGCTCCGGCGAACATCCTACTTGTGCCGGGTCGGGGTGCTCGGTCCTGCCTGCGGAGTGGGGGCTTGGCGGCATGGGGTCGGGGAACTGGGTCCCACCTGCGGGGGGGGGACGTGGGTACTCTCCTGGCCCTTCGCTCGGCCACTTGTCGGACTCGTTTGTTGATGGCCTGGGACTGGTCGGCCAGGGTGTGGTCCCGGCTAGCCTCTTCGGCCAGCTGTCGTACTCTCTCGGCCACTTCTCGGTTGGCGGCAAGATTCTGGAGGGCCCAATCCAGGGTCCTCTCAAGCTCCCTCTGCTCAGCGTCGGTTCTGGGACGGAGTGGCGGGCCATCATAGGGATGGGGGATGGGGCCCTGTAACTGCCTTCGTAGGCTCTTGTGGATTCTACTTCCCATGGTTCTTGGAGTGAGTGGTTGCCTTGTTCCTTCCACCATTCTGTAGTTGGGGCTGGTTCCGAGGATATAGTCGTCCGTGGAGACTGGTAATCCCCCTCTTCCGACATAATCTTGTAATCGGGTTTCCCATGCGAAGGTGATCCATGGTCCCAGGGTGACTCTGTCCTCCTCGGAGAGGATTGTCCACTCCATCTCAGGTCCCTCAAAGTGGAAGGGGCTTTCCTGGAACCTCCAGTCATAACGGTCTCGTTCCCGCTGCTGGTATTCGATTCGAAGCTGCTCCGCGACGGCATCCTGCTGGGCCCATGCAGCTCTTCGGAGCCGGTCCCAGTACCTTGTTCACGTTTCGCCTGCCAGTCTAACACAATTTGCTGTGCTGTAGTATGCATCAACAAGCTCGTGTCGACGTCTCCTTCGCTCTTCTCCCTCCTCATCCTCTGGGCCTGCTGCTTGGGATGAGGACTCTTCCATTCGTATGGTGATGACCTCCTGGGAGGGGAGGTCGGGGTATATTCTTCTCCCGCAAACTCGGTCTCTTCTTGCCTCAGCGAGGAGAGCTGCGGGAGGTTGTATCAGGAGAACGGGTCTGGGCGATACGATTCTTGGTGGCTCAGCAGGGTGGGGGTCTGACCCTGTGGGGCGAGGCTCCGATGTATTTCCATCATCTCCTGCGAGGTCGCTTCCCATTGCGTAGGCCTCGATAACGTCCTCATAGGAGACGTTCTCGGGTTCGTGACGGGATATTGTTGGAGGGGTTCTAATGGCAGTATCAGAGGACTCAGTTCGGGTGGTTTGGGATCCCGATAAGATCGACGGGATGACCGGGTCTTCACTGTCTTCACGGATGCTGCGTCGTTGGTGGATTTCAGTAGAACCTTGTCCTTCAAGGTCTGCATGAATCCCTTCTTCTGGGGTGGTTGGTCAGGAGGGTCCGACATAGTATCGGGGAAGGTTTGGGTGGTAGGTTCTAATGGGTTGTCTTGTTTGTCATCTGTAGCGGGGTCGTATGAATGCTACAGCAGAAAGGGCAAGGATTATAGTCCCCAATATGGTGGAAACTATAATGGTGGTTCGTGGGGAGGTGTTGGTTGTAATGATCATAGGTCCTCTTCGTCTAGCGATCAGGAGACCTTTGGTAGGAAGCTTCAAGCTAACTGTTAGACCCGGGCCAATATTCAGGGGACAAGGGTAGATCTAAGGCTGTCTCGCGTTCAGGCAGTCACCTCAGAAATCTCTGCAAGAGTCCAGAATATGGTTAAGGTTCAATTAGATAGCCTTTCAGTGAGTGAGTCGGCAAGGTAGAGTTATTAAACTATAGCTTGAAGCTAAGGTTACATAGTAGACTTAGCGATCCTTATATACTAAACTGCAGGCCTAATAATAGTATAAAAAGATGAGGAAGATGGGATCAGAGTGGGGTCCATGCATCGTAAGGCATAGGGATTGCGAATGGGGGGTCTCGTGATGGGAAAGTGACACGAGATCAGATAAGATAAGATAAGGAGGGAAAAAGTGAATAAATCGTAACAGATGGAATGCACAACAAGGCAGGGGAAATCACCGAGTTTGTAGAAGTGCGGATGACCGTAGGAGGCCACTCGGAAAGGATCGACTTTGCCGTCACCAACATTGGCAAAGGGGACATCTTCCTCAGCCATGACTGGCTTCTTCGCCACAACCCCGTCATCAATTGGGCCACCGGTAAAATTATCTTCGCCCGGTGTCAATGTCAGAAAAACCTGTTTCCGTTACTGGATGCCGATCCAGAAGACCCATGGGACGAAGAGTTAGAGGAGGGTGAGACCATCCTAATGGTCGACCTTAGGGAAGAGCTAGAAATTCATGCCGTACACCATGTGAACGATCTAGCTGCCAAGGCTGCAGAAGGAAAGGCCAAGAAGACCTTTGAAGAAATGGTCCCACCCCAATACCGCGAATTCTGTGATCTATTTTCCAAAGAGAACTTTGACGAGTTGCTGGAGCGAAAACCCTGGGATCACGTGATTGAACTGATCCCCAACACCAAATCTACGCTCAATTGCAAGGTATATCCACTCAATCGACATGAACAGGAAGAGCTGGACAAGTTCCTCGATGAAAACCTGGAGTCAGGCCAGATCTGCCCCTCCAAATCCCCCTTTGCATCTCCTTTCTTCTTCATTAAGAAGAAGGATGGCTCTCTGTGACCAGTTCAAGATTACCACAAGCTGAACGAAATGACCATCAAGAACCGATATCCCCTACCCCTAATCTCTGAGCTCATGGACAAACTCCATGGTGCAAAGTATTTCACCAAGCTAGACATCCATTGGGGCTATAACAACGTCTGGATCAAACAAGGAGACGAGGCTAAAGCTGCCTTCTGGACCAATCGGGGGCTTTTCGAACCCACAGTCATGTTCTTTGGACTAACCAACTTGCCTGCAACCTTCCAGTGGATGATGAACGACATCTTCCATGACCTCATCATGGAAGGCAAAGTAACAATCTATTTGGATGACATCCTTATCTTCTCCAAGGACCTCCAAGAACATTGACGGATCGTCAAGAGAGTACTCCAATGCCTGAGGGAACACAAACTTTTCCTCAAGGCAGAAAAGTGCGAATTCAAAGTCCTCAAGACCAAATACCTCGGCGTCATTATCAGCGAGGGATCTGTACACATGGACCCGATAAAGGTCAAAGGGATCACGGAATGGCCCACCCCCACCAAGAAGAAGGAACTACAGTCCTTCTTGGGATTTACAAATTTCTACCGGAAGTTCATAAAGGACTACTCCAAGATAGTATGCCCAATGACCCAGCTCACCGGTAATGCTCCATGGACTTGGGGAGTGGCTCAGAATGAAGCCTTCCAACGATTAAAGAAACAGATGGCCAAGGACGTTGTATTAGCCCTTCCGAAAGAAAAGGGCAGATTCCGAGTAGAAGCCGACTCCAGCGAAGGGGCTATCGGTGCAGTCCTGAGTCAAGAACAGGATGAGAAATGGAGGCCAGTCGCCTTCCTCTTGAAAGTGCTAACAGTCACTGAAAGGAACTACAAGATATACGACAAGGAACTCTTGGCGATTATGCTCGCACTAGAAGAATGGAGGCATTACCTCATGGGTGCAGCAGAGGATTTTGAGATCTGGACAGATCATCAAAACCTGCAGTACTTCCGTCAACCACAAAAGTTGAATCGCTGACAGGCCCGATGGGTTATGGAACTTGCTGAGTACCACTTCACTCTGCACCATAAACCTGGAGCCTCCAACCGAAAGGCCGACTTGCTCAGTCGATGAGATGATCATGATCAGGGCAAAAAGGACAATGACGACATCGTAGTCCTTCAACCCGAGCACTTTCGTGTGATGATTATGCCGACAACTAGTGAGACACACCAACAAGTCAAGGACGTGACCCGCAATCATGACAAGTGGGATTCAGGGATAGCCAACTCCCTCGACCATGAATGAGGCATCTCTGAAAAGGAAGGACTCCTGTACTACGATGGACAAATTTATGTCCCTCACGATGACAAACTATGCGGAGACATTATCACCACCCACCATGACCACATAACTGCAGGACATCCGGGAATAGAAAAGACTAAAGAACTCATACAGAGAGAGTTCTGGTGGCTGGAACTCAAACAGACCATGGAAAAGTACGTTAAGGCCTGCGAAGCCTGCCAACGGACTAAGACAGACACACACCCCAAAGCTGCCCCCTTACATCCCAACGAAGTACCATCCAGCCCATGGACTCACATCTCCATGGACATGATCACCAGACTTCCAGAATCCAATGGCTACGATGCTATCCTCATAATCGTTGACCGATTCTCCAAGGAAGTAATCCCTATCGCATGCAACGTTGAACTCATGTCGGAAGGATGGGCTAAACTGCTCTGAGACCACGTATATGCCCACCACGGCATGCCTCAGACAGTCATCTCTGACAGAGGACCCCAATTTGTCTCCAAATTCATGATGGAACTGCTCAAGCTTCTCGACATAACTCCAAATGCCTCAACCGCATTCCACCCCCAGACAGACGGGCAGACGGAAAGGGCTAATCAAGAAATTAACAAATACCTCTGTCTTTTCATTAATCATCGACAGACTGACTGGAGCGAGTGGCTCGCTTTAGCAGCCTTCACTCACAACAATCATGTTCACTCAGCCACCGGTCAGACACCATTCTTCACAAATTACGGGACCCACCCTCGTGTCCTACCGGACTCCATCAAAACGACTGCCTTCACTAATCCTTCAGCCAAGTCGTTTGCTGAAAATATGCAAGAGGTACACCGGCAAGCCAAAGAGGCACTCGAAGAGGCCGCAGGAAAGATGAAGGCCCAATACGACAAGAAGAAGAAGAATGCCATGGACTATGCCATCGGAGACCGAGTATGGCTAGACTCCACCAACCTTCACCTTCCCCGCCCCAAGAAAAAACTCAACGACAAGCGTGTCAGCCCATTCCTTATTCTGGAAAAAGCCGGCACCTCCACCTATAAACTTAAACTCCCCCCACACTGGAAGATTCATCCCTGTTTCAATGAGAAGTTGTTGATGCCATATGTACCACCGGCATTCCCCAACCAAGAACAGCCCCCCCCCCACCCCCACCAGACCTCATCGAAGACGAGGAGGAATACGAAATCAAAGAGGTCCTAGACTCGCATACCCGCCGAGTCTGCAGCAAGAAAGGACAAAAATCACGCATCGTCACCAACTACTTGGTCAAGTGGAAAGGATGGACTCGAGAACACAACTCTTGGGTATGAGAAGATGACATGGCCAATGCACAAGAAGCCATTGAAGACTATGAAAATAGTATTTCCAAAACCAGAACTGTCATGACCACATGCAAAGTCATCGACAGATCAGAAAAGACATTAAAAGAAATACTAGATCATCACTACATCGACAACATCATCTCCTATCAAGTACTTAGGAAGGATGGAAGGACATTCTGGGTCGAAAACCCCTCCCCAAATGACAAACACTGGAGGGATTACATCGACAACTATTGGAGAACGGAGTACACAAAGGCACAAGAGGAACCACCAAGCGAACCCTAGGGCAGTCAGGACGTCTGCCTTAACGAGAGGGTAATGTTACGATTTATTAACTTTTTTCCTTATCTCAGTCTCATCGCATCTTATCGGTGTCATCATGCTTATGCACTATCACCTCACCATCACCAATATCAACTTCAACAAAACTTTCATAATGGACAACGCATGATATTGCGTGCTCGTCACCCAACTAGCATGCCTCTACACTTCGACAAAACTTTCATAGCTATTAATAGTACCTACACTTTAGTATTTAAGTAGCTACGTTTTACTGTACAACCTCAGCTTCGAGCTAAGGTTTACCAACACATAAACTTTACTTGTCTGCTCGCTTGCCGAGAGCTTATCCAGTAAGTGCCTCTTTCACCACCTCGAGATCATCCAAGGCATTGCCTAAGTGATTGTCCAAACGCAAGACAGCTTAGCAATTGCCTGATCCTGAGTCACGTGAGAGTCGGGCCCTAACAGATAAGGCAAGATACAGCACGGACAGGGCCGCTAAGGTCCACAGGCATGCCTGACTGTACTGAAGTCTCGAGGCTTGGGGCCATCTTCTTGGCTGTAATGATATCTGGGTTGAAGGGAATGACACCTGAACTTTTGAATGCCGAAATAATGTTTTCCTTTGTTCCTGTCTGGACATGAGCTTTTGCATAAAGTGCAAGAAAATTTGACTTCTTGACACGATGCCCACAGCTTCGTTCATATTCGTCACATACCCCTGACCATTGACGCTTCAATACACTGAAGATAACGACATCAAGGCCCTGGTAAATGTGAGTAGAATGTGCCGGATAGCATAACACTTCAATTCAATGTTCACAGGCATAATCCAGGAACCCAAGTGTATAATGGGATGCATGACCATCAACAAGGAGGAGTCTTCATCGCCCATTGGCTTTTGATCTTGTCTGTTGATCAAAATGCTTTATCCATTCAACACCAATCTCCCCATTGATGTATCCTTTCTTCTGATATCCCAATCTAGGTCATGTTTAATGTCAAGCAAAATTAAAAGAGAAGTTATGCTCACAATGCTTTCAGAGGGTTATCCTGCTGCCATGATGACTGAAAGGATTCTCCTTTGAAGATAACAGCTGGGGCAATAGACATTCCATCAGCACAAATAGTGACAAGAACAGTAATGTTTTCTCGGTCACCACTTCGCTGTTGATGCTGAATACTTGCACCAGCAGCACCTATAACCCGCTCTGATGTCCCGTTTCCATTCTGTATGCCTGTCTCATCTGCACCATAAATGCAATCAGCTTCAATGCTATCCTCATCGCCTTCTCCATCAATGACCTCCTTCAGCAACGTAAAGAACTCTTCTTTTGTGGCTGGATTGACAGCACGCACTCGTGAGTGATCTAATGGATGGGACCAATACATTTTGAGCCGATCGCTATGCTTCTCGACAAATCGGCCAGACCACTTTTTCCCCACTGGCTCATAATTGTCACCATCTCTGGCATGTAAGATCTGGTTTGCAATCTCCGAAATGCACCATGGACTGAGGGGAAAGCCTCTTTGTGCAATGTTTATAGCATATGTGATGATTGCTTCTTGTTCTTCGCTGCTGAACCTTGATTTCTGTTTAACATTGGTCTCTGCTAGGCTGCCAACACCTTTGAGCCGGCGAGAGAGTGTTTGCTTGTCAAGAGTGATTTTTTCCTTGTCCTCCTGCCAGCACCTCATCTCCATCTCCACGCATATGCTTCACAGTCCTCTCCGCTTCTCTCCTGGCTCTTTTTTCTTCTCTTCTTCATATGCTATGACGGCTCTCTTCATCCATTTCTCCTTTGTCTGCATGTAGATCTGTCACTTTTTGGTTTCTGATAAAGCCCTTCCAACCATTGTACCCAAGCCTGATTGACTCTAGCAATAAGAGGAACGATGTGCAAGTAGGCGTTGCTAATTGGTGAGATGCGTCGAAGGGGAAAATATATTTCCTAATATGGAAACTCGCGATGTGACATGATAAGCACGTCGATTTTGCTGTTCAATTTCTTCTGCCGTTTTCTGCTGTTTTGACTCTCCACAGAATACCAAAGAAGGTGACTATGATATGTTCCTATCTCTGGTATAAAATTTGGGACCTCGGAATAAGTTTTACTCGTAAAAATCATGTATCAAGGCTTTTTTTGGCCAAATTTGCAACAGATTGCCCTCTCATTATTTCGTCGCAGAAGAGTATGGCTTCGGAGGAGAGGAAATAAGTATAAATATACTAACAAGAGATTTTACATCAGTTCCAAGGCAGCTAGGTGCGTATCAAGCTATTCCGGGCCACCTGTCTCATTGAGTGATCCTGTCTCATTGACCGGTACATGACTGTAATCCAATGTTTGGCTACACGCTAGCTATCGTCGGAGTCAGTGGTACGCTCCAGCTATGTCGACGTCAGAGACGACTACAACCGTTGACTTTGCCTCCGTGACGATCAGATAAGCTTAGCATCACTCGTTCATTGACCACTCCCATGAACGCAGTCTCTATCCTGGGCCTTGGAAGCTTTAGTAAGAACTAAGAATCACCCAGTGTCGGTGAAAGTATATTAACATAAACAAATCAAATGGCACACGGGACTATCAGATTTACACGAGAAGTATTGTTGCACCTGAAGAAGAGCATGAGTATCGAGTACAACGTTTGTGAAGAGGCGAAAAGATCAGAAAAGTCATTCATGTCAATGATCCACGCAAGACAGAGCTTGGAGGCGCAATTCGACTAAGAGGTGCCATGGGTTGAATACAACACTCGTCATGTAAAAAAGGGAAGAGCAAGAAGGTCTGGAAATCGAAACTCACCTGCGAGGAGATTGTAGTAGAGCAAGCGCGTTTGAATTGCCTTGAGAAATTCGGATTTTTGAATGATATCTGATACACGTGACATCCGGCATATACCGTTGCAACTGTACAGTTCCAGACCAAAGTATTCCCAGGATTTTGCGGAGCCGCTCTGTTCGTCGTCAAGCTCAAGGTAATTTACTGAACAGCGGAGTCTTTCCTAGTCACTCACAAACTTTGTCGTAGACTCCCTTCGACATAAAATGGCCTCTATCAGCAAAAAGAGAAAGTTCGTCGCCGACGGTGTCTTCCGCGCCGAGCTCAATGAATTCTTCACTCGTGAACTCGCTGAGGAGGGTTACTCTGGATGTGATGTCCGTGTAACTCACGCTCGTACTGAGGTAGGCCCGTATTGTTATCGTCGTTGGAAGCCCGTCTGACTTGGGCTGTAGATCATCATTCGGGCCACCCACACTCAGGAAGTCTTGGGTGAGAAGGGTCGCCGTATCCGTGAGCTTACCGCTCTCGTCCAGAAGCGGTTCAAGTTCCCCGAAAATTCCCTCGAGCTCTATGCTGAGAAAGTCCAATACCGTGGTCTCTCTGCCGTCGCTCAGTGCGAGAGCTTGAGGTACAAACTCCTTGGAGGCCTCGCCGTTCGTCGGTATGTTCAATCTGGTCATCGCATGTCCTTCATTGTCTTCATAGTTGTATAGTGCATGCTATGGTGTCCTCCGATTCGTTATGGAGTCCGGCGCTAAGGGTTGTGAAGTTGTTGTTTCCGGCAAACTTCGTGCTGCTCGTGCCAAGTCCATGAAGTTTACCGACGGTTTCATGATTCACTCTGGTCAACCGGCTGTTGACTTCGTTGACTTCGCTGTCCGTCATGTCCTTCTCCGTCAAGGTGTCTTGGGTATCAAGGTCAAGATGTAGGCTCATTCTTTTCTATTGCCGCATATAAAGCTTATATGTATATCAGCATGAAGGGATGGGATCCCGAGGGTCACACTGGACCTCGCAAGCCTCTTCCCGACTCTGTTCAAATTTTGGACCCTCCTGTCGACAAAATTATCTCCGAGCCTCAGTCCGAGCAAAGAGAGCCTTTGGCCGTCCCCGTTGCACCTCCTGCAGAGGAGGCTTACGCTCCCCAGGAAGCTTACCAACAGCCGGAGGCATACACGGAGCAGCCAGCGTTCTAATGTAGATTTGTGGTGTGCTGTTTTTAGTATGCAATTATCATCCCGGCACCATTTATGCTTTATCTTAAACAAGGTTCTGTTCTGAAAGCTATCTATAAAGCACTAGAAGTAAGGTGACATGCCTTCACCAGTTGCCAGATGCTTTGTTAGAAACGATATAAATGTCTTCTTTTCTACCGGAGAATCTGAACACTACGTTGGCTGTGACCGGCACTTAGGATGGATCATAGATACCGACCTTCCTCGACCGTTCGCAGGAGCGTACACTTGTAAGGGTAGTATTGAGATCGCCGGGATCACCATTTCTTGCTACGTCAAGGGTCATAGTACCTAAGTACATATAAGCACCTTTCTAGAGCGATGTCAAGTTGGAGCTCAGCTTGTACCACCTATATGCTTGTGCTCCATTTTTCAGGATGTCTCTGGTTTTGAACCACAAGCAAATCTCAAGTTCAGATTTGTTGGAAAACGCTGCTACCTGACAAACCGCCGGTTGGAAAGTTAACCACCAAGTCCTTCCTTCTCGCCTCTTTCCCGACTTTTCGAAATGAGAACGTGATGGTTACTGTAGTAAGTGTTTGTGATGGATCGGAGACTGTGACATTGCTTGTGCGCTGATCATAGATAAGCGCGACGTTCCTATTGGCGGTAATGAGTAGGTTGTCGGCATCTGAGTGTCTCGGGTGTGTAATATTGAGGTTTGCAGAGCCACCAGACTCGTTCCAAAATACAGCAAAGAGAGTTTCGTGTGCCTGGTCATAGATCGCTGATACCTGAGCATCGTTCTGAGTGGATTGCAGAGAGAATTGACGGTTCTTCAGATAGAATGTGCTAGAGTCTATGCCGAGAAAAGCGGTGTACGATAATGATGTATTCAGGGAAGCATGCTCTAGGTGTGCAGAGAAAATTGTGACATTGGTAGGTGGCTGGGTAGAGATGCCAATTGTCGACCAATCGCCACGCTTCTGCTCGACATTAAAAGAGATGAAAGTCTTGCTGTTGGGATCGAATATATATCCAATGTTGTTATGCCACAACGAATTCGCTTTACTTGCGCCATTGAATTCCTGTTTCTCTTTGCCATCTACAACCAAAGGACCAACGTAGCGGTTTTGGTCAAGGACAGAATAGACCGGCCCCTGGTTTGTCGAAGAAACGTTAGCAATCATGACATGTTGCACGTCGTCCTCGAGGAAGAACCAGGCCTTTTGCCAACTCAATGACTTGGTGGCGGGGTTTGTGTATCGCATGGCAGCAAGACCGACGTGGCCGTCCGATACGCCGCCCACGAAAGCATGCAATCCAAGGAACTGCGTACGAGAACAATTCAACGCTGTCACCTTATAATCTACCGTAGTTCCTGGAATTAGATTCCAATCCCAAGCTGCAGCAATGTCTTCGTATTCATTGCCCTTCAAATATGTGTAAAGGGCGCCATCTGACAGATGGAATCCGAATGGCTGCAATATAATGAATTTCGTGATGATGTGAGCAATAAGAGCATATCACATACGTTCTGTGAGTTGGTACACTCCGAGGTTTTTGTTCTCGAGGAAAACATTTTCAGGGTCGAAACATACTGTTCACCACGGTGAACCTAAGCTAAAGATTAACCATGATAAAGAGGGGGACGAGTTATGGACGAACCATGTAATCGTTGGTATAAAACATGCGATTGCCCTTGAGGTTTCCAGCGTTGGCGTGCGGTAGATTGCCGACCTTCAGACTAGTTGCAAAATCTATCAATGAGCTTGACATCCATTTGTTACCCAACTCCCCGACAGCTGTTAAATTTATTCCGAAGTTGGCTGTAGCCCTATGATGCTGAAAATGAGGGTTACCCGATTGAAACTCGACGATGAACGTACTGTCCGTCTATGACAGGGAAACTGATGAATCTTGGAAGAACAGACTGTACGGTACTCACTATCAGATCTTGTCTAACGAAAGATCCAAAAACTCACAAAATCCCAATGAAGTATACCATTGACTGTATTGTAGAATGTCATCCACCTGCTCCCTTCATAAAGGCGGGCCAAAGCATCCTTCGAGTCAGAACCTGCGGAGAGCTGGGTCCCTAGTACCGCGAGCTCAAGTTCTAGAGCGTCGTTCGAACTACATCAGACGTCACGTCACATAAATATATGCACTCTAGCCACAACGCAGAAATCGCACTAGACTTTGCCTAAGATCCAGAAAGTTAGGCAACTGTCCTTTGTTACAGAAGAAAACTGACCGTAGTTGCCATTATAGAGTAAGCCACTGTGCTGGCTATCAAAGATGGTGTAAAGGAGGAGGAACCATATCACACTTGAGTGACGTACCCGAAACTGCCATCTACAAAGGAGATTCAGATAAGTGTGCGAAAGGTAGGATCGCACCGAACGTACCAGATCTGATCCCATCGGACCTGACGACACTTTTGATGACAATTTCCCGATGGATTCTATCATAGGCGTCAGCGACAAGAGTCTCGTTGGAAGACAGAAGTCCAGCGTCGATGCCAATCTTTGATACATCCAGGATATTGGCGCCGGCCATGAAGTTCTTCGGACGCCCGAACACCTCATATGAGCGAGTCGCCATGGACATGCAATGATTCATAACATCTTCAGGGAGTTCCTTTCGTCCTATAACCATGCATGTATCGATCACCAGGTGCGGTACTCCGATCACCTGTGGAAGACTCAGCGCAGAAAAGATCACGTAGGACGATTCCTACATTGCTAAACCAATTGGGATTCCAGAGAAGAGTTTCGGCTGGACTGCATGGACAGCTTGCACTACCACCATCATACAAGCAGCCCGGATTGGTGAAGTCACGGTCAAACCACCATCTCATACCTAGATAAATTGTAGATTCGAGATTGGCATTTTTGCGATACTCGTCTACACCAGTCAATCCTCCATGCCAAGCGCCAGTCATAGAAACTGAGGAGAAGTCAGGCAAAATTCTGGTTGGGCGTGGTGACAAGCTAAAGCTTACGCAAACGTCTCCAGTGTTCATCGGCTGGCCAGTTTGCGCGCTGCGCTGCGCATCCCGTAGCATAGTCAAGATCGGGCCATTTCCCATTTGAATCGAGGGATGAACGCCTACCGTCGCGATGGCAATATATACTATAAGCTGAAGTAGGATGGTCAAGGCTCACCAACGCGCAATGTCACCACTAGTAGTGTAACTGTTCAACTCAGATATAATTGACACCAATCGACGCTCTAGGATATCGTTTAGATTGATGTTGTTGGCGCCTGTAGCGCGCGTAGTCAATGTTTTCGTAGCATTGTTAATGACAGGAATAGTCGAGACGACGGAGGTCGTCGTACTCGGATTTGGAGCTGAGTCTGTCAACGCAGCTTGACCATTTGTAGCTGCATAGGCGAGCAGTGGAGATAGCAGATAGATAGGAAAAAGGCGCATAGAGAATAGCTACGGAGGGGCGTAGAAAGTGGCTAGTAACTAGGAAGTAGTCAAGACGAAAGACAGGATGCGTAATCCAAGCCAGTCGCGTTGCTTCGATTTTGGTTCTGTTTGCATCTTCTTGTCCCAATGAGAGCGACCCCAACCGCGCCACATTAGAGTAATACGGCCAGTAACGTCTAGGCAGTGTTCGACAATCAATATATAGGCAACCAAGAGCCGCAAATCAAAGCCAAAGGATATCCAAGCAATAACCGAGCACGAATGCCCGTCGGCCACGCATATATGGTGTAACAGCGATCCCGTCCTATCCTGAACACTAAGCAATTTGTTCCGGCCTGGCTCTTCGTACAATTCTTCCCGTCTTGTGGAACTTTCATAAGTTATCTGTAACATGGATAAAGTATTATGGAATAACGGGGAAAAATCAGATTCGTTGAAATACACTGCTTCCTGCCAAGCCGCCCGTCGGAAAAGCTACCACTAGGCTTTTCGTTTGCACCTCCTTCTCGTTCCTTGTAAGTACGAGGGTAATTTCCACTGCAGCAAGCGTTTGCGATGGGTCAGAGACCGTGATGAAGTTGGTGCGTTGATCGTATATGAGTGCAACGTTTCCATTCGTCGTAATGGAAAGAGAGCGAGTTTCTGAATATTTGGGAAGAAAAACATCAAGCACCGTAGAGCCACCACTCTCGTTCCAAAAGACAACAAAGACTGTTTCGTGTGCCTGATCATAGATTGATGAAACCTGCGCGTCATTCTGAGCGGACTGAAGAGAGAATTGGCGGCTTTTTGAACGGAAAGTGTCCACGTCTGTACCCGGGAAAGCCGTATATGATGAAGACGTGTTCAAGGAATCATGCTGAAGCCACGCAGTGAAAAGTGTGACATCCGCTGGAGGCTGCGTCGATATCCCGATCGAGGACCAATTGCCACGTTTCTCCCCAACGCTGAAAGAGATGGACGTTGACTCTTGGGGATCGAGGACATAACCAACATTGCCATGCCATAGCGACCTAGCTCCCGTCATAGACCCTGCTTTCTCGTACTCGTCTACAACTAAAGGTCCGATGTAGCGCTTTTGATCGAGGACAGAATAGACTGGTGCGTTGGTTTTAGACGATATATTGGCAACCATGACGTGCTGCACATCGTCCTCGAGGAAAAACCAGACCTTCTGCCAGCTCAACGACAGTGTGGCAGGGTTCAAATACCGCATGACTGCAAGGCCCACTTGGCCATCGGATACCCCGCCTACGAAAGCCTGTAGTCCAGTGAATTGACTACTTGAGCAGTTCAACAACGTCGCGTTATAGTCAACAGTAATTCCTGGAATGAGGTTCCAATCCCAGGCCGCAGCGATGTCTTCATACTCGTTGCCATCAAAATAGGTGTAAAGGACGCCGTCTGAGAGGTGGAATCCGAATGGCTAGATGGAATAGACGACTGATGAGTCCATATGCAACATAACAAACATTTCGCCGCTTACGTTTTCTGAATTGGTACACTCCGTGTTTTTTGTTCTTGACGAGAACATCTTAAGAGTTGTGACATAATCTTTGCCACGATGAACCTGTCCACTCGATTAGCTATGACATTTGTAAGGCGGATAGGTAGAAGTTCAAGTACCATGTAATCGTTGGCATAAAACATGCGGTTGCCAGTGAGATTTCCGGCATTGGCGTGTGTTAGATTATTGCCTTTTAAACTGGCTCCAAATTCTGTCAGTGTGCTTGACATCCATTCATTACCTAACTCCTCGACTGCTGTTAAGTTCATTCCAATGTCAGCGGTAGCCCTGTTAATAATGAGCCTTTCTCAGGAGTAAAATAGAAGTGAACGCACTGTCCGTCGATGACAGGAAAGCTGATGAATCTCGGTAGAACTGACTTTATAACAAGGGCCGTCATTTGTTGTCAGCAAGTATAACGTTGAAAGACCTTACAAAATCCCAATGAAGTACACCATTAATCGCATTGTACACAATCATCCATTTGTCCCCATCAAAAAGATTGGCTAAGGCGGTCTTGGAAGCAGAATCCGCTGAAAATTCGGTTCCCGCTGCTGCAAGCTCGAGGTCCATGACATCGTTGGAGCTAGAACGTATTCACATAAATTATTACTCCGATCCAGCTGCAACAGAATCATACTAGACAGTACCTGAAACAAGCAATTATGTTAGGGTGACGAGATCCCATACATATGAAGACTAACCGTAATTGCCGTTATAGAGCAGGCCTCCGTGCTGGCTATTGCAGATGTTAGCGTGGGAAAATCGTTTGCGTTCAATGAACAGACCCAAAACTACCGTCTACGAAAGAAAGGTCGATACCTGCTTCGGAGATACAAGAATATTGAACGTACCAGACCTAATGCCATCTGCCATGATACCATCTTTTATCGAAAGTTCTTGGTGAATTTTACTATAAGCATCGGCGACAAAAGACTCGTTCGAGGACAAAAGACCCGCGTCTATTCCAATCTTGGCTACGTCCAGGATATTGGCTCCAGTCATATAGCTCGCATGTCGAGCAAAAGCACCGTATGAACGAGTTGACATGAGCATGCAGTGGTTCTCATCTGCTTCAGAAAGAATATCTGTCCCCATGGTGAGACACACATCCACCACTAACTGCGGCACTCCAATGACCTGCGAGGCGTTGAGGGATAGAGAAGTGGTTTAGCAAATTCCTACCCACATTACTATACCAATTGGTATTCCAGAGCAGGGTCTCCGTGGAATTACAAGGGCAACTTGCACTACCGCCATTGTCCAAGCAGGCAGGATTGGTAAAATCGCGGTCAAACCACCATCTCATCCCAAGAAGGATGGCTGATTCGAGGCTGGCGTCTTTGACGTACTCAGTTACACCCGGAAGTCCACCGTGCCAAGCACCTGCCATGGTGACTGCGAAGAGAGAGATGAGTACGATAAAGGACAGGAAAATGTATCCTTACGCAACCGGACCCAATGATCTCTGGCGGGCCAGTTAGCGCGCTGGGCAGCACATCCCGTGGCATAGTTCACGTCAGACCATTTACCGTCAGAGTCGAGAGAAGAAAGCCTAGGATCATGGTGACATGTGATGACGTTTGTCAATCCGCCAAGACTTACCAGCCGGCAATTCCATTGTTAGAGCCTGAAAGCCCGGATATAATCGATGTCAAACGACGGTCCCGAATGAGATTGATAACTTGGGTGCTGGTAGCAGTGGGTTGAGACGAGCTTGCGGCACCGGTAGTCACTGAAACTGAAGTACTGGTCGCCGAAACTGCGAGGGTCGTCACGCTCGATGCTAGGGTTGAAGATGCCAGTGCAGCTTGAGAGACGGCATCTAGGGCTGCTGCTGAGCAGATAAGCACCGAAGACAGAATGGACGCAAAAGTCAGAGAAAAGCGCATAGAAAAATGAGTGTCTACCAATGCCAGCTCACAGCAGGAGCCAGTCAAGATGAAAGATGCTTGCAACCAAGATTTGCACGATTCGGACGCGTTGCTTCTATTTAGAGATCTGACATCTCAATGAATATCAACATTCATGACGCCAACCGACGCGCCGTCTTCCTGTTACCGCATTACAACCGCCACAGAACGACTCGGGACCAGTGGCAACAGCAGAGACAACCAGAAATGAAGAATTGGGCCATTGTACTATTGTAGCAGGAGGAAACACTACAAGGACACCGATACAAAGGTATGTGGAAATGTAATTACGTGTAGGACCCTGGACACCCTCAAGCTTCGGCCAGTACCTGTGTAACGCTTTCTCCCCGAAACTCGTCTGAAGGAAGACCAAAATGGGCTGACTTGGTAGCCAATCTGTCTGTCCATCCCACAGGAGGTGCTCCTTGTCCAAGAGAGACTGTCAGCGTAATATTTGTCAGGGTCTGCGATGGATCAGAAAGTGTGATTTTCCATTCGTTGAGATCGAGAATAACAGCACTGTTTCCCGTAGAGTTGACGATTACAGGTGCGGCATCAGGTGTTGGAAGGGTTATGGTGACTGAGCCTCCGTCAACGTCCCAATAAACGATCATAGCGATATCGTGGGCAACGTCGAGAACAGCCGACACCGATCCATCGTTGCGTACCGGTATGATGTCCGATGCCTGCGACTTTGATACAAACAAATCGTATGACGAAGTTGCCGGATAAATGGCGTAGGATACAGGGACCGACGTGTCATCATGACTGAGCCAGGCGGAGAAAAGGTCGACAGATATGTCTCCCTCGTCAGATGTGCCAATTGATTCCCAAGAACCGGTCTTATTTCCAAGCTGCACTGACAACGAAACCGCCGAATTGGACGCATCGAAGGAGTATCCAATACCACCGTGCCATAGGGATTCAACAGAAGAAAAATTCCCGCTTTCCGTCACCAGCGACCCCGATATCATCACCGGGCCGAGGTGCTTTCGCTGATCCAAGACTGAAAACACCGGCGCCGAGGTGGTTGAATCAATGTTGGCAACCATGACATATTGGACGTCATTGGGCAAGAAGAACCATGTCTTCTGCCATTGAAGTGTTTTGGTTGTCGGCGTCTCATAACGCATAGCAGCGACCCCGATATTCTCGTTGGATGCACCACCAACAAAAGATTCAACCCCACTTGTCCTAGAATCGTAGTTGCAGTCGAGTAAGGTAGCGTCGTAATCGACTGTTATGCCCGGGATAAGATTCCAATCCCAGGCAGCGAATATGTCCTCATAGTCATTGCCGGTCAAGTAGGTATACACTGTACCATCGGAGAGATGGAAACCATAAGGCTATAGAGATCAATTCGAGAGGTCAAAGCCGACGAATGCAACTCACATTCTGAGAGTTAACGCATTCAAAATTCTCAGTGCGTTTAGAGAACATTTTTAGCGTGGTCACGTATCCAGAGCCGCGTTGTACCTGGAGAGTTGAGATTATGCAGAGTGTCAGCTGCCAGGGAGGACATACCATGTAATCATTGGTATAAAACATGCGATTGCCCACAATGGCACCGATGTTCGCATCTTTTGAGGTGCCCTCAAGGGCTTCGTAGACATGTGTAATGTCGCTTGAGTTCCATAAATCCCCAAGAACTCTGATCTGCGTCAAATTTGTTTTGAGGCTAGCTGTTGCCCTAGTGAAAAGATTTGGTACTGGACGCCCCTGATACATTGTTACACTTACTGATTATCGGCGACAGGAAGACTTATGACTCGACCGATGACTGACTGAAGGTTGCATGAGATGGCGGTGACCAAAACAATCAAATATAAAAACTTGCATAGTCCCAGTGCAAAACGTCCGTGACAACATTGCGGAATATCATCCATAGGTTTGCAGTCAGTAGCGTGGTAAATGCGTTCTGATCCTTTGCTGATGCGGCCCATTGCGTATTAGCCGACGCAAGTTCAAGGACATATACATCATTTGCGCTGTTAAAATATGTGGGTTTATCTTTGACACACTTGGCAGATGAGTAACTTACTAGTCCTTTCCTGTTGCGAAACGAGTGGGCAAGAGTTTCTCGAGGCAAGCTGATCACATACCATAATCTCCATTATACAGCAGGCCATTGTGTTGTCTACAAACAGTTGTGGTAAGCACGTGTGAATGTGTTCACCGGATATAATCAGCCTACCCGAACGAGCCGTCAGGTCTAATGCCGTCTGCGCTCACTTCGGTCTTGATGGACAACTCCCCATGAGCTCTATTGTAGGCATCCGTAAGTACGATTTCGTTGCTTGTCAGTAGCCCAAAATCGAGCCCAATACCAGCAATATCCAGAAGATTGGATCCAGTAATGCTACTAACACCTACAATACCCGTATGGAACGTGTTATAGGCCCGCTGAATTATATGCAAGCAGCCAGCTAATTCATCATTTGAGAGGCTGGTGTCCAATAAGAGGCATGCTGAACTAAAAATGGGGCGAACTTAGCTATTGTGATAGCCAAACGTGAAGAGGACGAGCGTAGTACCTAACTAACGGGGGAACCGTGATGACCTTTAGGGAGCTTCTGTGAGCTGGAAGGCAAGAGAAAACACAAAGAAATTCATACCATAGCAGCCCAATTAGGGTTCCAAAAGCCAGGCGTGCCACAGGGACAGGCATCAGTACCGCCAGCGTCCAGACACGCGACATTATCAAAGTCATTGGAGAACCAATAAGTCATTGCCAGAGAAATGGAAGCTCTGATGCCGGGATCACCGGCATACTGGAGAGCATTCTTGAAACCTCCATGATATGCAGCAGCAAAGGTATCTGAGTTCCCAGTCAGACAGACACACTGACAGTATGAAAAAATTACTAGACATACCGATGCGCCTCCAATGTTGCTGTGCGGGCCAGCTACTTCTTTGGGCGTTGCATCCAGCGGTATAGTTGATTTCGTCATCTGGCCATTTACCGTCCTCACCTAGGGAAGCTAGCCTACCGGACATGTCAGATTCAATGCTCTGCTACCCTAAGATAGAGTAGGCACCACTTAGAGATCGACGAAGCACCAGTAGAAGCACCGACGATGCTAGAGTATCGTCGCTGGCGAACAATATCGATGTCGGCTCCAGAAGCTCGAATAAAAAGATATACAGAAAGAACGGCAAGTGAAAGGACACGAAACATAGCTAGCTGTTCGCACTACACTGTTAGTTTCCGTTCAAATAGGAACGGAGCCCGAGTCATACATTCTAGGACTACACGGATGGCGTAGTTTCTGGCAAAATGACGGGTTCCTGGAAAAGCAACGTTGGCAGTTGGACTGAATCAAGCGCTTCATATGGTTGTTAGCTAGATTAGTGTCCTTCATGGTCTTCGTGGACCACACGCTCATGAATGATGATCAAAGGACTTCCTTGATCGACCGAAAAAACACCGCTGCCCTAGTTTGCTGTACTCAGAAGCTTCCGATCGATGGCTCCCATAGGTGTCAGGATTGAAGGAAACTCTAATGAAATCCAGAAGTTAGACAGATATATAGGTCTAGTATTAGATGGAAATTGTACGGTTATGTGAGAGATATCGATATACTGTATGTGTTAGTGTCCAGAGAATTGTCCAAAGTCGCAAGAGTTCGTGAGGTCGTCAATAAGAGTATATGTAACATTTTGGATCATTTGGAAGCCTTGACATGCAACTTCGCAAGGGATACAGTAACGGGCACGGCTAAAAATGCATTAGCTACCCAGACCACTGGAAAGGACGAGGAGTTAGTGGAGTCCGTTCGCTGGATTGGGACGAGATATTTACTGGTGAAAGCATTGCCAATGCTGGCTACCTCTTTGACGTTTGGACTGACGCTGCCATTGAAATCGCTGACCGTTTTGTCAAACCACATTCTGACAATTACGTGCGTAGTGAATCCTAGACATAAAAGATTAAGCTTTGTGAAAGAGCCATGGACTAGTACTAACCGATGAAGAACCCCATGAACCCCATCCAGGCAGTTATCCTCTGGATAAGGGGCTTGTCCATAGCAGCGGCCATTTTCTCTCCCATTTTGTGTCGGAAAGACCCAAATGTGTAAACGAGGAAGAAGGCGGAAGAGAAGCCTAGCGAAATGACAACGAAAGCCCCTGCACTGGGGGGAGAAGATATAAGGAGCTGAGGGATATCATCTGGTAGATCAGAAAAGTCTGTGAAGGCGCGGACAATTTAGCATGCCGGGTATGTTTACAAGATACATTGGCATACCGTTTGTTGGGGTGAAGGCTGGGATGGTACAATTGACTGCAGCGTCATTCGTAGGCCGAGAGCAAGACCCTGGAAAGAGCGAGAGGATGTTAACACGGACCGAACGCGTCATAAAGGGAAACGTACCGAGCAGTCCCAAGAAAAAACTTGCTCCATCGGTTCCATCCGAGGAATTCGAAGATGGGGTGCTAAGGAGGAGTTTAGAAGACAAAACACACACGAATGAAGCTGGACTAACACGGTGAACAGTGCAACCCTGTCCTGAAGCAAAAGACTGGGAGCCAAAAAGGCCAAGAAAGAGAGAATCAGGGAAGTCAAAGCAAGCAGTGGTGTAAAATATAAGACTATGGCTTTGGATAGACCGGCAATCATGATTAGAATGAAAAATAGATAGAGGCCGTGTAGAGAACGTTTATCGTAAAGAACGCAAAGCACGACTTGCGGCTTAAAGATAGAAAAAAGAGAGGGGGCAAGACGCAGTCAAGCGATAAGGACTTGAGGCTGAACAATTGTGTACTTTATACTCGCACTGTCCATTCCAAGGACTAAATAGGAAGAATAGAATCGAGAGGGTGAACAATGAGCAAACGTATCGAGGGTAACGCTTACATAACGCTATTGTTCAGTTAGAGGTCTCCATTATGCGTCGTACAGACTCTTGACGCGTCGTCGGTCCAAGAACAAGAATACCCAAACAGGGTCAAGTGGCAAATCAGTAGTGACAGGGCCATGTGCTTTTGACAACGCTTGGAGCGACGCTCTATTGTATTTTTTTTCTTTTGCTGTGTATGCCGTATCAGGAGTTCACCGCCATCAGAACGGGCGCGAAGAGCACCTGTAGCCAAGGAAGGGGTGGGGGAAGGATTATGCAATTCCACTGGTACTGGTTATGATCAGAAAGAGTTGCCGTCGGCAATCAGGGCCAAACTTTTTTTTTGCCCTTAACCGACTACTGCTCTTCCCGTTAACTATGACCGAGGTCGAAAATGCCGTCGTACCTGCCTTTCGAAAACTCTCAGATTTAGTTGACAATCAGCCAGAAAACTATGCAAGGGGTAGCCAAGATATACAGTCGGCAGCTCTTGCAGCAACCCAATACATATTCGACCTTTGTAGGTTTGTCGCATACGGCTCCGATTTTCAATTCTGACACTCGCATGAAGCCTTGAAATGCGAAAATGCATCTGCACCACACATAAATTCTCTTCTCCGAACTCTTAGTCCATCCGAAGCGCCTCAAACGCGATCACAAAGTAAGAAACGAAAACGCAGCCCCAGCCCGCCACGCAGCGCACCTACATTCGAAATGACTCCTTTGACGTCCTTGTTTACGGATGGCATGGACGAGGAACAAATATGGGCTCAGTTGGATCTCAGAGCTAGTAGGGTCACCACCGTTCTTGAGCAGGCCATCCATCCAGAACAGGATTCGGAGGACGAGGACAACGAGGATGCATTGCAGAAGGTTTTAGAAGCTCTCAGAAATGGTGAAGAGGTTGAGGGTCTCGACATTGATGGCCTTGACCAGGATCTGGGAGAGTCTGATGAAGAGGCCGTTAGTGAAAGCAGTTCTGAGGATGAAGAGAGCTCGGATGACGAACCACATGAAGAGGGTGTCATGACACTGAAAGACGCTTCTTCCGAGGACGACTCCTCCGCGGATGATTTCTCCGAGTCCCAGCAATCACCTCGAAGGAGAAAGGCAAAGAAAAGTCCAACGAAATCGAAACCAGGGCATCCGGAACTTGATGACGCCTTTTTCAACCTAAAATCCTTCAATTCCCAAACCGAACGATGGGAAGCACGTTCGGTATCTCGTGGAAATCTTAACGCAGATGGGGAGAGTTCGGATGAAGAGGTTGTGAACCTGTTCGCTCCTGTTGACGTTGAAAACTTTGATGAAGAAGACCTTGAAGACAACGCCGGTATGTCTGATACGTACGCGAAGATGCTATGGCTGATTGCTTTTTAGAGCCCTTCTACAGCGACTTTTTCGCTCCACCTCGATCTGGTACTTCCAAACGTGAGAAGGGAGAGATGCGTAAGGATGGTGTGCGCTTCCACGACGAGGTTAGGGTCAAGAAAATCAAAGCGAAGGGGAAAAACTTGCCACTGTCACTCATGTTCAATGCCGATGAAGATGAAGGTGAGGACGAGGATGAGGATGAGGAGGATGAGGAAGAGGAGGATGAAGACGAAGGAATGATAGAAGCCTTGCAAGGTGATGAAGATTTTTCGGATGACGGTGATGACGATGAGGGTAATGAAGATATGGACACGGAAGACGGTGCATCCGACCGCAGTGGCGGCGACACTATTGATCGATTCAAAGATGATTTATTCGCAGAAGAAGATGAAGAACCTGAGCCAGGTACGAAAGTCACTATAGCTGCGTGCTGCGTTAACTTAGGAATTAGATCAATCCCAGCACGACAAGCGTATGGCTGTGTTGAAGGAGCAGATCTCGGCCCTGGAGGATGAGAACGTTGGCCAAAAGGACTGGGTACTTTTGGGCGAAGCTCATTCCAAGTCTCGTCCTCAAAATTCACTGCTAGAAGAGGATCTGGAATTTGAGCGCGTTATGAAGGCGGTACCTGTCATTACCGAAGAGGTAGTGCAAGAACTTGAAGAGAGAATCAAGGTTCGAATCATGGATAACAACTTTGACGACGTTGTCAGGATACAACCTTTAGAGGACAAGCCCTTTTTGCCATCGAGATTCTTCGAGCTCAAGGACACAAAGTCGGCTGAGTCACTTGCGCAAATTTACGAAAATGATTTTGTCGCAGCACAAACAGGAGGTTCTGTGGATGATCGTGACGGAAAACTGAAGAAGGAGCACGACGATATTGAAAAGCTATGGGATAATATTTGCGGAAAGCTGGACGCACTCTGCAATGCCCACTTTACTCCCAAACAGGTATGTTGGATTTATATATTCTTTGTTATCAAGATGCTCAATGTTTTTAATAGGCTAAAGCTACGATATCTTCCATATCAAATGTGGCAACTACGTCTTTGGAATCTGCTCTGCCTACTACCGAATCTACGGCAACGATGCTTGCGCCTGAAGAAGTATTCGCACCCTCTCCGGCTGATCTTCGTTCTCGAAGTGAAATGACGCCCAGTGAGAAGCAGGCGCTCAGAGCAAAAGAACGAAGGGCCAGGAGAAAGAGAAGAGACCAACTGAATACTGCTGTGGACAAATATGCCAAGACCAAGGGGAGTATCAAGTCGCAAAAGAAGGTTGCATTAGAAACAGCAGTAAAGAGTGGCAAAGGTGTTACTGTGGTTGGGAAGCAGAGGAAGGCTATCCTTCGAGGGAAAGAGTTGAAGAAATGAGAGTTGTATACTCACGTGACCATGAATATATGATAGTGAATCTGATGGGCGTTTCCAGCTTTCTCGCCACCACGACAAGTATCAAACATCAGTGAACCTAACGGAAGAATACGTGATGTCGTTCTTTTCTCGACGCAAAGACAAGCACCTCATTCCACCCGTCGAGTCAGAACGCACTGCCCCTCCCAGCAGCATCTCGCCCCACCCGTCATATCGTTCCAACGCAAGTACCTACGTCCCGAGCCGCGATGGCGACCCGTATAGTACGCCATCTGATAAAGCTACCTCTTATCCCCCGCCAGAACCGACACCAATGAACGACTATGAGCCTCGTGACAAGTATAGTAGAAGTAACGGGGTCGGCGACATCTATTCACGTGGCGCCGGTGAACTGGACAAGGACCGCAACGAACTTTTCTCAGGCTACAACCCTCAGAAAGCTGGTTCTGGACGTTTCTTTGACGGTCCCCAGATCAAGGAGCCGACGCCAGGCGAGGAGAATGATGAAGACGTAGAGGGGATCAAACAGCAAACGAGGTTCACGAAACAGGAGAGTGTGAACTCCACTCGAAATGCTCTTCGCATGGCACGCGAGGCTGAGGAAACTGGCCGCTACACCTTGTCCCGGTTGGGTGATCAGTCTGGTGCGCATTTACGTTGCAATGCGGTTTATTACGTATTTTAATAATATTGTTCTCAGAGAAACTTGCCAACACGGAGCGTCACTTGGACGTTTCAAAGGGACATTCAATTCGTGCTGATGATAAGACCGACGAGCTTAAGAAGCTTAACCGCTCTATATTCAGACCTGCTATCACTTTCAACAAGGACGCGAAGCGAGCCGCTCAAGAGGCTAAAATCCAGAATCGCTACGAAGAAGAGCGGGAGGAAAGGGAGAAAGCTATGATGGACATTCGCGAGACCCAGAATCGTATCGGTCGTGCGCAAACCTATGGACGCCATGATGATGAAGAGGGATTGTCTGGTCCAGGACGAATCAAAACGGCCTCAGAATTGTCAGTAAGGAAAGAGCAGAGGAAGCGGTTCCAGTTCGAAGCTACTGCCTCTGACGATGAGATTGAGGATGAGCTCGACGACAATTTGAATGAGATAGGTGACATGACGAAGCGATTGAAGGCGCTGGGCACGGCCATGGGTCAAGAGTTGGATAGCCAGAACAAACGGATTGATGTCATCGAGGGCAAGACTATTGGGCTGGACAGCAAAATCTTCAGAAATACTGAACGTGTATGTGGTTTCTATTTTGTTTGTTGCTATGCCTATCTGACTGAATATATCCGAACAGCTCAAAAAAATCAAGTAGTAGACGACCAGAAGAACGGCATCACGGTTTCACTTCTACTTCCTCGGGTTTTTCTAATACTTATGGGCATTAACCATTATATCTCTTGAATGTCAATTAGCAATAACATTCTCAATTGTACTACTTCACAATTCCATGAAGAGTACCCATTTCTTTTGAGCTTTCGATCGGCTAAGTGCCGCATAGGTCCGGCTGCGGGCGCAGAGCGCCACGACCCTTGTTTGAGTACACCCAACATGTCTCATTACTGACAACCTCTGTGTGCACTCGTCCCCTCCTTTTCATGGTCCTCGACTTTCGCAAGGAGGATTACTGTTTTCTCAGAATCTCCTCCGTGATATATTATAACAACGCATTCTATTTATCATAACGGATGGATCGTCCACCAGCAACCGACAAGCGTAATGACTTATGGTATATCAT
The DNA here is from genome assembly GCA_030407015.1 of Armillaria fumosa. Lineage (NCBI taxonomy): Eukaryota > Fungi > Basidiomycota > Agaricomycetes > Agaricales > Physalacriaceae > Armillaria > Armillaria fumosa. Next base: position 2,215,574 of record JAUDYM010000001.1, read on the forward strand.
TGCCCATCTCTTCCGCTTGTCTCGCTCACAGTCACACCAGGAAGTCTTTAATATCTCAACAGACAGGTAATTGAAGTTTCCATACCTAAATTTACTGGCTCACCTTCGCACCCTAGAGCTATTTAGCGAAACAGTCGTTGAAAACGAGCAATTTCGCAGCCGGGTCCAAGAACTTGAAAGAGAAGTGGCAGTTTGGAAGCAGGGATACATCAACGCAGAAAGTCAAACGGACTCGCTGCAGAAGGAGGTCATTCACTTCCAGCAGATGATTCAATCAATCAAGGTTCGTCCATCCCCAGCGTCGACTCTGCTCATTCATCTGGTGATGATGTAGGAAGACAATCCCTTAATCCTTGCCCTCGTGGATGGTGACGGCAATATCTTTACTGACGAATTACTCCGTCAAGGACAGGCCGGGGGACGAAATGTATGATCCATCCCTTGGTACTTTTGCATTGCTTATTCTCTGGTCTCCAAGGCGGCTATGATGCTCACGAAAGGCCTAACTGATCATACAGCGACAGTTGATCCACGTGTGTCTGCCCGTTCCAGGGTTTGGCTCACCGTATATTGCAACAAACAAGGCTTGTCTGACACATTAATCACCAACGACGTTTGCACTTCGGAGCAGTTTGAAGCCTTTTTCCTTGGCTTTAATCAAGCAGCTCCTTTGTTTTCGATAATCGATGTAGGCACCGGAAAAGAAGCAGCAGATACAAAAATTAAAGGTCAATAACCTTATTCAACCTCGTTGGCATTTGAGGCGTTTACAGTTGCCATTCATTAGAGCATCTTCGTCTGTTCACTCGCTTTCCACAAACATTCTTAGTATATTTTGGCGGTAGGGCATTCTCTTCTTCGTACCGTGTCAATCTGACATTACACGAAGGCTCTCATGACAATGGCTATACGTCAACTTTAGCTTCACTGCAAAATGAGGGTCTTCTCGACAAAATTGTTCTCCTTAGAGGCTACAAAGAGCTAGCCGTAGAATTGCAACATTTGCAGCTCCCTGTTGTGGAAGTAGGAGGTGTTTTCAGATCAACAAAACTGCCAGGTCACACAAGGCATGGTTCTCAAAAGGTTGTTACGTATGATACGTATGTTAACACGTCCGAGTCAAATATCAACGTGGCGAAGACGGCAAAGCCTCCAAAATATCTTAATCCAAAGCTGGTACGAAGAGTTAATATTAATTCTCTCACAGTACCTCACTCCAAATTCTTCTCTGAACAGCCGCTTAACAAACGTACGTTAAGTATCAAAATATCATTTCCACGAGAGTAACACCTTTCCTGGTGCAGATAAACCACCGCCGTGTACCTTTTTTTACTTGGGCGCCTGCAGGCAGGGTCCTAAGTGTACCTATGGGCACGACTACACTCTAACTGAGAAAAATCTCGCTGAGATGCGAGCAATCTCTAAGAAGTTCCCCTGTGCTAATTTGAACAGAGGTACGATACTCCAATTTTATCATCGCCTATACTGTTTTCATCGGCTTCAATAGGGAAATTCTGTCTTGCTGGAGACGACTGCATCTCTGGTCACTTTTGTCCCCGTGGAAACACTTGTTCTTTCTTCAAAGAAGGCAAATGTAAATTTGTCGGTAGTAAGTCCTTTTTTTTTTCGCTATACAAGACCCTGTACTCAAAATACGACTTTGTCTACAGAGGACATGCACTCAAAGCCCAAATTGGCAAAGTCTTCCGCTCCTTCGAGCATAGCGGATCCGGCTGATGATACTTTGTCCCAGAATGGTACCGGTACAATGTCAGATATTGATTGCAGTTTCTCAGGATCTAACCATCCAAATTACTCTCAATTGGTTATATAGTTAATAAAATTGTTGTTGCAGCAGCGTTTCTGCGAGATCTGACAAGGATTTTTGAAAAACATACGGAACGCGACGTGACAAGCTGCGCGATCGTCACAGTCACGAGACCTAACCACGTGCATGGCTTTTGTCGTCACAACTTCAACTCACTGCTTTTGATTCCGTGCTCTTTCTCCTCAGATGGTTTCACAGTACGAGGCGGACCGCAATGCTAACATTGAAAGGTCAGAATCGTCCACCATGTTTGTCTCAGCAGCTGATTTCTCACAGGAATCGGGAGCTTCTAAAATCTTTGGGGCTGGATACCCCCATGTTTGAGCCGACAGAAAAGAAAAGAAAAAAGCCCCAAACCGTGTCTAAAAAGCGAAAGGCTTCTCCGCTGGCTAAGGATGACAAGCAGCCCAACAAAGTCGCCAAAGTCGATGGTGAAACTGACGTGCCTGCATCTGAGGCTGGTGTCCGTCGCAGTGCGCGTAACAGAGGTAAAGCGGTAGACTACAAATCCGAGAAAACGGGTGAAAGCCCCATGCCGATCGCTTTCCGTGCTGGTATCAGGACTTCAGGCAACGAAGGACCTCTAGGTAGTGGAGACGGAGCGCGACGAAAACACGATCCGTACGTGATACTACTGCTACCGTGTTCCTAGGCTCACGGCCACTCGAATAGAAAGGTCTATGGGTCCATCCCAGGAATCGAAGTCGGAACGTGGTGGGAGACGAGACAGGCATGTAGTATCGATGCCATTCACGCGTGAGTCCCCTACTTGGACACTGATATGTATGCCATGAATGACATTGTCATTGGAGGCCTTGGGTCGGTGGTATATCTGCGTCTAAGGACGGTGCCTATAGCGTTGCTCTCAGTGGTGGATATGACGATGATGTGGACCTTGGCTACGCCTTGTGAGTGTTTGTCACTTTTTGCATTGTGTTTACCAAAGCCGATGTCTCTCACAGCACTTATACCGGCTCTGGTAAGATAATTATTTCTGCCTATCATCCATAAGCTCATCGTACGTGTCTCAGGCGGAAGGGATCTTAAGGGAACCGCAGCGCAGCCTAAAAATGTGTGTTTAATGGCGCCTCTTTTATGGTAAGGTTTGACCGTAGCTCTCACCGACAGCTTCGAACCGCAGCCCAAAGCTCAGATCAGACTTTTGAAAACACAGTGAGTGAGATATTCTGAAAGACTGAGTCTTTAAATTTAATTCATTCATTGCAGTTCAATAAAGCACTCAAGGTCAGTTACCTAACGCGTACTAAATCGTCTTTACATCTTCGTTCGTCAGCGTTCTTCCGAAAACAAGAAACCCATTCGTGTTATTCGTGGATACAAGCTGCGATCACCTTATGCACCGAGCGAAGGGCACGTATCATTCCAGATTTCAGTTGTTGCACGCTGTTATATCAGACATTAGATATCGTTACGACGGCCTCTATCAAGTGGAAAAGGTACTACTTCTATTTCTGCATTATATCTCTTTTGAAATATTCAAACCATCTATTTTGTAGGCTTGGATTGAAAAGGGTCTTAACACAGGCGGCCACCTTGTCTGTAAATTCGCGTTCAAGGTTAGTATCTTCCACACCTTTTTAATATAGTATATCAAACTCAAAGCTGCATAGCGCTTACCAGGTCAATCACCTTTACCCCGTCGTGATACATCCGAAGATTCTACTGAAGTCAGTGATAAACGGGGAGATGACGCTGAAGAGACTTTGTCTCCCGAAGCAGAGGAGGAAGACTGAAATATGCCCCTCAAAAGGAACTAATTTGTCATGGGATCTATACCATCTTGTCGATATGTTGTCTTGCTTGCTTTTTAATGCTATACTGATTCGTTTCATCTCACACCCAATACGCGTCGTAGCATTGACCGCGTCTTCGGGAAAATTTTGGATGGTCACGTTCCTTTCTCTGAGAATGAGTTCCCTTGCTAACAGTCTGACCTGTCTCGTGTGCGTATTCCCTGTGCTTAGAGCGAGCAAAATGACCTCGATTTCTTTATTCCTATGTCGCGTTTCTTGCGCTTCCAGATCATGTGGTTTATTGGGTCAGATATATAAGTCCGCAGTTAGGGCTTGTTGATCCACATTCTTTGGAAGGCGGGTTTCCAATATTAAATAATGAATGTACGTCCACCGTCTCTCGTAAGTAAGAACCGCCTAACGGCTTCAACATCTCGTCCTGGCTATAACCTTTATCTTGTTGGTGTACCCCGGCACTGTCAACGCCGTCGCTGGCGTAACAACTTGGAACGACGTGAACCCCTCCCTCATCAAGTGATTGCCGCTGACCGGTTTCTTTTCCATAGTACGGAACGCAATCCAGTGTCGCTTGTTCGGGTATCTCAGCATTTTCTTCGGTTTCCAGTCTGCTAAATATGCGAATCAGGTTTCTTGCCGACTAACTCTCAAGGAAGCAACATCTTTGCAGCTGCATTGAATGATCTCTCACCCTTGTGGACGAGAGCCAAGTGCCAGGGCTCTAAAGACGCGAGTAAATGGTGAATACGCCTTGTAACGCCGACGTATCTATGTTGCTCATGGGTTGACTGTTAGCAACGGGCATGGATCCTGTATTAATTGCATCGGTCGTCAGTTGAAAAGCTCACTACGGACCATACCTTTGATTGGCCCGCTTTAGTTGCTTGTCCCGGTGAGCAACAGTGTGGACACTGCTTTAATATTCGATGCAAGTAGTGTTTTCTGTGGTGATTTTGCTAAATCTATATACGAGCACCAGGCACAGGATCTCTCGACCATGAGACCTCTGGAACGTGCACAGGCGACACTGTAAAAGGTACTCTGCCGAGGCGCTCGTTGACTACATCAACGCTCATTCCAACAAAGTCAAGATTGTAGACGCGTGAGTAACAGACCCCCAGAGTCATGGTGATAATCATCATCAATTCACAGATGCCCATCGACTCATCCCGCCAACTACTGCAAGATTGCTGCATTCGGAGGGGTAACTTATTCCGCTCGATTTAGCATAAGGATTGACTGGCACCGCGCCACAGTCTGTCCCGGAAGATGAAGCCTGCGAGGCCAGCGGCGTTAACGCCTTCGACATCGCGATCACGGCGAAGAGTACCCTCTCGTCTTTCGTAAGAGTATTCCGCCTCGCTTCCGAGCTCAAAAATACTGAATCTAGAACAGCAAGGAAATCTCAATATTGACATTGAGATGACCAGCTGTTGAACGCGAGGTAGCAGATGAGGCGTGGAAATTTTGGACATGCGGTGCATCATTTCGTAATTGTATCGACCCTGTTTTTCTGAGAACGCTGCGTTGTCGGCCGCCAGCTTCTGGACGCAGTAGTATAAGATTCTTGCGATGGAAGTGAGGGCGAGGAGACTGCACTGCACGATATCGATGAAGAAGTAAGAAGAAAAATGGAGATTCGGCGGCTGTCAGCGGGCACCCTCGATCTTTATCAAGTTCTCACGGCGACAAACGGCAGAGGCATGTTTTGTTGTTTCTTGGATCGTTACTACGTACACACTCGTTGCCTAATTTCCCGGCCCCAGGGCTGTCCGTCGCTCCTTTGAAAATCAACGCTCTCATCATGCGTTTTCCATCGTTAACTATGATTTGCTCTACTGCTCTTTTTTTCTTGCTGCTCGACGTCTGTTACGCCCATCCCAGTCCCCGTCCACATGAAGAGCGCCTGGGTCCGTGGCAACGACATGCTGCTCGTGACATGCGCCGCCGCTCGTCGTTCCACCTTGGCGGAAGTAATGGGGGCCAGCTACAGAAGCGCGGTTCTTTCACGTATTATGAAGTGGGATTGTGAGTGTCGGCGACTCCATCACTGTACCATCTTGTTGACTTGGACTATGTAGAGGTGCCTGTGGTGGCACGAATTCTGCCAGTGACTATGTACGTTCCTCTTTCCTTTGCTCCGACACCCGTGCTTACAGTACACCAGGTCGTCGCCCTCAATGCTGCTGCAAGTACCCATTTTCTTGCGCTATACCACGCGTCCTAACCCCGACTTCGTGTAGCAATGGGATGGAGGCTCTCACTGCTACGAAACCGTAACAATCACCATCAACGGGCAGTCAGTACAGGCTCAGATAGTCGACGAGGCGAGTCGGCATTTTTTTTCTCCCTAATATCACCTCGTGTACTGACTCCCTGCCAGTGCCCTGGATGCGGGTCGGGTGATCTGGACTTTTCTCAAGGGCTTTTCCAGCACTTTGCTGATACCAGTGTTGGTGTACTCAGTGGATCGTTCTCTTTTGGGTCAGGCGTCACGACGACCTCGCAGACGCCGACGACGACTCAGCAACCGACTACTAGCTCAACGTCTACGTACACCCCGCCGAGCACCACATCCACAAGTCAGTACACGCCGACGACTACTAGCACACCGCCGCCTACGACGTCTACCAGCAGTACCTCCAGTTCTTCGTCGACTAGTAAGCGTATTCGCCTACTCCCACCCTGCATGAGACTAACGGGACACTTGCAGCGTCAAGCAGCAGCAGCAGCAGCAGCACTCAGTCAGCTACTTCCACAACGTCATCTTCATCCTCATTCTCATCCTCATCCTCTTCTTCATCTTCATCATCATCCTCTACCACCAGCAGCGCGCCTCTCACCTCTACGACAACCACATCATCCGATTCTTACGACGGCCTTCAAGTTTTGGAGCAGATCAACTCCTTTGTGGTTCAGCTGGCCGAGTTGGCAGTCGTAGGCGCGAAACAACTTTGACAAGCTCTAGGGAATCAGATGTCGGACATATAAATTATCAAATAGATACCCCCATTCACGCGTTTCTATTTTTCCTCCGTTTGTTGTGGGCCGTTGCAAGAAATACATAGCATAGCTTCTTTCGGCTACGTACCACCCGAGGACCAACTAACCTACCGCGACTCTTTATTGTGTCTAATTCATTTTTCCTCACTCAACAGTTGACATTCTGTTGACTCTTGACTTCTCGGCATGCTCCACCACACTGACATGGACCTAGACCCGGTGTTTGGATCATTAAGATGTCATTACGATGAACATATGATATATACCCTTCAGACTAAAACGGAGTTGACCTACTCTTCTTTATTCTTCTCGTCCAACTCGTCCTGGGTGACAGGATCCCAACCCTCCACTTTGATCCTCTTGACAGCATCATACGCCACCTCTCGGGCCGCTTCCCCGTGCTTATTCTTGTAAAAAACGATGTCGCCCTCTTCCTCGACGAAAAGGCACTGAGTGAACGAACGATACAGGGCGTAAAACGAGGACTAGAAACCGTCAGGTGGCCGTTGAATTTTTTTGATATTGCAAATCACGCACCGTTGAATCGTAGTTGTAACTCGTACCGAGAACGTTCTTGACGATCTGGGTGATCGCCGGGCCGTTATCTAACAGGAACTGTAAGGATCATCTATCCGACTAGATAGTCAAAACCCGGCGAATATACGCACAGAACGGGGCGCTGGAGAAGAAGTCTAGTAACGCAAGAGCACTGAGCGATCACACATAGCACACACAGCAAAACGGACTCACGATGAGCCACATGATCATGACTGATATTATGGAAGAAAAACCTCCCCATCCAGCCCAGGAGGGGTCGGTCCACCGTCGCCGCCGCCCCGCGGAGGAAAGACCATTCAGCCTTTCTATAATGCGGTATGGTGGGATCAGAGTGATGGAGGTACGTGAACATCACTATATAACGCAGTCAGAATGACGCGGGATGGGTAAGAATGCGTGGTATTACCTATCCTAAAAACGGACACGGGGAGTCAGTGGGGAGAAGGACGATGGACAGATGAATGGAACGGACCAGTGGTTCGTCAGCTGGGGCGGGGAGGGGGAGGATTAGTGCCGGAATGAATAGCGAAGAAGACGGACGGGGTATGCTTACTAGGTAGGGAATGAGGTAGTGCTTGAAGAAGAACCCAGGCCCGGCGTAGGTGAGGAGGAGCACCATCGCGACTAGGCCAATGTCGGAGACGATGATAGCGTTCCCTGCCAGCCGCACAATGAAGATCAAAAAGGCACCAACAATATCACCTGCAACTCACTCTGTTCCGGCTTGAATAGCGGTGAATCAGGATCAAAATGGTTAGTCCCAGGGGCGTACATTTTAGATCCCATGGTGTTCTTTCTGGGTTTATAAACTCACGTCAGATCCGATCAAGCAATCGAGGCAAAACTCACACTAGGTACACCCACCATCCACTAAATGGGGGGGAACCAATTAATCAAAGACCCGGTAGCTGAAACCTGGACTCACAAGCCCTGCATGATGAGCATCCTCGAGAGTGTGTAAATCGGGGTCTCCTCAAAGACCTCGTCGTAATCAAACTGCCTTGCCTTTGCCTTGGAAGGAAGCCCGTAATCGCTCCGCAAGTAGGGAACGTAGTTCTCGTCGCGTTCCATCGAGGAGGTCGCTTTCTGTTCGACAGCTCAGGGTTGAGGCCAAGCCTGTGCGGTGCAGGACTCACATGATGTGCATGGTGCGTCGCGCGCCATGCGTAGTAGGGAATCAGCAACGCCTAAAGTCCGTTTGAATTTGGATGCATATCAAAGGAAGGGAAATTCCCCAACCGTATGCAGCACGAAGCCTACGAGATTGTTCATCTTCGCGGATCGATAAAGCGTACCGTGGCCTGCATCGTGTCCTTCGAAGCCGTCAGCACGGGACCCCCGCGTTTAAGCTAGGTACGTACCAAGACAGAATATCCCAGCCCAGACGAGTCCCTGGACCCACCAATAGGCAAGCCACAGGAAGGACCTGACGAGGACGCCGAGTAGTGGGCTGGATATGCAGGCTTCGATGTCGCCGATGCGGGAGGCGAGTTTGAAGAGCAGGAGGGTGAAGGAAATGTCGCGGAGGACATACAGCGTCGCGAGGACGGGATTGCCTGGTCCACGTCAGAAAAGGGGAAGCGAAGACAAGGTGAAGGGGACGGTACCTTTGAGGAGATGCTTCGGGACAGCATCGTGGATTTCCTTGAGCGTGACGGTAGGAGGTGAGAACGGAGTCCTTCGTCTAGACAAAGAGTCAATCTTCCCACTCTGGAATGGAAGCTCGCTGGCTCACCTCTGGAGGTATTCCGGGCTATCCATGATGGACGGAAGTGGATGAAAAGACGGTACATCGGTTCTACAAGCAATTTAACTGAGCTAGCCCGGATCAATGACAATATGAGGAATGATTTGTAGGCGCTAAACCGGATAGCCATTGCTTCCTGTGATGGTGGAATCGGAGAAGTCCACTAGATCAATTTGATTCGGCACACGTCGCGACAGTGGAACAGATTGGAAAATAAAAGTTTTACAGAACCGGCGTGTGGTATTAATGATGCGGTCTATATCCCCTCTTGTACAACATACCTAAAAAAAAAACCTCTATAATCAATAACATAAAAGACATGTACTCAAATCTCCTGGATAGCATCCCGTACGATGGAGAGAAACTGCTCGTCGGTAGCAGGCTCCTTCCGGTGGGACCTACTCGACCTCCAGAGCATGTAGAGCCCCCTTATGCTATCCCTCAATGCGGTCTCGTTATCTGCGTGCAGCCAACTCTCTACTTTGACAGGCTCCTCGGAGGAGGGACTGGAGTCCGAGTCTGAGAGGGCGAGCTCAAAGGTGGGGGTATCCTCGACGACGTCGGATATGGCAGGTAATGACTCTAGTCGGGAAGAGAGGGCGAGGAGGCGGTCGGAGAGGTCCTGGGCGTGGGACGGGACGTGGACGACGGTGGGCTCGTGGTGGGCGGCTGGACGGCGCTTCTCCGGGACTGGAGATGGGACCGTGGAGTCGCCAGACCCTGGTAAGGAGTTAGGTTAGGGTTACATGCGGCGGAAAGAGACGTACCGTGAACACTGGCGTACTGGGCCCAGTACGCGTCTTCGTTGTGGGCATGACCGTCGTGGACCAGAGCATGGTGATCACCCTCGTCGTGGTGCTCGTCCTGGCCGTACGCATCCCAGTAGGCAGCCTCCTCCTTGTCATGGCTCGTGATCTCGTCGACACGCTGTGAGGAGCTCTGGGGGAAGGGCATGAGGCCTGCATTGTGGTATTTCCACGCAGCGTCGTTGGGATCCCACTGGAAGACGAGGCGCACAGGGGATGAGCACACGTGGGCATGGGCGTAGTTGGACTCTTGGTCACCGGTATAACATATGGAGAGATCACAGTCGTCTGCAGGCAACGAGGTGAGAAGGTCGACAATGTGGGGCTGGTCTGGAGACGGCCACGTCAGGTAGTCTGCGAGGTTTTCGTGGGGGTCGATCTGCAGAAAGTGGTGACGCTGGCGCAGGGCGGTGGATATGAGATGGGGAGGGAGCTGGACAGGGGGTACCAGGTATTGCAGAAAGCTGGCGACGGTGGCGGGGTGGAGTTCTGCTGGGATATTTTGCAAAGACATATCTGGGAGAAGGAAGGAAGGAAAGGAAGAAGGTGGCCCTTAGCGCTCAGGTGATGAGTACGATCGAGCAGGCGGAACCGGGATCTGTCAGTACCCCGCACTTTATGATTTATTTCACATTTCTCCCACCAGTATGAAGTGTTCCGTAGGTCATATGCCAGCAATGCTTCCTTGGTGGGCCAAGCATCAGGGGGCTGAAGGCTCGCAAAGGCGACAGGGGAGCGCCAGGTTTGTGCGCCTTGCTGAAGCGCCGGGCCGAAATGCCTGCAGTTTTCTCAGTTTTGTTAGAACATCCGTACGGTGACGTGACTGTCACACGAACGCCTACCTCTTTCCACGACGACGACGGTGATGATGATGGGTGCGAGCATGTACGGGCAGCAGAGACAGCGCCAGAGCATCCTGGTCTTTTTCTTCCTCCTCATTCTTCCCCTTCTTGCCCTTGCTCAGGTGAGAGCTCTCAAGGACGTCTTTGTTCTGGTCTAACAAATCCTAGTCAAACACTGGCAGCGCACAAGGACAAGTCTCTACGATATTCTCGCTAGCGTCCTCTGGGACGGTGACATCAATAGCTACAATCCTCACTACCATAACAAACACAGCGTCATCCTCCTCTGCATCGGGGAACAGCTCATCCTCTGCGTCGGGGAACAGTACAAGCACTGCATCAGGCAATAGTACCAAATCGCAGTCGCATACCAGCGACACATCGACGACACCCAGCAACCTGCCCACTGCGTCGACAGATGGAGTGAACGGGGGTGGAGGAACGGCTGGGGCGCCTTCGCCCGGGGCCACTGATGCAAACGGGAACACATATGGGCCGGATGATGGCTATATCGCGGGAGCGACGGCGTTGCAGAGAAACGGATTGATGGTCGGACTTGTAGGAGTTGTTGTTGGGGTGGCGATGACTCTGCTCTGATTTCATGATATGGACATTATTGCATTATACACTACATGGACTGGACTTTCGAATATTAGCCTCCATGACTGGGAAGGAGTATAGACATACTGATTATGAGATAGCATAGTAGGGCGGGCTGTGACGCATCCGTCGAGGTGTTGTTTGGACGGCAGCCAAGCGCCGAGATCTGTCGTATGCCGAACACACGGGCGCATGCGACACCGTCCACTGGCGCCGACCAGCCGATGCCTGGCTCTGGCGAAGCAGCCGGTCATTACGGGCATCAGCGGTCTCCATCGGCGAGGGCTGCGACACAGTGAGTAAGCACCTACCAGCCTGCTGAGTGGCTCACCAAAAAGAAACTGGGCCCCGGGTACGACATGAGCGACGGAAAAAAAGACGAGGCAAAGGACGGGGCAAAGGCGTCCTCTGGGGGCGACGAGGGATCGAGAATCTCGCCGGCAGCGACGGCATCAGCGACAGCCTGGCGCCATGCGAGGATATGCGCATAGACGTGTGGGCTGGCGGTTATTGGGCTGACATTCATGAGGGTGGCTCACAAAGATGGGTGTCATCGCGCTACTTTTATAGTCCAGCCTCAATCCAAGGCGCGCTCAGTCCCCGGTCACGTAACGCATTCATGTGACATGCTCAATCGATTGCTCTCTCTCACTCGCACCATGGCTTCCCAGGCCAAGAGACAGAAAACAGACCATATAAAGGCAGGTCCCATCGTCGCTGCCCAGCCTCGACTGACCCTCCCCAGGTCATCGGCACCCACAACGGCACCTTTCACTGCGACGAGGCCCTTGCCGTCTTTCTGCTGCGCCAGACCTCCGCGTACCAGGGCGCCGGTCCGTGTTTCGCCCTTTCCGCCGCCCCGCTCATCGTCCCCCAGACCTAAAACGCACCCGTGATCCCGCCATCCTCGACGCCTGCGACATCGTCGTCGACGTCGGCGCCATCTACGACCAGGCCAAGCAGCGCTTCGACCACCACCAGCGCGGCTTCACCGACGTCTTTGGCCATGGCTTCACCACCAAACTCAGCTCAGCCGGCCTCGTCTACAAGCACTTTGGCAAAGAGGTCATCTCGAATCGCACACAGGTCGCTTTGGACGACCCCAAGATCCAGACGCTGTGGCTCAAGATGTACGAGGTTTGTCTGTCTCGGTTTGGTCTATGTGTTGCTAAAATATTGCAGGAATTTATAGAGGCCATCGATGGCGGCGACAATGGCATCCCTCGCTACCCTGAAGACATAAAACCTGCCTACAAAAGCGGCGGTACCAGCCTCCCCAGCCGCGTAGCAGCCCTCAACCCCACTTGGAACCAGCCCGTCGATTCCCAGGGCATGGACGTAAGCCCGTCCCTTCCCCATCACACAACAACTCCTCACCCCCCACACAGGACAGATTCGCCACTGCCTCATCCCTGACCGGACAAGAGTTTTTCGCCAAACTCGATTTCTATGCCAACGCATGGTTGCCCGCCAGGGACATACTCGTCGATGCGCTAGCGAACAGCAAAAAGGTCGCTGATGACACTGGGAAGATTATACTGTTGGAGCAGTTCTTGCCATGGAAGGCAAGTCCCTTCTATGATCGCGACAATCTTGGTTCTGACCGGCCCCAGTCCCATTTATTCGAGCTCGAAAGCGAATCACAGACCCAGGGCCAGGCTATATACGTCGTGTACCCTGACGAGATGGCGAAAGCTTGGCGGATACAGGCCGTCCCCATTGCACAGGAAAGCTTCGAGAGCCGCAAACCCCTTCCGGAGCAGTGGCGCGGCCTGAGGGATGATGAATTAACAAATGTGAGCGGAGTTCAAGGTGGTATCTTTGTACATGCCAGCGGTTTCATCGGAGGTACGTAGCCTTGATCCCTCCTTTCTTTCGCTCATGCCTGGCACAGGTAACCAAACAAAAGAAGGAGCACTCAAACTTGCTCAGCTCGCGTTGACTATGTGATAGATACAAAATAAATCAATGTACTTCTACTTTTTCGTTCGGGCTTTTTTGCCCTTTGATGACCCAGATTCCTTATCATCGTTCTGAAAGCAATCAGCATCAGACCAACAGAATACACGGCCACATACCTTCCGCTTTCCCTTTGTCTTTGCGTCCTTCTTCGGGGGCTCCTTCTTTTCCTTTGCTTTGACAGTAAAGAATCCATCTAGCCTTCCTTGCTGTTTGGCATTCAAAAACTTTTGCAGCTTCTCTGCACCCTTGCGCACACGATCCTCACTACGCAGCATGAGCATGTGGCAGACACGAGCAAAAGACACGTACTTGAAACCCTTTTCTGTAACCAAAAACTGCACCAATCCGTCAATATCGGGATTCTTCCACTCCAACTGATCAAACATAAGCTTCGTGCACCATGAGCATAAGTGAGAACGCACCTCGATGTCATCAGCGGGCGTCACATCAGGTTTCTCAAACACCTTCTTGGCCTCCTCCCATGGCCATTCTTCGGGAACAGCTATACCGCCTTTACCCTTGCCCTTTTTCTTTGGTTTTGGTTTTGGCTTCTCGTCGTCGTTATCAGGCTGCTCGACGTCAGATGTACCAGCAGGTGGGTCCTCGTCCTCCTCTTCTGATACTGCTGCCTCCACCTTTTCGGCTTGCCTGAGACACACACGAATTAGCCGAAGCCAGGGTTGGTATGAAATCTTACTTTGCTCGTAGGTGCTTGATGATAGTCTTCAGATCACCATGCTCCCTGATTAGCTTCAACGCAGATTTGGGACCTACGCCCTTTATCGGTTCAAGATAGTCGCAGCCGAGAAGAATGCAAAGGTCTATAAACTGAACTAGATTTCAGCACGGTAGACAAGCGCTTGCGGAAAATGTGACACACTTGACTCATGTCCATGTCGAGACCTTCGAGGGCAAGTTTGAGATTTATCTCGCTGATGGGCTGCTTCTTGGCTTCGGAAAAGGTGAGATGCCGAAGGAGGATAGGCGCTGAGAACGTGAGGGTGTCCATGTCTTCTGACCCGGCGGCATAAACCTAAGAGCGGCGTGAAACAAGACTCTAGACGAAGCGCGCGGCACTGACCTTGCCTCCGCGTGCAAGCTCTGCACACTGCGCCTCAGCTTCAGACGGTGCCTGCGAAAGCGTTAGCTGTAGAACAGCACAAGCGAGGTACACGCACCACAACGACCGGGATGCCCATGAGCCCCAACAGCCGCCTGCACTCTTCATTGTGCTCCCTGGTAACCTTGACTGTCCGCCGCGAGAACCGATCCACGTCCTCCGTGGTCCCCGTCTCCTTCGCTTCCTCGCCGTCCTCTTTCGCCTCCTCGCGTCGCACCAGCCGCTTGGACAACTACCCCCCACCATCAGCGCAACACCATATCACACACGCAGAGCGACACGTACCACCCCCTTCTTCAACTCCGGCGGCTTCCCGTCAAACACATACGCCGGCTTGATCCCGTTCTCCACGATCCGTATAGTGCGGTAGAAGAACCCCATGAGGTGGCTCGTCGTCTCGCCCGAGTCGTTCTGCAGCATCTCCCCGTCGCGCTGGCGCACGGCGATGAGGAACTGGTAGATGGACATAGAGGCGTCGATGGCGACTTTGCGCCCGAAGAGCGTTTTGATTTCGTGTTCTTTGATCGCGTTGGGGGCGTGTTCGGTTATGAGCCCTGTGAGGCCTTTGATACCCATCGTTGGTGGTGAGAGGAGGAGGCGTGATGTCTGACGTCACGCGTCATTGGGCTAGATTGCATAATATTTGAAATTTATATTATGGGAGGCAACTTCAGCTTTGTTCAAGTCATGTCTGCGGTCCTAGCAGCTGTGGCCCATATCATACTGCATGTGAGGGGGAATGCGGTGAGTCTCCATTTCATTTTGTACCTCCTCGCAGAAGGACTTTTCACCAAAGACTGAGCTTTGATCCACGTAAATATCATCGTCTTCCGTCCTCACATTGAACTGAAAGAATTAACAGACCCTGAATGCTGTTTTTGAATCATGAAGATCTTCTGCTTCATGAAACATCCTTCATCCGTACAATACCCCAGTTGTAGGCTCGCATGACAAAGTGCCTAGTGGAAGTCGCACCGCTACGGCCCTCTTTATGAAGGTCGTCCCTCCCTTCTGACGGACTTTCTCCTCGAATTTGTGTTCAGTGCTATGGCTGTTCGTCTATGGGGCGTTGAAAGGTCTTCATGACCGTTTGAAGGCTGCTACAGATGCGCAGTACCCGTCTCAAGTTCCAGATATCGAGGAAAGGATTAATATCAGCCCAGAGCAACAGTGGATGCTGTCATGGATCTTCGAACCGCTGCTCATTGTATTTGAGTGCCACTTGTTGTGCATATGAATTTAACATGTTGAACGGTTTTGTGAGTCACAAAAGTCAACCACTATCATGCCGTCCTTCGACGCAACCCAGATGTCCCCACACTCAACATCAAGTGTCGACGTTGTCCCGCCAGTAGATGGCTTTGAGAGTTATATCAACAAACATGTTATTTCCTCTTGATCAGACTCGGCAGGGCAAGTTGTCTTATGTTTCTTGTATAGGCACCGGGATGACTTCACTTTCTAATGCCCTTTAGAAACCGACATCAAAGATGTCTGCTGGTTTCCGGCGCCCAGTGCACATGTCGCTCGTCCGCTTGCTGTCCTACATGTTGGTGCACCGCGGTGAGTACTTGACTTCAAGTTCGGCGTTCATTCCCTCTCATTCGCAGGCAACACTGGCCGCGCGCAGTTCACAGTGAGCCTACCGGCATCGCAACAATTGCCGTTGGCATAATAAATGTAGATACTAGCGGAGACCTATTAAGAACGAGCTTCAAGTTTAGGTGCGTTATATATGGAACTCGGTTCTCGCTCGCTCGCAGCCCTTGGTAGAAATAAGCCAGCGATAAACATGGCGACACCCATCGGGATGAGGCACAACTATGGCTACATCCAGCCTGCAGGAATCCATACTGTAGCAAAAAAGATGGCGGGAATGTGCCCGGCGCAGTGTATTTGCTCCCGCTTTTGGCAAATGGATTTAACCGAGACTCGTGTATCGCCAATCTATTGCTCGCTAACGCTCGGAGTCGCAATTATTGATGGGGTAACGTTACTTAACCGTATTCGGGGTAGCTCTAGCTCCAACATCAAAATCGGACGAGCAGGGGTATGCAGAATTAGCCTGTTCGTAACCTAGGAGAGAGTCGCGATCATCCACGGCAACAACTTTCCGAGCCATATAAATGGCGGCTCTCACCCGCAATATTCCACTGGGCGACCTCTTATTTTTCTCCAGAAGCCTACAGGAGTCAGACTTGCTGCGACGCGACGTTAGGGCCGTCAAAGATGCACGTGGCGGATGGCACGAGTCTAGATTTTTTAGCCATGACCTGGTCATATCTTATCCGATAATACCGATAGATGTAAGGTAGATTGAGTGCAGTTTATCAGATAAGAGTCAGGCTTCTTTGGCTGTCGTGATGGATCAAATAGATGCCACCTCCTATATAGGTCAATACAGCCAACATGCCTCACAGACGTTTCGTCCTCAACATACCGTTAAATCCCACAACGGGAACCCCCGATCTCACTCTTGCCCTCCTACCACCACCATTAATTTGCCTCCGTCCATGTCGTCTTCTGCTCTTGAAGAGCCTGACCACAATTACCGCCGTACATCGTGTGACGACCTCCTTGCTGCGTCTCGCAACGAAGATTCCGAATCAGATCACGAGGTCGAGGGTATATTGGGTCGCAGCGTCGGTGAGCTCCGCGACGACGAGCTCGCACCCGCTGCTCCCGTCACACAACGCAAGTCGAGTACCGCTGCCTTGAAACGACGAGCATTCTTCATCAGGACGATTGCTCTCCTCTGTGCATGTTGTCTTAGCGTCGGAAGTCACTAGTGGGTCACCTTCACGTTCTCGCATATCAATTTTCATAGTATCTGCGCAGTGCCTCATATGTGCTCGGACCGTTAAAGAGTCGTCTTTCCCGGGAATTAGGAACTTCACATACCGAGTTCAGTCTCTTGATATCAGCCTTTAGTCTTAACAGTACTTGGACACCTCTTCTCGGCGGCGTCCTGGCCAGCAGCCTCGGTACGACCTTTACTAGTATCCTTGCTACAGGCATCATTTTCCTTGGTAAGTCATCATTTTGGTCTTCTGCAACTCCGTCAATCAACTCCCACCGTCATAGGTCAGATCATCTTGCTCATAGGCGACATTGCCGGCAGCATACGGATGATGGCCTTCGGTATGTTCATATTCGGTGTAGGTGTAAGTCCTGTTGCCGTCGTACAAGAGACCATCATCGTCCGTTTCTTCAAGTCGCACGGGCTAGGTGTCTCTATGGCCTTTGGCCTCATCGTTGGCAAGGGCGCCTCTTTCGTCTCTGCCCGCACGTCTTACCCGTTGACGGAAATGTTCGGGCCCCGCGCACCGTTTTATGCCGCCACTACCCTGGCAGGCATGTCCGTCGTCGTCAACTTGGTATATATCGCTGCTTCTCGATGGCTTGTGGATGGCGCAGGCGCCGAGCTCGAGGCTGCGGATATTACTGAAGAAGCTCGCCGCCGGTCTATAACGAATGTCACCGAAGCAGAGGCCTTGGAAAGGGTTGCTGCTAAACGTAGAGTCAACTTGAGAGAGGTAACGAAGCTTGGCGACGTCTTTTGGTCGTAAGTTCCTGTGCTTTCCTTTTCAACAGGTATTTAATCATGCATTAGATATGTGGGACTTAACATTCTTTGTGGTGCGATATGGTCGCCCTTCACCCATCTGGCTGCGTGCGTAACTCGAATTTCCTTTCTAGCTATAATTATTCACGAGTTGCTTATCTAGAAATATCATTGAGAATCGCTATGGAATGTCCGAACAAGATGCTGCCAATGAGGCTTCGTACCTACTTGCCGGCAGCCTTTTGTTCTATCCAATCGTATGTTGAACGCATGCAGAAGGCTCGATTTAGTTAAACTTTACCTCAATAGTGTGGATTCCTTGTTGACCGTCTTAGACATCGGCCCATCGTTGTCCAGCTCTTGCTTCTATCCTCGTGCCTGACATTGTCAGCATACGGATGGTTAGTTCTGCCTCCAAGTTGGACTCAGACTGCCAGACCAGCGATCGCCGCTTTCGCGGTGGGTCATGGGTTTTCTCCTCGTGCGTCAAATCAGAGTCTATGATTGAGCTTTCCTAGTTTCTGACACAACTCCTTGTGACAGTTCTGCTTGTCGTATTGGTGCCAAAGATTGTACCTCTGAAATATGTGTCTACCGCTCTCGGTGTACACAAGAGTGTACGTCTCTCTTCCGCAACATGCTTTATATCTGCTCATCTGTGTAACATTTCAGCTGGAGCAAACCGGATCAACTATATTCCAGACCTTGGCTGGGCTAGCGTTGGACACGCACAAGAAAGGCCATAATTTTGTGAATAGAATATCTCAAGGAAACACTGCAGCTATTCAATACCTCCTCAACATATTTTTCTTCTTGAACGTGCTTCAACTGTTGAGCATTGTTGCACTGGCGTATCTGCAACGCCGAAAAAACAAAATACTCGAAGCTCAACATAGGCGAGCTTCGACAGCTTTCTCTCGGGAGCCCTCGACGGACAGAGGAAAAGCACATAGTAGAGGCATTTCCTCTCATTCCTCGGACCATGAACAAGAGACGCCCCTCTTGGACGCATCACAGTCTCACCGACGGTACTCCTCATCAGGATCGAGGGTTAGGTTTTACAGTGATTATGTCCGATCGAAGGGTGAAATCAGGCGTGGGGAGGTGTTTGTATCGCTGAGCGCAGGTCTCATTGTTTTCGCGTGGGTGTTGTTCCTCGGAACAGCATGGTTTAGACTCGGAATGAAGAAGGACCATGGATCGACGTGAAAGTTAGGGAAGAGGATAACGTGGATTACGACTAATTGAAGGATACACATGTTACCTTAATACTCACTCTTACGCCGGAACAAATATACAAAATATTTATCGTCCTATGAAAGCAGTATGAAAGCCACTTTACGACCATTGAACTTAGTACAAGGGGAATCCCGGAACGAACCGGGCCGATACGCATCCCGGCAAATACCGCGAAACTGTACAGTTGTTATGTAATCAACTGTCCAGGGACCAAAGTTTAGTACCAGCGAAGGCCGTCAACGTCCTCAAGAAAAAGCGTGCGCCCGATTCTCTGATATTTGCGGATTCGTACTGACCTATCGACAGTCAAGATGGGAGCCTACAAGTACGTTGGGGAGCTGTACAAGAAGAAACAGTCGGATATCCTGCGTTTCCTGTTCCGGGTTCGGTCTGTCCTACATTCTTCAAGACATGTTGTTCTCTCGCTGACTAGGTGCAGATGCTGGGAATACCGCCAGCTCAATGTCATCCACCGTGCCTCCCGTCCTTCCCGCCCCGACAAGGCCCGCCGCCTGGGATACAAGGCCAAGCAGGGATACGTTATTTACCGTATCCGTGTTCGACGAGGAAACCGCAAGAAGCCTGTCCCCAAGGGTGCGTTTGGGGCGTAGAGCCGTCCTGCAGGATGTTAATGTCGTGGGATTTTAGGTGCTACCTACGGCAAGCCCGTTAGGCAGGGTGTGAACCACCTCAAATTCCAGCGCAGTCTGCGAAGCACCGCTGAGGAGCGAGTGGGTCGTCGTTGTGGCAACTTGCGAGTTTTGAACTCGTACTGGGTGAACCAGGACGGTGTGTACAAGTACTACGAGGTCATCTTGGTGGATCCCAGCCACAAGGCGGTGAGCAAATCGCCTTTCTTTCATTCTTTCACATCTTGACGGATTTCTCAGATTCGCCGTGACCCCCGTATCAACTGGATTGTCAACCCCGTCCACAAGCGCCGGGAAGCCCGTGGTCTCACCGCCATTGGCAAGAAAGTGCGTTTGCAATACATGGCAGCATTTTATGGGATATTGAATCGCATTTGTAGAACCGTGGTCTGGGCAAGGGTCACCGCCACAACCATGCACCACAGTATTCGACTTGGCTCAAGCACAACACCCTCAGCCTTCGTCGCTACCGGTGATTTTACTTTTCCTTATGTTTACTATCATGCCTATGTAGTACGGTTGCCTATAAAAATAGTGGTTTCATGCTCCCAGAATACACAAGCGCTGAGTAAGAAAAACGGAACTAAACCATGCGGCCGATCAACGAGGCTGCGGTTCATTTGCTGCTGAATCTATTCTTGGCGTTCGACTTAAATTACTCGTTGTCGGGTCTTGGGGACAGACGAACCGTCCTTTCTTACCGACGACCACTCACGATTCTCATGCATTACGATATTCCCTTCTACGTCCTATCCTTCCTTCTACTGGACCCCCCTTCGACTCTTGCACGTACGAGTGATCTTCTATTCCATCCTCGTAGTTGGTTTTCATCTCCACCTCAAAAACGATACGATACTTTTGATGTCAATCCGAATGGCTCGACGTTTCTCTGGATTCTCGAGGATGACTATTCCGGGTCAACATTTTTCAAGTGAGTTGGATTGTGGATTGCCAGCATGGACGAGGAGTGACGTTGACGTTGATGGTGTAGCTACTTTGGTTTTTATGACGGTGAGGACCCTACCCAGTAAGTTCCTTCATCTTACTAAATAACCCTGACGTCTGATGGCCCTCTAGTGGAACGGTCAAGTGAGTGCAGATGATTTCACGCGGCAAACGCGTTATGAACGTTTCTCCAGCTACGTCAATTCCAGCGTGGCGTTCTCCAAGGGCCTCGCGTACGTTCAGGACGATGGAATTGTGGTCATGAAAGGTGACAACACGACATCGCTGGACGATGGCGTGTATAGA
Source organism: Armillaria fumosa (assembly GCA_030407015.1). Lineage (NCBI taxonomy): Eukaryota > Fungi > Basidiomycota > Agaricomycetes > Agaricales > Physalacriaceae > Armillaria > Armillaria fumosa. Next base: position 2,236,517 of record JAUDYM010000001.1, read on the forward strand.
GACAGGTATGCTTATTCCCTCCCCCAGTTCTGGTGTTGAAATACCCGCCAGTGTTCGTGTTTCGAGCTACGCCCAATACAACACTGGTCTTTTCATCCTGGATCTCAACCAGGCTCCGTGGGGTTGTGGTACGATGTCGCCGAAAGTGATCGAACCATCTTTTAACGCATCTGTCCAGGAGTTTGGCCTGCATTTTGGACGCTTGGGAGCGGAGTATGGCCGAACGTACGATTCTTTCTTCTTGGTCCTTGTTGTTATAAACCAAAGTCATTCTTAGACGGGTGAAATCGATATCATCGAAGGTGTACATGACAATCAGCACAACCAGGTGGCTTGGCATACCAAAGCAGGTTCGTTTACATCTCCTACTTCCAACGATCGTGCTAATTTTCCTGCAGGCTGCTATCTTAATCCTAATGCTTCGTTTACTGGCACGGTCGTGGTAGGTGAGATCATGGAAAGAATATCGAGCTCTTATATCTATCCTGCAGGAAACAAACGGCGTCAACAATACCGTCTGCGATGGTACTGTCAACTACAACTCTGGGTGTGGGATAACGGAATGGAGCCGTGCGTCGTACGGTCCGTATTTTGATGCCCAGGGAGGTGGTATCTTTGCCATGAAATGGGATGAAAATGGAATAGCTGTGTGTGAGTATTAATGACTCTTTGACATTACACATCTTGACTGTCGTTTAGATTCGTTTTATCGAGCTGCCATTCCAGTTGACATCGATAATGGAAGCCCCAATCCATCAAATTGGGGCGTTCCAGTGGCTTCATTGGAATCTGCTGATTGTGATCCCTTGGAGTACTTCGTCAATCACTCTATAATATTTGGTAAGGTTCATTTTTCATTGACGTTGGTCTTAGCTGAATCATCCTTCAAACAGACATTACATTCTGCGGTGAGTGAATTTATCAGGACCTGCCTTTTTCCGTAATGACAATCGATAGGTGACTGGGCTGGCAACTCGTACGCCACGTCGGGGTGCCCAGGCTCATGCTCGGACCGTCTCAAAGACCCATCCAACTTCGTCGTACGTAGTTAACCATGACAAATATCCATTTGCTAACCGGATGAATAGAACGCCTCATGGAGCATCAATTCGTTGAAGGTTTACCGCAAGCAGATATTGAACGGCCAGGTGTCTCCAGCTTCTCCATCCCCTATCATACGTAGTTCTCTGACATGGGGACTAACCTATCTACTGATCTTCGTCGGGATTCTTACATCCTTGTAGCGAAAAATATTGTATTGACGCGTAGCATAGACTTTACTCTGCATGCATCTACAACTTCATCTTCCAAACCTTTTCTTCTATATCCTGCACTTCCGGATGCGGAGGCTCTGCAAAACTGGCGCATAGTGGAGTGACACTCACCCAGCCCTTGTGTATTGCCCATCCATCAGATCCGACGGGTAGAGACGACTCTAAAGGTCGAATTAAAGCCTCCATCTCCGGCGACCACTTGAACATTAAACCGCTTGACCGATCATCTCCGTCGCCGCTTATAGCTAGTGCATCTGGGCCAGCGGCGGTACTCGTATTATAGGCGGGTAGTTGCTTGAAAAGTCTACCATAAGACTTTCTCCACATCGTCGTCCAACAAATCTTTAGCCCTTCCTCTGTCAGTAGTTCTTGTATGAGTGGAATGTTGACGTTGTAAAGATCCACCTCATCCTCTCTCAGACCTCCCTTATCTTCCCCCCAATTGTTCCAAAGATGGTCGATGATTCGGATGCCAAGTATGTGGGCAGGCTCGAAAAAGGTGATTGGCGTCGGGTGAAGCACGGTTCCGTACGATATGGCAATTGACCGTGTTTGGGACAGTGATGCAGACAGTGCGGCGCCAATGGTACCCGAAGAAAGAGCAAATGCGGCTATGTCGTGTGTCAGGGAAATCAGTCATCAGAACAGGTGGTGCTCACACGAAGAGTTCCTTCCTAAATTAGGACCAGATACCTACGAGAACAGAAAGAGGGTTCATGGAATGGTAGCAGATGGTGGGGAAGCCCATACGACAAGATCGATCTGCCCAGGAAAGAGATTGTGCAAGCCGACGTTAGCACAAGTAGCTGGCGTCTATGGAAGTCTGAGTAACCGTGCGATCATAGTAGACGGGGAACTGTTTCATACACCGTCAAGGAGAATCCATTCTGCCTGATGAAGGTCAAGCTGCTGGCAGAACAAAGACGATATAGATACTGACTATTTCACCGTCCTTCAGTGGCCGGGATGTTACAGCTACTTCCCCAGTGCCGTCTGTAAAAAGCAGTCCAGAGAGAGATAGGCCGTAGAAGTAGAGCACAGACCAGGAGCCTTGGGATAGAAATAGGTGCCCTTTGTTACCTCCTTGATGTGGTATGCCTTGCCTTGCAGGAAAGTCAAGGGCATATTGAGGACACATTCTGGTGGACTAACCGATCCATGATTTCTGCGAGCTGGGTAACACGACCTTGACGTTCCATCCTGATACAAAACGATGAACGATATATATAATTGTTCCGGTGTATGATGTCGTACCTAGAGTCTGTGTAAGATGCTGGTATAATCCAAAGACATAGGGCGAATCGCGAGGATTAGGGGGGCCGTCGTCGTTCTAGATAAGCTCAGCACACTGCTGCTGGGACATTGAGGACAGAGCGCACAGTGAGCAGGACGGTCGGGGCCCTGGAGGCCATCGATGATGGAAGTGAGAGTGACGGATGTGACACGGAACTGGAACTGGGTATGAGATCAAAGGGTCTGTCTAACTCTGGTCGAGACCACTGTGTCACGGTTCTCACTTGCACCCTTTTCCTGCGACACTCACCTCTGTATTTCCCGTGTTTTTCTTCTTTCTCTCTCTCTTCCCTCTTCCCCTTTCTGTCTTTTTCGAGGAATTTCGCCGTGGCACCTTCCCTTGACGGGTTAGACGATGGCCAGACCAGGAGCAGAGCAAGGTCTTCTGTCGCCGGTATCTCTTCCAGCCCTTCAGATTCCCGACGGCCCGTCGTTGTCGTACTCGACCTCTAGCCACGCAGATGATTCCGAACATGTCACCGCCGGTAGCTCGCCAGCTCCTTCTCAGCGATCCAGGGACTCGTTTTCCACCGCCTTAAATTCGCCATCTCAAATCCCCGTCGACTTCGTAGAACTATCGCAGCTTGCTGCTACTACCGCTGCTACTGCGTCTCTGCTTCCCTTACCTCCCAGTCTTCGCAAATCCATATCTGTCGACTCGTTTGTTCACTACGGACGCGATCATACGGCCATAACCACCAGACCAAACCGCGGCCACACCGGCTCCTCTTTGGATCCCCCTAAGGGCTTTCCTTTTGATCTAACCAAGAAGGTGGATAGAGACAGACGTCTCTTGGGACGCAACCGAGGCGCCAGCATCAGCACCGTTGGCGATGACCCCGAATCTGATGTCGAGCGCTCTGATGTCCTCACCAGTCCCACCGACGGTTTCAAGCACGTTTCATTGAAGGGCCAGGACACGGGCAAGACCTTTGTCAGCGGGGGCGAGCTTCCCCCTCCTTCTCGCACGCCCACCCTTAGCACGACTTCTAGCATGAGTAGCATCATGACACCTTCCCCTAGTTCTAGTACCCTGGAGGGCGTGCCTCGCATGGAGTCGGCATCTTCTTTACAGCCCATGCCCAGGCGAGTCATCCCGGTGGCATCTTCCACGGGTAGAACACGGAGCGGTTCCTTGGGAGTCTATACCCCAAGCTCCAATCGACGTATGGTCATAAATACAACAATGCCCCCGGTATGTTCTGTTATACTCAGAAGCCCTCAAACGACTGACGACATGTAGCCCGAGAGTGTTACCCAGAGTCACAGTGCAGTGACGCTGGTTGTGGTCGGAGTGGCGCGATGCGGCAAGTCCATGGCCATTCACAAGGGCCTCAAAGGCTATGATCTGTCGGATCCCAGTGCGCCTCTTCTAGGATCACAGCACGCGTTCCGGTGTGAGTGCAACTATCTACATTGCTTCCTACGCCTCTTGACACATCTACAGATACTCTTCGAGTCGGTAAACTTCCCCGGACTGACAATATCGAATGCCCTTTGAACATAATTGAGGTCGATATTCCTCTGTCCATGCCGGATACATCTGTTTCAACAGTCAACTTTCTACCCGAGGCCCCACCAGTCGATGGCGTGTTGATATGTTACGATGCCTCAGACGAACAGTCCTTCAGGCCTGTAGAGGCCCTCCTTCGTGAGTGCCCAATAAAAAATTTCCCTCATACCCTGACGGCGAAGCTCCGCAGGTGGATACCGCGCACTACAGCTTCCGACGGTTGTGTTGGGATGCAAATCGGACTTATCACGCCGCATGGATCCTCAGGCAGCTCTGGATATCCTCCAGCAATACGATGTTGGCCTCGTTGAGGTCCATAACGCCGATGATGTAGGAAAAGAAAAGATGCGACGATCATTTGACTGGCTCTTAAAGGCAGTCCTCCGCGATCGACGTATGTCCGTTTCATTGTTATCAAGCTCATGCCTCAATTCATCATCCGACATGCAGGGTCTTCGAGAAGCGAATTTGAGGACTATCGAAATCCTGCTTCCCCGGATATTCTTGTGTCGCCTCCGTGGGAGAAGAGGGAATCGTCAAGGACCGTGACGCCCACTGTCGCCTCATCCACATCCACACACAATTCTGTTCAAACACCAGTGACCCATATCCCTCAACCTCCATACCCTGCGCCACTGCCTTCTATCCAGGCGTCTCGCACAACAACTCCGAATTCCTCCGCGCGCGCGCGATCAACGAGCGATCTCTTATCGGTACAAGAGAAATCACATTCACAGGATTCACATAGCGTCGATGCCGCAGAAATTCCGAATCCATCAATGGCCAGCCATGAGGAGAATAATACTAGTGCTGATTCGTTGAACGGGCGTGTGATTTCTACAGAAATGTCCAGGGAAATTCCCGAGGAAAAGAAAGTAAGCAAAATCAAAGACTCGTCAGTCTTTCACTTGATGTTACCCAAACATGTCTTCTAAACTGACCTCTCCACCTAAAACAGGCGTCCGGCTCAGTGGGCCACTCTTGACGAACTTCTGGATAAGCTTCTATTTCTTGGCGTCAGCGGAGACGGTGAGCTAGTCGATGTTCTCGCAGCGCTCAAACTGAATTCATTTCGTGCAGACCCAACGTACATCACACATTTCCTGCTTACCTATCGGCGCTTCGCGAGTCCTAGAAGCCTTTTGTTGGCGATGCAGAAACGGATGCGACAGCTAGACAGTCCGTCTGGTGATCCAATGTTTGCATGCTACGCCCAGATGAGGTATATCTTGTGTATCCTGGCCGACCGCAGTCTGCTGACCATGATTGACCACAGAATTTGCCACCTTCTTGAGCTTTGGATTCGAGACTATTCCTATGATTTCGCAGTTCGGGGCACTGCCGGGGCCCTTTCGGCGCTTATCAAATCCATCATCTCCAAGACGTATCTCCTTCACTATGGGTCTGATTTCCTGCCTTTCCTCGAAGTACTGCCAAATCTCGTTGATGAAGATGCCGCATGGGCTCTCAAAATTGAAGATTTGGCGGATGAAAGCGACGACTCTTACAGCCTTCTGGAGGATGAAGATGAAAACGCATCCAAATCAGAAGTGGATTCACAGTCTAACCTGAATGCGTCTACCTCCATGATGAAAGGAAAGCCTGCGACGGGATTCCGGGAGCGCAAAGGCAGTTTGCCTTTATCTGCAAGAGCTCTGCTTCCCCAAAATAACCACGTCAATGAAGACCCTACTCCCAAGGATCAGTTGAAGAAGCTACAACGTCTCGCTCAGGAGGTCAATGCGACTGATCCAGAAGAAATTGCCCAAGAAATTACGCGATTGGAATGCAAGCTATTCCTTCAAATACGGGTATGTTTCCAGCCACAGCTTGTTATCATTTACTCATTCGATCCCGTTGTAAGCCTCGTCATTGGTTGAATTATACCTTCGTCTCCGGGAAGAAGGACCCAGAAGTTGATGCCATTGCTCGTTTTAATAGTGTCTCTAATCACCTCGCGGACTGGTTTGTCAACATGTCCAAAGCGTTCTAATGGATGATCTAACCATATTTACAGGGTAGTATCATTGATTCTTTGCCATGACAAGGCCAGGGCGCGCGCGAAACAAATTGAGAAATTTGTTGACATCGCTCAGAAACTTCGTACTCTCAATAATTACTCTGCATTGCGAGCTTTTGTTGCAGGAATCAATAATGCAACATTCCCAGGAGATCAAACTATGGAGCAATTTAAAACGAAGGCGCCTGATCAAGCTAAGAACTTACAGTCGTGGGACGTCCTTTTGCAGCATATTCGTTCGCATCGTGCCTACCGGCTTGCCTTGAGGAATACCAAGGGTGCATGTATACCCGCTTTGTAAGTACATTCAACCGAAGTTGGTGTCTGCGTTTCCTCATCATCCTATAGGGAAGTCCACATATCGGATCTCATTCGTTCTCATGAGGGGAACGATGACTTCCATTCCGATGATGCGACCAAAGTTCATTGGGGCAAATTCAATATGATGGGTAGATTCATAACCAATACAACACAATGTCAAGCGCAGTGTTTGTCGACGGCGGACTACAATTTCGTAGAGCGGCAGCATATAGCGAATATGCTTCACTGCAATTTCCTGATGGATGAAGAGGTTTGCTCTTTGCTGATAATCATATCATTCCCTTATGACACAACGATTAAACAGATGCAGAAGTCGCGTATAGCGCCTCCCGATGTGGACTTTGATGATTACCGACCTCCTCCACCTCGTCCACCGCATAATCTTCCACAGCAACCAAAGGACGTGGCTATCTTGCGACGACTTCTGTTCTGGTGATCTTTTCCTAGTCATCTTCATCTATTTCAAGCAGAACTTTTGCTTACTTACGCCATGTCACGCACTGTTATGTTTATAATTGTTCATATCATGTCTTTTAGGATACCATGCATATAGTTGTCAGTTGCTGATTTTCCTGCTGTATAATACGTATCTGCAATTTTTACTTTGTCAACAGAAAGAAATGGTAGAAATGTGCAAGTGCCTGCAGATTGCTATAGTGAACTTTGTGTAGAACCTTAGGTTTTTGTAGAGCGAGCGACTTGAGAAGTGTTCATGTACAGTCAAGTACTGTGTCCGACACCCCTCGTAGGCAATTCCATATATCCGGTCCGCAAGCCCGAGATTTTGATGAACAGCCACGTGACAGCAAAAAATATCTCTCAATTAAAGTAGAGACGTTGTCCTAAATCTCTTTGACGCGGCCAACTTCTGAAATGGCAGACTATGTTATGACCATAGACTCAGATACAGAAGACTCACCATCTGTGGCTATCAATCCTGCCAAAGACGAGGCATTGAATCCCGACTTTACTTTCGACCTGTCTGGGGATCCTTACGCAGATTTTTTGGATGGCCCCACCGTCACCGCGCACGACCACGTCAGAAAGGATACTCGACCTGTATGTTACTGCATCTCTCTTTGCTCAAACCTATAACGTCGGTTTTCCTAGGAACCCATATCTGTAGACGATATAATCCAGCGTCGGCGACTCTCCAATAAACGGAAACGACCTATAGAAGAAGAATCTTCCGACAAGGACAGCGATGCTACTGACGAAATTTTTGAGGAAGACGACGAAGAGAAGGTCGAGCCTACTGACCTGGACGAAGAAGATGAAGATGAGGACGATCCTTTGGCAACTTCTGACGAAGAAGAACTAAAACAACACGATTCTGAAACTTCCCAGCATGAAGACGATGGAGATTTGTCGGACTCATCCTCTTCTGATGAGTCTGAAGTCGAGACTGCTGCAGAGAAAGCACGAAAAGCAGCGTTCTTTGATTCGGAAATTGCCCCTTCTTCAGAAGAACATTCCTCATTCCTTACCATGAATCTTTCCCGGCCCATTGTCAAAGCCTTAACCACAATTGGGTTCCAGAAGCCAACTCCCATCCAGGCCGCAGCCATCCCTGTGGCTCTTTTAGGAAAAGACATCGTCGGAGGAGCAGTAACTGGCTCCGGAAAAACTGCCGCGTTCACAATACCAATGTTGGAGCGGCTGCTTTACCGAGAGAAGGGTAAAAAGGCTGCAGCCACCAGGTGCTTGGTGCTTGTTCCCACTCGAGAATTGGCGGTCCAATGTTATGACGTAGGCACCAAACTCTCGACTCACACAGACATTCAGCTTTGCTTAATCGTGGGTTTGTAGACATTGCCCTCAGTGATCTCTCGAATTACTGACGAAATGAAACAGGTGGACTCTCTCTCAAAACACAAGAGGCCGCTCTACGCAACCGTCCAGACGTCGTCATTGCTACACCTGGTCGTCTCATTGACCATATACGCAATTCTCCTTCTTTCAATCTGGATAATCTAGACATCCTTGTTCTGGATGAAGCCGATCGCATGCTGTCCGATGGATTTGCCGACGAACTATCAGAGATTATCAAATCTTGCCCGACCTCTCGACAAACCATGTTATTTTCAGCGACCATGACGGACTCAGTAGATGAGCTGGTTAAGATGTCGTTGCAGAAACCAGTGCGACTTTTCGTGGATCCTCAGCGAGGCACCTCGAAAAACCTGGTGCAAGAGTTCGTCCGAGTACGGGCCGGTAAAGAGAGCGAACGTTCTGCCTTACTGGTCACGCTATGCAAGCGAACATTCCGCGAGAAAACTATCATCTTCCTGCGCAGCAAGAAGCTTGCGCATCAGTTACGAATAGTATTTTCTCTGCTTGGTATGAAATGTGAAGAGCTTCATGGAGACCTCAGTCAGGAACAGGTCAGTCTCGAGCTCTGGAGTAGATAGAATTCTCTAACCCTAGGCACAGCGACTGAAAGCTTTGCAACACTTCCGCGACGGCGCCGCCGATTTTTTAATGGCCACGGACCTTGCTTCTCGCGGTTTGGACATCAAGGGGATAGAAACCGTGATCAACTATGATATGCCCGGTCAATTAGCCCAATATCTACATCGGGTTGGTAGAACAGCGCGTGCGGGGAAGAAGGGACGGCATGTCTTGGTCTTCGGTTACTTGCTGGATTCCCTTCTGATTCAGAAACTTCTAGGTCTGTAACGCTGGTAGGTGAAGCGGATCGTAAAATGCTGAAGGCCGCAATCAAGCATGGGGCGGGTGCCGATCAAGTTCGTCACAGAGTCGTTCCACCAGAAGCCGTGTCCAAGTGGGCGGAAAAATTGGAGAGCATCAAGGCGGAAGTCGCGGAAGTAATGCTAGAGGAAAAGGAGGAGAAGCAGGTATGTCGATTTGATCGCATGCTACTGCATTTCTGACTTTCACTTTGTAGTTTCGGCAAGCGGAGATGGAACTGAAAAAAGGTCAAAACATAATTGAGCATGAGGCAGAGATATTCTCGCGCCCAGCCAGAACGTGGTTCCAGACGAACAAAGAAAAGCAGCAAACGGGAGGTAATTTACGCGTTTTAATACTTTCTCTGTCTTGCGCTTATTCCCATAACCTCAGCCATCAGCAAGCAACAGTACGAAGCAGGTTTTACTTCTGGGGGTCGAACCAAACCCGTGGAAAATGCTAAAGATGACAAGGACAAGGTGGGATGCCTCGTGTAATCTAAGTATTGAAGCTAATGCATCTTAACGCAGCCCAATCGAAGCAAGTTCTCTGGCCTGTCAAGGAAAGCAAAGAGACGGAAATTAGCAATGGAAGACGATGCTGAGATGGGAGACAGCCGCTCGCTGCAAGCGGCCATCCGATCAGCAAAGAAATCGGCAAAACCAGCTAAAATTGGGGTTCCAGAACGACGCCCGTCGAAGGTTAAGGGCAGGAAGACACCGAACAAGACGCCACGTTCCGCCGGAGCTTTTGATAGTGATCTGGGCCAAAGGGCGCATGAGGGCGCAAGGTCGAAGAAAGGTGTGTCGGCTGGGACGGGTAGGAAGGGGCCCAAGCGTAAAGGGAAATAGTTTTTAGTTTTACTGTACAGACTTGATTTACCGATATTCATGATTGTAGTCACCATGTGACTGATCGTGGGCAGCGTGACAGACGCGTTTTTCTGCTTCGACAGATGATTCACCTTCACCCTTCGTCTGTTCCCCGATAACATTCCTGGAGCGGCCTTATCCCTTGGCAAATTGGATGAAACATGCAGACGAGTGCATTTGCATCCCTTTCAGTTGCGCACCTGTCGTCGCCATGCCGTCTATTGGCATCTGCCTGTTGTCCGGACAAGGATTTAATCCTCCTCGTTACCCAGGTTGGTCTGTCAGAGGGACTCAACCTATACAAGAACAATGGAGTCAGGGTGTGGGAAGTTGATGCCAGCGATAGTATCGTTGATGTTGCTTGGAGTCCGGACGGTAGGCATTGTGTTAATCGTACATTCTGTGTATACTTCACCTCGTTGTAGGGAGGAGTATCGCTGTCACGCACGATCATTATGTGACGATACATTCCTTGCAAGACGGACGTGTGGAACGTATCCTCTCCGTACTTCCCTCGGACGGACTCATGTCCATCAGCAGTGTATGGTGGCACAGTCAAGAAAAGCCTGTCAGGAATAATTCAATACCAGATATTTTCCAGAGAGACGATGTTGTGGTATGGATTGGCTACGCTTTCTAGAATTTTAAGTGAATGTCGTTCAAGACAGGATCTGCGCGTTCCATCCTTCAAGCACTACCGCTGCTCGATAATATTCAAGACGATGCACCTAGGGCGAGGTACGTCTAGTCTCGAGCCCGTGCTCATCACCTTGACTATCCACATCAGCGCGGTCGACCTCTTTGCATTCCAAGGCTCCCACACTGGCGTGGACTCTCAAACAGACACCCCCGAAGTTATCAAAACTTGGCCAACGTTAGAGATTGATCTAACCTCAGCGTCCATGGGTTCAGCTAATCCCGATCTTCACATGGATTCTGCAATTGGGGAAGTGCCCGACGATGCTGACGACGCCAATGTGAACAGCATTCTCGTGGCCATTGATAGTACTGGCCGTATGCATTGCTTCCTCGATGGAAGCTATTCGCTTGGGACAGTAACTGTCGGCGGTAGTCTAAGTGTATCGTCACTGTACAAACATCCCAAACGGCCAACTTTCTATGCATATCCTTGCCAAACTTCCATCCTCCTAACTTCGACGGCTCTGGAAGCGGTGACGATAGATATACCTTTGTTGCAACAACGACAGGTTCGCGACATGGCAAAATTATCCACCATCGTTAGACAGCTATCTCGGTATATCATGCGTCTTGGTAAGGAGATGAACATCTCATGGTTTGGATCCGACACCGTGCAGGCTGCAAGAGATATGGGAGCAAAATGGATCCAGGGACTGAAAGCGAGGCGGCAAGCGTTCATTGGTAGGTGCCTAGTCGTTTTCTCTTGAACGTGCATTCAGAGCGGTCGCAGTCGATTGCGATCCTATTCTGGATATTACAACTCTCCTTTTGACTGGCCGTGCGTCCGATCAGCTCGCTGATTATCTAGGAAGCAATGGCGAGTCAATGAGCGAAAGGGTAAGTTGTACTACTGTCGTGTCTCCCAGCCTGTTTACCTGTGTATAGGGCTTGCATAAATGGGAAACTACAGTCGTAGATTCTCTCATGAAGTTGCGTGACTTTTCAGAGAAACGCTTCGCTCCTGCTTGTCAGCGGATACACCTGGTCCTGGAAGAAGTGCAGGGATGGTCGAAATTGTAAGTGTCTAAGGAATGGCTTGTCTCATGACTCACTATCTTTTGCGTTTGGTAGGCCTGAGTATGCACTGCTTGAATTGCAGAGCGGCGACCTCGCTACTTGCATCGAACACTGCAATCGTGCGATCATTCTAGCCGCTTGGCTTGCCGCCACTGCTCGTCGCGAATTTACTCGTTTCAGAGAATTCATGTCATGGCTTCGTTTCGGTAATGTTAGTTACACTCGCATTTTTTTCATCTGTCTCACGTCCGCCAGAAATTCTAAGCGCAAACCCGAACAATGACGTTCCTTCTCCAGTCATTCATCACGACATCTTGGAGGTGAACAAATATTTCATGTCTGGTCTTATCGTGAGCCCTATCGATAAATGGTTCATGGGGCCCGTTCCCCATTTCAATCCACGAGACCTGGGAATCAATAATGGGTCTGATTCGTCTCTGTCGGACGTTCTCAAACGTACACACGATCTTTTAGATAATACGAAGCAAATGGCATGGCGACCTGTATGTGCTGTCCTGTTTACCGGTCAATTATTACTGATGGGAAGCTACAGAATGTTAAGCAAAGGGACCTGAACCATATTGACCGGAACATAGTCTCGTTAATTCAAGAGTTAGTTTCACAGTGTCAACGGGTATTCTCAAGGGCTGCCGGAGCTACAGGACGTTCGGCCCGGATTACAGTCGGCCCTAAGGCATTCGATGAGCGGGTGGTAAACACACGGGCGAATCGCAAAATCCGGGAGCGCACGTCAATAAAGGACAATAATGGGGTGATTGTTAGCTCCGTGCCGGTACCTGTAGCGAAACTAATTCGAATATTCATTGTAGAATGCACACTTCTTGCAGCATCTGGTGATACCTTCACTAAGCTCGGAAGGCCCAAATCTTTGTGAGTTAAATTATGATACGAAGCGATACTTTCCGATTAGATACTGACCTCGGCACAGTATGTTTGGCACGAGTCCAGTATGGTAGCGAGGAGGCATCGGATGCTCTAGTCGAGGTGTGCCTTCTCGAGTGCTGTATCGAGAACGAAGATGGGTCAAAGGAAGAATTGGATGTGCTGGAAGCGGAATTTTTTGACGATGAATGTGTCGTAATTGTTTACCGGCTTCGGGGCGAAGACGGTAAGCTTAGACTTGTTTGCGTCCGCATTCATAGTGATCTTGATCGAAAACTTCAGGGGGAACGTTTATCGCAACAGTTGGTTACAATGATTTGGGGTATCAAGGGCTGGCGTCTGATGCAGAGTACGTAAGAACTCATCTGCGTGAAAATTTAATGGACGATGCAGTCTTGCGGTGGAGGACGGGTCAGGTAAGGGCACCGCACATTTTCGGGGGGGAATCTGATTTTCTGGGCCTCGTTGCAGATGGGATCGGTACGGATTCCGATCAAGCGGTGCCGTCGATTGGCTGGGTGTCAGGCAGGGGAGGTGGCTCTTGCGGTGAACGGAAGGCCAGGACGGAGAGTTGCATGCGTTATTGGCGGGAAAAGGATGATGATGGAGGTCATTGACCTGGAAGGCGAGGATGCGGAGGGAGAAGAGAACACAGAGATCTCCATGGCTGACGAATGAATCTGCATCTGGCACGGTGACTTGAAAATTAAAGGGCCAACGGGGAATAAAGGGCGATAGCATGGCCGGTAGAAGGGCACAGTCGCGATTCTGTGGAAGGTAAAGGAAAGCCTGGCGCGAGGCAAAGCAAGCTTCTGTAGGGCGAAATAGCAGACGATCCCAGTAGGATTCAGCGAATAGATTGCTTCTGGTATGCTTTCAAGCTCGAGGCGGTGTTTCTGTAATTGTACAAATCATCGGCTAACTTGGTCGGACTGGAGTCGGACTGCAAGTCTTTTAAGGGCCGCGGACTCTCTTTGTCTCCCTCGTGCCCAAGATTCGAATTCTTTTTCCATGCCATTTTAATCCTTCAAGCCGCCTCTGCTCCAGTAAATGCCCAGGCTTGCCTCCGCCTCTCATACCCCCAACGATACCAAGCACGACTTTTCTGCTCGCATGTCCGACGTCGCCCTCAGGAAAAAGAAAAATGCAGATGCTCAAGCTGCCTTTAGAGCACGTCGAGCGAACTATATCTCTACCCTCGAGGAAACAGGTGTGTCTGTATTTTTTCCTATTTTTTTTCCGTTTTCTGACACTCAGGCAGTCACCAACCTCGAGTCGGTCGTGTTGCAGCTTCAGGATTCATGCCGTGAGGCCCGTGCAGAGGCCCAGGAGCTACGACAAGATAATGCCCGTTTACGACACGCTTTTCGCGAACGCGAGAATCTCTGGCGAGCTATGTGGCCTCGCAAATCGGGTCACGGTCCCGACACTGATGACCCCCCGCCGCCGCCGCCGCTGTCGTACCCCCATCCTGCTATCAATAGTCATTTGGGATCTTCGCAGCTGCCGCATTATAGCTCAGACAACATGCCGTACCGTCCCAGTGACGATCCTACGATGTGTGGGAGCCAGTACACTGCACCGAATCCACCAAACCTGGCCTATGTAGAGAACGATGCGTCTGCCGACGGTTCTCAGGCGCGCGCTGCAAAGTACAATTCTTACTTTAATCCCGTCACGTCTTCTCCTCGCGACGGTTCTTGGTCCCAGAGTATGGGTCAAGCATCGCCGGGAGAGCAAGGACTACCGCCGAATAACAGTCACTCAGCAGGCTCGCCGCACTTTGCTGGATCGCCCACAATCACGTCGTCTGAGATGTCTTATGTCGGGCGATATCCTGTTGAGGACCAAAAGGCTCCCTTGAACACGCTTGAAACGAATCCTTATGTTTTCCCCGCTAGCCGTTCCATTTCCCCATCCAGCTCGACGCCCCCTTCATCGTCGTCCGCGACGTTGAACCCCCCGTTTCAGTTCAACTTTCCGGAAAACGGCCCTTCGTCCGATCGTGCAGACTTTGATTATCGCCGGCAGGGTGAGGTTATGCTACATGGTGGTACGGCTGATATCTCCCTTGCTGGTCCTGCTAGCGACGCTGTTCGCTACAGGCTAGGCACAAAACGAACCCACTCTGGTGCTGATCGTCCACTCCTGCCTATACTTCCCCCACTTTCTGCCAGCGACAACGGCTCCCCGCACGAAGGAAGTGACGGGGACTCTAGTTCCTATCCCTCAAGCCGGCTACGCTCGCGTCGGGGTGCGCCCCTTCCTCGGAGCTCTCGTTCCCCGTCTCCTGGAACTGCGCAACCGCTATCGGGAACACTCGCTGTTATAAAAGCGCAGGCCTTTGGTGCGCTACGGAGAACCCGTACGCGCACCAAAAAGCCGTCAGACGGGGCGGCCAAAGTTGCCATAGACGTTCTTGAGGCTCGCGGCATCGGAATGGGGGTTCCGACGCCCTCTAAACGGCCACGGCTTAGTGATGACCTTGACTTGGATTCATGACAATCATGACCGGTATATTCCACGGAGGGACTTGTGTGTATTGATATTCACCGTTCTTTATATTCTTGAACCGACACTGTAGACGTCTCACTCATCCACCGCACTTATATATCTCGTCGACGCTTTGCTTCATACATGTATTGTGAATAAATGTAACATACGGTCTTGTTGTGTTCTGCTTTGTACATATAGGTTTTTCTTCACTCTTGAATGACTAGACATTTGGATAACATTCTCCGCTTCTGCCTTCACGACCGGTTACCTTGGCGGGACCGCCGAATTATTGACAGTCCAAGACTGATTGGAATCAAATTTTCCACCCGCCACGATGTTCATGGCAAGGCCAGGGTCGACATTCTGATCGCACGATCCGCGGAACAAAACACAAAATAGGGAGACAGGAACAAGGAGGAGAATTGGGATTGGCGGGGAACTCGAGAAATATGAAATGTGAGGAGGAATTCTGATCTCCTTCAGGCCATTTTCTTGCAAAAGGACATATGCGGCTAGCTCCGTAAGATTGATCAAATGTTGAGGAATGGGTCTAATACAGCAACGCCTGTGGATTTGACCGGCATTGACGGTACGAGGTAACGCATGCGCCGACCACGAGAAAGAGCGCCCCCATTCACCGAGCCTTCTGATGAAAAGTGACGTGAAGATAGACCTCCTAGACGACACGCCCTTGGTAAGCGGAAGCTGCACTGGCCGTGCTGCGAAATTACGACACCCCCACGAGAGCTAGATACAAGGTCTAGCTCTCGTTGACTCGGGGAACGGCAATATCCCATGGTCCTCTGATTTCACTAAACAACCGGGATGATTAGCGCTGTCGCCGATGCAACGAAAAATTAAAATAAAACCTACTTTTTATATTTTTGCGCCCAGACTAGTACTGCGGGAGCCGCTAAAGAGACGAAAAATAATACTAGCGTGTACAGCCAAGTGACACTTTTGGACAGTGGCATCGTCAAGATGATCGCCGCAAGCGATAAACACCATGTGAGGGCCGCGCGAAAAGCAACAGGACATGTCTGTAATCAACATGAGACAGAGGGTCTAAAACATCCACCCAAGAAATGGAGGATACCTGGAGACGGCGACGTAAAATCGGAAACAAGGCAAATGCCTGAACCGAGAAAAGAATCAGAGCAAATACAGCAAGATCATCCGGCAAACGCGATGCCAATACGACGGATGAGGATATTGCAGCATTCATGGACAGCACCGATGTCAACCTGTGGAAAAACTGGATCAATAGTGTGATAAGAGGCTGGAACAGCATGCTACCTCTCGTTTACCGGCCCGTTGGGAGTGACTGAACTGCTGTAATCAGCTAGAACGGCATTGAGGATAAAAAGTGAGGCAGATAGTGCCCATATTGAGTCGGAAGACGTGGCGGCCGTTAGGGTCCTCAGCACAGGCGACAGAGACATCAACGAGAGGAATATCAGGATTGATGATTTTACATTCTTAGCACCTGTAACATCTGCCGTCAGGGACTGGATAAACAATTCAAGTGGGTGTTGAACGAACGGTCGGCATGCTCCCGTCTCGGCCTTTTGCTGAGGCAGTCAAGTACTTCCCAAGTAACATAACCCAGGATGAAACATGTAGAAGCAATCCAAACGAGGAGCCTCGGGTCCAGAGTACGTTCCTTTAATCGCACAAAGACGGAAATAAATATGAAGATCGTTGCAAGGTGTTGTGTGATAGAGAGTGAGAGTGATACGAGGTGCCAGTAGGTATAAGGATGAAAATTCGCTGGACGAACCCATGTGATTTTGTGTTACAACAAGTATTTGGTAGGGGATCTTACGGTTTTTTCTCAGTGAGGAAAGGAAGGAACCAGGAGGGATATACGAGTCAGAGTGTAGCGGTCTTTTCCAGAGAATCTTGTCATTGTAGTCTGACATTCATGAGTGTGTTGAGAGGAAAGAAGGTGGGTTGATCGCCGGCAATTGCCGCCTCAATGCCGCTGGGTTACTGGCTGTGATATGTAGAATTCTTAGGACAGTGTAAAGACAGTGTGCTACAATGTCCCATCTCTCACAATTCCCTTCACAGCGAAGCCGGAACTATTAACAGAATAAACAGGCTGCATCCAGTGATTGAATGGGGCCAATTGTGGCAGGGAGTATGGAATCTACCGGTAGTGGCGTCCAGCACGACGAGAATGCAAGATGAGAAGATGATCATCAGTCCCACTGTCAGTATTATATATTCCGTCAAGGACCAGCTACGAGCGAAGCAACAAAACGCACCACGAGTCTTTCGTCCTGCCTCCCTTCGGGTGTAACCTTGACTGGCTTCGCAGCCTGCGAGGCAAGTTTCCCTTTGTTTGGGTTCGAAGAATGGGTGCCTCTAGCTTGAGCCTGGTGGTCATCATCCGAAATGATGAGAGCAGGCAGGGGGAAAGCAAAGAATTAACTGACAGCCTTCAGTCTCTGTTCCGCAGCTTCCGCGCGAGCGGCGCGGGCGTCACTCGGATTTGGAGTTCGAGAAGCTGACGCGACACCAGCAGGGGCAGATCCCAGCACTGTGTGCCCACCGGAGTGGACGCCTGACTTTGAGCAGATAGAGCCCATCGTGGTACAAAAGTAAGAATAGCCTTGGCAATTCAATCTACACACAGCATCTAACTATCCATGTCATTCACCCGAATGTATTCCTCGCCCTGATATTGTGACCGTCCAGCTGCTCCGAAGCGAGAAAGTCCAAGTTCTTGGAATTGTCGTCGAGGCGTCCAGTCCTGGAATAAATGAGCATCAATACAGTACATGTATACAGAATCCGGCAATCTAACCTCCCACCACCTTCGGCCTGCATTCCACGGGACGCTGGTGTCGATGCCAGCCTTGATCATACGGCTCTTTATCCCGGCACCAAGTAAAAGGCCAAAGACCGTCAGTAGGAACAGTGTCACCACCAGCTGGTCTCGTGGTGAATCACGCTCTGTGGATAACGGTCAGTGGCGAGTACTGTTGAGAAGGCTACCCTGCGTACGAAAACACCTCGCTTCGACATCACCTTCTTTTCCGGTCGCCGTGTCCGGGTCGGTGTCTCCGAGCGAAGCACCAGCACAGATACGGAGATTCTGGTTCAGACACCATTGCTTTGTGCACGACAGACAAGGCTGCGACGGATTGTCTGGGAAATCAAGATGCTGGATTGAATAATTCGACTGGAAGCAGATGCCTGTAGATAGCGCTTAGTGAGACTTGTCGGTAGTCAATCGTCTTTACCGCACATTTGCAAAAGCTGGTAGCCTCCCATTTGTTGAGAAGAGCACTAACGGAGCCCTGGAATACCCTAGTAAAAAATAGTAGCTCGCAAAGAGGACTTGCTCACAAAACATGATAGCAGAAGCAGAGTGACCAAAGTGAGAGGCAAAGCCATGTCGCGCCTAATTTGGGCATCATCCGACGCGCTTGCACCTCTTTCACTTGCTCCCATCATCTTCCTGCTTGGCATGTCTGCAGAATTCGACGACGTCCTCACAAATCAGCCAGTCGTTATCGACAACGTATGATGACCGTCTCGCCTCGCCATCCCTACCTACTAACATCTCTTCCCAGGGCTCTGGTACCATAAAAGCCGGATTTGCTGGCCAAGACCACCCAAAATGCTTCTTCCCGTCCTTGTGCGTCTCCACGGTTAGGCTTATCTCCAAGCATCATTCCCCAACGGTTCAAACATCTGCTACAGTGTTGGCCGGCCAAAACACGTACGCGTCATGGCAGGCAGTCTCGAAGGCGAGACGTTTATCGGTCGGCGTGCTCAAGAACTTCGTGGATTGCTCAAAATCAAATATCCCATGGAGCATGGAATCGTGAAAGACTGGGATGACATGGAACGAATATGGCAGTGGGTGTACACGGAGGAACTGGGCACGCTAAGTGAAGAGGTGCGCATATGCTGCCTGTCATCGTTTATTCTTCTGACATCTTCCCTCTGGATAGCATCCCGTGCTTTTGACAGAGGCGCCGCTGAATCCACGGACCAATCGTGATATGGCAGCCCAAACACTCTTTGATACCTTCAATGTTCCAGCACTATTCACTTCTGTCCAAGCGGTCCTGTCGTTGTATGCCTTCTTTTCCCTGTGCTGCCTCCTTCTTTCCTCAGAAATCACCTTAGATATTCATCTGGGCGGACAACGGGCATCGTTCTTGACTCTGGAGATGGCGTCACGCATGCAGTTCCTGTGTTCGAAGGTTTCTCGATGCATCATGCTATTCGACGAGTCGATATTGCTGGCCGGTGCGATTCACTTATCTTCCGTGAACGAACGCAGCTCAATATGAATGTACAGAGACGTGACAGATAATCTCCAGCTCCTTCTACGGAAATCCGGTCACCATCTTCATACGACAGCTGAGCGGGAAGTAGTACGGACGATCAAGGAAAAGTGTTGTTACATCGCCCTCCTTCCTGCGAAAGAGGAAAAAGATTCGATGGGACGTACTGAAGAGTTCCAATTGCCGGACGGAAACGTGATACAAGTATGTGTGTTACCTTTTGCTATGTGTTTTCCATACCCAATAGCTGTCTCCAGTTGGGCTCTGAACGGTTTCGAGCGCCCGAAATATTGTTTAACCCTGAATTGATTGGTGAGGAATACGCCGGTGTACATCAAGTGGTCGTCGATTCAATCAACCGGGTGGACTTGGACTTGCGCAAGAGTCTTTTCTCCAACATTGTACTCAGTGGAGGAAGTACACTTTGCAAAGGTTTGTATCGGGTCAACTTCATCGATTTCCTCCTCTTGACGTTTATGCTAGGGTTCGGTGATCGTTTACTGAATGAAGTGAAGAAACTTGCTCTGAAGGATGTCAAGATCAAAATCTACGCTCCTCCGGAGCGAAAGTATTCAACTTGGATTGGGGGGTCTATTCTGGCTGGACTAAGCACCTTCAAAAAGGTATGACGCCTCGTTTTTAAGTGATGGCGTCCATTGACAATCGTTACGCCTCATAGATGTGGGTATCTGCCGAGGAATATCAAGAAGACCCGGAGATCATTCATAAAAAATCAGTTTTCTAATGTCATCTATGGCAGGCTTTGACTCGGACGTAGTGTATTAGCATACTTATACCCATGTATGAACCGTAATTTTAGACCACATCATAGTATTCTTCCGTCTGTCATGCATGGATTCATAGAGATTAAAGATATGGGGCATACATATAGATTCATACGGGTACCCGACGCTTCGTTGAAAGCCATGCATTCCGAGACTAAAAGAAATAGCAGATGCAAAAACCCCAGACGACTACTTGCCCTTCTTGGGGGGCTCGGCAGCCTTGACCTTCTTGGTCCCACGGAGCTGGAGAGACATAAGTCACTCAGAGGCGTAGACAGCAATGTAGTATGTACCTTCTTCGCCCTGTTCTTGCGCTCCTTCCGCAGTTTGCGAGATGCCTTATCCACCTTGGTCGCCAATCCCGACTACAAAACAAAGCAAATGAAGCAACCAACCCACGTTAAAAACACAACTCGTCCACGCACCCGTACTAGCCTGTACTTAGGCTCAAACTTTTTTTGGGAAGCCTCATCATCATAGATGAGAGCGAAACCAGTGCTCCGGCCTCCACCAAAGTGTGTCCGGAAACCAAAAGTGACGACTCGTTCCTTTTTCGTTTTGTAGAGAGCGGCGAGCTTCTCGTTGAGCTCATCTTTGGGAACGTTGGGCCGGGAGGGATGTAGGACGTCCAGCACGAACTGGCGGCGGGCCAAGAGGCGGTTTGTGATGAACTTGCGAGTGCGCAGAGTGACGGGTGCGGAGGTGTCGGCCTGGTAAATACAGTGAGCTTGTATACAGACCATGACCTGGAAACTGGACTCACCATTTTCAACGACGCGATGTCCGATTCTAGAGTGTGCAAATTTGAGGACTTTGACAGACAAAGGCTTGTAGGAGATATACGCACCGTGTTCTTGAAGACGTCGAAGCCGATGCCGATGGATATGGTTCAGAGCAAAATGTGTGGCTGAATGGGATCAACTGTACAGTCGTCCGGCAAATTCCGGTCACGTAATCCTTCTGGAAGTGAACCACCATCTACTGCCTCGTCCATGTGCAGCCTCTGTCTAGCCCGCCCGCCCTTCTCCTGCCCTCTTGTTCAATCCTGAAGATTGTTTTCTCCGTTACCAGGCATCACCGTTGACCTCGGAAAGGCTACTGTATATCTACTCTTACGACAGCTAAGCGCCAGTTCTGGCTGCTGACTAAGCAACCCTACCATGAGTTCTTCCGAGTCGTCCAAGTTTGCGTCATTTGCTGCATACGTGAGTATACCTTCACTGTCGTTATCTCTGTCCACTAACCACACAGGTAGGCTCCTCCGCCCGACGACCCTTCTTATGCCTCTTCCTCGCGCCCGGCAAGAGCATGGTTTCCACCCCATGCTGAGACGTCTTATCAGTCTGGAGGGGTACCTTCATTTGGTACCGCAGCATCAGGTGGTTTAGGCTCCTCCGATGAGGTCGAGGGCCCGCAGAATCAGTGGGAAACACGGTACGGGCTTCGTGTCGATGTACTGGCTGCACTGGCGTATCTATTTGGACCAATATCAGGCGAGTGTAGGCTTGGATTCCGTGTACCTTCCTCGCTAATTCCAAGCATAGCCTTTCTTATCCTGATCTTTGAGACACATAATGACTATGTTCGATTCCACGGTGAGCACGACAGATCTCGTTCACGTCGACTCATATTCATGACGTCTATCAGCCTACCAGTCGGCCCTGTTGACTACGCCATTGGTTGTACTCCGAATACTCGTCTCTTTGTTGCAATTCCCCCAATGGATGCGAACTTCACTCACTCTAGTAATTGTAGGAGTGCAGTTGTACATGGCGTACGTCTACTGCTTTTGTAACCGAAAGATGTTTTCAATCCAGCATTTAGTGCCCGGGCTTCTCGCGACACCTCGAGTTTGGTTAGGTACCATCTCCCTACCATTGGTCAGATTGCAGAAGACTGGTTAGCGGACGAATAGCATCATAGTTTTTATAAACATGTATTGTTTGACGCATGGATAGAATACCGTATAACATCACAAGTCAGAAGTTAACATCACAAGTACAAAAGGACAATAATGGAGAAATAGTGGATACAGATGTGTCTACGAAGGTCCTCAAATGTTACTACAACTTGAATGACAACGAAAGAGAAAAATCAAATACAAAGGCCAAGAATATCTATTCCTACGACGCCTTTACACGGAGATACAAGTGGCTTGAGGACCAAGTTGAGGAAGTTAAGGAGCCCATCGGTGATGTCTTCAATGGCATCGAGTATCTCTTCAGTTATGCACTTGAGCTCGTAAACGGCTGTACAACATAGCGTTAGTGTCCGAACTAGAGTTCGTCTCTAAAGTACTTACTAGGCCCGATTATAGGACCAACAATAGGAACGTTGTTCACGAGGATCACCGTCACTTTCAATAGGTCTTTGGTTTGATTGACCACTTCTTTGAGGAGTGTCTCGAGCCTATCACTGCGGTCGTAGTTGCCAAGGCCCTTGTCGTCTGGGCGCATCGCAGCGATAGCCAAGTTGAGTTCACCGAGAATGCCCTTACAGCTATTCAGACTCGCCACACAGCTATCTTGATAATCGCCGGGCCTGTCTTTCTCCAGAGACTCATCGTTCACAAGCTTTCCTGAAGGCTTAGAGATGAGAAGTGGTTCGGTGACGATCGTCAGAGGCCGCTTACCAAAGTTCAACACTCCCGCGGTCAATTGCATGAGCAGCTCGTCGCATCGGTCCAGATTAGAAGAATTGTTGTCAATGTCAAGAATGGAGTTCCTGGTGACGTCACGGTAGGGGAGGAGAGTGTCGTTCCTCTTGGAAAAGTCGGCCATGGATTGAGGACCAGAACGTGCATAGTTCATGAGCGTTAGAGGCATAGAGGGAGAGGCAAGAACATGGATATGAGCGAAGAGGCTGGACAAAGAGACAAAGAGGATGACGCGCAATGCGAGCTGGAGAACTTGGACAGGCATGGTGGGTGGAGACGGTGTTTCGAAGCGTACGGCTGAGGAAGAGAATATATCACGACAATCGCTTAGGCGGGAAAAGACCAACGAAGATAAAAGGGGAGGGACGCGCTGACGATCGTGTTGGTAAGTGGGAAACCTAGACGCGTTCAAGAATTGTCCCATACGCGACTTATAAACGGTCCTTGTTTGGTTCATCATGTGATCGAAAATGTGGCGCGTATTTATATACTCGTCGGCATCAAATATTGAAGATATTGGCATAGTGAAAGCAATAAGCAGTCGTCGACGTAAGTTCGACACCAGAAGCACGGGCCCTATAACAACAACCATAATAATAGAAGCAGAAAGGCATCTCTGGTGGGATATTGAATCCAGTTAATAATAGTCCTTCGAGCACCAGCAATTACAGGAGATGTACAACGAAAGTAATCGCATAGCAGTCTTAAATCCACGTTCAAAAAGTGCATTACTTCAATCCATTGCGTGAATGTCAAAGCAGGGTCCAACCACAATCAGCAGGCACCAGAACCAGTCATCTGCCTGACGAGAAACATACCACGTCCTTCATCCACACTCTTTGAGCTTCTCATTCCAATGACGCTTTTCGGACGAGGCCTCATACCCATAGTACCCATACCAACCTGCTTCGTCGGACTGAGACTTCTAGTGGGACCTAACGTTCCTCCTGTTAGTTGCCTGCGCAAAGACCCGTCGTTAGGACCACCAGCGCCCAATCCTGTGAACTGCCTGGCTATTGTTGTAGTTCCCGTATTCTGGGGTAGAAGCTTCGAGGGACCATCACCGAAGGAGGACATTGAAAGTGGACGTGTGGGTGACCCGTGAGGTGAACCCTTCGGCTCGCTGGAAAGTAATAACTAGAAAGAAAGCGTTGAGATTGTGCAATTGAAGCCATATCAGACTTACGAGACATTCGCGACACCAGACACCGCCTTCTCCGTCAGTTTTAGCAGCACTGTCCAGACGCTTGCCGCAACCAGGAGCATCTTTCTTCTTCTCATCTCTGAACCTTGCATAACCCTTGATCTCTTTCTTTCCACCACAAACTAAACACGGTGCATGCCATCGGGTACCCTGGGGCCCGGGAACCACACCCCACTCCATTGGAGAAACAGACTGTCGACATCCAGGACAAGATGTCGAGCTGCCAAAGCGAGGGAACGAAGCTGATGTTGCAGGCGCTGTTAATGGAGGGCGCTCGTATCTGCTTGATAGACCATATGTGACAGTACCTGATGGTGGTTTAGGACTAGAAGACGTGGATGCTTGATGTCTGGGACTAGAAGACGTTGGTGCTTGACGTTGTGGACTGGACGACGATGAATTTATCGTCGTTGAGCGTGAGGGCGAAGGAGTCGATATTGTCCGAGTTATTATCTTTGCAGGCGCACACTAAAACTCACATTAGTTGCGATCTATAGTACGCAAAGAGATAGATACCTCAACATGGCAGGCGCCGCGGTCGGTTTTAACAAACACAGCTTGTCCTTGACTCGCCTCTCGGAAAGGTAAATCGCAAATGCCACAGGTGAAACAATCCGCGTGAAAAGTCTGCTTTGTTCCGTCATCGGCGTTGGGCACGGTGACGAACCGACCGCCACCGTGAACGGAAAATAACGAATGTGAGCATTTGGCACACACCGCGTTCTGGGAAATTTGATCGGTAGTGACGGTCAACGGTTTCGGAGAATGTGACGTAGAAAGTCGATGGGGCACAGGAATTCTCGATGGAGTCGATGCGGGCGTTGATTTGCCAGACAGCGAAGTTCGCGCAGGCGATCCTAGCTGACTGCTAGTCTCTTCTGGTATGGCGTCGTCAGGTTCCATGGCATCAGCTCTTGAGTACCTTGAAGCATATTTATGCATGCGACGATTGCTGGATAGACTTCGGTCAATTGAAAGGTCGGATAAATCATTTCTCGGGGGGGAATCCAGCCCTGACGATGAAAAAGTTCCTGCGTCAGAGACATCAGAAAGTAAGTCTGGCGTAGAAGGAAGCTCGGAGCTTCCGAAAGTTTTAGGACTGAAATTGGGGAGACTAGAAAACGAGCCGGAAGAACGAGCATGTTTCAAGGATGATGAGGGAGATGACAGCTTGGTGCTGTTGTTCGAACTCAAAAAGCGGTTCTTCATCTCTTGTACAGCATCAGGATCGGGGTCCGCCAATCTTGAGGGACTACTATGCTCTGAAGTAATGGGGCGAAATGAAGGCGAAAGATCTATACTACGACGGGCATCCAACTTGGAGTTCTTGAAGCGGTCATATTTGCCCCGGGGACTAGGACTGGGGCTCCCCTGTGCTCCGATACTGTGACGTCCCAAAGAGCGGTCAGGTGCGCGTCTATCAAGAGGGGACAGAGAACGAAAGGATGGCGACCCTGGCACATCACTAGAAGGCCGGGGTTTGGGACTTGGTGAACTTCCAATCAAGCTTGATCGGTTGAACGAATCCTCCATCGATGGACTCGCCTCTCGACTTCTTATGCCTAGACGTTGCTCCAATTCTTCGATTGCTGGGCTTCCTTCTCGACTCCTGTTCTTGGAGTTGACATTCATGCCACCAAGATTGCTCATGGGGCTGCTGCTTATGCTGTCGCGACTCTTCTTCGGCGTCCGGTCGCGTTTGAGGCAATTCTCAAAACATTCCGCACAAGTTGGCCGGCCTAGCAAGTCAACCATGGGAGCGTGTCCGACGTTCTTGAAGCAACCTTGGCAGATGAAGCATGATCGCTTATGCCAATATTTACCGTCGGCAAAGATAAATCCGCCTTCAGACTTGAGTGCGAGTACCGGTCGAGAGCATGTAGGGCAAATGCCTTTGGATCCCCCATTTGTAGCGTAGCATGGACGGCAAACGAAACCAGGGGATGCCTCATCTGACACGGAGGGATCAGGATATATAGTAGCATCAGGGGGGAAGATTGAGTGGCAAATGGAACAGGAATGAGTGTTGAGAGTCTCCTTGGGCTGGAGGACTGATCCGTAGACCTTTGAGAGAGAATTGTCGAAGGGGGATGGCGAGGGCAGTATGTCAGCTTCGGGAGCAGCAACCGACTGCTTGAGCGGTGACGATGGGCGGCCGAGTTGAGAAGTAGTGGAAGCTATATGCTCAGAAACACGTGATGAAAGTGCTGAAGTGGAGGATATGGGGGCAGAATTTGCTGGCCGTGGAAAACGTTTACCGTCGTTCGAGGTAGACGCTTGCTTCGAGGATGTCCCGGTCACGTTTGGAGAAAGTGGACCAGGCTGCGGCCTATCTTTGGTCACATATGTATTCGACCAGCGATCCTGGAGACCCTCCTTCATACTGCTTGCGTTCCATGCTACAGCAGGAGCTTATACGGCACGTCAGGTTGAAAAGAAGCATGAACCACAAAGCACGTACCAACAGCCGTGCCACCACACTTGCAGCGTGTTCCTGCAACAATGTCTCCACAACGTCGACAAAATCCCATTTTCTAGAAACAAATGAACAATCAGTAAACGTGCTGGAATCGAAGGTTAATGAAGGAGGGAGCCGAGAGGGGAGAACAAAGCAGCTGCTTTGCGGTTCAACATCGCGACCACGTGCAAAAGTCCAACTATATCCAAATTGCGGGCGAACAACGGGCCGCACTCGCGAAATGCCTCACACGCCTTCGCCCAAAAGACGAATCTCTCCTTCTGTTGCGTCTCCTTACTTCTCCTTAGAGTCCAACTCAAATTTGGACAAATACATACCGTCTCCCTACTTCTCGCCCCCTAAGAAGTCGTCGGTTGCAAGGGAAGCCGCAGATGACTCAGACGACGACGTATCATACTGCACTTCTCTGGAGGTTCGCCTACTATGCGACAAAGTAATGCCTCTGAAACCCATCCTCATCCAAGGTGACCATCGGGGAAACTCCATCATCCTCACTTTCCAATCGTACCCTAAGCTCGACTCTATAGAACTTGTTGCCCACGATCCTTGGAAACTCATTGTTGCAGTCACTCTTCTCAATAAAACATCGGGAAAACTCGCAATACCCGTATTCTGGGAGCTTGTAGATCGATGGCCTGCACCGCTGTCCCTCTCTCAAGGTTCCGAGTTTTCACGATCGTTTGGATTATATCAGCTGAATCTCGTTGAAGCCAGCGATGAAGAATTAGTAAATCTTATCCGTCCTTTAGGGACTCAAACAATCCGCGCGAAGCGACTCATTGAAATGTCGAAATCTTACCTACTCGACCCACCTTCTTCTTACGACGTTAGACAGTCTAAACCTACGCCCCTGTCATCACTTGCGAGTGGTCAAGGATCCCCTGGGAGACGTAGAAAATACCCTCCGACTCCCATATCACACTTACCTGGGACAGGGCGCTACGCACTCGATTCCTATCGCATATTTTGTACAGCGTATGATAATCCCTCGTCGCAGGAATGGAAGGCTGTCGTACCAACCGACAAAAAGTTGATTCAATATATTGTAGGACCATCTTTTTTATAATGTCGGTATGATTTGGTGAACTACTCTCTTCAGAAGTGGAAATGGGTTGCTGAAGAGTGCAAAGAATGGACATGTGGGATCACCTCCACTGCCACCCCGACTTACTTGAGATCGCTCATTTCAGAGTTAGTAAGTAATACTTTATTTCGTATCGTAGCAATTGATACTGAATAAAATACATGTAGGAGTGCGATGGAGATCCTGCTAGAGCCTTGAGCGAACGAGGGGCTGCCAGTCAACCCTCTCGACCTATCTTTCATTGAATAATCATTTGGTTTCACAAAACGAGATACTCACCAAGTCCGGCGTCAGATCTTTGACACTGGCTGCACCAACCAACTTCATCGCGGTCACGATCTCTTTTTCTAGAATCTTTAGGACCTTCAAGACACCAATCTCTCCATAGGCCTAGAATGCATCAAATTAGCGCAAAGTCAAAGAATGGTGAATAATCGCTTACGCTTTGCGCGTAGAGAAAGGATCGTCCCAATCCCACAGCCTTCGCACCAAGGCAGAGGGCCTTTACAACGTCTGAAAGAATAATTTATATCTGCCCAAATGTCTAAAAACAAGAGCCATACCAGTACCACGTCGGATGCCACCTTGATCAATTCCGCGTCAGCATACTTGCAATCTTGGACAGACAACGTTCACCATCAATATAAACTGAAGATGACCTTAAGCCAGTCGCCGACGATCTATACCCGAGAAACTTCTCACCTTCCAACTTGTCGAAAACATCAGGTCGACGTTGCCGAAGTCGGTACAATATTTCTAGCGGCGGCATCGAGCTAGCAAGCAATCAGGTATTGAACATGCAAGTACTGATAGCCGTACTAGTCCAGCTGTCTACCTAATCCATAAGGCGATTGAGATACAGGACGGGAGGAAGGAGGTTATTCATACCACCATGATTCGATAAAAGAATACCGTCCACACCAGCATCCGCCGCTAACACGGCGTCCTATTACCGATGGTCAGATGCCCTTCGGAGAAGGGAAGGCTAGAGCTACCTCAACGCATTGTATACCTAGCAATTCTCAAATGAGTGAAACTGGAAGAACATTCTAGCAATGACTCGCCTTTGATGACAATGGGTAACTTTGTGAGGCTTCGTAGCCAAGGGATTGTCTAATGGAATTGTCAAAATCATTCGAGTACAACTTGAAGGATAACGACCTTTTCCCATGTCATATTTTGATCATCTTTGCCGACCAGAGCGCCGGCAGTACCAGTCTCATCGACGAGCTCCAGACTATCAAGGTCAGAGTGGTATGTGGGCTTGCCGTTCTCTACGGTTTCCAACTCCCAAGGACTCTTGATATCTACCTCTCTTTTTCCAGCGACAATGGCATCTACGGTCAGCCAAATAGCTTTATAACCTAGTCTTTCAACTTCGCGAACCCGTTTTTCTGCTGTGGCGTCATCATTGGATTTATAGAGCTGAAAGAACAAGGGCTGCGAAGGGCTTGTAGCGGCAGCGATCTCTGCGTAGGAAAGCGATGCGTTTGAAGACACCATCTGTATGATAGATGCTTTATGCGCGGCTCTCGTTATATTTACTTCACCTAAGAAATGAGTCAATACTTAGCAGCCGTATTGTTGGGACGGATATTCACTCTTACCGAGGGGATGTCCGAGCTTGGCAAGAGCGGCCCCAGATACGAAGACAGGAATGGAGGACTTGTAACCTAAGATGGTAGTGGAAGGGTCGCATTGAAGCACGGGACGCATAACCCGAGCATTGAAGAAGAACCTTCTGAATGCGAGCGCGTTTTCTTCATAAGCTGCAAGGATAGGTGACTATCAGCGTCATTCTGACCTGCAAAGACGTACATATGTTGTCATCGGAAGCTGACGAATAGTACGATACTGCTTTGAACGATAAAGTATGTCGTGCAACATCCTGTAAAAGCTCGGTTCATCTGAATCCATAACTTAAGAGTAAACGTTATATTCACCTCCATATCGGACAAACTTAATATACGGTTGAGGGGAGGCCTTTCCCTAAGAGCTTGTTCTACTCTTAGCTCGTCTTTCGTTTTCTTCCTATTGGTGCGCAGTTCTTCCATATGAAGAGCTACATCAGTATTCAGGGACCCCAAATGTTTGGACGATGGGAGATTTCGTTCCAATGCGTCGGGTGGGTGGATCGGCTCGTAAGCTAACGTAGCATCCTTTCCGGCATACTTTAGTATGATTTGGGCACCTCCCGGATGTTCCTGAAAGCTATGTCGGCATCAATTCAAGGAACAAAATTGGACTTATCTGACCGAAAGGAAATCTGTAACATCGTAGACGCGGTCCTTTATTATGACCCAACAAGAACTAGAAAAAAATCAGCAAAGTTACATTATCTAATATCCGAAGGAGAAACCTAGCTGTGTTGTGTTCTGCGACTTGTTGGAGGGTAAACCCCATGATGAGTGTTGAGGAACAAGGGATACCCGCATCAAAGCTCGAAGGTGCTTTATTGGTTCAACCATCGGGCCGGATATCCGAGTGGCATCACGTGTAGTGACGCGTGATGTTGCTTTTCCAACAACCACTTGGTGGCCGCACCCGCCTTGCGCCTTGCCTCGAGTTCTGACATGGCATCCCTCGCTCAAGCGCTGCCCGATCGACCAGCCTTGGAAAGCATGAAACGTGCTGACCTCCAAAAGTTATGCAAGGTACGAATCCGTATCCCTTTCACGGTGGCGTGCAACGACTCATTGCCATCAGGAATACGGCGTGCGAGCGAATCTCAAGTCTGAAGAAATCATTGATCTCCTCCTTGAAACCAGGTGCGTAAATTCACTCTACCAGCTTTATTGCCTGCTCAGCTGTTCATAGAAAGCCCAATATTCGGACCGCCAATCCGGCACCACGGACCGTATCTACCAGACAGTCAAACCGCACCACGGAACGCCTTAGTTCAGTTGTTATTCACGATCTCATTGAGCAAGACGAAGATAGGCAGGGGACTTCCGACATCGGGGCTCGGAATAGTCGGAAACAGGCAGACACCGAGCCGGTTGCTCCTGTTCAACCTCACCCGCATCCGCGAACTCGGAAGGCCAAAGAAACTCAAACGAAATTAGGGGTAGGGAGGCCCGTGGCTGCTGGAGGAAGCGGTGCGCGAGCAGTCACGAAATCCATGAACATTACCAATGGTAAGCGAGGGAAAAGCAGGAGCGTGAAACCCCAGGCAACGATTCGCGAAGGTGTGATTTCTTTTTCATCGCCACTGTATTCATTTAATCATGAAAGCCAGAATCCGAACCAACAGAACAGCGGCCTCTCAATGGTGATCATTCCGAGCATCAGTGTGTATGTTCCGTGTTAACAAAGAACACGCATATAGCAAACGATGAGCAACCAACGGCAGGACCATCTCAACCCCGAGCTTCCAGTCTCGGCCAAGAAGACCTACGGCAACCAACAGGCACGACCTTTGACCAACGTGTGGCAGACGCCGTGAGTCACTGAGCAAGCTTGTTATTTTTGTCATTCTCAGCGGCTTCTAGATCAACCCTTTGTTACGGCAAGTTCAGACAATGAGGAAGGAGCTTGATCAAATGAATATTCTCAAAGCCGAAGTTGCGCAATTAAAGGCTGAAGTCGCTGCGATACCTCCTTTGCAATCGAAGGTTGACTCTTTGAGCGCCGAAATAAGCGATTTACGAAGTCGCAGTACCACAGCCCAGGACCTTAATGCTCAGTTACTGGAGCTGAAGAACACCGTGACCAATGTGCCCTCCGCACCGGTCAAATCAAATTTCAACAACACCAGGTAAGCCTTGGGTCAATAACCATGACACTTGTATACTGATAAGTTACCAGTCGACAACCGGTATCTTCCAATGACCATCCCTTATCAGATGGTACAGCATCTCTACCTCACCCGGGAATAGCTCCAAGTCTCCTTGGGAAACGGCATCGGGACTCGACCATGAGCGACGTCACAGGAGTCATAGAAGAGGGAGATGAAGTCAATCTCTCTGACTCAGTCTTAGCACGAACGGTCATCAGGCCGAATAGAAAACGGCCTCGTACGATATCGCAGGCAGACGTAGAACGGGAAGAGTCCTCGGAGCCGGAAATCAGTGAACCAAAAACCCCTCCCAACAACCGACACACACGGTCTGGTAGTCTGGGTTTTCATTTTAATGGTCCTGAGACGCCCGACGAATATGTCGATCCTCCACCTCCAACAAACCATTTACCTGCGTTCTATGGATCTTCCTCGTCTCCTTCACCAACGCAAAGTACTGCTCAGAATCCTCCGGAGAACCAGCACCCATTCAACTTCACGTTTTCTGTACCTATTCCTCCTACTCCAAATCCAATATTTTCAATGCCTTTCGCGTATCCTGAACCCCCTCAATCACCGACACCTGCCAACCATGGACAAATTAATATCCCAGGGCATTCAAATATGTTCCAGTCACTAGGACTTCCACCTCCAATAATACGACCGCGTTCTAGACTTCAAGGCGCATCTAATCCCGTACAATCCCGCGAAGATTCCACTGGATTGGGTGCGTTCCTTAACCAGACGGCCCTTGGCCCTGATACCGAGCAGGATGACAGTTCCCCTAAGCCCTTCGACGCCGACGACGACGATGACGACAGTCCCACCACCAAGCGCACCATGTATGGGACAGAGTTGGAGACTGATACTCGATTTGGTGATTTTGGTTTAGACGGTGTTGCGAGCGGTGGTTTTTGGGCCCCGCCCAAATTTGGATAGACGCACACAGCTTTCGGTACCTTTGGATACACATGTGGCGGCTTGTGGGGCACGCGTCTCCGGGAGTATATTAAATAATTGTACTCTAGTGTGTACATATCTTCTTGAATTGCTATAAGTCGGGTATCTAGACGCATTAATGTTACATAAATGAACACTTAGTGGACTTCATTATAGTCCTACTACTGGTATTATCATCTATAATCAGGATTTCGTCTTGTTGTGATGGATGGTCTAAATAGACGGTACAAAGGACATGACTTCCTGGTAAAGTAGCTCCTTGAGTTGGTCTTTTGTCAGATCTTCTTTGTGCACTAGACAAACAGTTAAATGAAAACTCAGAAGAGATGTCTAAACTCACGATCAAAGGCAAAGTATGAAGGACTCAGTGGCGTTACTACCGGCTCGTCGTCAGGATCATGCTTAGGAACAACTGTCAGGATCTCAACTAAATGATGAAGCAGAGCAGTCGTACGTATGAAGCGAGATATGGATGTTCCAGTGCTTCATCAACAGTCAACCGCCTCTTCGGATCAAAAGTCTTGAGAAAAGGTGTCAGAATGCTCATTGCTATACGAAGTCTCCTCTCACCAAGGTCTTGGACAGGAAATCAATAGCTTCTTTGGATGCGTGAGGGAACAAAGTTGCGAACGGCCTCCGCTTTCGGATAGGCAAAGCACGAATGTAATCTCGTGAACGACGGGATGTTATGGCGTAGAATTCATCTAAACTGGGTGTACCTGCGACTAGTGCATTAGCGAAACACGTCCAGAAGATGAATATGCATACCGATCACATCCAGGATGAGATCAAGCTGATGGCTGTAGTCTCGGCCGGGGAAAAGTGGTCGCCCAGTCAATAACTCTGCTAGAATGCACCCAATAGCCCATATATCAATTGCCTTGAAACAAAAGTTGGTCGTCAGCATCTCAGATGATTGGACTGTAAATTCACCTTGGTGTACATCTTGAATGATAGCATGATCTCCGGCGCCCTGTACCATCGAGTTGCCACATACTCTGTCATTATGCCCTGTTCTTTCCCTCCGGTAACGCTAGTTTTGACGCTTCTGGCTAGTCCAAAGTCACAAACTTTCAGATCGCAATTGGCGTTCAGGAGTAGGTTCGCGGGCTTCAGATCACGGTGAACAATGTCAGCGCTGTGAATACATTTGAGGGCCCTTAGAGTTTGGTACACAAAGTACTAGAGAGTAACAGTAAGGACGATGCGATTTTGAAATTTACGATCACGTACTTGGCAATGATCATCGGTTAGATGTTGAGTTCGAATCACCCTATGGAGATCGGTTTGCATCAACTCCTGTATGACTGAGGAAAATGAATAAAGTGAGGTAAGCCTGGAAAGATACTATACAGACAATATATTTCTTTAAAAGAATCCAGGGAGTTAGGTTTAATGATGTCCAGGACAGATATTATCTGTAAATACGGTCAGTAGGAGGGATTATCGATCATCAACACGGACACTTACATTTTCATTGAGACATGTTTCCGTGAAGAATCTTAATAACTTTAGTTCGCGGAGAGTGCGAAGACAAAACAGTGTATGATCGAAGGGCAGAATTTTCTTGATCGCAACCTGACGGCCTGTAGGCTTGTGAAGCGCTGAAGCTACAGTACCGTACGCTCCTTCTCCGATAGCGTGGAGAAGTTGATAATCATCACCTGGATGATGATAAGAGTGTAATGGTCGTCAAATGAGACCATTCTCACCAATGTCGAATTTAGGAAGGGGTTTCTGAGCCTTTCGAGAGGACATTTTAACACCAGGATCCAGCCGTGGTAAATGAGATGAGAAAGATGGGTAAAGTACGAAGGAGAGCTAGGGAATGGGAAGGAAAGTGAATACCAGTATTATTCAAGGAGTAATAATTGCTGTCATATAAGTATGTCGAGCGCATCACCATCCCTATGATCGCTGATGGGCTGTAAAGAGGGTGCAAACGGGTTGAAACGGGCGGTGTGGCCGCGCTAATGGGACGACGAGTCAAGTTGACATCAGGCGTGCACTGACCTTGGCGGGCATACGAGCATCGACACTGAGGCTGGCGGCGAGACCGTGACATCACGGATTGCTGTTTCAGGGACCCCTTCGATACAGCGCACTGCTTCGGAGGTCAAAGGCAGTAGGCGGCCATGATCGCATTACGGCATTCAATGGTGATCACTTGATTGCGCATGTTTATTTTGGTGGCCGAAGTGGGTCCGGAGTGAAGCCGCTTTGCGACTCGGCAGTGAGCTTATCGAGATTCTGTCACCGATATTGGACTCCTCATTGCAGTCACAATAAACTTACAAGTACGTACTCTAGCCGTTATCAAATCAATGAAACTGACTATTATTGGCAAAGTTCTTCGCATCATATCTGGCAAGTCGTGCCCGAGATAGCCGCGCTGAAGGAGGTACTCGCTTTTGTACTAGTATGCTCATTGCAAATGCAAATCCAGAGATGGACGGTACGTGTTTTCAGCCTAAAAACCCCTCACAATTACAGGGGTATTCCGTTGCGATGATACTAATTCCTCTGCTCCAGTGTGCGCTATTAATGCCATCACCTTCACTCCGCGTGGTT
The DNA here is from genome assembly GCA_030407015.1 of Armillaria fumosa. Taxonomy (NCBI): domain Eukaryota; kingdom Fungi; phylum Basidiomycota; class Agaricomycetes; order Agaricales; family Physalacriaceae; genus Armillaria; species Armillaria fumosa. Next base: position 2,271,440 of record JAUDYM010000001.1, read on the forward strand.
GTTCGACAGGAGTGAGAACGTTTTGGCCTCAAACGAGGCACATTTTATACAATCGGTAGTCATTCCTGCCATCATGCATCAGTGGCCACCTTATTGGGTCCACTACGTTGAAAATGGCTCAGTTCCCAGGACCTGGTATATAAGCCGTCTTTCTTGTTTTTTTTTGTTTTTAACTTTCCCCCACCTTCTTTCACTTTCTCCCCTTTCCCTCTTTCACTTTGACCCTTTTATCAATCGCTAGCGATGTTCTTCCTTTCTCTAGGCCTAGCACTGGTGCATTCCCTATCTGTTTCTGCTACTGTGTATGATGTTCAGGTCGGCGGAGCCGACGGAACGCTGGTTTATGACCCGGAAGCTATCGTGCGTCTGTCTATCTTGTTGAAGACTTCGGCTCATAGTCTTGCACAGTCTGCCCAACCTGGCGATCAAGTCGTGTTTCATTTCAACCCAAAGAACCATACAGTCACCCAGTCATCGTTTGCGTAAGTGTTGTCATTTTTTCAATCGCAGTGGTCTTATGCATACCACACAGCGATCCTTGTGGTCCTAAGGAAGGCGGTCTCGATTCTGGTTTGTACGTACTCGACTTACCTCTGTTTCTTGACATGTCCTAATATTGGTTAGCATGCCCGTCGCTGCCAATAGCACCGACAGTCCTCCAACATGGACTATGACTGTTAATGATGTAGGTCCAACACCATCAGGGCATCTTTTTCTATGTGATTGATCCCCGTGTTTTAGACTCAACCTATATGGGTGTACTGCAAGCAAGCGGCCAAGACGCCTGCCAGTCATTGTGGTCAAGGAATGGTTTTCGCTGTTAACTGTGGTCAAGATGGCACCCAAAACTCTTTCACGAATTTCAAGAGTGCTGCTTTAGCTGTTGGTGCGAGTCTAAGTGCAGCAGCGTCCGCTGCAACCGCTTCTTCGGACGGAGCTGCGTCAACGACATGGACAGCCGCATACGGCGGTGTCACTGTCCCTCCTGCATCTGACCCGACGGTGGTGACTGATACTATTACCTTGTCGTCCTCCACATGGACAACAACGTACTCGTCCTATCCAGGTTCACCTGCAGCTACTCCCGGTTCCCTGGAGGGCAATATCATCAAGGTAAAGCAATGTATATAGTGCTTTATGTATCGGAGCTAACATACTTGTAGGTGACTGTTGGTGGATCTAACCAGTTGGTGTTCAACCCTACGAGGGTTTCTGCTCAACCTCGCGATATTATCATGTTCGAATTGTAAGTTCCATAATTTCTCTACCACTTTTGTGACTTCAACTGTCTATATGTAGCGAATCAAAAAATCACACTGTCACTCAGTCTTCCTTCGCGTGAGTCATGCATCCAACCAGCATTCCAGAATGATCATTCATCTCTTATTAGTGATCCTTGTCGCCAACTGAATGCCAATGGAACGATTGGTTTCGATTCGGGGTTGTGAGTGCTCTTGTCCTGTCTCCATAGTCCTTGCATTAAACACTCCTAGCCATCCCGTCACTGACAATGCAACTCTTCCGACGTTCAATATCACCGTGAACGACACTGCACCTATCTGGGCTTACGTGAGTACCTTTCTCGTGTTATATCGACATGTTTTAAAACCCGGCTTTCTTTCTAGTGCCGTCAGAAGACGCCCACGAGCCACTGTGGCGCTGGAATGGTTTTGTACGTCTGATCCATTCTCTCTTTCCCGTCTGAAAAGATGATTCAACATCTTCCTATCTAGCGCCATCAACTCAGACGAGCAATCAGCGCGAAACTTCAGCGCGTTCCAGGGTCTTGCTGAGCAGCTCAACGGCACAGCGTCTACAAATTCGAGTACTACAGGCAGTAGCAGTGCTGCGGGAGGGTCCCAGACCAGCGTACCCGCTGATGGCGCGCTCTCTGTCGGCGTGAATGGTGCTATACTCACGCTTATCGTCACTGCCTTTGCTGTTTCCCTTTTTTGATCTGATGCGAGGTTTTTAACATGACTATACCCTCCTGTAGACTTCTTAGGGTCGAGTACATTTTTCCAGTATTATACCAGAGCGGACAGTTTATACGCGTCGATATCGACTTTACCATCTTTCTTGACTACTTAGATAACGATACCAAAATTCTGGAAATTAATTGGTTGCCTCCCTTTCCATCACAGAAAAACCAAGGATAGCATTATAAGATAATAAAAAAACTATGATACAAGATATCAACACATCACTCGGCGCCGGCCTCCTTTGCTTTCTTCTCTTTCTTCAGCCGTTTTCGTTCCCGACGGGCTTCTTCGTCCTCTTCAGCGCCTTCGCCCTCCTTTGCAGCTTTTTTCTCCTTCTTCCGTCGCTTACGCTCGGCACGCTCAGCATCTTCATCTACAACCTTCACTTCTTCATCCGCAGCTGGGACTTCGGATTTTCTCTTCCGTTTCTTCTCTTTCTCCTTGGGTTCTGTCTCCGCTGCATCTTTCGTTTCAGGTGCGGTTTCAGGCGCTGGAACTGTCGACACTGTGGACGGTCCGGCTTGTGGTTTCTGTAATAAGATAGTTAATGAACATGTCAGAGGATTGTAGATGGAACATAAGTATACTTCATCGCGAGTGTAGTCAACGTAATCCTTGCTCCAATCGGTGGGAGTAACACCGTCAAGCTTTTCGCCATGTTTTCCCAACGTGCCATCCTTGACCATCTTTTTCTTCTTCAACGCGACGGGTCCAAGACCCCAGCGACGAGGATACGTGTCCCGCTCCATGATACACCGCTTCACTTTAGCAACAACGCCGTGGTCGCACGTCGCTAACTCGACAGTAGACATCTGGGCAATACCCAGAGCTATTGCCTCACCTAGTGACCCAAAATTGAGAATACTCCTCGGCAATATATGAGATGGCAACTGCACCTTTTGTAGTCATTAAGACGACCTCCTCGTTCAAGGATATATCAGCCTCGTATCTCAGGAGACCGGGGATCATGAGTTTAGCACCGTAGCACACGGCGTTGACTGCACTGTCCTTGACGACAATACGCTTATAACCAACCATCAGGCATTCCAAAGGTCGGATGACTCGGCGCAGGTAGGACTCTTTGGAAGCAACATGTCAGACAGTGCAAAGGATGGAAAATGGGCGATGCACATACCATCACGGGTATTGTCATACATCCACTGCGCGTCGAGAACATCGTGCATAGTGACCATGTCGTCGTTTTCAGACATGGCACCGCTCCTGACACGACGAAGCTCCTGCATATGCCCACCAACACCCAAGATCAAACCCAGATGCACACAAAGCGTTCGTATGTAAGTCCCGGCTTCACATGATACCCAAAAGACTGCCAAATTCCGTTTATCATCGAACTCAAGGAGCTTGGACTCGTAGATAGTGCGAATCCGGAGTTGACGCTTGACGGCAGAAATTAGAGGAGGCCTCTGGAAGAGAGCACCAGATAATGTTTGGAGGGAACGAGGAAGGGCGGTAGGATCTGGAAGGTTAGCGTGTAGACGGAGCACACAGACATATTCCTTTCCTGATACATATGAACAGATGAAGCAAACATAAGAAAAGAATACTTACCAGCACCCTGCTGGGATTTGACTAGTCTCGTTGCACGATCTATACAGACGATCAAGCAGCCAGTGACTTTAGGGTCAAGTGTACCACTGTGACCAGTCTTTTCAACACGCAAAATTCTTCGAAGCCAAGCGACTACTTCATGGGAAGAAGGATTCGACGGCTTGTCGAGGTTGATTACGCCAGATCTAAGTGTCGCGTTCAATATTCAGATTATTCCCTGCAACAGCCAAACTGACTTTATATAAGAGGTGATGTCCCGTTTTAGTGGGACACATCCTGCAGGTATGGGTGTGAAGTGCCCAGAGCGCACAAGGAGCTTGTCGTAGTTTTTTAAGAGTAAAGGCCACTGAGAAGTATCGAGCTTTGGCGTGTTTTCGGGCTTAATGGAATAGTGGCCATCAACCTGGGCAGATGATACCTGCTCACGGGTTAAAGAAGGCGACATAGCTGGCGCAGAGGGCAAGCAAGAAGGCGAGTACGATGTTCAATACGACGACCAAGCCCAAACAACGGTCCGGTTCCAAAAAATTTCGGCCGGCAACCTCGGCACGGAAATGGCCGCACTCTTAAACTTTATTTGTCCACGCCTGTACAGTCGACAACTTTGCATAATTGAAAGCTCACAAGTTTGTCAACGACCATCAAGACTCGACTCGCAAAAATGGTCAGTATAGCTTGGTACCGCTTTGCTGAGTTACCTTCTCAGTAGGCTCACGCCTTGCTCTGTATAGCCTAAGGCCGCCCCCGGAAAAGTTGCCACCAAGCACAAATTCGTCGTTGACTACTCCAAGCCTGCGGCTGACGGAGTTTTCGACGGTGCCGATTTCGAAAAGTTTTTGCACGACCGTATCAAGGTCGAGGGAAAGGCTGGTCAGCTCGGTGAAAATGTTAAGATCACCAGAGATGGTGGGTTCACAACTCCGTCGCACTGTCCCAAGTTACTGACTTAAATTATGTTATGTAGGCAACACCAAAATTACCGTGACCTCCAGCATCCCATTCTCAAAACGGTATCTTAAGTACCTCACCAAGAAGTTCTTGAAGAAGAACAGCTTGAGAGATTGGATACGGTATGTTTGTTCCTCAGGTTATGTGCATTCCCTCTTATAACCATGGTCTTCAGTGTTGTCGCGTCGTCAAAGGACAACTACCAGCTCCGCTTCTACAACATCCAGTATGTTTTAATATTTGTTAGTCGTTGCCATCGACTTACATTTCTTTAGCACTGGGGATGATGAGGAAGACGAGGAGTAGACACTTAAATCCTTTTTTGCATTTATGTCTACCTGGCTGCTACATACTTCATCTACTAAGCTCTTTACCTTTGCCGAATAAAGCATTGAGAGCGCCAGCTGTTTGAGTATAACGACTGATCCAGCAAAAAACGTATCAAATAAATTACACAATTATGGAGATGGACACTTCGTTCTCGTCCTCTACTTTAACTTTACCCAGGACCGATAGTGCCATCTCGTTCCACAGAATCTGACTCTCATTAAGCACTTTGCCTCGCAACTGTTGTGATAAGACGGTAGCCAATTGTGTCCGCAAATGCTTCAAGGCGATATTTGTTTTGGGCGCGACACGAAACTTGATTTTTCGATCAATTGAGAATGAATCTGATATGAGCTATGTGTAAAAATTACAATCAGTTTTCACATCTTTTGACATGTCTGGACTCGTCACCTTTGCTTCAGATTCCCCACACAACAATAGAATAGCTAGGTCATCAACAGGCGTGGTCTCCCATGCATACAGCTTCTTTGAATGCCTGACGATGCCATAAGCGAAAGTTGAAACGAGACATAACACATACATTAAAGTAAAATAAGCAAGATGGTTAGCTCCCAGATCGCTAGGCTTCCGACCGAAGTTGATGGAAGAAGGATGAAAAGCGGCTAGCTGATTGTTTGATATCGTCCGCATTTGATTCGAAGTAGGATCGACCGCCAATATTTTGGGATAAAGGCCAGCAACCAGAGCAGCATTGAGGAGTGCTGTATTATTGGAATTGCAGTCAAGCTGAGGCGGAACCGTAATGAAACGCGTTCGATGTCGAACGTAACGCGCCCTATACAAGATGAGGATGAATGGAGTGGACAACAAGATATATGAGAGATATATACCGGCCAAGTTCTCGAACAAAGTTTCTGTCGACTTGGATGAACGAAGAATCGACTAGATACCTGCGGGATGTCCATGGCTTTCCAGTTCCTTGTGAATAAAGAGGGAGTGACTAACCCTAGAAATTGCTGACGTAGCTCCTCGATCTGCTGTAGGTTCTAAGTGGCAATTAGCACGGTGGTGTCAACATTCACCGAGCAGAACATACTTGATGGCTCAAAAAGTTGACTCTACAGAAATTTCTTGCAGCTCCAGGGTTCCCACAAGCCCTTCGCCAACTCGAGAATGCATTATGGATGGTCAAGAAATCAGAATTGTCTAAGGAGAGCGTCAGAAGGAAGGACTCCAAACAGGCCGCTCCTACGTACCAACTTTGAAGGTGGCTTTCGCTCGATCAGCCTCTTGCTCAAGTCCCATTGGCGTGATAAAAGGAGTTTTGGAGTTCAAAGCTGCCGCAATGGTCAGCGCAGGATCTAAGCAATGTAGAAGGGCCGCTAATAATAGGAATTTCCCGAGGTGTACATCCGTCGGCAGCTTGCTCAATAACCGACCCATGGGTGTGATTTCTTCCGAGGTTGTCAGCGCGCGTACCTAAACGAAATCATTGTCTAAATTCGTGAGAGAAGCCAAACGGTGTGACTAACCTCTACAAGCATCGAGATTGCACGTTGCACGTTGATAGACGCGGGGGGATCCAATGCTCGAGAAAGTACATCTTCAATCGAAGTCCCGAGATTCACCTTCATGATTTTTATCCGAAGTGCCAAGTCCGACAAACTTAATCTCATCATCTCGGGAAGAGGATGATCGACCATCTAATCGGAAGTTTGAGCAAAAAGTAGGAGCTACCGAGCAAGTCCGAGCCTTTACCTGGCTGTCATGACGGACTTTGGTGAAGAGGTGGAAGCAGAGTCCGCTTTGCACACGGCCTGCCCTACCGCGTCTTTGCGCTGCATTGCTTCTGGCAATGAAGGTTTCCACAAGCCTACTGATCTGACGCTTTTCATCGAATCTGTAGTTTATGTAAGGACTTGCCTGGAATGTATAGCGAAGGCAATACCTCATCTCTCTGTGCTTCCCAGTATCTATGACGCACGTTATGTCGGGGATTGTGATGCCAGTCTCAGCGATGTTAGTGGCTGAAAAAGGATAAGCTCCATTTTTAGGAGTGGAGTGGATGCTCACCAATGACAATTTTCCGGACGCCTGATGGGGGAATATCAAAGACCGCGCCCTGGTTTTCACTAGAGAGCGTCGAATGTAAGGGATAAATCCGGAAATCGTCACTTCCAAAATCAGGATGATCCGTAAGTAAGTCGTTGAGACGACGGATCTCTCCAATTCCGGGCATGAAAATCAGGACAGCAGATGAGTAAGGCATGTAGGCAACCTCATGAAAACATATCCGCTCGAGAAGGCGAAGGATGAGATCATAAGGGATAAGTCGTTCGTCTAGCAGGTTGATAGTGTTCGCAGTGTTTGGGGTATACTTCTTGCCAAGTTTTACGTTTTCATGAACGGTATCAGAATCTTCGTCATCGACTCCGGCCAAATCTTCTGACCAGTCGATACGATTCTTGTTGCGGTAAAAATTATCATGGGCTGCGAGAACATAAGCATCACAAAAATGGAAGACTGAAGCAGACTTACAACGTCGTGCGTACGGAGAATTCTCGGATATCGACCATTTGGTGAACTCGACGGCATCTTCAAGATAGTTGACCTCAACAGGAAATGTACGTCCTGGAATATGGAGTGTCGGGCATCCTCCAAAGAACTCTGATATCTTCACAGCGTCGACGGTAGCAGACATCAATACAACTCTGTGATAAGACTGTCAGACCTCGCATGCAGACCATGCTAAAGCAGATATTACCGGAGATCGGATCGTTGTTGCAGCAACGACTTGAGGACAATGAGCAGGAAGTCAGATTCGATCGTACGTTCGTGAACCTGCGGCAATTTATTGGTATTTCAGGTGGTCAGGTCAGGAAGGAAAAGAAGCTACTTCGTCGATGATAATGTGCTGGAGTTTGTTCTTGTCAGAGCATCGCCAAGAGATTATAAGAAAGATGAGCCTCACCGTTAGTTCATCAAAAGCTGTGCCATGTCCACCTTGTCCGGTGCCTCCTTCAAGCATTCGTAAAGCGATTCCGTTGGTAACAAATGCGAGGCGAGTATTTCTAGTGGTGTTGCTTTCGAGACGGATAGAGTATCCCACAAGAGAGCTCAAGGTGGCCACAGCACCGGGAAGATCTCCTAATTCCCTGGAAACGCCTGAACAGGTTGTGAGTAACACTGATAACCTTAGAGCCAAGTTTCGTACGTTGAGCAAGTGATACAGCTGATATACGTCTCGGCTCCGTGCAGTATATTTTGCATGGAATACCCTTGGAGAGCTGATCCTCCAAGATGAACGTTGGAACCTGAGTGGATTTACCACTGGTTGAGGTCTTTAGTTATGGAAAGTAGCCTGTAAGCGAAAACGCACCATCCGGTCTCACCACTGAGAACTAGGACCTGAGACCGATCCAGAGCGGCGATAATATCTTCGCGATACTCAGCAATTGGGAGCGTGTTCCGTTGAACCTGAAGACCATCAAGATATATTGAAGAAAGTAGCTGGAAGAATACGGCACCAGCATTTCTTGGTATGATGGGCTGGATCTACGCTGATTGAAGCTTGATTTGAGCTGTTCACTGACACCTGGACTCGCTCGCTCGCGCCCAGAAGAATATCGAGAATCCGTATTGTCCACAAGAGATCTCACCGTCTTGCTAGCGATCTGGTGGTTGGCCGAGATTAGAAGCCGTGGCATTAATGGAAGATGCGAGGACATACCTTGCTTGGTGCTTGCAACTTTGGTTCAACTATGGTCCTTAATTTGTTCCAGATACGCCGATTAATGGAATCTTCCTCATCTTTTCTGGCCACCTCGAGTTCATCCCAAAGGTCTCGGAATACTGCGGGTAACAAGCGAAAGAAGGTTTGGCCACCAGCAACAGCAGAGGTTCCTGAGGCAAAACCATCGGCGGGAGGGAAGGTGATGGCATGAAGGGCTAGGGTGGCAACATATTGCTCTGCTTGGCCTTCATCGTGACAGGCAATTGACTCCATTGACCACTCGTCAGTTTTTTTGCCCTGCCATCGAATGTTGACGGCCGCTCTCTTGGCACGACTAGCGCCAGAAATGATGCTGAACGTGATGACGGCATACCGGTCTACTTTAGCGACAGTATCTGAGAGCAGGGATTTCGGAGTACGGCCCGACCAATGCTTAGGTAGAGGCATAGCTCTAACAGTGACAGTGGTTCCTTTGGTAGTCGTCTCTGTTTCCGGCATCCCTTCGAGAAGGCCAAGTACGCCAACGACATCGTCTTCATCATCTTCGTCGAACACATTGGACGCAACAGTAACAGGTGCCTGGAGACTTGGAGGATGTTTCTGTTTAGTAGTGGGAGGTGGAGATATTTCGCCGCGGAGACGGGCGTTAAGAGTGCTCACGGCAACTTTGTCTCGCTCGATGTGATATTCAACGACAGCGGTCATTTCGTCAAAGAAATAGTTGTTCTTCAGAGCACTCAGACGACGCTTGATCTTATTTATTTCTACGGCGTCCGGGCTATGAGGATTTAAAGTGTCGAGTCGTAGCCTTAGACGGATGTATTCCGCGTTGGCGTCGTCGTCGTCGTCGAAATACCCATCATCCTGTCCAGGTAGGGAGGAAGCTCGATCAGCAATGTCGTTGTCGCCGGTGGAAGGGCACAGGCCGCCGGACGGAACAAATATGGGCGCATTCGCATCGAGCTTGGAACTTTTGTTGGGCGGCGGGATAGTAGGGGTTGCTTGAAATTCCGCCGGTGTCCGAGGCGTTCGCGGTGTTTGAGGGGTCCTTGAAGACTTCCCCTTCTTCGGCGTCTGGGGACCGCGAGGTTCCACGAGATTGTCAGAACCTGAAAAGCACATTTCTGAGTCTCGAACAAGGATTTTGAAAAATCCTAAAAAAACACACGCTTCTCTGCTAACTCGTCTTCAGAGCAATGCAAATAGAGCTATAATAATTGAGAAAGAATTTTTGCATATAAACAGGGAATTTACCCAATCGTAGGCCTCGTCTAGTTCGATCCCTGGTATGGCTTCAAGGCATTCGACAACCTTTCCCTCAGAAAACCCGAGACGACGAAGAACACCGTAAGTGATAGCAATTTTGGCAACCACCTTGTCTTCTGGTTCATCTATTTGTCGTTTCCCTGGTTGTCATGAGTATCAAGTCGTCCTGAAGACTATTCTTTCTACCTTCTGAAATCCCGGAATCAAAGATGAGACCAAGAATACGTTCGACAAGAACGGGATTCAATTCTAAGCTGGGAAGAGTTTTGGAATAACGTCTCTCCTGTTCTACGACCTGATGGCGAAATGAGCCATTTGGACATAGGCTAGATACCACAATACCTTCACAGTTCTGGAATTGTAGACGGTAAGTGTAACTACGAAGAAGGTTTGAGCAAAGAGACGAACCTAACTATCTCTCTTTCTGTTTTTTCTTGGAGTTTATCGACAAGGTTTTGAAGCGACTGCTCTTCCACCTTCTCTGGATCAAACTCGTCCGTGGGCTCCTCCTCGGAACCTCCTTTTTTGATGAGGTCCAGTGATTCCGGTTGTTCTAGGGCCAATTCTTGGGTAGATGGACTATCCACAACTTCCTCTGGTTCGACGACTTTCTCGACCTTCTTGGGGACGGAAGTCGTCGCAAAACCCCGGACGACAGGCTTCACCTGTGTCTTCTTCTTCTTGGCCATTCCAGATGAACCAAAAACGAGAAAGAACAACTGATATCGTAGGTCGTTCCCGTCGCGACCAAGCCGGATTATCGTCGACTACAGGAGTAGGTGAATGTAGATGTGTCAGTCGGGCACGTCCTACGCGTAAAAATGAGAGTTCTGGGTGTCCTATATACCACGAAAGTCAAGATGTTTTGCGACAGAGTTTGGATGAGCATGAGAATTATCAGGATTGTCCTTGAGCATTTACGTGCAGGTCAATAGCGTAGAGTCACCGAGTCACATATCGGACTTAGAAACTCCGCTTCGGGATTATTTCTTCTCCGTCACCGGTCGATTAAAGACGTTTCTCTATTATACAGTAAGGATAAACTAGAAAGTGCCGAGATAGTCTACAATGGATACGAAGAAAAGAGGAGAGAACAGTAGGACCAATGTACGACATGGTGCGCATGTTATCCAGCCTGATGGCATCAGTAATAATCTAAAACAGGCGTACTGGCATGATCGATGCCAGCTTTTCTCTTGCCTCCCCTACGGCCACCTCGGGTACCAGGCTTGCGTTTCCTACCGCGGCCGCTACTTGGCACTGGATCGCCGTTCTCCTCCGGAGGTGCATCGGCCTGGCCGTTAACGGCAGCAGAATTGGAATGACCAAAAAAGTCATCGTCTCCTTCTTCATCCCAGAGGTCACGGATGGGTTCGGCAGAACCATTGGCAGGTATGTCCGAGGAGAGTTCCGCCGTAGCAGATGTATCTAGGCCAGCCAGCTGTTCGTCGTTCAATAAAAGCTGAACAATCTCGCTAGGCTTGGCGACATCCGTAAGGTTTTTGTTGCCAACAACAATATCTTGAACCTAAATTGCATCGTCAACTCAGATATTCAAGGAACAGAAAGAAAGAGTGCTCACGTCTTTTTTCACCCGAGCGAGTTGAATGATCCGTTCGTCTATGGTTCCTTTGGTTATGAGACGGTACACAGTCACTTGCCGAGTTTGTCCTAAGCGATGTGCCCGATCCATGGCTTGAGCATCGTTGGAAGGATTCCAATCATGGTCATAAAAGACCACAGTATCCGCAGCCGTAAGATTGATCCCCAGACCTCCGGCTCGTGTGCTCAGCAGGAAAACGAAAATGTCTGGCCTAACAAAAATCTGTTGAGGTAACAGCGTTAGACTTTGAGAGAAGTGACTAACTTTGTCTGCCAATCAATGACCATGTCTCTTCTATCTTCGAGCTTAGAGGATCCATCAAGGCGGAGATACTTGTATTGCCTATATATCAGATATTCCTCCATCAAGTCCATCATGCGAGTCATTTGGAAGTAAACCAAGACACGATGGTCCCCTGCCTTTAGTTCTTGGAGGAGAGTATCCAGACGGGCAAGCTTAGCAGAATCATATATGAGTCGCTTGGCCTCTGGAACTTGCATCGTCGACAACGGAACCTGGTCTGAAGGCGACGTCGTAAAGAGACCAGCGCATGACAGACCTGGAAAGTGTGCGTCAAAAGTGGTGCAGGCGTCCATTGAGTCCCGTAATGATGACGGGGCGCCATACAATCCAAGTGACTCCAAAGGACTGTCTAATATGCGTGAGTGGCGGTCCATGAAGGTTCGATCCGTACAACATAATGATATGGGCGGCGCCGTAGCTGCAGGCACAAACCACTTCATCTCCGAACGAGATAAACAAGTGTCGGTCCAAGCTGATCGGGAAATGGAGAACAGGCCAGGCAAACCCTCGGCGCGATCCAACCTCTGTAACGAAGGGTAGATACTCATCTCCAGCGAAGGACGAGCAGAGTTGGCGGCAAAGAACGAATCCCTAGTTAAAGTGAGTTTTCGCAAAGCTCCACACACAAATAGAGCGCACATGTAAAAGGGTCCTTCTTCCAACCATTCGTGCTCGGATCGTAGAGCCAATAGCCTTCGGTGAAGAAGAGGAGAAACATGCAAGTTATGGGCTTCTTGCGGTGACATGGCCAAAAGGGACAGGAATGCAAAAGATGTTGACACTAGAATAGTTGAGTCTCTTGTTCGAACATTATCATACACGGCAGACGTACGTTTACCATCGTATATAGATCGATGAATCCAATCAGTGGACCAGATGTTCATCAGCTTGGTCAAGCAACTACTCCGGGACACAGGATGCGAGGTGTCTGAGGGTACATCCAGCACGCCTCCATATCGATACAAAAGCTCTGGTACTGTGTACTCAATTGGATTGTGAGTCGAATACGGCAAATTGATGAAATCGCCATCTCGCGAAACCGGCCCGGGTCGTCCAAACCTTGAAAAGGAGAAAGGCACAACCACGTCGGCCCTTTCGAACAATTCTGGGTGGTTACAAACCTGACGTCGAGTCAGCCAAGAGAGTTGACAGCTAGTAACGAATTTGGCGAACCTTACGGAATTGCATCACGAGATTCATCAAAGTTCGTGCAGAATCAGCGTCCCCGATGTTGGCCGCCTTTGCAATGAGGTCGGCCACAGATACTTTGGCGAGTAGGGCTTTATATAACGAACGTTGTCTCGCGCTCAAGGATACATATATATCTTCCTCGATCTAGCGATGTAATTTGAGAAAGACAGGACACAGAGAAAAAGGAAATTGCTGACCTTCTCACTCAATTCGTTCTGGACGTGTTTCTTCACTCGGCGTAACATGAAAGGTTTCAAGATCATATGCAGTCGTCGCAGCTGATGTTCATTCAGCTTGCTTCCCTTGTTTTCTGCAGCATTTTCGATGTCCTTGGAAAACCATTCGTTGAACTCATCGTGAGAATCGAATAAGCTTGGCATGATGAAGTGCAGAAGAGCCCACAACTCTAAACACTCGTCAGAATGAGGTCACATTTTACGAAGACCTCCAGGTACCTTGCATAGAATTCTGTATCGGAGTTCCTGTCAGCAGGAGTCGATTTCGACATTGAAACCCCAATAAAGTTTTCCACCGAACACTGGAGGAGTTCTTGATATTCTGGGCCTCGTCCAATATCATGTACTGCCACTTGACACGTTGGAAGTACTGCTGATCTTGAGTGACCTAAGAAACGAGCATACGAAGATGAATACTTCGAGGCCGATTTGAATGATCTTGACACAACTTACCAGCTGATAACTGGTAATGAGGACATGAAACGGCGCGTCCTGATTGTAGCTTATTTCTTTCTTACTCCAGAACTTCCGAAGAGTAGCACGGTCCTTTACATTTCCCCAGTAAGGCAATGCCTTTAATCGAGGAACAAACCGAGTGATTTCCTGTTGCCAATTGTGCAGAGTCGAAGCAGGTGCCACCACAAGGAATGGTCCCCAGATGTCATGGGTTTCGGCCAAATACGAAAGTAGAGAGATAGATTGCACAGTCTGTTCAAAATAAATGTTAGGCGTATTCCATATAAGTCAATGCAGCGATTACCTTTCCAAGACCCATCTCGTCAGCAAGGATGCCGTTGATACCCTGTTCGTACAACGTCGCTAACCAGTTCAAGCCCTTGAGCTGATATTCCTTCAATTGAGCCATTAACATCTTCGGTTGGCCGATAGTAAGCGGCCCGCTGAGAGACGTGGGGTTTTGGAAATTGAGTTCGTCCGAGTCCACTGGAAACAGCAGGCATGTGAGCACCCGGAAATAACTACGCAGAAAAGACGTACGATCCAGAAGCGGGGCACTAGACGTCCCTGTTTCCCCGTCAACTTCAGCTTCGCCGTCAGCTTGATCTTGTGATTGACTTTTCACAAGTTGGTTCGCCTCGTTGTTTTTGCGCTCCCGAGCAGCATGGGCATCAAATTCTTCCGCTTTCTGCTTAGCAAGAGCGATAGCCTCTTGAGCATTGTGTCTTGCATGTCTATACATATTAGACTTATCGTCTAACGGAATCCATGAGCGGATACGAAATCGATGAATTGACTACTCACCGTCGTCAAAGTTGATGTCCCCGAGAGTCTCAGGGTTGATGTCTTCAAGGTCAGCTCCGGCAGGGGGAGGCTCACTGCTTGATTCGCCTTCCATCTCAGATGCTACACAGCGTGTTAGATCGAACAATCATGATAAAAGATAGAACCGTACTCTTCAACTTGTTCCCGACGAAATGGCTGTAGAGTTCTGTCTGACTAATCAAAAATTCAAGTTTTCGTGCTTGTCGTGCAGCCTCTCGCTTCTCCTCCTCCATCTTCAGTCGATCCATTGCTTCCTTATGTTCACGTTTCCGAACATCTCGCTCCTCGCGTTCATTCTTTTTCCAAAAGACCTGCATCTCACGCATTAGTCGTTTAGCCTTGGCCTGCGTGTCTTTGACACCTTTGGGTGTCTTTGTGAACGGTTTGCGCGCTTGAATAGAGGCTAATTTGGCAATTCTTTCGGATTGAGACACTCGAGCTTGATAGCCTAGCGCATGATACTTATAGACCTAGATTGCACATGTAAGTCGTAGTGGATGTAAATGAAGTAGTCATCCACACCTTGGCAACATCTCTTCTAGCAATATTTGTCCATACTTTACGTTGTGCATCCTCGAGAGCTTTCACCCGTTTAACCATAGCGCCATCATCTAATTTTCTCGCTTTCTTCAGAGGAGGTATCTCCTCGTCGAGTTCAAAGATAACAGTTGAATTCGTAGGCGCTGGCGAAGAAGGTCTTGAATAGGACACCGAAGGTGTTGCATCTCCAGCGATAGAAGGAGGATGTGATGCCAACTCCATCTCCAAATCTGTGGCAAAAGGCAGTCTCTTCCTGGGACCAGGCCTTTTGCGCGGAGGCTTAGCGTTGGAAGAAGCACTCTCACTGATCTCTATCTGTGCGGGTGGTGGCTGTTGCTTTACCTTCCCTTTGCCTTTTGCAGAGGTTTTCGAGACGATTGCAGGGAGCTCGCCAGTAAGTGCCGCATCCACCAGCATATCAGCCGGCGACGCCTCCAACTTCCTCTTTTTGCTGGCATGACCTCGCTCTCGTGATGTGGGAGCGTACAGCTCGCTACTTTCATCAGACATAGCCCCCGAGGCTTGCCTCTTAGTACGCTCCTTCCCCTTGCCCAGCCTTATTGACAGATTAGGCTCCGGTGTGTTATTCATATCTGGACCTGGAGACATATACAGGCCATCGCGGTCTGGAGTGTCCTGGATGGGGACATCTGGATATTCGTAGCCATTAAACCGTGGACTATCTGGAGGAGCTAGCATGGGCGGAGGCGAGGGTGGAGGCATTGGGATCTTGGCAATTTTTCGTGAATAATAATGGGACATGTCTTCGGCCGTTTTGGCGGTCCGATCCTACAGTGGCTGAGTAACAGAACGCAGGAGAACAAAGTGTTGCTAGCTCACTCTAGTGCTTTCATTGAACCATTGTTCAACTTGTTTGAAGCGCTTTTGCGTCTCCAGGATGTAATCGCTCAGCTCTGCAATCCAAACTTCTTCACAATCTGAAAGATCGGAAGAGGCAAGTCTATCCTCTTCGTTCATGTGTTTTGATGGTCGAGGTTTAACATCCTCATTGAGACGCCGGGCGGGGGACCCTTGGTTCGGTGATGTATCTGGGAGCACATCCTGGGGCCGGTTTGCTGAGTTAAACAGCTGATGCTAGTTATGAAAGGTACGTAAAACACTCCAGAGGTACAAAGCAAGGACTTACGCGTCGTTCGTCGGCAACTCGATACTCGCTGTCGTCGTCGTCGCCCTTGTGACGCTTCCTAGACACTGAATCCCGCTCTGCCCCACTACCCGAAAAGTGAACTTGGCCGTCTGGAGACGCGGATCGGTTGATGTCGCGTTCATGGTCGACAAGTTCGGAACGGACAGAACTGGAACTAGTGGCCATGCTGTTGCGTGGATGCGGTACTAGGTATGGATCCCAATGTTCTGGCTGGTCATGGTTAGGCAACGGACGGCCGTGAACTCGTGGAAGAGGAGGCACACTGCGATAGGAATCAGACATTCGGGACTGGGACCGAGGCAATGCATTGGGAAAGGCTGACGGAGATGGTATATCTCTCTGCACAGCGTCGATTGGCATGTTGCGCGAAGAGGAGGTGAACGCCGACCTAGCGGAAAGGGCCGGTGAGGGTTCGTCGTTGAGAATCCGGCTGAGCGACATGGTCAATAACGGGGAGGTCCACTGGTAAAATTACAGGTGCAAAACGATGGGAAAGGGAAAACAAGAAAATAGCGCCTGCCACGACGGAAAGAGCCTCGTGGGAGCAGAGCCGAAGGTGAAGACGCTTCGACGCCGTATACAGGGCCCGATGGTAAACGAATATGTCGTCAACGTCGTCGGGCTCGACGACGACGACGGCGATGAAAATGAGTTCGAAGCTGAAACGACGGGCAAAAGTGGGGACTGATGAGCAGGGTGGGAGAGTGGACTAAAACTAAGGCCTGGCATTCGAATTTTGCCATTGCGTGGTGTCTTACCTTTTTGGGCACGCTCACTCTTGTCATTCCGACCAAAAAGGATGTTCTAGCTGACATTCTGGCTCAATCCTTGCCGCAGCTCAGTTTCAAGAGTTCTAATGCTCATTCTCACTTTTGCTGATGACTTTCAAGTAAATTTCTGTTCCAACGGGTCTTTTTCCAAGCTTTCAGTCAGTCATCATTCGGCCCCTCATCTGAACATGATCTGAGTCCAGCTCCTGCTGCCTTTTCGGGGTCCTGCCTTCGATCGCATCTCATCCCCGTTGAAACACCACGCCATTTCATAAATTCATTACTTCGTCCAATCAACATCAGTTCTCTGGGTCCGGATGTAACATCAGTTCTGGGCGAACTTTCTGGTCAAAATCTTCCGGTGTCAGGAATCCCAATGCGACGGTGGCTTCCTTCAATGTAGTCCCTTCCTTATGTGCCTTCTTTGCACATTTCGCGACATCTGTCATGGTAACTTATTAATAAAGAGGTCCTTCCATGGACTGTAACCACGTACTATCATAACCGAGATGGCTGTTTAAGATTGTAGCAAGCATGAGAGACTCGTTAAGTAGAGTATTGATTCGTTTCTCGTTGGCCTGGATACCGACGACGCAGTTCTTCGTGAAGGAGCGCGAGCCTTTGGTAGCCATGAGTACGCCTACGTTGTCCTAATGTGATTCGAACTCACCATCAGCCAATAAACGGATACTTTGTAGCACGTTTTTGATCATAACCGGTTTGTAGACATTGAGCTGTTTGAGGAAATTCGGTCAATGAAGAGCCTGAAACTGTGCGTTTCCCATACCTCGAACTGTCCACTAGCACCAGCTACGCTGACGGCGGTCTGATTTCCCATGACTTGGGCAGCAACCATGGTCAAAGCCTCGCATTGCGTAGGATTGACCTTGCCAGGCATGATACTGCTACCGGGCTCATTTTCCGGTAGACTGAGTTCACCCAGACCACAACGAGGTCCAGATCCTAGGTATCGGATATCATTGGCGATTTTCATCAAGGAACACGCAATGACGTTCAAGGCCCCATGTGCCTCAACTAGGGCATCATGTGCTGCAAGAGCTTCAAACTGCAGCCCAAATGTTCAGTTGGGACAGATCGCACTAAACCAAGTAAATACCTTGTTGGGGGCAGTTTTGAATTCTAATCCAGTTATCTTGCTAATCTCTGCTGCAACTTTGACATCGAAACCCTTCTTGGTATTAAGACCCTGTTTGTTCACGGTCAGTCACGCAGCCGTCGTATTCTCGTTTAGAAGACCTACAGTACCAACAGCGGTTCCACCTTGTGCAAGAAGGCTCAATCGTGGGAGAACATCGTTGATACGATCAATGCCGTTAGAGACTTGTTGAACATAGCCACTGAATTCCTGGCCCAAAGTAAGTGGAGTTGCATCCTGTTTTGATCATGAGTTATATTCAGCCATCCTTACTGTAAGCTTACCTGAAGATGCGTACGACCGATTTTGATGATGCTATCGAAGGCTACTGACTTTGCATGGAGAGCATCACGGAGTTCAGTCAAAGCCGGGATAAGGTTGCGACTGAGCTCCGTGACGGCGGCAACGTGCATAGCAGTGGGGAACCTGTATTATGTGTCAAATAACTGGACTCGCATAACGACAACATGGTCCTAACGTGTCGTTGCTGCTTTGGCTCATATTAACATGGTCATTCGGGTGTACTGGTTTCTTTGATCCAAGTTCGCCGCCAAGAAGCTCGATGGCTCGATTGGAGATCACCTACGATTGATTTTAACCACTGAATATTGAATACATGGATGCAACCAACTTCGTTGACGTTCATATTACTCTGGGTACCGCTACCCGTCTGGAATACGACAAGGGGGAAATGGTCAATGAGTTTTCCGGAAATCACCTGTTCGGAACATGAGTGACGGAGGGAATGTGATACCAAGACTGCACAAACATCATCGGCTGCTTTCTGAATGGCTTCGCCGACCTTTGGGTCCAAGCCATAGGTGACATTGACAACGGAAGCGGCTTTCTTGAGGACACCGAAGGCTTTAATAAGAGGAGGGGGAAGACGTTCTGTAGGACCACCAATGTCGAAGTTTTGTAAGGATCTATAGGGGAGATTAGTGATCTATTGGCGACAACGCATCGAATCCGCACCGTTGTGTCTGTGCACCCCAGTACCGGTCCGCGGGAACTTGAAGTTCACCAAAGGTATCTTTTTCAACACGGAAAGTGGAGTCGGACTGAATCTATGTGAGCTTCAGTGTATCAAAGGTTTGAAAAGTCTAACCATGATGGCAGAGGAGCTAGAGAAGAGTCGCAGAGATCTGGCCAGGCCCTGAGTGGTTCTAAGATTCAACTGTATGGTGTCACGTGAGCGAAGAAGCCTTGTGATTATGTGCCGCATGACCTTTGTGTAGAGTGTTGTCGACATTGTGCGTGTGATTAGGCTGGTGAAGACACGAGAAAAACGGGAAATAGGCGAGGGAAAGGAGAAGGAACCTGGAAGAACTTGACAATCCGGCAGAGAGATGAAAACGGCGGTTTCCGTCCGAGTTTTTCCGCAGAATTGCGTACGTCAGTACCGAGTAGCAAGAGCAACACAGCGCTGCATTCGCGCAGTTCCGGCATGGGGAGGGGTCTTTTCTGGCATGCATATTGAAGTTTTCTCGACTTGAGCTCGGAGTAGCTGCTAATCTTCGACGTCTGAGTCTCTTTGAGCGGAACCTACGTCATTGCTTTCAATTGAGGGTTCGGACCGGTCCGCCGCTCCTGTGGGGTAACACGTGAATTGGTGAGTTCCCCGGTCACGCATACAAATACTTGGCTGGCAAATACTCCTCGCAACAGTCAACCATGTCCACCATCGCGTCCCAGGTCGTGTTCCATCCAGCTGTCTCTCAGTCCCTCAAATTTGGTACCACCACCCTTGGAAGGGATAAGGTATGTCTCTGGCCCCTCGCGGCCGCCTGCCATACTAACTGCACAAGACCTACCGTTCCATTCAATATTTCGCCAGGTTCTACGCATGGTATCTTCTCTCTCGTGGCGAAAAGGATGCTGCAGCTCCATGGAATGCCCTTAAAACCCATCTCGGGACTGCTCGCAAACGTTTGTCTTCGTTTTGTCGATGTGCTGCATTTTCTTACTTACGCAACTCAGTTCTTCGGTTGGGAAAACCTATGGAGAACCTACAGGCAGCCCTTCGCGCTGTGCTCTCATCCTCATCTTCTGCACCAGAACAGATAACAACTATTGCTCGACAAATAGCCTACTTTGGGTACTTGTCCCTCGACAGCTTAGTCTGGGTGAGCCATGCCTACCGTCAGTTAAATTCACACCATCTTATATCTTTCAGGCGAACACCATAAAATTCGCTCAGTTCAAGTCTGAAACCGCCCAGAAGATACAGAGACTGTCCAATAGATTTTGGTTTACTGGACTTGTAATCGGTCTGCTTAATGGGATAATCAAAGTTAGTCGTCGCGGGTTCGTTATGGTTTTCATTAACCTGGTATATCAACTAGGTGCTTCGGATACACAAAGAGTTGTCTGCTTTGAAAAAAGTCAAGTCTGTTGGCGAAAAGGACCTTGGTACCGAAGCCGACTACTCTACGAGGGCTACAGCTCTGAAAGCGTACGTCTACCATTTTTGAAACACACATTAATCTTAAATCACGCCCAAGTTCACGTGCAGCTACTCTACATCAGCTTACCCTCGACTCGCTCGATATTTGGATTCCTGCAACTGGACTGGGCCTGACGAATTTAAATGACGGTGTCTTGGGTATCTTTGGGTCAGCAGCCATAGCATGTATAACCACCTCCGTTACTAACCACTCACATCGCAGCTTGATTACTTCATTGATGGCAGGTAAAAAACATTGGGATTCGGTGAACGGAAAGAAGTGATCTGTGGCCACCTCGTACAATTGTATAAATTAAGATAATCGTATAAAAGGTTCCTCTGTCGTGAAAAGTGTGTATGAGATGCAAGAGCGGAAGGATATCATTTTCGGCTACGATGCTGAGGATTGGTCAAACATCTGGCGTTTTTCTTCTTGCCGCTGATTTCGCAATTTAAGATATTCCCCCCGGACGACATCCATAGACTCTGGTCCAGTACTATGGAACAGCATCAGTGAAGAACAACACCAAAGAAGAACACCGACTATTGAATCATGCACTTTTCGACTACCCTCAGCTTATCTTTGCAGGCCCAAGCCACCGAAATTAAACGTCCAGACATGCAGTCCGCAAATTCTGCTTCATCTGTGAGTCCGATGGTAGGAATGTGAGGCGAAGACGCGCCTTTGACTACAGGATCGCACTGTTTGAGTGCATAGGCTTTGGTAGCCTTTAGCAGGCTGTCCTCTTCCCGACGAGAAAGTGCGTTCATCAGCGTTGAGTACCAAGTCGGGACGGTGTCGGCCGAATCCGAAACATGCGTCCAATGATGATGTAATTTGAATTCCTCTTGCTGTCATTCGACCTTGCTGGTCCTGCACCGTAGTCTCTTCTGGTGCTAGTATCAGCAATGTATTCGCTCGTGCGACCATGCCGACTGCGGCCTATTCCACTGGTCCGATTCCTCGCAACACCGTCGTCCCCTGCCAAACCAAATTTTAGGGAAGCATTGGCAGCTGGACCTTCGCTAGATGAGTTCATTTCAGGCGAGGCCCCTGAACGTGTAATGCTCGGAAATGCTAGAGGGTATGCCTTAGAATGGCCCTCTTTTTCTAGAACTGAACTCTCGTTAGTCCCCGTCTTCCGTCATATCTTAAAACTTCTATTCCATCGGGAGCCTCGTTCTCTAAGATCAAGAAAGACCTGAGAGGATTGGGTCTTCACACTGTATGCGAGGAGGCTCGTTGCCCTAACATCGGTGATTGTTGGGGTGGTAAAGAAGGCGCCACTGAGGCGGAGGGCCGAAGTGCAGCTACTGCTACCATCATGGTGAGAACCCAGACATTAGACAAGAATATAGCGGCTCATAAGAATAGCTCATGGGTGATACATGTACCCGTGGCTGCAGATTCTGCTCCGTCAAGACGTCCCGCGCACCGCCGCCTCTGGATCCACATGAACCGGAGAATACTGCCGAGGCCATTAGTCGATGGGGTTTGGGCTATATCGTTCTTACGAGCGTCGATAGAGACGGTACACTCCATCTCGCCTATATCTTTTCTCTATGACTCATGCACAATAGATCTCGCTGATGGTGGCGCCCACCATTTCGCAGAAACGATACGGAAGATTAAGCAAAAGTGCGTCCATGTTCTCTGTATCTCATTTTCCAAATCTGACTCCGGTTCAGGGCTTCCCATATCCTAGTCGAAGCCCTAACTGGAGATTTTGCTGGTTCTCTACCTCATGTGTCCCTTGTCGCGAAATCTGGGCTCGATGTATATGCCCATAACATTGAAACGGTCGAGGCTCTGAGCCCGTATGTCCGGGATAGACGAGCGACCTTCCGACAAAGTCTGAAAGTGCTAGAACATGCCAAACAAGAGGGTGTTCGAATAACAAAAACTAGTATTATGCTTGGTGTTGGCGAAACAAGTGAACAAATCTTAGATGCGCTGCGAGGTCAGTTCTTTTAGTTGTGATGCTTTGCGTATGGCTAACAACCATTTTCAGAGCTTCGCAAAGTCTCCGTTGACGTTGTAACATTTGGCCAGTACATGCGCCCGACCAAACGACATATGAAAGTAGACCGTTACGTTGAACCGGCAGAATTTGAGCGGTGGAAGCAAGTGGCCGAAGATATGGGATTTCTGTACGTTGCTAGCGGACCGTTGGTTCGCAGCAGTTACAAGGTGCGCGTCTTGAAGCCTATATTGTCGGGTGAGTATTTATCTCCTAACAGGCCGGTGAATTTTACATCGAGAATATACTGCGTGGGAAGGGAGCTGAGAATAGAGCGAAACGTCACCTTACTACCTCGTTGCCGGAGCAGTTGGGTGCCGATCTACGATAACGTGCATGATGCCTTGTATTAAATACCACATTATGCATCATGTAATTCTATCCAGCGTCCAGCTGATCAGCTTGGAGTGATCCGACGCAAGGATCCGGCCGTACAAACATTTGCGCAATGTTAGAACCGGGGATTTAATCGATCGGAAAATGTCTTCATCATTCTACACTTGGAATTAGTGGCGAAAAAAACGAAAAGATCCGCACTGAATGGCGTTGGATGCCGCTGACAATGTACGGCAATCGGATATTTGAGTCATCCTATGCTCTGATCGAAACCCAGTGCTACTACCGAGGCAAGATAATTCACAACGTAGAGATCGAAATACGCAATCATTGGTCATCGCCTGCCTCTCTACCATACTGCCATGTCTCCCAAAGCCGCCTGGGTCTCCCTTCTATCCAAGACAGCTTATTTGCCGGGCCTTCTTGTCGTAGACTATGGTCTGAAGGCCGCAAAATCAAAGTACCCGCTGATAGTGATGGTCACGCCTGATATATCTCAGGATGCTCGTGATGTCCTCAAAAATCGGGGTCTGGTCAGCGTCGATGTGGACGTAGTCGCCCCAGATGCAAGTCGTCAAAGATTCGACGTCCACGATGCCAGGTTTGCCGATACCTGGTCTAAAGTTCGGTAGGCAATCCCTGTCGATCTAAGTACCCGCGTGTCCATCTGATAACATTATGTCTTAGTACGTTTGAGATGGTGGATTACGATGTACGTCTTGCTTTAGATTAGGGGCAATGACGCCAACTCAAAATCCGGTTTCTCAAGCGGGTGGTTCTTCTGGATGCCGATGTGATAATCCTTAGAAACATGGATGAGCTCATGGATCTCGACCTTCCCAAAGATCAGATCGCTGCTGCCCATGTCTGCGCTTGCAACCCTCGGAAGCTTCCTCACTATCCTGCCGATTGGTTAGTAGCCCTGGACAATATCGCGCTTTTTTCTATAGCTTATGATATTATAGGATTCCCGAGAACTGCGCTCACAGTGCCGTCTCCGGTCCAAATGCCCCACCTCCTCAGTGGTCGGAAGGAAAACCTCGCCCGTACAGCCAGCTCAATTCTGGGGTTGTGGTTCTCAAACCCTCGATGGCCGTGGCAAGCGCTATCATTGAACGACTTATGACCTCTGCAGAAGTTGAAAACTTCACATTTGCAGACCAAGATCTCATGATTGAGCATTTCAAAGGGATGTGGAAACCTCTTCCTTGGTACTACAATGCACTTCGGACGTTACAGGTTGTCCATCCGAAAATCTGGCGTGATGAGGAAGTTCGATGCCTGCATTACATTCTTCCTGATAAACCTTGGAAGGCGAGGGTGCCGGACGAAGGTACTGGTAGTCCCTTCGATGAAACTAACCGGTGGTGGTGGACACATTTTGAGAAACTGGGCGAGGAGCTGCGAGGAGCAGATCCTGAAGGATGGAAATTAGTTTCTGCCAACGTTGCAGCCAAATGATGCCTACAGAAGCGGATTTAGAATTAGACCTCTATCGCACAGGAAGAGAGCCCTCTGACTTATTATCTATGCACCTACATATACTATACATTACAATACCCTAGCACAGATGACTACGTCCTCCAAGCAACGTGCACCTGGTCAGTGCGGAATCTGAATTCGTGTTAGATATCAGAAGGGACACAGGCAACGCCCACATACCTTTGAGTGCAGGTGCTTTTAGTCAAAGGTGTGCTATAGCCCATCCTAAAGCCGAGGAGACCTGCCTGAGCAATCATAATTCCGTTGTCTATGCAGAATCTGATGGCGAGTCAGGCTAACTTGACATGTAGCATCATTCTCAAACACACCTCTCGTCGGTAGCAAAAATTTGCCCGTGGCGTTCGGCGGCCATTATCCCCATCATCTCCTGGAGTCGTTCATTGCCTGTTAGAAGGGGATGAATGATTTTACATCATGCAAATATATTGAAAACATACACCCGACACCACCGACAATGAGCACCTCTTTACTGCCGATGTGTGCCATGGCACGTTCAGTAATTTCCACTAGCATCGCGAAAACTGTTTCCTGCAAGGAGAAACACAAGTCTGCAGGGGTGATAATGTCATCTTCTGAGCTATCGGCTACTCCCTCGGGTCGGTAACGCTTGTCAAAGGTATAAGCCTCAATAGAAGTTAAGATCCCCGAGAGACTGATATCCATTCCCTTGGTGGCATACGGTATTGGCACTAGTCGTTTACCCCTACCTATAATTCAGTATTGTATTGGGAGGACGAAGCGAGAATGACGGACTTCTTTGCCTCTTGCTCGATATTATATCCGGGACTCGGATCGTTGCTTAGATTGATCACTCGTGCAAACCGGTCGAGGCAGTTTCCGACAGCGATATCGAGTGTTTCTCCAAAAATACGGTAGCATTGGCGAGAATATGCGATGACCTGGGTGTTTCCTCCGGAAACATACAAGACAACGGGGTTTTGGGCTCCGGTGATCTCACGTCCCATCTCGATGTCTGTTAGAAGGTGAAGCATGCGACGCGGTCGGCGGTTGAGTACTTACGGCCAACACAATGGTTCACGCCAACAAGTGGCTTGTCGTACAAAAGAGAAAGTGTTCGCGCAACGAGAGCTACCGACTGCAATGGCGCACCCATTCCCGGACCTAAAAAGTAAGGTTACATTCATCACAATCTAGAATTACTTCGGAGAGGAGAACAACCTTTCGTAAAGCATACGCAATCTATATCATGCATTGATACATTAGCCTGCTTCAAACAGTCGTCGATGACTTTGAGAGCCCATTCGCGATGATGGAGTGCGGTATCTCGAGGCTGGAATCCTTCTCCCGGAGGCGTGATGTATGTATGTCGAATGTTCGACAACACTGTAACCGACCCATCTTCAGTGTGCTTGATTATCCCAGCGCCGAGTTTGTTCGCTGATCCTTCTAGTCCAAGTGCTAGATAGGGACGATCTGTGGCAACTTGAGCATATCTACGTTACCCTGCGGCTGCGACATTTCGTACCGGGCGCCTTTAGTGGTGATTTCTTTTTTGTCCGTCCCGGCATAAGGGAGTAGAGTAGTCCTTAGTTGATCAGATCAGGGTCGATTCGAAGATCCAAAAAGGAAACTACAGCATCTCAAGCTCAAGTACGACCAAAAGTACAACAAACTAGTCAAAATAATTCCTCCAAAGTGAGATTAAGTACAACTGTCAGGTAGGGGTATTGTGGGTATACATCTATGTACGCGGAGCTATTTTTTTGTACCAACAGATGACCTATAAACTTAACATATACTCATCTTTCGATCATAGGTGACTAGCACTCGAAGCGGTGATTCCACCCAGGCTAGTTGTCGTCCTTCGGGTACGTGTATGACTGATATTTTCCCCTTCATCTTGAATTTCCCGCCGCCGCTTTGAAGGAGAGACGGACACAGTTTTCTGCTGCGGACCGTTAAGGAGGGCCATTTCCAAACTGCTTGAAAGTTCGTGATCAAAGTCCACACATTTGAGAAGGACGCAAGGAACAGTGAGCACTCCTTCGTCGTACAAATTCTTTATCTTTTCCGTCGGCCTAGTGTCCTTTGTCTTTTTCTTCGTCGTTTCGGAGTAAGTCGACTGAACCTGTTGAATGTGTCAATGAAAGTTCCCTGATATTCGTAGTGTCTTACAAATGGAGCGAGAGTATTCCATTCCGTCACCATCAAAGGTTCTACATGTGTAGCAGTGTAGCGCCCGAGATAGCGGAAACGTCTTGCAGGGCCCTCTTTGACACCAACAAAGAGCGTATAGAATTCTCCCTTTCCCACAAAAGCGTCTTTGTCCACTCCAAGGCCTACGAAGATATATCCATGCTGTCCGGGAGTGGTAGGACACCAAGGGTTATGCTCCAAGTTAGGGCACAGATAGCAGTCTATTCCATGCTTTTGAGCAAGTGCTGTTTGACTGTTCGTAACTCTAGAAAGACCGTATGTTCGACAACTATGGGATTCAAGGGTCGAAAGCTAACGGACCTGACAATAAGAGGCTGAATACTACCACCAATGTTTGCCCCCAAGAACGCCCGAGTGTACGAGGTGTTGGTGCTAGTCACAGCACTCGAAGCAGGAGGGATGACTGTGTCAAAGTCTCGTAAGGCTTTCAGTCGGTCATCTGGTATATCGGTGATATATGAGGTGGTATTATTCGATGAGATGCCAGCATCATCCAATGTTGTCAACAATGACTTCTTGGGCCGCAGCGTGCGAGTGGAAGATTGGCGATCAATGGGAAGTGTAGCTTCTTTTTCCGCTCCAGAATTGCGATTTGGATTTCCCTTCAAAATCAGAATGTAAATTTCTAACATATCGATTAGCGCACATTTATGTACTACCGTTGCGTGTAATCTTGTGTTAATGGTCTCCAAAACAGTTTTACCCGTGTGTTTCATCTCAGAGACGACGGCCGCGAGCTTCTGCTCCAACTGATTGTTCACGGAGCGCTCTTTATTGACTGTTTCTTGCAAAGCTTTTATCTGAAAGGAAGATCGACCACTTGTTGACCAGGTCCATATTGATTTTTTCTTACCTCCACGCCCTGAGTCTGAATTGTAGCAAGAAATTCGGGTACTGATCGTCCGTCGAGCGACCAATGTCCATTCATATTACTGCCCATGTTTGGTGTAGTGGCCTGTAAGATGGATGAATACTACAGGCACAAAACAATTCACGAACACACACATTATCTGGAAAGGCTTGAGCAGCATAATTGTTTCTCAGAACAGTGGGTAAGTGCACTTGTTCAAGACGAGTTCGAATTTCGAAAAGCTCGAATTCTAATTCTTGGTTGCGCTTCTTGACAAATGCCATTTCTGCATTTGCAGCAGTGAGCTGTGCGTAAAAGTGGACCTCATGAGTGCCTGGATGTTTTCGAGAGATAAAACGCACTGATTCCTTCACGCTGTTGTATTCCTCTTTCGCTTTGTTGAATCCTATTTCAGCGGTTTGTAACCTGATGGTCAAATCCGTCTGCCATTCATGAGGCTGCATTCCGAGTTGGCCTGGAAAGCCAATGGTTAGATCGACGCGTTGACAGCGACAGTTAGCGCGCTATAAAAAAAGATTTAATCAGCGGCGGCTGTTGGGCTTGTGGTCAGTGCCTACTAACCTCTGTCTCAGCAGAATCGACGCGTTTCCTGAGGGTCTCAATTTCTCGACGCGCTTCAAGTAGCTGTTCGAGCACCGAATTCAAGAATGCATCCCTGCTGGGATTCCAGTTAGGATTAGCTACGGTAGCCATGGATTGGATGACACGTTCTGAGCGAGATGTTGAGACGTGTGCTTGTGTGGGAGGATGTGAGGAAGGTAGCTTAAAATTGCTTCCGCTTGACATATTTCTCAGGGTACTTGCGCGCGTGATCTGTAACTAAGTATACGAGCGGCATTGAGACAGTGGAACTTATGCAGCACAGTGCAAAAGATGAGCAAAGCGGGTTCAAAACATAGTGGTACGAGGTCAGAAAAGTCTAAATAAGTGAAGACGACGTAGAATAATGGAACTTAACGCAGAAACCCAATTTACAGCATGAATGTCAAAGGGTTTTCGAGATATCCTTTGAAGGCCGACATCCATCTGGCCGCAACCGCCCCATCAACTGTCCGATGGTCAGAGCTCAACGTCACCTTCATGATCTGTGCAGTCTTGAAGCCGCGCTCCTCCTCAGGTGCAGGGACGATGGTTGCTTGCGTGGAACCAACAGCAAGAATGCATGATTGAGGAGGATTGATAATGGCCGTGAAATGAGAGACGTCGTACATGCCGAGGTTAGAAATCGTGAATGTACCACCCTAAAGTGGATCCTATGTCAACAGAAAGAAATATAGCAGTGTTGAAAAGACTAACCTGGTAGTCTGATGGTGCCAGCTTTCCCTCGCGCGCTTTCTTCGCAAGGGCTTTGGCCTCAGTAGAGATAGTAGCCAAGCCTTTAGCGCCTACATCTCTGATAATGGGTGTGATAAGACCAGAAGGGGTGGCAACAGCAACAGAAATATCCGCCTTCTTGTATCTAAGCAGAGTTTGAGCACGTTGTAGGTGATAATTATACATCACACTCACGTCCGTATGACTTCACCGAGGAACGCGGAATTTGCCTCTGGAACATCGGCTAAGGCACAAGCGACCGCCTTGACAACAAAGTCATTGACGCTCAACTTGGCACCTTTGTCTGCCAAGGTCTTGTTGAAGACTTCGCGCAGTTTAAGAACCTTATCCATCTTGATATCAACCGTAACATAATAATGAGGAAGCTCCTGTTTGGACTGCGTCAGACGGGTGCCAATGGTGCGGCGCATATTTGAGATGGGTGTGTCAACATAGTCAGGGACGGCAGCAGCTGGTGGTTGGCTAACTGGTGGCGCGGTGGCGGATGGCTTATAGCTTTCGACATCTTCGCGAATGATGCGACCAGAAGGACCGGATCCCTTAACCTTTGACAGTGGGATACCGCGTTCGAGAGCAATCTTCTTAGCGATGGGAGAAGCAAAAATTCGATCGCCGGAAGGAAGTTCAGCTTTGATATCCTCCTTGGGTCTCGGTGATGATTCAGTTTTCGGAGTAGGCTCGGACTTGGGCAGTTCAGTCGGCTTCTCCTCTTTCGGTTTTGAAGAAGAGGTGGCTTTCACCGCAGCGTCAGCAGCGCCAGACAGGTCATCTCCTTCTTCTCCGATGATTGCAATGGGAGTGCCCACTAGGATACCTTTCGTGCCATCTTGAACCTGGTGAACTCAGCTAGAGAGTTGGAAATAAATAATTCAAGCCAATACGTACCATGATTTTTGCAAGAATACCGTCGTCCTGGGCCTCAACGTCAATTGTGGCCTTGTCTGTTTCCTGAAGTGAACCGTGTCATTACTTTCTAACAATATGAACCTACAACACGGCTCACCACCTCCAACAGGACATCGCCTGACGAAAAGGATTCACCTTCTTTTTTCTTCCACGACGCAATCCCTCCTTCTGACATTGTAGGACTCATTGCAGGCATATTGAAAGGCGACAGCGCGTGTCTCCGGGCGGAGACATGGAAGCCTGGAGAATAATGAGAGCAGTCTATAGAGTAAGATATGTGCACATACGACGCGCGAAAATGCGAGCAACCGAGGTGGCCATGGAGAGAGACAGAAGATGAGGGTAGGTAGCTGGCACACCTGGAATTATTTTGCAGGTACCTGCCCAAAATGGGTAGCGTTACCCCAATGACAAATTTCTGGCAAAATTTAGGTACAAACTTTAACGCATTTTGACCGATATTTCGGACTTTGGCTTTGTCCATGTCGTCTGATTTAGTACTTCCAGGACAACCTATACCGCTTCCTCGCGGCCCTGTTCCCTGTCTGGGGCGCGGTATTTACACAAAAGACGACCAAGTTCGCGCCAGTCTCGCCGGCACGCCCCATTATGATGGTTCCGTTGGTGTTATCCTCACTTCACCGCTTGATATCTGGAACTGTTCCTGTAGACTTTGATGATATCCCGGGTTAAGCCCCACCCTCCAGCCCCGAATTCTCTTGTTCTTGGTTCCGTAACGCGGTTGTCTCCAGTGCAAGCTCTGCTGTCAATATCGGTCGTAGACGGCATTCCACTGCCTCTCGGAGAAGAGTTCACTGGCGTCATTCGTTCCCAAGATGTCAGAGCCACAGAAAAGGACAAGGTCAAAATAGGCGACTGTTTTCGAGGCGGGGATGTTGTTCGAGGACAAGTCGTTCGTCTTCAATCGCATGCGTTGGTCATCGCTCACCAAGAAGCTAGATTTCTCTAGGAGATGCTCGAAGTTATTTCATCTCGACTGCTAGAAACGATCTCGGTGTTATATTCGCTACGAGCGAGGCAGGTATGTCACCCTAATATTTGGAAGGGTACAGACTTATGCGCAATGCAGGAGCAACCATGGAACCTGTCTCTTGGGTTTCTATGCGGTGTACGAGGACGGGGAAGATTGAAAAGCGCAAGTGTGCCAAACCCGAGGGACTGTAGTCGTCTCGTTGATACTTTGAATACATAATGTTGTAAATTCATACATTGTACTTGAGCAATCCATCGAGTGGGCAAATTCCAAAAGAGGCAATTTGACCTCAACAGGACCGCTTGGTAACCGTGGCATCGACTTACCGCCTCTCCTCGTTCGTCAAGTTCTCGTCATCGTTCGCTGTCGTCCAATGGCTGCCGTTCTGTTGACTAACGACGCTCTGAGGAGAGAAAGGGTCATGTCAATGGACGATACTCAGCTTGGGTGCGTTCTCTTCGTCTCATGTCTACAACGTTGGCTCACTGCATGCGCAGCTATTCCCCGTCAACCGACTGGCGAGCAAAGTACAATGAGGTGAGCGCTCTTCCATTCAAATTGTCGCAACATTTCGACCGCCCTTTACAAGGTGGCAGACATGCTAGCAGAAACTCGTGCGGAACTGGACGACTTTCATCTTGCCAGTAAAGAACTTGAAGCCGAGTTAGAAGATGAGCTGCAGAGGACAGAGAAGGCACAACAGGACCTGAAAGTGAAGGTGGCAAGGGCTGAAATAGAGCGGGACGAATGGAAGGTGCGTCCAGTCGTGTCTTGAGCTGTCGCAATTGAGCCAATTCTATCGCAGTCCAAATTTATGACTCTGCAGACCAACCACAACACAACGACAACGTCTCTGCAGCGCGAACTGGACAAGCTACGTCAAGATTACCAGCAGATTAAAGTTCAGCTTCGCGAACTTGAAATGGGAAACGATGATTTGGAACGGACGGAGCGTGCAGTCTCGTCAAGCCTGGCTGACGCTGAGGCGAAGTATTCCCGAGCTCTCGAGGAAAAAATACTTCTAGAACATGAACTCCTCGACAAAGCTAATCTCGAAGAGCAATGCCAGCGGCTCAAAGACGAGCTGCGAGGTGAGTTTCGCTTTCGTCCCCACGTAATATCGCGCTCAAGTATTTCAGATGCGAATATTGAAGTTTCAGTCCTGAAGGATCAATTGGCTGCTCAAGCTAACTCATCATCACGAGAATCCATATCGTCCCCGTCTTCAGCTCCCGTCCTTCGTAACTCCAGTGACGACCTCTTCAACACCCCCCCTCCCGCCGATCTACAGCTATCTGAGCTAGACCGAAGCTCCGATAGCTTGCTATTATTCGACAATGAAGTCACACCGAAGAAGCGAAGTGCGTCTAGACAGGCAGGGCAATCTGTGTTATTGAATCGCGCTGGCTTCCAGCCTATGACATCGACTCCCCCGAGGTCAACTGGGATACCCCGTTCGACATCAATACCATCTCCATACTCGTCGTCACGAGTGACCAACCCATCGCCCATAACTCGCAAAGTTTCAACTTCCAGTACCACTTCATCAACGAGCACCACATCCCGGAGTAAAGGTGTTCAGATGGTGTCTGAAATGCGGGCTAGAGTCAGATCGCTGGAACAGAAGATTCATTCCCGTGTGCCTCGACTCCGAATGGGAAGCGTCACGAACCGGTTAAGTGCCAATGCTCCAATTCCTAACACCAACGGAACCCCCACCTCGTCCGGCCCAAGCAAATCCATCATAGGGAGGACTAGCTGGGACCCCTTAAACCGACGCAGCTCCGAATCTAGATGCAGCATTGACATTGAGAGTGAAAAGAAGAAGGACAGTCCAGGAGATTCGTCTGGATGGGTTCTCATTATGGAGGACTCGCCTCCTCCACGCAGAGATACAGATAGGGAGCGGCGACGACTATCTAGCCCCTCCAGGTCTACATCTTTCCGTCCCAATGCATCTGCATCATCTGCTTCTCCCACGTTGAGGCTGAATAAAACTGGGTTATCACAGAGCACAGCAGGTGGTATGAGACGACCACAATCAAGGCTGTCTATCGGCAGCTCAGCTACAACATCCAGTACTGTTCATACCCCGACTTCTCGACCATCTACCCCCACTTTTCTTCCCACTCCAGCAGGGGGCTCAAATGGTCACTCTTCCGGACTGGGACTTAAGCGGTCTACAGGCCCTGCGGGTCACCCGCGATTACAAACGAAGCGTTCCTCCTTAGGATCGAGTACCTCTGCAATGCCGCCGCCTCCTGCACCCCGAAATAAGCCACGGCCGGTATCTAGCACTCCCATGAACTCCAGATCGAGGAGTTCGACATATGAGACTGGGAAAGCCCTTCCTTCACTTCCTTCTGACGTCTCTGCAAATGTGACAGTGCGTCAAACCAGGATGCCTTTGTCTGCGTTATCGCAGAGTCGAATTGGCCGCCCAAATGGAGGTGGAGGTACTCGGCGAGAGAGCGCCGAACGACGTGACTCCGCAGACGGAGCGCTTCGAACAAGCGATCTTCGAGCAAGCGATCTTCGCCCTAGGGCGGGCAGTGGCTCTACGAGGTTTGGGAGAAGTGTATCTTAGGTCAGGTTGTCTCTTCGTGTTCGTTGTTTGCTGATGGCACTTTTGTGTTTTCGACTCCCATATTTATCTATGTTGCCTTGTTTTCTGTCATCCATTTTAATTACTACCGGATATTTTGCGTTAGGCACTTGATCACCGTCACATTCATTATGTATCGTAATACCTTTACTTATCTTTCACGATGAAGTGCTGAAAGCGACATATCCTATACATTCCCTTTCTGCCAATCGTAGAGGACGCAATACGAGTCGTCTAATGGGTGTAATTCGAGGGCAATGGATATCATTATTGTTTCGAGCTTTCAGTCGAGAAGAACTTGCAAGTAATAATTTAAAGTCCTGACTCGATCAATCATAGCACGTGGCCTACCTTTATCCGCTACCGTCATGTCCCAGCCAGAAAGGTCATTGAACCATCAA
Organism: Armillaria fumosa; assembly: GCA_030407015.1. Classification (NCBI taxonomy): domain Eukaryota; kingdom Fungi; phylum Basidiomycota; class Agaricomycetes; order Agaricales; family Physalacriaceae; genus Armillaria; species Armillaria fumosa. The sequence goes on from JAUDYM010000001.1 coordinate 2,305,070, forward strand.
GTCGTTCTTGAGGAAGACGAGTACACGGCGGCACTATCTCATATTATTGCACGAGATTTCTTTCCGTCACTCGCTCATCTCGATGCAACAAACGAATACTTGGATGCCCTCGACACACGCGACCCGCATCTCATTACCGCTTCTGTTCGGCGAATTGAAGAGCTGAATGTTACGCCTGCGCCTCGACGTGCAGCGCCAAATCAGACTCCATCTCAGACTCCATACGGTTTGGGCAGTGCCCCATTCGATACTCCCCTTCGCACGCCGTCTGTACGTGGCGAACCGCCCCAGAAGCGCCCTCGCTACGACACCTCTGTCAGCCTAGATACATTCCAGGCGCGCTATACATCCGAAGATAACTCTAGTTTCACCCAGATATTGGACAGTGAGAACCAAGCACGGAAAGAGAGATGGGAGTGGGCATGGGACGCTCAGAAAAGAGTGGAAGGACACAAGCTCAGAGTAGAGGCGGCAAGGGAGAAGCTGCTATTGGAAGGTCCAGCAGAAAGTAGCTCACGGCCTGGTGTGCGGGAAAAGGTGATGATTGAACCTGCGAAACCTCCGGCTGGTCTAATAACCAACGGCGACGACGACGAGAAGGAGGAGACCCCAGATGAGAACGAGGGGAAAGAATTGGCTGTGCGAGAGTCTGCTGACGACCAGCATGTTTCGGTCACCGATGTGATGGCTCCTAGGAAGGATACTCGCCCTGCCGGTGTCGATGGATGGAATTTCAAGGTGACAACTGTTCCTGACGTATTTACGCACCCCTCATCCAGTTATTAGGCTCGAAATTCTTTAATGTTTCCACCGGATGCTGATGAATCGCCGTATCACAAAGCGGCGCAAGGCAATATCAAATCTACGCAGGATCCCAAAGTGGTCGTCTACTCAAGTACTCGATTGCAAGAGGAGTCTTCATCTGCGTCCAGGGGTCTGTCTGCGCCACCAAGTCCTACTCGCAGCCGCATCGACGCCGCCATTAAAGGCACATCATGTACGCGAGTTTTAGCATATCAAAATGAAATCTTTTCTGACAGTAGTTTTTCTAAGATCATCCTCGTTCTCCGACCATCAATAATTTCTCACTCGTACCCAACTTTCCTTCACCGACACCCTCTGAGTTGGGGCCAGCAGCAGTCAAAGAACTTATGACATGGGGGTCACTAAGTGCCACACCAAGGATCATATCTCAGAGCGATGACCCAGCAGACCTCCCGCCTCCCACTACACCATTTCACCTTCCTGCTCCCTCTGCAAGAGAGCGGATATCTCAGAAACTATCAAATGACGCTTCCAAAAGCCTTCGTGCCAAAGCTGGACTGCTGGGTCTTAGTCGAACGCCTGGTGGACCTTCACGAACTCCAATAGGTAAGAAGGGTACAATGCTGCCGCCATCATGGACGCCACGCAGGTCTGAGGCTGCAGGTAATCTAACACCAGCAGCGAGGCGACTATTAGACCGAACGACAATGGGTACATTGGCATCAAGACGGGCTGATGCGATGGAAAGGGTGGCAGGATGGACTGCCGGGCAGAAGGATATGAGTAAAGTACGATGGACACCCACACCAAGCAGTGGAGTACGACGATAATGAATAGTATATTTGTATCCGACCCAGTATACAGCTAACTTTCTGACACTCGTCGCCGTTTACTTTGAGGTTCCTGGCTATGCTGTAATACGTCCTCACCGGTGGGGGGTTCACGCTTCTTCTCGTTGGCTGAGTCTGCTTTGACTTGTGATGTTTTCGCGACAGGCGCCGACTTGCCTTTCTTTTTCACGATGACACCTTTAAGACCCTTCTTGATGTCCTTCTTTGGAGCGATTGTGGGTGGAGAGACAGCCGCTTTAGTATGGATAGGTGGAGGATTAGATGCACTGGTCCTTGCTGCTACAGCCCTAATGCAAGCAAGATATAGTTGGATTAATGAGCAGAAAGCGGCGACGTACTCCTTGAAGCTCTTCACTTCTTCTCCATCCAGCTGCTTTCGTTGTCTTTCTTCTTCCAGCTCCCTTTCGCGTATGGAATCGAGAAACATTATCTCATCTTCCTCTAGGGCGCGAAACTGGTTGGCTGATCAACAACATATCAGGATGAGCATCTGAAGATACTGATAAGGGGGGGACCTAGTTTAGTCTTTTCCTCGTATTCCTCTTGCTTTGCAATCTAGAACAGCGAATATGAATAGAGAGAAAGAGGAGAAAAGGTGTGGCGTACTTTATTGGCGGCTAGTTTCTAGGCATCATAACCAGGTCACCAAAGGGAGAGTCAATACGGACTTGGGCCAGAAGTAAGAAAATACACACTTCAGCCAGACTACGACCGTCATATGAATCCTCGACTTGCTGCGGAGGCGGTTCCTGCCCCAGTCTCGACCATGTTAGACAGTGTACCTGGTCGTGCGAGAGCAAGGATACCTGGCATAAGCTGCCTTCCACTGCTCTTCACGTTTTGATTTTGCCGATTCAATATCGTCCTGAGAAACGAAGCGCGAGCCAATTACGCCAGAGGAGAGGGAAGGAATAGCTTCCTCCATGATGATGGTGGACGTAAGCCAAGTTGGTCAAAGTTCGCTGGATGTCTGATCGGTTGCTATTTAGGGCAGCTTGACCCGGGGTGAAATCACGGATTATACTCAAACGTTGACCATCTGTGTTATGCTCAAATGAGTTCGTCGCCAGCTCGTCCCCCGTCGTCGTCGACGACGACGAGCATGCACAAGCATACCAGCATACGCAGCAACCGTCCGACTGTTCCTACCATCTCCACTGTCGTCACTGTTCCTCGTAATGCCCTTTTCATTTTCTAGTGTGGGGCTCCACTGACTCGTCGTTGTCTAGCATGGGCAAAGGACGAGCCTCCATCGCCAAAGGAGCAGCCTTCTATCTCTGATTTTCATTATGTTTCTGAGTCGCGTCCCTCCGACATTGGTTCATTCCAATCTGTCGCTTCCCCGAGTCGTTGGTGGACATTTACCCATCCCTGGCCAACACATTACGGTACTACAAACCATCCAGATGACCCCTCGAAGTCGGAGAAGAAGCCCCAGAATTCTTTCAAGGACCGTTCCATGGCTTGGCTTCCGTCGACTGCCACCGCCTTTCGGGAGGGCTCGTCCTTTGTTCGCCGTGGTGAAAAATCACCAGATTCTCCAGAGAATACCCAACGTCATCGCCGTGACTGGAACCTGTCAATCTCTCTTCCTAACCCCGTTGCCAACCCGCTCACTCTTACCCACAATGCCACCCCCGGCTGGGAGACACCTTGGACTGCACGACCTACCGCCCAAGGTCCGTCGCGGTCTGAAGGGAGGGATGACGGCTACGGCTTTGGGGATGTAGAACATGCTTCGTCGTCGACGGGCAGCCAGGATATCACCGTCTGGCAGCGTCGAAAAAAACGTTTCAGGGCATTCATCTTGTCTAATACCTATGTTCCTCTGGTATTATCATTTCTCCTTCCTTCACTACCCTTTTAATCGTGTTTTTCCTACAGCTTTTTCGTTTTATTAACCTCACATTTACAACCATTGCTCTTGGCGTCGCTATAAGAGTGCGTCAGCGCGAACGGGAATATGGCATCATGGGTGCTCTTGGCAGCTCCCCGTATGTTTTCTGATCGTCTTGCTTCTGCAATCACCGCTTACGGTAGCTTCCAGCACCCTCGTTATAATTTTTGCTCCGTTAACGCTAGTACACGTCTTGACAGCAGTATACGTGCGTGTCTTTTCTTGGTATGCATGTTGCAAGAATCTTATGATTTTTACTAGCTTGAATACTTCGGCCGTCCCCTAGGTTTGTGGCGTACTTCGGGGAAACTGGCGCATACACTATTAGAAGTGCTTTTTATATGCGCTTGGTCGGCTGCCCTCTCCCTATGCTTCGACAATTTCTTCACTTCTCTAGTTCCATGTGCCTCGCCGTCCGCCACCTCCTGGTACAACAAACTTCCTCGCCCAGCCAGCAACCTCCCTACTTTCGAAGGCAGCGTGGGTGATACCCTTTGCGATAGCCAACTCGCTCTGATATGTCTCGTCGGAGTTGGCCTCCTGATGTATTGCAGCAATCTGGTGATAAGCCTTTTCCGAATATTTGAAAAGGTCAAATATCACTCCACCGCCACTGGGTTTTCATGACGCTCACGACGATCCACACATCCCTATCGCTATATGCGTCTTTCATCCAATTTGTATCAGTATGGCAGTCCTCCTTCCTCCCATTCCTGCATCTACTCGGTCAAGGTACCCTTTTCTTCGCTATTTATCCTATTTAACAGTTGTATCGCCTCTTCGATTTCGTTCGTTCCTTTTGTTCTCAATCGCATATTCACGCAGACCCCGCTACCAAAAAGACATCCATCTCATTCGTCAACCTACCTTCATTTTCATCTATTGTACTCATAGAAATACACTGTAACGCAGTATGACTTGGCGATAAAGCACCACGGACCTAGCCGATACGGGAAATAATCGTTATATTCTACCTATGTCTACATTCAATCTCTACTCCCCATCCGCAGTCTCTTCTAAGAGTATGTGTTCTCCATCAGTATTAGTCTTGTCCATGCCGACTATGAGGAAGCCAACGAAGACCATAATAGCTCCGAACACAACTTTGGCGCGTACCAAATGGTCTAAGAATAGGTCCCCAATCACCGCAAGCGGGATCGTAAGGCTGAGACCAACGGTGACAACCAACGGGGTCGTCTTTAACATTGAAAGCACATATAAGTAATCACTTGACCAAGTTATTGCCATCTGAAACGAGGTATGAGTTGTTATAGATCAAAGTTAGGTTGAGACGTACATTAATGATTAAAATAGTGATTGCCTTGCTACTGCTCGGCCATTCAAGCGTTTCCACGCCCGTTACGTGGAGCAAGATCCCGATAGGCCAAGCAGCAAGTATGTTGAAAAGACCCACGAACCCAAAGAAGAGTTGCATGTCAATTCTAGACTCTGACTTTATTCTTACTTTGAGCAAGATGACATAAAGTGCATAGAACACGGCAGAGATGAGTGCCAAGGTGTCCCCCAAGATGGCATGCGGCGCAATAATTTCGTCACTTGCAACGGATTCCGACGAATCCGAAACTGAAACGAGAAGCACTCCTGCAAAACTGGTATCTCTTCGTGATGAAACAACCTGTTACGAGGAGAGAAGGAAAGCATACCTGGTTAGAACAGCGCATACTTTCTTAACAGTAAGCGTTTCCACATTGAACACCCGACCGATACCCAACGTGAAGAAGCCTTTGTAATTGGTCAGATAGCGCGCAATGAAGAGGACAGGAAGACATACCGCTCATACTGGATAAGATAGTAGCACTAGCGACACTAGTGTAGTCTAACGATGCATTAACGGCCCAATTCGCGATGAACCTAGGTATTCGTGAGGTCCTTCCATACACAATCAATCTACGACGCGAAATAAATACCAGAGTGAGCAGAACAAAGAAGCTAATTTTGCCGTTTCTTGCGTCGTAAGAGGACGCATGTCAAGTGACGGCATTATTGCGCCAAGGCTCGAATCTAGAGCCTGTACATCGTTCAGGATTGAGGCAGGCAGAACACCATTAAGTGTGGGAACTATACCTCAGAGTCCACTCCGACTTCCCCGGCGAGGGATTCGTATCCTGGGGCTGACACAGAGTTTGAACGTAAATGATGATTGCATAAACTTGAGCATACCACGTTGCTTTGAGTCCCGGTAGTATCCCCATGCCCGCTTGATCAGAAAGGGAAGGAGATAAAGAGAAAAAGCGCTCGTGTTGAGATATGTTACTCTGCGTAGTAAGTTGAGCGATTAGCAAATTGAGAGGACGAGGAAGGCTGACAGAAATGGTTTCTCATATCCACCCTCGAACATATCCTAACCACATCAGTGAATGAGCTTGGTAAGAGTACATGAAGCGGCAATACCTGTGTAATGAAATTCGAGAACGTCCATAGTAAGACCACGACGAGGAGGAGCGCTATCCCAATAGTATAATCCTTGTGGCTCAATGGGCTCTCCTTTGATATGAGCTTTCCCCGGGACCTCGACTGGCTCCTCGAATGGATCAGCGGCTGGGGAAGCGGGGGCGGTTCCATCGCCAGACAGATCACAAATGTAGTGGTGCAAGATTAGGTCAAGATTCGTTTACCGCTCACGCGAGCCAGCTTTCCATTTTGGGACATCACCTCTGCAGAAATCTCTCACTTGCATTCAATGGTACGGCACACGCTGGTTGTTGTGTATCCTTTGTAACATCGCTTTCACAGCCAAAAGATCCCAGACAACGAACGGTAGCACACGCTCTATCTGCCAAGCGCCATGAAAATGTACCTGCACAGGATAGCTCGGTGCGTCAAACTGCTCTCCTTGGCGATGGACTGTACATTTCATAGCTGTTGTATTAGTTTACCTCAACGGCACTATCCGAGCCTAGACTGAAAAAGAAAGACAAGCATCAGTCCAAACACCAAACCTTTATGCAGCGTCCGTGCTTGTCTTGTGCATGTCAATTAATCTGACGGATAGTGATTGTATCCAGGCCTCGAGCTATCTCATCAACCCTATTCTAAATCACACGCCAGACGTCTGAAAAGAAAAGCCAAAGAACAAGTTGCTAATGGTATGACAGACATCCAAGACGCTCTTCCCTCTCTGGACGGGGAAGAGACCAGTAACGACGCGACAAAGAGCAAAGATGATCAACACCCTCCAGAAAAGTCACGAGGAGGTCAGATAGGCAAAGGAAAGAGTTCAACCTATACCAGTGCTCAGCGGAAACGGGCATTGTAAGTCCGTTGTCCGTCCGATTCCTTCTTAATTTAACAAGCCCTTAGAAAATTGGAGCAACTACGGCATCCCCTCATACTCAGTAATTCTAAATTTGCCACGAACCCGTTCGAAACTATCCGAACGCACGCTCAAAATACACTGTTGCAGCATGCTGCGCCTTCATGATATTGACCCTCAATGTATCGCCAAGTTTAATACTTCCTTTTCGGCGTCCATACCTAGTTATACCTGCGCATAGCTTTTCTCATCATAAATGCTGAGCAGTCCGAGGCACAGAGGGGTATATAGATGTGCTTGTTCCATACCAAATTACATATTAACAAATGTATGGGGTAACTGTTAAGAGTTTAAAATGAATCAACAAACCAATGCATCGTAAGTGAGGGCAAAACTCAATAAGATGGACGTTAATCATCTCCGTCCTCGCCTATACCGGCGCTCCAGACCGTGCTTCCACTACCGCTACCTCCCGCGCTTCTTCTACTCCGACGGCCACTCCGAGGTGATATCTCAGTGAATCCACTGCCAGATCCACGGGCAATCTCTGCACTCAGCGATCGTTCATGAGCGTCCAAAGCAGCGATAGAGTTCTGCGCTTCAGCTTGCTCTAGTGCTTCCTGAGTTAGATCCGAACCAACTCGAGCGTGGTCACCATTGCCCAAAGAAGGGCTGGAGTTAAGAGACGAGGTTTCTGAATTGTCCGCGGTTGTAGACCGCGAATTAAACCACGAAAACCGTTTGGAGGTAGTAGTGGAAGTGGAAGTAGAGGTGGAGGTAGGTGGCGACAGAGGGGTGTGGGAGGGAGTAGGAGACGAGAAAGACTTCTGTACAAGCGCAGGCGACTGTGGTTGAATACCCATGAGTTTCAAGGTGGCATTCATCCTCTCCCTTTCCTTGCGGTCCTCCTCGTCTTCCTGCGTTTCTAATTTCCTGGCGCCCGTAACAGGGTTTGCACCAGGTGTGAGTGTTAAAGGTCGTAAATTGGCCTCGGGCTTCTTGTCTGGTTGATTGAAGATTGAGAAGCTCTTCCAATCAAATGAAAGAGACCGGCGCTGCGCTTTAGGCATCGGCGGTGAAGAGAGTTTGGGCGTCGCAGGTACAGCAGGTGAATTTAGACGTGAAGCCTCGGGGTTCGATGATGAGCGCCCGATAATGGCAGATTGAGGTCGCGGCTTGGATGCATTATTAGATTTAGGTACGGCTGTAGAGGGAGTAGGCGGCTCTTTGTCGTAGTCCACAGCCAAGACGTGTTCGAAGCCTTCTTGGGAAATAATACGATCAATGATCTTGGAAGCATAAAGCGACAGTGCCTTATTAGCATCTTTGAGTACCTTGACTTCGGTGCGGAGAGCATCAAGGTCACTGTTAGACACGTCGTTGTCATCCGACATTGATACATTTCTGCTATCTGAATCCTTCTTCGGCCGCTTGTTCTTGGTGTTCAAGACTGAACGATCGCGGTCGTCAATAGCGTTACCAGAAAGGATATCCTTGTTTTCAGCCCGCCCAAGCTCGGCTGCCAAATCAAGCCCAGGACCGGTAATGGGAAGATCCGCCAAGGACTCGCCCCGAGGACCGCTGCCCGGAGAATGGGATACGGATGCGCCACGGCTACGTCCATGTTTGGTGCTTCTGCCATTGCGCGACGAAACGGAATCGGTATCCCGAGGTTCTAAGCTTCTCTCGAGCTCCTGCTCGAAGGTGACCTGGGAGACTTCCTCTTCGTCAACTCGCTCGAGCGTGCTTCTCCCGATGCTACGAAGGCTTCCGACATCTGTGCTGTCCGCGTCGTTATCGTCTTCGTCATCTTGACTAGCACTGGCCATTTGCTTCATGACATCAAATTGTCCGCTGAGAGTCTTCTCTCTTAATAAGATCATGTAGCTCTCGTTCTCTTCTTGTAGCTCGTGATTAACGCGTTTCAGGTCGAGAAGCTGGGTCTGCAAGAGGACTAGCGTGCTCTGCAGGGAAGAATGAGAAGTGGATAGTGTGGATAGTTCCAAGCGGAGCGATGTCATCTCCGCAGGCTCCTGTTCTGGATCGTTCAAATCCTGCTTAGGCGTCTCGGGCCTGCGAGCTGCGACGGGTTCCTCTTCGTAGTCAGTTTCTACATCAGATTCAATATCGGGGGCAACAGCAGGGGCCGGCTGTTTCCTGGCTTGCGACAGGGATTGAATCCGAGATTTAAGGTGCTGTTCATTGTCGTAAAAAGCTTGACGCTCAGCGTCGAATGTCGCTGTCTAGAATGCACGTCAGGTACGAAGTAGCAACGGCTGTAACCACGAACCTGCTCATTGTATCGCCGCTGGATATCTCTCCTCTCTTTCTCTAATTCGCGTACTTGATCTCTAAGTTTCTCCGAGATATCTATCCGTTGTGCCAGTTCTATTTCCGAACGACTCTGCTCTGCATAGAGTTCGTTTAGTCTGACTTCCGCTGCATTCAATGCGGTCGTGAGTTGATGATTTTCGGACCCCAAGGCCAGTATGGTCTGCTCTTTGTCTTGAAGTTGGACGAGCAGCTGAAGAACAGAGTGTCAATAACATTAGAGACACGTCAGACCAGGGTTGGTACCTGTTCCCTTTGCTCGGTTTCATGCTTGAGAAAGTCTGAGAGCGACTCGCCAGCTGAAGAGGTTGATGGGCCCTTGATAGACCCACGGCGAGCTGGAGCTGGTTTCAAGTTGGACGAGACGCGAGGAGACATTGCCGAGCGTGCTGTGGCACCCCTTGCTATTGAAGGCGGTGGAGGCGGTGAAGGAGACGATGCCGATGAAACGCGGCGAGCAGCAGCATGGGTAGCTCTAGAGGAAGCTGCAGTGGTCATGATGATGGAGACGGCGGCCTGAGCAGGACGTGGGTGACGACTTGGAAGCTGGCCAGGAACTGCATACGCCTGGGTGTCGTCGCTGAGGGAAAGGCTGATGGTGCCACGTGGTCCGACGTTGCCTCATCCTGGATAATGGCATCCACTGCAATCCTCGACCAAGTTCCCTGCGAAACACTTCAGGCGGCAAGTCCCACTTTATGCCCGTAGCTCGTCGGCTAGCTGACATCAATTATTAGCTACTATCCTCCATTCGATCTTGTGAGCACTCTGTCAATTATTCCATTTGTTGATATTCATTCTTCTCAAGCAGAATCATCCACTATAGAATCCCTTTTCAAGCCTGGAGATGTTGTCGAGTTCCAAGGCCCCCCCGCCTCTGGGAAATCACATTTTCTATGGTACATCATCATACGGTGTATACTACCCTCTTTTCATGATGCAATTCGTCTTGATGGATGGGCCAAGGCTGCCGTCTTATTCGACACCGACAGCACATTCGATGTCTGTCGCTTCAGAACGATCCTATCATCTCACCTAGCCAAGCTTGGCGTGCCCGCAGTTTCTATCGGCCCAGTGATCCAGGCAGCCATGTCCAATTTTCATATCTTTCGTCCGGGATCATCCATGCAACTGGCTGCGAGTGTCGCCAATCTTCCTGCATACCATGCGACCTCTCTATCTGCCTCCGAGATTGGCCTAGTGGCAGTCGATTCAATGAGCACTTTTTACTGGCCGGACCGTTTTGCCGTAGAACAACTACGGTCTTTTGGGAAAGTATCTGAACCTAGTTCGTCCGTCTATCCCCTTCATAATATTGCTACCGTGCTAGAACGGTTCCACGTTTCCCATAATCCTCTCATCATCTTGACCAACTGGGGCCTCAACTTGGAACCATCATCACTATTCTATAAACAACACTTGTATCCCTTCCCTTCGAATTTTACCACGGAAGATAGACCCTCGATGGCAAAATTTTCCTCGAATCCTCCTTTAGCATCACCACTATCCCTGACCGCCCACATTACTTTTACTCCCGCCCGACACCGTCAAACAGGTCCACTCTCCTCAGATCAACCAACAGAAAATTTTGCAGAAATCGAATGTATATGCCGCTTCGTAGACAGGGCCCAATGTCGTTTCAGAATCAAAGTCACATCAGAGGATGTATCGTTGATATGAATCCGTTGATGTTCCCAAGCAGCCTATCTCAGACCACTGATTCCGTAACGTTACCAGTGCTAAGCGATCTTCGCTTGGAACTCTAAATACGAATGTCCGACACTGCTGACTCAATGGCAGTCTGATACACTGTTGGCGGCCATCTTGGTGAGCGTTCGCATCGTGAGAATTTATATGATTAATGAACTTGGTGAAAACTTCCATGGCTGTGTCGGAGGGCCACTGATGGTTAACAAATTTGAATGGATCTTTTTGACTCACGCCGCCGTTGTGGTGTTTGGTTTGTCTCTATCAGTGCGCTGCTAGCGATGCCTCGGCGTCCCCGTGAGACAGATGAGAATCTAAATTGCCGTCAACCTTGACAGTACTCGTTTATTCTGGTACCTCGGATGTAAACTTGTCGATGGATTGGTCCGCACTATCTCGAACGAGGGGGTTTGATATGCGAAAAACAAGAATGTTATTGATACAGTCGGTATTGCAGGCCTATTCGCGTGATGGATGCTGGTAAATAAATAACACTACAATAATAAGTGGAAAGCTATGATAGTTAAATATAATAGAATGTGTAGTAAGTAGAAGTTATAGGATAATTATAGAAAGGCGTAAAGTTCAGGAAATGAATGTCAGTACGGCATTGGCTTATCGCACAAGCCCATACACTTGATCGAGCTCGGTTTTGTATCGAGTCTCGACTTCTTGACGTCGAATATTACCCTTCGTCGCGGTTCGGGGTAAGGTTTGCCGATCTACGACGATAATCATATTCGGGGAGCTAATCCGCTCATGCAGATATCGACGAGAATGGAAGTGCCTCGTTTTGCGAATGATCTCTTTCTTCAGTCTGGATGGGTCGATGTCACCGACTGGTTCGACAAACAGGACGGGTGATGGCCGACCGGTCCCGACCACGATGCAGTCAGCGACAAGGTTTCCGCAAGTAGCCCGAACATTGTCTTCGATAGCTCTGTAAGCAAAGCGTTAGAAATCAGGTTCGCTTCGATGATTAATGCAAAAGACGTACTTGGTATCACAGCGTAAACTATTCTCCGACTTTATCCAGTCATCATCTCTACCACGGAAGACATACAAGCCGGGTGCAGCTTCTTGGAATAGATCCCCGGTGTGGAAGTGACCATCAGCGGCCCGGAGCGAAGGGTGGGGACAATCCCCGGATTCTGCCCGAATGATGAATTCCAGCATCCTCGCGGTGGACTGATGGCCGGCCTCGTTTTGCTCGGGGTGGATAGGCACGAAACTGTACGATACGCCTTCGAGTGAATGAAGAAGTGGTGCACTGGGATCGCATCCACCGACTGAGATGAGCGTCGCTCCGCACTCGGTGCTTCCGAACAGGTTCTGGAGACGTTTCTTTAGAACAAGGCGCGCCAAAAGAAAGGATTGAAACTCACTCTGATTGGAAGACCGCTGTGATACGCCCATTCTTCTTCTTCGCGCGGCAGGGCCATACCGGTGTACAAGACCTCGTCAAGGCCAGCGAGGAGTGACAAGAGCTTGGTGTCATGTCGAGAGGCACGAAGTTGCATGGCAAGGAAGGCAGCAAACTGTCGCAGCCGGTTAAGATGGCACCGATGGATCATGTCTACTAGCTCTTCAGGGGAGAAGGCTATCACTGTCGGCTGAATAACACATGAACCATGTTGTAGGGTACCAATTAGCACTGAAATACGCGTCAACAGATGTATGATGAAAACTTGGGGGATGAACGCACTGAATGATTGGCCAATATGACACATGCTTCCCCTGAAAGATATAACGAATGAGATACGCGTGTCAGATGAAGATGCACAAACTTACATCCAAGTGGTGACATCTTGGTGGTTTGGACTGAATGGTTTGGATATCTGGCTCGACTTGTGCACGCTAGCGTTCATCCATCTGTACGTGCAAGGAACAAGTTTTGGACTACCAGATGTGGAGCCGCTAGTGTGGAACATCAAGGCGATATCATCAGGTGCGCAGTGAGGCAGGGTCGGTAATGGACCTGCCGTAAGGGCAGCTTCCACTGAATTAAGGGCAAGATGTATAGGAAGGGAAGTGTTTTTCAAGACGTCTTGAAAGGAAGAATCGAAGATGAGAGCCTTGGCATTGGCGCGGTGGAGTAATTCAAAGATTACGTCTGGGTTGGGAAGGCGTAGACTGAACATCTGAGGGATGTAGCCAGCTCTGGAGATGCCGTATATGTGTAGGAGGTCGATGTAAGTGAATCCACCGATCCTGGGTGCAATGTTAGCTATTACGTACTGACTGTATCATGAGATGGGGGGGAACTTACCATAGGCCAATGACAGATCTCTGGGGAATACCGTCCCGACTGAGCGTCATGAACCAATGTCTAGCGTAGCTCTCGACATCGTGAAGTAATTGACGATATGTGATCGTCTGCCACTCCAGTATGCGGCTGGTAGTGGGGTCGACTCGAGGAGTGCGGAAGGCTGGACGGGAGGAGTACCGTGATGCACTGGCTTCGAGGACAGAGAGGTGAGTACTAGACATGGAAGCCGGGTTAGATTGGAGGAGGATGGGGTTGAATGAAATCGGCCGACCTCTTTATAACCAGCGGGAAGATCTACAGCCAAAGCGAGCCTGACTCGAACACGGAACGCTGAGCCCAATTAGGTGACGGACTCGGTTGTTAGGATAGGACCAAGTTTGAATAGCCTCGCGATTTGAAACACAGGTACGAGAGCTGAAAATGGGTAACGCGCCCGGTGGAAAGTAAGCTCAGTGGAAGGTGACAGTGTCATTTGTAATGCAAGAACACCGGAAAGGGCGTAACGCGCGAGATCTGTATCGCGGCAGGTAAAAAGACCGTGGAGAGATCCAAGGAGGAACAGTCGGCAAAGGCAATGTGTTCGAAGACCCATTTAGAGCAGGCACCCGCTGAAAAATAGGACGGAACAGAGACGCGTGGGTCCGAATGATATCATCAAGTAAGCATCAAGTGTTACAGTATAGAAACTGATCTGTGGATCAAAGGTCATCCATCGGTGTGCGTTCTCGACGGAACGAGTTGGACGCGTCTAAGCGCTCACACGTGACACTGCTCGCTCCGACACTGCCCTTTTCATCATCAAGCCAGGGTCTGACTCGTACATCCCGTTGATATCGAATAATTAGTGTAGAAATTCACTTGACTCACTCTGGATCCCCACATGCTATGCAGGGGATGGCAGTCTGAACTCTTGATTCCGTACTTTCTGTAACGGATGCAAACGGATGCAAATCGTTGGGGGTAAATCTGGCGTAATAATCTGGCGGCGAACGCTCCGTTCGAGGGCCGCGTGAGCGTACCGGGATTAGCGAGACTGCGACCTTCGACAGCATTTTTTCAGGCCTTTTTGCTCCGATAGAGGCCTTTCTTACCCGTGCATCCGTAGCAGACCGTGTAAAGGCTGTGGTCCTTATTCGGACCGTTCGGTGCGTACTCGATGGTTGTTCAACATTTGTTCGAGGTGATTGGTGGGTCATCGGGGCCAAATCTCCGTTCGACCGTTCTGCGTTCGCGTCTCGCTGCGCAATGATACTTTGTGGAGAGGTTGAGTGCCAGGGCGAGGAACGATTAATTCAAAGATGACGATCAGGTCGCCTTGTTGACAGATCTAGGTCAACGAGCCCTTTGCTGTGCTCGACGTCGTACATTTATGATTGTTTCTGCGGCGTTGAGTATGCAGGTCCAGGGGTGAGCGTGGCCTGGACTGAGCCCTGGCACGTGATGAGGAAAAGTTGCAGAGTGATTCCATCAGCCTGTCGAATGCAAAGGTCTCTCTACTCCTTCTGTTGTAAGTGCTACTGGTTATACAATGGACAGCTCGATTACATCTGCCTAGGAATGGTGCGCAAGCAGTTGGACGGCGTCAGAGTCCATGCTCAAGAGGACAGGTCTTTTTCCGAGGCCATATCTTGATCAGACGTTTGCTGCATCAACACATCCCCGTCCTTGCCCCTCATGTCGTCGCTTCCTGCCGTCTGCAGCCACTGTCTGCCGTCGCGCTGGCCCAGATCGTTCGCAGCTCCCAGCCCCCGTTCCCAGCCGACTCTCCGTTGGCTCTGCTGCCGTGCTGCTCTCTCATCTTATTTCCAACTCGCCCACTCTCGACCTCCTTTCCTGCAGAGTACGACAGTCGCCAGTGCTCGCCACCTTCTTTTCCCACTCAAAAGACGTCCGCCTCCTTTCCGAGCAGGTCGCCCGGTATGCCCCCCGTCATGCTCCGTCGGTCCTCCATCTCGCCCTTCTCTGGGGATGTCCTTTGCACGTCAATGTGTTCGAGTGCACGTCGCATCATCTTGCCATGGACAAGCAGTGGGACACCGTTCTGGCTGTCGTCCTCGCAGCGACACAGCGTGTACGGGTCAGTACGCGTCTGCTCAACTGGCGCGTGCGCGCATTGCTGCAGGTCAAGGACTACGCGTCTCTCGAACACGTCTTGGACGAATTCATAGAGTACGCCGTAAAGCCCAACAGGAGGACTTACCATCTCATCCTTTCCGGCTTCCTCCAAAACGGCGACCTACCACGCTCCAAGGACATTCTCCACAAAATGGAGTCCGAGGGAATCCACCCCGACGCCTTCACTTACACTCTGCTCGCCATCTACTACCGTACCCTCGGTCCGAACTCCCAGGTTCAGGACGTCGCTGTTGCGTCTTTGGAGGACATTCCCATGACCACTGCAACCTCGATCCTCAACTGCCTTTTACGTATGCGTATGGAGGCCAACGACACCGACGGCATCATCTCAATACTCGCGCAGTTTTCATATCATCATATTCTCCCTGTCATCACTGTCGTCACGAGAATGGACCCAACCGCAGAAAGCCCGTTCGTGCTGTCGTCAATAATGCCCGATGCGGCTACCTATGCGACGTCTATCAACTACATGGCGTCTCGTCATGACATACCGGGTGCAATGCATGTATTACATGGAATGATATCCGTCGGTCTCTCCCCACGCTCAGAGATCATCACCGCCCTGCTCCACGTCTTATTCGTAGCGAATGATCACCCCACAGCGATACGCTTGGTGGCCGCCATGTGCAAACCCGAGTCCGCATCTTTTTTCAAGGCCCTCATGATCTCCCCTTCGCATAATTCATTACCTCTCGATCCTCAGGGCATTCGACCGGACGTTGCGATTTTCAATGCATTCATGAAAGGAATGCTTCGCTTGCATGGTTTGACTGGTGCCATCCCCATTCTCCAGATAATGTACATGCACCGGGTCCGTCCCAATTCCGGTACCCTTGAAATCTTAATTTCCCACCTGGTCGCCGTCGAGCGTACACCTCCTCATATGGTTTCACGTGTGATGCAAACCTTCGTAACGAGTCACATCCATCCGAATCTGCGCCACCTGCACGTAATTTTCAGCTCCATTATTCGGCACGAACGTTATCTTCTGTACGGCGTCGGGTGGAACAGGACTGCAGCTAGATTCTCCCCCACCAGGTCTTATCAGGACCTACCATTTCCGCAGGAAGACGTTCTCACTGGCGTGGCCGAAGATTTTGATCCCATGGCCGGTATTTCCCCTCCCCGGAATCCATCATACGACAAGCATCTTCGTCCTTTCTTAGATTCTCTTGCCTCGAGGAATACTAGAAGCGACTCTGCGACCCTTGCACTACGTCTGAAACGGGATGCCACCAGGCTGGAGGTTTCTAGCTCCCAGGCGGTCTTTGATACCTTGCTGCGCAGAGGATTCATGCCCAATGAATATCATTATAGTGCATTGATGGAAGGATATACGCGTTCCGGCGACCTCGAATCTGCGAAGAATCTTCTTGACACGGCAATTAAGGCCGGCTTGAAGCCTAACGCACTCATGTTTACTATCCTCATTGTCGGGTACGCTCGGGAGGGGAACCCGGACCAGTCAATGGAAACGTTCGTCCAGATGATCACTTCCGGTATACGCCCCGATGTGCCATCCATAGATGCAGTTGCAAGCGCATTTTTTGCCGTTGGAGCCTATAAAACAGCCAGACAAACTCTTATGAGCCTTTGGCATCATATCGAACCCTTCCCGGTCCATTTACAAGAAGCTTCTTTGCGAGATCTCGCGGTGGAATTTCGACAACTGGAGAGGAAAAATATCCGTGGCAAGCTTCAGGAGGAGGAGTTGCACCGAACATTGACGTCAATTAGACATATTCTCAATACTCGCTCGGGGGGATTTCGTGCGGTCTATACATGAATGGAATGGATATTTACTTTAATTTGATGCGAAAATGAATACAATATAGACATTATGCAAGGTCCTTAGGAGAATTTGGCGTCGAGAAGGCGAAGTGCGTCGCGTACACCTGCTGCTTGAACCTCTCGCACTCTCCGCTGTCCGCATCTTAACAATTCCTCTTCTGGTACCAACCGTGGCGGTGATGCCCGCCCCGAAGTTCTGAGGGCGTTGCGCCCGGGTCTCGTACCTCCATCCGCAGGCGGGGGAGATATTGAACGCTCCGGAGTGATAGATCCGGGAGCAGGAGATATGACCACACGAGGCCCTGTACATTTCGACCTTCTAGCAACGACGTCGGCGAGAAGACTAAGGTCGGAAAATGCAACATTAGGATGGGACTTCAACTGCTGCCATGCGTCATTCGTGGGGATAGTCTCCTGATCTGACTTGGCAGATCGTGGTTCCGGTCTGCCCAGTGCGTCATTCTGCGCACAAGGACAATCCACACAAGGTTCCTGCGAAGCCACCGACTGACTGATGGCAGCACAAAATGCTTTCCCAAAAGTGTCGCCGGCGCAAGCCAAGCAGTTGTCAGGATCACCTGAACAACTCACAACGGTATCAGAATGGAGAGGTGAGACGGGAAATATCTCCTTGACGTTCGTACTGAGAGGTCTGCGGCGTAATGGAACGGCTGGCTGATAGGCAGGGAGATTGTCCAGTATCGAGGGAACAGTCGGAGGCGGTGAGCCCATACGCAAAATTGGATCGGGGTCATCAAATCTCTCGAGCTTGAAGGAAGATGGTGTTGCCGTTGATTGGATCACGACCTCGCGGCAAACGCAAGGAGTATCTTCACTGCAAAAGCCGCATCCGAACGGCGGGAATGGTGTGTCGAATGACGGCTTGGAAGCGGTCGAAAAGTCAACCAGGTTGGCTAGATTGGGACTCGAGAACGAGGGGTCATGTTCTACGGGTGATTGGGGTGTCTTCGGCGCTTCATTAGACTCCGGTGTCGACGCGGCGGATACATTATAAGAAGGAGGCGCCGGGGACTGTGAAGCCTGTGCGTCTGAGATAATCCTGCTCTTCTTTCTCGACGACAAAGTGGATGAAGTGGACGCGGGAGAGCCATCTCTCGGCCGCTTCTTGTTATTTGCAAGTGCAGCATCACGTTCCGACTCCGCCTGGGCAACCTTCTCTTGGAGAGATTTATTCTGCTTGCGTAGCGTCTCATTCTCCTCCTTGAGACGCTTGGCAATGTTTTGGAGAGCCACATTACGCTCTATTTCTCCTTGCTCATAAGACTGTACGCGAGCCTGCAATTCCGCAAGCTGAGACTGTTTTCTCTCTCGGAATGCACGCTGTGCAGCTCTAACAATAATAAGTATCTGTGAGAAAATTTGTCACCAGGAATTTACCTGTTCTGAACGCGCCGACCTTTACCATCTACCTGGTAATAAGTCAGACGTGGCAAATACTGCAGCTACAAAGTACGACTTACGTCCGGATCGGTGGTGGATGATGCGGCATCCTTCTTGGGTTTACGGCCAGGCTTGGGCTTGGGTTGAATAACCCATTCTTTAGAAGCTGACCGAGAGGTCAGTCCCTGTTGCTAGTATCTGCGAAGGGGTCCTACCTGTTGCCCACAGAGTCGGAGATGTCGAAGATACTGCAGCAGACATGCAACAGGAAATATTTACGGCGATAAACAGCGAGCTATCCGGCGTCGAATATAGTTGAGCGCAGGATTTAGATACGGAACATGGGGGAACGGAATCAGGTTACTCTTATCTGATAAGATCGTGGGTTATCTCGGCTATAGTCGGACGGTCGGACTCCGAATGATGCCATTCGGCTTTCGGATTTGATTGACAGTGCCGCTACGAATATCCGAAAACTCACAAGGTGCCCAGAACGTAGGAAAAACGGTGCGCTAATAACAACGGATATATCGTCCCATAAGGACACACCATGCGATATAGGTTAGCGAGTTCTAGTACGAAAGTACAGGCAGGTTAATCAACGACCTCCTCCTCTATCTGCTCAATCACCTCTTCAACCCACACTTCAATTTCTTCCTTGTCACCATCGCCACCCTGGTCCACCGAGAAATTCTGACCACGGATCTCAGCAAATTCTTTTTTGGACCTTGTTCGCCAGGCATTCCACTCGTCGACAAGTCTTTTTCGATGAGCTATCAATTCGGCATTGACAGTTAGATGCTCTTTGGCGTCCTCATCGTCGAAGACACGGCTATACTCCCGTAAGTTCTTCCGTACCTGGCGCTGTTGTTCCTTCGTAAGTAAGGTACGAGGCCGAGGTCGCCAAATAAACTGTTTGAAACGATCTTGTATCTGCTTCATGAGTTCCTGTCCTTTGAAATCCCAAATCGCATAGCCGTTTTCGAGCTGGTAGAGAAGAACATCAGTCAACGGTCTAGAAGCCAATCAAAAGACGTAAGCTCACCGTATGAGTCCAGGCGCTAGCACTAGTGGCGAGATATCGACCACTTGGATCCCACTCAACATCCGTGACACCGTAGTG
Organism: Armillaria fumosa; assembly: GCA_030407015.1. Classification (NCBI taxonomy): domain Eukaryota; kingdom Fungi; phylum Basidiomycota; class Agaricomycetes; order Agaricales; family Physalacriaceae; genus Armillaria; species Armillaria fumosa. Next base: position 2,324,615 of record JAUDYM010000001.1, read on the forward strand.
GTCTGCGGTGCCTAGCAGCTGAATACCGCTACCCCAATCATCCTTAGACGTCTGTCCTTCTCGTCGAGCGACATCTTCAACATTGAAATCTAGATCCCAAAATTCTAACTCCGACTTGGAAGATGAGCCAACTGTTGCAAGCACGACATGTCGCCCACGTGGAGACCATCGGATAGCATTGCTGGTTCGGTTGGGCAGCGTTCCTAGACGTTTGTTAGGAACCGACGACATCATCCAATAAAGAGAGACGACTCACGCAACAGTTTGAAGTCATTTTTACCGCGTTCGAGTTGGTAGAAGCTGACATCTGTCTTGATTGTGATGCCAGGACCTGGATTTCCTAGATTCGGATCATTGCTGGATACAATAGCAAATCGTTCTCCTTTTGGTTCCCATGAGAAGTCGGTTACAGTATCTGAGAAATGAAGCCGCGGAACAAATGAGATGCCATCACAAATAGAAAGACAAAATTTTACCTTTCAGTTCCACGACTTCGACAGGGTAATCTTTTTCACGAACTCGGAAGATTTCGAGATTGCAGAAGATAGACTTTTTCGTCTTGGTGTGACGATCAACCTTCACACAGAGGAAATCGCCTTGATTTTGCCAGAATAGTTTGCACTAAATATTTTTCACGATGAGCAGTATGCAACAAGTGAAGATGGTAAAGATCGAACCTCTGTTACGTTGAACAAATTTTTTTGCCGTAATATAGTGCGACTAGGGAAGCTGAGCAGCGTAACGCGAGCAGGCTGGTTGGCCACCTCTGGCGTCCAATACACCAACATATTTTCACGCGCCTTCGTTTTACCGTTCGCAGTAGCGGCATCTTTATCCGCATCTTCTTTATCTTTGTCCCCTTGAGGGCACCATTCAAAGTCGACGACACCTTCGATTTTGAGACTCTTCTTTCCATGCAAAAACATGCTGGGAAGCTCGTGGACACTGATCATCTGACCGGGAGTGACACGGGCAACAAACTTGTCGTCAGGACTCCATTTCAGTGCGGGCCACTGCATTTGCTTTTTGGCTTGGGGACTATCCGCCTCCGTGACGGTGGAAAAGGTTCGGAGAAGATAGCCGGATTTTATGTCCCAGACAGCAAGATTATTCCCTTCATCATCAGGGGAGAAATACTGCGGGCCTTGGGTAGCACCCTCGGGGACGACAATCGGCTCATTTGACCAAGTAACAATGTATTGCTCGCACGGTGAGAAATCGATGAGCTTCACAAGTGGGTGAGCGAAACGCTGCTGAGGTTTCCAGGATAAGCCTCCCCATAATCGTACACCTTGTCGATGGAGGGTAGAGATGTAGGTACCCAAGGGTGACCAGGCAACATATAGAAAATCTTTCCAATCCTACATCACTGTTAGTAGCAACAAAAAAGAGAATTGGAGGTCCTGACAGGTTTGTAAGCAAGTTCACACTGTGAAGGCTTTCCGTGCCAATAGATCTCAACATCTTCACCACGATACGTGACATATTGGTCGCGACCTTGTGGATCCGCCAACCACGCACGCAAGTGTTCCTTAGAACAAAGAATTAGAGGAATTGGGAATAGATATAATCAATGGACAATATTCACCCTGGGTGTGTACTCCTCTGTTTCTGGTTCAACGTATGTTTCGTCCAGTTCTGCGTATTTTTCAATGTCGGTGAATTTATTGACCTTGAATTGATGTTTAGCATCGAAAGGATGGTTGTGCATCGTCGCGAGGGCCATATTGGCGTCATCCGGAGAGCGGAAGTCAATGAAGATGTACCTAAAGCAACGTTGTTAGAAGTCTTTTCTGCGAATACAGCCAACGCACCCTTTGCCTTTTCCCGTACTGTCATCCCATGGTACGAATATATCATCCGGCCTTATTGGACAGCCTTTCCTGGAGAACTCCTTGGAGATTTTCGCGAGCAGTTTGTCCAGTTTTGATTTGTCAATAACGGGTATACCGTCCACAACTACTGTATTGTCAAAGCCATCGTCGTATTCAACGCGGTATCTACGAGGAATTGTCATGACATGGTAAGAGCGGTGGGAAATGAAAGCCCATACTTTGCTTCAATATCAGAGCAGTCAATGTCGTCGACACTGTCAACAATTCCTGGCATTTTGAGGTGGTCGTCAAGCGTCCGAGCAAAAAGTGGTTGTTTGTGCACGTTTGAGCACAAGGGTCGGCCGTCAGTTTCCATTTTTGAAGTCGGAAATAGACGACCACTGTCCCTTTGGATGTCGATTTACCGCGTTGGGCGCGCTCTGCAACGACCTCTTTGTTCTGCTTGCATTATTTCTCGATTTCATCACCTGTATACCACTGCCGCCGTGCAGCCTGTCCCGATAACCGAGAGTGAAGCCCACGCCGATTCTTCATTCGAACCTTCGACGGCGAAGGCTTCAAAACGAAAATCGAGGAAAAAGAAACCCGATGTACCGCCCAGAAAAACGGTGTTGGAAGAGAGTAGGGTGCATTCCCACCTTGCATCTCTGCAGGCCACAAAGGGTGTCTTAACCCTGGATGAGCTTGAGCGACACAAGCCTTCTCATCTCGCGCATCCTCAATCTCCACAATATGAAGAGCAGTATTTGGAACTCCACAACTTCTTACTGCGCTCTTTCAACAATAAACAACTCGTCCACTTTATACGCCTTTCTAGCTCTAACCTTCCGCTGTCACGCGACAAAAACTCATTGGCCAGGACAATTCTGGAGGACGCCTGGAAACTCCCATCTCTTTCCCAGATAAAGAAGGATAAAAAGGAACGTACTGAAACAGGCTCGCAGAGTATGTTGTTTGTTCTGTAACTGTACATATCATCATTGCGTTTTTAGCATACCCATTGGATCGGCGCCAATCGTTTTTAATCCTTGGAAAAGGTTCGTTCCTTCGAGTACCTCCCTGCGTACACGACTCATGTTACATAGATGGAGTCGATCTCCTTGCCCTATCCACCGAATACAAAGTCCAGATGTCATTTTCATCCAATCCATTAGCCTTAAAAGTGTCAGGTTTAAGAGTGCACCTGAAGCAACTGAGTGAATATATACTACGTTTCAAGGAGGTACCGAAACACCTTCTTCCCGTATAACTTGTGCTGACGGGAATGTGCAAGAGTATACGTGACGACGTTTACCAGCTTCCGACCAAATTACCCATCCGAGGCGATTTGTTACAACGCGTGTCACGCTTGGCAGAAGCTTTCATGGAGAATCTCGAAAACGGGATGGTTGGTGAACCCGGTCCTCATCAACGTTGAGACCGAATTTGACTAAGATTTGTAGATACGGATAAGTTACAAAGTCGATCAACCTCAAGCCTTGGTCCATGCAAAGCGATTGGCTATACGGGCTTCGTGTGAGGTTAGTACCATCTGTCATTGACTGCAGCGTGTCAATAAATAGTAATCACTTAATAGTCACTGTTGAACCCTGAACGAAATGTGTTGGTACATATACCACCTGGAATACCAAGTTCCACCCCAGTCCCTCTCTCAATGTTTCCTCACACGTACTCCTTGTATCCTTTCTTGTCTCCTCGTTCTATGCCGTGGACTTCCAGCGGCGGTGGATCGTTTCGGATTCGACGAGTGGGCGAATGGCTTGGTATCAACTCTAGAGAAGATTTGCTAAAATCTGGAGGGCTAGCTATGGGTAGAGGAACTGTTTTGACAAAGGAAGTGTGCGTGAGCCTCACTTACTTTCTTTTCCTGCGGATAACTTACATGTAGTAGAGAAAAAGAGAATATCAGACAATTGCTCAAGAATGCGGTTGGTCTCCATGAAACCAAAATTGTGACAGCTTCGTGAGTTTTGCTTTGCTCTATCAGATAATATTTCAACAACTCTCTCCAGTTTGGGGCATATCCTTCTGAATACTCCTCCTTCAACAAAATCAACGCTTGTACCCCCCTTGAAGGGAAACTGGCCTTTGGCGGACATTCTTAAGTGGATGAGAGAGCATACCGTTACTTCGACCTTCTCACCCAGGTTGGCCCGTCTCGCAATCTGTTCGTTCTCCTGTACAATTAACTATTTTGCAGTGTACCAGCAGCAGTACTTGAACTGGTGCCCTCTAAACAATCCACGTTGCATCGCCTTGTTTACCGACAAGTGTCTTCATCTGTTGCTCAGGAAGATCAAAGTCCGGCAAGAACAATTAGGTTCGAGATGGCTCTGAATGCCCCCCAAGACGAGAGTCAAAATGGAAGGTTAGTACGTACTGTTTTAAAGCCACTACTTGAATGATGATTCGGATTTAAGTTCTTTTTCACCTTCGGTCTCCATTGGATCTGAAGAGTCCTTTGATCTGATGTTACCTGACCGGTGAGCAATTTTTGATGGTGTTGTTTACGTGACTAACTTTACCTTACCGATATAGTCCGACGGATGTCCAATTTTCCGTATCAGATACGCGCAGTATGACCGAGAGTGAATGGCCTTCCGAATTGAGGGGATATTTCGAGGCACTACAATCTTTGTTCGTAGATACTTTGTCGCCTTTATTCTGCCGCTAATCTTGTTACAGTATTCTGGGTTCTGATGATGGTACCCCTCAGCCAGAGACACCGTTGACACTTTGTCATGGAGACGACACATATGTGCTCAATTTCAGTTCTAGTGTGCGACAACACAACGACACAATTCCGGAGGCCGATTTCCAGTCCGATTTTATGAGCGAAAATGAATTGGATCTTGAAAGTGACCAGAAATCCAGTGTGTGCAAGGCGGGTTCAATGTATTTTGTTCCGAGATATCCACTAAGCTGATCTTCATTAAGGTCGTTTGCCAGAACGTATTCAATGATGCTAGTTGGAGGTCGTTCATGAAGACCTGCGATTATCTCTCGACCATTTCTTCTCGGGTCACCCCTCCTACTTCGCCATTAGAAGAATCAGACGGAGACCTCGAGACCGCAAGGTATTGATTATATGTATACATATTTTAATAGACACCCCACACACCAGCGAATACACACAGGCCATAGTAAGAGTATAATTAACGAATAAGACTGTCTAAGTGCGCTTCCGCTTTTTGTTGGCCTTCTCAATACGTTTCTTTGCTCGGACCTTGAGGGATAGTCAGTACCTCTCCAGGTAATAAGCTGGTTAATTACCTCTTTCTTCATTCTAGAGTCCACCATAGTATATCGGCCTTTGACACCTTTCGGTCGTCCTTTGACTCCTTTGTGGTCTCCTTTTGCGACAACAATTTTCACCTCCTTCTTGGCCTTCCCTCCGGAAGACATCCCTTTCCGCATGAGTTTCTCAATTTGCTGCGCCTTCTCCCTCTCTGTCATGTCAGTGGTGTCGTTAACGCCCTCCGCCTTTCTCATCGCCTTCTCCAGTCTCTGTGCCGCTCTGAATTTCTTTCGGCCTTTAGCTTCAGCTATTTTCTTGATAGGACGAGCATCCAAAGCCCGTTGTTTAGCCCGAAGAGCAGCAACAGCTTCCTTTGTGACAGGTAAGTTTGGTTTGTAGTGTTTTGATTCATCGTCCAAAAACCACGATGGAAGTCCGTCTTTGGAGTTGAGGGAGTAACGATTAAAACCGTCATTGATTAGTTGTGTCCGCGTCTTTTCACGATTTACCAGCTGCTGAGCGAGCGTGACAGCTTCGGGTGTTACCAGTCCCAATGCTAAGATTGTGTTAAAAAAGATGTGAACCAAGGAGAATCGTTCCAAGCTGACCTTTGATTTTAGCTTGCTTCGCTTCGTCCTCGTTTTCGCCTTCAACATCCCACATGTCTACTGCATCATTTTCCTGAGGAACGATTTCAAAGTCGTCGTCATCATCATCATCATGGTGTGATTCTGGCACCTTAAAACAATGATAGTCCAAAACTTGTGGAAGGAGCATTTCAAACATACCTGGAAGCTCTCATCAACATCGTCAGATTCATCTCCATCAGAAATATCGTCTAGGTTGTCCATGTTTGCGAACACATCTCGGCTGAACCAGACGCTAGCAGTTTGATTACTAGACTCCTGCAGCTTTGTAACCAAACGGGACTTTTTGGAAGCATCAGGAGCATCGTCAGTGCGGCGGCGCTTTTTCGATGGAGCGTCGTCAATATCACTCTCGTCGTCAGAACTCTCGTCGCTATCATCATTGACCAGGTGCAGCGTATCGTAGCCACCGTCTTCATTTCCTGATTCTTCATCACTATTTTCGTCCTCGGACCCTTTGATCCCTCCCCATTCTTCTCTATGTCCGTTCTTCTCCCTCGCTTCTTTGACTTTGAATTTTGCATCGCGTTCACGGAGGTGAACCTGGTAAGCATCATATAGTCCATCCAACTCCGCCTCTAGACCTTGCAGCTTTATCTCCCTCTCCTCATCAGAGTCCAAAGCCTCGGGCTCATCGTCATTCTGCCCAATTTCGATGTCGTCGTCGTCGTCGTCACTTCCTTCACCATTAGTAAATCTCGCAAGATATCCTCGCCGTCGGAGGTGATTTTCAGTGGTTTCCAAATTGAACATGTCGTCTTGGCCAACACCGAGGGAGGCGTCGTGCTGCTCCAAGCCAATGTCTAGTGGAGCAGTCATTTGAAGCTGCATCCGTTGTATAGTTCGAGTGCGTATTTCATTTGCTCGTCTTCGTTCCCGCTTGGTTCGTGCGGCAGCCTCTGAGTTGAGCCGCTCCAACTACAGTGCACGATTAGTCCCATGTTGTTCCCGCAAATAGTATCAACTTGCCTCATCCTGAATTTGCTGTTCCTCATCGACCTCTTCCGTCACTTCTACGGTTTCAGTTACATCCTCAGCTTCCTTGGTCTTTATATCTATACCAAGCTACGGAAACATGAGACAAAGAAGGATAAAGTGGAAGCAAGACAACCCACCTCTTCTCGTAGGGCAGACCTCCATTTTAACAATGTCTTGAAATCACCTTTGCCCAAAACCTTTAGATCCTCCAAATTTGCTTTGACATCCGTGGTAGTAATGGGCAGATCCAACCACCTAGGAAAAGAGAAAGTCAATACCCTGCTGCCACAACAGAAGTGCAATATACGTTTTCTCCTCCTCAGTATCAAATATAATTTTGTTCACGGATCCAAGCACAGAAATAGGATCCTGGCTGTTCACGAATTCAGAGACAGGACATGCTTTGAATAATGTATAATCTCCATCAGCATAACCGTCTCGTTTCCGTCGCTTCTTTTCCGGTTGGAAAACGTTGGCTTGTGCATGACTATTAACAGTACCCTTGTCGATACCTTCAGATACAGAAGCGGCCAGGTCCTTGAAGACATGTTTGGGGTCGAGGAACTTCGGGTCGATGTGTTTAGGTGCATGGAACTCCCTGCACACGACGAAAATTTCTGCGGAAACATTCCTGGCACGTCCTGTCAACTACATGTAAATTAATAGCAAAGACTATGACACACCTGGAAGAAGGAGGTTTCGTCGCTTCTACTTTTCCAAACAGCTGGTTGAACACCCAAATAAGGTTGTTGTAGTCTGCACTGCGGAAAACCTTGGTCACAAATGTTCCACCCTTGACTAAGAACTCCACCGCTAGCTTCAGACTCATTAATACGAGCTCGGATTGACTGTAGGCATCTTGAATCCACGCGGTTCCGACATTGGGTGCGCCATCATGGAGAACGATATCAGCTTTCCAATCCTTCAGCTCCCCTCGAAGGAGGTTTCGACATTGGGGTGTAGTGATGTCCGAAGCGAACGTTACCACTCGAGGAATTGGCTTGATTGGCACAAGGTCAACGCCTGGATTCAAGTTAGGCCGTCATCAGTTGAAATATCCAAGGTAAAGGTACTCACCAACAATAACGCTGTTCATGGGCATATATTTACTAGCAACCTGAAGCCATCCTCCGGGCGCAGCACAGAGATCGATACAGCATCTTGCTGACTCTAAAAAGGCGTACTTTTTGTTGAGTTGAATGAGCTTGAATGCCGAACGTGCTCGGTATCCCTGCTCTCTTTAGAAGGTAATTTAGGATACAATAACAAGAAAAGAGATAATGCTTACTTTGCGAGTTTGTAGTACTTGTCCAAGCGACCCTTTCCTGTTTTCTTCTGGGCCTTCCCCATTATACGAAGAGTAAGTGGACAAAAAAAAAAGATGGCGTTCGGCCCGGTATCTCCGGAGGCAAACGGCGATCAGTAAGCAACTTCGTAACTCACCTCGTTCAACAACCTCCTGCCCTGCCCACAACTGTGGCATGTCCCAATCAGAACCACTGTTGCCAAGGCGCAATATGAGAACCTTTCCTGGCCCCGGGCTCTTGTGGAGGACTGGTGCTATCTTTGGTTGGTCTCTTTCTGTCCTCAATGATTCTGAGTCTGAGCTAGGGTCTGATTTGCTCGGATTTCTTCACAATGCGGCCTTCATTTCTTAACTATATGGACGAATTTGGGCTGACGTTGTATACTACTCAGTTACGGCGGGCATCATTGCTGGTGCATTTGGATCGCATGGCTTGAAGGGTAGACCCGGTATAACCCCCGACAAAATCCAAGCCTTCCGGACGGCGGCCCATTATGCTGTGAGTTGTACTGCTCACCGTGTGACACATAGAAATGCGATAGTAACTTCTCCCTTAAGATTTTCAATGGCTTGGGACTGCTGTTAGTGTCGATGCATCCTCGATTTGCGTTCCATCCCTTTGCCGGACCTGCTATCGCCACAGGAGGACTTTTGTTTTCAGGATCCATATTCGCGTTGACCTTAAATAACAAATTGAAGGTGCTGGGCCCTGTAACACCGCTAGGCGGAGTGTTTCTCATTGCCGGGTAAGTTTTTGAACTGAACATCTATGTTATTCTGGTTCTAATGAGGGGAATATACAGATACCTCTCCCTTGCCATCTGATATATTTTATCAATTTGTATGCTGGTATTTTCCCCCTTCAAGGTAGTATTTCCTTATGATCTCATTTTGGTAGTATCGTAGCACGCGTGCCTCAAACATCAGTTATTGCTTTCTTATCGATCACTGGAATGTGTCTGTTCTTATATGTTCGAACGCCACTCCAAGATCAGTGATGAGGCTCAGGCATCCGACCTCAGGGTACATTTGTTGTAAGACAGATGAATTCCTGATGAACATCTACTTATGCTTATAAATAAGTATGCACCAAGTATTGCAATGGCGAGGGCCGTAGCAGTGACCGGCGTTCGGGATCTTCGGGTGTCAGGCAGCTTATCCCCAGCTTTGTTATTGCGTTACAATGCCTTTATTATTACTCTACACAGGTGTGTACCAGGTAAATGGGTAGTAGATGAACGTGACTCGCCTGTTGGTGCGGATCCCTAGATCCGAGTATTTAAACGCCTATTAAAGTTCAGTTGGACCTTTAGAACGTCATATAGCCACTGGTACCTACAAATAGTTATTAATTTCGATTTCGAGGCGCGTGAATCGATCACATGACTTACGCGTCGTGAAACTCCGCTTGTCACTAGTCACAGTGACACTGCTGTAAACAACGAAATTTGCACCTTGACCTCCACCTTGTTCCCCCTCTTCACGTTTTGGATACTGCAACTCGCGCTCCTGCTCGCCCTTTCTCATTCAGCTATCCTGGTCGTCGCATAAGAAGGCATCTTTTATACTGTTTAGGTACGCGTCGACTCCCCTTTTCCTGGCATTTATGTGGCCTCATTAAGACTCTTCTCACAGTCAGTATGGACTCAGTGGCCACTACACAAACTACGGTGATGGAGTCTCGTCCTCTTTTCACACCATCTTTGTCGTTTTCAGGTTCTTCGTCGACCGCGTCAGTCTCAAGACCTCTCAAACGACACTTAACGTCAGACCTTGACTTCCTCGCTCCTGCAGCAGCAACCTTCAAACCACACCCTTACTCCCCCGCCAACATGACAAATTCTAATCTTACTGGCTCTCGCAATCGCTACTTGAACAGTACGCGTCAACAAAACCGCGCCTCCGCGAGTTCCCCCCCTCTTACCCTCGACGTTTCCGAAAAAGATCCCAATACTGTGTTCATTCACCCCCCTTTCGACTCCTTCCCAAGTGTAGATACATTCCCTGAGGGCCTCACTTATACTTTGATGGCCGACCACCCCGATTGGTTCCTTGACCCCAAAGATTACCTGCCTTTAGAGGGACCCTGTCTTAACCCAGATGCCATTCCTTATCCTCCATACTTGGAACCACCTCGAGGGTGGTGTCCAGCCAAGAAGAGAGACCTTAAGGACAAAGGACCTGATGGTTGGGCTGAAGGCGAAGAGCCGCGTCTTCGTTGCACTTTTTGTAGGCGACACTATGCAGGTGTAAACGCCAAGAGCATGTGGAGAAGACATGTCTTTGAAAAGCACAAAGTCGCAATGTCAAACCGTCGCGAAGGATGCGAGCGGCCCCGTGGACGAGGTTCCGCGAGTAGGTTTCTAATCTTCCTTTTTCTTCCCAGCATCTCATATGCATTTCATAGAGGAAAATAGGCAGCCTGGAACTCTCAAAGAAAAGACTCTCGATAGTGTCATTGGCATGCAAGTTGCCCCTCAGACAAGTACGCGCAATGTTACACATAAATCTAAATTCCATTCTCTGCTGCCTGTGCCACGCAGCCAGAAAGATGCGCCGACTCTCTCCTCATCTGTTGACAATGCCGCGTCGCGACCCTCTCAGTCACCCCCGTCGACACCTCCCCCCTTGCCATCGTCGGATGCACTGGAAGCAGATTGTTTGTCCCCTTGCCCCGCACCTTTTCCATCGTCCCCTTATGATCCTTCCTTGACACCCTCGTTTCGCCATTGTTCTCCTAGCCCGCCCTCCGAGCATCCTTGGAGATATCCTAGTCCTAGCCACCCTCTTCATTCACGTCAATGCGAAATATCCTTGAGCGATTTACGTTCGCCAATTGCCAAGAAAGGCATCCACGGTACCAGTCCTAAGATCAGTACACCAGAAGGATCCTTACGCAAATTTAGTCCCCTTGTTTCTCAGATCTTGGACTCTGAAATCGTCTCAGGTCCTTTGGCTTTACCTTCCCCGAAGGGTCTAAATTCGCCATTGCCTGGTTCGATGACGTCCTGGCGTCGGCCGTTCCCAAATTCCCCTTTTGCATTAAGCGCTCAGCTAACACAACATCATAACTTAAACGCCCCCACTGAAGATTGGTTCCCGAAGTTCGAAGACTCATTGGTGTCAGCGTTTGACCCGCCGGCAAAGACACCAGTTGAGTTCACCGGCGAGAGCCCCATATTAAGAACTCGGACACTTCCCCATGTCGGCCTAGGTATAGGTCTGATGGAGCCTTTCACGTTTCTCGGTAATCCTTCGCATGGGGAGGATGATGATGAAGCCGAAGTGGAGGAGGCGCTCATCACGACCAATCAGTCCCCGGCGGGAAATAGCTCTAGCGACTTGTCTCCGCCATTCAAGAGAAGAAAACTTGTCGATGTCTTCGGATAAAGGTAGCTGGTTCCCGCCTTTTTTGATTTGATCTCTGCTATCCATGTTATGCCACGTCTACTCTATATCTCTCAAATATTGTTCGTTTTTTGTTATCGGTTTCTGCGTCTTTCAGCCTATTTATTATCTTTGATCTGTTGCCAGTGCGCTCGTGTCACTGTGAAACACCACTTTTCCCATGTCTAGTTGTACTGCTATCGTGTATCCCATACTGTAATTATGGAACTGTAAGATATCACTAACAAATTCAAGTCTAGTGACAATAATTTGCAGAAAGGAAAAATCATCAGTGCCTGCGCTCGCGAAGGCAGGCCATACCTTGTTTGAACATTGGCTGGTCTCTTTGTGCCATTACAGTACAGCGAGACAGTGTAGAAATTTAAAGGTGCCAGTAGCGCCCTGACCATAGGAACCCAACATTATCAATGCCGTTGAATGCCGAACCATCACATCGGGTGGATTATTAGTAGTGGACCAGGATTATCGAGTGATAGCCGCATGATCATCATCAAGCATCGTTGTCATGCGAACATTTCGCTACGACCGATGAATTGGATGGCGGCCCATTTCTTTTCCAATCCCCACCATCTGTTTGCCCCTTAGTAACGCGCAGAGGAGGGTTCTCCAGGGCACCTTTCGCTCGTTTCTGTTGCAAGGACCTTTCTTTTACTGCGAGAGATCGTAGCTGCTGGTCCTGGCTGCCGTTCTTTTCGCCTTCTTTTCGTTTTTTCTCTTTCGACTAGCTTGAGACCTCGGGCTAGGCTTAATCCGAAAGCCCTTCGTCCAAGCTGGGATTCATTCGACCTTTCTTTTCTCCAGGTGACCACTTGATTGTGGTTGAGCATTCCTTCTTTACGTTTTCAGCTTCCATATTCCGACCTGCTTGGTGGATCTGTACAGCATCTTAGCACGCTATGCGGCTCAGGATGCTAACAGCTACTTTCACCGCCTCTCTCTCTCTGAGTGACGACACTGCAGTAAGTCGTGCTTCTCAAAGTCGATGCTACGTTCAACGGACTCGATTTTTTTCTTAGGTGGAGTCCGTTTTGGCAGATATTCCATTCTTCTGCATAGGAATCATGGCGTTCGGCATTTCGACTTTTTTTCTTGTAATGAAACAAGTGAATTTGTAGGTTATCAGAATATTACATGTATCACTCGCTTATCCTCTACTCAGACCTTCACTGTACCTTTACCTATCAGCTCTGTTGGCCTTTACAGCTTCTGTCTTCGATTTGAGCCAACTTCTCGCGAGGGGAAGTTTTAACGTCGTCCGAGGCTATGCTGCTGATTCTGTCCGAGGTCTTATCAATACCAGAGAAGTCAGTCTCGCCCTGTCAGTTGGCTTTCGTTTCATGTTCTTCTGGACGTTCGTTGCTGAACGTCCCCGGGGTGAGCCACCCCCCATTCTTGGCAAAGCCGAATATGTACCTCGATATCACGCCCACAGTGCCAGCTGGCAACGTTGGGGATATCTTGGCTTCATTCTCAAGTGGGGCCTTCTGGCACTCACGGTAGCCATCCCTATCATGCAGATCATCTGGAGAATAGTTCAGCGTCAAGTTGGGCTGATATATACGGTCGAATCCACCATCGAGGTCGTGGCTTCTTCGTTATTCATTCTCAAACTTTTCCTCAACGTCTTTCTCTCCTCTCTCAATCCATGGTGGCTATGGGTTATTTCTTACCTGGGTCCCATTGTCGCCCTGTTGATAAGTCTCGGGATAGGCATCGGACAATTGGTACTTTGTACGTTCTTTTAGCACCATTCTCAAATTATCGTTATTGATTACTTTGTAGTCGCTTTCTCGGAAACCACTCTCGGTCGATTTCTTCAGGCAATAGAGTTATACATTTTGATTGTATTCCTCCTGATAGACGCTTTCTATATAACCCCTGAAATGCGTCGACATCAGGTACGAAAGGCACAGACCTCTAACGGTTTGGGTGGGTTCGATAATTTACCCAGGCGCTCTGTCAGCGCTGCGACAGTTAATCACAACAACGTTGTTGAAACTGCACAAAACATCCGGTCGGAGACAGTTGCATTACCAGCATCTCGTTCCAGTGGACAAGTCCCCTTATTTTTGTGGGATAGGAACGACCCGGAGTTAGGTGGTTTCCCTGACCGGCAGCGCAATCCTACCGCGGAGATTGCCGATCCTGTTTCTGATGTGCGGACGAGCCCACGGTCGCTGAAAATCGAGCCAGGTATCGACGATGCGCCGCTTCCCCTACCCGAGTCACACGAGGAGCTCACTCCGACAACAAGTAAAGGCGAGGATCCGCCTCTGCGACCCAAGACAGGCGTATCTTTCTCTTCATATTATCTAGAAGATAACCGAGCATCTTTACCCCCCCCAAAACCCATCTTTGTTTCGGAGGTCTCTCCCTCAGGTCCTGATTCTCCTATATATGGGCTGAATGGTATCATCACGGCTACAGGAGACAGCCGGTCAACCAAAACAAAAAGTGAATCGCTGAATTCTCAGAGCACAACGTCTTTTGACGAACTGCTGCGCCAGCAAAGCGAACTCGACCAAAGCATTGCTGCTCTGCGTCTGTTCTCTCCCCAGGAATCAACTGCGACCATTTCAGACGTGAAGGACGTAGCTGCTCCAGGCGCGCCATTGAAATCAGCGTCAATACCTCCCTCAGCAGGCACGGGTACCAATTCATATATTGGGACCAAGGCGGATTCTTCTTCAGCTCCAAGCGAATTTTCCTTGAGCATTTTCCCCGAACCTCCAACGAATGGCTCTGGCTTTCCTGATAATCCTGTTACTTCAATCTCAGGACGAAATACGATGGTGCCGCTTAGACCAGAAAACATTCTGATATCATCGCCTGTTATTGATGAAGTCCCTTCGATACCTACGTCGCCCAATGGATTAGGTACCGGACGATTTGGTTCAGCTGGAACTCAATATGATGTGACGTCTTTCATCGGTGGTAAGTTCAATACTTCTGGGCGCTTAATTTATTTGTATTCTAAGACAAATTCTTAGGTTTAACACAGCCTTCAGGTAGTCAGCGACCCTCGATTATCTTCAGAGGGGGAGATTTGAGTGATGTCGAATCAATGGCTGAAAGTCCCACAATAGTGACAGGGACAAATAGTTCTGCGCGACCACTCCTACTGAATTCAGCGAGGCCGTCGTTGGCCTCTCCACCTTCGAGAGAGAATTCTTCTTCGCTTGACCCGCCGGTCTCTCCGCGACAAACCGTGGCACTACGTCCGTTTCTGTTGGGTAATATCACTTCGACACCAGCGATATCATCACCACTCTCCGTTACTACTCCGTATGTTTCGCGAAACCCGCCTATTGGGCCACGTAGACCAATACCCATGCTGGGGCGGTCTGTCGGTTATCGGCTTCTAATTAGTGGACCCAGGGCCGCGGAAGGAGTGGAAGAGCCCGACGCATATGAGCGACCGCGGCAGGCGCCACCCATTCTCTCTGAGCCATCGGGTGGTACAGAAAGACCGGCATAATTTATATAGTCAGATATTGTGGCAAGGGTTGTACAACTGAAATAATTACGCAATTGTATTTATATTTTCCGGGCTTCAATATGACGTCACGCGAATACCTGGTACTGCTTGCCTCGCTACTATCATGTCCCAGTTTCCCGACTACTACCAGCTCTTGAGTGTCTCTCAGTCTGCATCGCAAGATGAAATCCGGCAGGTACTCATCGTTTTGCTGGTCTGCACCTGACACCTCAACGTCTCTCCCGCCAGGCCTACAAGCGAGAGTCTCTTAGGTACTTCAATGTTCACGCCCGTGATACATGATGCTGACGTTGCACTTTACTAGGACGCACCCAGATAGGCTTGTGAATGCTACCCCTGCGGAGAAGAAAGTAGCCACCGAGAAGTTTCAAGCAAGTCGACTTGGTTGCGGGTCTTAATCACACTCCTCATTGTCCTCTCTAGGCCGTCGCTGATGCGTACTTCGTACTTTCGGATCCTATTCGACGAAAGGAGTACGACGCTCTCTATGCAACTCGGGCACCTAAAGGTTCTACCACGGATCCCAACTCGTCGTCCAACTTCTTCTCTCAATTTGGAGGGATGTTCGGTGGTGGAGCTGCCCCTCGTCAACAACCAGATGCTGAGGGTGTTTTCGCCGATGTTTTCGAAGAGGCATATATCCGTTCTCTATTTTCAGCGGCTTAATTGCGGCTTAATTTATACCTCTTTATAGTTACTAAGACCTGAAGTGGAACGTCACGTCCCCTGGTGGTCATATCTTGGAGCGGCTTCTGGTGCTGGGATCGGCTTCATAGTCGCAAATATTCCGGGTTTGATGATTGGAGCATTTGCTGGGAACAAACTGGGAGCTATCAGAGATGCCAAAGGAAAGAGCGTAGCTGCCGTGTTCAGTGAGCTTGGTGGAAGCCAGAAAGCCGAGGTAATACCTTGCTCATGCCATAGCTCCGATATTGGGTGTGTTAACTTCCCTCTTCTGGTCATTAGATTCTACGTGCGTTGGCAATGAAGGTTCTTGGGTCTGCTTTGTGAACTGTGTAGGAAGTTCGTGCATTACTTAAGTATGCATCACAGTGAGCCGGTAGAACTTGGATATACCTACCATATTTATACTTGCCATTAATCATTAGCCTGAAGATGGTGAGTATCTTTATATGTAGTTTAGTTATTGTCATCACAAGTCGGAGAGAGCTATCTGCACTGGCTTTCTCCCATGTGCGCATGTTCTCCCACCGAGCATAGCATTCGCGATTCTGCTATCAGGGTCAGATCAGGAAAGGGTTAATCCTGGAAAATAGCCAGAGACAGTCCCAAGTCTCACTTACTTCCAGAACATTTCGTGGTACGGTGGAGTATGGTGGATCGGAGCGAAGTGCTCGATCATCGATCATCCTGCCAGAATTACTACATCTCTCCCTCGACGGCATAATGAAAGAGGTTTTCAAATAACCATCTTCGGTTCTTATCGTGCTTTAAAATTCTTCCGTAATCTAATCTGTTATCGTGACGCTCACACCATACACCACCGGAATTGCGGGTCTTGTGTCTGGAAAGCATGATATTCCCAGAGATTGCGTGTTTCGAAGCCCAAATTGCGCCAAGTGGGACTTTTTAACGTGGTTTTCCAATTGCTGGCTTGCTCAGCATTTGTGAGCATGTCTACTACTACTACTACTACGACCACCGAAACTTCTCAGTCTTCACCTTTGAAGCTTCACTCGCCAAACGGCAAGGAAGATCCCTATAAATATACTCGGCTCCTTCCTGCCTTCGTCAATAATCAGTATCCTCCTTTAACGCCCTTCGATCACGTCGATCCCGGTCATCGGGCTCTTGACCGCCCAAATCCCAGAGCCTTCCTTGACAATGCTACTAGTGTTGTTGATCTGACCCCACATCTTGGTACAGAGATCCGTGGCGTCAATCTTGCCACGCTTGATTCGGATGGAAGGGACCAACTGGCTCTCGAAGTAAGTATTACTTTAACATCCAGCCTTTACTTTCTGCTCAGTTTTAACCACTGTTTAGGTCGCTAAAAGGGGTGTTTTGGTGTTCAGGGACCAACAGGACTTTATTGACCGTGGCCCGGATTTTTACCTACAGTTTGGAAAGCACTTTGGCAGGTAGGCACTTTATGAAACTTCATATCTCGTACAGCAGCTCAGCCCATCGCAGACTTCATATTCATCCATGCTCCGGTCATCCTGTGGGCTATCCTGAATTGCATCTTGTCTACAAGTATGTCTTCATCCACTTCTACTTTGACGTCCTTCTCTAACACGAGGCCTCGCAGGAGCGCAAACGCTACTTTCAACTTTGAGCAAAGTGATAGCGTCACGTCAACCCTATGGCATTCGGACGTCTCGTACGAGCTCCAGCCCCCTGGCTTGACCGGCCTTTTCTTACTATCGTCGCCGGAAACTGGCGGTGATACATTGTTCACCTCTCAAGTCCAAGCTCTGAAGAAACTGTCCCCCCAATTTGTCGCTTTCCTTCGCACATTGAAAGCGGTACATTCGGGTGTGGAGCAAGCAAACCATTCTCGTGCTGGAAAGAGAGGCGGTATAGTTCGCAGAGAACCCGTGGAAAATGTTCATCCTATCGTCCGCCGTCATCCCGTGACTAACGAGGAAGCTCTATACGTGAACAGGCAATTCACGCGTAGTATTGTCGGTCTAAAGCGGGAAGAATCAGGTACACAGACTCACTTTTACTACAGTATTATTCCTCATTCCCTTCGTTTTAGAAACTATCTTGCGATTCCTCTATGACCACATTGACAAGGGTGGGGACATCCAGGCGCGCCTTAAGTGGGCGCGCTATACTGTCGCACTCTGGGATAACCGTGTCACTGCCCATGTGCGTAAATCATTCAACTGGCGTTGACGGAATCGCTCTAATGCACAATGTAGTCTGCCATCGTGGACTACGCTGATTCAAAGGAAACGCGTCACGGTGTTCGTATCACTCCTCAGGCAGAACGCCCCATACCAGCCTGGGAAGGACTGGATCTCAGCTCGTAGACAGTGTATGAGAAAGAAAAAGCTAAACTCGTGTACTACATGTATCCTTACAATATCCTTACGAAGCTGTGTAAGTCACTTTGAGGCAACGTAGAACTTTGGTCGTGTGGCCGTACTCAGAGCAGTAGTAGTAGGCGTCGCACCGGTAACCCGAGAATTGAACGTGAAAAGGTACTTCGATGGGGCCGGCCCGGGCGCCATGGTATCTCCCACGTGTAAGCGAAGTTCGTAATCCAGTGCAACGTCGCAAGCATGTAGAGCTCTCCCGACGTGTCAAAAATTCCTTTACGACTGCAACAGCGTCTATCTCGTCACCATTGGCCGTTCTTTGGAGGATAGAAAGTCATGTCGGCTGCTTATTTGTTCTACTGCGGCGTTTGTGTCACAGTGCTCAAGGAACTTAATTCGGTCGTGTTAGAACCGTACATGGTACGTTCCGGTACTATTCCGGCATGTCATCGTGCACTGACACTGCAATATTCAGGATGAACCCTTTCATATTCCTCAAGCACAAGCCTATTGCCGCGGGGAGTTCACCACCTGGGATCCCAAAATTACTACACCACCTGGGCTGTGCGCGTCTTTCTGCTCCTGATGATCATGAATCATGATTCTTCTCTAGATATGTAATGAGTCTAATGCTCAAAAGCGTTTTTATGTTCAAATGCACTACTCCAATGCTTCGGCTCACTACAACATTGATCTTGCTGGCCTTGCCTCTCGCGTTGACGCGACTATTGTGCTTTCATCAGCGTGTTCGACCGCCCACTTCCATCGTTTCGCCTACCTTGGAGTCCCTTGTCTTGGCTTCGTTTCCTATCGCATGGTTCTTTGGGTTTCTCTACTACACGGAAATCCCCAGCTTGTTTAGCGTTGTGTTGACAGCCGTCGCTGCAGCAGAAGGTCGTCACTGGTTGGCCGCGCTGGTATGTCGAACTCAGTTGTGCTTATATGAGCTAGCTTAATGCGACAAGAATGATAGCTAGGCCTGATCAGCTGCACATTCCGTCAAACTAATATCATCTGGGTTATCTACGCCTTCGCCTCGAGCCAGCTTATGGACATGCGCTTTCGCCGTCCCACTGCAGGCTCTTCTCAGGCAAGCAAACTCTATGATCCTCCGGCATCAGCTGCGGTGCCCAGTAAGTTTCACTGTACCCGGAGAAAACACCCTACTTACCACTATTCGCAGGCGATCTTATACAAATCCTAAAAAGTGCTCCTGCCGTCCTCCCTGAACTCCTTCGATCATTTGTTCCGTACATGTTCCTGCTTGGATTGTGCGTTATTTTTGTCATGTGGAATGGGGGCATTGTGTTAGGTTAGCTCTGTCTTATTTCTCGTGTAACCCGCCATCTTACTTACGTTCAACCGATCAGGGGACAAGTCAAATCACGTACCGGTAGTTCACATTCCTCAAATGTATTACTTTGCTGCTTTTGCCACCGCGTTTGGTTGGCCTATCCTCATTGCTGGTGATCGGGGTGTCGTTGGACTATTCGGAGACATACGAAATTGCATGTTCGGAAATAGGAGGTGTGCATTTTCTTCACGCCTCTTTCATGACTGCCTGACATCGTACGATCAGTCGTTCCTTTGGAACGCTCATAACATCGGTTATTATGGCTGTCACTGTGCATAAATATACGTGGGTGCTGGTAAAACTTGAAATCATCCGTCCTCAAATTCAATCATGCATATACAGAATTCATCACCCATTCCTACTCTCTGATAACCGCCATTACACTTTCTATGTATGGCGTCGAATTTATATGTTACACCCCGTAGTACCGTACATGCTCATTCCAGGCTACATTGCTTGCGGATGGGCGTGGTTTTTGCGTGTTGGTGCGTATCGTCTTCCTTGAAGCACTGCGTAGGCATCTGACTGGAGGGTATAGGCCGCGACCAAACCCTGCTTCAGACCTTGATCCTTCCGATGTTCGCGTTCCTCACCCTCATACCTACGCCTCTGTTAGAACCACGCTATTTTCTCATTCCGTACATATTGCTTCGATCACAGGTTGTGGATGTACCTCTGTGGGGGATGGTACTCGAGGGAGGCTGGTACACGGCGATAAATGCTGTGACCATATTCGTGTTTTTATATCTACCAAGAGACGGTGTAGGTCGATTTATGTGGTAGAATCAATAATGCTGCCTTAGTTTGAACGATGCACGTGATCATCCGGAGAAGGCAAGGTTGGGGTGGGAGCCAATCTTCTTCACTTTCACCGACCAACTGCAGTGGCTTGACATCCTTCACGCGATACGGCAACGATTTCACGACTCGACACGTATATTTCTACATTCACTGGGGTTCTGTTGTCATGCCTGCCATTGAAACAGCGACGGGGAGCCAAAGGGCCAAGCCGACCACCCGGAGCTCCATACGACATTCACTGGGATTTGCGTCCGTCGGCAAAGCCCTGGCAGACGTGATCAATAAAGAGGGAAAGGGTGGAGATAAAAACGCGAAACTGTCATTGAAGGAATCCCGTCGCTTGAGCGCAGTTAGCATGGCTGTCTCTTCGTCCCGTACTGCCAACTCCTCATCGCCGGGGCCAAAGGTGTCTGGCACACCAGACTCAAAGACCATCACCCGACGCAGAGCATCGTTGGCCTCCACTTTCCAGAAACCGAGCGACGCCCCGGTGCCGCAGTTGAGTGCCATAACTCGCTCAGCATCCCTTCGTCCTCGACCCGTGACCTCGTCTGGCCTCCCGAAGTATAGGCCCAAGTCCGCAGTCCAGGATGTCGTCGCCAAGAAAGCGCCTTCCCCGGTGAACCGGTCCCGGAAGCGTCCCAATACTTCAGACAAAGAGGACGACCTGACAACCTCTGATGAAGCTAAAAAGGTTGCTCAGAAGGCTTCTAGGCCCATCAGTCCATTGCCCCACAGAGCCGCCCTGAAGGCTAATATGTCGAGGGCGGCCAATGTAACACCACCTGCTACTCCTACGAAACTTAAACAAACCCCTCCTTTGAAAACATCTACTCGTCCCAATAAGATCGTCAAGGTTACGCCTGTGGCTGCACCTTCATCATCCACATCATCTACCAACTCACTCGTTCCACGAACTCCCAAAACTCCCAAGCCATCTCATTCAAAGGCCTCACCTACAGACAAGGCTCGTGAAAGCTCTTCCTCCAGGAATTCTCATCGTTCCCTCAATGAATCGCCGCTATCACGCCATTCACGACAGATCTCCAAAACTAACGTTCCCGCGCCGCTCCACCCTGGCAATATGTCCCATATATCTGAAGGTGGCAGTGACGACGGAGATGAAGAGGATGTAGAATTACTTCTTGCTCCTGTTGCTGTCATTGGCGCTCCGACGCCTGCTATGCCGCGCATACTTACTTCTCGCCAGCGGAAGGCCCCCGAGACACCATCCCGATCTACATTTCTACCATCCCGTTCAGATCTTTCGTACGCTTCCCCCCAGCCACCAACTAATGACAGTCCAGCATCTCTTCGCCCTCAGCCAACTTCAAGAGGGGCTCCTAGGGGATCCATCCTCTCATGGGAGCAACTTGCCGACGAAGCGTCGCGTACTCTGGGCGAAGACGAGATCCAGAATATGATATCTGATGTCCCTGCTCCATTTCAGTCAGGAACGGCATCTCCCATGCTATCGACTCCACATTTAGAGTTACCCGACAGTCCTTGCCTCAGTGCAATGAACTCGCCAGGTGGTTATGGGTCTATTTCACAAGTTTTACTGCCCGATGTCACACCTTCTCCGGCTATACATACTCGCCGTCAAAGTCGTGGACCGGAAGTCCCCGTCATTGACGGAGCTATTGTGACATTGCTTCGACTGCAGCTAGAGTCTTCAGAGCATACCGCGAAGGAACGCCGCATACAACTGCAGTCCTTAGAGGAGGAACTTCACCATGTGAAAGATGCTCATGTCCGTGACGTCGAACAGCTCTCACAGCAGATCCAACATTTAGAGGACCAGCTTCGTAGCAGTTTGGAGGTTCGCGAACGTTCTGCAGCCGAGCAGGCATTATACATTGCCAGCCTGGAGAATCAATTGAACAAGATCCATTCGTCGGGTCGCCATAATACCAATTCGAAAGTGGTTCCCGCGCAGGATGTACAAGACAAGATACTTCGCTTCGAAAGGCTGAAATGGGGTTGTGCGTCTTCGGCTCGTGTGGCTGCTAGGCATTGGACATCTGTCAAGGAACTTGCGGAGATGGAACTCAACACTGTCAAGAGCGACCAGGATATATTATCGCTTCTGTTGGGTGAGCTAGATCTCATTCACAAACAGCTGGCAATATCTGTCTAAACATATTTTGTGCGTTTCTTCGTTGACCGTATCGAACCGTACTAACTTTATTTTCCATTAGTATCTTTCTTGTATATATATATATATTCCCGGGATCACTTTATACCTTTTGCATTGTATTTTTACAGTCATCTGTCATAGCTAAATCATGAATCTACTATCTTATGAAAGCAGAAAGTATCAGACTTGTGAACTTGAACTTCGAACTGGTTTTCAGATTCTAATGTTACCTTGCTTGTCAAGGTTTCTCTGGGTCGAAACTGTGCGCCGGACCTAACTCGTGATATTCACGGGAATGGCGCAATTTCGCCTCCTAAGCAAAGAGACTGAATATTGAATGCTAAGACAACCGACCTCTTACTGAACGACTATTCTTCATACGGATCGTAGAGTCTGGTTCACGAGACTACCGACCTCTGAAGAACCACCTGGCGCTCTTCGTGACCCTCACGTGACTTCAGCGGGTCCGAATGTGAATGTGGACCGTCCAAAGCGTCGACTGGCCAATTCTGATAACGGTTCTGTTGCGAAGAAACCCAGAGTGAAGGGGCGAAGGACTGAATACACCTGTATTAGTCAACTTGGCATACATGCCGGAAATATAATGTTGTTCATGGAATGTCGGGTGGCTTCATTAGTCAGGGAGAGTGTTTGGCATTCAACGCTAAGTCACAGAGGGTTGCCAACCGCTAAGCAAGGTATTGGAGGTGTCGACTCCGCCACGGTGATGACTCAATCCATTACCGTGCAAGATTTGAAACATCTGTCAAGCAATTTACTCGCCTTTTTTTCGTGAAACACGCGTGGACGGTAAAAGAAACCCAATCCCTTTATCCGGTGTCCTCCGAAACCAGTGCTCTAAACCATATGGCAGAACATGGCCCGTGGATTCGGAACGACCATGCCCGCCAGTAAATGGAACTTTAGCATCAAGCATTGAGAGACTTGCTTCACACTTGACAGGTACACACAGTATCACCCTGATTTGTTGATGGATCCGACATCGAGCGCAGCCTCGAAAGTGCAACCACTGAACCAGCGGTTGTAGATGCTCTACCAGGACGCCGCTCATCTATCCCTGAACATCTACGATCGTGTTTATACAAGGAACGTTCAACGTACTAGGGTCGTGATATACAAATTTTTCTCTCTAGTGGAGGAGCCTGAGTTACGTCCAAAGCGTCAACTGGCGGATTCTGATAACGGATCAATAGCGAAGAAATTCAGAGTGAAGGCGTGAAGGACCGAATACTCCCGTGATAGTAGACTTGGCGTACTTGCGAAATCAGACAAGCCGGAAATATAATCTTATTCATAAAAAGTCGGTGGGGGCTTCGTTAGTCAGAAAAAGAGTATTGCATTCAATACAAAGGTATGTAGGGATGTCAACCGCTAAGCAAGGTATTGGAGGCGGACCGCTAGTTTAAAAATGCCACGAGAGTGTATCTCACGTGATCCTGAGACCGGAACGATAGTGGCTTGGGTAGCTGAGCCTTTGACGCGTCCCTCTTTTACCATCTCCCACCATGCTCGACGACACGCCTATCCCCGATGACCAGCACCGCGACAGAAGTCGTATTTTTGAAGAGTTCCTTGACTCTGAATCCGACATCTACAACTACAAAGATGATATCTATCGAATGCTTCGGATGGACCAGACGCGTCTCATCGTCAATATCGATGACCTTCGCGACTACAGGCGTGAATTTGCAGATGGTCTGCTCAAGCATCCTGTTGACTTCCTACCAGCTTTTGATGACGCCCTTTCTGCCGTTGTTTCTCGTGTTCATGATCCCGAAAAGCACGAGATACAGAACAAGAGCTACCGCATAGGATTCAGTGGTTCCTTCGGCGACCATCATGTCACCCCCAGGACTCTCCACGCCGCCCATCTTGGAGCCATGATATCCTTAGAAGGAATCATAACTCGTTGCTCCCTCGTCCGTCCCAAGATGTTGAAGTCGGTGCACTACTGCCCCGAAACACACCTTTTCCATTCGCGAGAATACCGCGACGCGACATCCTCCAGCTCAAATCTTCCACCTACTTCCTCTGTCACCCCGCAAACTGACGACGATGGTCACCTCCTCCAGACTGAATACGGTCTTTGTGTCTTCCGTGACCACCAGCGCATCAGCATCCAGGAGATGCCTGAGCGCGCACCTGCCGGCCAATTACCCCGAAGTACTGACATAATACTAGACGATGATCTAGTCGATAAATGCAAGCCGGGTGACCGAATCCAGCTGGTCGGGGTATATCGTAGTGTCGGTGGCGGGTCGAGTGGGGCATTCAAGTATGTCATGTTTCTTTGCGTCTAACAACAAGAACTAAGAGTATTTTCGAATATAGATCCTTGATTCTTGCCAACAACATCAATCTTCTGTCTTCCAAAGTTGGTGGTGGCATTGCGCAAACCCCTCTCACCGATACAGACATTCGCCAGATCAATCAGCTAGCCAAGAAGTCGAATATCTTCAAGGAACTCTCAGAATCTCTGGCGCCGTCTATTTGCGGTCATGGATATATCAAGAAGGCCATCCTTCTCCTACTATTGGGCGGTGCGGAGAAAAATCTGCCCAACGGTACACATATCCGTGGTGATATCAATTTGTTGATGGTCGGCGATCCCTCTACTGCTAAGTCGCAGCTCTTGAGGTTTGTGCTTGGTACGGCACCTCTTGCCATTGCAACCACAGGCAGAGGGAGCTCTGGAGTTGGTCTGACCGCGGCTGTGACCACAGATCGCGACACAGGAGAACGGCGCCTAGAAGCTGGTGCCATGGTTCTCGCTGACCGCGGTGTGGTGTGTATTGATGAATTTGACAAGATGTCGGACATCGACAGGGTAGCCATCCATGAAGTCATGGAGCAACAGACGGTTACGATTGCCAAAGCCGGCATTCATACAAGCCTGAATGCTAGATGTAGTGTTGTAGCCGCTGCCAACCCTATTTATGGCCAAGTGAGTATCATAATAACGCACTCGTATTCTGTCAAGACTCATCGTTCATGCAGTACGATATCCATAAAGATCCTCATAAAAACATCGCTCTCCCCGATTCTCTCCTCTCTCGTTTCGATCTGCTCTTCATCGTGACAGACGATGTCGATGAAAAACGCGACCGCCAAATTGCCGATCATGTTCTGCGGATACATCGGTATCTACCGCCCGGTGTCGAAGAAGGCACTCCGTCTCAAGACAATTTATCTCAACCTCTATCCGTAGAAGGGCCGTCCAGCGCTCCCGTTGACGCCGACAGCAGTCCTTACGAGAAATTTGATCCATTATTGCACATCGGTGTTGCGGCCTCCAACGCCGGACGAAAGACACGTAGTCAAACAGCAGCCCAAGCAGCCCAAACACAGGTCCTCAAGCTGTCCTTCGTGAAGAAATATATACAGTACGCGAAAAGCAAAGCAGCGCCGGTCCTGACAAAGGGTGCGGCGGACCACATCGTTCAGGTATACGCCACCCTCAGAAATGAGATTATGGAGGGGAACAACAAAAGAGTGCGCGTCTCAAAGGAACCGTATACCAGAAAATGATCGCTGACATTTTTACTAGACTTCCCCGCTGACTGCTCGTACATTGGAGACGTTGATTCGTCTGGCCACAGCGCACGCCAAAGCCCGCCTGTCTGTCAAGGTTGAGCAACAAGACGCAAAACAGGCCGAAGAAATCATGCGGTTTGCTCTCTTCAAGGAAGTTCCCAAACGCCAGCGTCGAAAGAAGAGAAAACTCAACAACGGCGCGGCTGTTCGGAAAGGCGTAGATGACGGTGAAGGGAGCGATGAAGAATCTGATGGCGAAGAGACTGGTGACGATGAACCTGCCCCTGAGAGGATGAGCATGCCCCCTGCGTCTCCGCAGACGACGGGAACAACGGCTGTTCAGGACCCTGTCTGGGGTGATGAGAGCCAAGACGTGACAATGGTAGCGTCTTCGTCTGGGTCAGCTGCCGCAGGGGGAAGGATGAACCCCGAAAGGTGAACATGAATGATCTTCAACTGTGAATTGTACTAAATCAACATCATGCAGATATGCCCTCTTCCGCACCCGGGTATCTAAGTTATTCAGCTCAAAACTGAGCGATGATGAGTCAGTCTTCCTAAGAGATCTACTCGAGATGGTCAACGAGGGTTTGTCTACGGAGATGTTATTTGGAACCGCTGAAGCCACAGAAGCATGTCAGATCATGACTGACGCAGAAGAGCTAATGCTTAGCGATGGGATCGTCTACAAGCTTTGACCTATATTTCCACGGTTTCACATTGTGTATTTTACGTTGTTTTTATGCTCTCCATTTCTGTCTCTGGGATGTGCGGTCGGTAATCTATATACGTCTTGACTTGATCATTCCGTCTTTCGCCGCCGTAAGATACGTCCGACTTCTTCACGGCTCAGCTCACTGAACCCAGTGATTTCCACCATTGCGGCATCCCATTCATCTGCACTCTTTGCCCCAAATGTAAAGTCAACTGCCTTGTCCCAGGCAGGTCCTTCGGCTGCGATTAGCCTTCCTGCCTCCAAGAGCTTCGACCAAGGCGCTTCAACACGATTACGACCACCACCAAGGGCCCCGACTAGTCCTCCTTGGCTAGTTTTCACCCACAGCTCGCATTCCACCTGAGCTTCTCTCGCTTCTCGAACAGTGATATTTCCGCGGTACAGAATCTGTCTTTGCATGATATGCTCAGAAAGACGCGATGCTATTCGACGATAAAGCAGAGTGACTGTTGATTGAGGTAGAGTTGCGCGGATGTAACTGAGGTGGGTCGACAACAAAGCAATAGGTGCCAGCAGCGTTTGTGAGACGGCAATTTCGTCCTGCTCTGGTTCCGCATTTGGATTTGGACTACGAAAAAATATTTTAGTACACTCGAACGACACAGATATTGCCGCAAAATGCTGACGAAGTTGTGGCTGTGAGATGAGGTCGAAGACGACCTTCAACTTCCGTGCAAACCTGTTGGACTATCATGTCCTGCGCTCGAACGGACAGCTTCCGGTAATGAGAGATCAGCTCTCCGAATATCGTTTCTTGATTAAACTGGTCTTCTTCAACTCTCGGATCGGGAAGTAAGGGGTCAGCTCGGGCACGAGCTCGCAAAGAGGCGCGCCTGTTTATTTCGGTCCATAATTCCAAGAAGAACTGATAGAACTTAAGATAATAGTACAATCAGGCGGGTACTGTTTACTTACCATCTCTTCACCCCATGCCTCCATCGAAATTTCCATGAAGTGAGCGCTCAAGAAAGCCTTACAAAGCCTTTGTACACCAGACACGCCGCTCGTCAATGATCGTGTATAAACATTTACACCGCTATCCTCTTTCCCTCCGAGGTTGACACTAAGGGCTCCTGGGACTGCACGGACAAGCGCAGAAGATAACGTCTCAAAGGCATCCAAGGAAGATGATATGCGTCCATGATATAATTCCAATACTGGAAGCTGGACGGAAATAAGAAATCGCGTACGCTGAGTGAAGTCCGGTAGGGGAGAATATCGGTCTAATGTTAACAATATCAACAGTGTTATTGATATTAGAGCATCTGTGACGTGCCTGTAACTTGTTCGACAAGTGCAGATATCCTGCGAGCCGAGCTCGTCGTCCGTATCTCATTTGCCTGTCTTTCCACCTCGTCCTCAGCAATTTGCCAAGCGTCTGGAGTGGATATGATCTCATGGTACTGATCTTCTGCAACTGACATGGTCTGAGGATTCAGTGTGGAATAAAAGATAGATGCACATACACTTCTTCTCGCCAGCTATCCAGGCTTCAAACCACTCTTTCTTTCCAAGGATGATGTCTGCAACCCCGGGCCATTTCCTGGACTCGAAGGCGTCCCGGGCAGAAGTGTCCGTTATGGTGAACCCTTCCTCCGCCAATGCCGCATCGAAAGAAAGTGCTTGGTAGATGGTATGTGCGAGCAGTGATGGATGCGAGAGTAGTGAAGGGATGGTACGCCTGAGTTTCCGAGACAGAAGGGGGAATAATAAAAGCGTGAATTCGTGCTAAAACATAGTTGTAGTGGATATGACAGATTTTACTATTAAATCGACTCACCCATGCATTGAAAGATCGATATTTGGTTGATGAGAGGAGTCGTTGAATGCTGCTTTCCATGAAATTCTGGTGGTCATTTATAGCGTTCAACACGTGGGTGAAATACCACTCCGGCTTGTGGACATGCACTGTCAGAATGAAAGGGATAAAAATGACGAGCGCCCTTACCCTGTGTAACTGATTTGTCTGTCGATCGCCTTCAAAATGATATTTGAATCGTAGTGAAAGTGGCTGTACGAGAGCTTCTAAAGGATATAGGCCATCTTTTTCTGGCCTTGCCTTTGTGTTGTTAGTCAGGAAACTCTGTCCGCTGTAAAGAGAGATAAGAGCTGCACTTGATACATGAATTTGCGACGCACATATTTTGAAGTTCCAAGAGATTGCAGAAAGATGTCTCGAACGCGGCTCTGTCCTCTGAAGGTATGGAGGTATACCTGATGGTCATAGGCCATTTTAATTTCTCAGCAGCAGATAAGAGCACACTTTTTAGTATATTCTCAGTTGAAGTTCAGCCAGATATAAGGGGACACACTTCGATAGAATGGTCTTCATGCGAGACCAAGTTGTTTCCTGCAGTCTCTCCAAAAATACTACAAGACCTGGTCTACTTCCATTTTCCCCATCCTGGATGCCCGAACACGCATTGGCGACACTTGTGATGAATGCCCGAAGTGTCAGAAATTGGGTTACTGAATCATTGGAAACAGAGGACGAGGCTGAGATTTGCTGAACTGCTGATTCGCTATGAACAATAACTAAGAAGTAACGCAAGTGTGAATGTTCAGGCGACGAACCTAAGACTCAAAGCATGTTCTATTATCTGCACGTATTCCTTGACGCTCTTCAACTCCTTCAAGTGACGATGTAACGTCTCAATATCCTCCAAAAGGGTCGGTGACCGATTGGAATCTGAGAGCGAAGAGACGAGACCCTGTGATAGACTTGCAAGCTCGTCGGCTAGGGAGTGTCTCTCTAGAGACAGTTCTTGTGCACAGTGACGATGTGACTCCGCAACCGCTTGCGTTTCTGCTATGATAGTGTTGATTCTTGACTTCGAAAGAGCTAGCTGAGCTAGTGTGTAGACGATGAGCGTGAGGATGGTTTCCCGTATCAAGCGGCGCACCCTGGCTTCCAGCTCGTCGCGGTGTTGCCGGGCTTGGGCAACATCCTTCTCAAGGCAAATAAGGTCTTCAAGTGAAGAAAATTTCGAGTTGAGATATATAGATGCCTTGGAATACGCTTGTTGCGCATCTGCGGGGGCGAGCAGCGACTGAATTTCTTGGGAGGACATGGTGGGAGAAACGTGGAGGAGCACCGGTATCTTGATGAATGCCGGTATTTTGACATGTATACGGGGCCGAGATTTCCTGGGTCCAGACTTGAAGAGACCCTTCGCGACATCGTGATCACTGAAAACGAAAAGTAAATCCAAATAACAAGACACGATGCTCACATCTGCGGCTGACTTGCTCGCCCTCATTTCCCTTCCTCCGTCCCCGTTGTGTATGCCATGCCGGTGACTTCGGGGCCGAATATGGTAGTACCAACCCCTAATTACCTTTTTTTGTACCGCTTCACGACTGGCCAGGGCCTACAGACTCACCATGCTTTCCCGTCGCATCACTAGCTCGACGCGTCAAGTCTTTTGCGGCACTGCCCCAACGCTTTTTTCGAGCAGATACTGTTTAAAAATCGAGATGGTATGCTTACTGTAGCTCGGTTTCTTTCTTGTTCTGAGATTCCGATATCCAGCCTGAGTCGCCTTCAGAAAATTCGATTGCGCTACCGCCAAAAAAGCGCCTTGCTATAGGTGCCGTGTGTCCCTAAAGAGATGTGTTGCTTTCTCAACCAGACCCAAGTTACTTGTATGGATGCTCGAATAAAGTGCGTGTTTTTTCGCTGCTTCGTTTTCAACATACCACTACCATTCTAGCCCATTCACACAACTCGGTCTTGAAGAAGGAGATGCCCATATCATACGAAATGCTGGTGGAATGGCGTATGAGACCTGCATCTCCCAGGCCGACTCCACGTTCATGATGCTTTTCCCAACAGAAAAGACGCACTGCGAAGCATAATCATATCGCAGCGGCTTTTGGGGACTCGGGAGATAGCCGTGGTAAGCCTCTTACGTTTATCACATTTAAAGCTCTGAGATTAGGCTGTAAGTATCATCACACTGGCTGTGGCATGGTTACATTCACCAGTCCATCGCTGCGAAGGATGTTGAGTGATTCAGACCCCGAAAACCCTCGAGTCGCCGACCAGGCCAACAAGATTGACTTTTTGGAGTTTGATGACCTTGAGCAGTCGGTTCGGGACGATGTCAAGTTTCTGAAAGAGTGCCCCTTGGTCTTAAAGGGAACTAAAATCACTGGGTGGATCCATTATGTGGAGACAAGCAAGGTACGCACCTTTCCTATGTATGTTCATGCAATTCTCAGAATTGGTGTAGGCTGTGCAAGTAGTATAGCAGTGAACGCCTCGCAGGTACTTACTCTCGCATAATATATTTAACGAATGGACCGTGGCAGAGAATACAGCGCAACTACTTTGTGCTGAATAAATATTTTGAATGCACCACGCGGACGACGAAGCGATCGTGATATTCGATCAATCTTCATCTTGTCTCGTGAGTCACAACATTTCAAATTATCCAAGTCCGCTTTTGCGAACAACCGGCTCTCCCTCAGCTATGTCAGCAGCTGGAACACAACATGATTTAGAGCAGCCCGCTACAAGTCCGGTGGACAACACCTCTGAAGCTTTTGAACGACAGGTTCTTGAGCAGCTTACGGACATCTCGCCATCTTCGTCTGTGCCTGTCATAGCTGTGGATTTGGACGATGTCCTATCACAGACGAACTATGTCGTTGCGGAGTGTAAGGTATAATCACCTAGACGCGTCGATTCGTGCTGATGAAGTTTTCTCCCAGGGCACAACGAAGTCTATGGGACTCGAATGGATATTTCCCATTTCTACTGTAAATGCCAAACTTCTTACGTTCTATCTTCGAAGTTGTATTAACGTCTGGCTCGAAGACTATTATTACTGGAAGGTGCCTATAGCTAACTCTCTTTAGGACTTCTCTACATTTCTAAATTGTCATACTTAGAATCCGTTTTGGGGCACACCCAGGCAGACATTCAATAAAGTAAAGGCATTTTATCAGACCTCCAAGATCTTCGAAGCCGAACCAGTACCAGGTGCTCGAGAGGGAACCCTGTCCCTGAAGGAGATGGGTTTCAAGTTAATTATCGTGACCGCTCGCGCACCTGACACGGCCGACCAAAGCTGGATATGGGTAAATAAGCATTTTCCAGGCAAGTTCACACCTTGTGAGGTCGATTATTATCATAAAACTACATTTACAGGTGTATTCGACAGTATCATCTGTACTGGTCAGTTCAAGGATGCTCACAAAACTGGCCATGAGGTCATCACCAAGCTCAGTAAAGCCCAAGTACGTCTGGCTCATGTTCCATGTGTCAAGTATTCTGATCGTGTCGAACAGGTCTGCGCTGATTTAAACGCACGCATTCTAATTGATGATTCGTCGGAGAATGCTCTTCAATGCGCCACGGCGATACCTGTTGCAACGCACGTTCTGTTGTTCGGAGATTATGAATGGAACAAGAGAATATCTGGAGCTGGAGACGCATCTGATGATATGAGTTTTAACATACGTCTAAAGTCTCACGGAGGGAAAGAGTTTTGGAAAGAAGTCAGTCAATTTCAGCATTAATCATTGGCTCATTCATGCTGATGGTTGGCCGTAGGAAACTGTCGAAATACCTGAAGGTGCTCCTCTTGAACGGGTGAAAGACTGGTCCGAGGTGGTCAGATGGGTCAAGGTGCACATGGATACCCTACAGTAGAGAGAAATAGATGTAAGAGAATATTCTCCTAGAAAGCAAATCGTTTTCGTATTTCATATTTGCATAACCTTGCAAGATGTTACGACGCTCTGTATGCGGTCGTTCACTCATAAGTACGTGGAAGTGGTGGCAGCCAGGATGAGAAACAGGAAAACTAAAACGCGCTAGTTCCCGGCTAGACGGGCCGATGAAACATGCAATCACATGCCATTACGCTTACTCCTTGATTGAACGCATCACAAGGAGTATGGTGGCCAGGTGTGGCTTACTTCCTCCACCGAGTAATAAGAGTAACTCAGATCTCTCGTCAATCTTTTGGGGCTCAACTGCGCTGGGACCTTCCAGCCATGGCATCAGAGCTGCTCTCTGCCTTGCGCGCGCAGGATTTTCGTAACCACTATGTCCAGTTTGGTCGCTGGTATTCTGCCCATCGACCTCTCGTTCAGCGTGCAATCAACATTGCCTTCATTGTCTACGTTCTTGGCTCGACATTTCGTGGCTTGTCGGGAAAGGGCGGATCTTCTAGGTCGAACAAGTCGAGGAAAGGCAAGGGTTCTAAGGGCGGGAAGGACGATGACGACAATAAGTCGACAAGGGTTGCGGTTCGTTGCGCGGTCGGACTTTCGTACTATGTATCGACTGATACTGCAATAGGTCGACTCTGTCTTCTACCAGCGATTGGGTGCTATTCTCAGGATCGTCATACCAAGTATAAGATCGAAGGAGGCTTTACTTCTGGTTACACATTCAAGTCTGCTGGTACTACGGACAGCAATCTCTCTTTATGTCGCCGCATTGGATGGGAGGTTAGTCATGCGTCTTTAGCTTGTGCCGTGTGTTCATACGGTTATTACAGGATCGTCGCAAGCCTTGTGCGTGCCCAGCCTCTGCAATTCTTCCTCAATATTCTGCGCTGGCTATGTGTCGCGATACCTGCGACATGGACAAACAGTTGGCTTAGCTACGTTCAGAACAAGCTCACTATCGCCTATCGGACGCGGCTTACAAACGTCATTATGCAACAGTATCTTGGTGATGAAGATGAAGGAGCGCATGGCAAGGTCTACTACAAACTAGGTGAGCCCGTGCTATTTCTGTCAAGCCACGTCTCATCTTCAGAGATTTTTTGTAGCGAATTTGGACGACAGGATAAAGAATCCTGACCAGATGATCACTCACGACATCCACAAGTTCTCGACACACCTGGCCGCCATATATGCTAACCTAGCCAAGCCGACGTTAGACGTGATACTCTACAACTATCAGCTGTCTCAGAATGTGGGGGCCGAAGGTTTATTATTACTTACTGTTTTGGTCCAGTCATCGGCCGCCTTGCGTGAGTTGTATATTAGTACAGCGAGTCCGTACTAACCCTTTGTCCAGTGCGTTATCTAACTCCACCACTCGGAATGTATACAGCACTATCGGCACAGCTTGCTGGCGAATTGCGCCACACACATTCGCGACTGGCTGAATTTTCTGAAGAGGTGGCGTTTCTTGGCGGAGAAGAGACTGAAAAGATGCTTGTCGAAAGGGAGTATGCGACGGTGATGAAACACGAGAACAAAGTTCTCAACAAGCGCTGGTGGTTCGGATGCATAGAAGAAGGCATTATCAAGTGGCTATGGGGAGGTTTCGGGGTGAGTCATTTATATTTTTCCAAGATTTTGGCCAAACCAATCAACTTCCAGATGATAATATGCGGTATTCCTATCTTTATCAAACTTCCCGGCATCTCTAAGGTGGACCTCGGCGGACGGACAGAAGGTACCTCTTTTTTTTCTTTCGGCGATGCTTATGCCCATAATACCTCCTCAGGATTCGTGACCAACCGAAGGCTACTGCTGTCATCTTCAGGTAATACACTTATTTTATCTCATGTATTCCCCAAAAGTTGACTTCTAGTCTAAGATGCCATTGGTCGAGTGATGTACTCGTATAAGGATCTGTCGGAGCTGGCTGGCTACACCGCTCGGGTTTCTCTGTTGCTCGATACAATGAAAGATATAAAAAAGGGCAAATTCGAGAAAGCACTTATTAGCAGTGCCACAATGGGAGAGAATGCTAAAAGTATGTCTTACTCATTGCCAGCTGGGTCGTCATTGATCAAAATGCAGTTTTACGGGGTCGGGGTCAAATCATCATGTCAGAGGATATTCAGTTTGAGAATGTTCCCATCGTTACACCGAATGGTGACGTCCTAGTTAGAAGTTTAAGCTTTCATATCAAACATGGAGTGCGTAAAGCTTCGACTGCTTGATCGATTTTCTATTCACAATGTGTCCAGCAAAATTTGCTCATTGTGGGGCCAAATGGTGCGAATAATGCGTTCGTCGCCGTTTCATCCTGTAGCTCAGATCGACTTATGTAGGGTGCGGCAAATCTTCGCTTTTCCGTATCCTGGGGGGCCTTTGGCCTGTTTATGGTGGTGTCGTTCGAAAGCCTGTCGCTTCCGAGTTTATCTTGATCCCGCAACGGCCGTATCTTTCCCTTGGAACGCTAAGAGATCAGGTTATTTACCCCCATTCGAGGGAAAATATGGAAGCTCGTAGGTCTACCTCGACGTCATAATAACTGATTAAAAAACGACGAATATTTTCAGGTGGTATTACGGATGACGATTTGCTGAACATTCTATCTGTTGTTCAGATGGATGGCGTGGTTGAGAGAGAAGGTGGATGGAATGCTGCCCGGGAATGGAGAGACGCGTTAAGCGGTGGTGATCAGCAGAAGATTGCCTGGGCGAGGTTGTTTTATCACAATCCGAAGGTATCGCTATTTTGCTGTCAGTCAGGGATGAAATATGACTGGTTTGATAACCCTAGTACGCAATATTGGATGAGGCAACATCACTAGTACCGCCAGACATGGAGGGAATGATGATGGAGTATGCTGCCAAGCTTGGGATTACGCTCTTGACGGTGTCACACAGACCGTCGCTGTGGAAGTACCATGCTATGATTTTGCACTACGACGGTCAGGGTGGATATGTATTGTGAGATTGCACTCGTTGTGGAAATTCTCTCTGTTTGACTTTGTGCGTTATCTAGTACCAAACTTGACGCAGATAAACGCTTAGCTCTCCAGACGGAGAAGCAAGCACTGGAGACGAAGTTGCTTGAAGTGTAAGCTGTGATTCTTCAATCTCGATCATCGAGCTCATATGTCCTTTATAGGCCGAAGATGAAAGCCAGGTTGGTGGAGCTGAAGGGCGTGGATTACGAAGAGGTGGTGTAGTAATATCTTCGATGTTGGGAACTTCTTCGCAGTATTTGGTTCGGCATAGACATGCATTTGACATAGACTTGGGGGCATTGATAAGCACATGGACTATCCCAATTTTATCTTCATTGGTATACGAAATCCTTCGGCACCAGTGCGCTGCACCGGTTCGGCAATTCTTGTTCTTCCCCGTGTGGGGTAACGGAAATATTTATATTGCCGGCGGCTCCTGCATGACGAGAATCCTCACTGGTCGCTGTTCATCCGGACAGTATTTTTGAATGTTCGAAGTCATTCAATGATTAAAATCTTCCGGACGCTGAAACTTGAATCAAGTCGTGATGTTTCTACTGGCTGTTCCACATCTTTGCGGTCTTGGTGGAATCAGCGGGAGTAACCTTAAAGCCCCTGAATTTCACGTGCCGGCCCACCCGACCCGGCCCCTGCCGGACATATAGGAAAAAGGGATTGGTCATATACTTCCCCGGTCTCCTTCAAGTGCTCACACGAGCGTCCTGCGACTCCTAGACTTTTCCTTACCCTTACTTCTACCTCTCTCGCCTAATTTTTGTTCACGACCATGCATTTCTTTAACCAAGTCTACAACTATGAGTAAGCCATTTTCCTCGCTGTATAAGGCTATGTTAATCTCCGTGGCAGCCACCCATGGTCTCATGTTGTCATTGGGATGTGGCACAAATACCCAAACCCAAAATGCTCGCATGTCATTAGTATTGATGTGCTGGATCGTTCTGTGGATCCAAAAACGGGGGTTATCAGAACGGAGCGAATATTGGGGTGTAAACAAAAGGCACCAGGCTGGATTGTGAAGGTAAGAGTGGTCTCTTCTAGCATTATGACCCGCTCATCTTTACTTTTCACAGCTCTTTGGTGGCTCCGAAGACGCCTTTGTGCGTGAAATATCATTTGTCGACCCCCGGAATCAACGCGCTTCGATATCCTCGGTCAACATGTCACTATCACAGTTTGCCACATGCGTAGAGCAAATAGAATACCTACCTGCATCCCATGACCGCACGACATTTACACAGACGGCAGAGATACAAGCACGGTTAGGGTTATGGCGGAGTGCGGCGGATGGGCTAGAAAGGTGGCTAGTCCAGCGGTTCGAGCAAAATGCACATTTGGGAAAGGTTGGATTCACAGATGTACTACGGAGGTTGTGGGAAGAGCGTCAACAGCTGCAATCCGTAGCAGTATAGGGTGTTATATGGATCGTGTCTTCTTACCACTTCGTTTGCGCATCAGGATTGTCTATAGATATTGTTATGCCTTGGCCTAGATAGTTCAAAAGACCCCCTACACCTGCATTTCTTACTTATGTGCACGGAAACTATTCGTTGTGTAGCTCTAAAATGCGAAAATTCCGATTCTGTGACTTTTGTGACCTGGTGTGACTATCACCACTGTCACAATCGATATCCGATGGAATGACCTAGTGGTCGGGGCTGCTGTCGTTCCTTTCTGCTGCTTCTTTCAGAGCCCCTTCCGAGTCACGTCAAGGCGCGTCAAGTAACTGCAATTCGTGGGACATCCTGCGACTTTGGGGAGAACAACGTGCGCTTTCAAAAAGGTCGCCTGCTCCTCCTTTTCCCCTGTCGCTCTATTCATCGTAGGATAGGGCACAATGGATGAGCTCCTGCACCACTGTCTACGAGAACTTTCATTTGACGGTGACCTTGGTGAGCTTTCTCATCATATGACCTCTAATTCCGAGGATAGCCGGGTTCGAACCCCCCTCTTCGCAACTACCTGGTCGTCGTATGGATTCGAAATGAATTTCACTTCTTCTAGGTTCCAACCCCTCCCGCTTGAGGGATTTCATCGTTGATTTCTACTCCCACAACTCTTCGTCTGCCGCACAGAATACCGACGATTCATTTTGCACTTTCGTATGGTCACTTGTCGTGCAGCAGCCCAATGTTCTTGTCGGTACTAAGCCAGCTGGGGTCAATTCAGAAGTCTGGGTAGCGCCGCAGACTAGTGCTAAGCGAAAGGCCAGTGCCAAAGGAGAAACTTTTGTTGAAACCCGTCCCGTGCAACTCGAAACTATCCCAGACGCCAAGTCCCGCTCTCTTGAGGACTTGATCAAAGAGTATGGAGACGACCTGCGTATTGCAGTCGATCCAGATTCGATATATGCTGCAGTCACTGGCTCACACATCCGGGTAAGCGTGATGCTATTAGGTGAACCCTCGGTTTCTGAAATTGAATGTTAAGTTCCCAAAAATGAGCCCTATGGTCTATTCAGCCCTCCAAATAATCACTCGCGGCCGAGATAATGGAGTCTCAGTCGTAGAACTCGGACAACGATCTAGGTACGACCAAAAGACATGCTTCTATCTCGTAAGACAGCTAACGGAGCTTGATTTGGTGTATGTCGGTTTTTTTCTGTGAACGACAAGGGCTTACGTCTTCTCGTCAGTGTTAAGGTTCGCAGAGGGGGAGTCGGTACCCATTTTTGTATACATCGGTATTTTTTCGATCGCAGTCCGTCCTGGAAGGCGATACGTGACGAAGAAAGTAACGCAGCAGCACCCTTAAAACCAGAGTTCCCTTCCGGCGACGCCGATGCCGCAGACGAGGATAATATCTCTCCTGAAATCCGGGCCCTCAACTTCACACCCATTGATGCACGCCATCTTTCTAGCCTACCGCTTATCCGGGCACGCGTACTAAATCTACTCAAAGTATCAAAAAATTGGATACACCCCGCGAATAATTTGATTATAACCATCGTGCGTATCCTCAGGCTGACAATATTTCTTCTACCGTTTATACCCAATCTTCGACAGGGATTTAAGCACCCCACTAAGACCGATCGAAGATTTTTCCAAAGTCGTATCCGCGAAATGATCCAGGAAGGCATCATCGAGAAAGTAGTTGTCCCTAACAGGAAGAAGAATTCGGCATCGTCTGTGACTTGTTTTCGACTGGTCGAGGAGATCCAGTCGAGAGCGCAAGGTCCAGTTGCCGTGCCGGACGCAGACGACGATGACGATAATGAAACAGGTAAAGTTGTCAATACGTTTCTGGCGCCGCGAAATTCATTTACACTATAGAACAAGGCGGCGTCAAGACTAATACAACGATACACAAGCAAATCATCGATCTCTTGGAGGAGTCGGGAACTAAAGGAATGACGCTTAATGTAAACTTAGATCTAATCATTGTCGTGCATGGCTAATTCTTTTGTTCAGGAACTTTCTGCCGCTCTGTGCCATTTCGACAAGAGGACAATAGAACTTCTTCTCACTCGCGCTGAGAAGGTTCAGCCGCCTGCGCATTTGAGTGATCTCGGTATTTCTGGTCTTATGGAGACATTTGGGCGAGAACGACGACACAGATACTACACCGTGTCTGCGTATCATTCTCTGGTGTCCCAGGAAAAATTAGATGCGTCATCTGCGAGGCTCGCAGAAGTGGACTTTGGAGACTCATTCGGGTTCATGCCTATGGATCCAAAAAGCTTCTATAGTGATACAAAAGCTCTGATTAAGCACCAAGACGCCGGTAGGGAAGAACTAACCAAGAAATCCACGGCCAAGAAGAAGGCATCCAAGAATCTTATCTTGTCGGACGGGTCTGTCAAGCTGGGCCGTCCAAAGAAATCACAAGATGATGAAGATGGAACTCCCCTGCAGGCGGAAGCATCTCGACGCCAGACCAAAAAGCGTAAGCGCAAGCGCAATGCGAAAGAAGATCAAGAAGTTGATGCGGACCCCGCTTCCGCAGGACCGTCCACGAAGAGGCGAAAAATCACACGGATCGACAGTGGTGCCGCCGAGGACTCTGTGCAAGGTAATCCGCCCCGTGATCTGTGATATATCGTGCTCACCTTCCGTTGTCCAGCTATTCCCAAGAAACGAGGACGTCCACCGAAAGTTAGGGCCGAAGATAAGGACATTCAAACGCCCCAGCCAGCTCGAGTGGTAACCTGGAGAAGCAGAAAGAGGAAAGGCGATGGCGACATTGATCTTGAGGACCACGACGCAGCTGTGGACAATATCTCTGACGCCGAAGAGCCACCAGCAAAGAGACCCCATCCGTCCACCTCTATCGAACCACAGACATCTGAATTGCTCATACCAGATCCACCTGACCGGGTGGGCCTAGCAGAGCTTGTCGTGGAACCACATGATACCCTTGGTGCAGTGGCAGAACCCTTGGAAGAAAGAGTCGAGGACATACCTGTCCCTTCTCCCCCAGTCGAATCCATAGACATGACTACAGCTACAACGCCAACTCCGCATGCCATGGTCGTGGATGAAGAAACTCTGCGAGCAGGAGAAACACTGCCGGAAGTTCCTGTTACCGAAACTGCGGAGGTCCCTATTGATCCATCATTGTTGGGAGAGTCCATGCAGGATGTGCAAGAAACCGTGCGTGTAAAAGTCTCTTTGTGGCATTGCGTTCTTATCTGGTTATAAGATTTCGCAGACAACAGAAGCTGATCAGCAGCTGAATGCGCCAAAAGGGAGAGTCAATGTTTCTCATCTTCGCCGAGAGAACGAATTCTACCGGGTCGTCGAGTTGTTAGGAGGGATCG
Organism: Armillaria fumosa; assembly: GCA_030407015.1. Lineage (NCBI taxonomy): Eukaryota > Fungi > Basidiomycota > Agaricomycetes > Agaricales > Physalacriaceae > Armillaria > Armillaria fumosa. Next base: position 2,364,574 of record JAUDYM010000001.1, read on the forward strand.
TCAACACCCAGACGAAGGACGTATTTGATGCACATTCGAGTCTCCTGGAAACCCTTTCACTGGCCGGAGAACCCACCAGTTCTCCTGCAGGTACACGGACCGACAAACGTACGGCTACTGCCACGTTTAACAGCTTAGAAAGTCGTGGCAGAATCAAACAGATCAAGACTTCAATTCCCGGACCTGCAGGTGTCAGTCGGCCCACGGTCATCGTGTACTTGCCCGACACACCGGAGGAGAAGTTGACGGCTTTCTTGGCAGAACTTGCGAAAGGCGCTATCCCTATTCCTCCCCAGTCGGTTGCTGCTCGTAAAATCGACGATCCCGTGGAATACGGACCAGATCCTACTCTAGTAGCTCGTGAAGGTCTTCCGCTGCAATTGTTGCAGATGGAGAATTCTTCAGGGCACGACCAGACCGAGAGATGGAAGAAGAATACTGCCCGTGCCGAAAAGCTATTCACTCATGATGACAAGGTGATTAAAGAGGTACTACTGGCGGAGCGGACTACGCTGGGTCAGATGTATGGAAACATTGTCGCCAAAGGTTTGCGGTCCCGGGAACTGCATATCGCTGCTATGAAAGCCTTCGAGAACACAGACTCATCCTCCCAGATTGCGTCGCATGAACACCGAATATTGAACTTGTCGTTTTTTTGCTATGACCTCCCACTGGGACTCTACTGCTCATTACTATCCCCACTTTTCCCCCATGAACAGCTCACACAGTTCGTTGCGAACGCAGAATGCCGTCAAACGTTGGTACGAGATTTGCCCCAGGGTTTGCAATCTATCCTTCAAATAGGGAAATCGCGGGCGAGGTCTCGATTCCTTGACATCCTTGAGGTCTTAAGACACCTCGGTCTTGCCATCCCATTGATGCCATCCAACTCGGCGTCTCCATGGCTGCGATGCGAGACATTGGGCGATCATCCACAGGGTTATGAACAAGCTTCATTAGAAGGCTGGACAGCGAGTACTCCGACTACTGCCCCAACCTACTGGAAATTCAAGACCTCCGCCCCTTTGTATCATTGGGCATCATCAGAGTTGACCCCTCCATTCCTGCAGAATGTTGACGTCCGTACTGCAGATGAAGCTTCCAAGTACTGGGAGTTACTCAGAGAAGCCTGTTTGAACGACAGCGTTTTACCTGCAATTACTGATGGCCAAGCTCCTCTGTCCATCCCTACGGTCTCCTCCAAAGTTGCCCGGTCTCTGCGTCGTCCAGTGTCTTGGAATCCCAACTACGTTTTCACTTGGCACCAAACCCAATACCTTCGACGCTTCGTAAACATTAACACTGGAAATACGCCTCTTGATCTGGAAAACGGAGGCGCTGCGGAGATCGCCAGAATATCTGATATCGTCAGTGCACCTTCAGACGCGGTGAGAGAACACTATGCGACTGCTCACGAGAAAATGGTGAAAGACCTGGAGAAAATGGAGCGACGACGAAAGCGTGAAAGTTCCGAAACCTGGGCCAAAGAGGCTGCCGACGCCAAAGCAACTCTTGCGAAGAGGGCCGCAGATGCACGTCTATATCGGGAGCATGAATGGGACGATTTGGTTAGGAAAGTTCATCCAGAGCCATCTCCATACGCGACTATCCGCTTGAGAAACATTCAGGCCCGCTTTCTCCAGTCTGTGGGAAGGGAGACAGCCCAGTGGGAAATCGAAGTAGAACAGGCTTTCCGGGAAGCTGACCTTGCATTAGCCCAAGTTTTGAAAACGACACAGGCTCTCCCAGTACATAAAACTAGGTCTCGTCCGCGCCGAGTCACTCCTTCATCCCTTTCGTTTCAGCCAACCCCATCGACTGCTTCCTCCTCTGCACCTGCGCCCTCCTCATTGCCAACTCCGATCACAACGAATCCGTCAGAAAAATCAATTTACACTCTAATCGCCGAGCAAGGTCCGCCTATCATTCCACCGCCCCGCACTGACTCCAAACGAAAACGCAAGCGGAAATTGGAAGAAGCTGGAGCAGAAGGTATGTGCCGTCTCTTAGGTTGACATTCCCGTACCTCATTTTTATGATAGAGCAACCGCCGGAACCTAAAGTTAAACCCCTTACTCGCAGGCATCGCTTCCAGTGGAATAGGGACTACGAAGAGCTTGCACGGGATGCATCGGTTATCATTAGAGCTAGATGCCGAAATGGTGTGCGACTTGATTGGGGAGCGTTTGAGCAAGTCTTTCCGGCGGTACCGAGGAATAGTGTCCGTCAGCGTCTAGCACACATTCGAGAATCACCTGGAAATGAGGCATATCTCACTCGTCTGGAGGACCGGTGGTATGATCTCTGGATGGAACATCGAGGCACATCCGCCCTCCCGGACGATGATCTCAGTAGTGCGACGAACTTCAACTTAATTCGTCATCTCGAGTTCCTGCGGAGTCATATTGACAAGAATGCTTTGTGAGTGTCTCGTTTTCTTCCATAAAGCTGATCACCGACACCAGTGATAGGCGAGTCGGTTATGCTCAACCTCAAGAAAATTCAAATGCAGAGTTGATCATACCCAATACCGTGGATGATCTATTAGCCAGCGTCGACGTCATTGAAGCCGCAACAACCGGCCCAATATGGGACTTTATGTGGAATGGCGTTGTCGAAGAAGGTCGCGAAAAGCGCTTAATGTCACAGCCGTTCCTTGATACACTTGGCGATCTAGGCGAAACACCGATTGACGATGCGCTCGCCATAGCAGAATCTGCGCTGAAGGTAAGTCCATCGTCGTGATTTCTTGGCCGTTGTGAAATGTCCCTAAGATTGCACTTGGTACACCTCTGGAACATTATGACGCGGAAGGGGCATCAACACTTCTGCGAAGCGCCGCTGAAGAACATATCATTACTTCTGCTACGAAAGGCCTTGTCAGCCGTGGCGTTTTGTCTAAACTCGTCCGAGATCATCATAGACAAAAACCCGGGAGACAACTGAAGATTTCTGATGCGTAAGTTCACTTCGTTTCGAATGCTTGTATCAGTGCTGACCTAATGACAGGAATCTAGCAGCTTTGGGAGGATCCATCAGCAGTGATCTATTCCAGGATGCTGCAGGGCTCGAGGAAGATCTCGCGGCGGGAGAGAGTGATACATGGAGGGAGTGGCCTTTAACAGCGACCGACGGAGACTCGGCAGCTCTGATCCAGCTTGTGTCCGACAACAAGGTGGGACATCACATTCTTCTTTGTCTCGTCCCTCAGCTCAGCAACTACGTGTTTTGATGAATAGGTTGATTTTAAGATCGACACGACTAATGCTCAAGCAGCGCGGCCCATGCTTGACTGGAATAGTAAGAAAGCAGGTACGATCAAGTTTTCTTACAAAAATTAGAAAGTTCGTTGCTAGAGGTTGTCCTCCTAGATGATGATCAAATCGAAACAGTACTTCATGTTCAATTCCGCAATATGTCGTTACGGTCGTCAAGCTTACAGGCAATGCCCATCGTCCAGTTCATGAATAATGATGGTTCAGAAAGCACAGGGTTACCTACCTCTGAGGCAGGCCACGGACAAGCAGTGGATGGATCAGTTGCGTGCTGTAGACGAGTGGCCGATAATGGCGTGGTTGATTGCACTGAGTGTTTGGATGAGCAGTGGGCTAGTGTTAGCCAGACTTTCAGTGCAGAGGAAATGACTGTAGCACATGCGGTCCTGAGTATTGTGGGTCAAGCCGGGGGTCAAGGATCTCCCAAGATTACTCTAGCAGTGGGTGTCTGTTGCCATTCTGGAGTCACAGCTGACACTATCACTGGTCATTTTTAAGGAAAGTACTAAAACCAGTACGGATGCATTGTTACCGGTCATCCAGCGACTAGTAGAATCCCCATTGCCGTTGCTATATTGGGTCGGTTACTCTTCTGTATACTTGGTATCTGCAGCGCACATCAAGACGTGGACGGTGACGTTACCGTCTGAGATCCTCTCGAACGTATTCCCTCGACGGTGGATTGATATCTTTGGCACTAAGCTGGTGGAGGTCTGGGAAGCAGCTCTGAGAGCTGCTATAGGAATGATTGTCTTCCGACCTGGTATATCACAGGTAGGTGGCATTGATATTGATGAAAATGTTTCTCACTTTTTGGTCATTCCAGGCCGAACTTCGCTGGCGACTTCGAGGTGTCTATGACAGACAAGAAGTCTACGATGTCCTTCAGTATCTATTGGAGGACGAGATTATCAAGACCTCAATCAGCAGTCAAATGGTTCCTGTGCTGGATGACAGGGAGGAGAAGGAGGTTTTCTATTTCCTAAACCAGTCGAAGAAGTGGTATCGTTTCTAAAGGAAGACGAGCGAGAGTGCATTCTATTTTATTTTGTGAGTGTTGTGGCTTTTTCATGCGAGATAAGTGCCTGACGTTGGAATAGTAAACAGTAAGGGCATTGATACGAAAACCTCATTTGTATACTATAGTGTTTGTCCATGGTTTTAGACGTACTGAACTGTCGTAATTCTGCGAAGTCCACTATGAAATTAATGAAGTGTAGCTTATTATATCATTGGGGTTGCATGCCAGTCGGCGGCATTTCTTGAGCCTTTTTCTCTCGTTTCTTTGCCCTAGCTTTGGCAGATTTTGAAAGCTTTCTCCGCAATGGGGGCTGATATCTGTTGGTAGTCAAGCTATGCTCAGATATGTGAAAAATGCGACTGACGTTGCGCCCTTCGCCACAAGCTCAGGTAATTCGCAGTGACTCAGAGTGATCCTCATGAAAGGCGTTTGTATTTGTTTCGGACTGAGGCGTTGTATGAAGATGATAATGCAGCGAGGAAAAAACTGAACATACTAATTTTTCCCCTCCAAAGCCGTTATTATCGAGACGGCTCGCTTCTTCTCCTTGTCTTCAGGAGTAGTGTCCTCTTCGCCAAGTTCTAAGTCTTCGAGAGATCCAACCTCATTGTACTGATGCAGACCAAAAAGCCTCGGCAGATGCTTCGATTCCAAAATCTTGATATACTCTCTTTTTATGATTTCGACGACAGATATTAGTCGCGGGATGGTGGTTGTCGCAGCCGAGAGAGAACCTTTTGCTGACTTGACTTCTTGGGGATTCCAAAGGGTAGGAAGGGTATGCAAAGCGATAGGTTTGGATCCGTCTTTCTGAAAGAACGCAAAAACAAAAGATCTGGTGTCCCTCGGTCAGGCATAGCTCTAGAATACGGACCTGTAAGTGTTCCAGGGCAAAGGCAATCCAGGTCTGCATCTTGCCATGGTTGGTTATCCGTATTTCTTGGGGTGAAGAATCGCGCTGGTTGGTGTTGTTAGGCAGCTCGACCGCTATTGCGTTCATCGTCGCGTCGAAGATGGAAGTAAAGGAAGAATTTGGATGTAAATACTTTTCCTCAAAATCTGCTGAAACTTTAGTCTAGGACCGGTCCGATATTCCGGTTGATATCCTCAACTACTACATATACCAGAAGACATGACGCAGGACGGTCCATCACAGACGCCAGCAGAGCGCGCAGTTCCACCTCTTCTACTACCAGAGGCCCTTGGATTCTCCCCACAATTACTCCTTGATGATATTATCAACATCGCAAATAGCGCTCTCCTCGACGGCGTCAGTGGCATGGAAAGTTACCTGCAGAAATGGTCTGAGGAACGCACAGACCGGCTCGGAAGCGAATGGGACAACACACAGGAAGTCGAGCAGGGACTTGTCTCGTTCCAGACTCTCCTGGAACACCATACTGACCTTGCCTTTGACTTTTTTGAGGCTTGGTCGCTTCGAAATATCTTCGTTGTGCCTCCAGATCTTCCTCTTGTCCTACCACATCAAGAGGGGCTGGATCTTACGCTTCGTCCTGAAAGAGAGCAGGAGCTGATGGACGAGAATGCTGAACTACGACGTCGGCTGAGTGAGGTGCGATGCCATGAAGTGATCACTGGCTTGCTACTGACGCATTGTTCATAGCAAAAGCAGCTGAAACGAATACAGACCAAGGCACTTCATGCAATAACGAACCGACAACGGCGGTCAGAGAAACGTCTAGAGCGGCTTTCGTTCCTCGACACGCCTGCGCTGGATTTATCTGCTGCCCTACCGCGCAAATTGATGGTGATGCATTCTGTTGTGTCGAATCTGCCGCCAATGGATCCGGAGACCATTGCGGCTCTTGCACAGTTCCAAGAAACAGATTCTGGCAAGCGACAATGGGAGACGAGCAAGACAGGGTATTTGAACTGGGCTGTCGCTCAGCTGTTATCTCGATCTAAAGCTCGGAAAGGGGGAGGAGAAGTGGAAGGAATGACTGAACAGGCAGCAGAGATTGGCCAAGCAGAGCAGTTGAAGCAAGCAATTGAGATTACCCACGGCGTCCGTAATGACTTGGAGAACGCAATGCAGATGGATACGGCGATGTAGTCTTGCAACTCTAGGGATCGTGTCCCTGGCATTCGCCATCCAACAGATTCGAGTTGAGTATCTGATTCTAGGACTCTATGTATATATGTACTGTGATTGTCACCACACATCAACCCGAGATGGCCATGGCCAGATTTTCGGTTTATCTTCAAGGAAAAAAAACCAAAAGATAAATAGGTCCTAATGAGTATACTTTGGATTCTATGGGATGGATATGCACATAGCGAATGTTTGCCTCTGCCGGACGGAGTGGCACAGACGTAATAAACACATTCGAATTTCCTGGGACGACATGGCAACTCGCACGTGGCAAGTCTAAGCCCATTGAAGCTTGATTTGTTTGATTTCTCGAGCCGTCACCAGGGCTTCACCCTTCCCTCTTTCCACCACTTCATCTTTTTCTCTTTCTTACCTTCATTTCCTCGCTTCTTTTCGGCAGGTCCGCTTTCACCGCCGTCGCGCCAGCTCGCCCACGCCCTAGAGGCAGTTTCCATTCTTTAGGTTAGTGTGGCCAAGTTCTTATCTATTGGTACCAAGGCGTGAATACAAGACTTTTTACAGATTCTTCTGCTATGCGTGTCAAGCAAATTTGGGAGGTCATCCCACTTCCTGCAAAGATCAAGCTCCTTGTGCGTATGCTACGCCGAATTCGTTCACAGGCTAATATGGCAGCTAGTGGGATCGTCTTACCTTCTCTCGCCTCACAACCGCATATTTCATCTTCTCACTATGCCACTGCATTATACAGGTGGCTCTCCAGGTTAGAGTCTTCACCATCAACGCAGAAGCTGCTGCTTTTCTCTGGGACCTTGCCTCTCAAGCTAACACCACTACCGTGAATGGTTCCCATGCAGTCCCTGACTTGCAGCCTGGTTATCTTCGCCTGTGTAATGATGTTCCTTCCGACGCAAGTGTATGCCAAACTATCTGGAATACCACTGCTATTCCGGCCAATGCTTCGTCGCAGAACTCGTTGTCAGCCAAAGAATCAATGTCCATCGAGCAGTTAACTTTTACGTCAATGTCTACGGAGTCTTCTTCTAGTTTGGCAACCTTGTCCACCTCTTCCACCAAATCTGTCGTTGAAACTGCCAGTTCCAAGACTCCGGAGAGCACCACCACCGTCTTTGTTGTGGCTACCCCAGCAGTCACGACATCCGTTGTTAACAATGCGAGCGATGATGATGATGATGATGATGATGACGACGACGAAGATCAAGACGCCAGTGTATGTGATTCAGCTCTGGTGCACATCATTCTATCTAACCACAAGACACAGGACCTTCATAAGCGTCTTCAATTCAGTATATCCAATAGTCGCCGCTCAGTCAATGCCTCAGCTCTAGCAGTCGAAACTTCAAATCTTTCCAGAAGCTGTCTTTGGTCTCTGAACTGGCCTGTATTAATGTAAGCAGTGGAATGTATAATCCTTTCATTCTATGGAAACTCATTTTGTGTAGACTTGACAACACCAAACGAGAGGACATAGTCTTCATTGCCTTCCAGATCGTAAGTCACTTGAACTATCCTACTACCGAAAAATCATAAATAATCACTAGTGGGTGTTGGGTATGTCCATTGTAGCGCTTCTGAACGAGTCCATTCCCCACATCTTTGCATCATTGGCTACACATGCATTGGCTACTGCTTGGTCAATCTTCCAGATCATTCACACTGCAAATTTCCGTTCAAACTTCAACCGCGTTATCACCAATGGTACATGTGGGGTTGCTTTGTTACCTAAATACTGGGACGAGCGTGCAAAGGCGGAGTATCCTACGTTGGCCCTGAATGTTGTTGCCCTGTTGGTTTCTGCGGTCTTAACATGGCACTTGATCAAGGTAAGTTTATATCATGCTATCCTGTTAAGCCGTTACTGATGTAACCTTCTGCTTCAGTTGTTCGGCTGGCAAACATTTAAACGAGTCGGCGCTTCTTTGACGATGAATCGCGTCTATAAACTTGTCCTCCTCTTGTCAATTACACTCCAGCTGTCATTCTTCTTTATGGGTGCTACCATATCTCTGTGGATCGATAATCTTTTCAACGGAGTCGCTGCTCAAGTGGCGTGGTATGTGGCATTCTATAAAGCCACCTCTTTCGTAACGGAAATAGTACGTCTCTGTTCAACTGTTCAAATATCATAAGATTGATGTATCCATCACAGTTCCTAATTCCATGGATCATGACTGTAAGATCCTGCGTACAGTAATCGTGCTCTCCGTCTCAGGTTTAATCTTAGGGTTGGGTCGCTGTGCGCAAAGAGTCGAGGATTACGATGTTCATTTTCCTCGTCCTCTCCATTTTATATCTGGGAGGATGGAGCCTCATGTTCTTGTCTACGACTTTTCGGTGGACATTCGTGACCTGGCGCTTCTTTAGCGTTATGGCTACAGCTTCTGTGCTTTTAACTGTTACGGCATTCATACTTGGGATCATTTGTCGATTCAACTTTGGCAAAGGCTTACCCCGCTATTGTGAGTTGCCCGGGTGACAGTTAATTTATCCGGATTGACTGAATTTTTTTCCGCAGTGGACGCACAGGAGCCCTTGCCTGGGGATAACTTTACGGCGGTGTATAGTTCAGACATCGAAAAGGTGCAATTCCCGTCCAACGAGAAGCCCATCCCGACATTTTCGGCATCATTTGGATCTGGCAGTGAAGTTCTCCCACCCAGATTGATGTTCCCATCGGTACGGGGGCCCAGGTTCTTCAATCGTTCCGCACAACCGTTCGAGACCCCGAGCAACCAGTCTGTCGTCACTGTACCTACACTGGCTGTGACCCGGGCGGCATCATCCGATTCTGGTATCGATCTTGGAAGGAGCGGCAGTCAATCTAGTGGGAAAAGTTTCGGTAGCTCGGTGGACAGTTATTACACTCACTCTCTGCAGGGTGACTATCGTTTTGGCCGCGAGGATTCCTTTCGTCCCGTACGAGGAAGGCGATGGGAAATCGAGTAAATAAGTAGATGTGTATTCAATTTCTGATTTTTTCAGTTGATCTGCTTTCGTTTGATACTTACCTGTATTCTTCTAACCTGTGCTTGCTTGCAATGCATTCCCATATTCCTTGGTATTAGTGACGTACAATTTGATAAGCAACGAAAGTAAAAGAGAAACGTGTATAGAGGTCGGTGGTACATATGACAGTGGAATGCAAGTAGACAGAGGAGTGATAAATGCGGTGGAACAATGACCGTGACTCAAAAGTCCGCTTCCGATGAGCCGTCGTCTGGCGTGAGGAGACCCGGTACGTCCAGGATCGAGTCTGGCGTTGCCTCGGGCGACGCCATCTTCAAGATTTCAGCCTGCTTCTCTTGCATTATCAATGCTTGTCGTGCCACGGCCCCATTCTCATCGGGTGATACTTCGAGGTCTTGCTCGTGGAGGAGAGAGTTCCGGAAGTCAAGCATCCACGGATGCTCCCTCAGCTCCAGGGCAGTCGGCCGCTTCATTGCATCAATGGTCAGGCACTGCTTGATAAAATCGATACCCAACTCGCTGAGTTGGCCAGGCTCCGGCAGCGGCGGGTGCTGAGTCGCCACTCCAATGTGGAACATGATTGCCCTAGGGCGGACACTGTCAGTGATAACTTTGATAGTGTTCGGCAGAACATACCATTCGTTATCCAGGTTACTCCACGGTTTCTTTCCCGTAGCAAATTCAAGTACCACACATCCGAGAGACCATATGTCCATGGCCCCATGTCGACCACGTTTATCATTCTTAATGATTTCAGGCGACATGTACATGGGAGTACCCGTAAGGCTGTTGTTGAACTTCCCTGCGGCGTCTGGTATCGCGGCACTTAGGTGCTCCGCCGAGCGTCGAGTAGCACTTTTCTTGGCAACAATCTTGGCAGCACCAAAGTCGACGAACTTGATCACACCCATATGATCGAGGAGAATGTCTGAAAGAAAAGTCTTTAGACAATGTACACGTCAAGAGGAAATTCAACATACTATCAGGTTTGATGTCTCGATGAACAATGCCTTGAGAATGTAGATAGGCGAGGCCATCCAGCATTTGTATAGTATAAACCTGGATGAGAAGTTCATCTTCAATCCTGCCATGCTCCAGCCATGCGGCAAGGCTACCCCCTTGGCAATACTCCTCGAAGATATAAACCTTGTCCCGATGTACCTCTATACCATAATACTCGACGATGTTTGGGTGCTGCAGCATCTCCATCACGCTCAGCTCATCTTTGATCTCAGCATAGAGATCGCGTACACCAACTTCTTGGTTTTTAATCTCCTTGACAGCCATCAAAGAACCAGAATCCAAGTTGACAGCAAGATATACAGAGCCAAAGGCGCCAGCCGCAATAAACTTGCCCTGTTGCCAGCGTATGGCGATGTTGGAACTAGAATTGGCCAAATATACAAGTGAGCGATCTTCGGGCTTTTCATCGTCCAAAACGCGACCGATGGTGTGGAATCCTGCCCCTACGCGCTCACGCTCTTCGTCGACACGCTGCAAAGAACGTACCGCTTTTTCCCAGTATTTGCGAGCACTCACGTCAATAGTGCCTAGCCCATTGTCCTGAGAAAAGACCTTTTGGAAGTCGTCAAGAGGCGTCACCGCTGTCTTTTGCTTGGCCAGTTGCTCCTGCCTCTCTTTCTCCAGAATGTTAGATCTAGCACCGAGGATGTCAAAATGCCCAGTGAGGAGCATCATACACATTGCGACCCCCCTGCGAAGAATCTGAAACTGTTTTTCTGGAAGATTCAGGATGTTCCGAACGGTAGATTGGAAAGTGAATTCGAGGGCATTGACCGCCCATCGAAAGGTCTTCTGATCATCAGGGTTACAATCGTTACATATGAAATGCAGCCAAGATATGGCGAGCTTGATCATCAAGCGATTAAAACCAGTAGACGAGGACTTTTCGAGGTGTCTTTGCGCGTGTTGACCGTGTTCCGCGGCGAAGAGATACCAGTTCTCCATTAGTTCGTGGGAATCCATAGATAACGTCATGGTACTGCGAACGTGGTGAACCGAGTCAACAATGGACTCCGCAAGCCGCATCGTAGACCTGTTCATTCTCTGGAGTTCTCGATCTACACCGGAATAGTGGGCTTGCCCGTCTGCGATGCATTTCATAGGAATGACAGGATGCTCAGCAACTTCCCCCGTTTCGTCAAGCGCAATTGCCTGGGCAAACGCTTCTTTCGCGTGAGTCAGCCGTCGGAGCCCTCCATCTGCAATAAGTCGCATCCTGTTATCTTCAAGCCCGAGGTTCATCTTGGGAATATCAGGCACTTTAGCGATTCGGCCGCGCCACACAAACGATACGCGGGGAGAAAGAACAAGCAGATACTGGGCGGGAATATCTTTTTCGCCCTTTCTCTTATCTTTCCCTGTCATCTCCTCCTCGTCTCCATAAACCACGTGCCTATCCTCACTGAGAATCTCAGAGGGATTATAAGCGTCTTGCATGATGCGTGCTATCGCTACCTCGTTGTGTGCGAGATTTGGGGATGCAATGATATAGAATCCATCTTCTTCAAATTGATATGTGTAGACAAGGACAAACCCGGAGGATGAAAGAAAGTTAAAGAAATCGTCAATGATGATGTCCTCGAGACTATATTCAGCGGCGTTGGTAAATCGCTGATTAAGCATGCTGTCCATATCATTAGTCTATACTGAAAAAAATCCAGGTAAGATGAACCTACCGCGCATAACGTTGAAGTTTGCGATATCGCAGTCGAACACTTTCCAGGAGTTTATTATACCAATTGAATTTTTGTCCATCGGAAGAGACTCTGAATGTGTCTCCTGGACTATGATCTCTGGGCTTGGTAGATGCATTGAGATCTGCAGGATTGTGCATATACTCGGAATGCTTGTGGCGATGTTCTTGTGCATTCTCTCCCGTAGGGACGCGCACTTGTGTATCGAAGTAGTTAATCATCCGCACCATAAGGCGGTTAGTGGTAGAGCTATGAAGATGTTAGATCAGCACACAGGCACCAGGAGGTTGAGTACTTACCATAGTTGCTCAGCAACTCGGGCAGAGCCGCCAGTGACGGTCAGGCTAACGTCAATCATCGTAGGCCATTGAGCCTCTAGAATATCCGTCTCGTTAATTCCTTTTGCACCACTCTTCAGCTTCATATGTATCAGTCTAAAGAACAGTGTGACGGCTTGCAGGATGCTGTCCTCATAATCTCCACTGATGCACTGAGATAGATTCCAACTCCCGCTGGGGTCCGGTGCGAGAAACGCCTCGTACTGTCGTTTTAGTGTACAAGCAAGACCAATGCTAAGGCGAAGGTCCTCTGTCATCTGATCGATAATCATGACTTCGGGATTCTTTAGGCTCTGTGTGTATTCCATGCGGAGATGTAGGCAGGCTTGGGCAAGCTTCGTCGGAAACGCAATTAGAGGCCTAACCTCCGTTTCAAATGTCGGAAGGTTCATTTTATTGAAGGAGTAGGCATAAGTGACTTGTGCACTTCGCACCCCTCCGATAAATTCGTGAACGCTTCCAAGAAAACCTTTTTCGAACGTGGTCTGCATTGACTCCTCCTTCAACACCCTTTCCACGAAACTGGAACTGTCAGCAATTTCTGTAGCCCCGGAAGAGGATTTGTCATTGGTACCGATAGGTTGTTCAGCTGAGGTATTGGGTTGAGTAACATCGAGATTTTCGCTTCCTGTCCAGCGCTGGAGGAGTGATATCTGATCACGCAGGCGTGTCAAGATGGTAGAGTAGGTGTTCAGAGCATCCCATCGCTCTTGAAAATTTGGTTCTTTAGTGATAGGTTTGTCGTTGTAGAAATGTGTCAGATTGGGATATAGAGATTGGGCGATGTCAAGACGCGCGAGAAGGTCATTGACCTGCTTCAGCGCCGAGTCATCGTCATGAGGGTCGTACCGAAAGTTGACAACCTCATCGATGATGGGGTCGACTATCCGTAGTCTTCTTTCCTCTACCGCTTTCCTCTCCTCCTCCAATGAGGTGCCGTGGAAGCTAGAGCGAAGTCCTAACCATATGTTGAACTTGACGTTGTTGCGTCTGTCGCTGGAACTCTCCAATACCCGTTGTATTCGAGTCTTCTCTGATTTCAAGACGTCGCCAGCAAGAACGGAGGCAAAAAGCACCTGCCATTCGAGGCGGGCTTGCTCCTCTGCAGACGAGGCCTGAACTTGTGGATCGTTCTCACCCAGCAGCTGCTTCCTATCTCGACCATCTGCACCCAACAACCTAGGCGCATCCTCATCATCACTGTCAACATCCTTTTGAAAGTAGTTGTAGTGGCTATCTGGATCGTCTCGGGGGTCGACGGGCTCTGTGTTTCGGTATCGACGTTGGAACTGGGAATACAGGTCTGGATATTTGGTTGCAGAGCTGACTGAAGAATGAGAGTGTTGGAGAGGGGCTGGCAAGGAGGTACGAGATCTGAGCCTGCCGGAGGAGCTGGATGTTACAAAAGGAGAAGGGGAAAATGGTGAATCGGAAGGACCCCACGCAGCCTCATCGTCGCCGTCGCCGACATCGTCCTCTGGATGAGAATAGAGCGTTGGCGTATGCAGTCGCATTGGCATTGCAGCACTTAGTACTAGTACAGGCAAGACAGCGCGTGGCAATGCTACCGGCGTTATCTTATCAATTGATTCTCCCTGTTGTTCAATTACAGTCACCATGGGTATTGTTGAAAAGGTCAATCTCTCGCTATTTTCTTCTATGGCCCATTCTTATTGCATTCTACATCAGATCAAGGAAATCGAGGGTAAGCAATCCAGCTGACCTGCTCCTTTCATACTCATTATGGCCCAGATGAGATGGCTAGAAGTAAGTTGCACTCTTTTGCCCAGAAATTGAACTCCAATACTGTTGTTTAGCGCAGAAGAATAAGGTGAATCCGTCACTGTCTTTCTATGCATCGCCTGACTTCTAAACACACCGAAGTAGGCCACGGAGTACCATCTGGGCCTGCTAAAAGCCAAACTCGCTCGCTACCGTGCACAGCTGCTGGAACCCGCTTCGAAATCTGGGCCCGCTGGTACAGGATTTGACGTTCAGAAGTCTGGGGATGCTCGAGTTGCCTTGATCGGGTTTCCATCAGTGGGAAAGGTGCGTGTAATCATGAATGCTACTCTCTCTTCCTCATGCGCCTTCAGTCCACACTCCTCAGCAAACTTACACATACGGCATCAGAAGCAGCAGCATATGAGTTTACTACTTTGACAGTCAGTTCATGTTTTATCGACAACCTATACATCTCATCTGCATATAGGCTATACCTGGTGTAATTGAGTACAAAGGCGCGCGCATACAACTTCTTGATCTTCCTGGGATTGTCGAAGGCGCTAGTCAGGGTTGGTGATTTCGTCTCTCTCTCTCTTACCTCTGTGATAGACTTCACGTGAACAGGTAGAGGACGCGGTCGACAGGTTGTGTCAAGTACGTGCTATGATTCCGAATGTCTTCACCACACGTCTGACAGTTTCTCAGCCGCAAAGACCGCGGACCTCATTTTGGTTATGCTCGACGCGACCAAGTCAGAGGAGCAGCGAAGACTCTTAGAAATCGAGTTAGACGCCGTAGGAATAAGACTCAATAAGAAGAAACCAGATGTCGTATTCAAGAAGCGTACGACCGGTGGAGTATGAGCTACGCCAGTTTCCTCAGAATAGATCTCTAAATCCTTGCTATAGATCACGGTGCGGCATGTCTGTCTGTGTGAATCTCTGTCTGAACTCGATTATAGTTCACGTCGACTGTCAAGCTGACGAAAACTGATGAGAAAACCATCCGAACTATTCTTGCAGGATGTATGTGTCTCATAATTTCCAATATGACTCGTAGTGACGGTTCGGCTCAGATAAACTCCACAACTGTGATGTTATGATCAGAGAGGATGTATGCATGACCTTCACCCTCCCGAGCAGCTTCGCATCGCTGACAATTCTGTAGATCACAACCGACGAATTCATTGACGTTCTCATCGGTTCGCCATTTTTTCAGTGGCTCTCCGGTGTATTTACGTGATATTGCAGGGACACGCAAGTACATTCCATGCATGTGTAGGCCGTCCACAATCCAATGGAACGTGGTGACACCAGTCTGATCGCCGTCTCTTGAAGATGTTTATAACAAAATCGACTCTATCAGCCTCGAACAAGTTGACAAGCTTGCACGAACGCCTCACACGGTTGTCATTAGTTGTGAGATGGATCTCAAGTAAATGCCCTTATCCTTCCTCCGTATCTCACTCATTTTGGCCTAGTTTAACGTTCCTGGTTGAAAAGATTTGGGATGAGCTTGGGATGGTGAAAATATACACCAAAAAACGTGGTGATCATCCGGATCTCAATGACCCCATTTGTTTACGAAAAGGATCCACGATCGAGGTGGGCAGACCTGTTCGGAGTGACGTGAATAGCACTGATCCTATGCGCCATTAGAGCGTTTGTAATGGCGTTCATCGGTCACTTGCACCAAATTTCCGATACGCATTGGTTTGGTAAGTTTTCTCTCTTCAGAGCCTATATCCGACTGACGTTGAGTTTCTAAGGGTTTGGCTGTCATATTCGTCCTGCAGTACCCGCGCTGATCGAAAATTTACAGGGCAAGTCTAGTAAATTTAATCCCCATGCACAGAAGGTTAGTATCATGCACCCGGTGCAGGATGAAGACGTCGTTTCCAGTACGTGACCATCTTGTTCACTACTACTTATGGCCAATAACATATACCGTAGTTTTCACGAAGTAATAGAAGTAGCGGTTACAGGATCCATTGTCCGCATCAATGCATTGAATGTTCTAAACACCTTTGTGATAGGAGCCGCCGGTATATAAGGGTTCCGGAGATTAATTGAGGGACCGAATAGGGAAAGAGTTTTTCCTGTTATGGTTTTGATATTGGCGCGTCCCTGCCAAATCGGCCTTTTGCGGACGTTCTGCATTGCCAAATTAACGGACCCTTGAAGACCGATACTTGCGGGCCTGTGCTGATCGCAAGCATATGTCGCAATTCTCGTTAAACTTGAAGACAGTAAGCCTACTAATCGCTCTTTAAAGTTTGCATGCTGTATAGTGTACATGCCGCCCAAGTATTACAATTCCCTACAATTTATGGCACCAAATCAAATGAGTGCATCCGCGCCTAATATTGACTAAACATTGACAGCACGTGAAACATATATTGTATGACAATAGATTCCGTCAGCCTAAGTCAGGACAGCCTTTTCTTTCGTGATCTTAGCGTTCAAAAAAGCCCGCCAGCCCCAGAAGCACAATCTTGGGAGATACTGCGAATCGGGCCTTTATAACACAAAAGGTGTCGCTAATTTTCTCAACCCGCAATTATGTCTCCCTCTGCCAATATGTCTCGTCCAGTCGAGCTCATCTTCCTTGGCACAGGAACCTCATCGAGTATCCCCCACGTCGATTGCCTTACCAATCCTCCCGATGGAAGACGGTGTAGAACATGTTTATCTACACTGACGCCCGAAGGAAAGAGAAATATAAGGCGGAACACCAGCGCTGTAATACGCATGGCTGCACCAAAAGACGGACGAGACGTGTGAGGTCTTTTCTTCCTGGTCAATTTTACTCTGTTCATTCGTGCTTATACATGTCTGATAGAACGATAGTCATTGATGCTGGAAAGACATTTCAAGCAGCCGCGGTTGAATGGTTTCCAAAATATGGACTACGGAAAATTGACGCTTTACTTATTACACACCCGCATGCTGATGGTGAGATTTATCGTGAACGTGGGCTAATCGTACTCATCGTGTCGTTTTAGCGATGAATGGTTTGGATGATCTACGGGGTAAAGCCTTTTTTTTACACATGAATCCGACCTCTTATCCTTGAATTCAGGATGGACATTGGGCAAACGTATCCAAGAACACATCGACGTATACGTTTCGCAAAATACATTCACCGAAGTTCAGAGGTGCTTTCCATATCTTGTATCCAAGGAGTTTGCATCTGGAGGTGGAGACGTAAGCGATCATTCAATCCGTCATTCTTTTCTTCAACTACTCTTTGTCAGGTCCCTGAATTTAAATGGCATATAATCGACGACAAAGTCCCTTTTGAAATTGAAGATACCGGAATAATGGTTACGCCGTTTTCCGTTCATCATGGACGAGTGTTCTCCACTCCTCCATGCCCTTCCACTATGTCTACGCCGGCCACGATACCATCGACACCCACCACGTCCCAGATGAGCCAATTGACTCTTAAGGACTCCCTTGACAAACTCTCCAATGGCACTGTTTCTCCCTCGAGAAGATCACTAAATGGCAAGGATGTCATCCAACCTTATTACTGTTTCGGTTTCAAAGTCCAGGAAGATATTGTATATCTTTCTGATGCATCGTATATTCCGGATGATGCAATGGACATTATACTCCCTCCGCCAACCGATGACTCGCGACTACCCCTCTTCATTCTTGATTGCCTGCATTTACGGCCCCATACGTCTCACTTTGGCGTAGTATCTGCTGTTGATACGGCTCGGCGCGTTGGAGCACTTCGCACATATCTTACCGGTTTTTCGCATGAGGTGTCACATGAAGAGTGGGTCAGGATCACAGAAATGGTTAGCTCCGGAAAGTTGCCTGCTCAACCGAGTCAATGGTTGGATGAAATCACCGACATGGAGCAGCAGGCATTGAGCATGACCATGAAAGAAGGGGAGAATCCAGTCACCTGGATACGACCGGCATTTGATGGTCTTCGGATATGGGTTAATAATGATATCGATCAGAAAATGGTTCGGGATAATGCATACTCATAATGACTACCCAGATAGCCGTCTACTGATAATTCATAATTCTATGTAGAGGATTCGACGATAACTTAGAAGATACGTAGTAATAGAGAGGTGCTTTTGGTGAATTGATGCTACTATACTACTGATACATGAGAATCACAGATATATTTACGAAAACGAGCCAGCTATAAGACGAGACAATGATGAACCGAGAGATAAAATCATTATACAGCGATAGTTGCACTTGGTGAAATTAGTCCTTCGAGAGCCATCCCATTACTCTTCGCCAAGGGCCAGTGTTTTGGTGTCCGACTCCGGAAGAACCCCTTTCCTGGCGAGCAGGAGCGGGCTCTTGCGATTCTTCGCGCGCAAAATACATGGGAGTATAAGGTGCAGGACCTCCCAAGGTTTGGAGACGGGATTGGCGCAGCATTCCTAAAATCAAGGAAATACCATCCCTCGACTACATGAGCAGAGGTAGTCAGCAACAGATGTTGGAAATCTAGACCCGACCACTTGCCCGTTGTACGTGGGTCTTGAAGCGATTCATACCGAAGGTCTCGATTCGTTTCGTAAGACCCCAGCCGAAACGAGAGCGTATTCGAACTTCACTAGTCTGCATCGTTTTGCTGTGGGGAGGATGGTTCCAAGCCGAGCACGAAGAGACGGAACTGAGACGTACCCCTCATCATTTTGACTGAGAAGTACTGACTCCTCCACCTGCATGACCTTTGTGAACTCCAAATTTTTGGTGGTACACCGGACAGTTTTGCCCATAGGATCCACCTCGCTCTCTTCGACGACCCAAGACTCTGAGCGAGAAATAATTCCTTTGGGAGCCCAGCGAGGCAAAGCGCCTCGTTTTAAGATTAGACGGGTGGTGAGAAGAGTGCCCGAAGGTGTCTGTGTGCGAGAGATGACATCGCAAGAGATGATATGGGAGGCATACGGATTTGGGTAGCGAAGGAAATAGGCGAGGGAAACGATGGGCCAAGGGTCGCTAAAAGATAAGGAAAAAGATCATTAAAAGACAGCACAGTAGCCCAGTACGACAGCTTACTCATAGATGAAGGATTGGGTGTAGAACTTCATTGGCACATGGGAGTGAAAGCAAGAGCCACTCTCACGCGAAGAGGGGAGCCAACCCTAACCCTAACCAACGCTACGTAATTGCAATTCTAGGCCTTATGTCACTGCAGTAAGCGAACAAAAAAATCTTCCAGCAGAGGGTGAGGCAAACTCGATGTACTTTCCGACCTCAACAGCACGACGATTATCCACTGTGCCAGCCCTTCCAAACATCCCACCCGAACATGTCGTAGCCCTTTGTCCAAGTCCACGCAAATCGTTCTTTGCTACGCTCACTCGAAATGGTATTTCTATCTGGCGCGTCCGCGTAGGTCAACTATGTTTTATCATTGAATACATCCTAAGCTTGACGACGAATAGCCCACTGCTGTCCTTGCGCACCTGTCGCGAACTCCGATGTCAATCTTTGACCATGGTGAGAATGTGAAAGCATACTGGGCACCGGATGGATCGCGAATTGTCATTCAAGTCAGTCTCTACGCTTCTGGTCCGCGTCTCTCTCATTGGTGCCGTTCTAGACTTCCCTTTCGTATCTCGTCTTGATAACAGTCACATACGATGTATCGGACCCCATATATCAACCTCCGATACTCACTGCGGCCGCTCAACGCAACTTTCTCGCTGGTCCCGGGGAAGGCCTTCCTTTGAGCCCTATTGGCCTTCACTTTGAGGGCGTAATTCGTGTGGAGGGAACTCTCATCAGGTACTCTCGTTCGATAAGATGCCGGAAAGACACTCAGCGATCCCAACTAGCACATCTCCTCGTCGGCATTACATTATTTTCTCTACCAATAACCCGCCTGCTGTCCAGAGAATTCCTTGGCCTTCCGAAGAGGAAGAACCACAGAGCGACTATGAAAACCAGGAACCTCGCAGAAACAAGCATTTTGGCAGCTACGATACATGGATATTCAATGACCATGAGTTTGAATGGTTTGTCGAACCTGATGGTAAGGTTCTGTTACTTGTTCCTGTATAGCCATCTTCCCTTATTCACGCTCATGTTGAAGTCACCGTTGCGCATATATCGTACTCTCGCGCAACTGGCGTGGAGACATGGATAACCTCCGACGGTCGTGCCTATTTTGTACAGCTTCACGAATCCGAATCGGAGGGGGAGAGTAGTACGTCGGAACTGGTTGAAGATGAGCAGGTGTGTGAGTTGTTTTTGTCTGCTTGTATGTTCCTTTCCATTCATGTCGGTGCTCTCAGCCCCCTCATACTCGTCCTTCCTTTGATGATGCATCTCGCCTCCATCCTGCCCCGCCGAATGGAAGTAATTGGCACGGGACTTGTGTACATGACTTTCCGACTCCTCGATGGGTGCAAAAGCAACGCCGTATAGACCCAAGTGAACCTCTACACGAACGTAATCGCAGGGCATACGTGGAACCCAAGCAGGCTGTTTGTGTGGCCTTGAATAGCAGATTCTCCCTCGTCGCTTTCGGGATGTTAGGGTAAGTTCTGAGTACCGGCGGATGCGAATCAACTAACCACATGCTATTCAGCGGAGGGGTAGCACTGACATCATTCCCGACATCTCCATTTCAGACGAGTCCTCCATCATCCACCCCTCTCTCCGTGCCGAACCCCTACAACAAAGATACAGGACCTGTATGTACTCTGGAATGGAGCTCGGATGGTTATGTACTTGCAGTCGGCTGGAAGCATGGATGGGCGTTATTCAGTGTCGGCGGTCGATGTCTCGCAAGTGTAGGGTTAGGTGCAAGTGAAGAAGGGTCCGTTGACGAAAGGTACTTTCAAGATACGTTTATGCATGGCGTCTTGGACCTGGTTAGTATGGGCCAACCTTCCCCGTTCCCTTTCTAACCTTGTTGTCTTAGTTCTGGACTCCAGGCAACTTTGAGCTTGTCTTGTTGGCACAACGAGTCTCGCACGGTAGGATGTATTGTTTTCAGGACGCACATCATGCTCACGCAATGTGGTAGACATCGATGGACAGCTGTTTACCGTCCCTTTTGCCAAGAGTGCTACGACGGGACAACAGTCGCCGGTGAGATTAACGGCAATATCTTTCTTCTTCTCTTCCGGGCTGAGACATATGCAGGACAATACTCGGTATGCCTTTCTACAGATGGATGACAGGGCGCTTGTCTATCGTGGTGCTGATCAGCCTGACATGAGTGTGATCAATCCGGAGTCTGATGTATGGCAGCATGTCAAGGTAAACAGATTTTCCCCTGAATATCGTTCATTTCTGACGAGTCGGCTCATAGATTCCGTTAGCCTATCTATCGACCAACTGGCCAATACGATATTCTGCTTTGAGCAGCGACGGTCGATTGATTGCGGTTGCTGGTCGAAGAGGACTCGTGCATTACAGCTCGTCTTCCGGCAGATGGAAAGTCTTTACAGACGAGCTGCAAGAGCAGGCCTTTGCTGTACGGGGAGGCTTGATATGGTTCCATCATGTCCTTATCGCTGCTGTTGAGGTGAATAAAACATACCAGGTAAATACGCGTTGCGTCCAGGGAAACTACTGACCAAAGACATCGACATAGATTCGTTTGTACTCGCGAGATCTTGAACTCAGTAACCAGAACGTTCTTCACCGAGAAACGCTTTTGACTCCAGTGATAATCCTGTCACTAGTGGATAACTCTCTCCTGGTGTATACCGCCGACAATGCGCTCTTTCATTATCTCATAGTCCCTACTGAAGACACCATCAGACTACATCTGTGTGGGAGTCTCACTTTCAATGGCATCATTGCCGCTCCTGGAGCCGTCAGGATGCTGAGTTGGATGATACCAACAGCGCAAAAACGTAGGTAGGCTTCTTCTCGCATCATTACAATGATATCATATATTCTCCGTTGTAGAGCTCGGTGATCCAGTGGAAGATCTAGCGGTCGCCACTGTACTGATGGTTGTAGGCGGGCAACTTGTTTTGCTTCGTCCTCGCAAGGTGTGAAATTTCAGTTCAACAGCTATGCATGATCTCAGACTAATAGCGCGTAGTCCGCGGAACAAGAAGTTCAATATGACATGCAAATATTTGCGGACCGAATTGAATTCTGTTGGATACACTTGCGCGGAATCGGTGCCCTTGAAAACTCTTTATGGGGCTATGATGGACAGAGTATGAGGGTTTGGCTCAACGCTCTGTCCATCGAGGCACCAGCGCAGGACTCATCCGGTGACATACTTCAGAAAAGCGTCAAAGAGAGTGTTAACATCCCATTGGATTTCTATCCTTTATGTATGACTTCTGCCGTCGCTCTTTTGCGGTCGGGTTCTCACTCTAAGCTGTAGCCGTGCTCATGGATAAAGGCATCATAATAGGCGCCGAACATGAAGCAGCTACTCGATCGAACCTCCCTTTTGTCATGTTCAGACATGCCACGAGTGTACGTCCCTCTGAACGTTCTAAGAAACGCTGAAGTCTTTAAGATGTTCTCAGTCCCATCTGTTTCTACATCATGCCCTGCTATGCTATTTGGAGGCGCGGCGGGTTCAAGAAGCTGTCGTTTTCGCATCTCACTATCAAAGTCTTGTGTATTTTGCGCATGCCTTGGAAATTCTTCTACACACTGTTGTAGAGTCTGAGGCTAGTCTTGATGACGAATCTTCCAGCAATGCAGAAAACGCTGCTTCCATCCTGCCTACTGTAATCGAGTTTCTAGATCATTTCGACGAGGCGTTGGACGTAGTAGTCAGATGCGCGAGGAAAACGGAGATGATCAGATGGAGAAGACTGTTCAGTATCGTTGGAAACCCCAAAGCATTATTCGAGGTATGTTCTCCGCTCTTATAGTCCTTATAGGACTAACCCTTAACTAGATGTGTCTCTCGTCGCAACGGCTTAGAACAGCGAGCTCTTATCTTCTGGTCCTTCACACACTCGAACAACTTGACGAAGACAACGAGGATGCCGTGCGCCTGCTAAAAGAGGCTATAGATGGGAAAGATTGGCAGCTTTGCCGCGAACTTCTTCGGTTCCTCCGTTCGATTGACGATTCGGGAACCGCCCTACAAAATGCCTTGGTTCAAACGAACTTGGGCAGCCCCGACGTGAGCTCTGTAGGGAACGGGGCATCGCATTGATTCTTATGGACTGCATGTCGGAAATTTGTAACTTATGTGTATAAGTACTTGTTGTGGACGTGTATATTTATCATTAACCTTCTTGCAATGATCGGATTACTTATCAGTACTTACATTTGCTTAACCGTGAGATATCTAAAGGTCAGCCGCTTTCGTCCGCAAATTACCAACGTACCTTATTCAGTGGTGTTAGTTTTCCGTCATGACGACGAAACAGGCGAGAAGGCTCAAGTATCTTTACGGTGGTAATCTGACACACCGGTTATCGTAGTCAATCTCCTATACACCTGAGGGTGCTGTATCGGTTTCGTATACCACCCTTTTGTCCGCTCCAGGATCGTTGAACGAAGCAATAGGTGTGAAGTTTTACATCTGAGTCTTTCATGCTAATTAATCGCAAACACTAGAACATGCGTTCGGATCCAACCCAGAATGTTTGGGCATAATCATCGTTAGAGATCTACCGCCGACATACGCTACTTATCGGCAAAGGCTTCTTACCCTTGCATACAAATTCGCTAAGCTAGACGAAAATGTCAGGGAGCAATATACAGATGCCTCCAGCAGTTACAGGCAAGCATCAACCCTGCGCTCTACATTGAACCTAACATGCTTCCGCTGATAGCTTTGGATGGTCTCATGGCAAGGTCTGTTATCATTATGGTGCCCATTTGCGTCAACAGCCAATGCATTCTTCCAGGAAATCATAAACGGAAAACCAGGTCTTTCAGAAGTCTTTGAAGCCGTTTCTTTTTGTTGACCCTCATTCGACAGACGTTCTCAAAGGGTCGTACTACGCAAATCCTGTCATCGATAGCTCATCCACATCGATATCGGCCCAGCATAGAACAGAATGGCCTGAATACTACGCCGCCAATATATGGCCCAAACCCGACGAGAAAAGCGTGGAAGGTTTCGAAGAAGCCTTCAAGGATCTAGGAAGGTAAGCGAAGCTGCGGCCTACCGTTGTACTTCGCCAGATCAACGTCTCCTGTTGAAGACTCGTCTTAGATATTGGCTGCGCACTAGCAGCAGCATGCCAGCCATTCGGTACATCCATTTTTTGATACAGACTTTTCTACTAGTTAATTAATGAAATGACTTCCAGCTCTCTCCCGATTTTCGGATACTTCGATGTCACTGCCGAAATTGATCAGTACCTCGCAAACTACGAAGGCCCGTTTATTGCATTATTTCCCGCCCTCTCAAAACAATCCTTTGCCAGCGGAAGACGAGCCTGTTGACAGTTGGTGCGGTTTCCATCTTGATCATTCCCTTCTGACAGGCTTGACTTCGGTGCGTGGACTCTTGGATACACCATCTTCATTTCATTTAAAAATTGACAGGCCATGTATCTATCGGAAGGCGATGGCGATTTTTCTGAACCTACCGTAGTTCAGTCGCCCTCGGAATCCTCAGGGCTGTATATACGTACACGAGGAGGAGATCTGACCAAGGTATCGATTCCTGAAGATAGTCTCGCTTTTCAAACAGGAGAAGCTCTGGAAATTGCTACCGGCGGAAAATTACGTGCTACTCCACATTGGTCTGTCCTGTCCTTGTGTAACTTTCGCTTTTGTGCTCACAGCCGCAAAGTGTGCGAGTCGGGTCTGGGGTCGCTAATTGTAGCAAATTTTCCAGGGAGACCTTCGCGTTATTCATGCAGCCAGACACGGATCAGTCGCTCTCGCCGTCAGTAACATTTGGTCAATTCAGTAGAGGCGTGTTCGACGAACACTACGCAAAAAATTCTGACTGAAAACTCATTCTACATTCACAACAAATTCAATCTACGTACAAACTAAATCCTAAGTAAGCAAAGCCTATTATAATCAAACAGAGCGGGGATATTCATGCATGGGATACAGTACAATGTGTATAGCTACAGTATATAGATCATTATGTGCGGGAACTAGCTGATATAGTACGACGACGTGGAGAAGTGGTCAATGAGTCAGGTAAAACCGATAACACAGCAGCGGCTAAACTATTACGTTTAGTATTAGAGCGCTCGATAGTCGATTTCCCGTCGCTGATCCGGGAGCCGAAAGATGATCTTCGCTCATCTTGTTCTGAAATGACGCTCCAGTCTTCACTGGGAGCGCCACCTCGAGCGGATCCGCTGGAACTGTATCCAGACGAAGGATCCATAGGAGAGTTACGCCGGCAACGACGAATAGTGGCGTGTTCAGGGTCTATTTCTACATCGTCTTCATCGATATCGGGAGGGCTTCGCTTGATCAGCGAGCGGGCATATTCAAGATCGCGATAAATAGATTCGACGGCTGTGGCAACACCATCTTCCTGTAGTACTGATAAATCTTTGAAGTCAAGAGTGCACTCAAGAACTGACCGCTTTGATTTGCTCTCCAAGTAATCTAGCGCGATCTATCTGTTTCTGGTCTGTAGTGGCAAGGATGAGGGCGTCCTTCAAGGTATCTATTGTCAATTTTCTGACACTTGAACCGACCCCCAATGCTTCAACGCGATCGGCCCAGAAAAATTGATCCCCAAAGAAGGGTTTGATAATTGTTGGAAGGCCGGCTACATGTGGATGAGCAATGAGATTGAGATATATCAAGGACGATCTTACCACGAAGGCTTGCACCAGTGGTGCCGGCGCCACCATGATGACACGCAGCATCTATACGCTGGAAAAGCCAATCATGAGGGATCGACGCAATGGAATATATTTGCTCGGGTAGTGGTTCTTCGGACTCAGAGGCGTCGGCAGACTTTACATGCAGACGGTCGGACCATCCCTTCGATAGGATGGCATGAACCCCACTTTGAACCACAGCCTCAATGACGCATCGGGTCATCGCCCTGGGATTGGATACCACAATGCTGCCAAACCCGATGTAAACAACTTTCTTGCTAATTTTATGCGCGCTGTCAATGAAATCAACCAGGTCTTTAGGCGGAGCCCATTTCTTGGCGCTGACGTCGGCGTCATTGAGGACCCAGTACCCTATGGCAAGTTCAGTAACCTGGAAAGTTAATTTACCATATGCTGTTACCTGTTACGCGAATCCATTCCGGCCAGTCGAGAGGCGGCGGCACCACGTGCGGAGAAAAGTTATAGAGGAAAGGTATTTTATGAGGTTCCATCTTATCGAGACTGGTGCCACTGAGATGTAATACGTTTCTTCGCCATCGATTGATTTGTCCAGACGTTGCCCGCCAGAAGACCTGATCGAACATGACATAGGACTGGTGATTCTTTAGTGAGATGCCAGTACTGTACGAAGGGAATAAAATGGATTACCATATAATTGTAGCCGCCTCCCATCTGTCGCGGAAGAATTTCATTTTAATTTCAGAAATTGTCAGCCAATAAATCCTTACCTTTCTTTCAGGTACAGCAAAAGCATGAGGATATGCCCTATCAACTAATCAGTCTGTGATGCCGAAACTGAAGGATAAGGAACAACCTTGTACGGGTCCAAGTCATGGTGAATGCCCTAAAATAAGGGATTGCAAGCGCCTCAGCAATATGCAAACCTCCCATAGCGCTCGGACTCTCTATTAGGACATCTGTGCCTTGGCAAGCCTCCCAGGACGTCTTCAAGAGATCATCCAACCATCCTCGGAACTACATAAGATTAACAGACGAATATGCATTTATACAAGAAGATAGAAACCTTTTGTAAGCCCTCTTTCATGAAAGACAAGGTGAACATGCCGTTTTCCACACAGATTCGCATTAGCTCAGCAGGATCACCTCCAACGTAGCCAAACTCAATATCGTACTATGCGTAGTCAGGTTAGATAATACCAACGAGAAAAATAGAACAGCTTGCCGACTCTATCCATTCCTTGAATTCGCGATGTGTCGCTATGCGGACTCGATGTCCGTCAGCTTTGAGGCCCTTAGCCAATGCTATATAAGGCTGAACGTCCCCTCGGGACCCGATGGTGAGGAACGTGAAGTGCAGGCTTTTCTGTGGTTTGAATGTCAAGAACGTTGAAGAAGCGGAAGTGAACATGACGGCAGGTAATGAATCAGTCAGATTCTCGGCAGTGGGCACTGGGTCTGACTCGGGGCTGCTTTGAGATGACCTGGTTTCGAATTCCTCTAGTATGAGCGCGTCTCGTTTACCTGACGTAGGGACAGACGCTTCGCCAGCCGCAACACGTCGCCGGACATCGTCCAACTGCTGCTCCAACAGCTTCACAAATGCATCTCGTTTGTCTTCGGCGCCAAACTCAAAGAATAGCTCTTCGTGTCCCTTTACAATAACTATGAGCCCATGGTGACCAAATCTAGTCGCTTTCGACTTTTCTGTTGACAAGATATCTCTGATTGGAAGCGCCATCTGAAGACTGGTTAAGAAAATGGAGATCCAATGGGGGGTACATGCACACCCTAGTACGAGAAGTCAGCGGCCCCGTAGATTTGAAGCAAAAGTAATTGGTTGAAATGTAGAGCCGTCCGAAAACGGGTAAGAGGCGGAAAATGTAGCCCGGGAAATCTATGCTGTATGAGAAGGGTCGAAAAGTAGAGAAAGAGATCGGCTTACATCCAAGTAACGTCTCTTTTTCATCGTAGGCAAAAGAGGCGCGGAATTTCTCGACGACTTCATTGTCAATATTGTTGATAGGTGTGTCGAGGATACTGAAGGCCAGATCGCCAGCGCCGCTCCATCTGCTTCCCAGAATGCTACTGCTTGTCAAGGAGTACATTTCTTTTACTACTGCAGGAGGACCTGAGGTCAATGATGCAGACTCATTAGATGTAAAGAAACGACTTGGTCGTCCGACTTTCAACCAACTGGGAACGCCGACGCTCCAGGTGCTCGCATTACCGCTTCCACTGGTCTCTCTAAGGATCAACGAAGAATCATCAGGGTCAATAGAGGAGGACAACGAAGTGGAAGGTGGGTACGTGTGATTAATCCCGATATTTGAAGGCGTAGGCGTCAAGTCCGTGGAAGCTTCCTGGCTATTATCATTCATACGTGAAGGATCTAGTTGCTTGCTGGGTGACCCTCTGGAAGTGACAGGTACAAACGAGGATGAATTCGTTCTGCGAGAAATATGTGTGAACTCCTCCATGATATCCGGTATCGCTTCGGGGGGTACTGTTGAAGAACGCGACGTGGGATCTTGGAAAGGTCGTAAAAATGAGGATATTCTGAAACCAGACCCAGTGGCCTTCTCTTTGCTCCCCTCGGTAGGCATAGTGGTGGCTCTATCCACGACTGGAGCACCTGGGTGACGGGTAGTCGTTGTATCCAGGACGCCTTTCGGCGACTGTACCTTTCCCTCTTCAAATGTACGGTGCGCGCGCGCGGCCTCACGGATTTGATCCAAAGCTGACGGCAGATCGTGGAAATACGCAAAGAAATAAGAATCCACAGGTGACTGTTCCGGGGAGTTCTTATCAAATACTTTGACCTCAATTGTTTCGCTGAAATCCATAGCAGACGATTTGTCGACATCAAGGATCGCGGAATACGGGATGGCAATCTGGAGACGTACGGTTAAAAAGAAGCTCAACGTTGATATTTTTAGAGCTATACCTTGACGCTATCGCCCATGTTCTGTGCTTTGAAGATGACCTTTCTTATAGCCTTCACCCACTCTTCTCTGCTCGGAATGGAATCTGCGTACAAGAGAATGGTTTTCTGGTTTGTTCGAACACGAAATTCTTTGTCGCGAACGGGCTCGCAGGAAATAGCATAACGCAAATCCACTATTCCATGAGGAAAGTAAGGATCCTGTGCCACGAAGTTAGAGTCGATATTGAGTCATCCTTTAAAGTCTTACAGATGAAGACTGATACCAGCTCAGGGCGTCATTCTTTAACACGAACCAATGCTTAATCCAACGTTTGGTACGCTGTGCCTTCTTTGTCAACGAACCCGATTTCAGGACTTGATCCTACAGATTGACACGGAATGAACTAGGATTCGGCAGATTCTTTTTAGAAGCTCACCTCTTTGGAGGGCATGTGGGCAAAGAAGCAAAGGTACGCGTTTGTCAGGTACATGTAACCTTGGAGCACTTTCAAAAGATTCAATGTCGTTTCTGTGCAGCCAATTCTGATAACTCACAGATAGATCGGAGCAGCCAGCAAGGCATCTCTGAAAATCAAAGTAAGTGACACACAGGAGCTCAGGTTTGTCATTCATACCAGCTCTGACTTCCTCGATGCCTTCAAGTTCAAAGACCTCTCTCAACTTATCCGCCAACATGGCTCTCCTCTGGAAACGAACCGTAGCCATACTACCAGTACGCGCCATGCCCAATTGTTCCAGGCCTTCAGCAGCCATTATTTGCCTGGTAGAAGCCGAAATAATGGGGGTCAGCGCTGCAGGTTCTTCAGCACCAGGCATTCTCGGCGTCGCCTCCTCAAAATCGTCAGCCTCGTCAACGCCTTCTTCGTCCGAGGGGGCCGATGACTCGCTTAAGGATGGCCCATCCTCGCTGGAGGGAGAATGATCGAAAAGTGCCGATCGACGATGCAGCTGGCTTGGTCCGATACTATGTTTGCGAGAACGAGCTAGAGGACGGTATATGGTGTGTAATGAAGAAGCCAGGTGGGCGGGTGCTAGGTAAGGAGCAATTAAACTGAAGCCGGATGAAGTCGGCACGGATGTAACTTACGTTCACTGGATTTGTCGTCGTCTTCACTGTCAGAGTCTGTGGCAGGGGTCAAATTGCTATGATTTACGAAGTCATCATCATTATCAGGGTCTTTCGTCCAAGGGAGAGCCTGCAGGGCTTGTATGAGAGTTTGAGTTCCCGCACGCATCTACTCCAGTAAGACGATATGAGTTTTCCGACCAGGTGATCATTTGGAGGATAAACTTACGGAACCATCTCCGCGAAAGGATGTCAAACTGGGCCGCGTAGGCGATAGGCGAGGGGAGGGAGGTGTAATGAAAGGAGAGTCATCCTGAATCGACGGTGTGGGCCGCGCAGGCTTTGTGGGGGAAGTTGGTCGAGAGGTCGACGGAGTAGTGTTGGAGGAAGGGGTTGGTACGCCTGTAATCGAGGCATTTAATCAGGTGATAACCAAGCAAACAGAAGAGATATACCGTCCGAACGGTCAGGCGCCTTTCCCTTACGGCTCATACTGAATAATCGTCGATGGCCTCCCGCTGATGGACTTCCAGACGACTTGCCACTAATACTCCTTCCAAGCTTATCCACAGTCTTTTCCATGGCGGACGAAAAGCGTTTCACGCGACTACTGCTAGGCGAGTCCTTGAACTCCCCAGGTACGACAGGAGAGTCTGTGAAGCCAAGGGCCTCTGGCGAGGTGTTCAAGGCAGGTGCAGTGCCAGGATCATGCAAAATGGGCTGCAATACTGGCAGCGTGTCCATGGAGATTGCCGTTGTACGCAGCGAAGAAGAGGCTGTGGACGTCGGGAGGAGAGACGAGTACTTACATGTTTAACGCCAATTCGGCACGATCGCGGCATTGCACGGCAAAAGCCGACACATGTTCAGGTCGTGTTTAGACCTCTTTTCCAACCGACGTTGTTCGTTGGTCGAGGCAGCGTTACGGCGCGAAGATTGTTCTTCCGTTCTCTCTTTCTCTTTTCTTCTCTCTGCAACGATGCGCGGCGAAATATTTGTCGGCTTCGCTAGCCTTTTATCGTGCGTATATCGCGTATTCTTTACGTTGTAGTATGATGCTCAACAATGTTGTCTTCTCTGTCACTACAGATTTGCTGCTCTGATTCTGCTAATTTTTGTCAATGTATGCTTCGCATTTTCTTGTATTCTTTATCTCATTCTTTAGGTCGGTCAAACCAACACTTCTGCTGTTCCTCGCGCATTATATTTGGTATGCCCTTCTCATTAACCGCATTCCCTGGTCTGATCTGACGTTTTTAGGCAAAAGTCAATGTTTCTCAGTATGGGTACGTACATTTCCTCCAGTTCTATGTTCTCTTCACTCTGCTCGTATCAGGCAATCCCTTCAAACTGCCCTACTTGACCCGATCTACGGGCTTTACACCGATAATGCCTCTGAGCCCCTCCTCGAGTCTCGGGGCTTACGTCAATACTATCAATTTGGGCTCTACTCCCATTGTGGTTATGTTGTAGCCAAGGAAAGCATCTGCTCCAACCACACCGCTGCCTACGAATACCGACCTTATGATATCATCACGAACGACATGACGGCCAACTACAGCGCTATCACCCAGGCGGTTGTCAGCGGTACCACTTTCCAAAATTCCCATTTTCTCGGCCAGCCCACCAAATCTGCCTACTACTTGATCATCATTGGCACAGTCACCACTGCGGTGGCTTTGCTCACGTCAGAATTTCCTTCCTTCCTCTGTTCCTCACCAAACTGATTCATCTTTCTATTGTAGTGGTGTGTTTAAGCAAGCTTTCACCTTTTTCATTTCGACCGTCTTTGCTGCTTTAAGCACCATCTTAATCCTTTGTGGGGCTGCAATTTGGACGGCCATGATAAATAAGTCGGCTACAATCAATGACGTGCTCATCGGTGACGCCTCCAATCCGGTGCTCGTTGGTATTGATGTTTCCGTCGGCCCAGTGCTCTACTTACTCTGGGCTGCGTTCGCTTGTCTATTCGTCTCCATCATACCTTACATGATAACGTACGTGGGTTCATCGTGTGTATTCATCAAATACCTCTAACTGGTCCCCCAAGGTGTTGCACATACCGTGGATAACCGATGTTTGCTGGCCATCATCGTAGGCACTAGGCATAGTTACCTATTCAGCTTATGCCCGTGGACTAGGTTCTGCCATATATTTACTCATATATTTGCCATATCTGCTTTGTCTGGAGTAGATAGAATAGAGTGTCGATCCGAACTGTATTTTTGCTTCCGCGGAGATGGTCATGCCTATCCCCATAATCCCAACCCCTCCTTCAACTCGCGCTCCAAATCCTTCAGATCCAGATTATTGTCTCCCTTTGTCTCTTGTAATTCATCTGTGACCACAGCATCTCTATCGCACCGGGAACATGTACAGTCGCCAAAACCCCATTCTCCAAGTGCTTGTCGTCTTTGCGTCACGCCCAACGACGGATCAACATATGTGATTGTCAGTTCCTCGTCTGGCAAAATGGCACGTCTAGCTATTACGGTTATGCGTGCAAGCGCAGATGATTGGTGTAGATGCCTGATAGACAAGTTGGGATCACAAGAATGGTTCAAATGAGAGTGGAGGAGATATAACCCTCCATGCGATTCAAGGTCTATACTATATATCAGAATGCAAAGCTGAGATGTAGATAGCGACCGCGTACTCAAGCTCATCCTTCCCAGTCCTCTCAGGAAACCTTCATAACTAAACAGCTCCTTCTCCGTTTGTTCCTCCAGAGGCTTTTTTGTCTTTGCAACGATTTTCAAGGCTTGAGGAGATCGGAATGCGTCGACATATAATGTCCACACTTGTTTCCATGTCTCCCGCTCTGGCGTCACATGAATCTTTTGAAACCGCTCTTCCATCCCAAGCTCGGCCATGGCCTTGACGACGTCCCATTCCTGTTCGCCACCCAACAAAATGCGAGCGGTGGTGCGCGAAAGTGCATGCAGGGCCATCCATGCCAGGGATCTTGCCTGCTTGAGCAAGGGAAAACTGGCACTGTTCTGACCTGGGCAGAGAAGGGGATGGGTAGATGCTGATCGTGAGAGGCAAAGGCGAGTGCAATACTGCGCAGAGCAGTGCGGGCAAGAGACCACAAGGGCAGAAGATTGGGAAAACGGTGTTGAACAGTGAGCACAAGCAACGGCGCGCTGCTGGAGGTCAAAGATGTCCCACTCTGGTGCGAGAATCCACGGATCCTCCTTCCACAATGTCTCGCCTTCTTCAATGTGTCTGAGGGCGACAAGACCCTTGCCCTTTTGCTTGTCAAAGTATCGCACAGCGACGATCGGCGGGAGCGTCAGCGCAGAGTCGGGAAGGAGAGATGAGGTTGGATAGGTTGTTCGTGCAGTGGCCTTTGCCTTTTTCTTCTTTTTCGTCTTTGTTTTCGTAGTCAAAGCATCGTTCTCCTCGATAGGACCCTTTGTCTCTGCGTCTTTTTTCGAGTTGGTCATCACACGCCGTATCCGTTTTTCGCCAACCACGCCCTTCCATTCCGGACGCGCATCGATGACTGCAGTGTGCAGTTTGACGGTACCGAGTCCCGGAAGAGCGGAATGTATGCTTGATATCACTGACTGGATCGTTTCATCGTCAGGTACTGTGACCGACATCAAGATGGAAGTACGGTATCAACAGGGCCCGGGCCGGTGACTTGGTGTCTACAGTAAGCTTATTTTCGATTTCAAGTGGGGATGGTTCCACTTGGTTGGGTGTCACTAAATAGAGAGGGACACTACTATGGCTCTGTGTTTGAATTGACAGTGAGAAACCCCAATGACCCCATCAAATTTATTCAAGAAATGTCGACTCGGGCAACACGGCCAGGCGGCAGGTCATTAAAAACACCGATCGGAAGAGAAAAAAACTCCCGAAATTTTAATCCTGGGGATTGATCACTGTAGTCACAGGCCAAGTAAGAGTTGCGTCTTGACATTTTAAAACTTCAAAAGTGTAAAAAATAAATAGCCCACCGCGAGGGTCGAACTCGCAGCCTTCAGATCCGCCTGCAATCCGTAAGAGTCTGACGCTCTATCCGATTGAGCTAGGCAGGCCATGAAATAATCTCGTTAATTAGCCTTTATATCACGTTTAAAGCCTCTTGTAACCGACTGACTTTGGATGGAACATAAGTTTCAGGACATGTCAGCCGAGTTTCAGGCGGGGACTGAAATATAAGAACGGCATTTTCTCGTCTCACAGCCTCTCACAGCCTCTCTCCCGTCCCCCTTCCTTCCCTCTCATTCTTGCTGTTCTACGCGTTTTTCCGGCGTTGATACGTCGTCATGTTAAGCAAAGCAGGCACAGTGACTGCGCTTTTGGCCGCCGCCTCCTCTTTTGTCAGCTCCGTCAATGCAATTTCGAAAATCACACGGTCGGGTAGGTACCTTTACGAAGAAGGAGGGACCAGGTTTTATATCAAGGGTATAGCATACCAGGAACAAGGTAAGCATCGTTCAACTTACCTTTCGTGCACACTTTAATGGTAAGGGCGATTTAGGCGCCGTCGTCGCGAGTTCCGATAATGCTTTCGGAGAGCCCTCGACCTTCATTGATCCTCTCAGCTCGGGCTCTGCCTGCAGCCGCGACCTGCCCTTTCTTCAGCAGCTCGGCGTGAATACCATTCGCGTCTACAGCGTCAATTCCAGTCTGAACCATGATGCCTGCATGAAGACGTTCAGCGACGCCGGTATTTACACGATGTGAGTTAATCACGTTTCGCAGTTTCCCTCTTATTCATTCATGATCCTTCGTCAGAATCGATCTTGCACTTCCTTTGAACGGCTCCATTGACCGCACCTCCCCCTCTTGGTCGACCAACCTCATGGATCAATACCTCCGGACCATTGATGTATTTGGCCAATACGACAACGTCCTCGCTTATAATGTTGGTAATGAGGTCGTCATAGCAAATGGCACATCGGTAGCCCCTTACGTTAAAGCGGCGGCTCGCGACATCAAGGCTTACTTGTAGGCGCTCACTATCCTTTCTCTCACCTGTCATTCGTTAACACATTCGTAGGCAGTCCAAGTCGTCGTCCGCCTTGGTTGGGTATTCGTCTATCGACGGTGACACGAGTTTCCGCCTCCCACTCGCAAACTTTTTCTCCTGTGATCCCTCAGGCGACAACTCGGGTGCAACAGCCATCGACATCTACGGTCTCAACGAATAGTATGTTCAAAGCCACCTGAATCCTAATAATGCACTGATGGCCTTTTCCAGTGCGTGGTGCGGAGATTCCACCTTTGCAGCGTCTTACGCCAATATCGAGGCGGATTATCTGGGATACAACGTCGTGGCGTATTTCAGTGAATTCGGCTGCATAACCGGCGGGCCACGTTTATGGACGGAAACTCAGGCCTTGTTCAGCTCCGAGATGTCGGACGTTTGGTCTGGAGGAATTGCCTTTTCCTACTTCCCTGCTACCAGTGTCCAGGGTCAATTCGGCATGGTCAACATCTCTTCTGATGGGAGCAGTGTTACTACTGGCGATGACTTTGCTCGCCTCAAGACAGAATACGGCCAGATCAGCCCTCCCAACAACCCTTCGCAGTCGTCTGCTACCACCACCTATCCGGCGTGTCCCACGACTAATGATACTTTTGCTGCCTCAAGCACCTTACCTCCCACGCCCAACGAGGACGCATGCAATTGTTTGTTTCGATCACTTGACTGTCAGTTCACACCACATACTGCGAACTACAGCGCTATTGTGGGTGAATTGATCAACACAGCATGCAGTCTCTTAGGATCTTCGGGTGGGTCTTGCGACGATATTGGTGGTAGTGGTGCGAATGGAACATATGGACGTCTTTCCGGCTGCGATCCTAGTAAGACTCACAGCCTTTTCCACTTTGCGCAGCTCTGATTCATTGTTTTGCAGCGATTAAACTGTCATACGTCATGAGCGAATATTACGAGCGCAACAATAAAGATGCGCAGGCCTGCAGCTTTTCTGGAAATGGTACCGTCAACAGTGCTGCATCGAATGCTGTGGCGACAAGCGCAGCAACCTCCTGCGTGTCTAACCCCTCCGCAACCTTCGTTCCTTCTTCTCCTGCTACTCTTACTGGCGGCAGTGGCGGCAGTTCTTCCACCTCTACCGGTAGTTCCGGATCCTCGGGTTCCAGTGGTGGTGGCTCCAATGGTGCGGTTGAAATCATCGCCGACCGCACTGTTGTCTTTGGTGTCTTCGGTCTCGTTGCCATTGGGGTGATCAGCGGTGTTTGGACTCTCCTTTAAAGGAAAAGTATGGCTATTCGGAAGACTACTGGACTTGATACCGTAGCGCATTCTACAACGGACAGTATACCAAATTTTCAAATCACATATTACTAGTATATTATATACCGTGAGAAAGGGAGACCGACATACAATGTGCTGTTTGGCGCGCACGGACCCATTAATTCAAACTCCGCCGCCGCAAGTCTCCTGTCTCGTCTCGGAAGCGGTAAAATTTCTTGTCTCTTACCATCATGGCCTCTCCCGTCGTGGACGAAGCTCAGGCAAACTGGCGTGTTGCCGACGACAAGACATCGGTGCCTACCAGAGTCGGCGATGAACCTAACGGTGGATCTCTTCTCCCCAATGATCACCACCCTGGCCAGGGACCGGAGGCTGCAGACTATAAGCGGGGATCCAGCACAGACCCCGTCGTCTCCGGTTCTAGCATAAAGGGCGATCCTATGTTCCGCGAAAAGCAAGTGAAGGTGCTTAGGTCTTTCCTGTCTATTGCTTCAGTGCGTCTTTGTTAGAGTCCACAATGAAGGAAGATATGAGAAGAAAAAGGCCCCCTGTTTGGTTTGGCAGCCTGGCGTCTCTCCTTTGCTCAATGGGTGACCTTGAGTTGGCTTTACTTGACTCTCATTGCAGGCTCTTGGCTTATTCTTCTCGGGGCTCGACAATATTCCCCCTCTGCACTTTTCCTCCACTATATCTCTACTGGGTGTTTACTTTCTGCTGTGTAGCCGAACAAAGTCTATATCGGAGGTCTTCCCGAGAACACGCGTCAAGAGGATTTGCAAGGATGTTTTGGGAAAATTGGTAACATTGTTAACATAGAACTCAAGTACGCGTTTATCTCGGGCCATCACGTTCTTATCTGACCGCAATTTACTGCAGAATTGGTTATGGTTTTGTGGTATGATGGTTCCCCCGAATATGTCACGTCTCCCACTCAACCAATGCAGGAATTTGACAACCGTGAGGCTGCCGAAGAAAGTGTTGCAAAATACAACGAAGGCTACTTCATGGGCAACAAGATTCGTGTCGAACTGTCTCATGGTGGCGGTAGGACGGCAAAATACTCAAGTGATCCTGGGGCCTGTTTTAGGTGTGGGCAAATGGGTCATTGGGCAAGGTGAGTTTCATTAATTGCGTAGAGACTCTATTTGATGCGTTGTAAATCAGGGAATGTCCGATTGCAGGGCCGTAAGTAATACCTCGTAAGCTGTGTCGTGTTCTCACTGATAGTGATGTAGCCCTCCACCTCGTCGCCCTAACGAACCCCCCTTGATTGAACGTATCCAACGTGATCATGCTCCGCCTGTTCCTCGTGACACACGCTATGACTACCCACCTCCTGCGCGCGACTTTCGGCGACCCCCATCTCCTGTCAGAGACTATCGAGAATATCCACCTCCACCTAGTCGATATGACGACTACAGACGTCCTACCCCAATGATGGAGCGTGACCGCTATCTTGACAGGGGCCGCTATCCTCCCGAGGCTGCTTACCGTGGACCTATGCCTCCGCCTGCCTATGGCTATGATCGCTATGACAAAAAGGCGGAGCGATTTTCTTATCCTCCCCCTCCAAGCGGACGTCCTAGAACCCCTCCCAGATATCGAGAAGACTTCGATCGGATGCCTCGGTGAGCTATCTAGTCCTTTGTCCTCTCGGTCTGGTTCCAATATCTTTCAGTGATTATCCGGATTACCGCGGTCGTCCTATGACACCACCGCGGTTTGCTGATTATCCTCGAGGTGCAACACCTGAGACTAGATTTAGGCATGGATATATCCTACGTCGTCCTTAACTCTTTCTTAATGTTGTTACAGGCGTCGTTCTGAAAGTCCCGCTGGCCGTTCTTCTGGTGCCTACGAGTATGCTCCTGGACCTGATGGTAACTATCCGGCTACACCCCCTGGGCCACCTCCTCGTAGGGAATATCCTCCTC
Source organism: Armillaria fumosa (assembly GCA_030407015.1). Lineage (NCBI taxonomy): Eukaryota > Fungi > Basidiomycota > Agaricomycetes > Agaricales > Physalacriaceae > Armillaria > Armillaria fumosa. The sequence goes on from JAUDYM010000001.1 coordinate 2,402,613, forward strand.
GCAGTCGTGAAGCTGTCGAAGTTTACAGAAGATAAAAGTCTTGTTCGAAATCTTTGTTGCCACGGCTGAAGCTTGGTTGATTACTCCCCGCTATTATCATGACGACTTGGCATTGTACAGTGCTCGTATACTGCTTTGTCTATATACAATCTATTTTCAACACCATATATAAGTATATACACTCATATTAAACGGCGTTCAAAGCGTAATCCTCTTCCCCCCTACCATGGCATACAATGTATCTCTATCGTTCGATTCATCGACCATTGCTCGGAGACGTCCGTTTTCTTTCTTCAATAGCGCAGAGGGACTGTCATATTCGACCTTCAAATTATCAGAATATTGAACAAGTGGTCAGTCAGAAAAAAAAACTGGCTTACAATATTACCAGCATCAAGGACGAGCTGTAAAGCCAATCAATCACAGTCAACATATATGGGACAGTTGCAACCGATACGTACAATTCTGTCCGCATCCATGATCGTCTGAAGCCGATGGGCAACAGTGATCAAGGTAACGTCACCCTTCAATTCGTTTCTAAGTGAAGACTGAATCACGGTGTCCGTTTTGTAATCTATGGCAGATGTTGCTGCAGATTGCAGCTGAGAATGATGGCCATCAGACGCAAGATATTGTCTAACCTTCATCAAGAATTAAAAGCTTGCTGCCTCGGACGATTGCGCGTGCAAGAGCAATGATTTGACGTTGGCCGACGGAGAGATTACTACCGCCGCTTGAAATGACGCTATCAAGATTGAGGGCACCTTCATTATCATCGTCCTGCAGCGAGAACAAACCCGATGCTTTCAGGGCGTCGTTCAAATTCGCGTCGTCGTATTGATCGAAGGGATCCAAATTTTGTCTTAGGGATCCACTTATAAGCTCGGGCTATCTGTTCTCAGTTACACAGATGTTACTATTAAACGTGCACTAACCATTTGGGGAATGATAGTTATGCTTGAACGCAAAGCATCAAGATTGACTGATGAGGTAGGTAACCCATCGTAATAGATGGTCCCATCAGTATAGATGCACCTAAGAAGCGATAGGGTCAAGGAGCTCTTCCCGCTTCCTGTCCTCCCGACTAAATGGAGAATCAATGAATCTCAGTAGAGCCTGAATAAAAGTCTTCTTACCAACACCTATCCTCTCGCCAGAATTGATGGTAAACGATAGGTTATGGAGCACAGCAGGACCGTCCGGTGAATATCTAGCTGTTAGATTCTCGACAACGAGTTTTCCAGACGTCGGCCAGGAAGCCGGGGGGGCACCTCCTGCGGTGGGCTTGGGCTCTTGCTCTATAGTAACATAACCCTGGATTCGTTCCAAGCTAACGACCAAGGGGCATCAGGAACTAAATATCCAATAACGGGCGAAATATTGACCTGTTTCCTGTGAAAACCATGAGACGATCGGAGTGACATATTAGCTGCTTAGGAGCGTACCTTGAACTTCAAATTCGTTCAGTGTCCTTACCCACCAAAGAATTAAGCCACTGAAACCGACTGCATGACGAACATAACTTGACATTATATCACATCAGAAGGTGGAAGAGACTTACTAGCCATGTTCAAAGAGAAACCAGTGGTTGAAGCAGTACGGTCCTGGAAGTACACTAGGTAAACCGCAAGGGCCGCCGCAAAGAGACCTCCGAGGGCGTCGATCCGAATGCATACCCAGCGATTGAGGTTGTAGAAGGTCCGTGCGGTTCGCGTATAACGGTTGATTCGAGACAAAGATTCTTGCGCAAAAGCTTCTTGAACGCCATATGCACGTATTGAAGCTGAATGAAAGTTAGCCTGACTTGTATCTGACAATGCACCTTACTATACTTACTTAATCCAGCTATTGCTGCACCGAAGCTGTATGTGCCATCAGTATAAAAAACATGCAAAAACTGCATGCATACATACTGTGAAAGGACCGGTGACTTGGCGTTCGACATCTCGCGCTTGACTGATAGTTGCGCCTTGATGTACACCTGACCGCACCAAGCTCCAGCGAGAGCGACGATTACCGACGGAAACAAGAAAAGCGGAGTCACAATGACAACAGCCACAAATTTAATGAGCATAGTCACAGAGATCTCCACAACATACATGAACCACATTGTGACCGGTCCATCAACTAAGTATGAAGTTAGTTACAGAAATGCATACAAAGGGAAAATACGTACGTGCTCTGATATCTTGAGTACACCTAGTGATAACTCGCGAAGTTGGGGTTGTGTCGAGCCACCTAAGTACTGGACTTGAGCGGTGACAGTTAGATGTAGGGAATGTGTTTGACCTTAAAGTTGTTCCTAAAACGGATTGAATGAGCTGCCTATGAATTGTCCTCGAAGATCGCAGAGAAGCGACGACAAAGAGCATGAATGAGACAGCATAGACCGATACTGCGACGAGAGTAAAAGAACCTAAACACTTCAATGAGCACTATTATTCCCATCACTAACGACTTCACTGACTGTAAATGCTTATATAGCTGCAAGTTGCACATCAGTTGCGAAGCAACCCTCCTGAAAATAAGAACACTGACAAAAATACAGGGACTTGATACGCTTCACGACCGTCGTATTGTGAGGCCCAATGCCCCAACCACCAAGTCTGTGCCGCATTCAATATCTCTGTAATCGCAAGTCCACCGATGAAAGACACGAAGAAAAGCCAGACATGACCGCCTCCAAGTGAAGAAAAGAAGAATTTTACTACCGTCGTAGACGTTAAATTTCCTTCGAGACAAAAATTTGATAATGAGAAGAACGTACGCGCAGGCAGACCAATATGTCCCTCTTCAATCTCCTCAGCCACTATTAATTTACCGTCGGACTTCTTTGTGTCGGGGGGAAGTTGAGAATCTATCTCTTCTTCGACTTTGTCCATTGCTTTCTGGACTTGGTCTGTTTCATCTGCCAGCGATATATCGTGCACCAGCACGTCGCTTATAGAACCTTGACTTGCAACTCTGCCGTTCTTGATGGAAACAACAAAATTGGCTATCGGGCGGGCCATGGCAACGTTGTGCGTCTGGAAATAGTCAATGAATGATGGGAAGCGTTGACAAGGGCATTCGCTTACCACTAAGATAATCGTTCGGCCTTTCGTTAAATCTCCCATGAAGCACTTGTCTACTATCCATTTGGCGGTGTGAACACTGTGGTGATCATCAGAACACTTCGGATATTGATGCACAGCAAGCTTACTCGAGAGCCGCCAGAACATCGTCCAACAATATGATTTGCGCTTGGGAGTAAATAGCGCGTGCAAGAGTGACTCGAGCTTTTTGACCCCCACTGAGAGTCAAGCCTTTCTCACCCACCTCTGTTTGATCGCCTGCTTCGAATAAGGAAATATCTCGCTCGAGCCCGCACTGATAAATGACTTTTTTGTATCTTGCTTCGTCATAAGGTGATCCAAAAAGAATGTTGGCCTTCGTCAAAAACTGTTAGCATAAGTAGCCAGGCAGCTGAAGGACACTTACTTTGATAGTTTCATTCTGAACCCACGATTCTTGTGCGGCGTACGCGACGCCTCCATCCCGAGGAAGGTTGAACCACGCGTCGGGTGATGCTGGAATGAAGTGCATTTCGCCTGATAAAATTGAGGAAAATGAAAGAACTGCTTGCGAACCACAAACCCAATAAAGCCATAAGCAATGACGTCTTTCCTGAGCCAGTTGGTCCGACAACCAAATTTATGCGACCACGTTGGAATACTAGATCATCATCGATCTTGAGCATGAACTTCCTTTTCGACGGCGTAAGAGATCCATCAACATCGTTAGACCAGACAAACGAGGCATTCCGGAAACCAATCTGCGATGAGTCCGCCCCGTCACTGTCTGCGGCAAGCAGATCTATCGCAGTCTCTTTCTCCGTGAAAGAATCAAGAAGTTCCGTCTATAAAAGGGTGAATGACAGAAAGCATATCTGTGGAATATGACGCACATTCCGAAGAAAATCTGTCATTCGGTCAAGCGATACTTTACCAGTCATGGTGTCTGTGATGGAATTGAAAACCATATGAAGCTGATCTCGTAACATGTCGAACACCGACATGCTGGAGAACACTTTCGAAGCGCTCAGCTTCTGCTTCATAATGACAGTCTAGGCCATGTGAGTTTCCGGCTGAATGATGGATAAAATAATACGAACACTGCACGCTAGTCAGATGAACGTCGTAACGAGAGTAAGGGCCACTCACTAGAAAGCGAAGGTAAGGATCATTGTAATAATCGGTATCACAAAGCTTAGAAAGAAGTGAGATCAGAGATAATTCTGGAAGGGGAAAGGGAATTACTTGATAGTTCCGTTTAGCAGATCCAACATCTTGCGCTTTTTGATCCAAACCAGTTCTTGATCTCGTTTCTCAGCGATTTTACCATCCATCTTCTTCTCCCACCCGAAGAGCTTGATCATGCGAAGCACGTTCATGGCTAATAGGAATGTTGAGAATGAGAGAGTGCAACAAATAGTGAAGACGTTACTTTCAGTGACCGTTTGCACTCTCCCATCTGTTTTCTTCAGACGCTGCTCTTGGACCGTTTGAGTAAACTTAGCCACGAAACCAGGAATTGGGAGCATGACTATAATGAAGGCCAGACCAACAAACGCACTGCAACAGGATCTGTTAACATGACACATAGTACAAGAAAGGGTCTATACCTCCAGCCTAAGACTATATAAAGGAAACAGATGCAAAGTGTGATTTGCACAGGCACATAGACGCCGATAAGAAGGAAATCTCGCGCATCTATAATATTTCCCAGGTCTGTCGTAACCAAGTTGTTGATCTTGCCCACTAGGTTGCTTGTATCTGACTGTGCTGCCGGCATTTCTGGAGCATCTTGCCCTGATACAGATTCCTGCGTTACTTCAGTCGACGAAGAGGGTGCTTGGTTTGTTGTGCTGGCGTCACAATTCGCGTCTCTGGAGTCGGTAGAGACTGCATCGGAAGTTCCATGTAAAGTACTGCTACTCCCACTCGACTCTGTAGACGGTGCGTCTTCTATGATAGAAGCATTATCAGGAGTTGGAGCAGTATTCTTTCCAGGGCTATCTGCGGTCGAAGCTTTGACGCGGATACGAAGCGAATGCTCAAATACCAGTTGGGTTATGATGGCCTCTGTTCGTACCATGATCCTTGTCTAAAAGCATGTTAAATAGAAGCATAGAAACATGTCAGGACTGGCTTACTGCAATAAATATATACCACTGAATGGCGATTGAAGCAACCACTGGCCCAAAGAACAGCCAAAATATCCAGACTATGGGTCGGACAAAAACATCTCCGTCATCTCGGTGTTCGATGTAGCTGTAAGATACATAAGTTAGTGGATGTGCATACAAGCGAACAGTAACTTACTCGAGTAATCTGTTGATACCAATGGGACCGGCAAATGTACCGCATACATGTACCAAAATCATCAGAGCCAAGACGGTATAATCCCACCGGAACACACGCATCAAACCAAAAAATAGGTGTCTCTTTTTAGCTCCTGAGAATACATCTAAATGCTGTATGCTATGATATTAAAATTTACCAAGATCAGAGAAGGAAGATAGCACAAACCGAGAAACTTCGAGCTTTGAGGACCTGAGACGTATCATAATCTGCAAGGGGTGGGAGCTGATCAAATGGCAGATGAGGAATCCGATAAGCCTTCAGGACCAAGGGATCGAGGTAGCTATGGAGCATCATAGATATTAGAGGGGCCGTCTGTTCTGGGCTCGGTAACGGCATTGGATTCTAGGATAGCGTTCAAAACTGGCATTGCTTCAGAATAAAACAGGCGAGTACCTTGGTATTGACAGGAATGTATGCACGGGGCATGATGAGTGGTACAAGAACAGCAACGACGCCAAGAAGAACGATCTTTGCCCACAAAATACTGCATTCTGGATCTTGCATTGGCAAAGTGTACGTTAATAAAGGAAAGAGGTCGCGATAAAAGTAGACTCCGAAGGTTGCCAGAAGCACAACATTGAAGTGCCTGGCGACCACTCGACTACATCTGGGTTTTGCCGTTACTGCAATGAGAGCAAGGAAAGATGTGTATAGCTGTGCAATGATGGTCTGAGAAGATGTACGCCAAGCGGAAGATTGTACGAACAAATGTCAAGCATAGAGAGGCTTCTAACCATTCCCCGTTCGTGAAAGCGCGGGAGTGTTCTTTCTTCCCCTTGTGTTTTTTGCCCCATTTACCATAGAGACCAACATTGTCATGAGTCCTGTCTTGTTCATCTAGCACCAGAGATGCGACAGAAAACCCCAACAGAGCTAATGAGCCAAGAAATCTGAAGACCATGTAGAAAAAGATGGTGGGTCCGCCATGGAACGCGACATGTTCTCTGACTTCGGCAAGAATACCAAAGGATTGAGTCGTTGGCTGGGGTTCCCGGTTATTGTCGGAAATACTCTTGTTCTTCTGCAATTGCGAAATGAGGCGCCTCAATGGCGTCCAGATGAGCAGAATATGAAGTATGAGAAGCGCGGCAGATGTAGCTGCAACGTAGGCAGGTACTATCAAACTGTCGGTGTAAATACTGTGTACTGTCAATTGCAGGGCAAAGAGATGAATTTTGGAACTTACGCTGCAGGACTCGCACCATGCAATATCAATGACCAAATATCAGGCTTGTTCAAGGTTACCTGTCCACCCGAAGCGACGTCGGACGCGAAAACGTCGGGATGCCAAGGCATGGCTGACGAGGCTGACGCAGTGAAGACAGAAATCTGAGTATGCAGGAATTCGGAAGCGAAAGTGTGACTGGTACCGGCAAGAGTCAGTAGATGAACGGCATGTGGAACAGATCTCCAACTCAGGGGTGGTGTAGATAAGCATCCACCCGTTACGGAATCGACGTTCATGCTCTGTCTGGTTCGACCAGTTTTCTAAAATTTCTACCACTTGAATATGCATGAATAGCATAATACGACGGCCGAACAGTCGATGCAACGGTCGGGCGAGTTTCGCCTCAGAAAGCTTCAATTTTACGCGCGGTGAAGCTAATGAACCCGGAAGCCTCGCAATCAACGAACCATCATCTTTCATCATTTTTTGGAGTTCCCCGTCCCGTTGAAACAATTCAACTCAGGGCCTCAAAATCGATGGTTTCGTGAGCTTACCGTACGTTTCTTGCTTGTACGGACCAAAGTAAGGTTACTTTATTATTTTAATTTTAACACTTAGCTTCCGAAATCAATTTCAATTTCGCGTGGCACGTGACTTACGTGGCGGGAGTGGCAGAGGTCTTCGTTAATGTTGCACAAGTACCGCACCCATGACTGCAGTCTATCCCATGGATTCTCCCTTACCTTCGTCAAGGCCCTCAGCGTCGGATACTCATCTTCCTGCTCATGGTCCTATTCCTCTTTTTGATGCCCACCTTCGGTTTTTGACGGATTCATACCTCAGCTTTTTCAATGAACGGTAGGTCTGTCCCAACTCTTCTCATGCTATTTGCCTCATTGCTTTCTCCGCAGAAAGCGTATTGAGGAGTCATAGTGAGTACATTTTATGAGAGCGTCGCGACTTTTGCTTACAGGCCGGCTGCTATAGTGTCGATTCTCTCATGAAGCTTCATCGGAAAATAAAAAGTATTGACTCCTTTCTTGATGACCGGACGGATCTCAGTAACTCGAGGACTGCCTGGGCTGAAATCAGGGATAACGTTGAAAGAGGTGCGCAGTCTTACCATGCCGCGATTACCGACCGTCATATAACGAGCTCCTTTTTAGAGGCTCAAGCTCGACAAGCCTTTCTGTCCACGTTGACTGTCGATGTCCTCAATCCTTTAACCGCAGTTAAAGTAAGTCTATCCTATTCTCGGTTACACTCTCGTCATTCGCACTGCTTAGGAGACCCAAGAACGTACAAGGAAGCGGATCAAGGAAGATCTCAAGGAATCCGGATCGGCGTATAACGAATATGCGGAAGTAACGTTGCCAAAGCTCAAGACGAAATACATCAAGAAGTTTGCCGAAGTTGAGGTGCGCTCACGTACTCCGATGATGGTCCACTTCGTGATACCCTGCCCAGGAGTCTAAGAAAGCAGCTTTGTCGCCACCGACCTCGCCCCAGTCTCCGCCTTCCGATGCTCACCACATCATTGCATCAATGAAACCTAATCATTTAGGAACTGCGCGTCCGACAGTCACTTCACCTCAACCTCTGAGAGCCATCGACCGCCGACCGTCCGGCAGTACGCCTGGACGCAATCGTTCTCCATCTTCTGGCACTGCCTTCTCGGATTTGGCCCATCAAGGTATGCTGGTGTTTCCTTTTACCTCTTGCGACATGTCTTGAACCCTTCTAGGCAAGCGACAACTGAATACCTTGATCGGCTTTCTAGACAAGAGCGGTACCGTCAAGGATTCACTAGGCGGCAAAGAAAACCATGCACTCCGTGTTGTCCGAACAAAGAGAGAGCTAGAAGAAGCTGGTTTGTTTTGTTACGAAAAGCAAGGGTTGCCATCTAACTATGCGACATAGATAAGGAGTACCGAAAGGGTGTCCATTGGTTGGAGACACTTCGACTACGACGTACAAAAACACTGGAAAGTGGATACAATGTGCGTTGGCATAATCCAGTCAGTTTTCCGATCTTCATGTATTCCCAGAGTCTGTCGACATTTGTCGAAGAATCCTCAGCTGCAGTAAAGAAGGCCCTTGAGAAGTACACTGATAACATGATGTCAGGTTTAAAAAGTTCTACTGCTCTGTGTGCGAGCTGACTATTTTGCAGAGCCACAACCACTACTCAAACGCAACTGTCTACTCATGCACGTTCAGCTGTGGACAGAATCTCGCCAGAGAAGGATGTTGCACGCGTAACGGCTTATATTCCGCGTTCATTAGCCTCGGCAATACCCGAACCCGTCTTATATCAGCATGGCCTTGTTGGAGAATGCAAAGATCTGATCTTTGGTTTCAGTTTAGTTGGCTATGCGACATCGAAAAATTTGTCAGATGGAGACATTCCCAAGATAGTCAAGATGTGCGTTGCAGAAATTGATTCCAGAGGGTCAGAAGCTGAGGGGATCTATCGAGTAAGTTTTCAGATATCACTTGGGATGTGATTAAAACCTTCTCAGGTTTCTGGTCGACACGCCGTTGTCCAATCGGTGCGTAGATTAAAAGCGTGAAACATTAATCGTCTGATATCCTTTGTCAGCTGCAACGAGATATCGAGAAGGATGAATCCGCCTTCGAATTCAAACAGCATCACGACATCTACGCTGTTGCATCTCTTCTCAAGGTCGGTATCGCTAAAAGCAAAACAATCATCCCAACCTGAAATCATGTCTATAGCTTTACCTTCGTGAACTTCCAGAGCCTGTCTTTAGATTTTCCCTCCAAGACCGTATTCATCATTCAGAAGAATTAGGTTTGTTATTATCTTTTGCGGATGGCTTGTATTTTGATCTGCCTTCCAAGCCGAACATCAATCCAATAATTTCATGCTACTCAGGTCGAAGATGCGTCGCTTGCCGCCAGTACATCAAGCAACTCTCAAAGCAATTGTGGAGCATCTGGCACGAATTGTAGCAATGAGTGATAAGAACAAGATGGATGCTAAGAACGTGGCCATCGTTTTTGGGAGTGTCATTTTTGGCGAAGATGAGATTCCCAAGGGTGTTGATTTGTTGACCGTTCAAACGTGGAAGGTAAGGTCATATCGTGGCATATAACTTCCGTTCCTCACTTCGCTTCTCAGGACTCCCTCATGGAGGATCTGATTACGAATGCCAGCCTTTTGTTCGATGAGCAGGGCGCACATCACTCTCCTCCGTTACCGCCGACTCCACTAGGAGAGCCCACGCCTCAATATTCATATGGGTCCAAACTTACTAAATTTGCACCGCCATCGTCCCTCTCACCGACGGCGGATTTCACCCCCCCGCTACCGCCTCGTCCAACTGGCAGTATCCATCCATCTCTTCGTGCAGGGCAGTCGTCACCAACTAAAGATCGGCTAGAAATTCTTCCCATGCCTCAGCGGGCAGACAGTACCAATTATACGGACGAAGCAAACATCGCCGTTACGGTTCCATCTTCACCCTCCATCACATCGACTGTCTACATAACAGACGAGTCAGCCGATGAGCTTGAATCCTCACCCTCCTCCCCTGGGCGCCCGAAATCTGTGAAATCAGAACAAGTCCGCGCGAGCACTCCATCAGACGACTTGGTATCGAGTGATGCTCCGGTGACATGATGTTTTTGTTTTTGTTTCAGGTAAATTCAACTGTTCTGGGTCTTTTTTCGGTGTTCTTTGTGTGGATAGTGATGTTTTGAGATCTGACATGTTCATTCATAGTATATGTAACAAACTTGTAGCCGTATTAGTCCTTAGTTCACATACTGCAGAGGTCCTGCCTTAGTCTGAACATCCATCGATCATAAGAATTACGCTAGATTGGTGTTGTCGTATGCGTGTGTTCCTAGTTACGAGTGTCGCGAGTAATTTGTTTCGTGTTACTGTAATGCGTCCTCAACTTGAATAGCCCAACGCGTAGCACAAAAATATCATGTACTCACGTGTACTCCACATCCGAGTCTACCGTATGCGCCAACACATCAGAGGAAATCAGAGTACAGGCCGGTATAAGAAGGAAGGAGGGTATTTCCGGGCCAACTAGACTGATGCCATCTCTCTGGACATCTCGCCTGGACGTGGTAATAGCAAGAAGGCGTGGTCAGACTCGGAGATTCATATAAAGGCGGTTACCAGTCTAAGGCCAACGACCGGTACGTCCACCGCATTTCAGTAGCTAGCGTCCTTTTTGAAATTAATTGACAAGTGCGAAAGCATTGAATGTTTCAACACTCCTCCCCACACATACAAAAGAAGAAACTGAGTTATTGCCAACGCGATCGGCGCGTTCGCGTATCACGTGGTTGAGCGACGCCATTTGGCTTTCAACCGAAACCTGACTTGTAAGTTCTTGCCAGACACAGCTGCTTTCGACATCTTTTGTTATAATCCTCCTGCAGACATCCTATAACTTCTTGAATCAGTTCCAGGACAACCTCCTCCGATTGTAATAACGATGGTCGCGAAACCCAAGTTCTGGGCAGTTAGGGTCGGCAGAGAAGGTCCAAAGATCTACACGTCATGGGAAGAGGTGAGGGCACCTCTTCATTCTGCTATTTCATCTTTGAGAACATCTATAGTGCAAGAAAAATGTGAGTGGAACAACATCCCATCCTTTGTTACTCGCCCAGCATGCCACTGCAGGTAGACAAATACCCAAGCGCGAAACAGAAAGGCTTTCTTACCAGAGGATTAGCCGAGGAATACATCGGTGCATTCTATCTTTGCTAACAATCATGGTGTATTGACTTTACGCAGCGCCTTTTCTTAGAGCGTCGTCGTCTCCGACTTCCAAAACGCCAATGGCTAAACATGAAATCATATACATCGACTCTGACTCAGAATCTGACGTTCAAATCATTGAGAAGCCGAAGCCGCCATCGTCAACAAAGAAATCTGCACCTAAACGAAAGCGTCTCCATGTTGAACCACGTCTTGACGATGATGATTCGAACCTTGACATTCAACTCCTAAAGGGTCCATCCCCCGATAAGGTCTTCAAAGCTCCTTCAGAACCGAAGGCAGGGCCTTCCGCTCCTGACGGGTCTTCGGCTATTCGTTTATCACCGGAGCAACAGCATGTGCTGAACCTAGTCAAAGCAGGCCGGAGTGTATTCTTCACAGGTTCTGCAGGTTAGCTTTCATACGAAGTATTTGCACAAAAGATGAAACGTGTCCCAATAGGCACCGGAAAGTCTGTTCTCCTTCGTGAGGTCATCATGTCCCTCCGCGAGAAGCCTGGGCATGTCACGGCTATAACCGCCAGTACGGGAATTGCATCAGTCAACATTGGTGGGATGACGCTGCATTCATGGGCCGGCATCGGACTTGGTCAAGATGAAGCAAAGAGGTATGCTAACAAATTTATATTTCAGAAGATCTTTCAGCCTACCTTGAAACGCTGGCGCACTACGGACACTCTCATTATCGACGAAAGTAAGCTAATTTTTCTATCAGCGAATGCATGTTCATTCTGATATCTAGTTTCGATGCTTGATGGCAAATTATTTGATAAACTTGTGGGTGGTGCTCTCACTTCCCGTACCTCCGTCTAACTTTCCATTAGGAATACATCGGCCGTCGTGTTCGCAATACAATGGATGTGCCTTTTGGTGGAATTCAAGTGTGTCCTTACGCTGGTCATTCGAGATTGCGATTAATATTTACTTTGTATAGCTCGTCCTTTCCGGAGATTTCTGCCAATTACCCCCGGTTCCTGATCGTAGGGATGGAAAAACAATGCCGGTGACGTTTGCATTTGATTCAGAGAGCTGGAAGAAATGCGTCGGTCCCCCAGTGACTCTGACTCGTGTGTTTAGGCAAAAAGACCAAGGTGCGACTGTAACAAAAAAGAAGTAATATCTCACTCCTAATATCCTTAGCCTTTGTGGACATCCTCAACGACGTGCGCTTCGGGCAGCTCAATGGAACTGCTATAGAAACTTTCCGTACCCTCACTCGACGCGTCACTTACAACGACGGTATAGAGCCGACAGAGCTGTAGCTAATCTGGTCTTGCCCTTCGCCATATTTTGCCTCATTTTTGTCTTCTAGGTTTGCTCTTAGAAGCGAGGTGGATGAAGCAAACTCGGCTCGTTTGAAAAATCTCAATGGCTTCGCACACACTTACCAATCTCGAGATCGCCCCGGTGTCGACGTCGATGGGAAAGTCGTCTCGTCGCAGCAAATGGGTCGACTTCTGGAACGTCTCGTTGCACCGAAGCTGATACAACTGAAGGTAAATCTGCCTGCCATCTAAAAACCCAGCCTGTCATTCATCAGTTCCCATAATAGGTTGGCGCCCAAGTTATGCTGATCAAAGTAGGCTTGTGATTGTTTGAATTGACTTTGAATTAACGGACCTAGAATCTTGAACAAGGACACCTAGTCAACGGTTCTGTCGGAAGCGTGGTAGACTTTGAGACACAACATGAAGCTCTCGCTTCCGAAGATATCGAAATTGGAGAGGTGGAACGTAAGGACGAGACAGATGAAGAACGGGCCGCCCGTCTTGAGAAGCTTCCCGCACAGCAAGTATGGCCCGTTGTACGTTTCACCAACGGAAGACGGATCTTGTGCATCCCTCAGGAGTTCACCGTAGAGAACTCTAACGGAGATGTCGAAGCCAAGAGAGATCAAGTAAGAAGGCCGACCGTTGAATAATTCACTATTGATGAATTTTTGACGTCAGGTACCATTGATCCTGGCTTGGGCCCTTAGCGTGCACAAGTCACAGGGGCAGACAATTGAACGTGTCAGAGTTGATCTCAGGCGCATTTTTGAGAAGGGCCAAGGTATGTTCTATAAGCATCGACAAATGTCGTATATCAATGACCATGTACGCAGCATATGTAGCCCTATCAAGAGCGACAACAATGGAACATCTGCAGGTCCTCAACTTCGACCCCTCTAAGTGAGTCGCAGGGTCCCCGACATGCAGCAGGTCCTGACTTTTTTTTTTACTCTCAGGGTGCTTGCACATCCTCGCGTGATAGAATGGCACCATGGACAACGTACTCACGAGCCATCGGATGAAATGGAGTAATGATAATTTATCTTCTGCTCATTTGTCTTGTTGCTGCAGCTATGTGATACAGCTCTATTAACCATTATTTACCTTGTAGCGTAGATACAGAGATATTGGATACATGTCGTCAACTAGATTATTCCTTCCATCCCATAGTGTTATACAACTTCGACAAAGTTAGCGGGGAATATACCCTTCCGATCACCAATCTTTCCTGTCCACCTATTGAAATATTTTAAGTTGAATGAAGGTGACAAAAACAAAACATACCAATCATCCGAACTATTACTCTTTTGTAGAATGGTAATTACGTCGCCTTTGTTGAATGATAGGTCCCCAGACTAGAATGGACAGATAAAATCGGTCACCAAGCCGGAACGTCAGTGCCGAGATGCTCACCTCAACTGCATTAAAATTATACAGAGCAATGGCGCGAGCAACTCCTTCCAACAAGGGTTTGCTCAGCTCCGGTTTCGGTGATATGAAGATTGATGCCGAAGAGTCATACGATGATCTAGATAAAGGTTTAGAGTTTGCTGGTGAAGCTAAGCTCATGGATCTTCCATGATGTATGCCATTAGGCGATGGAGACGGTTCGTCCAAAGAATCGAACCAATCGTTCGTTGCCTGCGTCTTTGGCGTGTATGGTAGTGACTGGGTGATTCGATGAGTCGACCTCTTTGAGTCCTCTGGCGAGAAATCCGAATCAAAATGGGTGGGAAAGCTAGTCACAGAGGAATCGCCGCTTCTTTGCCAAGTATCATTTGGTGTTGTAAAGTTGCTTGAGTTATATCGGTTACTTGGGGGATCAGACTCCGTAAAATAGGACCCAGAGGTCGTCTCCTGACCCCAGGATTCCGGAGGAAACATGGACTTGTCAGCTTTCTTTTTTTTCTTCAGATAGGAGGGAGTTTGTGAGCCCGTACTGCCGACTCCACCGAAGGCATAAGCGGATGGTCGTCCGCCGTCTTCGATCCATTGTCTGTTGCCCGGAAGACCCGTACACGCTTCCAATGTCTGAATTAAGGGAGCTGTCCATGGTGGGTGGGAGATGGCACCACTGAGCAAAAGCTTCACGGTAACATTAGGATTATTGTATGCCTGCACGTTGGCATCTTGGCGCTCGACGATTATCGAACCTTTGGAACCACTGGGTTAGGAGAGTCGCTGTTTTATCTGATTTCTTACCTTCAACGGAGAGGCCGCCAAACAAGCCTCGCGTTTTGGAATAGCTGTACATGGCTGCGACTTTTCCGCTGGTGTTTAACGAGCCAACTGAATTGATCGGTGTGTTGGATGAGGAAGATGATGACAAAGGCCTTACCAGCTTCGCCATTCCTTCCCAGAGGTCCAACAGCAAGACTGCATTGAAAGAAACAATGGAAACCAATGCGAATTACCGACAGAATCGACGACGAACCTCATATTACCACCAAGAGTTAAAGATCCTGCTGCCATGAACGTTTTCTATCGCGCGGTCAAAGATTCTGCCCGATTCAGGACACAGAAATTACACTCACAAGAGCCTTGAAACGCATATCAGTAATCAAACAACTAAGAAAGCTCAGTTATTTACCGATCTTGAATTCAGAACAATGAGAAAGTCGGTCATCTCAGCTCCTGCTTGACCCCCAAAGCCAACGCCGGCGGTGCCTATGGCACTAGGACAGGACCAGGCTGTAAAGATGCTAAGATACGTGAAGATGTAACCAATGTGTCGAAATGCATACTTCCGTCATCCAGCCTTGCAATGACAATTCCGCTGCCTGCCCGTGCGCTGAAAAGAAACCCAGCTTTGAAGATGGTGAAGATGGCGAATCCTTTGGCGTTCTCGAGGACACGTCGGGGAATGACACCATCAAGCCCATCGTTTCCACTGTCCACGAAGGACTTGACTGTAAATTTTCAGTTACAGCAGTGTTTGTATCAAACTGAAAACAAACGAACATATGCTGGCAGCCTTAGCGCATTCTTTAGGCAGTGATTGTGGTACGGGACTGTCAAGACGGTTAAAGAGACGCGGGCCACAGGATTACTAGATCAACCTGTTCAGCTTCATGTATTGGAGAGAAAACAATGAGGAGCAGAGGAGAAGATGGGGGTACAAGGAAGAGAGCGCAGGGTATCCGCCGCAGGCCGAAGCAGACGCCAGGCCATTCCGATGATGTTATTTGTATGACGATGGCCACACTTCTTTGGGACCAGTCCTGATTCGGACCCGGCGGCAAATCCTCTCTCAACTTCATACTGTCATCATCATTTCCAGTGCTTTCCATTTCCCTGGTTGAACGATGAGCTATAGAGGAGAACGAGGTCGTGGCCGCGGGGGACCTGGTGGACGTGGGGGCTTCGACCGGGGTCGCGGTGGCTATGGGGGCGCTGGTCAACGGGACCAGGGTGGGTGAGTCACGTCACCAATACTCAGTCCTTTTCTTCTCAATAGTGTATAGTGTATTTTCCCCTGGTTCTTCAGCCAACATTGACCGTCGTTTGACCGACGGCTCCGAACAGGCTCTCGTCGATTCATTCCGCTCCATCAAGTTAAACTCAAATGACTTGCCGCTTCGACCTGGCTTCGGAAAGGAAGGAAAGCAAGTCAAGCTACGCGCCAATTTCTTTCCTGTCAAAGTTCCAAAGGCTTCTTTGTATGAGTATGACGTCGCGATCTCACCTACTGCTGGATCCGCAAACCGCCGGGTCAAACGACGGATCTTCCAACTCGCAGAACAAACCACAGACTGGTCTAGATACGGACTACAAGGAACCGTTGCTCATGATCACTCATCCAAACTCATTGCCTCAAAGAAGCTCGTCGAGCCGATAGGGATTCGAGTTCTCTATTACGACGAGGACGAAACCCGCCCTGGCCCTAATGACAAAGAGTACACTTTAACAATAACATTCATACAAAATATCGATACATCACACTTGTTGAAGTGAGCCAATTAACAAAATACCATTTCCTTACTGATGGATTTCTAAAGCTATTTGGCTGGACAACCCCAGTATCGTGGCTACGACATCCTTCCAATCATATCCGCCCTTAATATAGTCATGGCTGCACATCCCAACCGGGCCTCGCAAGGTGGTGGTGTCCTTGTTGGTAGAAACAGGTTTTTCTTCGCAGCAGCTGCACCCCCGGTGCCTCTTGGCGGAGGTCTTCAAGCCTGGAGGGGATTTTACTCGTCCGTGCGTCCTAGCCACAGCCAGTTGATGGTAAATGTCAACGGTAAGCATCCACGACGAGAAGTCGTTGATATAACTAACATTCACTCTCAGTCTGTACAACTGCATTCTACGGTAAGCCATAGCTTCACGTTGGTGGCACCATATTCACATGTCTAAAGTGCCTGGAAACCTTGCGGAAGCCATGATAGCATTCAGCAATGCTAGCTTCGGCGCCAGATATACTGCATTTGTTAAAGGCGTCCGAGTGAAGACAACACACCTTGGTTATAAGAAGACGGTCAAGGGCGTTTCACAACTGTTACCCAAACAACATATTTTTGACTGTGAAGAATTGCGTGGAAAGGTCAACGTCGAACAATACTTTTACCAGAGTGCGTAATTAAAAGTTAGCTGCTTAGCTTTGCTAAGGATTCGTAAAATTTTCTGCAGAATATCACTATAAAATCCGATACCCCAACCTTCCGCTCGTCGATGTCGGTGGTCAAAAGGCAAATCTGATTCCCCCTGAAGTTTGTGAAATCTTGCCCAATCAGCCTTTTAAAGGCAAGCTCAGTGATGAAAACACTGCGGAGATGATTAAGGCCGCTGCCAAGCCCCCGAATATCAATGCGTCTATGATCATGAATGCAGGGCTCACCGAACTTGGTTTCCGTCAGGGTGCAGCACCTTTAGGTGCGTTTGGCATCAGCATCGGGCCAGAAATGACCGTTGTTCCGGGGCGAATTCTCCCAACCCCAAGTATCACTTACAGCGTCGGACGACCAGACGTCGACGCCAACAAAGCCAGTTGGAACTTGAGGAACGTCAAGTTCTTGAAGGGCGGAAAGCTTGCCCGTTGGCTCGTCCTACTCATCGCTGACAAGAACTCCCGAGATGAGTTCTCCGGTCCGAATGACCCGGAGCTGAAGCAGACAATCAACGGATTCATAAGTATGTGCAAGAGCAATGGCATGACTGTTGAGAATCCTATGGCATGTCTATCCGCCGAACTCCCACCGCGTACCGATCCCATCAGAGCTCAAGCGATAGACAAGATAAGGGCTACGCTGCGCACGTGTCCACAGAAACCCAGTTTTGTCATGGTGATTCTCTCAAACGGCGATAAGCATGTCTACGCCGGATTGAAGCATCTCTGTGACTCTTATCTGGATGTCCCTACAGTGTGCGTGCACGCTGCGAAGATTAGGAAGGAAAAAGGTACGTACCTCTTTTTAATTACACAAGGCGGTAATGGACCATCCTGATAGGTCAAATGCAATATTTTGCAAATGTCGCTTTGAAGGTCAACATAAAGACTGGCGGCGCCAAGTAAGGTGTTGTAATCAGAAAGTGATACCGGTCAACTTATCGGTCTTTCCAGTCACACCTTGGACAAGGATGGTATGAAGTGGCTCCATGCGGCACCGACAATGCTGGTTGGTATCGATGTAACCCACCCTGGCCCCGGCAGTGTCAAAGGAACACCTTCAATTGCAGCGGTTGTCGCCAGCGTTGATTCCTACTTTGCGCAGTTTCCCGCCAGCATGCAGCTGCAAGAGTCCAAAAAAGAGGTGGCCTTTCTTATGACCTGATCATTATCCTGGGCTTATGCTTAATTCTAAGATGGTCACAAATCTTGCGGCAATGATGTTTGAACGGTTGGCTCTGTTCCGCGCCAGGAACAGGAGACTGCCTGATCGTGTATTGGTGTATCGTGATGGGGTATCCGAGGCACGTCACTCTCACTTTCCAGTCGATCACGCGATTGAGTTTTTCGTCAGGGTCAACTCATGACCGTCGTTGAAGAGGAGATGCCTGCGATTCGAGCTGCTTTCCGGAAGTTCGATGCTCCCCAGCAGAAGTACCTTCCTAAACTATCTATCGTCGTTTGTGGGAAGCGACACCACACACGCTTCTATCCTACAGACCAGGCCGGCGCCGACAACAACGGGAATCCAAAACCAGGAACTGTGGTAGACCATGGTGTGACTGCAGTGTACAATTTTGACTTTTTCTTACAAGGTAAGCGGTCAATTCGGTTTCCATGGGTGCTCGCTGATTCGTTTTTTGTCATAGCTCATGCTGGCCTCCATGGAACAACCAGGCCAACACACTATTATGTCGTTCACGACGATATCGGTTTTAAAGCGGACGAGCTTCAGACGCTAACGAACCATATCAGCTATCTATATTCCCGCGCTACGAAGGCCGTCAGTCTAGCATCTCCCGCCTATTATGCTGATATGGCTTGTGAGCGCGGAAGGTGCTACATTCATAAATTACTTCAAGGCAATACTGCTGTCAATCCAAATGATGTCAATGCGGAGAGCCTTGTTATGGAAGAAGCTCGGAGGCTGTGGAATAATGGCGTGTCGGGACCTGTCTTGAAGGACACCATGTTTTATCTATAATGCATCTCAGCTATGTACCTCTGCCTACCTACGTACTTATGTCGATATTTGCGCACTGTGACCGTCCATGTATGTACTTGTATTTTATACTGTGATCTAGAATCTCTGGTTTGTGTAACGTGGCTATTGTTCGATTATTTTTAAGGTAGCACCGCTTGTCTACTTCTATATTTAGTACGCTTTGACTGAGCGCATCAAAGGCGCATCATGTACTGGGTTGGAGATCTGACAAGATCTGATCTCCCTCAAGGCTCTAACTGGGCTCTAGCGTCTGGCATTCAGGAGCCCTCAGGGGACATTTTCGGCATCGCCCTCAGCACGTGTAGATGAGGGCGGCAGGGGCGACTGGTTACTGTAGCCTCCACCTTCCCGCCCAAAAAGGTTTGGCAGACAGTAGCATGGTCGCTCGCTCGGGATGCCTCTGGAAGGCGACTTTCTGGTCGTTTGCTTCCCTCTGGACACAAGTCTCGGCAAAATTCATGGATCAGGTCTGTATCTCCTGATTCATCATTTCCGCCTTCCTGATCAGCGGTTTTCAGTCGTTTTTCTTTGATTATACTCCATCTTCTGAACCAATTGCTATCCCAGTGACAGGTGTGTCTATTGTATCGTCACGCGTATGTGCACTTATTTTCATGAATAGCTCAATGTGAAACGATCCATATAACCTGGGATCGGACCTCTGGTGCAACTGGGTTTGTAGCCCCACACTGCCTGCACTTCTGGACACTCATGTTATTCATTCAGACCCAGCCCAACAGCTCCGTACTATCTTCAAATCTATACTTCGTGAGTAGTCATCTTCTAATCATCAAACCCCCTCACCCAGCTCTTAGTGCGTTCGTGTTTCCATTTGTCGTGGCAGCGGGTGAAAGCCTGTCATTTGTAAGTCTTTTGACCTCTCTTGTATCTGTCTCATACTGAGCATCGTAGGATTGGCAAGTTCCATTTGCTCCAGGGACCTTGGTGAGTCCATTGTTATTCTCACATGAAGCAATTAATCGCTCATCCATTCATCAGTATCAGATATGCATGGTATAAAATTTGTGGTCATGAGACTGTCCTAATTTTTTAAACGTCTTTTTCAGTTTGACAAGAATGGGTATACGGGTGGATGCCAAACCACGTACTCGATGATAGCCAATACAACTAGTACCCCGTCCTGTTCTAACGTTAGTTTCCCCATTGGACCGCTGGACATCGATGCCGAAGTAGCAAATGGTCCATTATCTCAGTATGGTTGGATTGACCAGGTCAGCAACATTTGCCATTTGGTATCCAATATACCTTTGATGAACAAGTATTATCAGTGTACTGATATTTCTGTTACACCCAAAAATGGGACGCCGCCATATACTTTGACTGTAGGTCTTTACTTTAGCTACGCCATTGATCACACTATAAGTTGTTCCTAGGTCGCGCCGGCCTTGCGTCCACCATACAACCTCACTTTCAATGAGATGCAGACGGTAAACTGGACCGTAGAACTGTCATGGGCTTCTCCATTTTTTATCAGCGTTGTCGACGCCGATTTCAATTTCTGGTCTTATGGACCTCTTCATAGCGGAGGTGGAGGTACAACTGCCTGTCTAGCCGAAGGGTCCACGACAACTGGGTAAGTACTTGTGTATCCTTCTATTCCATCTCTCAGAAACCATGTATCCAGTGGTAAACGACACGTACCTATTGCAGCAACCGTCGGTGCTGCGGTGGGTGGTCTCCTGGTCGGATTGCTTGCAGGCCCGGCGACTGCCCTCTTCTTCGTCAAACGAAGACAACACAAGAAAGCAGAAGAGCAATTTATGCCCCTTGGAGTCTCTTCGCCCTCGTCTCACGACGCACAATACCGGCCAGTTCCGTCTGCCCCGCTTCCTTTACAAATGGACACTAGCTATACTGGGACCCCATTACAGCACCCTCCAATAGGTCAGAGCGGAAGTAACTATCAAATAGAACCATTCTCTATGCCTGGCGAAGACCTGCGCCCACATTGTGGGGCTACGTCGCCGACCTCTATGAACGAATATGCAAATAACCACGCACCCTCTGTTGCTCATGAATCCATAGCACTATCGCAGGCTGGAAGCGGCGGAGGCTCCCGCACTCAATCTGGACAGGTGTACGTGGTACATCACGACGGTGGAAGAGCACCTGTCACCGTCTATCATGAAACCGGAACGGAGGTTGTGGAACTACCGCCTCGGTATGCTGAGGATGGACCAAGAACTTCATACGATTTGCAAAGCGAAGGGCCGAGTGGCAGTGGTGGTAGCGACGTTTCCCCTAGCACCGCGTCCCGAGACTATTTCAACCAGCCTAGACGACCTGGAGGCGCACCGAAGAAACCGCAGGCATCATCGTCGAAGGGTCCACCGTAATTTCCCTGTTTCTGTTGTTCTTTCTGGGTTGATACGAGCGTGGATATTACTGACATGTTTATTCGTTCGTTCCAATACCGTATCAATTACGGCGCAGGCATTTGTTGTCTATTTTCTCTTACGTGGCGTCGATTTAACGAGTAGATTCTCTGGATTGGAGAAATAACGATATGAACGATGCAGTTCTACACCATGACGATAATGATACCTTCTATACCAAACTGAAATGCAAGGAAGGTCAAAGTAAGGCGTCTCGATGCACTCCGATCGGACACGCTTTCCAGCCAGAGCGATCATCCAATAATCGCCATCCCGGAGCAGAGAAATTACGATTATCGATTAAATCGATACCGGACATCTGGGGGGGCCTTTGTGTATCATGAGTGGCGTCAAGGAGGGTTTCTAGTCGATGGTTCATGACCAGCATATCTTCATCTTCCCAGGCCTACGTTTCGATTTAGCTGGTATACTCCCACTTCAGGTCAATAAGGAACTCACAGACGGAGGATCAGTGTCATCAGAGTGGAGCCATTTGACTGCAGCATCTAAATTCTTGTTGCCATCACAGAGAACCTGCAAAAGTTCAGAAGGTCTTGATTTTGGTGAGCACGTGACCACGGTGAGATACACAAAAAACCTTTACGCATTATTTCCAGTTAGAGATGTCTCGGGACCGAGCGCTGCAATTAACGAGACGGCCGCTTCTCTCCCCATACTGACCTCCATGTCAGGATCATCGCGATCCCAGGTATCAATTACCCACTTTGCCCAACGAGCAAGACATGTGTGAAATGACGAGTTTGTCGAGCTAGTGGAGACACCACCTTGTTCAGACAAAAGACAGGACAGAATCCCATTGACAAGGACACTCGCAAATTTGGGGTGCGTTGTTTGTAGATGGATTAGAAGGGGAGACCATAGCTGGACAGAAAAGTCGGGTGGAAGAAACGAATCCAAAGGAAATGTGCGCTTCCTACTGAACATCAGTTTGAGCATAATTCATGTCAAGAAACACAAACTTTTTTGATAGAGGAACCAAGATACCTTTTGCCAATAATGCATCAGATAACTTCTCCAGCGCAAATCGTTCTTTAGCATCTTGGTCACCGATGGTCACGTTTTCCCATCCCAAATCACCAATGGAAACATTTGCTGCTACCTTAGCCTCGGCGATCCATCTCTCAACATCTTTCATAACGCTTGAAATGGCGGGTTTATGTCTATTTCTCAACGACTCGTCGCGTATGGTCTCCTTGAGCAAAACTTTATACTCCTTCAATATCGGGACTATAGATCGCAGCGTGGTTTGTGGGATGGGTGAAGTATATGGATTTATCGTGGGTAACCAATAATTATGCAAGAGCCACGCCATAGACTAGTTAGAAACGTTTAATGGGGAAGATAAGAGAAAGAAAGATACACATAGTACGCACCTGTCGAGCGCCTTCCCTCAGCAATTCAAGAGATGGTAGATCTTCATGCGTCGAAGCATGCCGAAGTTCAACAAGCCACAATGGCAGACCTAGTTGATGGGATATAGATGCTATGGATCTCGCGTACGCTCCGAGCTGTAAAGGATCCACCAAACCATTGACGAGGCGGATGACTGCTGCCGCATAATTTTGCCGCAGAGACAACGAGAAAGTCGCTTTATTTGGCCCATAGTCATCTGAAAAGACGACTAAGAATGCAAGGGTGGATTCTATCGCATGGGGCAGCGCAGTGATTGCTTTCCACGCTGTGAGCTGAAGTCAAGATTTCAAACTAAAATAAATTTTTGCAAGCTGAGGGATATACCTTGTTGACAGCGAGAGTTTTTGAGTCTAAATCGTTCTCATCTTCGTATATCCAAGCGCAGACTTGGTCCAGTTCTGCAATCGAAGTCCAAGGGACGCGACGGGGTAACTGCATGCTGGTGAAGTGAGAAGAAAAGGATCTTATCAAAGGGGCAACCCAACACGTGGTCTGGATCACGATCTGATCATCAAACGATGAACTTGGCGCGTCTTTTTTGAGGCAATCAACCGGCGCAGTTGGGAAAGGACCCTTCTTTTGAAACAGTAATGGCTCCACTCGACACCCGAGGTCAGATTGCCGCAGCCCAGCTTGCGTTCTATGTCCCCATCGCTGCCATATCCTTCTTTTATTTTATTCGATATCTCTTTCGACGCGATGCTGGTTGGCTTTTTCTGCTAACATTTGCTCTCAGTCAGTTTTTTGCATTTGGTAGACGTTCACCGCTCTGAACTGCTGTATTTTCTTCAGCGCGCATTGCGGGAGGGGCCCTCATTGTTGCCGGAGAGGTCACAGTAGACTCCAACCCAAACGAAGACCTGTTCATTGCTGCCTATCTTCTGTTCCATGCTGGCCTTGGTATTCTCATGCTCGCTGCAATCGGTTTTTTAGGTCTAGCGTGCGTGCTCATATTCTGCGCCTTTTGAATGTGTACTAATACCTATCTATATAAATTAGAGGCCAACATACATACAGTGAAGAAACTCGAGTGACTCGTCTCCTCAGGTTCGCTGGATTGATTGCCGTGATAGCTTTGGCACTAGCCATTGCTGGAGGACTTGTGGGGACGCATGTCAATCCCGATGCGAACGCTGGTATGATTGTCAGACGCGTCGAGGCCGGCATGTATGGGGTGCTATACCTCTTACTTGTGTTCATTACGATGGTTTCCTGGTCACATCGTTACTTCATGAGGAGTTATCGCAGACGGGCACGTCTTTCATCTTCTATCTCGCTTACGCTAATCAATGCTTTATAATCAGCTTCTTACCGGAGTTACTTTCGCGCTTCTGTTCATCGGCGTTCGAGTAGCCTACGAGATTTTAGCGGCTTGGTCTGCTTCTGATGTTTTCGGTCGCCAGCCATCTTCAAATCCCACATTGGCTAAATTCAATCCCATCACCGGAGATTGGGTGCCGTATCTGGTAATGGGCCTCATCATGGAGTATGCGGCGGCTGCATCCTTCATCGTACCCGCTGTCATGCTCCACCGGAGAACACGTCACTGAAATCAAAGTATCTGTATGTCAGATTTTACGATTATTGCTACGATTTAATAGTTTATTGTACTGCAAGAAGATACGTACATGTGCTTGTATTGAATATATGACAACGCCTAAGATCGGATGGAGTACTGCCTAGTAGCTCGTATATTATCAGACTCGCATAACTAGAATCAACCTGAACCCTGGCAATTGTGATCTTCGAAAATAGAGATGATGACGACCTCCCCGTGGGCCGTAGATAAATATCAGATTGAACTGACCGGGCCAATGATAAGGAGATGCATAACACAAATTTGATCCAAGAGATGTCATAGACCGAGGGAGCGAAATGGACTTCATGTTCTTGGTGTCTCGCTACAGAATAGTCTTAAATATATTCAACAACTCCGAAAATCGACAGACAAGAACAGTGGATTCACGCACTTCTATGGTGCCTCGAGGACTGCGCCGTGAGCATGTCGCAGATAAACTACCCAGTTCTGACATATCGCAAATGTAAATGCAATGGTCACCATATACACACATGTAAAGGGATATATAATTGTCTGGGCCGCATAGTCAAGCACATCCCATTCCCGTTGAGAGGCGGGATAGAATGCGCTCCGGCTTAATTGGGCCCATGAAACAGTTCCTTCTTCCCATAAACCATAGCCATACCCTGGTTCCATGCAGCGAAAGGAGAGTTACTCTGCAGTACTGCAGAGCGATGGTTGGGTGAAAAATGTTTGCGCCGTGGGAACTTTCAGTTACGAAATAAGTATGCAGGTACCGGGCCGATCTGGCCGGTGAGCCGCTATGTTGTCTCGTCTCCGATCTATCCTTGCCCACCTCAATCAGTCCAGTCGAGCAAAAATGTCTACCACGGTCCACAACACGAACGAAGCCTGCTGCACCATCCCTCCCGTTTTATCCGAGTACGAGGCTAAGGGTACTATCAAACCCTATGCTGGCTTCCAGAAAGTCTATATCACTGGCCCGTCGACCAGTGAGAACGCTATCGTGGCTATCTTTGATATCTTTGGGTGGGCTTCATACTGTTATCCAAAAATTCTCTTTTAATTGTTGCTTAGATTCTTTCCCCAGACCCAGCAGGGTGCTGACATCCTGGCCTCCACTCTGAACACCACAGTCTACATGCCTGACTTCTTTGAGCCTGATTCCGCTTTCGACATCTCCAGATATCCTCCGAAGACTGACGAGGACAAGGCGGCTGTTCAGGCGTTCTTCGGGAGCACCGCTAGTCCTTCCGCTGCCATAACCAAACTCAAGGCATTTGGTGAGGCGCTCAAAGGCAACGGTATCAAACGGGTCGGTGTCTATGGGATGTGCTGGGGTGTGTGTCGTTCAGTCGGCCTTTTTTCTAGCGTTCACATTCGTGATAGGTGGTAAGGTAGCTATAGCTTCTGGCGGAGAAGCGACTCCCTTCCACGCAGTATCTCTCCTTCATCCCGCGTAATCGATTCTTCTTGGCAAGTTTGCAGGTTTTATCTGACTGTTATCTGCAGGATGCTCTCTGCCGAGGATGCTGAGAAATTAACTGTGCCTCTTGCGATCTATGTATCTCACGATGAACCAATTGCCGAGGTACGTTGTCGTCATTGAAGCTTCATATATGTCTTATTTCCCATCAGTACAATAAAATTGTCGATATAATCTCCAAGAAGTCATTCGCTGACAAAAATGATGCTAAGAATTACGACAATATGTTCGTGTTCCACTTCCCCAATCAGGGAACTGAACTGAATAGTCCTATAGGTTCCACGGTTGGGCCGCAGCTCGCAGCAATCTCAAAAATGAAGAAAACAGGAAGGAGTAAGCCCATCTCATCGTTAACTGACGCCGTGTTTATATATCTTGTCCAGATTTGAAGATGTGTACGGAAGACTTTCTACTTTTTTCCGACGCACTCTGGTTTGAACTTGAAGTTAAGAAGTGAAATTGAAAGTGTATATAGTATCATCACACACGACAACTGTGGAAAGAGGCGACACATCCAAGCTCATATGTAATCGACTACAGCATCTGCAGGAAAATCGTCACTGACCTTCCACAACCAAAATGGACCTAAGATCGCCGGTATAAGTGCCAGCCGAGAAAGAGTAAGAATACTCGTCTCACCAACGGGATCGCCTGAGAAACGTCATTCCTAACGATCCAATCATAGAGAACAGAACACACCTTGGTCATGGATACTCGTTGTCCATGCGCCGACAACACCTGCTGCGCTTGCAAAACTACCAACCTGGACACCTTCCGAACTATGTTAAGAGTGAGTGATGAGGAACAATAAAACAAGAACAGACGTATCAACCTCCACTGTGTCGTACCGTCATGTATGGATACCTTTTCACTCTATAAATAAGAATCGGACACAAGTACAAAAACAAACAGCTCACAAATTTGTAACGGACAGCACCATCATTGCCCATTTTGACCATCCCCTCAATAACAGATCCATTTCCGTCCACTCCACGCGAAACTCCATGGAAGTACAGCGGTGGATACAGCGAGTTGCAAACTGCAACGTCATCATCCAGATTGCTAAATTTCAGCTTATTGCAGGCAACGACCTTCAACTTCACTTCTAAGAGTCGAGTTGCTTCTCGAAAGCGAGCGTTTTCGGTGAAGTATGCTTTATTCCTAGGGCCACGGAAAATATTGGAAAACTAGGCGAGACTGAGCATTAATAATTTCAGCAATGTTTCGCATACATACATTAAAAGCTATGTGGTAAAACGGGACATGAGATGCCTGCAACGAGCCAGGGGAAGAAGGCCGGTACTTACAAAATAGATCACTGACAGTATTTCGTAAGACCCCAACACAGAATAACGATGAAACGACGAACCGATAGTCCATGAAACAGACGCAACGTCTCCAAGTACCTAAGACAGCTGTTGTAAAAATACGAAGCTAGGTCATACAGAAAGCACGCACCTTCAACTCCAGCCCAGTCCCGCTGACTAGCTATATCTGGGGCAGAGAAAGCCCGAGTAGCCTCCAATCCAACAGAAGGTCTCACATTCTTCCATCTCTCTGGAAGATCAGCAAGGTTGGCCCATATAACGGTCATAAGATGCTGGACATGAAGCCAATTCACGTTTCCGTCTCTGAGATACGGCCCCCAATTATTATCCACATTGTAATTCCGGAGATCATATGCGAAACATCTACTTTCGGTGCGTTGTCCCGGAGAGATGAGCGCATAGTCTTCGTCTTCATCCACATCTGAAAAGAGGAAATAAACAGATAGCTTGGCGACCAGCTGTTTCAGTTCTTGGGGAGGTTGCCGGTAGAGTATTCGGGACTGATGAAGGAGAGAAGCAAGCCAACGCAGGCCGTTTGAAGGCTCTGCCTGTACTTGTGGTATGGGAGAAGCGTCGTCTATTATAGATATGAATGTTTCCAGGGCAAATCTCAGCTGGTCGTCTGAGATACCATGCGCATTCAATACGATGGACGATGACATTATGCGTCGCTGCAGCTCCATTTTCCAGTCATAGCGAAAAGGAATTGAGGATGGTGTATATCGCACGGATTTGCGGGGGTCGTCGAAGTGATGAATGATAAGCTGCCTCCAGAGATATTGATCATTGGAGGAATATACGACATTGTAGCCTGCTCGACACGTCTTGGAGAACGCAGAAACATCTAAGGGATGGCAAAAAGCAAGTATATGCTGGATGATTTCTGGCGGGATAACGAAGAGAGTAGTAGGCGATGTCATGGTATAGGTTAAGGTTAGGCCTTGCCTGACCCGGCCCTGTTCAACTCAGTTGAGCCAGCTGGGCATCTTCCGTTTCGCATCTTCTTCTCTGACAACCACCTCGCTGCTGCGCATACTCAAGGCATTGTCCCAAAAATGCGGTTGCTAAGTCTCCTCATCGCGCCTGCAGTGGTCCTTGGCTTTCAGCTCCCATTCAAGGTTCCCTTCCTCAAAACCAAACACGACGACGACGTCATCACTCCTCCAAGGATAGCGATTATCGGTGCTGGTGCCGCCGGAAGTTCTGCTGCTTTCTGGATCTCCAAGGCAAAGGAGCGGTTCGGACTTGACCTCGAAGTCGATGTGTACGAGCGCTCGTCTTACATTGGCGGTCGTGCGTTGAATTTCATATTTTACTCCGTTGCATTTCACATTGTGCTTAGGTAGCACCGTCGTCTACCCCTACGACGACCCAATTAACTACTCACCAGTTGAATTAGGGGCCTCTATTTTTGTTGCCGCCAATAAGAACATGTGGAGAGCAAGCGACGAATTCAATCTCACAAGGACACTATGGGGGGACGATGACGCACGTATGGGGGTTTGGGATGGTGAACGGCTACTTGTCTCTGTGAGTCTTTCTACTTAGCCTGTTTTGTTCCATTTTCAACTTAATTCAGGTTGGTGGAAGCTGGTGGGATACAGTCAAACTAGTATGGAGGTACGGCGTGCTGTCTCCCAGGCGAACTGAACACGTGTAAGTCATTGATGTATTCTTCTTTATCATAGCGTGAATGTTCTTTCTTCCATAGCGTCGAACAAATGGTGAAGCAGTTTCTCAAGTTCTACACGGCAGAGTCGCCTCGGTGGGACAACATGACGGATTTGGCCTCCTCCCTCAGCTGGACTGAACTTGTGTCTCGAAGCACAGCAGATTTCTTTGAATCACAGCATATCGGAAAGAATTATGTTCGCGAAGTAATCGAAGCATCTACCAGAGTGAATTATGGACAGGTTCGTCCGCTCTTGCTAAATGATTTCTCTGAAGTTCATGTCGGAATAGAATGTTGATGCGATTCATGCCCTGGAGGGCGCGGTGTCTATGGCTGCTGGAGATGCGGCCGCCATCCAAGGTGGAAACTATCAAATATTTGAGGCGTTTATCCGCGCTTCAAACGCATCAGTCTATCTTGATACAACTGTTAGTCCATCCTTATTCAGGATGTCTCGTAACTGAGTCCTACGATACAGGTAAAATCGGTTACTTCGAAGGCGTACGCATCCACATCGCAATCGTGGACCGTAGAAAGCGACCAAGGAAGCAAGACGTACAAGGCTGTGCTTCTTGCTGCCCCTTTCCATTCTACTGGAATGTCACTTTCCCCCTTCCTGACTTCTCAAGTTCCTGAACAACCCTACGTTCGTCTCCACGTTACTCTGCTGTCGACGACGTCGCCCTCGATTGATCCAGAGTACCTTAATTTATCTACAACAGCTACTCCCCCGAATATGTTGTTGACCACATATGAGGGTGCACGAAATGGCGGCAAGGAGCCTGAATTTAACTCCATTTCGTATCATGGTAAAATCTCAGATGATGAATGGGTAGTCAAGGTCTTCTCCCAAGAAAGAAAGTCAAATGAGTGGCTGCGGAAGGTATTCCGAGGTCAGATAGGCTGGGTACACCGGAAAGAGGTTAGTCGGTTTTGCGATAGTTGCCGTCGCTCATTCATCATTTTCTAGTGGGACGCTTATCCTGTCTTGCCACCCACGACATCATTCCCTCCGGTAAAATTGGACGTTGGTTTCTATTATATCAATGCCTTTGAACCGTACGTACCATGCATACTATCCAAGGACCTTCATTAACCTGATCCGGCGAGCAGGTTCATTTCAACGATGGAAACCGAGACAATCGCTTCTCGAAATGCCGTTGACCTCATGCTGAATGAGGAGTTCAGTTCAAGCATATGTGGTCCTAGAATCTCTGCATCGTCAGAAAGACAGCTCTCTCTGGGTGAATACTATTTCCCATCTCGTTATCCTGACAACTTTGTTTTGGGTTGGGATTGTTAAGATATGGATGGATCTGTATTCTAGCATAATGTACATTTGGATGTAATGTAAACACCGGGACTGCTGCGGGCTTAATAATTATATACAACAGGTTAGACTGAACGGATGGTGCAATCCATTTACTCGAGTACTTTTCAATAAGATATTAAACGATTGTGGTGGCTGAATCCTTCTTCTCTGACATTTCTTTGGGCTTTGATATCACAACTTCGACATCCTGCGAATGGACGGAATGAACGTCGACTTCCTGTGATTGTCGATGCATGTCGAGGTCAGATCGCGCTTGTCCGTCTCCAGCGGCTACAGTTTGTTCAGCAGGGGCTGACGAAGAGAATTGGCCTATCCAATCGGTATAATCACGACGAATCTCGATGTAGTCGGTGGCGAATTCACCAATCTAAATCCCTCGGTAAGTAGGCGAGAGGTAGTAGTAAAAAAAAGATTCAC
Source organism: Armillaria fumosa (assembly GCA_030407015.1). NCBI lineage: Eukaryota > Fungi > Basidiomycota > Agaricomycetes > Agaricales > Physalacriaceae > Armillaria > Armillaria fumosa. Next base: position 2,433,444 of record JAUDYM010000001.1, read on the forward strand.
CTCGACTTCGTCCATACCTAGTCTTTCGCCCTCTGCAGTGCTCCGCAGCTGTAGACCTGGAACCATGTCCACTGCTTTTGCAATCAACGCAGTAACAGCGAAACTGTAAGCCGTGGTAACACAGACATAGGCGAATTGAATGTAGAGCTGCTTCCAGTTACGATCCATCCAGCCGCCCGGTGTGGCGGTGTTGATACCATCCAGAGCTACGACTTCCGAATCTCCGAAAAATGCAGCAAGGATAAGGCCGACCATTCCGCCGACCGCGTGCTCAGCAAAAAGATCCAGTGCGTCGTCGATGCGCAATAAGAACTTTACTAAAGAGTTGAAAAGTCATGAGCTCAATGAGCTAAACTCAATTGGGGATACAGACCTTTAGTTGCAAGATTGCAAATCGCCGCCGATACCACACCAACTATTAGTGCGGCCCAAGGGTGGATGTAGCCAGAGGAGGGAGTCGCGGCAACTAGTCCTGCAATTGTACCAGAGCAGAAACCCACCATACTCCAACGACGTTCGATGCGATAATCCATGAGACACCATATCAATCCTCCAAAAGCAGCGGAAACCATGGAGTTCCATATTGCCATTATGGCACGGAGATTGGCGCCGAAGGCACTACCACCATTAAATCCGAGCCAGCCGAAAAATAAGATGAAAGTTCCCAGATTGACTAGGGATACATTGTGCGGGCGGAAGTTGATGAGTTCTTTTTCCTGACGGCGGCCCAAGATCCACGCAAACGCGAGGCCGCTGACCCCGCTTCCGATTTCGACCGGTCCTCCACCTGGGAAAATGGAATGATGAGTTCCCGAAGAAGCCTAGTATGCAATATGCCCACCTGCGAAATCGAGGACGCCCCACTTGAAAGCCCACCCGTTGGAATTCCATACCCAACAGGCCAATGGACAATAAACCAGAGTTAACCAGATGAAAGTGAATAAGATTACGGGGAATACCCTCCCTCGCTCTGCAACACCTCCGACGAGAATACCGGCAGTTACGCACGCGAATTCCATCTGGAAGAAGCTGTAGAGTAGGTCGGGAATGAGTGGTGAACCTGGGGAAGGATTGGCGAGAACTTTTCGCAGACCGAAATTGTGAAGGTTTCCAATGTAACCATTGGTGGCCGTCGGCGAAAAGGCTAATGAGTAACCCCAGAAGTACCATTGGAAGATGGTGATGGCATTGGCCGCGGAGACAACCCAGATCAAAGATACTGCGCAGAGATGTGAATCGCGCTGAGCAAGGACGTGACATTGAACGTACGAGCACTTTTTCGGCGGGCCAAGCCGGAGTATAGAAATGCTAAAAGGGTTCAGCTTGTGCGGGGAACCTTGGGGAGCGGGGGACGAACCTAGGCCTGGGACCATGAAGGCGACCATGGCACCAGCAACAATAATAAACGAGAGGTCTCCGCGATCATATCTGATGTACGAGAATGAGCATCAACCATCTTTGGATTAGCAAGCGACTGACTGGCTAACGTCGACTACATCTGCATCGAAAGTCAGAAGGAAGGGGAAGGAAGGAAAAAACCAAGCGTACCGCGTTGAACGAGTGAGAACTCGCGCGACATTGGAGAAAACGAAAGGCAAGGGCAGCGGCGGCAGCTGACAGTAAAGAAGTATGGTTATGTATGAGCACCATGTCTGGCATTTAAATAGTTTGAATACATAAGACAATGTGACACAGATCAGACCTGGGCAGCATGCTGTATTTTCAACCGGCCAATTTCGTTTCTTCGGCGCCAAGAGGAACCTAGTCGCGGCACTGTCACGTTTCGAAATCTGGAATGTATGGTTGGGCGGGACCACGACCACAGCCTGCACACATATATCTAGTACTACGACTCCGTCCGGGCAGCGACTGACTAGCAAAAGCGACTACAGGAGCTGGTCGGCATCGGACCGGCGCAGAACTCCCACGGTACCACGACCTGGCCCCTTCTGCCACGGCCAGCAAGTGTCGCAACTATGCATTTGCCTCCCATTTTCTACCATTATTTTCACTCGCCACTACCTTACTCCACGACCCTTGTGCTGCAGGAAACCTTACACGTGTTGCAGCTGGCCGCGCGGAACAGCACCAAGTCCCAGTCCCATGCGTCCCATCCAGACCTGCTGCTTCTCCTGCAGCACCGGCCGGTGTACACCGCTGGTCGTCGCCAACACGCAGCCAGTACCCAAGGCGACCGCAGACGGCTCACCGACACTGGTGCTGACTTTGTGTCGACGGCACGGGGCGGGGAATATACGTTCCATGGGCCAGGGCAAATAGTCGGGTATCCCCTGCTTGATCTAGGGCGGACCTCCCCCGCAATGGGCATTCGAGACTACATCTGTCGCATGCAGAAGATGCTCGAGGTCCATCTCAAGGAGGCCCACGGTCTTGATCACGTCCCGTCAGACCATACCGGCGTGTTCCTCGATGCCCACACAAAGGTCGCCAGCATCGGTGTCCAAGTCCGACACCGTCTCACCACCCACGGCTTTGCCATCAATATCACCCGGGAACCTGAGCCCTGGTTCGATCGGGTCGTTGCCTGTGGCCTCGACGGCGTCAGGGCGGGGAGCATCGAATCGGCAACCAACACGAAAATCAGGGTGGAAGACGAGATCCCCGGCCTCGTCAGTCGGTTTGGAAGAATGTACGAGCGCGAGATGGTACCGCTGGATTTGAGTCATGATGGTCCCATTATCACTGAGATAAAAACCATGGAGCAGATAGGACGTGACTGGAAATCGGCACTTTTGTAGTTGACCAGCATTATATGACAAATCGACCCTTTCGCCCGAGACTCCCTATATTAGACTCATCAACAGACCATCACCTCAACTATGCGCCTCCTCATTCTTGGTGGAACAGGTCCAGCAGGTATTCTTCTCATTCGCCAGGTACTCGCAACAGTACCGTCTCCTTTCGTCGTCGTCTATGCTCGCAACCCCTCGAAGCTGCCGACTGATTTGTCCTCCAGTTCATCAGTCCAAATCATACAAGGGCAGCTTGATGACGCCGAAAAACTGTCTCAAGCTATGGAGGCCGTTGACGCCGTCCTATCAGCGCTCGGTCCCGCCCAGAATCACCCTGCAGACAAGCCGCTGACCCATGGATACACCACCATTATCCAGGTGATGCACGAGCACAAAGTAAACCGCCTCATCGTCTTAGGCACAGCTTCCATTTCCGATCCCAACGACAGGTTTTCCATTCCTTTCTTCCTCATGGTCTCCACGGTAAAGATCATTGCCCATACCGCGTACGAAGACATCGTGGCGTTTGGAGATCTCATCCGCGCTCAGGATGATTTGGATTGGACGATCGTTAGGGTCCCTATTTTGCGAAATGGAGAAAAGACAGATGTACAGGCCGGTTACATTGGCCAGGTCGGCATATTTCTTGATAGAACGGCATTCGCTGCTTTCACAGTCAAGGAGCTCTTAGAGCCCCAATGGATCAAGAAAGCAGTTGCTATATCATCGTAACTTTAAGGATGTGAGTGTGACCCATCTCGATCTCTGATCCGAGAGTAGCTAATTACCATCAGTTTGTGTTGGCTTTGATATTCAAGAAACTGGTACCGGTAGTACTTTTCAATACCGACTCTTGTAATCATGTGATCGTTCGATGATCTTGCAAATTCACCAGGCCTGAGCCAAGAACCCACATTGTTTTGGCTAATCTTGACAGCAGTGCTCTATTTCATAGAGAAAATTGGCGCCAGTCTCTATATCCGGACGATGGGGAATCTGATTGGTGGGAGTCCTCCGAAGATCGTAACCACGGTCAGATTGTATGTCAGGGACATCGCACTCGTCAGACCTTTTGGTTATTGCCAACCTCAAATTCGATGTCAATTTCGTGGTCTACATTAGCCCACATTATACCCACAAAATTCCATATCTTTGTATTGAAGAAAGTGTCGTCTCCTTTTGACTCGTATTCGTGTATGTATCAATTTAGTCCATAAATATCGGTGAAAATGAGAAACGTCGTCTCGCAAATTCAACACAAAGTCTGCCACACACAGCGGAGAAGCGGAGAAAGAACACTAATAGGCGCCGATCGGTTGATCGGGCGATCTTGTTTTCGAACAGGAACCCAAGCGAGTCGGTCACCGCGTTGACACTAAAGTTTTTAGGCGCGATATCCTAATTTTCTTCGTCAACAAGTTTTCTACACCCTCCTCAATATGCGAATCCTTATCTTCGGTCCAACAGGACCCTCAGGCGTGTTACTCGTTCGCGAAACTCTTGACGCTTTTCAATCATGCACCCTTATCCTCTACGCTCGTAACCCATCCAAACTACCCACCGACATCACCTCCAACAAATTTGTTATCACTATCCAGGGAGAGCTGGACGAGCACGACAAACTCTCCAAGGCAATGGAGGGCGTCGACGTGGTGTTATCTACACTAGGTCACAACGCCAGTCTGAAGGAGAACCCATTTCATCACCCAGATATGCCTATCGCGAAAGCATATGAGCGAATCATTGACCTGATGTACTTCCACGGCGTTAAGCGCCTCATCGCCCTCGGAACACCCTCCATGTCAGACCCGCGCGACAAATTTAGCTTGGCTTGGTCCCTCATGGTTGGTGGCGTTGCTGCGCTTGCTCATACGAGCTACCGGGATGTTGTTGAAACCGGAAAGACCATACGTACGAAGGGTGATGACTTGGACTGGACAATTGTCAGAGTTCCCAGGATGACGAATAAGGATCAGAAGGAGGTGGTTGCTGGCTATATTGGAGACGGAAAGACGGGGTTCTCGTTGTCGAGAGCAGGTTTTGCTGCGTTTATTGTGAAGGAGCTTTGCGCTAGTAGGCCGGAGTGGATCAAGGCGGCACCACTAATATCTTCTCCGTGATATCTGTGAGTAAAATGTCTTAAAACTGGATTTCACAAGGCTAATTTTCAACGGCTCGACAGTAATATATATCTGATTCACCGAATCCACATTATTATATATATGTAAGTAGTATATATACCTCGTTCTTGTGCATTAACTACACGTTATCTAATAGGTCTGCCTTTAATGGCTTCCATTCCGCCCCCATTTTCAACTGGCCTGCTTGACTACCACTCAGTGCCCACCAACGCGGACCAGAATCATCCCTATCTAACAAGTCACGAAGAGGAATGTACATGTATCCCAAATTCGTCTCCTTGAACCCGCAGTCAGATACGTCAACTAATATAACACTCGCTGCTTTGTCCGTGCACAAGAATGTGTGATGTGAATGCCACTTTGGTTCGCTCGTACTCTTACACGGAGGCGTAGAGTGTATTCGTGTTGCTTTTCCATTAACAGCCAGCATAATCGTGGCCCGCGGATTAGCCTCTCTGGAGGAAACGGGAGACTCCAGCTCCTTGGCCTCGTCGAGAAACAGATGGACGACGCCCACGTCTGATTCGTCAGAAAAAGGTAACGTATATGAGAAATAAAGCGTACTTGATTCGGTGGTTAAAGGCAAGATTGGGTGAAATGAGACGGAGGCCAAAAGCTCTCCCTTCAATCCTCCATTTTTGGACAGAGGCAATCGCTCGGTTACTGGTTCGCAAATGAGTGTTAGGTCGTCGACGGAAATTGACGCAGAGGCAATCAGCGAATTCTTGAAATATTTGGAATGATCAAACACGTCGAAAAACAAGGCAGAGTCCGTCGAGAAGATAAGAATTTCTTGGGACTGCATGATCCAGTTAGGATCGTAACTGAAGATGGGGATCAAGGGATTGCCAAAAAAATAACATCAGAAACCTACGTGAAGTGTCTGTGAGTTGTGAACGATGGGTTCCTGGAACCATGGGTGGTGAGGACGACGAATGGGTTCGGCGGAAGCAGAAGGGTGCTCGAATGCTTCAAATGGGCAGATTGGATGATTACACGCGCTACGCCGATGGCAGCGTTGTCCATAGGTGGTTCAGAGTTTTCTTCGACGGCAGGTAGAAAGCATGGACATAATTTGCGGACCTGGTAGAAGGATATAAGCTCAGATGTATATTGCCATTTAACGAGGAATGGCCTTACCAGCGCACAATGAGGCATGGGAGATGATGGTTCGTAAGAAGAGGTGCCTGCATGCCTTCTGCGGAGGAAAGGAACAAGCAGGACCCCATGCCGTCACGGGCAGGCAGCAGTGACGAGGACACGATGGTGGTCCAAAGACGCGATCAGTCACATTTGATATTTCGTGACGCCCTTTCCTCTGGACAGCCATGATCTCAACACCTGATCTCTCCCATCTCACCTCTGCCGACTACGAGAGCGTGTACGAACCGGCTGGTATGCCCGTTGGACTACCCTGAACTTGTCGATTCACTTCGTCTAGAGGACACATATCTTCTCCTGGACGCCTTGGAACAGGATGCGGAACAGCTGAGGGAGTTGGATGGGGCTGTGTGTCTGGAGGTTGGGTAACGTCCTGTCTGTTGCGTATCACTAGGCCTGGCATCGCTTACTGCACATAGGTCGGGTACCGGCTGCGTCTCAAGCTTTCTGGGTAGCATATTGGGGTCCACAGCGCGTACGTTGCGTCGTGCTGATATGTCTTTCACATTCGCCAAAGCTTCCTTTATAGTCTATCTTTGTACAGATATAAATTCCCATGCCTGCATATGCACCTTCAAGACAGGGTCGCAAAACAAAGTATGTTACTACCATTCTACTCCGCTGACAGACCGCCTTTACCCTTCAGATTCCATTGGATCCAGTGAATGCCGCGTTTGCGGGACCGTTTCATCGTCGCTTGAAGCATACTATTGACGTTATATTGTTCAACCCGCCTTACGTTCCTACCGACCGAGATGAGGCGCTAGATGCTCAGAATAAGAGGTGCATAGAAGGATCCTGGGCTGGGGGACACGATGGCATGGATGTTACCGACCGCTTTCTCAGCGTCGTGGAAGTAGGTCTAGGAAGCCAGAGTGTCAAAATATCCTTCTGACTTGGACAAAGGGACTTTTATCACCACGAGGACGCTTCTATCTGGTTGCGCTTAAGCAAAACAACATCGCGAACATCCAACAAAGAATGCAGGATAAATTTGGACTCGGTAGCGAAGTTTGTAATTCATCTTCTTACGTCTCGAGTATTTTCACCAATGAATTACCTAGACTGTACTCCACCGCCGCGCCGGTGCCGAGCATCTTTTCATCCTACGATTTCAGCGTGCATCTCGGCGCGAGAACGAAAGAGTTGGATCTGTATAATTGAAAGTCGCCCAATGATTATAATTCCGCCCAGCCTCCATCCGAATTATCACCGCCAGTGATCAGTGCGAGGAAAAACACTATAACGCTTGCCCCCAATCTCATTCCCATACCCCGATATAGCTGGCCTATTCCAGTATGGCGTAACCAGCTATCTTCTTCTCTTGAGTCACTCTGGGTCTCGACATCCCTCTCAGTGGGGTCTCTGCTCATCCGTCTCTTCTTGGTACGCCGTATTATAGGAAGATCTGATCGCTCCTCTGTAATAATATGCCACAATGCGTCCACAACGCCATTGTAAGGGGCGGGTCGAAGCTCAACACAACCTTTGATTGGCTTTGCACTTCCTCGGACCTGTACTTGTAAACGCCGTCTGATTGTCTCAAAGGGTAGGGTGATGAGAAGGCCTACACAGCTACCCGCCAGTTCGGCAAAACCCCAGGTAAAAGGACTGCTATCCTCAGTAATATGGGTGCCAAGATACGATACAAGCAGACCCGGTAACGCCAACGAGACGGCCGACCGGAGCGCAGTATCGATGAGCATAGGGATGAATAGATTGGGATGAAAGTAGACTCCTTGGAAACCGCCTTCATCTCTGAGTATTTGGGAAAGAGCATCTACGGGACCGCTGTAGCAGCGATATCGAGGAAGGTACGATTGAACAATCAGTCGAGTGCGAACGAGATCCAGTGGAGAGAGAAGAAACCCGGTTATTATATGAGAAGCAATGGGGAGTAAGAGGGGGGGCTGCTGGAAAAGAGGTGTTGTGGGAAGGAATAGAGACTGGAGAATGTTGTGAACGAGGGGCTGGAAGGTCGTAGAAAGAACTTCGGTGCAACATGAAGTAAGCAATCCTAGAAGGCTTTAGAATCGGCAGCCGGATCATTTAGAGAGGTAGCAATACCTTTCCACAACGCCAACCAGCCCTCTCCTCTGAAACGACCAACGCGTTTAATCATGCCCCAGACTCCATTAGCACTGCCGATAGGAATGATGTACTCTGGACGTGTGCCCTCTTCAAGGACGGATCGACGAATAACATATCCATGTTCGTCCACTTGGGCAGGATGTCCCATCCTTGGTGTGATTTCGGGATCTGCAAAATAGGATTCATTATCGTTTGAAGAATCACTCAGCTATAGATGAATTCAGAACGGCCGAAGATCGGGCGAACATTGGACCACTAACCGCATCGTCGTCATCCTCAGGCTCAACATCTGCATGATAGTCGTGTGAATCTCGAGGCACCCACTGCACCTGAAGCAGCATCTTGCCGACCTCCCAAGGCATGGCAATGGCACTACTTGTGTACTGCAACACTGCAGACGCAGCAAGGGTCTTGAGGAGATCGAGTGCATTAACACCATTAGCGTCGTTCAAATCTGGTGAAAGATCGAAAATGGAGTTTGGTGATGGACGCGTCGACCATTGAAACGAAGAGCTTGATGAAGCCGAGGAAGAGGCGTTGGCACTGGGCGGTGACGGTGGTGGGACAAAGGACCAAGCGGACGACGAGCCATTGTAGAGGTCTCGGAGAGATGGCGGTGGGTTCATGTCATGAATGTTTCGTATTTAGCAAGTCGAGCAAAGTCGCGGCCAGAGCTGAACGTTGAGTGTACTCCGACAAAACTCAGTGGTCGGCTTGGCGCCGCGTCCTTCCGGGGAAGCCTTTGGGCAACAGGCACAAATACGAGATCGGGATCGTTCATTAAGGACCGCATACCGGTTTTGGCAAGTGACCTGGATTCGGACTGGACACTAAATGAGTAATAGTCCTATGCGGGACATACATGGTACGACTGCGAGCCCCACTGCTCATTTCACACGTATATCAACACGTATATTTCCATCAAAATTAATAATTTGGACACCTGTTACTTGGGCTCTTGGCCCGGAGAAGTGAACATTTCAGGGACTTGGGGAATCGACAGCTCCGTCTTCTCGGGAGCTAATGTGACACTGTGTGACCCAGGATGACCATGATGACATCAGAGGCATCGAGAACGGTTGGGGTCAAACAGGCGCACATCCGCCTCCCTCTTACCCTTCGATTAAGTACACGTTCCCTTCTTCGTCTTTCCCCCCTCGCCCCCCTCTCTTTCCTGCCCCATGGCCACTAACGGTGTCGTCGCCAACGGCAATGGTCAGGCCGCTCTGGATCTGCAGAAAGACGAAGACCAAGGTCGCGTTGCGGTCCACTCGTTTGACCCTGATGCTTCTCCTGAGGCAAAGGCTGCTGCTGCTGGCAAGGCTCGTGAAGAGCTCAACCTCCCAAAGGCTCCTTCTGAGCAGGGTGCGTCGAGGGAATCTACTACCATCCTGGTTCCTCGAGTCTGACACCAAACTGTAGAAGTTCCTATTGACCGCGGTAACTCCGCCGTTGTTCCAACAATTACTGTTCATGACGCGGACGCGGCCTCCGAGAATCCCAAAGTACAGGCCGAAAGCGTCGAACAAGTCGATGAAGATGCCTCGGTACCCCCTGGTGCACTGCCAACGGCTGCTGCGCCTTCCATTCCTGACTGGTATCGTGTCGGGTGGCGCCAAGTATCCGGTATAGATCAGCCACCGCCTCACGAAGGAGAAGAGAAGGACAAGGCTGTCTTGGAAACCTTCTTCACAGACCAATACTACGGCAGTTGGTATCACAACGCCGGTATCATCGTTTTTGTACGTTCTAGTTTCCTCACAAGTTTGGTTATATGTTTATCGCCGCAGGCTGTGTTTGCTTCACACTTTCTCACTCGCTTCCATTTTGGATGGGGTTGGCTATTCATCGTTCTTGCCGTATGTAATACGTATTACACCACCTCCATGCAGCGGGTTCGCCGCCGAGCGCGAGATGATATTCAAAGAGAACTGGTCAAATCACGTCTGGCTTCCGAGTCCGAGTCCGCTGATTGGATCAACAACTTCCTTGATCGTTTCTGGCTTATATATGAACCGGTTCTGTCTGCGACTATCATTAATTCCGTGGATCAGGTCCTCAGTTCGACTACTCCGGCGTTTCTGGATTCTATGCGACTTTCTACATTCACCCTAGGGACGAAAGCGCCTCGAATCGACCATGTACGGACCTTTCCAAAGACCCCAGATGATATCATTATGATGGACTGGGGTATCTCCTTCACTCCTAACGAGACTTCGGAGATGACAACTAAACAAGTCGCGAGCAAGGTCAATCCCAAAATTGTCCTTTCCGTACGTCTTGGAAAAGGTCTCGCCACCGCTGCAATGCCCATCCTTCTGGAGGATATCACCTTCAAGGGAAACATGCGGGTTCGGATGAAGTTAATGTCCAACTTCCCTCATGTTCAGATCGTCGATATATGTTTTATGGAGAAACCTGTCATCGACTACGTCCTCAAGCCAGTCGGTGGTGAAACATTGGGTTTTGACATTGCAAATGTGGGTGACATGTCTATGTAGGCAATTTTTTTGACTTCTGTGCCTTGTAGATTCCCGGTCTTTCTTCCTTCATTCGTGACATGACACATTCGACACTTGGTCCGATGATGTACGACCCCAACGTCTTCACACTCAATCTCGAACAACTCCTCTCCGGTGCTCCTCTCGATTCAGCAATTGGCGTTTTGCAAGTCACTCTCAACTCAGCCCGCGGCATCAAAGGAAGCAAGATTGGTGGGGGCACTCCTGACCCCTTTGTATCCATTACCATTAATAACCGCGCCGAACTGGCTCGCACTAAATATAAGCACAATACGTATGTTTATCCGCCTTATATTTAGAATTCTAAAATTAAATATGTCTAACACAGGTACAACCCAACATGGATGGAGACAAAGTTCATCTTGGTCAATAATCTCGCGGAGTCGCTAGTGTTCAACCTTTACGACTACAATGATCATAGAAAGAACAGTTTGTTGGGCTCGTCCACATTCGAACTCACGCGGTTACAAGAGGATGCGACGCTAGAAGGTTTAGCGAGTCACCTACTAATGGATGGAAAGGAGAGAGGAGAGCTCAGATACGATGTCTCATTCTTCCCAGTCTTAACGCCTGAAGATGGTGAAGATACCAGTGAAACCTGTAAGCGACTGTTAGCCGCGTCTGTGGATTATCCTAACCAGTCTGTTCAGCGGTTGGCATTGTCCGCCTCACTGTACATCAAGCCAAAGAGCTCGATGCCAAAAAGTCTCTCTCAGGAGATCTCAATCCTTTGGCCAAAGTCTTTCTCAGCGGTTCTAGAACGCCAGTCTATGTTACGAAGGCATTCAAGCATACCAACAACCCTGTGTGGGAGTCGTCGCACGAGTTCTTATGCGCCGAGAAGGCGAAATCTGTCATCACTGTTAAGGTTATTGATGACCGCGATTTCCTCAAGGACCCCGTGGTTGGATATATGTCCATCAAACTGGAAGACTTGTTGGCCTCGAAGAAAGACAACGTTGATTGGTTCCCTCTCAGCAACTGCGAAAGCGGTAAATTGAGGATATCTGCTGAATGGAAGCCCTTAAATATGGCAGGAAGTCTTCATGGCGCCGATCATTATAGCCCTCCTATTGGTGTAGTAAGACTGTGGTTGGATCGTGCCACCGACGTTAAGAACGTCGAGGCGACACTGGGGGGCAAAGTGAGCTTCATCTTCGTTGCATGAGAGGATTTTGCTGATCCGTTCTTACAGAGTGATCCTTATACTCGGGTACAAGTGAATAACGTCACTATGGGTAGGACGGAGGTTGTCAATAACAGCGAGTGACTTTCCATCTGCAAATTAGCATACGCTGAACTCGGTTTCCAGATTTGAACCCTGTGTGGGACCAGATCGTCTATATCACTGGTGAGTCTCGTGACTGAGTCCATTTTAAAAAACCCTCCTCATTGGTCCTCTCCAGTTCATTCACTCAAAGAGGTTCGTACTGCATGTTACCTGAGACCTGACCTGACAGTCGCAACATCAGACTATGCTATTAGAATGCATGGATTATCAACACCTCACTCGGGTAAGTTGTGGCTTCTTTCACTGTGGATTTAGCTGGACATCATCAGGATCGGTCGCTTGGGTCTGTCGAGTTGCATGTATCAGAGCTGGTGAAAGATTCGGACGACAAGATGTATCCCTTCCAATCTACTGGCGTCAAGACAGTTACTGACCCCTTGCGTCTGGACGGAGCCAACACATTCAAAGGGAACCTACATTACACAGCCGAGTTCATCCCTGCCATGAAGTTGAAGGGTATCAAGTTTGAAGGTCACTCGAACGAGATAAATCAAGCTGTTACTGCTGACGACGATTCGGGGAGTGGTGTTGTATCCGACGGCGCGTCGTCAATTTCATCATCCGACGAGGAAGCACAAGCCGTCCCGGATGGTGTCACCATCAAGGGCAAGAAGCACACTAGGGCGGCTAAATCCACAGATACGACTGCTACATCCGCGACCCAGGCTACCGCAGCTTCTTCCGAGACCCCACCTCCTGTTGAAGAAGGCATTGAGATGTCCGTGGACGAGTTGATGTCGCATCGTGTGTTCTACTCTTCCCTTATGAGAAGCCTAGTTTTATATTTTGCCCGCAGAGTCCGGTATCATTGTCTTCAACATCATCTCGGGACACTTGGCCAAGAAAGCACGAGTGGAAGTCCTCTTGGACGATGGGTATTGGCCTTGCTTCAGTACTCCAAGAGCCCGAAGCACCAAGGTTCAATGGGATTATGTCGGAGAAGGATTCCTCAAGGAGCTCGATTTTGGTCAGGTGTGGTTGAGATTGAATGATGCTGATGAAGGGGACAAGGACGATATCATAGCTCAATACAAAGGCGATGCCAAAGCATTCCTTCAATCAACCCTCGTAAGGTTCATATGTATGATGATTTCTGCCTCACACTTATCTTATAGAATGGTCCTCAAACCTTCACTCTTCGAGACGAATCCGAGAAAGACGTTTCAGTCGTAACCATTGAGGCTCGCTACGTACCGGTGCCCGTTAAACTTGAACCACGAGAGAGTATCAACAGTACGTGAAATTTTTAATTTTGAATCCGTCCGTTCCTGATCTGACTGGATCTCCTCTAGATCAGGGTATTGTACGCGTCGACCTCATCGACGGTCGTGAGATTCCTGCTGCAGATAGATCAGGCAAGTTCTAGTCACTCACCCACTTCCATCTTTAACAACTGATACTAGGCAAATCTGACCCATATGCGGTTTTCACTCTCAATGAGCAGAGAGTCTTCAAGTCTCAGACGAAGAAGAAGACTCTTAATCCCGATTGGAACGAAAACTTCCAAGTTTCTGTCGTACGTTTGAGGCGTTGTACTAATATTAGTGTTGCGGACCTGATTGCTTTCTGTTTCGCAGCCTTCTCGTGTGGCTGCCGACTTCGAAGTTGAAATATTCGACTGGAACCAGCTAGAACAAGCGAAGAGTCTAGGATCAGCCAAGATAAATCTCGCAGACCTCGAGCCGTTCGAAGCGTCCGAGTTGGAGCTTTCTCTATCCTCATCCAAGCTTAGCTCAAAGGGGCGCGTGCATGTTCGACTGATATTCCAGCCCGAGATTATCGCCAAATCGCGCAAGAACACGTCAACATTCTCCACCGCTGGCCGAGCGATGACTCAAGTCGGAGTTCTTCCCTTATCCGCAGGCAAGGGTGTCATCCATGGAGTGACTGGCCTGTTCAAGAACAAGGAGGCTGACGAAGTCCCGGCAATCCCCGAATTGCCAGCAGGGCAAGCATCTGTCCCCATCGTACCACCGGCCACTCTCGGCACGCTTGGCAGTCCCCCACTCCCAGACGCAAAATCCAAGACTTCTTTAGATGGAACGCACGAACCGGGTACTCTGCGGGTGACCGTATTGGATGCAAAAGACTTGCCCAGCACTGACAACAAACCCTATGCGACGATCCGCTTGGGCGATAAGGAATTCAAAACGAAGCATGCTGGAAAGACTGCGACTCCGGAGTGGTAAGCTAGAACTTTACTTCATGTACGAGTTTTCTCTTATTTTCGCAGGGATGAAACGTTCGTTTTTGCTGCTGGACCTTATATCTCCAAAATCCATGTTTGGGTACATGATCACAAAACACTTGGAAAGGATAAGCTACTCGGCAACGGTGAAATTGATGTGGGGTTTGATGTATTGTCTATATAATGCTGTGACTGACGAACACCTAGATATGGCGACATATAAAGCCAGAAGAACCTTCTGCTGCAGAAGTGTTCTTGGAGTTACGTGAAGGACAAGGTCTTATGCGCCTAAATTTGGAGTACGATCCGACGCAGAATCCACTAGGGCGATCGTCCATGGGATCGCGGGAAAACGTTCATCGAACGGCGTCGATAGCGTCTCCTTCAAGGTTTAGTATACGCGGACGACGCCCAGGAGCTGAAAATGACGATTGAGTCAAAGTGCTGACCTTCCAGCCGAACGTTTATCTCATTATACCTTTGATCAATTTTAAATATGCTAGCATAAATTTTAACGGAATTGGACCGTGGATTAATGGACTACATTTGTGTACCATCATTGCAATTCAATCTCGTTCCGACTCGTCGCTGTTTACATTGTTCTCGAGAGATCAGAGCATGTCACAAAACCAGCATTCTCGGTTGACCCATCGACTAAACTGCAAGAAGACATAACTGACAATGCGACACTGTCGAGAGCTGTATGGATGGCTAGAACAAGACGCTGCAGGTCCCGATATTCGTGGGAACTCCGTATCGCATTCGAGTCAATGAGAGAAGCAAGATAAAGACCATATGTGCCCGGCCCAATTTGTAGCCTGTGGTTGCAGATAATGTGCTAGAAAGATGAGCAGATTAACACGATGACAGGCTTGAAGAAACGGAGCCAGGATGCCGCAAAGGCATGAAGAACACGCGGAGCCGACTGAGGGATGCAATCTTTGATGGATAGAATCTAGACACTACTGTTTTACGGAAATGAAGACAATTCAAGTCCAGAACGGCCCAACAAATGTTCCATGCTTGAGGGGAATGTCCAGCACTGTACTGAGTGGGGTGATCCACTCTGACCAATATGGCAATCATTGCGTCATCAACAAAATTTCGATCGGTTGGGGAAGAAATAGCGAGACCTGTTCTTTCCTCCTGCCGTCATGTCTGGTAAGCTCCTTCGTCGCTGTCGTCGTTCTTCTGCTCACCGTTCCCAGACAAACCGGTATCTGTCGTGCCCTTACTATCGCGCGCCCTTCATCGCATTCGCTCGACTCCCCCACGAATCATCGCCTCGCCACCGACCCGTACGTCTTTTACGTGTCGGAATCTTCTATTGCTGACTTTATGCAGAGCCACGTCGCGCCGCAGTCGCCATTGTCATTCGTATCGTTCCTGCGCCAAACTACAGTGCCCCGACAACTTCTACCACGCCTCCCCAGCTATCTGAGTTCTTCCAGTTAGACTGGGTAAACGACCCCAATGCCCAACCAGAAATCCTCTTTTTACGGCGAGACCATCCTGTAAATGACGACGGAACTGTGCCTCCCAAAGAGGCTCATGTTACTTTCCCTGGCGGTAGAACAGAACCCGATGATGAGGGTGGTGCTTATACCGGTGCGTATACCGTCACACGACACCGAGTGAAACTAACTTTTTTAGCCCTTCGCCAAACATGGGAAGAGATAGGTATAGATCTCGCTGAACGTGACTACATCTGTGTCGGCCAACTGGATGACCGTGAAATTACTACCTCGCTCGGAAAACGCCTGTTGATGATTCTCTCCCCCTTCGTCTTTCTTCAAGTTTCTCCCCATTCTCCGACTCCAGACCCCGCCCCGTCCACGACCCTACACTGGATACCCTTAGCGTCGCTCGTTTCTGCTCATCCGCCGCCCAAGTGGTCCACGGTCACTGTCGACGCTGCATCTCGCCTCGCCCCCAAACATTCAACGGCACTCCGCCTCCTTGTTCGAGTCTTGATAGGCAGCATGGAGTTTCCGGCTATTGTGTTGGGCCAGGCGTCGACGCCCCATCCTCCTCATATTCTCAAACTTTGGGGATTATCTCTCGGAATGACGCTCGATTTGATGTCGTACATGATTCTCCCCACCCCATCCTCCAAGAGCATTCACGACCCCGAAATAAATGTCGAGAAAGGCCGCTCGTCTCCACTCTCTCCTGTTATGTACCTGCCTTACCAAAGCGATGTCCCGGGCATGCGCATGGAAGTTGTTGCTCCAAGTCTAGCAAGTGTGTTTCCCCGATTTTCGTATCCTGATGTCAATTTCTGGATTTGGTGCGTCCCATGCACACTATTCCTAACGGGGCTCTCATGGTTTCTAGGCTATTTGGTAAACGTTATCGTGAAGTTATCCGTGGATGGGAGGCCAGTGTGCGATCTGGCAACAGCAATGACAGGAGGTAAGGGTTCAATTCACTTTCATCGTCAGTTGACCTTATCGTCTCGTTAGAATAAATTGGTCAGGTTCTGCGTTGAGCACGTTCTACGCCGCTATCAGGAAGGCATTGGTCGTTGTTATTGTTGCTCGGGCTCTTGGTATCATCTTCGGTTTGGCTTTTGCTGGTTGGTGGATATTCACTTCATAGACACTTATCTTTATTTCTCTGGGTGGTATCAATTGGGTACTGAGCGACCGTAACTTACAAATGGAACTTGGACCGGGGAGTATAGTACGACATAAATGTAATCCCAATTACGGTATGAATTGAAACACGGATAAAAAAACTGCTGTTGAGCTGAAAGCCTTCCATCGCAGGATAATATTTGCCCAATGGAATACACGTACAACCTGTGCGCAAGAGATACAAACGCAACAGAAAAACGTTCTTCACTTTACCCAGCCCAATAACTTATGATTATTACATGTGGGAGCGTAGAATCGTGACATTGCAAAGAGAATACTAAGCAAACAGCATCTAAGAAATATGCTAGCCTACATCGCTTCCCAGCGAGATTTTACCAAGTGTAAGATCCAACCCTGCCTGTCGGGGTTGAGCTCCAGCCCGTTGAAAAAGTGATAGCGCTCAAAGTAGTCACATCGACGCAGAGCACTTTCCTCGTGCTGTTCGAAATCCTTATCACGTCGGATTCGATGCATCCTTTTAGCCTCCTCCTGCACTTCTGGAGCCCAGCTATCGAACTCTGCTGCAGACACATACTGCTGGAAGGTATCGTATATCCCGACAAAGATATCGCCACAACAAATACCGTTCAAGTTGACGACCATAATGGGCCAGTTAACCAAGTACTCGCCATTAAACATGATCGCATTTATGAGAAGGTGTGTGACAAAGGGCCACGTCGCGGGCTGGGCTCTGTCCGGCGCGCCAAGGAATACGCATTTATCATCGAGATTCATCATCATTATTTCGACGCTGGCAGTGATGTCCCAGAATACAGGAGCAATAGTCTCCTTGGAGTGTACAAGCCATGGATTGAGCTGGCACTCCCAGGGAAAGGGAAGTGGTTCTCCTGGTTGGGGCCGTTTCCATCTCGTCGGTCGAGGAGGGAGTCCGGGAAGTCGCTGACCTGGGATCCAGCGCTCGGGATGATGTTTGCCCTCTGTTCCTTTTGAGCACACTTGACATCTCGGAACATAGATGCTTACTTGGACTTTTTAGTGCATTGTACATTTCTATCCGGTCGATTTCCACGGATATCTGGGGGGCTGGGGCTGTGTTCATTTACGTGAGAAAACTCAATAAGATAAGTCGGAAGCCAAATGCGAACGAACATTGGTTGCAGACAAACCCGCCATTAACGCTGGGCCACGCGTAGTATCCCCACGCTTTCCAATCTGACAAAGGCACAGAAGGATACCTCGGCACCGGCGGATCGAGCTCCAAGGGGTGGTACATCGGAATCTCACGCTTGACGACTTTGTAGTCGAGTCCTGCAAGAACCAAAGGTATCAGTATTGTCTTCTTTGTGACGACTGCGCGAACTCACGCAATATATGCCTGATCAGACGAACGAGTTTGTTACGATCGTGAGCTCTCACGTCATAGTAGCGTGTTTTGATAATGTATGGCGGCGCTGGGGGTATCTTCAGAGGTGCTTGGGATGGTTGTTCAGAGGGCAAAGGTATAGCCGGCCTAAGTGGCGACGGTGACCATGGGGCCAGTAAGTCCTTGACAGGACGATAAAATCCCCCGTGGCGATTGTAATCGTCGAAGGAGCCCATCGGGAAGAGGTAGATGAAGAGAAGTAGTGCTATCGATAAGTATCAGCAGCCTGAGAAAACGCGGTTTACACGAGGCTGCCATTGTTAGTTCTCGGAGACCCGGTAACATGGCTATGTGGGCGTGAGCTTTTCCTACTTTTCTGGAATAGTGGCCAGCCGTTCCAGTAGTCGTACAGTCAAATTCACTGCGCCAGATTCGGAAGCATCTTTGTGTTCTGACAGGCCCCGGTCAAAGGTAACCGGTAAACGCTAGAAAACCGACACAACACAAGCAAAGAACAAAAATCCAGAGAAAACACTCCCAGACCAATGAACGGAACGAAGCACGTAGTGATAGAGGCTGATTTAAAATACTCAAAATACGCCAACACTGTCACATCATTCCAGTAACCGTGACAATAATAATCATACATTCATAATGGTAATCCGCAGACTTCACAGTCAGTTCCTCCGTGATCGTTCTCAAACGTACAGTGGGGGCAGGTTCTAGTGTCAGTCCTTCCAGATCCTGTCCCGCCGCTTTCCCCTGAAGCGGCCTCTGCGGCTGCGATTTGGTCCAATACATCTTGCGGGATGTCTTCATCCATTGCGGCCGGTGTCGAAGTGGCGTTCGGTTGAGCTGGAAACTGCATAAACATCCGCGTTCGCATATAACGTAATGCTAACTTACGGGCGCTTTCCCGTGTAAACGTCATGAGAGTGTGCCAACCTTCGGTGGACAACAAAGGGTCCAACTGGCTGACGTCCTCCAGCAAGGCGGATGAGGTCACAGTACGCATGAGTGTCTTCATGTCCTCCTTGAATTACGTGTCAGACATGTTGGAAAGTGAACGCCCAAGACTTACCAGTGAGAATAGCTGAGTTGTACCTAGGAAAGTGACAAGATGCCAATCGCTTAGCCATTTGGCCAGCTCGAACGTCTTGTGGGCTCGTCCCGGTTGTAGGTGTTTGCTATCGGAGATATCTGGGGCTCCTAAGGAATGGAGGGTAGAAAGAACGTGCTCTATCCGTTGATCCTCCAATCCAGGCCGATTCTCAATCTTGAATTGAGTGGATTGAAACATTGGGGACGGGTTTTGCGGGAAGCCATGAGTCACCTGAATTGCAAGCCATGAGTTGCCTCTCGGACTAAAAAGGTATACCACTCACATTGACCAAAAGATATTCCACGGGGAACGCTGGCTTGGCGCTCTTTTTAACCTCCAATCCGTACTCGTTCTTGTAAGAAAAGAAAACGTCAGGAACATATCGAGCTGTTTCTTGACTTCGGTCCTCTTCCTTAACTCTGACAACACCTGGATCGACACTAGCCTCGATCATATCTGCATCAACCATGGCCTCGGCCTGTGCGGAGACTTGATACGCGGAAACGTCAACTTGTCCATCTTCCGTCCCAGTCAATACTGCCGTCACCAAGCGGGACGAAAATCGACCCGTAGGCGAGGATTTAGAGGGTGTCTGATTAGAGTTTTGCATCGTGGCCGCGAATATTGCCTCTAGTGAGGATAGGTAAAAGGAACCTGGATGTCTCTTATATACGTTCTTCGTTCGATCCTCTTCCGTCGGATCAAGGTCAGTGAAGATATATCCAACAACAGTCAGCGGAGTGGTTGCAGAAGCTGAGAGCTCCTTGATACGGGTCTCCTCTTCCCAAGGCAGACCGAGGGTTAAACCATCCAACTCGCCTTCTTGTGGTGGTTCGTAAATAGCCTCCACGACAGCCTTGATTCCCATGGGCACCTTCTCATATGGTTCGTAACGACCAATCATCCATCCGAAACGTTGTAATCCCGTCCTTCGCCATGCTTGCAGGAACCTATCCACAATGTCCATAGAAGCGATCTCGAGATGATCGACCATTCGAAAAGGCTGAGACTGAAGAGTTATGGCGGAAGGCTGGCAATAAGTACAGATTCCAGAAGGCCATGAAGGGTGTGAGCCTGTTGGGCATGGTGATTTCACCTTGTAAGACAGAGGGCTGAGAGACGGTAAAGACGACGCTGCAGAATGCGTTGTTTTCGGGGTTATTTTCTGGAGATAGGCATGGTAGGAAAGATGTTTGATAGCGTGCTCCTTATGATACGCCACATCGTAAGGTTCTAGTGGCATACAGTAGTCGCACATCCCCCTAGCACCATGTTTGCAGAACTGGGCATCACGTCCTCTTGGAATTTTACCGTCATGAGAGCGCCAATAGACATCCACAGAGTCTTCTTGGACTATTTCCCAAGGCCTTTTCTCAGTCGACGACGGCTGATGGGTGGTTTGAACACTTTGTACTGGTGTTTCCGCGGCGGAGCTCGAGGCTGCTTTGATTTGGTAATTCACGAAGATGAGATCGCCATGGCTAAGCATAAATTGTCACAGAAACGAACTTGAAGCAATGAAGACCGCATACGCACTTGAGACCGATGCTCTTTAAAGTCCTTCCTTTCAAAGTCAGGATTGCGACCTCGTTGCCGCGAGGTTGATTCGACACAGTGATAGTCTGTGGGTCCGCATCAGGCGATGTCTCCAGTATCTTGGAGCGGAAACGATGTCAGATCGTGTGGAAGCCATCAGCCAAGCACTGACCTTGTTCAGCAATTCAGTGATGTCTGCCGTAGGCTGGAACTCGAAGCGAAAATTTCCATCTTTTGAACGAATCCTGAGAAGCTAAAGAGCAGTAAGCAATATTCCAAGGTATGGCAGGATTGCCGTACCATGGTACAGCAGAGGAGAGAAATAGTGATAGTACTGAGATGGTGGTCCCTGCTCAGACCTATCACCAGACCGACGCGTAATACACGCGTTGCTCGCGTAATCATTCTAAATGGGGATAGTGACGCGGCGATCGCCTTCGAAGGCACCAGAGGTATTCGGAATTCCCTGCTTTATATGAAGCACAAGTCCGTGTGGCATCGAATACTTGTTTTTTTGACTGTATTCATGCATCCCCTCTCTATGGACATGCGCAACACGTGTACTTTCGTCCCATGCACCCTGAAAAGCACGAATCGGCTATTCGCGAGGTTGCGTTATTTGGCTGTCGCAATCTTGTGAATCTATTGCGAATCGCTAAACATTGGTCCAATGGACACAGAACTCCTTCTACTCTGCTATGCTGGTCACTCGTTGACGTACTACCTCTGGTCATGCTCTTTTCCCTGAAAAGCCCAGTCTCCGACGTATCAGAGAGCTCCCCTGCCTTAGATTCTATTCAAACTGAATTGGACCGCTGGAAGAATTTGATATTTTCTTTCGATATGGATGAGGAAAATTCCAGCAGCTCCTCTAATCCCTCTTCGTCTAATCCCCAAAGATCACGTTCTCCGGCTGGCGCGTCTGGCTCACGAGATAATAATACTAGGGTACGGAATGCAGCCTATTCTTTGATTGCCACGATGCTTAAAATATCCTACTGCAGGACCTTCACGACGCAGTGCTCCTTGCTCAGTTTGCTGCCTCTTCCAACGTCCAGCAAATTAATGGGCCACTGGATCCCTCCGTTGTTGCCCTCTTACAAGCCTTACAAGTCGTCCAAGGCCAAAGATATCCTCCACCGAATCTTCCTCCAGGGTTACCGTTGCATTTACTCGGAGCTCTTCAACAAACTCAAGCGCAACAATTTTCGGGTGTTCCGAATGCGCCGTGGCCACAACAGCAATCTTCATCTTCCAGCGGGTTATTCCCTAATCAAAATCCCAACGCAGGATTCCCCCCACATATATTACCCTACTTTTACGACCAGATGTCCCTGTCAAATTACTACCATACGTCACCGTCCCAGGGCGCACAGACACAACCGGTAGCCTCTACATCGACTGCTGCACATCCCGCAGCTTCGCCCCCAGATCCAGACTCTCCAGAAGGTGGCACCGATGACAAACGCAAACGAAATACAGCGGCTTCAGGTAAAGCAGATTCAGGCCATTTATTGCGGTTCAGAAGCTAAGCTACTCTTGCTTTCAGCTCGATTCAGGATCAAGAAGAAGCAGAAGACACTCAACCTTGAACGGTCTGTTTCAGACCTTGCTGGACGCGCAGAAGAGCTGGAGAAAGAAGCTGCTGATCTTAGGAGAGAGAACGGGTGGCTGAAAGAGATTGTCATGTTGAAAGGGAGTCGACTGGCCGGTGTGCATTTAACGCCAGACACAGTGTCTTCTTCTATGTGGGATCATAATAGGGCTGCGACGTTAAGTCCAGACACTGGCGGGCCTTCCACTGAAGAGAAGGATGGAGATTCAGACTCAAATGGCGATTCTTCCGGCTCGGAGTATACTAGTGAAGGAAGGGCAAAGGGCAAGGGCAAAGGCAAAGGAAAGGCAAAAAAGAGATGAGTAATGCTTCTGGGCGTTATCGAGAGGTAATTTGCATTTCTTCGCAAACTGTGAAAAGATACATTACTCAACTAACTGGCGCTGAGTCTGCGGCCGTTGAAGTAGCCGAAGGGGAGTGGTCGGACGTCTGCTGTACTTGATTGTGCAAGCACCTATTGATTCTATACTGATACTCTACACACAATTCGTCTGCTCGATAGATCTACTGACAAATACGACATTTCTTCCCTCTCAATCTTTGTCTCGTTCCAGCCAATGAGCTGCTCAAGATGACTGGCTGGCCTCGATCCGGCCGATTGTCGGAGACGAAACTTCCCACGCCTGAATCAATGTCATTCGGACGACCACCATCTCTCGACCTCGGCTTCAAGCCTACACCTCCCCAGCGTGGATCTTTTCCTTTGGACCACTATGGTTAGTTTAATGGAATGCTAGTTTCTCCCAACTGATGATGTCAAATGAAAATCTAGGGGAGTGCAAGGAGAAGATGGTTCTCTATATGCAATGCTTGAAGACCAATGGTAGCAAGTCCACGCCGTGCCGAGATTTGACCAGGGATTACTTGAGCTGTCGGATGGACAAGTGAGATTGCTTCTACGTCTCAGGCACTTCATCTTGACCTAAATCTGCAGGGGCCTAATGGACCGAGACGATTGGAAAAATCTTGGACTGCCGAATACAAAAACTGACAAACAGCCATCGGTAGAGACTTCTGATTCTGCGTCGAATAAATGATGTAATTTTCATGTTCAACTGTCGAAAATCCCATCACTTGGGTTTGGTTCGAGACTGACTCAGCAGAGTATATGCGAAAATATACACTCTCTTCCCTGTCTGGTCATGCACTGATAACATCCTGGTACTTGCAACGAAAAATGAACAAGCGTGACGGCTGTTGATGGACTTTCTGGACTTCAATCACCGCTGAGGCACGTTCGTGAGTTGCGTAACGCGGTATCCACTTGCTTATCAGGACACCGTACAGACAGATACTGCATTGCCAGCAGTCAGAAAACAGTCTTGTGAAGCTGACGTTTATCTTGCCATTATGCGAGCAGACCACTTGCAGGATAGTTGTCCACCCCCAAGTTTTCAGCCAAGTTTGTCTACGCACTCGACCTACAGGAAACACAATTCCTACATTTATCAGTTCGACCGTACGTTTCACGCTGACACTGAATGCCAAGCGCCAGTTCCAGCCCAAATCTGGTCCTCAAGCGATGAACGTTCGTGCATGTTTAGGGTCCCGGGTGGCCTCCACTGTACCATTGACATGTTTATAAGGTCAGTGAACTCCCCGTAGTACTCCGGGATCTGTTCAGTCTCTTCCTCCTTTCTCTACATTGTCACACTATGTTGTCGTTCAGTTTATTGCTCTTAGGCTTTTACATTCGAGCAAGTCTTTGCGTCACGGTG
Organism: Armillaria fumosa; assembly: GCA_030407015.1. Taxonomy (NCBI): domain Eukaryota; kingdom Fungi; phylum Basidiomycota; class Agaricomycetes; order Agaricales; family Physalacriaceae; genus Armillaria; species Armillaria fumosa. Next base: position 2,457,525 of record JAUDYM010000001.1, read on the forward strand.
CTGCCTGTCCTGGATCGGAATTCGAAGGTTTTGGATCTTCAGGCAAGACAATTTAGTCTTTTTTTGTGACGCTATCAAATAACCGGTTCGTTGTTACAGTCCCATCGTGGCGGTAGAGGAGAAACTGTAGAAAGCACCCTTCCAAGTTTTGCTTGGTAAGTTCTTGACTCAGTAGAGGATTTCTTCCTTCATCATCGTTCGCAGGGGACTCATCCACGGCGCTAAAACTTTGGAACTGGACAATGGTCTTACTAAGGTGTGTAAACTTTATCGTACCCATCAAAATACGAACTGACATAGTTCAGGATGGAGTCGTTGTCGTCTGGCACGATGAGAACATTGTCGCAGAGAAGTGCCTTGATACGGCGCCAGCGGTAAGCTAAAGACTCACCAATAATGAGACCACTGACATCGTTCCCAGTTTGAGGGCGATCCGGACTACCCTTACGTCGGGAAATACATTGCTAATCTGACCCTCGCACAGCTCAAAACATTGGACTGTGGATCCCAGAGGCTGATCGATTTCCGTTAGTCCAATAATCATTTAGTTTGGTAACCAAATTCATTGTTGCAGCGCAGCGCAACAACTTGCTTATCCGGGAACGAAATTGTCTACTCTCAAAGAGTTGTTTGACTTTGTCGAATGCGTGGACCCGGAGCATGGAATGCTCTTTAATATCGAATCCAAGATTGACGCTGACTATCCTAATCGGACTCGTTCAGTCGATGACTTTGTGGAATATCAATACGCTACGTTTTCGAAAACTTACTATATTTACTCTATCACAGTGAGCACTCTCGAAGTATTCGGTGTTCCGACTCTTTCTTGAATCCGGCTTTAGTATCAAAGTTTTGATTGGAGAACACTCATTGGCATGAAGTCGAAGGATCCTGCAATCACGACTGTCGCGCTTATCTCTTCGTAAATGGTTCTCTTTCAACCTATGTGAACCCTCCCTAATGAACCCGTAGAGGGACAGCGGCTGGCGCCAATAACACCACATCTGCGTGGTTGGCAGGCTTGAATCTAGATGCCTTCGAAGGTGCGACCCAGGGTGAAAGGGTTGCAAGGGCCGCTGATGCTATTGACGCTGACATTCTTTCGCCGTCTGATGTTGCGGATAACTCACCTGTGGAGGATGCAACCGAGGATGGCTTTATATATTTCACGACTGAAGAAATGATCTCGACATCCCACTCACTTGGTAGAGAGGTCAAACCTTGGACAGTAAGTCGGACCCGGGTTTCCTGGTTGTCAGCTAAATGGAGACAGGTCAACCGGTTAAACATCGCTCAGCAGCTGTTGAAATGGGGTGTGGATGGACTAATTACCGACTACACGTCTGCTATGAAAAGATTTCTTGAACAGCAAGGATATAAAGTTATGCCTGGGTTTCCTCAGGACAAGGTGTTGCAATGTCTAGCGCAGCATATTCAAACTACAACGAACAGCTTGTGTCTTTGATTGTGTAATAGTTGCCACCCGTTGCTAAACGATTAGAATGACTGAGAACCAGACCGATTGTTCAATGGATGTAGATAAAACTCTAAAAATTGGAGAGAAATTAAGTATTGCCCTGATCATATTTGGCGGGACAAAACGGAAGGCGCGGATAGGTGCGGCAAATTCCGTGGTAGCCAACGCTCCTCTGTCACTGTCATTCGTGCTATCCCGTCTCTCATGGCCTCCTTCGCTGTGAAAAAAGCTTTCAACGTCGCGCCTACTGTGCGCACTCGCGCCTCTGGTGTCCCTTTGGCGCCTTTGGTCAACCTCGCTGCCAATGCTCCTGCTGACGGACATGGCCATGGTGAAGCCGCCCGGTCAGATGTTCCTCTGAAGTGGGCTGGCGGTATTTCGAGGACATCGTCTGGTCTGGTCTCCAAGACTTTCTTCAATGGTAAGGGGAATTTTTTCGAAGGACATGTATTCTTTACCACCAGGCAATGCAGCTCCGCCCACCACTGTTTTCCAACCGCGTCTTCTCCACACCTCTGCCGTCGTCAAAGATGCACCTCAAGTCCCCGATTTCTCTAACTACCGTGCACCCAATACCGACTCGAACCGCGCCTTTTCTTATTTCATGGTCGGGTCCCTCGGTGTCCTCTCGGCGTCTGTTGCAAAGTCCAGCGTCTCCGAGTTCCTCGTTACAATGTCCGCCTCCGCCGATGTCCTCGCACTCGCCAAAGTCGAGGTCGAGCTTGGCAATATACCCGAGGGCAAGAACGTCATCATCAAATGGCGTGGCAAGCCCGTATTCATCAGGCATCGAACGCAGGCGGAAATTGAGGAGGCCAGGAGGGAAGACTGGAAGAGCTTTAGGGACCCAGAGAGCGACGAGAGCCGTGCAAAAAAGCCAGAATGGCTGGTTATGTTGGGCGTTTGCACCCATCTAGGTTGTGTACCCATCGGTGAAGCGGGTGATTACGGAGGATGGTATGTACGGTCCGTTTGATCTTGCGAGACGGATATTTACGCCCGACCAGGTTCTGTCCTTGCCACGGTTCTCATTATGATATTTGTATGTCCTTTGTTCGTTACTGATGCTTGGCTGACTCCCTTTCCCTCCAGCTGGTCGTGCTCGTAAAGGCCCTGCCCCTGTGAGTAGTCGCCTTCGACAATTCGATCATGTCTCTCATTTCTCCCTAGCTCAACCTGGAAATTCCGGCCTACGAATTTAATGAGGCCGAAGGCAAACTCGTTATCGGATAGATGCGTACAATAGATCACAGGGTTGTATTTATCGCCCCCCGAACATCTAATTCCAAACATTAGCGTGAAGCTTTTGACAGAAGTGAAGTAAATCATACAGCTGGATGCCCTTGTTTTATCTCCTTCCTTATCCCCAAATGTGCGGTGGCCGGTCAAGGTCAAGATTATTACAATCGGCTGCCCTATCTCCGTTACCTGGCGCGTGCAGGAAAGAATCATAGAAGATCATTCTGCGTTATCATAGTGTCATATCTGATGAATGCATGCTCATCACTTATCTCAGGCCTCGTATATAATGCTGCCGATCTCATATCTGCCTAGGCATCTAGTCTCCGAACGTTTCTGTCATGGAGAACGGACAATCTGCTGCTCCATCTTCCGGCAATGAAACACTGCGCACCTTCAAGGACAAATTTCTGTCTTACATCTGGGATTCAGATGCTCATCTGAAGACGCCCTTTGAACGAAGACTAATCCGCAAGGTTTGACTTTTGGCTTGATCCGCCAAAAATGATTACGAGTCCTCACTTGTGCGCTCAGCTTGACTTTGGAATCCTCGTCGTGTCATGTCTCGGGTTTTTTATGCGTTATCTGGATTCTGCTAATTTGACGAATGCATATGTTTCTGGGTGCGTAGAGTATCTTTGTCGATGTATAGTTTGATCCCTAAATCTTACCTACTGCAGCATGAAGGAAGATCTGAATATCCTTGGAAATGAATACACCTACGTATGGCGTTACCTAACATTCCAAAGGACCCTTTTTGACGTGTCTTCACTAGATGGGCACATGCTATACAATCGCATATGCACTTTTTCAAGTAAGTATCCATGTCCTGTAAGACGCTGTATGTGGTATTGATACTTATTCGCTAGATCCCTGGAACCCTCATCGTCACTCGAGTGAGACCGAGCTACTTTCTTTTCTTTTGCGAGGTTGGATGGGGCACGTCTTTCCGACTTGCGTAGATATTTTCGAAGCTTATTCTGTTTTTCAGGCGCCCTCACTTTTGCTCAAGCTGGAGCGAGACATTCAAACTACATGTACGCTTTTCGATTCTGTGTAGGGATGTTCGAAGCTCCCTTCTTCCCTTGTATTTTGTGTATGTCTTCCCATATATCTCTTACGTCTTGCCTACTCTCAAATGATCAGACCTCATGGGATCGTGGTACAACAAATATGAGATGGCTAAAAGAATTGCCATCTTTCATTTGTGTGGTGCGTTTCCTTTTTGGTATCATCGGCTCGAATTAAATGTACTTGTAATAAGGATCTCTCGGCTCTTCTTTTGGAGGGTACCTACAGACAGCTGTTTTTGAGACTCTGGACGGAGCCAGGGGTATAGGTCAGTGCGAAGTAATGATATCAATCCCCTTCTTCATCAGCTGGCTGGAGGTAAGTGTCTATGCGCCTTGGTATACATGGACTGACACTCATGTTAAAGGTGGCTCTATATAGTCTGCGGTTGTATGACGGTTCCTTGTGGGATCGCTGTGTTGTGCTTCCTTCCTGATTTGCCCTCGAATACACGGGCATTCTACCTGACAGAAGAGGAGAAGAAATTTGCTCTAGACAAAGCGATTGCGTTGGGAAAGGTCTACTATTCTCTTTCCCTTATACTTATATCTAGCATGCCACTCAACACAAAGATAGTCTCAAGCAGGGGAGAGAAAGTTTGGATTTTCCTTGGTTAAGAGGATGCTTACGACGTGGAGTTAGTTCTTCTTGTTCCAATTCGATGACATGCTCATCTCGGATATCCAGAGTGGTATGCCTTCGTGCTAGGGTACGTGGTTTATGGCACGTCTTGCCAAGCGGGAGATTATTTTAGCATCTGGATGAGCGCGTAGTGCTTTCTTTCTTATTTCAGATATTGACCAGTAATTTAGAGGCTGCCGGGTATTCTGTGGCTGAGCGCAATGTCATCCCCTCCTGCTCGAGGCTCATCTCAGTTTTCTGCATTTTCATGTGGGGATTTGGAAGTGATTTAACAGGATCTCGATTTACCTTCATTTTTGGACCTTTGGTGGGTTGCACTATTCAGAATACGCATCCTCCACCACTGATTGGCAGCTTTGCCCGTGCTCAGTGCTACGGGCTATTACCCAACGGTATTCTGGCATTCTGGCCCAAATCACAGGAGCTCATACTGTTTGCCTTCATGACAAATGTATGCTCTCTGTGTCTGTTGAATTTTATTCTCGTCTCTGAAGATGCATACAGGGAGTCCAGCTGATGACAGCTGTTTTCTACACCTGGGCGAATGAAATCATGGCTGGAGATGATGATTTACGCGCGCTCGCCATATCTTCTATGAATGGTGTGCAGTACTCTGTGTCAGCCTGGCTTCCCATCATCATCTTCCCTCAGACGATGTAAGCTCCTGAACCTGTCTGGCACCGTCTTGTGTCTGATATCACGGCTGTACATAGGTCTCCTACGTAAGAAAAACAAGCACCATATATCTGGATCCACACTCTCATGCTGTCTTAGATTCCGTCGTGGCTTCCCGTCGACTTTTGGATTTGTGATAGCTGGACTGGTAATGACCTGACGTCCTTTTTACTTTCTTTCAGTTCTAACCTACCTGCCAAGATAATAATCGTCACAATCAAACTATTTGCCGATAGGGATGCGAGACGCATTGTGATAAATCAGGACGTCGAAGACAACAGTGGTACAGAAGAGAAAGAAGTCCTCGACTCGGAGGAGGACAAGAACGAAGCGGAGGTCCTGGGGAAAGACGAGAAAGATTGAATTTCTGAGGGTTGAAGTGACGCTGGGGGGCAAAGCTTGTTCTCTTTCATGTAACCTGCGATAAATACACTAAGCTGTCCTGAACAGCTGAGCAAATGAGTATGCCGATCAAATGCCGATGTGAACTAAACCGGCCCGGAAGACGCCGGAAGGTCACCGGGAGGGTCATTTTGCTTTTTGAGACAGCTGAGCGTACTTCAATCAATGCTTTCCCATTCCCGATTGACGGCGTTCATCGCCATTCAGCCACGTACCCTGCTCAGCATTCGTGCTACCACGTCCACGTCACGATATAGATACAGGATGGCCAGCACCCAGGCGTCTGCGGTGCGTAGAACGATACATTCTTGCTGCAAAAGTTGACTTACGCGTTACCTGCCTCCAGTTTGGTCTCAAGGACCCCAGTTTAATAAAAACACAAGGATTCGTGGACGGGAAGTGGATTGATGCAAAAGACGGAGCTACTATCAGCGTCACCAGTGAGCATCGTCCACTACGCGTCGCGAGCTCTTAATATAGCTCGTCCAGATCCCGCCACCCTCGAAGAGCTCGGGACAGTCCCTGAGATGGGTCTATCTGAAGCAATGGAGGCTATAGATGCTGCTTCGAAGGCATTTCCTGCGTGGAGTGGAACGACCGCCAAGGTTGGCGATATGCCTTATCCTTACTTCCCGGCGCTTACCATCCCTCATCAGCATCGGCACGACATACTGATGAAGCTCTTTGCACTCATGCAAGAACACCACGACGATTTGAGCAGGATAATTGTATGCACGCCCTATATCACCTTTTCAAGTGTCTTACGACTACGGGCAGACACTGGAAAACGGGAAACCACTTGCGGAAGGAAAGGCAAGCTTGATGCCCGCGGATTTCACAAATAACATCGGCTGATGTCATTTCTTAGGGTGAGAACACGTACAGTGCTTCATTCATCGAGGTCCGTCGTCGTCTGTGGACTTTCGTTTCGGTCATACTGACTGTGATATCGTAGTGGTATGGTAGGCATTCTATGATGTCCCTACTCTATTCAGTAATTCAAATCTCCAATAGCCGAGGAAGCCATGAGGGCTTACGGAGGTGAGTATAGACGTATCGTTAGATCTGAACTCAAGACACATTTATATTCGAACCAGAACAGATTCCTTCCGCCAATAGTAATCTCAGAAATATCGTAATCAAGCAACCAGTTGGTGAATTTTCTTTTCTACCATTATACTAGAGCATACTGAGACCTAGGTATAGGTGTCGTGTATGTGATTCGACAGATCAGATCGTTTTTACATTGACGGGCATTGTAGCTCCATTTTTACACCCTGGAATTTTCCTTCTGCTATGATTACGCGAAAGCTGGGTGCAGCTCTTGCTGCTGGTTGCACGGCGGTGATCAAGCCCCCACCGGAAACGCCCTTTTCAGCACTAGCCTTAGCAGAGGTGAAATACTGGTTATGACTATCTTCTTGGGCTCTCTAACAATATTACATGTAGCTCTGTCGTCGAGCTGGCATTCCTGATGGTGTTGTCAATATGGTTACTACAGAAAAGAACGTTATCACCGTTGGAAGGGAGCTATGTGAGAATAAGGTACCATATGTATTCGACTTTATTATCGCACCTCCGGACTAACATTGTCCAGGCCATCAGAAAAATCTCTTTCACAGGGTCAACGCCTGTTGCAAAACTGCTTTATGGACTAGCTGCATCGACGCTGAAGAAGTAGCAAAGACTTTTGATTGAAGTGTTGACAGACTAACATACCTTCAGAATGTCTCTAGAAGCAGGAGGAAATGCACCATTCATTGTGTTTGACGATGCTAACATTGAGGAAGCTGTCGAAGGTAACATTCCTCCATTTCTGCGCTAGAACTTTGTTCTTACTTTCATCCAGCTGCAATTCTTTGCAAGTTCCGCGGCAGTGGTCAAACATGTGTCTGTGCAAATCGAATCTACGTTCAGTCCAACGCATATGCGGAGTTCGCATCACGCCTTACAGAAAAGGTGGCCGCTTTCAAAGTTGGAAATGGTCTGGATCCGCAGACGTAGGTTTCTGTCAAGAACGCATGGTTCTAAACCTAATTGTCATACCCAGGACTCACGGTCCACTCATTCATGCTCGGGCCGTCGAGAAAGTTGCTCGTCATGTCAACGACGCTGTGTCATTGGGCGCCCAGGTCCTAATCGGCGGCAAGGGCATTCCCGAAACCTCGTTCTACCTCCCCACAGTCCTATCAGACGTGCCTGCCAATGCCATGCTGAACAGCGAAGAAACGTTCGGTCCTTTAGCCGCATTACAACAATTCGAAACGGAAGAGGAAGTGATAAAGCTAGCGAATTCGACGGATGTCGGACTTGCTGGCTACTTCTTTTCACGAGACGTAGGCCGAGTGTGGCGAGTTGCAGAAAAGCTGCAAGTGGGAATGGTCGGTGCAAATACCGGACTTATAAGTCAAGCCGTCATTCCCTTTGGTGGTGTCAAGGAAAGTGGTCTCGGGAGAGAAGGTGGACCCCACGGAATAGATGAGTACATGAACACAAAGTTGATCGTTTTTGGCGGATTGGGTATGTGAAAATTTGAGTACGACGGCCCGTATCTACGAACTATTGTAATTTTGCTTATGACCAAGCCTTTGTACTTGTACGTAGTAGCACCTGACAATCGAAATGAGACCTAGGTCCGCACCAATATATATAAGTCAGCGCCGGGTAGTTAGTTCTTGTTTACCAACCATCATGGCCGACGTAGGGATTCTGACATTCCAATCCGTTTTGAAACTAGCCTCTCCAAGTGGATTGTATCTAGTAGGATATGCTTGGCTGTTTGGAATGTGTTAGTCTCGGGATCATCTCTTCTTTCAATTGGTCTCACGGATTTCGCAGCGATATGGGTTACGTTCTTTGGTGGTAAGTACATAATGCGAAAACCAAGTTTGAAGCTCAACCTCGACAAGGTGTAATTGCTTTCAGAGCCTTGCGTGAGCACGTCCTAGCTAGTAGGTATTCTGGGCGCTAATTTGTGTACGGTCTCAGCGCGACAGCAATTTGGCGCTCTACAACACAAAACATTCCCAGTCTATTTTGTCATTTCTATCCTGATATCGTCTGGTCTCTTGGGATCGTGGACCTACTCGCACCCCGATGTTGTAACACACATTACGCGCCCCCTCGCGGTGGATGTCGCACAGGCATATGCTCTGGCATCCATCTCGCTGGCGCAGGGATTCAATTACTTCATTATCGGTCCTCTGACCAGCAAGTGAGTAGAATGATCGGGGTTCATTGGCCTAGCAAAGTTGATGCGTTACCCAGGACCATGTTCCAGCGCCACAAGCTGGAAAAACAAGAAGGAAAGGCGTACAACGAACCTGGAGTGCGTTACGATGTAGTTGGCAACTGAAATACGCTCAATGTGTCAGTAGGTGTCCGAGGACATGAAAGCGTTGAACAGGCGGTTTGGTTACCTGCACGGGATCTCTTCCCTTGCAAACCTTTGGGCCGTGATTGCTTTGGGGTTCCATGGATTGTGGATTGGAGCAGCTGGTACCGGTATCAAGGCTGTCTTCTGAAATGTGTGTATGAAAGCAACGATAACAGTCAAAATAACACATGGTGGATAAATACAATGACATTGTAGTTATGCGCCTACAGACTCTATTTCAGGCATGTATCCCTCTCTGAGACTCCTCTCCAGCTTTCGGATCTCATCAATGCTTGAAGCTTTTGCAATGGCGGCTTTGACCTTCTCTGCATCCTCTTTCGACATAAGCCGTCCAGCTTTAATCGTTGGTGCAGCCTGCCGGGGCTCATCCATCATCAGTGCAGCTTTAGTGGCCTGTGTGTTCGAAACCGTCGTCGAGATGGTGGTCGCAAGCGCCGTAGGCAGATTTTCTGCTGTCACGAACAGCGACTTGCCCGCCTTTCGCTCCTACGTATCCGTGAGCAAGTTTGAATGGCTCATGCGGCTGAAACGCGCACCTTGTCCCGAATTCTCTGAAAATCCAAAACTCTTAGCCCAGGTATTCTCCAGGCAAGCCATTCGCGATACCATTTTTTTTCTCGCACGGGATTGCCGAGCAGCGAGAGATATTTGAGGTTTTTGAGTTCTTTGAGTGGCTCCAGATCACCCAGTTCGGCAATGTTGTTGTTTGTGAGTACGAGGGTTGTCAAATGAGGGATAGATAGGTGAATGGAGGGTGAAATGGCAGCTACTCTGTTGTTGGACATAAGGAGCGTGTGCAGACGCTTGAGCAGAGGAAAGTTGCCCAGGGTGACGACGGAGTTGTCTGTCATGTCGATAGAATCGTGCTGATCCTGCAAGTGGTCTTACTTGGTGAAAAAGGCGAACAGCAGCCAACGACACGTACCCGCGTTATACCAAGATTTTCGATGGCCGGAATCTTGTATCCTGTAAAGAATTGAGCGCCAAAAAAAGAGAATAACAGAGGACCGTACCACGTAGGTCGAGCTGCCGTTCTTTGCATGGATTGAGCGCCGAGGACGCCTGGGCAAGGAGCTCTGGGGTTAGCTTCATGGCGGCTAAGCGAAAGAGGCAGGAACGCGTCCGTTGGCCATGCTCGATTTGGATGCAAAGGGGCTTGCCTCTTCCTTCCACCACCATGAAGGCCCTTCACCAGCGTCTGCAGTTGTCCGTTTTTTTCTTCATTCTCTGCGTTTCTCTGCGCTCACTCGCTGCAGGTTCCTTGAAGGCAGCGATGCGTATATCTTTGTGCCCATTGGAGAGTCCGTCAATGTACAGTCCCTGACTATCGACCGTGCTACCGGAGAGATGCTACTCAACCGTGAGCTTTACATTTGCCATTGCTGTAACAGTCTGTCTCATGAGGTGTAGCGCCGAATATGCCTGTACCACCTACAGCTCATCGGTCGGGAAGACCAGTATACGGTATCTTGGGCACGATAGCCCTGTCCATGTGTAGGCGGCTTCTTTAACTCAGTTACATTCTGGCTGACTTTGTCATCAGCCGAGTATGTGGTCATTATCACAGGCCGGGAACCGCGCGGACGAATCGCTGGTCAGGATGTTTACCGAGCCACGGATTTCGACATGCTCCCACTGAATCCAAACATCACTGTTCAGCACCCGCCACATCCAGTTGAAGGACATCTATTGGCTCTTCTACGATCTCATCTCTATGGCGGTGTATTTCTTTTCAGCTATGGTTGGGATTTGACCAGAAGGCTGCAACTTCAGTGGGAACACCGAGAGCATGACGCCAACAAGGCATTTTGGGAAGTGGTATGTCTTCATTGATTGTGTGTGCTTCTGCTCGTTGAAATACCACCTAGGCAGACGATAGATTCTTTTGGAATAGGTGTGCTATGGTCTGTGTACACAGCGCAAATGTCCTGAATGATGTATAGATTCCTTCAAACACGTCTCATAGACGCCAACGTGAAGCAAGACGTAAGTCACCTCCTCGTTGCCTTTACCGGCTTGTTAATAGACCATGAACATTAGCTTGGTGCTTTCATCCTTCCTGTCTTGTATGGAAGTGAGTGACACTGTTCCAGGGCGAGGGCCGCGGCTTAATTCTCCTAGCGTTTGACATTCGGCCTGCCTTCGTGCAAGGACGACACATGCAGCTCGCACTTATTAGTCGACGGTCCCGTTTCCGTGCAGGTACACGTTATTTCCGTCGTGGCGTTGATAATGAAGGCCACGTCGCGAATTTTAATGAGACGGAACAAATTCTCCTCGTCGAAGCCCAAAACTCCGCCGCAGCACCCCGTTCCGCCGATGAATTTGCCGCGCAACTCAGTTTTGTGCAAATTAGAGGCAGCGTGCCCGTGTTTTGGGCGGAGGTCAACACCCTGCGGTACAAACCCGACTTGCAGATTATGGACCTGGAGGATACCGTAGGTTGATCAAAGCTCTATGGACGCTCGTTGACAAGATTCGCTATGTAGCCCGAGGTTATGAAGATGCACCTTTTGGAACAAGTCTCTCTCTATGGAGATCAAACCCTGGTCAATCTCGTGAATCACAAGGGTCACGAAGGGCCAGTAAAAGAGGCCTATGAACGATATATCGCTCAGGTGATCTTAATCCTCCCAGCCTGATATGCAGCATTTAACAGTGTTTAGATCAATCTTCCCCAAGTTCGTTACGAGTATTTCGATTTTCATAACGAGTGCAAGAATATGCGCTGGGATCGCATCAGTGTACTCATTGACAAAGTGCAAGATGACCTTGTGCGTCAATCGTCAGTGCATCAATATCCTTGGCCACGCTCTGCCTGACAGGTAACCTAGGTACTTCCACGTTAACGCTACTGAAAGCCAGCCACACAAACTTCAATCGGGTACTGTGCGTACCAATTGTATGGACAACCTTGACCGGACCAATGTCGTCCAAGCTGCGTTGGCAAAGTGGACATTGAATCAGCAGCTGATATCACTGGGAATCCTTTCTCCTGGCGGCTCCATCGACGAGTACCCAGCCCTTAGTGCCGATTTCCGGGAGAGTAAGTTGTCGCTCATTTATTTTCAATTTCACAACCAGTTAACCGACTTGACACCAGTGTGGGCAGATCATGCTGATGCCATCGCCAAGGCATATGGGGGATCGGGTGCCCTGAAGTCTGATTTCACAAGGACAGCTCAACGAACTAAGAAGGGTCTCCTTGAAGATGGTGTCAAGGGCGCTGTACGGTACCTCAAAAATAACTACTTTGACGGTGCTAGACAGGTAAGTCGAGACACATATACTCATATAGTATTGACGTTCTTCTAGGACGCTTTCGATTTAGTGACAGGGACATGGATTCCCAGAAAGAGTCCCTCGTCGTCCTTATTCTTGGTCACTGATTCACGCCCCTTGATAACGCGTTCTGTAAGTTTTCTGCTTTCACTGATTCTGTGCGTTTCTCATCGTCTTCCTTGACAGATGCCTGCGATTGCATCTTTCTCCGTGTTCATGATCTGTGCAGGGTTAACATTGCCTCGGACCTCTGGTTTGTTCATTACATCATGATCAAAAAAAAAATTTACTGATCACCCCTTCTTAGAGTATTCGTTGTTCTATTATTTTCTGCTCTGGGTTATATTATTGACCGTAGCTTTCGTTTACATGGTTGTTAACGGCATTGATTTTGTGTCATGGCCAAAGTTGATACCTCCCACTGACATTATTTACTATAATGGTCCTGGATTCCGCTCTGCGCGCAATGGTATGGGGCTTGGTGGTGGAAAGGATGTGAAGGCCAGTCTGGGGAAAAGCACAAAGTGGTTGAATGGTGGGAGATTACGCAGAGGGACAGTCAGCGTGGAAGACGGGGAAATCAAAAAGCGAGTTGATTGACGACTTGTAGATACCCTGTCGTGTCTGAATTTTATTTACCGGTAGACTGGAATGGATGGTGGAACCGTAATACCTAGTCGCTTTGCTGACGATCTGGAAGGGGGTTGTCCAAATCAAGAACAAGGGATGATCATCACCGCCGCGGAGTTGTAATTTTCACAGGTTGCAAATTTTCTCTTGGTAACACCATCCACCTCTCTTGCACCGCGCCATCATGTCCAAAGGAACCAAACGCGCCTCGCCTGGTGCTACTGAAGAAAAAGAGAACCCTCTGCAAGGCATCGAGCTCAGCGACGAAGATGCGCAAAAATTGAACGATATCCAGAAGGATACGCAGCGGATAGAGATCTGGGTTGGTGAGTCTAGCGTGTGTGCTATTCACGTCTTCGTTTTCTCATTGCCTTGATGCAGAACGCGAAACGGCGAAAAGGCAGGTGCCCCTCTGGGAGAAACGCCGCGATACTCTCAAGTCCATCCCGAAATTCTGGCCCGTGGCTCTGATGAACCATGTTGGGTTCGGCGTCCACGTCCAGCACAACGCGGACCAGCTTGCTCTCACTTATCTTGAGGACGTCTGGCTTACACGAGACCCCCAGGAGTTTCGTGCCTTCACCCTCGAATTCGTAAGCGCCCGTCTGTACTGAGCTGTTGCCAAACCATTTTGACGAGTCGTCCTGCAGTTCTTCAAGGAAAATCCCCACTTCACCGACAAGGTGTTAAAGAAGGAATATAAATATGTTACCCCCCCTCCTGTGGCGGATGACAAGCCGGACGAAAATGGTATCACTGAGACCATGCTCGACTTTTCATGGGAACGTGACATCGAGCCTTCGGTATGACTTACTGACTTGTATCATCGTAGTTTTATGTGTGCTTACTCGGTTTTAGACAATCAAAATCAACTGGAAGGACTCTGCCAGAGCACTGACCAAGCTGTACCCTCGCGAGCCTGGCCCAGAGCCTGACGACGACCCCGTTGACCCGGGCAGCTTCTTCAACTTCTTCGAACTCAAGTCGGATCCGTATGAAGTCAGTTCCACCTGGTAGCCAATGCGTCCGAATACTGATTCTTGTCCCCTCAGATCGGGCTTACGATTGCTAACGAGGTGTTCCCGGAAGCCGTCAATTACTTCTTGGATCAAGGCAATGACGATGACATTGATTCAGACGACTCTGACGACGAAGATGATGATGACGATGCTGAGGAAATTGACCTCGAGAAGCCCCGCAAAAAGCAGAAGGTGTAAGGAGTTGGTGGCGCACTGGTCCTATTATGGAAGCGGTAATTACTGACACGACGCTACCCGTCGATGCTTACTACGATGATACTACAGCACATTGAAATATTGGTTGCGATATGTTACCCGAATGACCAACTGAAGCGAAGCACATGAAGTAATATTAATAACGGAGCACACGAAGCATACAGACTAAGATGCCGTTTTCTTTTGATGGTCATATATTCTCCCTCGTCGCTGGCGATGTTATCCATATGATCGCAGCTAACGGTAGGCTCGATTAGTCCACAGGCGGGGAGCGCCATTAGGACCGCCGCTCCAGCACCACCGTAATTCCGCTCCAATTCAGTCACGACCACGTTACTACTGGTGCCGCTGCGACTACGGACTGAGTACCTGAAATTGCCAATTGATCCCGCGTTTACGGGGTCCATCTCGAGGAGCGTAGAGCCCCGTTTGGCATCTCATCCCCCGCGGACTCTCGGGCATTGCACACATCTCAGTTAGACTTGACAAGCGTCGTGCTGGCCAGAGGCAATCAGACTCAACAACTCCTGCCTAAAGCGCCTAAAGCGCCGGCGCTTGTGCCAACCAATATTATGGTGGCTGCCCAAGTTCTGGTGCGATGGGGAACAGAATCTCCCTGGCAGAAAGAATACGAGTATTGATGAGCTTACTGCAAAGCCAAAGCACGCCATAGATAGTTTCGATCTTATATATAAGCGACGTCGCTTTATTTGACAGCAATGCGAACTTCAGGAGGTCGGTTTATGGCTTTGACTGTTCCCCACGAAGCAGTCCCGGCGTCGTTTGATCAGTCGATCAAAACCATCCTTTTTTTCAGGCTTAAATTTTTACCATCAAGTCGCGGGTTTGACAGGAGTTAGTTGGCGGGTTCACAGCCGAAGTATCTTTTTTTTTTCTCATCAAAAAATTACCATTGCAATTAGGTGTAACATTCAAGCTTCAGCGTAATCTCAAATCACTCGACAGAAGTAAAGCGACTGTATGATATACGAGTCTGTCTTGAAATGATAGTTACAGGCCGTAATAAGGCAACCCCGTAAAAGACATAAGGTAGTCCAAGGCGTACACAATAGAAACAAAAGTAATAGTAAAGGGCACATTGTCTAGAATGGTATGGTATAATGGAAGGGTAAAAAAGACAACAAGCAATGAGCCATCCGAAAGCCCCAGAGTAACACATATAACAATTAAAAAATAAGAGAACGAGAAGAACCGAAGATAATGTATAAGATAAAGCACACCAATGAAGGTGACCTCCAATCTAAACCTGACACGCGAATCACTTACAACCTCACCAAGATCCAGCAATCTCGTCACCTTCTACAACGTCTAACCACCGGTGATCTATCATATCCCTGGCATGACTACGCTGCTTCATGTCGACGATCAGCATAGGCTCAAGGAAATCACACAGAAGGGTCGCGTCCCGCTCTGTATAAAGGTATTTCTCCATCATGACACGCTTTAACGGCCATGGCTTCAAAGACCTGATATATCGTAATGCACCTGATACCAGCATTAATCTTTACCAATGAAACCTGAAGGCCGGATAACATACCCGTGTGATCGAACAACTCGCGACTATACTTGCCGCCCATCTTTGCTTCCAAAGGAAAATCGCCCAAGAGTTCGATTATCTGAGCCATATGATCATCATCCTTGGTAAACAACTCGCCTTGACCTTGAGGATCAAAGAGATATTCAGCCGTCAAAAGCTCAAACACCTGCACCAACGGTTAATCAGAAACCTCAAATAAGACGAAGGACACTTACCACACAAGCTACGCTCCATATATCAGCAGTAACATCCCAATCTTTCCGTCCAAGAATCGCTTCTGGGGCTCTGTATTGCCGTGTTTGTATATCCTCTGTATAGTGCTTCTTGGACGGGGTCGCATTTCCTAAGTCTGCGATCTTTATTGATAATGGAGGTGGAAGAGGAGATGAATTGGATGGATGTACTGAAGGAATGTCCATAGGCTGAGGAGCTTGGGACGTTTCTATGCGAGGCGGCGATGAAGGAATCTGAGTAGAAAGTGAAGTTGCAGAACTGGGTGTCGGGGGAGGCGCGGCGGGAGAAGCTAGAGGCGTGACATCGGTAAACAATGTTGAGATAGGTGGAGGTGAGGGTTTCTTTATTGATGGAGCTTCATCTAAGTCGGATACAATAGAAGACGAAGTAGCTTTACTGCGACGTGGGGCAGTCTGAGAGAGAAGGGAGGGTCCGGTGAGTTTGTTAATCACGGGCCGAAGTAGGGGTAAGGAGTCGCTGTCACGGGAAACGACAGAAGGGAGCGGTAAATAGTTCGAAGAATCTCTTGTATCGGAAGAGATAAGAGACAATTCAGATTCATCACCATGTATTGTGCCAGTTGGTGAAGGTCGAACTATGGTGGCCGTGTTGGAAGAGCTACATGACTTGGTACTGGGTGTCCCCCGACTTGTGCTTGATGATGACAAATGGAAATAGTCTCCTCGTTCTTCCTGCCCATCTGCCATGACTGAAGTCGATACCACAACAGCGGGAGCAGGAGCTGATAGCCCGGGATCTTTCCAAGACCCAGAGACAGAGATGCCTGAATTCGACCGTGAATGGCCACGTCCAGATGCCGTATGGGAGAAGCCGGTACTTGACGTTGATGATTTGAATGATGACGAGAGTGAAAAAGACGCCTTCTCTTTCCATGGACCAGCATACATGCCCAGTTTGTCTTTCCATGACGACAGGGGGCTGTCGACAGCATTTGCACCTTTGTCGCATCCTGCTGTAGGAACACCATGAATAATGTCCTGACATTCCCCATCGCTGTCTTCTGCGGGAGAAACGTCGACCTTGACACGTTGTTTCTGTCCTAGCAGACCGAGGGCAGCAGCACCGATAGAATGTGACAAGGAAGTTGGTGGTGTACTGATAATACTGCAGGACACTCCGCCAGTCGAACCCGAGGCGGAGGTTGAAGCTATTGATGATGACGAAGAGGAGGTAGAAGGGGAAGTGGGTACGGGATTAGGGTTCTGGGACGCGGTGGTCAATTTGCTTCCGTTCGGATCATCAGGGGGGTTGGTCGGTGCGGTTGCAGATAGTCCGCTAGGAACCTTCGGAGCGCTCTTCGTGAAACCGGGACCGTTGCGGAGATCAGCAGACCGCTGTGCAAGTAGTGACGGACCGGCAAAGCTTCCATTGGCACTATTGATGCCGCTCCCGCTACCGGCTTGGCAACTGTTTAGTGCGCCAAAGCTCATGCTCAATCCACGGATACCAGCGCTCCGTGAGGGACTTGAAAGAGGCTGTGAGTCAAATATCTGGACGGAGCGACGGGTAGACCGTTGATTTCGTATGGCAAAACCCGAGCGGATATTAGACGGTAGAGGGACACCGACCCGACGAGAGGTCGGGGAGGGAGATTGAGATAATTCGGTGGAGATGTGGGCTTCAATGTCGGGAATAGAAATTACTATAAGGGTTTAAATCAGTATCTCGATGATAACAGTGACTCGTTAGAGGAGCTACTTACGAATATTCTCCGGTTTAATGTCGGTGTGAACCAAGTCGCATTCATCATGAAGATATTGGAGACCGAGCAGAGTTTGCTTGGCGATGACCTTGACGAGGGCCCGTGCTACTCCATGCTGCTTGTTACGTTCTATCAACGCCAGCAAGTTCTCGCCAAGAGGCTCAAATACAATGCAGATATGGGAGGCCTCGGGTCCTTGGTGTGAAAAAGAGTCGAGAAAGGAGACAATGTGCTGGCGGCCTGCATGAGCGGGTGAAAACGATGCGACCCGAGAAAGGAGTTTAATCTCGTCTCTCGCTGTTTCTGCGTATCGCCCAGCAGACTTGACAACCTTGAGAGCCGAATGACGGTGAAGACTGCAAGAGAAAGCGGTAACCAAAGAGCAAACTAAGCGTGATAGAAATACTTACTGGGTGTCTTTTACGAGCCATACAGTCGAGAAATGACCCCATCTGTCGATTGCGCGAGATTAGGAAAACTGAAAAGGAGCCAGGGTAAAGAGTACGAACCCAAGCTTCCTGATAACCTTGTACCTATTATTCTTGAAGGTGTCGCTGAGTTTGACAGGTAAATATCCTCCTGCATTGTAATCTGCTGGGCTCTCCTCATCCTTGCACGAGGGCTCCTCTACGGGAAGGATTTTGGGGCCAGCAGAGGTCTCGACGTATGAATATCTGGCTGGAGGCTGCTGTGGAGCCATCGACAGCACAGAGGAGAGAGCCGATAGAAATGAGAGACGGAGGGTAGAGTGAGACGGACGGAGAGGATGTTGAGCGGTGGCGTATTCTCGGAACAGAAGGTCTGTGATTGGCGGCATTTTCCGGCACTGCACTGCCACAGGAGTATCCCTGCGCCAACGAAATATTGACTCGACATCTGCCGCTTGCAATTGTCTTTATTGATTTTTGTGGAATGTTCTGGGACGTGCTGGTGCCGCCTTAATAGAGCCAGCAGCTCAGGTTGCACCTGAATATTGTGCTGGTGGCAACAGAGTGATATTGCTCTTATCTCTACAGTTGATAACTACTCTCAGGGTAGCCCTCGTGTCCGGTTTATCGCAACCTATCATATGGACGTCATCATCTCATGGTGGCAATCTCTGCCAGCGCTTAGTTGTCTACTGTTGCCAAACGCCACTGTGGCGGCGATGCCGAGCGTGAAAACGGTTACCCTTGCTCCACCTTTTTCGTTATTGTCCTCAAGAATGCTGGCGGTACAGGGCGTTATCAGTGCCTTGGACTCGACGATGTGTCCGACGAACAAGACGCGCATCGACGTCGGCTCTCGAGCCGGCGGTTCGTAACCACGTGCATCAGCAGTGCTTCTCTGTTTTAAGTCATTACGATCATCATTATCGTGAGCGGTATTCCTACGATGTCGCCGACATCCAAGAGACCGGACATGGCGCCCCAGGAGTTCATTGGCGCGGTCGAGGACCACTGGGACATGTACAGGTGAGCATCTCGCCCGTGTACCTTGGCACTGGCTCATTTCGCTCGTAGTGATCGTTCTGAGGACTACACCATCGGTTCTCCAATAGGATTTGGCGCATCTTCGATTGTCTATTCAGCAAAATACAAGCCTCAAGGATCCTCGTCTGCAATGCCATGCGCCCTCAAAGTTCTGGATCTTGACTCGCTTCCCCCTCATTCGCTGTCACTTCTGCAGCGCGAGACAACTCTGATGTCCCTGTCCAAGCATCCAAATGTTCTTCGTGTCCGTGGTTCGTGGATGGACGGCCACAAGCTCTTCATCGCATTGCGGCTCATGAATAAAGGCAGTGCCGCCGATGTTATGCACTATAGCTGGCCTGCTGGTTTGGAGGAAGACGTTATCCGTTGCATCCTTCGTCAAGCTCTCCTGGGTCTCAAGTGCCGCTTCGCTCTTACTGGTATCCCGTAGATCACTTACTCTTCGCCTTAGCTATCTTCACATCAATGGATTCATCCATCGCGACGTCAAGGCAGCAAATCTATTAATCGACGACGATGGAACGGTCCTTTTAGGTGATCTCGGTGTCGCCGCAAACCTCGCTGAGGACACTTCTCCCAGCACTTCGAAATTACAGACCGTGGCCTCACGCTATATGGCCTCTCCGCGTCAGCAGAATAGTTCTCATGATAGTCAAGGCAGTGCGGCGTCAGGACACAGTTCCTATGGCTCCATCAGACGTGTCGTACTTGTCGAACCTACCGCAACACACTCAAGACCAAAGATAGGAAAACGGAAGTCTTTCGTTGGTACAGTACGTGCAAGATATCTTTAGCTGTATCTTTACTTCATGAGCCACTAGCCATGCTGGATGGCGCCCGAACTGATTCAGGGGAAGAACTATGACTCTTCTGCGGATATATGGAGCTTTGGTATCACCGCCCTCGAACTTACCCAGGGCCGGCCACCCAGGTCCCGGGAGTCACCTCAAAAAGTATTGTTGAAAACGTGCGTGTATATCATTTCATCCTTCAGTATCCTCATTTCTGTGGGAGTATAGCATTCAAGAAGCACCTCCAACACTGGATAGGGATGGCGGTACATACAAGTACTCCCGCGCTTTCCAAGAGATGCTGGAAAGCTGTCTCGTCAAAGACCCGTCACAACGGTGTGTTTGTAAGCTTCAACGGCATTTTTCATTCACTCATTACTTCCTAGGCCAACTGCGGAACAGCTCCTTCAAACACAGTTCTTCAAAGGGGCAAAGAAGCCGTCCTACCTGATCGCTACTATACTGAGCAAGTTTATCGTCCTTTATTATTCAATATGCGTCTGACAGCATTCTTCCAGAGAATCTACCGCCTCTGGCCCATCGGCAAGAACGTCGGGTAATCTCAAGCACCCAAACTCATCGTTCTATTGATTCTTGGGATTTTGCCACTACCATCCACTCTCTTGGAAGCGTTCCGCGCCGTTATCTACCTGATGAGTCAGATAACCAAGGAAACAATGTCGTTTTTGAAATGGAGGATGAAGGGGATCGAGAAAGCGGGAGAAGCAGCAGAAGAAGCAGTCACTCTGGTGCGGACGAACCAGAACGTCTGGTACTCATAGACGACGAACCAGAACCACCAGAACCCGAAAGCGATATGGCACAATCTCTCGCGTCTTCTTCGCACTTCGGATCGGATTTCCAAGGTGCCAGTAACAACACCTCTCCCGAGATCGGGCTTTCTACGTCGCCGTTGTTTGTTCACGGGGACGCGGAACCGAAGACTAGCCAGCCAGTCAAAGAGATATCTCCACCTATCTTCACCGCTATCATACCGCCGTCGTCGGTGCCCGTCAAGTCCAAACTGGACATATCTACTTCGCCGCCACAACGCGGGCTTTGGAAGAAGATCAAGACAAATATAAGGCGGTCATCATCACTTATAATGGTGCAAAAGAATCTAAAGGTTTGATGCCTTGCTTGCCATGCTTTTGCTTTCATGCACCCATGCTTCTCTTATCAGGAAGACCGTAGCTAGGAAAGGCGAACTAACGACTAGATTTCATTCATCGTGTGTAACATCTATTTGGAAGGCATTCTAATCTATTCTTTGCTGCATAATTCTTTCGATACCTTTTTGTAGTACTTTATTTATCGCATAACGCAAAGAGACGTTTAGATAGCACCGCATGGCTACTGTAGATATTTAGATAACATACTAATTATGTGAATGGTTCATTCGAACGTCGAGTTCAAAAACTGTAGAAGATCCTTCCTATTAGCTTCCCGTTCGTCGTCCCCCTTCTCTTTTCTGACTTTCAACTTGATCTTGGGAACATGAATGAGATTGAACAGGCGCTAAGAAGAATGAAGGAAAACCTTTTTGCCCGTGAGGACACTTCTCCGTTCCTCCTTGTCTTTGTCCTTCTTTCTATCCTTTCCTTTGCCTTTCCTTTGTTTCCTGTCCTGTTCATAGTCTCTGTCCTTGTGCTTTCGCGAATCCTTATCCTTCCTGGGACGAGGTGACCTAGAGCGTGAACTACGCCTGCGTTTCTTGTGGTCGTCGCTCAAGAAGGAAGAGTATGATTCGGATGAACGACTGCGTCGACGATGTTCATGCTCCTATAATGACAAAAGTTTCCACTTTGAAGGTCAAAACAATGTTTCTCCAGATGAGCCGATAGGACGATGACGCACAGCTCGATTAGACGTCCGCTTGACAAGAGCGCGTCAGAACCCACACGGAAGAAACGAGCTTGCACATGCTCACAGAGGAATCTCTATGGTGCTTAGATATATCTTTGGAATAACGGTCTCGACCTCTCATGTTACGGTCACCTTCGGGAGACTTCGCTGGTACGGCATATCTGCGTTGACTGCCTTCCCCTCGTGGTTGACGTCGAGAGTGCGTAGCGTGTGCCTCATCATCGGATGTATAATATCGCCTTTCCTTATCTCTTCCTAGAGACCTGGAGCGGGAGCGTTCTTTGAGCATGTAGGATTGCCAGGTAAATAACGTTGAGGGTCATGCGCAAAGGTTCATCAGGTCGGATGTGAGCACTCATCATGCATCTCATATAAAACCTCTCACCATTTCTATGATACTCCTTCGTGTTGTGCTCGTCATGACGGCCTTGACGCATCGTGGTGGTAGTGGCGAAAGACAATGATCACCGGATGTGGTTGCTCATCACACGTTTTTATACACCGGTAAACTACCGGTTAGTGACCGAATTGACCTCTGTCGGGAGGGTTTCCTTCCAGGTAAATACATATTAGTATGATAACGTTCACAAAATGAAAACAGCCCTCAAAGAAGGAAAAATATGACCGACGTAGGGGTCGAACCTACAATCTCCTGATAGCAACAGAGCCAAACATCCCCTATCGTAGTCAGACGCGATGCCATTTCGCCAGACGGCCACGTACATGTGCTCTGTATTAAGCTAGTCGTCATAAAGATTCTTCACTAGGTAGACATTCCCAGACCTACGTTACAATGTACCGGCACAGTTTCTTTCCAATTTCCTATCCCGCTCCCTATTGACTTCATTACATGGGTATGTCTCCATCCATAGAGTCTTCCATTAGTTGGAATGGCCTGTCATCGAAGACCTCACCTTCAAAGTTCACCCAGGAACCTGTCAACTTCAGCTTCAACTTCAACTTCATCGACACCATCAGCATTGCCCTGGGAACACACATATGTCCCGGTCGGTGTAACGATACAATTTTGCTATTCGGAAAAGTCGTAAGGCGATGAGTGTGATAATGATTTCTACGAGTCTAACTGAGCTCAATGCCACTCTGCCATCGGCATTCTGCCCATAGGTCTTCGGCGGGCCCCCATCTTGTCTTCTCGACTGGCTGTGATTACGAGGTGTTTATCAACGAGCTAAAATCCAAAAGGTCATTCAGACTGAAATCGGTGAAGCATGGTGTTGGCCGCACATCATTCAAAATGCTAGTTGATTTGGTCAGAGATGACAAAAAAGCTGTGATCTGAACATCTTCGTATTCCTATTCCAATCCCACTGTCAGCGATGTAAAAGCAGAGTATAGCAGAATCTCCAACCGTATCAAATTCCTCGCGGAATGCTTTATTCTCTGTTGCAGGAAGTGAGGCTACTAACGCTGAGATGGATCGAAGAATAGCTTGATCCTTAGGCGCTGTACCTGGGCAGGAATGCACTTAATAAGAGAAAGCACCAACGAGCATCACCCTACCGGCTAAAGCTTCTGTAACGTAATGAACCAAAATGACGATTCTGTCATGGAGCATTTTGACAGCCGCTCGTTGCGTTTGCAGATGCGATTCCACTACAGAGGATTTCAATATTAGAGAGCTGACATAGGGAACAAAAACATACAACTCGTGCCACTACCGCCACCGCGTGCAGTCCAGTCGACAGCGATCCGTTCGGCTTCACCTGTCTCTACATTGTACGACGCCTCAACGAAGACCGGACGAGACAGACGATCCCTAATCTCAATCGTTGGCTCGTAGGCTTTGAAAGGAAGTGTTTGATTGCCATCGGAGCCTGTGGAAATGTTACTCGACGATTGAAGGAGTAGGAGAAGAGGTGTCGAGCAGTATCCTGTGAACTGTTACCTTCATAAGATAAGTGTAAGCCGAAGGATCAAGTTACGTACTTGTGAATGAAGTGCGATGTGACGCGAAGATGGTCCAGGAGCCACTGTGTACCAGCCGATGAATTCCAAGGAGGGAAAGACTTGCTTGTCTATAACACGCATTTAATCAATGATGCATACTGTTAAATGAGGCCCACGTACACTGGTCACGTCGCGATACCAAGAAAGAATGATCCACTGTAGCACCATCCTCTTCCACAGCCAATTCAAACGTATTCACGATCTCCACATCTCTCCCGGTCTGAGTGCCCAGCAGAGCTCCAAGGACTGAAACAAAGTTCGAGTATATTCCCGCAACATCGAGGTGAGACATATGACTCACTGAATGGAGTGGAGGTGTTTGTTTGCAGTTTCCGTCGCGTCAAATGTTCAGAAATATTCAGAATCGGTAAGGGATGCCTAAGAGACAAGATCAATGATGGAAAGCGTAAGTCAAAACTGTATTTACAAAGATATCGATAGACCCGATGTCGTTGTCGATGGGAGTACCACCGAGATTTCGTCTGTATCCATGGCACTCATCGTCGTCAATGATAATGAGGGTTGGTCTACGAGACGTAAGAAATGTACTTCTAATGTCTTGGATGTACGGTTGTGTGGTATACCAGCCCCTCGCGCATTTTGCGTGGCCCGCCTAGCTCAATCGGATAGAGCGTCAGACTCTTATGACTTTTAGGCGGATCTGAAGGCTGCGAGTTCGACCCTCGCGGTGGGCTAGAACTGTTTTTGGAAATTGTGCAGCTTCTTCTAGTAACATCGACGATCGTCGCCGGTCGGAGCTAGGGCTGCACACGAAACCTCCGCGGGGGGGGGGTTGGTTTTGATACCGTTTTGTACCCACCCTCCCTGGGGGTTTCTTACCGGTCACGGGACTCATTCACGTGTCCTTCGCAGAGCCATTTTCCCAAATTCTTCTGTACGACGCCGTGACGCTACGCTGCCCCATTGTCGTACCTCAAATACTCATGAATTCTGTCCCAATACCCATCAGAATTCTCCGGCTACGTCTTCTTACTTCTTACTGCTCTGCGAAGTGAAATCACAAGAACATTAGTGGTAATATTGTCAGGTGGTCGGTAAGTTACCTCAATGAAATATGCTCCACTGACCTGTGGTTTCTTACCAGTTTCTTACCGGTAACTTACCGGTCCGAAACCGGGGTGTATCAAAACTGGGGGTTTCGTGCGCAACCCTAGTCGGAGCCTGGACTGTGGAGGACCGACGACGGACGTTGTCCGGACCCCTCCCCTGTCCAGAGAATTTTAAATTCAGCTCAGCAGCTGGATTTAAGGCTGCTGCTCTGTACATTGTACGGGTGACAGTGGTTAGGGAAGCGGTTAAAACTCGCAGGGAGGAGGTTGCTGTTTTTTTTTTTACCGACTACGGGCTTCATTGCGTATTCTTGCATTTACTGTTCTGAAACATAACGAAGTTATCGGTTGAATAGGCTTCTTAACGAGTTCCCGTAACGTAAAGTGCCTTTCCTGCTGAACATTCAGAATATGCTGTTAGAAGTCAAATTTTGCGTTACGCTCTTCGACATTATGTAGTCGTTGACTGAGTCGGTTTCCGTCGGTGCTCTCAGGTCCTAAAACTAGCGGCAACCACTGTTGAATACTACAGAACGGACTGAGTTATCGTTCTTTAGAGAACTGCGCCAATTGAATCCGTAGTGCGATACAAACAACACAAATAGTACACAAGAAATAAATTAACCATACACCCGATCTACTTGATCATGCCACAACATCAAGTTATACTCTAACCCTGTACGAAGTAACATCAGTATCAGGGATGAACATATAATAACGCTACGCACCTATGGACGACCTTTTTCTGTGAACACGAAGAAACCTGTTAGACTTAATATGAATGGCAATGTTTGACACCTACCTGTCCGGAAAACCGAATCACCTCCCGCTTCTCAAGGATATACAGCGTCCTCTCAAGTGCATGGCTAGAGTACCCCTGCTGCGTGACGAACTCCTTGATGAGACTCTGATAGCTAGTTCGCCACCCGACAGGTAGACGTCTCCTCAGCTCCTTCTCTATACGCGTCATCTCTTCATTTAGACTTCCTCGCGAAAGGCCATCGGCAGAACCTGCGGACACGGCATCCATGGTAGAGAACTTGAACAGCCGTATAGCCTCTTCTACGTGGTGGTTTTGCACAACAGGTGCGAGTGTCATCTTCGCCAAGGACTCTGATATACGGATTATGGCTTCCAGTTGACGGACGGTGATAGGTATGGAGCTTCGCTCGTCATTATCTTGTTCCACCTGCTGGACCTGTTTCCGTAGACTAACGAAATGACTGCTGAGCATCTCCTGGGCTTCCGGAGATAGTCTGGGGGCACATTTCCTGCAAAGGTTTCAATGATAACATAGATGCGCAGACAATATATCTCACTGTTTGCAATAGGCAATATACCGCTTCATTTTGTCCAAAGGTAATTCTCCTTCACCATTCTCGTCTGTGAGGTGGTTAGGTCTGTTCATGTGAACATTCAGGACGTGTTTGGCGATAGTCTGCAGAATATATATGAGAACTATAAGGATTACCGCAAAATTCGAGCTGACCTTATCTCTGGTCTCGTCATGTTCATCTTTCACAATGAAGATCATATCGAATCGAGAAAGGATAGTAGTTTGAAAATCAATGTTCTTCAGAGAGATATTCCAGCTCCATCTCATGTCCAATGAAGAAAGAAACACACCTCGCCCGGACTGCGTCCTTCGTCGTAACGACCAAAGACCGGATTAGCCGCCGCAAGGACACTGGTACGCGTGTTCAGCACCGTAGTGATTCCGGCCTTGGCAATAGATATGGTTTGTTGTTCCATGGCTTCGTGGATTGCAACACGATCCTCATCCCGCATCTTGTCAAACTCATCGATACACACAACTCCTGTGTCCGCGAGGACCATAGCACCTCCTTCGAGATAAAATTCTCTCTACACCGTCATTACTCTATCAGCCAAACTTTGGGATAGCAAGCAGGTACGCACCGAAACTGTATCTCTTTGTACTGAAGCTGTCAGACCAGCAGCACTAGAACCCTTTCCAGATGTGTATACAGCGATGGGTGCCACCTTTTCAACAAACTTGAGCAGTTGGCTCTTTGCGGTACCAGGATCGCCAAGAAGCAAGACATTTATATCGCCACGAAGTCGCATACCGTCTGGTAGAGCTTTCTTGGACCCTCCGAATAAGAGGCAGGTGATGGCCTTCTTGATGTCTGCCACGATATTAGTATATGAGAGCTTTCAAGACTATAGGTTGCAACATACCAAGACTCCCGTAGATGCTGGGTCCAACACTCTTAGCAAACCGTTCGTAAAAACCCTCACTCCGCGCCATTTCATTAAATTCCTCTTCCTCCTCTGGGGAGAACTGAACACCAAACGGGTTGGAACCACCTGAACCAGCGGCAGAAGGGGAAGACATTTCGAGGTGGACAACACGGAGGTATGGTTTTCGAGTAGCTGCAGCACCAGCAGATTTCTAGTATGACGTTAGAAGTTATGCACATGCAAGGGATCAAGGACCTACATCCCGCGCAGCTTGGAAGGTCGAGTATATGCCGGTAACAATAACTCTCGAACCCGGCACAACTTGCCCTGTCAGGTATCTGTCCGCTGAGAGGAGCATATGCTTCGGCAGGTCACCAACGGGCACCATGTCCGGTGCCTCTTGAAGTTTCAGTGTCTGCTGGTCAGCAAAGGTGGACTTTGAGTGGATGATGAGGTAGGGATCCAATGGGCAGTCTTTCTTCTGCCCGTCGAGTGGAGGCTCTTCGCACCGCCGAGGCAATCCAGATCCGGTTCCATACCCAAGGCCTCCAATTCCGCCAGGTGGGTATATAGTCTTGGCAGAACGACACGCGCGACACTGGATGTGTAGCTTCGTCGCCCTGGATGAAAGGACAGAGGCTGAGATGACTATTCCTGGGACCCTTACAAGCTTGTTGATGGTGTTAGCGGTGAGATCACGGAACTGGAGGAGGTTCAGGCCAGAGCGGAGAGTTATCTGGACTTTGTCGATAGACTCGGCGACTGCATTGATTGCTTCATCAGTGCCGGCGAGAGGATAGAGGATGGTTTTGGCGGCACGAGTAGCAGCATTTTCAAACTATACAAGCTAAGCGTAGATCAGAAACAGAAAGGTATCACGTACGAGTGGCAGGACATCTGCTGGTCTATCCTGAATTGCATGTGCCAGCTCGTCGTTGTAGAGGCTGACGTGCCTAAGGTCAACTTCCAGAACGTTCTGCTTCAAAAGCAGATTCCCGCGAAGCATGTCCCTTTACTAGAGTGAATCTCCAAAGACTTTGAGTAACAGCAGCTGACTGGCGCACCTGTAGATGAATTCTCCTCCGACGCGATACTGCAGCAAAAAGTCCAGTAGTAGTTTCTCCGTATCAGAAGCCGACTCTGGCGCAGTCGGTGGCGGCGGATCATGGACAGAGACGTTGTAGACATTGTTCGCGTCAAAGCCAGACATGATGGAGGTGGGTGACCAAACAGAAGATAAAAACGAATGGGCTCAGTGACAATAACGAGCTTTAGGGCAGGTCATTTCGTGATGCTTATGTCAGCAATAAGCCGTTTTTCAACACAGCCATCACATTTTGCCCTCGAACCCTGCTTCAATGTCTTGACCCCTTAGCGTCTGCAATACAGCATCCATAACTGTGTGGTATTTGAATCAAATCCAAAGGTTTAGCCTTGGGTCCCAGATTTCATCTCGGACCTGGCATATTCAATTCATGACAGTGGACATGCAAATGTTCCATTCCTACGCGGTTTCCTCTCCACTTCGATGTATACGACGAGAACGGTACCCTCTTGCATCATTGCCGATATTACTCCCTTCATGGTCTATCTACCGGCTATATCTCTCTACGCAACGATCGCCACCACTATCGTCGTTCTGTCTGTTAAGGGCTTAAGTTCGCTCTTTGGAACGGTTAAACCAACTCCTGGCGATAAATATGAGTGCACACTCTTGTGTTGGTATGTCTAGTCACAGCCTCTAGAGCGCACTGTCCGTGGATACCTTGTCACTGTCTTCATTACTTTCAGCATCCAATTCACGCCCTCCAATTATTATCTTTCCATTGTTTTCTCACAACCGAAAATTCCTGGCTTAAGCACGAGGCCAAGGTGTCCGACAACGTTTTCCTCAAACCTGCGTCGACACTTAACGTAGCGTTTCCCTCTCCTTCTGTCGAATGCACACTTCCGGATATTGTCTAGCTTACACTCAGGAAGAGCTGTCACCGGACTCTCGGTGCAGTGTGCGTGGCTCCGCCCATTCCTGCCAATTCTGCTCTCCTTGCAAGGATCATCATTCCAAGAAGTCTGTGGAAGGACAAAAGATGCTTAGCACATCTTAAAGAATTTTCGTATCTTCCTACTGATGGATGCCCTAGAAATGGACATAGAAAATCACTTAACTTGACACCGTCCCCCTGATCTAATATCTGAAAACCTCTTACGCGGGCTGCACAGAGCTCATATTGGGTTCATTCCCCTTCCGGCTAGCGCGAAAAAGATCGGTCCCAATTTCTGGGACCCGGGTATTTTGTGACTATCCAACTTACAAACATCATGGATGTGGCTAGTGCACTGTCCGGGGTGACAGTGAAGATCTACGTTAATGATATACGTACAATTTCGGATGGGCCTATGAGACGCGGAATCTCGCAAACAGTCTTTTCACACTGATCGGGGGTGTCGCCATTGGCCAAGGAAGTGTGGGCATGCTTTAATGGGGCCGTTGCAACAATTCAGGCTTCACTTTTGAAATCCGACGGCTTGATGGTAAATAGGTGATTAGTGCTGGTGCACCAGTACTTATGCGATCTCCCACCTTCCATATTCGTCTGGTAAACTCTAAAATATTATGATATATTAAATACTATTCCAGTACTCTTGTGGCCCGCCTAGCTCAATCGGATAGAGCGTCAGACTTTTACGGAGTCATCGGGCTGAAATAACATCTGAAGGCTGCGAGTTCGACCCTCGCGGTGGGCTATTAGTTTTTTCTAGTTGAACCCTCACTAACCTATTGTTGCCGAGAAGGAGACTTCAAGGAGTTTACTGTGATCTATGAAGCCTGTGTACAGAATTTTGACCGAAACCTCAACGTGTGAGGTGCTGTTTCTTACTGACGATCTTTTAAGGGGTGTTTTGTACCTTTACTTATCTAAATGACCGACGTGTTGCAACTATCTCTTTCGCGTTTTTTCCACCTGTTCTTTATCTTAGGAGCTTTCATCCATTTGACATTCATGAGTTTATCATGTAAATTATATGTACCGAATACATTTAGTTGTAGTGATTCTTATGCTTGACTGGCAGCCACATAAATATCTCGATAAAACTCTCTCCAGCAACAGGTAACTTAGATTTCTTGAGCCACGTGCTCAGGCAGGTCCTCGCCTGTTACCTATCAATCATGACCATTGCTGCGGATGAATTTCTACAGATCAGCAATAAACCTTTTTTATTGGCGTTATGCTGAGCTGATTTCAAAAAACTAATGTAGCGAAACGACAGACACGCCATGTAAATCTCATGCCAGGTAAATTACGTCGTTGAAAGCAAAGTTGCTGTTGAAAGTATCAGGCCTAGTTCCGGAATTTGCGCAGTTAACCGCCACGGGCGGCCAACGAACCTTGAAGCTTCATATTTTTGGGGGGTTTAAATTTTTGTGGCTTTAACAGCGGCTTTACTTCCTGGTCAATAACAGTCGGAGATCTAGTGCAGACCTTCTTGCAATTGTTTTGTTTACTCCACCTATCAGAGGCCATGGGTGGGACGAGCGGTATGTTTTGTGCGCCCCGACGGTCGATGAGCCACTTTGGAAGGAGCAACGTTCAAACGGTAGATATCCGGGGGACGGTCCGAGTCCAATTCATAATGTCCGGTGAAGCGCACGTCTGTCATTTCTATAGACATCGATGTCAAGGGAGACCTAGCCCAAGAGTTGAATATTCCGAGGTCAAGTTGCTATTCCGGTATGTTTTTGAAGTGTAGTCCTACGTTGTTATGGCGGGGACTGTCAGATGCGGTCACAGACGGCAAAGACATGCATGTCACAGTACATTTGGGTTCAGTTGGAACGGAACTTTACTTGCCGAGGAACAAAACAGAGAACAGAAAATCAGTTCGAATTACACATGTGGCGCGAAACAATCCCTGATAACAGACAGAAACCTGGGGGGATTTGGAGAGTCGTGACTAGTAGCCATCCTTACTTTCGACAAAAACTAACTCAGTAGCCCACCGCGAGGGTCGAACTCGCAGCCTTCAGATCTGATACCGCCGCCTTGGACATCCTAAGAGTCTGACGCTCTATCCGATTGAGCTAGGCGGGCCGTAATAAGCGGTCCAGGGCGGGGCAGAGGGACGCGAATCATTTCAGGAACCGGCGTGATGACGGACACCAACCCAAAAGCCAAGCCCAAAATCAGCATGACAACCGGGCCTCACCTGAAAAGACCTGGCGGTAATAATGAATGCGACAAGGCGGACTAATGCGAGCTGACGGGACGGTCGGATATATGGCCGCCGAGCCGGTGCGAACTATCGGAGTTTGGTACAGACCAAGGGCAAAAAAAAGGAAAGGCAGAAGCAAAAAGGACGAGAGAACAGTGTCAGTAAGTAATGAGAAAGGACGAGGTAAGCGCTGAGATCGCAGCAGCACGCAGTAAAAGGATGGTCGAGAATAGTGGAAACACGGGCAGTGCAAGTGGACGTGAGAGAGATGACTAAGCCAAAGCGCAGCAGTCATATTTGGCAATGACATTTCATAGATTGTTAGCTTTCGACCCCCACCACGTCCGCAGCAACGATGGCCTCCGCTTTTACTTTCGACAACTTTGACTATTCCAAGCCCAGTACCCAGCAGGGCCTTGATTTTCTATCCTTTGCAGCGCCCTTGGACGTTGTAGCACCCCATCCTGACCTCTTCGAGAGCGAGCTTGACTCGAGTCTCGCTGGAATCGACCAGGCGCAGTTGCAGCTGCTCACGGTCGACTCGAACGACGCCTACTCGTTTCTGCGATCGGACACGCCTACACGGGGACCCCCTTCTGCAATCACAGAGAGCTCAGCACGGAGCTCAGCCTATGAGAGCTCCTACGACTCTGCATATGAGTACCCTGCCTCCAACTACTCTTTTCCCCTAGACCTTGAGATGGACTTTCAACGGATCAGAGTCGACGCCCTCAGCGACTATTCTCCTGCCAATGTCGACCCCAACTCCTTTGGCTCGTTGCCCCCGACCCCACCCCTTTCGCCGCCCTCTGCGGCTGCGAAGCAGTACGTAGCTCGCACCAGCTACTCTGACTACGGTCCGCCGTCTAGGTCGGCCGGCTACTACTACAGCATGGGCCAGGCCACCGTGTCGCCGTCGCATATCTCGACGCAGCTTCCGGTGGTCCCCAATGTCCCCCCCATCCGCGTCGATGACCATAAACAGGACCCACGCAAAAAATATCAGTGTCCTTCGTGTCCAAGAGGTGAATAGCTCTCCCTTTCCTTCCTTCTTTCCACTGCTAACCTCTCTCTGCAGCCTTTGCCAGGGCCTACAACCTCAAAACTCACATGGCCACTCATGATCCTAACCGTCTCAAGCCACATGTCTGTCCCCACCGTTCGTGTGGCCGCTCCTTCTCCAGGAAGCATGATCTTGGCCGTCACATCATCTCTATCCATCGCGACGAGTCTGTCGCCAGCTCCCACCACTCCAACTCGTCTGGAAAATCCATCGGCGTTGAACAGGGAAATCGATCCTGGTGTGACGTCTGTGGCAAGGGCGCAGTCGGCCGCAGCGCCCAGTGCGACTGCGCGGAGATCAAGTAGAGCTTTAAATAATGATCCCGTCTAAATCTATGTGTGTCCTCTCCCCTGTGTTCACCGTCATGTCCCTCAATCCTGCTCCAGCCTTGGCTTGTCCAACCCCCATGTCGTTTGACATCCTGCACGCCGTGCGCTTTTCGACCGAACCAATCTTCGTACCGCCTCATGGCCCAGTGACGGACTTGGTCTCGAATTGATTTTTTAAATCACTTATTTCGCATAGTATCTAAATATAATCTTCCGGAAATCTCAGCTCGCTTAGTTTTTTCTCCGTTCTACTGGATGTAATATCAAATGATCGTTATGAAAACACGTTGCTCTTGCTCCGGTGCCTCGCGCTTTTTAGTTCTGCAAGTATCACTAAGTATCCTTAGGTATCACTGTTTCAGTCCTGTGGGTGTCGGTAGGTGCATGTCAGGCCCAACCTTTCCCTTGCTTCTCTTCTCTTCTCTCTTGGCAAAGGGAGAAACACGTCTCGTCTCTTCACACCGCAAAGAACATTCCGGATTCGCGCACACTAAATTTTAAAACATGCTTAACAATACAATCGATGGACGGCTAACTAAAGTCCAGACATGCGGTACCCGGCCCTAACTTCACGTCAGGCCGCCCCAAGACACCACGGCATATGAATTAGCGACCAGAACCACTACCCATATCCCATACGCCACGACGGTCAAGATCCACCCGTTGCTATGGTCTTGTCCGCCCTCCATGCGCATGACGCGCCTCGAGGATGTGAGCCAGATGAGCGGGAACGCCACGAACGGCAGGACAACGCTCAGGATTACCTGAGAAACGACAAGGAGACTGTCGATACCCTCACGACCCACAGCAACGGCCACAACCACCGAAGGTACCAGTGCGAGCGCACGGGTAAGCAGACGCCGAAGGAACGGCGACACACGCCAGTTGATGAATCCTTGCGACACAATCTGGCCCGCAAGAGTAGCTGTTATCCCCGATGTTTGTCCTGCCAAAATCAGGGCAAGGGCAAATACAAAGGCGGCGCCTAGGATTAAAGAAATTAGGCACCATTTTTGTCTTAAATAATTCAAACAGTATACCCTTGCCGATCCTCGCTTTTATCAAATCATGGGCATCAAAGAGACCGGCTACGGTGATATCACTTGTATCCTCGAGGACAGAATAAAATACTGTGGCGGCCATAACTAAAATACTGAGCCACCGTCTCTCGTCAATCGCTTAGAGAATTCGGATTTGAAAAAGACGTACGCCGAATTAATCGGGACAGCCAGAAGCAGTAAACTTGAGATGACGTCCACCATCTCATGCTTAAGGTGTTGTCGTATGAATGCCGGAGAGTTGTTTTCTCTCTTCGCCTCGACGATGCGGATGTCTGTATCCGTAGTAGACACCGCGAAAAGCTCTTTAATTCCCTTTCTGACGCGTGAAGATAGATTATATAGAGGAAGATCGGGTTCAGTGCCCTGATCTGGACGCGGAGGAGGTGA
This sequence comes from Armillaria fumosa, assembly GCA_030407015.1. Taxonomy (NCBI): domain Eukaryota; kingdom Fungi; phylum Basidiomycota; class Agaricomycetes; order Agaricales; family Physalacriaceae; genus Armillaria; species Armillaria fumosa. Next base: position 2,491,511 of record JAUDYM010000001.1, read on the forward strand.
GTGTCGGTCTTGAGTCGCCATAAAAGAACCTAGGAAGAGAGCGTGCGGCATGACTGTTGCACCCAGGATTCCTACGGCTGGTTTTTCATGGTTAGCCGGAGTACAAGCGCCGACGAATTTATATACCTGAGTAGACAGCATCTGGGTCGGATTTGAAGAGTGCTTTGGAAGGTATATACCCCATAAACACTTGTGGCCAATCAGGCTTAACTTTGACAAGGAGCACAACGAAGCAAGCGAACACCGACATGACCAGAGCAATAACGGCCACTTCAAACAGTCGGCTATGCTTGCGGGTGGGGTCAGAGATGAGGAGAAAGATAAAGACATCGAGGGCCGTGATTACTACTCCCGCCCAGAGTGGGAGGGATGGAAAGATGAGACAGATTCCAATAGCGGATCCTAAGAGCTCTGCGAGGTCGGTGGCGATAATGGCTACCTCTGAGAGAACATATAGAGGGTAGAGAACTAGGCGTCGAACGAAAAGAGGGTGCTTAGGATGGTCGTGCAAAAGGAGCCTGCAGTGGGCTGCCAGGTCAAGGCCTGTCACGCATCCCAGTTTACAGGACAGCGTCTAAAGACCGCATCAATTGCCAAGCTCCTTTAAGATGAAAGAGGCAGCACTTGTAGGACAATAGCGCCCAGACCGGCCATGAGAATGACAAACAGCATCGGCCTGTAGCCAAAACTCGAGCCTGCCTGGAGATCAACGCTCCAATTGCCCCTAGAACACGTCAGCCAAGGAAAAGGGATAAAGAGAAAAAAACACTCACGGATCGAAATAGGCTACGGCACATACTATGCCTATGCCTACGTGAGTTTTGACATGGTACAGTATAGTCTGCCAGAGACGAAAAAACTGCAGTAAAGGCATCAGAGAAAAGATATGCAGCACCGGGGGAAGCAGAAGGCATAGCAACGAGCACAAGCAGGTAATAAGTAAACCAGCAACCCAGCACAGCGGAACAGGACAGAGGAACCCGACTTGAGGGTATTAAGTACCGGCAGACCGGATCGACAAAGGCAGAAAACGCGCTTCCTAATTTGGACAGCCATGGACATCAACGACCTCCATCCCCCGGACGACTACAGCCATCGTTTCTTCATCTGGCACGAATGGATACAGGTCCGCCTGTGCTCGCTGTGTCCATTCCTCGCTGAGCTCGCGACAGGCTAATGGACCGCTTACCAGCGAGAACGTGTTTGAATATTTCGCCACATCTATGTTCTACGACAAGCAGAGCAATAATCAGGTCTTGCGTATGCAGACAATGCACACTGACGTGGCCGTGGTGAATGAGGCGGAGGAACTCAAGTATGTGTTGGAACAGTAATGTCAGTGGCATATACTGATTTCTTCAGGCGGTTCACTGGCGTCGAATTCGCCGTCGTCCATGCTCAACCGCCCTCTTTTTTCATCATACAGAAGCGTGAAAGACTTTCGCCCGAAGAAGGTACGTTGCTAGGCCTAAGCTCTGTTCCTAATTGACGCATTTCAGTTATACCGCTGTCGGCGTATTTTATCATTAACAACCGAATCTACCAGTCGCCTGACCTATACACCGTATTATCCAACCGATTGGTCGGTGATCTCCATTCATTTCTGCAATAATTGTTAAGCAATCTACAGCTGACCTCCTTGACCTCGTTACAAACATCTCTGGACATTCTCCGTTCCCACCGTCCTGATTATACGCCCCGAACGGGGTTTGTCTGGCCAATCACGGATCCATCACTCGACGAGACAGCAAAGAAACCTGCTGCGGATGACCTCACGGGCGCGAGTACACCTATGCCTGACGACAACACCAACCCTGCTGATGGGAACGGAAAGCGGCAGCAAAATACTATGCTTCTCTTTAATGCGATGCGAGCGACAGCTCTTCACTCTAGTTCAGCCGTCTCTTCGAGCGCCTTTGCACAAATGGCCAGCAGTACCGTGCCTCCGACAGAAATTCAGGTTCATGCTCAAGCGCAGGTGCAGACGCCGGCCGCTGGTACCCAAGCTTCGACAGTTCCTTCTCAGGCATCTACACCTGCTCCACCTCCTCAGGAACCACCCGGAAGAGGACCACCTGGTGGGGGAAAGAAAAAGCGGAAACGTATGTCGTGCTGCGGCTTCCATCCACTACTTGTCTGATAAGATTCCACAGGAACATTGTTGCCTGTTCCCGGAAGTTAGACCGGGTTCTGTATATGTACATTCCAGCGTGAACTCTATATATGATGCACATGCGATGTTAGTAGTACTCCCACAATGCTGTCTTTATCGGACGCCTATTCCAGTCAGCCTACCGATCCAATCCAGAGGTGTTTTCCCTCGCGAGCCAATGGAACCTACGCCAAGAGAAAGCGGGTTCGCAGACGCAAATGAATCTTTCCGCGCTTTTGCCATAATTTGCACTGTCACAGTCCAACTTGGCATGAGAACAATTCAGGTGAGAGAACTTTATTTCGCACCAGCACGGCCGATTTCGTCAACGTTCGTCTCAAGGACTACGCCACCCTGGATGATCTCTGCGAGAATATGGTGTGCCTGCGACAGTATTGAAGAATGAGGGCATGCCAGGTGATACAGAACGCACCTCATCAAAGTGGAACACAAGATCCAGCTCGCATACGTTCTCAAATGTTCGGTCAAGCGATTCCACAAATACCTGGCACAATATTCATTTAGTGCTCAAAAAGACCACGCCAACGCACCTGTATTAGATCTAATATCCCCAGCTCACTCTCTGCACCGTCGACGACGAACACAAAGTACAGCGTCGCGTAATTCCGGTACACCACCCGCCAGCGCTCGTCTTCACCGTGTTTGGGACCGAGAAATGCCTCGAGTTCTGGAGCATCGAGAAAGTTACATAGTCCAGCTGGTCGGGAGCATATCAGTTGGAAAATCTTCTGGATGACGGTCTGCGAGGACTGGTGTAGGGGCGTATAGAACTTTGACAGTCTGGGTACACCGGACGTGTTGACTGATTTTCGTTATTGAGATGTGTAGGAAAAGAACTGGACGACATACATATCAGGACAGCATGGATCATCGTAAGGTGCAAAGACACGTGCTACTATATTAGGCAACTACGATTCATCTCTCGGAAGTGTCCACCCAGGCTGCAACCGTCCGGCAAGGTTGCTTACAGGACCCGACAGTCCCGCTTGACTCTTGAAACTTTCCAAAAAGTTCTTAATCAGATTGTAATCCATCGGCTCTTCCTCGTCGTCGTCATCTCTGCCTTCCAGAGCTGCCTTCAACTCAGCCTCCATGGCCGCTTCAATATCATCATCTTCATTCTCAGAAGTGGCTTTCGCCTTTCCCTTATCTGACTGACTTGTGGCGATGCCACCGCGCGATCGAGCAAGTTCGGCATCCATCGCTTTCATGACCGCTTCGAAGGAGTCAAGATTTGGATTGACGTTCGGGCGTGGCCCTGGCTCGGGGTGCCTTCTTTCTACATCTCCTTGTTTTGATGGCCGGAAGGGAGACGCAGTGGAAGTGGTTTTCGGTACAAAAGCTGCACTTTTATGAGCTAGAAAAGACTTCGAATGAGATAAAATCATACCTCCTCTATCTTTGCGATCTTTGACAATATCATTCCATTGCGCATCACTGATTCCGAGAGCCTGTCGAGAGAACTCCAGAAACTCTTCTTCTTCCTCTCCCATATCAACTTCGACGTCTCCGACAACCTGAGGTTGGTTTTCTTCATCTTCAGAATCCATATCAGCGTCTTCCTCGTCGCTTTCGTCATCTGAATCAACACCATCGTATTTGTCATGGGGCAGGATAGGCGGCCTCAGAGGTTTTCCAGGATGCTCTGTGTTAGATGTAGCTTTATTGTTATCAGTCTTCTTCTCCGTATCGTTTTTTCCGCCCATAGGTCCAACTTTCTGAGAATTGCTGTGGAATGATGCTGGCATCTGGCCATACTCAGAGGGATCTAGGCTGGGAACAAGCTTATCCATGTCTGTTTGCCTCTTGATTGGATCTTTCTCGTCTTGGTCATCCGAGTTCGTAGACATGGACCCATCACTGAATTCCTCGTCGGAGAAGTCCTCACTAGACATTTAGATCAGGCAAGAGAAAGAAAACGAAGGCTGCAACAAACTCTTCAAATTTGGCACCCTCCATATCCCCTTCACCTTCAACGAATTCTTCGACTTTGGAAGCTAAATCTTTGAGCCTTGAAGCCTGATCGGAAGCCAACTTGTCCTCAAGCGTTTCACCCGACTTATCAACATCCATGTCATCGGATTTTTTGCTTTTTGATGATTTCTGCAACAAGTCATCGAAGTCTTGCGCGTCAATGGTGAGCCACTCATCGTTGTCCTCTTCCGCTGTGACGTAGCTCACCGAATCATGAGCTTGTGAGATCGCATTTGTCACAAGGGAGGCAAACGACTGTCGTGTATGATCACTACGCAAATGATAAGAAGACATGGGATTAACAATATAATAAACGCACTCTTGTTTACGCACATCCACGAAAATCTCCGCAGCTTTGTCCTCAAGACTATTCCAGAGCTGCGACCCTTCAAGTTCACTTCTGAAATATCCTGCAGACACCAAGTTTTGTATATACTTGACATACTCGGGATCACGGCGCAAAGCGTCTTTTTTTGCAGCAATCTATAACTGGGATTAGGACATGATCCAAACAGATACTTTAACTCACGGATGCTGATAAACCCTCGACAGTACCATTGGTCGCCGTCACCCGTCCTTTACTTTCTTGAAACAGTATCTCAAAGCCAATAGCCTGCAGACAGTCAGCTCATATACCCGGTTAAGTTCGGAAGATTCACAATTTTCATTCCTGTATCTTTCCATCGCCATTCCTTGGACCCTTCACTTTCTGGCCATCGACCAAAAACCTTGGGAGGAAAGAATTTCTGTCCAGTTAACTGCGCATAAGCCGTTCTTGTCATTTTGACGGTCGACAACACTGAGGTGCCGGGAGAAAACCGGGACATTTTGTGAGTTGCCTACGTTAATAAATCTTGGAAACCGATTGATTGACAATTCGAAGACAACTCACCCGTAACTGAATTCCATCTCGAGTGTAAAATGCCTCTACAGCTCTCTGCACTAGAGGCGGGTTGATAGCCAATGCTTTCGCGATATCAGCTGGAAGGTGAGCTTTGGTTATATGAACATGTCTCCGAATGGCTTCCGGATACCTGGGGGAAAATAAGTTTACTAAAATTACCGAAATAGTTAGTATGCATACTGCGAGATTCTGTCCCAGACAAGGTTTTCGACTGCAATGGAGGACCTGGTTTCAATAGATGCGTCTCTGATAAGTTTTAACGCGTCTTCGACTGCAATAGAGTCGTCCTCATCCTCGTCTTGGATGGCATAGTCCTCCTCATCTTTGTCTTTGGAAACCGGTATCTTTCGACGCCGACGCCGTCTAGATGGTGGGGATATATGTGAGAGTGGTATGAGATGTAGGTGGGAACTGTAGACCCAGACCTGAAAAATGGTCAAGGTAAAGTACGAAGGAAAACATGAGAAGAACGCGCCCTATTTTCAGAATTGGATGGTGTGACCCACGGCGCCAGCGCGTCTGCTGCCTCAATCAATAAAAACTCTCCATCTGTATCCCAGACGCTGATCACAACGTCCCATTTATTCGATATTTCCTTCAGTAACCAGACGGTACACCACTCGTCGTCGACAGAATCCCCGACCCTTATCCTTCCTTCCAGCATCCATTGACCATCGACATCTGGGTTCGGAACCACTTTCAGCTCAAAGGCGTCGCGATGCCAGATAAAATTGGGTAACAGGGAGTCGACATAGGTGTGCATGCATGCAGCAAAAGTAATCACCGAAGGCTTGTCCGACAAAGATTGAGGCGGGTACAGCGCATATTGTAGGGTATCCTCTGATATTGCTGGTGGTCGGTTGAAGATATCCATGGTGGGTAAGTTACCGAGAAGCCTGACATCACTTAGGTCCAAATCGCCTCAGGCACACAGACACAAACAAAATAGCCCCTTTCTTGCGTACGGTCACTGCGACCACGATATGGCTACAACAACGTCCTTCAAAGACCGGAATCTGATTGCAGTCATCGGAGATGAGGTACAATGCTAATCATTTTGTTTCCGAATATCCTTCACCGCCTTCATAGGACTCCATCACTGGTTTACTTCTCGCTGGCATTGGGCATATAAACGACAAACAGAAGAAGAACTTCCTGATCGTTGATTCTAGTCAGCAACTCTCGTATCTTTCTGGTATTCATCTCTAAGGGCCACCGCAGAAACACAGGTGTCGACTATCGAGGCCGCCTTTCAAGATTTCACGGAACGGAAAGATATCGCAATTCTGCTAATCAACCAACATGTGCAAAACCTGGTCTCTGTCCTCTCTGAACCTCACCGCTTATGCATTTCAGGTTGCCGAGAAAATACGGCCAACAGTTGACAAGTACCAGCAAGCATTCCCGGCACTCCTCGAAATACCCTCCAAGGATCATCCTTACGGTGAGTAATCTATCAGCCCCCTTCGTAATTCTAGCTGAGTACATTATCAGATCCGTCCAAAGACTCAGTCCTTAAACGTGTTCAGAAACTATTCGGAGAGTAATTGTTGTGATACCCATATGCATGGACTTGGATGCATTATAATGATACAGTTCTTCGATGCCCCAACCGCTTGCTCGAATCCGAGAAGCATCATGCATACCACCGCCTGACAGGCTCGCTTTCTCTCACACCACCAGTCCTCTCAACAAACACTCGTATCGGATGCTGTTCACGCGAGTCTACAATCAGCCGTCAGTCATTATTTCCAAATATGAGCAAAGGCAAGACGTACTTGGTATATCGACCAAGATATACCGGAACACGAAATACCCGTCGTTATTCTAAATTTCGGAGTCAAATTCGAGTCAGTGGACAGTAAATTTGACTGACCATGACAAGTTCAGCATGAACTTCTCCATCAGTGAATACCCTGCCATCTGGCGGTGGCTCTGGGTTCCCCCGCGACCGCCGCAAAGATGAAAACATGCCCGCGAACTGCCACACAGTGCTCTCCTCCTTCTCTTTGGATCCAGTGTCGGCAGATGCAAAGGCTGGCTGTGATAGAGGGAGTGCAGGTGCCCCAGTTAGGTACCTGAACACCCGCTTAAATTGTTCAGAAAGATATTTCTTTCGATCCTTCATCCACTCGGTTGCGCCACCAACTGTCAAGTCTGATATACTTGATGAGGCATCATGTATCCAGCCTGTCACAGCCTCATATTTTGACTCTGACCTGGTCTCACCCGGGGGACGTCCCTGCACGAAGAAGTTCAAAAACATGTGTTCCCGACCGGTGGAATCAATCATGATCTCAGAAGTAACATGGTGATTCCTATGGCGGGGTCTCCCCAATGATGGTGGATTATTATGGAAAGTTAGTGGGCCATGAAGATATTTTGCGACCTAGTGCGGCAATGAGAACAAGATTATCAAGGAGACATTCGTCCAACCTGAGGGGAGGCCTTCAGACGTTCGCAAGCATCACTGTGGAGCACCGTGGGCGAATTTTTTGAAAAGAGTTCAGAAGTTAAGCAGTACACAAGGACAGCAGACAGTCCAGCGCCAAAAAGAATGACGGTCAAGTTCGTGGTTCGAGCCGTTGTTCTTTTCACTGTATGTTGAAGTAAGCAATGATGAAAATTTCCGCTTTAAACCTAACGCACCTTTGCCTGTAGCACTCAATTCTGACCATTTTTTAACCTTCTCCTCGGATCCGAACGATGACTGCGAGACGCCAAGCTGGAACGGACCCGCAGACTGTGCCGGCCGTACGTGCTGCCTCTTCGTGTCGAGTGACTGAGATAGGTCTGGGGTATCGCGATGGGTCGCGTAGAACCTAGTATTGCGTCGTAAAACTAGACGAGATTTGATACTGAACGATGGAGACGCGATTGCCGCTCGACAAGAATGAGAGCGAGAGAGCCGGCCGCAGCAGGATATGTTCATGGTGGTTGCTCCGGTAGCGGGGAACTTGCAGAACGACAGGAAATGGTGTCAACAAACATCGGTAAACACACAATCTCTCCTGCCACGACGTCCAACATATTCATCCCTTGCTTATAACCAGCATACGCATAGAACATGCAACAATGACTGCTGCATTCAATTTTGAGACAATATGGACGGAGTACACAAAGAAATCCAGACACATGATAAATTAATAAAAGATACAAATCGACAAGGATGCTCTATCATCCAAACAGGAACCCTCTCGCTTAACTGCGTTCACCGCGGAGACGACGGGCCAATGCCAGATCCTTAGGCTGGATGGTCACACGCTTTGCGTGAATGGCGGCAAGGTTGGTGTCCTCAAACAGAGAGACGAGATATGCCTCAGCGGCTTCCTGGAGAGCCATGACGGCGGATGACTGGAAGCGGAGATCGGTCTAATAACACTGAGTCATCTGGTAACGGGACCGTAGACATGACTCGCTCACCTTGAAGTCTTGGGCGATTTCACGGACGAGACGTTGGAAGGGAAGCTTGCGAATCAAGAGTTCGGTGGATTTCTGGTAACGCCTAATCTCACGAAGAGCGACGGTTCCGGGCCTGAAGCGATGGGGCTTCTTGACACCGCCAGCGACGTTCTACAGGAGTTCATGTCACTGCTAACAAGCCGTGGGCAAAGGCGTCGAACGTACGGAGGCGGTCTTACGGGCAGACTTGGCAGCGAGCTGCTTTCGAGGGGCTTTGCCTAGAAGACATTGTCAGTGATGAGGCTACCACCGACGACGACGACGAAGGTACTTACCACCGGTAGACTTGCGAGCAGTTTGCTTGGTACGGGCCATTGGAAGATAGTTTGGGTGGCGGGGAGGCTTGGGGGCAACCGAGAAACTTGGACGGTTGTGCTGGTGGTGGTTAATAGAAGAGAGAGTATTGCCAAATCCGCGCCTTTTTCAGGACACTCGGTTTGTTTACTGCTAATTTCGCGTTGTTTGTGTCATCACGTGCGTGACGCGTCGTTTCCTTTTCGATCACTCGTCATCCATCATCCGCGATGAGAATATTGTGAGAATGTTTAAGTAGGCGTGCGACCGCGAATCCAGCTTCGGTATCATCCACGCTCTCACCTGATAGGCACGGATGTAATGCTTGTCGAATCCCCTTTGCGTTACTTAAATTCTATTCCCTTGGAGTACATATCGTATGCTAGAAGCCCCATTTATTGGTTCGTTTGGTGGGTTTTTTAGCATCTCGGGACCGCAAGCACCCATGTGAACTAACACTACGCTCTCACACATATTTTTACGAGCGCTCCTGATTTGTCCTCTACCAGCACATGCCCTTCTCCTTCATACGAATTACCATGCTTCCTTCAACTTATAAGCAAACCCCAGTCCCGGCGTCCTCCCATCTTATTTCCGACACGCCATGTTGCAATTTCTAGTTCTTACTGCTTTGTTCCTTCTCGCTGGAGGTGAACGGATCGTTAGATTCATCTCCAGCGACGGAAATACCTACTTTGGCGACGCCATCTTGCCCGCCAACACTACCGACGCGTTTTTCAGTACCCATGCCAGGGTTATTCAAGGCGATATTCTGGGTAACTTCACCGTCACACGTGAAATCAAGGTATTTCTCTCTGCAGCATCAAGGAAGTTCTCGTCAAATGCTCTGTCCAGGATATCCAAAAGCTGCTGGCTCCTCTTCCTAGCGAGAGGGTCAGAACTGTCCGAATGGTCGGCTTAAATTACGTTTCTCATATCGATGAGGTGAGCCCGATGACCAGGCTGCCCGCGGCCAATGATTCTTACGTGCATACAAGGGAAATATGACGATTCCTCAATGGCCTATCTTGTTCTACAAACCATGGACAGCGCTAAACACCCCGAGCGATCCCATTCCTGTTAGTGCCGGCTTCCAGACACAAGGCAACTTCACGTCTAGCATGGACTGGGAGGGAGAACTTGTTGTCGTCATCAAGAAGGCAGCGTACAACATTACAGATGACGAAGCTCTGGATCACGTCCTCGGTTACACTGTCGGACACGATGTCTCTCACCGTGGCTGGCAGATTGAACGAGGCGGAGAGCCTCAGCCCCAGTATTCGATGGGCAAAGGTGCCGACGGATGGGCACCTTGGGGACCAGCTATCGTAACGACGAATATTATTCCCGATCCCCAGGTTCTCAACCTCCATACGAAAGTTAACGGTGTCACCAAGCAAAACGCCAGTACTGCAGATATGATATTTGGTGTCAAGCATCTCATCTCGTTCTTCTCGATGGGCACCACTCTTCTCCCAGGGGACGTCATCTTCACTGGGACGTGAGTATCTATTTAATCGCTTGAATTGGAGATACCGATATGATTTACAAAAATATAGCCCCAGCGGGACAAACCTAGGAAAGGTGGTTCCAGAATACTTGGTCGACGGAGATGTCGTTGAAGTAGGCTTGGAGAATGTAGGAACCTGCACTAACACGATTCGATACGTCAACACGTCCTCGGATTCTGTCAATAGTTTCTTCCGTCTCTAGTTTTTTGAGTTTCATTTCATATAAATGTAAAGACAAAATTTATGAATCGTGTTCGGAATCGTAAAGGAAGGCTTGATTCATTCCAATTGACTTGGATACAAGCACAAATTCTAGTGGGCTAAGAAGCCGGCAACATGCGTGTGTCCATGATGTCATGCGAGCCTGGCCGCTTCCTGTCCAAGTTCCAACTTACTCTGCAACCATCACCATCTAGTCGCAACCTCGCGGCCAGTTGTATACCATGGATTTCCACTTCACACCAAATCTTGGTCAGAGTGTGCACGTACCCATTTCTTACCTGCACACGACCACTGCGGAATTGTGCTTTTCCGCAATCGTCGATTCCAGTGACTACGAGCAACTCCAACGAGATAAGGGAAAAGTACAACTCTGGTCGGATCTTCCAGTAAATGGTAGAAGGGCGGGAGAATGGGGTGAAAGCGCCTTCCAGGAATCTGTTCCACTCGAAGACGACGAGCTGGCGTTGGGGTTCGACGAGGCGAGCAGCGATAAGCACGTTCTGTCCCTTGTGGTGCCCATGCCTTATGCTGCACATCTCCATCGCCAGTTCTCCTTCACTTATAGAGTTGTGTATCCTTCGGGAGATATCAAGTGGTTGGGCTCGTTTGGCCATAACGGTTGTCTTGTTCTCGAGGAGACACAGTCGGACGAGCGTATCGGTGTATTAGGCGAAGGTTGGAGTCGTAATGATGAAGGCACACATGTATGGAACGCAGGTAGCAACGTTACCGAAAGCGTTCTGATAGCCAAAGCTTTCTACCCCCAGCGCTGGAATGTCCGGGCGGTGGGAGCAAATTCGTGAGTTTCTTTGCGCTTTAAGCGTATACGTTTCTTATTCTTTGTGCTAGACTTCTGTGTCAACCACAGAACGCGTGCCTCCTATTTCTCGTTCCAGTCATCTACGGGTCGTCCATCCTTCTTCCTCAAACATTTGTTCTGAGTGCCTCTCAAGGGACTACTATCACATTTTCTCCCACCGGCGACATTACGGCTTCTGGAAGTAGTTCCGTTCATCTTGAATGCTTTGACAGACACGATTCAAGTGTGGCAGATTTCGTACATCGAGCCTTTACATTTTGCTCTTTGACGAAGTGTCAGCTCTTGAGCACATCGGACCGGCATGCAGTCGTTGCCTCCCCTCTCGATCAATATCCCGTCATTGCGGACGTTGTGCCACTCAGTACATCAATTCTGAATTCTCAGATAACCATAGAATGGACTAAATTTGCACCTTCGACCGCCGAATTCCCTCTGTCTCTTTTCTTACCTGGCATTTCCAGAGCACACTTCTACGATTCTGCTGATCAGCATCCAGAGAACATCCGCTTTCTGGTGCCTCCCACAGGCGGGCAATTCATGCTCACACCTCTCTATACTCTCGAAAACAAAAATTCACACGAGTTCCAATTAGCCATCCTCCGATCCCATGTATTGGTTCCCTCTTCTTCGTTCCGTGATGGACAAATCCTTCCTACTCCTCCGCCATCTCCTTTTCTACACCCTATTGCCCATCTCTCCCCCGTTGAATCTCGGTTCAATGCTTCTAGCAATTCGATCTCCGAAATGGGTATCAGCAGCAGCGGACGAGGCTCTCCTGATGGTTACGATTCAGACGCGACTGCTGATGGCCTTTCGGTCAACGAAGAGCGGGGTATTATGTTATCGATAAAGCATGTCTTAGCGGCCATCAGTCTGTTCTTTTCGCTACTGTTCCGCAAACTACTTGGACGTAGCCCCCCGAGCACGCACCCAGCTGGCAGCGTTACCGAGGTAGAAGAGCGGAGCCGCTCCATCGATGAAACTACTCCATTATTGAATGACCCCAGTCGTGGTAAAGGACCAAGCAGCGTGGAAAGCTCTCCTACGATTGAAACTGTGTTGTCACGCCATACCCCAACTTCACCTCTTGCATCAATATTTGTCGACTTTCTCAGAGGTGGAACAATTTCTTGCATTTTGCGGGATCCTGTTGCGTCGACGATAGGCTTGTCGTTGTACAAAGATATTTCAATCCAGTTAGGCGGGAAATCTTTTGAACCTCAGAATGTTCGAAACCTTCAGGATGGATGCGTACTGTTTGACCTTGAAACAGGCGCTACAAAACCGGAGCTTGCGGTTTTCACAACCGCCTGATATCTACAATGTTAATAGTATCGTTCGTCGCAATGTTGTTTGTACTGGTTACAGGATTGTATCATAGGGTTTCTTGTTATACACAGAAATTACATGGCTTCATCGTCAAATTCGTCTTCACTATCAGCATACCTTCTTTTATGACCTCTTCGATCGTCGGCAGAATGGGAAAACATCTGAGAAACGATGTCATCCAACATCTCCGGAGGCAGATCATATTCGGAGCTGCGAACTACGATGGCATATACAGCTAAAACTATGTCAGGATGCATCAATGATAGCGAGTATTTCTACTAACCGTCTTCAATTTTCTGAAGTGATTGTGCTGTCACACGTTGCTTCTTTGACAGAAATCTCACATGCGGCGTGAAACCTTCAAAATCTATAGTGGTACGTTGAGAATGCTGTGGGGCAACTCGTGTTCCATTTACACACCAGCTTTACAGTTCCTGACGAAACCCAGTGTATCCATAGCTCGCAATCGGCCGCCTCGTTTAGTTAACCCCGAGATAGAATACCGCATGAGTTCGCCTGTCAAATCAGACAGGCCAAGCATATAATCTGATATTGTCAGAGGAAAATACTGAAATCAAGTCAGAGGGAAAGTGACAGTCCCACCAGTCCCACTACATACGTACAGGTGTTCCTTCGGAATCGCAGAGAGTCTGCTGCACCTGATCAAAGGTGATCAAAGTCCTATGCTCGAGAAAATGCGAGAAACTAAGCGCTTCGATGTATTCTTGTAAACCGGGCGAGACTTGCTGCTGGTACCGCCAAAATCTATCACCGACGAGCTCCTCCTTCATATTAGCGTAGATTTGCTGGACCTGGCGGAGATTTTCATTGCCTCGTTTCACTGCGCGTAGAGCGGGCGTTAGACCCTCTGACGCAGGAGCGTCTTCGAGGACAATACGATGAAGGAGGAAAATGGCCTTTTTTGAAATATTAGTGACATCACGGCTAGCCTGGGACGAATATTAGGTGCAGTGCAACAGAGGTGGGCGAGGCAGCGACCTTGATGAGACGCTCTCGCCGGTCGTTGTGCTCGTCGAGGTCCTGCCTGAAGGCGTCGAAGATGGTGGTGGTACTGGTCATGACGATGCCGGCAAACTATTGGATGTTTGTTATTTGGCCATTTCATATTGAAATTTCATCTTTGACCACCATGGCCTTCGCGCCCAAGACTGGTTGCCCGCTGTGCGGCATAGTGAGCTCTGCACTACACGATCCTCTCACCTCGCCTCGCTCTCCCAGTTCCACTCGTGAAACGAATGAGCCGGAGATTCTGTGGAGGGACGACAACTTTACCGTGTATCGTGAAAAGGCGAATCCGGTGTCGAGCTCAGGACATGTAATAATCGCCTTCAAGTACGTTGCAGCTATTCATGCTGATTTCGGACAGCTCACGACGAATATAGTCTCCACGTTCCCTCAATATATATCCTTGTATGTCGTGGTCAGATCCACTGCAGATGCCGTACTAATGTCTTCCAGTCATCCTCAGATCTACCCCTCCTGGTAAACCTCAGAGGACTAGCAACGCGGTTCCTTAATTCTATGTTACCCGTGTCGTCGCCAGCAACGTCGCCGACGGGCGCGACTCCCCTGCACACCACCTCGAGCAACTTCCGCATCGGATTCATCACGCCTCCATTCAGAGATGCGAAGATTCCAGTGACAGACCATCTTCACGCCCATGCATACATTACGCCCGCTGATCTTACGGGCTGGTGGCGTGGCGTGGCATACAGTCCACTCGCCTGGTACGCTATAGATGACCTCATCGCAGAAATAAGGTATGTGGCGCACAAATTCAGAAATCCTTCGTCTTCGTTATCGTCGTCCTGTAGAGAGTCTACCTCAAACAACCGCGTCAAGTCGGGCTACGAAAATCGCAGAGTTGCTCCCATTGATTTCGTACCTTCTGCGGGATCCAGAACAGGTACCGCCAATGGCATTGAAACTACAGTTCAGGGTTTAGGCCGCCCAGACGCTGAATTGGAGGCAGGCGAGGCTTCTCCTCTGAGCCTCTCGCCACAGATCTCGCCTCCTTCACGCAATTTCCCTTCTCCCCTTCGTGTTTAGGTCATGCATTGTCATTTGTACACTTTCTGCAGCTATCTCGATGCCATTGTTATTCGCTTGTTGGTTTCCAGACCTTTTGTGTTTCTTGTACTCGACGATACCTACATGGACCTAGCTTTGTACGCTCTAATACAAGAAATTATAGCAAATTGTGTAGATGAGCAGAGATTCATCGCATATCATGCATCTGTTGAACGTAAGGTTAGTGTGCTTAAGAAGTCGCACGAAGGCATCTACTAACAGTAAGAGGATCCCGTCAGCAACGTCGACAGGGCTGATAGTTGATCCTCGTCAAATCGTTTTGAGTCTTCGTGCCAGGTATCTTGATGTGTCCGCTTGAAATTACTTGCACATTTGCGAACAGTAGTAGAGATGGGTATCTACACCCAGTTAGGACATATCCATTACCAACTCATGGGAGAAAGGCACTGACAGGATCATATGTGTGTTCAGCCAGAATGGTGGTCAACAAATCAGGCATCCACTTTTCGACGGTGTAAGGGTAGCTATCCACCAACGCACATATTCCAAGTATGGCCGCATGTCGTCGGCGTATCGCGGAATTGTATTCGGGGTCCTGTCTACTTGGAATCCGACTATTCCTAGCGAGCTTGACGAAGCGATCCTAGAGTGAAATGTCGGAGAAACCTGTAAAAGTTACGACGATTCACGAACCTTCAAGATGAGAACACTCCTTCTGGGTGACAGCCGGAGGATACCCGACAGCGTGCTAAGAATGAAATATTTCAGCTAGGTCCATCATAACAGAATCCGCTATACATACGTAGCAGCCATCTCACGCACTTCCACCACTTCATCGTCCAGGCATTGACAGAGAACCTGATGTTAAATTAATCATTACTCGTGCTCTAAGTTAGGAAGACCTACCTCAAGAATTTCGACCACCTTGGTTTCACTGATCAACGGGACCTGTCGGAAATAGAATACTGACAACAATCCGTTTCACTTCCCCGTGTGGAACACATGAATTACACACCTTGGACGAGAGGCAGAGCTTTCAGTCGGACTCTCCAAGACTAGCAGCAGTCAATGTCTGCGACAAGACGAGATAAGAACTATGCTGACCGGTGATGCCTGGATGGCTTCAAATATAGCATCCAATATAGGATTTATCAGTGCCCTTGGCGGCGTCACACCGCACATTCTCACAAGAAGAACGTGTGCCCGGTTTGCGAGCTCGTCGTTGTCATTTACTAGGAACGGAATGAGTATCGATAGAGAACATGCCTGCCGCACATCTTTACCTTCGGTGAAACAGAAGAGCTCGGGCTAGGAAATGAAATTAAGTGTGACGACCTCCATTTTGTGGTGAAACATACCATGAGCGGTAGAATGTAATCGAAGACGGAGATCGCATGTGTGTCGTGAACCGACTCGAACAGCCACCTGCACACCATAACGCCCACTCGATCGTATTTGGACTGGAAAGCACGAACACCGGGTATTCGCTCCTCTCGCCAAACCTTGAAATTGTCCACAAGCTCCAGGATCCGCGCTTTATGATATTGGCCTCGCATACCCATAATGTCATAGTCTACTGGAAGCATCCGGCATTCTTTGACAAACACTTCGGTTGTCGGTATTGTGGGCCGAGGAGTACGCTGCGGATAGGATTAGTCTGGAGATCAAGAATACACTGAATATGCTCACCTTAATCTTATCTGCGAAACAAAGAATTTCGGCGATATATGTGCGGACGTCCTCATGTTCGCTGTATATTTCCTTCCAACATCGCTGTAACACCTCGTCCATCCAGGCAGAGAACTTCCAACCAAGCTCTTCATAGCATGTCCTAAATAAGGATAGAATTTTGACGACGTCGAAAGACAGCTCAGTGTTGTAGTCCATCGTCATGAACGACTCTAGGAGGTAGTCAAAGATGGGCTGTACTCGTCGAGGATCTTTTTTATAGAACATATACTAGGACATATAAGTACAAGCACTCTAGTTTCTTGTATGGTACATACCTCCAAAAACGAAGTCCAAACAGGGAGGGTATCAGACTTCAGGTTCGTGTTGATGATCTGCTTGATCAGTGGCTTAAACCAAGCCCATAAAATCTTCTGCTTGTTCAGCGGCCAATGCTTTGAACCTACAATTGACTTTAACAAACAAGAGAAGGAACAGTGTTACTACATACCTCCAAGCACTCCAGCAATCAGCTCTGCGGCGGCCCGCTGCTTATCCGGCTCTCGATCAACAATCAGAGCTTCCAGCGTAGGTTTCAAGGCGGGAAAGGGGGCGTCCTCGAGCACTTGGACTATAAAGTCGTTCAGCGAAAGCATGAACAAGATACGGTTCATACGTACATATCGACTTAACACAAGAGACATTGTCCTGAGCTAACGAGACTTCGTGGTTTTCTTCTGAAAAGTACGTTGAAAGATTCTTCCAGTATGACGGATCTGTAGTCACTGTTCTCAGTGCTTTGATGGCCTCTTGGCTAGAAGGATCCCATGGCTGAAACGTCGACTTGACAGTATCTGGCGGTCTGTAGAGATCAATACTCGCACTCCAAGCCACCCAGCCTTGCAAGAACGTGTCCAGAAATATCCTGACACGAGAGTTAGTGTAGAACCCGCAGTGCTATGATGAATCCTACGGTTGCTTCTGGTTCCACTGGAACGGAATTTTATATGCGGCTAGAAACGTTGATGTTAAAGCCCGAGATGGATGAATGACAATCTCATCTTTCAATGGATTTGTGCTTCTAGCCAGGAACAGGTCTACTGGATTAGGACACAAAGTGCGCAATTTGAGGTTCCTCAAGCTCTTCATCACAGAACGTTGAGCATACTAATTGATGGTCAGCAAAGCTTCTTGCCATGGTCGACTGGACATACATAGCGCTGTAAACAGGTGCTAGTTAGTAGACTGCGTTTTGAAGAGGGCGGCAAAACATACGACGCTTGGATGACTGTGATGAGTTCGCTCTACAAAGAAACGAATTTGTTCTGGAGTCAAGGGCGTGTCACGCCTGAGGAGTGTGCGCAAACATCGGATGGCGAAGATTTCATATCTCCAATGTGTCCTGGGGGACGTAGCAATTTTCATGACTTCTGAAGTCTGAAGATGCCAATTAGACTGCAAGACATGTGAAGAAAGTGTAACGTACTGTATGCTCAGCCGCTTCGTTCATAAGCTGCTCTCGCTTTATTCTAGCTTGCCGGCAACGATTCGTGATATCTATCTCCTTGGCGTCATAGGGTAGCATGGATTTGATGCGTTTGATGGCTCTGTCCAATGGAGGACAGGAAACGCCGTACACCAGATAGCAGGGTTCGACAAAACTTGTAATGCCTGGGAGATGTTGAATGCTTGATGATGTTGCATCTAAGGAACTCACATTTCTCAGAAACTGCTGAGACGCAGTCTTGGATAGAAGGCTACACCAAAGCGGGTTAAAGATACGGCTGATGAACGTATGAAAGGGTCGACCTTTTCATTGTGTTGACAGCCTAGAAGCTTCGGCACTAGAGTAGCAGCCAGTATCGGCTCTGGTTCAAAATATCAATATTAATCTGTGAACGGCAATGCATAACTGACCAGAAATCGCGTATCGCCCGAAAGAAGGAAAATTCAATGCCCAAAGAGCTCCTTTCATTCGGTCATCATCGGTACCAGGCTCTAATGACTTGTAGAGCGCCGGAAGGGCTCGTCTACGGACACCATCATAGAGCTGTTGATAGTTATAAATGACATCTGTTATTAGGAGCGGACAGCGTACCTCACACACACTTTCCAGCAAATGCTGGCTTCCCCTAGCCAACTCATGAGTGAGTCCTATCCAAGAAAAGTCGAGTGACTCACTCTCTTATGACCGCGTAATGCCAAACAGACCATTCAACGAGATCGTCGATTAAGCTGTCTTCAAGGGGGCCTCGAAGACGCTCCAATGAATTCCAACGTAGCCTCGCAGCATGCTGATACCTACATTCAAATCAGCCCATTAGTGTACATATACACAACGGCAGTGCAATTCTTACCTAGCTTTGCGGACGTAAACTGCCCGAGGCCACACTTTTTGTCTTGCATACTGACGAGAGATATTCTTTTCCGAATTGAATTGTTCTTCGTTCAAAAAGAAGCTGAAAGGGAGATCCATGAGGCTAACATTGCCAGGTCGACGACAATGCAAGTCACCTGTCTCTACTGTCTCCATACTCAAGCAGGTATGCTCGGAAACCTTGTATCTGTTGTAATGTCAGCCTCGTGAGGGGAGGGAGTATTGGGCCAAAAACGTACAAGGATGTGAACGGCATCGACGCTATTCTCTTCTCCTTGTTGACGTAGAGATATAGACGCGTTGTGCAAGAAGACCCCGAATCTGTGTCTGAGACCCCGAATGTACTTATAACGAGGGTCGGCTGGATTTGTCAAGCAAAATCCGGCATTCTTTGATTCTACCGACGCTAACATCTCGGGAATCTCATCTCTACCGCCGAAGGTCGATCAACTTATGCGGATGAAAGATATTAGAACTTACAGAATATCGCTTGTTTGCCAAGAAGCTCGAATGTCGTCCTCAGACAGGTATTCCTTCGCTATGGTAGGTACCCCCGCAAAGGCATTCCGAATTAGAACAAGGTGGCTATTATTGAGTTCAGAATACGCGTCATGACCTGGGTAAAACGCGAACTAACCGACAAAAGTCATTGCGCCACACCGCATCACGAGGTACTTCGGGCAGCAATAGTTCTTCAAGACACGACAAAGCAGGCTCGACCAGTTCTCGGAAAACTTGAAGGGCGAAATCGATTTCTTCAGTGTTCGGAACATGCCATGACACCTCCAGAAACGTGTGAATGATGACGGAGTATTAGCCCTGACAACATATAAACACACCTCAATCTCTTCCGGCTTGTAGAGTTTGCCCCAGTGACAATGATGGTTCCACCGAAATTCTACCAAGAAAATGTCATCAGAATCTGTAAATATACCACAACAGCCATTGAGAATGTACCATCACTCTTCCATTCATCTGGATTTACAAATTTGTTATCCAACGGATATGTGTGGGTGAGCGTCAACAGCATGCTTGACAACATCTTTCCCAGCCAAGAGTAGCCGCGTTTCGAGTACGTCTTGGTATGCAACAATTGAAGCAAAGACATCAACTCATCCTTATATTTCAATATCTGTAACGGTTAAAGGTAGGTTTTAGAAAGCGAACTAACTGTGAACCGACGCTTACCGCCTTGCCATCGCTGAAAATCATCCATTAGTACAAATGAATCATAAAGCACGTAAGAACTCACTTGTACACGGTACCCCGTAAGATGGCCAAGTCTAGACCGATTAGCTCATGTTAACTATGTCACCGTCATGAATATTACTGCACCTACTCCAATGCAATGTAGCGTCCGAGGGAATGGGCATCGAGTCCGATGTCGTTCTAAGCGACGAAGCACCATTCTCCAACTCCGTCCGGATATTCCGAGAGCAAAACGGTAAAAACCTCGCCAAGGTCTTGACGGGATCCGCATTAGCTATGCACTCTACTAACTGATGGATAGCTCGGACAGCGTTGGGTCGCACGTTTGTGCTTGCGTAGTCGAAGACCATATTCAGGACGAGATCAAACAGCGGCTCTGACAGATGAATGCAGATTTGGCTGCAAGCGCCAGCAACAGCGTCTACCACCTGCACTGTAGAAAGTCATGAGTTAAAGAACAACTCCTAGCAGGAATACTTTGCAAACCTTCAACAGCTCCTCCAGACGACCCGTTTGGACCTTCTTCGGGCAGATTCTCCAGCAGCTGTATCACACGACGAATGAAACTTGCAACCCAGTCAGCGAAACTTCCTGTGGTGTCCTTCAACAGTATATCTTCATCTTCGCTGGAGAGACTCGGCTCTTCGTCGACAAGATCGTTAAATCCATCGTCAGCGAAAGACGGCCAGTTAGGGGCCGTCCGAGTAGGAATGGGAGCTTCGATGTCCGGGGCGCTGGATGTCTGGTCTTCATCCGTGGTCGTCAGGTCACTGAACTTGATATACTGAGATATTTCCACCAAAAAGCCTGTTGTGCACAACTGTAATAGTGTAAATTTTAAGTAATGCATACTTTAAACCTTTAGGTCTTACCGTCTTTAAAGGGTCATTCTATGGCGCGATTAGTCAGACTCAGGCAATGATATATGATGGAACCTACCAGATCGATACCGGGAATCAAGAGCTGGAGTATAGGTACGAGATACTTGCCTCCCGGGTAGTAGACCTCGCGAGAAACGATAGCCGGTGCAACAGCACCCAAGGCTTTTATGACGGCGATCGTCCTTTGAGTCTGACAACACGTCTGGATGGCAAGCAGTGAACAATGATGAAACATACCTCAACAAGCGCCTCGAGTGAAGGCACTGCACGCTGAAGAACAGGGTGTAATATCAGGTCAGGTTCCATGACACTCATAGACTTCAAACAGCTCTGGATGTTTGAGACAGTGTTGTTATCTTGTGAGAACATCGCCAGAAGGGCTACAGTTCTCAGACACTTGACGAGCTCTCGTTTCATGGTTTTTGTCAGCCTTCGGTTCTAACCCTTTCAGTTGGGATCAGGTGTTCACCGCATTGAATAACTACGAACCAATGGAGTTTTGCAATCGGACTGTTGTTCCTCATGCCACCCTGACCATACTATGAGACCGAATATCGCTGGAGAAAGATAAGCTCCTTACGCCTGCTGAAATCGTAGACAATACATTTGATGAAAGCGCTCAGCTAAACAAAGTACAATCAGAAACGTACTTTCAAACACATCATGCATATGGAAATGCGATGAAAAGCGTTCAGAGTCAGCGGAATACGTACATCAGTGGTCCACGCCCCGGAGTTTGATGGGTGGAAGAAGCTTTCAGTCGACGCGATCAATTTGGCTAGAGAGTCCAAAGCTTTTGATCCAGCTAGATATGATTTCCCTTTAGATGGCGCGGTTTTCCCCAATGGAACAGAGAGAAATTCTTTCAAAGTACTAGACTGAATTTGCGGTGTATTCATTCCAGATGGTAGTGGTGTCATCAGAGGCGTAGGCGCCGTAGACAATGGGATGGGAAAACCATCTGGGGCCATAGAATAGACAATGATACGTGCCAGAGATGCTGAGAGTGTGTTTTAGCCAGGCACATACAGTATCTACACAGGACTTACGTATTCTCCAGTTGGTTTTAGGCAACCGGCTTATCTCGAATCCCATCTGGTTGTCTGCAGTTTGAGCCGTGCTTAGAGACCCGGTGTCGGCCAGAGGTATCTCTGTGGTATCTATGAGCTCTCTGCCAAAATTGAACACGAAATTCGTACCCATTGACGCAAGACATTTACACATCAACAATCCCCACTCATGTTCAGTGAATATGCCCACGTCTTTGTAAATGCCCTGCCAGGTAGCATCTTCCTTTAGGTCTTCTCGTGACCACATTGGCCGTTGCTCGCCTTCAGACCTCTCGTCATCAGGTATCTCCGTAAGCTTACGCGGGTCACTGACATCAGGTGAAACGTGCATTTCCGTCAATTTCGAAAGAAAATGCAACATCCGGTCATCATAAACGTAGGAATTTATTGATTCCCACATCCGAAGGAGCATAGGGAGATATGATTGGGGGTGGGTTAATGGAAGGAAGGTAAGAAGGTAATATTGCGAAGACAATACGCTCTGGAGGGGGGTTACAAGTGTGAGTATACGTATAAGAGGAGCTCACAATGGTAAACTCACATCCAGGTCGGTCCCATTAAACTGTGGGACGAAAGTGGAGAGCATCTCATCTATAGCAGCGGGATGAAAAAACTTTCGAGAATTCTCTGCCAGGTAACCCATACACCACGACAGCTGCCTAATAGCGCGTCGTCAGTGCAACACGCCCAGCCAACAGACACAGACATACGTATACTCGAACTGCCTCCGACTCAAGAAAAGATCTTGCTTCAGTATATCGTATATTGGCCTCCACGGTAGACGCATATCTTCGATAGAGATACGTTTCTTCGACTTTGTTAAAAGCTTGAACGCATCTGAACACAACGCCACCATTCCAGTAGACATGCCCGGTAGCGTGCTAACATAAAAATAGATCTGGGCAAGACGAATCCTCTTCTCCTTGGGAATGGGGTACTTGAGCATGGTCGAGCTGGAACACGACATGACTTGGTTGGCAGAGGCGACAAAAGGTGAAACAGAACGCACTAATAGCTGAGCACACTGTCCCACTGTAGGAGCCCAACGTCATAGTCCCTCGCTTCAACACACTGCACGATGCGAAGAATAATGAAGTCAAGGAGCTCCATCATGTTCGAGGTCGACTCGATAGCGTAAGGGAGCGACTGTGCGTAGCATTTGAGCTTGTGAAGATCATAGTCACTGAGGACGTGGCCGTCAGTAATGTCGTCCGAGAAAGAAGGTCTGGATGAAGATTCATTGATGTAGAGAGAAGAAATATCTGGCACTGTCATGGGGAAGGCAAAGAAAGAAAATGAGAGGGTGCCGCTGAGACGAGTGGGGTTACGTCCGCTCTTGGATAATTGGTCAGCGAGGTCTTACTGTCGGAGAAGCGGACCCCTGCTTTGCTCAACCGTGACGTCCGTAGAGCAACCTGGCAGCAATAGATTGACAGAAGAGATTTACAACCATTTACTACTATTAACAGCGGAGCAAACACAGAAGTCGAGCAAATCCAGGAAATCCTACGGAACCGCCATCAACGCCGCGTCCTTCAATTCTTTCAAGGCTCTCTCCCGTACCATCTGCCAGACACCGTTTCTCTGGGCCTTGATCTCCCCCAAGCCTTCCCTGATCTCCTGTAGACGCTCGACATATTCTCGGCCGTCATCTTGCAGTTCTCGCAGCACGCCGATGGAGCGTTCAAGATTGTCTTGTTGTGTTTCCGGAGACGCGAAATGGGAGGGTTCGTGTACTGGTGGTTCGTTAGAGAGTGAGAACAAGAACAGTTTGTGGATAGGCGGCGTTAGGTCCGGCGCACGAGCAATTCTCCTGGCCCTGTCCACATCCTCGGGACTATCGCCATCTTCGTCTTCGCGTTTCGTCACGACAGAGGCATCAGTGTGCTCCGGCTCCGCGTCCTCGCTGATGACTTCCCATAGACGACCCAATGCCTTCTTCATGTTTGCCTCGCCTTCAATAAGACTATTTGTGGATTGCTCGAGTTCTTCGAGGAGGCTGGACCTGAATGTATGTGTCACGGCCTTGTCCATGACAAATGACGAGTAACTATAGTGCTGGGACGCCGGCGGCGGGTAAGGTGAAGTAAGAGGGGGCGACGAAGAACGTAATAAATGAGGAAGAGTGGGAGGCGATGGGGATCGTTTTGTTTGCGGCAGCAGCTGCTTTAGACGTTTCCGAGCGCGCTCTTCCGCCTGTCGAGTAGAAAATGAACACAGAACTCCACCATGAACATTGCTGTTTGCGTACCTGCCATTCTTCCATGCCTGGACCCCATGCGCTCAGTTTTCCTTGTCGCACCCATCGTGCACCCTTCACGTCTTTCTTGCCCCAGTTACCTAGAGCTGTGCCTGCAGCCAACTCCTCAGAATCCGAATCGTATCCATAAGCGGGATAAAACCAGGCATTTTGATCGCTGAGTGGCAGTAGGTCCTGGATTCTGTGGCAAGTAATTGAGTGTTGGGACGTATATCAAAGAGACGGCGTACGAATTGTCTTCTGCCGGCCCCAAACGAGGACGCTTGTGTCCATTCATACTGGGTGGTATATGCTGGCGACTGGCTGGACGCGGTGGTAGATGATTTGGATGGGACAAGTCCGACATGGCTCTGCTCAACAAGTGCCGAGTTCCTTTCACCAGTCCCCCGCCGGCAATCGATCGGCATCCTGATTGTTTGCCGAAACCCCTAACACGAAAACGCCGTTTCTCATCTGGTATCCAGGTCACTTACTAGTGCAGAAGTTACAAATATCTAATAATTAGGCTAATGTTAGAATTAAAAACCAATAAATCACAGACACGGAACAGGCCATCCCCGCATCATGTAAAATATTCGGCGTATGAAGAAGGCGGAAGTTCGCAAGGCCATTCGCCACTTCTAATGCATCCTTCGAACACGTCTTCACATGATCTGAAGAGGTCTATAACCGCTCGAGCAGTTTCAAGCTGTGAAATGACGGCAATCAGACAACCGGGTCCCTTGCAGCGGCAAGAAGGCATACCGAGTCCTCGTACTGCAGCCCGATATTGCGTCCCATGAAATAGTTTACAAGCAACGGTAGTTCGACGATGGCTCGAGAATTTAGCTTTTGGCGCATAGGAAGGAATAGGGCAAGATCTCGTGTTGCAATAGCCGGATGTGTCAGTCCAAGGACCTATCGATCGTGTCAGCCAGAGAGAGGGTAAGGCAGGAGATAGAGTACCGATAAGAAGTCCCATAGACGATGGCCTACGATAATTTTGTCTCGAATGATGGAGGAGACGCGTGTCTGAACCTCTTGTAGAGTCGGTGCTGTTCGAATGTCAACCAAAGGAACAAGCAGGACTCTGGACAAACTGACCGCCCATGAAGGTCGATGGACTGAAGCCAGTTTCCTCGGTTCTGTAGCTTTCTACTTGATGTCTATAAGTTCGTCAGAGCCTGGAGCCTGGAGCATCTATGGCGTGCCTACGTCGGTCGAACTAGGGTGTCTAAAAGGATTCGGCCCCGGTAATCCGTAAGGGAAACACGCCTGATGGTATGATCAGAAGCAGGAGACCATATGATCCAATTGTCCACATACGCGACCATGGGTATTTGCTTGAGGGTGTCCTGGATTCTAACCGTTCCCATATACACGTGGAGTTGTGAAACTGCGACATAACTGCAAGCCATAAGGACGGGATAGAACAGAAGAGCATTCAAGAAGAGGTACCTGTGCGCAGGGAAATATCGTTGCCTAGATGGCTCAGACGCGTCGATGTAACGAACAGCACTAGTGCCGTCCTGCGAATTGGCTCTCGGAAACGAAGACCTTGAACAAGGCAGAAGCAGAGTGTTAAAACGATTAAAGGAACTTTGAGAGCAGGGAGATTGATACATTATACTTCGAAATAGAGATAAAGAGCATTACCAGCAAACAAGAAAGAGGGTCCATCAACGACAGGCTGTATCTTTGAGCATTTGGAAACGAGGTCATCAAGCAAGATTTCACGCCAGCGATGGGGATTGGAGCAAGAAGTAAAGAACCGTTGTTTGACGGACCTGACGTGACACCAACTGGAGAACGAGCCTTTCATCAAAAGACGCGTATTGGGGAGTCTGGCTAGGACACATTCAGGGGATCGATATCCATCTCATGCCAGGAACGAAATGAGGCAGCTTCCGCTCTGCAGTCACGTCGCTTCCGGACATTCGAACGACTGCTCAACTATACCATATAAAAGCAGTATTAGGGCCCTTCAAAAGTTGACAGGTACAAGAAGTCAAGAAATAGAAGGGACGCTCCGATTGATGGAGGCAATACAGAATCTTTTCGCTTCATTTCAATTGGTGTCCGAGATGCGCTCCCGCCAAACGATCTTGAGCCAACCACCGCATAATACATTGACGTCTAATGGTAAACACATACATTTATTCATTATCAGCTCGTGTACGCTCTCCGTCCGTTCTTCAATGACGTGTACGTTCATCTACATGCGAGCAATCAATGCGGCGAAATGGATATATGTCGCTGGAATCGACTCACCCTCAGATTATGCTGAAACCCCCAGATCTGCTTCTTTCCTGAATTCAGTCCGGTCCGGGATTTCAATCTGGGCACCTTCTTTTCGGGCAACGTTAACTTGCTCGAAGCTCCGCATACCTTCCAAACCCCAGCGGTCCATCATTGCTTTGTCCTGTTTGACTTATCGTTAAAAAAGGCCGTTCACCCTCAGCGTAGAACTTACCTCGTCCCATGGAGAACCTGCCAATCGGGTGAGCGTACTTTCTAACTCTTCGATCATATGGACTTACAGGGAGTAGTCAGCATCTGTTCGCCTGTAAATACCGCATTCGCGCCGGCCATGAAACACATTGCCTGCTCTGCTTCAGTGAGCGTATTTCTGCCGGCTGAGAGTCTAATGATAGTGGTTGGCAGAACTATCCGTGCTGTAGCAATCGTCCGAACAAGAATCTGATGGGAAACACGCTAAAACTACCATGAGTCTAGAACCTTGGTACAAATAAAACGGCCTACTTCATTGTTCTCAAGAGGAGTTCCTGGAATGGGCACCAAGGCATTGACGGGGAAGGACTCGGGGTGCTCAGGCATCCTACAGTGCGCCGTTATAAGAGAGCTTCAAAGTGTACCCGTGACATACCTTGAAACCTCCCAGATGAGCCCGATCCTGTCTGAGTCCTTCTCACCAAGTCCCAATATTCCTCCAGAGCACACACTAATACCAGCCTGACGGACAGCCTCTATGGTATCTAAGCGGTCATCATAGGTCCGAGATGTAATGACCTAGAATGATATTGAGAAAGGAGCCCATCATTCAACAAACGAATGAAATTACTTCGGGGTAGAACTCTCGGGAAGTGTCGAGGTTGTGATTGTACGCAGTCAAACCGCTGTGACAGGACTCCTTCAATTAGAAAAAGCAGACACAGGAAAAGGTAGTCCTTACGCCTCTTTGAGTTGCCGAGCCTGCTCTGGGGACAACATACCAAGAGTGGTGCAAACTTCCATCCCCATGCCGCGGACCTCTCGGACCATCTCCAGAATTCTTTCAAAACCGCGTTTACGTCCCGAAAGATCGCGCCACGCAGCACCCATGCAGAAACGGGTGCTGCCATTTTCCTTTGCCTTACGGGCGGCCTCTATCACAGGCTGGACATCGAGGAGACGAGAAGCTTTCGTGCTCGTATCATGCCGGGACGATTGAGAGCAGTAGGA
Source organism: Armillaria fumosa (assembly GCA_030407015.1). NCBI lineage: Eukaryota > Fungi > Basidiomycota > Agaricomycetes > Agaricales > Physalacriaceae > Armillaria > Armillaria fumosa. Next base: position 2,519,158 of record JAUDYM010000001.1, read on the forward strand.
GCCTTATGATGCGGTTCATATCGGATTCGGATTGACAGCGAACGCACTTACAGTCTTCAGAACATCCTCCAGCTTCATAAAGCGAAGTTCGTAGGGATAAATTTAGTCAATGAATTAGGGTGATAGCGCGGAGCAGGACGAACTTTTGATGCTCATGAGAGTGCAGAGCTGTATTTTGTTGGGATCATGGTGCTGTCTGTGTACCGAAGCAGAACGGAAGACAAGATCGAGCAGAGGGGAATCATAAATCTGCTTGATTTCTTGTCTCGTCCAGTCGTGTCGCGTCACTGGGCTGGACGGGAAGGACGTTGGGGAAACATGGGTCGCCAGTGTTCGTGTCGATGCGAGCGACCTCCAGACAGGTGAGCGAAACATTGTGACTGTAAAGGCGATTCCGGATGGTAACGGCGAGCAGATAAAGCAGGTCGTGGTCGGAGGGCAAGAAATTGGGGAGATCGGAAGCCCAAATCTGCAATGATTCCGATCGTATCACCGCACGTGAGGCAGATACCCCTGTCTTTCTACCTCGACCCGTCTGGGTCCGTCTTCCTCTTATACATTTCAGGAGTAGTAATCCAACAGTAGCGCATGCAGCCGCTATTGACCAACCAGAACGTCTTGCAGCTTCTACTTTCTCCGCGACGCCTGGAGCGTTGACTGCTTACTTTATCGCGGATCAGGAGTGGATGTCCGTGTCGTGATTTCATCTCCGGGGTTCACGCCTGGCAGTCGGACAATTGCAAAAAAAACATCAGTGTAGGGGGAATGTTAGCAATACAAGTATGTATGAATGGCCATGCACTAGCATAGAGCAGACAAGAAATAATATATATATGTGTTACGGGAGTCTCGTTTGGGGGTGTGCATCCGGACTTGTCCTGTTAACCAGCTTGCAGGTCAAGATAACAGATATTTATTGACACCTTGTTAACAGGCGCGGGAACCTTCAGACGCGCCCTCGCCGTCGTCCAGTGATAATGTAGCGAAATCCACATGTAATACACCTTATTTAAAAAAACTCTAATTAATGTCACCATTTTGATTGTAAAACATGGATCGCTGACCGTGGTTCCGACTCCACCTGGACTGTCGTATGCCAGTGTCCTGTGTTGGCATAATATCGGCCGACGACGATCTCTGTCTTGGTAGTGGGGGGCATCTCCTCTTCCGAACACTCTCTTCTTGTCTTTTACGAAGATTGCTCCATTGCTGGAGCGTATATTCTGCCAACTGGCGAGCGTATATCTGCTTTTTTTCTTCGAGAGTGGGAACAGCCATGAGTGGCGGAGAGAGCGGGTATGGAATAGGAAGAGAGAGGGACGCAGAGACTCACCTTTATATGCAACGCTTGGGTCTCCACGCTTCGTGCTCCATCGACTGCAATGATGACGTTCAGTTCCACAGCCGTCGGAGTTCGTTTTCAATCCTGCAGTTTCATTTCTTATTCAATTAGAATACGGCCGTGGCAGAACCAAGGACTGTTCAAAACATCCAGATGATATACACGATGTTAGAGACGCCTTTCACGCTGGCTGAAATGATCGCTGAACACCCGGCAGTATTGTTTGGAAACGCATGACGTGAATGGTGGTCATAATGGAGTTGGTCAATCGAGTCCCTCAAGCACAAAGTCCGGCCCGTCGACACCGACACATCCGTGCGGTTTGATCCGTCACCCGAAAGGGGCGGGCCTACCATATAAAGGAGGAGGCGCCTACCTACGCCACTATAGGTAGGCCATGCATTGCTTCGGATAATCGGAAATTTATCTATCTGAGTCACTACTCGAGCAAGACAGTCCGACCAATGCGGTAATAGGTAGTAGCATACAACAACATAGGAATACAAAGTCGTCGTAATGCAACAAAAATTATTGTAAGTAGTAGACAAGGCATCCACCTATAATATAGTAAACCCCAAAGAGTTAAACAGACTTGTACGACAACGGGAGTTAGAGGCTACACATTCATGATAACAGACACAGATTATGTTTGGTAGTACTTGAAGAGAAAATGCAATAATGTAGTGTTCAATGGAGACGTGAGTGTCCAAGGTGTCATCGAAGGTCGAGAGGGGATATCGTTTCGTGAAAGCGCGTCGAAAGTGAAGGTATATAATGAACGTGGGGATTGCACGTCAAGCAAAGTCGTCAAGCGAGCATCAAAATGTACATCATTGTCGGTGCAACGTCATGGTTGTTCTTTTAAACGCGAACGGTGCGCCAGTAGCCGGTAGGCGCCTTGCTAGAGGGTTTCTTGACCTTGGGTGCAGGCGAGCCGCCAAGCATAACACCGCCAGTGAGAACGGTGGTCTTTCCGCCATCGTACGGAGTCACCTCGGTCTTAGAGGTGTCCACAAAGACACGGGCAGTCCTCGCCTTCTCACGCCTCGACTGAGAAGACTTGGATGTCGGGGTAGATGAGCCCGACGATTCCGAGCCAATCGAGTCGGATGAGGAAAAGGAATAACTCGAGCTCGAGTTGGACGAGCGGGAGCTGCAACGCGAGTGGCTAGAGATGGAGGACAAGGGAGAGGTAGACCGGGGGATGGAAAAATGGGGAACGATGGGGGTCATCCAGGTAGGGTCGTTCATTTCATCTGCGATCATGTTGAAGACCCGTTCATCAGTATCGCAGTCCTCTTCCAGGAGTTGCTGTGCGATGGTCTTGGTGTTCTAAAATCACAGACACGTAAATATAGGTGCTGCGAGTGACAGAAAGACATGAGCTTACCGCGACACTAACGGATGGTACCGCGGGGGAAGGTCCTTCAGCGGCCCAGATAGTGACAGTATCGGGACTGTTTCCTACACGCATACAAACGCAGCCGGGATCGACAAAGAAGTCGAATTCACTGCCGCCAAGACGGGCAATCCAATCAAACCATTGGATACCTGTAGCGAGACATGCTGAGTACACAACGCGAGGGGGGAGGCAGTTTGGGCTGAGGGTGAGGCAGCGGCGGCCTGAGCCACTAAGAGGCTCAAAGGGGACCCAGGACGGCGCGTAATGCGCCGTGAGGTTGGCCTCGAGGACAAGCTGCAGCTTGATAATGGTCGTCGCTGGGTAAGAGGTCATCAAGGGACGCGTAAGGAAGGAGACGGCGTGGGCAACAGCAACAGAGACGCTGATAGAGGAGGAAATGGCCATGACGAATTAAGATGGGATATAGATGCTTGAGCGAATTAAGACTTGAGGGTATGCAAAGGTATCGTCCGGCGATGAGAAATGCGGGTAGATGCACGCGTAAGGATAAAGAAGGACAGAAGATTAAACGTTATAAACGTCGAAGAAATGTAGCAGAAGTCTATCACAGCAGTCAGCAGTGAGCAAAGACATGCAACGGGACGCAACGCACCTAACGGAAGCCTAAGAGCGAAATGAAAAGGGCCCGTCAGCGTATGCCTTAATACCGGGAAGGAAACCGAGAAACCGACCTTGGTCGTACAAGAAAACAAGCGGGGAGCTGGGAAGACAAGAAAACGCATGGCCGGTCTTTATATGAATCGACATATTTCATTATTCGTACAATGCACAATGGAATACCGCAGACAACAAAAGCGATTCCATTCTTGACTTCCCGACCACGTGTGAGAACAAAAGAAATCTGTTTATTGTTTTTGCTTCCGTCCGTAAAGGCAATCCTTGTCCTGTTTGATGGGATGGCTTCGCGTTCTGTACCTTTTGCTTTTGTACTTTGTAGTCTAGCTCGTGCTAGCTTGCAACCGTACGTACACGTCTCTAGGCCAAGAGCAATGCTCGTGCTACAGGATCAATACCTCAACAAGGAATACTATACCCAGTGCTCGCCCGCTCTTTTCCCACCAGCAGATTCTGATACGAGTCTATTGTTTTTGTGTGGCGTGCGTTGGCAGCTCTCGGGGTCGACGTAATGACAGCGAAGGCGCAGTAAATACGCTGGTACAATACACAAGCGCCCATGGCATGGAAACGGCTGGTAAGCGAAGCACCGGCAACACTCGCGATGCCGAGTCCGGGTTTCAACGTCCACAAATTCCATGCTCGCTGGTGGGCTATTGTACAGAAGGGGGTCATTTTGATCCATACCTAGCAAATACATATCAAAGCCGCAGCAGAAAAACTCGATTTTTTGGACTTGAAAGAAGAGAAAACTGGTAGCACGTGATGCAGTTCTAGGAATAAGGTTCAATCTCCAATTCAAATGACAGACCCTTAGACTTTGGACTGAAACAATCCTCGCCGTGTGCACTCAAAAAAAAGCGAGTCCTTCCGTTCTCTTGCGCCTTCACCATGGTACGTATTTTCGGGCATTTCTGTTCGTATTTCTAAACGTACATGTCTGCAGACTCTCGCCGTCGATCTCCTCAACCCCTCCCCTGAACTCGAAAAACGCCAACACAAGCTCAAGCGGCTTGTGCAGTCACCCAACAGCTACTTCATGGATGTCAAGTGCCCTGGTACGCCTTCCTGAAATGTTGCCGAGCTCACCTGCTCATACTTGTGTAGGGTGCTTTGCAATCACCACCGTATTCTCGCATGCTCAGACAGTCGTCATCTGCGGCTCGTGTGCCAGCATTCTATGCCAGCCTACTGGAGGTCGAGCTCGTCTGACGGAGGGTGCGTTCCTTAGAGTATATCCTGTCTGACACCATTCTGAATGTATTAACAGGTTGCTCTTTCCGTAAAAAGAACTAAATGCATACCTTTCATTCACACCTGCTCCTTGCATCTTTACAGCATCTCGACGGCATTACCCATGATATTTCATTGCTTTTCCTTGTACCCATCACTCGTGTATGCTTGAATACATGCCTATAATGCTTTGGTACCAGGGGTAATCAATTTCAGCGAAATATGAATGTCAGCCTCTGCTGTTTTGTCCAACGCTTCATACAGCAAGAAACCACGACTTTGAGTGAATTATCTTATCATTAGTATTGACGCATGACAGCTTCTGCTTAATTGAAGAATGTGCACGAATGTATACCATGATGGGTTACATACATTTGTATACCTGTTCTTCCGATGATTCTACGTGCTGGTGCTGCGCCCACCATCTCTGACTCGCCTTCGCCTGTCTAAAAATTCGGTACCGGATGCAAGACGCCGCTTGTTGACTCGAACTCGACTCTTTTGGCGAGGAGACTACTACTTTGGACTTCCATGAGGCGCCGCCTACAATGCAGATGACCTTGAACCGTTATTTCTGACTCGTACATTCGGTCCCGCAAATGAATATATACCAGTCTTGACCGCCGTTCTCCTCAGGTTCAATACACCGATTACGATTTACTTACTGCCCATAATGTCCTTTCTCAGTGGTCGCGGATGTTCCTCAGAATTAAAGGCCGTCCAGCTCAACGCCGCAATTGCGTACCTTCAAGCCGTCAAAGAGACGTTCCATGATCAGCCCGCCGTGTACAAACACTTTTCAGCGCTATTGCAGAATTCGTCAGTCGTAATTCATATATCTTCCTGTCAATTTGCAATGACCGACAGCTTTCCAAAGTGAGGATTATGATCTTATCATGTCGACGGCCGCGACACTGTTTCGCGGCTATCCTCACCTCATTGAAGCATTGAACCCTTACCTTCGATCACCGTGTCGCGTGGACTACAACACAAAGACCCGCCTCACAACAATCACCAGCTCCAGTGGTATAAAATACCAGATCTGAGGTAAGATCTGTTTATAAATCTGTGTACGCTTTCTCTCACGTTTTCTGGTGAATGATTGATAAATAGGGCTACATTTCCATCCATCCATCACATACAACAGTGTATGATTGTATAATAGTGTCCGTCTTGAGTCGTAACTTGGTCATAAGAGCTAGCGCCTGAAGAGGTAGCCTATGCCGGCAGTAGCGGGTGATTCCGTATCAGAGTTTTCGTCTTCGCTGCTATCCTCGCTGTCCAATATTAGAATAGCTCGTACGCGGTGCCGTTTGTCCTCCTGCAGCTTCGATTTCCATTTCCTGCCAAACCCCGAAATTTATGAAAAGGAAACAAGGCACGTGTAGCAACAAGTCAGAATACTCACTTCTTCCTTGTCTCTCTCTCGGCGTGTTTGCTTCCCCCACGCTTCCATTCTTGATTGCCCATTGTGCGAGCAAGCTGTTCGAGATGTAGGTCCACTAGATTGTTTAGGCTGACATTGGGCACCATACGAGGGGAAGTGAGTTTGCCGCGACATGAAGGACAATCTCTCTGGGCAGCCGAGCCAATATAAGACCGCCAATTTGACAAAAATACCAAGCTTACCTTGACCTCGACCCATTGGCTGAGGCACTCGCCGCAGAAGCTGTGGCCGCAAGGTACACATACATGTGCCGCGACCCTACATCGAAATGCTCAGCGCGCAGCCACACCGGATTCGGAGAAACGTACAAGAAATCTTGACAGCTACGCCGCATCGAAGATCCATTTTAAGATGACGTGGATCTACATTGGAAATACTCACATGGGACATTCTAGGTCTGCATGGTATGCTTTCAGAATACTATTCAACGACTTGTCGCCTTCGGCTGTGTTATGGGCCTTCATTTTCCCTTTTTTGCGTGGCGACCGTGACTGAGAGTCATGGCGAGGGCGCTTGCCATTTCCACTTTGAAGAGAGCTGGTAGAGGAGTCGGTATTGAGGTCACGCTGGGAAAGCGGCAGGGCTGTGGCCACAATGAGAACTGGCTGAACTATTATAACACATCAAGCTGTTCTTACTGTTGATTCGGACAAGAGGGCGCGCCACATTAGCAGGTTTATTTTCGGCTAACAGGATGGGCCGACATGACTAAAAACAGCTGTGAGAATCAGACCAAGACGGACAGGAATATTCACCACGAATCAATGTTGTTGTTGCGATCAACAGATATAGTCGAAGACGTGAGATATTGACCGGAATGAAACTTGTTTCACTTACGGATGGAATGGTGTGTTGGCGAGTGTGAAGGGCCCGCTACTAGGTGAAAACCGGGAAAATTAACAAGTCCGAGCGGATGCCGGACAACTCACCTGGCTGTACAGGTAGAATGTTCTGTTGATTTATGTGCGAAGGTCCTGCCACTTGAATGACTGTATATGCTTTATTCTTATACTTGGTGAGCCGACTGACCTGGCTGATTGCGGGCTTGAAGTCTCTGATATCCTATTCTGGTCTGGTCATCCAACAAGTTCCAAGCGGCCTCATCAAAATCGGAAAAATCATCTTCGGTATAAACAAAGCTGTCCCGTTGTTGTAGCGGTTGTAGTTGAGGCTGTGAAGTTGTTGAGCGCTGTTGGGTTGTTGCACGAATGATTGCAGCATCAAGCTCAGCCCATGCTGACTCGCTAATGTTGTCGAATGCATCGTCGTTGCTGAACTCTTCGTCTGACATGGTGGTCAGAGAGACAGTAATGAGTCATGTTCGACGCGTCCGCCACGTGAGAGGAACTTTTGCGTATGTAAGCGATCGGCAGTGCCGGCTGAACTATAAGTAGATGATCTTCGCCGTAACGGATGCAACGGTGCATCTGTGCCAACCGGTGAGTGTGTAATGCTGTAGACTGGCGCTCGATGATAGCTGCAGAAGATAAAGCCACGGGCAAGTTTGTGATATTTTCGTGGTGAAACGCCAAGGCGGGAGGTACATACCGAGGTCAGCAGGCGTGCCTAGACGAGCTAAGATTAGCTGTCCAAGAATATCTGGCTTCCAGGGGGCGGCTGGGAGGCGGGCGGTTGCCAAAGATAGATGATGCCAAGACTTCTTGGCCTGTTCTGAGTTTCAATACAGTGTCTTGGCGTTCTATTCTTAGATCATGGGAAGGCCTTCCAAGAATACGCAGCGAAATTTTTGCGCAGTATCGTGAGGAGTTATAGCATGGAGCCGTAGTAGTAGCAATATGTACAATATGGGTACAGTATGAGGAATAAATAACGATGATCCAGCGATAAATAGCGAGTTACACGGTAATAGAAGGTGAAACGGATATCAGGACGTGGTCATGGGGTAATCTCGGGACTTGGATCTTTCGTCAGAAATATCACTGAGCTGTTTGATATCGCGCTCTGCCTCTGGGGCACGGCCGTTGGAGAGAAGGGCGCCTATCGCCATGGATGGCCGGATAGCACGGGGGGAGTAATCTGCTGCAGATGAGGAGGAGGATGTCGGCGAATAGGGCGATGGAGGATGTCTTGGCGGCGACTGCGACATGCCGCGGTGCCTTTTGCGAGTACGCGTATCTGCCATTGGGGGCAGGGCGTACGGGGAGTGGCTGCGCTGGTGCCGGGCGTGGCGCTGGGGCACAGCCAGATGGTGCTGCTGAGGGGGCGAATGCGACGTCGAGGGCGTCGGGTAGTGCGACATGGGCGGCGACGGCGGGTATCCCGTGTGCCGCTGCACGTCGATCAGGGTGCGCAGGAGAGCGGCCCGCTCAGCCTGGCTGTGCTCCTCGGCAGTCTTCGCCTTGAGCATCGCAAGCAGCATGTCGCGGTCGCCGTCCCCCTTGGCACGGTATGCGCCGAGGATTTCTCGCAGCGTAGGAGGAGCTTGCTAGAGCAGACATATCAGTATCATCGTGCTGGGCCCGGAACAAAGACATGCCTGGCTGAGGGAGTCGCGGGCGGCGGTGACAAGGTCGAGTTGGGAAGCCATGAGAGGGAGCAGGAGAACCGACGGTGGAATATAAATCATAATTTGGTCTTGGCAGCTTTCTATTTTTAAGGCCAAGTAAACTCGACATGCTCTGTGCTATTTTTACTGCATTTGGTTGCCCCGACCATCGGTGTGCACGTGACACATCGTTCTTTCAAGGCGACCGTCACGCTCAGTCACAGTTCGCGATGTCCGACCAACCCATGTACGACTGGTGCCCCGGAGCCCGCCCTCACTACATCACAGATCCTGCCGCCGCCGATGTCCTCATTGCCCGCCATCTCGAGCACCACGTTGGCCCCGTCGGCTTCGACCTCGAATGGCGACCCACCCTTGCTCGCGGCGCCCGTGAGAACCCAGTCGCCCTCGTCCAGATCGCTACAAAGACCGAGGTCTTTCTCTTCCAGCTCTCTGCTATGTTTGCCGTACCATCCTCTCTAAAACGGTTCCTGGAGAACAGTTCAGTCATCAAGGTGGGCGTCGGTATCCAAAGTCCGTCATTCCAACAGCTGTGCTCACCTCTTGCTAAGCTTTTCTCTTACAGACGATGCCAAAAAATTATACAAAGATCACAGACTCTCAGTGCGGTCTTGCGTAGACCTTAGCATGTTTGCACGGTCTGTCGACAATGCCTCTTGGAAAGGCCCGTTCAAGAATCCCATCGGTCTTGCCAGGCTTGTCTCCACTTATCTTGGTTTCGAGCTGTCCAAAGGCTCTATCACATGGAGCAATTGGGAGGCTCGCCCTCTCTCTTTAGCGCAATTACGGTGTAAGCCCTATCATCTCTTCTCATATCAAAGCTGACTTTGTATCATCAGACGCTGCTAACGACGCACACGCAGGATATGCAGTCTACTCCCACCTTCGCGCCCTGGATCTTGAACGAGAAACTCCTGTCAAACAGTCCTACTACTCCTTCGATGCTATTCGGGGACGTCTCTACTGTATTCCTACCCCCAATCCAGAGCAAGCCCCTTCATCGCACAACGATCTCTGGGGCCTCAGTACGACCTATCTCAACGAGTGGTTTCCCAGAAATCCAGAATACGATCCTGGTCCCCCGCCCCCTCCTAAGACGCCCAAGACTCCGCAAGAACAGGCGGACTCATCAAAGGACACCTCCGTGAAGCCCCCTAGAAAGGACAAAGCTTATAATAGACGAAGGCGTCCTAATCGTCGTACTGTCTACCCCACATCTGGTGTAGCTACTACTACTACTACTACGTAGGTAGTATGTATGCCTGCGGATGACTCGAACTTTATGAATAGGACCTTGGCGCTTCACTCTGGTCAACATCTAAGCTCTCGGACGCCGTGCATATGCGATTGCGGGACTGCCCTTGGGGCAATAACTCGGCGTATTTATTGGTCTCCAACCCATAGACATCAATTCGCTGGACATGACAGGCATACGTACAAGGCTAAGTAAAACATCCTTGAGGGCTTGGCTGTACCGATTCGGGCAAGTCGACACTAATCTGATTTTTATAGCCATTTCTCATCACGTTTGTGCCTTCATCGTTACTCCGGACCCTTTTACGGTCCAGGTCGTTCGGTCTGATTCGCGCAGCACTGATACCATTGCGCTGGAACTATCTATGTTCATGTTGCCGTATATGAATTTAGCGAAAGCCTAAGGCTATCACATCATCGGGGTGTGCATACGTAACAAAATCTACGGACGATGGCCCTGTTTCTTTCTGCTCTCACACACAAGTGGGTGCGGCCGGTTTCTCCAAAACAAGTAGAAAATGAATGCAAAGAATCAAAAGTCAAGTCGTCATCTACATCGTAATACGTGCCATCATTATACGGTTCCAGAGGTGTTCCCACTCTATCTCCTATAAGCCGTCATCCCGTAAATAGTGGTCTGACCCTCGAGTACCTGTCGAAGTGGGTTTGGGCACCGCTGTAACTTTCTCCAGCAACACACATGCACCTTGATCGACCCAGACGCCCACGGATCCTGCACACACAAGATCGATTCTATCAGCATCTTGCAGATATTCCCACAGTCAACTCACCTCCGGGAGTATCACCCTGTGTCCACCACTTCGCGGTCCACAAATGGCCACTAGTTATGATGTCCGTCAGCTTCGCGGAGACGAAATCCTAATCAAGGCACAAACTTGTATACTGCTTGATTACCACCGACGTAAATTGTAGTGCTTTCCCATTCATCTACGCCCGTACAGGCTCCTCCAGAGGTGGGGGTGCTTCCAGCGGAGGTGGTTGTTGTGGTGGGGTCCCCTCCATTTGAGCCAGATCCAGAACAGGCGCTAACTAGAAGTAACCGTTGTATTGCACCGATTGGCCAGATAGAAGTGGAAGAGACGCACTAGCACTCCAATCTCCATTAGGATTGCTGGCAGGTTCCGATTGTGTCCACCACTTTGCCTACGAAATGAATGCGTATTATTTACGTCCAGGGAATGAGAGATAACGCGTTCTCGCACCTCCCATATATATCTATAAATAGGATGCTTAGCCAAGGCAATGCGATACGGAGGAGGAGCTTACCCGTTGTACGAGACTGTCGAGGAGGCTATATATACGCTTCCGGCGGAGTAACTGATAGCAGAACAAGCGGGATATTTGAATGCTACTCCACCGGCCGCTGCAAGGGCTCCCTTTATGGCCAAGTCATAGCGATCATTCGCTGCTCGTGATCATGATCAAGTCAAACGATTCCATAGAGGACCGAGGACCGACCATACGCTTGTGAAGCATCCCAAAGCATCACGCCGCCGAAAGACGGGAAACTGTTCCGCATCTGCACAGCAATGCTGCTGAGAGTTCCGATGTCGACATATCCTGATCCTGCAGCAGTGGACGACGCCGGCGCACCTATATAGACCTTGACGTCGGGGTTGAGGCTCGTGTTACGGGCCCAATTATCCCTGTTGGTGTCGCGGATTAACATTGCTAAAGACTCGGCATCACGTATGTGAGCGGTTCACCATATTCCAAAGTTCCAATTCTGGATAGTGCGACGTGAGATGCGCTCAAACTAGAGGAAAGGCGGGTATGTCCTACCGAGGCTTGCCCAAAGTTGGTCAAACCACAGGGGTTGTTGTAAAACTGTGCATCATAACGCCTACATAAATAGCCCTGAACGGTTCTTCTAATATCCTACGTACCTGGACTGCAAAATGATCAACAAATGACAAGAACAAAACAGTAAACGCCCATACCATAGATTGCATCGAAATTAGCAGCATTGAGAACACCGCTCAGGGCGGCATCCGGGAAAACGCATTGTGGTGCGGCTGTAATGTAATACCTTCGCTACTCTAAATACAAGGCAATCTATCCAATAATTGAATACTTACTTCTTCGACGCGCCGGAGGCGAGTGTCCTTAATTCATTCACAAACGCTGGATAGCTTGACGACGTCCCACCTTCGATGTCCAGGTCGACACTGCACCGCATGGCTGTCAGACTCATCTATCACGTCAGAAAAGTCAGTTTCATACCCATCTAAAATTGCACTACCAAAAGGCCGAGTGTCTGAAGTGCCGCCAAGGAACAAGTTCCAAATTGTGTTGGCGAATTGAACGGCTTGGGCGTCAGAGCTGAACCCTACGGACCCTGTTGCTCCACCTAGACTGAGAGTTACGATCTTCCCTTTTGCTTGGCAGGTGGTAATGTCTGTGGCCAGCAAAGAACAGTCAGGCATAGCTGTGCCAGGGAATGTGGTGTTGTCGACATTATTGCAGGTCTGCATTGGATCAGCTTACAAGAAATTGCATAGGCGGGACATGACGTACATTGGCGAGGTTGATCGAGGGAAGACCACCTGTTCCGAAGAATACGTTGAGGAAGGCTAGCGGGAAGACGTCGATCGCGTCATCCTGAAAAAGTTGGTAGGTTAGCAGGAAACCGTAGGCAACTTTTAGAGGTCAAACACACATTGCAATAGAAAGAGAGCCTTTGCTGATAGTTTACCGTGTCAGAATGAGTTGCGCCGTATGAGTTCTGGCCCCAGTACCTAACGAGGAGTTTAGAAGACGGATATAGAGGTTTCAAAGTCATACACAACGGTCTAGCGGAGAGAAAATTGGCGAGTGAATCATCACAATGGAATATACCGACGTACATTGTCGTATCGTGAATTATCAAATGCCAAGACGACAGAAACTCCAACAGTAGCAAGAACTGCGGGTAGCAGCATCCTTAGCGTTAAGATATAGTGAGCAGTGAAGGGGCTAGGGTAACAGAATGTAGCATTTTATTATGCTATCGCGTCCATTTTATAAAAGCATCGAAATTGTCGTCCGTCGTGTCACAGCGACACGTCGAATCAATGTAAGGAAGCCTCGGGGCCTTCAACGCGTCAGTCTTAGTGACGCTTCCTTATCTGTGAGCACGAGGGCGTCGAGTTGACACAGATAGCTCATGCAGAGCATAATTAGAGTGTGAGCTTTTTCGGTTAGAATAGGCAGTCAACGCATATGGTTTTCTGCTGATAGTCATTGAGCACATCTTGACATACGGAAGATAATGGTGGAGTACTCATATGTACTAGATATCATGTGCATAGAGAGCAGAATATCTAGCAGCTGCGCAAGAGTCAATTTGGACATCAGCATGATACCCGATGTTAGAGTGAGAGGTACAGAGACAAAATTTAGAACGATCTATATACATAAGCAGACACAACAACAGAGATGGAGCGTTTTAGAGAAACAATCATTCTGATACAGCCGAGTCATTTCCGGCAGCTTCCTTTTGTCGTATAGGTACTGTGAAAGAGATTTAGCAGGTGACAGTGTAGCAATCACGAGAGAGCGTACAGAAGTAGGGCTGTTGCTGCGCCTCGCGAGCGGTAAGACGATCCTGGTGGTCATATCGTAGCAACTTGTCCAACAAGTCGATAGCTTCATTCGAAATATAGCGCTGATTCTCCGATGTTATAAATCGTGTCCACGGCTTTCTGGGGTACCTATAATGACGAAGATTCAATTTGGATAACTATACGATCGGCGAGCCACTAACCGGCCAAGGATCTCATCATACTGAGCATCCAGACGGATGTGGTACTTGTCGATATAAGCGAACAATTCGTCAGTGCCTAACACTTTAGCAATCTTGACTAATTGATCATAGTTGTCGTGACCGTGGAAGAATGGTTCCTTGCGGAAGATCTGGGGGGACAGTGACCTTAATTGATGTTAAGGGTAAGAAGGGGGCGCTTTACCATTGAAGCAAACATACACCCGTAACTCCACATGTCTAGACTGTAGTCGTATTCTTGAAAGTCAACGAGGAGCTCGGGGCCCTTAAAGTAGCGAGAAGCAACCCTAACATTGTATTCAGTTTTCGGGTGATAGAACTCTGCAAGACCCCAATCGATAAGCCGCAACTGAGACGCTTGATTAACCAGAAATATCCAGGAAACATACAAGCTCTGCACACCTTTCGAAGCTCATGATCTATCATGACATTGTGCGGCTTTACATCTCGGTGCATAATACCCTTCGAATGGCAGAAGTCTAGAGCCTATCAGAGCCTGTGAGCTTGTTACCATTGAGGGATCGATTCTTTCTTACTTTTAAGAGCTCATACATATAGAAACGGACGTCGTAATCGGAGAAGCGGGGATAGAGAACTTTGAAATCAACGTTGTGGACGTATTCTGTGATCAGACTTGGTATCTTGGACGCTTGATCTCGAACGACATCCAAAAGCGCGACGACATTGGGTCCCCCGGCCAGATTTTGTAGGATCTTGATTTCTCGCTTGATTTTCTTCTTTTTCACGGGTTTTAGGACCTTGACAATACACTTTTCCTCTGTTACAACATTGATGCCTTCGAACACCTATAGTGCCATCAGGTCGTCTTCGAAGGTAATGGGATTGGCATGACGCACCTCGGAATACTTCCCCCGCCCCACTTTCCGAACGATTTCATAGTGATCCTGAGAACCCCACTGGACCTGTAGATTGTCTGTGAAACACAGCGATGTCAGGAATAGTACTAGTAAGATTCTGGGGCAGCGTTGCGTACCATATTCATGCCATGAAGGACCAAGCTTTGCGTTGACGTCGGCGTATACTCGAGCCACCGATTTGGTCGATGAACGACCCATTAAGATGACGGAGGAAGAAGGAAAGTGAGCTGATGCGTTGCAACAATGAGGTCCGTCCTCGGATATTCCCACGGTGATGTCCAGGTCACCGCCTCCCCATTGGCCCAAGGACGTAGTCTACCTGAGTTCGCCCACATACCATGCTTCTGTGACAGTGGATGCAAGGAAATTCATGGAGCCCAGCCCAGTAAAAAAGGGTGCATGGGGGAAATCGTCCGTTGTTGTTATTCGTCGCATTTCGAGTCCCGAGCATCCGGCATTCGGGCAACTGGGGCTGTTTGCTGCAAAGAAAATACCACCAAAGACACATATTGTTGACTACATTGGTATGTACACTTGCTACAATGACAAGATAGGGAAACTGAAGGGAAGCAGGAGAAATACACTGCGAAAATCGGCGGGACTCGGACTACGACCTGTGTCTGCATCGATTTGAAGATGGAAGCTGTATTGGGGTGGACGCGGGCAGAATGGGCAACGAGGCGCGATTTGTCAATGATTTCCGGGGAATAAAGAACAAGCCAAATGCAGTTTTCACGGACAGGCGGAGTGAATTTGGGGACCTGCGGATGGGAATTTGGTCTTCGCATGAGGGCATCAAAAAGGGCGAGGAAATTGTTGTATCATACGGTAAAGCATGGTGGCTCGCCCGAGCAAAATGACATAGCACAACGGCGACTTGGAAAACTTTGCGCCGTCTTCAAAAAAAGTCAGCGAGGACCAGTGCAGCGGCGTTGAACACAATAATTGAATGACGGCACATCCTCGGAAGGCCCGCAAAAAAACGATGCAAAAAAACGATACGAAAAAGTTACGGGTGGCAACAGAAAAGCAAATAAGCGGCGACTAAGAAACACACGGGCCTTCGAAGAGGCGAACGAAACTCAAACAAAATTTCAAGAAAGCGTCATGTAATAGGCACGTGGTGTCCTGTTATGGAAGTATGGGCACGTGTTGGGCAAAGGCTCCGGGAACAAACAGGCAAAATTTCGACGAGCACGGTCATTTCTGTCTTTCGCAGATTCTCCCGTTGCCTCATGCGCCCGTGTATCCCAGCAAAAGGCGTCTCGTCCTTTATTGCCTTTTACTCTTGTTCTAGGCCCGTCCACCGGTCTGGCACTTCCTCTCTCGACTTCTACCGATCAAGATGTCTTCACAATCTACCCAATTCTGCCCACCGTTTACCCTGCCCGAGCCGTATTGCTGAACGGGTACGTTCCGTACATCGCTCCCAGCTCACCGTGCTCACCGACCCATAGCGACACTTTCATGCTTCCCCAGTGTCAGCCGCCCCCAAGGATCCATACTCAGTGCTTGGTGTGAATAAGGATGCAACAGCTGCTGAAATCAAGAAAATTTACTTCTCCGTACGCCCGCTACCGCGCCTCCTACCTTCACCTTGCTCATTATATGCAGCTGGCTCGCAAATACCATCCAGATACTAATCCTGACGCGAATGCACGGGACAAGTTTGTCGAAATTCAGGAAGCTTATGATGTCAGCTTTGATTAGCTTGACCCTCTTTCTCACACTAAGTCCGCTGCATTCAGGTCCTCAAAGATGAAAAGAAACGAGCTGCCTATGACCAGTATGGCTCTACATCGCAGCAGCCAGGTTTCGATCCAAACTCTTTCTCTCAAGCCTTCCGTAATGGCCAAGGTTTCGGTGGTTTCAAAGACTTTTCTTCTGGCTTCGGTCCCGATATCGGTGGCGGATCCAGTTTCTTCGAGTCCCTGTTCGGTGCCCTCAATAACGGTCCTGGGAGTCGACAACGGTCCCGCGGAGAGGATTTAGAAGTTTCAGTCGGTGTATCCTTCATGGAATCATGTAAAGGAACAAAACGCAGCGTCAAGATTTCGCCTGTTGTCGACTGTCTAACGTGTTCCGGTCTCGGTTTAAAGCCAGGTGCCAAGCGCACAACATGTACAGCTTGCAGTGGTTCCGGTACACGGACTTTCGTTATCGACAGTGGTTTCCAGATGGCAAGCACATGTCCATCTTGCTCTGGTGTTGGAAGTACAATACCCCGGGGTAGCCAGTGCGGTTCTTGTGGAGGCGTGGGCAAAGTCAGAGCACCTCAGACCATTGAAGTTGATATACCACCAGGTGCGTCGCATGTTGATACACATTTCATGCTTCTTTGTCGTTACCTTCTTGTCAGGCGTCGAGGACGGAATGACTATCCGCATTCCGAAAGCGGGAGATGCTCCAGTAACTGGAAAGGGGACTCCTGGTGACTTGTTTGTGCGGGTCAGCGTTGCCCCATCAAAACAATTTACGCGACAAGGGGCCAACCTCTTCCATGAGGTCAAAGTACCCTTCCACACTGCGCTTCTTGGCGGTCGGGTACGAGTACCTACCATTGATGGTGATGTCGATGTCCGACTACCCGGCGGCACTCAGCAAGGGGAGGAGATGGTATTAAAAGGACGTGGTGTTCCAGAAGTTCGTAACGGGCTTAGCGGGGACTTGTATGTTACCTTCTCAGTGGTCCTTCCTAGGTAAGCCTCACGGTCATCATATGTTCGCTGACTTTGATATCGCATCTATAACTAGATCTCTCTCGAAACGACAACGACAACTGTTACAAGAATACGCGGATGATGTTGACGGTCGATCAACGTCTAAAGATAGCAAAGGAGGCAACAAGGCTTCTCAATCTTCAAGTCCGTCACAAGGAAAAGGGACAGGTCATGATAACGGTATGCCTTCTTTTACACATCAGTCACCCTCACAAGGTGGCTTGGTGTTTCGTACGTGGCAAAAATTACGAGGACTCATTGGGTTTTAATTTTTTACTGGCATGTCTTCTGTCCTTTGCCAACGCTCAACTTCGTGTTCTTATCTGCATTCCTACGCTAGTCGCAGTCGAGGACACTCCCAGAGAGGTAGACAAAGAAGCGGAAGAGGACCAAGACGAAGATCAGGAGAAGAAGAGGGCGACGGCATGATAATTAAAATTTTAGATTCGTATTGCATATACAAACCATCTAATTATTGTATGTACCGACGTGAACAGACGCGCCACCTCTCAACCGGACTGACGAAGACTGACGATCCCGCGGAGTTGAAATAATAGGCTGTGCCGCTTCTTTCTTTTACCACGATGGCTCATTATTTGACCAACAAGACTCTGCGGTACCATTTAGTATGCTTTCTTCAACATTACCAATTGGCGACCCAAGTTTCTCCGTCTCGTTCCTACGGAATTCTCTTGGTTTGAAATGGTTCGGGCCAGACTTTCCGGTTTCCGCTCTCAGTACGCAGTTCATCAATTCAAGTTTCTCTTGAGAAGCGGCACTACTTACTCGATCACCCGTTCAGGTTAGAGGGTGCTTTTCGGTAATGAAAAATCCCTTCCAAGACCAATTACTTATATGTATTGAAGGCCAATTTCTTTGGGAGATCAAATCTGCCAGGTCGTATTCATATCTCCAGGTTCCACGAGCATGGTCTTCTCTCCGTGAGTCCAGTTCCATCCCCGTCTTACTCAAAGCTGATTACCCCCGACCAGGTACTCATATAGTTCCGACTATAAAATGGACCCCCGGAAAATATGAGATTTATTTCTCCTCCTCGAAGGAGCTTCCGTCCTCCCTAGTTTTACGCCAGCCTGCCTTGTTCCTTCTGGTATCATGGCTCTACAGATGCCCAGCTCCGACCTTGACGATCTCTTTTCTACGACCCACCACCGTACTACAGTGGACGAAAAGCCTATTTCACATTCTCCAGATTCTTCTTCAAGATACGGTACCGATGGTGTGGGAACGCCTTCTATCCTCACGTTAGACTCTTCCTCTTCGACGGTTCTTGATAAAAACGACCAAGTATCTCAGCATCTCTCAACGTTCAGAATTCTCATGGTCCATATCGGGTGAGTCCTAGTGGACTGGTCGGCGCGTATCATTTTTGACCGTTCCTATGTGATTTCACCAGGGCTGCTTTAACGCTGTTTCTCGCGACGACGGATGCTGTAAGTTGTCCTTGATCTTCGAGAAGGACCCCCAACTTAGAGACCGATCAGAATATTGTCTCTACGAGTTTACCGACGATATCGAATGACCTTCAAGCTTCACAATCGGAGTACACTTGGGTCGGTGTTGCGTACATGTTGACCCAGACTGCATTTCAACCCCTCTATGGAAGGATATCCGATGTGGTGGGCCGAAAGGTACAGATGCGCGGTCGACCCAGATTGTGATACTGATCTCCACCATAGTGTTTGTTATTTGCAAGCGTGATTATTTTTGCCCTTGGAAATTTAGTATGTGGAGCCAGCAATGTATGTGTTACTATGTAATCTGTTTCCTATGCTCATCCGTCGTGTCCGAGGAAGAGTATCACCATGTAAGATTTATAAATTTAGCATCGCTGCGTCGAACCCCGCTTACACACGCGCTTTATTTGTATAGGCTCATTGGGTCTCGTGCTCTGGCAGGAGTTGGCGGCGGAGGTATTGTGAGTTCGGTATGGGTCATCACAGCTGAAATCGTCGAGGTACGACATCGAGCCAAGTGGTCACAGGCCTTGAGTATTACCTGGAGTTGTTCGGCGGTCGCGGGCCCTCTATTGGGAGGTCTTTTCAGTGGTGCGCATTGGCTCCAATCTGATATCAGGATTACATCTGAGAATGGTTCACTCAGGTAACACGGACTCAATACTGAGCTGGAGGTGGGGATGTGAGTACTGACGATACGCGTCTTTCGTGTGAATCTCACACATACCGTGCAGTCTACCTCAATCTACCTATATGCGCGGTCGCCTCGCTCGTACTTGCCTGTTCCTTGCACGGTGTCACATTACAGAAGTCCAGTGATTATTCCCTGCGCACCATACTCCAGCGATTCGATTTTGGAGGCTTGTAGGTTTCGGCCGATGGTCTATTTGATAGTGTCTTACACTTCTATGACTAGGATTCTTTTCATGACAGGGACATCTTTTATCGTCGTGGGATTTAGTTTTGCGGATGAGAACGGTTGTAAGTTGTCTCCGTGGTATCCATCTTCCAATCATCGGAACTGTCTCTAGGGAAATCTGCGACGACGATAACGATGCTAGTGCTTGGTCTTCTTATTCTCGTTGGCGGTGGGGTTTATGAGACGTATACCGGCCGAGACTGCCTGTTTCCAAAGACAGTATTTACTGATCGTTCTGCGAGTATGTCCTCCCCGAGAACGACGTGTTTGACAACTGACTAATAACCCCCGGCCAGTCATAATTCTTGTTGTCACCTTCGTCCACAACTTCGCCTACAATGCCGGATTGTTCTACCTCGCGTTCTTCTTTCAGGTATGCTTTCAAGTAATCATGAATATCACATGGCTCACACCGGCCATTCATAGTCGGTTGACAACTACACACCCCTGCAAGCTGGGATCAGACTCCTTCCCTTTTCTCTGGGATCTTCGCTTGCATCAATGCCGGCTGCCTGGTTCATTGCTTACTGGCAGTCTCGCCGTCGGGACCTAAGTGGCCAGAACTGGATCATGTCGCTCGGTCTGCTTATTTCGACCGTTGGCTTCGGTGAAGTTTCTGTTACTTCTTACGACATAAATCATGCTCATTCTCAAAAACCAGGGCTCCTCATCCTCCTGAAAGCAGAGGCCCCAGAGGTGTTGGAGGTCTTGTTCCCGCTCATCTGTGGGATTGGGATGGGGGTGATGTTACATGCACCCTACCAGATTTTTGTGAGAACGCTCAAGTCACAGGAGCTAGCGACAGGCACGAGTGCGTTCTTCCTGGTCCGCTTCACCGGAGCAACAGTTGGACTCGTAAGTATTACCTGGCTTTCCTTGAACTGATTCTGATTCTGTTTGCCAAGGCTGTCGCGGGCAGCATCTTTTACGCTCGAGCATCAAGCCGTTTGCCATCGGACCTGCCGATAGACATCCAAGGATCATCTCTGGACTTTAGTGGGCTCAATTCGATCGAGCCCATGTCATTGCGGTGGGAGGTTTTGAACATTGTCGCGACTTCCGTTCAGGTACGCCATCTTCTTGATAATAAGTTCCATCTTTCTGACGAACTTCAGACCATCTGGGTCGTTTGTACGCCCTGTTTGGGACTGGCTTTCCTGGTAAGGCTCTGCTTTCATCAATATGACCCGACGCTGATGAACTGCAGCTTTCTGTGTTGGTACGAACGCTGCCGATTGACCGGACACCAGAAGATGATTCGGAAAAACAAACATCCACTGGGAGTACTGTATGAAATGTGGACGTATGAGAAGCCAATGGACTCGAAGAAGTACTTTATAGCCGTATGTATATAATATATATTTGTATAATGGGGTTTCTTTCTCCCAGTGCATTAGAATAAAAATATAGATAGATATGTAGATAGATCCAAGCGATCTCTACGTAATTCCATGTAGTGTTGTATCGATTGACACCGTATTGAAGAGTGCCAGCCGTTGAATGACATTGGCTCCCGGCAGCCTCGTTTCTGATGCATTCATCCACACCACCTCAATGGTAATGCGAAGTGACGACGAATGGCGCTAGAAGACCGTTCCTATGACCCACGGGTGTTGCTGTCTGTTGTCGAGAGATCAATGTACTCGGAGATACGACAACTTTCTCACCATATGGGAAGCAACTGTCTAGACTCGGAGAGAAATGACACGGAGAACTCGTATTGCGGTCAGTACGTCTAGAAAATGAACCCTTACCTGGAGTTTGAGGTGAGAGAACGGTGGGCAACGATGACACATCAACTTTGTGTCCGGTGATGCTTTACAGATTCGAGTTGCCGTCAAGGTGAAAAAACTGATCTGCAAAGCAAAACTGGAACGAGATTTGAATAAGATTGTGTTTTAGCTTTCTTTGTATGTACCTGCGGTGACGTGAAAGGCAACCCGGACACAATATATTTAATAAATTAGATGATGGAGACGCGACGCGTCAGTCCCAGGTTCGGTTGCAGGGCGAACCGATTCGTGGTTCACTTGGCACCAACACTGCTAGCAGGCATGCCGCGACATTAATGGCGGCCAAGAAAGGGTCCTCGCCGTCGACAGGGATGAGGAGCCGCAGAAACAGAGAACCCGACAGAAATGGGATAGCGCCACTTTGCTGCACACGACCACAAATTAAGCGCCAACCTGAATGTATGCGGAGCCAAAATGAAACATGCTTATCTTTGCGACCATCCCCGGCCTCACCCACAAGGCGGCGCTGCGTTATCGAGCCCTGCTCCACTCTTTATCTCGAACCACCACCATCTCCCCCTCATCGTCACCCACAATGCCCAATTGCTCTCCCATTATCTCGCCGGTGCTCTCAGCATCGTCAAGCACCCCTTCTTTGATTAAGAGTCTGTCGGCTAGGTCCGTCCAGAGTCTGTCGGAGCTCATCGTCGGCAGCTCATCAAGCTCCATCCAGCTCGCACCAGAGGAGGTGCAGGTCGTCACCGAGGAAGGTCTGCGACATGCAAAGAATACATTGGAAGCAAGGTGAGATATTTCTTCCTCAAAGAACTCGGACTATCCTTGGCAAGAATAGATAACCTTGTTCACGGTCTGCCGTTGTCGCTTTCTTGGCCTTCCCGAAGCTGACCTTTGCCTTCCTCTCATGACATAGACACTATAAAACCGAAAAGTTCGCTATACAATTACTCGCATGCATCAAAACTTTGCACATCCCCTCCTGGTCTGACCCCGTCATCACCCCACAAGGAATAAAAATCCAGAAAGTCTCGGGTTCCATGACAAACGCCGTCTTCTTTGTCTCCTGTCCAAGATCTCCGGAGATTCGTACTCTCTTGCTCCGGATCTATGGACCATCGTCTGGTTCACTCATCTCCCGCCCCCGTGAACTCCACACTCTTCACATCCTTTCCTCAAAGTACCACTTAGGGCCTAAAGTGTACGGAACATTTGAGAATGGCAGGCTTGAGGAGTTTTTTGAGTCCACAACGCTGAGCTCATCTGATATGAGGGACAAGACCATCAGTGCATGGATTGGAGCGCGAATGGCTGAGCTCCATTCTGTCGACATAGAAGTCGTTGAAGAAACTTCGCCAGAAACTAGAGGCGAAGGTAAAGGCTGGGACCTCAGTGTCAAGGTGAACGTCAAATCTTGGTTACCACTCGCTCAAGCTGTCTTGGCTCTCCCCAACGTCCCCGAATCGTTGCGCAAGGAGATAGATTTGGAGAGATTCAGCAAGGAGTGGAAAGCGTATCTGCGGTGGTTGTCTGTGGTAGACGATGTCGAGAATGGCAGTCGGCGAGTCTTTGCTCACAACGACGCCCAGTACGGGAACCTTCTTAGACTGACAAACATGCCAGGTGAAACTGCTCCTCATCGCCAAGTCAGTCTTTTCTTACCTGTTTAGGCTAACCCTTTCAGACTGATTTGCATCCTAGATCATAGTGGTAGACTTTGAATACGCCGGCCCCAACCCAGCATCATTCGATATTGCGAATCACTTTAAGGAATGGACCGCAAATTATCATGGTCCAACTCCTCATCTCCTTGACCCTTCGCGTTACCCGACCGAAGAGGAACAAGCTAATTTTTGTGCATCATACATACAACATTCCATCCCGATGCCTCTGGGGAATTCGGAGTTTCAGGCTGCAGTTAAAATGCTCAAGGATCAAGTTCGTTTTTGGAGTCCTGCATCGGACGCGATGTGGGCTGTTTGGGGTATCGTCCAGGCGAGGGAGGATGTTGAAGGGAACGTTGTAGAGCCTGAGTTTGACTACTTGGGTTATTCCCTCAACCGTTTCAATGGGTTCCGTCGGGAAATCCGAAAATTAGGTGTACCTGTGCCCTAGCTGATGATCGTCTTGTCATGTTCTATACTTAATGTTCATTACTGATATTTTCATTGTGTTGCATGCATATATATGCATGTTGCTTATCTGTTTCGTGCTCGGTTTCATACTAGCCATGCAGAATAACAAGATTTATATTGAATGAGATGAATAAAAACATGTTGCTGTGACGACGATAATGCTATGCAAACTGGGAGAGATAAAGTATAGCCCTAGTATTGACGACAAGAGGAATCAAACGTGGAGAGAAGCTGCTATGTGGTTTTCAGTACGAAGAAGATTGGCACGAACAAGCGTATGTATGTAGAGATCCGACAGGCGAAAAGGGAAGTAGTGTAACAGGTGTTTGAGATCAGAGAGGAGTATTGTCCGATCCTGCACGGCAGTCATAATCAAGAGAGGAAATCAATCGAAAGAAAAAGTCAAAGGCATGTCCGGGACCGTGCGCCGCACGGGTGCTAATGCACGATTTCAAGCCCAAGCTTTCTCGTGAAGTCTGGACGTGCCCATCGTCAGCTCAGTCGTTGACCAAGGGGAATTGATGGACGCGTCACCAGCGGTAGGTGCGTGCGAGTACGATGCCGACGACAAGTGGTTGCTTCGAGCAAAGCTTCCCCAATTGCCTGCGCTGCCTGCCCGAACGTGGCCATTTCCTCGCGATGGCTGTTGGGATGAAGGCACTGTGTTATCACCGGATGACAAAGTGTACGAATGTCCCGGAACAGGCTGTGACGGGGTGAAAGAAGTGTCTTCACTACCGTTGAACGAATGTCGGACATTGGTGTTGGAAGGGGGTGTACCGTTCTGATTTATACGCTATAAGTTTTGGTTATAAAAATATAGTTATACGATTGGCGGACATACCTGGTTGTAACCAACTATCTCAATCCGCGCATTGTTGTGTCTACCGAGGTCCGGACCAGCAGTCACCGGTGCGGGCGACTTGGCACCTCTGCTGTGATCAGCATTAGGTAGAAGGACACCGTTACTCGCAAAGGCTGGATAAGCGGACTTGTTCTGTTTGATCGTAGGTGCATCCAGTGCAGTGTCGACCCTGAGGGAACCTGTAGGCGGACGCGTGAATTGGTACCCATTAGTAGAGCTAACGTCAATGGGGGTAGAGCTGTTCGTTGGTGGTTCTTGATTACGTTTGGCAGAGATACGTGCAAGAATGGAGACGGGCTCTGCGGGGTCACTATTAGTGCTCATTGAGCGGGCACGACCATCGGGGCGTGCTGAAGGAGGAGCGTTTTCCGGAGTGCCACCAGGAACCGGGGCACCGCCAGAGGTTGGAAGCTCCGTATGGATGAAGCAACATCGTTTGCCGTATGGACATGAGCCAGAAACCCAAAAGGTCTGTTGTGACATTAGCATGCATCTATCAAGAAACCGGATTGTGCTTACCCTGCAGATTTCGGTTTTATACTAAAAATAAGGTTCAGTACACAAAGTAGATCGAAAGCAGAGTAGGGCTGACCTTCGGATGCCGTGAGACCTTTCTCAGCTCGTCTTCACCATGAGCAAACTGGCACTTGGCACCATATCGACACGTCCCTTTCTCCTCCCAACTGCGGCAAAGCTCTGTCTTGTAGAGTCCCAATTTCCTGTTGTTGGCGCTAGGACCATTCTGTCCTCCGCTGGTGGCGCTACTCGGGCTGTGAAGACCACTGTCCATCTGCGGTGGGATAATTCCATAAGGACCACTGTATTGTGGCTGTAATCTCGCCATGACTTGGGCATCCTGTCGGGCATATGTGTCTTGTCCATAGAACTGGTTAGGATACAAAGCCATCGTGGGCGGAGGGGCGCCCATGCCTGGTGGGAACATGCCTGGGGCGTAAGGCTGCATGTTAGCGCCCATCAAGGGAAGTTGCGACGGATCTCGAAGGGCCGATGGGTCAGAGGCTGAGTGATGGTGCGCGCCTCGGAAAATATTATGTTGCTGCTGGACTCTAGACACCGCAGGATGGTCTTGAGGAGGGCCTGTCAACATCATGTCGTAGAGCTGCTGGGAGTTACCCAGCGACATGTGAGCGGTGTGGCTTGGGTATGGCATGCCCGGGGGACTTGGGATAAGGCCTTGCTGCTGGGGATATCCGCGGGGAGGCTGGCGATATTGAATAGGTACACCGTTGTTAGGTCTATTCGGTACATATGACGGCGCGCCAGGAGCGGCGGTGCCCATACTCGTGTGCGAAAGCGGACTGAAGTTACGTTGTTGCAGATTATAATCAATCTGAAGATCATCTCTGCCGGGAACGACTGACTGAGAGGCTGATCGGTAGTCAAAAAGTTGCGGATGAGGTTGTGCCTGGGGACGATGAACGGACACGGTGTTGTTCGCCAGTGAGGGGTAAGAGAGCTGTTCTCCAGCAGGTCCTGACTCCCGATATTGAGGCCATTGCTGCTGCTGCTGCTGTAGCTGTCCATCTGCAGCATCTAAACCAGGACCTTCTCCAGCATGCTGAAGACGACGCAAGTCCGCGCTCGATAGGCCACCGCTGAATGAGTGCGGACGCTCTTTCAATTCACTGGGTGGTCCATTGTTGAGAGGAGAATGGGAGAGCATGGTGTTGCTAGCAGCAGAAAGTGCAGACTCTTGCGAGCTGGACTCTGTCGTGTCAGTCGATGATCCTCGTGAGTGAGAGATGGTGATTTGCTGCTCGGAGGATGGAGGAGAGTCGAGGCTATCAGAGGAAGAGGTCTCCAGTGGACTTGTCTCCGTCAACTGTACAATCGTGTTGGATAATTTGGACTTTGGAGGTGTCCGAATGGGTGCATCGTCTCCGGACTCCCCAGCGACGTCACCAATGTTCAGCCGAACAATCTCGTTCGCCAAGTCCCAACCGGCTGTACCGGCATCTGAATTAACATCGACAAGCTGGCCGTTGGCATTGAAGAGCCAGCGATTGTTGGTGCCAAGCGCAGAGTCCATGGCGGGAGGGTTTGATTCGGAAAGAGATGTCATTTTGGAAAAGGCTGATTTTTGTAAAGTGGCAGAAGGCGCCCGGCGTGTCAACGGCGGAGGGCTATTATCGTTCTGTGGAAGCCAAGTCTGAGAAGAAATGGTCAAAAAGAAAGATAGGAAGAGATCAGGAGACTTGCCTCTAGCGACACTTCAGAATCAGATTTGAGAGGCCAGGAGGTCGTGTCCGTAGTCTGAGGTCTATTCGTGAGGGTGATAGCGGGCAGTAGATCGTCTGGAGGAAAGTAACTTTTCGGTGTGGAAGAAATCGTTACAACGTCGTGCATTTAATACTGGAAGAGATGTTAGGCGAGGATATGTTGGGTAAAAGAAGGAAATATACCTATGAGATAATTAAGACGTAGAGTCGCCTCCGATGAATGCGTGATAAAAGATGGGTAACTTTTGGGAATAATGAGTAGATGCTGAAAGCGTAAGTGAGCAGATAGATATCGAGGAGTCGAGGGACGACGACGACGGTGATGACGACGACAGCAGGGCGAATTCGGGAAGCGAGAAAGGGCAGATAGGTATAAAAAGCGTGGGCAGGGTCGTGAGTGGATGGTCGTGGTAGAAAGGAAAGATGCTCGCTGGAGGCAAGCGCTGTGACAGAAAGTGGAAGAGCACAGCTGGACTGTGAGGTTAAGAAGGAAGAAGGCGAGGCAAACGGCTGCCTTCACCTAACGAGTTTGGTCAACGTTTTGATCGCAGACAACGTGCCCGGCGTTTGCCAATATTAACCAAGTCCGGCGCCAGTGAACTGCACCCGGCAACCAGAATAAGCGACAGCACACGACCTCGACGACAGGAACAGCGACGAGCACAACGTCAACAACGGTGAGCAGCAACTTTGGGATGCAATGCTGTCCCCCCACTCCGGAGCTGTCCATCATTTTCACACGCAATTTTCAAACTCCGACCTGCAAATCGATTCTTTTAGGGCATTTTCCCCGTTCAGACTCCGGTATCTGGCTTGGCCCAATTCTCCATTCTTAGGAAATTTATTCCCAACTCCTCCTTCGTTCCCTTGCTCGAGGTCAGTCAAGTTGCCACCTCAGGTATATACACGTGGTATTCGCATGGTTTCAGACTACCTTCTTCATTCGCTCTTCTGCCCTGATCATACCCGAACTTTTTCTTTGTGTTCTACAAGTCAACATCTTGTAGTCCCCATCGATAGCTTCTTCACTGAAGCCCCTCTTTCACTGTCAAATGTCACCAGGTCTTTTCCATGAATCCGATAGACCTTCTCAATTCTGATCCAAGGAGATACCATTCCCATCCCCGGCGGCGCTCTGTCTTCTCGACGTCGTTTTCCTCATGTTGTCTTCCAAGCAATATTATTATCCAACGCTGATCGATGTCTGATACCAGTGTCTCGCCCATCTAGTAGATCGGTACAGCAACGGAGATCTCTTGAATGTTGGGGCATTGGAATATTTTACGTCTTGGTCTTGTCAAAATTTCTTTATCAAGAATTTAGAACTTGCGAGCTTCGAACATCACCAAGTTTGAGCGCCGCCGCTCGAACGGCGGCGCACAGCCCCACCCTTTCGCCGACACTGGTTACTGTGAGCGAAAGTAAGACCACCGCTAGCAACACCTGGATATCAGTATGGACGCAATAACCAAGCGCAGGACTTAGAGAGGCACCATCTATTTAGAGAAGCGCAGGTTCGAAGTCAGCGAATATGATCGACAGATCTAAAATTGGCGATGGCCGCTCGGAGGCAAATTTCAACTTGGGGTATCCTCCCTGTGCAAATGTTTTGCAAGTCTATTTATCTCTCGCTTCTGAAGCGATGGAAATCTAGGCGAACATTGATCATCTACGGTCCGCTGTCCCGCAGGTAGCTAAACGTAGCGCGAATGCCGCAAGTGAAAACCCGTCACTGGCATTATTCACGCAGAGGATATCGATGGTGGGTCGACTCTGCGATCGACTTGACTGAGCACCTCCTGCTTACCCGTAAGCACCAGGTTCTACAACCCGACGCGCGCACATACGGATCTGTCATCCGGATTTACCTCCGCTTCTTCGCCTCAACGCTGATAGGGTCGCGATACTTATCGCGGGACCGATTCTATCTCAGGGCGTGGCAAACACGCATTCATGCAACTTGGATATTCCAAGGTAGATATTATGCATTTTCCAAAGCCGCTGCGACCCTGACATTTCTATGCAGGCTCACTAGGTGGCAGAGACATATTGTGATTGAGGAACAACTACAGATACAAAGTTCAGAGGATTGTCCACATAAATCAAGCATCTGACAATTGGCATCAGCACGAGCCACATTGTTTTCGCGTGACTACTTACAATACGAAGTCCCAACCAACATGGTTGACAAGCTTTGTAACTGATCTTCATCGAAGGCTTGCTGATCCTTGTGCCAAGTATCCTGAAACAGAGGTTAGAGCATGGATTGCCAACAACCAAAGGGCTCTTTGCGATACCTGATGAGTCTACAACGGAGACGATCAGTAAGGTACCTTATAAGAATTGCAGGATAAACCTTACCTTCTTGAACTCTGACGCACATTTCCTAATTGTCGTCGAGATGGGAGGAGGGTCAGTAGCGTGAGGAGCAAGCACTGCAAGGGCAATCAATATCTGGCAGGAAACAACAAATTTGGATAATATATACCTTCCGTAAGTGAGGGCAGCCATGGTTCCACGGAATAGGGGAAACTTTCGATCAGAGCGCAGAGTCCTAATATAGCGGAGTGCATGGACCGAAGGGAATCGGCATACGAAGGATCCCTGCGTGTAGGCAATTTAACCCTGCGAGTCATTGTAATGAATCGATTCTGCGGCTTTGTAAGCTTAGTGCCTAGAATTCATCGAGAAAGTTTACCAACCTTCAAGGGGATAATGCTTTGACGTTGCGAGCATCGAACAATCCCTGAAAGTGACTTCGAAGCCATTTCCCGAACCTCGACATTCTCGTCGGCTAGACAATCCATTAACATGTCCATAACTCCTGCTACACCTTCCGGCGATATCGACAGTAAATTTCGGTAAAAGAAAACGACCAGCGGAGGAAGCGCCTGAAGGCGAATGCGCCAGGACTGTATTTACAACTCATAGTTAGTCAAAGTTCTGATAGCAGTGAAAAGTCGTACCTTTGACGATTTGATGGCGACGACAAAATTGGTAAGAATGGCTCCAATATACTCTACCGGTGGCGTGAAGGCAGATAGCACATAAAGAACCGCAGTGGAATATGTTTGGAGCTCTACGTTATCATTGAACTCTGTCATGCGCAAGAATTCGGGCCTACGACACCATTATTATCTGCTGCAAGAGGTGAATATATCTACTCACATCAAAGCTACAGCATATGGCAAGACTAGGGTCGCTTGTGGACTGTAGGACGATACCCATATCCATTGAAGGACTTAATGAAACATGTCAGAATGACTGCCACGATAAGACTGACTGTACTGACGTGACAGTGCTACTTTGTCGTACTGAAAGAGCTTTCAATTATATACGAAACAACACTCTGATTTCATGACGTACCTCCGACTTGCTGACCCAGGGTGGCGGTAAACGTTGCTCTCGCCATTGAGGCAGTTGCGCCAGAATGTTGGTGATTTGGTTTTGGAACTGAGCTTGACTACCGCACCGTCAATACCATGCTAAAAATTATAGACGTGAGGCTTACCGTATAAATAAGGGATCATCTGATTCCTGACAAGCGCGCAAGAAAAGCTCCGTGGAAACATAAAGTGGTCGCCACTGCATGTTCAGTAAGGTAGTGAGGACTTGAGTGATGAGTCCCCGTATCTACAGTTGTAGAAAACAGTTTAGAACAAAGAGGGAAAAACACAAAAAAGGCCCTCAAACCTCAGCATAGTTAGTGTTTGCATTCGTAAAGAAGAAACTGATGAAGTGATCAGCTCTGCGTTGGAATACATGTTCCGCCGAATCGGCCAAGATCCCGAATAAACTAAGGGCCTTACTCACTACGTAGACTTAGTCAGGGAGGGACGATGGGAAGGCGTACTGGACTTACTATCAAATGCGGAATCACCGTTGAAATCGAGAGGTAAAGATAAGATCCAATCAATTAGCGGCTTATTACGCCTTGGATCTCGATCTTCTAAGATGCTCTAAATGACGCAAGGTATCGGAAAGGAGGGGTGAAGACAGCGACAGAAACGCACGGCAAATGAGGTCTCCCAAAGGGTTAACGTATCGGGCTTAATTTCGGCAAAAATGCGATCCAATCGACTGCGAACCCAAGTCCATAGTTTGTCCGATGCACGTTTGGGCCAATGTTTCGCTCCTATACGGAGCATT
Source organism: Armillaria fumosa (assembly GCA_030407015.1). Lineage (NCBI taxonomy): Eukaryota > Fungi > Basidiomycota > Agaricomycetes > Agaricales > Physalacriaceae > Armillaria > Armillaria fumosa. The sequence goes on from JAUDYM010000001.1 coordinate 2,549,912, forward strand.
GTCACATTATCAGCGCAAAAAGAGAAGAGAAGCCTACCACGTATAAGGCCAGTCAAAAACTCGCCCCCAGCACGTTGTTTGAATTTATCAGAATCTGATAAAAGCGGGTCCGTAACGCTGAGTATGGCGTCAACGACCTCATGCTCGAACATTTTTGCTACACCCCGAAAGTCAACATTGCACAGAAGGATAGAATATAGATGACGGGTACCTAGCCTTTTAATATACGCAACATTCTCCAGTCGAAGATCGATTGTGCTGCCGTTTCTGTTGGATTCTTGTCCCCACAATACCGACAGATCTTGGAAGTACTTTTCGGTAGTAACACCCTCACGAATCACGCGAAGCGAAGGCTGCGACGCTGCTTCCCAAGAAAATGCTGATATGTCCGTAGTCACAGCCCTATAACCTTGTACCGTCGGCGCCCAAGATATGAACCCCGTACGGATTTTGTCGACGTAAATGGGGCTGTCTGTCCTTTAGCAGATGATACACGCAGCGAACACGGGGAACGCACTCAGATGTTTGATCGATAGGATGCTCGAACCTTTCCAGTAAATTGAGGGCATCCGTGACGTTTATACTCTGCGCCAAAGGATTCTTCCACCGATGAAGCCATAAATCCGATGCGTCGTCCGAGAAGGACCGGAACTTAACATAGGTCAGCAAATAAGCTATTCCTCTATTCAATAGATTGTCTCAATGATGGAGAACGGAAATAGAGACATATTACATACCGTTGCGCCTCTACACGGATGGTAGGCTGGGGACTTGTGGAATACTTGAAGAAGAACTGGGCAGCATCAGCTGACACTGGTACATCTCGCCGGAGTAATACCACCAAAAATCGACACGCCATTTGTACGTATCTCCACTATGATAGAGTTTCATCAGGCAAGACTTCTAGAAGGCGACATGCAACTGACATGAGTTTTGGGTCTCAAAGCAATTTCCAGTATCGATGAGACCTGAACGAATCATGTGAGACGACAGTGCACAGCGCAGGTAAAAACCCATACTGTTTGAGCGTGGATCTCATTGCGATTCGCAACTCGGCGTGGAGTCTTGCTGATGGCTTCCTCGAGGAGCCTTTGATCGACAAAGGAAGGAGGAAATTCGGTGGCTAGACTGTTGAGTGCACATTCGACTTCAGGTACGCCAAGTGAGTATGCGTCTGTATGGATCGCATCCTCATGCAGATGCGGCAGACAGTCTACAGCAAGATTGTTCACCAACTTCTGTATCGAGGGCTACAAAACAACGTGCGTAAGTCGGAAATTCGTACGGTCAGGACTGTGAGAACCTTTTCCTCATGTTGACATTCCAGTAAAGATACCAAATAGCGTCCGTGTGCGCCTTGGTCTGATCAAGAATCAATATTTTCATCGACCGACCCTGACGTGGTCAGCCAGACTTACCCCCCAAAGCGTAAGATGCTACTCGTCCTATCAGCTTGGATACTGATAGGGTAGAGGGAGAGACCGTACCAATTCCTTTATTCCACAACACATACAAAGCACCCTTCATACGATCAGGATCATTTCCTTTTGAAAGCGCAGCAAAAAGGGACGGCAGCGTGAACCGAGTAGAGCGAACATAGTACTACAGCCAAAATGAAAAAAGATCACTGTAAGCCTTGCACATTTGACATACCCCGAAGGCACTGTGCAGCACAGCTTGAGCCTGCCTGCCGACAGAGAAACATGAGATAGAACGATCATCGACAGGTTCAAAAAGTTCAACTCACCGGCGTATTCGCGTATATGGTGAAAGAGACATCTCAATGAGTTCTTGTATCAGCTCGTCGTCGAGGCGTGACCGACGACGATACAAGGCATGCATGTATACACGGCCACAATGATACATTTGTGCGCGCTTCACAAACACCGACCGTGAATTCTCCTTCTGGCCGTTCCATACACGGATGCCACTAGAGAAGGTCCATAAGTAGGCATGATCATATGTAAAAAGAACAGCGCTTACTCTCTTGCAGTCGCATAACTTTTTTGCACGGACTCGTAACCTTCCTTGCTTAATCCATAATCGAGCAAGTAGGAATCGATGGCTTTCACCACGACGCTAACAGCATCTATGTGATCCTCTCCCTCCGTATTTTCACGTAAGGTTAGAGCAGCCCTTCTACTAATTTCACCAAAACGAGTCCGGTGAGCAGCAGCTTTTCGGTATCGGGGGTCAGAGGGATCACAAAGAACGAAACCGGCCTTCATATCAAGCTTGCCTACGAGAAGTTCTTGGCATTCGATATCGTCATTTATGCAGGAGTTTGTAACCTCCTTTTCCTGTTCCTGGAGAAAAGTTGGAAGGCCGCCCCAAATGGCTCGGGAGGCATTAAGGTACCTGTCCGGTCAGCTGTTTAAACGCCGCGATCATTGATTAGCACACTTACCTGCAGAAATCATTTCTATCGCTACTGTCCCAGTTTTTCGTCGTCTGTAGCAACCTTTCGATGTTGTCTATTAGCGGTGATGCAACTTTATCGAGAATTTCTAGTACGAAATCGATTTCATCGTTTAATGGCACTAAGCCAAGAAAAGCTCAAGAAAAAATAACGAGTACAAAAAGTTGATGGATACACACCGTGCCATTCAATCGATACATCTCGAGCTTCGTATAGTTTTCCCCAATAGACATTGTGATCGCTCTCGAAGTCTGCGGGTTGTAATGGTAAGAACTAGCACTTACGTAATACCTGGACTTGATACCTGAACTTGCCCATTCGTCGGCATTTACGAAACGACTGTTGACTGGGTACACCCCCACGAGAGTGTGAAGGATGCGGCCGATAAGTCTACCAGCGCTGCTGTAACCGCGTTCACTCTTTGCTTTGTCAATGAGGAGCACGATAAGGCCAAGTATTCGATCCCTGTGCTTCAACACCTAGATTATTCTAGAATTAAGTGTCAATTAGATCTAAGGGCACGGAAAAGCCTACGACAGAGCCTCCGTATCCTAAGCATCCCCGCAGAATTGCAACATCTATAAAACAATTAGATGCTAATGTGGTCATAGAGAAAACAACCTACGCCAGTGGAAAGTGGTGTCGGATGGTACGGCGGCAGTTGGTGCTGTAGTGCGAATACTTGAAGCTCCGTGGTGCAATTCATCTTCGATCTGAGAAAGGCAGAACGGCAAAAACTTTGCCAGAGTCTGCTCCGCTCGAACTCTGGCCAAACAAGCTACAAGTTGCCCGAAGGCTCTGACGGCGTTAGACTTCGCGTTAGTTGTCGCATAGTCAAAGACCAAGTTCAATATTAGATCAAATAGCTGATCCGATAGATGCAGGCAGACTACATCCATCATGGCCTTGATGGACTTGAGAACACTCTCTTCTTGTTTGCCGCCAGTGGTGTTTCTCTTACCCCCTTCCTCGGGAAGATTCTCGTAGAGTGCAATAACACGTCGAAACAGTGAGGTAACCCAGTCTAATATTTGATCAGTGGCTGATGATAGGAGAGGATACATGATAACTACCTGCAAAAGCGGCAGTACTATCGCGGGTAAGTGATCGCTCATCACTCTTACTAAGGACAGGTGTAGGACTTTCTACGCCGTCGGGGAGGCGCGTGTCGTCTTGGTCGAGATTCATCATTTCATCACCAAGTATATCATCAGTTAAGGGCACTCCGGATTGGTGAATAGAGAGATCGCCGATCTTCACATGTTGGATAGCAGCAACGATGAACATGGTAGTACAAACGGTTTTGCTTGGATCGTTCTGCTAGAAATCAGTACACAAGATGCAGAGAGTGAGTGATAAATTTACCAGATCGATACCTGGCAGACACAGTTCCAACAACGGAAGCAGATGCTTTTGACCACCAAGCCAGATGCTCTCTGTAACGAGCGGTCGCGCAATCCCTGACAACATGCTCAGGACGGCAGTGGTTCTGTGAGTCTCGTTTACGACCTCTAGACCGCCATATACACGCTCTAACAATTCGGGCATAATCAGCGCAGGCTCTAACAAGGCCATACCACGTAATGCCCCTTGAGCGAATCCTACACATATAGGGTCTTTGGAGAAGAGCGCTAAAAGTGCAGGGGTGCGCAGGATGCCGACAAAAGCTCGCGAAATGCTGGGTGTAAGTCGTTGTGTCTACGAGGGGATGTGAGATAGGCTTAATTGACTGTTGGCGACGAAGACGTACAACGGGCGTTTTACAGTCCGACCCCTCCTCCTGCTTCAGACGCTTGGCAAACTCGGATGTCAGCCGATGTAAGAAGGTCGTCAGCTACGAACACCCAAACTACCGGTTTAGCATCGATTTAGCATCGATCTTGAGACGTAACGTACCGCAATTGTCCAGGGCCCAGAATTGGAAGGGTGAAAAAAGGATTCTGTGCTGGTTATGAGACGTTCTAGAGAGTCTAGGGCCTTCGAACCAGCGACGAAACCAATCGGACTCGGTTGACTAGGTCCTTGCTGACCGTTGAAACTCTGTCGTATTGGCCCATCGACACAAATCGAATATACGAAGATTTTGGCAAGAGAATCTGGAATCAATGAGGAGTGAGAAATGATCATCGACGGCTAGATGATCGGCGTACGATATCTATCTATGATTTTCTTGATCTTGAATGAATGTTTATCAGCGAGCGTGTCCGCTTGTCCGGCTGTTGTCGATGCACCCTAAGCCGAAGAAAAAGGTTGATGAAACTATCGGTGAGGTATATTGATTTCCGTACCCGTGTTGCACCGACAGGAACGTCTGCTCAGTATGAGTACGCGACGGAAGTGTTAATATGGCATTGGGCACTCACTCATAGATGCCAAACCCTTTCCAACCAACATGTTCCATTCAGACTGTGTCCATATACCAACATCTTTCCACTTGGTTCCGCCATCTTCTCCTGCCAGACCGAATGGACCAGCGACATGTTCCTCTGATAATTCCCCTGCCATGTGCAACAGTCTGTCGTCTACCAAAGCCGAATTTATAGCCTCCCAGAATTTGAAAAGTGAAGGTAAATATAGGTGGCTATGACTTGGTGGGAGGAAAGAGGTCAAAATGGGTATCATGACCAGGTATGTCTGTTAGAGTATTCAATATCACTGTCAAAGGAGAGTAATATTAGGACGTGCCTCTTTTGTCACTAGAGGCAGAAACGTAGAGAGCATATTGGGAATCTCTTGTCTCGAGAAATAACGACTGCAGTGCTCTGCCACGTACAGAAGGAGGCTCAGAGTCGAGCGCCTAAAACATACTATGAACAGGCTGAAGACTAAACGACAGAGAAATTTCATTTACGATGAATCGTGCACCCGAGCTTTGTGCCACAGGTGAGTCTGTACGCTATGCCAGAGTGGCTCCCAGGGTAACTCAAGATCGCCGTACTCAAGTTTACGCTTCATTCCAGACTTGTTGGATAGCAAGCGGGTGATCATATCGGCCCAGCTGCGAATGACGCGCGGTTCTATGCCCGGCGTAATGCACAGGCTGTAATACAAACGAACTAACTTGGCGCGAATAGATTTGTCCATAGGATATCTCATCAGCAACCAACTGGGGAAACATAAGAACGTGCTGAAGATGATGAACGCAGAATGATCGTACCATTGAAGCATCCCATCCCATGTTGTGAGTACGAGCCAGTTCTTAGCCTTGGCACAAATGAAAATTTTGCCAACTATATCCTCCAGCTTCGCCTGCATATCCTCGCATGATTCACACTCGTAGGGCAGAGAATCCAGATATGACTGGAGGTGAGACTTTTGCTGTTCGAGAGACAGTTCCGAAGTGTCGCCAGGAGAGTTAGATATCGTGTCGTCGTCCATATCGAAGGGAGAACGCTGTGGAAGACCTTCTGGGTCGCCAGAAGAAGCAAGTTGAATGAGGAGATCCATTCTGACGAGTGTAAAGAGGCAACATACAATAATGGAAGGTTTATATATGCGGTGGGAGGCTGACGAGTCCCTCGATGACGCGTTCAGGAATGATCGGTACACGCAAGCGGCTATCCTGGGATTCGAGGTCTCCTTGATGCTGCGGCCGCCGTCAGGGCACTTGGAGAGCCTTTAGTCTGCTAGAGCAACTGAACAATGTAGATGTCAGTCGCAATATCAGGAGATGGAGTAAGGACAAGAAAGTGGTACAATACCTTGACGCGCGGCGTCGTCAGCTCACGTGGCAAATCGGATTTCTAGTCTTTGACCAAACCAGGCCTTTTTTATTAGTCTCTGCATTTGGCGGAACTGTGTATGTGTATCGGCATGGAATGTAGAGTAGTTGCTGTTATTATAGTAACGGACATATGATATTTGGCTACCCTTTGACCAGTGTCCACTAGCGCAAGTCAATGTAGCGAAAGCCCGAGGAGCAGGCTGCCAGTCACCATATATCAATGTCTTAATCTCGATATAATAACTTGCGAGTCCTTCCACCCATTCTCAGCTTTCCGTGGTTCTGATATGCTCCTTATTTGAAACTCTTAGCACTGCTTCACGTACTAGTTTTGTAGTTCAGCTCCGCAACACTACTACCTGTAGGTGCCAGGTTCTGTTTGAGGTACTAGGATACAAGGATCAGAAAGTCCAGTAATGTCGCGCTTGCAGGCATCAAATCATGTTGAAGGTAGCCAAGAAAAATGCACAAGCCGGCACGTGCCCACGTCGGACTTTCATCTTTACACTCACAATGGCGGATTCATCAACAGCCTCCGTCGAAATTTATGACTCGCTACCCTACTACGACGATGACCTTGACAAGTTCCCTCTTCTCAGACAGAAGGTGGATCAAGAATTTTCAAGACAAGCAAAGCCACCGAGCTCCGTTCATCCACGCGTACTTCCACCATATGAGCTTTTCTCGGTATGTGGATTACACTTGTGGCTCTGAAACTTGTGCGTCTCAACTTCCGGCAGAGAAATCCTCTGCTCAAGGCAGAACTTGAACGCGTCGAGTCACATCAGCCTTTCCCTTCTCTAGACACTCTGCGTTATCAACTGCCGACACCTTCACTACCCGGCACAGACGACGAATGGCAAACGGCAATACAAAATACCCGTTCTCAGCTAGAACATCAACGTCTGCGGTATGCCGTGTGATTGCTATAGGTGCCACCTAATCGATACACATTTTAGGCAAACCAACTTGACGTTACTCCAAACATACGGACCAAACGCATGGCGGACGCAAAACTACCTTCTTGAAAACACTGCCAAACAGGTAGAACGGGCGCTAGGGGAGCTGAAGGAACTAACAGTGGAAGTCAACCGCAGCCGCAAAAATAACCAGGTAATGAATTCCCTTCATATTCGTAGTCTGCCCTGCTGGAACATTCATCTAGACTGAATTGGGCAACCAATTAACGTCGCTGGAGACTCGGTGGACAGATCTGATATCAAACGTGCTGCAGATAGAGATGGCTAATGTTGCACTGGATATTGAGATAAACAGGCTTAACAAGAAGGAGGCCGAATTGGCTGAGATGACTTGAGATTTTTCGAACTCTACTTTAGCAGCTTGTAATTCTAACAATGACAAACTCATTCGCCCGTTGATTCGGTTTTAAGTCCTGACCTCCGTTTCTGGAGATACTACCAGGTGAGTTCGTCGCCGTGCACGTTGTCGAGTTGCACAACAACGCTGCAGCTTGGCTCTGCCCTTTGTTTCCCTGTCAGCCATATCTCACCCTTGGCTAGATACTCCTCTGGTACACGCGCATCCAGCATCTCGGCGTCTCGTGACGCGTCTATGGCTAATACCGACAACGAAAGACCAGTAGTATCTGAGTCGTTTCCAAAGGATGGGCTTGCATCCAATCATATCTATACAGGGCCAGTTTTAACAGAGGATTCTTCGAGTATTCAGGATATCTCCGCCAGTAAATCACCGGCAAATCCTTCTCCAGAACCCCCTGCAGGAGAACCAATCTCCAGCAAGGAATCCTTCAGTGCAAAGCCGACCGCAGGACCAAACGGTGATGCATCTTCTGCCCTCAATTCCTCGCGCCCTACCCTCACACAGCTGCCTTCAAATGGTACTACGGCTGCGCCTCACCCGAAACGATTCAGCGCTGTAAATATCAGCAAGAAGTTCCTCGAAAAGAACTCTTCGCCAGCCACTAACTCTATGGCATCGTCATCGTCTTCACAAGTAAAGTCGGGAGGGTCGGCTGGTGCGTAATACCCGTTTTACTTTGGAATGAACCATTTATATATTTTGCGATAGCGAGACCCTCCGTTCAATCTTCATACCCACACTCGAAACTAGTCACTGCTAAGCTTACCGCAGCACCTCAACCCTCGACGACAACCGGTCCTGGTTGGTCACGACCCTCGTCTGTGGCACCCGGCCTACAACCTACAACCACCCCCAACGGCGTCTCAGCGCAGGCATCATCCTCTTCGCAGCTCAAGGGTCCAGTCACCTCTACGCATGGTCCTCCGCAGCTTCCACACGCTGGAACGGTCATACAACCCCAGCCCCGAGCAGCCTCCCAGATCTCACAGACAGACGGAATGACGGGTGGCAAGTCGGTATGGGTAAATCTCAGAAGCAGTGCTTCCTTACCCACAGGTGTGCGTGCTCAAAGTGAATTCCCAACGGCGGCCGAGGTTGCACAAGGTTTGTCGCCTGTTCACAGTTATCTTCACCGAAAAGTAACGTGTTTGAAGTGTCTCGCAAGCCGAAAGGGATGGACGCGAAAGAATCAACAGAAGCCTCAGCGGCACATAAACAGGCAAGACTAGAAGAAGCCGACACTTTTCGAGGCGTGCATCTTGATCCAAATGCTCACCATTGGGATGAAGTTTGTGTTAACTTCTCTCGGGGTATTCATTCAACTGAACGGAATTTGTTAGATGGAAGAGGATGATGACAATTTTTTGGACGGTGTTATCGAATTCGGTGATGGACGACAGTACAAAGTTGATACGGCAGAAACCCCACCAACGCCTGCAGCAAATGGCTCTGGAGATCTATCTCGAACCAGTGTAAGGCGGGAACATGAGTCCGCTTCAATCCCAATGCCCAACTTCCCTGTTCGAAAAGAAGAGAGATTTGCCGATGACTTCGATCGAAGTTGGCCAAAGAGTTCTCCTTCACTTTTATCCACAGGAGCACCTTATTCTGGTCCGAGCGGAGGATCCATCGCCAGTCCGACTTCTCCAGGTAGTACCATCCACGGGTCTCAATCTGGACAAGAGGGTGGGCGAGTGCTTTTCAACGAACGTTCGAATAAACTAGAACCGTACAGCAGCTCTCACCGACAGGGACCAAATTCTTTCCCTTCGAAAAAAGGGTATTCCGATGCTCCCGTTCTAGATGCCAAGACATCTAGAGACGCGTCGACTTCTTCGAACAGCAATATTCAGCTACTCCAGAAGAGCAGTCGCGCGCATATGGGTATTCCAGGTTCCGGTTCTTTTGACAGACAACGAGACTACTCTCGTAGGGATGGGCCAGGTATAGGACATGTACCCCCCAGCCCACGGTCAGCATTTTCCCAGCCAGGTTCTGTTAACGGGAATGAAATCCGTGGACGGCGTATGTCAAATATGGGACCGCCCCCTCTTCCAGGTTCTGTATCAAGAGACTTCGTCCAACGGCAGTCGGGACCTCATTACCCTCCTCATTCGTATAGCAGTGGCCAAGGAGGTATGCCACCGAGATACCCGCCGGGCCCTCCCTCTTCATCAAGCGCAGTTTCCGTTCGACATCCTTCCCAGTCCCCGGTGCTTTCTCATGCGTCTTCTACTGCCGTTCTGTCTAATGTTGAGGCTACCGCTGCTCAACTGGTTGGGCCTGATATCGATGAACTCAGAAAAGATGTAATGCAGAGCGCTGCAGCCAGAGCCAAGCAACGTCGTCAACAGGAGGAAGAAGAAAGGGAAAAAGAGAAAGAGCGAGCACGGCAGAAGGCTGCAGAGCTTGCGAACGAGATGAAACAAAAAACGGTTCCAGAACCTATCAAGGTTGAATGATTGCTTTTCATGGCGATTACCAACTCACCAACTTTCTACAGGAGCAGGAAGTCATTGCTGTCATCGAGGATGCAATCAGATCAGTTGATATCGCGGCTCCCTCCGCCGATTCAACGAACCCATCAACTTCAGAGAAGACGCAAATGCAACGACCACCTTCTTCGAAAGGTCAGGACAGGGCACGGCTGCCAGCATCGAGACGGCCGTCAATCCCTTCCAGCACTTCAGGTCCCGCCCCGGCAGCGTTAATTACATCATGGCGAAGCCATGCTCCTCCCTTACCTCCTCCGGTGCCGCCTCGTGTGGCCAGTAGCCGCAATGTTCAAACCGCTCAAAAGCATGGTTCTCCTTTTGTTTCAGCTCTAGATCATGTACAGATTCTTGCAGAAGACCCCGAAGCAGATCTTGAAGTCGTAGAATTCTCTGACATGGGCAAATTTGTTGGAATCCCTGATTCTTCTGAACCCAAAAATGACCAAAGTCAACCTCTACCATCAAAACCATCGCGACCTGTCGCCAGTGATTTCTTTGATGGACCAAGCGACTGGGACACTGCTCCAATGGCCGATATTGACACTTGGAGACGAAAGGCGTCGCAAGAGGAGAAAGAAGCTAAGGATGCGGCTGGGCCATCTACGCATCCACGTCCACCGACACCGACACCGACGACGCAACAAGTGCATCCAGCGCCTTCAGAAATTACACCGTCTGCTGAGTCCGTTCCAGCCCAGACATCACCCAGTAGACCTTCCAAATACCAGTCTACTTACAACCAAGCCACGATGTCGGCCCTTGATGATGCTATGTCTCGTATCAAAGGAGCGTTAGATGTCATGCAGGCTAGTGATAAAGATGTTTCGGTTCAGCCCCCGTTTGAACCAGGGACAGAACCGGAAGCAAAGAGACCTTCTCCACCGGCACGAGCGACAAGTCCTTCGAGTTCGAAGACGGTCAGGGAAAGATGGCTGCCACCTGCATTACGACGGCATCTTGTCGTAGAAACGCGAGAAATTTTCCACTCCACAGCGCCAGAACCCCCACAGTCGCCAAAACCGGTTTGGAATACCTTTACAGTCAAGTTGCCCAAGACGTCGATAGCTAGGGAGGCTATTAGCAAGAAGCAATTAGCTCAGCTTAACAGAGTGTTCCCTGTACGGTGGGATATTCTATCCTTTGACCCACCCGTAGAGGGGATGAGTCGTCGTGATTTCACAGTGATCGATGTTCTATATCGCAAACCATTATCCAAAGGGAAGAATACTAAGTTCAGGGTCGCTCTTCCCAAAGCCGGTGTGCATCTGCAAATGTCTAGGGAGAACAGCAGTCATTCGGGTTCGAAAGGGAACGGTGCAGGCGCGTTTGGAAAACCTACTATGGCTGATGGTGCCTCAACATGGAGAAAACCTGGGTCATCGCCCTTGCCCACAAAAGCCCCTCCGGAACCAAGCATAGTACCACAGCCCGAACCGCCTTTGGCCAACTCCTCGTCTCATGCGCCTTCATCCATGAAAGGAGACATACCGCGGACCAAGTCACAACCGAAGATGCCTGCTGGGACGTCAGTTGCTTTCTATCGCGATTCTCAAGTAGTAGACGCGGACATTGATGTGAAGCCTCTTGTCAATTTCATCGTTACGAGTGAGCTAGAGGAGCCGCGACTATCACCGAAGGATGATTCAACGACTGGAACCGCTCACGCTCCTTCGAATGATTCTCGGCTTGATGGACTCAAAAACACCCCCGTTGAGCAACATATCCCAAGAACAGATCCAGCTCCAATTTCGTCATCGAGTCTCATTCAAACTGGCAAAAGCTCAGATGATTCGGTGGGTCTCGCAACTCAGTTGTATCTCATTATTGATCTTTGCTTTTCAGTCAGACCCTCCTCCAATAGTGCCACTAACTCAGTCATCTAGTACTTGGAGCAGATCTTCACTAAACACGTCAGGCCGAGGTCCCGATCCCGAGCATCTGAAGGCGGTATGGTTGCAAACCTCCAATATGGCTGAATTGCATCCCGTAAATTCACTTGAAGGCATCGCCGACGATCCAGTCCCTTTCACACTTCAAGACGTCAAGTCAGAAGATGGAGCAACCCCGCCGCCGACAACATCTTCTGGGCCTTCCCGTATGTCCCTGCATGATGTTACTCGCGCCTTCCAACAAGTTCCGTCTACCTCTGGCTCTGCGAACCACAAGCTGACCATATCGCCACCTACTACGTCCGCACCCGTTGCACGTCCAGCTCCGAATTTCGGGTACACGATGGCAATGCCAACATCGAATCAAAATATGCGGGCTCCCTACCCTCCGTATGGCTCTCCGATGATGAGCCATTCGCCAGCACCCGTCGTATATCCACATCCGATAACGAATAGTCCTGTTCCCAGCCGGATGCAGGTCAGCGGACAGTATGGACAACCCGCTGTGTGGATGCCGTTGCCTCCACCCGCAACGACCCAGGCTCACGGCGCAATGATGAGGCCCGTTCCGTCCCCTTACACCCCGCAGCTAATGCCAATGGCATATTCCCCAAATGCCCAGCCAATGTACCTCCCCGCCGTGCCGAACATGCAGAGCCCGCCTCAACAAAATTCCGCTTCCAACCGTGGGAGAGGCATGCCAATGATGATGAGCCCCGGAATCCCACACGCCTCTCCGAACATGTACGGGAGCCCGGTGATGATGGCTTCGCCTGCTCGGAACCAAATGAGAAATGACAATAGTCAAGCTCATCCTCCGCCAACGCATCATCCGCCGACAAGCGCTTATGTTCCGACACCTTCAACTTCTTTCATGCGGCCATGGTGAACTTTGCTTTGTTTACTTTCAACCTGTTTTTCTGGTATATATATCATTCAATTTTATATTTTCTGGTGTCTTTTTTGCCCACGCTAACAAAAGTACAAGTTGAGAGACAAAATTGCATTGATAGATGTAATGTGAGTGACGTGTGGAAGAAACTGGTTACAGACGGAAGGATTATATCTATACAGCGACTTTCACGGCGTACTCGGCGGCTTCGTCTAGTCCGTCGAAGGCAATGATTTTGAGACCCGAGTTCTTGATCATTCTGTGGCGGAGATAAGCTGCATGAAGGATACGCGATCCCTGAGACGTACTCTTTGGCTTCTGTTTCCTTAGTCCCTTTCAATCTCACGACCAATGGGATCGTCATCGCAAGTTCCTTGGTGGCCTTGATAACACCCTCAGCAATGTAATCGCACCTCATGATACCTGAATAGGCGCGGTCAGTTTAAGGTTAACATAGTATGAAAGTGTACTACCTCCAAAAATGTTGATGAATATGCTCTTCACTTTGGGATCGGCGAGCAGGAGTTCGAATGCCTTCTTCACGGTATCGGGTGTTGCTCCTCTGCGAACATCAAGATGAACACAAGTTCTTTAGCAACGAAAACTGAATCTTACCCTCCGACATCGAGGAAGTTGGCAGGGTTACCTCCGTGTAGAGAGAGCACGTCCATGGTAGCCATTGCCAAGCCAGCACCATTGACCAAGCAGCCGATGTTGCCATCAAGCTTGATGAAGTTGAGGTTGGCCTTCTGTGCTTCTACTTCTGACGCCTCTTCTTGCGAAATATCGCGGAGAGCAAATATGTCGCTTTGGCGGAAATCGGCGTTGTCGTCAAAGCCGAATTTGGCATCCATACTGAAGGGTGATCAGGCCATTTGAAAATTGGAAGAAATTCTGCGCATACCATAAAACTGCACCGTCTTTAGTCTCGGCCATGGGGTTGATTTCTATCTGGGTCGCATCCTTGTCTTTGAAGATCTTGTAGAGGTTGACAAAAATGCCTGCTGCTTCCTGTTGGGCTCCGTCCTTGAACCCGAGCTTCTTGGCAACTTCGAGAGCAGCCGAGGAAGTAAGACCTTCCTTGAAGGGGATTGGTGTTGTGATAATGGCAGAAGGATCTTTTGCTGCAACCTCCTCGATGTTCATGCCACCCTGTGATGACGCAACGAGGACAACACCCTGGGAAACACGGTCGTTAAGGACTGCGACATAGTACTCATGGGCGGGATCACGGCGTTCCGCTAGCATCACCTACCCGGGTGTAAGTGGAGATTCGACGCGATGTTCCGACACTTACAGCGTTACAAACACGACCACCAGCACCGGTCTGCTTTGTGATGAGCTTAGAGCCCAACATTTTCGAAGCATAGTCCTTAGCCTGTTCGGGGCTGCACGAAGGATTAGAATACTGGTGTAAACAGTGACGCAGTAGCTCTACCTGCCGACCATGTGCACGCCACCTTGAAGTCCAGTGTCGAACTTACCCTTACCTCTACCACCAGCCAGAACCTGAGCCTTGATGACTAGCTTGTCGGTACCTTTCCCGACGCGGTTAGGATGTGTCGGAGGATGAAAGACGGAACCCTACCAAAGTTCTTTGCCACCTCAAAGGCTTCCTCAGGCGTCTTGGCAGCAATGCTCTTGGGAGTAGGTATCCCATACTACAGCAGAGTGAGCTGGATGCAAATACTGGCGGCGACATCACGTACCGAGTTGAGGAGATTGACGGACTGGTATTCATGAATGGAGAGGAGACGCCTCTGACCTGCAGATGCAGCCTAGAGGACGTGTCAGACGGTGAGGAGAGCGAGGCAGACGACGTACGCGAGCCAAAGTGCCAGCTTTCCGGACGACGGTAAGCATTTCGGTGGATGTGGTAGACGGAAGAGAGCGGGGAACCCAGGGTAATGGAATTCCAATTCTTGGCCGCCTTTAATTTGACAGGAGATGTGGCTGTGCGTTTTTTTCCATCTCTCAGAGCGACGACGACGGGTCGAGGTCCTTCCATCCCTTCCCAGTCTCTCACCCTCCGCATGCGGTCAGGGCAATGCTCTGGAAGACGGAATCCGTCTCTCCTTGAGTTCGGAATGTCTATTTTTTGATTGGACCTTTCGAAATTTGGTAGCAGGTACACCAATGTTTTAGAATTTTGCGATGTATATTTTACTGTCATACCAAGTAAACATGACATGTCCTTCAGTGCTATTCGGTCAAGCGTCGCTTCTCCTATCGTAATGTGTTCCAACATGCGACTTCAACGTTTTTTCGGGTTTAAAAACCGTACATAATGGTAAATGTGACCTTTGTCTCGTGCAAGATGGAGTCTGAATCATTGTCGTCCCCTGCCATGTCTGTCCTCCAGGATCTCCCTGAAAATGTGGCTCAGCTTTTGTCTGTCTCGAAAATTCTACTCATGCAGGCCGTCGATGTTCTCGACAACCACCTCACGTCCGATGAGCAACTGACTGTCAATTCTCAATACTTGCATGGTTCAACAATAGGCACGTATTCGCTAGGACTGGTCTCTCATCCGTACTGATTTTAGTAGGCAAACACATCCGACACGCGAGAGATCACTTTGAGCTTCTTCTTGCATGCATTGCAGCCCCACCACCCTATGTCCTTTGCTACGACACGAGGAGTCGCAATACCCCGATGGAAAGCAGTCGTTCAGCAGCAAAGGAGTCTCTGCTAGAAACTGTGCGTCTTCTGGAGGAAAAAGTGCCCTGCGTCGATTTTCAGGCGCCCATAACGCTCAATGCCGTTACCCCACACATTCAAACCTTTGAAACGACATTCGGAAGAGAGGTAGATGATCAGTTATGTCCCCGTCGCGCAACATATCTCATCCCGTATTGTAGCTGTGGTTTGCAGGGCTGCACTGCATTCATCACTGGTCAGTGGTGAGTCTTCTACATAGTTCTCCAGTCACCAAGAAAATATTCATCCTGCTCCCAGGTTCGTGTGATGGCAGGAGAATTGGCAAGTATTACTTTCCCCCCTCTGTGGTGACATTAACTTTCTTCCAGGGTATCAAGTTATCAGATGATTTTGGCTTTGCCCCTTCGACTTTACTTTACCAAGGCAGGTAATTTACCGTACTGTTGGGCCTCTATTGACCGAGACACATAGACCGCGTGGCTCCTCTAGGCGTGGCCAAGTATTAGACTGTGTCTACTTTTTTCTCTTGCTTTCTTGTTCTGTATATCAGATCCTGGTTGTACATACGTCTATAATACATGATCGACTTGTTGAAATTTGAGAATTGTGACAAATACTGACCCAATGCCTTGAACTCGAGATCTCACGTCAAATCCGTACACTAAACTTCTTTCCTGGACCGCCACCTTCGAACAGACCCAGGCATTCATATTCCGTGCATCCTGTTTTCCCCACTCTACCAACAACCATTCACTCTCGATTGGCTGAGCGCCGACTGAATATACAAGATGATGACACCGTTGGAAGGCGAAAACCAAAAGAAACGCGTCGTATGTCCTCAGTACTGTTTCAGCCTTTCATTTTGATGACGGTCCCACTTTCTCAGTGCTATTTCTTCGATTCTGATATCGGAGGATTCCATTATGGCCCAGGACATCCGTGAGTATCTTGACGCAACCAAGACAACCGTTATCCTCACAACATTCCAAGGATGAAACCAACTAGAATACGAATGTGTCATTCACTTGTCATGAATTACGGGCTCTATAAGAAAATGGAGATTTTCGTGCGTCATCCATGGATTCTTTTCTCTGCCGCACCATTTCTTGACCTTTCTCTTTAGCGCGCCAAACCCGCTACAAAACGTGAAATGACCCAGTTCCACTCAGACGAATACGTCGATTTTCTCAATCGAATAACTCCCAGCAATATGAACTCGTTCATAAAAGAGCAGCATAAATGTCGGTCTTGTCTCCATGCACATGTCATCCATTGCCTGAGCTTGTGTTACAGACAACGTCGGAGAGGATTGTCCGGTATTCGATGGACTGTTTGATTACTGTTCAATATCAGCAGGAGGATCCATGGGTTCGTCTCTAATTGGTCCGCGTTCCCGCTGTCTAATGTTCGGCAATTTTTTGCAGAGGGTGCTGCCCGGCTTAGTCGAGACAAGTGTGATATCGCCGTGAATTGGGCTGGAGGGCTACACCACGCCAAGAAGAGCGAGGCCAGCGGATTCTGTTATGTGAACGGCAAGTCTTACGCCCGTGGCTGTTACTGTGACTGACTCTGTCCAGATATCGTGCTGGGTATATTGGAACTATTGAGGCATGCTTTCTATCTTTTTGACAATCATTGGCAGCATCTCACGCATACACACAGGTACCACAATCGAGTCCTGTATATTGATATCGATGCACACCACGGTGACGGTGTTGAAGAGGCCTTCTACACTACTGACCGCGTCATGACTTGCAGTTTCCACAAATATGGCGAGTTCTTCCCTGGTACGGGTGAACTAAGGGTACGTGTGATATTATCCTCTCATAAATTCTCTTCTCAGTATAGCCACAGGACATTGGTGTTATGAAAGGCAAATATTATGCTCTCAATTTCCCTCTCCGAGACGGGGTTTCGGATGAGAACTACAAGTCTGTCTTCGAACCTGTAGGTTACCCTTGAATTACTGCAATGTTGAAGTCTCACAGAGTCTAGGTCATAAGGCAGGTTATGGAATCGTACAATCCTTCGGCAATAGTGCTGCAATGCGGTACTGACTCCCTTGCAGGAGACAAACTTGGGTGCCTCAATCTCTCTATGCGAGGCCATGCCAACTGCGTGAAGTTTGTGAAGTCTTTCAACAAGCCTCTCCTGCTTCTCGGGGGAGGAGGATACACCATGCGCAACGTAAGCCGTGCTTGGGCTTACGAAACAGGACTGGCAGCGGGTGTTGAATTGGGACCAGGTGCGTCTGACATCAAATAAGTAGCTATAAGATGTTGAAATAATCCAAGATATACCCGTTAATGAGTACTACGAATATTTTGGACCAGATTATCAGCTCGACGTCAAGGCATCAAATGCAGACGACCTCAACACTCGTCCATACCTAGACCGTGTCAAACGGATAGTCATGGAGAACCTCAGACATACTGGCGGACCACCAAGTGTCCAAATGCAAGGTATGGCTATTCCAATTCTCAACTTCTTTTGCAGATACCTTACCATACTTTTCAACAGATATTCCAATGTTACCAATAGATGACGAGATGGATGACTTGAATAGAGATGACGATCTCATCCCGAAGGACATACGCCGACCTCAAAGAATGTTAGATGTTCGGCGGCAAGCTGACGGTGAACTATCAGATTCTGACGACGAAGGAGAGGGCGGTCGGAGAAATCATGCTAGCCATAGGTTGCGCAGAAGTAGATCAAGAGAACGGAGTAATTCGGTGGGGAGGAAGTTCGGAATGCCGAGCGTAGGAATATTAGCTGCGGGTCCAACCGCTGCGCATGCTGGTCCGAGTGGACAAACCACAATCGCCAGGTTTTTGGCCAGTAGCTCGACGAAAATGGAGGTCGATACACCTACATCGGATGCAACGTCGAGTGGTGATAACGAAAACGGTACAATTCCAATCGAGCAGATAGCTGATGATGCTATGGTAGCTGTAAAAGAAGGGTAATCGTCTTGTAGGTTCATGGACGTGTGCTAGTAATATATGTATCTTGTAAGCTACCAATTTTGCAAGCTGAACGGCGCCTGCTGCCACTGAGTTCACCACAGTTTGAGCATACTGCTGACACTTACACCGCGTCCAAAAACGCGTTACGCGTGACTTGTAATCAATCATCCAAATTGGGGCCGGCATTCCTAATCATCTAGACCAGCTGTTGTCCCCTACGACCATGACCGACGTCGACAGACCAGTAATCCCTCTACCGAAAGCAATGCCGGCACCACTTACCCCCGAGCAGATTCGACAATTTGAACTCAACCGCCTGAAAGGTATACTGTATGTTCTCAAAGGTTGATTGTCTTCTCGTCCTAACACACATATCTGCAGCGAAGCAGAAGCAGCGCCAACGCGAAGAAGAAATATCTGTATCTTCGGGGCTTAACAGCAATAAAAAGCGACCTATAGGAGTAACACCTGCCACCTCAAACACGCCTACTACTGGCTTGAGTGGACCATTGCAGCGTGACTCTCGGCTCGGCGCTTACTTTGAATATGATTTATCGAAGATGGTAAACTCAAAAGGCGGCTTCCTTGTCGAAGACGATAAGGATGCCGATGAGGAGGTCCGACGGAAGGAAAAGGAACGAGAAAGGCAAAGAGCAAGGCAGAATCAAGAGCCAGGTGCGTTTTGGCACTTCTCTTTGCTACAGGACTCTGATTCGCGCCCAGCTATCTCATTAAATCCCGACTTGAATCCGAAATGCTGCGAATGTCAAACTATAGATATCGATCACACGTATAACAACATTTTCAAGTGCTTAGTATGCAAGCCATGCCAAGACAAAAAGCCGGAGAAATACAGTCTTCTCACCAAGACGGAATGTAAAGAGGTGTGCAGCCTGTGTTATCATTATTACCTGCTTCTTGACCATTTGTAGGATTATTTGCTGACAGACGGTACTTGTATCCATGTCGAGCGCTGAAATACTTTCTCACTGTCCTTTAGCTGAACTACGCGACCAAGAACTTCTACCGCATCTGCTCAAGGCTAATCCTCACAAATCTACGTTTGCTAATATGATGCTGTTCCTTCGTTGTCAAGTGGAAGATTTCGCGTGGAAGAAATGGGGTTCAGCGGAGGAATTGGATGCAGAATACCAACGACGGGTGGCCGAAAAGAAGAAAAAGAAGAACAAGAAGTTTGAGCAGGGACTGAGGGATCTTCGTAGGCGAACAAAAGAAGGAATCTGGCAGAGAAGAAAAGACGAAGAGCACGTGCATGAATTTGGGCCAGCAGAGCGAGACGATGATGGTATGACAAGACAGATATGCGATGAATGTGGATTCGTATACGAATTTGAAGAACTCTGAGTAACGGCGGATCCGGCACCGGTTAATTCTGTTTGCCGGTCCTTCTGCACGCTATTTTGACAGGAGTTCCGGGTTTCCTGTATCCATACTTAAGTGCGACATTGATGAGAGCGTAAACGATCTTCTTTCTTTCGTTCTCCTTCCTCCTAGATGGACGATTCATCTCTCAACAACCAAGCAGAACATGAGCAAATCTCTACTGCGCTAGAGGTAGAACGGCTCGAAGTGAATCTCTTTCGCTCTAAATCCCTTTGGATGCCCACTCGTGCTCGTGGTGTCTTTGGAGGGTATGGCTGGCGCCGTCAGACACTTTGACACGTATTAATTCAATTTGTCCGTTTTTTGCAGACAGGTCATCAGCCAGGCTTTAGTTTCTGCTACTAACTGTGTGAATCCTGCTTATGGCTTGCACGTACGTCTTGTTTTCATTGTGCCCAAGCTACGCTAACAATGATCCAAGTCGTTACATGTCAGCTGTTCTCGCATTTATCTCCTTGCATACTATTTATTGACAGATCCAAAGTGTTACTTTCTTACAAGCGCGTCTCCTGCTACCCCAATCGTTTACTACGTCGAACGTCTCCGTCAAGGACGTTCATACGCCTCTCTTTGCGTCAAAGCCGTGCAGAATGGATCCATGATATTCATCCTGATGTGCTCGTTTCAGAAGCCCGAACCTTGGCAGCCGTCGCACCAGTGGGCCATGCCTGACGTTCCAACCCCAGAGGATTGTGACCTGGAAGAAGACCATATGCTCAGAGATAGCAACGGAGACAACATCACTGCAAGAATTAAACATATTCTCAAGCTATATGCAGATGTATGGTTTCGATTGTGATAATTTAATGTGAATTAATGGAGTCCCATGTGCACAGGAGAGGACAAGAAGTCCTATTGCTATTAAACGGGCGAAGGAGCATGAAATCACTGCGGACGGCAGCACTAGGTATATGTATTGGATGAAAGCTAAGAATATTCCACAGTATGAGCCACATTTTCAAAAGGTATACAGCGCAATTAATATCTATGGCATCCTTTCCTGATTATTGGTCTAGTGTATCCTTGCCTATCTATCGGATTTATACTTGTAAGTCTTTAGGAGGTAAAACTGGTTGCGACCTCTGACAGTCGTATCGTAAATCAAGCATCAGCGTCGCTGGTCGAATTTTAGGTCTGACACGTTATGCAAAAGGTCCAGATTCATTGGCTATGTCTGTGAGTTAAGTATACCCAATGAATGAGGCCGTCGTTCTTAGATTTATTACAGTCAACAATCGATCATGCCATCTACTTTTACGAGTAAGTTTGTATCTGACTATTTCGGGGCCGTCTAAATATTCTTTCCTTATCAACAGCGATACCGTCGACTGCGGTGATTGGCTTCTGTACACAGTAAGCTACCGCCTCTTTACCGGGGGCTGAAGGGATCTGACGCGGATTGTTTAGATGGAATGTCCGAGGGCATCCTCAGGCCGTGGCGTCATGAGAGGACAGGTATGTCGATAGCATGTCATTGACTGTCGGTCTTGCCTGACATCATCCTGAGATATTTGCCCGTGGTGGGACCCTAGTTGCTGTTACAACGCAAGAAGGCGTCGTCCGAGCAAATATACGCGGGCCTGCTGAAGAAGTAAAAGTTCCTACCAAGCTATAGACATAGATTTTTTTGAATATTATACTAGTGTCATTTAATCAACCAGGACTGATATGTTACTATTTTATAGGAGCCCTGCCTCGGCTAATCGTTCCTTCTCCTCTGCCAATGTTTTCAGCTGAGCTGGAACTCTTTTTGGCACCAATCGACGCCTCTGCGTCGTAGGAGTGAATGGAGCTGACTCTACGCCGAGTGCCTTCAACGTCTTCCGCTCAACCAAACTGTAGTCCTCTGCATCCATCCTCGCGTAACAGAAAGCTTCCTTCAGGGTTGCTGGTGGGTTGATGATAATCCTAGGCACTCGTAACAGATTTTTCGTGGCGGAATGTAACATGAAGGGATGGCATAGGACGACATCGCCAACGTTTCCAGTAAGCTCGACGAACTGAGAGCATTTCTTGATCTCCGCAAGGAAAGATAGATAATGAGGGTCGTCCTTGACATCGGCATATGTCGATGTGGACGGTGTGAACGACAGGCCTGTGGGCAATACTCCTTCGGGATGATCCCAAAGGTACTTGGCGATACGACCTATACTGTCGGGCGAGATCATTGTACCTCCGCCGCCGGATTCAATATCCGAGAATATAGGAATAACAAGCAAAGCTTGTTCGGGCGAATCGAAATAGTGGACCTGATATAAATCGTCGGTGCTCGCTGTGTCAAGAAGCTTGGAAAGCACTCACAAAGAAGTCTCCATCGACATGCCAATTATCAAGATCCTGAGGATCGATATGGGTGCCCGGATTGGGTGTCCCTAGATTAACAATAAAACTATCTCCCCATGTAGACAATTCTAGATCGATACGATCTTCACCCCCTAGCAAATCCACCATGGCGTTCATAACCTTTGGGGAGAATGTGGACACACACTCTCGTTTGTGAACGGGCATGTGGATGCGTTCCCGATCCCATGTTGCTTTATCACCAGGATCCAGTCCCAGTCGGACCCAAAGGCCCTTGGCCCATTCAGCTGCCTTATCCTTAGTGAAGGCTTCTTTGACAACAATATAGCCGTATTCTAGGAAGTGGTCAACTTGTTCCTCTATATCCAGAGTCAAACGGCGGTTCACACTGAGTATAGCAACGTACTGCTGAGATAGCGGTATGAGGGCATGCTTATGTACAGAGAAAGAGTGTTGACTGAAAGTGATGAAGGAAGCAAGTCGAGCAAACAGTCAACTGCCATGGGCATTGACACGGTTCTTTTGTTAAAGTTAACGCGATTGGTTATCATATTCCCTACTTTACAAAGTCCTTAAGGCGTGCAACAACTGTCTGCTTAAGCTGGTGTTTATAAGTAAATGAAAGGACACATTCCAAATGTATCAAGCTTACCGGTGGGCTCACGCCATTGTTTTCAAAGTAATGTAGGATGAATTCGGGAGCAAGCCAGTCACTCTCAATACCACCTAAATCACGGAAAATCAAGACACGTTGGCGTCCTGGAACTGGAGGGGCGAGGAAGATGTCAAGCGGAGTATGCTTCTTCAGTGGTGAATTGGGGAACAGAGTTTTTAGCTTTCTTAGAGGCACGCCCACTTGGACTGCTTCCTCCTCAGAAAGTGTGCCCTTCTTGCGTCCCAAGACCATACGCTCTCCAGTAGCGCGCACGAAGGCGTCTCGAAGGTGTGTAAATGACGTGTTTCTAGTTGGCACTACGTGTGTTTAGTAGGGAGAAAAATGAAGAGCGACGAATAATACCGATGCGAATGACGCATGCACATGTTCTAACGATGCGTTCTATCTTTTCGTCCGGAGTCATAGAATCAGTTAGCTAGACGGAGTTCATTCAGTTCACGTCGGGGAATGGGAAATGGGAAATGAAAAGACATTTAGTTCCGGGTTGCTCATGTCTGCATAAAAGGCTACAGAATAGACCTTTAGACCGAGGAAAGAGACCGTTCGAACGCCGACGCCGACCAAAGACAGCAGAGGTGTCTTGACTTTGGTCGTTACGCGAAGAGTAGTCGGAAACTCGATGTCAGTAGCTGGGTCCTCTGCAGTACAAGTGAGCCCAGAGAAACGGAAGAGAGAATAATTGCGGCACACTGATCGTGTCCTGGTCGGCAGCTGCTACTTGAGTGTCCTTTTCTTGAGGCTCCGCGTCGAGGTGGATTGTTGAGCTAAAGAGAAACGAGCCACCCAGTAAGCCTGCACCTGCATAAAGGAATGGTTTCAGGAGTCGAGGTCGCAGTACATTGTTGGAACGGGTCGCAGTAGAAAAATAACGAGCACTGGTAGCAAGCGCAAGAGGACGGAGGAGAGACATGGAACCCGGCAAAGTCCGAACGCAACTTGACCAGCAATGCTATCCAGAGTCGCGGTGCGCTCAGGCCAGACCCTCAGAGCCGCCGCATCAAGACCTGTATATCCCGGTGCCCGTCGTTCCATCCAGTCCTCGTCGTCCTCCAGAGGTTCGTGTCCTTCCCGCCGTCCTTCTCACCGTTGCTAACGTCGTACACAGCATCGGCAGCACCGTTTACTGAACCCACATCCCCAAATCCCACCGTCGCCAAATACGCCCAAACCGCTGAGGCTCTGCACACATACGGCTCTTATCTCACCCAGTGTCTACCCAAGTTCATCCAGCAATTCTCGGTGCTCAAGGACGAGCTGACGTTGTACACCGCGCCTTCTGGTGTCATCCCTGTTCTCACCTTCCTCCGGGACCATGCCCAATGCCAGTTCAAGAGCGTCATGGATATCAGCGGTGCCGATTATCCTGAACGAGAAAAGAGATTCGAAGTGGTGTACCACCTTCTCAGTGTCAAGCAGGCCGGTAGGATCAGGGTCAAGACGTACGCTGGTGAAGGAGACCACGTACCCAGTGCAGTGACAGTCTTCCGAGGTGCTGATTGGTGCGTCGACCACATGCTTTAATATTCTAGCATTCACCATCTTTCCGCAGGTATGAACGTGAAGCTTGGGATCTTTTCGGAATATTCTTTAGCGACCACCCTGATCTGTACGTAGTCTGCACTATGTCTTCTTTTATGATCACTCACCCATTCCTCCAGTCGCCGTATTCTCACCGACTATGGTATGTCGGCGAAGCTAGCTACTTGAATATGTTTACTAACAGCCGATCAGGATTTGAAGGCCACCCTCTACGCAAAGATTTCCCGTTAACTGTGAGAGCTCTTAATTACCGAAGCGGCTTATACTTACTTTTTGTCTAGGGCTACACCGAACTTCGATATGATGAAGAACGTAAACGCGTAGTCTATGAGCCTCTTCAACTCACTCAGGCTTTCCGGTATGTCGTACCGTCCTTCGAGTTTATCTCTACTAAATGTCTGAATAAGAAACTTCGAATCACTTTCCCCTTGGGAGCAAGTTGGTGATGGAACCAAGGCACCCAGGCCTGATAGTTTGAAGCCGCTGCCGCCACCGAAAGTAGAGGAAGTGAAGAAGTAGGTTTATGCATGCGACGTAGAACTCTACATATAAATACTGTTCCTGATTCCAAATCGTAAGAGGGTCGGATACAATTACACTGATAAGAAACTTCTGGCAAGCTTCAACGTCATACAAATAGTCAGGTTTCCTCGTTATTTGTACTCTCTTCCGCTGTGCCGTCCTTTGACTCAGTCTTATCAGCGCCCTTGGTGGTTTCCTCCTTCTTACCGCCCAGAGCTGCCCAACCCATCCGCGCCACCACGTATTCTTGACCAACAACCTCGACACCAATTCGGAGAGCTTCCGCAACCAAGTCCTCAACCCACTCATAGTCATCCCAAAGGCCAAGCCATGCTCCTGGAACACTTTGTGTTATGGTAGTATGTACCAAGTTGAGCGCTGGATCAGAGAAGTAGAGCAAAAACTGTAGGTGTTGTTGGGTAGAAGACTCTGCAGGTGAGGAAGATGCAGAAGGCGCATCAGACTCTGATTTGGAAGGAACAGGGTATGAAGTGAGGAACGGTTGCACGCGAAGATACACATATGAATATGATATGGGAGTCTGTGCAGACGGCTGTGATTTGGGCTTTTGCGCATCCTTCATCTTGATCATCTCATCGAGATTTGCCTATGCATGCCATGAGAACACCGTTAGTGCCCTTAATGGTTGAGACTATACCTGAGCGAGTTTCACTGCGGCGTCGTATCCCTCCACGGCGTTAAGCTCTCGGCCTTCCACAGCGCCATCTTTAGGTCGGGATTCATTCCCTTTATTAACAATGAGATCTCCGCCATCAACTTGTTCCATGATCTGTGGAAGGCAATGTTAGTGACGCCCATCTTGTCGCAGAGAATGAGAACCTACTCTAGCGAGGGAACGGTATACAAGAGACTCGACGCCATCGTAACCTGTCATGTCATGGCTCAGCCATACTTGTATTATTTCATGTTCAGAGATGGGGGGAGCAACAGCATTCAGAATATCGGTGAGGGTGGACAAGCCCACCCGTTTGAAATCCTGGCCTAATGAAGTGGATCAGCATGTATCGATGTGCACACGAGGAGCGTACTCACCGAGCTTGTCCAGCTGAGCACTCTTCGCATATTCAAGCATATCCCCTCCCCATTTCTTAGCCAGCTCGTTCTTGGGTAGTTGCTTGACCTGCTCATCGACCGCCGTCTTGGCTTGCTGGATTGCAGCGGAAGCACTAGTCCATACTGAGCCCCAGCCCCATCCACCTGTTGTCGAAGGCGTCTCTTGAGCCTGTGGCTTAGTTACAGGCGGCGTAGAGGGTTTGGAGGCAGATGCAGGAGAAGGGGAAGTCGCGCTTGCAGACAGCCCTGAACCCCCGAGACGAACTCTTTCAGTACTTTTCCTGAGAGTGGGTGTCGCAGAACGAGATGCTGGACGCTCTAGATGTGCTGTCGTTGAGCGAGTCGGTTCCGAGCTCTTCTGTGTGATTTCGTCTAGGAAGGCAAGGACCTCGGCTTCGCCTTCATTGGCAGTAGGCGGTGGTGCGCCTGGGGACGCCGTACCAGAGGACGATACCTCTGGAAGAGGCGTGAACGAGTCGAGGTCGTCGAGGAGCTGAAGAGCCTCTTCCTGTTTCGACTTTGACTTGGCCATGGAGACGGGTAGTGACTGTCTGGATGGAAGTGTGATACAGGAAGTTGCACTGATCGAATCTGGTACACCGCGTGTCACGTACTCGTTCCTCTTTGTCTCTTTACCGACTACTTCATCATGGCCAAATCGAAGAAAAAGCAACCAAAAGAGCCAAAAGAAGAAGTCTTTCACGTCGGTATGTTCGTCAATGCTCTGTGTGTCCGGTGCCACTCACGAACGATTCAGAATGTATTCTGGCTGCGAGGGTAGAGTCAATGGGCGGTTGGGTATGTTTTATTATGCTCGGGTTCCTTCACATGCTCATTTGATGTCCATTTATGCAAGGAATATCTCATCAAAGTAAATTCTATCTGTTCTGGTTCCAAGCTTTGCGGCTTACTATACCTCATTACAGTGGGGAGGCTATGACGATGAAGAGAATTCGTTAAGACTATCCTGTTGCATTCACTGATTCCGGCTGACCTTATTTCGCTAGATGGGAGCCCGCGAGCGGTGTTGCAAACTGTCAGGCATTACTGAAAAGGTTCTGGGCGCACGTCGGCACAGACAACGAAGATTATCACTTCGGCTATGAAATACACGCAAAGGAGAGCTGGATAAGTGCGTCGTAGTCTGATTCCGAAGCGGATCAGCTCTGAATTTCACCCTCTTGAAGGACAAGAAAAGGCCCAGTTCAAGAAGAAATTCGGCAAGGAAATTGAGAAAGAGCAAGCCCTTGATAGAAAGACCGAGGATTCTTATTTACCCCAAACGAAATTCGTCAGTTGATTCCAACGTTTGCATAGGTGATGGCTAATATCCTCTTCAGGAGCGCAAGAAAAGCTCACAGAAGAAGAACCCCTCCCTCAAAGGGAAGGGTAAACAGAAGGCGGTTTGTCGCGCAAGTCTTACTGCTGCCACATTCTTAGGTGTTTTATTTTTGGCAGAGAGTGTTGAGTGATTCGTCTGAAGACGATGTACCACTCAGTAGTATGTCTAAAACCCCGACGGCAGGAACGAAGCGAAAGAGGAGCCAATCTACCCTTTCTTCCGATTCTGATGTATGCAGTCTGCTTTGTTTGATAATGCACTTCTTAATCGTTCTCAAATCTAGCGACCTCTATTCAAGAAACCAGCCAATTCTCAGCCTGACAAAGATATCAAGGTACTGATATAATTCCTTGGATCATATTGGTTTATGCATCTGTTTTAGGGGAAAGGCAAACAAAAAGAGAATTCTGCTCCCGATAAGAATAATGCCTCATCACTGTTTTCTGACGGAGAGTCTTCTCCCGACGTCGTTTCGGAATCCAGGGTTGAGAAAGATGCGTCGTCAAAACCCGATTTACACATCCAGACGGCGTTTAACTCAAAAGAACCTGATCCAGCGCCTCCTTCCATACCTGATCCTTCCCCGCCCCAAAGCGCTGTTAGTCAAACAGCATCCCAACCGACACCTAATGTCCCTCAAGTCCCTACGCCAACAACTGCACAAGCCTCGACACCCACAATTCCTCAGAGACAGACGCACCTCCCATCCTACAAGGCCCTACCTCGGATCCAAATGATCGACATTCCTATAAAGCCTGATGATTTCAGTGGGATCTCAGTGAAGCAGCGCTTATCTCAGAGTGCCTTGACGCCTACAAATCCGCAGCCCAGCTCGAAGCCTCCTCTTCCTTCGAGGAAGGATTCTGCCCTGAGCAAGCTCAGCTTCAAACGTACACCTACTGTCCTACCTGCTCCTCCAAATCAGCACACAACTACTTCCTCGAGGCCAAGTATCACAGTGCCGAAGGACAACCATGCCTCAATACAATCGAGTATATCTCACTCGCCGCGCGTCACCTTTAGCGTGTAGGCGCTTTCTTCTTCTCCGTTATATAAAGCTTACGGTACTTGCAGCAGCTCGCCCTCCGATCACCTTATGCACGAGGCTGAAGATCTTCTACAGTCTATCATGCCTCCCGAGTAAGCCTTCTTTGACAAACCAGATGTCGTTGAAACTCATGTCTGGGATGAAGGCTTGCTGCGCCTCTCGAAACCACAGCTGACACACCCAGCGAACCTATCGTTCCTCCGAAATCGATCGCGAAACAGATGCCTGTAAAGTACGTTTGAAAGTTGCACTGCGTTGAGTCTGTGACTGATTCCTAGAAACCACAGAATTCCGAAAATATGGAAGTGGACGGGCGATATGTTCTGCTTACAGGGCAAGGACTGCGTGGCTTATGGTCGAGTTTCTCTCACTGATACAACGCCTGTTGCCAACAATGGGATGCCACTCAGCATTGCATTCCCCGCGACGGTCACTTCTTTGCAATTTGGTTCGATGTATCACGCAGCAGATGTGTCAAATTGCCTTTCATCTTGGATGCCAGTTTCCCAGTTTGCACGGCTAGTTCCCTTAGAACATACTGAGCGACTGACGACTCTTTCCAAATATATGGAGAAACACTGTCTTGTGTGTCCCGTGCTGCAGTTTTGTACTCTTTACTCACGACTCCTCCAGGTCGCAGTTTCCCCGACAAAGCCCTCATTCGAGGAAACTATAGAGTCCCATGTCCTTTACTTCCCTGCATCATCGCCAATTATCAAGTACTTCTCCGGTGTTCCCATAAGCAAAAACGTCGAGACCCTATTCTTTGTAGCCATCTTGGCCAGACGCGTTCGGGACAAGCCACCTGCACCTGCACCACCTCTGAGCGAGCACAACGTCTTTAAGAATCAGCCTCAGTACATTAAAAATCCTGAACTTCAGCATGCTCTTCGAGCACTCGAATATCCTCCTTGGCTCCACGATCTTCTATCGAACCGTCCGCGCGATTATTGCGTCTGGTATGACGACGACAAACAGAACATGCGGGGTAAACAGATACCCTTTGATCTGAAGGGTGGGAACTTGGAGACTTATTGGCTTGCGACAATTCTGGAACAATATAAAGGCGTAAATAAGGGGTACAAGGCTGATGTCGAGATTATTTTCGTTCATGTCGGAGCTGTGAAAACCCTTCACAAAGTCGGGGCTTTGGTTGAACGGCGGGCTAAGAGGCCCGACATTCTCTTTGTTACGTTCGGAACGCATCAGAGAGTGCGTCCGGAGCGATGGGGATTCCGACGTATATATCCTGTAGGCGAGTTATTTTTGATTGCCCCACGCCCGGCATTTTTGACCATTATTCAGGGGGTATCATGACATTCACACCGAAAGCTCTGGTGGAAGATCCTTTGGGCATCCATCAACGAGTTAGTCAAATATCGGAAAATAGCAACTGGGAGGCATATATCATGCCTGCTGTCCTCGGAATGGCAGTGCACATGCATTACAAGAATGGGGATGCGTTAGAAGCCTTTGACAAGTGGGTCACATTCCTTAAGATGATGCGTTATTATTGACAGTATCATAGAGGCGAATTTCTGTATGATTACCTCTTAACGGCTATTGATGAGGGGAAGGTTTCGTTCATGTGTTCACCTCCCACAGGTTTCCATCCAGTTTGCCCGACGGAGCCGTTCAAAACAAAGCCATTCTCTGAGCGCCGTTTCGAGGAGCCTGTCCATGAGTGGCTTCTAGACCAAGCTCTCGTCATTGCGGCTGGGCCTCGGCAGATCCTGGAATATTCTATCCGGGAATTCAGAACGAAATACGCCAACAAGTCGGAAGATTTGTACCCAACGTTGATACAAGCAGACCTCAGTCACGACCTTTGGCTCATGCAGCAACAACCTGTGATCATGGATCGATATCGTCGCTTTGTAGCATTGAAAGGCGAGCTTGAAAAGACTTCCGACCGATATGGGGTATGTAATTATTCCGTGTCGGACTTGATGATGATGTTGACTTCTTATCTCGCTCGCTCTAGGTTGAATGGTCCACGACGTCCACCTTTGATTACAAAGACAATTTTTGCAAGTATTTGCAGCGTAATGCATGAGGCAGGGACCCATAAAGGAATTATGCCCGAGTGTGGACTTCTGAGCAGCATGCTCGTGTAGAATAGCAACGATGTAGCACTGATAAAATGTTGTATAGTAGTGTTGTGTTTTAGCCGATGCGTGGAAATCACATGTGAACTGCTGAGCCGGAGGAGATCAAAGTATAACTTAGCGCAAAAGTTGACTCTACCGCCAGTCCTTCCGTTGCGACCATCATGGACTCAATCGAGGCCATCGTCAACAATCCGGCCTACCACGACTATCTCGCCATTCTCAAAGGCGCTCGCAATGGATTCGTGTACGGCGTCAAGGTCAGATTCCCTCATGCCCTGGTCATGTCTATCCTCTTTGGCAGGGGAGAGTAAGTGCCTACTCTGCTCTTCACCCGAGCTCTGTTTCTGACGGCGGCTACAGCTGGCAAACGCGGGTCCGTAGTATCTACCGGGCAACAAAACAACACGCCTTCAACCTAGCCAAATTTGTCTCCATCTACAAGGCTCTTCTTCTGCTCCAACGAAAGGCGAACGGTGGGAAGGAGAGGAGCGCGGATGCTTTCATTGCGGGTCTGCTGGGTGGCTACGTCGTGTTTGGCAACCGAACAGCTGTCAACGAGCAGGTATGTGATGAATACTGTGCCGACTATGGTCGTCCTTATCCTTTTTCTTTAGATTGTGCTTTACGTTGTGTCGCGTGTTGTATCGTCTTTCATTCCACGGGCAGCTGCCCCGTACTCGTCATCGTCTGGCTCAACATCTGGAGCAGTGAGGCCCATGCCCCCCGATTCACGATATTTTACTGTGTTCGCCGCTCTTTCATGGGGTGCAGTAATGTGGCTCTTCAACCATCGCGGACAGACGATACAGCCAGGCATGTTCAATTCCATGACTTACTTGTACCGGGACTCGGAGAAGTGGAAGAACTTGAAGACATTACTTTGGCACAACACCTAGACTACTCTTATTCGTTCAGGTAATTAGAGATCATATATCCCGTTGATAGGAACATCACCATCTGTCGTTTCCTTGAGCTGACCCACACGTCGGATAACCCTTCTACATTTGTACTGGAGATAAGTCAGTAATTGAGATTCTGGGTTCGAATGCGAGCCTTACGCCGAGCATGTCAACCGCGGCAGAACAAGCCTTGTGGCAGATTTTGCAATCTGTTAATAAAGGCCGTACAATGTCCATCTCACCGGCAACGTCTGTATCTGAAGTAGTCAAATAATTAAGTGTCGAGCGAGTATAATGAGCAATGATCTAGAACCGACTTGATTGAATTCTGCTCATGAGAAATGTTCTTCTAGCCTCCCAAATTGACGTTGTCTGTCGCTGATGAGATGGACAAAGTCCGTATCCTGCCAGTGGTCGGAGCATTAACACTACATTGCGCCAAGCTGATGGAAACGTACCGTGAGGAAATATTTCTTCCCCGGAAAGAATTCGCCGCAGTGCCTGGACTCGGAAGTTCTGCAGAACATGGACTCTGTGATACGCAGCCACTGTTGGGATGACTTCAACTTGAGCTGCGGCATAGGAAGCCATTGGATCAAGGTACTGGCTCGCCGTCGACGCCGCCGTTCCTTGGCCAAAGGCAACGGCATAGCCATATACACGGAGGGGATCTGTTGGTGCATGTGCTGATAGATGGATGCTCAGTGTTTCGGTGATAGATTCGATGCAGTATTTGTCTGCAAGTGAGAGCAGCAGTGGTATAATAGGCAGCGGGATCACTGTTCCGGGATCGTACTGCGGCTGGGACAGATGGTTGGACTGGGCGCTGTTGCGGTCGCGATAAGGCTTACTATGGCTGTGAACTCGGATGGGGGATCTGGGGGGATAATGTAG
Organism: Armillaria fumosa; assembly: GCA_030407015.1. Classification (NCBI taxonomy): domain Eukaryota; kingdom Fungi; phylum Basidiomycota; class Agaricomycetes; order Agaricales; family Physalacriaceae; genus Armillaria; species Armillaria fumosa. The sequence goes on from JAUDYM010000001.1 coordinate 2,582,112, forward strand.
AACATTCAAGAGAACTGTCAGATTGCTCGCATGCTCATCGAGTCTGACTATCTCGTCGGTGCGACTTGTTCGGCTATCGCAGCAGCGGAACATATCACCTGCAACGCCGCCAATGTTACACAGTGAAGACATAAACGGAATCAAAAACATACGGAATACATTGCTATTTTCAAGCGCTTTTCGGCTGGCATGGAACACTTGGTTGTCAGGTATAGACGAAACAATAATGTCCGGCTCCAGACATTCAAAGGCGGTCAAAACCATCGACATCTGATCCAACTACAGGGTAAATCCTAAGATTATATATACGTCTCCTAGTGATGGAATAAGGCTATGTCGGCGTGGCGCGACGTGTCCTTTCCGTAGGCGCCGTCATGATTTACGTGGATGTAAATGAACGATCGTAGCACGTACGATATGCAGCAGGTCTCCGTCAGGTATACATGTACTAGAATTCGTGACAAATGCATGTTCCAACACGAAGCGAGAGAAAAAAGTCAAAGGAGGGGGTGTAACCGCAACGAAGAAGAAAGGTCATAGTGGTATCATCAAAGCAGGTAAAGAAGGATCTAAACAACCAATATCCCAGAGAGCGCCCCTACACGATAATACACTTTGTCGATTTCTTCTCTTTCTGTTTCGGCGGCGCGCCACTTCCGCTCACTGGACCTGCTTCTAGACTTCGTGTTTGTCGCAGCGCTCGCACGAGGTTCATGAATAGGCGCTCGACGTTTTGTGCTGTTTTCGCCGACGTTTCGATAAATTCGCAGCCAAACTGCCGTGCGAGAGCAGCACCTTCTTCCCTTGACACTTCTCGCTCGTAAGTTTTGTCGCATTTATTGCCGACTAGCATAAAGATGGGATCTCCCCTTTTCACCCGCCGCATCGACTGACGGAAAACCTCCAGACGATCGAACGTTGACCGAGATGCGATTGAATACACAAGGATAAAGCCTTGACCCTCCCTAGCGAGACAGACCATGGATAAAGGAGCCGGCTGGAAGATGCTGAGGAGACTGACCGAACCCATTGATCTCGTAGTGTAGCATACTCCTCTGGGCTCGATGTCAGATGCTGGAGCACGGAATGAAGGGGTATGTGCTCACCCTGCCCCGCAGTGTCAATTACTTCTACAAAACACATACGATTGTCCACTATCAGTTGCTTCCGGTAAGCGTCTTCTATCGTTGGGTCATATGTCTGGCAAACAAAGCAGTAGTAGTAGAGTACGTCAAGTTGGCGGCCATGAGACACACCTCTATAGGCAAGCGTGAATTGAGAGATACGAGGCGACAGATAAGAAACGCACCAACAAAACAGTTTAAGGTGAACTTGAGCTCGAGATCAGATATAGGCTCGAGCACGAGTAATGAATGCGCACCTGGACAGCGAGAGCTGTTTTGCCCACACCACCATCACCAAGAACAGCTACTCTCCAGTTGTCCATTTCTGCGAGAGATGTTGAATATAAGAGAGAATAAAGGGCCGCAGGACAGTGCACCTCAGAAAGGTCAGAGTAAGCGCAAATGAAAGTGTCGAATAAAATGAGAAGAGTCAGGCAGAAAGTGAGATAGGAGAGCGTGAAAGAATCTTCGAGAGTCGCAAGGTAGCAGGAAAAGAAAAGAGGCAAGATTGAGAGGGAGGTCGTTCAAAATCGTGTTTCGTGGGTGTGTCGTAAAGAAAGGCGGAGGGGATAGGATAGCCTTAGGGAAACGGCAAGCGACTCAAATTGGGCCAATTCGTCTTGCAGATTACCTACAGACTCCTACTTTTCGCCTTCTTTGGTCAAATTCCCTTTTTCGGCCCGTATTCTCCCCATTGTTTCCCTTTTTTTCCCTCTTTTATTCCTCCGTAACCGGCATCTAGGGTCCGGATTCGCGGGTCCTGCTCACCTCACCGCCCTCGCTCGTTCGGCCATCTCCGTTCATCAAGTACATGTCAACCACAAATGTCATTCTTCATACCCTATCATGTATGTATCACGTCAAGAGATGCCTTGCGAATCGATACAGCCAACCCTTGCCTCTGCGACCCGTTTTGCCATGTTTCGGTCCAGCGTGCTGTCCAATTAAAACTGTTTTGCGGTATTACTGCATGTTCGCTCGGGTACAACCGTCTCAAGCAGAACCCTGGCATTGTTGTACGACATTACTTACACAGCACAAGAGAGCCACCCGTTCACAGGCGGCTGTCGGCTCTACCATTTCAATCGGAACCAATCCCATTCCGATTTCCAGGTCAAGACATTCCAAGGATCATTCTCACCGGTTTCCTTCCAAGGACCTTGCGGAGCCGATAGATGGCTACATGACGCAAATTTAGGCATCCGCTAGGGATCAGAGTATTCTCTGTAGAAGCACTCGAAATTCACATACAGCGCGGAACAGAGAGACATTTTTTCAAAAACCCTCAAAATTCATTCAATCCAACGTCTTAGCTTGTCAGAAGAAGCGAGTTTGTCTGAATAGCTTTGCGGCGGGTCCTATTTTTAAATACCAAGAATACTTGGTGAGTCTAAACTCAAATACCCCGGGAGTGAGCTAATGCTGTTAACGTTCTTTATAAACATAGGCCTCTCCATATGGTCGGGTCTGCCATACCCGGGGATTGGTGAATGCCTCTTGTAAAGTACTACCGGGGGCTGCGGAATGGAATAATCATAAGACAAACCCAAGGGTGATGGGAACAAGAAGGGGGAATCACGGAATGAGACCATTCCATCCGCTGTATCCGGTAACGACAAGGCAGGACGAGTCGAGAGGACTGATCAATTAGATCACTACCACGTGGGGAGGTACCTTCATCTAATCTTATCGTCCTGTTCTCTGGCTAGCTTTGGTCTTCTGTGGAAAGGTATAGTCTGGTTGGAGCCTTGTTAGATGGTACGGCGCAGCCACCCTGAACAATTAGAGTTTGTCAGCACAAGGTACCTTGCAGATAATCGCGTGGACCAACAAGGATCAACGTCCACGGACTGCCCCTGGATGACCTCGAGTCGAACTAGTGCCTCTCTTTTAATCTTGAGTGCCTTGTTACGCTGATGGATCAGGTACCTGTGCGGTTGCTATTATTCGCATTTCTCTCCTTGTCCTGGACTCCTCGTTGGGAATAGTACCCTACGTATATGATCTGATGACCAAACTTCAGCTTTCGGCGCTTGTTTTAAAGCCAACGAGCCTCCACGTACGCAGCGCAGCACATGCCCATTAATTTTATATTTCGGTCGAATCAGCAAGCTCTGTAGGGATATCTCGATCGATCCCTTGGGACTTTTCTCATCACGGAGTTCTGCTCTCTTAATGAAATGTGGGTTCTTTCCGGTCCTTCCTCTCGGGAAAATAGCTTGAGCTTTCACAGGCCACCAAAAATACCCCTCCTTGGCAAACAGATAGCTAAATAACTTCCCAGCTTTATTGCATATCCCCCGAGTATTTCCCCCGCGTTCTGTACGGAATTCCACCTAATTCCACTCCGTCCTTGTATGCTTATTTTTGGCATTATCCGATGACTATATAAACAGCTGTTCAAATCCGTCAACAACGGCCTATCGACGACCTTGGCCCCAACTATCCATAAGTAGGTGTCTTCCTTGCATTCTTATAGGTTTTGACCCGGTATCCATCCAAATCGCCGCCCCATAGCAGTTGTGAATAAAGGTCCACCAACTTTACTAAGTTTACTTATTCCGTCCGCTTCCCGGCCGATGTTGTCGTGGGTTGGGATACTACGTTTTTGGCGCTCAGTCGGATTTTCCGACTATGAGCGATAACCCCTGTCTTCTTTGTCATACACACCGCGTCACCGATGATTGTGTCACAAACACGTCATCCCGAACGCATACGGCCCATATGCAGAAGGTAAGGCATATAGTATACAAGTACAATTGGAAAACGCCTCGAGAAGTGGTATATACACGCATTACACGCGCACAATCTGCATAACTAGCAAAATTACCATGTCTATGGATAGGACTCTACTGTAAAGAGGATGGAGAATGCATGGCTCAAAATGTGCACTGGGCTAACAAAGAGCAGGCTGCACGTACTCGGATAATAAACAATATTGTGTGCGTTTGGAAAGAAAGGAAGTCGGCGTGTATAGAAACAGAATCGAGGATGTTTTGTGGTCTTCTTCGTCGCGTTTCCGGTCGTGCATGGCTATGCAGCGCCCAAACTGCAGCTCTCCAACGAGTCCGGCATGTGCACTGCAGTAGGCTCTACACGCGCGCTTAATCCTGGCGGCTGAATTCGGCCTGAGTCAGGTCGAGCACAAAGGTATGGAAGTGGTTGGCGGGTGGTTCGATGATCTTTATGGGTTTCTTGTTGCTCGCCTTTGAGCCGAACGGCTGGAAAGCAGCCGCAACTGAGGGAAATGGACGAAGGGCGCGTGAAGATGGGAAAGACGGATTTCGTCGGGGTACGATCCTTTTCGCCTGTCCAGAAGTGCACGGGGAACCAGCAAGCGGCGACGAGATAGTGGGTCGTGACATGGTCAAGGACGCTAAGACGAGAAAATCGTGAGTCGATGTCGCCAGAAAAGAGAAATAAACGGACCCATTGTGCTGGCAAAGGCTCGAATGGAAACAGGGATACGGAAAGTGACGGTGCGGGGAAGAGAGAGAAGGGACGATTAAGAGTAGTTAAATGCTTTGGGGGTTTCCCCAAATTGTCAAACGTAGAATTGGGGATTGCCTTTTATAGAAGCCCGCTAATGCGGCCCTGATATTCGGGCCAGGTCGGTGGCATGCCGGAGTTCGGCACCAGCCACTATTCCGGCCTACAAGCGACAACGGGCGCATACCCTGGCAGTACCTTGCCAACCCACAGCTAACAGCGGTCGGAATATCCTTATCAGAGCTCGGACTTGCTGCTTTGTCGAGATATTGCCGGCACGCCACAAGTTTCTCCGGCACATATGATCGTCGGTGTGTCACATCATGACCAATATCATTCTCGGTCTTTGGAATGGGATATGTGAACTGTTACATTTGGACTGCCAAGTATATCCTATTGAAACTATAGATGTGGTGTGATACATATTTGTTACAAGCCAGCTGGGCGATGTGGGTTTGGTTGCTGTTCTAGGATGGATGGACGGAGATATCGAAGATAAAAAGGACGCTGGTAAAGTACTGGACGCGACAAATACCGGTTGGGGGATTGTGAGTCGTGTCGCAGGGGGAATATAGGTAGGCTGGAAGCGTCAGCATTGTTCAGGAATTAGGTAGAGACTGGCCGTCGCGAAGGGGAAAGACATGTCGCAAACGTGGCTGGTACAAAACGCTGCCTTTCTGCTCGTGTGCTCTCCCCACGCTCAGAACCTCCCCTTTCTACAAACCGAAATTAGAACTTGGCCACAGCTCCGCAAATAGTCCGAAAAAGACGATATATGAAACCAAGACGCAAACGAATGGGCATCCCCCGTCTGAGCCTTCTTCAATGGGGGTGAGAATCGACGGGCAGGTCATCAACACGAGTACTGGAAACAGCTCGGGACGACTACTGGACGTCCGTAAGCAGATTACGCTCAAGGATGTATTTGCCTTCTTTGTACTTCTGGGAAGGCTCATAGGCTTTGTCCTGCACAGGGCTGTTTAGTTTGATTAAATGATAGATGAACATGAGGGACACACGTATTTCCATCCGAGACAAGTGCTGCACTTGCAGCAATAGATGTCTCGCACGGTGTGTGCGCCTGTCGTCATGGTGCGATCGTTCGGCTCGCCCTCAACAACATTGACACTGGAGCAGAACTAGGTCAAACGAGAAGGAGCCGGCAGAAGACATGGAATAACATACACGCCGTCAAAGAGATAAGCCCTGCCGTGCTGGCCGTTGAACGCCTGGGCAGGGGGCATTAGTAGGCAGATGCAATTAGCGAGTCGATGGAAAGACACACTCTGGATATCATGGAGTGAATAGTTGCCAGATGGGTCTTGCAGGTAGAGCAGCCATAAATGCGCTCCCCAGCGAGATAGCGGCGATAGCTCATGCCCATCTTGATATCGGCGAAGCACTTGTGAGAAGGTACTGTTAATGAGTAGGAGCCAAGACGGGCGCAATGCAAGGGAGAATAACAGGTCAGTATCCCGGACGCCTTATATAAATGGTGACGTGTGAATTCGATAATGGTGATGTATGGTGAAGGAAGGGAAGATGGCATGATGCCGCTGTCCAGTGCCGGGTGTTTTGCTTTATTAGTCTGTCTTAGTGCGATGCCGCTGGCGGCTACAACCTGGCACTGGACTGTTTCTAGACTACTTACATCTCTGCTCGTCGGGTTGCCGCTCTAACGCCGCGTGGTTTATCCGGTGCGAATGCAATATTCGTCAGCTGCATGCGGATCTAAGTATCTGCGCCGGTCGAGGTTCGAACTCGAGACGCTCTCCACGTGACTGATTACCCAAGCCGACCACTTGCGGAGGACCATCACTCGCCAGACCAAGTGCACGTCGCGACTGCTCCCTTCACCGCCAAACTGGGTCTTACATTTTGCTCCTCTGCCTTGGCGCACATAGCCATCTCTTCCATGAGCACCCAGAAACGACCAGCAGCCGACCCTCTACCAGAACCTCCATCAAAGCAGCCTCGTCGTACTCTCTTCGGTCCTTCAGGCGAGAAAGCAAGTCCCTCACAGACTCTTTCTTCTCGTTGGATGGGCATCGCGACGTCTTTTTACTACCTTGTTGGCGACACGATATCCTCCGTCTTACGCGGTAAGTACGGCTGTATCGACGGCGTCTTGCCACATCTTCTGATCGTTGTACAAGCCCCCCAAAAGTCAGATTCGCTCCTTGAGGCGCGTCAAGAGCCGGAAGGGGTGCAGGAAAAAGCTCAGGACATGCCACCGCCTCCCTCACCTTCTCATCAGAACGCAGAAGCAGGTCCATCGCGCCTCCACGTCGAATCAAGACAGAGCAGTATCGCAGAAAGTTTGAGTGTAACAGGCGACGGATGGCGGGAGGAGTACTCAGCGGAGCAACATGGGCGCGACTCGCAGTCGCCGTTTCAATTTTCACAGAATAGCTCTTTTCGTGGAAGCGTTTCGTCACAAGGACACCGACAATTTCAGTTTAAATCGTACCAAGCCAGCCCAGTACCCAGCAACTTTCGAGACACGCCCCTTCGCAAGGCGCGCCCACGACGCCGGAAGGGTTCCATGGGCCCCCCTCCCGTCCCTCCGGCCCGTAATACTCTTACATTTCCCCTCTCTGTACCGCCCTCACCTCAGCCGTCTTCCTCCCGCTCAGATACAGAATCTACACCTAGTCGTGTCCAGCATTCCATCCAGGCGCTCACGCCCCATCTATCTAAAATAAAGCATTACGATAGACCGCATATACATGCCGCTAAGGTTGGCTTCATCCCCGCGTGTCTTGCCGCTATTTACATTCCCCACAGCATAAAGCTCAAGTCGCAGCTGATAAGACAAAAGACCGAATGCGACTGCTAACAGAATTGTATAACATAAACAAGAAGCAGGGTGAGCAAGCAAGCACTCTTCGTGCAGATGACAGGCTCTAACAACATCGCCAAAGGCTATGGTTCCACTGTCCAAGAGTTTGACAGTTTACTTCAATACCGTGCTCTGCTAGAGGGTGTCGATACGCCGCCCAGGCAGAGACTGATATCTGGTGTGTGTGCTCCTCCACTGGTCATGCCCGAGACACCAATACCATAATTCAACAGCTTCACCATCTTTGACGGACCTACGGTCGAAATCAATTCAGCCCATCCAACCGACCCGATTGCGTAGGCATTCAGACATTTCTGTGAGAACGTTCTTCCACTTCCTCCCCATGCTTTAATTCAAAATGTCTCTAGGAATTCCCAAGCTACCTTCGTCTTGCTCTCGAGAAAGCACGCGCTACTTTGAATGGGTATGTGTCTGCGTCTAATCAAGGACATCCAGATTGAATGTAGCACAGGCCCAGACCTGTCGTGCCATTTAGCCCCGCTTTGGAACAACGCAAGTTGAGGGATAGAACGAAAGATGCACAGATAGAACGTCGCCTCCGTGGGGCAAAACCAAAACCCTTACCAAAGGCGCTCCCAGACGAAGACGAACGCAAAGTAAAAACCTTCCTCAAAAAGTCTGGTGTCGTGTCCAAATACGAGCGAGAACAAGTCACTGGGCAAGACCTTCAACGATTAAAGCCTGGTCAATGGCTAAATGACGAGATTATCAACTTTTATGGCGCGATGATCCTTGGACGCTCCGAAGCTAGCAAGGAAAATCCTGCAGTCAATGGAGCAGCGAAAGGGAAGGTGACCCTGTTGAATGTACATTACTTCAGTACCTTCTTTTGGTCAAAATTGGACAAGGACGGCTATGAGAAAGCTCGGTTGGCAAAATGGACGAAAAAGGTTCGAATGATAAGCAGCCAGTTGTACACCATGACTGAAAGTTTTGCAGTTTGACATATTCGCAAAAGATATGGTGCTTATACCGGTTAATCATAACAACATGCACTGGACGGCTGCGGCCATCAATTTCCGATGCAAACGAATAGAATCATATGACAGTATGAATATGAACCGGCAGCTGGTGTTCAAGGTATGATATACAGTTCCTGAGCACAATGTCCTATTTCTCACCTCAGTTCAGCATCTTCGGCATTATCTGGATGCCGAACATCGTAATAAAAAGAAGAAGCCTTTCGACTTTACTGGCTGGGAAGATTATACGCTTAAGGTGTGTGGGAGTATGGCTATAGCCCTTGGAGCAACTGAACGTAACACTTAAGAAGGACACGCCACAACAAGAGAACGGATATGATTGCGGGGTATTTACCTGCCAATTCTTGCAATCCCTATCCAGGGGTGAAGAATCATTCAACTTCACCCAGGCTGATATTCCCTATCTTCGTCGGCGAATGATCTTGGAGATTGGACAGGCGTCACTTGGAGATGATTCATAACATTTATATCTGCTGTATCTATATCTATTTGTGCGGGTTGTTCGTAACACATGCGGGTGGTTGCGCGCGTCTTTATTGGCTAATATATACAAGTGATGAACGTGAACAACGATAAATAATGTGACGTGCATCACCTCCGGAACCACCAGACAACCAGGAAAAACCAGAAAACGACGACCATGAAGACAATGTACCACAGCCACCGACAGCCTTGGCGCGCGGCCATGTTGTTCATTCGACGGAATGTCCCTGAGAGGATCCCGGACGTTTCTGCAAAGGCGTCGTTCTGTCGCGCAGTTCAGTGTTGTATCCTCAAGGCGAACGGCAATATAAACACACCATCTGGCTTAGCTGCACCGTCGATTCTCGAACTTCGTTCCCAATGCCAATAGTTATCTGTATTTCGAGTGTTCATTCGCTTTTGAACAATATGAAGGGGCGTGAGGCGAGCACAGATCACGACTCACATCCTTCAGCAGCTTTACTTTGGCGCTTAGTCCCTCTAGCATCTCGTCATTTTGTCCCTCCAAGTCATCTGCGTAGCGGTGTCCACTGGGTTCACCAAAATGACCTCCGCTGGGAGATGAACGCCCCGACAGTGGTAGTAGCGGTGACCGGTCGCGAAGAGGTGCTCGAATTCTGCATTCATGGGGGGTGGATAAGTTTTTCGACCAATGGAATTGATGATGGTACTTGCCGTGCTGACATGCGAGGAAGAGAGGATTGCTGTTCCTTCGTTCATGTGTACATTATTAATTTCGCCGTGACACGTTGGCAGTCACACGCGGAAAAGAATGGCCTAACAATACATCTATACTTAAGCGGGAGAAATAAACAGATAAAAGCTACACCTGAATCTACAGGTTAAAGGGTCGAACAGTACCGAATTTATGGTATAATAATGTAAAGTAACGGAGTGCAACAGAACATGCGAAGGATAGAGCCAGCCAGATGTTCAAGATATCTGTGTCAAACGTCCGTGCCGTGATGTATGCAATGCCCAAGTAATCAGTACAATGATTTAGAAAATCATGGAAAATCGTATGAAGCACCATGCTCATTCAATACTCATACGATTTGGATTGGCGCTGGCTACTCTGCTGTGCGACGGATTCTTCCCGGACATAGTGTTCTTTCGTTTCACTAAACGGGAAATCGTCAGCATTGGCCGATGTATATTCGAAGAAATACCAACGAGAGTCTTTCAATCCTCGGCCGAAACTCCTCGTGATAAGGTATGAAAAAACGAAAGTTACGGAAAGCAACAGGATTGCAATGACGGCTGAAATGAGTATCAATGGGTATGCATGGTAAAGATGCCGCCAAAGTCTTACAAAAGGTGGTCAGCGACTTCCATATAAATTGGAATTGTTGATCCTGATCCTTATACATGAGGACCTTCACAAGCTAGAGAAATCTATGAGATTCATCGACGGCACTATAACGGGTGCATACCTTGTATATGAAATACACCATCGCACCCACACAACCTGACATAAAGGTCGCCATCATCCACTTGTTCTCATGCTTCGCAGCATAATGGCCTTCCACCAAAAGAACGATCGATAGAGGGAGAGCGGCGATGGTCACATAATATTCCCAGTCGTTGCTGTTGAGTACCAGCCATAAAAACTGGACCGAAAACCCCGCAAAGAAGAAAACATCGAATTTGATCAGACATTCATAAATCTGGTAATTAGCGTATAGCTTCTTGATCCTCCTGTCAGCGCCAAGGAACTTGTATACTTTCCAGCCGAACTCGTGGTAAATTTTCCAGCCCAAGCCAATAAACGCAAGTTCAGCACCTGCGATGACGCAAGGGATGATTATAGTGAGAACGTTGATTGGGATATCAGAAATGCCCCCAGTTCCATCGGCATTCTGCACCACCTCCTTGATTTCGCCTATCTGTATGACAGCGTAGAGAAGTAGCAGAGCGTTGAAGAGGCTGTGAATATATTGAATACTTGGATTGAACCCACAAGGAAGGTAGGGACATACGTTAGAGCGATAAATTGTAGTGTGTTTCTTGTCACGACAGCTTCTGCGGCCATGTAGAATTGAAAGACGCTGTGCGACTCGTTTAACGGATGAAATAAAAAGGGGGGTTCATGCTTACTGAGCAATAGCAAATATGCTCAGATAAACAGACATCTTTTTGGTGTTTTGGCTGTCCTGCGTCTCTCGGTTCACCCTCACGAGTAGCTCTCCTTCGATAGTGAGATCTATTGCGGTTTCGATAAGAACTGTTAAAACGTATAGGCGACACGCTATTGAGTCCGGAATTATCTAGAACGGCCTAAGATGGTCATAACCAAAATCAGAGAACAGGCAGACCCACATTGGACCATTGATACCACCGTTGCTTCTCCGTATCTTTAGCCGGTAGAGGCGGATAAAGAGGCTGTGGTTGATCGTGGAAAGTGTCGTTGGATTGCTTTGAGGAAAAAGTGGTCTTCATGGGCGTTGAGGGTCCCCGGCGGTGTTGGGGCGCGCCCATCGTTGGCGTTTCGACGGCGAATGTCTTGTGATGGGCATTGACGGTGTAGGGAGAAGCATACTCGTCGATAAGATCATCGTAGGACGCCTTGACTTCTGACTGCGGTTCTTGGATATACGGCGACTTGGCCTGATAGTGGTAGTAAGACTCGTCCGAGTCTGGATAACCTGCCTGGTGCGCCATGGGAAGGTTGGAGAGCGCTTCGGCCTGCGAGTAAAAAGGATTGTCGTGCCCTTGAAGAGCGATGAAGGAAGGTGACGGCAAGAAAGAGAAAAGAGAGTGAGTTAGCTTTGGTACTGCGTTTGTTGGAGAAAAGGTTGCTGAACGCCCACAAATTCCTGTGTCTCCTGTTTGGCCGTGATTGATACAAAGGGTGGCACAGCCAAGCCCTAGTCCACGTTCCGTTCCGCTTGCCTTATGGATGTCGTTAATACCGTTTGACCGAGACCAGCACGGTATTCGATATCTGGAAAAGCTCTGGCAATTCGAGGCAGTGGTGGGAGGACCACAGAGCAACCGGGAATATCTATTTTAGGGTGCCTTGGTAACAAGAACTCAATTGCTCTGCACATGGCCTCCGCATGTCTATTCTTACATTAGATCCCAAGTACCAGAATCTAAAAATCCAGGAGGCGTGTAGCCTCCAAGACTTCTTAAGGCAGAAAAGTAATACTACTAAAGCGGTCGCAACGTTCCGGTAACCCTTCTCACAAGATCAACGGGTCCTTGATATCTTTCAGCCGGCATATCATGTCCAAAGGCGTTGTGGACTCACCAACAATGCCGAGAACTGTTCGGGAACCGGCCTCAATTTGTGTTCTTCCGCTAGATAAAAGGCAACGTTCAGCTACAAAGGCGGATCATAATAACACAAGCACCTACGCGTCTTTGATCGATCTCGTGCACAGATTCAGGCTTTGAGCTAGAGTCTGCAGCACCAGAAGTAAGTCCTCGTTCCTACACCGACGTATCAGTTTGGGTTGCCTGAAAAGGTGTGTTAAATCGATATGGCACACGGATGTACGACAATTTAACGTACCCTAAGCTTTCCCAGCGCATTAATAGCTGCAAGTCCCTCAATAAAGATTTTGGAGATCAGTCATCCAAATCCACACACCGGTACATTCGAGGACAGCATAGACTGGTAGCATGCAAGGACCGCATGTCTAAATACCGTTGCGTTTAGTGGTTGGTCACAACAAAGATGACAACATACGAGCACCTAAAAACTCAAAATGTCACAAACAAATCAGAACTTTCAGCTTAGAAGCAACTTACTGTGCGGCTATCTTTCCAGAGGACATACCTAAATCGTCTCTGACCACAAGAACCTACAGAAATTACGGGCTTGGGTCGACATTCAAATTCTCAAGAAAGCCAAGGTACCATTGTGCATTCCTCAGTAGGACCAATTTTGAGAGACGAGAGGTCGCTGCTGTCTTCATCTTCAGCTTCCGAATCACTCTCATCATCATCACCGATATCTCGCGAAGGGTCAGTGGCCTCTGTGTCATTTGCGGCCGCCTCGGCAGGTTGACCATGAGGCTTTTCGCTCTTGGCTAGGTCCCGAAGCGATACATTCGACCCTACCCATAGACCAATAACAAAGGTAGCGGCGACGACCGCGCCATACGCTGCTTGCGTATCTGTCAAATTGTGCAGAATATGAGGCGACGTACATAATTACCTGGGCCGGAAGCGAGCGCGTGCATGGTATCGAACTTGAAAAAGCTTGACTGTCCGGGCCGGGCCACAAAGGAATCATGTAATTTTCCCACAGTCTGACTTTTGGCAGACGCCCAACAGACGCCGTAATGGTTGGGAATTACCTACGACCTCAATTATCTTGGTCAACGTTTACAAAACTGTACGTATAATCAATCTCCACGGTTGCAATTCCCGGCAAAACTTTTGATTCCGAACATCCTGACTCCCAAATGGTATTTGGGCTGCGAGCTGGTTCCGTTTTATTCGCTCCATGAGAGTATACGATCCATATGGTCGATAATAAGTATACGGAGGAGTGTCATTAAGTATTACGGAAAGAAAGCGCAGGTCAAAGTTGCAAGGTAATATTGAGCATGACTGCTTTTGCCAGGTATACTACCTCCAAGCTCCAATGGAATGGTGGAATTGAAATATACAATTAGAGGGGTAGATCAAATTTGAGTGATGATAATTTCTGACTGAGTATGAAGCTGGACACTGCATGATACTAGAGCCGCTTGGGGTTCAGTATTTCTTGCTTTATGTACACGAAGTGCCCCCGACATAGTTGGATGTGCTACAAAGTATATCCTCTATGTTAGGAAGAAAACAGTTGTTTTAACATTGTTCCCTTTCGCCCTCAGCTCATCTTCATAATTTTAATTTTGCGTCAGTCTATGAACACGAAACTCGAAGTACGCGTTAGAGTCACTGAACATATTTAAGGGTCAGATGTTCACGAGCTCCGCTCTGTAAATACAGTGGTCCGTTGGCAAGTAGGAACCGGTCCAACGATAGAATATCTACTAAAATACAGGTACTATCCACCTTCAATGCGGCATGTACAGTTATTAAAGTACACCAGACCTGAGGTGGGGCTAAAAATAGGTCTATCATAAACCGGACACAGAGCCGTGCCTTAATGCCACTCAAAACGATGTGCGTTATGCACTATTACGCAAATCGAAATCTGCCTGAGACAGTTCAGTAACCCTAGGTATGCTATGTCGAGTCTACTGCTTCAAAGTTTGATGTCATTCGGCTGCAGCTCAAGCAAAATTTGATTGCTTACGCGTAACGTAAAATGAGCACTCTGGTGGACTTGTCTTTGATCTGAATGGCAACATCGGTTATCGTCGTTTGTCACTAGCAGTCAAGTAAGCGTTTTCGGTCAACTCTTTCTGGCTCTCAAACTATCAGGTCTTACTAAGTCCGCCTTCAGTGCTAATTTACTACTAGTTCAAAAAGTAAATTAAACCCTGCAAAATGAAAATATCTTACTCCTGTATGACAGCTCAAGTCTCGTTATGAGTTTCGTTGCTCGACAGTTCGATGTCTAACAAATGGACTCGTCAAGGATGATTCGCCACAGAGCTCAGTGCCTGGGTTTCAAACGAGTTCATAATCCCTCATGCGATCATACCATGCCAATGAGGGCTTAAATTTGAGAAGGAAATAAAACTGGGTAGTACTGACTCGACTTTACGATCTTTTCATAGAAACATCAATGCAGAGTTTGGTTTTCGAACGGGCCCATTTTCCTTTCATATCGGGCATCTGTTGCTTCCATTCACAGGTTTTGTTCTAAATGTTTCCTACTATGCGTCAATAATGGATTCCGCCGTCGTAGAAGCTACCGCCGCCGCTTGTGCGATCAGCTTCGCGATTGTCACAAAGCGCCACGGCCCGCTGCATTCAATAGCTTGTATCAGAAGATCCAGCGTGTTGTTGCTGTGAGTGTTCCATCCATCTCAGTATTAACATTCGGCTCGAACCGATCAGACTTCAGATCGGCGTTTAGCAGTTTCGGCTTAGTCTGTCACCCGGTGCTTCTCTTCGAGTTATCTCTTATCAACATTTGCGGCCGCAGCTGTGTTTCCTTACAAGCACTAACACGACAATCAAACGTAGAGTGTTTCTGTGTTGCAGGGATTATCCCCACTGCGGCGGCCGGCTGCAAACAACGGCAACTCCTTGGGCCGGATGTATCTCCGCGGGTTGATGATGGGGTCGCTTCACTTGATCCTATAGGAATGGGCTGATGCTATTGCGATTGTGATTAAAATACAGTACCATACATAAATAATCCAATGAGATGAACATAATGATGCCGTTTAGGAGCTGTCCGTGTCAGTTGATGAGCCTGTTTCGTCGCCGGCATCATCTACAAGTTTGTTATGAGCGCTGATGCTTCCATTGGAAACTCAAGACTCACCTTGGATATAGTCCGGTAGAAGTGAAGGTGGTGGGAGCCGGGGCGGGCTCATTCTCTTCGGAATGGGTCGAGGAGGACCCTTGCCCTTCACCACTTTTGCATTAGTACCACGAGAAGCAAATGTTGGGCTGTGTCCTGAGAACGAGGAAGATACTGTTGTCATGATGGATCCAACATCCGGTGAAGATCCGCGAGATGAGGATGAAGACTTGTCCAGGAAAGAGGCCTCTCGCAGCTTTGACGGTACCATGGAGTGCGAGTTAGTAGATGGCAGAGATGGCATCGATAACATTCCGTCATGCTCGGCCTTAACCCTGGACACCGGGGATCCTGGACTCGTTTGAACAGATGTACGTGGTCAATAGATAAAGCACACCTTTCTGCTGCTTTTGCTTCTTATTGGGAGATACTTGTGGTGAAGTCTTGAGTGAATCCTATGTTTTTCAGCACATTGCATTGATGACCAACGAATCAATCCTACCCGTTTCCGCTTTAAGTTGAACTCGGCTTCGTCTGTGAGAGCCGGTAATCAACTCAAAACGAACTTGCGGAAGTAAAGTCGTACCTGCTCGCTTACTTTTTGACTTGCTCTTAGACTTGAGCGGCCGGCTATCTTCTGAGACGTTCCCGTCGTCCGTAGCTGGAGATACAGACCTACCGGGATCAGAAGATTGTCTGTTGTTATGTCAGATGTGATACCCAGTTGGCAGTGGAGAAGTATACTTGGGCTTAGAATTTGTGCGCGCGGCAGATCTTCTAGCTGTAGAGAGCCCCATACAGCTGGCAAGGTGTGGCGCGTAACGACTCGAGGCAATCTGAAGACAATATAACTTTAAGTAGCGTGTCATACACCGGAAATGTTTGTCGTTACCGGACGAGAGCATTGAACACAGTCCAGATAGACAATGTTTCCGTCCAGTTTTGTGCCATTTGGTGTGCTTGTACCATTTCCGTATTTGTTGTCCACAGATGCCGGTGTGCCTGGCCTCGAGGATGGCACGGTTTGTGATGAGGAGCTCGCGGAGCCGGGTAAGTGCACTGATACTGGTAATTAGCATCCAGTTCTACCTTGCAGAGACATACACACCGGCATTACAACTGTATGAGCGAAAACAATCAGTTTGTCCGCACTTCGTACTGCAATATACGGACCGAGTGTTGCATGTGGAGCATATTGAACGGCCTTTCAAGATATCGTGGTGAGCTTCAATAGCAGCGTCCATAACGATTTCATCGAGCATTGCACAAAACAGCTTGTTAGTCTGATCGACAAGCCAATGTTAGTTGTAGCTGTTAGTTGAAGCACAAGAACATACCAGCGACGCCAATAAGGCCTCCTTTTCAACCCTTCTTGACATCTTTAGAAGTACGATATATCTAGAAAACTATTGAGTTCTATAATGGCAGGTTGGCTGTCGATGCAGAATGCTGGACTTGAACAACAAGGGAACAAGTGAATTTCAACGCGACCTCGGAACGTAATTACCAGCCACGTGGTCGATCACACCTGCCAATTTAGGCCGAGAATGCTCTAGCTCTGAGCTGCGCCAGCTCAACTCACAAATATTCATGAGATACAAAGGGAAAGAGGATAAATTAATCTGTGTCGTAATTTCATCCATAGGTATAAGCTGAAAGTCATGAAAAAATTAATGCGTGGCTAGAACAACCCAAATGCCACATAATTTAAATCAGTTAGCCCGCCTCCCGTTTTTCTCTTGGCCTCAAATTAATATTGCGACGCCGTTAATCGAGAGATTGCGAACACCCCAATAATGGCAACGGCAAGAGCCCCGATACTTGCAGGTAGAAGTAGGTCTCTGGGTATTCCCATTACTTGATCGAACGGAGGCGGCACATGCGGAGCCGCTGCCTCCTTGCTAAAGCTTTCTGACTGCTCCAATTCTACGATTTCTTGGGCAGCAGCAGCAGAAACTTCGGCAGCCTTGGCGTCACTATTGCCTGCACCAGCCTCGTCCCAGCCCTTGCCACCCTGTACAAACAGGACAACGCGGTCTGAATTGGAGACCCGTGCAATCTTCACCGCGTCAGTAACATCATGGTCTGAGGTAATGAGAACAGTGTCGCCGTCTGTGTCAGTATACGACAGTTGGAAATCAATGGGATCAGGCCGTATGTCAGAACCCTCTGCGGCTGTGAATTCGGTGAAGAAGGGATCTGTGGCTAGCTTTCCAGAAACAATCTCTCGCAAGTGTGCAATGTCGTCGTGACGAGCTTGGAAGCGATGTGTCCTGCCACTGGGTGTACGGAATTTGAAAACGTAAGTACCATCGTCGGCAGGAAGAGGTCCAGGGGCGGAAGCCTGCGCGGCATTCTTTTTGCGGGAATATTCCTCCAGTACGGAGGCTTCGTCGTCAATAACAGAGGCTGAGTCATTAGGATGAACCTCAGACTGAGGTGAACGCGGCATGAGGTGGGAAAGACTGCCCATCGATGGTGCATTCCGTATTCGAGAACCTGATAGGGCCGATTCTGAATCCTCGAAGGAATCGAAGAAACGACCCCACATTGGTCCACCTTCTGCATCTGTCGGGCCGCCTTCGACACTCATGGAATTCATCTATAAACAATCAGTGACGCTCAAGAAGTTGTGCTGTGGACGATAACTTACTTGCTCCAAAGTAGCATATGTCAACTTCAAGACATCGATTATAGCCACCAAACGTCCGTCAGCTTCGACAACAGGAAGATTGAGGTAATGTCCATCTACAGTAGTAGATTTGATTTAGCATCATGAAGTCAAAATGGAGGGCATGCACGAACTATGCATCTTTTTCAGAGCATCATGAACAGTGAGAGTAGGGGCAGCCGTATCAGGATGCGGCGTCATAACCCGAACCACACTACACCGTTCTGCATCCAGTCCCGCGGCAATAACACGCAGAACAACGTCTTTACTGGTGAAGATTCCGGCAATCTTAGCGGGCAGGTTCGGTCCCAAGCCGTTTTCCATCACGCAGACAGCGGTCGTCTTCCTTTCCTTCATCAGTTTGGCAACTTCACGAACTGTAGTCTTTGGTCCGACCATGGCAGGCTGAGTACGCGAGTCCATGAGACTGGTGAGGTCCGGAAGGGCTGTCTTTTCGCGCAGTTTCTCAGCCCAAGCAAGCATTGCGACGGCTTGTGGGTTTGAGGAGACAGACCCAAGTTCAGACTGTACACCTGCCATTGCGGAAAAGAGCTGCTCGGAGGCAGCTGAACTTCTCTCGACCTTTCCGAGTGCTTCGTGGAAAACCTTTGTGATGTCAAGAAGACCAACTACGTTTCCTTCTTCGTTGCAGACCGGCTGTTGAGTATTATTAGGAGTGCGGCTGATTTCCAATATGCAGATCACCCACCAAATGCCTAAAATGTCTTGAAACCATCAGTTGCAACGCCTCGGTCGCACTGGTCGTCGATTGCGTGACCATTGGATTTCTGGTCATGATTTGATGCACGGGAGTGAGATGAGGATCCAAGCCGTCTGCAGTGACCTGAGATATGCATGAAAGATAGGAATGACGCGACACAGAAAGAGACACACTCGATACGCCAAATCCTTGGCCGTGAAGATACCGCTGAGCCCCTCGTCATCATCGACGACAAGAACACAGTCCGTTCGTTTGGCAGCACAAAGCTGACTTGCTTCCGCGACAGTGATGTTCTCCGGAACAGTTAGGGCTGGGGCTGGCTTGAGCGCCGCGACAGTTCCCTTTTGTGCATTCGACCTATTGCCACGCTTACTGCTCCGCTGGTGCTGGGTCGTCGAAATGGTGCGCTTCCGGGCGAGTTCAGACTCTATCTTCTTACGGATAGCCTATCCCCACGTGTAAACTCGACACGTCGAACAAGACAAAGAGATGCACGCACCTCATCCCGCTTTGACTGTTTTTTCCTTGTTTCGCTTTGGAATCCTGAGAGCGACGACATCGACACGGAGCTGTTCTGATTGTGGTTGAAACGGGAAGGAAGAGGAGAAGGAGAACGGTCGGAGTTTGGTCCAGGAAAAGGGACAGGCGACGAGGGGCCGAGATTACGCTGGGGGTTAGAGTGCGAGGGTACTGGTATCCGTGACATGCCTGTCCAACTCTGGCTGGTGTGGAGAGCGTTGCCGTCCCGCGCCAATGGCAGAGTGTACTTTTTATTTTCGGATTCCAATTGGCTCCTGTTTGGCAAGAGCCTCGGCGCTCCAGAACAGTCCAGTACCATCCAACGAGATATAAATTCCAATAAATTCGTGTTACAGAAACTTCGTCCATTTCCTTCATTTCCGTGCTACTGTTTTCCGGATTTTTCCTTCGTATTTTCGTATGTACAAGTACATAATAGCCACCTCCGATCAACGCCAATGCCAAAAAGTTTGCTAAGAATCCATCAGAAAAATGACACGTATGTCAAAAAATTTCACCTGCGACAGATCCATGCACAACTTCACAATGCTTTGGCCCAGCTGCAGCCTGTAGCACACCTCCAATGGTAGCCTTTTCCTGTGGAAACATGAAGACAGTGTATGTATTGGACAATGGAAACCCAGTCTGCTTATATATCTCTACGAAAACCGCCCCAACGTCGTCACCGGGCCGCAATGCCGTTTAGCGTGATTTCGCTCAGCCGGGTAGGAGGGCCGCTTGAACTTTACGATTCATGAGTTTGTTTAGCATATATTATTGTCTTTATCTCAGTTTGATTTCCCTCGCAATTATGTATTTACACATATCTTTGCACTATATGGTAGCTAGTTATGATGCACTGTCACGTACACATACTCCTCAGATAATCACTTGGACTCAGGTGAATACAACATGAAGATGCAATGTCGATTAATCAGTGAGTGACGCAAGCGAACTTTTTTAGTTACCTGTGAACAACGATTCATCTTCTTCCCGCTAGTGTCGTGCTGTTTATTTTGAACTTACCAGTCATGCCAACATCGTTGGGGTTTCTTTATATCCCCGCCACTGAAGACTGACTCGACATCACCTACTGTTTGACGATGTCTGAAATTTTTGATATTGAGATGCTGGGGGAGGTTCCTGACAGAGGTTACGACGCACTGGACAAAGATCACCAAAACGAAGGGCTAAACTTGAGGATCTACGAGCGAACGGGTATAATTACTAAGTCGACTTATCTTGATTACTTACGATAGGGCCTTAGTAGTGGCAATTCAGGCGATAAGCAGCTAGCAGCACCGGAACGAAACAAAAGAACGGATGAAAAATCAATACCGCGAGAAGGTAACTATATCTCACCTCTTTGATAACCTTGTTGGCGGGTTCAGTTCAGAAAAACTCGCATCAAGGAAGAGATAAGTATTCTCACAGGTCTCAGAATCCACAGAATGGGCCACTATAATTAATCAATATCGATCGAAATTGGGGCTGGAACGATGAAAATACGTAGCTAGTTCTACCCGTGAAAGAGTGAGACGCTAACAGGGGGAAAGGCGAACCAACTTTTCACTTTCGATGACATGGAGCGGTGAAAAGGTGACGCAAAACAATTTAACGGTTTCCATTGCAATGGAGCAATGATGTGAAGGTGTGCTATGTGAAATGGCTCAAGCACTCTGCGAATTCCCAGGCCTTATGGACCTGGGAAAGATCAACTCGCTACTAACATCAGGCAGACTCGGAGCCATTGAATTATTTACCTCAAGTGATCAGACGCGATGGGAAATGTGCGAGTCAAAGCAATGGAGGCAAGAAGAACCTGCGGGTCCATCCACCTCATCTCGCGGTTTCCACTGCATGATTGGGAATGCATTGTCTCCCCTCAGGGTTTGACGCCATAAGAGTCCAAATCCATCGAAATGACACGATCACCCTGATTGTAACACAAATAAGGGTGGCCTTGAAGGGGTCATGTTGCAATAAAGTGAATCGCAGAGATGTTCATACATAACCTCGATCCAGTCGTAAGAATGATACCAGATTTTACCATAGAAATACCTACGGATAATTCAGAACGGTGACATCAATTCGAACTAAGAGCAAAAACACGCTAGTAATGAGACATGCATGGGGCTAAAGCGCTATAAATACCGAAAGAACGGGGCTGCAAGGAAAATTGTCCATACATGACCATAGCAGGGAGAAATAGAAGGAACTCGTCCTTACTAGTTGGTAAAGAAACGGAAGATATCTATGCCGGCATTTTTCATGAGGTCCACCATCGTGCCATAGGACTTCTCAGATCGTCGTGAATATGCGTCCTGAAGGATATCCCTCAACAACTCAAACTCGTTCAGCAGGAGGGCATCCTCGAGCTTCTCCTGTCGAACCACCATGGTCAATGTATCCCGGGAGACAGCATACATCCTCTGCGACCGGATAGGAGGATCGTTCATCGTTAAATTCAGCCTGACACACTCTTCCGTCTTTGTGATATACTCCTTGCGAGCCTCGTCGAGGATCTTGGCACGGTCACTCTTAGCACCAGCGGCCCGCCTTTTCTTCTTGAGGATATTCTCAATGTGGATGTCGGATTTAGAACGAACAATGTAGGTCGGGATTTTGTATCGTTCGCAGTTCTTCAAGATGGCGATGTCGGTGGCGGTGAAGCGGTCGTTGAACAGGACAATGATGGCGTCGAAGATGTAGAGCCCTTGGTCGTTAAAGTAGGTCCAGTCGGGACATGCAAGCGTCCCCGAACCGGGGACATCGAACCAGATGAAAGGGTTGGCCGGGTTGGGGTCAGGATAATCTGTAACGGTGGCGGTGCTTTCAACGACATCAGTCGCAGCGGCGCCCGGTTCGTCGTCCCATATGCCTCGAAAGGCGTTAATGAGGGACGACTTTCCGGTTCCAGACATTCCAGCAACGGCAAGATGGAACTTATCCTCCTTGTAAAGTCGTCGCTTAATCGCATCGAACTGTTCGCGAGAAGGCCATTTGACTGGACGGATACCCTTCTTCCACTTGGCCTCCATTGCCTTCTGCTCCTCCAAGATCTTCTCCATCTCAGCCTCTTTCTTTTTCGCTTGCTCTTGCGACTCGTTAGCAGCCTGTATCACTTTCTGAACTGCCTCTCGTTCTCTTCTGGCATTCTCCATCTGATCTTCAAGCTTCTCCCTCTCCAGTTGTTCTGACATCAGCGTTGCCCTTTGTGCGTCCTTCTCCTGGGCTCTGATCCTCCCAGCTTGGACTTGTCTTTCTCTTTCCAGCTGCTCAGCGTGTCGTGCAGCTCTCCGTGCAGTCTCCTGCTGGATCCTGATCCTCTCCACACGCGCCAGTCTCGCTCGTTCAAACCGCTCCGCACGTCGTTGAGCTTCAGGTCTCTCTGGTTCTACTCTCCAGAGTTGCTCGTCGATAGCAACCATCGTTGGGTTGTCCTGGACAATGCTACTCCGGACTGCACCAAGGATGGCCGGGATGACCCTTGCAGCGACAGCGGCAGCAGCAGTAACAACGAGAGCGACGGCGGGGATGACGGGTGAAGCGACAGCGGCGACCAGAGATATAGCGGCACCCATTACCGATAAATTTGAAGAGAGGAAACAAGGTAGTCACTAATAAGATTTCGGCTTCAGTGATGTCGAATACCTTGCGAATGAGTAGGGAAGGTAGCTCTAACAAAGACCTAAGCACAAATGTGGCAGCCGCAGAGATGAGAGTTAGCGAACTGCGGTGGAAACGGGGTCTTCGAACGACAGTTAGGCCTCTGCGATGGTATTTGTAGGCGGCTAACAAACATCGTTGCTACGTCCAGGTGGTAGTTTTCACTTGTTTCGCACTTGTGAAGGGGTGCTTCCTAACCCTTCCGGTCGCACAGAACTTCTGGGAAGACTCCAGAATCAAGACCCGAGCCGCGATTGGGGTTGATTCAGATTTTTCAGAGTTTTGAGGGTCGAACCTAAGATCAAGATACTTTGAGAGTCCATGAACCACAACGTAGCGAAGAACTGTCGAGAAACTCATGCCTCATGCTCATGGGCCTTGCGTCTGAACGATACTAGCTGCCTTATAATTAGCCCAGTTTCACAAGACAGCGTCATGATCCCAACGTAGACACTCACCTGATTCCCGGTTCATCTACGATATCGGCTTCGTGAGATCGGGCTTGATGCACTGATGATGGGACGGGAATGGAGCTTTGGAGGAGTAAAAATCATGAGTGATCTCGAGCCGTTCACTTTGAAAGCCACCCGCACAATAACGGTTGTTTCGTCTTCGCACATGTTAAACGGTATTATCCTTCACACAGTGCCTCGCCAGAACGATTGCGATGGCACGAAGTTCATCTTCCAGACGATGGTTCAACGTTCAGACTCTATCTTACAAATGGTCTATTCCCGTGTGTAAACTCAACAAGCCGAACTGCAAGAAGAGCACGCACTTCATCCCGCTTTGATTATTTCTTCCTTGTTTCGCGAGAGTGACGACATGGACACGGACAGTGGACGCACAACCGTAAAATGCGTATTCTAATCGGCTCTTGTTTTGCAAGAGCCTCGCTCTAGAACAATCCAGTCAAAATCCAGGAGGAGAGGAGCCAGCGGTGACACATGAGGACAAGTGCAATGCGATCCGAGATGAGTTGTTTCAACCACCTCCAGCACTGCCAGATAGCGAGGAACCAGAGCTGGAAACTGGGAACCCTGGAGACATAGCTTACCATGATGTCTCCAGGGAAGAGGTACGTACTGCACTATTCGCTGGTTCAACGAAGTCTACCCCTGGGGCATCACAGGTCAACTACCAGCTGCTACAGTGGGCATGGAATGTATGCGAGGACTTTATTGTAGCACTCATCCGATTATGTGCTGCAATGGGATACCACCCAACAATGTGGAAGACAGTGATTGCCTTCGCACTACGGAAACCAGGAAAGAAGGACTATGGGATGCCGAGGGCATGGAGACTCATCCAACTGCTGGAATGCATGGGCAAGATCCTTGAACGAATACAGGCAAACAGGCTTGCATTTTGGGCAGAGACACAGAACCTGGTACCATCGACCCAATTTGGAGGACTGGCAGGACGATCAACAATAGATGCAGCGGCGACCTTCATGCATGACATTGAAGCAGCCCGAGCGAGAGGTCTAGTCACTTCATCTCTGATGTTTGACATCACAGGTTACTTCGACTTCATCAACCATGCAAGACTACTGAGAGAACTACGGCGCAAGCAGATACCACTACCAACAGTGCAGTGGGTAGCTTCCTTCCTAACACAGAGACAGGCAGCAGTTTGCCTTGATGGAAAACGAGGACAGATGAAACCAGTGATGAACGGCATACCACAGGGATCACCAGTTTCACCAATACTATCAGCTTTCTACTCAGCGGAACTCCTAGAGTGTTACACTGCACCAGACATACCACCAATTGAACCACCACTGAAGCCAGATGCAGCATGGTTTGGAAGGAATCCAAAATGGCACACGAAACCGATGATGGTCATGTTTGCTGACGACGGCAACATATGGGTCAGCTCTAAGAGCCTTGAGACCAATGTTGAAATCCTAAAAGCTGAGTACCATGATATTGCCAATCTCCTAAAGTCGATCGGCCTCTCCCTAGACTGCGACAAGAGAGAACTGTGCCACTTCATTGCCCAGAAAGGCACAACAACCTTCCCAGCAATCACCCTACCAGGCAAAATACCTGGGACTGAGGTTGCCATCGCACCCAAGCTATCAACCCGGTGGCTGGGATTCTTCTTTGATGCAAAGCTGTCATTCCGACCCCATGTGAAAGAGATGGTGGCTAGGGCAGAGTCAGTGGTAAATGGGATGGGCATGCTTGCAAACACTGTGCGAGGACTCAGCCAGAACCACATGCGACACATTTACATGTCATGCGTGCTTCCAGTACTGACATATGGAGCAGCAATATGGTGGAAAGGGAAACGACAAGGAGCCCATATCAGGATGCTGTCACGAGTACAGAATCGAGCGCTTCGGCTGATGTGCGCAGTCTTCAGGACGACTCCAACCATAGCACTAGAAATCGAAGCATCGATACTGCCCATCAAACACCTCCTCGACCTCGAGCGGGACCGTTTTGCAGTACGGATATGCAAATTCAGTGAAACAAGCCCAATAATACAATGACTAGAAGACGATGGATGGAGAGAGGGAGCGATCCCAAGAGCAAATCCACCAATCCAACCCGACATACCAGCAAGGAGTAGATGCAACAAACAGCGGCCAACAAGGAGGACCTTCCTGGGGGACCTGGCAGAAATAGTGAAACCAGATGATGAGAGAATTTCCTTCTTCCCTATTGCGCCATGGGAGAAATCGCTAACAGATTTTGGCAAAAGATTCCAAACAGCGCTGCCTATTAGTGGGCAAACGAAAGAGGAAGCTGCGAAGGAACACCAAGCGCACATAAAACGATTCTCATTCGACGATTCCCACCTACTATTCTACACCGATGGCTCTATGCTAGAGTTGAATGGACAATGGCAGACAGGAGCAAGCTGGGTCGCAATCATCAAGGGGAAAGTGGTCGCATCACAAAGCATAGGGACGGGACCCTATGCCGAGGTGTATGATTCAGAGCTTATAGGCTTAGCGTGGGCCGCACGAAACGTACAACGATTACGTGCAGCCCACCCAAGCGTACGTCACATCCACTTCTTTGCAGATAACTCATCCGCAGTTGAATCCATCATATGCCCCAAGCGTAGACCAGGGCAAAAACATGCAACAACATTCTACAGTATAATGGTGAAAATCCTAGAGGAAGATGAAGAAGCATCTATCGAGATGGCATGGGCGCCAGGTCATCAGGACATAGCAGGAAACGAGAAAGCGGATGCATTGGCAAAGGAAGCATGTACGATGAACCATCTGGGGCAGCGCACATATGCAAATGCACGCAGATGGATGAGAGAACGAGTACAAGGGAGATGGCAACAGGAATGGGCAAAGACGAGCCCAACTGGGCGCTTTGGTCTGGCGAATCGTCTGGAACCAAGGCTCCGACCGACACAGAGATTCAAAGAGACACCGCGTGAGGTGTTTGGAAGACTAATGCAATGTAGAACGGGGCATGCGCATATGGGGGAGTATTACGAACTCTTCAACATACCAGAAGAAACAGGCTGTGAATGTGGAGAGCATCTACAGACACGAGAGCACATCCTACGAATGTGCCCAAGATACAGTGAATATCGACACATTCTACACGAAGGATCACAGAATATGGTCATGTGCGACCTCCTGGGCACAACGGAGGGCATCGAAGCGACAGCAAAGTTCCTAGCAGAGTCAGGAGCCTTTACAAAGACTGGAAACCCGAGAAGAGAGGTGGACTTGCCCATGTGGGAAGATGAACCCGAGCCGCACGAATGAGAAGGCCTAGAAGAGGAAGGCCAACAGGACCTGGGGCAGTGATGGACCCACGTAGTATTTATGTATTTGATCTTTCTCCCTTTCCATCAGTCTCAGACCACCATAGCGCAAACGAAAGAAACACGAAAACGTGACATAGAACTCCACCTCATAGCTATACATTCCTTAGAGCTGAACATTAGAATAAGTAGTTTAAACAAGCAGCGGTATAGACGTACATACAGTAGAGTACTATACCCCCGCGTCTTCGCCCATCACGAGGCGTGTTGCGGGTCACCAATCCAGATCATCATCATCATCATCACCAGTCAAAATCCAGTACCATCCAACGACACATAAATTTCAATAAATTCGTATTACAGAAACTCTGTTCATTTCGTTCATTTCCGTGCTACTGTCTTCCGGCTTTTTCCTTCGTATTTTTGTGTGTACAAGTAATAGCCACCCCCGATCAACGTCAATGCCAGAAAGTTCACTAAGAATCCATCAGAGAAATGACATTTCGCGTGTGTCAAAAAAGGTTCACCTGTAACAAATCCAAAGAGGCCTTGGAAGAGATCCATGCCCAGCTTGACAATGCTTTGACCCAGCTGCAGCACGGCTCCGATGGTATCCTTTCCCAGTGCAAACATGGCCTGGAACACTCCGAGGAGAGAGTGGAAGAACGATATCGAAATGGCGGTGAGAGCGCTAAAGAATTCAGAAAATGCGGACGATATTGTGGACGCCATGTTTTCAAAATAGTGTATGTATTGGAAACCTAGCCTGCTGCAATATATATCTACGAAACCCGCCCCAACGTCATCACCCCGTCATTTCGCTCAGTGGAGTATGAACACATTCCCAAATCACTCCAACAAGATTTGCATGGAGGCGTAAGTTCTACCTATATACATTTATTGTCCACCCGCAGGCGCTGCAGGCGCAAGGTTGCTTCCTCCCCAACGAGCTATCAATCCGCGCGCCTGAGAATAGATGTTGGTCAAGGTCGGGTTGTTCTGTTGAGTAAGCAGCGCGTTGATGCGAGCATCTGTAGCGGCAAAGGCATCACGAGTGAACGCCGATTGGTAGTATCGTTGGCGCAAAAAGTGAAGATAAATAATGGGGGAGAGGAGCGAGTTCTGGAATGTCAGCGCTCCGAGAACGACCCGAACAAGGATGAGGAGTTCGGTGTAGGCCACTGCGCGCATAGCGGAGTCATAGTTGTCTGCGGAGCATTCATGTTAGCACGGAGACATGTATAATTCATAAGAATTCAAATCACTTTTAACCCAGACCTGGAGCTTTTTCGCATAGGGATGAGGAGTAGGCGGTCCTCCAGCGGTGGCAGGTGGCCCTGGTGGAAGGAACTGAGTCATCAAGGTCGTTCGCGTAAAAGTCAGTGCATGGAACAGGGAGAAGATGGCAAATGGCAGAAGGGTAACTAGGATACAATGATGAGCTGTATAGCACAAGCACAGCGGAGAAATACGGACTGGTAATAGGCTTGGAGGACCACCAGAAGAACGCGAGTAAAAGATATTGGACATTCTGGCAGAGCCTGTCAGTGTCTTTATTGAAAGAGACACAGAAGAGCTGCCTACTTCATCCATCATGGCACGCCTGACATAGGCGAGGTTGGGTTGAGGAGTCTGCTCGGTCGATAAGAAAGAATTACGTCATGAAACGGACTAACACGTACGCCCAGAGCTTTTCTGGCAAGGATAAAGGAATAAGCGACAGCACGATGGATGTTCGCGACAGTACTCACTGGCAAACGATGGCATAGCTGATGAGGGCACCGGTGTAACTTGCTGTGAGCCGCATGCGACCAACATCAGGACATGCCCAGCTACCACAAAGACTACGCACTTTTGTACCACCAAGACGAGACGCTTTTGAAAGTGATCCAGGCGATAAAATATCGCAGCGCTGAGAGCAGCAAGACGAAGTGGCCAGACGCCCAGAGGTAATGCTGCACAGGCAGAAGGGTTGGCGTCCTCGTTGCATGGTAAGAGTAAAAGAGAACAGACCTGAGTGGTAGCCATGGAGGCTGTTTGGGGACGAAGATGGATGTGCAAGAAGAAACTAACAAGTGAGATGAAGGTGACGAATAATCGTGGTGGCCCCAGCAGCTGTCCCTGTTTGGCAACGTGGTCCACGGCCGTTCACGTGATTTGAATGACGGTTGCACTGTGCGCTACTGTGCGACGCAACTGACAGTGACAGTCATAACCAATGTTCACTCAGTACTAGCGTAGAGACATACAATAAAGTAAATGCTACAGCACCTCTCAGCGACTCCACTGACCGCCAGCCTCCATCTTCTGCCGCTCCCTTCCCTTCTTGTATACCTCCTTCTCAACTCTTTTCCTTCCCAGTGTCTCTATCCGCCGACCTTTACCCTGATTCCGACGTTCCCGTACCTCCAACGGTTTATCCTCATCTTCGTCCAATGCTGCCTCATCAAATTCTAGTTCCTCCAATTCTTCTTCATCGTCATGGCGCGGACGTTTCCGCTTTTCTGACGAAGTACTGCTTCCGCCGCCGATATTCACATTGACCCGAGGAGGAACCGAGAAGCCAAAGGCCTTTCCAACCTTTGCGAGATCCAGCGCATTCACATCAAAAATCTTCTTCAATGAGTATGAAGCGTATGCCTGCAGGTATGACCGGAAGCCATCCTTGGCAGACTGATGAAGGAAGTAATTCTTTTGCAACAACTTTTCGAGCTGGTAAAAAATGAACTAGTGGCCACTTTCAACGGTAGAAGAAAACATACCTGACTCTGCACATTCTTTATACGGTCGGCGGGGAAGCTGAATTCATTAAGAGGCACCTTGGCTTCTTTTAGATACCTCAGGAATCCCAACTCGCTCTCGAGCAGGAATAACAGACTTTTGCCCACTTTTCCTGCTCGAGCTGTACGCCCAACTCGGTGGATATATTCTCGAGGATCGTCTGGAGGATCAAATTGAACGATCCAGTCCACACGGGGTATATCAAGTCCTCGAGCAGCGACATTGGTTGACAGCAAGATACCTGAGTCCGCATTAATGAATTCAAAGAACGTATTCGTCCGTTTCTGCTGCTTTTGTTTCCCCTACAGAAAGTTAGCACAATCCTTTCGGTTTTTGACGTCGATGGACTTACATGGAGATCAAGAACGGGGACATCGATGTAGTTGAGTAGTTCGGCATGGTACTTGACAGAATCACAACTGGAAAAGAAAACGATGACCTTTTTCTTTCGATATTTGCTGAGAAATGTGAAGAGTAGGAGAAATCGTCGGTCCGAGGGACATACAACGTAGCCCTGAGAAAGCGTCGACACAGTGCTAGTTGACTCTTCCTTGTCAACGTCCACTTGCACAGGACCTGGGCGAAGTGATATCCGCGCCAGGTCCTGTACTTTTGTTGTCTGGGTAGCAGAGAATAACATCGACTGCCGGTTTTCTGGTAAAAGATTTGTGAGAAACGCAAGGATAAGAAGGGCATTAAGACACACCATTAGGCAATAGCTTAATAATTCTTTTCATCTGCTCCTCAAACCCTACCTCAAGAATCCTGTCTGCTTCGTCGATAACCAAAGCCTTCAGATTGCGATATACGAAGCCTTTCGTGCTCTTTTCCAGCCGGTAAGTACCAGTCAACGTTCGAAAAACATATACGCACCTCTAGATGATCCCATAATCGTCCAGGAGTAGCAACCAGGAGATTAACACCCTTCGCAAGTTTGTCTGCTTCTGCTCTTCGATTGGCGCCTCCCATGATGATACCAAACGTCTGTGAATGATGAGCCATAAGATCTTTTGCAACGCCAAATATTTGCAAGGCTAGCTCTCGTGTTGGCGAAATGATGATGATTCCAGTCCCTGTTGCAGAATATTAGCAGAATCACGGAAAATGACTGGAAACCCATACCGTTCTGAGGCTTGAATTTTAGTCTGTGTAAAAGTTCGACAGCCGGTATAAGGAACGCGAGCGTTTTTCCAGACCCAGTGCGAGCAGCACCTAGGAGATCTTTGCCGGCAAGGAGTAGGGGTATCGATTTTTCTTGTACGGGCGTCATGGTAGAGAAACCCATGTCCTCGAGGGCCTTCATTGTGTGTTCAGATAATTCAAGGGCAGAAAATGGCTTCCTGGGCGAAGCATTGTCCGTCTTGGTAGAGGTGGAGACTTCAGCCTCCATTTTAGTAAGCGACTGCGTGAAAGAACAGTGTTTTGAGCCGGCAAGAGGTCAATTTGGTCTTTCGTCGACAGTGATGCTGATGAAGGAATTGAAAAAAGCTGCCTCGGAGTTTGCCGAATCCATCTTGTCCACTCATGTCTCGTTCACCCAGTTCGTACTCTGCTATTCTGGCCTTTCTGCTGCCTGCTGATAGATTTCTCTATCTAGTCATTACATTGCTTGGTCTTGGAGCCGCTTCCGGTACTCTCGGGTATTTTGTCGGTTACCTACGACACCGTCTTGACGGCAACCAGACCGAATTGCTTGAACCCGAATCAGAAAATGAGGAAGATATCCCTGATGGAGATCTTTCTGCTGTATCGGCTCGCTTTCTTGAGCCCTGCAAACTCGTATGATAATCCGTTCAATTTTGACTGTATTACTAACCAGAAGCAGGTTTTGGTCGTTCGAACTGATCTGAAAATGGGTAGTGGAAAAATATTCGCCCAGTAGGCGCGTTTATTTGACATTTGTGACGGGGACTGAGTTGATGTGTAGATGTGGGTGCGTACATTGACAGTTAACCTACGATTTCTCGGCCTCAAGGACACGAATAGAGACGCGACGCTTGCCTGCTACAAGGGGCTGGTGAAGAAAAATCCTAGCGTGAGCCATTGTGTTTCTATGTATTCAACATGTCGTTGACGATATTCTAGCTTGTTGGTCATTGGGAACGCACTGGGTGATTGTTTACATCTTCAAAGGTTGAAGATGATCTGAATCCTCGTAGCCAAGCTAAAATTGCCCTCAAGGCGAGTTCAGAGGAGCAGATTTTGGAACTAGAAGCGATTGCAAAGAGTCTAAACCTGTGTGCGCGTTCAATAAAGGACCAGTAAGTTCTTGCTGCGTTATTGACTCGTATTGACCGCCACGCAGGGGTACAACGGCGGTTCTCGGCATTGGCCCTGCTCCTGTCAAGCTTGTCAATGAAGTGACTGGCAAACTGCGTTTGCTGTGAGGATCTGATTGTGGTACAGGCTAGTCTATATGGCTAATAGTACAGTGAACGTGCGAATGTTGGTGATACAATGCGGAGAATACAACGGTCACAATCAGCAATCATCCTTTTCTTCCTCTGTACCACATTCATCAGCTTTTACTTCCAACAAGCATGGATCAACTTACGAAGAAGACGAAGGATACCGTCTTGATTGGGTCTAGAAAGGGTGCGTTGTCTCTCTGTTTCAGTTCTGTCTTCTCTGGTAATGCCGGATCCACCACTCTGAGCCGACGACGGTCCCGTGGGTGTAAAGCCCCCATCCCCTCCATTGTCTGATCAAAGTTTAGTTGGAAAGCTGGATGTATGCGCTGCACACATACTGGAGAAGATCGCAATCACTTCGCTTCCGTTATTTGTGGAATTCCCGCCATTTGCGGGTCCAGAATTGCCCGAGTACGAGTTGGCGGCCGAAGACGAGTCGTCGCGAGGAATGACGGCTGCGAAGGCGGTGGACACGGCGAGGAAGAAGAGGGCGATGAAATACAACATGGCGGGCATGAATAGATAGGCGGTAGAGTGTCTAGTGATGGAAGTAGGAGGGAAAGGTGTGAAGAAGGGAAGAATGAGCGACCCCGCCCTCTTATACCCCGGCGTTGTTGTATCTTGTTGACGCGTCTTGGGCACGTGAATTCAAATTTTATGGCTCCCTATTCAGCTTCAGCCGTGCTCCGCGAGCTCCACGGCGGGATCGAATGAATATTTTCCTCTTTCTTTTTCTTCCCTCTTTTCGTGACTCTTTACTGCCATGTCCAGCTTTGCCGTCGCACGCGCATACCAACACTCTTTCCGCACTTACCCTAGCATAACGCTCGCGTGCATAGGCGGAACTATGAATGGACTAGGCGATGTCGTTGCTCAGGCTTCTCAGATAACCGTGAGTCGGTACGGGCGATATTCGACAAGGGTGTGTCTCAAGAATCCGCACAGTTCACAAAAGGCCACGAACAACGTCCGACGTATGATTTCCACAGAACATTTCGCTTTTTCTGCTTCGGTTTTGCGATAAGTACGCCCTTTTCTTTTTCAAATTCTATCGCCTCATCCTCTTTCTAGGCCCCTTGATTGGAAGATGGAACAAATTCTTGGAGTGTCGATTCCCAATACGGCGCAGTTCCACCAACTCGAGTCGTGGAAGGACAAAATCTCTCGCTAAAAGGGTTGCCTGTGATCAAATTTTCATGTGCGTTTTACTTCGTCTATACGTTGCAATATTTCTCACAAATTTCTATCTTATAGCGCGCCAATTGGGGTATGCATGGTTTCGCTCATTCGCATCACCCTCTGATCCCTTCTGGCAGCTCGCTCTCTTTTTGGGTTCTATGGGAGTAATGGAAGGCCGCGACCTCTCTCAAATACAAGAAAAATACAAGGATCTTTACAAGCCTGCTCTCATCACTAACTGGCAAGTCTGGCCGGTCGCACAACTCATCAACTTTCGTTTCATGCCTCTGGCCTATCGCGTCCCATTCCAATCCACCTGCGGCGTGTTCTGGACACTCTATTTGTCCATCATCAATTCAAAGTGAGCTTTCATCTTTCGCATCCATCACCATTATTAAATCTGGCGCCAGCGAAGATGAAAAACAAGATAGACGAGAGCACTCGGCTTGAACATCTCAACATGACCACTATATATACATATATATCGCATTCAATCACGGAATTCTCTCATCAATTCAACCGGAAATATTTGTAGTCTATACTAGTCATACATGTACTTTTTTCTCAATATAGAGCGTGTAGTAGCATACAACATTTTATGATGCCCCATACTTGGGTTTAAAGTAAGCTGGAGGCAACGTAGTAAGAACATCAACCAACGGCCTCTCAACCACAACCAATTCCCCAGGAGAGATGAAATCAGCATGCAAGATTGGTCTAAAATGCATGATCATCTTGAAATCAGTAGTGTGTTGATCATGTCGTTTTATGTTGTGCGCGCGCTGACGCTTTTTATTAAATCCGCCGTTGCTAAAGTTGGAGCCGTCCATGTTGATCTTACACATCCATGTTGAACCCCAGAACAAGGCATACTTTGTCGGTGAAGAGTCCGGCGTGCTCTGTCGCGCACCAGGATCGAAGGTCACGCCAAGAATAGGATCGTGCGCTTGTGTGAATCGCTGGGGGAGACTTGAAATGAGGCCCTTGGCCCACGAGGGGAACTGTCGCAACTCTACGTCGTAGATTTGGATGGAGTTGTCGGGGAAGGCGAGTGTTAGTAAACTTGACCTTGACGGATCAAATGCCAAGGTTTGAGCGGGATGGGCGAAAGAGGGCAGAACGCAATGGTGCTAGAAACTCTTCAGAAAAGATGCGTGGAAGTAAAACGGCCAAGGCTTACTTGGAGAGAGTCCAGATTGAAGACATGAGTCCGGGCGTT
Organism: Armillaria fumosa; assembly: GCA_030407015.1. Lineage (NCBI taxonomy): Eukaryota > Fungi > Basidiomycota > Agaricomycetes > Agaricales > Physalacriaceae > Armillaria > Armillaria fumosa. The sequence goes on from JAUDYM010000001.1 coordinate 2,616,350, forward strand.
GTCATCAGATGTCGCTGCCCATTGTCCATCAGCACTGACAGATAGTCGCAGAATATTGACAGCTACGGAAGACGATGAATCATTGTCGGGCGTGACTTCCGATTCTGGAACTTCCATATCAACATCCCCGTCAGGCCTGAGTTTCTTGGTGACTCGGTTTCCACCCATACCATTTCTTTCGCGGTGATGATCAAATCTTCGCAAAACCCTTGGCCCATCTGAATCATTTCCTAGGTCTACGAGTAAGACACACGATGACATGGACGTTGTCATCACAAGCTTGGAAGAATCGGGAGTGAACGCGAATGCCAGTCCTCCAGTCGAATGAGGTGTAAAAGGAAGCTGGGCTTGTAATATTGATCCAAAGTTTCGTACTCGTTTAAGCGTGAGACCACCTTTGGGCTAAACCATTCCATCAGTTTATGTAAGAGGACGTAACCTGTGAGTATATACTCACATCAGTCGCCAAAGAAAACAATTTTGTTTCATACAGATCGGAGACGACAAACCATCGACCATCATCCGATATAGCACTTGCAACAAGATTGGTGTGGACATTGAGGTCGATCTCCAGAACCTTGTCCCAAGCGTCATCTCCACACGCCGCTTCTCCGTCATCAAGACTCTCCTCGGAACGCTCATTGATTCTCCATATACTCACACCGGCTTCCCGCAGACAAGAAACAAGACGAGCACCTCGAGAAATACATACACCAGAGACGTTGGACGGTCCAGCCGCGTATGCCAGTCGTCGCTGATAGGAATCGCTAAATGTAGCCTCGGCACTAGTCGCAAGTGGATTTATAATTTTCTTGATAGTGTTAGCAGGAAGCGCGGCTGGTGTAACAACGACGGACATGTCAAGCCCTCCGGAGGCAAGTACCGGGGCAACATCAACGGGGAAAGAACGTTTGTATGAGGTTGGCAGAGGTGTGTAGGGTGGCCATGTCGCGAGGGCGCGTACGTCATGTGAATGCATTCGCCGCGAGCTTGATTGTATCCATCGGGTCGTTGTTCGCCCTGTAGTTGAGCTGTCGGTAATGTGGGATTTAACGAGCGAATACTGCGTCGTCTTTTGATCTACACCTGAAGAGTATACAGCAGACCCTTCCTAGAGATAAATCAGATTTATGGACGGTGAAAACAGAAAGAACTAACAGGGCTAACTGCGAGGCAAAGAACATCAGCACCGTGCTCTTGGAAGGTTTGCAGCTGAGTGCAAGTTTTTGAATCCCAGAACTTAACCATTCCCAGGGAGTCCCCAGAGACAATCGTGCCATCGCTAGTATAAGTCAGTGTCGCCCACAAAAGATGAAAGAAAAGAACACTGACCCGAGTGCGCATACTGCCCAGACCAAGGTCCTTTCGCCTCGTACTTTATCCGTGCTCATGCGCTCAGACGAGCGTCCCGTAACGACATCCCATTTACGTAGACTGCTATCAGACCCGCCTGTCACCAACCACGAGTCTGACCACTCGTATTCTTCATCGGGGCCAGTCGAGACTCGCTTGAGTGTAGGTGGACCCCACGCGATACTCAACAGTCGGGACTTTACATGGTCAAACTTTCGGAGATGAACTAGATCATCGTCTAGCAAAGACAGGATGCGTATGCTTCCATCCTCGCATCCCATTGCCAACTGGGTCGATGCGGGATTGACTGAAATGGACCAAATAGAGCCACCCTGGGAGCTTATAGTTCTCTACTAGAGATGTTATCAACACTCTGGGGGAAAGCTGGATATGACCTACTCGCACACAACATCGGTCTGTGTCCCATTCCAACAGCTCACTGCCACCGCCCGAACTAAATAACCGCAGTGAATCAAGATTTGGAACCTCGTCGGGGCGAAGCTGACGCGGGTATCGTATTGAGAAAGCAAGGGAGTCGACTTTAGATGGATATAGACCCGGTAGCGTCTGAACACCATATTAATACAAGTCACACAGAGCCGTAGCTACACACCTTTGTCACTGCCCACGCTTGGGGCGACTGGATACCATCTTTCTCGCCTGTCCAATGGCAAATATCAATGTTTCCACTGGCATGGCCGACAGCAAGGGCTGGAAAACGCGGAAATTGGGCTGCTGCTGAATTCTTTCCTTTGGGAGAGGGCAGAGGGAGAGGAGGAAAGGCCAATGCAGTGATTGGGGACGGGGTGTAGTCGACGAACCTGCAACGGTGGACGCTGACGGCTGTCTGAGTCTGAGAGTCGACCATGGCTGCACAAACAGACGCGACTTTTTTTTGGTACCTGATCTGGCCGAAAAAACGTGACCAGCTACTTGAATTTTCGTCTGCACCGTCATCCAAGCAAAAACATCATGTCGTTCCTTGGAGGTGGTCCGCGGGCTGGCCCTTCTGGCGGAGTCAATCCAGAAAAGATTGAAATGGCCATTACCGAGTGATTATCTTCATTCTTTGTTTCCTCCTCTTATCTGACTGGGTTCCAGACTGGACACAGTGACTGATTTTTTCAACCGCATGGTGGCGTATGGTCATTCCTTCAAGTCCCCTTGCAATGTCTGAACATTGCTCTAGGTCATGTCATAACAAATGCATTCCCGCTAGATACGCAGACGGCGAGCTGAACAAGGGCGAGCTGGTCTGTATAGACCGCTGCGTCGCAAAATACAACGACGTGCAGAAGAAGGTCGGCGAGAAAATACAAAGTAGAAGTGCAGCGAACACAGGCAGCTCAGGCTTTGGTCCCTTGTAATCATATTCCGTCGCACCATGTTTATTCACGAGTCTCCGCCATATCAACTCTACATCAAAACAATAATCAAGGCAACTGTAGCCCAAAAAAATGAGCTATTTCCCAAAAGTTGGGAAGCATTCGGCAAGGGTCTTGCTGTGCTTGTTCTGCGCATGCTCCTCTAATCTGTTAATCACTTGTAAAGTCAACCAATGGTGTCCAGTTGTTCAAATACTCACGCTGGCGCCCGAGTGGTGACAAACTTGACGTGGCGAAGAGATTAGCTAACCTCCTGACATGGAAGAGGTATAAGGCGCTCACGAATGCCTGTCGGCAAGTCGCGCAGAGGATATTCGTGGCTGCTGCATTGGACTTGGACTGCGATTTCGATCCCTTCGCACCATTCTTGTCTGCATTTCTCTCTCGTTTTTGAGCTGCCTTGGCGCCCTATACAAGAGGTGTGAGTCAGCCACCATACGGACAACTGTTGCTCTCACGTTTCCCATTTTCAAATCAGATAATGAACAAAAAACAGTAGCCTCAATAATGAATGAGTGAAAAACGGAGGTGGACAAACGCTCATCACGTGTAACCGTTTCCGGTCGATTTCCGTTATCCGGACCGTCTCTCCCAGAACCATCAGAACCATGAGATAACAAATTCGACATATAAGATGACTCAACTAACGCTCTCTTCCTTACGAATCCGCCCACTCCTTTTCACCCAGGCGCGTAAAATGTCTTCCTCCTTAGATGCAGCCAGAGAAAGGGTTATCCACTCTGTCAAAATCGACCTCTTGTCCAAGACTCAAGCTGCAGAGAATGAATCCAAGCGAAAAGAGATTGCTCGAAGCTTCATTTGTGAGTCATTATTCCCCGCAATAATGGACTCCATGTTGATGGGATATCGAAGCGGATACCATTACTGGTTGGTCCCCGTCTCTGTTGCCTGTTCTAACAGCTCGAGTGAATATAATGTTGCAGTTCCAACCGTAGAGATGTATGCCTATGCTGTCAATGCGACTCTAGGTGACGACGTATACTCTGAGCCTTCGACTACGTGAGTCATGTATCTGCTTACTTATCAATATTAATTTTGATCTTCGTTTTCTTGCCAGTGCCTTGGAAGCTCACATCGCTAAACTGACTGGCAAGGAAGCGGGAATATTTATGCCGTCAGGGACAGCATCGAACCAGATTGCACTACGCACTCATTTGAAGCAACCTCCATACACAGTCTTGTGTGACCATCGTAGTCATATCCACAGGTACGCGTGTCGCATGGTCTTATCCATAGTGGCTAATTTTAACGACAGATATGAGGTCGGGGGAACACCCTTCCACTCTGGTGCCGCCATGACTACTTTGATTCCCTCGAATGGTACATATATCTCACGCCCTTACGCGTGCGAGAGCTAATTTCGCGACGCAAGGCCATCATCTCACTCTATCGGAGGTGGAAGACAATGTGGTATATGGTACAGATGTCCACCTGTAAGTTCGTCTTCATTTTTCCCGCACTGTTTGTTGTTTACAGTCTGAACAGTGCTCCGACAGAAGTGATATCGCTTGAGAACGCCCTCAATGGAACTATTTTCCCGCAGGACGAAATCGTAGCTATTTCCAAGTTTGCCCGTTCGCACGACATCAAGATGCATCTTGATGGTGCTCGTCTCTGGCATGTTTCCATTGAGACTGGGTTGTCTATGAAGGAACTGTGCGATCCCTTTGACAGTGTCAGCCTCTGTTTCAGCAAAGGACTAGGTAAGTTGCTATAGATAATCCGAATTCTTGGGTATTTATCGTCCATCGTATCAAGGTGCACCTATCGGTTCCTGCTTAGTAGGACCGAAAGAGTACATAGCGAAAGCCCGTCGATTCCGCAAGCTTTTCGGCGGCGGTATGCGACAAACCGGTATTCTCGCTGCCTCGGCTGCTTACGCGCTCAACAACAATTTACCGCTCCTTGTAAACGTCCATGCACTCGCTCGCAAGGTTCAGAAAGGTCTCGAGGATATCGGTGTGACCATCCTAAGCTCTGCTGAGACTTGTATGGTGCGTATTTTCTATACTCCACCTGAGGAAACGCCCATATAGCTTCAAATCAGGTATTCTACGATGCGTCTAGCATTGGCACAACATTTGATGAAATATTCGAGCGCGGGCAAAGTTTGCCAGAGCCACTTATACTTGGCGGTTCCCGAGTTGTCATCCATATACAGACTTCTGAGGCCGCTGTCGACGACTTCTTAGCCCTTATTGGCGACATAGCTGAGGAGAAGAAGACGGCGGGATTTGTTAAGCCTGAAATGAATGGCCAGAGTCGTCCCAAGGACGTTTATGTCAGAAGGCATTAGAAAGTAAAAATATAAATATATATCTGTAGGCTGTACAATGGAATCGGAGGCTCTTATCCCTTGCCGATATATCGTTGCTTTTCATATTCTTTCCACAATGCTTTCATCATTGTTTTCCCACCCGCATCAAGAGACGATAGCATGATTGCATCTCGGCTATGCTGGTTGATCATGTCACACAGAGCGAATAGACCAGGCTCTAATTCTTTCCGGATACTTGCCGGGAAGACGCAAAGAGGATCGCCGACAGCGTCAATGTGCGCCGTTAGCACGTAGGCAGCATGCTTGGAAAATGGTCCCACCAAAGACTCTGCCTTTTGTGCCTCAGTACTCGATGACTGGACCTTGACTATGCTTTTCGTGGCCAAGGATTCTAAGAGTCGAGAAAGAGCCTTGGCTTCTTCGTCGCCTAGAGGTTGCTGGGGATTTATCCAAGATGGGAAGCTCTGTGCGACCATAGCGCTCTGCTTTGGCCCAAGTTGAGCACGCGGTCTCCGCATCGTCATCAGTAGCTGCCGCAGAATATAACAAAGATGGGGTAGGGTTTGGACTACAAGGTCACGTCGGAAACGGACAAGAGACCGAATAACTGTGATCATATCATGGAAGGTGGTCGTCGAGGTGGTCTCATCTTGTCCTCGAGTACCGGATAAAAGCTTCGCTACAAGTGACCATATGGCGCTGACATTGACTGATCGCAGCGTCGTTGACTGTGTGAGATGGGTTAGGTTCATAGAACAATGATATATGATCACAAAGAATGGCTTACTCGATCGCGACATCGTTGAACCAGGAAGCGGAGCACCTGCTGGCGTATCGACGACGACGCCGAGATAAACACGTCCCTACTCCCGAATGTTGTGATACAGAATGTCATAAAGGTCTGAGCAACTTGGAAGGTAGCTTGTGTATCACACCGCAAAGTCAGACATGCTTTCATATCTCGCAGAAACGAAAGGCACCAACATTTTGGAATCTCTTGTAACAGTAACATAGTCACACTAACCACACACTTTAAGGATGCCGAGGTGCGTTCGTCACTCAAAAGTGAGTAAGAGACCGTCTCTGTTACATGAGTAAACTCTGGAGCCGATAGTGCTCCATATATATCGGCCAGAATGACATTCATGCGGACTTCGCCTGATCAACAGTCAGTAAAGTGGTAGGTGTATATTATTCGGTCTTTACCTTCAATGCCGACGGTTGGATATAGAACTACATAGGCTTCCGTTATTATGTCCAGGAGGGCGCGCCGGGTGACATCTGTGCTGTACAAAAATTCCTCTTTGAGGATTGCAAATGCAGTGGTTACCGCATGATGATGAGAACAGTTTTCATTGAGCTGACAGAACTTGAGGCACAACTGATGTCCATACACCTGCGAATTGACGCCTACAAGTTGATACTGTATTAGAGTGATCGGACACGAGCGAACAATTGACGACGAACCTTCCGGCGTAAGCCATCGCTGAAGGGATATAACGCAAAGCCATCCATCCAACAACCCGCTGGCATGACTTTTCAGGTCATCTACAGTGAGACCGTTCATTATCATCGCTGCCATAGAAGGCTGAAGGAAGTCCTTGAGATCGTTCTGGATTTCGAGCATCTTAGCCCTGAATTCATCCGAGAAACTAAGATTGACGAGAGTATATGAGCAAAAAAAGTCTACCCTCGAGTAAGAGTCCAACCTGTCAGCTTGGTGCTCCCTGATCAAAAGCTGAAGCATCCGCTGGAAACACTGTGAACGGATATCTTGTTCAAGGAAAGAACTATGTTGTAGCCGTTGATGGAAGTTGGACAAGAGCTCTGACGTGGCCGAGCAATGATTCGTCTCTGCTTTCAAGAGAGAGCTAACGGAGAAAAAATAAGATTCAGCATTGACTACAAGACCTCTGACTTACGATACATAGAACTCAACAAGGTCTAAAGTGGCAAGCGTTAATTCCCGCTTGATTGGCGTAGTAGTCCCAGATGTCATTAGATGCTCCAAGTACAACGGAACATCTTCAAGCTGCCATCAAGTGAGTCGACTGGCTTAAGAGATAAAAATCAAGCTCACCTGTCGGTCAATGGCGCCAAGATGTGAGAATACCCGCCTCGCAAAAGTACGGAGCACCGACTTGGATTGGGATATGTATTCCTCATCTTCTTTTATCAAACCACGAATCGTCGTATCTGCGCGTAATGCTCTCTTCGCAAAATTTAGCCACGACTGCCGAGAGAAATATTCAACTGGAAACGCCAGCAGAATGGAGAATACAAGTATTATGTCACGGAGTACTGCACTGTTAGTTCCGATAGACGCTTGGTGCCACTTGTCACTAGTTCCTAGTACTGATGTCGCATCATCGAAATACGCAAGGAATGCATCTAGTTTCTGTTGTATGAATTACGAAGTCAACATGACAAATAGGCGACTCACTGCGTAAGCTCCGTAACTCCCAGACCTGTGCCGATGACAGGTAATGCTGGAGCACAATTTTACCGCTCCCGATGATGACACGAACGATATTTCTCAATTGCTCTTCCGATGCCAAATCACTAAGCCTCGTTGAGAGAAATAGCTTAGTCACAAGATATTGAAGACTTACTCTATGACTGGGAGCCATTGGTCGATAAGGAGATGGATCAGTGCAATCTGTATACGGCCGGAATCTTGAGATAGCGGGCCTTGTGTAACAAAAGCAATCAATTTGTCTATTAGAGATGTGTGCTCTTCAAGAATACGGCCGACAGAATCAAGGAGAGTTCGGAACTAAATCAAGGGCAGGTGAATGACAATAGACGCATATACAAAGAGACATACAATCTCAAAGTTCATGGCGGGATAAACGGGGCATCCATGTTCATCGTAGCTTTCATCCAATAACATTAAGAGCTTCGTCAATGTTTTGCCATCCCATGAGTCCTCTAGGGTTAGGGAGTGATAGCGCTGAGCACCCATGGAGTATTGCAGGCGGAGAAGTGACGATACTCCCACTGATGATCCCCACGCCTCACGAAAGTGAGTACCAATCATTATGTTTATAAATTTCACCGATTTGGATAGGATTGGATGTAGTGTCGTACTCCGAAAAGCGTTAGCACAGTGGTGCAACTCTTCTCGAATTGAAGAAGGTAATGATTGCTGCGATATTGCGGATAGGATGACGCTGGATATCCGACAGCAGAGTGACAGGCAGAAAGCTGACACGTCCACATCGTGGACGATGTTTTCGGAAGCAACCACAGATGACTTCCCCTTCTTTGTTTTTTTCAGGTGCTCCGACAGGGTGCCTTGTGCAGCAGCAAATGCATCAGAACATGAAGTAAGAGATTCAAAAATGGAGTGAATAGTCGGAACTATCTGAGTGGAAGTGATGAAGGTCCGGGTAGAAATAACCAAGCAATCAAAATAAGCAGGATGAGCAAGTGCAGACGCTTCCGTGGAAACTTGATAGATCGCCCTAACGTCGTCGAGGAAAGGTGCTATCTTGTCTCGTTCAAGCGCTGACAGTAAGATGGAGAGGTAAGTGTTCAGGGAGCGTGTTTTGGAGTGATAATCCAACAGAATTTCCAGGAACGAGAAGAAAGACTTGTCGGCGGTGGGTCTCTGCGCGATGATATATCTAAGATACAGAGAGGTTGTGGCGGAAAGATGTACTCACCACTGATATCAGGGGTAAGACCCTGGGCAACGCGGTTTCTATAATACTGTACTCTATACGAGCAATTATAGTGAGCGCATTAGCTACAAGGAAGAGGATGGCTTGTCGTTCTTCTATATCGGTCAGCTGGAGCCGAATAATCAAAAGACTCCAAGCGTACCTGCGGAGCTAGGTATGCTTAGAACTGAGATAGCGTTCCCGATAATCTTTGTGAAGACCCCTTCAAGGTCTCGCTGACTGCTGGAGAACAGCGCTTCGTCGTTGATGACCTTTAGAAGCTCCACCTGAGCTGTCCAAGCCGTGACCTCTAAGCCACTGGCGTTCAACAGCCGTTGAGAAGAGATGAAAAAGCGCATCCCTGCCGCTCGAGCTTCCTCTACCCCGCCTGTTGACTGTCGCGACGATCCCTGTCCAAACAGGGCCCCGCGAAACCGTTTGACTGAAATCACAAACGAGCGAAACAGGCGAGGAAGGTTGCCGAGGAGAGAAGGCATGTTGACGCCTTCCAGGGCTTCGAAAAATGTGATTTCACTGTCAACAGACTGCCGGAGGATGTCAAGGCAGAAGAGGATCTCAACGCCAGCAGCGTATATGTTCTCCCCAAGGACCGAGGTTGCTGTTATTGAAGTGGTGTATGTCATCCAATCACGAAGGTACATTTGGGTGAATGTAGAATAGAGCTGCGCATTCTTTAACGAGGAGGCCAAAGAACAACGAAAACAAAACTGACCTTCTTTTTCATTGACGAATTATTGAAGGAGGACGTAAATGAAAGAATCAACCACTGTGCAATTTGGTCGTGATTTTTGTCTTCTTGGGAGCACTGTGCAGAAGATAAAAATGCTCCGACACACTCCAGCAATTTTTCGGTGGTAAATTTATGGACTGCCAGAGGCCATATTGTTGCCAGACAATTGCGGGTGAGAAGCATCAGGTTTTGGCAGGCTGGAGCATCAACATCTGGTAGGCCTTTGAGGAGAGAAACGACCACAGGTAAGACCGGTATACGGTTCAACAGTGGTAGGAGCCATGTTCGTAAAGAAGCTTGTGGAGACGAGATGACATCTAGCAAGAGGGCCCAATATCGAACATCCAGGGTACTAGGTGAGAGAGATAAGTCAGCGCACCAGAATAACCGTGAATAAATGCTCGCACGTTGATTTTTCTTTAAGCAGCCTAGTCAACACCCAATCCGCAATGACTTCCTCTTTTTTAGGGACGTAGAACGCTTTATTGTCCCATGCCTGGCGCGCAATCTTGATTTTCAGAGGACCTTCAGGAGATGGAGGATCAGAGGAACTCTTCAAGGCTCGCACAAAGTCCTGCGATGAGTGAAAAGGCTCCATGACTGATCGGTCAACAAGACCTTGGAAATATTTTCCTGTGTCGGCCCGGAGTTGCCGGCCACGATGAGCATACTTCTGACAAATTGAAACTCTGACTCTTTCATTCCTGATTCTTCGAAACAGCGTCCCCTTAATCCCTCCCCTGTTGTTTAAATTTCATGGACCTTCCAGAATGCCAGTCTCTCCAGGTCGAAGAATGGGAAGTCTTGGAAGTGCGCACATGTCTTTCTCTTCAGCATATAGTTTCTAAGGAATTCTGTAGTCCATCTATCCTGAATGCGTTTCCAGCGACATGCGCGATAGTTCAGTCAGGCTGGAAGTCCCTGTAGAGTTCAGTGAATCTCGTACAGTCTCTATCTTCAATGATGGTCTCTCACAGTCTCTTTCTCTGACTGTATTGCCGCCACTTCTGCTACACATAGTCTTGCCGTCGGCCTACCCTCTCCACGACCCTCCACAATTGATATCCATACGTGCTGCGCATCTATGGATGCCCCTTTTATCCAAGCTTCAAAACGCCCTTTCTCGGATGTGGCAACCTGGCGAGACCGTATTGTACAGCTGGATTGAATTCATTCGCGGTGGGGAGTTCTTGGACTCCGTAGATCTTACATCCGACACGGATCCTACAGCCATCAAGTGCGCTTCCATGTGTTTCTGATAATTCTTGCATTGACACCGTCATAGCATCCCTCATCCGGCACCTCAGCTTCTGTCGCCTTTGCTGGCTGCTTATGAAATGTCCTCGAAATCTACCCGATTCGCACAAAATTCGTACCCATGTTCCATTTGTCTGACTTCTCATAAAGGTTCCAAGTGTTTGCAGCTGACCTGCAGTCACGTCTTTTGTCGACCCTGTCTGGCAGACTTTTGGCAGATGTGTGTGAGGGAAGGAGAGGTTTCCAGAGTTGGCTGCCCTGACCCGCGCTGTGTAAAGTCTGGTAGAGAAGCAAATGACGAGGAAGTTGCACGTATTCTAACACCGGAGGAGATAGATCGTTGGCGTTGGTTGAAGGAAAAGTGCGCGATTGAGAAAGGTAAACATGTTGCTCTGCATGTGCTATACGATGCTAATTTATGGTGACGTAGACCCTACTATTGTGCATTGCCCAATGACCTTTTGTCAGTCGGCTGTCGTTAAACAGACTACTGACGATGAAGAATCTGGCTGGGATCGTTTACGAATATGTCCGTCATGTTCATACTCATTCTGTTCGTTTTGCAAGCACGCATGGTAAGCATTCATAACTGTCACCAGTGTACATTATCTGAACCAAGTAGGCACGGCCCTCTATCACCGTGCTTGGCCTCTGCGTCGAGTGAAATCGTCAAAGAGTACCTGGCGCTGGCCGAAGACTCACCCGAGCGTGCATTACTTCTCAGGAGGTACGGCAGATCTAATGTTCTCAGGCTTGTCAATGCATACCGGGAAGAACAACTGAACCGGGAGTGGCTCGAGTCAAGCACTATGGCATGCCCTGGATGCGAGGTGCATGTGGAGAAAGCCATGGGTTGCAACCATGTATGTTGTCTCTCGGGAAGTGTCCTTTTTGATGACAGTATATTTCTAGATGACCTGCGCTAAATGCCGGATGCATTTTTGTTACCGATGCGGCGAAAAGCTGAACGGATCGAACCCGTATGTGCATTTCTCGACACCGGGCGCACGATGCTACAACAAGCTATTCGACTTTAACGGTAAGGATGACGAAGAATGGATCCACGACCTAGATGGGCTATGAATGGAACGGAACTCGAGTATTGTAGAATAGACACACCGGAGAGATGTCTCGGAAGCGGCCTCATCGATGCGAGACGGTCGTCATAGATATTTATTAGGAAGAGAAACTTTGAGCGGGAAAGCAGACACCAGATGAGGCAACTTGAGGGCGGAATGAAAAGGCGGCAAAGAAGCGCCGGGTGATGATCTGAGACTTGCTCTGACCTTTAATTTTTTGACTCTTTTCGATCTTGCATTGTTCCGGATATCGAGGATATAGAGTGAATATATTCCTCTATATTCCTCTATAAAACTCGTTTCCCAGTGCTTGGTCTGGCTTTTTGCCGCATTTTCCGACATTAGTGGAATTTGCCAGCAACGGCAGCACCAGACCCAGCATCGATACCACTTCTAGCGTCGCATACCCTCCTATCCAATACCCTCACCTTCCACGACGCCAGTCATTCCGTTTCTGTCTTTCTACATCGACATGGATGTCTATACAACTTCTTTCACTTATCCACGCCGGTCGCGACACATTCATTCTCCCTCTTCATCCCTCGACTACGCGTCGGGCGCAGAGCTTAGAGGCGCACCAACAGAGCCTTTTCCTACCCCACACCTTCTCCAGCAGCATGTAAACACTTCTAGTATTCCTTCAGAGGCCGACACAGAGGCTATCGCAAAGCTCGCCATGCTTGCCGGCACCTTGCATGGTTGTCATGTCTCTTATTTTTTGACCGACCAAGGTCGCGGCTGGAATTTTCACATTACTGGCTCTTACCAGCAGGTCATGGTTACTCGTGGTATGATATTAAAAGAGTGTCCCGTCCAGGTCCGTTGCCTTTTTTCTCTCTCTGTCCCAATAGCTGACACCATCCCAGCACCGCGCCGCAATCAAGGTTACACGCTCGGAGATCCTCGATTCTCCGTCTTCGAAGCCTGCGCTCAAGCCCGAGGTCAGACGTCGGCTCGACGACATCGCTTCGCAGACTCTGGCCCACATAGCCGTCGTGAACAGCCCTCTGTCGCTCTCAAGTCGCACGCCCCCAGATGGGATCAGTAGCAGCGCTGGTTGGTCAGGTCTTGAGACGGAACGTATATGCGAGTTAGTTGTGACAGGGCCTGGCGACTCTGTTGACTTGGCCAGGGTTCGGTTGCTGGTCATGCTTGATGAACTGGTGCGTTTCTGGCAGGGGGTCTTAGCGCTTCAAGCTTACATGCTTCACAGAGTGGTCTTAAATCCGAAATGTGCGAGATTGATTACAAACTCGCCTCTATCATCGCTGGCAAGAAACGCGGCGTTCTTCAGACTATTCAGGAAGAGACCGCCACAAATATCTACCTGCCTTCCCCGTTGCAGGGTCTCGTTGGGCCTGACATTTCCCTCTCGCCGGGAACGACGGGCAGCTCTCGTTCGAGCAGTGTGATCTGGATCACAGGCGAGTTTTTCGGCGTACAACGGGCACGAGACATGTTGTATCAGGTCTCAGCTACGAAGGTACGATCGCAACACACCATAGTCCGTGTTCACCCTCTCACATCCTGCAGAGCAAGGCCGTAATTTCTAGAGACACTGCTATTTTACCACGCAAGTTAGATTGGATGGTGACAGACCGGCCTGACGACCTTAAGTCTATAATGAGCGACAATGCTACGTTCATACAGTTCCCCCCTCTCGGTAGCTCCACCAGCCTCATCACCGTCTTTGGGGACAGCCGTGTCAACATACAACGCACAATTCGCTCTATCATGCAACTCGTATGTCAGACCATTTCGATTTCCTTTCACTGCTTGATCTATTTGTAGGCCTGCAACTACTATGTTGGATCTTTCTGGCTTTTGCCTGTGCAATTCAATGCGCTCTTACCACCCACGAACCTCGGCGCTAATCAAGTTTCTGCACTTCTTAAACAAATTTCGCTTACGACCGGTGCGGAGGTCGTTTTCAAAAGCATGTGCTTTGAAATGCATGGTCTGGAGCACGAAGTGAGAGCTGCAGTCGGAATGGTCATGGAACTGGATCTCATCAAAGTTTGGCTTCCGAGCATTAGTCCGGTTATCGGTTTCTAATTTTTTTTCAGACTTTCCAGCACGAAATACGGTTCCAGATTGAGCTATCAAACGAGCATCGCGAATTCATCAGCGGGAAGAAGAACGGCAAAATAAATAAGATTATGCAGACGACTAATGTCAAAATCAAGTTTGAGACGTTTAACGACCATAACTTCCTCATCGACATCTCTGGACCCGACAGCTCTGTTTTGCAGGGCCTTTCACTACTCCAAGAGGAGCTTCCGGCAGAGATATCCTTCCATGTCCCGGAGGCCTATCACAAGCGCATTATCGGTGTTGGTGGAAGGAGCATTCAGCGTATCATGAAGAAGTACGGTGTATATGTCAAGTTTTCCAATGCTGAGGAGTTTGCTGCATTGGGGGGCTATAACGACAACGACGATAATGTTGTGGCTAGGACTCCGGCCAAAAACGCCATTAATCTGGACAATCTCAAACAGTCAGTGATGGAGCTGGTCAGCCCTAAGGTGATGATCATTCACTGTTTTATAAACAATTTACATATATAAGTGCCAGGATAAGGACTTTGTCAACGAAACGGTTGCTATACCCCGGAGGTATCATCGCACACTTCTGGGGGAGAAAAGTATCTTCATTCACAACATCGAAACCAAAACAAACTCCCACGTCCGGTTTCCGGACAAGGAGACTGCGTCAGACGTTGTGACCATATTCGGGCCTGAAAGTCAAGTTCAGATTGCCGCCGCGATGCTTTTGGTACGGCTTACTAGATAGTTCACGTATACGTATTACACTGACACGTCTCCAGGAACATGTTCCGTTTGAAGCAGATATGGCTGTACCCTCTAGCTCTGAAATTCCCCGGATCTGCAACTCACCCGAGTTTCTCGCGTTTGCGGAAGGTATCAAGCGTGATTTGCAGGTGTCCATTGTCCCTAACCTTAAAACCATCACGGCGAATGGAACTTCTGCCTCGGATGCGTCTCCAGAGTACACGTTCAAGTTCCAATGTCAGCGAAGTAACAGCGACTTTCTCATCACTGCTCGCGAGATGCTTGAGCAGTTTCTGGTTAACCACAATATCCACGTCTATCCATCACCCACCTCTCACACGCACAAACGCGGGGATTCATTCGCGGAGGCCTTCCCACACTTCGATAGCAAAGTTCTTTCTGCAGCAGCAAAGACTCGAGGCAAGCCTTCAATAACTGTTGTGGGCGTTACTCATCTCTTCATCTACAGTGGAATCAGTAGATCTCGGACGTTCAGATCCTGTCCTTGGAGACCGGCGATTACGACTGGCTAATTCATCACCCGATGTAAAAGCTCTTTTCAACTCGCCGGCGTACATCTACAATTTTGAAGAGCATGAAGATACCCAAGGCGCATATGGTCCAGGCCCTACACTTGAGTATTGGTCACCGTTACCCCCCATTGTACGTTTCTTGTAAAATTCTATGCTCCGATGATATTTACCGATGACAGGGATCCGGCATACCTTCTCGCACACGCCATACCGAAGATGCTTTGAAACGAGGCTCGGACTCTCTACTCGAAGCAAAATTGAAGGAGCAGATATCTAAACCCCGCTCTCTGACAAATCGGGCCCAATCCCTTGACTTGACCTATTCTCTCTCTCGAATCACGGAATCTTCCTCTGGTCTTCCACCAGACTCGCCAACAACGTCAACGGGCGACAATGGCGGCAATTCTAGTCCGACATCAGCCACTGCCCCATCCTTCCCCAGTGTATATGGTCCGCCTATGTCGTCGCGCTCTGCCGTCATTGGTGTACCACAGATGTCCGGCGGAACGTATGAGGCTGATGATGTGGATGCCGAAGCTTCGCGGATGATGTCAAATTTGGGTTTATGATGTTCTGTGAACTCTTCTTCCCAGAAGACGGAGTCTGCATAAAAAGCCGATATATCGGACAGTATATATACACATTCCTCGATTCTACTTTGCTATCCTACATTTTCACCCTTCGTCTTCACCGATTACCGTTCGGTTTGTATTTAAGTATCTACACTGAAACACATTTCACCATTTTCGCTATCCCTCATCTCCAGTGTACAATTTGCTTCCTACAATAGTGGGCTGGTCGTATCGTTATACTTTCACTAATAGAAATTTAATGGTATGAATGTCGATGGAAAAGGCGGTATCAATAAATTAGTTAACGATCCAAGGTACTTCGTACATAACAAAATCGAAAAAGTCCTGTTCCATTAGTGATTGATATTCTCCAACGAAGTCCTCCGAAGTCTTCACTTTTGATTGTGCACCACTGGCGCGCGAGGCGAGATACGAGAAATGTGACTGCAGTATGCCAAATAGCTTCTTCGCTGACTTGGCGTCCGGCTGAAAAAAAGAAATAGCCGGTGAGTTTGTTCCGCCATTATATGTAGACCGATATACCTTGATAGCAAGCCCAGTATAATTCGAAGGAAGGCCATATCTGAGCACACTTTCAACGAATAGACGAATAACTTTGAGGTGAACAAGAAGTTGGAATGATTCAGAGAAATTCGTCCGTGACAAGTGGAGAAGCTCAGTCTGATTCCTTGTAAGCTCAGGTTCCAGGACAATGATTAGAAGTTTGCATACCCAAAGTTGTTTTTCGGTGGTATCTGTGGTTTGGAGCTCTTGGCGCTGATTGCCAATATCTTCTTCGGAATACACGAAGTCTCGCACGATGAACCTATGCAGATGGGTATTTTTATGAGGAAGAGATATGAAGATGACTCGTACTTATTCTCGCGGCATTTCTGCACGAAATCATCGTGTACTCGTCTGAATACAACGACGCTGTATAGAGTATACTCGTCATCGGAAGTGATAGACCTGGGGTGGTCAGATTCGAAATGGCGTGTCAAGAGTCGACGCACTGGGCTGAACGAGGCACTACCATTGATGCCAATCTTTCGTATCTAAAATTCCAGTCCTTGACCAAATTCCTATATGCACGTAAGCCATTCAGGATCGGTACTCGTTCCCTTGAGTAGAAGCATACTTGGGTACAGCAACCAGCAACGTTTCAAGATATTCGGAGTCGCCTATGAAGTCCTCTTTAGACACGACATCCACCAAAGAGCGAACGGAAAGGTTCCCACTGAGACGACGTCAGCGAGTTACTCATCGATGTTGGGAAACGCACGTCTTCTTTCGTTGCATCTGCACTAGAGAACCTTTCACCAAATTGTAACTTGTTAACTTTGTTCGCATAGAGTTGTCAATCGATGACATTTCCTTTATAGCGGCGTTCATGATCAGCAATATCGTGGTTCCAAAGCGCACCAACCTTGTTCAGTGTGTCAACCATCTCTCTGAGTCCTTTCTGTACGCCGTAACGGCCTTCATTCCATTTCCAAGTGAGAACATAGCTATCAACGCTCCTCTCATCTACCAAGATGTGTTGTGCCAGCCTTGAAGGATCGTTGTTTAACAGATTTCGCAAAGTATCGACAACCTTTGCGACAGTAGCGGTAAAGTACGTCTCTTGCTTCGGAAGGTCTTCGGATAGAGCAATCAGCGAATCCAATGTTCCTGTCTTCATATTATACGGTGAGACGGCTCCCGGAAGTGCGTAGATAGAAAGTACCTTGAATGACGGTATGCTGAATTGTGATATCGAGTTAGGAGGGTAGGTTCTCAACTGCTGGATGACCTTATGGGTGATCTCCTGGTGAACGCCTTCCGAGTCTCCATTAAGTGGGATAGAAATCAGCCAAGTACTTTGGTCGGAAGGCATTACAAGGACGTGTCGTGGTCGTAGTGGAAGTTAGTGATGTAGGCAGCACCCATTGCAGTGCTGGTAAGTTTGGTCCTATTTGGAATTGAGGCCTTCCTTCGATCTCATCACATACTAGCAAAATGCTCTTCAATTCACTGCTAAAGAGCACTTTACGAGTCCCGTTCTCGCGTACATTTGCCTCCACTTCCAATGTAGCTCCTTTGGTCTTGTCTCCCCCCCAATTGCACGAGATTTTGCAGTCAAAAACCCCAGTCTCTGTGCTGGATGCTTCTTGGTTTATGCCCAACAGTCCTCGCAATGCAAAGAGCGAATTTATTGCGAAGAAAATACCAGGATCTCAGTTCTTGGACCTAGATGAAGTGGCTAGCTCTCATCACTTAGGCCTCAAACACATGATGCCCACGGAACGCGTATTCGCGGATGCGTGTGGTATGTGGCGTCATCTATCTCCCTACAGAAATCTGAGTGAAACCCGTAACGGTGCTTAGGAAAGTTTGGAATCGAGCCTGCGTCCCACGTTGTGATGTGAGCAGAATCAGTTCCGCGTCTACAGTCGTCCTAATTCCCCAATCTAGATATGACAGCCACGGCATCTTTTCCTCACCTCGCGCCCTGTTCATGTTCAGATCTTTCGGCCATACTAATTCCAGTATCGTCAACGGCGGCTTGCCATACTGGGAGGACTTAGGTTTTCCTATCGAACAGGGACCTGCTTTCATGCCGAAGCCAGCTGAATATCCAACGCCAACGCTCGATGCGTCAGCTATTCGCAGTGCGCTCCAGGGTCTTGATTACTGTTCTTGATTGTTGCTTACAATCCTCTCTGTCAGACTACGAGCAAA
This sequence comes from Armillaria fumosa, assembly GCA_030407015.1. Lineage (NCBI taxonomy): Eukaryota > Fungi > Basidiomycota > Agaricomycetes > Agaricales > Physalacriaceae > Armillaria > Armillaria fumosa. The sequence continues at coordinate 2,634,757 of JAUDYM010000001.1, forward strand.
TGGTTGCCAATTCAACCTCTGACCCACGATCGGTCGGCACCGATATTGTATTAGACGCACGTTCCCGGGGCAGGTAAAATTTATCAAGCTCAATCAAATGTTTAGTTCGTAATATGAGCTTTGACAGGTTTACAGGCGCTGATCCTGAGCCACGGGCCGGTCTGGAGTCTGGACACATACCTCGTTCGTTCTCGCTGCCGTTCAATGTTTTCTTACAACAACAAAGCACGGCATCTAATTCAACTTACACGACCTTGCGTCCCATTCCGGAAATTCTGCAAGCGTTAGTTGATGCTGTTGGAGACGAGCAGGCCGAAGCCATTCTGAAGGGAGATGCTTCCGTTGTAACCACTTGCGGGAGCGGGATGACCGCCGCTGTACTCTGGTTAGGTTTGAAACTTTTGGGCGCCCACAAAATCGGGCTTTACGACGAGGTTGGCTGTCCAAATACCTGCTGATACGAAACGCGTGCTGATCTTTATCACCTTTTTACATCTTGCAGTCGTGGACTGGCTATGCTATGCGCAGTTCGAGCAAAATTGACAAGACTATCTAAGGAGCAGGCGTTCATGTTACAAGTGTACAGTAGGCCGCAATGATTCTATTCGTGGTTCTTTCCGCACTTTCTTAGCTTCCGATTTTCAAGTCTCCGACCAAACGGATGGCCGGTGCCCAAGAAGCTGTCGATGTCCTCTCTGGGGATGACGTTTGTACAAGCGAAATAATATTAATACAATAAATATCATGGTAAAAATACAGCAACACGGACAGCTCGCACAGAAGGCGTCTACAGCCCTGACCCAAATGAATACACACTCAAACACGCGACACTGCTATTACACAAACTCGTGTAGTACATCCATGAAGGGCGGCGGTGGTAAATGCGGTAGCTTTCCCAGGGCCTCGGCGGCTATTAGAAAAGAGTCAGCAAGAAAACGAGGCCGCAGTAGTACTTTCACTCACGCCTTCCGCTGTACATGACCTCAACGCGATGACTCTTTCCTCTTCGATATATAGTCAACCTCCAGCTGATAAGGGATTAGAAGTAGCATAAAAACACGGGACATAGACCCACCTCTCCAGAACAAGTACGTTGAAGCCCTTTTTAGCAACTTGGTGAATCAGTTGTTGCCGTGAAAATGTTACGGCGTTTCGGAGGGCGGTGCGGGTCAAGTGGTTAACCTCAAAAACATATGTTCCCCGAGTGTCTGCGTCGCTAACGGCGACTATGTCAAGGGAATCTGTGTCATGAATGAGGCTCAAGGACTGAGGTTAGGGGAAACCAGAGCACGCACCTTCATCATCATAATACATATAAACTGGCTTTACAGCCTTGCTATCAACCACCTCCCAAGGTGTCTCCCAATGGCGCCGAAACTTGAATAACATTGAATAGAGAAGAGAGAGAAACCCTATAGCTCGTATAACAGGTGGCAGGATAAAAGGATGGCGGCTTTTGGCATATCACAACTCCTTTACAGCAGCGTCCTCCTTTATAATCTAGTCAGTCAGAGAGCACTGCCACTTATAGTACACGTACCTTGATCGTGATCTCGAAGCTGATAAAACTTGACAAAATAGGATAAAACGTGACTGCAAGCGTAATGATTCATTGTCCGAGTCCGAACACACAGGGGCTACTCCAGGTAAAAGTTAGCCGATTCGGTAAGCGTGTTTATGCGAAACGGATGCGGCTCCGCGACCTCATTAAACGGTTGGCGCATTCCGGCTGTCAATGAAACCGCGTAAAATAGTATCTTTTCATCAGCGCCATTCAAATGCGCGGAGCAGATCATCAGATAAGAGCGGTCCTGGAGACCGTTCAACCCCGTAGCGGCCTCGAGTCGGAGTCATACAGAAGATATGTCGGACATAACAATGTCATCATCACCATTTATTACATGAAGAGGAATGCCATGGTACCAACAATACACACAATAAGGCCCGACAACGACATGGAGCTCGCAAGGGGAGCAGAACCAGAACCCGAGCTGGACCCAGAACCCGAATCCGTCGAGTTCGATGTCGAATTCGACGACGTCGACGTAGCATTCGTACAAGTTGCATCTATACTTTGGGAAAGACTGAAGTTGCTCAACAACGTCAAGTCGGAGCACTTGCATAATCATCAGCATCGCATCAAGCCAAGGAGAGGACGCAACAGTACCTGGTAGAGCTGTGAATCGCCTCCATTGTATAGAATCTGTATCACTAAAATGTCAATTCACAGCGCAGTTTGACAACTTGAAGCGTACCTGAATCGTTACGTTTTGCTCATTCGTAAGACCGGTAGCGTTCGTAGCGGAAAGGTTCAAGGGAAGGCAATAGATTCCTTCTCCCTGCATTTGAAAAAACGGCACGATTTGCTTAAAATCATCAAACGAGGTCGGGTTAGACGACGTGCTCAGATACACAGCCGCTAAATTTCGTATGTTAGTAAGGCCATATATGCTACGAAATTGGTACTGTGCCTGTCCATGAAGGATGCTCCGAATTTAGGGAGAAAAAGCCACCGTCAAGTGGGAATTCCGTTCTATTTTGTGCAACAGAGGTGTATCCGTCTGAGAGAAAGTGTAATCAGCACTTAGTAGTACAGGGAAGAGAGATGAACACACCACAAAAAGTTGGCTCATTGTCTTCGTTGAACGCTCCCCGAGGATCAGGAAACTGAAGTTGGAAATGAGCACTGGCCACTGAGGCGAGAACGGCCACGAGAAGGAAGAGCTTCATTTTTCTTCGACTTTGGAGATTGGATGAACAGAGGGGCTGAGCAACGGTAAAAATGCATCTTGCTACGCTTTATATTCGGTGTGAACTCTAGCTGTACGCCTATCTTTAGATTCAAAAAGTTTTTTTTAACCTATTTGCTCATGATTGTCACCCATCTTGATAGTCATGATAATGATGGCAACAACTATTGATAAGATTCTGGCAAGTGTAACTTCGAATAATAATGCATAAGTATCATGATATTGTTTTTTTTTCAGATGAATGTTAAGATGGCGGCCGCGAGAACTGTCACTGCCGTGTAAATTGGGCTGATAGCCATCCCAAGGGCACCTGAATCCGTAGATTGCGACGCCGCGCTAGTAGTTGTCGAAGCAGAACCTGTGGTGGATGTCGTCGTCGTCGTCGTCGTATTGGAGCATGTTACATTGGACGGGATTTCATAGCTGCTGGACAGTGTCAAGTCGGCGCACTAGGTCAATGCAAAAGTCAGGATCGCTACTAGTTAGATATGAGAAGACGTTAAACCTGATATAAGCTGCCATCCGAGCCATCAAGTACAATCTTAACGCATTGAAGAATAAGTACCCCTGTCATCTTTGCCGAAATATTTATAACTTACCTCTATCGTGACATTAGCACCATCCTCAACCTCGGCAATGCCTGTAGAATTGAGAGGTAACGGAATGCAGAATGTTCCTCCGTTCACTTCTCGAGCCCAAGGGCGCACAAGCTGTTGCTCTCCATTAGACGTAAAGTTGTCGAAGGACGTGGGATTCTGCGCGGTGGATAACAACACTCCCGCTGGTAGAAAGCCGGTCACATTTAGGCGAAATTTTGATGAATTTAGAGTATGTTACCTGTAAATCCGGTGTGACCTGTGCTGAGACTAAAGAATCCGCCTGAGAGCGGGAACTGACTTCTGTTACTGACCGCATTGGTATAACCACCTGGATAAAAATGAGCCGTGTTTCCGAAAGGATCGTGGCGACTGGGTACTCGCCACAAAAGTTAGGTTCATTGTCGGACACAAAAACACCGCGAGGGGGAGGATACAGTAAACGGAAATGAGCATGCGCTAGGCCAGCCCAGAAGGCCAACAGTCCCAGGAACGCTAGTTGCATGTTCAACTTCGTCAATTCAAAGAGGGTTATAGATAATTGAGTCTCTTTGCTCTTCTTATATAGATCGTGAGTATTATAAGCACTACCAGGCGGCGAGTTTCAGTGCATAAAAAAAATTTTGTTGTCAAAACTTGGCATATTGGGCCAAGCTCAACGGAAAGACAGACCGGGCTGACAAAAACAATTCGTAGAGACGCCGACATGACTTGCTCGGACAAACTCGGACATCTTGGCTAGTCTGAAGATTGCCCTGAACCCAGGTATAGAAACATGTGCTTCTGTAAGTCCAAGATATGCTATTGCGAAACCCACTTTTTGTGGGATCGTACTTCGGAGGACAAGTCAAGAGGAGCGCAAGCAAGAATGCGAGATTCATTCGTGAAGGGTAGTTCTTCTGTGTCACGTAGCAATCCTTCCCGGACGAAATGTTGTCAAGTAAACAGTATTCCGAATGGCTGTCAAAAGGCTGAGAGGAAGGTACAGAAGAAATCTGCGAAGATCGGACTTTTCCGTGGACCGTCGGATTGATGTCGTAATCCTGGATAATATTAAGGCAAGCGTTGCGTTCTCAACGCTCAGTTTGAGAGGACGTTATCTTTTTGTCGTCCTACAAAATGTTGCGCCCCATGCTTCAGGCCGCAAAGATGGCCACCTATTCTTCCTCTTCTCGCCTTGTTCCGATATTTCGTCCTGTTTTGCTCCGTGCTCGATTCGAATCGACGGTGCTGCCGCCAAAGTCTGATGACAAAGCTGCCTGGAAGGCTGCAAGGGAGCGTGCCGACGATTTAATCAGAGACTGGGATGCCAAGGTCATAACTTACGAAGAGTTGAAGCCAAAGACAGAGAGCCCGAGTCCTGTAAGATATCTAGCCGTGACTTGAGCTATACCATTGACTCCAATCCCCGGCAGGACGCATACCTCATTGATGTCCGCGAACCAGACGAGGTCGCGCAAGGCATGATCCCTTCGGCCGTCAACATACCACTGACGGTGCTGGGAGATGCCCTGCATATGTCGCCAGAAGCCTTTTCAACAAAGTTTGGTTTCAAGAAGCCTGGAATACGACAAGAAGTTACGTTCTACTGCCGGAGCGGGAAGCGGAGTACCTCAGCTAGTGATGTCGCAAAGCGAAACGGATATACAAAGTGCGTTTTCTCATTTCTGTAATTTATACCAAGCTGACGTCGCATCAGTATCCTTAACTTCAAAGGGTCATGGCTGGATTGGGTCGAAAGAGAAACAAAGAAATAGTGTGTTGTATTCAGCAAGAGCCAATAATAATGGTGCTTCTTTTCTGCCGATAGTGTGAACATTTTAAGATATCAATATGAGTTCTGGAGACATCCAGATCTTCGTTTCGAATTCCACGATTCCGGAGAAGTCAGTTCGATAAATTACCTCATCTCATCCCTTCCCACCTCCCATCGTCAAAATGACAGGCAAGAAATATGAAGTAGGTTAGTGCTCACCGTATCTCATTTTTGGTGACATTTACAGTATGCTACGCCACAGAGGTGGTGAAAGCAGCTCAAAAAACAAAGTCAAATAAATGGGTCTGCTATCTTCTGGCTTGGTTATATTTTGCATGACTTCTGACTTTCAAAGTACAGGAATATTGGACGAAGGTATGAGGAATCAGTCTCAATACCCGCCGAGATTGAACATAGTGTGAGTAGTGGTACGGCTACGCGGATGAAGAAAATACGTCAGTAGTCTTGCTGCTTTTCGTATTTAGATTTCTGACCGCGCGTTCTTCAGCTGGCAAACAGAATATTCTCTGAAAAATGATTGCACAAGACTGTTGGAAAGTTTCTGGAACCATATTGGTATGGATAAATATGAGTCTACACCAGCAGGAAAGATCATCAGTGCAGATGACAGGTGGATAGGTGAGTCAACAACCATCGTTGAGATTCCGCTGTATAGACAATTGTAGCGAGAGAACGCAAATACTTTCGTGATACCTACCAGAAATTGCCGCCCATCAAGATACCGGCCCGTCACGCTCTTACTATCTTTCAGGTGAGCCCCCTCGAAATTTGTTACTTTGCAGACCATGTTTCCGACGAGATTAATCTCGCAGGGTCAAGAACAAGTCCCCTCAGCCGTAGAACCAACCTCCAATCAACGCGACAACGGCATACAAACTCCTTCCAGAAAGCGGATCGCAGATGCCCAAGGCGGTGCATCAGAGCCACCGAGGACATCAAGAGTTTCTTCTGCCTGGCCTACTCAGCCTTTGCCTATTTTTAGTCCCAACGACGAAAGTGAACAACGTTCCGAATCTAGATATGCTGGGCTAAAGTTTCATAAAACTACTGGTGCAGATTCTATTTTTCTGGGCGAGTCCGCGATTCTTCCAAAGGATAGCGATGCGTTGTCTGCAACTGCCGGCGCAGATGATACATACAGTGTCGAGGATTCTCATGCCGTCACTGACGACGGGTTTGAAGATGATTTTCTGTAGGTCGCACAGGAAAATTCTTCGACAAAGAAACTGACCACTTTGAACGAAGGGCTGAAGCTTTCAGGCTCGACGATGCTGTGTTAGAGCCCGACAGGTGAGGGCTTCTCTATTGATATGTCTATCGACGTTCAAACGGGAATAAGTGCTTTCGTTGACGTCATTTGGGATGGCGATCTATTCGTCAAAGTTGGTGGACGAGAATTATTCTGCCAAAGTATCATTGTTTCACCCAATACGTCTGCCGACGACAGCGAAGCTATGCGTACGGCTTTCCAATGTCTATCTGGCATTCATGGTGAATCCGATCACGGGAAGCATCACATTTGTTTCTACGTCTTCTGTCTAGCATCGAATTTTAAGTCGGCGGTTTCGACGTGGAAGACTGTAGGATCAATCAGTCCCTCAACTATTTCTACTCAAGATCGCTGGCACCAACTTCAAAGGTGCATGACGAAATACTCTTTGGTACGAGCAGCTTTTGTCTATCGGTAAACAACTCTGATGAAACGTATAGGTATCACTCCTACCAGTTCTGGTTCCCAGCGTCGGGACTCAATATCTATTGTTCTTCCCGTCGTCATTGAAGGAGCTTTGCAGGAAATTCCATGTCACTCCGCTTTCCATTGACGACTCAACACTGGTGGCAGTTTTGCTCTCGGTGACAATACCGGAATTCGGAAATCTTCAACGGTTTGATTGTCTTGTAGGCGAGGCACTCTTACCCACTTCCGACTGGAAAACATTATACTCTCTGGAAGCCGCTTCTATCTTACAAATTCCAGATTGGTTGTTTGCAGATCAGTGTCTCTCTGGGCCCTACGCCATATGCTCCGAAGGTGGAAGTGAACAGTCACTGCAAACATCACTGCTTCGATCAATCGCTCGTAACTTGTCATTGGCCGCAGAAGTGGATTGGTATAGTGATGCCCTCCACCATACCAAAATCATCTTTATTCATATCGGATCTTTACGCCGTTCCCGAGCGCCTTTTGTTGTGGCTTGCGCCAGCAAGGCTATTATCGTGCAATATGGATCTGATGAGACTGTTCATCGTGACAATTGGGGTATTAAAAGATTGTACCACTCAGGCGGTCTTGTCACATTTACCGCAGACGCCCTGCTTGAACACCCACTTCATATTTTCAACCTTCTGGAGTGTGTAGAACAGCACTTAGAGTGGGCAGCATATATCATACCAGCAGTATTGGAAAGAGCCGTCAACGCACTCTACAAGGATAGAAAGCAAGCCCTTGTGGAATATGACAGGTGATTGATCTGTGCTAGCATTTCCATGCACTGACAACATCAATGTAGGGGTGAATTTGTGTTTGAGCATATTCTCAAGGCCATAGAAGAGGGTATATTGATGTTCGCGTCAGTATCATCGCCACCAGAACATCACCTCCCGGTTGACCTTAGAGATTGGAACTTCCTCTCTCAGGGACGTGGCACGGCCCGAGAAATCCTCGAATATTGCGTGTCGGACGACGAAGGATACACTGACGTCGAGAAGACCAGCTTTCTGGAAAATCATGTTGTTCCAGATATCGAGGGTATAGCGACTCAGCCAGGCGTTGCAGACAAGTATCAGCGCTACGTTGTCCTGACATCGCAAAGCGAAAGGCATGAAAAAACTTCCATAGTGAGAGGTTTACCGGCACTGGCCATATTCTCAGTTAATCTTGTTCAGGTTGAATGTGTCCCCATAACGAAATTCGCATTCAAAGATGTTTCCTCTTCAGTTGTCAAGCGGTCACTAACTCGAAGCTATCAGTAGTTTGTAACATGGTCGGGAGCTTGTTCTGAACTTGTCGTCTTATGTGGTCTGATGAAGGCAACTTCGGAATGGAGTCATGTGGAATTTGTAGATATAAGACAACATGGAAATCAATCCATTCTCCCTTTGAGTGTACGCGAAATCACCTTATCCTTGGTACTGCACACTGCTGTCAGAAGCTGGAACGCACGCGCACAAAGCAACTCACATGACATGCACTATACAGCCCCAGCCTGAGTATGCATCACGATCCACCGCATTCAGGATTGTCTGGGATATCGTTTCGAACAAATCTTCAGGTTCCAAGTCAGGCTCCCACAGACCCTCTGCTACACCGTACAACTTGGAACTGGCGGTTCCGGCGACAACAAAGTCTTTGGCAAAGTTTAGACATCCAATAAGGTCGGTGGCCGCAATGAAGGGCTTCAACCCGCCAGAAGGTGTCTTTGAGAGACCAGCCATAACGGGTTCGATGAAGTATGGGCCAAATCGATGTTCGTATAGAGTAGACGACACAAGATGGGCGAACGTCTCTGGCTCGATTTCGCGCTCTTCCTTGATGGTGTACATGTTGACCCTGTACCTAAATCTCTCTCGTCTAGCCGATTACAGCATGAGAGACACAAGAGTTGATCAATAATCCTGATACGCACAGTGTGGTTACATCAGTCGCTAAACCGGGAAGCCCAACATATATGCGGTCCGTTACTGGGAATATCTTTATAGGATGAGAGGCAAGATATAAAGAGGACACAGAAGCGACTACCTTTTGAAAATTGGAAGATATCCCAAGGGCTTGATTCCCAAGGCGCAAGTCAGATGCAATGGCGACACAATCCTTCCCAACCATAGCTATGACGGAGCCACCGTTATATTCCATTATCGACTAGGATCAATGAGTATCCATCCATGGTGCACTGAGGAGACGTACCATGGTTGTAAAAAGGTATGGGTGAGGAGAGGAAAGACGGTAAATGTGTGCGCGTACAGTGACGCGTCCTCCTTTAGGGTCGTAACTGTCACGCTGTAACATATGTAACACTTTCCGTTATGCAGGGCCTATAGAACGACCACCACAATCTACCAAGTGAACACTAAATGGCCAGCTCCAGGAGTTTGAAGGTACCCGTATTGTATACCGAGTCATGCTGCATGTACTGCCCTTGATCTCTTCCTTTACTTTACTAGCGTCCGCTTCCTGAAGACGATGACAGTGACGACATGTCCATCGTTTCGCGTACACCATCTCCATCCCCGAATTCAATGGATGTCGACGAGGACTTCAATAAGTACGACCAATATGTCCGAGGATCACCGCGAGAAGTCATCACTGTAGAGACCAAGATCAAGCCAACGAACAAGGGCTTCGCCATGCTCTCGAAGCTCGGATGGTCAGAAGGGCAACCCCTTGGTATATCTGGCGATGGTATGTGCTGCTTCCTGTTCAATAAAGTACTAATCGTATGCTAGGTCGGGTGGATCCTATCCCTTTCCAAATGAAGTCCGATTCTACGGGAGTAGGAAAGATCAATCAAGACGTCCGCATGATAGAAACCACTGTTTCTCAACGCCGAGAACTCGACTCCGAGCGTCAGCACAAGGAAACCGAAGAACAACGCCGTGCTCGACAAGTTTGTATCTCGATTTTATTTCTGCGTGACAGACAATATGTATGCTGTTTGACAGGACGACGCTGCACGCCGTTCAGCTCTCGCGAACGAGCTCTTCGATACCCTCAAGTCATTCTACTGCAGTCTCTGCGATAAGCAGTTCAAAAATGTTACGCAGTACGATGAGCACACGAACTCTTACGCCCATCATCACAAGGCCCGGTTCAGGGATATGCAGGCGAATGTTCGTATCAAACCGCAAGATGAGGTTGATAAGCGGAAGGAGAAGGAACGAAAGCGGGAGGAAAGGGAGCTGAGAAAGATCGCAGCGGCAAACGGCGTGAAGATGGCCAAACCTTCGAACCTTATGACAACTACCAGTCCAGAAGCGGCTGCGGAACCTGGGGAATCTGCTTCCCAGCCCTCGATTCCGCATGTCACTTCTGGTAGCGCTCATTCAGGCTTCAAAAAGACTGGATGGGCTGCCATCGGGTCGTCTTCGTTACCGCCGCCTCCCACCGAGCCACACCTTTCAGTTGCTGTGACGAATGCCACTGATGGGGACCCGACATCATCAGAAGAGCAGGAGACGCCTTTGAAGGGAGGTTGGCGTCTCATCCCTCCAGTATCTGCACCTGCTTCTCTGTCGGAGAGCCTGCCTTACGACCGTTCACAACCTCCTGCGGCGAATCCAGACTCCCCTACCCTCCCAGCACCGTTGTTGGGTTTGAATGTCCCTGGAAAATCATCGAAGGCGCAGGCGAGTCGTGCCGGATGGCAGCAATTCCAGAAATCCAATTCAAAACGAAAGTAGACATCACATTTTTTTCTCTGAAAGTGTACAATAGTAATATATCACAAAATCGGATTTTCTATCGGAAAGAAAAGAGATCGTACTACATAGCTACAAAGTATACTCTTAATTTTGGATCTGCTGCATACGTTAAAAAGTAACCATTACTACCAAGAGGTCATATCCTCTCGCACGAAAGTCATTCGTACGGGGTGAGAAAGAACAAGAATAATAATGATTATGGGGTAAGGGAAACGAATGTGAGCAATTTGTCGGTCAAAACAGAATCACCGAAACTTGGCGTGAGAAAAGGCTGAAGTCCATCGTACGAAATACATCTCGCCGAAACTGTAAGATGATCACTCTGAGTCGCTTCCGGAGCTGTCTGACGCAGAGCTAGAGTCCGACTCGCTGTCCATAGCTTTTGGTGCCGGTGCGGCGGCGCCACTGGCACCTTCGAACAGAGCCATGCGCTGCTCCAGCTGTCGAATCTTTTCTGCCTCCACGTCTTCATCCATACTCTTTCTGTTCAAACCGCCCGTCCCAGTGCCCTTGCCATGTCGGTTTCGTTTTACTGGAGGTGCACGTAATGGACGAATGACGAAATTATACAATTTCGTCAAAACCGGAGGTGGAAGTAAATCGATTTCGAGCTCGATCTCCTCAGTGCTCTGTCCCGGAGCTTAGCGAGATATTCCGGCACATTAAAAAATGATCACTCACATCTCGAATTTCAGGGACACCTTCATGGATAATCTTGATTACCCGCTCCAACTTTGCTCCATCCAAGCCCTGAATAGCTTCACTCAAATCCTTCTTCTGATCGAAAGTGAGGAAATCATTTTCGGCTACGCCTGCTTTCTTTGCGGATTTCTTGCCGTTCTTCTGGGGAGGGAGAGGCTTGGGCTTGCTGGGTTTGGATGTCGAGGGATGAGGAGGTTTCTCTTTCTTCGACTTCTTCTTGTCCTTGTTTGCTTTGAGATTCTTCAGTGCTGTCAGATTATCATTCATTGTTCTCATCTGGTCCTCGAGCGCGGCGATAGCGCCTAGTTCTGCGTGAGACATGACGAGTGATTGAAAGGATGAAAAAGATAACATACGAGAATGTTCGTCGTCGCTTGGATCTTCTTCGTCGTCCTCCTCCTCGCTGATTTCGTGAAGAGGAGGCAATGCTTTCCATTTCAAGTCGAAAAGTCGCTGTAGCTCTATACCTGCCATGTTCACAGGTGTTCCCTGGGGATTGAACGCGAAACAGTTGCGAATCATGAGCTTGAAGTCGTCACAAAACTTTTGGGCACTCGGATAGTCGCCATTATCCAGCTTTTTGCGCATCGTAGCCATATCCATGGGCTTTTTGACAATCTTTGGATACGTCGGAAGGTCAAGGTTCACCCAATCTTGATCAACAAATGAGCGACTGCAAAGGGTAGCAACTGAAAGTCCGACTCACCAACAGGTTCATAGAACGGACTAGCAATGTCCCAATGCTGTTTTCGACTCAAATCCTGCAAAATTTTGCTGCAGAACCTCAGTTGTTCAGCAGTTCCGTCATCCTTTACACGCCGTGTTTTGCGGTGCTTTTTGGGAACATCTGCGTAAGGCAGATCCTTCGGTGGCGGGGGATGTATCTCCCTCTTTGGACGACCAATAGCCTCATTATCATTGCGCCGTATGACAGGAACAGACGTCGATGCTCGACGGACAGGCTGTGCTTTCTTCACTGGCACAGGAGGTGGTGGAGGTGGTGGCGTTGCCACCTTTTTGACGATGGGAGGTTTGGACTTGAAAGGCAAGTCAGCATCATTGTAGGTAGAATACAAGGATAAGTAAAGACCTCAATTGCCGTTGGCATGTTCTTGACCTGCCTTTCGAAAACCTCTTCTACCCTCCTACCCATAGCAGAAATAGTATGGTCTGGTCCATTAAACTTGAAACAATTCTCGAAGACGAGGCGAACATCAGCCACAAACTCATCTGGGTTTGAGTATCGTGGGTTTGAAGGGTTGGGATCGGGCTTCTGAGGGTTCGAAGCCGCTACTTTGCGTTCAATGGTTCCAAAGTCCATCGGTGTCTTGATGATGGTGGGGTAGTGAGGGATATTGAGAGCGACAGGGTCTACGGGGCGCAAAAAGGGGGCGGCATCCTTAAGCTTCTTCAAAGATTTGACGGAATTGTTGCAGAACCGATACTGCGATAGCGTGAGAGAAGTCGTTGGAAACGGTGTCGAAGGGACGGGAGTAGAGCTGTGAGAGGCAACAGTGGTAGTTGATGCTGGAGGTGGGGTTGCGGACTTTTCAGAGAGATAGGGCAAATGGATTAGCACGCCGAAAGCGGCGCACAGGGTGAAAGAAAGGGCTCACATGTGCCAGAGAAGCTTTGTCTGCATCTGAGTGAACCCTCGCCCTTTTGGCCGGTGGAGGCTTGTCATCATCATCTTCATCGAAATGATCTCTCGTCGTCGCGAAAGATGGTGAGGCGCCGTTTGACGCGACATTGGTGGCTGAGGGGGCTTCGGGAAGGTCATGACTCGTATTAGGTGTTGGCGCGTCGACATCTTCCATCTTGACATCGTCGCCGTTGATGTGATCAGAATTGCCGTTGATCCCATTAATGTGGGGCTCCTCAGTCATCAACACGTCTGGTAACGATTCGGCAGAGGGTGGTGGTGGTGTTCCGTGGTGTAGATCGATGGGTGTGGAATCTGACGGCGATGAGACAAAAACAGCAACGACGGCGACGACAACATACCTGGATCCAGCGGTGTCGCTGGGGGAACAACCGACACGTCTTCCATCTTATCTTCATGCAAGTCTTCATTGAGGGGCTGAGAATTATGTCGCGCGTCTTTCTCCTGTTCTTGAAGGTCGACGTCAACGTCGGCATCAATGTTGGCGTTGGGGGTGACGACGGACGACGGCGGAGAGGGGGCGGGAAGTTTTTCATCGACGCCATTGGCGGTGGCGGAAGGGTCATGGTCGTCGTGAGCATCGGGAACGGGGTCTTGCGCGAGACTCATAGTGTGACTTGTCACGGTAAGATGGGTGAAATGCGAAAGTAAGAATCGAGTGAGGAGCCGGATCTCCCTTTATATACTTATTCTCGATAAGGTTCGATCCCGCGCAGGGACCACCACTGTCTCTGTCGTCCCGTCCGCTGCCTCCCTCCCTCCCTGCACACCCTCATTCTCCGACCTACTCTATCTACTTGTTCTGCTCTTCGTTTTCTTCTTCTTCGACCGCTGCAAACACGGGTTTCGGCTGGTTCACTTGCCATGCTGTTGGGGGGGTTGCCGCCACGTAAGCACGAAACATCAACAAATAAGGAGCACGTGCTCCGATAACGACTGACCTGCTGTCCATTGGAGATCTTCTGTTGCCTTTGTCGCATATTTCAGCAGCGCTTCCCGAGGCTGCAGATAATATAGATTAGTCCCAGCTCAGTACAGAGCAAGTGGGAAGCCCGGAAAGAAAGAAGAAATAGGAAAAGGGGACTTTCGGCAGCTCTATCCCCATCAATCTGAGTTTGAAAAAAGTTTCGGCACTCACGTCTTCGTCTCGGGTTGTATCCCGCACAAGATTCTGAACAACGTGCTGTGTAGCACTCGCTCCAACCCTTCCACCCCGCCCCGGCCCCGTCACAGGTAATTCCGGCCTCCTGCTCTTGCGAGGGTCCATCCGGTCTCTGTCCCGCTTTCTCTTCAAAGTCTTCACAATGCCGTCGCCCTCCCGGAACATCGGTAATGCGTGAGGTGTCACAATCGACGGCGCTGCCAGTGCGTCTGACATATCCTCAATTGTCACTTTCCTCGGCGGGCCCTTGTTCATCAACAACTTCGCTCCATTCGTTGACGTTAACGGCGAATACAGCACACATATTTGACCGCTCGATAGTCCAGTCACAATCTATCACCATCAGCGGGGTTCCTTCTAAAATCTTTTAAACGCCTCACCTGATTGATCTTTGAGTGCCAAAACACCTTTACCGGCGTCGAATCCACCTCCAGCGCCTTCACAGCTTCCAAAGTATTCTTATCTAAGAACATGAGCTTCCCACTGCCCCCTTTTGACGACGCGGCAGCCCCTGTTACCACATATTTACCATCTGGACTAAGAATTGCATTGGTGGTCGGGTACAACGTTGTTAGGCCTGAATGTGTCGCTACGGGCTTCTTGAATGAACGTAGATCCCATACTGTTTTCGACCGTCAGATAAGTCGTCAGATAAGTCCTCGAGCAAGAGCAATAAGACGTACACTTCACGGTATCATCCCCTCCTCGCGTAAGCACCGTACGGCCGTCAACGCCAAACACGACTGACCCGGTTTCAGTCCCCTTGCTGTGGGCTCTCTCGACCGAAAGGTTTGGTCTCACGAAGTTCGAGTTAGTTTGCCACATGTGCAATGCTCCATCCAGGCAAGCTACATTGCATTTGAGCGCAAAAGACAATGAAGTCCGGAATGCAGGTCGTACCTCCCCCAATCATACGTCCATCTGCCGAGTAGGCACATGCTGTTACTTTGGTTCGAGCCCCCCGATCTTTAGATTTGACAACAATGACAGTCTTTTGCTTGCGTTTATTCTCTACATCCCATATCCTGGGGATCTGGATAAGAACCACGTCGATTGCAGATAACAGACCGACTTACCGGATAGTAGAATCGGCAGAGCCCGTAATAAAGAGCTTCGAGTCCTTTGGGTGCCAGGCACAGGAGGACAGCTCCCCAACGTGACCCCTACAAGATAATGATTACCGTTCTCTCCACATCAGTCTACCGCAGCTTACGATGTGTGCTTCATATCACGGATATAAGGGTCACCCTTGATAAAAGTAGCCCTATCAGTCAGGTGAGGCTATCTAGTTCTCAAGAAAACCAGGGAAACGAACTCTTCTTCCCCGTCTCTGTCATATAGCCTGGTTTGCGTAGTTCCTGTTATAACGAGAAACTTTTGGCCATCGTTAGAATACTTAAGATCGTGGATCTATTACACGAAGCGCTGTCAGGATACGAGGCCGAGGCGTAACGAACGACTTACGTGATAACTTCCAGCAGGCTCCCAGGTCTTGAAAGGTTTACACCTCATGTCCATTCCGCCAAAGTCCCATAACTTACAATCGTAATCATGCGAGCCAGACAATATCCTTGCGCCAGAAGGGTCCAGTGCAAGCGCGGAGACGACTTTGGTATGGTCCTTGAGGATGATTTCGTGAGTAACGGGAAAAAGAGGCATTTCGCTGTCACCATCATCATCATCATCGAACTCTGAGGGATCATATTCTGGTTCATGTGAAGGTGGTAGCGGTGGACCGGGTTCTTCGTCGTCGTTCTGGTCGTCCTCGCCGTGCTCGGCGAGCTGTTCTGGTCTTGCCGGTGCCAAGGCAATGCCAGAAGGTCCGGCGACGTTTTTTTGTGCAGTTTCAGCAGGTTTACTTTTGGGAACCTACGAGGGAAAGAAATTGACGGTCGTCGCAATGTCACAAAACATGACGTACCTCTGCTCGTTTGTTTTTGTCAAACCGCGAAGGGTCTAACTTCTTTTTGGAGGCCGCCTTTCCAAAGCCAGAGATGCCCATAGCTGCGAATATATCGTCTGACATTATGGCGATGTCAGCAGAGTGCAAAGAGAGTAGAGGAAAGTGCAGTGGGTTGTCCAGTTGGCTTAGCTAATACTCCCTAAAAGAGCGCGCGTTAATATTATTAATTAATATCTAACGTAGTACTTAGCGCCCTCTAAGCCTGACCACCAAGCTCCTTGCCCCGATGCTCAAACGTCAAAGAGCCACATCGCCTCGAGTTTCTGCCATTAGCAACGTCCCTCTAGTAGCTGACGACTCCCCCCGCCAAAAACGCAGGCGAATCTTGCCACCTGCCCTTGACGGACACCTTCGTGGCAGGATATGGGAGAATGACGAGGACGACGGGGAGGAGGACTTCGAAGATACCGATGAGGAAGGGCAGGATCGAGGCGAGGGCTCTTTGGAATACAAGGCTGCAAACAGCATGTTGTATGAACTCCACGCGTTGAACCGCCATCGACAAATATTTGCAACGACAAGTAATCAGCATTGGCCGTATGGATTCCCTGGCACACTTCCAGAGAAAGGAGACTCTATATCATCCACTCCTCATCTGCATCATAACGAGGCAAAGACTGGTACTCAGGAGTCGAGTGGCTCAGGAAACTTGTCGGTGGACGAACTGCAGAAGGTTACACAGCGCTATGAGGAAACTAACAAGTTGAGCCGGCGCTTTCTCTTTTTTCTATTGTGCGACTCATCTATCACAGACGTCTAGGTGTGCTGTTTCTGTCACGACGAAAAGAAATAGAAGACAAATAGCCAAGGTATGTATTCAAGGACAATCCGGAGACGCAATCTTGATTCATGGCAGAAAGGAACTCAATCATGCTCTTTTTTCTATCCGCATCGCATCAGCATTCTCACCATTGTACAATATATCATTCTAGCACTCGTTATGTCTGTTCATGCAATATGATTTCACGATACCATCTCGCCGAGATACTCATAAGGCAATGCCAGGCTTCTTACCAAGAATCACCTGCAACTCCTCGTTCAACAAGTCACCCAGTGTCTTTTCGTCACGCCAGTACCACCACTTGTTGTCGAATTCGCTGTAGTCGTAACGTTTTGGCCCGCTAATGGAAGAGTTGAACAATACCATCAAAATAACTGTTAATGATAGCATTGTACCTCTGAGGTGATGAAAGCCATATCTGCTTGTTCGGAGGTTGTTTGTTGATCACGTATGTTCCATGTTCACCGAGCTTTAATGTGAGCACACCGCTCTACATCATACATAAATTAAGACGCAGGCAAACGGGCGGCATCTTGATATACGTACGGAGTATTCGACCTCATAGTCAGGGTTGCTTTGAGCTTCGCTGTCTAACAGATTTTCCAGTTGGTCTAGCAAGGCTTCCATCGCATGGTCAGAGACCTCATGATAACGATCCGCTGGAAGGTCTCTGTACGAGCGACGGTGAGTAACATCCAGAGAATTCGTGTGAGAAAGCTGACCCGCGATGTATCCACTGAGGCGGGGGAGTCTTTGAATTACCATAGTATTGAGGTGGAGACTGAGTACTGAACGGACGGGACATGCTGAAGGAAGGGATCTCCCGGAGCGTCCGTGTTCGCACAATGTGTGGTAGGCATAAGGAAATGGATGATAGCGATTCAAAAAGAGCACATTGCCGTGTCAACGAACTGAGGGAACGGGAGGTTAGTCGGAAAGACATTAAATTATTACGTGGGAATTTTCTGGCCCAATCCGACTCCATCTAATCGGCAAATCGTATGTGACGAACACTGATTCAAAGTATTGTTCGCTTTCACAAATGAATATATTGTGCACATAAAAACAGTAACAGTTTAACAAAAACGGAGATTACGTTTTTTCCTAAAGAACGAAGTGATTCGCACAAGTACGAGGAAGAAGGAAGATATTTGTCTTCCTTAGGCAATAATAGACCCCATATAGTCAAGGCAAATCAATGTGGAAAACCCCTTAAAACAGAATATTCATGTCCCAAGAGATTCGGATTCCCGAGTAACAGATGGCCAACATGGCGCCTCAGATGCGGATTCCCGAGTCATAGATCGTGCCTAAATTACTCGGGAACTCTGCTCCTCGTGACCACGACATGGTACAGCCAAGAAGAGGTAACGCCTGACGTTGCCGGAATAACGGAGCGGCCTGTATATAAGACGGTGCCGTACCAGGCATAGCGTAAGAGCAATGACGTGGGATGCTCGATGAGTGAACTTGCTGACGTTGACATCAACTGGGAGAGGAGGATGAGCACGATCATCAGACGTTGCGAAAAGGAAGTGTGGCTCCAACCAGAGTCAAATCGAATGACGTCTAGTTCAAAGAATTAAAATTCCAATGAATGTTGGGGTCGGCTAGAACAAGCGATGGGATCAGCGACAGACGAGAAGCGAGAAAGATAACGACGCACCTGTCGGCAACACTCGACAATGTCGAATCCTGATAGGGCTGACGTGGAGATATATCATTACCAGAAACCACTGGGTATCAGAAAAAGGATGGAATAAATGAGGAGCAGAAGTGGGTGTGAGGAGAAGAAAACATGGTGGTGTGGAAAGAAAGGAAACTGCGGGCATTTCAAAGGCTTATAAAGGCCGCAATTTGCCGAGCATCCAGATCGGGGAAAATGCCTCAGCCCAAGCTCGCGGCATTTTGCTATTGGCTGGGGAGCTCAAGGACCCCGATCACTATATGAGGCATTTTTCCCTCATTGATTATTGATTGATTAGGTACATCTTAGTCTAGATTGGATCTGTTCAACGTTTGCCTTCCAACCCAGGAAGACTGAACATCTGCCAAAAGTTGGTGAGTCTCATCCGAGATTGAGAAAACTATTTGTACCTCAAATATCGTTTCAGAAGGAACACCCCATCCCCGGACACCCTCTACACGATTGTCCATTCGCGTGCCCAGCATAACTCCAACAACTGCGCCGCTTTCATCGTCTATTATCGGTCCGCCACTTGACCCCATCGTGGGCAGAGGAGTGAACAAGAGATGAGATAAAACATCATAGGTTCCAGGCTTTGAAAACTGGCAGTGAGCAGACGCAGTCAAATGGTGCTTCAAATAATTACCATGGTCTCCCGTCCCGCGAAATCTCGGTATCCTAACACCGTTCCGCGAACCCATTTTCTCCAAGTACCTCCAACCCAAGGAACCCATCCAGGCTCCATAGGTGGTGAACTCGAATAGGATACAAAGTGCGCTCTGATGGGAGTGCCGGGCTGGACTGGATATGGGGACACTGGTAGCGTTTGTACCGGAACCTTTGAACACGTCAATGCCAGTAAATCTGAACGCGGAAGCGCCGACGGAATGGATGAGATAGGATGAATCTGCTGATGCTCTGGTGATCCAGAAATCACAAACGTTCCGGATATTTGGGCGATCCCTCTGGTCCCATCACTAGTCCGAGAACTAGAATCCGCATCGGACAATAACAAAGGGGATCTACGCATCTGCAGAACCATATTGTTGGACTGGATTACATGAAGACTCGGGAATTATCTTGCCTCTTCTAACGTATGAGCACAGGTCAAGAAGAGGGTGTTCCCCGGGCTGGCTGACGGTGCTTCTAATGCAAATCCAGAAGAAAGTGACACTTTGTGATCGCTATCCGTCTTGACGCAGTGCGCAATCATGGCAATATTGGAGTCACCAGGTGTGTTCGAGGAACCAAGATGTTGTCTACTTTTAGAAGGTCGCGACTCATATGGCAGCGAGCAGTGGAATATGTGTCCAGAATTTGCCTCATATTGGCGAATAAGCTCATGAAGAGATGTAATGCCAGATGATGTCGACAGATGTGCTAGGATATTCCTGTCCAAGCTTGAAGGTAGCACTGACTCATCAAAATCAAGCGTTCGGGGTTGGGGTAAAATAGATGGAGAAACTGTGGCATATGAATTTCTCAAGTACATGCGGCCCAGAAAACGTGATCCAAACAGATAGCGAGCGCGAGTAGAAGACCATAGCATCAGAGGCATCACAGTCCAGGAGCAAGTCGGGAGGATATGACGTCATATCAAGTACACATGAAATGCTGCGATGCGACCACTGTATCTACTAGGATTAATCATACAGGATTTCGGCATCGTCGTCAACTACGAAACTGCCCATCTCATACTCGTCTGGTTCCTCGTCCCTGGAGGGAGAACTTGATAACATGGCTCGTCGCTCTGCCACACTGATACTTCCTCCCCCAAACGGCCCTCGTCTCACAGGACGATGGGAAAAAGCTGGTCCTGCTCTTGCAATAGGTGCCTGTGACAACAGGCTCTCTCGATATGCCAAAATTTGGTCATACGACTGCGAGAGCTGGGTTTCGGGTAACTCTTCAAGAAAACGGCGGTCGGATTCACTTTCCACGTCGTCTTCGCTATGCGATGAGCCCTCGCTAACTTCATCGCCGGAATGCACAGCATCCATATCCCATACATCCTCAAGCAATGGGCGCGATCTGTCAGATTTCAGTTTCTCAACTGCCTTGTCGCGTTTGTGAAGTCTTCGTTGGGACAGAGGAGGCAGCTCCATTTCGGGAGAGTCAATCGCAATCCGTGCTCTCTTTTTACCTTTGTTGATGCGAGGACGCACAGGCGAAGAGGACTGGGGAGAATTGGCACCAAACGATGAGCTGAGGATACGACTGGGAACAGGAGGCGGCGCCATCATCCCATGAGCCTTTGTTGCCATGACCGATGAGATGGGGCTACTTGACGGTACGACCACAAGATCGGAGGAAAGTATATGATCGTCAAGGTGAACACCTTCCTCTCCAGGAATACTCTTCGTCCGCCTGCGTTGGTGGTTCCTGGGCGGTGACTTCGGTTCAATGATTTGAACAGATTCGTCCACGTCGCTGGCTGGTGCCCGACCGTCGGCTTCCGAATCGACAACATACACGGAATCGTCTGAAAAACGCTCGTGTGTACGTTTCGGAGTGCTTTGAACAGGAGAAGAGCTGACGATGTCAAATGCTACGTCGTCGTCGTCATCCACCAGCCAACTCATATCTCGATCTCGATTTGAGGATACCGGGTTGGGAGAAGCTGATTTGGGGGAATGCGACCAATGGGCATGGGCTATATCTATTGTTATGAGAAAGCGGTCTTTTGAGAAAGATCTGGGGACACACCAGGTTTGGGATCTTCAGAGTCGGAATCGGTTAGATCGATGACGCTGTCCGAAGTAGTCTCTGGATATAGCAAGGAAGAAATTGTTGATTTCGAAGGCGGAAAAGGATTCAGACCCTGTTCAATATCCATGTCATCCGAATCATCCACACCCTGACTCAGTGTTGGTTCCACCATCTTCTTCAGTCTTTTGTGTTTCGGTCCGTCCTCCATGGTTTTAGCTTTCCGTAGCCTCCCCTTACCCTTGGCAGACCTTGAAACGGACTCCTCGGCTGTAGATTTTGAACGTTTAAGGGCCAACATCCCAAGTTCAAGCTCTCGATCGGTGTCATCGTCTTGTCCCGCAATCTCCAAATCTTGAGAAAGCATCGCTCCCTTGATCTTCTTTTTGGAACCTTTGACGACGAGGTCCCGGACAGGAACGAACCCTGTATTGGCCCCTGGAGGTATATTTCGCTGAATGTCGGCGTTACGTTTGCGCTTGGTACCTTTCTGGGGACCGTCAGCCAGTGACTTCTTTCGCCCATCGACCCGGATGTATTCCTGGATCTCCATCATCGTTTCTAGACATTGGGGAGTAATATGATCTGGGAGCAGCCTTTCGACATCAGCGTACAGTTCAAGCTGGTCACCTCGCCATATGGTTTTCTGAACATTCTTGTACGTGTCCTTGGCTTTATCCAAGTTGGCTTCCTCTCTCCCTTCAGAGAGCAAGACATGCACTACGCCAGCACGTTTGCGCCCAGTCCTGCCAAGTCGTTGTAACTGAATTACATGAAGAATATATCAGTGACACCAAAAAGGCAATATACAAGGGTCGACTGACCATGCGAATGGGAGTCTTCTGGGCGTCATAGCAAACAATGAGATCTACTTCACCAATGTCCAAACCTTCTTCTCCAATGGAAGTGGCAACAAGGACGTTGAACTCGTCGTCTTTAAATCGTTTGATGACCTAAGCAAATTAACACCAGTTTAATTGGACTGACGACAATTGAGGCACACCTCTAACTGTTCACGCTGTGAGAATCCTTTTCGTCCTTGCTTATCAGTGCCTTGTCCAATGAACCTGCTTGCACGTATCAGAGGTCTTTCTGCATTGAGAACTGACACAATCTCGTCCACGGAATCACGATTAGTAGCGAAGACCATCACTTTGCTCTTCTCGGGTAGTTCATCCCCAGTGTCATCCGGGAGTTTCTCTCCGAAATATTGAACGATGATTCCCTTCAGAAGCTCCATCTTTGGATGCATCGAAAACCCGCGAGCCTTTTGGGCTTTCAATTCTCGCATGAGGGAATGAAAGACAGGTTCATCGCCGAGTTTTTTTGCCTTAGAAGCTGCCTTGGACTTCTTCATACCAACATCGTCATCGGCTCCTGATGCAAGCTCTACCAGAGCGTTGTAGCACATTGCTGTTGTGCCTTCAACCTGCGAAAAATGAGATTGGCTGAAAAGGTGACTTAAACGCACGGTTTACCAGATAACCCATAATGCGTGCCAATGAGTTAAGCATCGACAGAAGTGCATATGCCCATTTCTGACCTTGCTGAACATCTCTCATACGAACTTGAAAAATGAAAGGATGCATATTCATGACGTTCCCTCCGTGGAACAAGCCTCCCGTCACCAGTGGCCTGAAATATATCTTGACTCCATGTAAACAGCTTATCGGTTGTTTATGCATGGAGAACTTGCCTCCATCAACTGGGCCAAGAGCCCTCGGATCCTAACGATATCCTCGCTCATGGGAACTATATGTTGTTCTACGCGCTAGGGAAGAAAGAGTTTTAATGCAGAACATGCATAGGTATAGGTACAAACCTTCTCATGAATATATGCTTTTAAATCTAAACTATTTTCGTCGCGAATCTCAATACGGCTGATATGAAGGCCATCAATTAAGGACTGGACAGCTTCAGGAGTTCCCCCCGGAGTTGCAGTCAATGCAAGGAGTCGAAAATGAGGGTTTTTCGCCATCAGGAAACGTACAACCTGGTTGTAGGCGTAATCGCCAGTTGCTCTATGTGCCTCGTCTAAGGATGGTCTCAGGGAGGAAGGAAGTCGGAGAAGGGTGTTTTCATACCGACTACAATCAGAATAATATCCCGTGCATCGCAAGTCTCTGACGTCAAGTCGTTGATGAGCGTCTGAGGAGTCATGTAGAAAACCCTTTTTTCTTTCCACTAAACATTTACCATCAACTGAAGGCGCTCAAAAGTAAGCAAGCCACACACCGCTCGATGCCTCATGGGCTTAGGATTCTGCCCGGTTAGCTCGATGGCGTCGCTTCCAGGGATTCCACAGGTCTTGTGGCAAGCATCTATCTGTTGTGCGACGAGAGGCTTAGTTGGTGCCACGAAGACGACCTTGCCTTCTGGGAACCAGCGATAGACTGGAAGATTTTTAGTACAGTGACATCTGAGAAGCATTGAACTTACAATTAAGCATCACAACACCTGCAATAAATGTCTTTCCGAGACCTGTTGGAAGCGCTACGATAGTATTGTCGAACAGACAATGTTTGACGATATTAAACTGGTAATCTCGTTTCGGCCGATTCAAAGGATAAATCCAGTGCTTGGCCTCAAGCAAGTCGGGTGACAGCTTCATCGGAGGAGGCTAGGGACCAACTTCAAAGATCAAGACACGTTTCAAAATGAAGGAAAGAACGTACAGGTCTAGAAATGTAACAATCGGTCTCACGTAATGTGTGCTTTCAGATCCTAAAAGTGAACTCTTACCCTACTGTCGAAACGTTAATATGGCTGGCTAGTTTGCGCAGGAACTGCATCGCGCACCAGATATAAACGGAGCCGGAAATTGTTCGAATTCAAAATTCTCATCGAAGCCCTCGTCTTCCGGAAAATCAAACGACGCTTTCGCCTTCTCTTTATCTTTATTCTTGCTGGACTTAAGCCCGGACTTGGCATATTCGGTGTGGTCCCAATGTTTGGTCTTGGGGGCCTGCTGGCCAAAGGGATTCTTGGTTATAGATTGGACCCTGTGCGGCGCAGTCTTGGACTTGGAAGATGAGGCGCTTGATGGCAGGATTTCTCCAAAAAGCGTTGTTTGTAGATGTCCCAAGGACGAGGATTTTCTGGTGGATGTCATGGCAGAAGATTGACTTTGATAGCTCTCTATGACAGCTTGGTCAACTTTCTTGAGATCTTCTTCGTCAAAATCAAAGGTGAGATCGAATGAGTCGTCTTCGTCGACGGTCGGTGGCACAACTGGTCGAGCCGCTTTGGGAGGGGAAAAATGGGCGGCTTCGATGGCGTTAACCTCCTCCAAGAATGCATCGTTAATATCGTCGTCGTCAAAGAAGCCATCGGAGCTCATCAGGAATAAGTCGCGTCGCCGCTGGAGGTGAGAATTGATAGTACGACGGACGAGTCAGCGTTGACCGCGACGCGATCCGCACGTGACACCATGCGTAACGAAATCTGAGTGTTTCGAGCCTGAGAAATTTTGTATTGGACATAATTGATACTATTATGAATTATGAAGGTTAGTATTCAATATTCGATAGCTATATTTTCTACTTCAACTAGATGTTCCTTTTTCATTATTCTATTCGTAGATGGATAAGTAGCGCAACAGTTACATGAGGTTAGGGTTAGGTAAGGGGATGATGACTAATCTGTCAATCCTACCTCTTACTGGTCTTTCGTGCTCATTTTACTCTATCTTCTGCTTGCACCACTCCAGCAGAAATCCGTTGCTCATTATCATTTATTCTTATGGTTTTTGACCCTAACAACTCTCATCATCTCAAGCCGTGGCTCGTTAGAACACTAGAACCAATGTTCGTGACCGTTTCTGCGCTCTGGAATAACTGACGAACTCTGTTCTTATAGATGCGATGCTGAACCTGGGGCATTGGCTGAATACATTCTAGCCCTTCTTAAACATAATGTGCCTGAGAGTGAGATGCGAAAGGAGCTGGCTGTTCAGCTGGATGAATTTCTCGAGAAAGGTCGGTCAGAATCCTGTGGCGGCTATGTTAACCTATGCTGATCAGCTAGATTTGACTAGAGTGTCAACAGTTTCTCGACACGCTATTCACCGTTCTACGCACCAAGTCCTATTTACCGTATTCTGCAACGCCCTCGACGCCCTCCTCCGACAAAACGCTCGACACTGGTATTCCCATCCCCCTTGACGGTCTCGTTTCCCCTTCCATACCTTCTCCACCTGACCGCATCCGCAAAAGAACTCTCGAGGATGATAGGGATGGTCGACCTGCAAAGGGGCCTCGTTTAAGTGACGATGGCCAGTTTTCGCGTTACGGTAACAGCAGAGGCAGTATGGATTCGCGGTCAACGGGAGGTTGGAACTCAAGAGTGGACAAGCCTGTAAATGGTTACCGGGACAATTCTCAACCCAGGGGTACTGGTATGGGGCATGGTATGGGGCAAATGAATGGCAGGCGACCGCAAGCATATCAGCCGCCGGATATGAAACGAGGGATATGCAGAGACTACCATAGTATGTTTCATCCCCAATTTCTGGTTCTTCAAATCTCATGTATTCTTAGACAATGGCTACTGTGCCCGCGGCGCTTTCTGTAAATTCAGCCATGGAGATGATGCCGTCGTTCCAAGCCAAATGTTCCCCATGAATGGTGCTGGCATGGCAGGTGCTGGAATGCCATTCATGCCCATGTTTAACCAAGGGTTTGGGTTACAAAATGGGCCTGTGGCCGCTTATGACCCTCACGAGTCCCGTATGGACATGAGGATGGGTAATGGACGATCACAGATGCGCCCTGCTTTTCTTCCCAGAACTGACGATGGACAGACAGTCCATGCCTCTGGCGAACTACCTGTCATTCAAGATCTCACCCCAAATATCCCGCGTAACGACGTTACACCCAACCCCACCTCGGAAGCTGGTGTCTCTCAGTCGTCGTCTCCCCAGCATCCATCTTCATCACGAATACAACACCCGCACCTACCCGACATAAATGACGACGTGACAAATGGCCAGCAAGCAGAATATAATGAAGATGTTGAAATGACTCCAGCACCAGCCTTATCTCAGAACGGCGGCTATTCCAGTGGCATACGTGGGTCTACTGGTCGAGGTACCTTCGGTGATGTCCCAGGCATCCGTCCGGAAAAGAGGAATGACAAAACATTGGTTGTTGAAAAGATACCTGATGACAAGCTGTCCTTGGAGCAGGTTAACGATTGGTTCAAAAAATTTGGCAAAGTCACCAATGTTGCCATTGATCGACCGCACGGAAAAGCTCTCGTCAGCTTTGAGGAACACAGAGAAGCATACGCGGCATGGAGATCGCAAGACGCAGTTTTTAACAACCGTTTTGTTAAAGTGTTCTGGCATAGACCGATGGAAGGACATGGCCAGATCGGAGCACGCATGCTGGCAGCTTCGGCACCTATCGTTGCCAATATCTCAGCTAAAGCAGTCTCCGCCTCATCACCAGCAGTGCCTGCCACTAGCCCTCAGACCGCTGCACGGAAATCCTCAACACCGTCTTCATCGAGTACGACAGCACTCGCAGAAAAACAGCGACGACTAGAGCAGCAGATTACCGAGCAGAAAACACTCATGGCCTCTCTTACCTCTGCCTCAGGAGAAGAGAAGAAAGCTATCATGGCTCGGCTCAGAAAACTGGGTGACGAGATGACTGTGGGGTCATCATCTGCTAAACCGAGTTCAACTTCAGTGAAGGCACCCTCAAATACTGCTCAGACTGTCGACGAACGACAACAGAAGGAGCGTGCACGTCTGGATAAGGAGCTGGAGTTCCACAGTGCTGTAACTGTTGTAGAGGGCGAAGGAGAGACAGTCGAGGATCTCAAGGCCAAGCTGGAGCGCCTGAAAGCTGAGGTATGTTGTTGCAATCGTCCTTATGTATAAAACAGAAACTCACCGAATACATAGGCCGCTAGTCTAGGTTTGTCAGACGCAGAACCACACTACAGTGGATCACACAGACCGTATCGGGGCAGAGGGCGTGGAGCTCCTCGTAGTTATTACAGGGGGGCAGCGCGCAGCGTTGGTCGGCCAAGCATGAAGCTTGATAATCGGCCCAAAAGACTCCTTGTTCGGGGCGTTTCCAGTGAGAAAATGCAAGCACTCAAGGACTGGTACGAGGTAATGTCTTCGCATCCCACGCGTCCTCTACGTGATGCTGATTCATCTCTCAGGCAAATGGTCAGGTTGACTCAATATCTACTTCGGAAGATGGTGATGTGGTAGTATCGTTCAGAACGCGAGCAGCAGCAGAACAGGTTTGATGAACATCTCTATATGTCAAACCCTAGACTAACAGTGTCGAAGGGACTTGCTAAGGGAAGCAGTATACCAACCGTCGGCGATGTCCACCTATCATGGCATACTGAGACACTTCCGCCGTCATCATCAGCGACAATTGCACCAGTCGTTGAATCAAATACGCCATTGCAAGAGACATCAGCCCCCAGGGATGTACACTCACCGGCTCAGGAACCCGATACAGAGTCCAAGGGTTCTCCCACCACACAGGAAGAAGAAGTAATCGCCAGTGGTTGGGGCGGTGATGGCGAGGACGGCATGGGCATGTTTTAGTCTTGTATGACTGCGGTATCATGTTGTGCTATTGCATTTACTGCTTTCCGTCCTTAAAACATTAGGTGGGTTTCGACCTACGCTTATAAGGGCAACTTGACAACATGAAATCATGAGACTATTATTACAACTTGAGCAGATGACTGTGGCAGGTTTAGAGGCACCGTCGAAAATGCATCTTGATGATCTACTCAGGAAGAAAGTATAGCTCAAGGTAAGCATGGGGTCAGCGCGAAATGGAACGAGGTATTAGTAGCTAGCTATCTGATTCAACCTGTGTCTCACATTGACCAGTGCATACCGCATTATTTCTTTGCGGTAAAACAAGTCCATTCTCCTGCACGATATGCTAACTACATCGGCTTGGTTTGAATAAATCTCCCTCGTAACTACTAGGCTGCACGCTGGAAGCTGTGGTGTCGCTGAACCACCTCTGCTTTTGGCCTCCACCAGAAACAGAAACAGAAAAGAAGACACCATTCAAACTGTCATCGCAGGTTGCCATTTGACATACAGGCCTATGCAGAATTAATACCCAGCAAACTCGGTGGCTGACAAGTTACTACACTCCTGGACTGGTTTATCCTAGGAAGACGGAGTGACGGATAATCGAATCCTGCAAACGGGGAACACGGAAGCACGAAAAGCGCGGCTGCGGAATGTAACTCTGGGAAGACGATAATTGTGCGTCATCCCGATGGTGGTAGTCACATGTACGTCATAAAATATACATGCGATATGGGCGATATATCGTCTACAGCGTCCAGAATATAGGATGACATTACGTGAGGAGCAAAAAAGAGACAGAGAAACATGTATGAATATTAGGGTCGCAAGTAGGAATGAAGCCGCCGTAATAACAAATGAGAGATATGAAAGGGTATTATGGGACATTAACAGTTGCATCCATAACTTTGCGAACTTTCCGAGTCGAGTTGGATTGGATCCGGGTAGTCGACATACCTACAACGAAAAGAGTCAGAAAATCTCTGAGGTAATAATAAAGGTCGAATATCTGACAACTGTTCTTCCGCCTCTTGTTGCAGAGCATTCTTAGCGACCGTCTGAAAAGCTTGCTCGACGTTGATAGCCTCCTTGGCTGATGTTTCGAAATAAGGAATGTTCCCTTTGGACTGACACCATGTCATGGCGCGCTTCTGGGTAACCTAGCGATGTACATGAGTGGCGCAACATCAACAATATTGCTGTTTCAGTCATACCTGTCTCTTGTTCTCTTCAACATCAATCTTATTGCCTAGGACAACGAAGGGAAAGTTCTCCGGATCATGAGGGCTGGCTTGAATCAGAAACTCGTCGCGCCAACTATCCAGGGTCTCAAATGACTTGGCACTGTTCACGTCGTACACAAGGACGCAACAGTCAGCTCCTCGATAGAACGCAACTCCTAGTGATTGAAAGCGTTCCTGGCCGGCGGTGTCCCATAACTGAGAAGACGGGTCAGAGGACATTCGACTAGAACCGGCACTGCATACCTGCATAGTAACTAGCCGGTCATCTACCATAACTTCCTTGGTGAGGCTGCCGGTTGGTCAGACAGTGACCAATACACAAACTCGGAGAGATGTAACGCACAAGTCAGCACCGATAGTGGCTTTGTATTGGTTGCTGAACCGTTTATTGACATATTGATTCATGAGTGAAGTCTTGCCGACGCTGAAAAATGCACAGAACGAAGGATGAGCAGGCCGCTGGAGAAATAGCAAAGCGTGAAGCGGTCGCACCCACTGTCGCCAAGGATGATAACCTTGACCAATGTTAGACAAGAGGGGACGGAAGATAAGAAACGCATACTTTAAGCAAAACACGACCCATTGTGAGATTGGAAGATAACTAAGGGAGAGAATGTAGAAAGGTTGGAGTGGTTCAGGTCGTGAGGTGTATCGAACGAGCGCTGCAGGCGCTTTACAACCTCAAATAGAGTCACGGGGAGAGTGTCACGGAGAGAGGGCGGTCACTTTTGTGACATGTGTTGCCAATCCGTCACGTTTCACCACACCGTCATCTAAAATATCATCACTGTATTTGTTCTCCTCGTCTGTCTTGCTCTTTCCGTCGCGATGGCCGAGCCTGCTTGGCAAGAGATTCTTCGTGCTCGCCTCCAGGAACGGAATGCAAAGGAGTCCGCGTTTTCGTCTGTCATTGAGCAATGTAACCTCATCTATTATACTTCCTTCGCAGATTGGGCTCATGATTACCGTTATAGACCGACGGTTAGCACAGCAGACAAAGTTTCTAAAGGAACGAAACATTCAATTTCTCCGTGCTGCACAGTCTGTTCGAGGCAACAATCCAAGCAGCTCTACCGTCTTCGTGCCGGGGACCAGTGAAGAGTACGTTACTTGGTCCCATTATCACCCAATGGTCTTATATGAATATATCTCAGGAATCCAGTCATGTCGGCATACACCGCTTCGTTAGAATCCCAGATATCGTCACTACGGGACGAAATTGCAGGCGCCTACAAATCTCAGACTCAAAATACTCAGAGACTGTTGGCTATGACAGAAACACTACGTGAAAAGGAGGAAGCTTCGAGAATTGGCGACGAGAACCTGAGAAAGACGCGAGATGAGCTCGCCGTCCTACGCCGAAAGGTCGACCAACATAACGAGTTAATGGCCGAGAAGGACCGTACTGTCCAGGTGCGGAAGGTCACAAGAATGCAATTCGTCGACTACAATCTAACTGGTCTTCATAGATCCTTCACGATGAGATAAGCACCCTTCAGCTTGAGCTTGGCCAGATCGAGGAACGAAACCAAACCCTGATAAAAGACAATGCCAAATTGTTACAGCGATGGTTAGATGCGAAGCAGGCCGAAGCCAATAAGATGAACGAAGCAAATGAATTTTACGAGAACATGCGCACTCGACAGCAGAATGTGACCACCTGGCGCGATGAAACTCTCGGTGCCAGCGTGCCTGCTGCGGTGAGCAACGGAGCCGATTCATCATCACAACCATCCGAGTCGGGAAACGGGGATCTGAACGAGGAGACGGAGCAGACGGAGATGAAGGATGGGATACTATCTCCCACGGAGAAGGGCATGGATCCGAGTCCGAATGGTTGATTGTCGATGAATAAAATTTATTCAATTTTTCGTTATAATACTTTTTGGTTTCTGTTGTGTACCCATACCCATGTCTACTGATATACCTTCATTTTGTTCAAAGCTAAGTTTAGAATAGGAAGGGCTGTATTATTGACGGTGCCCATAATCTCGCGAGTTTTCATTGTCAGGGGGAAAATGAGTCGAAAACATGTACTTAGTGCAGCACATATGAGATAAAGGATTCGAACAGAACTAAGAAAACTTGTCGATGTCGATGACTGTAGTGTTTGGATACATACGATGAAGCTGAAGTGGCAAGAAACATGTTAAAACACTCTTATATACGATGTATGGAAAGGAGAAAAATTCGACGAAAAGAAAAGTCGATAATCGTGCACTCGAGACAATAGGCTATATAGACATTATTGCAAATGGCGGGGCGCATTACGCATAGAGAAGGAGGCTACATACATCTGAAGGAAAGGAATGATCGGCTCGCAATCTAAGGAGCGCCTTGCATCTGAGCATCGGGCTGCTGTTGTCCATAATATCCTGAAGAGGATGTGAATCAGAAAGGAACTTGAATATGTCACCACTGCTTACCACTCCAGTAATTGGAATAATAATTCGGATCGCCGCCCCACTGGGCTTGTCCGCCTTGACCCGCTGCTGCCGCCGTAGGATCCGCACCCGGCTGCTGTGCGCCGGTTAGACCAAGAGCGCCTGGAGCAGCGTTTGTAGGCTGAGGCATACCCGGGGATCCAGGAACAGCACCACCAGGCGCGCCTGCAGTTTGGTTCGGAAATCCAGTGTATCCGCCAAACCCGTACTGCCCGTAAGACGCCGGCTGGGGCATACCATACATAGGCTACGCAGGGGAATCAAAAAAAGTATCTATTGAAACCGTGCACAGCACATACCATGTTTCCGTAGGGAGCTGCAGCGCTGGCGGTGGGGCTGAGGGGCTGAGGAGCCGCGCCATCTGCCCTATCTTTGCCCCAACTGCATTTGATTGACCTGCCATGCACCATTTGACCCTGAAGCTGAACGATAGCCAGAGCAGCGTGCTCATGAGTATCAAGCTTGACGAAAGCAAAACCACGATCAGCTTGCATGCGAATTTCCGATAGATAGCCGATGGATTGGAACAAAGGAATGAGATCCGCTTGCGTGCAGTAAGGGACAAGGTTGCCGACATAGACAGTAGAGTTGTACGCGGGAGTTTGCTGGACTACAGACTCATAGGACAGGGGGCCGCCTTGGAAATTCATCGGAGCGGGCGCACTGCCTGTGCTGCCGGGACGAGGGGACGTAGAAGCCGCTGGAGCACCTTGTGTTTTCTGATTGGCCCAGTTGACGCGGATAGCTCGCGAACCCAGCCATTCGCCGTTCATCGTCGCGATAGCCTGCTCGGCATCTGTCTTGTCTCGGAATGCCAAGAAACCATATCCACGAGACTTTCCAGAGTTCATATCCCACATGACTCGAGCATCCGACATGGTGCCAAAAGCACTGAATGCCTTGGCAAGGACCTCATCGTTCACTTCGGGGCTCAGGTCACCGACGAAGACATGGTAGTGACCAGTGGTATCCTCCTTATTTTGTTGACCTTGGTAGGCCCAGTTGACACGGATCTCCGTGTCGAAGATCTTGCGACCGTTCAGAGTCTGCAGAGCGGTCTCCGCGGCGCGCATGTCCATGTACTCGACGAAGCCGTAATTGAGCCCTCCGTGCTGGTAGTTCCTGTCCGGGATTATTTTAACATGCTGAACGGGGCCAGCGACAGCGAAGATCTCTGTGAGCATGTACTCTGTCACACGAGGGCTCAAGTTTCCGACGTAAAGATGAGCACGCCTCTAAAAACCCGGCAGAAGGTAAAAGGGGAACGAAAAGATAGATCAGACATCTGGGGATACAGAGCAAGCGAGAAAAACTCACCGGAGCCTCAGCCGGACCTCCCATTCCCATTGGATTCATGACTTAAGAGTACTGAAAAGAAACGAGATCTGTAGTTGGTTCAGCCAGGGGTATCAGAAAAATTACAACAATGCGCACGAAAGACTGAAAAAACAGGCACTATATGATAGACAAGTCCGTCAGAGAGGAGAAATGATAGAGACGAGAGATGATAGAGACGAGAGAGAGAAAAAGAGAAGAAAAGAGATATTTAGCGACACGATCAACCTGGTGCGGGTGAAGAGAGACTGGCGATGAGTCAGCGCCAGGCAGTCTAAGCATACGTAAACAGCGCACAGGCGGACTAATGCGGACACTTGCGCTGACCGACAACAATTGAGATGGGCAAGATATGATTAAATACACGATTGCACTATTTAACATGTCCTACTTGTCGGTAGGAACGTTCAACAAAATGTTTCCTCCACCACTAGGAATATATGATACATTGGGATTAGAGGCGAGCGAATTGGCGATAGCCTTGGATGTTTCGATTTTGCGGAATGTGACAAAGGCGTCACCAGCTTTCCCAAGTGCTTGCGAGATGATAGTTGCTGCTGCGGCTTCACCCTCTGCTCGGATAACAGCTGCTTGACGCTCTTGCTCAGCCTGACAAAATGTTTAGTCCGATACCGCTGGTAAGAATCGACTTTGAGCTCGCCTTTTCAACAACGAATTTAGCCCTCTCAGCATCTTCACGGCAATTATCAGTAAATAGAAGAGAAGGCTATACTAAACATACCTTGCTGTGCAATTTGTTTTGCTTCTACTGCTTGCGTGAATTCCTAGAGGAGAGGTCAGAACCCTGATCACATCGAGACCTGTAACTCTTTCCACCTTTCCGAACGACAGATGCGTTATAGAAACATCTTCCAACACGATGTTGAATTCTCCAGCACGTTGCAAAAGGTCAGCCCTTATTCTAGACGACACCTAAGGCTACTAAGCGTCACAATAGTCACAGTGCAGCTTGACACATACCACTTCTCGCTGTGTAATCAATTCCGCCGCGTCGAATTGGGCAACGATGCTTTTCAAGACCTCATTGCCTATAGAAGGAAGTACCCTTTCGTCGTAGTCCAAGCCTAGACTTTGGTAGATTTTGGGAAGGTGCTCTATGTCGGGTCGGGAGAGAACTCGGAGGGTAATAGACACCATCTGCAGATCCTTCGACCCAGTTGTTGTTGATATATTCTGCGTGCGACCCGTATCAGATAAAATGTACTCTGTGGTACATCTTTTTACTTGCCCGAGGCTTTATTCGGCAGTCATATAGAATCACTCGCTGAAGCCATGGAACCATGAAATGGGTGCCTTCAGGTGCAGCCTGCGATGCAGAGAAAGATAAGAGCCAGTATATCAGGAATGATCTTTGAAGCCACGCACCGTACTCTTAACGCCTGAAAACCTGTCGAACATAACTGCTCGGTACCCACCCGGAACATCGTACAGGCTTGCTCTGACCGCAACGGCTGCGAGAGCGATAGGAACTAGCCATACATGCACATATTAGTCTCATGGAAAGACTTCAGGTGGAAGTGCACTTGCCAATAACTCTTGAAGCATTCTGGGCAAATGCCATGGTTGTATCAGTGAAGGTGTCAAACACACATCAACGCGTATTTTTTTGGCTTAGTCACTGTCATTTAGTCAGAGCTCATTGCGACCAGGTGTCTAATGCGACGCCTACTACTACTAATCCAACGTAACGTCTCCTTTAGCATCTCCTTCCATTCTGGCAGAGTGACTGCCAAACTGCATGGCCCGTTTCTTTCGTCCGCTCGCCTCAATTAATCCCATCTTTCGAGCAGCTAATCTCAATAGCATCTTATCTCCAAGGCCAACTTCTAAACGGGGGTCCATTTTGTGCTGAACTGGCAAGTTGGCCAAAAATGAGACCACTCCAAATGACAGAAAGGGATGTCTTGTTTCTTTTCCGTGAGATGAGCTAGAGATATTGTTGCCACCAAGTTTTACAAAACTGATCAGCAAATATAACTTACCAGATGCGATCGTCCCGACCCAGATTTCGAACCGGAATGCGTTGGATTTCTAGCTGCAGCTATGTGAGGACAAATATGCGATGAATACAGCGCTTCTTTGAATAGAGAGGATGTCCTACTTCACTGATTACTGCTTGCCAACCGCCTGAGTTGAATGCGGATCGATGCCGTCCATAACCTCCCAGCAGCTCATCGGATCCAAGGCCGTTCAGTAGCACGCGGGCTGGGCTAGTATATGCAACATGTTTCGCACCTGGATACGCGCGTACATGACCCACCCCACGAGAGGCAAAGTATAAGGCAAGAGCTAGACTCTGTTTGTAATTTTATCATTCAAGACTACGTTCAATCTGTACAACACTCACGAAATCCATGACTGTACGGCTGGGCAGCATCAATGCTTCGACTACAGAGCGTACCCCTTGCGATTCCTGTTTTATGTGCCCAATAGAAGTGATTTTAACCTGGATGGAAAAAGAGGACAAACATGATAAGGAACATTAATCTCTACCTGTTGGACTCGTTAACACAAGAAGGGTTATGCTTTGCAAAAGACATACAAAGTTCCAAGTGCGCCCGGGACACAGTTTCCTGAGTTCTTCCACTTCCTGAAGCCCTGTCTTTCTATCGGGAACCATATACGACACTCTGACAGGGTCGCCCTCGGGTGGTTTTTTATCCTTCTTATGGCGCCTTGATACTCCCCCAAGGTCACCTTCGATCTCCATCCGGATCTTTCTAGGGTTCTCAAAAGCGACATTGAGGAGGTCTATCGACTCTTCTAGAGGTATATGCCTAAAAACCGTATTAAACCATACTAAGTTTGAACGTTGGGTCACAGAAACAAACTTGTGAGCGAGGTACGCAATGACTGTTGAATCTATTCCTCCGCTAAAGAGAACGGCAACTCTGGACTGTGTTTGCGCAGAACTGTAAAGGCAATGATTTGCATTCAGCATGTCATAATTTCCGGACGTAAAACAGACCTTCTGTGAGGTATATTGTGAACGCGGAGCATAACACTACGATCTAGATGTGAGATCAAAGCATCTACGGAAGCCAGGAGATAATCAGGTATCTCATCAAGTGAAACTAAACGTGGCCAGGTATCCGGTGGAATAGAGGGATTCACTTCAGGAGGGTCAGCCTGTCAAAGCATGAAGTCATCTTACCACTCCCTCGATAAACCATTGCTTACATAACTAGAGACAGTGGGTCGAGAAGGCCATCGAGTTAGGGCCTTGAGGTGATCCTCGAACGCCATCGGCTATGAAAATAAGTGTTGGCGGGGGCAATTGATACTGACAACATTGCCTACGTCATCCAACTGAGCGAGATCTTTCAAGTTGAGATAGAAGATGTGATTTGTGGACAGCTCCTCAAAAGAATATCCCGCGTTGGCGCCAGAAGTCACGGAGGTCAAGATGAGATATGGATGCGATGGGGATGGCTTATGGATCAATAGAGACCGACGACCTAGAGGATCACGCCCAAATATGAGGCTTCCAGACTTCTCCTACAAGTAGCGCTGATTAAGAATGAAGAAACCA
The DNA here is from genome assembly GCA_030407015.1 of Armillaria fumosa. NCBI lineage: Eukaryota > Fungi > Basidiomycota > Agaricomycetes > Agaricales > Physalacriaceae > Armillaria > Armillaria fumosa. The sequence goes on from JAUDYM010000001.1 coordinate 2,671,121, forward strand.
CACTGGCTGGGAGCATCATGACTTACATGGTGAAAGACAAAAGCATAGCTGTGTGAATCTTCAGTCGTCTGTTACACAACGAACGCAGGAAAAAACCTACGGGCCTTCTACTGATGAGAAGAGGTCTCGTATTTGTGCTGGAGACTTGAGATCCTTGCTGCTTTCAAATAATTTGACGCCGTCGTTTTCAACTGGACCCATCTAAAGCTTAATATTCAGCTCTCGGCCACATTATCAGAACATAATATCACTAACATCTAGTCCTTCAAAAATCTAATTGAGTATCAGCCAGTACAAGGATTGAACAAGCAACGTGAGATGAACCTCTCCATTCCAGCATAAAATATCACCGTTTCGGACGTGAGGTTGCACGACAGGCCGGGAACCTCGTAGGCAGAGTTCAGACGCAAAAAACTCTAGATTGATAGTGCTAGCATCGGAGGTAGGGGCCCTGAAGCTCACTTTGTGGCTTCGTTGGGCATCAGGCCCTAAGCGGTGACTGGTAAAAACTTTGTGTTTGAGTCCGCAAGCCATCACGTACCACGCACAGTATTTGCATGCCTTAAACCGACACATAGCTTCTCAAAAGACGAGTCAGTGATATCGAAAGCCTGAGGGTCGCCTTGTAACCGTCGGGCACACACGAATATGCCACACATGAGTAAAGTGAGTGAATGTAAGCACAATTTGATCAAAGCCGGGCCGATCGCTCAACGCGGCAAGTAGAAACAGGACAAGTACACTTTCTCTATTTCCTTTCAATAATGTACACGGCTTTCTGAGGTACAATATCCTCCAGGCAAACGCAGCTCTAATGGTCAACATCCTATGACCTTATGTGTTGTAGGTAGACGCGGAAACGTTACCACCACGACCGGTCCAATTGACGTCTGAAGTCAGGAAGAATGAGTTGTCAACGCGGTAGAAGCTGAGATGACTTACGGATATCTTCGCCCGTCTTAAACTTATCATTTTCCTTGCCAGGTAGAACATGGAATGTGTGAGCTCCAAAGTAATCACGCTAAACACTTCTAAGAAATCGCTTGACAAAGATGTTGAGTAGGCGATCATACCTGAGCTTGCAACAAGTTCGCAGGAACGATTTCACTCCTGTAACCATCGAAGAAAGCCAATGCAGTACTGAAAGCGGGAGTGGGGATACCCCAGAGCACGGCTTGAGCAATGACACGTCTCCATCCTGGCTGAGCCTTATGGACAGCTAGGACATAATCAGCACATGCGAAGATGTCGGACATTATCCAAAGTACCTTTGTTGAAGAAGTCGTCAAAGAGAAGGGACTCCAGCTTAGGGTCCTTGTGATATGCGGAGGTGATGTCCTTCAAGAACACGCTCTAACAAGGCGGTGGTCCTGAGCGACGCAGAGTGGAGTAGAACCTAAAACATACTTTGATGATACAGCCACCACGCCACATGCTGGCAATGCCGGCGTAGTTCAAGTTCCAGTTGAGCTGAAATTAGAAAAAATATCAGTTGTATACGCAGAAAGTCAGGAAGATGCACACCTCCTTCGCGGTCTCTCGCATGAGCATGAATCCTTGAGTGTAAGAAATAATCTTGGAAGCATACAGGGCTTGCTCAAGATCGTCGATAAACAATTGCTTGTCTCCACGGAAGGGCTCCCTTTGAGGTCCGGAAATAGTT